>OV815977.1:10002500-12502500 GCA_929112965.1 Mythimna albipuncta | reverse complement strand
ATTACTACTTTGTTCCTGTACGTTAGTCACACGGTAATGTTTGTTACGCACGTGACAACCTATATAGGAATGTATATATGTTTATAGGAATATTGTCTTAGAACAATGAGAACATTGAATAGTTTTGATTAATCTTAGATAATAGACAGTATAGTACAGACTAGTGGACCGATGACCTGGTCAGGGTCGCGGGAACCCGATGGATGCGTGACGCACAGGACCGGTCGTTTTGGGGACGCTTGGGGGAGGCCTATGTCCAACAGTGGACGTCTTTCGGCTGATAAGATGATGATGATGATGATGATGATAGTACAGACTATACTGTACTGTACTAATAAGTCAACCGACGTGGGAATTTTGTATAATAATTAATCATTTAAAAAATATTTATATTCGATACTTTTTATAAGGTTCTTCTGTTAGTAAATAACGATCTCTATCTCGTAATTCACCTTGATTATTGAACCCGTGTTGACTACATCAGATTTAATTAAATCCTAATAATTACCCAAGTCGTTTAACTTAACAGACTCTACCTACCTGTTATTTGAAAACATTAAATTACTATTAATGTAAACTCATTAAAAAATAAAAGGTCCGTTTTGACATTTGACAAAAACACTAGAATGTAACTTGGAACGGAAGTGAAAGAAAAAAACCAAAGGTTGACTAGTAGAGAATGCCTTGTGGCATGAAGTCCGTCTATGTACCACTATTGTACATGAAGTTTAAATAAATAAATAAATAATAATAATATATGTCCGGTGCAGTAGTAGTTATTTTAGCTATTGTAGTAGTATTTACACAGGACAGATTGTACTGGCGCAGAAGGATAAGGAGACCCGACCCCACCTAACATGGGAAGAGGCAAAGAAGAAGAAGAAGTAGTATCTACCCTACACCGGACAAGGCGCTAGGTAATCAAAATACAAATAGCAAAACGGGTATTTTTATTTTTTGACAACTTCAGGTATCTCATACCTGTACCTGAAGTTGTTCTGGCGGTTCAGGCGGGTTCACGAACAGCAGGAGCTAGCAACGTGGTATAGCTAGAAGGAGTTGGCGTGTCTGGTTGGACTCCTACTTAAAGGAAGGCCAGCAGTAGCTGAAGACAGAAAAGAGTAGATGAATAGAAGGGAGGTTTTGAAGTGGGACACAACAGGCTTAAAATAAGTATGCGATTTCAAGAATCACTTCGGTTTTCGTGAAACACACTGTACAATCGCACTTAATATTATAAAGGTGAAAGTTTGTGAGTGTGTGTGTAAGTATGTTGGTTACTTCTTCACGTTGGAATGGGTGAAAGGATTTGGATTGCAATTTTGATGGGACATCCATCAGTATGTTCCGTTAGAATACTTTTTATCCCAGTAGTATGTTTCGTTAGGATATTTTTTTATTTTCACGCGAGTGAAGCTGCTAAATGCAGCTAGTAATTTATAAAGCTGAAAAGTCTGTTTGGTAGCTCGGTTAATCTTAGGAACTATTGGTTAGAATTGAAAAATATATTGAATAGCCCATTTATCGAGGAAGACTGTAAACATATAACATCATGCTACGACTACTAAGAGTGGAGCATTACCAAAGACGCGGATGAAACCGCAGGGAACAGTTAGTTTACTATCATTTTTCTACATTATTGTTTTTATGTTTTTTTTTGTTTGGTAATCTCTAAAAGTACTAGTCCGATTGCTTTCACCGATAGAAAGTTGCTTTATTCCTGAGTGACATAGGGTATATTTTATGTGCGCGTGTGACGCCGCGGGCAAAAGTTAGTCAACAATAAAACGAACATTACTCGTAGCACCCATGGTTAGCTGCTACGAGCGCGTAGGCGGGCGTAGTCGTGACTACGTCCATTCACATATCTACGGCGTAGCAACAGAGCAATTTCATCAAGTTTTGTTTGTACAACCCACACCCTATCCACTCCACACTTTAGTGTTAGAAAACAAAACATTAAACCTAACAATGATTTTCCTCGCTTTTCATTAAATAGACGGCACATCTCATGTTGTAAAGCAATTAATGAAATGGGTTGTATCTAAACTATTGTGATGTAGGTAAGTAAAGTTGAAGGGTGAGCAGCAATGCTTTTAGCGCGTGTTGTTATGCAGCGGGCGCGTCGTCGGCGGGACGCGCGCGGGCGGGGCGGCGGGACGGGGGAGACGCGGCGCCCACATAAATTCCGATTTATCGCTAACCTGCCGAACTTTCTGGACGTCTCACTCTGTACTCACCTCCCCACGGAAACCTTATTTTATTTAACTTCTTTATACTCCGTCCCGTAGTTTCAGTTTACTCCGATAAACATAATTAAATGGCCATTTTCTGATTTATTTCTCTTTTGACATGTTTATGGTTTGTTGTTTGACTTGGTATCTTTAGCTTACTTTGTTTTTAAGTTACCTTTACTAACAGTTTTCTATCAGACAAGCTTGTGAAGTAAGAACAAAGAAGGACTTTATTTAATGTAACAGGTTTATGTTTATTATTCAAATAGAAAATGTAGCCTTTTGACTTTATACAATAACAAGATCATTATTACAAGCTATTCATTGCATATCTTTCATAATTTTAAATAATAAAGTCTGCAAGTCAGAACCAATTGTTTTGTAAGATACAGAAAACAAAACAAAGGGAGAAAGAAATTATTTCACGTCCAAATAACAGAACACAAAGGTGTAGTTTATTTGCATTCGCACAGCGTTAAGTCATTTCCAGCGAAGGAAAGAAAGAAGCGAGAAAATAATAGCTAAGGGACGGGGAACGAAACAAAAAAATGATCAAGTGCGAGTCCAACTCGCGCAGCCAGGGTTCCGTACAAACTTTCATAAGTAAGTAGTTCGATTCTCAAATCGAGTCTCGAAGGTTTAAAATAATTATTTTGTGAATTGAAACGATAAAAGTTTTCATGTTTTTAGTTTTACTTGTGCTACATGGCATTGTTTGTTGCCAAATTTCATGATTGTAGGATAACGGGATGTCGCCTATAGGTTTTGATTGTCTTGCGAGCGTCAAAATATGTGCCATAAATGGAACTATATCGTCACCCTCCCTGCTAACTGTCCTAACTAACAATTGATATTTTTCCAGGTGTTAAAATCATGTTCCTATAGCTACTTTAGCTGTAGCTTTATTTATGAATTAATAAGTTTTTTATATTAATCTTGGCTTGTTCTTCTATTTAGTAGTGGCCCAAAAGCCCTGAGATACGAAGGTAGTGATTATATTTTTTCACTTCTTTTGCACTTACGCAAAACAAAATATGTGATTATCTTCTAAACAGTAAATGATACAGATACGACGATTAGAGAGAGCTTATTCGAAATTAATGTTATGAACACGTTGGTAATATCAGTGCAGATACGCCAGTTTGTGAAATAGGACAGTTAGCGGGAAGGGCGACGATATATGAGATTGTTTTATTGATTTTTTTTATTACATTATTATCTTTAGATTGTGTTGACTCACAAATTGATTTTTTTCTCTCTCTATGGAATAGCAGAGTTAAGTATTTGAGATTAATTTCAGATTGATAAGCGGACCTTTTATGAGTATACGTGAAAAACGGTCTCACAGTATAGGCGAACAAAAAAAAGTGACTCTATCAGGGTTCAATTTAGCCAACTAAGATACGGAACCCCAAAAAGGAAAATTTAATATCGCTAGTCGATAAATGTAGTAGTCGTTTAACTATAATAACGCAGGTAGGATCCGGCGCCAAGTTTCTTCGCAAACAAACCAATAAACGTCGCCGCGGAGACAATTTTAGGGGAAGAAGGTAATTATTTATCTTTCAATATTGATATATGCGCGTGCGATGTGTGCGTAACGGTAAGCCGTTCACCTGGCTGTTATTGCCCAAGTTACATTATTGGCAGGGGCGGATTAAACCAACGCGTGACTTGTAGCAAAGTCGACCAAGAGGCTCCTGTGTAGAGCTTTTTTATAATACAACTTTTTTACATATTTTGTGTGTATGTGTAAATTACAATGGACACCAATAACCCCGTGGATTATAAGATTTTGTTAATACGTAAGAATTACGATTATCGTAATTCTAAAAGATTTCTATTTTGTAGGCTTTTACTTGAATGAAGGCTGTATTTGAATTTCAATATTTTTATAAATATACTTAGACTAATTTTTTTTTTGCTTATGTGCAGGATCCACGAACGCGCGGGGCCCCCGGATGCTTGGGGCCTGTTACATTTGCTACTCTTGCTACATCGCTAATCCGCCACTGATTTGGAATGAATCCATGATCGTTGTTATCAATTGGTGGAGGGGCTCATGATCGTTCTAACAATATGGCGGAGGGATGCATGTTCGGGTGTCGTCGGCGTTTCATTTTCCTTGACTGTTTGATTTACGATGTTATTGTGGGTTTATAGTCGACGTCGGTTTTTGATGTAGGTAAAGTTGATGTGTCGTGCAGGTAGAAATAAATAGTGACGGAAAATAATCGTATACGGTTTTGAATTGAATTAATGTTTTTTTTTTTTTTAATAACAAAAGTTGTTTCTTTATTGTCGTTTTTACTGTTGTTGCATTTGCTCTGTGTAATGAAAATTCAGTCATCCTTAATCCTGAATTATAAGTCAGATAAATATTTAGTTATATATCATACATGTTATAAATTGGAGCTATTCAATCGATATAATTCAAGAATATTTCGATTTATTTTAATGACTTACGGTGTAAGTAGTTTAATTACACGAAACCTTGACAAAATCAATTAGGAGTGAATTAGTGTTTCCGAGTAGTCTAGACTATCTGTAGTCATAAAGGAGTTTGCCCACTATACCGTACTATAATACTACGAACGAGCTAGGAACATGTCGGGCAACAAAATTTAGCTACTAGTCGACGGTCGGTATCAAAACGGTTTAGTTTATATAGTGTTATATTTTGACGGTATCGATATGTTCCGTGTACGTTGCGAACCATACGGTAAGCATTCAGGTTATAACCACATATGTTTAATGACCAATCTAAGTCTGTTAAGATCTTGTACGAAAGTACATTTTTGCAATCGTATGCTTAGGAAATAATTTTCTATATAAAAATATTCACTCGCTCTTTTTGAAGTGTACATTTTACGCGAAAATATAGGTGAACTACTATTATGAATAACAGAGAAAACGGGAACGGATAAGACCCGTGGTTGGAACGGGGATGATATACGGATGCTATGTTCTAGGCATAGTAGACCGTGTCGTGTTTTTTTTCGTGCTTGATATATCGACTTATATTCTAGTTACAGACAAGATTTCATGGCAACTATTTATCAAAATAGGTACTGAAAAATTACAACAAAATTTCGCTGCAGCGTTACATTAGCATTATGTCGTTTAACCTTTTGAATGTCTTATGTTACACAGTTCGACATAAGCAATTGTCTTTATATTGTGTCTCTAATTACGGCATTCGATGAGTTAACAGAACTATTAAAACATACAGCGCTAAGATAGCTTTTAGAGAATGCCTAAAAATGTCTTAAGTTCAACATGGTGTAACGTTCAAGGGGTACGGACTACATTACACTCGACTGAAGTGAGTGTTCGGCATGCCTTATCTAGTGCGTAGTACATATATTTATATCGATGCTTGATACGTTCCTATAAAATACGGTGAAGTGGGCAGAATCCTTTAGAGTTCCTTTTATTCCTGGTAAGAAGCCAGCCAACATTTTAAAATCATTCAAATAAGTGTTGAACCGCTCTTTGTTGAGATTTTTAAAGCCCCGCCATTGTATTGGCATTTATGAAATATAAACCGAGTGAAATAAGGATACAGTGACAGTGTAGAGCTTTCTTATCGTTTCGTACTGCGAACAGCATAAACATAAAAACTGGGGAGGGAAAGGCATTCCGAAATTACTTCAGAAGTGCTGCTTTATTTTTTCAAAGTTTGTTTCAACATAGATATTGTTTTAAACAAACTTACACAGACTTCACGGCGACCGTAAATGAAATGAATGAGTGATTTGTGTGTTATGTATTGGTATTTATGATTGGTGTTAGTCCGATGGATGCGAGACGACGAGCGCGCGAGCGTGTTGGTGTGCGATTGATGTGGGACCGTTCATTGTGGCGACACTTGGGGAAGCCTATGTCCAACAGTCGACGTCTTTCGGCCGAAATTTCATTTATTATTATTTCTTTATTGTCAGGCAACTTAGGGCCATAGGTAAAATGCATATAATCTTGTAAACCAAATAAGCTAATATGATAAAATATCAGAAACAATAAACTATAATTATACTGAAATGATTATGAAAATGAGTAGTGTTAGGTAATTAAATGCTAACCCAACTCCGCCGCCCAATACCAGCACCTCCAAAATTGTGGAAAAAAATGTTATAATTTTGTTAAAAATTAATTTGCTGTCCATATTCATTTGATGCTATTCTTATGGTTGAGAAAATAGTTACAACATTGGTCAAATAAATTATTCTTGTCGTTTGCCAAGATATTTAACTACCTGATTTCTTTTTTGCATATAATTGGGTAGTAGATTCATTTTTCCAATTGTTTAGTTATATCAAAATGCCCTTAAATTGCAAATTGAAAAATAATACATATCCGTTCAAAATTAAGTAGTTTGGTTTCTTTTGAAACCTGGTGGAAGAAAAAGCTAACAAATAAGAGAAAAAGGATGCATAAACTGTGCTAAGCAGTAATGCTCGCAAAGGAGGAGGCCGAACGCATCAGGCATCGCCGTTATCGCCGCTGCCACCGCCGGGATTCTGATCCCGATTTCCGGCCGTCCGGTAACTGTCCGGACCAAGCCCAAGTCGTCGACGGCGCGTACTGTTCCCGCGCGCCTCAAGGAGTTGTCAGGAACAGCAGGGACCCAGCCGGGTCGAAGCCTACTGGGGCCAGGGTTTTCCGAAAGTGCGCTCGAGCCCCGGTATGAAGGCTAGAAGGAACGGGGTGGGTCTTTTAGTCAGTAAGAGTCTGACACCATCTCCCGCTCCGCCCAAGGGCGGGGGATGTCAATGCATGATTTTTTCCCACCATAAAAAAAAATGCATAAACTGAAATGTGACGTCACTACCGTTAGGTTATGCATGTACAAGGAGAAATGAGATGTTCCAATGATCCCCCACTCTTCCTTATATAAATATTTGAACTGATAATGGTTGCTTCATTCGATAGCCAACTTGTTTTTTTTTAGTATTATTTGTTGTTTACTGTTAAACATTGCACAAAATAAACAAACATTGAATCCTTAATTATTCTTGTGTAAAACCTAGATGCAATTGTTACTTGAATTTGTTCAGAAAACAAGGCTTAAAATGCTGAAACTCAGAAAGCCACGTAACTGTAGTTTTCATTTTCCTTTATAGTGGTATAGTGCACAGTTCTCACGCATCACAGCTACGGAATTTACGCCCATTCGCCGGCTTCTGAAGACGTCAATTTATGAGCGAGGAGTTTTACTTCGCAATATTATGAACAAGTCTAGCGTGCGGCGGGGGCTGCGCCTCCAAGATGCAATACTGCTGGAATGGCACGTGGGTGAGTGCTGCTCACTTAGCCAAATTGTTTTCCAGACTGTGTAGGTTGAGATGAAGTGTCCTTACAAAATATGCTTCAAATTGGCTGGCAATTTTGCTCAAGTTTAATATAGAGTGGTAACTATTTTGTTTTGACGTTGCGTCTAAAGGTGGAACTTGGAAATGTTAGCTTGTAGATCAAGAATGGATATTTATAAGGTGTATAGAAAGAGGGTTGTTTTTCCAGCGTTAATAATACTGTGAGACTGTACTGTTAAAAAAATACAGTGAACTAAGAGCAGGATCTTCGAGAAGGTCAAACGGAAACACCCTTTCTCCACTATCGTAACATCAAAAGCGAACTTAACCGAACTATGCCGAGATGTGAAAGGTTTTAAGTCACGTACCTGTGTAAAAGGACACATCTAGAAGTAACAAATGTTGTGACTTTATTTTTATGTGTCCACATTAGGTTGGTAGCACCGTAATGCGTCCGCGGAGAGATGGAACAGGACAACGCCACATGCGAGGCAAACTTTCTAATCTTTTAAAGTTATTCCAAGGGAGTCGGAACACGCATCCGTCTTGCATATGTAGTAAATTTGGTTTTTGCTGAAACTGACATACAAAACTTAGTGAAATGTAATGGCGTCGGATAAATAATATTTATTTTGCAAACAGGCTTTAAATAACAGTTTTAGACTAGATGACGCTGGTGTTTCCTAGCCGAGTACTCTGAGCAGAAACATCTAAACAAACTCAGAGGTCAAAATTTCCCGTAAAGTTTATAAAGTAAATAGGTATGTACATTAGTGAATCAGATGGTTTTAGTGACCACAACAATTTGTGTTAACCTGTCCAGTCAGAGCAAGCATTTGTCAGTATTTACATTCAGATTACTTAAAATAATTTTTACAAAAATGTTAAACTTTTGAAAATAAATATTTATGTCAGATAGATAGATAGATGTATTCTTTATTGTACACCAAATATAAAAAATACTACATAATTTTATATAATTAATTAAAAAAAAATGATATTGTAAAATGGAAAAAAAGTCAATCATCCACGTCAAATTGTAAAAATGAAGAAAAAGACAATAAAAAAAAAAACAAAGTTAATGATTGTTTTCGATTTGCAATTATTATTTTTATAAATTTAATAGTGCCTTGGTAGCGGTCTGGCTTTGAAAATAGCAACTTGCAGGCTTAGGTGTCCACACAGGGTTTTCGAGAGCGTAGATGTGGTAGAACAAACACTTGTATCAAAGGGGTGGAACTTGTTTGAAAACATAGTGAGGAATTTCCGAGCGTGTGCGGTGCTTGAGCATGTTCATTCAGTAAAATTGTGTCGCTACTTTTGTGGGTTCTTGTGTTTAATCGATATTTTGTAAGGAAGACTAAATCTCAACTAATATTATACTACTAGCTTCTGCCAGCGGCTTCACTCGCGTGGTAGTAGTTTTTCCATACAAAATTTGGGTCCCCGTTTCATTCCCTTATGATGTGAATTTTGGAAAATCATTTCTACTAAGAAACCTAGAAAGCTCACCTATGTCACAAAAGAAACATATATTAAATTACTTACATTCAACCTATGCACATTCTAGGTAAAATGCTTTGTTTATTAATTTCCCTTTCGATTACGATTTATTTATTTATTTAAACTTCATGTACAGTAGTGGCACATAGGCGGACTTAATGCAACAAGGCATTCTCTACCAGTCAATTAAAAAAGGATTTCTTTGGATTAAAAAAGACAACACTGTGGTAGGTTTGCACAATAAACAAATAACAGAAAGTTCAAACGGAAAAAATTAAAATAAGTTATTTATAAAAATACATATATATGCTAAACTAATAAATACTATGAAAAATATCAAATCATAAGAGAACTTAATAACAATTCTGAACGAAGACCGAACTATGGTTGAGAGGACTTCAAGTAGTAGTTCCAAATTTTACGTTTGTAGGATTATTTACTTTTAGCTTTTTTGATTTCAAGGGGAAGCACATTCCAGAGATTGTTTTTTTTGTATTTTCGTACATAGAAAATTAATACAACACTGGGTATTTTATAGGACTTTTGACCCGAGAAAGATGCCGTGAGGTGGGGAGCATAGCGCAGAAAAAATAGTCGTCTATAAATACTTCATAACTAAGAAAACCATTGTTGGAAGTCTGTTTATTAAAAGAGAATACTACATCTTTATTTTGCCTTTGGTTTTACCTACAGTTCTAGGTATTTGTACGAAACGGGTAGTGGCTTAACTTAGGCTTAACTTGTTATCCGGAGCAGGACCGGTTTTCAAACGTTCATCGGTTCGGTCTTCTAGGAACTGACCGGAATGAGTACGACTTTTTTTTTTTATTGAGATAAACTAGTGGTTAACTGCGATCCCACCTGATAGTGAGTAGCGATACAATCTTTGATGGTGAGGCGCACTAGCTTATTAAGAGCCTATTCACTCTAGCCTTGAAGACACCCAAATTATAATCGGACGGGAAGACCGCAGTAGTTCCAGTCCTTCGACGTAAGCGGTATAAACGACAAGGCGAAACGCTTAGTCCGGACCGTAGAGGTTTCAACAATGTAAGGGTAAATATTCGCCGTACGTCCGTAGAAAATTATCTTGTACTTAACTACTATTCTAGGAGTAGGAAGATTGGCGTTTACAATTTGTCTCTGGCCTACCATACCGGTATACCGGCACTTCGGAAACCGTGGCATCTTCAACGAAATGATCAGTAACATCAGGGCGTTAAAGGTTTTTAGTATGATTTAAAGTTTTATGAGAGATATTTAAAATCCCTTCTTGAAATTCATCTTTATAAATCCAGTTACTATTGTTTCTCCGTCCATGCAGTAAGGTCGTAGAACTCTCCTTTTCCTAACATTTGAGATATGAAATCTCTTTCACTTTATGAAAAACAAGTAAAAAATCTCCGCATCGAAATCTCTTTCATAGTTTAGGATGAACAGGTACACGCTGAACGCAACTTTTTTATAATAATTTCTATAGAAATAATTCTTTCTTTTGTATTGATAATTTATTATGTATTGTATCCATTAGTGATTTCCCATGAGTGCATAATAAGATCTCAGATATCATTGTTATCTTATAAACGATGAGATAACAAAGAATAATGTCATTACGAGACCGATACGTAACTTTTCCTTTATAAAATCGTCGAGTAAATGGAAAAATGAGAGAACATTTTCCATCCAGCATGTAATGTTTTACTTTCCCGGCACAATATTGTCTTCACATTAACATCACTAATTGGCTTGCACAATACCGTTCGCGGCACGTGTGGGCTTGCATAAGTTCCAATTTAAATATAAATCCTGCTTCAATAATATTGTTTGAGTATTGATTTTTAAAATACAATATATGTTTCTGCCCACGTTCATAATGTTTTACTATCTCATGGAAGAATTATACGAGTATACTAAAGCGATACTTTTTTTTTGAAGTGTCATCATCAGTGATAGGAATAGGTAGTGCCTATTTGCCTAAACTTCGAAGAACAGAGACAAGAAACGGAGACTTCCTTAGGACTACATTTTCTCCGAGACATCTGTCCCGAAATTTCAAGATAACACATAAATACATTTACAAAAATTGTTATTTGGATTAAGTAATTTTTATGGTTGTAACGACTGTGTATGTTATTTATTATGATATATCTAGTCGCAAACTTTAGGTAAATAAAGACGAATTACTTATTCCAAATAACATTTTTTAAATGTATTTAAGTGTTGTCTTGAAATATCGGGACAGATGTCTCGGAAAAAATTTAGTCCTAAGGAAGTCTCCGTTTCTTGTCTCTGTTCTTCGAAGTTTAGGCAAGTAGGCTCTACCTATTCCTATCACTGGTCATCATACATCATCAAATAATTTTTCTCGCTATTAGGTATACAGGCATAAAAGTTTTATCAACACGATTTCAGCCATTTATAATTTATGTATCTAATAGGCGTCCTAAGTTCCACTTAGAGTCGTCAAAATATAAAAGGCTTGTTTTGACATTTGTATTTTGACTACCTAGAGGCTTGTCCTGCGTAGTGTAGCTACTACTAAAATAGTTACTACTACCTCTAATTATTATTTCTTTCAGTTTCGTTCAAACCAAAGACATAAAATATGTATTGTCAATTTTGACATTTGAGAGTGACAACCTCTCTAAAATGTCAAAACTGGCCTATTATTTTTTAAAGAGTTTTGGCGTCCAGCCAGAACGGGCGGAGTTATACTTTCCACCGAAAAAGAAGCCACGAAAACTTGTACTATTTTTTGAGGTGGGAAATCATCAAATAACTTCTCTGGCTCTGGGTGGAGCTTAGGTGAGAGGAACTGTCAGATTTGGTGATTACCAAAATGGGGTTAGTGTGGTAAGACTCCCTTATCTCACCAACTTCTTAATCAGATCGATAATCACAACCAAGTAACCATTCAATAGATCAAAGGACAAAGCGATTTCATGGCAAACTCGCCAGAAGGGGTTCGAGTATGGCAGCGATGGAGCTTGAACCCCAATGGGTTGCCGCTCCCCTGCCTACGCAATTTGTAAGGGAACACACAACGCAGTGATCTACATCACAAACCATAGTGAATGCAGATAGGCCAAAGAGACACTACCCTCCATTGATAGCCATTTCTCGAATCCGTCTCTACGACTGACTAAAACTTTAGTAAGCACTTCTCTATCATAGGAGTTACAGACAGCCCACTCTGCAGCATCTGCATAATGGAGAACGAGACAGCAGCTCATCTATTTAAGCTGCCTAGTGGAGGCTAAATAGACAGTAACACTAGGGCGCTGCTGGCTTTTCTTGAGGAGTTGAGGTGGATCGCATCTCACATTTTTGCCACTCGTAAGCAAAATACGTATTTTGGACGTGGGTTGTGGACACCAGCCTGACATAAAATACGTGACTCTCACTTTATCTGTTCTATGACTCCCACACTATCTGGATTTTCCCCAAGGTCCGTGCGCCTTTTTAAGGCTTCCCTCTTATGTTTGTTGTGTTGTTCTAAAAATAGTAGCAATGTGTCCTTTGCGATTCTGATTTTACCTTTGAAGAGAGATAATCCAATGTTAATCAACCCAAATGTAAAAATAGGTTAGTATTTATAGTATAAAGCCAGAACCTTTACATATAATATTCAATGTTGTCGAATAAAATATGTTAAAGCTCTATGAACAATACACTTTATTAATTTAATGATACTGAAAATTTAAAAGAATGTTATTAAAATGACAAAAAAACTTTCTGGGAAATGTTAAAAATATGTTAAAATATTGCGAGATTCGAGTTTGGTACCAAACGTACTACTGACGTACCTACTTGTGTACGTAACCCTACAGCAAACCTACTTTTACGCGATTTGCAGTAATTACTAACTAGGCCTTAGGGTGTTTTTAAATAACGTGCGTTTCTTCACGTATACATGCATGTCCTGCAAGCAGAACGTTTCACGCAGCGTGAGACACTGCTGTCCGGGATCACGCCCCGCGACCCGCGTGCGTATTCCCAGCATTACATACATGCTTGTATGAAAAGGACATTTGCGGGAGTTACGCGTGCGGGGCAGTCTCGCATGCGTGATCAAAACCGCACGATATTAAAAACACTTTAAGTCCAATGTGCGAATGCTGACCGTAAATTTAATATATTAGATCTCTGAACTAGAACTTAAAAAAAGTTTCCTATAAGTTGTGTTATTTTAGACTAGCTTTTGCCCACGTAATAATGTAGTACCAAGTTGAACCATCAGAATCACGTGAAAAACGCATCAGCCGCGAAAAATCCTCAAGTGTTACGGAACCGTCGCAATCTGGTGTAAATAAATAACACTTGAAACGCGAATTCTAGTGGCAAATCCCCTTTTGTGACAGTAATCTTCCTCACTCCTACCCCACAACTGACAGATTTTATCTTTGATTCTTCCACGATTCCTCGCCATCCCGTGCGATCCCAAGAGCCAAGAATATAAAATTTTATTCAAATAATGTCTCGTGATTTTTAAGACACAATCTTGGGTGATGCTGTTGAAATGTTTCGTGTTTCTTTTAAATGAATGTCGATTGACAGTCTGCTTTCGTTTATTTTGTTACGTCAATTCTTTTTTATGGATTTACTTACATTCATCAGTAAATAAAAATAGAATTTGGTAAGATTGCTACTTTGTAACAATTTTTCACATAATTTGAATGGATCTTCACTCGACTACGATAAATGGCGGGTTATATAATTACTTTTTCCCTGCTTTTTTGAACGCTAGTTTTTACACCTCAGCCGCCGACTCCGATTACAAACCACGGTAGACGTGGGCTTGCGGACGTCGAGCAATGGGTAGCTCGTCGTCTGGCCCTCCGGTTTTGATCGGATCGAGTCCAATTGTCAAGAACGCGTAGTAATCCACGCGCTGCTCAAAGAGATGTCAGCAAACGGTAGGGGCCAAGCAAGGCCGATGCCCGCTAGCTAGGACCGCGGGGAATTTTTGATAAGGCAACCCGTAGTCCCAGAATGCAAAATGGCAACTGAGGGATACAGTTGTGATCTTAGTCAGTAAAAGTCTGACACCCAGAGCGGCAGACATCATTGGATGATTTTAACCACCCTTAAAAAAAAATGACGATTCCGTTTTTTTCGAAAAAATCGGCTCCGAACATGACTTGTATATTTAAATGCCAAAACTACAAAAAACTCCTGCTCGCATAATTATAAAAAAAAAACGAATATTGTATTTTTAATATTTTGAAATTATTTTAATTATGGCCGTGGGGTCAGAGTGCTCTTATGCTTTTTAAAGAATTGGCGAAACGCTTAATTGACGCTTCGCGTCACTCAAGGGCTGGCTTCTACCTCGGTCAGAGAATAAGCATTGCCATACAACGTGGCAATGCCGCCAGCCTTTTGGGCACACTTCCAGTCGACAGCGATGCGGAGAAGTTTTATAACGTCATATTTGGCTAGGTATTGAGAGTATATATTATTTTTAATTATTTAAGTTATTGTTTAATTTGTTTATTATTTCCTAGCAATTAATTTTAATAAATAAGATATGTTTAGTAAAAAAAAAATATTATTTTTTATTGAAATATTTAAAAATATGTAAATAAAAATGAATACAGAAGGAATAATGTCTTACATCTTTTACGTAGAATAATTTAGATTGTAAACCATCTCCATCCTCATCACCAGCATCATCATCGTGAAAACGTGTCTTTTTGAAAAATTAACTATATTTAAAAAACGGTGACTCTTAGGAAAAGAAAAGTATTTAGACATTTTTGTATATAATTCTCTGATGTACAATTTTTGTTTTAGCTAATTTTATGCTAAAACTTATTATTTTGTTGAAAATCGCGAAAAAATGAATGATGAGGACTTTTTAGTTTTCATTAATGATAGTGTTTTGAACAATCCTACCAATTTTCAGTTGAGTGTGGATTATTACCTTATCCCTATTTTTTGGCCTAATTTGACTGGACTAAAAATAAGTAATTGAGTATTACTGGAGTATTCCAAGGACTAAGGCAATGACCGCTACTGGCCTGATAGGCAGATAATTAGAAAAAAAAAAAACTGAAAAAGAAGTTGAAAAGCTCAGAATCGGGGGTTCTTAACACTGCCGCGCGCTTCATTAAGAACATGTATCTCTATAAGTACAGGACCGTATTTAAAAGATATATGAGGCGCTTAATGAGTTCAAAAATCCAAAAACAAATCGGCCCTTCCGTTCAATTACGAACAAAAACAAACTGCGGAACTTTTAAATTTACTGTCAAAGGAAAAATAGAATGCGAGTTGCCCTCGAAATAGCTCTAATCTTCGTTCATTTGTATGCGGGCCGACTTCGAAATAGTCACCTAATTAAAAAGAGCAAGCCTTTGTCATGCAGATGCGTCGGCGGCGCAATCAAAGCGCTGCTCATTTCACCGAACCCTTCAAATAAATATCTGATCCTATAAGCCTTTAAGTGTCTTAGTTTCTTTTTGGTAGTCATTTTAATTAAGGGAGATTTAAGACTTCCGGGATATTGATGACTTACAAATCAAAAGAGTATCTCTTCCTTTGCAAGTTTTCTTCAGCGATTATATTGTGTAGGTCGAAGTATGAATAGGGCTGCGGAAAAGATCGAAAGAGCAAAGGGCAACTGAAGGTATGTAGGCGGGTTTTAGTTATCAAAGGTCCCTCTCGCTCAACTCTGGCCGGGATAAGTTATTTGATAATATCCTAACCTCAGAAAAGGATCGTACTATGAACAGCGTTAAAATTGGCATCCTAGGAATTGGGTATCCAAACAGAAGCTATACTTTGTGTAGGTATTTTATTTAATCACCACTGCTCACAAAACGGTGGAGTCCTGGAAACAACACTGCGAAGACGTGACATCCATCCTCAACTGGACAACATGAGTGAGAACATAATTGAACATTAGATTAACCTTTTGATTGTCTTATGTTACACAGTTCGACATAAGCAATTGTCTTTCTATTGTGTCTCTAATTACGGCATTCAAAGAGTTAAGCATATTATTATGTTATGCTTATATACTAGTCAGTTATTAGATTTTCATGTTATAAGATTTTTTGCAATTGTGATGAATAAAATGCAAATGGCAATGGGCAGGGCACATTGCACGCAGAACAGATGGTCGATGGGGACGAAAGGTTCTGGTAGCGACCACGTACAGGATGACGCAGCGTTGGGAGGCCTCCAACAAGGTGGACCGATGATCGATCTTGAGTCGCGGGAATCCGATGGATGGGTGACGCAAAGGACCGATCGTTGTGGCGACGCTTGGGGGAGGCCTATGTCCAACAGTGGACGCCTTACGGCTGATGTGATGATGATCATGATGAATACATTATAATTTGTCATATATTTTCAATCAACTTTACTTATTACAAATAATAATAATTTATGTTTTAAAATAAATAATTATAGTTATGAATACCTTTGACACGCGGCTGAATTTAATAACCCACATTAAAATAACACTAGGCTTGTACCAGCGATATTGTGACGAAACAATATTAGCTTATTAGCTGTTATTTTAATTTGAACTTTTTAATTCAGTCGCGTGGCACAACCGTTCATAATTATAATTTATTACAATATAATGGTAGGTTTGAAACATAAATAAATCAGTAAAACAGTTACCGTGCCATGTTAACTAAACCTTGGAAATTGTTGAAAATTGAAAAGGACTGATTTATTGTGTAATTTTCTGATTTTATATTAAACGGTCAGTTTAAATGGTGACGTCAATATATGTAGCATTTAGTGGGTGTTAAATAAAAATGAAAGTGCAAAATTAAGCGTAATTTATCTGGAAATAAAAGATACATTTAGGTCGTATATTGTCTTTCCTTTCTTATTTTTATTTTAAAGAAAACTGTATACAAGGTGTAAGGGCCAGGTCTTCGCACACTTTAAGGGCTCGCACAGTACTGAACAACCTACCAAAAGATTTTATTCCGTAAACGAAAAAAATCCTTTGAGAAAAATCCTCGAGGCCTCTCTATACAAAATTATGTCCCTTACACCTTGTATGGTTTGTGTGAACCGTACGTAGATTCTTATTTAGGTAACTTAACTAACTCAAGAGGATCATCGGCAATGACGCGCTTGTAGAGTCAAAGCTCCAAAGCCTTGAGCATCGACGCCGAGTTGCTGGCCTGACGGTTTTCTATCGATTACACTTTGGTGAGTGTGCACAATTTAATTCCGCCAAGTCCGTTCCATCATCGGACCACTACACGTACGGCGTTGCGCCATCGGTACATGGAGGATATCCCACCCATTCGTACGAAGCGTTTTGGAAACACATTCATTATGCGTACAGCTAAGGAGTGGATTCCCCTGCCGGAGTCTGTGTTTCCTCTTAGCTACACCCTAGGGGTCTTTAAGTCAAGAGTGAATAGGTTACTTCTAGGCAAGCGTGCTCTATCATCGGCCACATCATCACTTGCTATCAGGTGAGATAGTGGTCAAACGGAGCCTATCAATAAAAAACTTATATGTACGCTTTCATTTTAGTAAGTCTAGGTTGTTGGTAAAAGGGCATTCAACTCTGTACCTTATCACTAAGCATGTAATTGTTCAAAAATGCCCCCAGACTTGCGTACTCGCAGCCAGCAAGTTGTTACGATGACAGTTTCATGAGATGCCTCCCGAAGCCGCCGGTCATTTGCAAGCGGCTTCCTCCTCTCAAACTTAGTGCCACAGACCACGTATGCGCTGTTATTGCATTCTGCGATGCCTAAACATCAGTTACCCTCTAGGAATGGAGTTTGAGCAACTAGTTCACTCGTCGCGTCAGTGCAGTGGTCTATTTCAAACTTATTTTCTCGTGTATTTGAAAAAAGAACGGAATTTCATTTGTATTTAGAATCTGCGTTCGGAATTTGAACACCGGTTTTTTATATTTTTTTTTATTGCCAGTTTATTAGCCTGTTACGAAATTTAAAATTGTATTTTTATTCCAAAGAGTAAATATACTTACTTGCTTCAGCCATAGTTATAAGTTAACCACATTACACCTTATTACCTAACATATATCTACCTATTGTTATTATTATATTACTACAATTGTAATGAAAAGCTAATTTTGCAATGCAGATAAACATAAAAAGACAAGAAATAGTACACCGAAAAATTTCGTGTTCACTGATCCCTTTTTTCGTGGGAAATTATGATGATGACACTCCAATAAATTTTGAGAAACTTCTTACTGTGTCTTTTTAGGGTTCCGTAGTCAACTAGGAACCCTTATAGTTTCGCCATGTCTGTCTGTCAGTCTTTCCGTCTGTCTGTCTGTCTGGCTGTCCGTCTGTCCGACCTCGCTTAATCTCTGTGACCGTTAGCACTAAAAAGCTGAAATTCGGTACCAATATGTATATCAATCATGCCGAAAAAGTGGTAAAATAAAAATTGGAAAAAAAATGTTTTATTAGGGTAGGCCCCCTATATGTAAAGTGGGAAGTGATTTTTTTTAAATTTCATCCCTAACTTGTGATATATTGTTGGATAGGTATTTAAAAATGAATAGGAGTTTACTTAAAACATTTTTTGATAATGTCAATAATTTCGGAAATAATCGCTCCAAAAGTAAAAAACAATGCCCCCCCCCTCTACCTTTTGAACCATAAGTTTAGAAAATATGAAAAAAATCTGAAAAGTAGAACTTTATTAGGACATTTTGAATTTGATGGAAAGAACAGTTTTTGTACAACAAAGACAAAAAGGTTCTACAAAAAAAAAGTTTGTAGTATATAATCGTATATGCAAGCATTTTTTTAAACTCATATGTGGGTACACTTATTGTGACGGACGGAAAACTACGGAACCCTACACTGAGCGTGGCCCGACACGCTCTTGGCTGGTTTTTTTATCTTTTACCTTGCCTTCCTCATAAATTACCTAACATACCTATTACTAAATCACTAGGCTAGGCAAAGGCTTTGACGAAACAATACACCACAGTTTTATCTACTAACTAGATACAATTGTTCCGTGCTTCGCCGGTGAAGCCAGTACGGCTTGGTCAAACAGAGAACGTTGTACTTTTCCGACCATTTCCGAGCAGAGGGCGTGCTCGTCGACGAGCGCAACGCCCTCTGGCGGCTAATGAATAACATGCAAATGACGGTGTCTAATGAAAACCACACTCGCCTCTTTGCTGACTAAACTTTTCATATAGTTGGCGGTCACTGGCACGACTCTTGTGATATTCTGAATATTTTGGTTTTTTTAGTGTTGTTCTTGGAAAATTTAAATGTTTCTGTATTTGCATAATTATCTACTAGTCTACTCTTCTTCACTATATAATATTATAAAGAGGTAAAGTTTGTTTTTTGTTTGTAGGAGGTAACCTCTGAAAATAGTTTAATATAAGACTATCACCATCACCATTTTAGCTCACCGACTCGAGAAATGTGCCTCGTCGACCGGCCACCAAGACCAGGATTCAAATATTTTAGTTGTAGTGACCCCATATTCAAATTAATTTTTTTAAATGTATTTTAGCTTTTTGTAACAAAAGTTTATACGTGTACAAAATTTTGACTGAATCAATATTAAAGATATTTCGTGCAAATTGCCACAGATAGAGATAGGAACATGAGCGTTCCTATTAGAGTTCCGGTTTTTCATTCGGTTTTTCATACGTATACAAAAATTAAAAAAAAAAACAATGTTATTATTGTTATTGGTTTATTGCTTTTGAATTAAATAACTAGCGCTTTTCTCACGTCTTAGTTGAAAATAAATCTTTAAGCATACATATTATAAAACATAATATACATACTCGTATGTCCTGAAAATTCATAATTATTTGCCGCACACTATGAATATACAAAATGTATAAATAAAAGAAAACTTACATTTAAACTCACAAAACTCGCAATCTTTCTTCATAATAATAGTATAGAATTTAAAAAAATAAGCGTCAACTTAGATTTGCTCTTTCGCATAAAATTTCATCGACAATCTTTCTTACCATTGCACATCCCTACGATGCTCCGTTTACACACGTATGCAGTCAAGTGTTGGCTGGCACAGGATGCTTGCTAACAATCAAGACGCACAGCAAGTGGGTTTGCGTGTAATCGGCTCAGGACACACAGCATTAGCATATCCATTGCGATATGTAAGCGAGCGTCCGCCAACACTGGCTGAATCCTGGTCAATTGAATACTGTATTCATTATCGATTCTAGTTTCCACAGCTGTTTGTGACAAGTACTGGATGTAGGATCAAAGTGAAAAGCGGAAAATGTTTGTGACTCCTGCTTTGTTTACAGAGTGACTTTTGATGCATTGGCAATGTTTTACGGGCTTAAAGTACTCTTGAATATGACAAATTTTCATTTTGGGACAAAATATGGACGCAAAAAAAATAAAAGCAAGTATATGAACATCAAGAACAACTGAACAACTGTTTTGTTTTCTTATTTTTTCTGTTATAGAGTTAATCTCTAGTTTAGCATGAGTAAATATTTTCATGACATAAAATAAGTTTCAAAAAACTTAAAGTCACCTTGTAAATTTTAGAAGTAAATATATAGAAGGCAAGTATTTAAAAAAAGGGTTTAAGTGGTACTTTATTAAAACAGCTAAATTACAACAAGAGATTATGATTTTTAAACGTATTTAAATAGAGTGCAATTTTTACTGACAACGAACCGAAGAACGAGACTTCACTTGATCAAGTGAACAGCTCAAAATTACTTTTCAAAATATCAGCAGCAAATAATCAATCTGATCAAGGGTTGAAGCATAAAGAAAACACCCACCTCTATATCTATGTAAGCAATTTATATGCTGGAAATATATTGGATCCACCACTCGTACATAGATAGCTATATAGTAGATTTACGTGACAGAACTACCTCTGTTTTATATCGAAGATAAAGTCCTTTAGATCCGATTGAAGGCGAGACGTCGAGACCCCGATTCAATTGTTGTTTGGAACTTCACAATATGGGAAATTGACAATATGCTCTCTTCGAAGGGACCTGTTGCGAGCCAACTTTATCAAACGCTTTTATTCATCTCAGAGTAACTATGTTTGCCGAGGAACTTTATTACGCTTTGAAATCAAATATCTTTTAAAATTGTCCTTACTTACCAGTACAGACAAATGGGGCGAGTTGAAACAAAACTTTGAAGGCAGTAATTAACTCATTCGAAAGCCGTCCACTGTGGGACATAGGCGTACCCCTAATGTCGTATGCGTCTCGTATCCATCGGATTCTCGCAACCCTCACCTGGTCATAGGTCCACTTTATAGGACGCCTTCGGACGCTGCGTTGCCGTCCTCCAGTATGAGATTGCCACTCCATACCTTACAGTGTCACTCAATCATCAATCGTTTGTTCTGCGAACGATGAGCCCAGCCTACACACACTAGTACTTATTAACAATTCCAATTTACTAATGAATTGTAATTAAAAAAAAAACGATAAGTATTGGACATCAATAATATGGTACCTATCAAAGTGGAAAACCTAATTAAGGTTTTGTTTCTATTTACCCCCGCATTCCAATTAACCCTGTTTGTAGGCAAGTAAAATTCTTCTTACTGAAACATAATTCTCAGTGTGTTATAAGATTTTCAGCTGGAGCTTAAACTGAGCTAAGTTGAGCAGTTTGGCTTTCCCCAGTATACAGTAACTATGCGATGTAATTTGCATTGCCATTGTCTGCATCAAGAAAGGTCAGGGTAAAATTAAAACCACGAAAACGTCGTATCTTAAATTTTAATAATATTAATGTTTTTTTTAATGGCAATGGGTCCAAAAATTTTTAGCAACACAGTTTTAAAAACTGTATTTGTAAAAAACAAAAACATTGCCATTAACGTAAATAAATAAATTCGGGTCTTTTGACCAGGACAGTCAAGTTTGACGTATTGTGTTCTCTGCTGATCGAAATAGCCTGCGACATTGACAAAATCAATATTTATTATTAAAATTATTTATTCAGTTGATTAATTCAAGATTTTTACAAGGCATCACAGTATTTCCATTGATGATTAAAGTACCAACAACATTAGCTACAAGCGCTGAAGATTTTAAAACAAAAGCGTGTTCCACATTAACTTGCTTTAAAGTAACGTGTGGTTTGAACATTTTCAAATCCTGTATATGATGCATTGGTACCCATGCATCTTCCGGACTGTATACTACGTTAGTCATATGTTTAACTCTGTTAATAGCTGCTGTATTTAGCTCGTTTATTCTGTCCATAACCTCATAAGCTAACAGCATAGATTTTTCCTGCAGCATCGGATTAAGATATATCGTCACTCGTTTAGCATAACTTGAAGGCAACGAATTTAAATATAAATAAACCTTAATGGCAAACAATCTAGCCGTCGGTACTAACTGAATAATAAACAAAAACAAAAGTATAATTCTATGAAGATATTTCACGAAATTGTTTACGAGTTTCCCATTTTTGGTTGATGCGAACTTCTGTAGCGTTGGAAATAACAAGTTTACTGAAGATAATCTTTCTATTATGAAGTCGTTCTTGTGCAGGAGTTCCATGAGCATCCAGGCTCCAATCGAATGTCCGATCACATGTAACTTTGCTCTCTTATCAAAGTAATTATTTAGTAGATCCAGTTTGTGTTCTATCTGACCTTCAGTGTTGTATAAGGTCCATGTTCGTGGATATTTTTCTTTCTCGTCGACGATCTCGTCGTGGCCGGCGTGACCTGAAAAAAATCACATAAAGTATGAGTGTTTCGCATCATGGAATCGTCACTATGAGACAGCCACTAACAGGCACTATGTATCATAATATGTCATTGTAGAGTGTAGAGATGGTTGGTGATTATAAACATTTATAACCATTTATAAAAATTTATAACAATTTTACAACAAAGGTTTTCTACGGCCTTATAAAATACTAGCTGCGGCCAGTGCCTTCGCTCGCTTGAAAGTAGAAAATTGCTCAAGAGAATAATACTCTCGGGATAAAAATTATGCTCTATGTGCTATTCTAAGACATGATTTACCCGTGTGCCAAATTTCATCTAAGTCCGTTCAGCCGTTACAGCGTGAAGAAGTAACAAACATCATCATCACCATTTCAGCCGAAAGACGTCCACTGTTGGACATAGGCCTCCCCCAAGTGTCGCCAAAATGAGCGGTCCTGTGCGTCTCGCATCCATCGGAGTAACAAACATATACACTCACAAAACTAATATTAGTGATGTTAAACATTACTCAGTACGTGTTGTTTTACACTTCACTCGATCTAATATCGCTGCGATTCGAATTTCGATCACTCAGCCGAATTACTTGAGACAGCACTTTCCTACAAGTGGCCAGTACAAGGCCAAAACTTACAGGTTTCTTCAACTAAAAGAGGTTACAAATAATGAATAAAAATCGCTTACCGACTACACAGACGGGGAGCTGAGTACAACGATGCAATTGCTCCGCAAACTCTCTGTAGAACTCAGGTATACCCGGACTCCCAGTAATAACAACAATCACCTCGGAACTACACTGGAATGGATCACCGAACGTTATCAAACGAGTTTCTACTTTATTCAGACGTTTAGTAATGTACATTTTCCTTTGTATTATTGAGGACGTACAATAAAACTCGCAGGGCGTGTTTGCTGTGTCAGATTGCGACAGTCAACTGATCATAATGAACTTATTATTAAAATCTGCAGTCATTAAACCTACGCTGCGCGACGACCTGATTGACATAGTTAAGTTCTAGTTTTTTCGCTATAATGATCAAAATATTAGGTGATGAAAATGGCAATTTATAAAACTGCATACTTTAAACTGTGATATATCAGATTAATTTATAAAAATAAGGTCAAATAAATTATATATTTAGGGCATATTTTCCCTTTTTGAAATTAGTAATTTATCAGTCCTATAGGGTTTGGTTTTCTTTGTAATCTTTTTAAAATATTCAGAAATTATCATCATCACCGCTCGCGGTTGATCTCAGCTGATTTATATCATTTAAAAAAGAAAGGTGAACAGTAATTTCATGGGGTCAGAGCCGCAGACGGCAGCCAGTATCACAATTATTTATACATATTTCTGCATAAAATCTAAAAAACCTCGTGTTTCATTTTAAAATAGGAATAGCCTTAAATTTTTTTTTTTTTAACTTATGATTTCAAATCAATATTATAGTTTAAAGTGTGCAGTTTTTAAAACGAAAACATGAATAATAAATAAAATGTATTTTTATCTATATAAGGCAACAAAGAAGTCAAAAGCAGGGTCGTCACGAAATAAAACATAATAGGCCAGAAAAAAATCTTAATGTGCTAATTTAACATAATCAATTTTATTTGTATAGTCTAGCTACATTTGGTTCAGCTAGCATTTTTTATTTATTGAGTTTTGCCCTGTACGAGTTACAAATATTTATCTGTCTTTTTATTTCTTTATATTATTAAACAATTCTTAATAAACATTTCTTTTTTTTATGCACCTGCCATGTTTCCTCTTCACCACACTTGGTTGACTGGTGGAGAATGCCTAAGGCATTAAGCCCGCTTGTCTACGTTTGTGTTGCACGAAGTTTTAGTAAATTCGCCCATAAATCTCATTGCTCGTATTAAGGTGAATATGAAAGATAAAATTAGTTTTCCGAATAACCTTTTATTTGGGGTTCAGCAACTTGTGTAGTGTATGAGGTGAAACTCAGATTTCTAAGATAGTGTGCTCGAAGAACCTATTATCATGAAAAATAAGCTTACGCCTGTCGTCGTAATAATAAATCTTTTTAAATGGAGTTGGTAGCTAGATTTCGTAGTATTACTTATAAATACTACTAGCTTTTTCCTGTGGTTTCGCCCGTGTACATAAAATATCGCCTATGTCACTCAGGAATAAAGCAGCGTTATATCGGTAAAAATTTTTAGCAATCGGACCAGTTCTTCCAGAGGTTACCTCCTATAAACAAAAAACTGGGCAAGTGCGAGTCGGACTCGAGCACTGAGGGTTCCGTGCAAACTACAATTCTCAAATCGAAGATTTTTCCGAATAGCATTTTTTTTTTGTGACGTATGTAACAAAAAATTCACTGTTTTCAGATTTTTTCCTATACATATGCTATAAGACCTTGTTTTGTGCCAAATTTCAGGATTCTGGGTCAACGGGAAGTATCTTATGAATTTCGATCTTTAAGAGTATCAAAATATTTATTTTTTTGCGACATAAACGGCCGTATCTTTTTTATTCCTTAACTTAGAAGTTTGATTTTTTCACAGCTTGAAAGGGACTGTAGTCCTGAGTATATGGTTGGTAATTTCAACTCGATACCTCCACGCGTTCTTGAGATAAAGAATCTTGACAGATAGACAGACAGATGGACGGACACCAAAGTGATCCTATAAGGGTTCCGTTTTTCCCTTTTGAGGTACGATACCCTAAAAAAGAAAAGAAAAGGA
Organism: Mythimna albipuncta; assembly: GCA_929112965.1. NCBI lineage: Eukaryota > Metazoa > Arthropoda > Insecta > Lepidoptera > Noctuidae > Mythimna > Mythimna albipuncta. The sequence continues at coordinate 12,477,035 of OV815977.1, read as the reverse complement.
GAAAAGATGTTTTGAATGTAGTAGTTATGGAACCTTATGTGCATGAGTTTATCTCGCACTTAACCAGTAATCCGGTATATTCATAATAATTATGTTACGTAAACAACTAAAAAAATCAAGGATTTTTTCATACCAAATATTCTAGATTGAATTTATGAATAACTTTTAGCTACAGAACCCTTAATGACAGCTAATGAATTCATAATTAATTAAACTTCGTACTTTAGTGATGTGGCACTTGTGGCAACCCATTTGAATGAACGATATGAACGAACGAGTTGAAGTAAATAAGAAATAACCACAGCTTAAACACAGACTACATTGCATATTATTAACCTAAAGACGAAATTGCGGCCCTAAACAAAAATGAAATATATTACGAGCGAATACGGTCCGTTTATCATACAGTGAAATCCACTCTGTATTTGTGAAACAGACCTTATATATATAAACATATGGTTTGTTTTACATTGTTGTAATTTGTTAAGGTGAGTGACACCATCGCGTATGGTAATAGAGGGTTGTGTGATTTGCGCTCATGAGATTCAATTTCACGCACCTGTATGATTGACGGGGACATTATGCAGGTGTTCAACCCTCCACATAATTTACTATTTTATCATTTCTGAGGATGTCGTTTGTTTCGCCAAGAGAATTATATTTAATGTGAGGAAAAATTTTAAGGTAAAGAAAAAAGTTAAGAGTGTGAGGCTTATCAGTGCCTGCAAATTGCTGGCGTCTACTAAGGAGGGAGGGGTCGTAGTGACTTTATCACGTCCAACATTATTTAGGTAAATCGAGGAGTTTTCACCCGCGGGACGTTGTCGAGTTTCCTGCGAGTTTTCCTCGAAGGTATTATTTCCCTACGCTTAGAGATAGGGACGTCATCGTCTACTTAGATCGTTCCTTTTTTTTTAATTAGTAAAAAGATCTTTGAAGCCAAGATTAGTTTTTTAGGGTTCCGTAATTAAATGGTCCAAATGGAACTCTATTACTCTAGTTCATCTGTCATAAGAGTCAGAGCATCTAAATAAATTTAAAAATATTAAAAAAAAACTAGCTTTTGCCCGCAGCTTCGCCGGAGCTTTCTATAGGTGAAGAAATTTTCGAAATCGAACCAGCACTTCCAGAGATTACCTCCTACAAACAAAAAAACAAACTACTTCTTTATTGGTAATATTATTGTAGGTGGCTCCTCCCGCTGTGGGTGGGCCACGACGAGCATTGGGTAATCAGCCAACTGTCCATCAAGGACTTCAAAGAGATTTTAGTGAAACATAATGGGCCGATAGGTCCAATGCCTGCTTTTGCAGCGGTACGGTTCGAAGCACCTACCTAGAGGCAACATAAGAAGTTGCCTATGGGCCACCACCACAAGGAAGCCGCCACTACACCAAAAAAAAGATCGACAAGGGCTCAGTAGAAACAAAAATTTATGACTTATGTTGTAAATAGTTAAACGAAAATCTGTTTTCTTTTTTTTTGAGCGGGAAATGTTAACATTTTGAAAGTCTGCGAGATCGAGCAGCACGAAATATAAACACAAAAATGGCGCCTTTCGCACATTCTACCGCGCCGCGCTTGACCAATAGCAGCAAAAACGATGTGAAGGCCACCATATGCTCTGCCTATAGGCCGCCGAAGTCTAAATCCTGCGCTAGACCTACCATGACCCTAGATCGCAAAGGACTGAAGGAACATGGGTGGATTTAAGTAAAAAAAAGTTAAAAAATAGTTTGTAAAAGTCTGACACACCTTCCCGCACCACCCAGAACAAGAGAAGTTATTTAATGATTAACATAAAAAAAAGAAAGCATAAATATGAAAATGCTTCTTTTTATTTACAAAACAGGCTTATCTCAATTTACAGTTCTCAGACATGGATTATACGAATAATTACAACTTAAATAATATGATAGCGTTAGTATTATTCATTCTTTACATAAATGTGCTAAGAATTAATTTTTTAATTCGCAGTAAGCTATGCTAACTATCGCGCGTGATATATAGGCTACAATGTTGAATATTAATGGCGGTGTTTACGTAGGTATATGAAGATACTTTATTTTCACAACAGATCTTATTGTCTTTGTGTATTATACACGGTGTCTTTAATATCGACGCACAAACGAATACCAGGGATCCAGTATATAAGTCTGGACCCCCAGTGGTGGAGTTTTTCGTCGGCTATTTTTAATTTTTTCAAAAAAATCTGTAATTTTTTAAATTTACTTTGTAAAATCGTTATTCTAACCAACCCCGATGATATTTTAAGATTTTACAATTTTTTTTGTTTTTTTTTTTTTAATAAAAAAAGTAATGATTTAAAATAATGATAAAAAAATTATCGGGGTAGATAAAATCGTTATTCTAATCAACCCCATGACTTTTTTAATTTTAAAAGTGTTTAATTTTTTTTTTTTAATGATTCAACCATTATACAATTTGAATTAAAAACGTAAAAAATAAAAACAGGAAAATGACGACAAAAATTTTCTACCTCCGGGGGGTCCAGAATGATGTACTAGATCCATGGTATTCGTTTGTGCGTCGATGTCAAAGACACCCTGTGTAATTCTTCAGTACATGTGTTTGTCACCTAACTCATCCTAAACGGCTTGACCCATTTGGTTGAATTTTTTATGTATATTTGAGTGGGTCTTATGTATATTTGGATGGTTTGAAAATAAAATTGGACCCAGTAGATGGCACGGCAATCGGGTTTACAGTAGGGCAACATCTAACTAAAGGGACCGCTAGTGTAAGTACCGATAGTCACCGACAGAAAGGTACTTTATTCCTTAGTGACTTAGGCTTTATGTATGCGGGCGAAGCCGCAGGCAAAAGCTAGTTTAATAATAATTGTCTTTGCAATTCTCGTCTTTTCTCTGCTATAATATGAAAAAGTCGGGACGCTGATATTACTGATGGCGCAGTAGTTAAGCGATTAGCTATTGCCTTGCGTGTCGTGGGTTCGATTCCCGCACGGAACCATTATTTGTATGTTCTAAAGATAAATGTCCCAGTTCTTGTGTATGTGAGTTTACTTAAAAACAAACAAACGAAACGAATAAACGTTTTTTTTCTTTTTTTTACTTATTTGTGAATTGCTTGCTTCTGTATCGTGTGTGCGACACGATACAGAAGCTATTATAAATGTGGAGAAAAGTTTTATTAAAAAAAAATTATGCACCTAAACCTTCTTCATGAATCACTGTCTTTTTTCTAGACAGAGTTTGTTTTGCAATATCTACAGATAACATTTGTTTAGACTACGTCATGACAGTTGATACTAAATTCTCATGTTTCATACTACATAAGCTATATTTCAGAGCAGTGGCCTAGTGGCAGCAGCCTCGATTTCAAACCCAGGCAGGTGTTCTTTGTGTAGTTTATTTAATCACTATTGCTCACAAAACGGTGAAGGAAAATATCATGAGGAAACCGGCATGTCCTAGAAGCAAAACTTTTTCCCAAAATCACCTCTTAAGGGGATGAAAACTTGGGGTTCCGGAACGCAAGGCAAAGACTGAACTGAACACAGGTGTGTTTTTAGTCAGTAAAAGTTTACGGCCTCCCGCTCCACCATAGAGCGCGAGAGTCATTGAACACCGCGCGCGCGTTCAAGTACATCGAAGGACTGGAACAATTTGCGGTCTTCCGGCCAAAGTTAAGGCTTCTTCAAGGCAAGAGTGAAAGGCTCTACCTCACCAGCAACGATAGCATCATTGCCTATAGTCAGGTCACGGCATGGCGGACAGAGCTCCGGCGGGATCTCATGCTGAAATGGCGTCAACGACTATCGCAACTCAGTGCTGGGCACGCCACAATCATGGCGGTAAGTCCCCTAACAAACTTTACCTCTTTGTAATATTAGAATCAAATCAAAGTTTGTATGAAGAAACCTACTTACGCACGAGCGAACCCGCTGGAAGATACCAGTAGTGCATTAAGCGAAGTTGTAAAATTAACAAATATTAAATTCCGCCAAACGTTTGTTTTAATATAACTTGTCGTTTTGTTTAATTTGCATGATTGATTGAGGTTACCGATTGTGTAATGCTCTCACCTCATATTGTGCTAGTAAGCTGTTGATTGATTGTGTATGTATGTTTACTTTTATATATGACGCCATTACTTTGTGATGATCAAACACTAAAAATATTAAGAAATTGCACTCTTATTCAATTTATATAAACCGTGTGTTAACTCCGTGTCATAAAATGATTATCTCTCTCTTATAAGACAAATTAGGGGATTTGGTAACTAAAATAATATCTAACAACCGCAAGTGACCATGTTCAAGGTAATGCTGTGTTTGTCGTGGATTGGTCACCCTATGTAGGTGTAGGTACATTCTGAAGAACACTTAACCTTTTGAATGTCTTATGTTACACAGTCCGACATAAACAATTGTCTTTCTATTGTGTCTCTAATTACGGCATTCGAAGAGTTAAAGCCAGTATTTTTTTTTTGTATAAACATAAAATTATTTCCAAAGATCAAAGCCGTTTGGAAGGAGTGGGGAAAACAAGCGAAAAAATATCATGCTGTAATTTTTTTTTTTAGCAAAATTATTAATCTTGTGAGAAAATCATAATTATGTCAATAATGTTGCATACATGAATGTATAATAAACTTATTTTTTTCAAACCTATTGGCCTAGTCGTTACCGAGGTTTGAATATCACTGTTTTATGGCACTGCTCTAGAGTTAGGGCCTTAAATTTAAAGGGGAGTAACTCTCGGATGCGAGACGCGGTCCACAGACAGTGGGCCAACACTAGTTCCGGGCAGCAGAAGTCACACTGTTCTCGAAGGTCCCGACACAAGTGTTTTAGAAAACACCGAGGTGGTTTTAGTCAGTAAAGGTCTTGTTAGAACACCAACATTTAATTTATTAAAAATATAATATATTTTTGTATACATTGGTGTACCTAAAAAGCTCTTCTTCAAAAACGTCTTTTATTAAACTCCCCATTCTGCTACGTCGTGAACCAGCGTCCACATCTGTAAAGTGTGATGAGAGACAGACCTCTTTGTCTTAAAAGAGCAGGCTTAATAAAATAAAATAATTCTTAAAGAGTTTCATTGACGACAGAAAACGGATGGGGAAGTTCACTGCGCGACTAAGACACTGTCCGTACTCGTTGATCGCAGCCTCTGCTACGTTTCGAACTCCTATTAAAATCTCCAATATAAAAGTGTGGAGCCGAAGTCAAAAACCAAATATGTTATTCCAATCGGAAGTTCATATTAATCGGACTTGGAGCCATAGCATCGTAACATTCCAGAAGATCTACAAATGACAACCAACCGTTGATATGATGAAAGCCTGTGATAATGAGCTTTTCGAAGTATAGAGAAAAGGGGTCTAGCCTTGTTATGGATAGTCCCGTCGCAGAACCGACCCTGGCAAGCAACTCATCAAAATAAAAAAGAAATGACTAAAAGTTATTTCAAACCATACTTTATTAGTAAACATCGTCCATTTTGCAGCCATTAAAAAAACATTCATTAAAAAGTAATTGTACAAGCACTTCAGTACCAAAAAATGAGCTTACTAACGCAGATACATTGAATAAGAACTGTAGTATTCTACTTACATTGCAGTGCCCAAAAAATGAGCCCAGTTCCGATGAATAAGTTCCATCTATTTGTAACGGCAGTAGACGTACATAAACGTCATTCGAGTAACAGATGTACGTATAAATTGGGCTTTGGGTAGAATTATCGTTATTGCTACCATATTGCATAGTCCTTTACCAGATAAACTTGTAAACGTGTTCTGTAACGAATCGTGAATAGCCAGCAATTGTCGGCGCGACTATCTCGCAACAAAACTGTATGAGAAAATAATGTTTGAATGAAGTGCTATTGTTATGGCAGACTGAACAAAGAAATTCCCGACAAAGTGCTTCGGGCGAACGTTTGTTGTACCAGAATTACTTTTTGTTTGAACTCCATTCATCAGTTCGCCATGGTGTCTACTATGAGTAATTTTTTGAGGAGCAGCTCATGTTAAAATGGTTACACAGGTTGACTTTTAATTTATTGTTAGTCTTTCAGGGGGTGAATGTGCCTACTCATAAATGTAAAATGTTATACGCGATTTTTGTACGCGTAACTGCCTACATAAAATTATAGGAAAGCTGGTTATTTGCCATTTTTGGGTAGGTCCCATAGTTGAGCTTGTAGGTACAGAGCATACAAGAAGAAATTATCATAAGTCATCTCCCGCTTTGGGTGCAGTGCAGGATTGTCAGACTTTTAAATATATGACATTTATTTTCGATTTTTTGTTCTGCTACATGGCGGTTTTATTCACCATTTTGAGAGCAATGGTGATGAAAATAAATATAGAAGATAAAGCGCCTGCCTGGTTTACAACTTGTAAGAGGGAACAATCAAATATCTGCATAATAGGACCTTGTTGTATCTCTTACAATCCATTATAATAAATCTTATGTAACATAGTAAAAGATGGCTTTGTTAATTTATAATTTCCCACCCCTTATATTATAATGGCAAAGTAAATAAAAACCGTGTATAGCCGTCAGTTACGCGGAAAATGTCAAGAGTCTCTCAAACGAGTCATACGCCAACTTTATTTTATCGCACACGAGTTCAGGGCGTTACTTTAATTGTGGCCGACATTCGTCGACTTAATGCGCATTAATGTGAGTGGGAAAGTTATCTTAATTAAACAAAGCTCAGCCGAGGACGTTTGTTTGTCGCGCAGCTTGTAAACACATGCCGCTCGGCGATGCTCGGCAATACTCGGCAATCGACTGCGTTACGACGAGGATATCATAAGAAAGGCCCCCTCACGGATTACGGCCATGTTACCCCCATCAGACCGTGTCCTCTAATCATAATCTCAGAATTCATTTCACTGAGCGCATTCCATTTTTAACATTTAACAAAACCCTAGCGTTTTGGGGCCCGATTTCCTCTAAGAATTTGCGGAGGGTCCTAGCTGAATATCCGCATTTTTTCTAAACAATGGGGCTGTCCTCGTACTACGTTGGATTATGTGAAAATTTCACGAGGAATTTCCGTGAGATTCCCTTGAATGGTTGAATGTGAGTGAAATTCTCCCGAGTTCAATACATTCGAATATCCTTTTGAGATTGGAGTGACAAAGCGTATTGTTACAGACGAGAGGTTTCTATCTCGTGCCGTTTTGTCGCGACGACTCGCCTAGTTATTGTCTTCATCTGCTGGCTGCATTAAGTGATAAGCTTTTGTGTTAAATAAGTGTGAGATACGTGAGACGTGACCTTTTATGTAACGAGACATCTCGTATGCATGGGAATAAATAGCTTCTCGCTTTCACACCAGCTAATTTACGACAGCGCGAAAATATTTTGTCAACATTGCGTTTGCGTAAATTGGAGGTGAAGTAAATGCATAATGCATGTATTCAAAAAACTGTGTAGGTAGGTATAGTTAACTAGCTTTTGCTTGCAGCTTCGCCCGCGTACTTAAAATATAGCCTATGTCACTTAGAAATAAAGCAGCTATCTATCGGTGAAAAAATTTTAGCAGGAGAATCCAGAAGGACTAAATTATACCGACATTTAAAAAATAAAAGGTTTAGGCATTTTAGGAGGAGTTCGGTTACAAACACAGTGACACAAGATTTATATAAAGACGTTTAATTTGAAAAAAAAAAAAATTGTTTACTGAGACGACAGTGTCATCATCATATAGAAAGACCTAGTTTGGGAGACCGGATTCATAAATGGTTACTGGTTACTGTCAAAACCAAAAAACTAAGCTAAATTAGCCATGAGTTGGCATGCAAATGAAATATTGAAATGTGACATACTAGCTGTTGCCTGCGGTTTCACCAGCGAATAATAAAGCAGCATTCTATCTGTGAAAATTTTTTAGCGATTACCTCCTGCAATCAAAAAAATAAAAACAAGAAAAAAACAAACTTTACCTCTTTATAATATGTATTGGTAGAAACTCTACAAAATGTAAGTATCACAAAAGATACTGTTTTTAGACTATATTTGCTATACCCGTAATCCCATATGCATCTACAAACAAATGTGACCTTTTTGTCTTACAGCAATAAAACAAGTATCATTTACTCTACACGTTTTTTTTAAATAGTCCTTTTTAAAAAACTACAGCTAACCATTAATTTATTATTCCAAACGAAACCACGACTAACGAACGTTAATTAGTATAAATTAATTTAGTCATCAAATATTCCAGAGCCTTCATGTAGCTCTGAATGTGCCACGAGCTCATGGAAACAGGAAGTTCTAAATGTGAAAGGCTCACAATATAGTAATAAAATATAATATTCCACAACTCCGACTAGTCCCAAGCTAAGCAGAGCTTGTGTCATAGGTACTAGACAACTGATAAACATACATATATATTTCTAAATACATACATATTATAGATAAACATAAATTACACTCAGACACAGAATGATTATGCTCATCACACAAACATTTGTCCTGGGTGGGAATCGAACCCACGACCTCCGGCATAGCAGTTAGGGTCACTAACCACTACACCAACAGGCCAGTCATACATATAGGGTGACTGGTAATTAGTGTACGATACTTAAACATGTAATTGTGCTCATGATAACCAACAGCTTTTACTATGAGAACAAACCTGAAATCGCGAAAAAAAAAATCAGCTGTGCAATTTTTTTGGGGTTTTTAAACAAAAAAAAGACACCATTGTACCTTAGCCTTTCAATCGTGATAATGACAGACACAATTGAAAGACAATAGGTGCGCGAACGTCGGCGTTCGCTTGGGGTTTAATGAATAAAATAAAATATGTAAAAATACATTTAACAGTATTATTATACTACGAATTTTATCCATTAACTATTTTAAATAATCGCTCAATTAATCTCCCATGTAATACACATATTTGTCAAAAACTTATTATGTTCACATTATCGTGGGTACTTGAAACTTAGCATAAATAGTAACATAGCTATAAATAATAAAGGTTGTCATTATCGTAATCGTCTTAGGGGAGTAATTTTGTTTTTTAAAATTACCCCCATGACGATTCTTATTTCTGGGGACTTTTCAACTGTCAAATGAACACCAGTGGATCACTTTAGAAAATACATCTTCTTCTTTTGATAATGTAGAAAACAGTCGAAAGGATCTTGAAACTTGGAACAAATTCTAACTTGATATAGATGTTCTGGGTCTGGGACTCTGGGTGTCTTGTGTATGAATAGTAAAGACTGTCATTATAAGTTTTCCTAAACTACCATCAAAAGACGTTTTGCGGAGTCTTAAAGATTTTTGTAGTCACTAAGTATTTTGTATAAACTCCGCCCGGGAAACCTTTACTTACGTTACGTGGCGTCGTAACAGAGGTTTTATTTTTATAAAAAAATACAATAACTATTCAAGATTTTTGTTTTTGCGAGGCCCTTTTAAAAAAAACTGGGCAAGTGTGAATCGGACTCGCGCCCTAATGGTTCCGAATTGCAAATGTTTCTCGAAGATTTTTCCGAATGTGACGTAGGTAACAACAAATTTATCTATTGTATTCAGATTTTGTTTCTCTATCTGTGCTATAAGACCTTGTTCTGTGCCAAATTTCAAGATTTTGGGTCAACGGGAGGTACCCTATGAATTTCGATCTTTGAGAGTATCAAAATATAAGTACGTTTTTTTAATAATAATAATAATCATAATATATATTTTACTGATACCTCCACGCGTTGTCGAGATAAAGGGTCTTGACAGACAGACAGACGGACAGACAACAAAGTGATAAGGGATTTTTTCCTTTTGAGGTACGTAACTCTAAAAAACTTGCAAAGTGATGTGATCTCGTAGAAACGTACATACACGTTTGAAATCGTAAGTTAGCATCAGATTTGAGATATTTTTGTATTTAGATAACTAATTTATACCATGTTTTGATTTTTGCCTGTCGGTTGTTCATATACTTAGTTTTAATAAAACACCTTTTCATGGTTTATTTTTATTTTTGTGGATTTTCGGAGGTTTAAAAAGTTCAAAATGTGTACAATCTGGCCTTAAGAAAATATTTTCGAGAACGAAGACGCGTGTAAAACGTTAGTCATTATTGTTATATATTCCTAACAATGTTCGTTAGTTTGTGTTATTGTAATAAGTTCCTGAAGTTCGAAGAATAGTCTTGTCCAACAATATATCTGTTCTAAGATCCATTGTCAAGAGGGGTGAACATGTTTCTACGATAGGAATAGGACAGTAGTTTTTACTTTGTCAAGTTATATCTTATTGGTTGAGCGATTGGATGCTGCTCCGCGTGCTGTGAGAGTCTACAGATAGATGTTCTGGGCCTGGGTGTCCTGTCCAGTGTATGGTTTTTATGTAAAGTTCGTAAACGCGCCCACGATAGAGTAGTTATCCGTTTAAACATTAACTCACCTGACCATAATCGATGATGTGGCCGACGTTGGAACACGCTTGCCTAAAGCAATCTATTTACTCTTGACTTAAAGACCCCTAGGTTATAGCTATCAGGAAACATTGACTCCGGCAGGGAATTCCACTCCTTAGCTGTGTGCATAATGAATGTGTTCCCAAAACGCTTTGTACGTATGGGTGGGATGTCCACCAATTACATTAAAAAAAGAAAAGATAGAAATTAGACGCAGTTTTAAAATCCAGTGTTAAGTGAAGCAGTCGCAGATTTGGTTATTTACTAGATCAATTTGATCTCACTTTTAGCTGTTTCCTCATAGATAGTTAAAGGTAGAACTACACTGCTCACATGTGTGCTACACACGCCGATCTGGGCCTGTCGTTCTCCATTTAATTTAGAGACCGACGAGCCCAGATTGGCGTAACTAGACTTGTAAAGCTACTCTACATCCACGCCACACGACGTCGTTTTACGTACAAAGCAGGCGTGGTCCACGTGTGCCTCGGTCTAATGTATGACAGAGGTATCAGTAGGTTTTAGTGTCGCCTATATACAGTTTTTCTTACACTGCTTTCTAAAATTATGGAGACATTATACAAAACGTCGCGGAAAACCAAATTGCATATACATACATGTCATTATTCGTACACAAAGCGGGGCAGTAAAGCATAAACATAGTAGCCGGGCGCCGGTGAAAATTGTTTAATGGCTCACTAGCGATTGTCGTAAAACTATATTTCGTCGGCGAGGAGGGTTGAGGACGATGGCGGACGGAGGACACAGCCCTCGTTAAAACTCTGACCGTTCACTAAATCTTACGGGTTTACGATTCTACAAAAATTGGGGCACCTCTAGCTCGGTGCTTCGAGTTTCTTCGCTTGTGACTGTTCAGTGTTCACCCCTATGTTGTTATACAGCCCGGATTATAGTTACCTTAATAGGGTATCGGCTTTTATGAGCTCTCAAATAATTGGGAAAATATGGTTACTGGTTACGCCAAATATCAGGTATGGATATTTGCATAACGAGATTTGAGTAACCCTAGGTACCTGCATCACAATAGACCTAAATACTTTATAAGCTTATTAATAATTAGGAATGTCAATGGAATATACTGATCCAATATTGTGTCAATACGTTTGAATGTAGACACAAGAGCGTTATTCCGTTCCTGTTCTATAGAAACATTAATAATGCTTCAATGCTGAAAACATTACCGTGGGACAAAACGTCGTTTACTGCGAGAAAGCTGTTCGAATGAAATGAAACGCTAACTAATGAATGCTAAACTGAATGTCGTATATATTAATATGTGGAGCGTATTTAGTATTCAGCCGAAGCGTGCACCTGTCGGCAATCAGCCTCCACTCACATTATTTTGCCATTACTTTAGACAATACCGCATGATTTAAGGTAAATACGTGGAGCTCTCTGATTACGTCTGCGTAATAAACTCCGCCATACTTGTCTGACGTAGCGCTATGTCGTCACAAAGTAGCATCTGACATTACTGAAACTTCTTCAGGGACGTGTATCATGCCGTCACGCGAAACTGGCAGCAGAATGTACAACGCTCGTAATAATACAATTACACGTAGGAATAATACGCGAGTACCGAGTGCGCTAACAACGTGGCTTATATCACGAAAGATAAGCGAGCGACGTTGCGAGTGATGTCGAGATATGTACGTCTCTCCGAGTTGCTTCCCAAGCGAGCGTCCCGCATGAGCGGAAAATGCGAAAACGTGCTGCGCTATGCGAAGATGTGATAAAATTACTTGGTGCAGTTACACGTAGTCATAATTATACGTTGTAAAACGTTTATCCCACTTTTAAGTGATGTCTTGAATTCAGAGGCTACTGCATTGTTTGTGATCTCGATAAACGTGTTTAACATCAGTTTTATTGCGGCGTGGGATCGTATATGTCGCTCACTTGCGACAAGGGTGTTCTGATTAAACAATTATTGTTTCGGCCAATGTCCGAGCCAGTCCACGTCCGCACAATCGTTTCACTAATCTTTGCTAAGTAATTATAAAGTTTTAGAGCGGACTCGAGAGTTTATTTGAAATTCAAGAGGCTCGACAATACAGGATCATCCTACATTCTTCGAAAACAATATTAGAAATGATTTGCTTGAATTAATAATGGGCTCGGAACCCTTCTTGTAAGTACTTGAGTACTTGTAGATGATTACGAAAAGCTTCGTACAATTAGTGGGTAAAGCCGGGTACGGGGACGTAAAGCTGTCATTCTCCTTTGTCAGGTAAGTTATTAGGTACCTACGCAACAAAATAATGGCTTGTTGGGATTAATGTTTAATCTATGTTTATGACGAACATAAGCGACAGAGTTGTCGGATGGAGTTACGATATTGCGATGATTGGAACGAAGAGTTGTTTAATTCTGTTACAGTGTTGTCTGGAGTTGGCGTTGTAACTTTTTTATTGTTTGCTGTTTTTTTCGCAGTGTAATTTTATTGTTGCAACGTGTTTTATAGAGCTCGAAACAATGCGCTGTGGAGTACCTACCTAGAAAGAATTTGCGAGTAGCTAACTGAAAATTTTCTTTTGTGTTTTTGTAGCACAGTTACAGTTTTATCGAAAGGTCCAAATCAGTAAAATTATTATTTATATGCAATCATAAATTTCCAAAATCATAAAGTTGCAAAGCTACTAATATAAAACTCCCACAAACAGAATCAATGCAAGATTTTATTGCTACTGATATTGAAAGTTTGCAAAATATAGTTGAACAACTAAATTGAATTAAAAGAAATTCTTTCTTTTATGGTAACTGTCGTTAGTCGTCGGTATCTCGTTCAAGTCTAAAGTTTTACGCTAGCTCGTGAATTCAGACTTCCGAGTTAGGCAATGTCTTCACCATATTTCAGGGATATTTGTCTTTTTGGGAGAATTACCGTGGTACTCGAACGCTAAATTTTGATCGTTTGAATCCCGTAGAGAGTCGATCCGGTACATGAAACTAGAGTCTAATGACCTGTAGGTAGTAGTCGGCATTGCGCACAAACTACCTACAGGTCATTGGACTCGTTCAGCTGACGTTTTCGAAATTAATTTCGTACATGTATAAATTAATACGAGTTTTGAAAAAACGGTACTTTCTTTTTTAATTTTATCTTTACATAACGATAGTGTTTCATGTACCGGATTGACCCTTCACGGGATTAAAACCATCAAAATTTAACGGTGTATGTGGGTTTTTAGTCAGTAAAAGTCTGACACTCCTTGTTACACCCAAAAAAAAAAATGGGATATTTATCTTAGTAACTGGATTATTTATAAACATATAAAGCAGGCACTATGAATAGGAACTGTTGCGTCATTCCGTGTGTAATGATTAATCAAACACTTGCGGTACATATTTTATCTGCGATCTTCGATGTGTTGTTAGTTCCCCGGTGAGTCAGCGCGAATGTTAATGCATTTCGGTTCGTATATCACATTTCGTCAAATGTAATCGAAGCCCCGATAACGGGACCATCCATCACAAGGATGTTTTCTCATCGTTTCTTTTAAATGGAATATCTTTCAATGCAAATTTATATTCGAATTACTAGGGACGAATCGGTTCGACTAATCGATTATCCCCGGCGACATCGGATAGTAACTTTGCGTTATCGCGGTAAGTCGACGCCCGCCGACCGGTTCTCCTAGAATTATTCATGTCAAAAACATTCGTTTTAAATGGGAACTGATTTATCGAGTAGCAGTCGTCGTAGATTGTGCGTTGGAGTGGCTCCCAGTTCTTTTGCGGCGCCATTTCTTTTTCAGTGTTATATAGAACGTTTCCGTTATACGGTCGTGAGTCGTGCATGTCGGCAATAATCCGGCTCGGTTTGATGAGCCCTGTTTACGAGCGAAGACAGCCTATCGCTTAAGCGACAAATAAATCGCTGACGATGCTAAATTTATAGGAGTTAATATATTTTTATGAGCGACGAAACGCGGGAGTTGTATGAATGTTTGAATTTGATTATGAATTTTTATGTTTATATTGATTTTAAGTTTTGTGTTATATTTCCGCGATAGGCTGTGTTATGTTACGGGCGATATTTGTGTATATTTCTGCAGGAAGCTAAACTTTTAACGCCCGCATGAGGTTCGCGTTGCGTGAAGCGCCTGTATTGTTCAATTTAGGATAAGCTTTCAATTCAGTCACACATAGATTTTGATTGCCTGTGAATACGGTTCAGGTGTCTAGTTAATTGATAACTTATGACGTAATCAAACAATTAATCTGTCCGTCTAAGATAGCATGGAATGATTACACTATCTTAATTAGGTTACATAGAACATGACAGGTACACTAAGTCGCAGCGTGTCTTGTGTTAAGGCAAATCCTATCTGGAAGTAATTATTATAGGGTAGTTAATGACATACTCTCAAAATGGTGAAGGCATGTGACATCTAGTAACTAGCACTGGGCCGACGGGGTAAATTATGGTAATACGGCCCATTTCCTCTTCCAGAGAGGAGACCTGAGTCCCAGCAGTGGGAATATTTTAAGGCTGATATAGTGCATATGGTAATGGCACACCATATAGGTAAGCGATCAACCTGCCTAGCATATTTTTTAACTGTGTTTATATATAGTCTTCCAGGTCTTATAGTCCTAACCAGGTCCCACTGTGTACCAATATTTTACAAGGAGGGTTAGCCTATCCAAGGATTGAAAAACACGATATCCTTTAGCAAGACTGGTATCAGATTATATTTTATCCGACATACCCTACCCGTAAGGGCGCCTTCAAATTAGCCGCAAAGTGACGAGCGACGACGGCTCGGCTGCAGCGCTGCCGTCACGCTGCTTTGTTATTTGATATAAATTAAAACGCGCGGCCGCAGCGCGGATCTAGCGCGGCAGTCTCGCGGCACTTTGCAGCTTTTATTTGTATGGAAAAACAAAGCAGCGCGACGGCAGCGCTGCAGCCGCACTGTTGTCGCGCGGCCCTTTGCGGCTAATTTGAAGGCGCCCTAACTATTGTTAAAGGTCTTCAAATGAAAAGCAAGATCAACGGCTTAACGTACTTTTCGCGGTACGGATTAATCTCGGTTCATCATCATCATTTCAGCCGAAAGACGTCCATTGTTGGACACAGGATTCCCCCAAGTGTCGCCACGATGAGCGGTCCTGTGCATCTCGCATCCATCGGATTCCCGCAACCCTTACCATGTCATCGGTCCACCTTGTAGGAGACCTTCTAACGCTACGTCTTCTGGTACGTGGTCGCTATTCCAGAACCTTTCGGCCCCAACAGCCATATGTTTTCGGTACATCGCATCAAACTAATCACACTAATATAATAAAGCGAAAGTTTGTTTGTGTGTTTGTTACTCTTTCACAATTAAACGGTTTAGCGGATTTGGATGAAACTTGGCATACAGGTTACTTTTTATTCCGGGAGTATGTTCTCTTGGGGTATTTTTCGACTATCACGCGGGAGAAGCCACTGGTAGAAGCTAGCACGCTTTATAGATAAACACAGATTTAGTAATAAATAATATTCCGAAGGCCGATATTACTTTATGAAGTAAAAGTTTGTTTTGAATAAGAATAAGATTAAATAGAATAAATAGAAAAGCATTTATTCGGCGCAAGCAACACAATACACCACACCATACAATAATAATAAAAAAGAGTACAGAAATAAAATACAGTGACTGTGCCTTAACCGAAAGGGTCACCAACTCAGCAATTGCTGGGCGTCAAACACCCAGCGCTGATTTTCAGCTGGCACCTCGCATTGACGCACATTTGGTCTTCGTCAGAATTGCTATTAAGTTCTCTTTATGATTTGATATTTTTCATAGTATTTATTAGTTTATTATTTTAGCATATATATAAATTTTATTATATACTAGCTGACCCGGCAAACGTTGTTTTGCCATATAAATAATTTTTAAGTAATTTCTAAAAATGTTAAGGGTCGACAACCCTTATCACTAAGGGGTATGAAAAATAGATGTTGGCTGATTCTCAGACCTACCTAATATGCTCACAAAATTTCATGAGAATCGGTCAAGCCGTTTTGGAAGAGTACGGGAACGAACATTGTGACACGAATTTTATATATAAGATTTATATAAATAACTTATTTTTTTTTCGTTTAAAGTATTTGTTATTAGTTTATTGTGCAAACCGTGATGTCTTTTTTAACCCTAAGGTTGACTGGGAGAGAATGCCTTGTTGCATTAAGTCCGCCTATGTACAACTACTGCACATGAAGTTTAAATAAATAAACAAATCTTAGTTTAGCGTAAATGCCAAGCACAATTTAGCTTCAAGCCTTCAATCCCCATACTACCAAAGCAATTATATGGCCGGGAAATAGGAACCAATTCGCCAAAATGGACGCTTGAATTAGTTTAGCTTAGCCTGTTCAGATTTTCGTCACTTAAAAAGGTAACACATCTGAAAATCTAGGTTTAATTTATTTAATTCTTACTTAACCTTTCGATACCGTAATTAGAGACTATAGAAAGACAATGAGAGAGCGAACGGTGTTCGCTTGGGGTTTAATGAATTAAATGCATAGAGTTAGACTTAATACACTCAGCTTAAAATCTACTGCCTAAGGCATTAAAACCTCAGATATATTAGGGGATAAAATGTCCCCCAGCATGACATCACGTGTATGTAAGTCCAACAACATGTCTTACGTCAAGAAAGTGTGTTGTAAAATGTTGGTGGGCAAGTTGCGAGACAGCGTTGCAGTTTCACGTCGATTAAGCGTTGCGCTCATAGAATATCGGTTGTGCTTCATGTTGGGGAACAAATGTCCCCTAAGTATCTGAGGATTTAAAGCTTTAGGCACAAAGGTTAGGTTTTAGCACTTGAAATTAGAATAATACCATAATCAGCATTTTAATTACTTACTGCTGGGACACAGGCCTCCTCTCTGGGAATAGGCCGTAATCCAACAGCCGGGCCCAGTGCGGGTTGGTGAATATCACATGTCTTCAAAGTTTTGGTAGGAGATACTGATTTCACGATGTTTTTCTTCATCGTTTTGAGAGCAGTGGTGATGAAATAAATTACACAAAGTAATGCGCCTGGTTGGGTTTGAACCGCGACACCTGTGGTAACTGCAGTATGCCACCACAGCTCTCGCGAAATTTGAATACTGAAATCTAATGTTTGTTCTCATAATCACACAGGGCTTGAACGCGCAGCCTAAACTGTAAAGCGACTAACAGTGTAACACTGTCACTGTACGTATCACGAACGCACCAAAATAGGGTCACAACTCACGGTGCCTCCGCCATAGCATCACACGCCAATATACAGAAGTAGCCATAGAAGGCCCGTTTCTTTTATAATATTGTCATATTAATATTTAAAGAGGTAAAATTGTTGGCTCTTACGGTCTGGTCACAGGTTTGGTTCGGCGCGGCGAGCGGGGTGGCATCGGTAAGTGGAACGTTTTTGCTATGAGCGGCGTCTCGTGTCGTGCTTCAAACATTTCCATACTTTTGATCTTAGCGCTCGCTGCCCCGTGCTTAGCTCCCGCTTACAGCGGCAAGGTCGTGAACAGCACGCTTAGCCAAGTTGTTATTTTGCAATCGTTAACGCTGTCGAAAAGTGATGAAACGTATGGGAATGACGTCATCTCAACGTAAAGTCGCGTGGTCAGAACAAACGAATAGACAATTCGTAGCCAAGTTCACATCAAATTCGTTTCTACAATATTTAACGCTACATCCTTTGTTATACAAACGCTACATTGTAGAACGAGCGGCCAACTCAGGCGCGTCAACATGGCTACCAACTTATCGTTTTCTACAATTGCTGTCACCGAGGCGTTACCGATTAGAGAACGGAATTCGATTGTAACTTGGCTAAGAGAGCAGGTCGTTTATGTTTGTAAAGGATTTTTTTTTCTGGAAATAGTGATTTTTTTACGAAATTTTTTGCTTCCCTCAATGCCTTTAAAAAACCGCCCAAGTACTGACCATAAACTGGAAAATTAACGTTTCTTGTATGTGGTTTTCTTTATTTTATTTTTATTACTTATGGTTCTAGCGGCCATCAGAATATTTTGTGAAAATTTGTTCATTCGCTAATTGGCTTTGAAGCCACCTTCTTGAATAGAATAGTATAGTATAGAACAGACAGAGACAGAGAGAACAGGACATAATACTAAATAATAAATATAAACTTAAATCTATGGGTACAATGGCTGTCTTATCGCTGACAGCGATATCTACCAGAGAACCTTAGGATAGATTGAATTAGTTTTCTGTTTCTATTGGTTAACAAGCTGGCTTACCCCTACTGTTTTCTGTGTTTCTATTGGTTAACAAGCTTGGACTAAAGTTCTCAGGGTCAAAGTAACCCGACTGTAAGGTATGTGTACGGCAGTTTTCACTCCAACAGGCCTAGCCAAGTTACGACCGTTTCGTTTCGATTCTTT
The DNA here is from genome assembly GCA_929112965.1 of Mythimna albipuncta. Lineage (NCBI taxonomy): Eukaryota > Metazoa > Arthropoda > Insecta > Lepidoptera > Noctuidae > Mythimna > Mythimna albipuncta. Next base: position 12,458,177 of record OV815977.1, on the reverse strand, counting down.
TTTGTCGATTGCCTGGAGTCGGCCACGCCTCCGATTCCTTTGTTCTGACCACGTGACTGAACATTGAGATGACGTCATTTCCATAAATTTGAAGTTTTCTGCTAGCGTTAACGATCGTAGATTATCAACTTGGCTAAGTCCGTAGGCGTGGGCTTGCGGACGGCGAGCAATGTATAGCTCGCTGTTCAACCGTCCTTTAACCGTCCGGATCGAACCCAAGTCGTTGACTTCGCGTACTGTTCCAAGGTGCCTCAAGTAGTTATCAGCAACCGTAGGGGCCCAGCAGGGTCGAAGCTCATTGGGGCCAAGGGTCAAGTTCCGAAAGGGGGGCTCGGCCCCAGTATGAAAGGGAACGAGGTGGAATTTTTAGTCAGTCAGAGTCTGACAATATCTCCCACTTCGCCTAAGGGCGGGGGATGTCAACTGGATAATTGTTATCAACCGAAAAAAAAAAACTTGGCTAAGTCCGCGCTGGTAGTACCATTATTCACCTTCTGCACTGATATTTAGTTTACAATATGATACGAGGCTATATTTATGTGGTGAGACAAGGACATGTGGTGGAAGGCGATCCCGCCGGGGGAGCTCATTATAAAGCGCTAAGCCGGATCATTGCAGCACCCTCTTAACACAAACGAGGGATAATAACTGCACTGCGAGTGTCTCTGATGCACGTGGAATGTGAGTCTTTGTGAAGTCATTATATATTATACCGCTTACCATCAGGTGTGTTCACAGTCAAACACTAGTTTATATCATAAAAAAAACCGGCCAAGAGCGTGTCGGGCCACGCTCAGTGTAGGGTTCCGTAATTTCTCGTCCGTCACAATAAGTGTACTAATAAGTTTAAGAAAATGCTTGCATATACGATTATACTACAAACTTAGTCCAGAAATTATTTTGTACAACTTTTTTGTCTTTTTTGTACAAAAACTGTTCTTTCCATCAAGCTCAAAATAATTTTCCTAGAAAGTCCTTATAAAGTTCTACTTTTCAGAATTTTTTCATATTTTCTAAACTTATGGTTCAAAAGTTAGAACAATGTGTCCCCCCCACATTGTTTTTTGTTTTTTTTTTTTTACGATTATTTCCGAAATTTTTGACATTATCAAAAAATTATTTTGGTAAACCCCTATTCATTTTTAAATACCTATCCAACAATATATCACACGTTAGGGTAGAAATTAAAAAAAAAATCACTTCCTACTTTACATACAAGGTGTAAGGGACAGCCCTACATAAACTTTAACTGCTTGCTCAGTAGGCGATACTGAACAACATTCCACAAAATTTTTTTTCAGGAAACGAAAAAAAAAATCCGCCTCACCATACAAAATTATAAACTTGATTGGACAGTTTGTATGGAGAGGCCGAATTTTTTTTTCGTTTCCTGAAAACAAATTTTGCGGAATGTTGTTCAGTATCGTCTACGGAGCAAGCCCTTAAAGTTTGTGAAGGGCTGTCCCTTACACCTTGTATAGCTACCCTAATAAAACAATTTTTTCCAATTTTTATTTTACCACTTTGTCGGCGTGATTGATATACATATTGATACCAAATTTCAGCTTTCTAGTGCTAACGGTCCCAGAGATTAAGCGAGGACGGACAGTTGACTACGGAAGCCTAAAAATAGGTAAAACGGTTTTCTAGTGCTAATGACTTTTTAATTTGTGTATTGTATAATTGAAATTAGGTAAAACAATCGTAAATAGAATACCCGCGCCCTCAATTTGGTAACTGTCATAAACTTCAAAATTTTATAACCAGTTTTTTATAATGTAGCATTTTTGACTCCCGAGGAGTTTATTATGAGCAGTATGTTACAGTTGTTTGGAGACAATTGTATTAATACGCTGATGTATCATAGGTGTATGGTGGACATCCCACCGATAAGCACAAAACTTTACTTGATATGATGCCCCACTATGGGGCTATCGTCATATATTTCAGCAATTACTTCCAGGATACTGTTGCTACTCCCACTCATTTTCATTCTGGCGAATCCTATATTCCCTGAAGAGTAGGCAGAGGTATTCATATAACACACTCACGATCTGCCAGTTCTGTTATAATTCCAATAGAAGGTCGAGCGTCGAGCTTGTGGCATCAATCGAGCATAAATCTATTGTATTTCTGGGAAGTTTGCGAAGAAATTGTATAACTTAATTGAGTTTCTGCGAACACATTAATTGTGCGTACATACAGCCAAGCAAAACACTCCGAAGTCAGTGTTTCCTGATAGTTCCGAATTGAAGGTATTTAAGTCAAGAATGAAAAGGTTACTTCTAGACAATCGTAATCCATTGTCTATCATTCCATCGCTTACCGTTCACTTAACGGTAAGCGATGGAATGATAGACTCGAGTTTGACCACTATCTCACTTAGATAGTGGTCAAACTCGAGCTCATCATCATCATCATTTCATCCAAAAGAACTCCACTGTTGGATATAGGCCTTCGCCAAGTGTCGCCACAATGAACGACCTTTACCAGGTCATCGGTCCACCTTGTAGGAGGCCCCAGTGGTCATCTGTTTTCGAGCAAAATGCTCTGCTCATTGCTACTTAGTTTGGTGATTCTTCATGCTATGTCGGCAACCTTGGTTGGCAAACGCGAGCTAATCTATAATAATTCATAAAAAAAAAGTGTCGCGAAATCATTCAGAGCTGAAGGAATTCTAAGTAGTATTCCAGTATATTATTCGTTCATTTCTAATACCTAATTCTGGAAATTATTAGATAAGTAGGTAGAAGGTACTTCAATAGAAGACTCTTTGATCTTGTTAAGCTCAAAAGTATTTTTATTTACGTTAGCATCTCCTTAAATCTTTGATAGCTTTTTGTAGGAATCATTTTGCTTTTTGAGTGCTTAACTTACTGGAAATAGATAGAGGAATGTGGGTAGGAACTTTACTATAAGACAGAAAACACATTAAATTCACTCGATGAAGCCATGTATGTGGCGAGTTCGTTCCAGCCGGGATTTTGATCCCGATTTCCGGCCAAAGTACGCGTGGACTTGCAGACAGCGAGCAATGAGTAGCTCACCGTCCGACCAGTAAACGTCCGGAGTCCAAGTCGTTGACGGCGCGTAGTCTTCTGCGCGCACCTCAAGGAGATGTCAGCAACCGTTGAGGCCCAGCAGGGTCGAAGCCTACTGGGGCCATAGGTGATGTGAAAGAGAACCACAGGGCCCTGGAATGAAGGCGAAGAAGGAACAAGAGTGGGTTTTAGTCCGCAAAAGTCTGACACGCCCTCCCGCCATGGTTAAAGGCGGGAGATGTCATTAAATGATTTTCTATCTAAAAAAGAAATGTATGGTGAGTTAAAATCGCCAAAAACCATTCAAGACGTTCAAGTTAATTCCTTCACAGAAAACAATTGTTAATGGGAACGGAAGACAGGGTGTAATCCCTTAACAATTATACCGAATACTTGGCAGTGTCAACCCATGTGCCGACTGGAAGGGGTGTGACAAAACGCGACTGACGTGTTGACACATGCAAAATTACATTACGGAGCTGCAAACTGTCAACCCTAACTTAAAATTACTCTATGCCCCCCTCCCTTCCACATTAAAAGGAATAACTCGATTACTTTGAGTTAACGGCGAATGTAATCTAATAGGATATTAAAAACAAGTTTCTATCTGAAGTTTTGGAGACCAGAAACGGTCGCTGTTTTTTTTTCCAGAACTATTAGACAACGCCATCTAGTCACAAACTAAGCAAAGCTTGTGCTGTGAGTACTAGACAACTGATAAACATACATTGTATATTTCTAAATATCCTCCTTCTCATTCATTTCTACACTAATAATATAATAAGGAGCTAAAGTTAGTTTTTATGTCTTTTGGTTTATAGGAAGTAATCTCTGGAAGTACTGGTTTGATAGCTAAAACTTTTTCACCGATAGAAAGCTCCTTTATTTCTGAGTGACATAGGCTATATTTTATGTACGCAGGCGAAGTCGTGGGCAAAAGCTAGTTGTTTATATAATAGGTAAGGTAAAGTGTGCGGCAGTTTTATTGAAAAACCTTTTAGTAGTAGCTAGGGTTTGTAATCAGTGTCCGGTATATGACTACTAGCCATACCCATTTTACATGGAACCTATTACCGATGGAGACAAACTGGGGTAGATAAACAGAACTTTAATTACATATCATCAATTAATATCAACTGGCAAACATAACATGACCTTGACCTTCATTAGGTGTCAAGTTATTCGTTTCCTGATATCTGTGGGTTTATAAATGAAACCAACATGTCCTAAAACCTAAAATTCAAATTTATACATGTGACATCCACCAACTCGCACTGCGCCCGCTTGGTGGATTACGGCCCATTTCCTATTCGATATGATAGCGTGACGAATGACAGGACAGAATGGAAGAAAAAAACGCGTTGCGCCGATCCCAAATAAAATGGGACAAGGACAGGAAGATGTTTTATTTTATGGTGGGAAAAATCATCCAATGACAACCCCCGCTCTTGGGCGGAGCGGGAGATAGTGTCATACTCTTACTGACTAAAAGACCCACCCGTTCCTTCTAGCCTTCATACCGGGGCTCGCTAATTACATGTCCTCACGTATAGTTTCAGAATTAAGGGCCAAGCGCCCGAAAAGTGCCATAAAACAGTGATTTTCTGAAGCCTACTCCTCCGTAACAGCTTGGTCAATTGGTTTGAAAAAATATATGTTTATTATAGGTTTATGAACAATAATATCAACATTTGATTTTTTCGTGCAATTAAAACTTTTGTCAAAAAAAAATTAGCAATTTCGCAACTTTTTCCTACTCCTTCGAAACGGCTTGGACCTTTAGAAACATTTTTACACATAAAAATTGGTGGTTAAATATTCTTCAAAGTGAACATTGCATATGTAAATCAATCAATATCTCGCAGAGAAAATTGATTTAAAGCGCTTTCCGGGCGCTGCTGGCCGCAAATAAATGTAAAGATTTACGAACTGCCGCCTAGGCGAGTTCGAGAGTTGCGTTCACTTTAATCACTTAAAATTGAGAATTGAGCTTAGTACCCTTTACACAATTACAAACTCCCTTTTCTATCATATCACTCCCTACACAATCCATTTTTTCATAAATAAAACACTGCCAACGAATTATACAGCTATATTTGAACGTGACTATGCGTCATAAGTCACAATGTATAACGCAACCCTATGATTTTATACAACAATATTAATTTAGCAAATTAAAAAAAGCTTTCATGTTACAGAATTAAAATTGTTACAAGGTTTTATTTTATTTTTTATTAGTTTAGGTAAACGTTTCTAAAGAAATATTTTATGTACATTAAACGCCTAGTAACAGTGCCATAATTAGCTTTTCCTACGTCTGGTGCCAGTGCCTCTAGAAAAGTCCAGACTGGGTAATTTTAATCCGCCTGATGCAAGTTTTCACTGAGTATAAGTGTTTCGGAAGGTACCTGTTCCAAATTCGGCGGGAAAAAACGCTCGGAGCGCATATGGTGGAAGTTTGCCCCTTTTGGGCGGAGCTCCGTTGATAATTGACGCTAACGAGCTGAGCGTCCAGCTCTGGTTCAGGCCGGAGCGAGAGGGAAAGAGAAATAGTAACCTCCTTCTGATGAAATGAATGGTACAAAATATAGAGTTAAGTTAGTTTAAAAGAAAGAGTCTATTATTGCATAAATATTGTAAATAATAATTGCTAAACAATGTATATAGTGCAAGTGCTATGTTTTTTGTGAAATAAATACTTATTATTATTATTTCATTTATTTATATTTTATTACATATTAATTATATTTTTAAATATTTCTTATAAAACGGATATTAAAAAAGAAAAACAATTATTATTATTATTATTATTAAAATTTAGCCTTGGTTTGTTCATTTCTGCGTACCATCAGGGTTGGCACCCTGTGCCCAGGCACCACTGCCACCGAATTACTTACGGCACTGCCTACTAAGGTTATCTTACACCCTTAATATTATGAATGTGGGCTTTATTCAAATCAATACATACAGTATTTTTAGGTTTCCGTAGCCAAAAGGCAAAAAAACGGAACCCTTATAGATTCGTCATGTATTGTGTGTGTCTGTCTGTGTGTCCGTCCGTACGTCACAGCCACTTTTTTCGCAATATTTTTCTAATTGGACTGTATAAAGGTGTGCATTACTCCGCTTGCATGGCATACAAGTATAGTAATTGATAGTGCTATTGGTCCGATCGTGGCGGACCAACTTTGGTTAAATACTTAGATAACTTTGCCGAACCAATCGCTATTCAAAATTGATCTAAGGACTTCAGAAAGCGGGCATTAGTAACTTTGTTTGTCGTCGATGCCGTAAACTAGAGTCCTGACTCTTGAGACATGCCTATGTAGTAAAGTGTTCGTAGAGTTTAACGTATAGATACAAAATATGCACTTCATTTAGTGACTGTTTAATTAAATCTATAAATTCATAAAGTAATGGCAACGCAGTAAACAGCAAAGCATATCAAGCTTTTTCGAGGACAGAGAAAACTTAACTTAACTCTTAAGCCAGGAAATAAGATATCCTGGATATCTGAATATCTTGATTTTATATAAATCTGGTGGCGCCCACGTACCGGAAGACGCAGCGTTCAACGGCCTCCAACAAGGTGGACCGATGACCTGGTCAGGGTCGCGGGAATCCGATAGATGCGTGATGCACAGGACCGGTCGTTGTGGCAACGCTTGGGGGAGGCCTATGTCCAACAGTGGACGTCTTTCGGCTGATATGATGATAATGATGATGATATAAATACCCTACCCCTACCCCACCCTACCCTTGCTAGCGGTAGCTAAGCTCGGGGCGGTGAGCGGAAAGGTCAAAAGTATGAAAAAGTTTGAAGTACGCCTCGAGACGCCGCTCATAGCGAAAACCCGCGTGGATTTCTCTGAGCGAATCACTACCACGGCGAAAGGTGCCAGGAGCGGCGGAAACAAAAGTACAAGATTGAGTGCGACGCCACGAAACAGAGCGGCGAAGTTTAGATTGGTGTATACCACTAAGTTATATGTGCCAGCTACTGGCATGTGTATCGCTGCCTTAAGCGATAATCACACTGCCACGCACGACGCGCGTGAATGCGTGCTTTAACGTTGCTCGTCAGTAACTCCGTTTGTATAGAAAACACGCACAGTACAACACACCGGAAATGCATCCACGCTCGTTAATGTAAATTACACGCCTACAAGCAGAGAAACATACGCTCAAGCGGGGGTGCGGGGCGACACGCAAGGTATGGTACACTTATTCTCTTATTGCCGTGCGGGATTTTGTATGAAATGAGTCAAATCCTGCGTGAATCTACAAAACGCAACTACGCGCGTGAGTGCATAAAAATCCAGCACGATGGCGCATATACGGGCATGTACGCGCGTAGGTGCGTTGACACGCAACATGCAGCGTGATGCGTGGCATTCTGATAATCGCCTGATTAAATCTCTACTTGAGCAGTACCTAATTTGTCTAAATAACCTGCTGAAACGTCAATCAGCTGACGTGAAGAGCAATGTTTATACCTACTTATTTTTCTTTTTTGCATCAAGAAGTAGGAGAAAGTAGTTTAGCATAAAAATGTACGTAACTGCTGCTACACACCTTTGCTTGTAGTCGCTAGTTTCAAACTTGCTCTGAGTCTGGTTAGACCGAACTTACGAGTGCAAAATGTGCGGAAAACATATTTTGTTCAAGACGATGTCTAGTTTATATTTTGACTTTGGCGTCTTAATATTTTCAGCTATCTTCAAAAAAGAAGGAGGCTCTTCATGAGTTGATGAATAGCTAGCTACAGACGTTGTCCCTTCAAGCAATGAATTAAAATATCAAACGAAAATGGTGCAGTAAAATATCTTAAAGAAACCGACATTCCTAAAACTAAAAATTCGAAGATATATGACATCCATCGACCCGACTGGGTCTGCGTGGTGGATTACGGCCTATTTCCTCACCCTGAAAGGCCTGAGTCGTAGCATCATACCAATCATTTCAATCATCCATTTACTTTTCCCGCCAGAGCTGTAGGGCGTGTCAGACTTTAACTAACTAAAACCATATCTGTGTCCTTCAGGTGCCCTTGTGTTCTAAGACTGCGGGTTTACTTTTCAAACTGGTACACTGGTATACTAGTGTATAGGTATCTTCTGGTTGTACTATATGTAAAGGTTCAGTATTAAGATATTACTTAGATATGAGTTCATAGAAAGTTCTTGAGCAATATAAGCTGTGATGCTGCACCAGATGGCGGGGTATGAGACGATGACCCCTACTTACTAACTTATACTTACCTACTTTATGTGATTGCCCACTTACAGGACATTGGCATGCATTTTGTGAAGGGATATTGCTCAACTTGTGGTGTATTATCCATATAATTTAACTAGGAGTTTAATAAGATTGTAGCGACATCTATGGCGTCACATAAGAACTAATCCTGCATCGCGCAAACAAAGTTCTCCGCGCGATTTGAATAATACGAGTACGACAGCCCGAAAATTATCTGTCGGACAGTAGCCTACCAGACATAACACCCGTCTGGTCGGAGGATCCCCCTTTTGCAATGGAGGTTTGAGAGACTTTACTCTCTGTTTCACATGCCTCCAAAAGGTTGTAAGTATTTCTCTATAGATAGTTCATTCCTAGTTCATGGATTACACATGGTGCACATAGGTTTAAGTTTCTGTGAAATTGTTACTATTTTGGTGTACAATAAAGTTTATTCTATTCCACATGAACTAGGATTTGTTTGATTTCAGTGCAGATGAGTTATTCATCACCGGGAAAAGGGTAAGTTTGACTTGAGATTTCCTGATTAGCTGAAAACTTATCATCATCATCATCGTCTCAACTGAAAGACATGTACTATTACACCCCCAAGTGTCGCCATAATGGCCGGCCATGTCTGTCTCACATCCATCGGTTTTCCGTGACCCTCACCAGGTCATCGGTCCAACTTGTTGGAAGCTTTCCAATGCTGCGTCTTCCGGTACACGGTCGCCACTACAAAACCTTTCGACCCCATCGAGTACCTGCTTTGCGAGCAATCCGCTTATACACGTTAGTACTTATTAAAGACTCCAATTGAATTATGAATAGCAATTTTAAAAAGAAGAAGAAAATCCCTCCTGTCTGATGGGACTTCAATTTGAGACGAACGGAGAGAGATCAGGCACAGGACCAACAGCTTTACGTGCTCTTCGAGGTTCGGGAACTTACAATATTCAGGTATATGGATCATCATCAATCTCTTTTCAATGTTCCCACTACAGGAACTCAGGCCTCCACTCTAGGAGAGAGAATGGGCCATAATCCACCACGCGGGCCCAGTGCGGGTTTGTGAATGTCACATGTCTTCGAATTTTTGGTTCTAGGATATGCCGGTTTCCTCACGATATTTTCCTTCACTGTTTTAAAATCAGTGGCGATGAAATAAATAGCACAAAGTAATGCGCCTGGCTGGGTTTGACCCCACGACCTACAACTTGTAAGTCGGGGCCATTACCGGTCGGCCACCACTGCTCCATTGCTCTGGTACAAATTATTTATGTATGTAGATGGGTACTTATCCACATTTTCTCTCACGACAGTGATTTTCCAGCAAAATGAAGTTGAATTATTAATGTTTTCGCGACAACTAACAACCCGTCATCCTTTATGGAATTTAACCATGATGAGTGAATTTACCGTTTTACGGTTAATCTGTTCGTGGCCACAAAACTAATAGACACTTATATGATTGTTTTCAGTGTTTCAATGAATCATACAGGTAAAAAATAAAAATGTGTGAAGCGAGAGGAGTGTCATACTTTTGCTGACTAAAACCATTGGGGTTTCTTCAGTAGCCCTTTGCTTTCTGAAACGGAACTCGAGCCCTGGTATGAAGGCTAGAAGGAACGGGGTGGGTCTTTTAATCAGTAAGAGTCTCAAGACACTATCTCCCGCTCCGCCCTAGAGCGGGGGTAGTAATTGGATGATTTTTCCAACCATAAAAAAAAAAATGGAAGAAAGAGCTTCCCTTTCTTACAATCCTTTAGCCTCTTGAATCTTTTAGAATCTTGAAGGTCTTGGTGAGATATAAGGTAGAACTACACTGCTTACACGCGTGCCGGGTACGTATCAAAATCCCGAATTTTATAAGACCGAATTTTAAAATACCGACGGATGAAACACCGAAAATTGAAACACCGAATGGTCGTTTGGCCGAAAGTTTAAAATCCCGAAAGTTCATTTGACCGAAAGTTTAAAATCCCGAAGTTTAAAATCCCGACATTCAAAATCCCGACTCGTCCGTGTCGGGGTGCCCTAAGGTCCCGATCTGTTTTATTTTGAGAAGTAGCACTCGCCGGCCGCTGCCGCGACACCGCTCGCTACGCTCGCTCGGCTCGCGCGTGGTTGGTCACAATTCTAACCTAACCTAACCTAACCTATCCATCGGTATTTCGTCCATTCGGGATTTCGTCCTTTCGGGCATTTGAACATCGGTATTTTGTGTTTCGATATAACGACTATCGGCATTTAAAACTTTCGGTATTTTGAATTGCGGTGTTTTGGACGTCGGTATTTCAATCATAGGTATTATAAACTTTCGGGATTTTGATACGTACCCCGCGTGCCACACACGCCGATCAGGGCGCGTCGGTGTTCATACAGTTTATATGGAAACTAGACTTGTAAAGCTACATCTACGTTCTACGTTCAAATCATGCGCGTTACACATGTGCGTTGGTTTAATGTAGTTCTAGCTTTAGTTGTACTTTATTAAGAAGGCGCGTAGCACCACAGGGGCCCAGCAGGGCCGATGTCCGCTAGGACCGCGGGAATATTTGAAAGAGATACCGTGGTCTTGGAACGCAAAGGGTAACTGATGGACACAGCTGGGTTGTAGTCAGTAAAAGTCTGTCACGGCCTCTCGCTTCGCCATAGAGAGGGCGAAGACATTTGATAATTTTCCTTCTCAAAAAAATGTTTTTTAAGCTATTGCATAGCTTCTATCGCGGGCCTTGAGCGTGGAGACCGAATCCAGAAATTCCGTAACGAAAATAACCTAACACCCCCCACTCATTTGTTTTTTGAGCGTGGTGACCGATAAGAAAACAAATGAGTGAACAATCAATAGCAGCTGTTGGTGAGGTCTGGTTTTGAATGGGTGGGGTTAAGCAGCTGTTTGCGAGGTCTGGTTTTGGATAGGTGGGGTTAAGCAGCTGTTGGCGAGGTCTATTGCTTAAGTTGATAAAAAATGCTATGCAATAGGTTTACCGCGGCAGTCGCCGAGAGCCACACGTCTTTTTTTAAGCTATTGCATAGCTTCTATCGCGGGCCTTGAGCGTGGAGACCGAATCCAGAAATTCCGTAACGAAAATAACCTAACACCCCCCACTCATTTGTTTTTTGAGCGTGGTGACCGATAAGAAAACAAATGAGTGAACAATCAATCAAAATTCAATTAAATGTGTGAAAGTGTAACTTCAATTAATAATTATTAAAGGAAAAAAAACAAAGGTAAAAAATACTGCATAAATAAAATAAATAAATAATTATAATTGCATAAGTTGATAAAAATGCTATGCAATAGCTTTACCGCGGCACTCCCCGAGTGCCACACGTCTTTTTTTTTCTTGTGTGTAAACTCGGATCGCTCAATGTCACCCATATATATAAATGGAGAAACTGACTGACTCACATATCAGCGTACAGCCGAAACTATTGAGACCACGAGGTTCCCTTCTAAAATGTATGCGAGCACTGGAGAAGATTTTCTAAAACTTACCCTCTAAATGAAACGGTGGCTGAACCTGGTATGGAGAAAACTACCCTCACGTGAGCAAAGCCGCTGGCAGATGCTAGTACAGTATATTATAGCTTACGCACACAGAAACAATGCGCATGTGATGTGTACATGCTAGAACAATCCACTAATAAGAATAATAAATTTATTTATTTATATGATCCAATAAAAATAACACACTAGAACTAAAAAATCTCGGGTTATAGGTAAGTACATATTAAATAATATAGAGTGTCAAAAGAATCTTGTGTACAGAATTGTTGAATATATTTTAGTTAATACATATTTTAGTTGAGACCATTTGGACTCCAAACTAGGCAAGAGATGCCTGTATTTTGGAAGTCCATTGATTCCTTCTAAGTCACATGCCACACTAACGCCATCCTGAAATAGAATATTCTGTACCGGTGTAGTCTATAAGAAGGAACATATAAGTACCTACATATATATAGTACATCATGTTTGTTTGCTACCATAAGTGGATCTATCCTTCCTCTTGACAGCCGAGGATTGAAGTAGTTTCGACCCTCCCATATTTAGATCAAGTAGAGCCCTCTACGACGTCGATCGGAGCTCTAATATTATTTGTATACGTCGCTTGAATATCGCTTGGTTCGGAGTTTTTGCAGACACACAGAAATATTAGGTACAGGGGCGCAGCTATTCCTAATGGGGCCCCATTTACACTTCTGCACTAATATTATAAAGAGGTAAAGTTCATTTTTTATTTTTTTGTTTGAAGGAAGTAATCTCTGAAAGTAGGTACTGGTCAAATTACTAAATATTTTTTCACCGATGCATGAATCCTGAGTGACATAGACTATAATTTATGTACGCGGGTGAAGCCGTGGGCAAATACTAGTATCAAATATTATTGAAGTTTGTTTTTATGTACGTAATAGCTTCTACAATCATATAAATATTGCCTTGAGAGGCCTCGAAAATGAAAATGAGCTCATTTTATGAATCATTCGGAAGGTAAGTACCTATTATAGGTTGTGAGTTTTTATTTTCATCTTGTGAGTAGAAAATGCTATAGCTAAAGGAGCGTGCTGAAACTATTAAGAGTATTTTAAAGTCATTATTCATTCACTCCTGGCCTTTTATCAATTTGAGAATTTAAGGTAGTGGATAACGTGTTACGAATTAAGGTATATTTCGGGGCCCCTGTAGCTCGGAGGCCCCGTATCATTGATATGACTGATGCGGCGGTAGCTACGCCCCTGAATAGGTAATCTGATCGGTAACGACGACTTATATGTCTGTATGTTCAATACATCCCCTGTTCGGATTCTGAATAAATGATAAAGGCATTCTAGCTATCGAGTTATGAGCATACTTTAACATGATATTCAAAGGGTAATTTTCTTATTCTGCGCTGAGTGGCTACACCATCGTAAAGTTGCTCGGTTTCTTTATCGCTTCATAATTAAGTATCATTAAATATGTAGATAGAGTAGTGGTGGGTGGCCCAGTAGTAACGGCTCTGACTTATGTATTTGTAGGTCGTGGGTTCAAAATCAGACAGGTGCATTATATTGTGTATTTAATGATTAATTAATAAACTTCACAACGCTGAAAGCCTGAAGGAAGACATCGTGAGGAAGCTGGCATGACCCAGAATCCAGATATTTGCAGATGTGTGACATTACAGGGTACTCAGCTAGCAAACGAAAAATAAAACGGAAGAAAAATTTACGTTTTAAAAAAATCCATGTCTAAAAAAAAATAATTAAAAAACGAAAACCCGACTACGACGAAAAAAAATCGACGCTGAAAAAGTATGAAACAAGAATTTCAGGATGCTGACATTAACAAGGTAACTGAAAAAACTAGAACAGAACAAAAATAAAAGCCTTAGTTTTACGAGGTAGGTACCAACCGAAACACTATAATAACCTGGGACTACGACTTTATTGTACGACTTACATAAGATGACTGATGATACTGTGTTGGTTAGTCCAGAGCAGATTGAAGTCGTGGTGGTAAAAACAAGAGAGTGTTGGTTTAAAATTGTTCTGCGATATCGGCGGTCTAATGAGTCCTGTGCTCTAAGCTCTCGTCAGAATGCTTATAGCTATCTGCCGAGATGTGATGCACTGAATCAACTCAGGATGGATCAAATTTAGCCCGTTGAAGGCCGAAGTTGGTTACACAACTAAAATCAGTTGCCAACATACATTTGTTTTGTTTATTCACAGATATAATCCGTATTAGGCATCAACGAAAAAAAAACGCACTCTGGGTGTAAGCACACGGATAAATACGTATACGTATAATTATGTAAATTCGGCATCATTGGTACTTCTCGCTCCGTCACTTCCTCGTCTCATATAGATGTCCTAAGTACATATATATCCGTAGCTGGCGTCCTGTATAGAACTATATACGGGTATAATCGACTCCGGCAGCCGGTCACTGAAACCACTTGCGAGCCGAGGATGCCACCCAATTAAAAAAAAAACTCAACAAATCCATGATCCCTTCTCCTTGCGTTGTAATCCTCAATGCTGAGGGTCGTGACCTGCCTGCTTCATCACTTTAATTTTTATGATGTCCCTCCATATATTCCTGTCTTTGGCGGTGTGAAGGGCATTGTGTACCGTGGAGTCAAGAGCGGTGCGGATCTGGTCGAATTAACATATTGGGCTGCGCCCGCTAGGCCTTTTTCCATTTAATTTAAAGGTCACGATAAAGGCGGCCTTTCGAGGTTTCCATCGTCTTTCTTTGCAAAGTGTTTGAAGTATTGCAGAATCTTGCGAAGACACTCGGACGACAACCGCGAAGAGATTAAAATCATGATAAGACCTAATGGATCAGAATGTTAGACAGTGACAGACAGATGAAAAAGAATATTTATTATACACCGCTAAATTTTGATCGTTTCAATCCCGTGGAGGGTCGATCTGGTACATGAAACACTATCCATTTGTAAAGACAAAAGTAAAAAATAAAGTACCTTTTTTACAAAACTCGTATTCATTTTCGCATGTACAAAATTAATTTCTTTAAGAAAACGTCAACTGAACAAGTCCAATGACCTGTAGGTAGTAGTCGGCATTGCGTACAAACTAATAATACGTAAAAAATAATTTTATCTTTACAAATCAATAGTGTTTCGTGTACCAGATCGACCTTTCACGGGATTAAAACGATCAAAATTTAACGGTGTATGTAGTAGTGATGAGAATATTGAGATCAATGGGTGGAGTGACGAGAATGTATGAAATTATTAGGAAAAGGTGAAAGTGGCATCAGTAACTGATACATTGTAAAAGAATCGTTTGTCTTGGTACGTTCATTTAAATAGGAGGAATGAAATACATGTTACTAAAACAGTTAAAAGTACCTATATATGTGGAAGGATGGAGTGGGCAAAGGTGGCCAAAGAAAAGTTGGAGAGATTGTGTAAGGCATGATATGAAAGAAAAGGGAGTCAGTGATAGCATAACGGTTGGCAGAACCGAACGGTAGAATAGAATTATGATGATGTTAAATAAATAAGATTTGTAATACAAATAACAAATAATCAAATCAGATTGACGACCAAAGATACATATTCGTGCAATAATTCAATTAGGCCACTGTGTTTGCAACGTGTCAATAACTACAAAGTAGGCACGGTCCCGCTCACGTGGATACAGGGTTGCCATACCTCAGGATTTGTTCTCAGATTTTTGGACTCTTCTCAGGATTGCGGCTACATTTTGCAAATCTCATGAAATCTCAGTATTTTTTTAATTTTCAATAAAATACAGGGCATAGGTAGGTACACTTAGAAGTTAAACAAGCTAATACAAATTATAAAAAAAAAGTTAAAATTAATCTTCCTTTGACAAGGGGAGGTACTGCTGTCTGCTGTGCAATGTGCAACGCATTAGTTAGATCATTAGTGTGTAGAAATTCTCAAACTGTAAAAAATATCAGGATTTCTGTGAATAGGCTCTTAATAAACTAGTGTGCCTTACCATCAAAGATTGCATCACTTCTTACCATCAGGTGGGATCGCAGTCAAGCATTAGATTACAGCAATTGTCTCCTCCTCAAATCGTATTCCTCATTACTGATGGTGGTGAAGTTCCCGCTGGGCGACGTGCAATTGGGTGTCCAGTGTGGAGCGGACCTAATCTGCCCATCTTATTGGACTGCGATCTCTTGGTCATTTGCCATCAACCATGCCAGTTACGATGAGCTGAACATATCAATAAAAAAAAAATGATATTGGGCCCTTTCTCCGGACTTTTAGTTTTTTCATCTGGTGGTAACCCTACATGAATGTAAGCATAATGCGCCGCTCAAACAGTTATCCCGCAATTGTCATGTGGCATTGTTATTACATACAATCATTTACTGGCACAGAATGCAAAACGACAGTCAAATAATACGATTGATTACTAGCTATTTGTTTGTGTGAAACGTCCGCAATACGGATTGCGCTGACATAATTCAATCATCGATTTCACGTGCAATTTACCAAAAGTTCAGTAATGGAATATTATTTGAATGTAAGCCCGCTATAGCTTGTTTTGTAGTCCATTGTAGGCCCCGCACAACAGCTTAACATTTGAACAAGGGTAATTAATTGAAGTTCTGCCCAATAACAAGATCGGCTGCACAATGTTCCTATGTTACTGTCAATAATGCTTATTAGAAGAAACTGGTTTTGACTGGCTCCGGTCAAAACTCTTAAAAAAATGCTAAGAAAAATCAGTACATAAAACCTTGTTATAATGGTCACAAAGAAAAATCTCGAGAGTTGAAAATCATCAAATAGGACACGTCTTTTTCCCTTCTATCAACAATCAATTGTGTAGTACAAAAAAAGTGACGGAGGCGTATTTCATTTACTGTGACACGCAATGCCCATTTTAAATATTTTTGGGGTAAATTTAATATGGTGTAAACACTATTGGAATCCATTCAATTAATGATTCTGAACTATTTTCAGGATTTCAGAAAATATAATTTTTAGTATTTATATACTAAAAATTATATTTTCTAATATCACAAATAGCTAGTCACCCGATTGTTAGCAAAATACGTCTTGTATTTTAATAAAAATAATGATAGTAAATTTTTTACTAATAAACTTAAAATGAAAGAGAAAGATTAGTTTCTGTCAGTGGCTTCACCCACATGAAAGTAAATTATTTTTAGACCCCCGTTTCATCTTTATAGAGGGTAAATTTTGTAAAATCCTTTCTCAGCGTATGCCAATGTCATAATTGGGAAACTTAAAAATAACATCATTTTTTTAGAGAACCAAGTAGTTTTTTTTTTTTTAAATAGACGAACATAACTTCTCCCGTTCTTGGTGGAGCGAGAGGGGTGGCAGGCTGAAACCCACCCGAGTTCTTTCAGTCCCCCCTAAAACCACAGATACATTAGGAGACAAATGCCCTTAACATCTGTGCAAACGCTCAATCTGTGTAACGCTGCAAAGTTGCCCAGTGTCCCACAACTTGCCCCCAACATTTTAAAACGCATTCTGGCGACGCTGGACATGTTGTTGAATAATTTGAAAGCATTGCACGTCATGTTGGGGGACATTTTGTCCCCTGGTGTATCTTTTCTTATTGATATAAACCAGTGCTTGACTGCGAACCCACCTGATGGTAAGCAGTGATGCAATCGTTGATGGTACAGACCAATTGTATTTTAAATTGCTTCACTGACTAATTTAAAATACAATTTTCGTTTCCTGAAAAAAAGTCCTGAGGAAGTTTGTTCAGTTTCGTCTACTGAGCAAGCCCTTAAAGTTTGTGGAGGGCTGTCCCTTACACCTTGTATACGTCATGGCCAGATCTTAGAATAAAATTGATCACTTCATGAACTCGCCAGCTTTATTTGGCCATATCATGAAGTGATCAATTTCTAAGATCTGCCCACGTCATATACAGGGTTATTTGTAAAACACTGGCAGCCTCTCAGGACTATGTTACTAACATCATAAACAAAAATTTTTGTTCTATGACTTTTAAAAATTTATCATATTCACCAGATTTGCATAAAAAATAAAAATAAATAAATAAATTTAAAGTTGAATATTCTAAATACGAAGTCTATGCGAAGCAAGATATAGTACTATAGCGGAGGGGAGCGGGGCCACGCGGTGGGACTTCTTGATGCGCTTGCGTCCCGTCGGACAGACTTAGGCAGGTGTAGCAAAATACAGCGTTGAAATATGTTAGATAGAACAACGAAATCTTGAAGGATTATTTTTGATAAATGAATAATGTTACAAATACCGGCACGAATCTTGAGCGCTCGTCGAAAGGGTCAGGATCAATTTGCACATCGTACACCTCGTCGAGCCAATCACTGTAACTACAAAGATGTACTCCCAGCTCCCGCGTCTCACTTCATACCACTAAAGAGACCCAATACTTCACTTCTCATCCAAGTCTGCGCGATTTCAAGTTTAAGTCAGCGCTCAAGATCCGTGCCGATATTTGTACATTATGTTAAGTATGGATTAAGTCGTTAGCAAAAGTTGTAGTTTGTGATGTTAGTAATCCGTATGCAAGGTTCTCTTAGTGTACAAATAATCCTGTATAAGTATATGCATGTTGTGTTATGCTCAGCTACGGGTTATGTACCTATATAATTTAGTGATCAATGGGATTATAGTGTTCGACAAATAGTTACTACCAGATATTACTGGCGTGTAGTCCCAAAGAGGTTGTTTACGCGGTAATGATATGTGCCGGAGCTACACGGCGGTTACGTAGTAATTACGTGCGATGTACTGCAATATGTAGCTGTTACGTCAAATTGAATACGTCATTACATTAAACACGGTTATTGTATGGAGAGTGTGGGTGTAACGGATACACAATTGTAGTGTTAATGTTCAAATAATTGATATTTTTAGATAGATACTTTATAATACATTAGCTTTTGGCTGCGGCTACGTCCGCGTGCATGAAATATAGTGTATGTCACTCTGGAATAATGCCTTGATCACTCGTACCGAGTAAAAGGGCGAGACAGTAAAATGTTGTTCGGTCGAGACAGTAATGTAAGCGAGTTGTTAAGATAAGCGTCGGCCGAGCAATCGGCGCTGTGTTTACACGTACCGAGTACTCGGCCGAGAGCACTGTCTCGCCCGTTTACTCGGTACGTGTGATCAAGGCATAAAACAGCTTTCTATCGGTGGAAAAAATTTCGAAATCGGTCTACTACTTTCAGGGATTACCAACAAACAAAAAAACAAAAAAGTTTTTGTAGATTATTAACTTTTAAAAATTTACATTGCCCTGTAAATTACTAAGTCAGCCACAATTAACGAGCGTCTGAGTGACGCTATCTTAGCCATCAGTTATTATATATGTAAGCAATTTTCTGGGTGGTTGTGTAAAAAATAACCACCAAGGCTAAGGCGGGAGCTCCGCTGTGCTCTCACCTTAGCCTTATAACCTAACCTGTCAGTGTCTGAGTGCCATACATTTCCGAGCTCGCTTCGCTTGCTCTTGGATTAAGAATATTTAGTTGGTGTAGTAAACAAGGCATTAAGTTAGCCATTGTGCAGTGTTTTATTACTGCATAAATTTTTAATAAATCAATAGATAAAATAGCATTAAGCATTGTTTAGGCCTGCGGGATTGTTAAAAAGAGTCAACGCGGTTTCAAGGGCCGCGTTGACTCTTACGCAAAAGGTAACTGAAGAAGTCAGTCAGTCAAAAAAACGCTCACCATCAGGTGAGATAGTGGTCAAACGCGAGCCTATCAATAATAAAAAAAATAAAATAAAAAAAGGCCTCCAACAACGTCAACCGATGACCTGGTCAGGGTCGCAGGAATCCGATGGATGCGTGATGCATAGGACCGATCGTTGTGGCGACGCTTGGGGGAGGACACTGGACGTCTTTCGGCTGATATGGTGATGATCATGAAGATGATGATAAAAAAATTATGCTAATTCTAAAGCGTCGATATCTACGAAAAAGAATGAGCAAGAAACTATGTACACGGTCTCAATATACGTAGGTACACTATCTTTCTGAATACCAGACCTATTTTCCTCTGACTATTTTGACTATGAAACTTAACGCCGAACCCACTGAGGATCTACCGATTACTATCATCTTAGAGTTAAGAACATTTAACATCACTTGCCTCCATTAAGTAACGCCGGGTGTACCAACATAGCAACATAACACTCGGGCCCCAAATACGGCACTCAAGGGTACACTGCCTGAGATAATAGCTGACGTCACGATTTTGTTTTACGATATAAATGTATAAGAAGATACTATGTTATGCTCCGTTTATTTTATGATGATTTGCGTGGAAGATCTAAAAAGAACCTTAGGAGAGTTTTTATTAAGCTTATATTGTGTATTGTTTTTGTTTATAACAAGCTTCTGTTTGCGGCTTCGTCTGTGCAGACTGAAAAGTAACTTATGAGAGTACGTAAGATGCTACACAGACACGGTACATGGGTAGTCCCTGCTCTAGAGTAGCCCCCCTAGCCAAGTTACAACCGTTTCGCTTGCGCCGAACGCTTCGAGTTGACCTTGCCGCCAATTCTTTTGTTCTGACGACGTGACAACGTCATTCCCGTACATTTGAAGCTTTCTACAAGCGTTAACTATTGCAGATTAGCAACTTTTCATCGATTAAAATCCATTCGGGCTTGAAGAAGTCACAAATATAAAAATATGTATATTATACTTTTACCTTTTTAATATTATTGAGATAAGTAACTAGCTTCTGCCGTGTGAAAGATAATTCTATTTATAAAGTAATTTTTAAGGATAAATGCAAGAGAGGATCTTTAAGAATGTGTGTGGTGACACTCGAAGGCAAGTACGACTATGATGCGACAACCATGTTTTTGTGTTGTGTTTATTTTCGTCCCGTAAAGTGCTAAACTTTAGTAGGAAAAACATTTGATTGTTCATTTCTAAAACAACGAATCAACAATGCATCGTAATTTGAATAACTCTTCTTCACACTGTTATAAAGGCGAAATTTTGAGTAAATGGACGAGGCTACAACAGTGCGCTACAGCATTGCTTCGACTGAACGACGTCGCACCGTTGTACGATGAGACAACTTCTTCTTCTTCCTGCTCTTATCCCATATTACATGTTTTCTTCTTCCATTTTGTCCTGTCACTCGTCATACTATCACTAACTCCCTTTTCTTTCATATCACTTCTCACACAATCCATCCATCTTTTTTTCGGCCTTCCTCTCCCTCTCCATCCATCTACATGTATACTCAGAACTCTTTTAGTAATATGAGCTTCATCTCTCCTCTTCACATGACCATACCAAGACAACCGATTACCTTTCAACTTTTCAGCCACTGTACGATGAGACAACGCAAAGCAAAAATTTCATCGCATGCGGCGTCGCACGAAATAACGCTATCGGTTTCTAGTAGAACATGGTATACTAGTATTAGTATATGATATACTAGTATGGACACTAACTAGAAGGTCGCGCGTCATCGCATCGCAGATTTGTTCGTTGCGGTGAGCGCAGCGGTAATTTCCATGATGTCTTGTGCGACGTCGCAGATATTTACGACGTGACGTCGCACGCAGTGTTCTGGCCTCACAAATAGTTTCTACACCTTCACATACAAACAGCTGAGTAGATTTGGCACAAAAATGTTCCCTTTTATTTTAACGCTGGCAAAACCGCTGGTTTGAACTAGTTAGATAGACAAAAATAAAAGCGAAAAAAAGTTGCGCTGATAAAAAATTAAAAGGGTCTCAGAGCTCAGACACCTAGTCTATATAACACAATTATTCTTAAGTAGTCCCAATTGAAAGGCTGTGCCTTTCACTGACGAGTCCACCTCGAAGTTTCGGCAGAAAGGTAGGTATATAAAGGAATAATAAACACTGCCGACGTAAGTGTTATGGACGGCTCTCACCTAAGAACTAACTGGGTCGGAGTGAGGATAATTACAGCTTATTACGAAGGTCTAACTTGTAATCTGGAGTGCCTGATAAATGTCGATTGGTTGCTAATCAAATTGGGATTAGAATCTGGTGCTTTTACCTCTAATTAGTGCTAGTAGATACGTATTTATTTTAATTGTTATCGAGAATATTAATATAAAAATTGGGAATCTAATGAGTCAACGTAGCCTTGTACCCCTAGTCAAGTTGCTAAGCCTTATCTTTAACGCTAGTAGAAAGCTTTAAATGTACGGGAATGATGTCATCTTAACGCTTAGTCACGTGGTCAGAACAAAAGAGTTGTGCTCTGAAATAAATGCCTTATGACTTAGGCCGTGTTCACACATATTTTTGGCTGATCCTTTGTTGCAGACAGTGTCGCGAGCTAACTTGCCGCTCATTCGTGCACATTTTTTTGACTCTAATACCGGAGTGTGACTTCTTTACTGGTAGATGGACAGTTGTATATTCACGATACAGTCTAAGATTTTGTGAGAAGATGAATGAAAGATAATTATAACACTATTTTATTCTTTAATTCTTTATTGTACACCATAAGAACTATAAAATAAGTAGATAACAAAGTTCATGTTTATGGGCGAGTTGAGCTAAGTTGTGTTGTTTTAAGTTTAAGTATGTGTTATGGTTGGTTATGGGTTTTGTTTTAATTAAATATTTTTTTTATTTCTAAGTTTACATTATACAACACCTTGGACATCCTATGTAATGTTGTACAAGAAAATAAATAAACAAATCTATATAAATACAAGCGAAACACAACTCACTGATTACTCACGAAACTTCAGAAACTATAACACCTACAAACTTAAAATTTGGCAAGTAGGTTCTTTATAGAGTGAAAACACATGCTAATAGCCGATTTTCCAAAATTGTCCTTCTAGGGGGACAAAATGAGAATCCAAAGTTTGTATGGAGAAAACGACTTTCACGCGAGCGAAGCTGCTGGCAGAAGCTAGTTAATTAATAAATACGTAGTCGAATTGCGACAATTGCCACTAAAATTGTACAGAGAAAGAAAGAAGCAGAAATCCCATACTTGAAATGGCCGAGCGTACCGAGCGAGCACCTGTGTGTCACATGTCCTGGACTCGAGACACATACTCGTAATGACGCGTCGCCGTCGCGAGCGTTTTCCAATAACAGTTAAACTCGTGTTTTTACGCCTCATAGCCCACTGGCGGATGGCATACGATGTAACGTTAACTTGCGTACAATTCAATCAGCCTCTTCCCACTCAAACTTCGCTCTTACTGCCAACTTTCTTTGACTGCTTCCTTAATCGAGTTGCCGTTAACTTTATAAAATGCGCCCGTGTGCCTGGTTTATGTTTTCTACGCTGGTTAAGAGCTTTTCAAGAGTTTTCGTATTCGTTAGCGAACTTTCTTAGTTGATGACGTGATTGAAAGTACTTTTTTTATCTCGTTTGATGTGATTATACCTGTGCATTAATTGTTTTTTTTTATTAATAAAAGGCTCGCGGCTAGTTACTATCTCACCTGTACCCCTAGCCTAGTTGTTAATCTGCAATCGTTAACGCTAGCAGAAAGCTTCAAATGTACGGGAATGACGCCATCTCAACGCTCAGTCACGTGGTCAGTACAAAAGATTCGGCGACGCAGCCAACTCGAAGCGTTCGACGCAAGCGAAACGGTTGTAACTTGGCTAGGGGGGCTGATGGCAAGCGATGATTATAGTCTATGATGGAACAATATGCTTGCGTAGATGTAACCTATTCACTCTTGATTTAAAGACCTAGGTTGCAGCAATGTGTAATCAGAAAACATATAATCCGGTGAAAAATTCCACTCCTTATTTTTACGCACAATGTGTTCCCAAAACGTTTTGTACGTACGGGAGGGATGTCCACCAAGTACCGGAGGCGCCAAGTCTTACGTCTAGTGGACCGATGATGGAACGGGCTTCAAGCTAGTAGTGGTTTCAAGTGGGTCTTCTATTCCATTATCATCATGCTAGATGACAAGGATTATCTTTTGTCCCTGAAATCTTTACATATACTTACATAAAAGTTCTGTCTTTTTTTAAACATTGTCCTGCACTGGGTATTTATTACACATGAATTTTAGGTGCTTTCACAAACATGTATATTCATATTCACAACTAAAGCCATATTTGAATGGCCATACATCTGTAGGCCTGACAAATTGTCAGACGCGAATCAAACCCACGACCCACAGCAGCCTGTCGCTTAACCACTGCGCCAACCATCCATCTAAATAATTTCTAAGTAAATTCGGATAAATTGTCTAAGTATTGTTAATTTTGTTACTTCACACACACGAACACACTAAGTACCTACCGAAATTCGAATAAAATTCCTCATTTATATAGCTTTAATAAATTTTGTATTCAGGTTTAACTTGAAAACTATTCATAATGAACAGTTTACCAAACTATTCCGAGCAATAAAGCATTACAGTTTAATCTAACGTATACTAAATTACAAACATTAAAAATAGGTACTAAATTGCGGTAGGTATTTGAATAGTACCGCAAATTAACTGGGCAACAATAATATGAGGTCTATTAGAATCACGAAGTACATTTGCTATAACCGCTCGCTCTCATTACAAGAACGAACGAACAGTAATTTTGTTGCAGGATGGATGGAATTGATTGAATGCAGGAATGCAGCCGCGCTAGTCACTGTGGGTACTGATCAGCATTTTCTTCATTTCACATTTCCATAAATAAAATATAGAACATTTGCTTTGGTTTTTGAAACGGTACCAAAAAGAAACGCCATAAACAATACCAACCTCTTTTTTATTCTTAGGGACGACACATTTAGTCATAAAAAAGGAGGTATACATGTATACTTAGATGGATTCCGAGTAATTATTACTAAAGTGTTTTTATAAGATACTAGCTTTTGCTGACGGCTTCGCCCGCGTACATGAAATGTATCCTATGTCACTCAGGAATAAAGCAGCTTTCTGGACCAGTACTTTCCTACAAACATAAAAACAAACTTTACCTCTTTATTATATTAGTGTAGACTAGCTGTACCCCGCGGCTTCACCTGTGTTGATTACTGCACCGTTTCCAACCTGTGTTGATTACTGCACCGTTTTCAAGAAAACCATCACCAATCCGCACTGGGGCCGTGTGGTAAATTACAGCCCATTCTCTCTCTTAGACAGGAAGCCGGAGACCCAGCAGTGGGAACATAAGGCCGATTGTTTTATAAGAAAATGTCATATAATCTGAAAAAGTCACGAATGGACCTACGGACAGGCGCGACGCGACAATGCGACATCGATGCGACAGCGATTTTTAAACGATACTGTTCTACGGAATACGATTTCTTTACTTTTTAGTCCTTTAGCTCGTGACGGCCATAAAGTAATACATTAATTTAAAAGTGTTCGTACGAATAAAGAGAATCGAAATCGAAGAGAGTCCATTGCAATGGAAACATTATTTTCAATGATCGCAGATTGATATTTATTTTTGTCTCTCTCTCATTGTGAGTTATAAGGTGTGGGGATACGTTAAAAGAACTCTACTATATCTCCAATCTAAGGATTTTACAGTCTGAACAAAATTGTTGAAATGTGTTCTTTGTTCGCAATTTTATCCGATCTTATTTCCAAAGTCTCTAACCGCCTTATATTTATAAAAACTTTTTATAAAATAATTAAATAAATAAAAAAAACAGTTAAAAGTGCAGTATGGGTGTTTCTATAATAGTTATGTCTATTCGTTACTTAATACCGACCACCAAGATTAAAGTTATTTAGCACTTCCTAGTGTTTTTTTTGCACTGTATTCAGTTGTATTTTTTTTGTAAAATTTTTTTTTTTACACTTTTTGGACGTATTGTACCACAACTATATAGTACCCTTTAGCCTTTAAATATTGTGCAAGTTCTATAGTAAAATACCTTTTTAAATTTTGAAATCATCAAATATTTTCTGCCGTTTCGTGTAGAGCGAGAGAGAGTATCAGACTTTTACTGACTAAAATCTGTTCCTTCAGTTGCCCTTTGAGTTACTCTTTCGAATAATCCCGCAATTCGTAGTAGGTATATAGATTGATAGGCTCTCGTTTTGCCACTATCTGATGGTAAGCGATCATGTGGTCGACGGTGGAGCACGCTCGCCTACAACAATTCGCATAGACAGGCCTGTTGGTCTAGTGGTTAGTGACCCTGACTGCTATGCCGGAGGTCGTGGGTTCGATTCCCACCCAGGACAAATGTTTATGTGATGAGCATGATCATTTGTTCTGTGTCTAGGTGCAATTTATCTATAGTATGTATGTATTTAGAAATTATAATTATGTTTATCAGTTGTCTCGTACTCGTAACACAAGCTCTGCTTAGCTTGAGACTAGATGGCGTTGTGCGTTAGTTGTGAAATATTATTATATACTAAAAATAATACAACTTTATTTTTAGTATATGCGAAACCAGAATAACGTGTCTAGTATTTTTATGTAAAGAATCTATGTAAAAAACATTACTGTATCATGAAAAATCGCAGAGTTATAAGCTCCGGGTCATCCAGGCGACTGAGGGGTTGTTCGCTCCCGCACCCAGTTGTGCGCTGGCAGCTGATGCACAGTATGAACTGCCGTGATCTGTGTTGTACTGCTTAGTGTCGGTGGTGTTTTTTTTTTCGATGGGTAAATCATCCAATGACAACCCCCGCTCTTGGGCGGAGCGGGAGATAGTGTCAGATTCTTACTGACAAAAAAACCCATCTCGTTCCTTCAAGCCTTCATACCGGGGCTCGAGCGCCCTTTCGGATGACCCTGGCCCCAGTAGGCTTCGACCCGGCTGGGCCCCTGCTGTTATTGACCACTCCTTGAGGCGCGCGGAAGTGTCGGTGGTGTCCAACTTGTGGCCTTTTATTTAATAATTTT
The DNA here is from genome assembly GCA_929112965.1 of Mythimna albipuncta. Classification (NCBI taxonomy): domain Eukaryota; kingdom Metazoa; phylum Arthropoda; class Insecta; order Lepidoptera; family Noctuidae; genus Mythimna; species Mythimna albipuncta. The sequence continues at coordinate 12,431,551 of OV815977.1, read as the reverse complement.
GGGAAAAAATATAACATGGTGTAAAAATTTTGGAATCGCTTCAGTTACTGATTCTGAACAGACTATATTCAGATTTCGTTTATACTGAAATAATTTTGAATAGGTATTTTATTATATTTTCAAGTCACGAAAACAAATCGAAGAAAAAATATTTCCACATATTAGAATCAGTTCTATGTGAAGGACAGCAACGAAAATTCTTTCAAGAAAAAATGTGCATCAAACGAATGTGTTTACATAGTAATATTTTAATTCTTCAAGAGCCAAGATCCGAGAGAGATACATAATCCGATTTCCAGGAATCAATACAAGTATCAGCCTTGTATTATGGCATGTATTCCATCCCCTCTTTGTCTGTCTCCTGGTAATGAGCCTACTTACAATCATTTACCTAAAAGCCTTTTAAAAAGCAATTGGGGACATAATGGCCTATTCACACACGCTGACAGAACATCCACGAAACAAGCATATAATAATAATAATATTTCACAACTATCACTCAACGTCGTCTAGTCTCAAGCTAAGCAGAGCTTGTGTTATGAGTACTAGACAACTGATAAACATACTTATATAATTATTTCTAAATATGTACATATTATAGATAAATTACACCCAGACGCCGAACAAATGATCGTGCTCATCACACAAATATTTGCCCTGGGTGGGAATCGAACCTACCACCTCCGGCATAGCAGTCAGGGCCACTAACCACTAGACCAATAGGCCAGTCAAAATAATAATATGCACGCGATTTTTTTTTAAATATAAACTAGTGCTTGACTGCGATCCCACCTGATGGTAAGCAGTGATCCAATCTCTGATGGTGAGGCGCACTAGTTTATTAAGAGCCTATTCACTCTAGCCTTGAAAATACCCAAATTATACTCGGACGGGAAGACCGCAGCAGGCAAATTGTTCCAGTCCTTCGACGTACGCGGTATAAACGACGAGGCGAAACGCTTAGTATGGACCGTAGAAGTTTCAACAACAAATACAACATTAATTTTAGTATATGCGAAACTCGAATTACATATCTACTGTTTTATGTAAAGAATCTATGTAAGTACAAAGTTTCTTACCTGTATAATGAAAAATCACAAAGTTATAAGCTTGTTATGTCAGCAAAAATACATAGTCACCGGGCCATCCAGGCGACTGAGGAGTTGTTTTGCACTTACACCCAGTTGTTTGCTGTCGCCTAATACCCGTTATGACCTGCCGTGACCTTAATGCCAGTGGTGTCGAACATTTAAAATATTTTTGGAAAAATATGTAACATGGTGAAAAAACTATTGAAACCTATTCAGTTACTGATTCTGAATAAACTATAGTCAGATTTCGCATTTACCAAAATGAATTTTGTATATCTACACCAACATTATAAAGCTGAAGAGTTTGAACGCGCTAATATGAGGAACTCAAGGGTCGAAAAAATATTTTTCATTTTGATACAAGAGGAGAATGTTTGTCATTACGACCGAGGCGGAATTCGCCCGAGCTGTAGGTGAGGGTGTTATGAAGAAACTAATTTCCACGTGTATCACACGACGTTTTTCAATACACTTCGGAAGATATAAATAAGCGGGGGTGGACGCGCGACTCGTGGGGGTCGCTTAGAGCCCAGCCGGATACGATAAATGTAACAAATTATGGGAGCGAGCTTGTGGACTTTTCCGCACTAGTACGAAAAACTGTAAATGTCGTCTAAAAGTGTTAGGGATGAGATACGCTTTTTGAGTAAGTATTTAAAGACTATAACAGTTGGATAGCCCATATATCTCGGAAGTCTGCAATTATGCTACATAGCAATACTTACACTACGACTCACGGACACGGTCAGCTAGTCTTAAATATATCGCGCACATGTGTGTAAAGAATTGATTGTTACCTTTAATGTTTTAGTTTTTACGACCCACCTTCGACTCCCCATTTCAGTTTTATGAGTTAGAACTTTTTATTGGTCAGAAACGTTTAGCGAAGCAATATTAAATCGTTTACGTAAATTCGTAAAGTTCGAACCAATCATTTTGTTATTCCCCTTCGAAGCTGCAACCATGAAAACGTCGTCTCAGATTTTACGTCGATGGGTTTAGAAGGAAGTATGGGAATAAAATGTGGGAGTAATCTGTGTGCGGCTCGAGACGACAGTCGCAACTTACTAGTCGCACGCGACCACGAAACTGCTTCTGGGTTACAATCGTATCTCAGGCTCCCGAGACAAAAACAAATGGAAGTATTACCGCAGACAATCTACATTTAAATGGATCTTTTTCCTCAATTCGTGCGGAGTTCGATAGGTATCGCCGTCACCGATTTATTTCGCCGAATTTACATTTGTGCGGCTGTCACCGTGCCGGTGTTGCCGGTGACGCGTGACGTACTACTTTGAGCTGTGTCTCCGTTAGTGTCAGCGGCTTGCAACACCGCCGACGATTTATGACGTGATCTGTGCGCGCCAAAAGGTGAATACAGCGCCATTTTTGTTGATTGCAGTTGTTGCCTTCCGAGCTGAGCCATAAAACAGTGACTTTCTAAAGCCTACTCCTCGGTGACGGCTGGGGTAATAGATTAAATAAATATATATTATAGATAGAACATTCATGATTTATTTGTACTTTTAAAAAAAAAAATAATTAAAACATATTTTCGCTTGCTGTCTTTACTCCTTTCAAACGGCATTGATCTTTAGAAATATATTTACAAAAAAAAAAATGCTAGTTGTGTATTCTTCAGAATGTACATAGCCTATGTAAATCAATCAATATTTGCAAAGAAAATGGTTTTAAAGGTCAGCGGGACTTTATGCGGGCGCAGGCGGTAGTACGAGTATGTGTGCATTTAACTCCGGTCAGATGTTCATGGGACTATACGCCGTAACAAATCCTCTACTCGTAAATTCGTATCTAAAGTCCATGTTAATAAAAAATGATGTGTCTGAGAGCATCCGTTTCGTAATTTCATGAAATGAATTCTCAATTAAATCCGTCACTAACAGCCACGTTCAATAACCCCGACCACACAATGAACTGCAAACAATAGAATTAAAGAAACGTTTAAGAAATCAACATTAACGTAATCTGGGAGCTTCGGCCGCGGGGTGTTGAGGCACAATCGTACGCCGTTATTAATTATTCCGATGTGAATAGAGTCCCGACAAAAGGCATTAACTGTGCAGATAATGGCATGGCGTCGCTTCTCCGAGCAGCTTCCGCTTTCTCGTGCGACGATCACTCATTGCTCGCCACGAGACGGCGCAAATGAGCCGCATACAGCACTGTTCGGCTCAAGAGCACAACACTAGCGCCCGCCGCCGCCGCCGCCGCGTCACGTGTCAACGTTAAATTATGACGCATTCGCACATATTCTTCTACTTATTATGCCATTACTCGGGAGAGGCTTTTCGTGTGTATATTTTGTATTGTATGATGAAGATTTTTGCTACTGTCTTTTAAATAAAATAAATGTCTGAAGATGATGATAAATCTATTAAGAACTCCAGACTGTTACATATTTTAAAGTAATGTTGGTTGAGGTGCTCAGGTTAGTGATACTTAGTATTGCTAGATTATCAATAATAATGTAAAAGAAAGAACGACAATTTGTTTTATCACGAAAATAATTGCTGTCTTTCGCTGTCACAATCAGAAAAAGGAAAAGGAAGCGCAGAGTCCGAGGCGGTGTTCTCAAAGTCTTAGAAATAGTAAATAGAAAGCATCTTTATGGCGGGATTCGTTAGCTGTTTGGTCAGTTTATCGTCCTCGCAAACTAGATCAGGGAGACGAATCGCAGTGGATTGCCGTTTATTTTCTCGACATATTACCCTCTTAGTTAACTGGCTAAGGAGGTTAATCCTCCCAATGTCGAGTTAACTAATTAGTCTACGTTCACTTCGGATAATCTTAACTAACGTCGTCAGGTTTTCACTAAATTCAATCACTTAAGTCGCCATAGCTGGTCCGTCTATACCTGTTTGTACATGACAGTAACGTTATGAATATTTCAAGATAATTGGCGTCGTTAGTCGACTCAGACGTCTATTCAAAGTGAATATTGTACATCGCTACATTATCATAGAACTGTCATAAAGCAACATGGCAGCTTTATTGATTTACATGCGGTTAAGATGTCTCCAGTAAAATGTATTCGAATGCGAGGTCATTCATCGTCTTTAGTGTGCACTGTGCATTACCATTAAGTAGCAGCAGTACTTTATAGCGCGTTTAACTCGGCTGTGATTTGTGAATCGTTTGTCGACGTCGCACTCTGTCTGCACTGCACCTTACATTGTACCACAGTGTAATTACAATATTCACTAAATAAACTCCCTCTTTACAGATCACAAGATAAAATACAGCGAAACGAACAACGTTTATCCTTACAAATGGGATGTTTTCACGTCTAACGAGAGACCCAGCAAATGAAGAGCCGTGACAGTAAACAACTTTACGTGAATTTGCTGAATGAAAAGAAATTCGCACGAATAAGATTATGAGAGATCTAATTTTATTCGCGAAACGTCCAAATAAAATTACGAGTTCAAACAGAATAAAGTCGATTTAACAAATCTTTACACCACCGTCCAGTATAAATACGAAATACAAAATTGTGTGTCGACGGAATGTTTTCGAATCTCTACTGTAAATACTGTCCCCCATAATGATTATTTGAACGAACAATTAACATCGGGACCCGTCATTCCGTTCGTAGTGATAATTCGATTTGCAGGCGCGTCAGGGGCAGTAAACACGCGGCCGCTTACATATGCCTCCAGCCGTACCTACCCTCATTAGCCCTATAGAAACGGAGGAATCGATACAAAAATGTTTTACGTAAGCGTGTTGGATTGACGAATTGGGTTAAAAGATTTGCGTCAAGGAGATTGGATTAAAACGTGCCACTGATACCACCTGCTACGCGGAGAGCGTGATCTCATTGTATAATGGGATTACTGGACAGTCCTTATGGTTTTAATGAGAATCGGAGACGGTATGTTTGTTTGCTTTAGGGAATAGCATCGCCTTATTGCTATTTGATTTATAACTTGGCTCCCTGAAAGACACGTGGGAGCCTTTTTAAACACACAGCAGTTGCAAGTAAAAGAGAAATGTGCGTTTTTAGGGTTCATCATCATTTTGGTGTTCGTCTGTTAAGACTCTTTCTCTTAGGAACGCGTATGCATTATATAACATTCACAGGTATGTTACCCCAAGCAGCAGTGAACAAATCAAACACAATCCCGCTTTTTTTTTTTTCATTAGGTGCATATTTTGACACTTGTCCTAGAATTCTGAAAGATGAAGCTTAGTCTCATACCACAAATATAGAAAAATGTTTGAAAATGTTTCTAGTTACGTCATAAAAAACCTTTTTTTGCCATTCGGAAAACTTTCGAGACTCGATTCGGGAGTTGAAATATTTATGTACATAGTACGGGAACCTCGGTGCGCGATTTCGACGAGCACTTGACTGGCTTTTTTTGTCAGCCAGTCTTCATGAGCTCGTTTCTTATGCTGCGTTTAGACCGCAGGCAGCGGAGCGCACGTCGCGTCGCGACTCTCCGCCAAGCTTCCCTTTGTTCGGCTTCCCTCATGCTCTCGTGCTCACACGCTTAATGACTTAATTGCTTCTCGAAATAACGACTGAAAAATAGGCTCCTTGTACAACGTCTGGACATTTTAGCTAGAGCGAAAATACAGTTTTTTTCTCTTTCTTTGTGCACAATGCTTTTGACGTCTAGTAAAGGCAGACACTTGGGCACAAAGGCTTTAGTTATTTTGCGGTTCGTTAAATGAGTATTTCAATAAAAGAGTCTCGCTTTTAATTTTATTGAAATAATTTTGAATAATTTATTTTGTTGTGAATAAATATCATATCGATTAATTAAGAAATTAAATGATGGATCTTATCATTGCATCCCAATCATTCAAATTATTTAATTTATACAGAAAATAAATTCAGTTTCGTGAATTTTATTTTCATTGAATATGTGGCTATTCCTCTGTAAAAGTAAGGTTACATGAATGGATCTCCTTTTATCGGATTCATTCAATTCTGATTCCATTTAAGTATTTATTATAAACGCAGTGTGCAACATTATTATGAATGCCCAAATTTCCAGGAAGAGGAAGTTACGTCATTTTTTAATCATCTCCTATCAGAGTCGGGCCACACGATGCGTTGCGGCGCCGCACCGCAAATATTTCGACGAATCGGTGGGCCTTACGTGGGGGGGCGTCACTCGTGTGCCCGACGGTTTGTCGAAATACGAGTATTTGCGGTGCGGCGCGGCGTCGCAACGCATCGTGTGGCCCGGCCCTCACGCAGGCGAGCTGCTAGTCCATTATAACATTAGGGTGATTACGATAGCAATATGAGAAATGGAGGGAAGATTTCGAGTTATTAAAATGTGCTAACCGGTATGATAAAAAGTAAAACACACATTAGAATTCACGTGCGTAGGGTTATCGCGTCTCCCCTTCATACATTACTTTTACGAAGCGACTTAAGTATCGTTATTATGCTCGTTGCGTACCATGCTTTTAGTCGATAATATAAATGTCTGCTGGTCTGAGAGAAAGTACGTCGGTGTCCACTCTTCCATAGAATGCTATTTCAATCAAGATAATATAAGAAGAAAAATAATAAGAAGATAAAATAGATTTTAATAATATGAGGTGATCATAAGTGCCATCATTATGTTGGATATGTCGCAGCCATCTGGTTAAATTAGCCATTCAATTGTACGCCTAGGGCGTTCGATAAACGCCGGCATCCAATTGGATGCCTAGGCTGATAATTGTTTAAACTATAATAACTCAACGTTTAACAGCTTGGCGTATTGAAAGTTAGCCCTTTTTGTAATTTTATAATATAGGTACCTAGTTTTGTGTAGAATAAATCATAAAAATACTACACAGATGTTTCAGGTTTCACATAATTACTAAAGATTATGGTTGTATAATGTAACATTTAACAAAATATGTAATGTAAACGTATGTAAGTGTAATAATAATGTAATGTTATTAATACTTACGTTTACATTAAAAACATTAATTTGTACCCGATATTGTGTGTTCTGTGCATGTGTTTCGTGTGTTTGTGGTGTAATTTTATTTCAATGTTTCAAGCTCTTCAGTAGTTTGGTAATTGCATGTGAGTAGAAAGTCTAAAAGTATGGGTTTGCAATTACAAATAAATAAATACGTAAGACAATAATAACTCTCTGGACCGAGCCCAAATCGTCGACGGTGCGCACTATTCCCGCGCGCCTCAAGGAGTTGTCAGCAATAGCAGGGGCCCAGCCGGGTCGAGCCTACTGGAGCCAGGGTTAGCTCCGAAAGGGAAGCTCGGCCCCGGTACGAAAGGCAAGAAGGAACGGGCCGGGTTTTTTAGCCAGTAAGAGTCTGACACTCTCCCGCTCCGCCCAAGGGCCGGGATGTCATTTGGATGATTTTTTGATTGGTTCAGGATTTATATAGAATCTGTGAGAGATAAGGTGTTCAACAGCCCAACAGTGTGAGCTGAAGGTAAATTCTCGTACTTACGATAAAATTAAAGTCTCAATATAATGTTTTTTCTAGTCCCCATTGTGCCAATCAATGTCAAAATGTAGGGAGATTTGGCGTGTTTTTATCTTTGTACGTGGTTTTTATTCTGGATGCGAGATGCTCAGGACCGGTCGGGTAAGGCGAATCTTGGGGAAGTCTATGTCCAACAGTGGACGTCTTTCGGCTGGGATGATGATAATGGTGATGATGACGTGGGCAAAGCCATTGGCAAGAATTGGCAGGAGTCCTACTTCATCTTGTCGACATAGCCGCCCTTAATCAAATTGACAGTTATAGTAGATATTACTCATATATTAGGTACCTCCTTTTGACTTTTTTTTCCGTTGTCCTTGCATTTGATTTCTTCCTGTTTTCTTGGCATCTGACCAGAGTAGAGTGGAGGAAGTTTTCTTTAAAACAACTTAGATTAAGGTTGCCTATGTTTCCATATTGTTACTGTTTTAAGAAAGTTTTTTCAAGAAGTTTCTCTTCAACGTTTTTAAACTGGTGTTGTGGATTATTTTATCCTCCTACGTATCCGCGATGAGCCGAAAGTGTGTGCTATAAATAGTACATCCGCTACATAGTAACATTTTTATGACATGACACATAGTCCGCAAAATAATAAACTGTCAGTACGTGGTCTGCTTTCCTCTTGTTTATGTTTCTAAAAGAATTTGTTGGTCCGAAATTTTATTTTGTTTTAGAAGAAGAATGGATTTTGTGACGATTCGGACACAATATATTTGGACACAGTGTCCTAATCGACACATTTTATTTTCATTATTTTTTCACTAGATAACGATTCGGACTCCATTAAAATTATTAGAGCCGTTTAGCATAGTCTGATAAAAAATCTTTTAAAATATAATCTAAAAAGAAATTTACTTTTGGGTAGTAAATTTCTTTTTTATCGTTGCCGCGTTAAAACTATTCTAAAATAGTTATAGTAGCGCCCTTTTATCCTTACCTACACTAATTAATATTAATAAAGATGTAAAGTTTGTTATATTGATTTTTTTGAAAGCAGCTTTATTCCTGAGTAACATGGGCTATATTTTATGTTCGCAGGCGAAACTACAGGCAAAAGCTAGTGTACTATATTTTATTTTAAAACATTTTATCTGACTGTACTAAACAGTGTATGTCCGAATCGTCGATGAAAAAAATTATTGAAATAAAAATGGGTCTATTCGGACACAGTGTCCAAATATATTGTGTCCGACTCGACAGCTTCTTCCTTCGAAAAATGTTGTATGGCGATTGTTTCGTATCGAAGAAATGAGTGCAGCTCGGTCCGGTTCGCTTGGAAGTTACTGCGAATATTTTACAATTCAACAGCGACGCTTTATTTCTTGTTGCGCGGACAACGCGCTGTTGGCGCTGCGCTAACAAATGTATATTACTCACGTAATGGTTATTCGAATTGATTGTTAGATAGAAAACTCTTTATCTATGCACTTACTACAATAAATAGGAAAAAAATTGTGTTGGATGAACCATTGGACCGATTCAGAAAATTCTTCAGTAGAATGTCACTTCATCACTGAGTGACATAGGCTTATTATAGTTTTTACGTTTACGCGGACAAAACCGCTGGTAAAATAAAAATGATGGAATAGGGTGTAAAGTCTCTCAATTGAAAAAGGAGAATCCTCTATCCAGACGGGTGTTGTGTCTGACCAGGCTACTGTCCAATAGTTGATTTCGGACTATTGTTTATGTTGATCGCACTGAGAACTCTGATAGCGCAATGCAGGATAAATTCCTATGTGGCGATATAGATTTCGCTATAGTTTCATTAGGTGGCAAGATGGTATACTGTATTTTCATTTATTAATTTGTACAAAAAAGGTGGGTTTCTATACGTACCGGGTACTGATCATATTTTTGAAGTCAAAAGTAAAAAAAGCAAAATCCCATAATTGTCCATGATTTGTCATAACACTACGTGCAGTGTTTTTTCCTTTACAGTGTTTCCATAAATTAAGTGACATTTTGGGATATGAACCAACGCTAACAACTTAGCTTTTTATGAATATTATTTATTGAGACTTTATTTAAATAATAGCAAGACCTTTTCTAACAAGCCCTTTAAGTATGTGTACCAATTAAAAATTACTAGTGTATATATTATTTGGTAAACAAATACTATATTAAATTGTCGATTACTGAGACCAATCACTATACCGCGTACATCGAAAGACTCGAACAATTTGGCTGCAGCAGACTTCCCGTCCGATTATAAATTTAGGTGTCTTCAAGGCTAGAGTGAATAAGCCTTTAATTGACTTTAATTACTTTAAGTGATTCGCAATCATTAATTGCACCACTGCTTACCATCAGGTGGGATCGCAGTCAAACTTTTATTTATATCAATAAAAAAAAGTAACTTTAAGTTGGGTAAAAACGTCTTGATTTATCAGAAATACGGTTTAACATTTTTGTTTGACCAATAAAGTAAAAAGATAAATAAAGTTTTGATGTAATATTAAAATAATCTTTACTTACTTATAAGCTGAGTGAAGTCTCTGACTCCTTTGCTAGGTGATTAATCAGTTTTACGGGAGCCAGTACTCGAAAGATAATATATCACAACAAATCTAAGATACTTCTTTGATTTGTGGTTGACCGTTTGACGTTTCATACTTTTCTATAAAAATAGCTTTGTATAGGTGGAACTCGCACTATTTCTATTATCTTTTCCGTAAAATCTTTCAATTATGAAGCTATTTTTATTTTAGCTTATATGACACACAATTTTTAATCAAATTTGTTGATTAAAAATTGTGTGAAATTACGACGTATGGAATTGTCAAACGGTACTTTTTAGATAAGCGGATCTTCTTAAATCTGAAAACAGTACCTAAATTTGTTGTTACATACGTCACAAAATATTTTTTTTGCAATTCGGAAAAATCTTCGAGACTCCATTCATTCGGGAATTATAGTTTGTACGGAACCCTCAGTGCGCGAGTCTGACTCGCACTTGACCAGTTTTTTCTGTTTTATTTTAATTCATTAAACCCCAAGCGAACGCCGTTCGCGCACCTATTGTCTTTCTATTGTGTCTGTAATTTCCACGATTGAAAGTTATTGGTTTTTAACTTAAATATTTTTTTAGTTACAATACAACAACAAGACATTTTTTTTCTGTTTAACAACATTTTTGAGCGACAGGTTTTTTTGGTGGGTAAAAATCATCCAAATAACATCCCCCGTCCTTGGGCAGAGCGGGAGATAGTGTCAAACTCTTACTGGCTAAAAAACCCACCCCGTTCCTTCTTGCTTTTCATACCGGAGCTGAGCTACCTTGTGGAGCTAATCCTGGCCCCAGTAGGCTTCGACCCAGCTGGGCCCCTGCTGTGTTTTGAGCGATAGGTGACAATTTGTCATAAAATCTAATAGATAGGATTAAATAGGTGTCAAATGCTGCTTTATTAAACAGAAACCTTGTCATGACATTTTAACATAGTGACTCTTAAACAATCCAACAGCCTTTAAACCTAGAAAGTGGTTATGACGATAACATTGAAAAAGAAAGCGCGATTTGCGAGGAGAATCAAGCCAATATTGTAGGTACGAGACAAACCGGCCATCTGATTTCGATTAGCGTGGATCGTGAATAGAGTAGAGTATTGATACAAAAACATATTATCGGTTATCGTATGTTTTTGTATTTGTATTACGACTTTAATATAGCTTTTATATAACCAAGATTTCTGTAATTCATATAACAATTTAAAAGAGTGTCCATGGAGATTCAAATAAACAGATAAACATATATATTGGTAACGTAAAGGCGTACTTAATGCCAGCCACACACGGTCAAACCTGTCGTCCAATCGGTATGACGCTACATGTTTGATCAAACAGATTTGACCGGAGTGGATTGGTATGACCAACATGTTTGACGGTACAATCGAATTTCAATTCTTTTGGTTTGATCATACACCAAAAGAATTGAACTCAGACATTCCCCGCCCCCGCGTCTCACTTCATACCACTAAATAGGCCCGATATTTGACTTCTGCGCAAGTGAAGGACAGCGCTCAAGATTCGTGCTAACCTAACCTAACCTAACCTGTACCTAAATCACTAACAAAAGTTAGTCAGTGGCCTAAATAAACCAAACTTTGCTAAATAGTTGTGATCAAGAAAATAAGTCACAATGCGACTTTCATTTTATGATCAGGACTAGCCCGCTACAGCACGAAGTAGACACTTGAAATAAAGAAATTACATAAAATTACAACTTCCAAACATGCAAAAATATAAAAAGCGCCGTAAATAAGTTTAATGCTTGTATTAATAAGGTCGGGAATAGCAATCATTCGTGACTCGTGACTAATAAGTGCGACACACGTTTCTAAGTTTTATTTCTTACGTTAATTACAGACTATAAAGAAATTAACTACCCACACTCACTATAACACAGGTTTTATAACGAAATAACGACATTGAATAAACGCTGACCTTTAAACGAGGAACACTTATTTTAAATTTCGATTCTTTGGGCGAGTTCCTGAATTGAGTATTTTCAGTTAATATAATAATAATATTCCACTACTATCACACAACTCCGTCTAGTCCCAAGCTAAGAAGAGCTTGTGTTACGAGTACTAGACAACTGATGAACATACTTCTAAATATATACATATTATAGAAAAATTACACCCATACACAGAACAAATGATCATGCTCATCACATAAACATTTGTCCCGGATGGGAATCGAACCCACGAACTCCGGCATAGCAGTCAGGTTCACTAACCACTAGACTAACAGGCCAGTTAAGCACGTCTGAAACTGTACTTTGATGTCAAATGTCAGGTTTTTAGGCTTAAGTAGAATATGAGAAATATTTAACTTATCCTCGATTGTTTAAATACAAAATCGAGGGCTTATGTTTAAATATACATACGTCAAATTGCTTGCTAGAGTTTGAAAATAAGTCGGTGAGGACATCTGTAGAGACGCCCTGGGTGTCGGGAGTTTCAAGACAATTTTCGGTCATCGTAGGCACGGGCATGCGGACGGCGAGTAAAGGGTAGCTCACCGGTGTGTCAGAATTTTACTGACTAAAACCACACCTGTGTTCCTTCAGTTGCTTTTTGCGTTCCAGGACCATGAGCATATCCTTTTCAGAACCAATCCCATGGTCCTAACAGGCACTGGTCCTGCTGGGCTTCTACGGTTTGCTGACATTTCTTTGAGGCGCGCGTTGACAACTCGGGCTCTGGATTCCGATGGATGCGAAGCGTATGGAACCGTTCGATTTGGCGACACTTTAGGAAGGCCTGTGTCCAACAATGGACAGCCTTTTGGCTGGTATGATGTTGATGTTTCAGTTTATTACTAGTATTAAATATTATCCGGATAACGCAGCGTTGGAAGGTCTCCCATTAGGTGGACCGACGACCTGGTGAGAGCCGGAATGTAGTGGATGCGAGACGCACAGGATCGATAGTTGTGGCGACGCTTGGGGGATGCGTATGTCCAACAGTGGACGTCTTCGGCTGAAATGATGATGATAACTAATGACTATTATCCAAAATTCCTTGTACCTAAATACACCTACGATAATAAATATCAAGTCATCTATGTTGATATTCCAGTACCAATGTCTTATCGTCTTTTCACGGTATTAAACGCATATAAATGTAAGCAGATTTATGTAGATTCCTCCTTGTAAAGTGATCTGAATATCCCAGTTACAGCCACTGCATTTAAATGAAGTTTATTAAACTTGTTGCTTCTACATCTCGTAAACTAATAAAGTATAACGGTATCTTGCTCTTAGTTAATCTGTTTACGACTATGTAAACTGTAATTTTAATGCATAATAGACCGGTTATTTTATCTAAAGATACCAGCAAAGCACAGACACAGCCTTACTCCAGTAAAAAAAATGCGATTCGGAGTCGCACACTGAGGGTTCAATACAAAATTCCTATTCACCTTACCTAGGTGAAACTTACCTATTTACCTTACCTAGGTAAAACTTACCTATTTACCTTACCTAGGTAAAACTTACCTATTTACCTTACCTAGGTAAAACTTACCTATTTACCTTACCTAGGTAAAACTTACCTATTTACCTTACCTAGGTAAATTTTAGGAGTTTTGTAACGTAACTATAAATTAACAGTTTTCAGATTTTTTTTTACACTTGTGCTGCTATGAGAGCCTTGTTTCATACCAAATTTCAAGACACTAGGTCAATGAGAAGTACCTTATAGGTTTTATTTCCTAGCGTGTATCAACATACCACAGTGTCTCAAGACGAAAGTCTATGACCAGTGTGTGTTGCCAGTGATGACATATGGATCCGAAACGTGGTCGCTCACAATGGTCCTCATCAAAAGGCTTAAAGTCACCCAAAGAGCAATGGAAAGGGCTATGCTGGAGTTTCCTTGCGTGATCGAATCAGAAATGAAGATATCCGCAGGAGAACCAAGGTTGCCGACATAACACAAAGAATCGCCAAACTTAAGTGGCAATGGGCAGGGCACATTGCTCGCAGAACAGATGGCCGTTGGGGCCGAAAGGTTCTAGAGTGGCGACCGCGTACCGGAAAACGCAGCGTTGGAAGTCCTCCTACAAGGTGGACTGACGACCTGGTGAAGGTAGCGGGAATCCGATGGATGCGGGACGCACATGATCGTTCGTTGTGGCGACGCTTGGGGGAGGCCTATGTCCAGCAGTGGACGTCTGTCGGCTGAAATGATGATGATGATCAAAATATGCGCCTAAACAGAGTATTAACGGCCTTACCTCTAGATTGCGTTGACTTAAATTTCATGGCTCCACACATTCCTGAGAAAAAGAATTTTGACAGACGGATAACAAAGTGAACCTATAAGGGATGCGTTTTTGCCGACTTAGGTACGAAACTCTAAACATAGTATTGTGTGAACATTTAGCTATACACAAAACTACCTCTGAATAGGTAAGATCCTATTTCATCCAGGATTTATTTCCAATAAGTAGAATTCCAACAGAATATTCCGCGTTTCGGGAAATTTGGGCCAATGGTATAAAACGATGTCAACTACACGTAATAGCGAAAGTTTGTAGCCATTTTGTTACAAATAATAAATCGGTTATGATGTCGTGGACAAAATATTATTACATCGTAAAACAAAGTGTTACGAGCTCTCACACTTAGGCAGCGCCGAGCTTATGAATATTAACTTTCTGTTGTTCAACAGCTTTTGAAAATAACTGACAATTCAGCTGTTATGAGCTCGCATGAACTTGTAACATACCGCCATGTATGTTGTCGGGAGTGGAAAAAGTGCACGTTTATATTTTTGTCTAGCTCAAATAGCTGGAGGGCAGGTGGCCTGGCGATATGACGGTACGACCTACATGCGAAGGGCGCAGAACCGCGAATGTGCTATCTGGGAGAGTTTGTTTTATTTTGAGCAGATTTAGGCGTGTAAACATTCTGAAATGGAGACGGATTTTTTTTCAGAATTCGAAACTGGATTTTCATATGCCGTGGGTTTCATGAATGTGAAATCTTTTTATTACTAGACGTCATCGTATTTGTACTCTACAATTAATTCTGTGTCGTATAATTTGGCTTCATGGATTCTTCTGTCTGTCAAATGAATTTTGCTTAAGTTACCTCCAACTTATAATTAATTACAGCTATATCTCCACAATACGGAATCCTCATTTCAGCAAGTTAATTTAACTTACTTCGAGAGTCACACTCAGACATTTTTCCGGGTGCGAAAAGAAAATTAATAGTTTCAGTCTCTGGGCAAAGTATTATGAAGTTAGAGAACTCTATTAAAGATTACACCCAGGTGGAGTTGTGGAAAGAAACCGACTTGGCTGAAGTTGGCCTGGCTTGACCTAACTCGCCCCAGCCTGCTCGGAGCCGACCAATCAGAGGCTGCTGAAGTTTTTATAGCATTACAGGAACACTGCACAGTTGTATTTATGTTAATTGGTTGGTTATATCGGAGCGACATCGGCTGTCTGTTTTATAGTACCATCGCGCCGTTTTTTGCCTCGTAAAAGTGAATAGAACTTGATTGGGTAATGAAATGATGTTAACAGTGATTGAGGCTTCGATGACCAGTCAATCTTAGCTTCATAAATAGACATAGGCAAAAAATTACGAAGCCTTGGCTCACCCATCAACAGAGCCGAGATCACTTTTAATAGTAATACTTCTACAAACATATTTAAAATAATTTTTGTGAAGAATCCTTGAGGTTATTTTGACATGAATGAATAAAAACACAAATAATGTAAAAATACAAATATAATTTAAGTAAGCATTTTAGTAGTTGCATAGAATCGTTGAAAGATTAATTCGTCACGGGTCGAAGATCTATCAGTTTCGGGCATTTAACTCAATACACAAATTGAACAAAATCAGTTTATTATTTTAAATTTACCTTAGCCTGTACAGGCCGTATTCATCTACGCGGACTCAGTACGGGTTGGTGAATATCACGTCTTTTTTTTTGGTTCTAGGACAGGTCGGTTTCCTTACGATGTTTCCCTTTATCGTTTTGAGAGCAAAGTCAAGGCCAACACCCATAGGCCACCACAGCTCTTAGTTTTTCTATATCCAAAAAAAAACTATAATCAAGATTATGCTTTTTGACATTAGCTGTTATGACATTGTAGTTTTTAACGGACTAAAAAAGGAAGAGATTCTCAATTCAATTTCAAACATCTGTAAAAATCTGTGCAGTTTATCTTCTATTCCATTTGTGAGGCAGTACTTTTCGATTTGACATAAAACTCCGCTATCGCAGTGCTTATAGATCAGGTAGCGCACGTTTTACAGGAGCTGTAAACATTGCGCCTCCAATTCATTGCGATGGTTCGTTCTAACTCCTAAACATCGCTTTTAATCCCAGTTTATCACAGTTGGTACCATAATTAGTTTGCCTAAAATTTTACTCACAAATTATTTAGTTTGAGATTAATAAACAGGGCTAAAGAAGAACCAGCGCCGGTGGAGAATGTACCTGTAATAAAATAAAACGTTATACAGTGTGGTAATAAAATCCCCCGCGGCTTTTAAATTGAAAATTGGCCTATAACATTCAATCTAATTTAGATGATTTCCTCTCTCGTTTCTTGTTAGTTTAAGTTGCTTCAGACGACGAGATAATTTTGTAGCTGACGTTATTTTTTATAGAGGTAAGGTTAATTTGTTATTTTTATTAAAATTTCGTTTATTTTCGCTTAGGACGTAAGCCCAATTTTGGAGGAAGTAATTTTTAAGATGATTTTGTAACATCAAAAGTAAGACAGGCAATAATGTATATTGACTTGAGATTATATTTATTATTATTGAACATTAAGTGGATTTATGATAGGAACAAGATCACGGAGTTTTTCTGAATAGTACACCCGTGGTCCGTAGATGGCAGTGTGCAGGACACATTGCTCACAGAACAGGTGGTCGATGGGGTCGAAAGGTTAATGAGTGGAGACTGCACACCCCAAGATGCAGTATTGGAAGACCTATAAGGTGAATCGATGACCTAGTGAGAATCACAGGGATCCGTGGGATGTGAGAAGCTTAGGACTAGCCGTTGTGGTGATACTTAGGAAAAGCCTATGCCCGAAAGTGGATGTTTTCCGGCTGAAATGATGATGATAATAAAAACTAGTGGTTCTAGAACACCAAGAGCAACTGTACGTAGATGTACATACTCGTACGTAAATGTGATTTTAGTTTGTAAAAGTCTGCGCCCTCATACTCCGCTCTAGAGTGGTAGAAGACCACTCTAGAGTGGAGTATGAGGGCGCAATGGATGATTTCGCAAGTTAAAAAGAAAAACCTATATCTCTGTATAATATATCCCGAAAAACCCGTCATAAACAGTTTTTTATTACTAGAAAATGTAAGAAATCATGACAGCCATCGATACAAGACACTTTTATGTATTTATATCATGACATCATCGCTTACCATCAGTTGAGATTGTGGTCAAACGCGAGACTATCCATTACAAAAAAAAAAACCTTATTAAATTAAAAGAATGTAAATAAAGGAGACTGAAACGATTTCATACAAGCTTGGGCCCAGGTGTAAGAAGATGAAAGTGGTGTCAATTAATAGCTTATATATTATCAAACTTTCACTGAAAATTCTGCGGATTTTGTCAATCTGAGAACAGAGATATAAGAGATTAAGTAAAAGTGAGGTTATGTTACAATCTTTAACTAACAGCTGATTCCTGAAGTGCAAAATGTGTTCTTTTGCAATAATAGATATTATATTTACTAGAAAATGTTTGAAAAATCATATGAATGAACGGGTTGTGTTGGTATGAAGTACGTGATGGGTTCGCGATGCAAGAGAGCGTCCGCAGCGGAGGCAAACATTACGGTGGCCTAGTAGTCTTCTTTGGTCATCAACTTATGGGCTTTGAGCCAAGTCCCAGCACGCTTGACAAACACAGTCACTACTGCTTACCTAAAAATGGAACATTTTTATCAATGTTTAGCTACATAAACAATACCTAATTAACTATTGTGTATTAGGATATTATAATATTGTTTGATAAATAAATAATTCTTTGCCATAACTGTAAACAATCTCCATAGACCTTCTAATTAAATGTATTTTAAACCTGCCAGGATGGTAGCTGGTTAGATGAAGTTATATTTACTTACAGATTGAGGTGTATTCCATTGCCGAATCACTGACAGAATTGTTTCATCGTGTAAGGGTCGCCAGCCCAGTGTATTGCAGTGAACAGTGGATATCCCACAATTCACACAGCGATCCATAGTTTGAATAATATCCAACCCAGAAGCCGGCGGTAAAATCCAAAATAACAATTCCAAGTCAAACGTGTGAGCGATCTTCGGTGTCCAAGGTGAAAGCAAGGGTCGTACAAGGTAGGCAGGGTCAGAATCCGTAAAATACAAAGCAGTGGTCGTAAAAAATGACGAATAATCGGGAAAGAAAAAAACGCAAAACGCATCGGAAAACACGAAACAAGTGAACAAACAAGAACAGTCGGCAACTGTCTAGTGTCAATGTCAGTCAGCTGTCGTGTCAGTGAAATAGACTAAAAATATAAGAGAGATTTGAATCGATATGAAATCGATAATCATTAATATTGGTGTTTCAGTAATTAATTGATATTTGATTTATTAATATGACTGTAGTTATATGCAATATGTTGCATATAAGTATATATCGTGCATTTAATTACTTTGAGTTAATTGTTTAGTGCAAAAGTTTTATTTTCATAACTGTCTAATCGATTACTCAATCGATAATCTTACGAAAACTATCTTTTTCATATTTCTCCACTTCCAGAATGAGAATTGAAGTGATTTTTCATATTCTTAGATAAAAAAATATGACTAATTTTTTAGATCATATCTCAACTTGTTACATTTGGGCCCACCATTTTCCATCTCCTTTAAGAGATACAATGACCACTATTACGACAGATGCACTTACTAGAGATGGTCGATTCGTAAAACGTAACCATCACTTAGGGTTTCCTAGCGGGGAAAATGTGGCCCGATTAGATCTCATATGATTAGGGAAGGGAACATTTATAGCCGTTCGTAAAATGGACATTAATAAGAGTCACATTGTCTTTCCTGAAAATTAAACTTGGTGCATTTTTACTTCATCTCCTCTCTTTTCATCTACCCTCCGAATTTAATTGTGTACGGTCAGCAATTTCGGCAGCGCGCCTAAATTTCCAAGACAGACAAGAGTTTCACTAAAACAAAAGTATTTACCGCGCAAAACTTTCATTAAAATGTATACCTAGATTTGGCAAACGTAATCCTTCCAAAGAATTTCGAAATTCTGTGGGGATTTATACGGTCGCTTACAATGTAATGAGAGTCTGCGGGAAATCGATCCCTTTGGCCCGACATTTTATTTTTCTACCTTAGCCCACGTGTTAGAATAGGTGATCTGTTTAAGATAAAACCATTCATTACCCTGGGCACGAAATACGTTTTCGCGTCCGTGGTACTTGAGCGAACGAATGTTGAAACTGGGGTTTAACGTTGAGGGGAAGCTGGGGTTGTATGGCGCAGGTTTATGCGCGTCTGTATGGGCGTTCTGTGCGGCAATGAGCAGGCGATTTGTGGCAGCACTAAACTTAACAGCACTCTTACGCTGCCTCCGACTATGAAAAGCCAATCAAACTTTAATGTGCCCTCTTTAGTTCACGGCTCTGAAAACATATAAATGGATACGTTTATTCCTTTTGTGATTAGGTTCTGTTCTTAATGACGGTCTATAATGCTTTCTTGTTTTTATTTTTAATGAAATTGTGTTGCTTTGTAGCAGAAATTAGGGCAAAAAACGGTTAAAACAAATTATAACTATTTAAACCGATTTGTTTCTATTTAAACCTAATGAAGAGTTATGGTACATAGGCGGATTTAATGCCACAAGGCGTTCCATTTAATCATCCTAAGACTGCAGTAGGTGTGCAGAATAAATAAATAACAGATCTACATTTGAAACTAGAAATAAATATAACAATTTATTTATGTATAAAGATGGCTGCAATAGTTTGAGACTGAGGCGCAGCCTATCAACGCTCACCTCCAGAAACATGAGATCAGCAGTACTTCCATATTTTATTATTTATTATAATATTTACTTATAAATACTTTAGATTAGGACCTAATTAGATTATTTAGATTAGGTCTGTGTACTGTATTTTTGTTTATTTGGTGTACAATAAAGATTATATAAATAAATAAATCAATAAAGTAGTGTGTGATGTGTGTATATAATTATATGTTAATATAGTATAATAAACTACTAGATAATTTTATCAATAGTAACATGATAAAATTGAAATCATTGTAATCAAGACAACTTAAAACATAACAATTATAACGAAGACCAAGTTTTATAAGTACACCTACATTCGCTATACAGCTTAGTAAAGGCCATTCCTTACAAATAATTTCTTATTTGATTTCTGAGTAAATCTTCTCTGCAAATATGTCCAGATTGTCTCGCCCCCAATTGACCTTAGAGTCACTATGTTAAATTAAATACAAAAATATCCGTGACATTTACCTCGACATCTGTGTAGGTGGCGCGGCAGAACGTACAGTCAAGTCGATTATACCTTCGTCAGTTTTTAATTTTTTTTTCGTTTATGCCATTACACATAAATATTTATTATTTTTAAAAACTGCTGCACTAACTAATACACATTTTTAACAATTAAAATTACCTACATTTATTTTTAGACAGTGTTATTTAGGGCCAGTAAGATTTCTGACAATACATATATACCTACATAAGAAATTGAAATAATATAATTTAAATTTTGGGTGAGGCCTATGTTCAACAGTGGTCTATCGGCTGAAATGATGAAGAAATTTAAACATCAAATACTACACTTATTTTTTATTTGTTTGTCATATACTTTCTGATTGCTGGGCAACGGTCTCCAATCCTTTCACGAATTATTTTTTCCAGCCACCTCGAACCAGTCCTTGCGGTAAGCGTCTAAGTCATCTCGTCACATCTTCCTAGACTAGCCTCGGTGGTGTCATCCATCCTCAGGCACCTATTGTGGAGACTTACCCTGCAATTACTATGTATGCGACTAACAATAACATTGATCAAAAAAAAAAAAAATTAGTTACTGAATAAAAAAGACTATATTTGGCTATTTAAAAATACACAGGTCACTATGGAATCAGTCTTTCACCTATGTCTAGTTGTTATCAAACTTAAATTAATTAAATGAATTGACCATTTAATGAAATCTATTAAAAGAATTCTAATCTATTGAAGAACGCTTCCATTCTAGTGGAACTGGGTTTAAAAGAACGCTTGTCTACGCTGGTGCGCAGTCGTATTTTCAAATACTTTGGCCACATTAGTCGACGTGGAGGTGACTGCATCGAACGCCTTGTTATATAAGGAAAGGTCAGATCACCGATGCGATGGACTGACCAAATAAAAACGGCTGTTGGCGGCCCATTGAACAAGTGCGCTCGGCTGACTGCCAGCAGCAAAAGTGGCGGGAAGTTGTGCGGCGTACCCTGACGGCTTCCGGAGAGCTACCTTCGTGATAACCACGACCATTCTGACAAGAGTGAAATGACTAAGAAGAAGAAGATTAAAAGAATTAGTTTCGTTATAACAGTTTCTAATTTTATAAAGCAACGAAGTGTGACACCTGATTGCTTTAAAAAAATTGACATACAGTTTTTTTAATTTTTTTTATTTGGTTTAAACTAGTGCTTGACTGCGATCCCACCTGATGGTAAGCAGTGATGCAATCGTCGATGGTGAGGCGCACTAGTTTATAAAGAGCCTATTCACTCTTGCCTTAAGTTATACATAGTACTGTTACACCGACAATAATGTGTCAGTAAATGAGTAAAGCAAATTCTATTCAGAGGAAACAGTCAGAATTTAAGGTGATTATTCTAAAGAGATGTCAGCAACATGAAGACGCTCAGTAGGGCCGATGTTTGGTGAGGCTGCGAGAAAGAGTTACCATAGACCCTAGAACGCAAATGGCAAATGAAGCAACATAGTCGAGTTTTAGTCAGTAAAAATCTGACCTACCCTCACACCACTCGGGATTCAGATCGTTATTCGATGACTTCCCACCTGTGACAAACCTATTTTTACTTTGACTGTACTTAGGAACAACTAATTGAATCCTATCGGAATTTATACTGCGCTTCGATAGTGAGTAATGAAATCTTAGAGGACACTTATAAAGCGACGAGGACTTGTACGGCCGCCATAAAGTGAGTTGATTGATTAATTTAACTTTATAGTAGTTCGTGATGAGTTGGAGATGAAAGTGTTGGCAGGTGGTCGCCATCTTGAATGACGGCGGCCGGATTGATTGGTATGGTTTTATGGAGTGTGCTGGTGCTCTTATAGGATCTAATCAATCCAGTTTTTACCTTTTCTTTCAGTCATAAATGCTTAGAATAACATCAACCGTGCTTCGAAGCAAGATTTCAATCCTGAAAGAAATCAATGTCATTATCATCGTCCTCCCCTTGCTCACCGCAACTTTTTGTAGCGTTTCAAAATCGAAAATGAGGCGCGTTCGTATCGATACAGTCGCGATGCGGTTGTTACCTGTTTGCCCTCGCTTTACATTTATTGTAAATGTAATTTTTTCGTGATTTTTTGCTATGGACGGAACGGAATCCTTCGTGAGCGAGTCCAATTCACACTTGGTCGGTTGTTTTTCTTCCATTCGGTCCTGTCGTCCGTCACGCTATCAATAACTAAACACACCTCCCCTTTGTACTATTTTTCTGTTTCCTCCTTTTTTCTTTTATTATTCTGTGTAAATAAATACTAGTTAAATAAATACTAGTGAAATAAACATGTAAATAAATAACTCCCTCTGCTTTCATATCACCACTCACAATCCATAGATCTTCCTCCCTTTCCCTCTCTTACCATCCACATGTAAACTCATAACCCTTTTAGTAACATGCATTTAACAGGACCATGACAGGACAAACTATTCTACTTCAGCTTAGTTACAGGTATCGAATATACTTTCATGAGCTTTGAATAAAAAAATCGTTATTACAAACAGACACTTCAATTTTATTTATATGTATAAATTATAATTTTGAGCCGTTTGGGGTCGAACCGCTTGGGTCATGAGTTCCGAGTGCACGTCATCTTTTAAAGTATATTTATCATCGACTGATCGACCCTTTACGTGACCAGTGGAATGGGTTTGTAATATGCTCAAAGAGTTAGGGTTACCGCACACTGCCCACTGGCAACAACTGGCCATTGGCAACAACTGGCCATTGGCAACAACTGGCCATTGACATATTTCCTGTAGATTTCATATATTTTTTATGGATTCGTCGGACACGGTTGACGCCAGTGGCCGCCACATGCTACAAATCGCCGCTGCTCGCTTCTTGTGGCCCGAACTGGCCACTAAACGCCATCAGACGCCATTCACAAATTTAAACCTTCTTCTTCAGAGTCCATTATCATGTTTCGCGTGTGTGTTAATAAAAGCAGTAGTAGCATCCACCGGCTACAAGTGGCTGTCAAGTGCTTCAGCTTCCTTTGTGGCTGGTTCTAGCTTATCGTGGCGGTTTTTATTGGCTATAGCATGTGGCCCACGTGTAGCTACACTTAGCATTTCCATCCAACGTGACAAACTCTTCAAATGCTTGGATCTAGGACATAACAGTTTCCTCACAATGTTTCCTTTCAATATTCTGATAGCAGTGGTGATGAAATCATTACACTAAGTAATGCAGCGAACTACAGCCCGTATTAGTAATCTGGGGCCTTTACCACTGGGTCATCGGAGCCATTTTGTTGTTATTTCCTAAATAAAAATTTCGATATTAAATAGTTTTGGTCCAAAAATAATCAAAACCAAGTTTTCCCAACCTGTTTCAGAGCCGAAGTCGGACATCGGGACATATACATAGCTGTAACAGATACCGAGAGACATACGACATCGACGGGAAACATCGGGCGATCTAAATTGTATGCAAATGGTGCCAAATATCGGAAACTGGGCCGGTTTAGTGGACCCACTCACTCTCTCTCAGATATCAGCCTATGTTCCAGCAGTGGGAACATTAGAAGATAAGGTAATAATTTGTTCCCGATACCGGTGGGATACTGTTTTTTTTTTGTATTTTTGAATGGTTTTTTTTTAATTATTGTAATATGTAATGAATAGTGTAAATAATTGAAATAAAGAAAACGTATAATTTATTCATTGGCACACATACCAGTTTAAAAGAAATATACAAATATAAAAAAATCATCAGAAAACACATTATAGCTATGGCTATGGGCCCAAAGCTAGACAGAGCCCGTTCTTGGTGGCCCAAGACTAATTTTATTAGCAGTATAGACTGATTATAAGTTCCCTATGTTTCAGTAAAATATACAGAGAAGGTTCAGGAAAGAATTAACAATTGCAAAAAAAAAAACTGAAATTGAGTTTCAGTAGTACAAAGTATTTGACTATTCTGATCATGTTTGCGCTATAAAAGAGCGATTTGCAAGTCAAAACACTATGATGAAACCTGAAACTACTGTTCTTAGAGAATTGTCAGGGCAAATGTTTGTCATCACCATTTTCACTTAACTAGAGTTTTTTTTTTATTATCAATTTTCTAATAAATACCATCCAATAGGAATGACCAGAAAATCATGAAACAAAGGTAAAAAATAGAATGTTGCAACGTTGCGCAGAGGTTGTTCCGGTCAACCGGATCCGCTCCACATAGCGTTCACGGCGCGCACTTTATTTTTATTTTTTACTAAAATGTGTATAACTGAAATTGAACAGCATATTCAATCCGAATGTTCTGGTCAACCGTACGGTTACCTATTCTGTAAATAGCTTAGTCGGTGGATTTTCTATTTAAAAGAAATTGTTTTAATTAAAAATATACCAAATTGAAGTACTTTTGGTCTCCTTCTACGTAGGGTCTACGGCGTAGGCGACGTAGCAGTGCTACGTCAGCTACACTACTCTGGCAGTTGTCTGTTAATGCATATTATGCAATATTGTATGTAAATTTTGATAGAAGGGGAGACAGTTTGTCATTGCGGCCTAGGCGGAATTCGATCGAGGGTGTTATGGAGCTGAGAGCTGCAGTGAGAAACCACGTTTATAATCGTAATTATTCATCATAACACTTACGAAGATATAAATAAACGGGATCGACGCGCGACTTATGGGAGTCGCTTGTCGTCCAGTCTGGAACGATAAATATAATAAATTGTGGTGAAGGCGGGTTCACATGCTTTTTCGGACAAGTGCGAAAAACAGTAAAGTACGTGCCTTAAAGCGATAGGGATAAGAGAGGCTCTAACGAGTAAGAGTATTGAAAAAATATTAAAGTTTGCAAAAGAACTACAACTCACGAAAACAATTGCAATCTAATCAAATCAAAACAAACGACAATAAAAACTTATTTAATAATCATCTTACGCCTCACTAATTTCAATACAGTAAACAGTGTATTAGGTATCCACTTTCGCTACCCAACTATCTCATAAATAAACGTTCACTATTGAGCACACAATGCGCACTACCTACCTAATCACTACCACTAATAGATAACTTTGCGCATGTATGTAACATGCGCAAAGTTATCTAGTGGCCCATAATAACGGACATTACGCGTGAGATTGTTCATAACCCATAACATAATATTCACTAGGTCGTTTGTGTGATCGCGAAGATGATCGTTGCGAGTCGGCGCGTTCTCACGCCTCGGCTTTTGTCGGCAAATAATTAATAGCTGCACCCATTGTGGGTAGATGAGCACAGGCCCCTTTGTCCCAGGATTATGTCAAGAGCGCATTTAAACTTAAAGCAGTACAAACAAACCGGTGCACGGCGAGTTATTGCGACACATTGCCTTTATTTAGCGCGCTCTGCGTCGCGCGTCGTCACCAACGAATATTTTAAATAGTTCGCACTTTAACACGCTTTATGCTCGTGCTATGGCGCACTAATTTGGTTTTGTTCCACAAGAGTTATAGTCCTAGTTCCTTGTGCGGTAAATACATACATGTCTCCTTTGGGTCTACTTAAATACCCGTATTTACATTGTAGAATACATATTATTGAAGCATTTATTCACGACCACGCTTCTAAGTATAGCTCGGTCTGTAATACCAGGTATATTAACATAATCTATGAATACAAACTTCTAATACATTTCATTCAACGAAGACAAAGGCTCTCTCAATTTCCCCGTGGACTAATGTAGAAAAATTTTAATTTCGTCGACGTATTTATGTTTCTTGAAGCTGTAGAAGTTATTTTCTGTGCAGAAAGCAAAAATGAGAAGGATTTTTCAGCCATTTGTTTGAACCCGCAAGCATGACGTGGTATCATTTCAAAGGCTTTATTTTGAGAAACAAAGCGATTTGGATAAGGATTGTGAGTTTTTTTTAAAGATATTCTGGCATAGACCGAAACTTGCTCGTCTAATTAACTTTGAGTGATTTAATTCGCTGTATTATAATAAAAAACGGTGAAGGCAAATCGAGACGATGAAAACTTTCAAAACCGTGAAGGAAAACATCGTGACGAAACCGGCATATTCTAGAACCAAAAATTCGAAGACATGTGACATTCATCAACTCGCACTGGATCCGTGTGGTGAATTTCGGCCCATTCCCTCTCCTAGAGTGGAGGCTTGCGTCCCAGCTGTGGAAACATTAAAAATACCTACTGATGATGATGATAATTGTAATATACTTTTAATTTTATTAATTGCGTAGTTTTAAAGTGGGAGAGCTTTCAGAATAATCGTTGAGAAGAGACTAGGGAGGGTGGCATGGTCTCATTTTGCGCGTTGAACAAGTTTAACGCATGCAATATGCAGGAGGGTAGTGTTGGCAGCATTATCGGGCGAGCGGTGAGCGCGGTCAGGTGGAGCGAAAGTGTTTCGAAACACATTAAAACCTCTACCTAGGTACTATTAATTTTCTATCTTTTTTTTTGTAGTAGACACTGTTATAGACTATAAGTTAGATCAAAACTGTAAAATTTTTGGTGTTACGTGTTTTGGTGTCTGGTTTTTCCCTCAAACGACCATGTCAAGTCATCAAGTGTCTGACACTTCATGGTTCTCGTTTGTTTATGGTATGGAATTTAAGAAAAAATATGGCCTCTGAGTTTCTTTCCATGTTTCTTCTCAGGATAGTCAACTAGGAAATAACGACCTCATTTAATATACACTACCGGTCAAAAGTTTTTGCCCACCCTATAGTTTGCGTGATACACAACAAATAAAGGCAATACGAGCGATTTTGATATTTGTATTTTAAAGAACATAGATAGATAAGAATATAGTAATAATAAAACTACAGTCTGTAATTATTGCATATTTGAATTTTAGATTTATCGATGTAACCCCCTTTTGCTTTTATTATTTTGGTGCACAATCTTGGCAATCTCTGTAACAATTTCGACAAATAATCGTCGTCTATTTGATTCCATTCGTTTTTCAGGATATCCCAAAGACGTGAAGTGGAAGTAGAACACTGCTTTCCGACTACCCTGTCCAATTTGTCCCACAACAACTCAATTGGGTTGTGGTCGGGCGACTGTGACGCCCAAATCATAACTTTCAGTAGATTCTTCCTTTCTAATTTTTTTAAAAACTCTTGCATAGCTTCGAGGAATGCTTGGGATCGCTGTCATGCTGAAAGAAAATTTTTCTGCCGATCAGACGCTAGCCACAACGTACTACATTTTCCTTTAATATTTTTTTATAGCCTTCTTTCTTTAAAATCCCTTAAATTTTTACCAGGTCTCAAGTCACCCGTCCTCTAAAATATCCCCAAACCACCGCTGAGTCTCCGCCGTGTTTTACAGTCCGGATTACACAAGGATCTAACATCCATTCTTCCTTTGAACTGCGCACAAAGACTCTTCTCTTAGACCCAAAAACATCAAACTTTGACTCATCACTGCACAAAACTCTCTCCCACTGTTCGTGCGTCCAATTTTTATGTTCTTTAGCCCAGTGCATCCTCTTAATTTTATCTTGACATCTTAAAAGAGGTTTCTTCACTGCCACCCTTCCAAAATGGCCAGCTTTTCTCAATCTACTTTTCACTGTAAAAGTATTCAAAGGCAGATCCCTATATTCATTAATCTGAGCTGCTATCTCTGGACCCGTGAGTCATTGATCACGTTTATTGATCAATACAATATGTTTATCTTCATTTATTATGGTTTTTCGAGATCGCCTTTTACGTTTTCTATCGCCAAAGCTCCTGGGCGATGCATATTTTTTCACGTTGTGTCCACGATACGTCGAGTTATTTTTAATTCGGCAGCAATGATAAGGTAACTTTTGTCTAAATTATGAAGACTTGCGATTAATTCACGAGTTTCAACCGTTACTTCCTTGATTTTACCCATTTTAAAACTTACAAGTCACAATTTGCGAGAACGAAAACAATTCGTATACGAACTTCACAAAAAGATGTCTTGGTACTAAAAGTGTTAATCACAGCACGGTCTTGCGTTTCATAGGGCTAACTGGGACTAATCTGAAACTATAAACACCGAAGAAATAATTCACAGTTATAGAATAATAAACAAATCCACCGGCACTTGTAAGTTTTAACTTGTCGCACTTACGGACAAAATATAAAAATGCGCTCGTACAAATAAAACAAATAACGGACGCTATTATTTTTGGTTTGTAAAACATCGTTTCGGCCTTCGCTTGATAATATAAAAAGGAAATTTGATAAAGTGTATTATTTCGAAATTTAATTAATGGATTATGGTGTGGGCAAAAACTTTTGACCGGTAGTGTAAATTAATGAAAAAAAAATACATGAAAATATGTTAATTTTAACCTTTTTGCAAAACAAACATCTTTTATTATTTAGTTATCACATCTCTCATTTATTTGTTGCAATATTCTAAATTGTATGGTTATAATGGATAATGCGATCTTAATGCTGGATATCTATGAATCTAATTTTGAGATTGATTGCGTGTTTTTAAGTATCTTTTTTAAAGGAAAGTATCGATGTTTTTTTATTTATAACATTTTATTGTTTTGCGACTATCTGCTCCCGAGATTTATTTTGCATTCGATGTAAATGAGCGCAATCAAACTATTTCAGACATTTGAAAATAGTGGCAATGAACGAAATGTATTTTTGAGCAAAGAAAAGTTTTAAAAGTAATTGCTGTGCTGAGATTTTTAATACTTGTCAAGCACATCATAAACTTAAGTCAAAATACGACTTGGCAAAGAATGAAAGGTAAATAAAATAAAATATACTTTACTAGCTTTTTCTCGCGATATGGCTTGCGTTAATATATGAATTGTCGTTTTTTTATTTGTAATTTGAAAGGTATTTTCATTCTATGTTTTTTTCTGTACCCAGGTATAAATTCCACATATACTGTATATATGTGGAATTTTATTATGATCGGTCGAGGAGATAACCAATGAACAGACTTACATTTGCATGAATAATAATAGCTATGATAGAATCGAACACCAAAATTAAAACACAGTTCTATTAAAATACTGTTTATTCTATTCTATGGGTCCAAAAGCAGTCTTATCGCTGACAGCGATATTTACCAGACAACCTTAAACCAAAAAAAAGTTTCGATAGTAAACGAAAAAACAGACTTGTTTAACAAAACTCATGATAAAAGCCGAAGATATCAGTCAGCACAATTTTCTTTCCAATAAGTCGCATTGAGGTGGCGGGGCGCACTAACGACCCTCGCGCCGACTCGCCGCCCGGCTGGCTCGAGTGGCATGTGCGAACACGACGCGCGAGCGCGGGTCGCGGGCTGGCGCGGCGCGGCGCGGCAAATGACGCGGAACTGATGCGAGCACCTAACGATTGCTGCGCCCTTTTACCGTGACACCGAAAGGAATTATTGATGCCCCGCTCTGCACTATGCGATGAAATTATTTTCAGCTTGACTTGACTCGCGGATTAGATGCTGCGGGCAAATGTGTTTACATTTATTCTGATGTGCCACTTTGGCTCGGTGGAGGATAATTTGTTTTATCGTGCCGGTTTGTGGTTGCTGTTGAATTTTTTTTTAGTGTTCTACGCTGCTGGCATTTTCTACATTTATATCCGAAACATTCACTACTTTTATTTTAACGAGTCTCAGTTAATTTTGCGAAACTTTCTTAAGTGTTAAGAAACTTTACTGCTGTCTGGATCTGATATGATTCCATATTTCGATAAAATATTATAACCAAAAACGACGACAAGGTAGCTTAAATATGTGTAATTAACCCAGTTCAGTTTTATGTGGGTGCGCTGATAAAAATATGAAAGGTAAACTTAATACACTGTGAAAATGTTGAATTAGGTAATAACATGTCGATAAGAAAAAGCGTCGCCGGCATAAATTGGTGCTGAGTCTCCAGTGAGGCGAGAACGCATTAACGGTCCGCCACTGACATATATTAGGAGCGTTTCTTATCCACGAGTGTGAGCGTCTCGGCGCGCGGGGCGTTGGCGGGACGGCGGCGGGACGCGGGCGGCGCGGCGGCGTGCGACCCGCGCAAATGACGCGGAAAAGATGCGGGGAATGACGCCCTCTTGATCGCAGAATAGCACGCCTGTCATATACTGCCATGTACATCGACGCGCTCAAGTCTCCACTTTATTGCTTTATTTTTTAAGAAATCCACACTGAATTTTAATTCTTTGTATTTTCCAGACGCTGAAGGATTTACGCCAGCGTTTCGACGCGCACTTTGCACGCTACTTCCAATAAAGTACGGTATGCACATTAGTCTTTCTCGTACGTAGCACTTTTGGTTTGTTTACATTATGGTAATAGTAACATTCCAATGCAAATATATGTGAGACATTAGAGAGAAAAAGAATCTGAAGCCGCATTTAACGAGAGCAGTTTATATTGAATCTGCAAACTGAAATCTGCTTACATTTCTGAGTTTCCTCTTACATTGTAAACGCTCCGTTTGTGTAGCAAGTAACATTGAATACAATTATGTGAAAGGAATGAATAAACCGATTCATCGTGAGCCATATTTTCCCCCTCACATAAACGATATCGTATTAAATTAATAAGTCGTTGGGCGGTCCCAAAAGTGGCGATATCTGTGAGGAAACAGACTTCTCCTGGTCGGTGCAAGTTCCCCGACTCTCCCCCGAGCCGTCGTTACGCGGCACTAATGTTCTATTATAACACTCATTGTGTCTTGATAGGGGAGAATGTTTCCACAGATATTCCATAGATTATTGTTTATATTTAATTTGCGAACATTATTTATGTTAATGTTTTTCCTGTAAACGTTTTAGTTCGAATGTTCTCTCCATTTAAATTGCGGTAGTTTTCAACAGTTTTAAAATTATGATAATAATATTTTCTGTGTGAAAGGAATTTCCCTATTAAGTTCGGACCTTTACTAAAGTTTTAAACTTCGTTTTAATGTCTTCTGTATTGTTGAAATTAGTTTTCAGAACTAGACAGTTTCTTCGGAAGCTAATGAGAGCTCGATCAAGTTTCTGGCTTTACTCGGAGAAATTGTTGTCTTACAATATTAATGTCCATGGGTGTGGTAATGTTCTTAATGATGGACAGCAATCTCTTCGTGATAAACGGCTACACCTCTCCAAGCTTAGTGTTTGTTAATATTTATTTTGTTTATTTAGGAAGAAAAGAAAAGTCTTCAAGGCTAGAGTGAATAGGCTCTTAATAAACTAGTGCGCCTCACCATCAAAGATTGCATCGCTACTTACCATCAGGTGGGATCGCAGTCAAGCACTAGTTTATCCCAATTAAAAAAAAAAATACATGCTAGATTAAATATAGGAAACTAGATTTTGCCAGCGGCTTCGCCCACGTACCTACCTACATAAAATATAGCCTATGTCACTTAGGAATAAAGCAGCTTTCTGTCGGTGAAACAATTATCGCAATCGGGTCAGTACTTTCAGAAATACCTTACAAAAAAAAAAAATACCTCTTTATTATATTAGTATAGATTATTAATTCACGATGTTTAGCTGGAAGAAGTCCACTGCTGGACATGGGATTTCCCTTAGTGTCACCAGAACGGCTGGTCTTTTGCGTCTCGCATTCATCAGGTTCCCGCGACTTTCACCAGAACTTTGGTCCACCTTGTAGAAGATCCACCCACGCCGAGTCTTCGCGATCACCTTTTGGGCCTCATCGATCAACTGTTTTGCGGGCAAAGTGTCTGCTGCCATTTATGTTCGGCGATTCTTCGGGCTTTGTTGGAAACTCTGAGCATTTTCCATTTGAGTGACTTTGAATATTCTGATGAGACCAGCCATTGTGAGCGACCACGTTTTAGAGTCATATGTCATCACTGGCAACACACACTGGTCATAGAGTTAAGATTAGTTTCTTCTTAATTCTTCAGTGCTGTGGTCTACTAAAATAAATTAAAAAAATCACGATGCTTTTCAAACCTAAAAAATAATGTCACTAAAACCACCAAATCACCTAATCTTAATGATACTTCATTGTAATAGAAATGTCTATTACTAGCACTTTACTAGCAACTTCGTCCGTGAGATAAAAAGTTAAACCGTATTTTGAGGGTAGTTTTGATCTACGTCCACCCCCGTGGAGACTGGGTTCAGGACCTAGACGGCTCGGTGACGTTAATCTCGTCGGCCGCCGCCGGTACCCCGCCCCTCGAGGCTGTTGCGAGGGGACGGGGCTGCGTGGCAGCACGGTTCGGGGACATTGCAGTGGTAGGCGTCTACCTGTCCCCGAGCAGATCTCTCGACGAACTCCAGGTCTCCCTTATGGAGCTTAATGTCGTCGTCGCTGGGTTCGGTACCCTCCCCGTGGTCGTTTGCGGGGACTTCAACGCCTGGAATACGGCTTGGGGTTCCCGGTACACAAACCCACGGGGTCAGATGGTGGAGGACTGGGCTTTGGAGCTGGGCCTGGTCGTCCTGAACCGGGGTTCTGTCCCCACGTTGGCGCGGATGCGGGGTGAATCAGTGGTGGACATCTCGTTCGCCAGCCCCGCTCTGTTGCCGCGTGTCGTCGACTGGCGCGTTATGGAGGAGGTGGAGACGTACTCTGACCACCGGTACATCCGGTTGGACGTCTCCGCCGAAACCTCGGCCACGCCGGTCCGACAGAGCCCTTGCGGTCCGCGGTGGGCGCTTAAGCAGATAGACCGGGAGCTCCTCCTGGAAGCCGCGACGGTACAGGCCTGGGTGCAAGCACCGGACAGGCCTGTCGACATAGACGTCGAGGCGGAGTGGTTCCGGGAGGCCATGTCGCAAATCTGCGACGCGGCAATGCCCCGAGTCCGTCCAGGGCGAGCTAAGCGCCAGGTGTGCTGGTGGTCGCCGGAGATCGCTGCACTGCGCAACGCATGCAGTCACGCGCGGCGCCGGTACGCCAGACACTGCAGGCGCCGCATCCGCCCGCCGGATGCGAAGGCCAGAGAGGCGGAGCTGTATGAGGGATACAGAGCGGCAAAACGCACCCTCCGAACGGAGATCAAGCGGGCCAAACTGGAGGCCCGCAACGTGTGGCTGGGGTCTCTGAACGCGGACCCATGGGGGCGCCCGTACAAATTGGTACGGGAAAAGCTCCGTCCCTGGGCTCCCCCACTGACTCAGAGTCTCCGGCCCCAGATCGTAGAGGGTGCGGTGAACGCTCTGTTCCCTGCGCGGGGGGAACACTCCCCCCCGCCCATGGCTCCGCCTCCACTGCCAGCGAGGTCTGACGCGGACCGCAACAACGACGATGACGACAATGCTCCAGAGGTGACCGAGGTAGAGTTGAGAGTGGCGGTGCGAAGGCTGAGTGCCAAAAACACCGCCCCAGGACCCGACGGCTTGCCTGGAAGGGCCTGGGTCCTGGCCATGGAGGCTCTCGGGCCTCGACTGAGAGGGTTCTTCAGCGCATGCATGGAGAGGGGCCAGTTCCCACTTTGCTGGAAGACGGGGAAACTGGTCCTCATCGCGAAGCCAGGGCGCCCTGCGGACTCTCCGTCCGCGTACCGGCCCATTGTGCTGCTCGACGAGGTGGGCAAGCTCTTTGAGAGAGTCATTGCAAACCGCCTCGTCGGGCGCCTAACACGGGTGGGGCCGGACCTTTCGGACGGACAGTTCGGCTTTCGCAGGATGCGCTCTACAGTGGACGCCATCATGCGCGTGCGAGCCCTCACGACGGGGGATGCGGTGTCCCGGGGCAGGTGTGTCGTGGCAGTGTCCTTGGACATTGCCAACGCGTTCAACTCCCTGCTCTGGAGTACGATCCGGAGGGCACTCCGGTACCACCGGGTGCCCGAGTACCTCTGTCGAGTGGTCGAGGCCTATCTGTCGGAGAGACTTATAGTCTACCCCGGTCACCAGGGAGACTGGAAACGTGGAGAGATGTCGTGCGGTGTTCCGCAGGGGTCGGTACTAGGGCCACCCTTGTGGAACATCGGGTACGACTACGTGCTGCGCGGCGACTTCCCTGACGGGGTCAGCGTGGTTTGCTACGCAGACGACACGCTGGTCCTAGCGCGGGGAGAGTCGTACCAGGCGGCGGTCGCTCTAGCGACACGCGGGTTTGCGATGGTCGTTGATCGGATCCAGGAGTTGGGACTCAAGGTGGCGCTTCACAAATCCGAGGCGATGTGTTTTCACGGTCGCCGGTCTCGGAACGCGCCGCCATTGAGTTCCCAACTAACGGTAGGAGGAGTTCACATCGGTGTCGGGTCGACGATGAAGTACCTGGGACTCGTCCTCGACAGCCGGTGGAATTTCGTGGAGCATTTCCGACGTCTGGCTCCCAAACTCAGCCGGGCTGGGGCTGCGCTCAAGCGGCTCCTGCCCAACCTTGGGGGTCCAGACGCCTCCTGCCGGAGGCTCTACGCGGGGATCGTTCGGTCCATGGCCCTCTACGGGGCGCCGGTGTGGGCGCCGTCGCTGAAAAAGCAACCGGCGGCCATACTGAACGCCTGCCAGAGGGTCATGGCAATAAGGATGGTGCGGGGATACTGCACGGTCTCCCGCGAAGCGGCGAGCCTTCTGGCTGGCCTACCACCGTGGGATCTGGAGGCAACAGTCCTTGCACACATGCACGATATGCGCGTGGAGATGCAACGCCGGGGTGAAAGTCCGCTGCCGCGACAGGTCACGGCATGGCGGACAGAGCTCCGGCGGGATCTCATGGTGAAATGGCGTCAACGACTATCGCAACCCAGTGCTGGGCACGCCACAATCATGGCGGTAAGTCCCCTCTTTGAGGCGTGGCTGGAAAGGCCTCACGGCGTCCTTACCTTCCGCATGACGCAGGTCCTCACCGGACATGGTTCGTTCGGGAGTTTCCTGCACCGGATTCATGCGGAAGTGACGCCCGGGTGTCGCCACTGTGCGGAACGCCCGGAGGACACGGTGGAGCACACAGTCGAGGTGTGCCCTGCTTGGGCGGAGCATCGCCGTGCCCTCGTGGGGGCGATCGGCGGCGGAGACCTCTCGCGCCGGGCCTTGGTTGAGGCCATGGTCCGGAGCGAGGAGGAGTGGCAGGCGGTCGCCGACTTCTGCGAAGCAGTAATGCTTGCAAAGGAGGAGGCCGAACGCATCAGGCAACGGCGTTATCGCCGCCGCCGTCGCCGGGATTCTGATTCCGATTTCCGGCCAACGTAGACGCGGGCTTGCGGACAGTGAGCAATGGGTAGCTCGCTGTCCGGCCGTCCGGTAACTGTCCGGACCAAGCCCAAGTCGTCGACGGCGCGCACTGTTCCCGCGCGCCTCAAGGAGTTGTCAGCAACAGCAGGGACCCCAGCCGGGTCGAAGCCTACTGGGGCCAGGGTTATCCGAAAGGGCGCTCGAGCCCCGGTATGAAGGCTAGAAGGAACGGGGTGGGTCTTTTAGTCAGTAAGAGTCTGACACTATCTCCCGCTCCGCCCAAGGGCGGGGGATGTCAATGCATGATTTTTCCCACCATAAAAAAAGGGTAGTTTTGATAAACTAATAATGACAGCCTCTATTATTCATTTTGATTAAAATTTATGCCAAGTGTCAAGTTTATTAACTGAGGAAATAATAATACTCCACCTCAACGCGACACAAGCAGAACAGTCGCAATCGGCTCAATTACCATTAAAAAAAAGAATACTCCATACAATCTTTAAAACCTCAATTACTTTCTATTAGTGGTAGTTTTGAAAATTAATAATGACAATCTTTTTTATTTACTTTAGTTACTATTTGTGCTAAATTGGTACAGGGAATGATGTTTTGCATACAAACGAATTTCCCCCTTTTCACTCCCTTAAAAGGTTGAATTTCCAAAAACCCCTTATTAGTGCTTGTTCCTAGTCCCGGTACTTTCACCTGTGCGTTGATATGTACCTACTATTGTATTTGTCTCTCTTCTGTTTGTCTATTTATTAAGTTGCACCTACCATGTTGTTTCTGCACCACCCTAAGGCCACCACCCTGGTAATGATCTGGACAAGATAATGCCTAAGGCATTAAGTCCGCCTTTGTAATGCGCATAAAGCAAAAATAAATAAATAAATAAAAATGTCAGTCAGTTTTCCTTTTGTATTTTAATATTATAGATTTATTTATTGTGCACACCTACTACAGTGTAGTCTTCTTTAAACTAAAGCTTGAGTGATAGTGAATGTCTCGTTGCATTAAGTCCATTTATGTAGCACTGCTGTACATACAGTATAAATAAATACTAAAGTATGCCGCCCATCTCAGCATCTATCTAGCCCGCGCGGGCTTGCGGACAGTGAGCAATGGGTAGCTCGCTGTCCGGACCAAGCCCAAGTCGTTGACTGCGCGCGCTGTTCCCGCGCGCCTCAAGGAGTTATCAGCAACAGCAGGGGCCCAGCCAGGTCGAAGCCTACTGGGGCCAGGGTTATCCGAAAGGGCGCTCGAGCCCCGGTATGAAGACTAGAAGGAACGGGATGGGTTTTTTAGTCAGTAAGAGTCTGACACTATCTCCCGCTCCGCCCAAGAGCGGGGGTTGTCATAAGATGGTTTTTCCCATCGAAAAAAAGCATCTATCTAGAAATTCTAGAATAATGCACAACAAAAATAGTTTAATTAAAGTCTCATTCCTTGTCTAAAACAAAAATAAAATATTAATGAATGTTATTTCAGTGCAATATCCACACATTATCATACGACCGCGACCACGAACGACATGACTAAGCCATTATTACTACTACAGTCGAGATGAAATATAAAATTGAATTTCATATTTATTTACCCATTAATAATATCAGGTCCCGTGCCATTGTCTCGCTGTTCGCTCTCACC
Organism: Mythimna albipuncta; assembly: GCA_929112965.1. Taxonomy (NCBI): domain Eukaryota; kingdom Metazoa; phylum Arthropoda; class Insecta; order Lepidoptera; family Noctuidae; genus Mythimna; species Mythimna albipuncta. The sequence goes on along the minus strand of OV815977.1, from coordinate 12,394,213 downwards.
GCCGTGTTCAGAACACGCTGACACGTCATTTTTTCTCTCGTGTCACGTAAAAGAATAATGAAGCAAGTTCAGCAAGCAGTATTTAGAGATAATGTTGATGGGTGACGTCGAAGGGAGAGTTTTATAGTAAGTACTATTTGTTTTATTTTAGATGGTTTTTTTTTAACTGGCCCCACTCTAGGATTTACTCCTGTATCGTGTGTGCGTTCACGAACATGTAAACTCTTATGAAAAGATGCTCAAAAACGGAAAATACGTGTAGATCATACAAATATACACTGTTAAATTTTAATCGTTTTAATCCCGTGGAGGGTCGATCCGGTACATGAAACACTATCGATTTATAAAGATAAAATTAAAAAATAAAGTACCTTTCTTTCAAAACTCGTATTAATGTACATGCGTAATGTACGAAATTAATTTCTTTAAGAAAACGCTTCTGAGCGAGTTCAATGAGCTGTAGGTAGTTTGTACGCAACGCCGACTATTAACTTTGTCTCATTCTCTCTCTTTATCTTTACAAATCGATAGTGTTTTATGTACCGGATTGACCCTCCACGTTATTAAAACGATTAAAATTTAGCGATGTATGTTCTGTGAAGGAATCGAATCAGCGACACGCAGCGTAGCAGTCAATCGCTCAACCACTGCGCCCACTGTGCCGGTCATTTTAGGGTCTTATTTACATGGGCAGGTTGACAGCAGGATGGAAATATGCATCTTTAAGATAAGTAAGTAAAAAGGATAGTTAGCTACATTGTATGAATCCGACAGCTGTCACCCCGACCATCCTATCCTGATAATGGTATAATCTTAGTGTGTAAAAAAGTGTATCCTAACTAATATTATAAATGTGAAAGTGTGGATGTTTGAATGTTTGTTACTTAATCACGCAAAAACGGTTGAACGGATTTAGATGAAATTTGGCATGCATATAGCTTTTGAAAAAGAACATAGGCTACCTATTATCCCGATTTCTTAGGTACCTAATGCCACGCGGGCGAAGCTGCGGGCAAACGCTAGTAATAAATTAAGAAATAAGTTATTTTATGAAGGCTAACAACTGAAAAAGTTATAATTACTTACTCATAGCTTATCTCATAAAACAGGTAACCGCGAGAGAGGAATTCTAGATTTTTCCTTTGACTACGTGTAGCCAGGTTCAAGTGCCTATTTAGGTAATGACAACATAAAATTCCAGAACTAAGCAGTAACTCCCCAGTCTTATTATACACATAATAGCCATAATGGATTCGCTATCATTTGTTAATCACAACAAAGTTATCGCGCTAAGCTTGTCGTAACGACATCGCGTCCTCGACGCAAACAAATAGCTCTCACGCAAATTGAATACAAGATATAAATCTAGCGTTCTCCTAATAACATGCGGTGGATTTCTCCGCGGGCCGTTTTATTTCAGCCCCACAAAGCCTTCGACCCAGTAAATCCGGCGATATCTCGGGGAATGCGACAGAGTGCCACTGGCGTTCGTTTCGCGGGACGCACTTTAAATTTTCCGACTGCGAAAGGACGGATATCGCAGCGAAATTTAAATGCCGTCGCGAGTTCCCTGTGGAACACAAGTGCGCGAACGCCAGACCACGCCGCCGCCCCACACCGCTCGCCGCGACGCTTCAGTCGCTTCGCAGGCGCCGCAGACACCGCTCGCAGCTTTGCATAATGTAGCCACTTAGCGTATTCTCCTCTCCACTGCGGCAATAAAGCTATATGTGGAATTCATTATCAACAGATTTTCTAAATTAAACTGTACAAAACTTTTTGCATCAACCCTTGTCTTTCCTATGTTCATTTTACATGTTACCGTTTAAATTTCACCTAAAAGTGCTCGTTAAAAGCTTCATTTATTATTAAACCTACGAGGAATATGCTGAAAGCGTTTAGTCGTCATCGCTGCTCTTTTTTACAATAAGGCATTTTAATTAAATTTTCTTAGCGTCTCGTCGGTGTGTGCTCACCTAGGCACTGTTATTAATTACATCAGTTCCCACCTTGCTCCTCCTCCTCGGCGCGCTCATCATATATCACTATCTGACTCTTACTCTCTACAACGTTGCTAAGAGTACTGTTACACGTTACAGCGCGTCGTACCGTCACTCGTCCGAGATCATTTTGTGACTCTGTCGATTATATTCAATGGGAGGTGGAGGCGATCTCGGTTGGAATAACGATTTTAATTGGGCTAAAAGCTTTTCGGATAGAAAAAATCTTCGAAGAAAAACCATTTATAGAACAGATAAGAATTCCGAAAATATAGATATCTCCTCTGAAAGCTTCGAATTATTCGATCCGAAACAAATTACTGAATGCTGTAATCGTAATATATTTTCATTGAACTTTCAAAGGAAAATTGATTTTATTATGTTGTATCAAAAGATCTGAAATTGTAAATGCTATTATTACTTTGTCGTGGAACTTAAAAATAAAAATAGATTAATAATATTCAAAGGGAAAACGTTTCTTGACTATCAATGAAGGTGACCGGTACATTGAATACATTTTAAGCCGTCAAAGTAGTCGTGTACTTAGAATTGAAATGAAAATATATTGTTGAAGGAATAATTACCGCAATTAGCTTATCGTGGGTCGACATTCACGTTGGTAAGTGGAGTGAGTCAGTAACGTGCAGTATATTTACAGAAGCCCAGTGAGCTCACGAGATGTACCGTGACACATTATTATACTCCACCACTCATGTTTCTGTGTCCGCTCCTGTTGTTCCGTTCCAAGGAGTCCGCTTGCTCTCAGACGTAGAAATATGTGTTTTGCTTCCACGAGGAGGGCGTGCGGGCGGCTAGGCGGTCAGGCGACCAATGAGTTATGAGCGGTCGCTGCACCCACTCGGCACCGCACTCACATCTTGCGACAACCCTACACATCCAAGTTTTTTATGTACATCGGTTTAATTATTCACCGCTTCTAGTTTTACGTTCAAAGGTTCATACTTTCCTTACTAAGTAGGGACATAAATTACATCCACTCTTCTGCTTTTACTCCCATTAATTTTCGTCCAATATGTCGCTCTCAAACTCTCGGCGTATGTGTCGGGTTGCAAGCAAATAAGATAGAACACGGTGTTCGGCTCTAGTCGGTCCGAGCTCTATGCGAGGACGTGGAACTAAGCGTTACTTATTGTTCTGTCCGCGCTAAAGGAATGGCCAACGGATGTTCACTTCCATGTTGGATTTAAAGCAGTCACTGACGAATTGCTACATTATCGCTAACAGCGTTCGATTTAATTCCCTCCCGGCGAACTTAGATACTGCGATAAAGAGTGAAAAATGCATGTTTCTTTTTAATTATACGGACGGGAACGTATATTCGCGAACTGATTTCTAAAACATTGTGCGGCAGAGTGCGGTGGGAGCGCACACAGCGGACTGAGATGTACTCTGACCACCGTATAATTCTTTGTGAGCGTTAATTAACTTTTTATTTTCCCGTTCATCGCTGCGTATACTGTCCGACACACTGAATAGCTACGGGAGAAAAAATACAAAACAATTATACCGCAGCAACAATCCTTAACGACCAGACATTCGAGCAGCGGAATTACAAATGGCGCAAAATTATGAGGAGCTTCAAATAATCATTAAACATAAACGCGTAATGGTTTCCCATTCAAATGATAGCTCGGAGCAGTTAACTGCCTCTGTAATGTCTCAACACAATCTCGAGCACAGAAAATTGTAACGTTTTAGCGGCGTATTAATGAGTTATTGCCTATTAAATATAACAAGAACACATTTCTTTATAGGGAGGACGTAAAGTTGAGCGCGGCTCAGTCTGTGCGCGCACGAGAGCGCATGGCCGAGTTATATCGTTGAGTGAAACGAGCGCCCTGATTAATTACACTTATCTTAATAGCAGATTGAGTGGCGTTTTTAGCGGGCTTCCGAGCAGGTGGATAAAGAATCGCCCTGTTATTGTGATTGATTGCGTTACTGTGGACTGTCTTTGATGATCTCTTGATTGTGAGCTGGTTCTGACGTTTTGGGAATCATAGATGAAATTAAAGAGTTTGCTAGATTAACCATTTATTTTTTAATTATAATTTTGTGATATATCTGTTGGTTGGTTTAGTGGTTGTGTGAAAGTTGTGGAATATTTTTATTTTGCTAAGTACGAGTATATGCTTTGCACATTTCTTTAACATACGTAAAAAACTGAAATATAAAAAAAAAATATTATTAATATTTAACCATTTATTTAAGTGTTTGTAACAAACATAGACGTGGGAAAAAGATTACCAGGCAGGCAAGTTGGGTTGATCACGTCAGCTGCATGCCTGCATGACTTTTGTCCAGCGGTCATATCAATATGACCGCTGGACAAAAGTCTCCACGAAGTGGTTGCCAGAGGATGGACGACACCACCGAAGCTGATCTGGGAAGCGGTGATGAAAATGGCTTGAAAAAAGAATACCAGGGAAAAGTTGAGGAGACCTTTGCCCAGCAGTGGAAAAGTGTAATAAAAACAGGCAAGACAAAGAAAACATCAAAATAGGTACAAAATGATGCTTATTTAAAAAAAATCTCTTCCAGAATATCTGCGAAAAAAGAATTGGAACAAAAGAGATGTAGACACCGAGTGTACGAGTAGTAGAAAAAAAGATAAACTTTGAAACGAAGGAAATAGAAATCATTTATTTGCCATTAATGTAGGTAACAGATATGGTGTTGATTTATGCTGAGTCCGAATACGTTTTACCTTACGGCATGCATGAAAGATACAATTTATAATTTGTTAGTGCCTAGATTTTTTTGTTTGACATTATTTATTTATTTATTTAAAGCTTTATGCACAAAAAAACTGTACAAAGGCGGACTTAATGCCTTAGGCATTATCTGCCAGTCGACCTTAGGGTGGTGCAGAAACAAAACATGGCAGGTGCAACTTAATAAATACACAAAACAGAAGAGAAACAAATATATACAATAGTAAATACATACTTAGATTCATACATATAACAAAAACAATGCTGTTGTGAAAAAACAAATCCAACCAATTAGCTCGGTGATGATTCTACCAACATCTTGCGAATATGCTTACGTGACTTCACCTTAAAAGAAAATCGGCTTGTTGCCATCCTGATATTCAGAGGGAGCGCATTCCAAAGAGATATCGCCTGGACGAAAAAGGAAGAGTCGATAAGCCCAGAGCGGTGTGAGGGGTCAATTATACTGTTCAATTACTAGGTTAAAGCACGTGGCTTAAATTATTACGTCACTAAAATATAACTTTGTTCAACATAGCATGATTATGAGTGAAATATGCTTTCTTCAATTCTAGGTAGCAGTTTATTCCGTTCACGTTGAAAAGAAAGTCGTTTACTGTCATAGAGTGTACAAAATGAAGAAAAGAAGTTATTCCGAGTTTTCGCTAAGTCGATAGCTGAGTGCGAAGAAACGTCAGACCATTAGAACATTTCAGTGACACATCTCATTTTTTTTACGAAGAAAGAAAAAGTATTTTTTCTTTGGAAGAAAATGCAGTTTTGTAAGTGGCGGTAGCGCGATGACTCATTTCGAGGCGACTGTACTTTTGTAGACAATATTTTTGATAAAGTGCTTGTCAGCCTGCATCATATAATTTAATTGCCTCTGAATGCAACATTAAAAGAATTTTGTTCAATTATTATTTTTAATTAAAGAATTCATTGGGCGGGCTACTCAAATAAATTGCTTGTGTTAGCAAAGGGACATCATATTTTTCTAAATAGGCAACCTTACAATACAAAGGGTAACTGAATGAATAAGATTAGGGTTTAGTCAGTAAAAGTCTGATATTCCTTCTCTGTCTACGCAGAGTAGGAAAAGATATTTGAAGACATTCACACAAAAAAAAAATGTTTTTTTGAAAGTTCATGTTTTCATTTCAGACGTGCACTGCTGGACAATGGACATATATACCTCCTCTTACCATTGTATCTCCCAATCCTATGCGTGTCACATTGAGCAGATACCGGCGGTCTTCACCGTGTCGGTACATCTGGTAGGAGGGCCTTCCAACACTGAAAATAAAACTTTTAAAAATTAATTTAATTTTAGAACATTACTTTTTTGCTGTACTAAACCAGACAGCGAGTGCTATCTATAGCCTACATCATAAACAGCCATTTGCGAGTAATTGAAAATTCTCGTGACAGAAACCAGCTATTGCTTACGGATAAAATTGAATTATGTTTTTATCGAACATTGATAATGGCCAGTAATAATAGTGTAGCATTTGAAAATGGAATCTCTATTGTGATCTCTGTCTATCACTCAATAGTTTCCTGGTAGCTATAACCTAGGCGTGTTCCATCGTCGGCCACATCATCACTTACCATCAGGTGAGATAGTGGTCAAACGCGAGCCTATCCATAATAAAGCAAAAACTTAACTTTCATTTAAGTTTGCACATAGAGGTCATGTACATAGATGACCTTTGTTATCCACTTATTTTATAAGTTGTTATGGTGTGCAATAAAGAATTAAGATAGAATCAAAATAGATAAATAAATTATTCAGACGTCACTAAAAAACCCACCAAAAACTTATGAGTTTTTGGTGGGTTTTTTTAGTGAAGTTTAGTGGTTGTGTTAATTATTACTTAGTAGATATTGTGATGTAAAATTGGTGTAATTTGTATCTCAAGTGTCTGCACAACTGGACAATAATTATGTGGAATCATTAAAGCGATTTTGTAAAATGGTGGTGAAAATTTTGTTGTAGTGTTAGCAAATTTTATTTTAGCAAAATTTGGTAACAAGGCTGACTCGATATATTTGTTGCCAAATACTACGAAAACATTATGTGTTTTATCCTTAACGTAATAGCATTTATACGAAATACATTATTGCACTAGCTTCTGCGGTTTTATGTAATTTTTAAAAAATATTTGAATTTTGATGTTTTTTAATTGTTAAAAATTTATAACTCAAGAAAACAAAGACCTAAAACTAGGTAATATGATCGAAGGAATTGGTTTACTTAAAAAACAAAACACTTCATATCCGATATGGTGGGTCTACCAACATATAATAATAAAACATGTACTTAACAGAAACATTTGAAAATGGAAATTGTTATAAACACAACAGTAATCTAAAAAGAGAATAAATATACATGGATATACATATTCATGTAGGTTATACACATACACACACCTACAGGCTACATACATTATATAAGTTAGTAATCCTTAAACAAATCTAACAAGATTATCTAGGTCAAAAGCCATTGTCTGGCAACACTGAAAGGTGGGCTCAGTACAGAAATCTCCTTAACATTTTACGAAATTACTAAAAATATACGTTATGGATATCAATTCCATTACCTATAATGTTAAGTGTGTGAGTAGATTCGTTCGGTTGAAGCACGCGAATCGAACATTTGCAGTTAGTGGTTAGGTACATGTCTTGTATGAAATTACTTACGAGACTAACTTTACTTTTTGTAATATATATTTATATTGGAACGTGATTTTTGTGTTGGTGTTTCGTGTTTAATCTTTCAACCTATTTATTTACTTCATTGTACATAAATATAATAAAATTAAATGAATAATAAGTTTTTAGCATAGCATTTGTACATCATATAAGCATAATCAGCCTTTTAATATTCCCACTGCTAGGACTCAGGCCTCCTCTCTCTAGAAGAGGGCATGGCCATAATTCACCACACGTGCCCAGTGCGGGTTGGTGAATGTCGCATGTCTTCGAATTTTTACATGCCGTTCTAGTACATACTGGTTTCCTCTCGATGTTTTCCTTCACCGTTTTGGTGATGAAATAAATTCCACAAAGTAATGCGCCTGGCTGGGTTTGAACCCGCGACCTACAACTCGTAGGTCGGGGCTGTTACCACTCGGCCACCAATACTTAAACTTTTGGATGTAAATTATTTGTGTAAATAATTAAATGAAGGGTTATTATAAAAAAAATAGTTCCATCTCCACCCCGGGTAAATAAAATATAGTCTATGTCACTCGGGAATAAAGCAGCTTTCTACCAGTGAAACAAAAATTGCCATCGGACCAGTACTTTCAGAGATTACCTCCTACAAATAAAACAAAAAAAAAACATAAAAAAAACTTTACCTCTTTATGACTTCTACACTAATGTAGAAGTGTAGATGTTAGTTCCAATTTGAGCCGTAAATTTAGAAACATACTGAAGTATGTGAGGTGATGTGTTGCGAAAGGAAACACGTCTGCTCTAGACAAGCGTTTATTGTCGACTGTCTAAAGGTTACAATGATGCTTATTACTAAGTACATTTACTACTTCAATACAATTGGCGGCCTTATCGTATTCCACGATCTCTTCCAGGCAACATGGACCTAAACTGGAACCTAATATACTAAGATGTGATTTTATCATGCCCTAATTGTACTTATGCCCTTATAAACTTACGTTACTTGAAAATTAATCCTCGTAAATAAAATAAAAAGCTTCAAAAGTAATGTCTGATAATGTCCAAATAAATTACTGTGCTTACTTGCCCAAAAATTGTAACTTAAGATTTTACATCAAACAGTCATATTCAATACGAATTCGAAATTTAAATTCACAAAGTCATCTTTTTTTAATAATATTATGAGAGCTTTAAAAAATAGAAATATCCAAGTGTCTTTTTATTTATTGGCAAGGTTCAAGGCAAGGGGTGAAAGTTCTCGTGAATTTGATAAAATTGCTGAGATACCAACTCTAAAATATGTACGTAAAACTACACCTGTTCAGCCTGCCTCGCATCTGTTCATTGTTAGTAAAATTCAACAAAATGAAGAAACAGCTCCTTTTTTTGATATTGTTTTTTGTTTTGTTTTAGTTTTGCATTATTGTGCATTTGGCCAGCGTCAAGTTTAAGAAGCGTTTAGTTTTTGGTCACTATGATATGCTTGAAGTTCCATCAGTGTGGATTCTAATGTTTTTGCAGTATTTGGTAGGAAATATTTCGATTCAGCCTTCTTGGTAAGCTTTACTGAGGAAGTCAATCCTACAATAAAATTCTTAGTTCCATTTTACCGTGATCGCGCCTATTCTAATTATTCTACAAATTATCCAGTTGTGTAGATATTTGAGAAACAAAACGATACCGATTTTATATCATAATATCTACTAGGAATTAATTTGGCAATATTTAAAAAGAAAATAAAAGCGGCCACGGAACTTCACTTAAAAAAAAACCGCCAAATCCCTTATAGTCTTGTTAGTGTTATTTTATATGGATAGGTTACAGCTTCCAATACAAATATAATATAAATGTAGTTAAATAGTATTCATATAGTATTTACAAATATAAATAAGGTCAAAGTTTAGGAATGTGCCACCTAATTCGAAAAGATGACATCTCAACCAACACTATCCCGAAAGAACATTTTTCTGACATGCAATAAACCGACAGAATCCAAAGCCGATGGAGTTTATCTCGACCGAACGCTATCGCGACACTAAATTCGTCTACAAAACACTAGGCCGACAAACTGTTGACCGATTTGATGCCATCCCGATATGCTGTATTCCGAAAACTATGCCGAAATGGTTGGTTCTGACTGAACAGCATCCACAGACTTACAGCAAACCCCCAAAATACATGAGAAAAGTGGAATAACCTTAACCTTTCAGGCCCCAGTGTACGGAATGCGGTACCAGCTAACTTAAGCCTTATATTTACCTAATAAGGTTTGAGTTAGCTGGTACGAGGTGTACCTACCGTTTTCAGTACCCTGAGGCCTGTGAGTTTAAATGTAGAAAAATAAGGTTTAGTTATACATTAATAGGCATAAGCCCTCGAGACTATATGCCCTGTGTCACAGAGCGCAACGACTTCCTGAGGTAAAAACTTTATGCAAGGCCAATCGTATTCCAAAACGATAAGGGAATTGGTTGGCTTCTTCCTAGCTCTATACACCATAGAGTAAGTACTTTTATTAATAATCAAGTAAGTACATTATAAATGGCTGTTAGAACGGTGATCCCCTAGACGAGACCTGAACACTAACGTGCTGCCCTGTCGCCGCAAAAGAATTCTGTCACAGCATCTGATCGGTTCCTCTCTCTGGGTCTGTAATATTGAGGGAGGTTGGATGTGTGATATTGAGCGCCTGTGGGAAGCTATACCAGCAAAGGAAAATCTTGTCGTTAGCCCATTAGACGTAACTAGAGCTGTTCGTCCGTAACCAAATTGAAAGTCTCCGGAGCCAAACGGTTTGGAGAGCATGCGCAACTCACACGCAGTCCTCGTCTTTCGATTTCAGTCATTCTTTGAGTCTGCGATGAGATAGACCTTGTTTCAATTTCATCCCAGGCTCAAAGGATGACTGAAATTGTTTCAGTCATAGAAAAGTAGTATAAGTTGAAACACTTACAACTGATGTCACTCACCAGACTTTTAGCTTTACTTGTTTGACTGACCGACATTTTGACAATTCAAAAGTGCCTGTAACTGGTCTATTTGAAATAAACATTTCTGATTTCTGACTCACTAGGCAAGTAGACAGGCCACAGAACACAGTCCAAATGGGTTCTATCAGCGATTTCACCCCAAGGGACACAAAGCTTATATTATGCCATTCCAGAACATGGTCTATCCGTGTACTAACCAAATCTGTTCGGACCTTTGGCCGTCCCAAGTCGTTGACGGTGCGCACTGTTCTCACGCGCCTCAAGGAGTTGACAGCAACAGTAGAGACCCAGCCGGGTCGAAGCTTTCTGGGGCCAGGTTTACCCGAAAGGGAACTCGAGCCCCGGTATGACGGCTAGAAAGAACAGGGTGGGAATCGTTTAGTCAGTAAGAGCCTGAAACTATCTCCTGCTCCCCCCAAGAGCGGGGGATGTCATTGGATGATTTTTTCCCACCATAAAAAAAGACCTTTGGCCGTGAAGGAGTAACAAACACACATACACTCACACACATACTTATGTACATACTAGTCTTAATAATATTAGTGTTAATACAGCCATGTTTGTCGACGGTCTATAAACTTCTTACATCCATCCGGAGGGCGGAAATTGATCTGCACATTGAGAGCAACTCAATTATATAGCCTCTCAGAATATATGTAGAAACGGGGCTCATGGCACTAAAGAGCAACTTGTCATCGAACATAAGGCCGCTATCTCATTACCATGTTCCTAGCGCTTGCGTTTTTCAAACGTTTGATTAGAGACAACGTTAAAAAAAAACTGGCACTATATTTGTGCTATACAACCTTGCTTTGTGCCAAATTTCACGATTGTGGGTCAACGGATAATACTCTATGAATTTCAATCTTGGAGAGTATCAAATATACGTTTTTTGCGACATAAGCCGTATCTTTTTAATTCATTAACTTAGAAGTTTGATTTTTAGAAGGGACTGCAGAGGCGCAGACCCCTGAGTATAAGGTTTTAATTTCAACTCGATATCTCCACGCGTTCTCGAGATAAAGGGTATGGACAGACAGACATACAGACGGACGGACAACAAAGTGATCCTATGAGGGTTCCGTTTTTGCCTTTTGAGATACGGAACCCTAAAAAGATCAGAGACCAGACCTTAGACCTTATAAAGGTAAATAAATAAATAAAAAAACAAAAGTAAAATTCTTCGCTGAGGTCGTGTTGTTAAAATAATATGTTTAGATATTGTAAACAACACGATTGATGTTGTAAACAACATTTTCGTATATTCGAAAATGACAATTTCTGTAATCGATCTAATGACTTTCATAATTCTGTTACTAGTATTGGATTTTCGAGAAGTTTATATTTATGTCACTGAACCCTGTATAGTTGAAAGCCCCTCGACTACGGAAACTTTTTATAGAGATGCTGTCGCGCGTTTCGTAAGCGCATGACAGCATCGTTACTAACGCGTGTTAGTCGCATTTGCAAGCGCTATAGAAAAGATGCCAACGTGCTCCTCATGCGCCACTGCATCACGACTGTCGATGCGAACGCGCTACAGAATCGCTACAAAAAAGCGCCGTGGGTGAGGGGCCTAAGAGTCTTCATCATCTGTGACGGGCTTTACAAATGTTAGACACAAAGTGTTTTTCAGTACATTTTCTCAAAAACTCGGTCTTTTATCCCTTATAGGTACGTAATTTACTGTTTTCCGCACTAGTAGGGAAAAGTGCCTGACCTCGCCCCTGTTACAATTGATTTTATTTAACTTATCAGGCTGGTCGCCGTTTAGCCCCCTCGTGTCGCCCGTCAACCAACGTTTATTTATTTTTTTGTAAGCGTATTGAAAAACGTCTTTTGATACGCGTACAAGTTTTTCACTGCAGTTCCATAATACCCTCGCCTGCTGCTCGGGCAAATTCCGCTTCGGTCGCAGTGACAAACTTTCTCCACTTGTTTCAAAATGTACTATTTCGGTTTATGAACTAGAGTATCCCGCGTATTACCCATACGTATGTTCACAGTAAAAATAGAGGGCAGTCGAATAAAATACTGGGACATATATCACGGGTAAGCCCTTTGCTTCGCCCGTCCAGATGTAACTACATGAAATAAAATGATACCGTCGACCGTGGGTAGATATTAGAAAAGTTTAAATATTATTTTTTTCAGTTTTTATTAAGTTTCGGAGTTAAAAGTCGTTGTGGTGTGGAAGTTTCTTGCTTTTTCTTCAACAGCTGCTGGTTATGTCTGCTAACGATGATCCTACTTAGGTGGTTTTTACAATAAAACGTGCAATTATGTTACTTGCGTTAGTAGTTTTGTGCGCAAAAGTGCTCTTGACCCCTGATTGTTATGTAAAAGTTGCGCCAGATAAATTTGTTATACCGCTCATCGACTTACCCACATTTATTCAAATAAATAATTACAAAATCGGAAATCTATACTAATATTTTATTGAGATAAAGTTTTTTTTATAGGAGATCATTTCTAAAAGTAGTCCGATTGCGAACATTTTTTCACCTTTCTAACGGTGCTTGATCTTTAACATTTTAATTTAAAATTTAGTAGGTATTCAGAAATGTTACTGAAACTACTTTCACTTTCTAATTTTTCTTTTTTTATCTGTCTGAAAATTTACTTAATACCCTACTAATAAGGCAGTACTGGCGAAGATAAAATTGCCTTTAATAATAACAATAATTGATATATCTACACAAATATGGCGACCCAACGAAGATTTCCAGGTTTTCACCTTATGAAATAAAACAATTAAAGTTTCACCTAGCCGAACTGTTTTTTTTGAGGTGAGAATTCATCAAAAGGCTTCTGATTCACGCTTTTACGGAATATAACCTGTATATTCCTTCATTTGTCCCTTGCGTTATAAGGCCACGATAACTCTTTCAAAAGTTCTTGCAGCCCAAAATATAATGGCCTTAAATACTATTAATTGATATTCCTACACAGTTATAGCGACCCAACAAACGTCAACAACAACTTTTGGCCAGTTTTCATCTGATGAAATAAAACAGATAAACTTTCCCTTAGCTGAGCAATGTTTTTTTTTTTAGCTGAGAAATCATCAAAAGACTTCTGAATCAGACTTTTACTGCGTATGTTCCTTCATTTGTCTTTTGTGTTCTACGGCCGCGATAACTCTTTCAAAAGTTCTCATCATTTTTTTCATTTCACTGTTGGACATAGGCCTCCTCCAAGCGTCTCCAGAACGAACGTTCCTGTGCGTCTCGCAACCACCGATTTCCCGCAATTTTCACCAGGTCATGGGTCCACTTTGTAGGAGGGCTTCCAACGCTGCGTTCCAGAACCTTTCAGCCCAATAAAAAGTTCTTGCAGCCCAAGATATAATAAGCCTTAAAATACCAGTAATTGATATACTACACAGTTATGGCGACCCAACAAAGATTTGGCCAGTTTCCATCTTATGAAATGGTAAAACAATTAAAAGTTTCCCCTAGCCGGGCTTATGACCAACTTTTAAAGACTTTAAAAACATGTTGTGCTTACAATCAACTTTTCCTTTGTAGATACTAATTGGCAAGATAACGTTATGTACTCGTAAAGGGTTATGTTCCTGGTTGTTGTGCTTGTTATTATTAAGTAATTCTGTTACTTTAAGTACTTAAGAAATGTTTGTTACAGAAGCATTTACCTACGTGTACTATTGGAAATTTTCATTTGAATTCGTGGTTTTTTTTTTTAATTTTAGGTAATTGTGTCATGTCTTACTCAAAATTTTTTTTTACATGAAAGAGTAGTACTTGGAAATAGTCTGTATGATGAGTACCTATGTCTTTTTAAATCTGAAGATCAGATTCGGGTTATTGAGTACACCATGTCCAACTACCCAATACTCAAAAATCTCAATCTCAATAATTTATAAAAATCAATAAACTCTATAACGGTTAAACCGAATTAAATCATTTTGTTGGCTTTGCTCGTTCTAATTCACGTTTTTTTTTTTATATATAAAAAAGAGAAAATTGAAATTCAGAATAGGTAATTTTGCAATAATTTTGTACGGAAATCGTCTGTCAAACGTAGGTTCGTAGTATAAATTTTACGAGGGCAGAACTGCGGGTGGCAACTAGTATTAAATAATGTTGTGTTTCACACTGAATATGTATTTAGTACCCAGTATATTAAACTACTGATTGCGAAAACGCACACGAAACATAAACAACCAGTGCTAAATAAAACGCAAAATATATAGCAAAACTTCACTTCAGCACTTTTAATATAAAAGTTCAGCACTGAAATTAAATATAAAGTGGACAAGTTTAATTCCTAAGGTATTCCTGTAGAGTTGGATCGATGAGGAAAGTGGGGGGGAGGGTAGATTTGGTGGGCTACCTAGTCTTTGTGAACGGAGTGAGTGTAGTCGAGTGTTTTAGCCACACTCCGGGCTGGAGGGCCCTTGACTCACGGCCAGCGCTCAACGACACTTCACTCCTTCACTCCTGTTATTCGATTAACCCACATTATTAGTCCTATCAGCTTTTGTAACAGTGTAAAGATTATCTCGTATCAATTAGCGGGCATTACGGAGGATTATTACGTGCCGAATTGTATGGGAAGCTGTTGTGTTGAGCGATAATTAATTTAATACGGGCACCGTTACTGTGTGTCAGTTATTAGCTTTAGATTAGGTTGGCTGCAGAATGTTCGATCGATAGTGTTTGCTATTGATAATGACTGTGTTGTAGGTTCAGTTTAGATAAAACGGTTTTTTCGGTGGGAAATCATCAAATGACTCTTCCCCTTCTGGGTGGAGTGAGAGCGAGTGCAATGACCTGTAGGTAGTTTGTACGCAACGCCGACAATTATTACCTATGGGTCATAGGACTCGATCAGCTGACGTTTTCTTAAAAATAATTAATTTCGTACATGCGTAAATTAATATGAGTTTTGAAAAAAGTTACTTTATTTTGTAATGTTATCTTTACAAATCGATAGTGTTTCATGTACCGGATCGACCCTCCGCGGGATTAAAACGATCAAAATTTGACGGGGTATATTTACAAAGTGAAACAAGACACAAACATCAAAGATCTCGCCACTCTACCGCTCAACTAACCCCCTTGAAACTCGGCCTTTTGGCAAATTATTCATCCGATGACCTGCGGAGACTCGGAGAGTGACCCGTCCTCTCGGATGATTAGTCTAAAACTAATTGATTCCTCGGCTACGGAGACCGATTTCGGCCATGGAATAAGAAAGGCTAGAAGGGACACTTTGGCTTTCGGGCGTAAGTTTAGTTTTTAGGCTCGTGTGCTTGGAGCGTGCCTACCCAGAAGTAACCACGCATATTCTGTTCCGTCTTAAACAATCCCATTCTTTAGGTAAGTTCTGTTAAAAGCTTTCAGAGTTCGACTGTTTTCAGGCTACATGTTAAAGTTAATTGTTAAAATTAGACTTGTTGATAGTAAAAATGGACAGACTCTGAAGGATAACCCACTGGTCCACTTTTTTATATTTATATATGTAATTTAGAATAAGTTTATAAATATTAAAAATTCATCCGTTATAAATACTCATAAATAAATAAAGCTCGTCTTCGTTTCGTCAAAAAAAACGACTATATGTCATGACCAGGGAGTCAATATGGCACATCTAGCTTTAAAAGACACGTCTTAAAAGTGCCAACATTTTATTCAACTATATCTGTACAGCGATGCTTGGGGGAGGCCTATGTCCAACAGTGGACGTTTATCGGAGGAAATGATGATGATGATTTCTGTACAGACAACACTCGACATACAAAGGTCAAACAATAAAAGGAAAACGATGTTCAAAGGCCAACTACTATTTTTTTTTACATATGTGTGTAACAACGCTCAACAAAGCCATTTTTTACGGGTGCACTGATATTTTGTAGGCAATGGTGACAAAGAAAAGTAAGATTATCGCTTCTATTCGCATTTCTTACTCTATGTCCTTGGTCCCGCTAATACCTCGTAAGTGCTTCTTCACGGACGGCTCAACCCGTGGTTTTGTCCTGTTTAAAGTGTGGCCGTTGACGTGATTTGGGTCCCTGTGACTTTATCGTGATCGACATCGCTTAGCGAACACGCGGCGGAGTGTTGCCAGCTTTTCTTTGTTTTCTTTTTGTTGTAGAAGGGTGTCTAAGGAATACGCATTAAAAATACTGTTATCTAACTAGTTCACAAATTACCTAACCAGTTCATACGAACATAGAATAATAACTGTGAAAACAATACTAAAATTGGTAGAAAAACAAACGAGACATAAACCCTGCGACGAATCCAAAAAAGGATCAGGAGTGGGTTTTTAGTCAGTAAAAGTCTGATACTATCTCCCGCTCCGCCCAAGAGCGGGGGATGTCATTGGAAGATTATCTCTCTTACAAAAAATAAATAAAATGAGGCATTATAATTTTAAACAAATATATTTGTCTTTCTCTTCAAAATGGCGGCCTTAATCAAAATTCATATTGAATTTTTTTTTCTTTTTTGCAGTTTTGTATTTTAACATCATTATTGATGAAGATATTTTGAAAATATCTTTTCATTTTTGTTTACTATAGCGAAAAAATATATTTAAGTTCTTAATTTATCAAATGAAAAAAAAAATGATTTAATTCTCCTTTGTATTGTAAAAGTGTCCTGAATCTGATATTTTATTTACCATATATTAAACACCGCTTCAGTGCACGGAATTTTTGGTTCAATATTGTTATTAACAAACAATATTGAACCAAAAATATATAACTTGAACAGTGCAAATTTAGTTATATTAATTTTCTGAAATAATTTGGTTAGACTAGAAGCCGATCCATATTGGGGTGAACCCACTAGCAGAAACCATTTTGTCTATGATTTTTTGGGTCGGTCTACCTGCTTTGTGGAGCTAGCGGGTAACACCAGCGGTTAGCACCAGCAGAATATTGATAGACTCAAAGGATAACTGAAATTGAAATACAAGGAAATCGTGTGAGTTGCACAAGTTGTGCAGACCGTCCGGTTTTTGAGAATTGCAATTTGGTAACGGACGAAAGGCTCTGGCTAAGTCTAATGGGCTAACGACAAGATGTCTCTTTTCTAGAAGTAACCTATTCACTTATTTCTAATGTGGGACAGCGTTTATTTTGAAAGTACTATTATTGTATCAAGCCTATACTGTCTCACTGCTGAGCAAAATCTCCCTCCATTCCTTCCATTGTTCCCAGCTCTGCGCCACTTCTTGCCAATCCTAAGGAAGACATCTAAGTCGTCCCGCCATCTCCTACTTGATCTGCCGCGACCCCGTCGTGCGATCCCAGGGCACTAATTTTGTGTTTTACTGGCCCACCACTCGATCGGCATGGGCCAGACATGTCCAGCTCAGTCGCAATTAAGCTGGGCAGTCTTCTGAGCCACGTCAGTGATGTGCGTTTTAGAGCATTATAATGTTTCGAACGCGTTCCGTTATTTTAACACCTACATTTAAAGATTAAATAGCATTGTCCCTTATAGCCCTTTGGTCACGCGAAGACTCGACCAGCTTTGTAAAATCCACAGTATCTTCTCACCAATGATACACTCTCCATTTTCGACAGAACCTAAACACGGAGAGACACCCGCCATTTTCCCGACCATCGATACATTAAAACCAACAGCGTTCGAAATAAGAAGGGTGTAACAAACCATAACAAATGTCAGGATAGCGTGCCAACGCGGCGATCTATCAGAGCGCGCTTATCGGCCTTATCTATCATAGAGCCGTGGGACGAACTTCACCCGATTATGGAGCCCTAATAACCTGGATACTTAAATCAAGACTGAGGATAAATAAGAACAAACAATGTTGTATTTTATTACAATTAAAGTTAATATTACCACTGCTCTTAAAACGGTGAAGGAAAATATCGTGAGGAAACCGGCATATCCTAGAACTGAAAATTCGAAGACATGTGACATCCTCCAACCCGCACTGGGCCCGCGTGGTGGACTACGGCCCATTACCTCTCCTAGAGAGGAGGCCTGAGTCCCAGCAGTAGGAACATTAAAAAGGCTGATGATGAAAATTAATATATATATATATATATATATATATAACCTTCACCAGGTCGTCAGTCCAGCTTGGAGGAGGCCTATATCCAACAGTGGATGTCTATAGGCTGAAATGATGATGATGATGATGATGAAAGTTAACTCTTTGAATGCCGTAATTAGAGACACAATAGAAAGACAAATGCTTATGTCGAACTGTGTAACATAAGACATTCAAAAGGCGCACCGCTTATGAGCTGGTGATGTCACTGGATAATTTTCCCACCTAAAAAAAGGGAGATGATGATCTGATAATAAACCGCAGTTTTATTATGATGAGATGTTTATTTGAGACTAAAGATCTTTTGTTTGAATATCTGAATACCCTTCTATAACTTTAACTATAAAAAACTACGCTAGTATGTCATCAAACTCAGATTCAATGGAAAGATTTCCGGTCATAAATCACAACTTTGTATTTGTCTCCATCAGATTAGTAACTTTAGGTTCAGACTAATATTAGGCAAAAGTTTGTTTAAATGTTTGTTACTCCTTTATGCATAAACGACTGAACGTATTGGGATGAAAATTGTCACATGAGTAGACCGTGTTTGAGAATAGAACATAGGATAGTGTGAAAGTGTAATCCGGAGCCCTGGAACGAAGGCAAAGAAGGAACAGGGAACGGGAGATGTCATTGAATGACTTTCCTTCCTAAAAAAAATGACACTTTTATCTTGGAAGTTTCTTTGGGATAATTTTCACACGGGCGAAGTTGGTAGCAGAAGCTATCAAGTATGATATCAAATTATGCTTCATGTGAACCGCACAAGCCACCTCAATCCACCGCTAATTAGACGCAACCAATCACATTTCATTAACTGTTACGTAACTTTATTCAGGGGTTCTAAATAAATGATCCGGTTGAGTGGCCGTACTTTCGGGCGCCAAGAATTAGCCATTGATTTCCTTAGGAAGTATAAAGTGGTAGGTCGGTGCTGAGCTACATTTCCCGGTGAAGCCCGAACTCCCGGCCCTGCCCGGACGCTCTCAGCGTTTAAAGGTCCCTAACGAGCGATAAAATTTCCCCGAATTCCTTTTTAACTGTAGGAGAAGTTTACCTGCGGGTGGGTAAATACGAACCCACATTTGGTCGCTGAATTGTGATTCACAATCTGTAAATAACAAGAAGAAAATTCAGTTTATTCAAAGGTTGCTCGCTGTTACGTGTAATTGGAGGGGTGACGTTCTTATTAGAATCAGCCATAATTGAATACACATACAGCGGCACTTGGAAACAGAATGCTCATTTTTTGCAAGTTAGCGTTTCGTTGTCTTTGTTTGAATGAGAAATTCAAGGAATTAATTTAGACTTGTGATCGTATTTGTACTTTGAATTAGTAGGTATGTTTATTCGGGAATGTTGTAATTCAATAAATAAATAAATGATGCACTCTAAATAATGTCGGGTTAGTTAGATAACTGAGCATGTGAACAAAACTCGAGCGACAAGTGTAGCATCATGGTTCAACAAATTGATGTTCCTAATGGCAGCCATTATATACATTGTGTGCGCTCGATCGAACATAAAGGTCGACGAGACCTCACCCCCCCCTCCCCTCTCTACTCTGCACGGGAGCAGCTTCTAAAGAAAAAAAGTATGAAAGCCGATATTCATAAATTTGTGAAACGCTATGCGATTTGAAAAACCCATTTCGCAAACTCCGTGTTGCTTATTTATTAGATTTGATCCGATTCAATTTTACAAATAAAAACTTTTTAACATTTCTAGCTATTCCCTGTCGTAGTAAGACAAGATAATCTTTGTGCACGTGTGCGTTGATTAAAATTCCCTATATTCGTTTTTTCAACCCATTTTCTTCTTTCAGGTATGATAATTTGCGCTCAACGTATTCAAGCTAAGCCGAATTTTGTATTACAAATGAGATGAAGCAGCGAGCGACGACGTGTACTTATGTAATAACCGCCAGCACGTGTATGATACACTAAGCCAGGAATCACGGCTGCTGGCGACAGGAATGTCGATGATACTTAATACAACTAATTTAAGTTTTGTGAAGTTTAGTGACAACAGCGAACAGTGCCGCGCTCAGTAAAACGAAAGCCTTGTTTATCTTGAAAAGTCGGCAGCCGCAACAAACTTAGCAACTGTCTTCAGGTAGGATAAGGGAAACTCGATTAAGGAGGAGAAAAAGTAATTCGGGGCAAAAGAAGACTTCATGGAGCACAAGTTTAATTAAGCATCGACGACGAGGAACGAGACACATATTGACTCAACAACTTTAGACATCCTCCCAATAAGTACATCTACCGCACTATTCATTTAAATTCACTGACGTAGCTCTGAGCTCGCGACAAATGAACCCGTCTAATCCGAGATCCAAGTTATAACATTTCCATTCTATACATTCAACAGTTTTTAATACAAAAACTTCCGCCAGAGATCGCGGAAGGTCCTCTTCGGAATAGCCTGTAATATCGAGCAAAGTTTAACGCAGAACAATCTGCTAGTAAGCTCATAAAAATCATAGCAATCCTTCGAATAAAAAGGCAGTTTGAAACAAGAAAACCGAGTGCATCCACAGAACCTTTTTGTTCCCGCCGGTGGTTTGGGGAGTTATTTAAATTGAATAAGACGCTAGCGGCTCGAGGCCTCTCGCCGTTCGCAATAGTTGGACATCATTGTATTCAGCTTTCAGGCTTGTTAAGTAGCCCTCCACAATTTGGTTTGTCTGAAGTATGTTCCTAGGTATTTTGGTAGAAGTGGTCGTTAGCATTTTGTGCTTTGTGCTCAGACGTATGTTTCAGTTCTAAACTAGTAAAATAATAGTAGTAGTAGTAGTAGTAATTGAAGTTTTTGTATAAGCTGTATTACTTTTTGGTGTACAATAAAGTCTATTCTATTCTAGCCCGGGTCGTGGATATTAAGTATACACGTAAAATTCAACATCTCAGCAAAAATAAATGATAATACAATTTTTGTATTAAATATTATGCCCTGGTTTTGTAACGAGTTGAATAGATGACCCATATTCCTTCGTAATGTTGTGAATATAAAATAGATTTTCAACTCATATTTTATTCGCGTTTACATAAATACGCGTCTTACTTTATCTGCATATTATATGGTCAAATATTTATAAATAAAATGATGAAATAATAAAATTTAACCACGTGGAAATTCCGCATCAGAAGTACGTGATAAAACAAATAATAATAAAAATGGTGTTACGGAGGTCGTCAGTCTCCATGTTGTTATTTTTTGTGACGTCAATGGGAAGGGTTATCAATTCGTTTCTTATGTATTTTTTATGTTTGTATGCGAGCTGCATATTATCCGGGGCGTCATATTTTTAATATATTTTTATGTTATGTTATATTAACAACAATGCGATGTGAATGTACACGGTTTGTTTTACGATAAGTACGAGTGGAAGCTTGTATTAAAATAAAAACGTTCGTAACTATTTTTCGTGCAATTGTCAATATAACTGTGGTTTATTGATATTCTCTAGTACCACGACACGGTAGTTTGCTGAGTTAGGCGCTTTTTTGCCCTCTTAGTGATTAAAATTTTCTTTTTTTCATTGTATATTTTTAGTTTATACGATTGTGTGAGGTACATTGACTCTGATTTCACTCATAATATCGTATTCAAATCTCCCACTATCGATTTCTCCATTGTCTTTTCCACAGTGCTCGGTCCAATAATATCGTAAGTACCCTCACGGCAAGTGGACAGCTTTAGGTAGTCGGTGGTACAGTTCGGCCTTATTTGTGAGTTCGGCTGACTCGTCCGACTTGCCCCAACTGGCCCCAACTTGCCCCATTCGGGACAGGAAGCTTGTTAGCGCGACTTCTGCGGTTTTCGACTAGATAACATTGTGTTAAAGATTTAAACTATCTGCTGCAGCGCGGATCAGCTTTTGTGAACTTTGCTTACATAACTAAGATACCTATTTCAGTTTGTTTTTGGTGTAACAAAGAGTTACAAGTTCTTGTTTAAATTAATGTCCGATGTTGTATTAGAACTTTATTAATTAAAGCTTTGAAATATTTTTGGAGACAACATTAATTAAATGTCGCTCAAATGATCGTTAATATAAAGACACCTAAACAATTCTTCGTAGTCATACACTCTTGACAAAATGGTCGTTGTCATATCTCGGTTGAGTCCTGCGTCACCGCACCGCCTCTCTCGCGATATGACGTCATGCAGCTCTGTGTTTGTCGGCTTGAGAGTTAGGTAGAAAAATAGATGATCATAGTTAATTTTATATGATGACAATGCTGCATCTTGCGTTTATCAGACAAGATCAGGATAACGGATCGAACCAGGAACGATCGTTATGGCGACTCTTGGAAAAGGGATAACTCCAGGTGTGAGCATCTTTCGGCTGAAATGATGATGATTATAAATAAACTAGCGACCCGCCCCGGCTTCGCACGGGTGCAATGCTGATACTAAATACGCTACAGAAAAACTGTGAACGTTGTATATAAAAACATAGCGGCCCGCTCCGGCTTCGCACGGGTATAAAATATATAGCCAATGTGATTAAAATCGATTCAGTAGTTTTGATTTATTCATTACTGCCCGTGGCCCGCACGCGTTAAATTTGGAGTAAAACAATCCCCCTTGCCCTATACCATGAAGAGGCACGCTCTTGCCGCATCGGGCGGCCGGCCGGTGCCGCCGCAAACGCTACGTCCCGCAATTTTTAAATCTGTAATATCTTCGAAAATATTCACTTAAATCATACGGTGTAATACGGTGGGCCATATAGATCTATATTAAATGAACAATGTATTCAAGGTATTTAATTGGTTAAGGATTAATGCTGTATTGGTTAAAATCGCTTCGAAAATTAGCCATTATTTGTCGTAAAAAGTAAATGACAAAAAAAAGTTATTGTGGGTTATCCATAAGAGATAGACATATACCATCATGGACTTTTCTGTAGACCTTTTCAATGTGTACAATACTTAGTACATTATTTTGATAAAACTCGTAGGGTTCAGCCTGCGTTTGCAATGTAAGCGAAAAAAATGTAATTATTTACGACATCACATTAGAAACCTCAAAAATAACAGTACTTCTCCACTATTTAATGAATGTTATTTTACATAAAAACCTTCCTTTTAAATCAGTCTATCTATTAAAAAAAACCGCATCAAAATCCGTTGCGCAGTTTCAAAGATTTAAGCATACAAAGGGACATAGGGACAGAGAAAGCGACTTTGTTTTATACTATGTAGTGATAGTGATGATGCACCTAGCTGGGTTTGAATCCACGCCATACCACTTGTAAGTCGGGCCAGTTCCCACTGGGTCACCGTTGCTGTCAAGCTCGCTCTTATATACAACCTGTGTACCGCTATATTACATTATATTCTATTGTACATGCAATTTAAATAAATAAATTGGTTTAATTTTTTGAGTTTTTTACCCAAAGGATAAAACCGGGACTCCATTACTAAGACTTCGCTGTCTGTCGGTCTGTCCGTCTGTCTGTCACCAGGTTATATCTCAAGAATCGCGATGGCTAGACAGTTGAAATTTTCACTAATTATGTAATTCTGTTGCCGCTATAACAACAAATATTAAAAACAAAATAAAATAAATATTTAAGGGAGCTCCCATATAACAAACGCGATTCTTTGGCCGTATTTTTCTAAGGACGCAACGGAACCCTTCGAACGTGATTCTAACTCGCACTTGGCCAATTTTTTGTATTTGTATTTATATACCGCGAGGACTGGTTAGAGACAGCGTAGGAGAAGAAAGTTTGGAAGGACTTTGGGGGAAGCCTTTGCCCAGCAGTGGGACAGCAACGGCTAGAAAAAAAAAATTATGGCTGGTGCCCGCAAATCAAATTCAAATTCTCTAACTCACGACCATAGCGCGTATTTTGCTTACGTGTGGTACAAATGTGTTATTCGATCCATCCCAGCTCCTCAAGGAAGGCTAGCAGCGCCTCGGTGTTCTTGATGTTAGTGACCATTTTGCCCTGTATCCAGCAACAACAGGGCAGTTTAGAAACAGATGAGCTACTGTTTTGTCCTCCTTTATGCAGCTTGGGCAGCTTTGGCTTCATTAGCTAACTTTTATGACCGCTTGTAATTTAACCTCAACTTTTCTTTCCAAATTATCTGTGCTACAAATTGCAGTATCTAAAATCGTTTTCGAGGCGTTCACCATAAAACTGTAATTGAGATTTGTGTTCCCCGATTTGATGACACACTCAAAATAAAATGGCGCACGGAAACAAACATTAACGACAGTCAGATGACTCTGTTAATATAAAGCGCGAGATTTCAACGTTTTATGTGTACACACGTTGGTATAGTTGTTGCTTTTTAGCAAGGCAATAGAGGTCTTTGACCTTTCTTTAAACTGTCTTTGCAAGAATGCTCAATAACAAACAAGGATTTTTTTTTTTCGAATAAAAAATAATATTGAAGATATCAATGAATACCGATCCAAGAATTCATTAATATTTTATTTTATATTGTAGGCATAACAAACAGCGTTATACAATGTAATATAATCGCTATGTAGTAGTGTATATACTACTAATGAAGTTATCTACAAAATAGCTAGCAAAACAACATCGATTAATTTTATTTATTCGATTGTTGATGATGAAAATTAAAAAATTAAATGAAAATGTAGCTGTATATGAATTCTGTAATTAGTAATGCTTGTTATGTACGTCTTAAAAATTAAGAATGCACATCTTTGGTGGTTCAATGACCCCTATTGTCAAGTCAAAACGCAACAACTGTAGTAGTACTGCAGTACTCAATCGCTTAACGTGATATATCAAGAGAAAGGGGCTGTCATATAAGCCATGAGTGACAAAGACAGCGCTCTACAAAGCCGAACTCTGTCTAAAGCCCGATGTGCCATAATAACGCCCGGCTGCTGTACGTGAATTTGCAAATGGCCGTTTTACGATTGCAAAACTCATTTCGAATACGTTTTAGAACTGAAATAAAAAATGCTGACGAAATAAATTTAGTTATACTGTGTTCGCTTGTTTACAGTTTTTATGGCGGCCTTTTGCGACCATGTTGGATGAAGAATGAAGAATTTGTTGCATTATTTTGTTGAAATAGGCTTTTGTGTTTATGTTTTGTTTGGGTTTTTCAGTGTCATCTGATAAAAAAAAACTGATAAATTATGCGCAGAAGTTGAAGAGGACGCAATTAGCTACTTGCTATGTACTAAACATTTTAGTTTTAGTCCTAAATACTATATGCGTGGTAACAAACTCGTAAAAAAGAAGTTAGGCCGCCCGGTAAATACAGCGCGAATGGCTACGCTTCGACCTAGCGTAGCTTCGTCTGTGCTACTGCGTAGTTAGCCCTGCGCTACGGCGTAGCACGCGCTGTGCTATGTGGTACAGGCGTGTTGTAAAAATAAGCGCTAAGAGTCGAGCGTTGAGTGCTGAGTCGACGCTATTGAGCGTTCAAGACTCGAGCGTTAAACGCTCGAGCGTTTAGGACTCGTGAGCGTTGAAAACTCGGGGGCTCGACGCTCGAGTCGCGCGCTCGAGCGTCGAAGCGTTAACATTTTTACTGGGGGTATATTAATAATTTTATTTGACTAGAGGAAAATCTTTAATCGTTGTGATGCATGACGTGCTTTAGATGCACTTCGACTAAAATCTTTTGTGTTTATAATATTTTCGAAACACAAAAGATTTCTATAATTTATCATTATAATACACCGTTAAATTTTAATCATTTTAATCCCGTGGAGGGTCGATCCGGTACATGAAACACTATCGATTTGTAATGATAAAATTAAAAAATAAAATATATTTTTTTTTTGAAAAAAAAAGGTACTTTCCTCAGCCAAAATCTCGATTTCACTGTCTGACGAATCGTCAGCTTGATCAGACTCGAGCTCCCTCAAGCCTCCCCCAAGTGTCGCCATAATGATCGGTGCCCACTGTTGGACATAAGTCTCCCCCAAGGGTTGCCATTAGGCGCTATAATGACTGATGCCCACTGTTGGGCAGAAGTCTCCTCTTACTATATTGACACTATGCCCACTGTTGGGCATAAGTCTCGTCCAAGTGTCGCCATTTAGGCGCTATAATAACCGATGCCCACTGTTGGGCGTAAGTCTCCCTTTGCTATAATGATCTATGCCTACTGTTGGACATAAGCCTTCTCCAAGTGTCGCCATTTAGGCGCTATGACTGATGCCCACTGTTGGACATAAGCCTCCCCCAAGTATCGCTATTTAGGCGCTATAATTATTGATGCCCACTGTTGGACATAGGCCTCCCCCTCGCTATAGTGACCGATGTCCTCTATTGGAGTGTCCAGGCGCACTAGTTTATGAGCCTATGTCCAAGTTGGACATAGGCTAATAACCGAGTGCCCCTTATCATCAAATTGCATCACTGCTTACCATGAGGTAGGATCGCAGTCAAGCGCTAGTTTATATTAATTTAAAAAAAAAGTACGCATTTGAAAAAATCAAACATGAAATTTTCGGTTCTTTTGATATTTTTCCGTTTTTTTCGGGTTTATTAGAAAAATACATGAAATTTATACTTTGTAAATTAGAATTAAAGTTTCGAATGTTATAATGAATAAAACAACAGCTTTTTTTCTAAACGCTCAAGCCAGCGCTCGAGCGTTTTCAAACCGACTCGAGTCCCGACTCGAGCGTTTTTAAAGTACTCGAGTCCGGACTCGAGCGTTTTAGCGTCGACTCGAGCGTTTTTACAACAATAGGTACAGCTTGAACTGTGTTTTACCAGGTATGGATGAGTTTGACTGGAGCATGTTATTATTAGCCCATAAGTACAGATTAATAGTAAAAGAGGTTTTTTGTTTTGAACAATCGAAGTGACCTCAACCTTTCTGATTATGTTTTGCTATTTTAATAATATGTTATAATTCTCAATCTCAAATAATGTTATGATACTTAAAGTCGTATATATATATATATTATACCAAGTAGCCTCGTAAAGAAAACTAACACCATTAAATACGTACCTACTCAAAGAAATTAAAATAATTTAATCAGCAAAAGTTAAAAGAAAAGCTATAAAATTGAAAATAAGTTATAATTAAAAACGCAATAAAGTACTGAATTATGGATCTGAAGTGTGCTGCACTTTGTGTTTGAAGTGGAACTTTACTAGAAGTTCAATTTTTAATTGGTCGGCGCTAGACCTTTATTAATTTGCTAGAGCAAACGTAGGAGATCGAAAAAATAGACGACGAAACCTTTTACTCTATGGTAATTGCATTTTTGAACACGTAGTGCCTAGGTATCTAGATTTAATTTAGTTGAGATATACTTTGCTAACGTTCCTGCGGAGTCTGATGGGAATGAATTGGTCGTTTTGAAATTGGTTTCGATGGCAAGAGACCGGACGGCATATCGTTATTTCCTTGGAAGATGGGAAGGCCTTTAGTATGGGACGCTACTTGTGTCGATACTCTTGCGCCTTCACATCTTCCTAGCCCGTCGTGTCGTGCTGGTGCTGCCGCTGCGGCTGCGGAGAACCTCAAGCGGCGGAAATATAACAACCTTCTTGGAAGTTATATTTTCGAACCGTTTGGGGTTGAAACTCTTGGATCGTGGGGTCCGAGTGCTCACAAGTTGTTTAAAGATCTGTCGAAACGTCTAGTTGACACTTCGCGTGAAGGCTGGCTTTTACCTTGGACAGAGGATAAGCATTGCCATACAACGTGGCAATGCCGCCATATTTTAGATAGTGTATTTTAGCGTAGGGTTTTATCATTTATTTATTTTGTAATTTACTGTAATTATAGTTATAAAGTTGTTTATAAGTGTAAATAATATTAATTAATTTATAATAGTGAAAATGTAGATACGTAATTACCAAATAATAATAATAATTAAAAAAAAAGTTTCGATAGTCTAGTTGTTTCGTCCATTCTTCAGGTATATTCAAACAATTTGGCCAAATGATAAATGATATTTATTTTGTGAATAGGTTTAAAAAACACTTTTACATGTCAATTTTTTTTCGTCAGTTTATGCTAGATGAGGCCAGTGTAAACATTTACTTAATTGGAATGGTCGGTAAAGCCGAAGTCGACGAGCATTGTCATCATCACATTAGCCGTAAGACGTCCACTGTTGGACATAGGCCTCCCCCAAGCGTCGCTATAACGACCGGTCCTGTGCGTCTTGCATCTATAGGATTCCCGCGACCCTGACCAGGTCATCGATCCACCTTGCTTTGGACGAGCATAGTAGATTAATTTTGTCTAAATAAATACTGCGTCACACTAAAGATTATTCTTGTGTCGTGGACCATAAATATTTAAACTCGTTCAAGATACCCAGAACTAGAGCAAATATCAGTAGTTCATGCAAATATTTGCATATTGCAGTAGTCGAACCCGTAAGACGCAGCACAGCCACCGATGAGGGGTGCAGCAACGGTTGAAGTAAGAAATAGTAGAAAAAAGTTGGAAATAGGTCACTATCGAGAAACTAACTAGCTTACTTGACTAGGCTAAGACCCAGCCATGACTGTAATGCCTTCAATAATGATTCAGGCCTACTTTTCACGGACGCGTAGCTACTAGTTACAGTAAAACTTAAAATAGGTAAAAAACGGCCATTTACATTATACACAGCAACATCGTGCCATCGTGTCGTTGCCGCTTCTTCGACGTCGAGTTTCATTAAGCATGCCCTCCGAGGCACAGAGGAGTCTTGGTCTGTTAAGGTCACCCATCCAAAACCAAACCTCAGCAACCGTTGCTTAACCTGGAAGATCAAACAATAAAAGCTGCTACTCTCATCATCAAAGACTTTAAAAAACGGTAAACACCAAACTACTTATCTCAAACTAACCCTCTAAGAATAAAGGTAACGACGTGCTTTATACAATCTTCTCGTAAGAGGCACTTACATAAAATATGTAGGTGTCAAATTGAGCGGATTAATTTTATTTATAAGCCTACTTAAGTAATAAGGGACGCCATAAGGACGGCTTGCGGCTTTCTAACGTATTTAGAAGGGGGAATGGAGCGAAAGTGGTCACATGCCCTGTTTTATTTACATACTTACTTTTATGTACATTCTGGGGCTCATGATGTGCCTCGAGGAACTCCAAGACATTGTTTTGAAGTTGTGTCTTTGATGTCATACGACATGACGACTTGTCAAGCCGAGACATGTCAAATAATAGATAAAAGAACCAGTAAAGCCACGGTAAGCCTCTTTACAAGTGAAATTGTATGGTTCATGGGGCCGGATTGATGGGAACTACCTTTTCCCTCTTGCTTTATTGAAATAATCATTTCCGAGCTATTTTTGTACCTTTGTTGCAAGTAATAGTTCCGTCAGAATGCTTTGTTCAGTTACTTCCTTGTTATAATGATATAAAGTACTATGTTTTGGTATGAAATAGAAACTATCTATCCCTATCTCATAATTATTATCAGAGATAACGGCTATGCGTATTGAATTGTGGATCGTCGGTTTAAAACTGAGGCAGGTGCTTTATTTTATATAATTTATTTGGTTACTACAGCTTTCAGAACGGTTAAGGAAAACGTCGTGAGGAAGTTGGTATGACTTGAACCAAAAATTCGAAGACATGTGACATTCACCAACCCGCACTGGGCCCGTGTCGTGGATTTTATGCGTGATTTCGATCGATCGATTTTCGATCTCTTAGAGAGAAGGCCTGAGATTCAACAGTGGAAACAGTATTTAATGCGATTATGCTATTTTCTTTCCTTACCTTCACTATCCCACTACTGAGTAAAGACCTCTTTCAATCTTTCCACACATCATTCTCTCGTACTGTCTCGACATAGTTCTCACGAGAACACGACGACTGTTCCTGAGCGCCTTCGACCTTTTGCTAAAACCCACTGCCCAACAAATCTTGCCCAGTGGTCCCTGCACACACGTTTGACGTTATCCGCCTAAATCCGTGTTTTGCTATAGAATATAATAGAATAGAATATAATAGACTTTATTGTACACCAAAAAGTAATACAACTTATACAGAAACCCTATATTTAATTTTAATTTCTCTATATTTAATTTTTAATGCATATAGGTGCTGTTATCCCTATCCATGTTAACTTTATTTATTTCACGAAAAAGTAATGTAAAATTATTCTATGCAGATTAAAAATGAACTATTTAAATAAACGTTTTAGTTGGAGATTTTCTTCTCTTTTATAATTTGTACTCGCCCAATATGGTCTCTGCTATTGTGTGCCTCTTTACCTGGTCTTTAGCTTTCCCAATCCATGTAAGACATGAACTAGGTTTGCTCTTTTCACAAGTTCTGGGTTTCGATTCCAAGATATTTTTACGTCATCTGCCTTCCAATCTGCAAGAGATTTACTCGTATTAATATTACTAACCCGTATTGTTACACTGTAGGACACTTGTGGTCTACCGTGGCCCTGTATCTCTGTGTTTGGGGATCAATCTTTAGTTTTACCCGCCCATAACTCGTTAGGCATACGGCAGACATATCTTGCCCACACATTATTTATGATAATAATTGACATTCCAGTGTTTTATGCTTAAAGGTGTTTTTAATATCATGCGGTTTTGATAACACATGCAGGATTACTCCGCATGCGTAATCCCCGCAAATATCCATTTCATGCTTGTACAAGTATTTATTGTAATGCGTGACATATGCACGCGGTATGCGTTTTTTTTGCATTGTGAAATTTTTTGCATGCGGAGAAATTCACCATGCTTGATGAAATTCGCACGATATTAAAAACACACTAACACTTCAAAAACAATATAATAAACTACACACACATAGCCCCATCTCTTTCTTACACTAATTGAACACAAACAGAGCTCACTCATCTGTCACTAAACGCCGTACCTGAATCAAGAACCCGTCCCTCATAAGATGTGTACGAAGGTACGTGCCACAAACGGCAGCTAAGCGCTGTTTGCGCTGGGGAGCGCTTCAAGCGACACAAGATCACGCTAAACGTTGCAGAGGGCTAATTCGCGACACTGTACATAATTACTCATACGAGTTTGCTCAAGTATTTTTAATGGAGTTAGGAGTTGTTTTGTTTAAATTAAATGGGAATTTGTGTAGAGTGTTGTTTAAAGGGGTCGGTTGAAATAATTTGTATGCTTTGTTTTATTAATCGTATATTTAACTTAAAGTAACATTGTAAGCAATAATGCGCATCATATGACTGTTAATTTTGCAGTAACTGATTTAGAAATAGCTAATTTAACAGTAACTAATTTAGCAGTAGCACTTTTAGCAGTATTTAATGACGTAGTAGATATTTTAGCGGAAGGTAATGTATCAGTAGTTAAATAAATACAAAAATGACTAATTTTTGTTTTTAGTAAAACGTAAATCGCTACTTCAACGATTAGAAAGTTGTTGAAACTATATTTTCTTGTCCATCTTAATGTATCAACGATCACATCAACGATTGCATCACTGCTTACCTATAATATTATTATTTATTTATTCCCCATCAGGTGACATCGCAGTCAAATACTAGTTTATATCAGACTATCTTTTGCCTGCAGCTTCGCCTGCGTACATAAAATATAGCCTATGTCACTCAGGAATAAGGCAGCAATCGGACCAGTACTTCCAGAGATTACCTCCTACAAACAAAAAATCTAACTTTATTATATTAGTGTAGAATTGAATTTTGTTCGACTAGGTAGTAAGTACGAGCACATGTTTACCTAGGCTACTCAGTCATTTGCTAATTCTGATCTTGTATGGTCCTAGATCGTTTATGCTGGGCAGCAAAAAACTCGATTAAACCTCGTCCTCGCTTCGTGAACAGTCGCTTATCAATTCAGTACAACCGGAGAACAATTTAAAACGTAATAAAATTCTCTGTCCCATTTCGATTGTCCGAGTAGGTACATGAACTCCGGACATTGTTATTCTACCGAATGTCCGACAAACATGTTAGAACGGAGTTTAAAGCTGTAAGCGGTGCACCGCAAGCTGCGACCAAGCCTCTTTGTATTTACTTAGGACCCTTTCTCTTTATGATATTTTCGTTTGCAATGGTCCCACGGAACCGTACGTAATAAAAATAACGTGTGGAAGAGAATCTCACATTTGAAGAACTGATATAATGTCTCTAATAGTATTGTTATTACATTATTCCATTTAGGGATCTTGCTGGACTATTGTTCTTAAAACATGTCGAATATGTTTAATATTTAATATTTATTAGTGTATTTTTTGTAATGTATGTATGTATTTGTGTTGTTATTGCATATTAGTATTATTTCTAATGTACACTTACAGCCCTATTCTTTCTCCTCTCTTTGAGTCCATCCAAAGGTTGTCTGTAAGAGATCGCCTTGTGCGATAAGACCGCCCATTGTACACTTATTTTGAATAATGTTTGTCCTGTATCTTTTTTGTTCATGTGGTGTACAATTATAAATATAATAAATAAATAAATATGAGGTTTTGGGTGAAAATCTGGGTGGGTTTTTCATTTAATAATAATGCTAATCATACTTATCATCTGATAGTTCATCATCATCATTTCAGCCAATAGACGTCCACTGTTGGACATAGACCTCCCCCAAGTGTCGCCACAATGATCGATCCTGTGCGTCCCGCATCCATCGGATTCCCGAAGCCTTCACCAGGTCATCGGTCCATCTTGTAGGCGGGTTTTTAACGCTGCGTCTTCCGATACGCGGTCGCCACTCCAGAACCTTTCGGCCCCAACGGTCATCTGTTCTGCGAGCAATGAGCCTTGCCCATCTGATAGTTACATGTAATTTATTATATAATATAATATTCTACAACTTTCACAAAATGCCATCTAGTCTCAAAATAAGCAGAGCTTATGCTATGAGTACTAGACTACTGATAAACACAGACTCCGGCTTATATTCTGCTCCTTAACTATATTATGTGATTTTAGATTATCTGAACTGTAATACAATTATTACACATGTACCTACTTGTGAACAATTTGAATAATAAATAATTCTTCTTCTTTCCTTTCCGGAATACATGAAGAAAATTAAGTGAATAGGAAGTCGCTAGTTATTGTCTCAATAAACTGATAGAAATCAACAACATGTTGAAATATAAGTGTACCAATTATGTTTTACCAAGTATTCCGAAATGGTTGAGACAACATCTGAAAGGCGAATTAACACATTTATTTTAGTACAAGCTTTGATATTAAACAAAGATATCAATTTGTAGCCGTTTTCAACAGGATTAAGATATAACAAGAACAATTTGAGTATAATCAAGGGTGATACAAAAGCCTTTTGTGTCCCGGGATAATCCGTCAAGCATTCCGTTTTGTATGTACGGAATATGAATACCTTCGAACCCAAATAATTACCTTTTATTCGGGAGTATACTTTGAGAATTTGTCGTAATTTTAAGCATAAAAATAATAATCCAGGCTTTATTATTCTTGTGAAGGTTTGTTTTTTAGGATAATGTTGGGTCTCCGTTCAAATATGGTAGGCAATATTGTGGCTAGGTCCGTATTTTTTCAGGATACAACATAGCGAACCTAAATCTCTGCCGTCTTTATCGTCCGCTCACTATCCTTGAAGTTATTGGGG
This sequence comes from Mythimna albipuncta, assembly GCA_929112965.1. Lineage (NCBI taxonomy): Eukaryota > Metazoa > Arthropoda > Insecta > Lepidoptera > Noctuidae > Mythimna > Mythimna albipuncta. The sequence goes on along the minus strand of OV815977.1, from coordinate 12,360,190 downwards.
TAGTTATGTGTAAGATTTATGTAGAAAACGATTTTTATAATAAATGTACGTAAAGAAAAAATTATGGTATGAAAATGGGTTATTTATTTTATGCGGCACTTATAAATGGAATTTCGTTAAGAGCATAGTAGCTTTTTCTGCTTACGGCAACAAAATACGATCACTAATCATCATCATTGGATTGGAGTCTAGTTTTTCACGAGTTAAACTGTAAGATTGATTACTAAAAGATTACTATATTATATCATTTATTTCAAACTAATCTCACTCCTCGGCTTGACAGCCATTTTAATCTCATCGGACTATGTTCTTTTTTTAAAACTCGAATTATTGTTTCTATGTCTCAAAAGAGGTACTAAAATGAAAGAGGTTCTACAGTATGTACTTATTTCGCTTAGGTACAAGCCATGGTTAAAAGCGAGGAGGAATAAATAAATAAAATAAATCTTTATTTTTACAGAAACCTATAGCACGACTTAAATACTTTCGTATGCCGTAATTAGAGACACAATTAAAAAGTTATTGTGCCTCGCGTGGATCCACGTTCCGGACACACAAAGGGTTAAAGGTCACATAGACTGAGTAAATCCTGACTCCTAAACTAGACTAAACTGTTACTATTTTGGTGTACAATAAAGTTTATTCTATTCTATTCTATTCTATCCTCTGCCTTGGGAGTCAGTGTTCTGCTGTTCGGCACTGGCACCAATAGAACCTTTTAATTAAAAATGGCAGTCGCTCGCCTCCTTCTGCGAAGCAATAATGCTAGCAAAGGAGGTGGCAGCACACGCGAGGGAACGAACCTCACACCCAAGCCCTTCGGGTCCCGATCCCAATTTCCAGCCACTGTAGGCTTGCGGACGGCGAGCAATGGGTAGCATGCCGTCCGTTCGTCCGGTAATTGTGCGGACCGAGCCCAAGTTGTTGACGACTCGTAGTATTCCACGCACGCCTCACGGAAATGTCAACAAATCGTAGGGGCCAGCAGGGTCGAAGACTACTGGGGCTATAGGCTAAGTAAAAATGAACTCCCGGGGCATTGAAATGCAAGTTCTAGAGGAACAAAGGAGTGGATTTTGGTCACTAAAAGTCTGACGTAAGTCTTCTCACGCTCCGCCCAAGAGCGTAACAAGTCACTGAATGATTTCCCACCTTGAAAAAGTATGTACTTATTAATCCGGAAAGGTCGAAGCAAAATTCATATAATATGCGTTTGACTATATTTATTCATTTCTGTAGAAGAAGACTTGCCGAGACAATGTGCTTTTAGTGAGATTCACGATTCCCGCCAAGTCGTGACTAGTCTAAGTGTGCAAATGTCGGTAATCGAATGCGTCATTTCACAGCTACGGAATACGATCACTTTGCGAACGTTTCATATTTGAGACAAAAATTGTGCCGTCTCACACTTGAGACATTTGGAGACGAGTGACTAAGACTAGACTACGGTACAGATAGGTACCGGTTAAACTACATAAAGAAACAGGTAAATCTGTGTGAGTAAAACACTACACTGACCAGTGCTTAGACCCGTATGACTCGATCCAGGAAGTCGATACCGACAATTATTAACCTATTTCTTTATAAATGAGCGCATAAGAACACACAGCCACTACAAAGGTCATAGCATACTTAAACGACTCTGCTCCAACACCGCTTCCACCCAACTCCGCCCTAAACTAAGACGACTGCTCGCAGTCCACGCGGCGACAGCTAGCAGGTACCCTGCAGTCCACGCGGTGACAGCTAACAGGCTGTCCACCCACCGACCGCTCTCACTTTTGTGTAGATACTGACCGAATGAGCGGCGATGGCGCGGCGACTGCTAGCAGTGAGCGGGCGAACACCGCGCTGACCACTCGTCTACAACGTGTGGGCAGCGAAGCATCAACTACCGAGCAGTCTGACGGCGGTAAGCTCGTTGACAGCGAGCTGTCTGCTAATTTATGATGCCAATATAAAATAAATCTTAAGAGCTATATATATTTAAAGCCCATATTTGAATGATATTCTTTTTCCCGGGTGGGAGCAGAGTCGTGTAAGTGAGCTATGACCTTTATACCTGCACCGATCGGTACCGACTCGTACAGACTTGCCTGCACCGGTAACCTGTTTCTTCATTTTTGCACCCTTATGCTAACGTAGTAGTGGTTTATTTATGCGAGAATTGACTTCCCCTTATGCTGAAAGCTGAGAAGCTCAGGAAGCAAAGCGAAGAAGTATGATCACGCTTGCCTAAAGTAACCTATTCACTCTTGACTTAAAGACCCTTGATCTCTTGACGAAACAGACTCAGGCAGGAATCCAACAACGGAAACATGATTGGGTTGATACCTAATTACTTTTGCCTAGCTTCCGAGAGAGTGAATATTATAAAGGCGAATGTTTGTGTGTAAATTCAATAAACAATACGTAAAGAAGAAAACTAAACGACCTTCTCACATTTCGCGATCTCTTCCAGACAACCTGGAATGGAAAGTAATATTGTTAGAACATGATATAGGATCACTAATTTAACAAAAAGCACCGGTATTAAATATAATACAGTAGCTTTTGTCCGCGCGGCTTCGCTCCAACTTTTTCCTGCTCCTCTCTACTATATCCTACTCTACCCTACTCTACGCAGCTCTACCCTACTCTACCCTACTATACCTTACTCTACCCTACTCTGCCCTTCTCTACCCTACTCTGCCCTTCTCTACCCTACTCTACCCTACTCTACCCTACTCTACCTTACTCTATCTACCCTACACTACCATACTCTACTCTACCCTACACTACCCTAATTTTCATTTTTTTTTTCTATAAGAATTTTCTCCTCACAATAACGAACACAACAAAAAAGTATTAGCCAAATCATTTCAGCCGTTCACGCGTGATGGCGTGACCAAGGAAATAGAAAATATTTTTAAATATATAGATTATATAGATACATAGATGTTTGTGCTTGTGTGTGCGTTTGTAACTCGTTCGCATTCGACGGTACGACTGAACAGGTTTAGGTCAAACTTGGCATACAAGTAGACTGTCCTGGAATAGGACATGCATCCTTTTTATTCCAGGAGTATGTATGTTCCTTTGGAATAACTTATAACTTTCACGTGAGCGAAATCACTGTCAGAAACTTGTTTAATGGTAATTAGTGGAGTGGAGTGCGGCGTTTCACTTGTTTATCTAACTATACCCTTGTCAAAAGTGTTCTAGAACTGCTTCAGGCTTTTGACATGCTGTCGACGTTTTTCTTGTATTTTTTTTATTGTAAATTTTTAATATTTGACATTTTTTTTTGTTTAAATATCTATCGAAACGTCTAGTTGACACTTCGCATGACCCAAGTGCTGGCTTTTACCTCGGACAGAGGATAAGCATTGCCATACAGCGTGGCAATGCCGCCAGCCTTTTGGGCACATTATCAGTCGACAGCGATGATGAAGAGTTTTTTGACGCCATATTTTAATTTGATTTTAGTTAGTTGTAATTAGCGTAGGGATTTATTATTATTATTTTTTTAATTTACTGTAATTATTCGTTGGCGTAAGTGTTTCGTTTCTGAAGGGGCATATAATTATTTGTTGATTATAGTCATTTGAAAATTCTATATATGCATTCTAAGAATCCGTTACCAATAAATTACTACGACTACTTTGACTATTATCATCACAACGCAACATCCCACATGGTGGACCGACGATCTGCTGATGGTCGCAAGAATTCGATGGATGTGAAAATATGTATGTATATAAGTACTTACATCAAATGTCCTGTTTTATATTTTTGTTTGTAATTTTTTTTTGTGTACAATAAAGAATAAAGATGTGAGACGCACAGGTCATTGGGCCGACAATTGGGGGAGGCCTATGTCTAGCAGTATGTCTTCCAGCTAAATGATGATGACAATGATAGCTCCTGCCCTGAAAGATCAGGGTCACTTTGTTAGTTAGTAATATTTAAATCCATATACTCGTAATAAAGAAATTGGAGATGAATTACATTTAAGTTTGATCAAATAAATTGAGTGGATCTATTGCGGTCGGGGCTTAGTTAGGTGTCTTCTATCTAGACTTTCCCAATGTTAGTTTTGGCTTCAGTCTGGAGTCAACGGGACACCATTTGGCCCTCGCAACCCATTAACTGGGCAATATGGATTCCTGATATTAGAAAGGCTGCCAGACTTTTTTGTTTGACGATTGTAAAAAACATTTCATGCATGGTTTTGTGTGCCATGCATGTCGCTTAGTACTAGACAACTGATAAACATATAGGTATTTCTAAATACAATAATATGCTTCTCGAACACAATAATTTATCCGTAATATTACAGAGAATATTACGCATAAATTACACCCAGACACAGAACAAATGTTCGTGAATAGTTGTGACCAGAAGTCTAGAAGAAAACTTAATCACTACCAGTATGTCCCCTCTTTGAGGCGTGGCTGGAAAGACTTCACGGCGTCCTCACCTTCCGCATGACGCAGGTCCTCATCGGACACGGTAAGTACTGTTCCCGCGCGCCTCAAGGAGTTGCCAGCAACAGCAAGGGCCCAGCTGGGTCGAAGCCTACTGGGGCCAGGGTTAGTTTCGAAAGATAGCTCAGCCCCGGTATGAAGGCACGAAGAAACGGGGTGGGTTTTTAGTCAGTAAGAGTCTGACACTATCTCCGGCTCCGCCCAAGAGCGGGGGGTGTCTTTGGATGATTTTTCCACCGAAAAAAAAATACAGTGCAATTCTTAAAGAAATAAAATGAACTTTTTTATATTATATTCAGGCAAATTTAAAACTAATTATTTAATTCATAACGAAATGAAACTTATTCAAAAATAGGAGCACGTCAATTCTTAAAAATTTAGAGTAATGAGCATTATTATATAAAACACGTCAATTTCTAATATTTTTGTCCTCATATGGCGAGGAGTACAATGCAGTTTATAATAACTACAATTACCGTCACGGATCTTGAGCGCTGTATTCAAGTTGCGGAGAAGTCAAATATTCGGTCCTTTAGTGGAGCGAAGTGAGATGCGGGGGCGGGGAGTGTCAATGATTGGCTCGCCGCGCCATCGCGTTATAGACGTCACTCCTGGTTCGTTCCCTGCATTGCTGCATATATATGACAACGAAGACGATTGGCTCACCAATGTATGGAATACGCAAAGCGATCCCCACTCTGACGCCGAGCGCTCAAGATCCGTTTCGGCAATTGTAAATAAACAAGAAACTGAAAATCAGTGGCCATCAAAGTATTATTATAAGGTTTTAGTCTCCAACCGCAAAGTAATAATACAATTAATTTTATATTCTATTACATTAACTTACAAATATAATTTGGGAGTTGTTAATCTTTTGTGGAACATATTAATTCTTTTGCAGACCACCAGTGGTCCGCTGACCATAGGTTGGGAGCCACTGACCTTAGAGTTTCATTCATTAGTTACCAAATCGACGCATAACTAACACGTTCAAATCCTATTTCCCACTAATAAAATTGTTATAAGTGTGATAATCTGGAGCTTCGTTAATCAGTAATGGCTGTAATGGATGTAGATCAAAGGTATACAGGTGGTTTGTGGTCAGTACGTGGTCGTCACTCCAGAACCTTTCGTCCCCATCGACCATCTGTTCTGCGTGCAATGTGTCCTGCCCATTGCCACTTATGTTTGACTATTCTTCGAGATATGTCGGTAACCTTGGTTGTCCTGCGGAAGTGAAGATTCACTGGGACTCAGTGCTCATAGACTTTCGTCTTGAGACACTGTGGTATATTTGTCGAGAAGACACCGCGCAGCTTCCTGAACACTGCCCAACTGAGAAAAAAACATGCTATAATGTAGGTAATTTTTATCAATTGTCTCTTTATTAAATAAAAAGTGTCTACCACTAATGTCCTGTGCGACATATGACTTGTCTGTGTTCTTTTTAATGTTTTATTGTTTTCTCTTTTTGTGTTATGTGTTTAAATAGTGTAATTGGTTTCGGCCGTTCTATTTGAATTAAATAAATAAATCAATTTCCTTTTAATATTTCTAGATCATCCTAGTGTTCCGTGTATGTGTTACATTAAGCGTTCGATTGTAACGGAATCTGGTCTCGCGTGCTGCTTTGTGCCGTGTCGATCGAATTTACATTGTATGCTGGCGTTTTACACCATTAGGTTATACAGCTGTAAACTTCGAGACTTTAACGAAGGCACTAATGGTATTTCTGTATTAAAAATCGATCTTTTATATAGCAGGAAAATGATCGAATCGTTCCTATGTTACCGCTATGTTAAAGACCTATAAATGTAACATTGGTGAGATAAGCGCATTTGGTGTCCCAGTGGATAAAACACCCGCTTTTCTGAACTGAATTTTCCAATTCGTTATTCTTTAAACATTTTAGATTAAACCCATATATGACATCTCTGCAGACGATATATTCAGATGTACTAGGGTGTATGCCTTCGAAAGCACGTGAGGCCGTTGCTCCCGGTTGTCATTCGTAGATTGTTGACAGTCGTCACAGATAGTTTGATGCCAGAAAACGATTATAGTGTTGCCCAGTAACTGGTTTGTGGAGATCTGCAGCAGTCTCTCCGTATAAAACACGGGTATTCAGCAGCATCCGTTTTGACTGGCCAACTCTAAGCTAGACGGAAAAAGGTTATGGATATGAAGTCTTTATTAAGTTGCAGATACAACCATGAGATTACAAAAAAAAAATTTCGTGCATTAAAAATTAGTTTCGATACAGAATAGATTGCAACTGATAGGTTAGTTAGGTTAGTAGTAACCTGTAGATACCAGTTCCAATCTCCACAGGGTTACATTTTCACACAATAGTATTATTAATATAATTGTCATTAATTTGATTTAAGCAATGTAAATAATTTATGCATAGCATAAGTAACATATTCAGTCTTATAATGTTCCTACTACTAGGGCGCAAACCTCCTCTCTAGGAGAGGGAATTGGTTGCAATCCATCACGCAGGCAGAGTGTGACTTACTGTATGTCATTATCTTCAAATTTTTGATTCTAGCACATGCCGGTTTCCTCACCATGTTTTCCTTCACTGTTTTGTTGTTTTCTACTAAAATTTTTGAATTTAATATATTATTAAAACTAGCCATTTTATTAATGAAAACTTATAAAAATGAATATTAAATAAAAACAAAGAAAACTGAACTGGACAAAATCTTTATGTATGATGAATAGTTTGCATTGCGATTAATGAAAGTACCTAAACATAAAATGTCCGTGCAAGGTCTTTCCCATTATTTTTAATGTAAGTTTTAAAACGCTCCTGCAAGCATCTTTTAGAGTACCAGGGCAATATGGAGTGAAGCAGGTAATGCTCGTGAGATGTGGTTATTGGCTCGCCGGCGCAACTTTCAAGTTTCATCGAACTCACGTAATATTGTCCCGGGGTGGGCGCAATACATTTACTACTGAAATTCCTCTTAGCTTAATAGCCAGCCGGAGGTTTCTCTTCTATAATACGTAAATAATCGTCAAGAACACTCCATAACTTTGTAATTGCTTTTTACCTCGGTGGGCGCGTGCTTTTAGCCAGATTGCTTATTTTGTTAATGAACTTCGGTGCCCAAAAGTTTTTGCCTTCGTTTCTTTAATAGCTTAAAATTATCTCTTAAATATAATAAAATGATTACACAAATCAGCGCACAATGGAAAAGTTTGTTTATTGTTAATGTTTTGATCATGTTTATTTGATAATGTAAAGCCTTTGTATTCAAGTTTTACAAATGTTTTACGCTTTACTCGAAGCAGAGGAAAGCTCACGAGCTCGGAGTGCGATACCTCGCTGTATATAAAGTATAATTGTTAAAAAGTTAGCGCGTTTGATATCACTTGAACAGAATAGCTCAGCAAAAGTGTGTATCCCAAAGTTTGATCGAAAAATGTTGTTGCGCTATGATTCAAAGAGTCAGGTAACAGTTCGGACATGTAAAGGTGCGGCGTACAAAAGAATTTCAATTTGGTACCGTATCGCGCAACCCTTTTCAACTTTACAAAGTAATTTCCTGACGCGAAATTGATTTGTTGGCTTCGTGGTTTTTGTTTGGTGTGGCGACTGTGGTTTAATTAAAACGAAAAAATCTTGCCGTGATGTAATTCTGCTCCTAATAGCTGTCCCGCAGGTAACACAATTCACTGCCCAATTATTTCAAGCCCAAACTCTCCCCTGAGTGATATTGTTTATCCTTACTTTCCAATTCTAATTGCGTACCGTTTAACATAAACATCGACAAACTCTGAAGTCGATGACAAAACGTTTCGAATACAAACATCGATTTGTCAAACAGTATCGATATAGAATTTCTTCTTCAAAATGCCAACGAGGATAATTTAATATATTAACATCTCGACGTCGAAACTCGAGCCGACTGACGTTAATATGACAAATCATTTCCTTCAAGCCTACCTCCGGCGTGCCGAGGAAATGCGTTGAATATGGTAATCATTTCCCATGTGCCTTGCTCGTGCCAGACTTGCCTGCCGCCTACCGCCACTTCAAACTTAGAAATACTTCAGCATTTCAATAACTTGAGCCTCGGAATGTTGTCATCGTGTGTCGGTTAGCTGGCGCTGTTGAAACATGTTCTGTACTCGCTAATGAATAAGGATATTTTTTTCTTTTGAAAGAGTAATTTCAAGTGGTTTCAGCGTGTGGTGTGCTGAGACGATGTAGGCTTTCATGTATTCAGGTATCTTAATTGCTGAATAGATGAATAATGTGAATGTTGTTAAGACTTTAAAGACATGTCATTAATTTTCTTTAGGCCTTTGACTTCAGGAATTCGAAATACTCTCTGCATGTATTTTGTTACAGAAAACCTACGAATTTATTACAAGTTCCAGAGCTATTATTCCAACCATTTCGTTTTTCCTGTTCGCCTCAAATGTGTGGAGTTATCTGCGTACATCAGTGCACGTTTACAACGTGATTTCGTGACGTTGTCTCTAGGGGACGGCGTGAACTCGCGTTGTCTCTCAGTGCGGTGTTGCGCGATTACTCGCGGCCCATCGTTGACGATGTGCTGCGTTAGTTGTGGTTAAGAAAATTATGTTACGAATGATAATATAATTACTACATAAATCAAAAGATGCTTAACGTATGAGGAAGAGTGGGAGGAACTATATATGGGTTTTTTCTGAAAGTCTAGACGGGCCTACCAAGAACAGTTATCAAGTTTCATGTCCTACTTGCGGCTACCTATCTATTTAGATTTATTTATTTATCTATTTATATTTATGCTCATAGATTGTATTTATCTGACCTCACCAACACAGTTTTATTAATTTCTTAATTCATTAAGCCCCAAGCAAACGTCGGCGTTCGCGCACCAATTGTCTTTCTATTGTGTCTGTAATTTCCACGATTGAAAGGTTAAATCACTTGCACAATGTGTGTCTATAAATAATGTTTTATTACTATTTATTAGCTTAATAAGTCAAAACAAAGTTTACGGAGTTAACTTTGTTTTACCGTATTTTAAAATGATCAAAGAGAAAAATGGGGATGGAAGTAGGAATGTAAAAAATAGCCCTATTCAAAGATCTACCAAATATACATAAAAAATCATAATAAAAAACGGAAGAGTTTGATAACAAACACTATGACGTGAGATTTTTATATAAGACTTATTATGTTTTGATAGCTGAACAATGTTGAAAGGGATAACTATACAACATTATTTTTAGTGTATGCGAAATCTGAATATAAATAGTTTGTTTAAAATCATTAACTGAATCGTTTCCATTGTTTTTACACCATGTTAAATTTTTCTTTAAAATATTTAAAAAAAGGTCACAAGTTGGACACCACTGAAACCAAGTACAACACAGGTCACGGCATGACTTAGCGGGCATTAGGTAGCACCAGCCTACAGCTTGATGCGGGAGCAAAACCACCCCTCAATGGTCCGGATGGCCCGGTAAACATGTATTTGTGTGTATAACCAGATAACATAACAAGTTTATAACTTTGTGATATTTCACGATAGAGGTACGTACATAGATTCTTTACATAAAAATACAACATGTGTTTCGAATTTCACATATATAAAACTAATTTTGTATAGGTCCATTATCTTGAATTCTAATGCTAAAAATGCCCGTCCTTACTAATATACGTATGTAAGTGTCTGTAACTTTTGAATGCTGTGAGTAGAGCCCGCAGTTTCAGAGTTAGTACACATTTCAAGGGTTGGCAATGATCGCGCGTATTCTTATGTTTTACGAGGAAACGGTCCTAACTGCGTCCGAAGTCGAGGATACAAGGCGTATCTCAGTTTTATTTACCTCTAAAGCGGAAATCCTTTCGTTCTATTCGATTTCCGCTACAAATACCTACACAAAAATTCATTATTTACACATGTCGGATTCAAATATGAATAAAAATAGCGAATATCTCTTTAGGCGGCCTTGTTTTTCTTGTCCCTCGAGAGGAATTGAAGGCAAATGCGAAACAGACGCATTTTATTGTATCTGCTTATATAAAGTTAGTGTGACAATCCATTTCTATCGGTGTGGGAATATCCCCTTTATTCTTATGGCCAAGTAAAGTTTACGCATTCGCGGGTTTCAGTGTTGTTGAAAAGCGAATTCCTGTGGGGGGTCATAACTAAAGATTAGACCAATTTGGGGTAATATGGGGCTCGTCTGTGACCCATTTAAGGGAGGGACGTGGTAAATGGTTTTTTGAACATCGTCCCTGTGGCGTGGGAGCTAAGAATGTGTTTTTGGTAATGCGTGTTTTCGACACCTTGGATAGGTAGGTGTCCATAAGTAGGCATGTAATGAGGATAATGTAGTGAATAATATGTGAGCCACACTTTTTTTTTGTTTACCCAGTAGTAGATGCTGAAAGGACGTAATCCTTTATTATAATGAGTTACTTATTATAAAATATATTAATTAATTGTATCACTAACTGCTGCCAGCGTTTTCACCCGCGTGATAGTAGAAAATTATCTCAAAGGGACATTTCCCGGAATTTCAAAATCCGTCTAGCGGTTGGAGTGTGAAGAAGTAACAAACATACACCTATACACACACAAACTTACGCCTTTATAATAATGTGATTATAATTATCTGGTCTACTATTCCACTATTCTACTATTCCATCATCACCATCATCATTTCAGCCAATAGACGTCCACTGTTGGACATATGCCTTCCCCAAGTGTCGCCACAACTATTCCACTGCCAGGCAAAGGCTTCCTTGCATTTCTTTAATTGTTCCCAGCTCTGGGGCTACGTCTTGTCAATTCCTAAGGAAGACAGTTATCTAAATCTTCCTATGATGGGACGATCCTTCCATATTTAGAATTATAGAATAAAGTTTATTGTACACCAAAAAAGTAACAATGAATAGGCTCTTAATAAACTAGTGCGCCTCACCATCAAAGATTGCATCGCTACTTACTATCAGGTGGGATCGCAGTCAAGCACGAGTTTATCTCAATAAAAAAAAAAATGATTTTATACAAACTTAAATATACAGACCACCTTAGGATGGATTGAAAAGTGGATAGTTGACGGTGTACTGGAAATTAACAAAATATTAAATTGAACCTATTTAAATAAATTAAATTCAAAATATTTTATTTCACATAGCACATAGACCCACTTACTACGCATACTAAATACGCACTAATAAAATGTGAAAATAAGTGCACGGTTCCAATTGGTTGCTTAAAATGAAAAAGAATTGGAAAGATACTCCATGGTTAGGTACTGATTTTTACAATATTTTTTTTTTACAAATTTAGATGGATTAATGAGCTACCAGGCAACGTGATCTGTCCGTCGTGACATATGAACACTGACATTCAGGTTGAATCACTAATTCAAGTGCATTATGTGAACTGGACAAATGAATGTGTGATTAAAACGCTTGTGCGACAAAACTGTAGGTACTACGACTCACCATAGTTCGAATGCATGCTTGTGCGACACACTGAAGTTCGAAATCACGCTCTTGCGACAAACCATTGTGCGACAGTAGTTCGATACTATTGTAGTGCCACAAATTCTGTGACTACATTACTATTAAGACCAAAATTTGGGTTAAGTGCTTCCTATCCAAGACATATTAATATTATAAATGTGAAAATAACTCTGTGGTCTTGTTACACTTTCAAGGTTAAACTACTGAACCGATTTTGATAAAATTTGGTACAGAGTAACCTTGGTCTTTTTATCTCGCTTTGACGTGGACTCCACGGCTGTAATAACAGACATTCACGCAGACGAAACCGCTGGCAGAAGCTAGTATTTCATAAAGCCATCACTCTAATACTGGGATATTTCTGAAAACATTTTATAACACGTTACTAGATGCGAAAAGTCAACTGCAGAGAAACCACAATAGCTCATTTACCAGCTTGAAAATCTCCCGGGAATATTAGTGAACCCACCTCAAAGCTGTGTACCGACCATGTTGTGGCATTACGTCCCAGATATCTAAGTTACATGAAAAGAAAATCTGCAGTTTTGAGTTCTGAAACATTTTCCAGCTCAATAATATACTCGTTCGCCGCTGATTGCGTTGGTTGCAAGGGAATTTGAACTTTAGGGTTGAAAGTTAAGGTTGAAAGTGTGTCGTGGTCTGTCGGATATAAGACAAAAGGGTAATGACTGCCGGCAGTGAGACCATCTGTTGGCCTCCATAGACATTAGGGCGCGTTCTTGCAAGGCTCTCGGCGTGCGGGCGCTACACTGGGAAGCCAGCAATGTACGTCTTTTGAATTTGTTTGATCGTAACAGAAGAATTTTACTTTTAATAACTTTCCTTCCGACTTGTTACGTGATCTTCGTACGTTTGATGTATTTTCGTGTTCTTGAAGATTAGATTTATAAACTTTTTTAGAACTTTCTGATCGAATGTGAGAGTTACGTTACGAGAAATCTTTTGCTGTTTCGAGAACCTAATTAAAATTTATGATAAGTATACTTACGGGAACGATAAAAAAATCTGCTTTTTTTTTCTGAAACAATAGTTTTTATCCGCCATCTCTGTTTCTTATAAAACAATGTTACAAAAAGATGTTCAGCGACCGAGATAAGATATCCGCATCTCTAGTGTGTCATCAAATTCAGTACAACGTTAAAATAAACGCGAGCCTACAGAAAACCCAGTGTTGCGTGCAAGCAAATATCCTGGGAGGCAATTGAACAAATTCTCCGGGTGTGGCGGGACCCTATCGGACCGCAATGTCAGTTATTATATCTGTTATCTCCCCTAGTCCATTACGACGGACGCGTCGCGACTCAACGCGATGACGACGTCGACGTCAGAGGACGGCCTTACGCGTCGCGAAGGCCAAAGACATCTATTGTTGAAGCCGTTTTATGTTGTTCCATGTTTACGAATTTTAATGTCGAGGGGTTTTTATTCAGGGTGTCTTTGTGAGTGATTTTACAACGAGATTGCAAATAATTTCAATAATAAATCACAGCACTGGAAATAAGGTACTTTTTAGGGTTCCTTAACAAATGGTGACACTCAATTTATTTATTAAAACTTTATGCAACACAACGGTAAAAAGGCGGTCTTAGTGCCTTAGGCATTTTCTACCAGTTAAACAAGAGTGGTGAAGAGAAAACATGGCAGGTGCATAAAAAAAAAACAAAAAAAATAGATTATTGATAAAACAAGGGTAAAAAACAAATATATTAAACTGTTCAAGTTTCGAGCGTATCTCAATGTTCTCGCTCATTTGTCCCTCTATCACTCAGTCACAATATCTCGCGGTCTAGATTCTTCATATTTGATTTCATTTTACCTTATAGCTTTGCTCCTTTTAACTTTGCCCTACAAAGCTTTTCATTATGGTTTTTAGTTTTAATTGTGATTAAAAATATATCCTATGTTATCATTTTACATCGTATATTTTATAATGCATAGCATGTTATCATTTTACATCGTATATTTTATAATGCATAGCATGTTATCATTTTACATCGTATATTTTATCATACATAGCATGTTATCATTTTACATTGTATAAATATTTTATCATGCATAGCATGTTATCATTATACATCGTATGAATATTTTACTAAAAACTAATAAAATTTTAGTTTTTTTTTATTTCAGAAAACAATTTTTTTAAATACCAATAATCTTAAATCTTCCTACAGATGTTTCTGAAATACATTATATAAATGTATTTCAGAAACATCTGTAGAAACAACCAAGTTTCCGGAAATGACGTCAAAATTAACATACATTTTATCCGCAGTTTCAAACTAAAAAGAAATTTAAGTGTTGAGATCTTGCGAACGACAGCGTTTTAAATGACAAAACTATTTTAACAGACTTAATTTTATAGAAAAAAATTAAATAATTATAGGATTTGCATTTTGAAAATTAATAAATAGTTTAAAATGGTATTTATTAATGTAATCACAATAAAAGGCATTCTAATTGTTATGACACAAACATTTCTAAAATCGCAACACATAAATGTTGTAAGCATGATTTATGTAATTCATAATAAACGAATTAAACAACAACTTAAATAATTAAAAATAATATATACACTAAATGCCTAGCTAAGTATGACGTCATAAAACCTGCTTGGGCGGAGTATCGCCGTGCCCTCGTGGGGGTGATCGGCGGCGGAGACCTCTCGCGCCGGGCCCTGGTCGAGGCCATGGTCCGGAGCGAGGAAGAGTGGCAGGCGGTCGCCGACTTCTGCGAAGCAGTAATGCTCGCTAAGGAGGTGGCCGACCGCATCAGACAACGGCGCTCTCGCCGCCGCCGCCGGGATTCCGATCCCGATTTCCAGCCACCGTAGGCGCGGGCTTGCTGACAGTGAGCAATGGGTAGCTCGCTGTCCGGCCGTCCGGTAACCGTCCGGACCAAGCCCAAGTCGTCGACGGCGCGCACTGTTCCCGCGCGCCTCAAGGAGTTGTCAGCAACAGCAGGGGCCCAGCCGGGTCGAAGCCTACTGGGGCCAGGGTTATCCGAAAGGGCGCTCGAGCCCCGGTACGAAGGCTAGAAGGAACGGGATGGGTTTTTTAGTCAGTAAGAGTCTGACACTATCTCCCGCTCCGCCCAAGGGCGGGGGATGTCAATGCATGATTTTTCCCATCGAAAAAAAAAAAAAAAAAAAAAAAACGTCATAAAACTCCTCCGCATCGCTGTCGACTGGAAGTGTGCCCAAAAGGCTGGTGGCATTGCCACGTTGTATGGCAATGCTTATTCTCTGACCGAGGTAGAAGCCAGCCCTTGGGTCACGCGAAGCGTCAATTAAGCGTGTCGCCAATTCTTTAAAAAGCATATGAGCCGACGCCGACGAGGCTGTTATATTTCCGCCGCTTGAGGTTCTCTGCAGCCGTCGCGGCAGCACCAGCACAGCACGATGAGCTAGGAAGATGGGATGGCGCAAGAGTATCGACACAGGTAGCGTCCCACACTAAAGGCCTACCCATCTTCCAAGGAAATAAAGACATAAGTTACATGTCACATGGAGTTTCTTGCACGTCTTCTCCAAAGAGATCTATGCCTTGGAACGTGATAATAAGCTTTTTTTGGTGGTGAAAATCATCCAATGACAACCTCCGCTCTTGGGCGGAGCGGGAGATAGGGTCAGACTCTTACTGACTAAAAAACCCGACCCGTTTCTTCAAGCCTTCATACCGGGGCTCGAGTTCCCTTTCGGATAACCCTGGCTCCAGTGGCCTCCCCTACGGTGGCTGGAAATCGAGATCGGAATCCGGGCGGCGGTGAGAGCGCCGCTGCCTGCTGCGGTCGGCCTCCTCCTTTGCGAGCGTTACTGCTTCGCAGAAGTCGGCGACCGCCTGCCACTCCTCTTCGCTCCGGAACATGGCTTCAACCAAGACCCGGCGCGAGAGGTCTCCGCCACCGATTGCCAGGCCCACGAGGGCACGGCGATGCTCAGCCCATGCAATGCATACCTCGACTGTGTGCTCCACCGTGTCCTCCGGGCGTTGCACACAGTGGCGACACTCGGGTGTCACTTCCGCTTTGATCCGGAACAGGAACCTCCCAAACTTGCCATGTCCGGTGAGGACCTGCGTCATGCGGAAGGTAAGGACGCCGTGAGGTCTTTCCAGCCACGCCTCAAAGAGGAGACTTACCGCCATAATTGTGGCGTGCCCAGCACTGGCTTGCGATAGTCGTTGGCGATATTTCACCATGAGATCCTGCCGGAGCTTTGTCCGCCATGCCGTGACCTGTCGCGGCAGAGATCGTGATAATTAGCTTCACTTTTTTGACTGACTGACATTTTGACAAAACGTTTCTGATTTCTGTATGTGATCTACACATAATTATGTACATACATACCACACATGCACATACTATGGGTATGAATTACCTACGTATACACACACATAAATTATACTATGGCATGGCTTTGTTGACGTAGGTTAGTGATAGATCCAAATCGCAACGCCATAAAACCGTAGATTTAAAACTAAGCTTTATAAAACAACGTTAACATTTTATGATCACGAGCTTTTACCCATATAGATTAAACTATTCAAGGTTCGAGCTTATCTCTATAATTAATCTAAACGAATCGGCAATCGATGCGGACGCATCGACCGCTCGATGTTTCATAACAACAGCGATTCGGCGCGCGGTGCTCGGCCTGTAAGTGATCAGTTGTAAGCTCCGCCGTGCCCGAGCAAAGCCTTCAAATCAAACAAGTGTTCGGTACACCCTTCGGTTATCTGATTCCTTGATTCTCGCATCCGAGCCAATCCCCTCGGCGATGGGATCGTTCTCAATTAGAGATAAGCTCTGAATATTTTGAGCGATCATTGTAGATGACAATTTGTTTATTGATTGCTTGCTTTTTGTTGTGATTTTATTTGGCAAAGAATCAAAATAATTCAAAGATGACTCTGATGGTGAGAGAAGATGAGTGTGATGGTGAGAGCGTGTTTTTTTTTTAATTTTATTTATTTGGTTTAACAATATAGATAGATGGAGAGGGAGAGGGAGGCCAAAGAAAAGGAAGGATACCGTGACGAGTGACAGGACAGAATGGAAGAAAAAAACGTGTTGTTCCGAACCCAAATAAAACGAGGCAAGGGCAGGAACATGATGATGGCTCACCAATAGTAGACACGTAGACAAAGATACGAGACACATCAAATAAACTTACAGACAAGTGTAGCAATTCCTTACCGGAAATTTATTACGTATGTTCTATTAGGGCAATTCAAATCTCCATCCATGCAGGCAAATCCGCTGGCAGCAGCTAGTTAACAAGTAAATGGTTCAAGAGATAAAGAACCGCAGAAATGTATTTTGTATCGAAAAATGGTATCAGATTAAGAGTGTTCATAAAAGTACTGAAACTACGAATTTTATTTCTCCATTGAAATACATTCGCTCATATCTCATAGAGCAGCCATTGTATGGAAAGATGATAGATAATTCTAACTAATATTATAAATGTGAAAGTGTGAATGTTTGGATGTTTGTTACTTAATCACGCAAAAACGGCTGTATGGATTTGGATGAAATTTGGCATGCATATAACCTTTGACATGGAAAAGAACATAGGCTTCTTTTTATCCCGGAAAACATCTTATTCCAACGGGAAAACACGTTTAGTGTGATAACCGAAGTCGCGGGCGGACAGCTAGTTGCTTTATATTATTAAGGTGAAAGTTTGTATGCATAAGTGTGTGTATGTTTGTTACTCTTTTGCGCTTAAACAGCTGATCGGATTTGGATGAAACTTGGTACAAGGGTAGAGCATGTCCTAAAATAGCCTATAGGATAAGTTTCATCTAGATAATATGTTCTCTTGAGATAATTTTATACATTTACGCGGGCGAAGCCACTGGCAGTAAAAATATTATTTAAGCGAATGTTTTTATTAAAGAGTGTATACCTATTGTTTGTCTCTCTCACGCTTAAATTAGGTTCTGAGCTAATTTAGATAAAATTTGGCACGGCCTTACCATGTCCAGAAATTGTTTTTTTTTCATTCCAGGAATATGAGCCCTTGAGATAATTTTCAACTTCCACGCGGCCGAAGTGTATATTTACTCCAAAATAACAATACGAAAAAAAAAGCGGAAAGATTTTTCTGTGTAGCAAAGAGTTTCGAAAGTGAAATAATAAGGCTTCATTCATGTCTTTGTGCTGAGGATAAATATTTATCTATTCAGCTAAGCGTGTATTTTCACGATAACATGTTTTCTCACTTGTCGAGTTCTTGTTTCTCCTCCACAATAGTGTGACTCCCGCTGGAATATTCAAATATGTTAATACGCTTTCTTATTTAGTTGATACGACTGTTGATATTCTCTGTGTGCCTGAAAGATGGTACAATAAAAGATAATATTTTTACCGAAATAACTGCGGCAAAAACGCTGCGAAAATTCCATGTGAGAATTCCGGCAATCGCGCAAAATTGTAACGCCACAAATTTGATTTTTGCCACGAATTTTGTGTTGTTTAACGTTAACGAACCTAGATATGATTTTAACTTAACAACTTAATTGAATATTTAATAAGTTAAATCAAAACAGTGTCAACAAATTACAATTATGCTCATGGAGGTAGATCGTGGAAACAAAATAATTGCTTGACAAATGATAGCAATAAAGCAATTTTCAAACAATCTGCCATAATAACAAGTGTTAACTTTAATGATAATTGAATATTAATTGTTTGACATTACAGCTGACAGACAAACAAAAGAGACATCGTAATTATAACAGGATAATATTAATTGAGCAATAATTGATGTGGAAAACCACTTTCCGCAAGTCACTTTGCTTGCGTGTCAAACGAGAATCTATTAGAAAATAATCCCATAAGAAAAAGTGTCCCATGTCCCAATCCAGGTCATCCATCGAAAGCGTGGGCTTGGGGACGGTGTGCAATGGGTAGCTCATCGTCCGATTAGAGCTTAGCTCGCTTTAAAGCCGCGCTTACCGCGAAAGTACAGTTACTACTACTACTTGCAGTTAAAAGTGATTTTGATCAAAACATTTTTGACTATGGAACATGTAGTGAAATAATATCAATAAATTAAGTTACAGTTATATTAATATAAGCACTGACGTGTTATTTAAATCCACTGAACAGTTTTTTTTTTATGAGATTAGTTATCCTGATTGTAAGCAAATAATATATATAATATGGGTGTCGTGGTCAGATCTTATACATTGATCGCTTCATGATATGGCCAAATAAAACTGACCAGATCGTTTAAACATTAACATTTGATGATATGCCAATCCTCTTTTGGCCATATCATTAATGTAGGATTTTAATGATAATAAAAGGTCTAAAGAAAGTAGGCCACATGGGGATTGAAATATCATCAAACTTTAACGTAACGATCTGGCCAGTTTTTTTGGCCATATCATGAAGTGATCAATTTCTAAAATCTGGCCACGAAAGGGTACCGACCGACGCACTATAATTTTAAACATTTTTCATCAAAAATTTTCATTTTTCTGTGTCTGGGTGTAATTTATCTACGAGTATATTAAGTGTGTATTCAGAAATATATAAGTATATTTATCAGTTGCCTAGTACTCATAACACAAGCTCTGCTTAGCTTGAGACTAGACGGTGTTGTGTGATAGTTGTGGAATATTATTATTATATTATAAATAATATATACTCGTAAATTAAAATTACCCAATAAAAATAGAGCTGAAATCGTGCGTTTATTATGTTACATGGTGTATCTACCTAACGAATATTTGCATGCACAACACAACCCGGTTATGACAATTCCAGGAAAAATATAAGCACGCAGGACCGAGGGACAGGGGATAACGGTAGTCACCTTAAAAGCGATTTAATGCGCCGACGGTACAACGGAGGCACATTAAATGACCCCTGTAATACATCTTGAATATTCACTGGGGCAGGAAGCAGAGGTCTCCACATTAATATGGCCGACACCTGTGACCCAAGTGTCTGCTCGGTATGAATGCGGTTACAAATATGATATGGAGGACGTTAGGTATCATATTTGTAACCGATGGGATGGGTAATATTCTTTCTTTTATAGCTGTTCTGGCTGTAATCGGGACTCAATATTAGTTTTTGTATTATGTTCTATTGGTTTTTAGCTCGACTGCGATGCGAATGGAAGTAGTTTTTCAAGTATAATAGATAATAATAATATAATAATATTCCACAACTTTCACACAACGCCGCAGAGCTTGTGTTATGAGTACTAGATAACTGATAAACATACTTATATATTTCTAAAATACATACATAATATAGATAAATCACACCCAGACACAGAACAAATGATCATGCTCATCACACAAACATTTGTCCTGGGTGGGAATCGAACCCACGACCTCCGGCATAGCAGTCAGGGTCACTAACCACTAGACCTACAGGCCAGTCATGATGTTAAGTTGTCTGACAGACTAATACAAGAATACGAGGTGAGTGTTCAAAACAGTTCTGCATTCGTTTACCAGGATAGTTCGGAACAAAGTAGGTAATGGTTTTTTTTAGGTGGGTAATCAATCATCACCACCTCCCACCACACATCTCCCACCTTTGGGTGGAGCGGGAGGGTTTGTCAGACTTTTATTGACTAAGGGTCTTTAAGTCAAGAGTGAATAGATTGCTTCTAGGTAAGCGTGCTCCATCGTCGGCCACATCATCGCTTACCATCAGGTGAGATTGTGGTCAAACGCGAGCCTATCCATTATAAAAAAAAAACTCGTTTCTTCAACTCGTTGGTTGTTGTGTTGCTGAAATCTCCTTGAGGCGTGCGTGACTCAGTCTGGGCGGTTACCGGACGATCGGACGGCGTACTACCCATTACTCGCCGTCCGCAAGCTTGAGCCTAGGGTGACTGGAAATCGGAATCGGGATCCCGACGGCTGGGGTGTGAGGGCCATTACTTCGCGCGTGCGGCCGCCTCCTTTGCTAGCATTACAGCTTCGCAGGAGGAGGCGGCCGCCTGTGAAGATGAGGACGCCTTGTTGTCGTTCCAGCCATTCCTGAAAGAGAAGGCTTACCATAGGGTCAATATAATTATATTTTATTTAGTCCGTATTTTAGATTATAAAAAAATATTGGATAAGTAGTTTTTCTTTTTTCGATTAAACAAAAAATCAGTCAATAAACGTTGTTACTACGTACTTTTGTCTGTTATTCAAACTGTCATAATTGAAAAGTGTAAGACCCTACACAGGATAGGTACATACCAAAACAAGAAATCGTCAAAAACGAAATATTTCCGTATATAAGAGTATCTGTCGGTCATTCCACTTATTCCTTTGCCTTTTTTTAAGACTATTCGTAGAAGTCGGTACTACCTTCGATATTAAATCCGGAATATTATTGCATCAAGCGGTTTTAACCAGTACCAACCAGTATTCCATCCGTAGGACCTGGATTCACTAATTGTATGTAGGTATGTGTTAAACATCCAGTGTGACTGTGCACATTGTTATAGCCTTGCTTTGTTATTGTGACCTAAATGACATTTTTTTTGGTAGGTAAATGGAATTATTTTTTTACGTACCTTCTGATTGATTGCGGTTATAAATAACTACATCATTGTTAATCATCTCTCAGTACCATCTTTTGTGACAATTTGTTTCTGATTTTATACTGTACGGTACGGCTGATCTGGTACGGGTCCAGCGTCATCATCATCATCATCATCAGCCTTTTAATGTTCCCATTGCTGGGACTCAGGCCTCCTCTATAGAAGAGGGGGTCTAGCGTAAATGGCATTAAAGATGTCAATAATCTTACAGTGGTGAGCAATTGTATTTTTTTTTACTTTTTGTTTATTTATTTATTATATACTTTATTGTGGTTACATACAAACATAACAAAGAAAAACTTATATCTAAAACACGTACAATGGGTGGCCTTACCGCATTCCGCGATCTCTTCCAGGCAACCAAGAATAGACAGTTTAGTTTGAAAAAGTCAAATCAAGCAACTTCTCCAGCTCTGGGTTGAGCGAGAAGGATTTTCAGATTAAAATCTACAGATCTATCTAGGATTATCTATTACACACTAAAATCCATTAGTGTTCATTCAGTTACTCCTTGCAACCCAGATCGCGGTGACCCTTTCAAAAAATCGGAAGAATCCCACATCAATATTAATATTTTCAATGCACACCGCATTAAAAGAATTAATCTACTTATAATCTACATTCATAAAAAAAATCACACTTATTGCAATTAAAAATCTAACTCCTTACATTAAAATTAATTTGTACCACAACTGCGCAACAGTCAACGCTAATCCGTACTATAAGTACATCTATAAATAACTGTTAAAATGTCAGTTCTAATGCGGCCCGGACCACACTGGTCGACTAAACCCAGGGTTGCCAACTTTCTTAAGAAGAAATAGAGTATATCTGATGTTAGAAGAAATCATTAAGAGTACAGATTAGAAGAAAAGAGTACCCTGACTTTACTTTTTGCGAAATAGATGTTTGGTTGTTTTAAAATGATTGTATGTATCATTTTCAATGATGTCATAGTTTTAAAAGAAGAAAAGAAAATTTGTTTTTCTTTTTTTTCAGTAAAATACAGAAATAGTAGAATTTCATTTAGTTTAGTTCAATATGAAATCAAAATACCTAGAGTATTTTACTACTAGTTTTTTCTTTTGCGTTCATGAATTTTAAAGTAATAATAATAATAATTCGTTTATTTTTCACACCACAATACCACAGCAATTAAAAAACTAAGACAATAACAATAATTGGATTGGATACTATGGGAGACTGCTCCCTAAACTAGGCTTTTGGTCTGTATTTCAGGTCACCAGGTCTTCCCCT
Organism: Mythimna albipuncta; assembly: GCA_929112965.1. Taxonomy (NCBI): domain Eukaryota; kingdom Metazoa; phylum Arthropoda; class Insecta; order Lepidoptera; family Noctuidae; genus Mythimna; species Mythimna albipuncta. The sequence continues at coordinate 12,337,389 of OV815977.1, read as the reverse complement.
CTTTTAATAGATGTAATTACAATATTGTATTTTCATTATTCTCTCTCAGAGATGTTATATACGAGTTTTGTAAATATTGTGCTATGTTGTGCGAGTGTGTCTGTATTTGTGTAGTCCTCATCAAAATAGAGTATAATACTCTATATTAGAGTACGATTGGCAGCCCTAACTAAGCCTCATGCACTGGCGAATGCGAGTCGTAGTTCACCTGCTCTTCGCTTTAAGTGGACGTCACAGAGGAGGCTGGCCATCCCCTTTGTCTGCGCCGAACTCTCACCGAAGCGGTTTATTCAACTTAAGCTCCCAAAGCCTGCCCTCAGACAACAATCTTGACCTAGGACTTGCTTACTTATTGAGGTGCAGTTTGATGGCGCTTGTGGCTTTTTGTTTGTACTTGACAATTGGCTTTTTGAATATTGTCTGTTTTTTGGTAGGGTAAAAACTTTTTGTACAGAACCTTTTCTGACTAAAAAGTTTATGCTTGTTCTAACTTCACTTCGTGTGTTGAGTGTTCTATTTTGAAACGCGTGTTAAACACTTGCGCTGTCGACGACTCGAGTTTGGTCTTTACCAGATGGCCGGACGGTGAACTACCCATCGCTCTTAATGCAAGTTGTATATTCTATTCTAAAAGTACGTGGAAATAATAATGTGGTAGTTAGAATGGTTAGAACCCAGAAAACTACCGCATTTCTCAGATTAACATATTTTTAAGGGCTAATTATGAAATAATAGCTACCTTACGTAATAAACTTATAAATTAATGACCGACTTTGTCTACAGACAATTATGAAATTAAAAAGTTATTTTGTAACATGGAAGGTAGGTTTACTATACAATAACTTTTATTCCATTAAATTACAGCAGTTTTCAAATCATAGATATTACTTGACATTCACAAAGTAAAACTTTCAAATCACAACTAACTAGAGTCGTTTAAAATGAATAGTAGTTAACCACAATGTATTTTTGATAAAGAGTAGGTACAGTACTGCGAATCTTAAAGATGTTTAGACATAGAGTATGTCTAAAAAGTTAAACGATTAGGGAAATTATTCGGATACAATGATATCTGTTGTAGTCATCACTGGTTTAACAATCAAGGTTGAATAAAAGGTCTTGATCATTGTTTACTAATAAGGTCTTATAAAATACCTACTTCGAATGTAAATATTTTTTTAAGTCATTCAATTAGGGACTTTTTAGAAATAAACAAGTGCGATCGATTTTCGTTTAGAATATATTTAACTCCATTAATGATAGAAGATAGCGGGCCACACAGTAGAAGTGTGCCCTGCTTAGGCAAAGCATCACCGTATCCTTTTGGGGGCGATCGGCGGTCAGCTGGATCAAAGCCTACTGGGGCTAAGGGTCTGCTTCTGAAAGGCAGGCTCGGCCCAGGTTTGAAAGGCAAGAAGGAACAAGATGGATTTTTTGGGTAGTCAGTAAGAGTCTGACACTATCTCCCGCTCCGCCCAAGAGCGGGGGTTGTCATTGGATGATTTTTTTCCACTATAAAAAATGGCGTATGCGACTGAGAAAAAGTAGTAGGTTAATAGTATCTACTATACTAAATAATTTGGTATGCCTATTTTCGACAAATTTATGGCGACACTTAGGGGATGCCTATGTTCAATAGTGGACGTCTTTCGGCTTAAATGATGATTTAAATAATATCTATAATTTATTTGTATTTCTTTGTATTACGTATCTCTATGAAAACCCGATCGAAACTGAATTATAAATTATGCGTGATGTTTATTGAGTTAATTGGCCGTAAATTATTGCCTATACACACACATCGACACATTCGCTGATTGACGTTATGTTGCGAATTATGCCATGAAATCCAAGCTTATGTCTTGGATTTCATAATATCAACAGTCGATTTAATGTCGAAATTATGTTTCCGCAGTAACTTTAGACTAAGTTTGTAAAAAGTATCTTAATGTACATGTTAAAGTTGGCAGTTAGATCAACTTCAACACGTAAAGATATTTTATTTTGCGTGAGTCTACAGTAAAATATGTCTAAAACCTACCTTTTTTTGTGTACCTAAAAAGGTAAACAAAAAAGGTAGGTTTTAGACAAATTTATGGTATGAAAATATGTACATAAACAACTTTCTCGATAACTGAAAAGATAGAAATTGTTAAAATAAACACATAAGTACATGGTGCGTCCAGAACTGGCGAAAGCGCCGGTCGCGAGCTGTCCGCGAGTCGCTTGCGAACGGCGCGCGTACATTTAGAACACGTCTCGCGAGCGGTGTATTCGCCAGATCTGTGGCTTGATTCACATAAAATCAAACAAGCCAAACCTCGTTAAAATTTTATAGTCGTTCGATCGAAGTCCTATCCAAAAGCGGTATTCATTATTATTATATTATTTCCAGTTACATTAATAAGTATCTACCTAAATCGATTGTTCGACCACACGGCTTTAAAATCGATGTCGTTCAAACTCGATTGACGGAAGTGAATACGGAAAAATGGTCTAAACGACTAAATCGCTACGATATCGTTACGGTTTTGATTACGTGAATCGGGTTACTGGACGCGCCATAATAATTCTATCGGAGACCATATTAAAAAAAAAAAAAAACTGTTAGAATCTAATAACACTAACAAAGTCAGTAATGTTGAAGTAGCCTTGTAAGACAACTCCAAAATAATATGATCAAATATTAACCATAATTCTGGAAATTATGTTTAACTTTATCATGCTTGACCGTTCATACAAGTCTCCTAATCAATGAAAAAGTTGCATTCAGCGGCATTGATACAACTGTTGACAATGACTTTTTCTCTATTCATAGATAATTTTAGGTTAGGTTAGGCTAGACTTATATAAATCATAGACTATTTTTTATTCTCCTACCCCCACCTCCACTTTTTTCTTTGGTTATTTAGGCATATGGCTAACGTTTATCGAGTTGGCAAGTATTAGTTTGGATTTAGATTTCAGTTGTACTAATCAAATTGTCGTTCACGCGTTTGTGTGCTTTTAATGATGCAGGAAAATGTGAAAAAAAAAAATTGAAAGAAATGTTAAAATTTAGCGCCATATTTATGATATTTTAAACCTTTTTTTATGAGTTTTTATAAAGTAATGTGTGAATTCCTTATAATTACGTATTAAATCATCACTTCATAAACTAAACCGCAAGCGAACTCTTTAACTCTATTAAAATATGAGTATTCATATTTTAATATCCTTTATAACAGTATAAAAAACGACTACTAATAAAAAGGCGTTGAATATCAATTTTTGTTTTATGAATTGAGTGTTGTTTTCTCGTTCATTTTCAGTATTTTCATATATGCGAATATATATATATATATTTTTTATTATTGATAGGCTCGCGTTTGACCACTATCTCACCTCACTATATTCCAACAACCTATTAAAATGTAGTCTTTATTATGCAAATATTCTTAATAGAGTTTTCAATACTTGAATGTTTTAACAAATAATAACTAAATTTTGTTTTGCAATTCGAACAAATTGAATTTTTCTAATTGCAAAAGTAAGAAATTATGTGGTGCATGTATGCAGCAGAATACCTATGCAGTAATAAACATATTTATTAGTAAAAATTACATTTACAAGTCACAATATATTTTAATTAAATGAAGTAGTTAGTAGTAATATTCCTCATGTAAAGTACTAGTATTTGCCCATGGTTTCGCCCGCATACATAAAATATAGCCTATGTCACTCAGGAATAAAGCAGCTTACGACCGGTGAAAAAAAAATCGCAATCGGACCAGTATTATCAGGGACTTATTCCGAGGGGAATTGAACCCACAACATCAGCGCAGCAGCCAACCGCTCAACCACTGCGCTAAAAGTGCCGACAATTATTGTAGGGTCATAGTAGCCAGGATCGTCAGATATAGTAGAAGTTGTTATGGAAACCAATAGGTGGATATACTATACAAGTCAAGTACGGAAGTGTCGGCGAAGTCAATAGTACGGAAGGCAGCTTGACAACGGGATTTCAACGGATACTCACACCGCTTGACAGAGTCGAATCTGGACTGAATTTGCGCGAGCCGAGCAAACGTTAAGTGTTCGGCGAGACTGGAAAAATGGATGCGAGGCGGGCGCGGTACGGTAGTCTCAAACATAAGAACTCCATTTGAGTGTCCATAGAGGGCACGCGGGCGCGGGAAGTGGCGTGGTGAAGGCTTGCCATAGTTCATTCATACGAGTGCGCGGGCGGCGAGCCGAAACCTTGTCACTGAACCCACGCCGCTCCCCACATCGCGGTGGCAGTCTGGTCAAGAAACAAGCGCAACTTCTCGCGTCTGCGCTGCTCTCGGCACCACGCTACCAGTAAGACCGAGCACTAAAGGTGACAACCGTATTGACGCAATCCCCTTTTCTCTATCGGCAGCCGCGTGGGCAACACTGCTCTAGAAACTGTCTCACGGCTCTTTGTGAAGTGAATACTTAGACCCTACATCATAATAAATAACTTGCGTAGTCTGGAATAGTATGTTGATTGCTCGCTACCCACTCACCGCCCACAAAATAGAGTTCTGGGCACGCCACAATCATGGCGGTAAGTCCCCTCTTTGAGGCGTGGCTGGAAAGACCTCACGGCGTCCTTACCTTCCGCATGACGCAGGTACTCACCGGACATGGTTCGTTCGGGAGATTCCTGCACTCGATTCATGCGGAAGTGACGCCCGGGTGTCGCCACTGTGCGGAACGCTCGGAGGACACGGTGGAGCACACAGTCGAGGTGTGCCCTGCTTGGGCGGAGCATCGCCGTGCCCCCGTGGAGGCGATTGGTGGCGGAGACCTCTCGCGCCGGGCCTTGGTTGAATGGCCTCAACCAAGGCCGGAGCGAGGAGGAGTGGCAGGCGGTGGCCGACTTCTGCGAAGCAGTAATGCTCGCAAAGGAGGAGGCCGAACGCATCAAGCAACGGCGTTATCGCCGCCGCCGTCGCCGGGATTCTGATCCCGATTTCCGGCCAACGTAGACGCGGGCTTGCGGACAGTGAGCAATGGGTAGCTCGCTGTCCGGCCGTCCGGTAACTGTCCGGACCAAGCCCAAGTCGTCGACGGCGCGCACTGTTCCCGCGCGCCTCAAGGAGTTGTCAGCAACAGCAGGGACCCAGCCGGGTCGAAGCCTACTGGGGCCAGGGTTATCCGAAAGGGCGCTCGAGCCCCGGTATGAAGGCTAGAAGGAACGGGGTGGGTCTTTTAGTCAGTAAGAGTCTGACACTATCTCCCGCTCCGCCCAAGGGCGGGGGATGTCAATGCATTATTTTTCACACCAAAAAAAAAAAAAAAAAATAGAGTTCTTGGAAAGAACTTTCACTGTGATCGGCATCCTAAGCCAACAAAGAAATACTAATGAAACAAAGAAATTCGTGGTCAAGGCATCAATCAAATTAAAATTAATTTATAAAATATTAATAATATTCCAAAACTTTCACACAACGCCATCTAATCCCGAACTAAGCAGAGCTTGTGCTATGAGTACTAGATAACTGATAAACATAATTATGTATGTCTAAATACATAAATGTTATAGATAAATTATACCCAGACAAAGAACAAATGACCGTGCTCATTACGCAAATATTTGCTCTGGGTGGTAATCGAACCCACGACCTCCAGCATAGTAGTCAGGGTCACTAACCACTAGACCAACAGGCCGGTCATTTCTATCAATCAGTTTCCATAAAAATGTCAACTATATCTGACGACCCTGGTAACTTATCTCCTTTGCTAACTGTACCGCTATCAAACATTACTTAACCCACAAATAAAACAGTGTTAGTTCCCCCAGTAAATTACAGCAGCCGTATATTTATTTGGTAGTGCATGGCAACAACTTGGTGACCATATTCGAACAGCATTCGTCACGGATTACATTCTCGCCACAACGTGTGTTACAATGGTGCCCAGTCATGTGACATTAATTACTCCGCACTAATTATTTTGAAACATTCTTTAGTGCTGTATGTTTGGATTTTATTTTTGTTTTTGCAAAAATATTTTACATTAAAGTAATAGCCAACTATAGTGCTTAAATACAGCATTAAACTTCCTTCAGCACTTCTTTCAGCATTACTACAGCACTATACTTCCTGCGGGACAGGCCTTGCCTAGTGCAGGAAGTCTTCGTTAATTTAATAATGAAAACAAAATGTTATAGCAATACCGACACCCTGTAACCTCTTTGCATTAATAAAAAAATATAAATATAAACAATACCTAGTTAGAGTCATGTTAAGTCAGAATATTGTTTCTAGGCAAGCGTGTTCCATCGTCGGCCACATCATCGCTTACCATCAGGTGAGGTAGTGGTCAAACGCGAGCCTTCCATAATAAAGAAGAAGGATTTTAAGGTACTGTAAATTAATTTTTACACTGTAATCCCACCTGATAGTAACCAGTGATGCAATCGTTGATTCTTTACTCTAGCCTTGAAGACACCTATGTATATTTTAATAAATAATTTGGCTAATCTCAACATAGAGGAATGTCTGATTTCTGCAAATTAAATTTGGCGCTCCTATTAACTAAAAATAAACTAATCTAAAAATGTTGACTACAGCGCCATCTCGCGAGAATATGACCACGTTAGGGCTCGTAGTTTTCTCCGTAATACACAAACTCATGCCTTTTATCATAGCTAGTACAGTTGCCATCACGGATCTTGAACACTTGCGCAGAAGTCAAATATTCGGTCTCTTTAGTAGTGCGAAGTGCGACGCGGGGGCGATAAGTGTCAGTGATGGCTGGCCGCACCATCGCGTCATAAACGTCACTCCTGATTCGTTCACTGCGTTGCACCATGTATCTAACAACGAAGACGATTTGCTCGCCAATGTATGGAATGCGCAAAGCGATCCGCACTCTGACTTCGAGCATTCAAGATCCGTGATGTCAACTGTATTTTATAGAAACTGGATATTTAGTTACATTAACGTAGACTGGAAGCTGATGGAAGATGATCGTCCTTCCTCTTGTTTCACCCAGAGAGGGAATAGTTATGTGATGATTCCTCATATAAAAACCCAAGAGCTAAAAAATAGCTTTGCAAGCTAAGCTAAACTAACTGAGCTTAGCTCTTGGTTTGCAGTCGAGGTGAACATCCTACCTCAAAGAAGTCATCAACAGGCAACAGGTAAGGCATCTTTGCAAAGTTTTGATTGGCCAGGTTTTAAGTAAAATTTGTATTCAAACTTTACTGCTGCTTCATTGAGGTGTAAATTGAAGGCCGACTTGGAAACTAATTCCGTGCGGAAAAAGTTACGAGGAGCGTAGGACAGAGAGCTTTCTATTTGTAGCGACGCTTTCGTTGAGTACTAATGTTTTATAGGAGAACTAGTAACCCGCCCTGGCTTTGGTCGGCTGAAAATTATATACGTTACTAGCTGATCACCATATAAATATAAAAAAGAAATGAACGTAAGCATGTATGCTTAACGTATGAATGCGATACATATTTGTTTGATATATATGAGAAGTAAAACGAAAAGTGGAGATAGCATAGTAAAATATAATATTAATTCATTTATTTGCCTGAAGCATGATTTAAACTATAACAGAAACGAGATTCTTCATGTTTCGCCTTTTATTTAGCATGTAAATTTTAATTTAGACTATTTTATTTTTTGAAACAATACAAACAATCCTGTTTATAATATACCAATTAGAAAAATGCAAATAAATTAAATAACTAAAACATTAAATTAAAATAGTACATTTTGATACAAGTAGAGAAAGTTTGTCATTGTGACCAGAATTCATGTTTGTTATGAAGCTGAGTGTTACCGCGACTTTCCACGTGTTTCAATCGACGTTTTTCAACACATTTACGAATAAATAAATAAACCCGCTCATCGCTCAGCGTCCAGCCTAATACGATAAGTAACATTTTATTGTAGCGAGCACTAGTGTATTTATCGCCGCGCCCGGGCGTCCGGGCGTACTTTAAGCGTTAAATGATGAATACGCGTCTATGAAGCTACGCGTTTTTGGACAGTAGACCTTAGTCTAACAGTGGACATCTTTCGGCTGAAATGATGATAATGATAACCAAGTTGTCCAATGTGTTTCAAGCCGCTGCATATACTACGATATCGAAAGGAGATCGCATAAGTTGGTTTGTTTATATATAACGAACTAGCTTGTAAAATATACTTTTAAGGAATTTCCATTTCTAGAATAGGTTTCGAAATTAGTAGAAAAAAAGTGTGTTGTTTTTAGTATTGAAATAACTTTTGTAATGCAATAATGTCTGTTTGAAGAGCCAGCAGTTCTTGTTCGTATCGAGAGTTTTTTTCAAAAAGATCCCAAACCGACACCTACTGACGGCCCATACTTACTGTTCCTACGCACCTCAAGGAGTTGTCAACAACCGCAGGGGCCCAGCAGGGTTGAACCTACTGGTGCCAAGGGTCTATTTCTGAATGGAAGGCTCGGCCCCGTTATGAAAGGCAACGAAGGAACAGGGTGAGCTTTTTAGTCAGTAACAGTCTGACACTATCTCTTGCTCCGCCCAAGGACGGGGGATGTCTCTGGTTGATTTTTACCCACCGATAAAACAAAACTAAAACTGACAACTATTTTAGCTGAGGTAGGATAACACTTAGATGCGCAGCGCAGACGCCGTGACAACGCTGCGTCTGCGCTGCGTATACGTTTATCGAATGCCTACGCTGGACAAACGCTAGTGTGAAGGCGAAGGGAAAAAAGTTGTTAATTCATAAATTCAACTTCACAATCTCCAAAACAGCTTCTTAATCTCTGATCAATCTGCCGAGCACGGAGGCTGTCGACAGACTCAATTACTTCATTAACGCAGAGTTCTGTCGAGAGAATAAGGCGTCTAAAATCATTAATAACGTTACATTCATAGTCACTTCATTTTAATTCCAGTCCTCGGAAGCAGGCGAAGAGGCGTAATCACGAGGAATAAGCTCGGCCGTGACGAAAATAACTGTAACTTATGTTTTATTAATTTTGTGAGATTATTGTATTACAGTTGAAAGAAAAGAAATTTTGTCCTCTTCATGTGTCTTGGTTTTCAATAAGATTTATCTTCTGGTAGGTACCTGGTGTGTGTTACTACGCAATTTATTTTTTAATACTTTCATTTTAATGGTCTCTAATCCATCTTTGCATTAAATGGCAATGCTTTGTTATTGTATTTCTAATGAAATCAGTTTTGGGCACATCTATTGTGTTTCAAAGTCATAATATTTACCCCTACTTTTTAATTAGTACAAAAAAAATGGGGCTGTATCTGTACCCGATACTGATCATATTTTTGTATTCAAAAGTAGAAAAAACCGGAATTTTAAAATTGACCACGAAAAGGTAAATTCATCATAGATTCAATCATGCATAACAATTGCTAGTAGAAAATACTGCGGGCAGTGTTTTTCCATTTTAATCGTCATTTATTCATTCATAATCCTGCACAATATTTCCATAAATTGAGAGACATTTTGGGATAAACACAAACGCTAATAACTTTGCTGTTTATGAATATTATTTATTGAGACTTTACTTAAATAATAACAAGGGCTTTTCTAATAAGCCATTTAAGTATTTGTACTAAATAAAAATTAGTGGTGTATATAGAATTATTCATTTTGTGTGATCTGAAAATTTAGTTTTATGTTCTTTTTTTGTGCTTGTGCGATTAACTCCCACCAAGTTATTAAGAGCCTATACACTCATTTTTTATGTTAATTAGTTTATTCATTCTAGCGACGAAGAGACCCAAATTATAATCGGACGGGAAGACCGATACAGGCAAATTGTTCCAATCCTTCAATATACTCGTTATAAATGACAAGACGAAAAGCTTAGTCCGAACCGTAGAGTTATTAACAACATAAGGGACTAAGGGTTGACACTCGCCGCACGTCGGGTTGTCTGATGGTACAAAAGGTGTTGGCGGAATCGAGTCATGTGATTCCTGCGCATATTCTCCAAATTGCATCCTATTAAATACTAATAGGCTTGTCACCCTACGCAAGTGCAATGCGTAGGCTTTGTAGATTGAAAGCTTTTAAAAGGTAATAACAAATAGTACATTTTGAGACAAGTGCAAAAAGTTTGTCATTGCGACCGAGGTGGAATCCGCGCGAGCCGTAGGCGAGTGTGTTATGGAGGCGAGGCCTGCAGTGACAAATCTGCACGAGTTTCAAACTACTTTTGACAATACACTCACTGAAATGTATAAACGGGGATTGACTGGCGACTCGTGGGGGACGACGCGCGTCCATAATGATACGACAAATGTAATAAAATTATGGCGGGGGAGAGCACGCACGACACTTTTGCACTTGTGCGGGAAATAGCCGATTGCATGCCTGTAAGCGGTGGGATAAGAGCGGAATTTCAAGTGAGTGTATTGAAAATATATTTATAGAAATTATTACTTGTAACCTAATTACTTACCTACATACCTACGTAGGCATATGCAAAAACAAATTAATTTAGACGTTGAAGTATTCCTCCATATCGCTGTCATTTCTGCATAACGGAAACGTGCCCAGAAGACTGACGGCATTGCCACGTTGAATGTCAAAGCTAATTCTCTGGGTAAAGAACGAGCTTGCCCTCTGGTCACGCAAAGTGTCGATCAGTCGGTGAGAAATGTCTTTGTAATATGACATGCATTAGTTCAATTTGGTTATTTCTTTGTGAGGTGTCCCTTTCTACGTAATTATAATTTGAATTAAATTAAAATATAATCATTTACCTGTCCTTGACACGTGTCATTTATAAGGATCGGTACAACATTTCTTCTTGGATTCTATGTAATCAGCCGACATTAACACACGCTAGCATTGAATCTTTTTTTAGGGTTTTGTTCCTAATTCAGCAAAACCGGAACTCTTATAGGTTCACTTTGTTGCCTTAGCTAGCTATCAAATCTACTATTCCTTGGAGCTACTTCTATGTTAACGCCATTATTGCCCATATTTTGACTCTCGCAAAGATATTAAAACTTATAGGGTACTTCCACCCTATAAGTTCCGTCCTATAGGGTGTAATAGAACGAGTACATACAGAAAAAAAATTCAATGCCATAAAATAGGTATATCATAAAATAATTACTTTTAGCGATTCAGAAAGATCTTCGTGAGTCGAACTATTACGACATATAAGCAGGTTTTTTCTCCATCCTTTATATTCCTTCATCCTTTTTTTTTCCTTTATTTCTTTCAGTCACTTTACTAATTTCCCTCGTCTCTAAAATGCATAATAAAGCCTTGTGTATAAAGAATGAAGACAATTTGTCAAACTAAATTCAACAAGTTTTCCACTTGCAACTAAAAACTAACATTTGTTAGTTATCAGCCGTTTAGTTCACGGCCGGCAGTTGGGGGAATAAGCCTATTTCTTACTCTAATTTCATTCAAGTCTTTGCCAGTTTACACGTCTGCCGTGAGGCGGCACACTTAAACTTTTACCTAAATAAATAAACGGGAGTACCAACATAGCAACATTGTAAGGAGTTTATACCTATGTTGGTACTTAGTTTGATATTCTTCCACTGGGATGATATTTGACAATATTTCAAGGAAATTAGGCTTTTTTTCTTTTTATTTCACAATTAGTCATATTTCGTCCGGCCAGTATATAGTAGCAACCTAGGTGACATGGGTATGTCTAGAAAATCAAACGATTTTTTGAATATTCATCATACGAGTATCATTTAAAAATACTTAAATTCGATACTTTTTAGTAGCTTCTTCTATTAGTAAACAATTATGAAGATGTCATTCTGAACCTTGATTATTGAACCAGTGTTGAACATCAGATTTCATTTTACTCTAATAATTATCCAAGTTATTAGAGTTTTTAGACAGACTTTAGTATGTAGCAACCTTGAATTAAGCCTGACACTGATTCTAAATGAGCTGGCACTTATGTTACAGGTTGTTGCTACAAAAATATCTACTTTTCCCTTAAAGTTACTCGATTTTTTATGGGGAAATTACTATATTATCGGTCCAAGTGTGGAGGGAAAGATATCCCAATCCTCCAAACTTCATCTTTCCGGCAGAACATTTGCCATCGGGACGCGAACTGCAGTGGCCAATCTGGAAGTCTCTGAACCGACTGCGGACTCTGGTTGGCCGTTGCAGAGGAAATCTAGCCAAATGGGGTTTCCTTGACTTATCGCAAATACAGTGCCAGTGTGAAGCCCCTTCACAGGATATGCGTTACCTCTTTTTCTGCCAAAGCATGTACAACTACCTGCATCCTTCACGACTTATACGAGCAGACAGAGCTGTCCAGGTGGCTAAATATTGGTCGGACAAAATTTGAGTCAGATCAACACGAGAAGAAGAAGACTCTATTATACAAGCGAAAGTTTCAGAGTATCAATTAAAGACTATGATTTGACATGTGCAAATGTCAATTTCTGAAAATATGTTGCCAGATTTTTAGTAAAAGTGATGTCTCCAAATTCGATTTTTCATACCGGTTTTTTAACATTAGAACCTTTATGGAAAATAGGACTAAGATACTGTATGTGTGTGTTTATATAAAGTCTAATATGAATTGAAAACTAAAATAATCAAAAATATTACCATATTTTTTAACACTCCGCCTTTTACTTAGGCTAAGAACTCACGAAGCGGTTTTCACTTCTTTAGAATGCTAGAGATATATATGTCTACCAAATTACTTTCAGGAAATACAAAAGCTGATCATAATTAGTTGCATAAAAAACGAAATTATTTTTACGAAAATTTTTCGGTTTTTTGGTTAGTATCGGTTGCGGTACCTCACTATTTATGAAATGGAAAAAAACATGCAACATTCGTATTGTCAAATCGTAGTCTTTGATTAAAACACGAAGAATAGTGTAAGTTTGTTATTTTTTCACTCTCAAACGGCAGAACGAATGTGGATGAAATTTGGCACACAGGTAGACCATGTCTTATATTATTGTAAAGGTAAGACAGGTTCCTACCTGTACAAATGATAAAATAGATACATACTAGTAAGTTGTATGTATCTCTTTTATCTTTTGTAGGTCGGGTCACGGCCCAGTGTTGCATTATGCTGAATGACGATCGTTTTTGTGAATGTGGCTTATATTTTTCCTATTTGTGTTTTCTTTTCATTTTCTTTTTTGGCTGAAATAATTCTATATTTTTTTTCTTTCAGTATGTAGGGAAAAATTTAACACATATGATTCAATGTTAATATTTTTACACAAACCAAGGTTTTAGGCATTCCTTCAGTCTTTTACTGCATAAAAAATTTCTCCGCATTTATTATATTTTTGCAAACAGTGTGTTTCACATTTCTCTGAATTTCACTTAAAATACAAGGCAACAGTCGCATTTCTTTCGTTATGAACCAAAAGCAAAATAAAGACGAGCGAGTTTGAGATAGTTTCGTGCCTGAACAGCAGGGTTGCCACAACACAGTTGTCAGTTGTGCCTCGGTAACAAAAGCTGGCTCCACTGGAGTACTGTATCAAAATATTTATTTTCGTACCAACTTGAATTCTGCGTAGCTTCGAAACCAGCCCACACAGTTCTAAATTAATTTCTATTTGTTTTGTGTTCACTATCAAGTACCTACTATTAATGGAGAAGTATTAACTACATTCCTTGAAGTGTCGAACTACATTCCTTGAAGTGTCGACCTATATTCCTTGAAGTGTCGGCCTATATTCCTTGAAGTGTCGGCAGAGGTGTACCTATACAACACTGACGTCTTCCTAGTTAGGTTTAAGTCCCATAAGTGTGTTCGACTATTTTCGAAAGCTTTCCCTGGTCCCGGTACGTAAAAGACAAGTAATAGAACATGAGGGTTATTAGAGTTTAGGCGCGGGGTTGCGGACAATGAGCAAAGGGTAGCTCGCTGTCCGACCGTCTGGTAACTGTCCAGACCGAGCCCAAGTCATCGATGTCACTGTTCCCGTGCGCCTCAAGGCGTTGTCAGCAACAGTAGGGGCCCTGCTGGGTTGAAGCCTACTGGAGCCAGGGTTATCCGAAAGGGTACTCGAGCCCCAGTATGAAGGCTTGAAGGAACGGGGTGGGTTTTTAGTCAGTAAGAGTTTGACACTATCTCCCGCTCCACCCAAGAGCGAGGGTTGTCATTGATGATTTTCCTACCATAAAAAAAGGTTATTAGTGTTCGTAAGAGACACTCGCTTTCACTTAACTCAGATTCTCTAAACCTCTCTAGGAGAGGGAATGGGCCGTATTCTACCATGCGGGCTAAGTGCGGGTTAATGAACGTAACATATCTTCGAATTTTTAATTTTAGGACATGTTGGTTTCATCACGAAGTTTTCGTTCACCGTTTTGAGAGCAGTGGTGATGAAATAAATCACATAATTATAATAACGCTCGCTAGCTGGGTTAAACCCGCTACCTACAACTCGTAAGTCGGGGCCGTTACCACTCGGCTACCACTGCCCCTCGCATGAAAGACCTAGACACCATATACATAGACCAAGTTTGCTATAGAAATATTGCCAGTGGAAAAATTAATAACATTTTCCCTGGCTTGGGAACTCTGCTATGATAAATCTACTTGACTTACCCATCAAATGTAATTTCAGTTCGCCTTGTTTATCTGTATATTGTAATACAATCCAGATTTGATTAGTATTCCCTGGGGGTAACCGAATCGAGAATAATTCTGAGGTCAATAATAAGTTGATGGCACCATTGGTTATCAGTTGTCTAGTACTCATAACACAAGCTCTGCTTAGCTTGAGACTAGACGGCGTTGTGTGATAGTTGTGGAATATTATTATTATTTATTGGTGCAGTGGTTGTGCGATTGAATGCTGCGGTGCGTTTGCGAGGTCGATTTCCGCACGGAACAAATATTTGTATTGGTGATCCGGATCTAGGTGTCTTGTTCATAATACCTATAAAAACATCCATAATAGGTACCTACAGGAGTAATTCCTAGGATGGGGAAAATTACTTACCATATATTGTTTTGGTGCTGTCCTGTGGTGCTTGTCCGCTGAAGCGACGGAACACTACGCCCTATGGCTAGGGCTTGCGGTCGGAGGGCACTGGGTAGCTTGCCGTTCGACCATTCGGTAACGGTGTCCAAGTCATCGACAGCGCTTAGTGCTCCATGAGCGCTTCATGGGTATGTCAGCAAAACCGTAAGGGCCCAGCAGGGTCGAAGCCTACTGGGGCCATGGGTGATGCGAAAGAGAATCCCTGGGCCCTAGAACGAAGGTAAAGAAGGAACAGCACTGAACACTAACAATCTGATACGAAAAGGACGGAAAATGTTATTAGTTGAATTCCCTACTAAAAAAAAACTATGGCCAAAAGTCTAGGAACAAGGCGCAGAAAATAGTTCGGTACTCGTACCACGAACGAAAATTGATGTTTCGGAGCGCTTCCTGACACTGCACCTTCGGTATGTACTTGACTCATACGCTGAGGGTTCTGTACAAACTTACCTACGTAAATAGTTTAATTCCCGAATAGAATCTCGAAGAATTTTATAAATCGCAAAATTATTTCTTTTGTGACGTGACATCAAATTTACTGTTTTCGGATTTATTCCTATACCTGTGCTTTAAGACCTTACTTTATGCTAAATTTCAGGATTCTGAATCAACGGGAAGTAAGTACCCTATGAATTTCGATTCCCTTGAGAGTATCAAAACGTAGTTTTGCGACAGAAACGGGCGTATCTTTTTTGTCAATTAGAAATTTAAATATTTACCGCAGACCTAAGTACATGGTTTGGATTTCAACTTGATACCTCCACGCGTTCCCAAGATAACAGTACTCGACAAACACACAGACGGACAGCAAACTGATCCTATAATCCTCCATTTTTCTTTTCGATGCACGGAACCCCAAAAATAGCCATTATCAAATATAACTTCAGTTCAGGCAGTTGATTTGTTAAGCTTATGTCAACATTTGAGGAGTTTGCCGCTTGCTTTTAAGAGTACCGCTCAGCTCTCGCTAACGTAAACGTAAACGTTAACGTTGTTTTTGAACGTTGCGACGTTTGTTATTCTGCAGAATTGGGTTCTGTGCCGCAATGACTTTATATCTATGTCACCGACTTTGTGAAGTGAAATTAACGTCTAATGAAAGCAGGGAGCTAAATAAATTGCTTGTGTTTTCGCAGCTGTTTGAGTTTAATACTAGATAGAGGAATACTACCTTCTGACTAATATTATAAATGTTTTTGTATATACAACATTATTATTAGTATATATATATGTGAAAGCTGTATATATTTTGTACAGAATCAGCACCTAATTGAATTGATTTCAATAATTTTTACACCATGTGAAATTTTTTCCCAAAATTATTTTAAAAAGGTCACAAGTTGGACACCGTCGACACTAAGTACAGCACAGGTCACGGCAGGTCATAGCGGGTATTAGGAGCCATCAAACAGGTGGGTGCATGTGCAACCCCTCAGTCGCCTGGATGGCCCGGTGACCATGTATTTTTGCGGACATAACAAGCTTATAACTTTGTGGTTTTTCATGATACAATTATGAAATTTTGTACATAGTTTTTACATAAAAATACTAGACAGGTGTTTTAGGTTTCGCATACCTATACTAAAAATAAGGTTGTATTATATGTACTTAGTTATGTTTAGTAAAAAAAAAACGTTTATTTTATTTTATTTTTATTATGCATAAACACGCGTTTCGCCATTACCTCACCTGATAGTAAGCGATGATATTGTGGTGTCGACCACACTGATGGATCATTCTTACTAAAACTAACTTATTCACTTTTGACTTAAATACCCCTAGGTTATATAGCTATCAGGAAACACAGACTCTTTCAGGGAATTCCAGTCCTTATCTGTACGCATAATGAATGTGTTCTCAAAACGCTTTGTACGTATGGGTGGGATATCCACCATGTACGTACCGGTGGCGCAGTACATCTAGTGATCCGATGATGGAACGGACTTTCAGTGCATACGTTTCGGCAGTAAACCATATTGCAGTCGGTCACTAGGTACCTATTATTTCAGATTATGTGAACTAGTGAGTAGGTACTAGAATTTTACAAAATATGTAATAAAATCTTTATTTGTTTATTTTTGACAAGTTTAAATAAATAGACAAATAATACGGTACATAAGACTTGAATGCTAGTTTTTTTTTTTAAATTCTCATGAATTCTGATCTGTCGTAGGACCCAACCTCTAACAGAGTTCAGTTCGAGATCAGCGCTCTCGCCACCGCCGCTGGGATTCCGATCCCGATTTCCAGCCACCGTAGGCGCGGGCTTGCGGACAGTGAGCAATGGGTAGCTCACTGTCCGGCCGTCCGGTAACCGTCCGGACCAAGCCCAAGTCGTCGACGGCGCGCACTGTTCCCGCGCGCCTCAAGGAGTTGTCAGCAACAGCAGGGGCCCAGCCGGGTCGAAGCCTACTGGGGCCAGGGTTATCCGAAAGGGCGCTCGAGCCCCGGTACGAAGGCTAGAAGGAACGGGATGGGTTTTTTAGTCAGTAAGAGTCTGACACTATCTCCCGCTCCGCCCAAGGGCGGGGGATGTCAATAAAAAAAAACCTCTAACAGAGTTCGGTAAAAAACAGCACTGGAAAATACAACAAATATCTGTCTAGGTGTCATTGTGTTAACAATATAAGTGGATCTTGTTGTTGAAGCTAGGTCTAGACGTTGAACGTCTGAGCTTGTCTGGAGGCGTGGAATAAACCCACTAATCCGATATACAGCACCGAAGTAACTAAACTTACGAGCAGATAGAAGACACGTAAGGAGGGGAGAGGTAAAAGAGGCTTTATGACATTAAGAATTCGGTTTATTTTTAATTAGCAATGATTATAAAAAACACAAAAAGTATATCTTAGTGACATTCTATTAGCAATAACGATTGTCAGAAGATACAATATGCGTGAACCTATGCGCCACTAAATTACCACCAGGGTAGTCCCAAACATTTTAAATATTTCAGAAAGTCATTTTATCCCCAGGTTTCAGTTTTCAAAATATAATACTTACCTACCTAGGCTCCAAAACACAGATCATTGACGTGACCCTGATAGCCTGTTCACGACTTCGGTCTTAGCGGCGAGTAGTGCGGCGAGCGGTGCGGCAAGCGGTGCGGCGTCTCGTGGCGTGCTTCAAACATTTTTATACTTGGCCGCCTATTGTATGTATGTGTTTTAGTTTTAGTTTCCTTTTTGTATATGTAATGGTGTACAATAAAGCGTATAATATTAATAATAATAATGGAATGTGGACTTGGCTGTCATTGTGCCGATTGTCGTGTCCGTCAATGGCCTTATAGCCAAAACCTTCGACGACCACCTGTCGAAGCTGTCGTTGCGCGGTTGGATCAAGGGCCTGATACAGAAGGCAGTACTCCTCGATAAGGCTCGCATTGTGAGGAGGTTCCTATCTCTGGAACCCTAACCACCGGTAGCGTGGACCCTGCTCCTGACACCGGCGGACCACTATTTTTTATATTTTTAAATGATTTTCTTTTTTTTATATGCTTTTTAAAATATATTTAAAAATGTAAATTATACGTTAAATAGAAAAATAAAGGAAATAATAATAATAATACTTTTATTCTTATCGCTCGCCGCCCCGCGCTTAGTTTAGGGCTGTGATGACTGGAGGTATATCTGCCGCTTGCCAATCGAGCAATGGGCTCGTAATACACAAAATAACTGCCCTGAAAACGTGAGACTATGGAGAAGATCGTGGCACAACTCAGATAGGGAAGACCCTAGGCACTAACAGGAAGTGATCCAGAACCAGAAATAATGGAAGCATGGAGGCAGTCTTTTTCCCAGCTGTGGGAGAGCATGAGCTCCATTTATAAAACCAAAAGGAAGATAAGAAATAAAATACGTAATTATATAAACCATTATTTATTTATTAAATATAAAATTGCCATATCAGATTGGTAGGATCACATAAAATGTTGACTGACATCTACAAACAGTTCGATCGACGTATTTTACACATGAACCTCACAGTTTCAATGTTAAACTCTATATAATAGAAACAACACAAAATGGTAACATTTACATTTGCAATCGTTATAAAATGGCACTACTGAGTTGCTCTATGCGTACGACATAAGAAAGAAAAATACTGACTACAGTTGCCAGAACGTATCTTGAGCGCTCGGCGTCAGAGTGGGGATCGCTTTGCGCATTCCATGCATTGGCGAGCCAATCGCCTTCGTTGTTAGATAACTACCGCAACGCAGGGATCGAATGAGGAGTGAAGTCTATGACGCGATGGCGCGGCGAGCCAATCACTGATACTCCCCGCCCCCGCGTCTCACTTCGAACCACTAAAGAGACCGAATATTTGACTTCTGCGCAACCGCTCAAGATACTTTGTAGTAACTGTACATTTGAAGGTTTTGCAAAACGTTTTTGTTTATAGCTGATAGGCTCGCGCTTGATCGCTATCTCCCTAAAGGTAAGCGATGATGTGTATCAACAATAGAACACGCTTGCGCTTGTCGCTTGCACTTGCTTGAATTTCTTTTGAGATGTATAAGATCTGCAAAATTAAATTAAAAAAAATAATGCCGCTAGTTTTAATTTTGCTATTAAACTGATATTTAATTCAAAAAGTTTTATATTTCTGAAATGCACGAATGTTTGTGTAAACTTAATAAACTAGTGTGCATCACTATCAACGATTGCAACTAAAAAAAAAAAACTTTTTATACGTATGCAAAATGATAGAGTGATTTCTTTATATTTTTTACAAGGTTATACAATAGGTTTTTTATCAATATTTCAATGACTATTTCACAAGAAAATAAAAATTGAATTTTGCGTAAATTTAAAATATTTACGCTGTGAGTGTGCTGAAAAGATTATTTTATCTTACATTTTGCCACCTGCAAACCGCGCCACACGGAACACCCGAGGAGGTGCGCCCGGAGTGTGACTGTGATTTATTACGGGACCATTTTGTACATATTTTATTTTACATTTCAAGCTACCCGCTTGTCAATGTTACAAAACGATCTACGTATTGCTGGGTTTATTTTAACGTGTAAAACTTTAACGTGTTACACAGTTATTGGGTTATAGAGATCAGAGAAGTAGTTGCACTGTATAAAATATTAATATTAAGATGTTAAATAAAGCATTCTTAGTTTTTGGCAGGATTTCTTTGAGTGAAGATAAGTGTGATCCCTAGTCGATATTGTGACGCAAAAATTGGTGTATTTTTATATTTCAGATGTCTGTGCAACTGGACTATATGTGGATACATTGAAAAAGGCGCGATCTCGGTAAAATGGAACTTGAATTTTATTATACTATTGACTACCTCAGCAAAGTTTTCCGAGAAGGTTGACTTGGTACATTGGCTGCCAAATAAAACAAAAACATTACAATTTGTACATACATGTTCTAATGGTAAACAAACTAACTAGCTATTTATACGAAGACATGGCTTAAAAGACTTCATATCCAAGCCAAAAACACTATAAAAGAAACATA
Organism: Mythimna albipuncta; assembly: GCA_929112965.1. NCBI lineage: Eukaryota > Metazoa > Arthropoda > Insecta > Lepidoptera > Noctuidae > Mythimna > Mythimna albipuncta. The sequence continues at coordinate 12,316,902 of OV815977.1, read as the reverse complement.
CAGTCGAAGCGAGATCCTCCTTCTTTTTTATTAATTTTTGCTTCTTTTTTTATTGCGTGTTACCTTAATGTTGTGTTTAGTGCCTTGTGCTATACCAAATAAATTCTATTTCTTTCTTTTAAAGTCAGTTAAAAAGATAGGCAGAGTCATTCGAGTCCCTCTTATGTCGTACGCTAGAACACTTCAACTATATCGTCACGGTCTATGCAATATTTACAATTTCACTAAATACCCTCACATAAATAAATTGACAACGAAAGCTCCTTATACTATTTAATATTTGTATCTATACGTACAAGTCTGGTTTATTATACAACTATTAGTATTTACATTCACACAACCGATTTTGTTAAATCAAGTAGGAGTTTCTATAAGCCTTTTAGTCGTGTTCAAACTCTTTATAGAAAAGTTTTCTCTATCGCAAAAGTATCATGATTTAAAATTAGAATTTGATTTAAAAATCGACACTCGTATTTATAAAACTCGCTAGCTTAGCTTAATTACTAATTAGCGGATTCTAAATTCAACTTTCACATATTATATTTCAAATTTTGAACTCGCTAATTAGTTTTTAAACTAATCACTTTGTAAACAAGGCTTTTAAGTCTTTATAGTAGAACAATAAAAAAGTTTTCTCGTAGGTATATTTTGAGCCAAAATAAAAGCATGGAACACTAAGTTTCGAGCTATTCCGCTACTTAATATAATTATGAGGAACCTTGACATACAATTTAAAACTTCGTGCTTCGCACTCCCCAAGTTCCCGATTTTTGAGCAAATTAGTAACACAAAATGTAGGCCGTAAATCATTGAGAGCGCTACCGAAGCTCAATTTATTATTCAATATAACAGCAATGTACAAGATATATCGGGTATTCCCCTTATACTCAGCTAACGTGTCCTATAAACACGTTAGCTAAATATATTTCAAACTATATAACTATTTACACGTGAAATATTGTCACGGAGCTTTAACAATTATAATCAAATCAACAAGTTTGATTTTGGCAAAGTAACCTCAAACAACACTCATTTTGTAAAATTGACTAATATAGTCTAAAATATAAGACCAGATCATGAATAAGCTTTTAGTTTCGTAAAAAAGTTTGCACGAATAGTTATGGTTATGTCGTGGCCAAAACTTAGAATTGATCACTCCATGATACGGCCAAATACAATGGGCCAGAACGTTTAAACGTTAACATTTGATGATTTGTTAATCCTCGTTTGGCCATATCATTAAAGTAGGATTCCAATGACAGAGTCTGTCTAAAAAGTCAAACAACTTGGGCAATCTAATCAAATTCTTCAAATCTTACGTTGTTGAAACATCTACGGTCCGGACTAAGCGTTTCGCCTCGTCATTTATACCGCGTACATCGAAGGACTGAAACAATTTGCCTGCTGCGGTCTTCCCGTCTGATTTTAATTTAGGTGTCTTCAAGGCTAGAGTGAATAGGCTCTTAATAAAACTAGTGTGCCTCACCATCAACAATTGCATCACTGCTTACCATCAGGCGGGATCGCAGTCAAGTACTAGTTTATAACAGATAAAAAAAAATCTGATATATGATACAGTCAACACTGGTTGAACAATCAAGGTTGCATAGAGAGGATCATTATTTATTAATAGAATCTTATAAAAACGTATTGTATGTAATATATATAACAGTTTTTTTAATTCGTTTAAAAAAATCCAATTCTTTTGACTTTTTAGTCAGACTATAACAAAAGGTTTGAAAAAAGTAGGACAAAGATCGAAATATAAACTTTAACGTTTGTAACGAACTGGCCAGTTTTACTAGGCCATATCATAAAGTGATCAATTTCTAAGATCTGACCATGACAGTTATAATAAATGCAAGTCATTGGCGAAATTATCGTTCCAAATTCAAATCCGTGAAGCACATTGTAGTCATCACTTTACACACAACTCTCTGGTCCAGGCAGGTTCTCTGCCAGCACATGCTCCCTTCTCCGCACATTCCCCTTCCCTTTGCTCCTATGTAGGGTTGATGTGGCAAGGCTCCCTGAACTCAGGGTTGGCCCACTAAGAGTCTGACTACCGAACGGGGAGCTTAGGTTCCCGTTGGGGCACACAAAGTTAGGGCTGCCCAAAGTGGGACTGTTTGTAACTACGTAGCTAGGCCTAAAGTTAGTTCCTATAACTGGCTGCAAGTTCTGGTTGAGAACGTCTTCTTGTCTACTGGACACTAGATCGCTGTTTGGAGTCAGCTGTTGGAGGAAAAGGTTGATTAGAAACTTTATAATAATAAGTTGCTATAAATCGCATATTTTGATACAAGTGAAGAACGTTTGTCAAAGCGACTGAGGTGAAATTCGCCCGAGCCACAGGCGAGGGTAGTATGGAACCGAGTGCTGTAGTGACCATTTTCTACTTGTATCAAATGACGTTTTTCAATACACTTACGAAAAAATAAATAAAAGTATGGGTTGACGCACGACTCATGGGGTCGCTTAATACCCAGTTTTATAAGATAAATGAAATAAAATGAGGCGAGGGCAAGTTTTCCGTACTAGTGTAAATTGTGTGCTTAAAAGTGGTTGAGATAAGAGCTTTCGAGTAAGTGTGTTGAAAAATGTTTCCAAAACATGTATGTGCTTCGGAAATCATCGTTTATATTAACAAAGATCTAATACAAGACCTATTATAACAAAACAGACATGAGAGAACAGAATGTGTTGTTCAGAAAACTTGCAGCTTACTTGAAACAGGCTAAAATTACGTTGTTTAAGGCATACTGCCAAAACTTCTATTAGAGTAGCTTATGAACAACATATTCACGTAATACTCAACAACTTGTGCGTCCAATACACCTTCAGAATGTTATTGCAGTCCCTACGTTACTACAGCGCATCTGGCAAGTTCATTGAGGCTTATACAGATGGCTTCGTAGCCAATTTGCGCAAAAATATCGCCTCTTTATTCAACAGGGTTCGTACAAGCAGCAATGACATTATGACGGTTATTGCTAATAAATTTGACTGCCCTAATACTAAGGCATCAAATTAGGGTGCTAATAGAATAGGGACGGAAGAAAAGTAATGAATTTATTTAAAATATTCCATTTCGAATTTTAAGTTTACTAACACTTAGTTGATAAGTTTTTTAGTAACCATTGGATCAATCATGCCGTTGAATATATTTTTTTTGGCTAGCTGTTACTGTCCCACTGCTGAGCAAAGGCCTAAAAGCCAAATTATTAGGTTATAAAAAATAAAAGGCCGGCCCGTTTTGACATTAAAAAAATAAACCCTAAATGTAACTAGGAACGAAACTGAAAAAAAAAACAATAAAATTGGTTCCGGTGTCGTTACACTACACCGGACAAGCCGCAGGTAGGTACTGTGCGTTTCACTTGAGGTAAGAAACCTTGCCGTAATGTTGGCAATACGGAAAAACAGTGTTGCTATATTTTGAGCAATGAAATTACTTAAAACTAGGGAGATTAACTGATATTTCGTTGCTTTTGACAATTGTCATAGAAGTATTTTTCTTTTTCTTTTAGAAACTGTAAAAACTATTTTTGAATAAAATATACGACGCTGGGCACCATTTCGACTGTCCTGCAATTCTTTCAAATACTGAAAACGCCACGGCACAATATCGTACTTCTCCATTAACAACTTCCTTTTAGACCTGCTTTTTTTAAAATAAAATCCCATTCCCTCATAATTTTCCCTATAGTGGTTTGAGTACCGTTAAAATCGATTTCGTTACACATTTCGTGCAAAAAATTTTGGTAGAGTAGGCAACTCTTTTTTTTACCCTTCTTTCTTCTGTAGACAGACAGGGGAGCCAACCTTACGGCGAAGGAACCTCTTAAGTGAAACGCACGTCAAAATAAAAAATGTCAAAATGGGCCTTTTATTTTTTGACAACTTTATTATTTTCAGAAGGTTTACTACTGTGGCAATTCAACGGCACGAGGTTAGTATTTATTCGGAATTCCGAAGATTACCGAAGCACAAGCCTTTTATGGTTTTTAGTTTAAAATGATGCTCCTATCTTAGGCAGGTGGAGAGGGATAGCAAGGCAAAATAAAAGATGAATGGGTTGTATGAAGAATGATATATGAAAGAAAAGGGAGTCATTGATAGTGTGATTGCCGACAATATAGAATGAAAGAAAATAATCTGCTGGTGCTACGTCCGTGTTATAAGGGACAAGGGCAGGAAGATGATGGTAATTATGTTCAAAGACGCTACTCACCTGTTGTGGTCGCCCAGTAGAGTCCAGCAGTGCTAAGTCTTCTGCTGAGAAGACCGCACCAGCCTTACTCCAATCTCCTAGAAAATTCAATTTGTTTAATTACGTTTTTACTTTCTAATGTTAATTTTCTTTGTGTCTTCATTGCCTAACTCACCTCTTACTTCTTTTATACTAGGCCATTCATCAGTTTCATCAATTATGGGTGCTGATGGCTGGTTATCAGAATCTGCAAAATTTTCATTCATTAGTTATTGTTAGTCAGAATAGTTACCGCTCTGAATTATTGCCAGCGAAATTCAAAATTCCAAGGGATTCAAAATGTTGTATTTGGAGCATTCATTATACCTGCTCGATCGTTTCGCATGGAGCATTGAAATCGACAATATGTTGATATGTATGCAAAATCATATGATTTTGCAGACTAATGTCATGATGATTTTGTATTGATGAACTATTGTTAAAAATTGTTATTAGAAATCACACTATAGGTACTAATGTTATCTACTTAAAACGGCGAAAATTAAATGTTGGTATGTATGTATTGTGCGTGTGTATTTTAGTACTCCTTCGAGCTCAAACATTCAAACGGATTTGTATATAAATTTATACACGAATAGACCATGTCCTGTTATAGGTCAAAGGATATTAAATTTATTTTTATCCTGTAAGTATAATCCTTTGGAAAATTTTCTACTTTCACGCAGGCGAAACCTCTGGCAGAAGCTAGTGTAGGTATAAAATAACTATATGTAAAAGTAATCCGTCCAATAAAATGATCAAAATGCTCAAGATCAGGTTTAGATTTCAATGTCAAATAATAGTAAGTATTCAGTATATTTCCCAAATCTTTGTTTTCAGAACAGTGCGGCTGGCAATAACAAATTACCTGGTGCATTAAGTATATCAGGCTGTGGGTCTGGAGTCTTCATGTCCGGTGAGGGCTTGATGGTGTACGCTACAACGTAACGTCTTCCACCGTCGCTGAGCTCCAGCATATCTCCCGGGGGATGTTTGTGTGGTGGGGTAGCGCGACGTTTTCTGGCACACAGAGCTGCTAGCGCTACCCCTCCGGCTGCTAATGTGGCGCCAAGGGCTGCTGCCACTGCTACGCCGAGGCTTACTCCGCCCATACCGCCTTTCCCGTCTATGTGATAATACAGCATCACTTAATTCAACTACCTATTTTTTATGAGTTGCCTGTTACTGCTTTGCTACTTTTTTTATTTTATTTATTAGGGCGAATTAAGAGTCTCTGTACACGGGTAACCGGCCACAGCTACAAATCGCCGCCACCTGCATATTTCCTGTAGATTTCATACATTTTAAATGGACTCGCCGCACACGACTGACGCCGGTGGCCGCTACACGATACAAATCGCTGCTACTCGCTTCTTGGGGCCCGAACCGGCCACTAAATGGCGATAGAAAACGCCGCTGCACGCCATTCGCGGATTTAAAGCTTCTTCGTCAGAGTCCATTATGATATTGCGCGCATGGACTGAACAAAATATAAGCAGCCACAAGCCATATGTGGCCGCTTTTAGCTTCTCGTGACGACATTTGTGGCTGTGTCATGTGGCTCATGTGCTGCGACACTAACAGTGACAATATAGAGTGCTTAGTAAAATTATGGCAGTAGTAACAATATTGCAGCACACTGCTTTTCCCGCATTTAACAAAAAAAAAAAAATGATAATGAGTGTCACTAAAGAAGTATATTGATTAATTCAATAATAACATTTCAAAATTATCAAATAAATTCAAAATAAATAGTTAAAATATCACAAAACAAAACAATAATAAAAACATACTTACATCAATTCAATTCATAAAATAATAAAACAGTATAACATAAATTTATAATGTAAAATAATAATGTGTGTTTTAATAATAAGTGCTATCAACAAATATAGTCGCGGGATTGTGGTGGATGAGAGACGCTTGGGCTATGTCCAACAGTGGACGTCTTTGGGCTGAAATGATGAAAATGATTAACACATATCCGGGGTTAAGTGCCGTCAGTGTTATGTCGGAGACAGAAAAACAACTTGCAAACTTGGTTGAATTTGTTTAAAGGGCCGGCGACGGATGAATATTAAATTTGGAAATTGGCTTTTCCTGTATTAAAAATAACAATATTTCTTATATTCTCGACGTAGGAAGCTAGATAAATATTGTCTAAAACCGAATATCACCATAATATTACGTTTGTATGGAAATTCATCCGTCACCGGCCCCTTAACGTGTCTGGGGAATCTAGGCAGTCAGTGTCTTAAAGCATATAATTCTAGTGATAACAAGACCTGATTTAATATTCACATCTGTCACACAAATTGTCATTTCAAAATCATCATAATCTAAAGAAAACATTACACAAAATGTTTGCGCATAATTTCTTATTCCGTACTTAATCCAAAAGAAGCAAAATAATTCAAAGTATTCAGAAGCAAATAAATTCAGCAAATAAAGCCCTCAAATCATATTTGTTTAATAATGAGATCAATCAAAACGAAATGTCAATTTGAATGAAAATGGAAAAAATTGTTGAGAGGGAGAGTCAATAATCCTGACCTCTGGGAGTCGGTGTTAGCGGAAACAGAACATAAATAGACCCACGACTAAGGGTGCTTTTCCACCTAAAATGTACACGATAACTAGACGGTGCGTGAAGAAAAATCCTACAATAGGATCATTTTATTTTCCTAGCTTGGCTTTGCGCAATTGTGGTGAAAAAGGGTTGGAAGGTATTCCTTTTTTATTTATTTACATACAGAATAAACGACAATAGTGAGCGAGGAATGTGAGCGAGGTAGGTAAGCGGAGAAAGTGTGCGAGGGAAGCAAATGTGTAACAACATAATGTACCATAGCGGTCATTACTGCATGATCACTTAAAAAAAATTTCGCTTGTATCCTGAGGCCCGGCGCCAAACCAAACTTTTTGGAGAATTCGTTTCGAGTGCAAGCATAAATGAACTGAGCGGTGGTCATGCAGAAGTGTCCCATTTTAGTTTTGGTTTCCTTTTTGTATGTGTACTGGTGTACAATAAAGTGTATAATAAATAAATATATAAAAGTGTCTTTGATGGCATAAAGTAGTTTGTAACACATCTTTGCGCCGTTCAGCTACGCACCGCTTTGCTAAGCACTTACTGCGCTCGCACCGTGTAACCTCCTCGCTTACTTTTAATAAAAACAATGACACATTTCCATAGTATCGCCTAGCTACGTCGCACATTTTTGGTGGAAAATCACCCTGAAGTCTCGGAATGAGGCTTCAATTTCAATGTTTTTTTAGAGTTCCCTACCCGAAAAGGGAAGCTCACTAAGAACACCCTTTTATATTTCTAATAGACGAAGACTATTTGGATAGGATGAATGTTTGGACCTGATTCCACCACATTTTTTCGTTCGTTTTGGAGTAATGAAATTAAATCCTACCTATATTATATGTAACTGTTAAGGAGGAGGCGGACCGCATCAGGCAACGGCGCTCTCGCCGCCGCCGGGATTCCCATCCCGATTTCCGGCCACCGTAGGCACGGGCTTGCGGACAGTGAGTAATGAGTAGTTCGCCTTCCGGCCGTCCGGTAACTATCCGGATCAAGCCCAAGTCGTCGACGGCACGTACTGTTCCTTGCCTCAAGGAGTTGTCAGCAACAGCAGGGGCCCAGCCGGGTCGAAGCCTACTGGGGCCAGGGTTATCCGAAAGGGAACTCGAGCCCCGGTATGAAGGCTAGAAGGAACGGGGTGGGCTTTTAGTCAGTAGGAGTCTGACACTATCTCCCGCTCCGCCCAAGAGCGGGGGTTGTCATTGGATGATTTTTCCTACGATAAAAAAAAATAACTGTTAATTAATCACGCCTCAAAGAATGAGAATGGATTTGGATTATGAGCACGGGTAGTCCTTGGCCTGGTTTAGGACATACGATTTTTTTATTTGTGCTACAGGAATGTATTATTAGGAGTAGGTACGGTTTGGGCCATGTGGCTGCTTTTTGTGGTGGTAACACCTCAAAAACTCTTCTGATTCTGGATGGAGCGACATTGTCAGATTTTTATTGACTAAAATCCACACCTACTTCTTTTGTTGCCTGTGGTAATGCTACGGACAACCGAATGGACGCCTCTAGTTGGCCACGCCTCTGATTCCTTTGTTCTGACGTCATCTAAACGCCTAATCACGTGGCCAGAATAAAGACATCGGAAGCGTGGCCGACTAGAAGCGTTTGGCGCATGAGAATCGAAACGAAACGGTCGTAACTTTGGCTAGGGGGACTGGGCTACGGTCAATATTTCGAACAATATATAATAATATATGCTGCAGTGTTGAAAAGACCCCGTCAGTTATACTGACAACTTTTCAAGGTAAAACAACATGCTAGCGCTTCGGGCCTGATCTTTATGGGACGGTGAGTATGTAACCCATTGCTTACCGTCTGTACCCATTACGCCCACGGTTTGACATCAAAATTCATAAAATATCAGAAAACGCTTTAGTTTAGTTTAGGTATATTAAAAATATAATACAAAGCTTGTAAACTATGTTGATGTTAAATAACATTTAAAAGTTATGCTTACAATGTTATGATAATGAATAAAGCAACCTTGAACAATCGTTATTTTAAAATGATTCCGAATAATCGGTGTTATTTGTGGGGAGTATTAAATTGTTAGGTAACTGGTACCTGAAATTCTTTCATGTTCGTCATTAAAAGCCTTCAGTTTATATGTCAGAAGCACGGATTGGATATCTATGGTCAGAAGTTTAGAAGTATGGGTAAATCGTAGCAAGCTTAGTTTTATGTAATGTATACGATATAACAATTATATGTTTAGTTAATTTACTTTTGTATGTATAATTATTTATATTTACGTGTGTTTATGAGTATATGATTAGGTAATTGATTTATTTTAGTATTTGTAATTATCAAAAAGTAACTTAATAGGTATGCAAAATAGAAAACAAAAAGAATTTCAAATCTGCTCAAAATCTAATAAGTTATAAACCTTTCAAATCTGGTGGAAGAGGAAACTGTCAAGTGATAGAAAAGGGATGTTAAAATTAATTATTTATTTAAATTTTTAATATTGCGCCTTCCAAAATTTTACTCTACATCATCTTAAGGTGGAGTGGCACAAAATACCTAAGGCATTAAATCCGCCTCTGTACTTTTGCCTGCAGAAAGTATAATATAATATTCCACAACTATCAACACAACGCCGCCAAGCTAAGCAGAGCTTGTGTTATGAGACAACTGATAAACATACTTATATATTTCTAAATACATACGTACATACATAAATTACACCCAGACACAGAACAAATGATCATGCTCATCACACAAACATTTGTTCTGGGTGGGAATCGAACCCACGACCTGCAGTATAGCAGTCAGGGCCACTAACCACTAGACCAACAGGCCAGTCATAGTATCCTTACATATTATAATACAGAGTCTCAAGTTCACCGCGTCTGTCTGTCTGTTTGCGATAAACTCAAACTGAGCGGATTTTCATGCGGTATTCGCCAATAGACGGAGTGATTCATGAGGAAGCTTTAGGTGCATATTATAGTAGAGAAAACCCGAGTATTTCGAAGATTTGTAACACCCTTACGAAACTGGGGCGAGTCGCTAACTTAATATTATAAAGCTGAAGAGTTTGTTTGTCGATTTGAACCTGTTTATCTTAGAAACTTCTGGTGTGACCTGAATAATTATTTAATAATAATAATATTTATTTAAAAGACTACATTGGTGCATTGTTTAGTAGTAACTTATCAACTAAAGAGTTAGTAACACTTAAAAAAATCAAAAAGCTTAAATTCACTGGTTCAACCAGTGATTAATCACTGTGCATGCATGCAAGCTTAAGGTTCGAAGAACACCATTGGAGCTGTCCTGTCCTAAATCTGTTTTGCAACGAGACAGCCTTCTTTTTCATATATATATAGCCCATTTTTTGAGAAACTAGTATGTTATACAATATCATAAACGTTTTTTCTGTTTCTTTCTTTCTTTCATCATGCTGCGGCTCAAGGGAACGAAATATTACCTAAAAATGCAGGTAAAACCGCGGGAGACAGCTTGTGAGTAAATTAATGTGTTGACACTTTGACAGAGTCGCGTCTAACTATTGCCGCCGAAGCGCTTCCGTGTGTCCATTGCTCGAGCAAGCTTTGTATGTAGATTGACTTCTGTACCTACCTATTTTGTGTTACAGCTCTGTAGTGATTAGTGGTGGCGCGACCAGCGTGGCAGCGCGACCGAGCTGGTCGCGCCACCAAATTGGTTCCGCAACCAAACGGACTCCAGGCAAGTAACTCTTTATGTCTGTATCATTTTGTTGGTAGCGGTGGTTGGTCGCGCTGCCATGGTTTTCTCTTGGTAAAATATTGCCTAAGTGAAACAATTGCATTATAGCCAAACAATTCCAATTTAAATCATGAATAAACTTTGCCCAAAAAATGTTCAATTAAACGATAAACTCGGTTTAATAAATACGTAAACAGTAAGACCTTCACTCGGGTTTGCCGACTCATTGAGCAGGAACAAACGAAGTACGAACTCACCAATAATGTTATTTTACCAGAGGATTAACAATCGGCAATAATGTAATTCATCTCTCGATACAATGGGCAATATGCTTGATGACAGTTTGGAAATATATCATTTTATTATATGGTTTTTTTTTTGTTAATTTTCAATCAATTGGTTGTTCAGCCTAGAGTTCACCTATGATCAGAATGAAAGGCGACTTGCCTTATATTCCTATATGGTGCAGTAACATTTATATTTTAGAATACATACAAATGGACGAAATGGTTGGCGCAGTGGTTGAGCGATTGGCAGCTGTGCTGCGTGTCGCTGATTCGATTCCCGCTCGAGACAAATATTTGTATGACCTACAGATAAGTGTTCCGGGTCTGGGTGACTTGTGTATGTGAGTTAACATGTTTGTGAAGACACCCACGATACAGCAGCATTTGCTATTGTGAGGAAAAGTTTGACAAAGAGAGAAAGAATAAAAGAAAAAGAAACAAATGGTGGACCACCCACACTGGGCGTGCGTGGTGAATAACGTCCACCGCCCATTTCCTCTCAAAGAGGACGCCTGAGTTCCAGCAGTAGAAGCATTGTAAGACCAATTATATTATGCTATATAGATAGAGTAGACGAGATACGCGTGGTAAATGATGCGCCGTCGACTCGGGCTAAACACCTATACTGCGCCGGTTTTTTTTTTTCGATGGGATAAATCATCCAATGACAACCCCCGCTCTTGGGCGGAGCGGGGGATAGTGTCAGAGTCTTACTGACAAAAAAATCCATCCCGTTCCTTCAAGCCTTCATACCGGGGCTCGAGCGCCCTTTCGGATAACCCTCCGGTCTCCGGTCCGAAGTAAATTGATACAAGTAAGACAATGATGATATGAATAAACCAAACACGCAATTCTGATAATTTACACACATATTATTATTATTAATTCATTCGTCGCTACGAAGCAAGAAATGTCCTTATTATACTTTGAACGGCCTGAACCGCAACAATTACTATTTCCGCACGAGAGCATCAAAATAATTCAAGGTTAAGTTTACCGCACTCACAAGAGGATACGGATTTTTCCCCACTCCAACAGGAAAACTTGCTGAAAATTATATTATACGACAAATGTATAAAAAAAACCACAATAAAAGGTACTGTTACGTAGAAAAAACACTGTTTACCTTTTTTATTATTTTAAGTTCATGCAAGAATAGTTCATAGTCAAACGCGAGCCTATCTGCACTAATATTGTAAAGGGGTAAAGTTTGTTTTTTTTTTATTTGTAGGAGGTAATCACCGAACGTATTGGTCCGATAGCTATAAAATTAAATGCTGCTTTATTCCGAAATTACACAGGTTATATCTTATGTACGCGGGCGAAAACGCAGGCAAAAGCAAGTAATAATAAAAAAATACGATCCGTTCAGAGGTTGTCTTTCATACCGCTGTCAGTGATCAGATTGCGATTGTATATTATATTATGGAGTAGAATAAAGTTTATTCTATTGTATTCTATTATTATTTTAGTTGGCTATAAAGTAGGCGTCAAATAAACGTGGAATAACGGTCATTCTTAATTTCAAAAACACAAAGACATAAAGCTGTCTTGAATCGACAACTAACGTAATCCTTTACCTTTTCTGAAAAACAGTTCATTGATGGTTTTTCGGGTACCTTTGATATATTGGAAATATTAGGAAAAGGTCAATGTATAATTATAGGTATATAATTTATTTGGCACCTTGTTTAGACAGTATAACATTCCACAAGAACAAAAAAAATCAATTAATAACTTCAGTCAAACAAAAATGTAAAGGCAATGTCAAAGTTAATAAAATTATGAGTGAATTAGGTCACTCGAATTTGTCATCGATTTTATATTTGAACTGGTTTGTGCTTTAGCAGACCGCATTGTGAAAATTTAATTGGAAATGTTTCTAAATTTCCAACATGGCTGCTGGGAAATGGTGGGCGAGGTTGGCTATGTGGTGTACGTAAGTGTTATTTGTAAAACATTGATACCGTTCAAGAGCTTAAAGTTCTCACGATTTTAAACATCTTTTAGTAAAATTTTGAAATATCATAAAATAATATCAACTGTTATAAACTAATCCTTTCGTTGGGTAAATATTCCATTTTATATTCGAACTATAATGTATTTCTGGGTTTGTCTGATATTATCAAAATAAATAAATTAATTTGAAATTCCCAAAGCTAAACTGCTGTACCGATACAAAAAAACCGGGCAAGTGCGAGTCGGATTCGCGCATTGAGGGTTCTGGACAATTTTACCTTTGAAACCAGTTCAATTTCTGAATTAAAGGTTTTTCTCCACAAAAAGTTTTTTTTTAACGTTACTACGAATTTAGATACAGTTTTCTGATTTTTTCCATGCACGTCTCAAAGAGCTGTCAGCAAAACCGTAGGGACCCGGCAGGGCCGATGCCCACTAGGGCCATAGGAAGACTTTTGAAAAGGGTACTTGAGGTCACAAAACGCAAAGAGCAACTGAAGGAACACAGGTGTGATGTTGCCAAAGCGGGAAAAGTCATTAGATGATTTCTTACCACCAAAAATCATTAAGTAAGCAAAATAAGAAATACACGAAAACACAATGATTACTTTATTAACCATTTGCTAAATGTTACAAGTGAAGATTGCAAATAATAATGATACAAAAGGCAATCAAAATTACAAACAAATGAAACTAAAATATACAAAAAAAAAAAACAAAATTACAACTATCCCAATATCAAAAATAATAATAAAATAATTCTCATGTATTGGTGCTAGTAATATAAGAAAAAACTTTGCTATAAAATAATATAATATAATGTCATATAATAATATTTAAACTTTAATATAAAAAAAAAACTTTTAACAAAAATTACACGGTACCAGTTCTCCTGGCAGCATCATTGAAGGCAATGTTCTCCAACAGAGTCTTGTCCGATTCGCCCTTGAGGTTCCTTGCGTAGATGAGCAGGTTGAAGGTGGCTCCAGCGGCTTCCCCGGCCGATGTCAGTTGGGACAGGTCCAGCTTGAAGACAGCTAGGCCATCTATGAGGTGAAACAAGTTTATTGTCAGTCTATATGTGTTTCTATCATTGTAATCGTATGATGTAATGAGGTCGAAATAGAAAGAATATATTTTGAAATCTATTTCACCTTTTAAAATTCAAGTAAAAGAGCATTATCTTTCCTCTCTATTGTGATAATTTATAAATTTATATTGTATATATATTAGTTTTAGTGTAAGGTTTATATAGATATATAAGTATTAATTTATTTGTGTTATTTTTTACTTTAATTTAGAATTTCATTCTCTTTTTTTCTTGTTATGCTAACCCTATTGAATTTCTTTTTCATGAAATAGCCTATATACAAAATTTAAGTTCATTTCACGGGACACGCCATAGTAATCATTAAAATCTAGCAGAGGATGAAGAAACGGACACATGAAATAAATCTAAGTCTCCTAAAGAGTAATGATGGAATGTTTTATGAATGTTCTACCAACCAGTCTCATTAACACTGCCATTGAACCTAGTTTTGCCAGTGACAGGGTCTAAAGCTTCCAGCATGAAGTACTGCGGCAGTCCTCCGTCGTAACCAGCCACGCAGCGCACGCGCAGCCACGAGCTGCCTTCAGCGCTGGTGTTGCCGGCTTGGAGGGAGCAGTTGCGAGGTGCCGTGGGACGGGCTGTACGGAAAATTAAAATTTTACCTGGTAACTGTAATCGTAAAGTAAATAAGATTTCTAAAATAAACTAAATATTATAAAACTAATTATTATCAAACTAACTACCAATAGTTAGTTTAATATTCACACATTCCCTCTTTTTTTAAGAAGTTTAAGATTCCTATCAACTACTTTTTAGGGTCCCGTAGCCAAATGGCAAAAAACGGAACCCTTATAGATTCGTCATGTCTGTCTGTCTGTCTGTCCGTCCGTATGTCACAGCCACTTTTTTCCGAAACTATAAGAGCTGTTGAAACTTAGTAAGTAGATGTATTCTATGAACCGCTTTAAGATTTTCATACAAAAATAGAAGAAAAGCAATAAATTTTGGGGGTCCCCATACTTAGAACTGAAACTCAAAAAAATTTTTTTCGTCAAACCCATACGTGTGGGGTATCTATGGATATGTCTTCAAAAATGATATTTAGGTTTTTAACATCATATTTTTCTAAATTGAATAGTTTACGCGAGAGACACTTCCAAAGTGGTAAAATGTATGTCCCCCCCCCCCCTAACTTCTAAAATAAGAGAATGATAAAACTAAAAAATATATATGATGTACATTATCATGTAAACTACCAACGAAAATTGGTTTGAACGAGATCTAATGAATAGTTTTTTTTAATGCGTCATAAATCTAAAAAAATACAGTATTATTAAAACATCGATCTAAGTTACAACGAACTACAAGAACTTTTATATATCGTTACTTGCTGCTACGGAACCCTCCATGGGCGAGTCCGACTCGCACTTGGCCGGTTTTTTGGTTTATCAGTTTAGAATCGCGTATTTTGTAGAAAATTTTAGAAAATTTCATAGGGTAAACATTTATAAATACTGTATATTAACGTTTCTTTATATGATTCTGTATATTTAGTTCTGTGTATAACTTAGTTTAAGTTATAAATACGAAGGTTTCATTCAGTAAAAGTCTGATACTCCCTCTCGCACCACCTAAAGCGGGAGGAGTTGTTTGATGATATTCCACCTAAATAAAAATTTTGATCTATCTCCCTATTGATTTATGAATATTTCGGTCGCTGTCTTGTTGTGGTACACCTTTATTAAACCTCACGAATGTAGACGGGCGAAAATGGCTTGGATCTAGGTTAGTGCAACCACGGTTTCAAGTACTTCAACAATTTAAGTTTCTCATTGAATTTCCTAACTAGAACATTAACTGAATTCAAAATAGTTATCTTCCTGCGGGCATTGTAATGATCATAGCAGTAATATCTTTATGCTAACTGAGTCTAACTGCAAATGACTCTTGAGTTAACCATCTTAGAACAGTCTACCCAGATCTATGACGTCTTACAGCCAATTGTTTCTAATATGAGAAAAAGACGGATATATACAGGGTTAACCCAACACAATTTTTTTTAGATTTTGTTGTACTATTTAACATATTTCAACTCTGTGTATTGCTACAGCTACCTACGTCTTTATAACGCGACGCAAGGGCATCAAGCACCCCGCTTCCCGATCCCGCTGCCCTTTGCTATTGTACTATCGCTTGCTTTGCATAGACTTCGTAATATTTAGAACATTCAATTTAAATATTTTTATCTTTGCATGAAAACTGATGAACTAAAATATGATAAATTTTTAAAAGTCATAGACCAAAAGTTTTTGTATATGATGCTAATAACATAGTCCTGAGAGGTTGCCAATGTTTTACGAATAACCCTGCATAATACGACCCTGGATGCATTAAGTCCGCCTTTGTACAGTTTTTGTACATAAAGTTTTAAATAAATAAATAAATACGAATAGCACTATCCCTCTTTTACGACGAAATCATAATAGAATTAAGACGTCATAGTAAGGCCCCTGAAATTAGAAGTAGCGACGAAGACTATCTTGTTTCTTGATGAAAAGGCCTTTGCTCTTGCCTTTTCAACCTTTGTGAAACACGAACCGCTAAGTTTTAATTCAGTTTGACTGCTGCCAACAGATAATGATCGCTGGTAATTTTGAAATGTAGATGCCTAAGCGGTCAGTATTTAAATATGACCTATAGAACGATTTTAATGAGTTGCTCCCGACCTTTCAATCCAGACAGACTGTTTGTTAATGAGTTTACGGTTCTCTTTCTGTAGTTATAATTATCTTTTTCATTACACAAACCGAAACAAAATAACAAAAAACATTCGGGAATCGGAAAGTTTTGAAACAATATACACATATTTTAAGAATGTGGCTGAAAATGCTAGACATGAGCGAAGCTAAACAATTTTCAAAGCCATTTTAACTTTTTCAAGATTATTTTCTTCGAAGCAAACTTGTAATAGAAATCAAAGTTTACGCCCCTCACTCGACATTATTATTGTATGTCAAGTGAGCGAGCGAGACTTGCAAGGAATGCTCGTTGTTCGTATAACTGGCGCTGTGCGTGCGTGGAAATGAAAATTAAGTGCAGAGAGCGCTAAATTCACTAATTTTGCCTTGACTTATAGCAGGCGGGTGACAATTTAACGCGTGTATGTTATAACAAACTGTGGCGATATTAAACTGTGCTGGTTTCGGGTTATTTCGCTGCAGCAACAACAACTAAGTCGTACTTCCCATTGCAGTCGAGCGCGTCAAAATGATAAGAGCACGTTGCAGCAGTTCTATGAAATAACGAGATTTCAGAATAAAAAGATAATGCTCGCCGTGGTACGTTCCGTGTACCAGTTTCATATAACAAAGATTCAATTTAGCCGTTGCTATTTTTCTTCTCTAATTGAAACGTGCCGTTAGTTTAATTTTGTTTCGCGTTGTGTAATGGACTCGGGCGGTTGAGAATACAGGACGGTTATAACTCCTCTTTGAAAATAGTACAGGGTTTTGTTAAAGCTTGGAAACTTATTAAATAACTCGAAATTAATAAGTAAATTGCGTAAATAAATCACATTTCTCATTTCAGTGCCAATGGTAGTTTCAGGGAAATTGTACGTCATCAGAGAGGAGTTATGAGATTTGGCACATGGGCATGAAAAGCCGAAAGCCGAAAGCTGGAATTATAAAACGTGGAGCAAGTTCGGCCTCGTTGTTGGTTCAAATTGTGTGCACGCGGTTTTATTAATGCTTTTATTGAAGTGTTCATTTCGGTGCCGACATTTTGGGCTTTTGTATACTCGAGTTATTGCATTGTATTTCCAATATATAAATGCACGTGAAGATATTGTGTAGGGTTTACTCGAATTTTAGTGTTCGGCTCTAATCGTTTGTTCTCTACGAATTCACAGTACATAATTTGCCTAATTAAGCTGAAACATTATAAAAATGTAGCACCTACAGCTCAACATTTCATTTCATTGACTATGAAACGTTGAGCTGTACTTTTGTGTGAGCTACACCACTGTTAGTACTCGTATAGCTTAATTTACTGGTACTGCTAATCGTTAATTGTAAAAACATGATATTCTGACGTTACTCACCAGCAGGCACGATCTGGAACACGCACGGGTCCAACTGTCTGCCCACAGTGTTCGTTCCACGACAGCTCAACGTTCCATAGTCGCGTTCGCTCTGAGGCTTGTAGGTCAGCTCACTGGTACTGCCGTTTGCTGTACCTAAGGAAAATAGAAATTAGGGATATTTAAAAACTTATTATAGTTGTCAAAGGCTTGCATCGGCGCTAACTGTTCTACTTTATATAATCTTAAGCATACATACATAACACATATAATCAACCTTTTTAATGTTCCCAGTGCTGGGGATCAGGCCTCCTCTCTAGGAGAGGGAATGGGCCGTAATCCACCATGCGGGCCCAGTGCGGTTTGGTGAATGTCACATGTCATCGAATTTTTGGTTTTAGGACATGCCGGTTTCCTTACGATGTATTCTGTTTTCCGTCACTGTTTTGAGAGCAATGGTGTTGAAATAGATTACACAAAGTAATGCGCCTGGCTGGGTTTGAACCCGCGACCACACAACTCTTAACAACTCACAACTCGTAAACTGAGCATAAGCATAAACAGTCTTATTGATCCCACTGCTAAGACTCAGACCTCCTCTCTAAAGGCTTGGTCAAGTCTAGAGGCGTGCAGCGCGGCGAGCGGGGCGGCTTCGGGCGAGCGTTTTCGCAGTGAGTGGTGTCTCGTTGCATGCTCTAAAAATTTTCATACTTTCGATCTTACCGCTCGCCGCCCCGCGCTGAGCTACCGCTCTCAGAGGTAAGGTCGTAAACGAGCCGTAA
Source organism: Mythimna albipuncta (assembly GCA_929112965.1). Classification (NCBI taxonomy): domain Eukaryota; kingdom Metazoa; phylum Arthropoda; class Insecta; order Lepidoptera; family Noctuidae; genus Mythimna; species Mythimna albipuncta. The sequence continues at coordinate 12,298,192 of OV815977.1, read as the reverse complement.
GAGAGGGAACTGTCTTATTGCAATTTGTTGTAATTAAAATATCAATAAGTAATTTCAATAGCTGAATGATTTTAGATTTAATCTGGAACCCGAGTAGTTTTATCCTAGTAGCACGTTTTTAGAGATAATTTTTGTTCAGATAAACGAAGCCGCTGGCAAAAGCTAGTGAGAGTATAATAAGCTCAACATGTCGCGGTAAATATATTAGCCAGTCAGCAAGGTATTAGCAGGACTGATTGCCCTGGGCGCGGCGGACGGGCGTTTAAGTATCGCCAATGCGCAACTCGTAGAGGCTACGTCATCTGAATTCAGTATGTTTTTGTGTACATAATAGATAGAAAAACGTAGATTTAAGAGAAGCTTTAGAGGAGTCTTTGGTCAACTGGGTCCGCGGGATCACTCAACCCAGCCCCATTTTGAATAGGTCGACTGAGTATTTTTGTTTTTAGGTGGAAAATCATCCAATGACATCTCCCGCTTGGGCAGAGCAAGAGGGTGTATTAGACTTTTGCTGACTAAAATCTACCTACTAATTCTTTCCGTTGCCTTTCATTCCAGGGCCGGGGATTCCTTTCAAAAATGAACCCATAGCCCCAGTAGGCTTCGACTCTGCTGGGTCCCTACGGTTTGCTGACATCTTCTTGAGGCGCGTGTGGATGCAAGATTTTATAGTTTTTAGTTGCTATATGACGTCAAAAGTTTCAAATTAGTTAGTTTAAAAATATTTGGGCCTTATTACCGATTAAAATAACTATATCATTAGAAAAAGCTTTGGCATTACATGGTTCCCGAGACTGACTGACACACTGACGTAATTATAAGGTCAGGTTCTACTCATTTTGAACTTTTTTAAACTTCTGGAAATCCACCAATATATAAGTGAATACCATATTTTTTTTTTAAATTAAAAGTGACTACTTGTCAGGCAAAAAACAAAACATCATATAAATTAGTTGGCTCGATAAAAAAATCGCGAATCTGACTCTAACTTACGATTTTCAAACGTGTATGTCTACGAGATTACGTCACGGAAATACTGAAAGTTACTTAAAAAAAAAAATAAAGCTTGTTTTTAAAAGGAAAAACAAAAATCTTTGACAGTTTGTTTTTTTTTTTTTATAAAAATAAAACCGCTGTTACGGGGCGCCGGTGTTCATACAAAATACTCTGACTACAACAGGCTTTTAAAATATTATATTTTTTATTACAATCCAACATTTAGCGTCTCTTAGGAGTTTAGTCCAAGAAGCCGTGTTGAGATTAGTTTAGTAAAACTGGCTTAAAACAATGAGTCTTGTTTCAACTGCTAATTAAGTTTTGTGTTAATTTGTTCGGAGTCAAAGGTAAAGTTATGTCCTGAGATAGATCATTGTATTACTAACTGTAGGTATAGTTATCGGCACGAATATTGAGCGCTCGGCGTCAGAGTGGGGATCGCTTTGTGCATTCCGTACCTATATTGGCGAGCCAATCGTCGTCGTTGTTAGATACATGCAGCAAGCGCAGGGAACGAATCACGCGTGACGTCTATGACACGATGGCACGGCGAGCTAATTACAGACATTCTTCGCCCTCGCGTCTCACTTCGTATCACTAAATAGGCCCGATATTTGACTTCTGCGCAAGTGAAGGTCAGCGCTCAAGATTCGTGCCGGTACCTATAGTAGCGATCCGATAAAGTTTTTTTTTGTGAGTTTTGTGATATTTGTGCTGTTTGATCTTATTTCATGCCAAATTTGAGGAATTTTATGAATTTAATTCCCTTGAGAGTGTCGAACGAAATACACGTTTTTCGGATCTTGAGCGCTGGCTTCAAGTTGCGCAGAAGTCAAATATTCGGTCTCTTTAGTACTTATGAGAAGTTACGCATGTGGCTTGTTCGACCTCATAACGCAGTGTGTTAACCGATTTTGACTTTTATTGCGTTGCTGGCATGACAAATGGCAACTGCAGTAAATACATATATGGTATTGTAACTTTGCTTCTAATGCCATCCTTCCATCAACGGAATAGAAGTCAAAATCGATTGAACGGACAGTAATAAGGTTTGTTTTAATGTTTAGGTAATCTTATTTTAAATGAAGTATAGTAGGGTCCCGCGCAATAAATTTCAGGATGAAAAGTAGGTCCCATGTGAAAATCCAGATCGCTAGAATATTTAGTCCAAAGGTTACAGGCTCAGGTGGTTGTATTTTCTAACCAAATTGAATACAAAAACCACAATTCATGTTGATTAATAATAAGTGGCATAGCATTATTACTATTATTTCAACAATTGCTGTTTTATCACAATTCATTATTTTTGTTCCGTTACAGTTTTTTTCTTATGTGGGAAGTCATCAAATGTCTTCACCTATTCTAGGGTGTAACGAGAGTTTGCAAGATTTTCACTGATTAATTTTTATCAGTCAGTAAAAGTGAGACACTTTTCACTCCTCCCAGACCGGTTGAAGTTATATGATAATTTTCCACAGTCAAAAAAGGTATGTTATAAGTTTAATTGCTTTTTCATTCTGTGTATCTTAAACCTGTATCTTCTTCTTCTATATCCTCTCCTGTTCCCAATATTTGGGGTCGTGTCTTCTCGCCATTTGGCGCCAGAATATTCTGTTACAAGTTGCCGGCTCTGGCATTAGGCTAACTTCAGATTGCTCTCGATTTTGGAGCACCAGGTCAATGGCGGGCGACCTCTGCTTTACCTGTATTTCTGTAAGAAAGTGTGGTGGATACCAGGTGCATAGTAGGATTTAATCTACCATCATAATTTCTGACGAAAATCGTCCACCGTTGGCATTAGGCCACCCCCAAGTATCGCAGAGTCTGTGAGAGATATTGTTAGAGGTTTTCAAATCTGCGTCTTCCGGTTTGATAACGGTTTTACACTCAAAAAAGATGAAAGAGGTTAGAAATGAAATACTTTCTTATTTGTACTACATCAAGTGTCGCCGCTTGTCTCCCACCCTTTAACTTTACTACAGGCAATAAACCAATACGACCGCGCATTAGGCAACTAACAGCACACGCACACTTAGATCGCAGCTTTGCTATTGGTTGTGTCAATTATGAGCATGATCATATTTTGAGGCACACCTGCCCCGCTCAAATGGCCATTCTTTTCCTCTTTTTAGTGGTTTTACGATTCAAAGTAAACTTACCGAACTTCAGCGGCGACACGTCAAGACTCTCGCCGCTGTTGTTGAACTGCCAGAAGAAGGTGACTTCTGGTGGGTTGGCCGTCACCGAGCATCGCACGCGCAACGACTCGTCTAGCTGCGCGCCCAGTACTTGAGGGGATGGGTGTGCGCATACTGGTGCATCTGTACGAAAAAAATATTTTTTGTTTTATTATTGATAGGCTTGCATATGACCACTATTGCGTCTGATGGTTAGCAATGATGTGGTTGATTATGATGGAAGCTAGCCTTTATAAAGTATGATTACTTTCATCGTTACTTTATTAATTAAAATTACACCTTAAAAAATATTTTGTTTGTTTAGTGTATCTGATTGGTTTTGTGACAATTTTGTGAAATAAAGTTACAAGAAGTGGTTTTCGTAATCTATCTTATTGTTTAAACCAAAAACCTTACACAATTGGCATATTAGGCAACATATTCCGTACGTTACAGCTACAGATGCTGTCGCTTATTAACTAAGCAATTAGTAAACTTCTAATGAACAATAAACAAAGTAGTCAAGTACTAAGTAGGTGAAGATTAATTGAATCCGCCGCTGAAGCAGTAACCACTTAACCTATTAATTAATACGTAGCCAATCAACACCGCCATTGCCAACATTACTTACAATACATGTTCGTATCAAACCACTTAGCACTGCAGTATTTCCCTAAGAATTTCCAGTAGCAAAACATTAGCAGAAACGTTTCTCTGGAAACATATTTCAAATTCTTTCCATTGTAATTCAACACTAAACAACAATCCGGAGCGTAATATTCAACAAAGATTCTCTCTCTAAGCAAGAATGCTATAATTAACAAAGAGTTAAAAGAGACCCGAATACAGTTCGTTAAATCATAACAGAAGTTAGACGATATATAAATTTTATCGCCCAACTGTTTCCCCCCATAGCAGGCGCAGTCAACGGCTGTGATTCATTTAGATGTCTACTTGCAAAACTGCGCTCCCGAGCTGCCTTAGATTTTCATTAAACTCTCAAATATTTGCTCGCGTTAAGCAGCCCTACCTTGGTAGGATTACTGTAGCGGGAATATGAAAATATGTATGTGGATTAATGTAACACCGGCGCCAGCGATCGTGTACCGCGTGCGAATAACAACGTACATTTTCTTCGCCTTAGATTTGTGACGGTAAGGATCAATAAAATGGAAACAAACTGTCGGCAGCGAGTGGTGCAAAAGTAAAACAGCGGTGCGGTAACAAATAGCAGGGGAAGGCTGGTACGTTTGTCGCAGATCGCCGGCCGCCTGCCGCCCGCGGTGACGGAGGAGACGTAAATCTTCGCGAGCAGTTCCCGATATGATTGATGGCCACGCGGTGACTCCGCCTGTCGAAATATACCCTCACCACTATTCACTAATACAACTTAGGTTGTTTGTAGACGCATTGATCAGTGTTGCTCGCAAATTAATCCCTCCGGATAATAGTTAGCACTCGCTTAATGATCGATAGAGCTCATACTTTTGGATAACAAGACTTTTTCATTTAGGAAATAGTTGGAGATAGTTAGAGTAATAGTCGGAATATTATGCTCCTTCTGTAACTGTGTTTTCTGGCCTATTGCCAGAATGTTTTGGTGAAGCAGCTGATTGCAGGCTCATTAGCAAGCGCTCGAACGATTCTTTCATCCATAAAACGGGGTGTTTCTGGTTTTATGTGGAGATACAATTTCCCGACCCCGATGTACGTGTATAAATAGCTAAATGAATAAAAATAACACCTCGGCTGAATGCTGGTAATTTGCGATCGTGCGCGTCTCTGCATATAACACGTTTGTAGGGTTTGTACGGTTTCATAATGTAATTAGTGCCTATTCATGAATATTACACGATTTTATTTTGCTTGATACAGCTTGTGTTCGTATAAAAATTGGCCATATAGTGTAAATATAAGAACTCATTATCCTGGCATTATTCCGGTTCGCGAGTACATTACATACATCACAGCGGGCAAAAAGACAGATGTAGCGTTCCTAAGCTCCTTTATTGTAATTTATTGCTCATGTTTATCAGTAAATGGAATTATTCTATATTCAATACATTGTGCTGTGGCACTCCGTTGACTGTAACAAATCTTTGTTAAGATCTTTCCGAGAATGATTGATACAGGAGTCAGCAGAGGACGAGAAGCCTCCGGTGAAATGAATCGTAATTTATTAGCACTTTGTTTATAATGGGGAACAAAGGACTCGTGGATTCCGGCCGGAAGATATCTACGTAACAATTACTTATTGGTGTGCTTTACTTTAAAGGCCAGTCTATTTTTTCGTCGTTTGGCGACCTTATTTTCGGAGAGTTATTTATAGACTGTGATTTACTTTTTGATGGTCGATGTGTCAGTTGGAAAGAATATTGTGGAACATTTTCTTTTTCCCTTCATTCGATAAGTATTTATTTACGTCACATTTTAAAACAGTTACGTAAAGATTATGATATCAGCCGGAGGAATTGTTACCGTAACAATATGCTACTTTTTATTATTATATTTTATGCTTTATTAGCTTTTGCCGGCGGAATTACCCACGTGGAACTCAAGAGTGAATACTTATAGAATGTTAGTAACAATTTTATTTTTAAGCTATTGCATAGCTTCCATCGCGGGCCTTGAGCGTGGAGACCGAATCCAGAAATTCTGTAACGAAAATAACCTAACACCCTCCACTCATTTGTTTTGAGCGTGGTGAGACTGATAAGAAAACAAATGAGTGATGCTATGCAATAGCTTTACCGCGGCAGTCCCCGAGTGCCACACGTCTTTTTAATTTAACAGATTATTAAGTGTACATTAAAACTTTTTGTTTATAATTAATGTGAGAATATTTGTTAATCGATCACGTCTTTAAATCCTGAAAGGATTTGGCTGTAGTATATAGTAGTTTAACCGTGAAAGCGTAACAAACAAAGTCACTATCATTTATAATATTATAGTTTGGAATTTTGGATAGTATGGATGTTACTCAAAAAATGTGTTACGACTTTATGCGTAAGACTTTGGCGCATAGTGTTCCACGCGGCTCAAGAAAATGTCAGCAAACAGTAGGGGGCCAGCAGTTGCTGAAAAAAAAATTCAGCCCTGGCATGAAGACAAAGAAGGAACATGAATCAGTTAGTCAGTTAGGTAGGTAGGTAGTTGTTAGGTAGTTTAGTCAGTAAAAGTCTGACACGCCCTCGATAGAGCGGAAATTCATTGGATGATTTTCCCAACTAAAAAAAAAATGCGCAGGACGTATTGCTATCTTCTAGTGATCCATTTTACGACTTCTAAGCGGGCGGCACCGCTAGCAAAACCTAACCAATACAGTACAGTCTACGAAACTTTAACTGGTTACTAGTACAAACCTCATACAAGTCGGCAAAGTTACTAATTGCGACCGTGGCGTCGTGTAATATTCTACGTTTGTGTATGTACACGTGTATGTAGGTACATGGCAGTTGATTGGCTAGTGAACCACATATCTAGGAGGCTAGACTTATGAGTGGTGGCACGTAATCCATAAGTAATTGACGCAGTGGTTGGCGTTTGAGTACGTTTGGTATGTCTTGAAGTTTATAGCTCGGCGTAGGTCCTATAGATTATAAAATTTATTTGAAATTGATATTCAGCTGACGTGTTTTTGATTTTCCAACGTAACAAAAAAAGGTACTAACTAAAAGAATTCTGAAACAATGATCTGAAAAATGTTACTTTACTGGCTATTTGCGAAAGCTATATGTGTAAGTGTCGCGCTGCGCGGCGTGGCCAGGCCAGCGCGCGCGTTTTTTTATCTCTACGCGTAACTTTAGTAAGAGGGAGGCGTGCGCGCGCGGGGTGGAGGGCCGTTTGAGAAATGTCAACGAGATAGTATAGCGTTTTAAGTTTGACTACCAATAGCCATAATTTATCATGCCGTTAATGATGTTGTCATATATTCGTTCGGTGCTTAGGTTTATTTTTGCTCGCCATCCGCAAGCCCGCACCTACGGTGGCCGGAAATCGGGATCGGGATCCCGGCAGCTGGAGTGTGTGAGCCGCTCCCTCGCGCGTGCACGTACGGCCTCCAATTTTGCCAGCATTACTGCTTCGTAGAAGGCGACTGCCTACCACTCCTTTTCGCTTCAGACTATAACCTGTACCAAGGCTCGGTGCGAGAGATCGTTGCTGCCGATCGCTTCCTCGAGGATTTGACCAAGGTTGGTTGTAGTCACGTGAGAGCGTATAACAGAGCAGCATATTTCAGTTCACAACCACTTTGTGGAGCCAAGGAAAGCGGTTGCTATGCCGAAATCAGCTACATGGCATCATGTTACTTAGAATTAAAATGCGGTGACGTAATCATAACATTTTTTTTTTCATAATTTTTGTACACACAAACTTACAAAATAAGATACATTATTAAAAGAATTGTACAAAGGTACTATAAGTATGTACACCAACTACCACGATAATGTATAATATGAGGTTGTGTCTACTTACACTGTATACTAAGATGCGTGGACTGGCTGGCCGTCTCTCCAAGCGCGTTGGTTGCTCTACAGGAGTAGTCACCTCCGTGGTCCCTCGTCACCTTCTGCAGCACCAGAGATTTGGTGCTCACGATGATGCCCGACACCACATTGTGGAGCACAGGCTTATCCTGGACAAAGAATAACAATCACTTGTAACTGAAAATGAGGATGTCGTAAATTTTCAGATAAGAACATAGTTATTGTCACGTTAAAAAGCTCTATCGCAATATCTGGATTAAATAAATTAAATGTGTGTATAGCGACACATTTAGTTTCTACACGGATGGAAAAAAAACTTGCGTAAGTATACGATTTATTACACGTGTTAGTGAACAGTGGTAGCTCAGAAATAACGCAGAGTCGTTACTACAAATTGCAGGTCGCGGGTTTGAACCCAGTTAGGTATATTACTTTGTTTAATTTATTTCATCACCACTGCTAAAAAACTTATTTCGAAATATTTGCCTCATGTAAAACTACCAAAGTCAAATACAGCGAATGCTAATTGAAATAGAATAGCGAACCAAATATAAACAAGCATGGCTATATATATCGATAAGTCAATGTAATTTATACAAATAACGCTTGAACACTATTTTCTAATAAATGTTGTCGCACTAAACGTAACTCGAGTCGGGATAATAAAAAAGTTCCAGTTCTAGTCTTTTTTATTATTTATAAGCTAGCGTTTGACCACTGTTGCACCAATGGTAAGCAATGACGTGGCTGGTGATTTTTTTTTTGAGGTGGGATGTCATTAAATTACTTCTCCTGCTCTAGGTTGGAGCAATAGAGCGTGTCAGAATTTTACTAACTTGACAAGATTGGATACAGAATCCTTTATATAAATAATGTTTATTTGATATTTTTTTCAATAATTATTTCAGATTTTTTTTTGAAAAATCTTGATTGCGTCACTATTAGTGCGTGTTTGTGTGTGAGTGCATAGATATAATACTAATGCACTACTTATGAAGTGCGTCGAATCCCATTCCATTTGCCTACAATTAGGGACATTAAATCCTCAAAAAATATTACCCTTTTTTGCATTTGAGTAGAACAGTGCTTGAATTATGATTGTGACTTAATTTTTTAATTAGGTTGTATAAGGGTGTGCGCTATTCTTATGCACACACTCGCTTTCGGTGAAGGAAATCATCGTAAAGAAATTTACTTGTCCTAAAACTAAAGATTAGAAGACATGTGACCAGCAACTAACACACACCAGGCCTGCGTGGTGACTGGGGCCAGGGTTACTTTCGAAAGACAGCTCGAGCCCCGGTATGAAGGCTAGAAGGAACGGGGTGGGTGTTTTAGTCAGTAAGAGTATGACACTTTCTACCGCTCCGCCCAAGAGCGGGGGATGTCTTTGCATGATTTTTCCCACCATCCGCGTGGTGGTTTACGACCCATTCTCGCTCCTATAAAGTAGGCCCGAGTCCCAGCAGTGGGAACTTTAAAAAGCTTAGATATTAAAACTGGAACACTAACGTTAACGTTTTTTTTTTAGTATGTTTTAGTGTATACAATATTGTGTTTTCGCTGATAATATATATATACGTGCTGCATCCTCCTCCTCTTTACTTAAATATAAATTAATTTCTTGCAATGCATGAAATTGCAATTTTCGTTACAATAAACTCAAAGTTCTGTTGACCTTATTCTACTCAAAGTTTCCACTTTAATTCCCCATTATAATGATATAACCAATCGATCTGTGACGCAACGCAACACACTAAAAGTTCGTGGGGACCTTTCATGTGGTTTGATAAAGGTCACGAACCCATGTTGTGATTACAGCGAACTTATTCAAATGTAATTTAGATTATACGGTGACGTCGTCCATTTTGTTTTAATATGTACCTACTTCATCAATGTTTCACGATTATACGTTTTTATAACACGTGCTAGTTCTTGGGGAATGATAAATCGTTTTGGGCACGTCAGTCTTTAATATAAATAAAGGTATGATGGGAATTTTGTTCTTTGTTTACCTACCTACCTTTTGTTCATGTATTATACTTATATATTAATACTAGCTTTTGCGAGGGACTTCGCTCACGTGATAGTAGATTTCTCCTTAAAATTCTAATCAATCCCAATGACATTTTTAATTAAAAAAGTATTTAACTCACTTTGTTCATTAAAACACACAATGTAAATAAAACTGGAAACTCATTTCAGATGTATATGTGACGAAAGGGAATAAATTATATTACTTTTTATCTAAATTTTTTTTTATTTTAATTTGATATGTGCTTGACTGCGATCCCAGTATGATGCAATCGTAGATGGTGATGCTCACTAGTTTATTATGAGGCATTGGGGTTGTCAGTGGAGTTGATCAGGTAGTGAATCCATATCATGGACACGTTTGTACGTAGATGTCTACTTAAGGCATAATATACAATGGGGTCCAACTGCTTATCGATTTGTTCGGGATTTTTTTTTTTTGTTTACGGTGGGAAAAAATCATTCAATGACTACCCCCACTCTTGGGCGGAGCGGGAGATAGTGTCAAAGTCTTACTGACTAAAAGACCCACCCCGTTCCTTCTAGCCTTGATACCGGGGCTCGAGCGCCCTTTCGGAAAACCCTGGCCCCAGTAGGCTTCGACCCTGCTAGGTCCCTGCTGTTGTTGACAACTCCTTGAGGCGCGCGGGAACAGTGCACGCCGTCGACGACTTGGGCTTGTTCCGGACAGTTACCGCACGGCCGGACAGCGAGCTACCCATTGCTCACTGTCCGCAAGCACGTTGTTTGGGATACCAGCAAACAGACTCTTTACGTCACCAGAAAGCTGGGTTTTTCTTTGACCAAAGAAGTGTGCCAAAATTTCTAGCCACTTTTCTCATCGACAGAAATATGGCCGATTTTTTTTATACCCAATGAATTCTTTTCATACATGTTTGTGTATACTGCATTTTCTGTATACCTTAAGTTATTTATTAATTTACTTCTCTATAACTATTTTATAATAATGAGCTATTCGAATTTCATTTTAGGATACGAGTATGTACTTATATCCTAAAATTAAGCTCCAATAGCCCAACGTATAAGTTTTTGGATTGGTTAGCAAGTTTAAACCTCGCTCGGTGCATTATGGACGTGAAAACACTACGTAGAACTTTCGTAAGCATGTTTGTGAAGTTTAATATGGAAATACTAATAATTTGTGACCTATAATCATAAATTTGTAATCTTAAAATATTTAAAAAAATATATTCATAAGTGCGAGTCAGACTTGTGCATGAAGGGTCCATATGTTGTATGGGAACCTCCTTAAATAATTATTTTACTCTGTTTTTAGGGTTCCGTAGCCAAATGGCAAAAAACGGAACCCTTGTAGATTCATCATGTCTGTCTGTCTGTCTGTCCGTCCGTATGTCACAGCCACTTTTTTCCGAAACTATAAGAGCTATACTGATGAAACTCAGTGAGTAGATGTATGCTGTAAACCGCATCAAGATTTTTTACAAAAATAGAAAAAAAGAACTATAAATTTTGGGGGTCCCCATACATAGAACTGAAACTTAAAAATTTTTTTTTCATCGACCCCGTACTTATGGGATATGTATGGATAGGTCTTCAAAAATGATGTTGACGTTTCCCATGTAATTTTCTTGTAAATTGAATAGTTTACACGACAGACATTTCCAAAGTAGTAAAATGTGTGTTTTTATTATGTTACTTGCTGCTACGGAACCCTTCATGGCGAGAGACTCCTACTCGCACTTGGTCATTTTTTTTTTGTATTTGTTATTATAGCGGCAACAGAAATACGTCATCCATCTATGAAAAAATTCAAATGTCTGATAGTTAGATAGAAACAAAAAGAATTGTCTTTTATACTGCAGAATTAAAACTCAGAAGTTTTTCGCATAGGTATAAATATACCTAACCGAAGATTATTGCCAAAGGCAAGAAGGTACATCAGACCAGGGGTGCTATTCTCTAAGAAAGTGCAGCGCTGGCACAGCGACGAGTCGTCAGCGCAGTACATTGAATTAACAACCCAATGCCCCTTTACATTGGATTGTTAATTCAATGTATTGCGCTCACGACTCGTCGCTGTGCCAGCGCTGCGTTTTCTTAGAGAATAGCACCCCAGGGATGTTATGGATATGAAATTTCGGATACGGATTGGATACGGATATAGAAATGATTATTATACCGGTTACGGATACGGATACGAAATTATTTCGGATTATCCGTTAGTTTCGGATAATTTCGGTTACGGATATTAGATTTTTAAGGAATTTCAGAAGTCAAATATAAATACATACTATTTACTACTATACTATTTATATTTTGCAACATGTTAGGTTAGGTCGACAGGCTGTCATAACGTGTCGCAATTAGGCTCCGCCCCTATCCGATATTATCCGAAACTTTTATTTCGGATTCGGTTACGGTTATTATTTTATATCGGATATCCGATAGTTTCGGTTACGGTTATGGAGCTCCGTAACATCCCTGCATCAGACTGTAAAATTCATTAGCGCAATTTTTTGCTAGCATTAACTTAGACGTTGCAAAAAAGCAAGCAAAAACCAAACTCAGGTCAAAAGTGATCCTTTAATCCGAAGAGAACACCAACGGTTATTAGAAATCTTTTCTAATATGCTAATTACGCTACTGGATTTTAATTAAATAAAAAAAATTCAGGATCCCGTTTCTGTTATAAACTGAAAAATATTCAGTAAAATCAATCGATTTCAATGAAATATACATTTTTCAGGATCCCGTTTCTGATATAAACTGAAGAATGTTCAGTACAATCAAAACACATATTACTGCTTCATTATTTATATTAAATATTTGTTTCTGTAATATAATTATTTAAACTATGGCTGAAATTATCGTTTCTATTTATACTTGGAGTTTTCTTTATTGTAATTTTAGCTGCACCATTTTGCTAAGAAAACAAAAATATATTTATTATCATACTAAAACAATTACGTTATGTTATGTTAAAGTTAAATAAAGCAATATAATCAATCTTTTAGCCTATAGCATAGTCGGCCATATAATTTTCCCACAGTTGGGACTCTCTTGGAGAGGGAATGGGCCGGAATCCATTATTACAATATATATTTAATAAAATTAAAAGAGAACGAATAATTGAATCTGCAATGCTAAAACAAAAAAGGCAGACTGCTGTTCAAATGTGCGAGTAATCGAATCTGCAACGGTAAACAAAAAAAAGTCAGGTTGCTGTTCAAATTTTTGGTTGTTTATTTTAGGACCCAGACCTTTTTTTTTTTTATAACGTTAAACGCGTGGAGCAAGTTAATTGAAAAAAAAATATGTTTAATTATTAACCTTACGCTAGGATTAGAATCTTAGACTGGACTGGACTGTAACACAGGCATGTGTTGCAGGGCACATTCTCTTTCAATCTTTATCCAGAAGGTGGGTACAAAAACAATAGTTTAGTTAATCTGTTTATGAACGTCTTTTTTTATCTGTTATAAATTAGTACTTGACTGCGATCCCGCTTGATGGTAAGCAGTGATGAAATCTCTGTTCTGCTCTCTCTGGTCTGCTTAACATTTTTATTGTTAGTACTTGCTTTTGCCCGCGGCTTTGCTCTTGCTCTACCCTACTCTACCTTGCTCTATCTTACTCTACCCTATTCTACTCTACTCTATCCTACTCTACCCTAGTCTACCTTACTCTACCCTACATTACCCTAATCTACTGTATACTACCCTAATTTTCATTTTTTGTTCCATAAAAACCTTTTCCTCACAATAACAAACACAACAAAAAAAGAATAAGCGAAATCGGTTTAGCTGTTCTCGAAATTTGCGCTTAGCAACACATTTAGCGATTCATTTTTATGTTATAAAAGATAAACTTAAATATTATGTAATAAGTACATTATTTATTAAAACGAAAACATTGCACAAAAGCGGACTCAATACCTTTTAAAAATTAAAGATTTAATAATACATCGTTACCAATGACCTTATAAATCTTTAATCATAATTATCAGTGTCTAAGGTTTTACGTCAATACTGAGGAGGGTGACGACGTAATCACGTAATCTATTGGGGTCCGAAATGAACAGATCTTCAAGTTTGGCCAGTAATTCATCAGCCGTGTCGTCTGCTCCGCGGTAATCTCATTCATCAGGACCCTTCTTTATTGTGTTAACAAGTATCTATAGCGGATCAATCAATTGTTAGTTTGTTATTGAGTTTACTTGCTGCAGTGATTTTACTCAGGCCCTGGCTGGTTTTTAGAATTTCATAATGATAGCCTAACCTACTCCCGGCGATAGTTTCTCTAAAATGAAGAAAATTATACTAAGATTAGATACAAAATTAGTTTTAGTAGGTATATGCGAATATCGATACAAGTGTCTAGTCCAAAATTTCATAACTGTATCATGAAAAATCACAAAGTTATAAGCTTGTTATCTCAGCAAAAATACATAGTCACCGGGCCATCCAGGCGGCTGAGGGGTAGTTTTGCACTTGAGCTCAGCTGTTTGTTGGCGCCTAATACCCGCTATGACCTGCCGTGATCTGAATTATACTAAGTTTCGGTGGTGTCCAACTTGTGACCTTTTTAAATATTTTTGGGAAAAAGGATAACATGGTGTAAATACTATTGGAATAATGGATTTCAGTTACTGATTCTGAACAAACTATATTTAGGTTTAGCATAAACTAAAAATAATGTTGTACATATATATATCTGGAATAAAAAGTATATAAGATATGGTCTACCCGTGTACTAAATTTTATCTAACATACGTACAAACTTTCGCATTTTTAAATTTTATATTAGTGTGGTAAGTGATAAGTAAGCTACCGCATGCCATTCGAGCGAAGGCCAAAGTTGGTGTCATAAATTCGCGGTATATCACGATGGAGATAGCGTGACGAATTAGATGTCTTCTTTAGAAATTGGTAAGAAGTTGCCCAGAGCCGAGAACAATGGAAGAAATAGGAGGGCACAGCTGGGTAAAGTCCTTAAAAAAAAGGATTTCCTGGAATAAGTTTTGTGAAAATCGTGTAAATAAGAGAATTGCCTAAAGCCAACAGAGTGTTCACGTGTTTTCTTTTTCTTCGCATTGCCTCTTTATCAAATATCGCGTTAGATGAAACAACATGCTTTTAAACTACGCTCACGTTGACTATACATGGCTTGGGAAGGGCCCTCTATGGGCCTGTCCGCACAGCGATATTTCACCGCACGGAAAATATTCGCGCGGATTTATTTCCGCACCGCACCGCGTCAAATGTGCAAGAAATCACAATTTTTTTTTATCGCGAGTTTTTTTTATCGCCTTTGCGGACAGGCCCTAAGTTATACCTATTTCAAGTACACTTTTTTGAACTTAGTCAAATTAAATTTTTGCCAAATTGCAAAATGCCTTTTACATTCAGCGATTTAAGATAACCGTTATTATAATTTAGTTAATAAAGTAACTGGAAGAAGGCTTCTGCTGTTCATCATCACTAACTTGTACAAAGATAAAGCCACGATTGCATTTATTTGGTCATTGATTATATTCTGTTACAATTTATATAATTCAAAGCATCTTTACACTCTCATTTATTGACAATCAATTATCATTTTCTCTGGATTCATAATAATCAATTCAAAGTTATTTGATTATTATAATTTGTAAACACTGTTCGGTGGTTTAACTGTGGTCTCGTTTAATTATTTCATATTTCAATAGCAGTATTGTGTTGATCATAATTGGCAAGTTACCCTTTTGATCAAGTTAAATCAAAACTTAGTAATTATCACGACACCTATTTTACTTTTTAGTGTGTAGAACGGGACTGTCAGACTTTTATTGAATAGAACCTATTCGTTTGTTCCTCCTTAATCTTACGATGTAGGGCCCTGGGGGTTAATTTTCACTTAACTTCAGGAAGCTTCGACCCTGCTGGGCCCTACAATTTGCTGACATCTCCTTGAGGCGCACGTGGAACATTACGCGCTGTCAAAGACTTGGGATCGGTCAGGACGAATACCGGACGATCGGAGGATGTGCTACCCATTGCTCACCGTCTGCAAGCCTTTCACGACACCTATGAAACTAGTTTAAATCTACATATTAACGTTTATATAGAGTGTAAAGTTTTTTTAACAATTTATAAGGAAGCTAGCTAGTGTCTTCCCTCACGTGAAAGTAGAATATTATCCCAAAAAAATATGAGTATAAATCCGCGATCAGTGCCGGATCAAGGCAGCGCGAGGTCTGTAGAAATTCTACCAAAAGGCCCTCCTGGATCCTTGTAAATAATAGATAATGAACAAAAACTTCTATAATACCTAATGAACGAAAACTTATATATTTAATTTTCAACTTTCCTTTTAATGTATGAGTTTATAGGCGATTGCGTACGTGGGGCCCGCCCCAATGTGCGGGGCCCGTAGGATTCGTTATTCTTACTACTCGTGATAAAAAAATTCTGATATGCTATAACGGGACATGTTTTACTCGAATATTCTGGCGATTAGCTCAAAGGTGTAGCAAATATACACAAACACTTTGCGTGAAGGAACGGAAACCCAGACTACCAGCCATCGTAGGGGAGGGGTGCAATCCGGTAACCATTTGGACTGAGCCCGATTTGTCGGCAGCGTGTAGTTTTCCTTGCGCACCTGAGAGAGATATCAGTAAGACCGTAGAGGCATTGAGGCCCTACAGGACCGAAACCTATTAGGGCCATGGGTCGACTTCACTAGCGCCGGGCCTTGGTTCAGGCCATGGCCTGGAGCGAGGAGGAGTGACAGGCGGTCGCCGACTAATGCGAAGCAGTAATGCTCGCAAAGAAGGCCGACCACATCAGGCAACGGCGCTCTCGCTGCCACCGCCGGGATTCCGATCCAGGTTTCCGGCCACCCTAGGTGCGGGCTTACGGACAGTGAGCAATGGGTAGCTCGCTGTCCGACCGTCCGGTAACTGTCCGGACCAAGCCCAAGTCGTCGACGGCACACAATGTTTCAGCGCGCCACCCAACACAAAAAAAAAAATGGCTCGACTTCTGAAAAGGTTAACCGTGGTCTAAAAACGCAAAGGTAACTAAAGGGATATAGGTGCGGTTATAGTCAGTAGGTAAAAGTCTGACACGCTCCTCCGCTTCGCCCAAGACCGGGAAAAGGCATTAGATAATTTCCAACCTTAAAAAAAAAAAAAACACTCACACAGTTATCTGCATCTATGCTCTAGCCTTTATAATAATGAGATAGATTAATAATCAACATACTGTGGTTCACAAATAAATACATAAACACACGCTTTTCCCCCATGGGGGTTAGCACAGACTACATAACGTAACACGCTACTATCCTTATATACAACTGTGTTGTTTATTATGTGTCTACGTACTTAGTTATTATTTATAACGGAACTTGTTACTAAAGTAGTGTATCGTAAAGGCCGATTATGAGTTTGAATCGAGAGGATGGATCGTCCTCTTGGGTACTATTTACCGTAACTACTAATCCATTTGCCAAGTAAGATGAAACTGATGAAAGTAAGATCATATTTTCATGGGTCCGTACCCGAAAGGTGCCTAATGAATCCTACTACTAAGCCTCCGCTGTCACTCCATCCATTCTTTCGTCTGTCTATCTGTCCGTCTGTCAGTGGGCTGTATCTCATTAACCGTAAAAGGTAGAGAGTTGAAATTTTCACAGAATGTGTATTTTTTTTGTCGGTAAAATAAAATTAAAAATTAAAGGGGGTGTCTCATACAAGAAACGTTATGTATTGTTGTAGCATTACTACAATAATAAATAACGTTTCATGTCACCATGCGGGTCCAGTGCGGATTGTGAATGTCATCGAATATTGCTTCTCACCGTTTTAAGACCAGTTGACTGCGTTTAAAACCGCGACCTACAACTCATAAGTCGGGGCCGACCACGACCTCTTCATCATATTATAAGTAAGAATAAACAACGTCCCACATAATATTATAAATATTTACTTACATTATGATACCACGATATTCTATGTTCTCTAGGGTTGGCACGAACTGAGCACTCGAAGTACACGTCGTCTCCTTCTTTGATGTCGTGAGGATTGAGTGTTGAGCCCAGTGACAATGATACCACTGGGGGATCTAGAACAAAAGTTTGTTTGTTAGGACTGTTATACTGAAAAAAAGACATAAAAATAACTCGTGTTAACTCAGGATTGGCTAAGCAATTATATTTTTAAAGAATATTTTTAGGGGGGCATGGAGGATTCCATTGGCATCTCAGAAGCGTCACCGAGAAGCGTGACAGACTTTTACTGACTAAAATCCACTCCTGTTTCTTCTTTGCCGTCGTTCCAGGGCCCTGGGGTTCACTTTCACACAACCCTTGGCCTCAGTAGGCTGCGACCCTACAGAGCCCGTACGGTTTGCTGACATCTCCTTGTTCGCGTGGAACACTATGCGCCATCGACGACTTGGACGCGATTCGGACGGTTACCAGAAGGTCGGGAACGGGGTGGGTCTTTTAGTCAGTAAGAGTTTGACACTATCTCCCGCTCCGCCCAAGGGCGGGGGATGTCAATGCATGATTTTTTCCCACCATAAAAAAAAGACGGTCGGACGGCGAGCTACCCATTGCTCGCCGTCCGCAAGGCTGCATGAAATTGATAGAAACAGCTTCTTTTTTCTTATAATTACGTTACGAGAAAGTATGATAAAATATGGGGGGGGCAGTTGCGGGGCTCTAGGCAACATTGCGGCTTCACACAGATTGAGTGTAGCGTATCAAGTTGATAGACATTTTGTTCTTAATGTATTTAAAGGTTTTATAGAGAGCTTTGTAAAGTTGATTAATATTTAAGAAGAGCCGAGTTGCTAGTAGAAGATAGATTAACAGATCCTATAGAAAAATTTGGTTTTGGAAACTGTGGAGATAAAGCTAAAAACTTAAAAAAACAGACTCCTGGTAAATAATGTAAAAATGCAGTGATACCGAAAGAAAAAAAGACGTGTGGCACTCGGGGCCTGCCGCGGTAAAGCTATTGCATAGCATTTTTATCAATTTATGCAATTATGATTTTGATATTATTTATTTATTTTATTTATGCAGTATTTTTTTTTCCTTTGTTTTTTTTTCTTTAATATTAATTGAAGTTACACTTTCACACATTGAATAGAATTTTGATTGATTGTTCACTCATTTGTTTTCTTATCGGTCACCACGCTCAAAAAGCAAATGAGTGGAGGGTGTTAGGTTATTTTCGTTACGGAATTTCTGGATTCGGTCTCCACGCTCAAGGCCCGCGATAGAAGCTATGCAATAGCTTAAAAAACCTCTGTTGAAACCGGATATCTATGGTTGAAACCCTTAATATTATTTTGTTTGTAAACAAGTAAATATCAAAGTGATTAGTGACTTAAAACTAAATCTAAATGGACATAATAAGGGATAACAATGGATAGATGAGCAAATTGAAAACAATAGTCAGGGATGGAGCAGTTAAGTACTAAATCATGTTGTGATTGTAGCGGGAAACGATCTGCGGTTCGCTCAGCGATCGCGGCTTAGTTAGCGTACCTTGGTGTAGTGTAAACATTGTTAACAAACTGTGAAGTAATCTATACATAGGTATAATAAATCTGTAGAACTTTTTAGTTGAGCTTTTGGTGTTTTATTATTATACATAAAAAGAAAGAAGAAAGAAAGAAAGAAAAGTATTTATTTTGGAAAACACTGTAGACAACAAAAACTTAAGACAAACACAAAACAAAACAAAAAAAAAAGTAACATTGTCTGTCACATGTTTGCGCCAAAAAAGGCATGTACATAAGTATCTATCAGCTAATCACACTTTTTTGTGGGATAAAAATCATCCAAATGACATCCCCCGCCCTTCTTTGGGGGGGGAGATAGTGTCAGACTCTTACTGACTAAAAAAACTCACCCTGTTCCTTCTTTCCTTTCATACCGGGGCCCAGCTACCTTTTGAAACTAACCCCGAGTTTCATAACCCACAAAAGTATATAAATCCACTACAGTAAACAGAATTAGAAACATATAAAGGGTGTAAGGGACAGCCCTCCACAAACTTTAAGGGCTTGCTCAGTAGACGAAACTGAACAACCCACCATAATTTTTTTTTCAGGATACGAAAAAAAAATTCATATCTCTCCATACAAACTGTCCAATCAAGTTAATAATTTTGTATAGTGAGGCGGATTTTTTATTTTCGTTTCCTGAAAAAAAAAATTATGGTGGGTTGTTCAGTTTCATCTACTGAGCAAGCCCTTAAAGTTTGTGGAGGGCTGTCCCTTACACCTTGTATATGTTATCCATCAGGGTAAATAATAGATCTATAGAAGTGTTCAAATATTATATAGCAGTTGTAATTTAGTACTATAGAAAAAAATCACAAAAATGCCTTACATATCTTAGCGTAGTGTAAACATTGTTAACAAGTTGTGAAGTAATCTTAAATAGGAACTGGTTTGTTAATAGGAAAAAAAAATGTTTAAACTAGGTCAAATAAATGAGGAATTTGTACAGAAAGTAAAATACGTTTTAACGACATATTCAAGCGATTCTATTTATTTTTAAGACGACTTGTGAAGTAACTTTTCATCCCAATTAGCAGAGTTAAAAGTATAAAAACAAAATGATTTAATTTCAAAAGTTACGGCAAGAAATATAAAATCAGCGTTTTGAGTTCATTTGTTGAACTAAGTTGTTTGATAATCATAATTTGCGTACGTTTGCCTTTTGATTGTAGACTTCTGCCAACAGAACATGTACCAAAAACAGCAATATACACAACACTAAAAACCAAACAAAACACAAATTATGGAACAGTTGGTTCAGTGAAGAGGAACTTCTTTGAGTTATGACAGTAACCTTGGTTCTTCTGCGGATATGTTCATTCCAGTCATTGTGGTGACACTTGATGACAATGAGTACGAACTGTCCACTGCTCACTGTGCAGCGTGCAAGCGTATCCAGTGGTACAGTTTGTGGACAGTCTCACCAGTGCACAAACATTTTTACTTCTATTGTTGTCAGTTTTTTTAATAAAAAATCCTGTAAACCTGACTGTGTTAGTATTAATCATCAATGTTTCCGTACCTACCTCAAGGCAAATCCTCTATAAAAAGCTGTCGGAAATGTTTGGTGATTTTCTGTGGCTCACTCACGCCAGCAACACTCACAAGTTGGCCAAGTTTCGAATTTAAGTGATTCGTCTTTTTCCAGAAACTTTTAAATCCTGCTTCTAGTGTTGATCCGCAATGATTTTTATTTCACATTTTAGTTCGTCTACACCATTTTAATTGGGCTTTAAAAGCTTCCTGCATTCACACATGTTTTCATAAACACCTCGGACAGACGGTTTTCCATTTAGCACCTACATATGAATTCAAAGCCTGACCCTCGCATGAGCCCCCTTGACGTGTCTATTCCAACAAACACGGCAATTTATCCGCTAGAATTATTTTTGTTTCTTATATTGTCCAGGACAAAGGTCTGCCATTATTGTCGGTCTATTTCCGAGCTGTCCAAGGTTGGAAAGCGTTTTTACTCCAGGTGAACACTTATCTGCGGCAAGGAGCGGGCGTTGACACTTTATTGGCCATTAAAGACCTATAACGACGTCGCCCCGCGGCCGGAGGAAACGCCCGTTCTCCAAATAAACATTTACGATTCCTCCGTTTAAATTGTTGCCAAAACGATTCGCGCCGTGAGCGGCGAAATTCTCCCCGTTCTAAATGCGTTACGGTTCGCCAAGCAGAAGTAAATAGAATTTATTTATATTTGGAAATTAATTTCCTCTGTCGTAATAGAGTCAGCACGTTTCCTGGCTTTTCAGAAATTGACCGGCTCTACGGGGAATTAGTGACTTGATTGAGTGATCATTGTCTGCGGAGGGTTAAGAAAAAGTGGCGAGCGTGAGAATACGCAGGTGGAAACAAAATTGTACGCACAATAGTCGTGGTGTAACTGACTGGTTTAGTTACGCATAAATAAATTGGCAAGTTATGCTCTGCGATTAGAATGTAAACGCAGTGGCTACTTTAAGCCGGCTTAATCCCTCAGAGCGTTTTGTGATCCGGATCTAGTGGCGGGGCGGGGCCGGGCGCTCCCGCTAGTCCGAATTAGTTTTTGGTGAGTCCTCAGCGGATGTTAAGTGTTGATGTTGTGTGCTCGCCGGCGTTAACAAGGTTTTAATTACGTTTTACTGAGTTTCTCATGTTGGCGCATACAAGCTTTTAATATTGTTAGATAGGTTGTTTGTTCCGAAATGTTGACAGGGCTTGTTACGTGTTAAATGAGTTGACTAAATTACGCGCTGGGAGCCGTTTAAATAGATATATTTCGGGACGTTGCTAATTACGGTTGTTAATTAAATAACATTTATGATTTAGGTAACAGCTGAGCTTTGATAATAGGAGCTTTCATGCGCAGGTGAAACAGATATACTTAATTATTAAGTGTCGCGTTCCAACCCTCATCATTTTATAATCCATTACTGTGAAGCATCTTGTGTAATACCGCAAGGACAAGCCAGCGCTGTTACATCGATGTAACGGCTAAACATGGCATGTCAAACTGTAGCAGAACCACGGCAGACAAAGCCAAATTAATCCTTCAGACAGGAAGGTGTCACCGTGGAGTCGACGGCGTCGGGTAAGCCGTGAGTCTGTGAGTCGCCTGCCGCAGACTAAATTAGACGGAATTAGTTCCCAACAAGTTGGTAGCGCAGGATAAACTGTCAGTGAGCAAAGTTCCGTCGGGGACGCATCGCGAGTCCCCGGCGGCCGGGCGGGCCGCGCCGCGGGCTTTGTAGTGTCACGGCGGCTTACGGTAACCGACACGTCACACAAGTACCAAGATAAGCACATTACATTAAGGATGTACAACCGCTACACGAATACGTTTTACTGTCGCGTCGGCCGCCATTATAAATCTTTTTTACTTACATCAGTAAACTGGGGTAGTTTTTTAAATGACGTCGCTTTTCGCTTTTTCTTTTTTCTGAAGATTTTCAGGCCGTATTTTAGTGTTGAGATTTCTTTTCATTGCTTTGGTTTAAGGCTCCATTATAAAACACGAGATTAAAAGCCGACGACGGTTAGATTTAAAAAGATAAAAATATAAGTCCGCTCATTAAATTATTATTTGAGAAAACAATGTTAGTCATTACTTTATTTAAATTAAGTGCTTACTTTTAGTAAGTCGTTTTAGAAGTGGACTTAATATAATAAAATTATTTTTTGATTTTGTGCTTTTGCTTTAGAAATGTTTTAGCTATTAATAATAAGGAACTGACTGACATATCAAAGCACAGCCGAAATTACTTCGACTAGGAACATGAAATTTTGCACAAAGCGCCCTTTCATGACGTAGGTGAGCACTAGGAAAGGGGTTTTCAGAAATTCAACCTTTAACAAAGTCAAAAAGGGGAATTTCGTTTGCATGCAAAAACTCACTCCGTGTAAGTGTTTTTGGTTATTGCGCATTACTTATTTTAGGTAGGTTTAAAGTACTTATCAGATTTTAAGATAGCGAAAAATTGTATTGTGGTTTTAATATTGCTTTTTTTTGGTTATTGCACGTTACTTATTTTAGGTAGGTTTAAAGTACTTATCAGATTTTATGATAGCGAAAAATTGTAATCATGTGTTTTTAAGATTGCTTTTGTGTAATTTTACCAAACTGTATCTATTAAATTATTAACTAGTAACATGTGGAACCATGGTGACTTGTACATTTACGAATAGCACACTGTGAATTCAAAAATAATATCATATAATGTACGATTGTTTGTTTCCCAAATAAAAATAAAATTATCATTGTTTCAAATGACACTCGGTTTTCCAGAAGGAAGTTCAATAATTCTATTTGAATAAATAATCTTCTTAATAAAATCGTAAAACTAACAAACCAATTTCAATTAACAAAATTGATCCTAATTTCAAAGTGTCCAACTTTGTAAGCAAACTTTCGGGGTCAAACAATGCCTAAACGATTTCTCTTTGACGTGGGACGTATTTTATAAAAGATAATTATTATGGAAATTTCGTTTATTCATAAGTGGATATTATTATTAGGGTTTTTCTTTTTTGAGGTGTGATATCATGACTTCTTAGAGCGTCGTAGAGGTGTCTTTCACTAGTGTTGAAATTCCAACACTAAAATAATTAGAAGACTTGATGAAGCGCGCATCTCTGCCGCTATCTCGACGCGTGGCAATATGTCGCCCATTTCAGTTGCTATTCTTTGCTTCTACGTTCCACACGGTCAGTAACAGAGAGATCAATTTTATAAGTGTTTCTAAATAAGTGAACAGTTGTCATACTGTATCCGTTAATTATAATACTATTGAAGTTAGAAGTAGTATGCTTTCTCAACTTCCTCATCTCCACAACTAGCATTACTGTTTCGCAGAAAATGGCGGTCGAATTTAATTCTCTCTCCCTCTGGACCTTCACCTCAATCAGCGCCCGGCGCGAGAGGCTGTGGCTGCCAAACGTATCCACGAGGACACGGTGGTACTCCGCCCGAGCTGAGAAAACCTCGTGACCTCCAGTCGGTCCGCACAACGGTAACTCCCGAGCTTATCATGTCCAGTGAGGATCTGCAACTACATCATGCTAAAGGTAAAGACACCGTGCTGCTTTAAAGCCCCTCCCCAAAAAGAACACTCGCCGCCATGGTTACAGCGTGCCCATTAGGGTGAATTTGTTAAAACAGCTCCAGGTTTGATGTGTGTCATATAATGCTGAGCTTGGCGTAAGTAGCAATGATAATTAAGCGAAACGATGTTAGAGATGTGCAAACTGGTACAGTCGAGCTCCTTTATTGCTTACTTCGCAGCAATATTCGTTTTGGAAACGGCTCTTAATGTATTAAGAAGTTCCGCTAATTGTGCCAGCGTACGGAGATGAGAATGTTGATTTGTACAAACAATTACGACACATTTTCGTCATATGACGCAAGCTTTCTGTGTTTAACTTTCGTCTTTTGTAGAAGTAAGACCCTCATAGCAAAATTTACAAAGTTCTCGTATGTGAACTTCTCAGCGTTGAACGCTGAAATAAAAGGCATCTAGAAACAAATAAAAACTTGGCTCAACACTCGCAAATAAAAGGAAGGCACTATCGCAAAACTCCAAGTCGGCAAAGAATTTTCTGATAAACGACATTATTTCATAGAGATCGGAATTTTTAAAACATTTAAGAGGAAAAGTAAGTATATTTTTTTCACCAGATTTGTTTTTATAAGTAAACTAGCTGTTGCCAGCGGCTTCACCTGCTTGCAAGTAGAAAATAATCCCAAGGAAACATACTCCCCGGATAACAGGTATCTTATGTGCACTTAAGACAGTTTTTGTCTTACTTATAAGTAAGAGTATCATCATCATCATCAGAAAGTATCATCGAAGTACGTTCAGTTGTTCAAGCGTGAAGAGGTAATAGACTTACACTCAGAAATTTTCGCCTTTGTATCATTTTATTTTATTAATTTTAAGAAAACTTTTGAGTAGTCAGAGGTGTCCATGTGTGGGATAGAAGTCGAAGAAGGAACCGATTAAGAGTAAGTCATTCCGTAGAAAATTTTGAAGATTTGATCGAATATAATAATAATACGTTTATTGTCACAAAGAAGCATAATATACCCACATTTCTATACACTAATTAACGAAATGCTAACTCCGCTGCTGAAAGTATACAGATATTGTGAACCTTACCTCTTAAACTAGGTTAGCCTGTAAATATCTTAAACGTAGGCAATGTAGGCATACACGCTACGGTATACCTGACAGGTTTACCTGGACAGTTATACCTATCAGGTAAACTTGTATGGAAACCTGCGCAGTTGTGCAATATACACGCTCCAGTTTACCTATACAACTGAACTGTACAGGCAAACTTGTCAGGTCTACGCTAGCGTGTATGACGGGCATTGGAGACAGTGTTCAGCTGTGAAGTTACATAAGAAAGGATCTAAGCGCACGGTGGGCCAAGTTCCAGCAAT
Organism: Mythimna albipuncta; assembly: GCA_929112965.1. Lineage (NCBI taxonomy): Eukaryota > Metazoa > Arthropoda > Insecta > Lepidoptera > Noctuidae > Mythimna > Mythimna albipuncta. The sequence continues at coordinate 12,272,523 of OV815977.1, read as the reverse complement.
AGGCCGCGCGCATGCCATGCACTATTTACACGAACCGTTTCGACCCAGTTTAGACCCCACCCCCCTTCCTTTTTTTATGGTGGGAAAAATCATACATTAACATCCCCCGCCCTTGGGCGGAGCGGGAGATAGTGTCAGACTCTTACTGACTAAAAGACCCACCCCGATCCTTCTAGCCTTCATACCGGGGCTCGAGCGCCCTTTCGGATAACCCTGGCCCCAGTTGGCTTTGACCCGGCTGGGTCCCTGCTGTTGCTGACAACTCCTTGAGGCGCGCGGGAACAGTGCGCGCCGTCGACGACTTGGGCTTGGTCCGGACAGTTACCTGACGGCCGGACAGCGAGCTACCCATTGCTCACCGTCCGCAAGCCCGCGTCTACGTTGGCCGGAAATCGGGATCAGAATCCCGGCGACGGCGGCGGCGATAACGCCGTTTTCTGATGCGTTCGGCCTCCTCCTTTGCGAGCATTACTGCTTCGCAGAAGTCGGCGACCGCCTGCCACTCCTCCTCGCTCCGGACCATGGCCACAACCAAGGCCTGGCGCGAAGTTGACCCCCCTGTTTATTACAACTGTGGACTGTGGTTTTAGATTGAGATTTAATTCCATACAAAGAAACCTATTTTCGTTAGGAAACTACAAATTAATATTATTGATTTATGAGAATACCGTATGAAGGTATTATATTATGCGTATCACACAGGACAGAGGGGGATTAAAGGATTGGTGCGGGAAAACGCGCGTGGAACGAGAATGGGCAGGAAAATGTGTCATTTGCCATGAAATCCCCCATCAGCCTCGTGTATTAAGGACGCTATATGATGAGACAGTAAAAGAGAATACATTTCTCACGGAGCCACGCGCCATTATACGACTCGTTGGGTATGGATTATGTATTTATTATATTAAATATAAATAAATACTTATGTATGATTATTTTTACGTAGGTATATACCTAATGATCTTCAGGTGCGTTTCTCAATAATATTTTTTCAATACACTTACACGAAAACCCGCACTTATCCCTACCACTTAAAAATAACGCATTTTCTGTTTTCCGCACTAGTAGCTCACCGTCCGACCATCCGGTAACCGTACGGACTATGCCCAAGATGTCGACGATGCGTATTGTTCCAAGTGCGACTCAAAAAGTTGCCAGCAAACCGTAGGGGCCCAGCAGGGTCGAAGCCTACTGGGTCTGCTTCTGAAATGAAGACTCGGCCCCGCTACGAAAGGCAACGAAGGAACAGGAGTGGATTTTTAGTCAGTAAAAGTCTGACACTCTCTCCCGCTCCACCCAAGAGCGGGCGATGTCATTAGATTTTCTCACCTAAAAAAAATCCTATAAGGGTGCCGTTTTTATCGTTTTGAGGGTCGGAACCCTAAAAAAGAATAAGTGAGTTTCTTAATTGAGGATTCGAGGTTGTGAAGTTATCAAACTCTAATTCAGTATAAAAAATTTGGTCATTACAGTAATAATTGTCAAGATCTTAAATTCAAATTTTCTATTCAGAGACTGTATGACGCAAGCAGTATGATGGAGGAAAAGTTTTAAAACTTATGTCGACTAAGAACCAATTTATCACCAGGAGAGTAGGTAGATAAGAGAGTAACCTATCTACTCTCTTATCTACCTACTGATGATTTGGAATTGAAACAATTTGGCAGCTGTGGTTTTCACGTCTGATTATAATTTAAGTGTCTTCAAGGTTTGGTGCAGGCCATGGTCCGGAGCGAGAAGGAGTGGCAGGCGGTCGCCGACTTCTGCGAAGCAGTAATGCTAGCGAAGGTGGAGGCCGACCCCATCATCAGGATTCCGATCCCGATTTCCGGCCACCGCAGGCGCGGGCTTGCGTACTGCGAGTAATGGGTAGCTCGCTGTCCGACCGTCTGGTAACTATCCGGACCGAGCCCAAGTCGTCGATGGCGCGCACTGTTCCCGCGCGCCTTAAGGAGCTGTCAGCAATAGCAGGGGCCCAGCTGGGTCGAAGCCTACTGGGGCCAGAGTAAATTTGAAAGATAACTCAAGCCCCGGTACGAAGGCAACGAAGGAATGGTGTGGGTTTTTAGTCAATAAGAGTCTGATACTATATCTCCTGCTCGCGAGAATGGACTCTTCATAAACTAGTGCGCTTCACCATCAACGATAGCATCACTGCTTACCACCAGGTAGGATCTTAGCCAAGTACTAGTTTAAATCCGTGTTGATCATCACCATCATTTCAGCCGAAAGCCCATGGTCCACGGTCGCCATCCAGAACCTTTCGGCCCCAACGGCCGCCTGTTCTGCGTGCGATTTGCCCTGCCTATTGCCACTTAAGTTTAGCGATTCTTCGTGCTATGTCAGCAAACTGAGTTCTTCTGCTTACATCTTAATTTTTTCTTTTATTATCCATGATGCTAAAATGATACTTAGTAATAGAATATATAATTAACTTACAAACAACGTCTAGTTTGAAGGAGTCTTCCAGGCTCTGTCCAGGCAGTGCGTTGTTGTCAGCTTGGCACTTGAGCTGGACTCCATCGTCTTCCGGTAGAGGCATGAACTGGACCTGGCTGCTCACCCAAGTTTCGTTCATGGCTTCCACTATCTACGAACAAAGAAGATCCTATACAGAGAAAGAACGTCATTGTTAAAGGCGGTACATATTATAGCTTCTGTGCTTGGTTGTAATTTACAGTTGTTTGGTTCACTAAGCAGGCAAAAGAATGATGTGATGTGTGTGTCACATAGGAACAAATTCTTTACCGGAGTATCAAAGTTTTCCACACAATAAATATCAGGCAGTTGTCCACACCAGACATAACTGGTCGGATGACCCTCCCATTTCAAAAGAGATTCGTGGAACTTCCCACGTTATGCTACATACCTCTAAAAGAATATCATCGTTGTCCACAATAAACAAACTTTTAATTTATAACCGCTTCGATGGTAATGTCGCCGCTGTCTTCACCAGCGTCGGTGCTTACCTTTCCTCTCTTGAATTTCCTATTATCCTAATACCAGGTGGGTGACCCTGATGGCCCTCTGCCCTCCGTCACGCACGTCAGATTAACGTACCGCTCCGAGGATAATGTCAACGGCTTGTTTAATATCTCGACCAGTACCGATGCTTGCCTTACTTTCTTTAAAATTCCTGTTAATGTTTTGTTGGTTATCCTTATACTAGGTGCAGTGCGCTGGAGGCAGGCTGCTCTCCGAAACGCATGTCACAGTGACATACCGCTCCAACGATAACGTTGCTGGCTTGCTTCATATCGCGACCAATACCGGTGCTTACCTTGCTTCTCTTAAATTTCCTGTTATCCTTATACCAGATACGCTGCGCTGGAGGCCAGCATGCTGCCCTCCAACATGCAAGTCAGAGCGACGTACCGCTCCGACGATAATGTTACCGGCTTGTTTAATATCTCCACCACCATTGATGCTTACCTTTCTTATCTTGAATTTGCTGATTTCCTGTTATCCTTGTACCAGGTGAGTTGCACCAGTGGACGGCTACACTACAACACGTACGTCAGAACGACATACCGCTCCAACGATAACGTTGCCGGTTTGTTTAATATCTCCATCAGCGGCGATGCTTATCTTTCTTAAGTTTTCTCTTATCCTTTTACCAGGTGAGTTGCGCCAGTGGACGGCTACATTCCAACACGTACGTCAGAATGACATACAGCTCCAACGATAACATCGCTGGCTTGTTTAATATTTTTACCAGCATCAATGCTTACCTTTCCTCTCTTAAATTTCCTGTTATCCTTGTACCAGGTGAGTTGCGCCGGTGGCCGGCTGCCCTCCGACACGCACGTCAGTGTGACGTACCGCTCCGACGATAATGTGGCCGGCTTGTTTAATATCTCCACCAGCGTCGGCCGCACTGCAGAATTTATTCACGGTTACAAATAACAAATAAAAAAGTTTCGGCCTGTGTTTTTGGAGTATGTTAGGTTGAATGTTCAGTGATGTTTTAAGGTTTATTTTTAATATTAAGATCTTACTTAGAGCTATAGTAATTGATTCAAATATTTAGATTAAAAATTGCTTGCAATTAAGCTCTTTACTAAGTGATATAATTTTGAGCAAAAAGGATTGTAGACAAGTCAAATTGTTTGAAGGTTAACCATGAGACATAAACCATACCAACCCTCAATTTTGGTCTTTTTGACTATCAATTCAGTTAGGGTAGAGATTATGAACCTGCGCATGTGGTCCACGGACCACTGGTGATCCGCAAGAGCTAAAATATGGTCCACAAATATACTACTACTACTACTAAACTCGTATTAATTTACAAACTACGTATAGGTCTCGCTTAGCGGATGTTTTCTTACAGAAAAAAATTTCGTACATGCGTAAATTAATACGAGATTTGAGAAAAGGTACTTTATTTTTTAATTTTATCTTTACAAATCGATAGTGTTTCATGTGCCGGATCTACCTTCCACGGGATTAAAACGATTAAAATGTAGCGGTGTATATATTTTTTATTTACCCCCTAAAGGGATGAAACAGGGTTCCAACTTTTGTATGAAGAAACCTACTTTCACGCAGGCGATGCCGCTGGTAGAAGCTAGTAGTAAATAGAAAAATTTTAAAATTGTATAGAGTAATTAGAGATCAAATTCGTGAACATAACGAATTTGAACTCTGAATTCAAATAATCTTGTTTAATTAATTACTACTTGATGCCGATTTTCAGGGAAACCGTTTGACAATGAACTAAATTGTAAGGTTAACTTAATTGTGACAAAGTGAATTGATTTTGTGTAAAAACCGACAAGTGCGTGTCGTGCGACGGGTTCCGTAGTCACCCACACACACAGGAGGCTTTATGTTTATTACTATGAACATATTAATTGAGTTCACGGTTTAACTGCCAATAACGTTTAACAACAACTTCATTTATGTATTTTTTTTCTTAGGATTTTGTATTATGTATTTTACTAAGCATTATATGAGTTGAGCGATTAAACACTTAAGAACTAACTTAGCCGTATCTACTTGAATCCGTTATTACACATTTACTATCAATTGTTTTTTTTTTCTGATTTTTCAATCCATCAGTCTTTTTGTAAAGAAACAGTTGACTCAAATAAACATTATCACAATTAATATTTCAGAAACGAATCACTGAATCTAAAAATGGTAAGAAGATTACTATATTATTTTTTAAACGCCTATCCAACGGTAGGATACTATGAGGTAGATGAAAATAAAGAACATTATTTCCACTTCACAAATAACGGAAGTAGGTCCCATAGATGTAAAGTGGCTATGACGGTTACAAAAATTTTCATTTACCGCTTTACCAATGCTGTTATAGTTTTTTTAATATTAGCCGTGTTTAATCTAATAGCCGTGAACGGATGAACAGACAGATGGACATGGCGAAACTACAGGGTTTTTTTAAATTAGAACTACGGAACTCTAACAACAATCAAGTTTGAAAATGTTATAGAAAATGACGAGGGTTCAAAAGACTATACTTTTGTAAAAATTTCGAAAAGCAGGTACAACTTACCGACATAGTATTTCGTATTGAGGTTATGACAGTGCAAAATTAGAATACTGCAAAGGAACTTTCAAATTCATTTTTTTAATGATATTAACTAGTGCCTGACTGCAATCCTACCTGATGATAAACAGTGGTGCAATCGTTGATGGCACTAGTTTATTTAGCACTAACTTATTCTCAGCCTTTTCGTTTTTCGCAAGGGCACTGAACATACCATGATAAGAGTATAATTTATGATACCTAATACCAACCACACGCACGACAAACTAAGTAAGCGTTTTCGTCATAAAATGGTAGAAAAAATATATTCGTCCCTAGCTCGCTCCATAAAGCTTGCGCATGTAAAATTTTAATGGTCTGTGGTCAATGTGTTGACCACGGTACGTCATAACTTTATAAATTGTGGCCGCTGTTGATACTGACTGCAAGTACCAAGGAGGTTCGTGTTCACTATTTTGTGGGGCCGTATAATATTTTATATCTACATGCAAGTTTGTGGCGACGAGGTTTTATTAAAGTTGTCAGCGTTTGTTCGAGATTGATATTAATATTTTTTTGGGAATATTTTATGCTTGTGTGTTTAGAAAGTTATAAATATATGAAAATTTTTAAAAATTTACTTTATTTATATTATTATAACTTAGTACGAAAAGCTGTAGTCAATGATTTATGACAATTAGTATCTTCCAGTCTGTTTTCTTAATTTAATGGATTTTTTTGTTTGTTACCTCAGCCCGTTACTTATAGACCAATTTGGAAAATTACTTAGGATTTTATTGGCATCTTTTTTAAATTAAAATTTGTGTTTTTTTTTTATCGTTGTCGTTTTTTTAAAGAAAAACTTTTGTTTTTATTTTATTCTTTAAAAATATACAAAGATTTATTGGTTGCGTGGTGTTATTACACAAACAGTTAAGGCTTACGTTAGTTTGATTAATTGTGTGTTATCATTGTTATCAATTTAGTATGGTACTAACAAATGTTTTTGATTCAATTCTAGTATTGACATTTATTCAAATTATATCTTTAATCCTCAATTAAACCGATAACATAATTCTCTAACTAAAAGAAAGCTGTAGTCTGGCATTTTAATAAAAACTTGTCAGTTTATCTTGTCTCTAAGTTAGAGATAATTTAAAAACCAAATATCAGAGAAATATAAGTATTATTTACAAGTTAATCTTAATTTGAAATAATCAAAATTCACTACCCTAAGATTTTATAGTTTCAACTTTCAATAACGCAGCTCTTTCGTTACTTTTTTTTAGAAACTTGTCAGTAACCACAGCCACGTTTTATTCTGTTTTTTTTTTTTTTTATTAGTGGCCAGTTTGAATTTTGAATAAACTTGTTTGATGAACGAATATTTTAAATCACTCGATTTTTGACGTTCCAAAATCAAATCTCACTATTCCCTAGGGATCACGTATACTGCATAATCTCCCTAAGGACAGAATGACTTGTTTTAAGTAATATTTGTACGACATTTAAAAGGCCATTATCGAGCAGGTGTTGTAAAAATACATAAAATTATGTCGTTACCGCAAATATAATTTTTATTACCATATTATCCGATATTGAGTTCCAAATTGCAAAAAACTTTAAATTTCGTGGGCTACCCTGAAGCTAGACCTTTTAAGACAACTGCGATAATGTAAAAAAATAAAATCCAGTGAGTCACAGAAAAATAAAATTTTGAAGAAGCCACAGCAATTTAATAAGCTTCTTTTGTGTCTGCCTCTTGAAACTTTGTGTCTTAGGCACTAGTTTTGTACATATTTTGCTCTGAACAAGTTAAGTCAATGTTGGCACGAATAACAGTCTGCTGTTCCAAAATATTGTTCCGTTGCCTTTTACACTTGGGTCACGTACGCTATAGGGTATAGATATAGTTAACCTATGGTCTGCTTTACCAATATACTTGTTCTGTCTTAGGCCTGGTCTTTATCAGACGGTGAGCGATCCATAGGCAACCAATGGGTGGCTTACCGTCCGTAAAGCCCATCAACCATCTATTCTGCGAGTAATCATAGTGTGTCCTACCCACTGTCGCTAAAGTTTTGGGATTCTTCGGACTATGTCGGTCCCTAACCTTTACTTATGGATATCTTCATTCCTATAGAGGGTTAATCCTTTACATTTTGACTTTTCGACAATCACTAAAAGACAGTCTTTTAATCTTTTCAATTTCAGCTAAATGTTAATTTAGCATCCCTGCATACAGGCCTTCTTTTTTTTGGTGGGGAAAATCATCCAAAAAAAAACGCTGCCACCTAAAAACGCTAGAGGTGGTCACAAAAAAAAAAGATAGAAGCGGCCGCAAAAAACAGCTGAAGCGTGCAACACCTTGTGTCCGGATAAGCTTGAAGCCACTTCAAGCGTTTTTGTGTGGCAGCACCGCCGCACACGAGCCACGAAAAAAGTCCACCTCAAAAAGAAGCTTGAAGCGGCGTTTTTTTGTGGCCCGTGTGCGGTGTCAGTTACTGATATTGTTATTCAGGAGGAGGAGAGGGAATGGGCCAACACACAAAGTAATTCGGCTGGCTGGGTTTGAACCAGCGACCTACAACCGTAAGTCTGGGCCTATATTATTCGGCTACCATTGCTCTCAGATAACCCCATGATTTCTGCCGATAGACTTCCACTGTTGGTCATTGGCCTCCCCCAACAGCAGTTAAAAACAAAAATAAAACTTACAGTTCATTTCTAATCTAACAGTCTTCTCCTGCGGGCTGACGAGGTTGGTGTTTGAAGCTCGACACCTGAACGTAGTGTTCAGATGCGTCCGCCTCACATGAGGCAGTTCTAACCGGTTCACCACCACGTGGGTGTCGGTCTTCTCCCCGATGTATTGTGGTGCTGGGGTCCCATCTATTAGCCACATTACTGTGGGTGCTGGGCGACCTGGAAAAGAAATATCACTTTAGAAACAGTAAAGTAAGTTTATTTCAATGAAGACTAGTTCAGGTGCGCTGATCATTTTATTTTTTGGGTATTGAATCAGACTTAATTGATTAAACCCCAAGTGAACGCCAGCTTTCGGTCTTTCACTGCCTTTCTGTGGTGACTCTAATTACGGTATTCGAAAGGTTAAACATAGGTGACACTGATATAATCCAGCGATCCAATAAAGGTCCCCTTGGCAAGAGCTGAATTTGCTCCCACGGATTGCGTTATGGCTAGGCAGATCCAATCCACGCGTCAATACGTTTGCAAATCACTCACTGCGTGCAAAAATGCGGTCGGTTGGAAAATGCTGCTATTTAAGGACTTTGAAAGTCCTATCAACATCTGCTGTCTACACGGATCGCAACAAGGAAGGTCACGGTCAAGGTCAAGGATTATTAGTTTTAAAAAACTATTTATGATGAACAATTGAAAGAAGCTTCAATTACTGTCAATAAGCTATCACGTAGTTCAAACTGTCTTATCTACTTAGGACATAAGTCCTTGTATAAACAAAAACACTTCACTAATTTAATTCTTGTGAATTCTTTTCTTATTTATACATTAATTTACTTTTATTGTATACCAAAATAGTAATATAATATTACAAAAAGTTAAACTTACGAAAACAAAATCGGTTTTATCGCTGACAGTGATATCTGCCAGACAATAGGTTGGACTGTAAGAACTTAAACTAAAAAGATATTTATGTAAATGTGAAATCATTGTAGAAGTTTATTTTCTATTTCGATCTACTCAAATTTTTTATGTACAATAAAGTAAATAATATAAATCCGTCGATAAGCACTTATTTGGTACCTACTACGAGTATATTGACTGAAGTATATTGTATTCATATACCTATTCCCTAAAATTGTATGGAAAAGCCAAAAACTTAAGGTTTGAGTGAGTTATCTTGAGGTTTCTTGTCATTTCATCTCCGTATTCCGACAAACCCTGTGCTTGCTTCGGACGTTTCATAAATGCATGTAAGTCTATGTGAAATAAAATATTTTGAACTCGATTGAACCCATTTCAAACCCTATTTAGCAAGTACTATTAGAACTACAAGTCTTTTTTTTTTAGATAAATCTACTGACTTACTATGATACCAAATTCACATTACTTCTAATCTAATCTGATTTATCCGTTGTGAGCACCCAAATTCAAAACATTTTTATTTCTCATAGGCTTACATGGGCACTTCCAAAACGTCAGGGTTCCAATTGGTCGTTTCTTATGGAGAAGAACCGGTAAGAAAGTCGATATTTACTCTTAGTACAATGCTGCAAAGGCCTTCCCCTCCCTTTTCCACACACGTTTGTTTACGACCATTGCGGGCCTGTCCCGTAAAAGACAAGATTATCTTTTTACCTTCATTGTGGTCGGTCGCGACGTCGTGTAATGTATAACATTTCTTAGGTCATGAAAAACTTCAATGAGAACAAATGATGTTATTCTACGCGCAAACCAGAAAACTTTGCGCGCGAGTAGAACTGCAGAGCCAGTAGACGCTATGTACTTAATCATATAGTGCGAAGGCAACTCGTGTCGCTAACTTTGGAGGCCTGCCAGTGCGCCTCGGAGAATGGCTTGGGGACATATTTCTTGATCGTCCCATTACTTTTCATGACCAGTTATTAATAACTGGAGTTTGCTGTAGAACTGCACTGCGAAGTTAAGAAGTTGTGTCTGTTTTTTTTCGGTTGAAGGTTGGTTAGTTGGTTTGTGTTGTGTGTCTGTTTTTTTTTCAGTTGAAAGTGGTTTGGTTCGTTGGTTTGTTATGTGAAAAACGTCAAAAACTAAAAAATAGAAAATATAAAATTTAATTTAATTACAAATTTTTAATGTGCTTTTTTTTCAAAATTATTATAATTAAAAAAAAAAAAATTATCGTATAAAACATTTCTCCATAACCCACATTAATTTTTAACAGTCTATCACGGTTTCATGTCGTAGAAAATTCACAACACCAACAGGGCAACGTCCTACCCAGAGCTCTCTAACACTATTCGAGACACGTGAGGTCTAACTTTACCGAGTTAAACGAGTACTAGTTCCACGTGCGCTTAACATCCAGGCTTTGGAAACTTCTAGTCGTATATAAATGTTATGTGACAGTAGCTATGTATCTACCTTTTTTTTGAGGTGTAAAATCATCTAATGACTTCTTCCGCTCTAAGGAGGAGCGAGAGAACGTGTCAGACTTTTACTGATAAAAACCACATCTATGTTTTTTCAGGTAAAAAAAAAGAAAGCGTGGTCGTCTCCTTCAAACCTGGCATTGCACTGTGTTGTCAGAAACGGCGAGCAACGGAATGACCTGGAGCATGAAGCTCAGGACCGTTCGCAATGGAGGATTACTTTGGACGCCCTCTGCCCCATCTAGGGGACATAGGACATTAAATCAAGATGATCTTTCAGTTGGGTGTCTTTTGCGTCCCAGGACCATGAGTAGGTTTATTCTTTTCAGAACCAATCTCACGGCCCTAGCAGGCATCGGCCTTGCTGGGCCCCAACGGTTTGCTGACATCTCTTTGAGGTGCACGTGGAACACTGCGCACTGTCAACGACTCGGGAGTTATGTACCTATAAAGGTTAAAAATGCACCATAATGCAGCATGTAATGCAGCTGTTGAGATCTACCGCTAAGAATTCATGTATTATTTTCTTTATGAGCGCAGTAACAATGCGCTTTTGACTATGATTGGAGAATATTTTACTGAACTCTTTTGTGGAAATACATTGGACGTGGAAGAATATTTTACGTAAAATATTGCAGCCTTTGACAAATGATTTCTGTTTGTTTTGTTGCCGAAACCTTGTTTTTTTGTTCAGGATTCTTAGTCAAAGGGAAGTACCCTAATATGGATTTTGATATCCTTGCGAGTGTCAAAATATGCGATAAATTAAGCATAAACGGCTTCTTTAGATCGCGTTGACTTAGAAGTTTGATTTTTTCACTGCTGCTTAGGGTAGCGAACTGAGTATTCGATAATTAATTTCAGCTTAATACTTCCACGCGATTCTGAGAAAAAGTGTCTGATGGACAGACTGACAGACAAAGTGATCCTATAAAGGATCAGCTTTTGCTGACTGAGGTATGTAACACAAAACTAAAAAAAAACTGGCCTCTAAAAACGTAGCCATTTGTCTTTCTGAGAATAGAAACCACAAACATTCGCTTGACAATCAAAAACTATCTAACGAACTTTCCACAGGAAATACGAACAACTCCTTAACTCACCCTACAGAAGAAAAATAACCCATAAAAAGCCCAATAGATTATGGCCAGAAACAATGTAGAGGCGTCTGTCGTGGGGAGGGGTTGCCAAGCTCTGGCAGTAATTACGTTATCGCGGCGGCCGGCCGACCCCCGCCCTATTGATCATTCCACGTCACTGACTCCCAAACTTACTTGTTCCTCAACTTTCTTGCTTCGCCCTTCGCAGCTTCGTCAAAGCAACATTGGGATGTACCAGCCGCAGAACCAAAGTATTGTGGTAGCACGGGTTAGTAAACAATACATCACAAAGAACGAGTTATTTGATGGAAACTTAATTTAGTGCCGGTACTAATTTTAGTCAGTACGCGAAAGAATTTAAATAAAGTAAAGCGTTTGGAAATATTTTGACGTAGGTCGGCACAAAAGACGCGTGCAATACTACGCGCCGTCGACGACTTGGGCTTGGTCCGGACGGTAACCGGACCGTCGGACAGCGAGCCACACATTGTTCGCTGTTGGCAAGCCTGCGCCTACGGTGGCTGGAAATTGGGATCCCGACGCGGTGGCTAGGGCGTGAAAGCCATTGCCTCGCGCGTGCGGCCTTCTCTTTTGCCAGCATTACTGCTTTGCTGAAAGAGACGACCGCCTGCCACTCCTCCTCGTTTTTGACCATGGACGGGCGGCGTCTACTCATGTTGTAGTTGAGAAACTGGACGCGACGTGATGCTTCGTTCAGTCTAAGAAGTTATGTTGGTACCAAACCAAATTTTTGAATTTTTTTATGGTTTTTAGTGAATTTGAATTTTGTTTTAATCCGCTTTTTATACTTACTTTACTACACGTATTTGTATTTACTTTTCAACATTCTTCGTCACTATCTCTCAAACTAACTTGTTCCTTATCTTTTTTACCTAGCCCTTCACTACAGGCTCATTGAGATGTTCCCACCACTCGCAGTATCAAATCGTTGTGGTAATATGGGTTAGTAAACAAAACGTTACAAAGAAATTCCTCGGAATTATTTTGCTTTCCATGAATTCAGTGGCGGTACTGATTTCGGTCAGTATGCGAGAGAATTAAAATTAAATACACTGTATTTCGGAACATTTTCACGAAAGCCCGCATTTAAAGTTTTCAATTTACTACAAAGTTATTTTGAAACTCAATGGAATGGGTAGCAACCCTATTCCGGATGATTTTTGTAGATTTTGTTTCAATCCGTTTTTATTTTAAAGCAAGTCAGTTGCCCCATATCAAAAGTTATCGAGGCATTATTAACTAGAGGGGGAGGGAGGCTTAGAAACAAAACATTACTAATAAATAATTTTGAGGAAGCTAAATTCAGTGTTAATACGGATTTAGGTCGCTAAGTTAAAAAATTGTATTGAACTTTAAAAATACCATATTATTTGGGGTGAATTTTCGACGTTTCCTCGTGTTTACAGTGTCCAGTTTACGATTAAGTTATTTAGGGACCCTAATTATCCTAAGTAGTGGCTGATATAAGATAATTTGGTTTCAATAGGCCGAAGCATGTATTTGTATTTACAGTAAGAACTAGACTATTGCATTAAGAAAACTGTAGAGCCTATTTAATCAGTACCTTTTTAGAGGCGTTAGGACTGGCATATCTATATACATAAAATAAAGTCGTGTTAGTTACACCATTTATAACTTAAGAACGGCTGGATTTAAATGATCCTCGCTTTACGTCTCCATCCTGACAAGAATAATAACTAATAAACTATCGGAAAAATAAAAATAGTAAAATATTCAAATGAAACGAAAAATAACAGCAACTGTCAAATACATTGGTCACAATCATTTAGATCAATAAGTTTAGCTAAAAAGTAATCAGTACGAAATAAAGAAGATAAACACAGCTAAACACTTATTCGAGAATTTAAAAGAAATATTATTGTCAGAAGAGATTAAGGTCTGTCAGGCAGATGGGTGCGAGTAATCTTTACTAATATTATAAAAGCTGAAGACTTATTGTTTATTTACACAGAAATACTGGTTTAAATTGAAAAAAATAAATATTTTAATGTTGAATAGCCAATTTATTATAGAAAATCAATAGGAGCGGAGCAGCAAAGATGCGAGTGAACATTGAAAGCTACTTTTATAAAATTAAAATCTAAAATAGTAATTTGTTAGCTGTAATAAATAAACAAGTAAATCCTACAGTTTAACGCCCATAAGCCTCGTTGACGTTACTTTACCGAGTTTTATACTTTTTCTCAGTACCAAAAGTGTTATGTCAAAACTTTTTACATAAGGGACAACAACTTCAACTTAACGTATCAACTTTTTATGTTGAACATTTTCCTAAAATCTCATATACTTGATCTTGAAAACCTAAAAGTTTGCACGCGGTCATAATTTTCTATTTGAGTATACAATTTTTTTTTTATTTACCGATAGCAGATATTATAAAAGTAATATAATACGTGTACTTATTTAAGTACACTTTTATAAATATGTACTTATTTAAGTACACTTTTATAAATATATATAATAGGACCACTCTTGGCCACTATTTCATCTGGTCGACAATAGAGCTTCTTAACCTAGAAGTACACAATAGTAGAAAAAAAAGTAACCTATTCACTCTTGACTCTATTTCTGGTTTCCTAGGTTGTACCTGTCAGGAAACTCGGACTAGCTACCGTAGGTGTAGGCTTGCGGACGACGAGTAATGGGTATCTCGCCGTCCGGGCGTCCGGTAACCGTCTGGACCGACCCCGAAAGATGGAACTGCCAAGATTATAGTGTGCCCAATACTTAGGTATGGGTGGGATATCACAATAAATTGGTGGTGCATGACCGTACCGCTGGTGGTCCGATGGCGGAACGGGCTTGGCGGAATTAAGTAATGCAACTGCGATGCACACTCCGAAATGCAACCGGTACAAAACCGATAGGCTAGGAACTTGACATCGATGCTCAAGACTTTAAAGCTTTTACTTAACTAGTATATTGCAAATGATCCTCTTGGCCATTGAAACCGTCCACTGTTGGACATAGACAATGGCCTATGAATGGGAATGCCCAAGTGTCGTCATAACGAATGCTCCTGTGCGTCTCGCATCCACCAGATTTCCGCGACCCTTTTTTATGGTTGGAAAAAATCATCCAATGACAACTTCCACTCTTGGGCGGAGCGGGAGATAGTGTCAGACTCTTACTGACTAAAAGACCTACCCCGTTCCTTCTAGCCTTCATACCGGGGCTCGAGCGCCCTTTCGGATAACCCTGGCCAGATTTCCGCGACCCTCACCAAGTCATCGGTCCACCATGTGGGAGGTCTTCTAACGCTGCATCTTCCGATACGTGGTCGCTACTCCAGAACCTTTAATAATGACCATCTAATCTGTGAGTAATATGCCACAAAGTTTGGCGGTTTTTAGGCTATGTCGTTAACTTTGGCTTTCATTCAGTCTTTGAACACTCTTTGCTATTCATATCACAACTACAAGGCAAGGTATTATAAGACAAAACTCCATTAGGCCAGCCATTTTATGTGGGTATCTATCTGTTTGCACATTGGACCATGAAAATGATCCAGCCGAGTCGTTTTGGGCCGACACGGGATGACAACCCGCTAATCCCAAAGGCTATGCATAATTCCGCCTTGGAACATTGAGCGCTACAGCGGCTTACCGCGATTTGTGTTAGAAGATTTTATAATCCGAATCATATTATAAGTTGTATATAGAAACTGTTTATATATATAGGTAATTTACTAAGAAGTCTGTTGTTTTGTCCAAAGTTATACCTATTATTTAAACTTTAATAATCAAAGTTTTGTTAACTTTTGCAATATCTAGTGTACACAAAAGATATCAAATATAAACAGTAATTTAAGATTTATATCAAAACATAAATCTTTGTATTTTTCTTTATGTAATAATATTAAAATGATTATGATTGAATATCTCTCTAACAATTTCGTATAAAAGTAATCAAGTACAGAGGCAAAATATTAAAAAGCCATCAGTCAATTAACTTTTTCTGCTCGGCTTTATTTCAGGCAAGCTCTGTTTTAAAAATAATTAAGTAAGTAGTTCAGATTATGTTACGGCAGTTCTGCGCTCGGCTCATCAGTTTTTAGACTTTTCCGTTATTAAGTAAGCTAAGCTAAGTGCTCCAGTTTCGAAACTACATCATTATGAGATGATAAGTGTACCTAAAATTCAACGTACCATTTTCCCGGCCGTAACGATCAGGTATCGTGCTTACACTTAGGCCCGTGGAAACGGGAACGCGATTAAACGAACCTCATACCCAAGTGTGACACGACTCCGTAATCAATCAAACGTATAAGTGTAGATTGGCATGTGTCTCTTTACTGGCACTGAACATAATAAAGTAAACGAGGCATCTACTTTCAATTCGTTTAGCTCCCTTTGTTTGTGTGAGCCTTTATTTATTTAGTCAAGTACTGTTCCGTCCTTTTTGTCTCTTTTTATACGAATAATAAAATGAACCTAAGTGTAAGTTAGCCAGTCTTTGACAAAGAAATGTTTCTTTATTTTGGTGATATTAGCTTTTTTATGAGTACATTGGCTGGAAAAAATACTTGTGTTTATTTTAACAATCCATAACACACACAGCCAACAAAAGCTTAAGACTAAGTTGTCAAATCGAATAATACTAAACCCACTTTTGTGTGCGGTAATCTCGTGTAGGAATTTTCCGTAATTTAATTTCATAATGGAAAAAGAAAACAGTTCCAACGCTAATTAATCCGTTACAATAAGCTTAATATAATAAAAGCTGGTAGATTGGTTGAGAGAGAATTGATATAAAGTTTGCAAAATGTTTTGGCGCCATTTCCCGGCCGCCCCCCTCCCCTAGCTCGGGCGTGTCTTGGGGCGATGGATAACTTTACACTGGGTGCCATTTGGAGCCGATCTCTCAGAGAGTGACTTATCGGTAAGTTTAAGAGCGATATATCAAAGTAATCGCTTTAATTTCTCATCTACCACTTGGGGTAGAACTTATGCTTATTCCTTGACTGATACCGTCGTGATTTGTGAACATATACTTACCTTGATAGTTTTATGTTTGTAATACGGTAAGTGAGGTGATTTCGCGACGGCGTTTTAATAGATATTTATTGGACTTTTCTTCTTGCTTCATGATCAGTCTTATTTTGCTAATGGAGTACGTATGACAAATTCATCTGCTTAAAAATCAAAATGGTGGTGATTTCGTAGAACAATTGTTTTAATCCATTTTACCATGTATGTTTATTTTTATCTTCTTTACATAGTACAAAAAGTGGCTTTTCTCGTCTGTACGCTAATTCTTTTAAAGATTTTTTTTAACAGATTTTGATGCGGTTGTCACTAAAAGACACAAAACTAAACGAGGAAAGAGTATGAATGTAATAATAAGACACTGTAATAATTTTATCATAGAGAGACCAGGCCGAGTAATCATTAGTGAAGAGATGTTTTTTTTTTACGTATTTCATTTGTTTGTGAGGGAATCCTGAAACTACTGTTCCAATAACTAGCCGTAAGGTACCTACTCTATCGCTGGGTCTCACAAGATTTTTATTTTTTATTTCTCAAAAATATGCAACGAGAGCGAAGCAGTGGGGAACATCTAGTTAGTTGTTAGTTCTAGTAACGTAGATAGTGCAGTAGTGGCCGAGCGGCGCCATTATCACTGGGAACCATCTCCGGCTTAGAAGTAGTAGATATGTCGCGGGCATCAACCCCAGACAGGCGCTTTATTTTGTATAATTTATTAAATGATTACTGTTCTCAAAACGATGACAAAAAACATTGTGAGGAAACTTACATATCCTTGAGTCATAAATTCGAAGAATAACACGTATTAGATTCGAATGGTGGATGACAGCCGACTCCATTTCTTAGAGAGGAGGCATAAGTCCTAGTAGTTGGTACAGGCCATGGTCCGAAGCGAGAAGGAGTGGCAGGCGGTCACCTCTTTCTGCGAAAGGAGAAGACCGCACGCGTGAGGCAACCAGCTGCCTCCGGGATTCCGAATCCGATTTCCGGCCACCGTAGGCGCGGGCTTGTGAACGGCGAGCAATGGGTAGTTCGCCGTCCAACTGTCCGGTAACCGTCCGGACTGAGTCCAAGACCACCAAGAAGAGTTCCACGCGCACCTCAAAGAGTTGACAGCAAACTGTAGGAGCCCAGTAGGGTCGAAGCTTACTGAGACCAAGGATTTGCTTCTAAAAAGAGGATTTAGCCCCGGTATAAAAGGCAACAAAGGAACAGGAGTGAGTTTATAGTCAGTAAAAGTCTGACACTATCTCCCGCTCCGCCCAAGGGCGCGGAGATGTCATTGAATGATTTTTCCACCTAAAAAAAGTCCTAGCAATGGAAACATTATAACGATGATTCTGTTTATAACACAAAAGTTGCTATAAGCTTTCTACAGAACACACCAAGTAACCCGTCTACTCGTGTCGAATTTAGAAGTCAAGGCCTGAGGGTGAACGAGATAGTTTTTAATGCTGAAAGTAATGTTAGGGCCCGACGAAACGAGATCTTACAATGGGAGCGGACCTAACGGCTGTATAGCGTGTACCTAAGTATATGTAGCTACATGAATAAAGCTCGGCTGACTTTCAGACTAACAAAGGATAAAAGAACTGAAGGGACTATGTAGAAGCCAATGAGTCAGTTATAGAAGGTTTTATAGAACTGCTGAGGATGTTTTTAATATCGTTTGGTTTTGTTCACTTTTGGGATTGATCCGCATACAGGTATTTATTGTAATATGCACGTGGGACGCATTTTGTTTTTCATTTTGAAATTTTCTGCATGCAGAGCAATCTCGCATGCGTGATGAAACCCGCACGATATTAAAAATAATCTAACAGTGATATTAATAAAATTATCTTCATCATTTCAGCCAAAAGATGTCCACTGATGAACATAGACCTTCCCCTAGTGTCGAAAAGACCGGTCTTGTGTACACATCGCTTACCATCAGGTGAGATAGTGGTCAAACGCAAGCCTATCATTAATAAAAAAAAAAAAAAAAACACATGGCCTGATAGGGATACTGGCTTTTATATTTTTTATAATACTGTGTTGATTAGTGCGTCTATTTAGGCGAAATAAACATGTTTTCTATCTTCTTTCTTTTTTGTGGTTCTCAAGTCCTCAATCAAATGATTCCCGTGACCCTGACCAGGTCATCGGTCCATCTAATGGAAGACCTTCCAATGTTGCGTCTGTAAACTGTCACCATTCCAGAACCTTTCAACCTGATCGATAGCCAGCGAGCTATGCGCTTTGTCCACTGTTACCTATGTTAGACGATTATTAGAGCTAAGGCGGTTTTAGGTCTCTTATGGATATTTTCATTCCTGACTCGATCACGTAAGGAAACTCTGGGTATAACGTGAATGTGTGAGTGGATTTCATGAATCATAAGTAAATGATTACATGCCGATGTAGACAACTTAGAACTATTTGAATCTTCGTATGAAAAAATCGCTTTGAAGAGTATTGGGACATTAAGTAGGATTACAGAAATGGCAACTAAAAGAAGAGCGTTTTAGTCAGTAAAAGTCTGACATTTACTTTCACACCACCTCGAACGGTAGAAATCATTTGATTTCACATAAAAACAAAGATTTCATTTACTAGATTAATCACTTCGTTTTATGATAATTATTTTTAACATCATGTGAATGTGTAAAGACACTTGCAATATTATTCTACTATACAAAAAGTTTCAACTAAGTCCTTCAGAGCATACTGAAACTTAACTACTACCGTAACTCATATTTATGTGGCCCGACGCATCCATTCAACGAACATGCTTCCACCATAATTAAAAAAAAAAAACATAAGGTAAGGAAGTGGCTCATTTTTCATCGTTACTCACGCTATTAAAATAACAGACAATTAATATTAATTTGTATAATAACACCATTACATTTGTTGCTCGTCCACATTATTTTTGTTCGAAATCTCCCCCATTCCTGTGATCCATTATGATTTATAAATAATTAAAATTAGAATGTCGATACTTTTTCAGAAGAATCCCAAGGGGAACATCAATAACAGATTAATGTTTAATTTGCGAACTTATTTACCCGACGAGTCGCAAATATGATTGAAAAAATATTTCAGAATTTCTGATTAGGTATTAGATAGAATCGGGATTAAAAACCGTTAGCTAGGTCCTATCAAAATATATTTATATTTCATGAGGTAGATACGAGTATGTACGAGGTATGTTTATTCTATTCAAGTATTTAAGTTGTTATAGTCTAAGATCCGATTAAGAACGACCTTCACCGGTTTGTTTAATGGATGAAACCTATTTTATGATAAACTAGCTTTTGCCCGCGACTTCGTTCGCATGGAATAGTGACTTCCAGAATTTTCAGTACTGAATTGATGCCGACTCTTGACCAATAGATGGTGTCCGGAAAAAATTTTATTTTTTATTTTATTTTTTGCAATAAAAACTATCCTATGTCCTTTCTCAAGTTCCAAACTATGTCTGTACCAAATTTCACACAAATCGGTTCAGTAGTTTAGGCGTGAAGCAAAGACAGACAGACAGACAGACAGAGTTACTTTCGCATTTATAATATTAGTTTGGATTGAGTATAATCTATACTTATATATAATATATATAATATTATAAAGCGGAAGAGTTTGTTTGTTTGTTTGTTTGTTTGAACGCGCTAATCTCTGGAACTACTGGTCCGATTTGAATGATTCTTTCAGTGTTGGGTAGTCCATTTATCGAGGAAGGCTATAGGCTATGTTTTTTTGTTTTCAAAATTAGGGATCCGTAATAAAATTGCTATTTTGTAACACAAGGTGTAAAATCGAAAACCTATTTTTGCGTGCGCTGCAAAAACTATTGACAATAGAACAAAATAATGTACTACGGGTTTGTAGACCCTATTAAGACCTACAAAAAAGTCCGCGAGAACGTATATATAGCTATCATGGTTTAATCACAATAACCGATTTTGTGTTCAAAATAATTATTAAATCGTCTGAAGAAAAAAAACTACGTTAAATATGTATCGTAATATGAATCTTTATCGAAATTAAGCATTATGTTATCAAGAGTATTTATGTAGAAGTAAAATACTTTTTGTTTCATCTCAATCGGATATTTCGTTTAAAAGTTATCACGTGTGTAAGATGTTAAGAGTTGGTACCTATTAATGAGTTATGGGCCATAGAGTTTTTTATCAACATACAATCCTGTAATAATCTTTTTCGAAATATATTTGTTGATGATTGTAAGTATAAGATCTTTGAAGAGTATTATAAATACATTTATGAACGCGGTCATTTTGGGAAGTACTGATCTGATATGAAAACTGTTTAAATATTAAATAGTCCATTTATTGAGGGAGGCAATTATAGGCAATATTTTATCTCGGTATTTCCACGGAAACGAGAAAAACGCGGGTGAAACCGCGGGGCACAGCTAGTAAATAATATAACGCGGGTGGGTTGCCTAAGAAATTCCTGGCCAGACTATTATTAATTAAAAATTGAAAATTTATTTTATTTTTAGAAAAATGCACAACCGTTATCCATACCAATTTTTTTTGCAGACAACACTATAACATCGTATTCGTAATGAAACAGCGTTTATTTTGATATAGAATTTGTTGTATACAAAAAAACACACCTGTTTATGCATACCTGTTTATACCTGACAACCCATAGCTATGCCAGGAAACAAATAGGCAACCCAACATTTTTATGTTCTAAAGGCTTCACTCTATTCACTTCGGTTAGTATTAAATTTATTCGTTAAACACACCGGTACATTTTATATAAAAAAAAAAAATGTTTGGCCATGAATTTCTCATCCATTAAACAAACCGGTGAAGGTCGTTTTTAAATACGGTTAAACCTGTACTATTATAATTCTAAAAAAAATATAACTTATTATTCATATAACTACTGATCTGATGTAATAATTTTCACAAATACTTTTTAATTATGAAATATAGAACCTATTCTTGCAAAAAATACAAATTGTCACTTACATCGTTTTTTTTTATTATTGAAAGGTTCCTGGGTACTTGACCACAGTCTCACCTGATGGTAAGTTATGATAATATGGTCGACGGTGAGCACGATAGCTTAGAAGTAACCTATTTACTGGACCTCAACGAGTTCCTTAATCCAAAGTCAGTCTTAAAAATTGTCGTCAGCTGGAAAATTTTGAGAACGTTGTTCAGTGAGTGGCAATGGAAGAGTTTTTTTATTCTATCTGGAAACGCTTGTTACTTTCACGCAGGCGAAGCCACTGGCAGAACCTAGTGATTAATAAAGATTATTAAAAAAATCTGACAGGATTCATACACAGACGGTTTTTGAATCCGGAAGCTCAGAATTTATTTTTTCAGCGAGTGTACTTGCACAAATTTAAACGCATTAAAATGTTAACTACTTTTTATTGCCTTAAAGTAACCGTTCCTTTGAGCAAGTCTACGGCACGCTGGAGATATTCTATGTATCCTTATTACTTTAACTTTAGTATAAACCGGCCTTTGAGTCGGTAGGAAAAGATGCTTGATAAACTTTTAAAACGATTTTTAATGGTAAACTGTAATGACTTATACTCTGTTCAAAGTAACATTAGACATTTATGAAAACCTTTTATTACTATCCGTTCAAACGATTTTGACTTTTATTACGTTGATGGCATGACAAATAGCGGCTGCAGTAAATAGTTGGTATTGTAATCACTTTTTGCTTTTAATTAAATCCTTATGCCTACGAAATAGAAGTTACAATCAGTTGAACAGATAGTAAAAATAGGTTTGTTTAAATGTCTTATCTTAACGCGAATAGGGTATAGTCAGTATTATGAGAGATAAATGTTTGTATAAAATATTTTCAATTGTGTCGCGTTGAAAAATATCTATTTATTACCTAAATTACTTTCAGAGACTACAATTTAATATTATTATTATTATCTAAATAAATTACACTAATATTCTATAGGCGAAAGTGTCTTTACGAGACTCTTTCATTCTCAAATGACCAAAAGGGCTTAGATTAAGTTTGGCACATGAATAGACCATGCTCTGGAAAGGGACATAACTGGTACCTACTTTTTATCTCGAGAAACTCCCGATAAAAAGTCTCCTATGTGGTACAAGGTCTCTTGGGATAATTTTCTACTGTCACGCGAGCGCAGCCGCTTGCATAAGTTAGTCTACATCTACATTGATATTATAAAGAGGTATAATTCCTTTTTTGTTTTTATGTATTTTAGTTTGTAGGAGGTAATCTCTGAAAGTACTGGTCCGATTGCAATTTTTTCACCGATAGAAAGCTGCTTTATTCCTGAGTGACATCCTAACTAATATTATAAATATGAAAGTATGGATGTTTGGATGTTTGTTACTTAATCACACAAAAACGGCTGAACGGATTTGAATGAAATTTGGCATGCATATAGCCTTTGACATTGAAAAGAACATAGGCTACTTTTTATCCTGGAAAAAACATCTTATTCCTACGGGAAATCACGTTTAGAGTGCGATAACCGAAGTACCTACACGCGAAGTCGCGGGCGGACAGCTAGTAGGCTATATTTTATGTACGCTGGTGAAACTGCAGGCAAAAGCTAGTAATATTATACAGAGGTAAAGTTTGTTTGTAGGAGGTAATCGCTGAAAGTACTCGTCCGATTGCTAAAATTTTTTTTTGCCTATGGATAGCTGCTTTATTTCTGAGTGGCATTTTTTGTACCGGTGAAGCCGCTTGCAATAAGTTAGTATATAATAAAAATGATACAATCCCTATTCTGTGTGTTAAACAAAGGTTTCGTTCACAAAAATAAAATATAAAAATAAAGACAAGGGTTTACGAAAATTGTTTGTGTTTGTATTTAACATCGGTTTTCCGACAAATGATTGCGACAGAACCGCCCTTAAAGAACAACCCCAATATCGAGTGGCGTCCAGGGCTGTGAGATTGTTCGAAAGAGTTACCGCGGCCCCAAACCACAAAGGGTAACTGAAGGAACATTGTGGGTTTTTTATCAGTAAAAGTCTGACATGCTTTTTCACGGCCCAGAGCGAGGAAAGTCATTTGATGATTCACCACATTGAAGAAAGGAAATCTTTTTATATTTTTATGTAGTCCCAGGAAGGTCGAAGCCTACTGAGGCCAGCGTTAGCTCCGAAAGGTAGCTCAGCCCCGGTATGAAAGGCACGAAGGAACGAGGTGGGTTTTTTTACTCAGTTAGAGTCTGACTCTATCTCCTGCTCCACCCAAGGGCAGGGGATGTCATTTGGATGATTTTTACCCACAAAAAAAAAACTGCAAATTGGTCTTGCGAACGAAGGGTTCCAAACCATCCGTAACAAAAAATGGCAAAAACATCGTGTTTGTTAAAAGGGAGCCCCACTTAAATATCTACTTTATTCGGTTTTTAGGACGGTTTTTAGTATCAATTTGTTGTTAAAGGGTAACATCATCTGTGGAAATATGAACCGTCTAGCAATCATCGTTCATCATATATAGTCTGATGACAGACAGAAGTACACCAGAGTCTTAACAATAGGGTTCCCAATTTTACCCTTTTAGTAAAGAACCCTAAAAAGGTCAAGTAAGTGGTGTACAATGCGTTCCAAATGAGAACAGGATCAAACGCCATGTAGTGACGTAACGATTTACTGTCAAATCGAGGAAATAATATTTTTTAAGAAAAATTTAATTTGTTTATGAACTATGAATGAAAAAACTTTAATCAGAATCCGGTTCTTAAATTTTACTCATCTCTGAGTTTTTTAATTTTGACAAAATTTCTTCGATTTGACAGTACAACGAGATGTCAAAACATAGGAATCGGTCCTATTCTCATTTGAAATGCGTAGTACTTAATAATTTGCTAACTTATTGCAACTTTTCCTATATTAATTAACGACCCAGTAATAATATTAAAGTAAGAAGATACCTACTGCAAAGGAAAGAAGGTAACAAAATAACCACTAAAGGTTATTCCAAAGATATTTCCCATCTAGGTACGTAGGTATGATCAAATATGATAAAATCCTCACCTCCTCTGACCTCACATACGAGGACAAGTTCGTTGCCCTCCTCCAGAGGCCCGACTACTCCGGACACGTCCCGACCCGACTTGTCGTACAGTATCAGCTGATGTGGGGCAACTGTAACAAAAAATCATGTTATTAACTTGTAAAAAGCGCCTTCTAAAGTAATATAATTTATTTATATTATTGGACGACAAACATGTATCATCATCGTCATCATTTCAGTCGATAAGTATACGTCAAATCGATTTACAAACATGTATACGATACTAATTTACAAAAAAAAGTTTGCTTTAATCAAATTAGTGTTATGGTGTGTCCAGACAACCGGCATATACGCCGCAACTACGCGTGTGCATTTTGCGTACGGCTCGTTCACACGAAGCCCCTGCGCCGAGCGCGCTTCGCACGAACATGAAATGCACGTGCGCAGTTCGCAAGCCACACAGTTCGCGACACGAATATTCGCGCGATAATGTAGCCACAGCATTATAGATAGGTCAGCATGGGCCACCTTCGCTGAGTCAGTCAATACTAAAATAAAATTCTTAGTTTCATTTTACCGAGATCGTGCCTGTTTCAATAATTCCACATTCCTAATATCTAATTGTAACGACACTTGAGATATATAACTACAGCCATTATACATCACAATATACAATAAGAATCAATTTATGAATAATAAAAATAATCACTGAACTTCACCCAAGAAATTCCGCCAAAACTCCATTTTGACTTTCTTGTAATAAAAACAAAAGACACGCGTCATTGCACTAAATGTTGTTTTTTCCCGAATTCAAAATTCAGAGACAGCAAGTTTCGTGCAAAGAAATAAAAAAATATTCTGCCAAAGATTCGCCTAAAAAAAACATTTACACATAGAAAAAATGAATTAATATGTCAGGCATGTACACAGATAACATTATAAATCACACAATTTTTATTTTTAGAAAATTAAAAAAATAAACATCAAATTTTTTCTTCTTTTATAAAAATTTTAAATTTCGATTCCATTGTTTCGCCGAGGTGACAAAACATGACAAAAACAAAAATATGGAATGAATGAGAGATTTTATTATTTTAAATTAGCAACATTGCTATTAAACTAACATTTTCAAGTATTGGCTCATAAATATTTATTAAAATAATATTTCTGGTTTACTCCAGTGGAACATTATTAAAATGAGTAAAAATAAAATTAATATTAATGATTCTCTCGAAACACGGGCAATTATTTTCCTTTAACGTTTAGTCGTAATTTGAGGAAAATCGATGAAGAGAAAATAAACGAGAGGAAAAATACGCGGGAATTTGACTTAAAATGTATAAAAAGTCATTAAATATTACAAGATTGTACTCGAAAAACATACTCGAGTTATTTATTATGAACTTTGAACTGACCCATTTCGCGTCTTCTTACTTTAAGATAATATTATTAATATTTAATATCACACTAATAATAAAAAAAGACGTGTAGGACTCGGGGACCTAATAGACCTCGTCAACAGCTGCTTAACCCCACCCATCCAAAACTAGACCTCGCCCACAGCTGCTTAACCTATTCCATCCAAAACTAGACCTCGCTAACAGCTGCTTAACCCCACCTATCCAAAACGCCGACAGCTGCTTTCACTCATTTGTTTTCTTATCGGTCACCACGCTCAAAAGTCAAATGAGTAGGGGGTGTTATTTTCGTTACGGAATTTTCGGATTCGGTCTCCACGCTCAAGGCCCGCGATAGAAGCCACCTATGTATGTTGGTATGTTGGCGACTCCTTCATGCTCAAACAACTGAACAGATTTGATTTTTCTCTTTGTTCATGGACGATGCCGCAATGAAACTGATGTTTAGTTCTCTATCACACAAAACATACTTAACATTTTTTTTTTTTTATGAAACTACATTTAAATAGCTTTTACATCAGAATTACACATAGGCTTTAATTATTAAATAAGTACTTTCCGTACAAATCTCACGCGGACGAAGCCACTGGCAGAAACCAGTACTAGAACTCTTTCGATAACAAAAAACTTTTTCAAATATATGACAGTTTCCTTAAACTAAGGGTGAGTTGCACCATTTAACTATAACGAAAACCAAACCTTAACCAGCCGTGAAACGGCCGCCTATTGGTCAATTCGACGATTTGACAACTGTTAACGGCTTTGTTATCGTTATAGTTAAATAGTGCAACTCACCCTAAGTTTACTTCAATTTTGAAGCGCTTTCAGCCTTTCGTTTTGTAATCTAAAAAAGTATTTACAGCACCTATTAGAATATACACTCGAACAAGTGAGGTGCGTCTAATCAAGGTAATGTAACCTTATTGTACAGAAATACTAAAAAAAAAAAACAAAATTTTACCAATGAATAGATTTTAATTTCCTAATTTGAATGCTTAGTCACTGACACAAACATTAGGTTGGTAGACATGCAAGCACAGCGTTTTTGGTTTTTGGCGGGTTTTGTTGAGTGAAGTTCGGTGGCTGTTTTAATTATTCGCAAATTGATTCTTATAGGATATTGTGATGTTAAATTAGTATAGATTTGTATTTCAAGTACCTTTCTAAAAAGAAAATGTTATGAAATCATTGAAACAGGCGCGATCTTGGTAAAATGGAGCTGAAAATGTTATTTGAGCGTTGCCCAGAAAGGTTAACTTGATACATAATGCGGTCAAATAGGTACTACAAAAACTTTAGTATCTTAACATCCATATTGTGATAGTAAACAAATTAACTATTTAAAAACATGTAGGTAATCTTTTTTATTCCGGCTGAAGGACTTTGTAAAAATGGTAAAAAAAATAAAAAAAAATCCAGCGACTTCTAGTTGTCTCTGTTGCACTGTCATACAAACCCGTAACTTGCTATATGAAATAAACTAGTTTTGGCGACAAAAGTTGTTTGATTTTTTATTTAGATTATGATTTATACTTTAAACACCGTATCTAACTATAATATTAATAGTTATAGGATCGGTTTCTTCATTGAGTTTTTTAGGTTAAGAACGTTTCAAACCCTACTTTAATGCCTTTGGCAGGTTTTCAGGGTAAATCAGGGATTAAGTAGGTACTCAACTTCAATAGTCTTCCTGTCCGATAATAATTATTTAGGTGTCTTCAAGGCTAGAATAAAATTTATTCTTAATTTACTTTTATTTTAACCAGTGCATTTCACTATTTCAACGATTGCATCACTGCTTACCATCAGGTGGGATCGCAGTCAAGCCCCAGTTTATATCAATTAAAAATAGAAACAGAAATCTTCATCGCAATCATCATCATTATCATCATCATCATCATCATCACTTCATCATCACTAATATAATAAAGATGTAAAGTTTGTTGTTTTGTTTTTATGTATTTTTGTTTGTAGGAGGTAATCTTTGGAAGTACTGGTACGATTGCTAAAGTTTTTCCACCAATAGGAAGCTGCTTTATTCCTGAGTGACATAGGCTATTTTATTATCTACACGGGCAAAGTCACGAGCAAAAGCTAGTCTACAATAAAACAAACAAAGAATAATTAACAGAATCGATGTGTATCCACCCGAAAAAAGTATAGACTACATCTGGCGATGTTATAACACTAAATCGTAATCTTTTATCACAGACATAATCATACATAATAATACATTAATACACAACGCGTATAACCATCAAACATACACACGATACTACGACAAGACACTGCCAGTAACGACGTACACAATAAAGAGACAATACTCATTATGTAGATGCCAGTAAAACAGTGCTCGAACAAAGACGAGAGGGGAAATGGACTGCCGAGGTTATTATCGAGAGCCTGTGGCTGATAAAACATTTCAATTGGCTGTTTTGTTCTGGGTTTTGATGTTTAGATTAAGTTTGAATCTTTTAAATCATGCTATTTTAAAATATTTAAACACTAATGATTCTAGGAACGGAAGTAAGATAAAAAGTAAAAAGAAAGAAAAGATATGAATAAAGAAAGAAGGGTAGGAAGAAAAGTTAAAAAAAAAAACATTAATATTGTTAAAAAGTTCGTTTCAGTTATGTTGCTAGACAGATGTTGTCTGTTTTTATTTGGTAAAGTCATCCAATGGCATCCCTCGCTCTTGGGCAGAGCGGGAGATAGTGTTAGACATTTACTGACTAAAAACCCACTCCTGTTCCTTCGTTGCATTTCGTAGGTACCGGGGCCATCTCCCTTTCAGAAACAAATCATCAAACGTGGAGCGATTTCAATTTTGGAATGCCAGTCAATTCCAAAATTAAAATCGCTCCCCGAATTTCAGATCAGTGTTATGTAAAGACAGGCCAACATCCATTTATAGGTCTATGTTTTTCAATGGCAAGCATGACCCGAAATTCTTAGTCCTATGTTTTTGTGCTATTAGACACCGACTTATTCCAAGAATCGTATTGCCACTCATGACGTGCAAAAGACAGAGATAACGCTATAGAATATATAGTACTATCTCTTTTCTACAACAGAATTCAAATGAATTGACACTTCGTAGTGCGCCAGGCTAATCAACCAATACATTGAGAGAACTAATCCATTCCAAAATGGAAATCACTCCACAAATTTTAGATCAGCATTAATGTAAGGCCAGGCCAACATCCATTTGCAGGCCTATGTTTATCAATGTAAACCTGCCCAGAAATTCTTGGTCCCTTGTTTTTGTACTGTTGGACTCTGACTTATTCCAAGAATCGCCTTGCCAGCCATGACTTGCCATGAGAGTGAGAAATGGCGCTATTCAGAATGTACAGTACTATCTCCTACAACAGAATAAAGTCGAATTGACACTTCGTAATGCACGCCAGGCTAATAAACCAATACATTCAGAGAACTAATCCATTCCAAAGTGGAAATCACTCCACAAATTTTAGATCAGCGTTAATGTAAGGCCAGGCCAACATCCATTTGTAGGCCTATGTTTATCAATGGAAAACATGCCCCGAAATTCTTGGTCCCATGTTTTTGTGCTGTTGTGAACCTTACTCAAAGTGCTGACGTTAGGGCGGCTGCTATTGTTGACACGGCTGCATTATTCAATTGCCTGATAATATATATTAGAGAGAGGTTGGTATGTAATACAAAGCGTTTACAAGTGATAGGGGACCGGTCTAAACGCTCCTTGTACCGCTAAGTGAATGCGTCTACGTGGGACATTATGTAACAGTTTTGAGTAGTTGTTAGTGATTAGATTGTTTCTACTTGCATTCTTTTACAGTTAACGGTTTTAGTTTAATCACAAAATATATAGGTACAGAAGTCAATCCACATACAAAGCGCGCTCGAGTAACGCATACAAAGACACTGCTCACAGACACGATGTCTCGGTCGCGTCTCGGATCACTCGTCAAACAATTCCGGTTCAAACGCTCATTAGTGTGCGTTCACCGAGCTTAGGTATAAAAAGTGAAATACATACATGAGATTGTCTTCTGTACATATTTAATACTCATTTTTCAACGTCTTCATCATTATGTGGCTGGATGAAGAGGAAGAGGGAGGCCAAAGAAAAGATGTATGGATTGCACAGAGGATTGTGTGAGAAGTAATATATGTGATCTAAGTGTGCATTTATTATTTGTACTTATTTCTTTTCTGTTGTCTATTTATTCATTTGCTTCTGCCATGTTATGTTTCTGCATCACCCTAAGGTTGACTAGTAAAAAATTCCTAAGGCATTAAGTACGCTTTTGTATAGTATTATTTATGAGTGCATACAATTTTAATAAATAAATATGAAAGAAAAAGCAGGTAGTGATGGCATGATGGGTCACAGGACTGAATGGAAGAAAAAATATGTTGCGCCGACGCCAAATAAAGGGCAGAAAGACAATGATGATGAGATATGTATTACTACACTATACTGAGGGTACTTTTTTCTGCTAGAACTTTAAACCTGTCCTTTTTTTGTTGATGATGTGAAATCATCAAATTACTTCTCCTGTTTCGGATGGAGCGAGAGGTAAAAACTTTTGCTGGCTAAAATCCACCCACGTTATTTCAGTGGCCTTTTGCGTTCCAGAACTGCGGTGACTCGAAGAATGCTGCAGCCCTGGGAGGTATCGGCTCTAATGAGCACTTTGAAACGCATGTGGAATACAACGCTACATCGACCCAGATTTGATCCTTACCGGACGGTTACCCATTGCTCACCGTCTGCAAGCCTCTTCCTAAGGAAGTTGGGAACCGCGTTACTCCTACCGAAGCTCGGGAGTTTGTGCCAGAGCTGCAGCTCTAGATCTTCTGCTATCTAATATTCATTCATTATATTATTGTCTTACTATTGTGTCTCAAATTGACGGTATCTGAAAGGTTCGCACTTCAACGAGAAAGTCTTTATTTTTGGTTTGCTCTACATATTTTAAACGTTTCAATGTATGTTAATCAATCATGCTTTGACAGCTGAATAGAATTGAATTTAATTTGAAGCAGATGGCAAACCAGGGCCATGATTAGACCGTTTATATCTTGGAAATACGTTCCAGTGATGACTTTAAATCACACTAGTTGAATCAGAAGTGAACATACATCAAATCTTGCTAGGTTTTATTTTATGGCCGGCCCAGGACATGTTTTATTCCCAACAGTGGGACAAATTATACGACAGATAGATAAGACTCATCATCATCATTTCAGCCGAAAGACGTCTACTGTTGGAAATAGGCCTCCCCCAAGTGTCACTACAATTAATGGTCCTGTGCGTCTTGCATCCAAAGGATAAGATGAGATAAGACTCCTTCATAACAATAGGTACCAATTTCATCGCCAATAGCTGTTCTCCCTAAAATATAGACGATCCATTACCCAATGTAAGTAGACTCAGTAATGTCCATACAGATTATTCTCTTTCAAGAAATATACGCGTAATGTTATGTAAAAACATAAAAGCTGTAGAAATATGGTAAGATCACTATTTAAATGAAGTAAACCCGAGTCTTCCCTGGAGCAAAGATCCTAGCCGTAAATCGTAGCGTTAGACTAGTCTAGACCATGCTAGCTCTAAGCTAGAACCTCCACAGCTATGCATAAGAATGTTTCAAAATAAAACACTAGCTTTTGCCCACGGTCTCGCCCGCGTTATAGTAGAAAAATATAGTTTAAATTTATAGTAGAAAAATAAGTTATATCGTTGCACTGTTTAGTTTGATATGCTATGAAAGCATGTTTTTTTAGTTTTTTTTTTTAAACTATTTTTATTTTTCACTAAAAAAAACGTATTATTGTATTGTCATCAGTCTTTGAGGAGTGTGCAAAATTTGAAGAAAATCTGATCGCCCAAAGTAGGTCAAAATCGAGCTCAAAGGCGTTGGTTACAAACATACTGGTGAAGCTAATATAAGCGTGTTAAAAATACACGCTTATGGTTACTATAAGATATAGTAGCATTCTACTGATGAATTAATAAAAAAAAAATGGGTCTGAAATTTTCGAGTTCATTTATTACAAACAGATTTTTTTTAAATAAAATTAAGAATCAAAGTTATAAAATAAATGATAATAATAAACTATATGCCTTTTGTATTTATTGTCAAGAATTTATTCGACATATTGAAGAGCGTAGATCTCTATGGAAAAGAATGTGCAAGAAACTCCATGCTTACTCTTTTAAATTGTGTTTTATAGGTATTACAAATATTTCGGTAATATAATTTTTTTTCTATACTAATATTATAATAAGGTAAAGTTTTTTTCTTGTTTGCAGGAGGTTATCTGTGAAAGTACTGGTTCGATTGCTAAAACCCACCCATGGATTGGTTAGTTTTCACTGATAGAAAGCTGCTTTTTTTCTGACTGACATAGGCTATAAAATTTATGTCCGCGTGTGAAACCACGGGAAAAGCTAGTAATAATTAAAAAAAAATTAGAATACAAAAATTAAAATAAGCCATAAGAACTCCAGGAGAGATGATCAGGCTCAATTGACAACGTCCGTTCACGGATATGACGCGTATATCGTCACCACTCAGCTCAACCATTTTGATGGGAACCGGATAATCCAGCACATACCTACGCCACAATCAGTAAAAAATTTACATATCTTGCCTCTTTATTACATTGGTATAGATTTACAAACCGTATGCGACCCTCGTTATTTCGAAGACTATTCAGCACGTGTTAACAATCAACTCAACAAAATTAATGGTCAGTATTGCGTCCAAATAAACACTTCAAAAACCGCTAACGTAACATGACAAACATCACTAATTACGGTCGTATAAACAAAACAATAGTTCTAGAGCACGTACTAAGAGGGACCGCCGCAAAACCGAATTAAGGCCCTTCTACTATTGGCAACGAAAGTGTCCCCGCTCCCCGAAGGCCCGAATTCGGCCGGCCGCCCGCTCGTCCTGGCTAGTTAGTAGTAATTACAGAGGCAGCCATTCGGCAACTTGCTCCTCAATAGCGGAATCGGTGGCCGACGAACAACATCCAATTTAAACGGAATTTCATAGGCGACGACGTCAATTAAACACGACTATCGGCGTCGATGTGACGTTTGTTTTACCAACTATTGCAAACCAATTAGCTTTTGATTCATTACTCTTTTTAATTGCTGACATTTTTTCTTTGAAGTTTTTCGTTAGTAAAGAATAGTTATAAACAACCTGTAACTACTTTGTTTGTGAAGGTATTGAGGAAAAGCGAAAAACATTTCCTTCCCTATCCAAAATTTGCCTTTGTGAATAACGAGCACAACTTGTTAGTAATTATAGGCTCTACAAACAATAAATAAAGCCTAACTATCACTACAAGCTATAAATATGTTTTACAATTGCTGCACCGTAT
Organism: Mythimna albipuncta; assembly: GCA_929112965.1. Classification (NCBI taxonomy): domain Eukaryota; kingdom Metazoa; phylum Arthropoda; class Insecta; order Lepidoptera; family Noctuidae; genus Mythimna; species Mythimna albipuncta. The sequence continues at coordinate 12,238,986 of OV815977.1, read as the reverse complement.
CCTGTCCACTTCCATTCATATATCATAAAGGAACATTGGATACGATCAATTCGCGTGGTCTCCGTTGTGCGATAACGCGTTTGATGCGACGATAAATCGCATAGCTGAGACTACAGCTGAAATTATAGCTGTTGAATTATGCATTAGCCGCAACACGCTAGAGGTTGTAAAAGTGCCTGTCGATGGGTCGAGCCGGCTGGCCGCCACAACACTATTTGTACACAAATAACTCGACTTTATAGCAGGGCTACCAACCCTACTATACGGTCGACGATATGTCTCGTTTATCATTTTTCGGTCTGTATTCGAATTTTATTTAGTAGCCGACCATTGACTGGATAGGTAAATTTTGCTCAAATTGATGAAACCTGCCACACGGGTGTTTCCATATCGGTAACGAAGGTGTGGAAATGTTGAATCAATAAACACACGTGAAGCAACAGTTCAGGACAACCTTCAAATATTTTGGCTTCTCCATTATTGTGACTGGCCTGTTAGTCGTCCTAATGTTTAGTGGCCCTGATTGGCATAGGCCAGAGATCATGAGTTCGATTCCCACCCAAGACAAATATTTGAGTGATAAGCACGATGGTTTGTTCTGTGTCTAAGTGTAATTTATCTATAATGTGTACGAATTTAGAAATATATAAGTATTTATCAGTTATATAGTATTAATAACAGAAGCTCTGCTTAGCTTGGAACTAGACGGCGTTGTGTGATAGTAGTGAAATATTATTATTTGTTAGAATTATTCAGTCAACAAATCCATGGTAGTCTCCCATCCCTGTTTTATAGCCGGCCGCGTTATACGACTAGGTATGTCTAGTATATATTTTACGAGTTTTCGACACTCCTTATAAGTGGCGAATTTGTCCATACGCTACGAGCTATAACTTAAAACCGAGACTAGTTTTACGACAAACGATTTTCTATCGTTTTATACACTCGTTTGACTTTGCTGTTTATTTTCTTTCTTTCTTTTCTACATCGGTTCCATGTTGGGCGACTTAGTAATGGGACTTCGACATGAGACTGTACTAGTGTCTCATTTATTTATTTATATGTAAATTGCCTTTGACTGGCCTGTTGGTCTAGTGGTTAGTCTCCCTGACTGCTATGTTGTAGGTCGTGGGTTCGATTCCCACCCAGGATAAATGTTTGTGTGATGAGCTTTACAGCAGGTCTCTCAGGACTACAGGGAATAGAGGGAAATTTTCCACTATAATGTCTCTCGCCGTCATGCGAAGCCCAAGCTGAACGCAAGTTCCTCGTTACAGTACTAAATAGCTGATTGGGCAAGCAATCCCCAACTATTTATTCTACAAGGAAATAAAAAACCCAAATAATGTTAGAATACATAATAATGCCAAATATTATAATCGTATGTACTGTAATCATTTGTTTAATTGCGTGAGACGTAGTCAACTCTTTTGACACGTGTAGAGTACCCGATACAATCCAAGTTATTCAAGCTAATCTAGTACCTAGTACCTATATTTGCTACACGCGACAGTCGACGCGACGCGACGCTACTCCGTTCTTCAGTCTTTGGCCTGTTGGTCTAGTGGTTAGAACCCTTACTGCTATGCCGTAGGTCGTGGATTCGATTCCCACGCAGGACAAATATTTGTGTGATGAGCATGATCATTTGTTCAACGTCTGGGTGTAATTTATCTATAATATGTATTTACATATTAAAAAATAACTGAAACTATGCTATTGAAACCTCAACTTTTAATAAGTACCTATAAAATTTTGATGATCACGGTTTATGCACCATCTGTTCCTAAATATTTGTACGCCACGATATGCGGCTGAACATGCCAGAACTTATTTTATATTATTATCTTGGTTGCAATGTATCATGTACACTATGTTTAAACAAATAAATTTTTACTTACTTACTTACTAAATATATAAGTATGTTTACCAGTTGCCTAGTACTCATAATACAAGCTCTGCTAAGCTTGAGACTAGATGGCGTTGCGTGATAGTTGTGGAATATATTATATTATTATTGCTAAGACTATTTCGTCACGAAATCAAGTGTTAACTATACAGCAAGTATCACCTCCATTTTGCAACTGCAGTACAGTAAAATTGCATCGCTATTCCGCAAATGTGAAAACAATTTCAGTGTTCGTAAACGTAGGGTAGTTTTATTATAAGTGGGTGTATATTTTAATGGTAAACACATGTTTGGATTTTCAAGTTTTCATAATTTGTTTCCCTCAACTTTATGTTCCGGTAAACTTGTACGTTTTCTGAAAGTGGCGATTTTGTTTTTTAAACACTTTATGCACATGGGTACAGAGGCGGACTTAATGCCTTATTCTCTAACGTGAATAATTATATTTAGTCGTGTTTATTTTATGGCTGACATTTATCGTCTTCTATTTTAGGCCAGACACTCTTATTGTAAACTACGATAGAAGTTCTATAATTATAGAAAGAAAACTATTTTATTTGCCATACACACTCGTAGATACACACAATGTAGTAACAACATGTAGACACTAATAAATTATTATATATAAAAAAAGAGACAATTAACAATATATGTCTCACGGCGGCGCCAAATAGGCCCAGTTCAGCAATAATGCCAGTCAACTACATGGTAGTTGCCTGACGCTGGTTTTCAACTGAACCTTATTTCGAGTGTACAGTTGAAAATTGCTTTATTTTTAGTACTCAGTTATTAGGTTTATTATGAAGTGTTCGTATACTGATTGTTACTAGAAGTGTCGCAAGTACATCGATATATGTGACGTAAATACTGGGTCCGTTTGATTGATTGATGGTCGAGCCGCTATTTATATACTGGAGTACATCGGATACACGGCTCAAATTGTATACATAGTAAAAAAGGTATAACAATTTTAAAGGCAGGCACCTACTTTTATATTAGCATAAATTTAAACGACACCTCAGTAGGCCCGCGATGGCGGCGCAAATCGTCGGTACATTTCTTGTAGGATCGATACAAGCTCAGCTGCTTGCTGCTAACTTGTTTCATTAAATTCATATTTCGTGTTGTACTTATTAATTCAGGCGAGCGTTTTCCCCGCACGTCGGGCCGCGACTAGGCGGCTGCTTTTTATATTCTTGTCGTTTTCACGTCGGCCCGAGGAAGTTTTCGAGAAATTCGAAGGCTCTCCAAAAGGGTTCGCTATATCGTATCGCGATAATTGCCAAGTTCTGTTCTGTTTCGCTCTGGTAATCCGAAGTTGTCTACAATATGGCTTTAATTGTATAACAATATTAGCCTTCGTTAACATCTATTGTTAATAAAATAAGCGTTATTACAGATCTTGTTTTTGTCTGTCCTACTTTTTGTCGTAATGAAAAATACGCAAACTTGTCTCGGAGTATCACAGTCAGATTCAACGTGCGCAAAGTTAACAGCTAAGCCGTTTACATTAGAACAATTAAGTTACCCAAGTTCATGTAAAGCAATTCACTTGAAGTTCGCTACATAATCACATTTCTCAAAGTTGAAACTTGGGCGTGTTACTGCGAGCGCTCGGTAACTACCACGAAATATGATGGATCCGGAGACTTGCGTCGCAAACAAATTTTTGGAAGATTCCTTTTAAGTGGGTGCTCATTAGCGTCTTGATAATAACGCTGAAGGAACAATAAAGAGTCTCACGCACTCATAATGAGTTCCAACGTCTCTATTGACATGATAAACAGCGAGCGACAAATGTATTAAAGCAGGCGTAAACAATGCACATAAGTGTTGAAAACTCCTTCAGGAGTGTCATGTTTTTGTTTTTTACCTTTTTATATAACCTTCAGAAGCCCTTTGTCCGGAACTTTGATCTAGAAGCCGAAACTTCGGAACAATATTAGGCACATTTCCACTTCCATTAGGCCGTGTTCTGTGAGCGAATTTATTTTCAGTCCTCGTAAGAATGTAAGTAACTTCTGTCTCCGCTCTCTGGGCGGTATTATAAAACGTGTATCTGTTGCTAACTTAGATAATCTTTGAGTGGAGAATATTACTCAGGGGAAGATGACAGTGAAAAGTAATGGGATACTGTTATCTCTCTTAATTATGATTGTCAATCATGACTGCACAGTCTACGGAACATTCGCGGTAGAACGCAACAATAAACGGTCTGATTACATTATCTAAGACAAGATAATCACAATTTTAGTTTAGAATTCTCGACAAACACAATGAAAGCTTGATCTAGTAACATTATTATCAGACCATTAATTCGCACACTACGTAATCAACCTCTATGCATGTGTTCAAGTAGTTATCTGAACTCGTAAAGAGGCTTTGTATAAACAGTGTGAAATATTGGTTTGCTGTGCAATACCTTGGCGTGGCCCAGCGGTCGTAGAGGCGATGACTTACGATTACAGTGCCGCTGCAACCCCCCACTTAAATGTTACATATTGCTTCACTTAACTCAAAACCCGGCTTGGGAAAGAATTACGTACGGAAGTGGATCGTGGGCCGCGGACGTACGCTACACAGACACAAACACATTACACTGCCAACCATATAAATTGCACCGCCGCTAAACGCTAACTAATGAAGCCGAGGTGCATACTGACCAATTGCTCTGGCGACCGATTTACTACCTGCAATGAATTTTTGAACGCGTTCCAAACAGACGATAGAATTTCACCAATGTTTTATCCAACATAATACCTTGATTGACCAACATTCCAAACGTCCATAGGTGTCATAATGTGCGGTCTACGCACACTTGATATTTTAATCGCGTAATCGAATGAATCATGGCTATTATAATTTGATGCAAAATATACGTTGCGCCAAACAAAATGTAGCGTAAATTCATGCGGAAACTGAACTGGTATTTTCAAGTGGAGCTCGTTTACAATTTAAAATTCTACGATAAACATATGTAGATAAGGGAGGTATAATAAATTCTCGGGTCGGGCAACGCCGGTCGACGTACTAGGGCAGTGGAGTTAATAAAATCACTTTGTTAGTCAATTCCGCGTTTTGCACGCCTATAGTCCAATACACATACATAGGCCAGTTAATCACTTTACTTTTTGCGCAGATTTAACAACGTGCGAACTAAATGTGATATTCCAAATAAAAATTCGTGCAAAAATGAATAACTCACTTAATTGGGTAAAACAACATCTCTTTTCAAAAATAATGAAGATAACGCACCATTAATCAAATTACTGAAATGTGAAAGTATTGAATTCTTTATGAATAGCTCTTTTGATTAGGTGCTTTTTCTATTGGAGCCGTGAACAAAGCATTGAGAGTCGGCTGTCAGACACCCGAGTCTCACTTGCACTGCAGAGTCTAGGTTATATTAGTGAGGCAGAAGGTTCGGGAGTCTCCGATAGGCGGGTGTCAGGCCGCGGCTGAGCACATTGCGCCACTCCAAACACGATATCACAGTACATTATTGTAATAACAGCACTCGGAGCTTCTTTGACGGGCGAGGGGTCGTGGCTCGTGTGTAACCTCTCATTTTCCTTACCGAAATTCAAAGGAGCTCTAACAAAGCTTTGTTTTGCATCGCTCGCTCGACGAAAGCCGCTGAAAGGCTGGCTTTTTAGATAAGGTTCTCTTATAAATTTTCAGCATAGAGCAGACATTTTGCGCTAAAGTTTTTCAGTGTGGGAATGCGAGCATCTGCTGCGATTCCCATTCTAGTTTCGAGGGTCGACGTTTTGCGGCCGAGTTATTTGTGAAACCGTTTCACTCATTAGGGGGCAATTATATTCGGATGTAATTGAAAATGTTAGTTGAACTAGCTTAAGTAGTTTTTAACACGGGAAATTATTGTTTTAGCTTGCAGTACGTAAACACGGGCCTGATATAAATGTTTTGTACTAACGTTTTAATTTAATTTTCTGCCATGTATTTTATGTTTTCAGTAAAATTTTGATGCAGTTATTTGAGACGTCTGTTGCTGAGAACTTTATTTATATTCTAGAGTGGTTAATTTATGTTTCGTCGGTTCCAGACAACTTCGTAAAATACTTTAATTTTAAAAGCCCGGTCTTGGCGAGTTGTTTGAAATTGTAAAAATTAAGTTGAAACGAAATGAGTTCAATATTTATTTCGAGTTTTGTTAAGTGAAAGCTGGAAAATTTATTTATTATTAATAGCATAATTATCTGCATGTTACTTTATTCACTTTGTAAAAAGAAAATTACTTTTTAATGGTGATGTCGTTTAATTTAATTTAAAACGTTCAATTATGATATTTTATATAGCCCGTATTTTAAAAGCTACATGCAGATAATTTTAAGGCACTACACGTGAATTTATAATTTCCATGCATTGCCAGTGCGTTAAAGTCGATACTTGAATTGGTATTCAAGAATCGACTTTAACGCAGTGTATTGTACGATGTTTTCTGAGTGACTAGGTATAATATGTTTATAAAGCATTGGCTGTAAGGGAATTATCGCTTTGTTACGTATGAGTTTACTGTTCCAAAATAAGATCTTTTTGTTTACTTTTGTAAATAAATCTTTCTAAGTACTTGAGTATGTTAAAAATGTGATTGATTCATTTCAAAGAAAAAATATTGTAAGTACTTATAAAAATATCACTGCTTATTTCTATAAAACACATATAAATAGGGGCACATTTGCCCGTATTTATAGTATTGTTGTGTATATACTGTTTCCCTATTTGTAAATAAATAATAAATATAATATTATTTTTATTAACACAAAACTCGACACTGTGTAATACGTCGCCAACCCAACGTAATTTTAATAAATACTTAAATATAATGTTATTATTATGTATTGGTTTATTGCTTTTTAAGATTGCTATTTATGTATAGTAACTGTGTGCCTTAGTAGCGTGAAATAAAGAGTTATTATTATTATTAAATATACTTACCATAGGTTAGAATAATATGGATATTCCCCGAGTCCCGGGATTTGGTTGGATTATAAGTAGTAAAATTATAAAAAAAACTATTCTTGCCTTCGGGGCTAATGAAAGATTCACTTCCTTTCTGACGGGTAAATATAAGAAGGACGGGATTAAGGATCCTTACTAATATTATAAAAGCGAAAGTGAGTTTGTTTGTTTGTTACGTCTTCACGCCTGAATGGCAAAACCGATTTTGATGAATTTTGGTACAGATATAGTTGGGACCATGGAGACGGACATAGGCAATTTTTTAATTTTTAAAGTGAGAAAAAGGTGAAAAAGAGGGAAGGTCATTTATGTACGCGGGCGAAGCCGCGGGCAAAAGCTAGTAGTATAATAAATAGATAAACAAACATATTAATAATACCGTGGAATATCCATATTAACTTCAGTATTTGCGGTCAATGAACCTAAATAGCCTTACATACTCCGATCACTGATTATCACTTACCAATAACAGAGAGTCGTATTTGAAAATTTCTCGTCGGGGAGTTCTTGAAGTCGACCCTACATCGGTAGACACCCTCGTCATCCAGTTGGACGGTGTCAAGTGTGAGCGAAGCTGGTCGGGCGACCGTCGCGAAGTAGGCGCGGGGGCCGAACGCGTTCGGGTCCGACCACTGCAAGGCCTTGTTGAACGAACGACCACGGACGTCGAAACTGGAAAAAAAGAGAATATATTTTTAACCACTACCCATGAGGATATTCCTTCAAGATATGGAGGAAAACATTAAGGAAGTTATGCCTTTTTTTTTTTTTATTATTGATTGGCTTGCGATGCCTGCATGGAATAGACCATTTGAAAGTGTTTTATCAGTTCTCACCATAGATATATATATCCGTGGTTCTCACACTGAGGTGTATAATGAAACGATTGTACTGATCATTTACACTATATGTCCAAGCTATTTAAAGTACATTCTTTGACTTATTAGATGCTTGTGTGACTTACCAAAGAAATAAATATTGGAAAGATTTTTTTTATACAGTTAATTTTTTTATTAGAATCAGAACATATATAATACCTGCTGATGTTAATATTTGACACCGTTCAAGAAAGTAGCCATTACTTATCTAGCTAGTACTTCAAATTGTAATTATTGTTAATTGAGGGAACTCACGACACGAGGAAGATCCCTAGCGGTGCCTCATGAAGAGCCTGGCGAGACGTTTTAAGAATCTGGCCAAAGCATATTGAACATTTTCTAATTTACTTAAGTAGCTTGACTTGTATTAGGTTGCGATGGGGCTGGCATGGTCGTACTGTGACTAAAAGTCCCTAAATTTATAAGATTAAAAATAAAAAAAGACCATTTTCTAAATGTATTGGGAAAAGCGACGAGTTTATTTAGTCCCTTAGTTAAACTAAAGACAGAGAAAGAGCTTAGTCTGTACTGTACTAATTAGAACCAAACCTACCCTATCTCTTTTGGGTATTATTTAAAACGAGATTAGTATTTGTCCTCTTTTCAATTTTCAAGGTTCTCGCAAACAGCCGCAACCCAACAAAGCGAATATGATGAAACAGCCTTTAGACAGCCAGTCGAAACTCGTGGACGTCTTTCCAATAGTGGACTATTGAACATAGGCTTCCCCCAAGTCTCGCCACAATAAAAAGTCCTGTGCGTCTCGCAAGCATCGGATTCCCGCAACCTTTCCTAGATCATCGGTCCACCTTGTAGAAGGCCTTCCAACTCTACTTCTTCCGGTATGCTTCATTATTTTTTAAACTAAAAAAAAAGTTGTCGTATTGCCGCATCCAATTGCAAAGTTATGTTTATTTATTTTTATTTAGTTCTGTAGTACTTTTTTCATAGCTTCCGGTCACATTAAACAAAAAATCCGTCAGGTAAATATAACTTACTTCAAGTGAAATAACATACCGTACACTGTGAAATGGCTAAACTAATTGCTATTTTATAGTTTCTCATTTCTGAGCGGAAGATGGATTGTACACATAATGGCTGACTAATAAAATATGATTTGATTTCTGCTGTGATAACCAACTTTTGTAAGTATATTTTAATGTTGTGTTTTTTTACTGACCTCGATGATTTTATAAGGCATTTTATTTTGGTTCGTGCAGTACTTATTTACTGCCATAAATGGGTAATACAACATATATAACCCTTTTACCAGCTGAGTAAAAATATATGGACACAGTCAGACGAGTCACAGTACTTTATCAATCCGTTAATTGGCCTGTTATATTCTTTTTAATACACTTAGGTATTAAAAAACTCACTCATAGCTCTACCACTTTTAAGTACGCAATTTACTACGTACTTAATGTTTTTCGTACTAGTGCCCAATTTTATTAGACACATTTACCGCATCAAACTGGGCACTAAGCGACGTCCACGAGTCGCGCTTCATCCCTCTTAATTTGATTGAATAACGTCATTTGATACACGTGGAAATTTGTCAGAGCAGTCCTCAATAATACCCTCACCTCCGGCTCGGGCGAAAATCAGTTTTTTACACTTTATAAAGAGGTAAATTTTGTTTTTTTTTGTTTATAGGAGGTAATCTCTGAAAGTACTGCTCCGATTGCTAAAATTTTTTCACTGATAGAAAGCAGCTTTATTCCTGAGCGGCATAGGTTATAATTTAGGTACGCGGACGGAGCCATGTGCAAAAATCAATAGTCAATAAAAGTTTGACGCTCCCTCTCGTTCCACCCAGGTCGGGAGAAGTTATTTGATGATTTCTACGTAAAAAAGGGTCTTTGCATCATGCAGACCCAGTGCGAGTTGTTGGATGTCACGGCATCATGCGATCCTGGAACGCAAAAGACAACTGTAGGAACACGTGTGGGATTTAGTCGGTAAAAGTCTGACACTTCCCTAGCTTCGCCCAAAGCGAGAGAAATTGTTTGATGATTTCCCATGAGAAACAAAAGTGAGCAAATTCTATTTGTAAGGTTCTTCTGATGTTAAAAGTTATTGTGTCGATAATTTCTTACAAAACTTACTAATTATAGCTTCCTGAATATATCATTCACGAGTTCACCACAGAATTATATCTATTACATAACTTTTTGTTTTTAGGGTTCCGCATCTAAGTCTGCGGACACGGAAACCTTTTAGGATCACGCGTAGAGATATGAAACTGTAAATAATATAAGAAAAAAAGAAAGAAAGAAAGAAAACGTGTTTATTTGCGACAAACATGGCATGGCATGCCTTAAAATAAAACAAATAATAAATTCGACTAAAGTAGCACACAAGTAGGATGTGCGTCACATCTGCGCAAATATCAATTACTTAAGTCGGTTACTCAACTCAGCAGTGCAGAGTCCATGTAAGTAATTCACGCAAACTAAAGATAAAGCCACTGGTTGGGAAATCAAAACTTATAGAATACTTTCTGTTAATCTATTATACAGTCTTCAAATTTAGGAAGGTCTCATAGCACAAGTAGGTATGGGAAAAAATCTGAAAACCGTTTTATATATTTTTTTAGGTGCTGAAATCGATATCTTTCGCAACACCGTCCGCAAGCCGGCGCCTACGGTGGCTGGAAATTGATGTGGCCGTGTGGTCGTCTCATTTGCGAGCATTACTGCTTGGCAGAAGGAGGTGCCCGCCTGCCACTCCTCCTCGCTCCAGGCCATGGCCTATACCTTGGTATTGCCTTGGCCCGGCGCGAGAGATCGCTGCCGCCGACCGCCCCCAAGAGGACCAAGCGGTGCTCAGCCCAGGTACCTCTACCATACCTCTACCATATGTTCCGCACGAATCCGTTGTAGGAATCTCCCGAACTGATCATATCTGGTGAGGACCTACGTCATGCGGAAGGCAAGTACGCCGTGTTGTCTTTCTAGCCACACCTCAAAGAGGAGACTTACCGCCATAACTATGGCGTGCCCACCGTTATGAAAATACGATACAAAACAAATACGTTTTTGGAATAAAAAAAAAAATTCGAAACTCGATTCGGGTTGAACTATTTACATAGGTAAATTTGTACGGAACACTCGGTGCAACTCGCCCGGTTTTATTATTTTCTACATTTATATTTTATGTGTATTTTCTTGTATAAAAATAAGTTGCATCTTTTTACCGGGACAGGATACTAGCCACGGTAACAAGAGTTAATTACTTAGCACAGGAGAAAATTCAATGTATGATAAACAATATTTAGTAGAAAAGAAACGCTGAAACAAATTCAGGGATCAAAGTCTCTTTCAATGTCCATACAACTAATATATAATGGTCAAATTATATGAGAACCATGCAGAGAATCCCATCTCCTAGAGAGGAGGCCTGAGTCCCAGCAGTGGGAACATTAAAAAGGCTGATGATTCAGATTAGTGTCTGAGACTGTCTTTTGAAGAAAGAACCACACAGAACTAAGTAAACGTGTATACTTCTCTTAAGTAAATAAATATATTATTACGTTATAGTCATTTTATGTTAGTTACGCATTCTGAAACTTTCTCATTCAGCATATTTGTGAAGAGCAAACCACATTTGAAAATGAATAAGTTACTTATATTAATTTCTGAAGAGTAATCGAAAACTTATGAAGCCTACAGGAGCGAAATGTAATTGATTTAAGTGTTCAATCGTTGAACTTGTAATACATTTAAATCATTCTGAGCTCAAACGGTGAGCTTGTAACACATTAAATATAATTTGTACAAAAACTTTGGTGGGTAACTTATGCTCTGTTTCTAACTTGTTACGTGTAACTTAGTTTGTAACTTGTGTGCCGTTGAGTTATTATATTGAAGATTTGCCTCTTCTTGCACTCTGACCTCTAAGGGTTGGTTGAATAATAAATCGAGTATGTCTATCATATACTTATGTTTGCAATCTAGACGTAAACTTTGATTTATAAACAACTAGCTTTTTCCCGCGCGGGTTCGCTCCCGATCATTCCTACTCCACCCTACTATACCCTACTCTACCCTACTCTACCCTACTCTACCCTACTCTACCCTACAGTAGGGTAGAGTAGGGTATAGTAGGGTGGAGTAACTCTACTCTACTATATCCTACCCTACCCTACCCTACTCTACCCTACTCTACCCTACTCTACCTTACTCTACCCTACTCTACCCTACTCTACCCTGCTCTACCGTACTCTACCGTACTCTAGCGTACTCTACCCTACTCACCATCTACTAACTAGTCTGAACAAAGCCTAAACATTTGGTTTGGATAGGTGAGCCCCTTCTTGAGTTATAAAATTAACACGAAAAGTGGCATTGATTTTTATATATACATATAATAGATAATCACACTAATATAATGAGGATAAATGTTTATGAATAGTGTATGTTTGACTTCAAATAGAAAATACTGAAAGGATTTGTTTGAAATGTGGTACATGGGTATACTATGTCCTGGAAAATAGCATATGGGTTACTTTTTATTCCAGGAGTATTTTCCCTGGGGATAATGTTAACTTTAACGCCAGCGAAATCGCTGACAATAGCTAGTATATTTTATATAGGTATGTTACAACTTTCATTGTTTACTAAAATTCTTTACCCAATTTACTTAGTTACATCATAACCTTTCTTCCTAGGATATGGTCTACCTGTGTAACAAGTTTCATCGAAAACCGATTAAAAGTGAAGTAAAAACTAACGTACACACGCTCGTTAACTTTCGCCTTTATAATTTTAGTGTGATTGGTTCGATTTTGACCACTATCTTCATCATCATCATCATCAGCCTTTTAATGTTCCCACTGTTGGGACTCAGGCCTCCTCTCTAGTAGAAGGAATGGGCCGTAATCCACCACGCGGGCCCAGTGCGGGTTGGTGAATGTCACATGTCTTCGAATTTTTGGTTCTAGGATATGCCGGTTTCCTCACGATGTTTTCCTTCACCGTTTTGAGAGCTGTGGTAATGAAATAATTTACACAAAGTAATGCGCCTGGCTGGGTTTGAACCCGTAATCTACAACTCGTAAGTCGGAGCCATTACCACTCGGCCACCACTGCTCTCACTCCTGCTCCAATCGACCAATGTCTTACCTGTTAGTATTTTAGTAAGCGATGAAGTGATCGACGATGGAGCACGCTTGCCTAGAAGTAACTTACTCTTGAATTAAACACCTCTAGATTGTAGCTAGAACAGAATCGTGCAGAGAATTTCAATCCTTAGCTATACGTATATCAGAATGAGTCGATTTATAGATCGCCTGGATCAATATGTTTATAAATAGGTACTATATAATATCCACCTACCAAAGACGCGCAAGACTGAACAAAGTTCAGAAAATTCACATCTATGTAGCGCAGACTATAAATAGGTTTTATTTATGCTACTTTCATTACATCCAGTATTTTACGAGGTAATTTAATTACATCAAATTTGGCGTATGAGTTATTTTTGAACAAAGGCTTCTTGAAGTCAGGTTAAATAAGTAAACGTTTTGGAGAAAATCTTGTTCCTAAGGCTTTTGATGTTGATAATTAAAACCTTAAATACATTTTATAGAGTATAGAAAATGAATTATTGTCACTATGTATATTAATATGATAAAACTGAATTTGTTTGCTTGAATGCGGTAATCTAAGGAACTAAATGGTTGTGTGATTAGTCATAAAGCTGTGAAAATAAAGTTGTGTCATTATCTGGCGAAAGCGCTATGAATTGAGTTTTTTTTGAGTGGGTAAAAATCATCCAGATCACATCCGTGAAATTGTGCGATATCCCCGCACCACCCGTATTGCCATGACACTCGAGCATGCGTTCAGATGGACCCTCGGTTGCTGTCGCAGTGACGGCACGGGCGCCCCATAAAGGGCCATGGACCGAACGATACCTGCGTAGATGAGTTTGCATGTTTGTGAGTGCACTCATGATACGGGAGTAACTCCTATTGTGGGGCAACCAAATTTTTCAAAAGAAGAACTTCATTCTTCTACGTCCTTATTAACGCTAAGAACTTTCAAGGTATAGTAAAGCGTCCGCAAACACCGCAGTGCTTGTCACAGCGACCAACTTTGAGAAGTCAAGGGAAGGAAATGCATAATTAAACATTTGTAAGTTCAAGTAATGAATAATTAAAACTTATTACTTAGCTCGTTTTATGTTTTCCTTGCTCTTGTTATGCATGTTTGCGGTTTATTAAGAAATAGTGCATACGAGCAACTATTGTCTCCGCAACTTATATGAAAGTACGCGTTTGAAGGTATGTAAAGTCCAGGGGAGAAGGAGAAGGAAAAAAAGAAGGAAAAGAAGAGAGAAGCGGAGGGGAGGATGAGAGGGTTGGAGGTGTGTGTGTGTGGGTGTAAAGTCTCTTAAACCGTCGTTGAAAAGGGATGTCCTTCGACCATCGAGTATTTTGTTGGGTCCGGGTAACTGCACAATAGTTGATTTTGAGCTGTTGTATAATTGTTTATTTATTTAACAGTTCATGTCCACACTTAACACACACACTTTCTTGGATTTCTTATCGTGCGGAGAACTCTGATACCATATCCCTTTTTGATTGACCTGTTGGTCTAGTGGTCGGTGGCCCTGACTGCTATGCCGGAGGTCGTGGGTTCAATTCACACCCATGTCAAATGTTTATGTGATAAGCATGAACATTTGTTCTGTATTTGGGTGTAATTTTTCTATAATATGTATATATTTAGAAATATAAAAGTATGTTTACCAGTTGTGTAGCACTCATAACACAAGCTATGCTTAGCTTGGGACTAGACGGCGATGTGTGATAGTTCAAGAATATTATTATTACTATGATGGAGGATAGTTTCTATGGTGCGAGTTAGATGTCGCTACATGAGCAAGTATCGACACGACAGCTGTGGGACTTTTTTGTCCACTGGTTTGGTGACAAGCGCGACACAACTTTTGCCCCATCTTTTGATAGCAATTTTAAAGTCTCTTCACTGTCGTTCTCATGTGTGCGTCTTCCAAGTGTAGGCGAGGAGGTCGAGACAGAGACAAAAAAGTTGCTGGACTACTTTGTTGCCTATTAGCCGTGATGTGAATGGATTGGTAGTGTGAGAGTTATGAAATCGTAATCAAAATGTGGTTCAAAAATGTAGTTATTGGTTTTGGTCAAATTCATGAATGCACGCATGCTTTGTCATACTGTTGGGTTTATAGCACAAAAATGGTATATTTTTGAGGTGGAAAATCATCAAATTATATTCTTCCACCACCTATATTGGGGCTAGAGGGAGTGTCAGACTTTTACTGACTAAAACCCATCCTCATCATCATCATCATCATGTTTAATTTTCCTTTTCCTTTCGTTCTAGGATCGCGGTAACTCTTTTGAACAATCCCGTGATAAAACAAAAAGTGGCATACAAAATAATTTCTAAATGTTCAGGAAAATGAGAAAATAATTTACTGTCAATCATAATAGAGTCCGTTCATTCTAACCGGAGTGAGGTAATGCAGGCACAAATTATCTTTTATTATTGATAGCTTTGCAAAGGTTAGCAATAAAAGGAGTACAATGTTTCTTTGTTAGTTTAATAAAGGTACAATCCTTTTAAAATTGAAGATAAAATTTATATAAACTTCCGCCTTTTTAAGGAATTTATTAGTCAAAAAACTTTTTTATGACTTAATACATCATCATCGTCATTTCACCATTTGTCGCCACTAGACTGGTCTTCACCAAGTCATCGGTTCATCTTGTTGGAAAAATTCTAACGCTGCGTCTTAGCTCGTAGTCGAAATTCCAGAACCTTTCAACTCCATCGACCACTTGTATTGCGAGCAATTTACCCTACACACAGCCACTTAAGTTTGGCGATTCTTAACACGTTATTAGCAGCACACATTTTTATATTATTTTAATTTATGCAGTACGGGGCGTTTAAGACCTCGCTAGAAAACTAGGTATTATTTAGACGGCAAGGGGCTTATTAGATCTTACCAGACCACATTTTATGAAACTAAAAGATTTTTTTGCTTAGTGCAGTACGAGGTCAAAGTGACCCAGTAACAAAGTAGATACATATTCCATTCTGTTTTAATAAGGCACTATAGGTATATATTCATCTCTTCTCTAACTTAAACTAAATTGAAGTTACGGCCTCCGCATGGCAGAGTAAACTATGTTTTACGTACGAGGCGTATTAGACCTCATACTGAACGAAAAACAAAAATGGCAATCAACAAAAATTTTCAACCATTCGCGAAACTCCTGACCCTAGTCTAAATGTACGCAGTGATTATGCCAATCACCTACCGTTACATAGATAACTGGAGCGGCGCCCTTCAGCGGACGGCTTCAGGATGTTACTTAACTTCCACAATGCTGCAACTTACCAGCTCATGACGGTCGTTAAGTTAAAAGGTTAGGCTCGGTTACTGGTCGAGCGACGGAATGATCGCGGGCAGAAATGAAAAAACAAAGTCATGTTAGCTGAAGTAAGGCTATGAGTTTTTTTTTAAGATGAGAAATCATCAAAACTCCAAAATCTTTTTATTTCACATACTTACACATGAGCAATTATAAAACGTCAGAAGCTAGTGCACAGTTCCAATTAGTCGTTTCCTCAATTTTTACGATTTGTACTAGGCCAATAACATGGCTGTCCCTCCTTGCGTCGTATTCCTCAAGGTTCTGCAATACTTCGGTCACATTGCAAGGGAAGACGGTGGCAGACTCGAAAGGCTAATTGTGACCGGTAAAGTAGACAGGAAAAGACCTCGCGGGCGCAGCCCGATCCGTTGGTCCGACCAAATCCGCACCGCTCTTGACTCCACGGTGTACAATGCCCTTCACACCGCCAGAGACCGGAACAGATGGAGGAATGTCATAAGGGATAGAGTCATGACCCTCAGTATTGAGCAATACGACGCAAGGAGGAGGATTTTGTTAGGTTCCTCAATATTACATAAAAAGCGGTAAGACATTATCTTTACATAGTATAAAACCCAAGTCCCCCCGCGTATGTCTGACGAGCTTAAAAACGATGGAATGGATTTTTATTCGATTTTACCAATAGATAGAGTGTTTAATAAGGTTTACGCGTTTTATGTTTTATGTATATATATGTTACTGTAAAAGCTCGAACTACGGTAAATCTTAAGATTTTCAAGTAAAACCTAAGATTTACCGACATGAGTTGGTAAATGTAAGTAAGTATTCATTATAATGGGACGATTTTTTTGGGCTTTTACCATTCCAATTCAGTACATGCTAGGTTTTACCAATGTGGACTAGTAAATGTTAGTTTTAGGAATAAAACAATGATTAGGGACTTAATTCTTCGTCATTTATTTCAAGTAATTATTAGTTAAAACTTAGGTATAATCCTAACATATTTAAATTATTTTCATTAAGATGTTGTATTATTAAAATTAGTAACAAGCATTTTTTTAATATTCGAAATACTTTCTAAGCAGCAAAAAATTACACAAGTAAAATTATCTTCTCACAAACACAACACTTCCCTTGACTAATCTAACTGAATCTGTATTTTTCTTATTATTTGGTATTTAACAGACAAATACAAACTTAACGCTTATATTAGCTAGTTTAATTGAATAATTATTTTTCTTATTATTTGGTTTTTAACAAAAGCGGCTGACTGCCCACGAGTACGAGCCGATGCGCTTTACATATTATGATTTTTTTTTCCAACATTAACCGTGCCTTTAATGTAAATCCTAAGATTTACCAAGTGAATGGTGGTAAAAGTTCGAATCGCAAACTTTTATGGACATTTACCATTAATATTTGGTAAATCGTAGGTTTTACTAGAGAATCTTAAGATTTACCGCTGTTCGAGCTTTTACAGTAACATATACATATTACCTATAATAGAAAAAAGTTGATAAATTCAAAGTTTTCTCACACTAATGCGTTTCGTAGGTTTTTTTTTGGTTGTACAATCATTCAATAACATCCCCTGCTCTTGGGCATATCGGGCGATAGTGTCAGACTTTTACTGACTAAAAACCCACTCCTGTTCTTTCCTCGCCTTCGTCACAGGGCCCCGTGTTTCAATTTCACACTGCCCCTGGACCCGATAGGCTTCAACCCTACGGGCCCCGGTTTGCTGACAATTCCTTGAGGCACGCGTGGAACGATACGCGCCGTCGACGTCTTGGGCTCGCTCTAGACGATTACCGGACGGTTTGATGGCGAGTTACTCATTGTTCGCCGTCCGCAAGCTCGCGCTTACGGTGACCGGGTGTGTCGCTAGTACTGTATACATGGTATAATCGTTCATGACAAATTATACTCACATAAATGAAAAGACAAATCTGTCAGTTACGTCAAAAATATAGTTCAGTAGAATTCGTCCGATATCGGCCACACACAGTCACGTTACAGCAAGCGAGTCTCAGTCATTCACATACAATTAGTGAGTGATGGTCAACGTGACGGTGACACGGCGTAGACGTGACTAATGTGTGTGCACGTACCTTAAATGTATTTTAGAAACTACTGGGAATACTGTGTCTTTCGATCGGGAGTCTTACTATGTTCATTTTTCTTTTAACTTGTATAGTTAACAATCGGTTAGAATAGAATTTACTATACTTCATAGCATAATTCTCTAGGAGAGGGAATGAACCGTATTAGTACTTTTACATGTGATGTTCGACCGCCCCAAATATTTTATTATTGTGTTTGATATACATAACTCTCATACATAATCAGCCTTTTAATTTTCCCACTGCTGGGATTCAGGCTTCCTCTTTAGGCTCTCCTAGAGAGGCCTCTCTGGAATGGGCCGTTAATTTACCACACGGGTCCAGTGGGGGTTGACTGTCACGTGTCTTCAAATTTTTGATGTAGGTACTGTGTTATGGTATAAAGTTAATTGTGAGTGTGTGTATATCTGCTGACTATGTACTTTAATAGTATATAAGCTTAGTTAATTATCTAAATAAAATAGTACTTTATAACAAGTCGTATCATTATATTGGTGACCCCGACATGATCCTGTCCAAGTACGGACCTGGTTTATGTTTGCCGACTTGAGCGGTTATCAAACTCGACATGATGCACTCGAGGTAATCCACTTCGCGGGCACAGAGACCCATAATACCATTGTCTACTGGTTGTAACTAACCCGTAGTTACAACCAGTAGACAATGGTATTGGGTTGATGGCCAGAACCAGTGGAACTTGCAGAGTAAGTACTTCATTTGAGTTTAAAAATATTCATTTTGTGCCTCCGTTGATGAGAAATATTCCAGCAGTTGCTCCCTTCAATAAGTTATGAAATAAGAATTTAATTCGCAATTTGTACAGTAAAACTTAAATCAGGTACTACGGCGAAGTTTTTAAATTATTAATAAGAAACTGCCAACAGATCCTGTTTTAAAATTCAACTAGTAAGAGAGTCGGCTCCGATACTACTAAATAAAAGATTAGTATCATGGTTATTGCTTTTGTTGAGTAGTTATTTATTAATTACAGGATACACTTCAGTTCAGCCAAGATTTCAACAAAAAAATTATGACGCAAAATATGATAGATTTATTTTCAAACATGTAACTAAGGAATAATGCTCATCCTTTTACACCTAAATAATAATTAAGCACTGATATGTCTTTCGTCACCGTGAGGCTTTAAAGTTTCATCCAACGCAATGTTTGATTCTATTTCATGTAAGGATCAAAAGATTCTATATAAGATGCTTTTTGAGGCACCAAGGTATCCCTAATGTTACTTAATATGGTCTGGGTCACCCATCCACTGACAAATCTCGATAAGCGTTGGTTAAACTTGGTATTTAATACTTAACTACTATCTTCTCACCATCCATTTACGACACTTAATTTCGTTGTAAGCTAATTTCTACCACTTTCAACTTAAGCCATTTAATTCCACATCGCTATCTCACTAACCTTAGCTTACACCGCTCTTTCACTTTACGTCGTGTGGTTCACGTTAACGTTAGTTGCAAGAACTTGTTAACCTTAAGCAGGCAGTTAATACTGGATGCAAATAAACACTGAGGCACGCTAACTTATCAGTTAAGTCCAGCTAACTTGATGCGTTAACTGTTTGTTGAAAATGATAAGGCTTGGAAAGTACCAGGGTTGCAGAAAAAGATTTAGGTGTTTCTTTTCGAGTAATGTAATGTTATTGTGGGAATATTTGAAGAAGTGACCCCGTGGCCTTTAAAGTCAAAGTATTTATTTCAAATGGACCATATGCAGGCATTTTTGAATAGTCAAATATAGGTTAGTCCAAGAAAAATGAAGCTAAATTGCACATTCCAAAGCATAGTTAAGAAGTCCACATTATGATTTATTGCATGACAAAAATTATTAAAAAACGAAAGAGATATTAAAACCTGTAAAATTTAATATTAATTAAAAAGCTTTTTCGCTTTTATGCTGTTTGCCGTATCGAAAAACGGAAAACTATTATATTATCCACTCACACGTATTTATTTTGTATACCAATAGTACTTACTTTGATAGGTTAGAATGGAAGAAGAAAACGTATTGCGCCGAAGAAGAAGTACTTACTTTTACAATAAGTTTTTTTAATATACTTGCTTAAAAATCTGCTCTTATCCCTAACGCTTTTACGTATGCGATTGACTGTTTTCTTCACTAGTGCAAAAAAGTGCGTGAACTCGCCCGTACCTAAATTGATTGATTGTATGCCCAATGATTGAAATGCTCTCGTGCTCCGCCCAAGAGCGGAAGATGTCATTGGATGAATTCCCACCTAAAAAAGAGCTCTTGGCTTCATAATATCATCACCTGCTTTTCGGGCGAATTCCGTCCGAATGACAATTTTTCTCCAATTGTACTATACAGGAAGGTAATATTGTTAGGTGGAAAATCGTCAAAAATCTTTTTCTGCTTCGGCCACCTATGATAGTAAATTAACGCCACTAAAGAAAGACAGGCTTCGTTAGTAGTATTACTAGTACGTAGTACTTTCCTATAGCGACTTGTGAAAGAATCTCCTCGACCTGATGTTGAGCTTCCAAGGTCAACGGTGAGGCTATAGAAAGGTTTCTAATATTTAGATATAGTGATGAATGGTCTCGCCTTCGCCCAAGGGCGAGAGATATCATTGGATGAATTGCCACCTAAAAAAAGTTCCATAACACCCTCACCTGCGGCTCGGGCAAATTCCATCATGGTCGCAATGACATACTTTCTCCGCTTGTGAAAAAAAAAAAACTAAAATGTAATATTATTTTGATGGAAAATCATCAAATAACTTCCTGCTCTAGCCACTCATGACAGTAAATTAATGCCAATAAAGAAGCCTGTCTGTAGTACTTCCCTATATCGACTTGTGAAAGAAACTCCTTTACCTGATGTTGAGCTTCCAAGGTCAACGGTGAGGCTATAGAAAGGTTCCTAATATTTACATATAGTGATGAATGGGGGGCTTTAATCGATGCTACTCGCAGCTTGCTGTTTGCTGAGTAACTGTGGGGTTCCTTGTAGAAAATTGACTGGTTTTTTTTTTTGGTGAAAATAAATAATATTCTTTAGTTTCAGTTTTTATTCGCTTTCGCTATTATCTTTATTTATTTAAACTTCATGTACAGTGGTGGTACATAGGCGTACTTAATGCCACAAGGCGTACATGTTTTCATTGAAAGTCATTGCAACCGATTTTACTAATAATTATCTTTAAATATAAAAATCAATGCCTTTTTCGTTGTAATTTTATAACTCAAGAACGGGCTCACCTATCCAAACCAAATGTTTAGGCTTTGGTCGGACTATTTAGCAGATGGTTTATGTGAAGTTTGGTAGGGTGTAGTAGGGTATAGTAGGGTAGATTAGGGTAGAGTAGGGTAGAGTAGGGTAGAGTAGGATAGAGTAGGGTAGAGTAGGGTAGAGTAGGATAGAGTAGGGTAGAGTAGGGTATAGTAAGGTGGAGTAGGGAAGACCAGGAGCGAAGCCGCGCGGGCAAAAGCTAGTATTATAACAGATTGGAACATTTAAAACTGTGCATCAAAATTCTTATTCTTCATTAAAAATACTGACTGTATACCATATATTAATGAAATTTTTACAGTTATTACGGGACTCTGTGCACCCCGACTCGGAGAGTTTGATAAAAAGGGTATGGCGGAGTCTAGTGGCCAAGTGGAACGCGCAAAGACTCCCTGATTTATAAAAACATAGTTTTGGTCTGGCATTGGTTAGATGATGTGGCCGACGATGGAACAAGCTTGCCTAGAAGCAATCTAATCACTCTTGAGTTAAGAACCCCTAGGTTATAGCTATAAGGAAACACAGACTCAGGCAAAAAATTCCACTCCTCAGCTGTACGCATAATGAATGTGTTCCTAATATGCACACATACACACGTATGCAGGTAACAGTTTTTCACATTTATAATATACGCAGATCATACATCAAAAATCCCTACATTAATGACGATTGTACACTATCTATCTATACAGGTTACCATACTTGATGGCCTCTCTTTAGGAAGATTAAAATCATCGTCCCATCACTAATTACTTTGATGAAGCACTTGTGGACAAATGGAGCGAGGTAATTAATTCTCTAGACCTTGTATAGGCTACATATAAAATACATAGAAAATACCATCAAGTTAAAAAAAAAATATATTATATAATTATACTAACTGCCTGGTTATTGCTTCACTCCTATTAGTTATAGCGAGATGTTATATATATTCTTTAGCTTTCTTAGATAAATAGGCTAACTAACAATAAAAACATACAATAATTCGATTCAGTGGTTCCTAAGTTTAGCACATTCAATCAAACAAACTCTTCAGCTCTGTAATATAGTACAGATTCATTAAACCCCATGCGAACGCCGGCGTTTGCGCATCTATTGTCTTACTATTGTGTTTCAAATTGATAGTACCTGAAAGGTGTATATTGTCTAGTTTTTGCCTGCGGTTTCGCTCGCGTACATAAAATATAGCTCATGTCACTCAGGAATAAACTAACCTTCTGTCAGTGAAAAAATTTTAACAATCGGACTATTTAACTTACAAAGATTACAACCTACAAACAAAAAAAAAACAAACTTTACCTCTTTATAGAAGTGTAGATAGATGTAGATTAAGCTGAAAGTTCGTAGAATAGTCACACTTTAAAAAAAAAACGCATGTATTTTAAAAAGTGATATATAACAAAGCAACACGCACGTTAAACGCAAAAGAATTTGAGAACAGGATTATGAGTCACAGATAAATTTTTATATTTAGGATAAAACGTATACGTATCTATCAAAACTATATCCGAACTCCTGGCTGTTAGATACGTAAAAAAATTAATAAAGAAAAAAAATCTAACTATACTACACAGTACAGTATACAGTTCGGAAGTCGCGTGCACTTTCAGTACCTATTATTTTGACATCTACTATCAAAGCTATTCTAACCTTGGAAGCAAAAGTCCTTGAAATGATCCCAATTTATTATAGTAACCCTTCTTCAATATCAAGGTTCGTGGAATTGAAATCGTCTGCACGAAACTAACAATTGTAACATGACAGTACGATTTGTTCTGTTTATTCAAAAAGCTAAGTTCCTGCATTAAAACGGTTCAATCCAGTACGGTTATCGCCTTGACACCGATGTTTTATAGTATCGCTAGGAGGATATTTAAAAGCCGTCGGCAGTTACCCTAATAATAGGGCTAAACGACGCGACGTGATTAATGACTTGAGCGGGCCGGGCCGGGTGTGTTGCCTAGTTTGACGTGTGTAGCCTCTGTGTTGAAACTACTCTGTGGTAATTGCTTACTCTGTTAATGTTGGGTGATGAGTTTGTGATGCGCTTGTATGTTATTATTTTAACGAGTCTTCAAACTATAGTGCTTTCTATTTTAGTGATTTATTTAGTTATTGGGTTACTTTTCCGCTTTGGCCAGACAAAATTTTATTATAATATCATGGGTTACATAATTCAGGTATTATAGGTTTTCTCGAGTCTGCGCTCTCGTGGTCTATTCCACAAGAACCGTTCGATTATCTGGTTAAATAAAATCGATAATATCTGGAATAATATTAGGTTTGTATTTATGAAATAATTGTCGTGGTTGGATGAGTATTTCGACTAAATTCTTAAGCGTCGTTAAGTTACTAGCCTGTCGTTTTTCAATCGGTTACAATTAGAGAAGTAAATAATTAATGATATTAAAATTTGTTTTGCAAATAGGTTTTAAAAACCGGCCAAGAGCGTGTCGGGCCACGCTTAGTGTAGGGTTCCGTAGTTTCCCGTCCGTCACAATAAGTGTACCCACTTATGAGTTTAAAAAATGCTTGCATATACGATTGTACTACAAACTTAGTCCAGAAATTATTTTGTACAACCTTTTTGTCTTTTTGTACAAAAACTGTTCTTTCCATCAAGTTCAAAATGATTTTCCTAGAAAGTCCTTATAAAGTTCCACTTTTCAGAATTTTTTTCATATTTCCTAAACTTATGATTCAAAAGTTAGAGGGGGGGGGGGGACATATTGTTTTTTACTTTTGGAGTGATTATTTCCGAAATTATTTACATTATCAAAAATGATTTTAGTAAACCCCTATTCATTTTTAAATACCTATCCAACAATATATCACACGTTAGGGATGAAATTTAAAAAAAAATCACTTCCTGGTTTACATACAGGGGGCCCGGGCTACCCTATTTTCCAATTTTTACTTTACCACTTTGTCGGCGTGATTGTTATACATATTGGTACCAAATTTCAGCTTTCTAGTGCTAACGGTCACAGAGATTAAGCGAGGACGGACAGACGGACAGACAGACATGGCGAAACTATAAGCGTTCCTAGTTGACTACGGAACCCTAAAAACAGTAGTATACGTCATTTTTTTCGTCAATTTAAACTAGATAACGCTGGATAAACACCGAAATGAAACTCAGAGGTAAAAGTTTCTTTTAACGTCTATATAGCAAACTTGTAGTGGTATGTGCGTCGAAATTGTACGTTCCATAATCGTACCACAAGACGTAAGGCCATATGTTACTGGTATATGGTGGACATCCTATCCATACACACAAAACGTTTAGGGAACACTTTCATTTCTACCGCGTACATCGAAGGACAGGAACAATTTGCCTGCTGCGGTCTTCCCGTCCGTTTATAATTCTGATGTCTTCAAGGCTAGAGTGAATAGGCTCTTAATAAGTGCGCCTCACCATCAACGATTGCATCACTGCTTACCATCAGGTGGGATTGCAGTGAAGCACTAGTTTATATAAAATTAAAAAAAAATACTGAGTGCAGCTGTGTGTAAGTAGAACTCCCTGTCTTTGTTTTTTAATAGATAAATAAACCCCCTCTTTAAATGTTATGATGCCGAATAAGCCACATACGTAACTACTTGCAGGTGCGGCAGTCAAAATCACCTTCTTTCACTCTGTGCGGGGTACAGCTATGTTAACATTCCTATGGATATAACAGAAACAAACATATAAAATTGATTCTCTCATGAAGCGCTACGGCGGTATTTTTTAGAAACCAGGTTTTATGAGGCCGGAAAGAGCTCATACATACTGCAAAGAAGTTTTACTTTGATTCTAAAATACCTCATATGGTTGAAAGACAATGAAGATGGCACCGCAGCGAGTGTGTTAACGGTCAGCCTATCAATAATATTACTGACTATTATTAAATATAATTAGTTAATTTGAAATAATTTATTCTACCTACCTTTTACAAATATAATAAACAAAGAAACAGTAATACTTCTTTACGAAGTTTAGATAAAGGTTTATTTATAAATCTGAATGAATGGAAAACCACTAAAACGAAAAGCTAATTTCCTGTAACACAAAGCGTTTCAATACCTATTTCAAAATGTCAGTCGGCTTTTAAACCAGAACTCGATTCTCGAAATTTTAATAAATTACGTTAAACATAAATAAGTTTTAAAGTTATTTATCAATTTTTAATGAGTTGAAATTATCGGAATTTAATAAAACATTTATTATAAGCAAGACGAAGCGACGAGTTAAATAATGTTTAGCGAAGATTTATTAGACCGTATCAATATACTCAAGTATATTTTATTAGGAATACGTTTGTCAAATTAGAAGTTCTTGGAAATTAAATGTTGCGTCGCTTTCTGATTTCTCTCGATGTTCTTATATTGATCAGTGTTTTTCAACAACTACCTACTTGTGTCCCTAAACAGAATCAGATCTTTTTAGGGTTCCGTAGCCAAATGGCAAAAAACGGAACCCTTATAGATTCGTCATGTCTGTCTGTCTGTCTGTCTGTCTGTCTGTCTGTCTGTCTGTCTGTCTGTCTGTCTGTCTGTCTGTCTGTCTGTCTGTCTGTCTGTCTGTCCGTCCGTCCGTATGTCACAGCCACTTTTTTCCG
The DNA here is from genome assembly GCA_929112965.1 of Mythimna albipuncta. Taxonomy (NCBI): domain Eukaryota; kingdom Metazoa; phylum Arthropoda; class Insecta; order Lepidoptera; family Noctuidae; genus Mythimna; species Mythimna albipuncta. The sequence goes on along the minus strand of OV815977.1, from coordinate 12,212,824 downwards.
AAACTATAAGAGCTATACTGTTGAAACTTTGTAAGTAGATGTATTCTGTGAACCGCATTAAGATTTTTACACAAAAATAGAAAAAAAGCAATAAATTTTGGGGGTCCCCATACATAGAACTGAAACTGAAAAATTTTTTTTTCATCAAACCCATGCGTGTGGGGTATCTATGGATAGGTCTTCAAAAATGATACTGAGGTTTCTAATATCATTTTTTTCTAAACTGAATAGTTTGCGCAAGAGACACTTCCAAAGTGGTAAAATGTGTGTCCCCCCCCCTCTAACTTCCAAGATAAGAGAATGATAAAACTAAAAAAAATATATGATGTACATTACTATAAAAACTACCAACGAAAATTGGTTTGAACGAAATCCAGTAAGTAGTTTTTTTTTAATGCGTCATAAACCGAAAAAAATACACTATTATTAAAACATCGATCAAAGTTACAACACATTACAAGAACTTTTATATTATGTTACTTGCTGCTACGGAACCCTTCATGGGCGAGTCCGACTCGCCCATGAAGGGCCGGTTTTTTAAATTACAAAGTACAAAAAAATGCAAAACTTTTATCTTTTTATATGTAATTAATAGATAGATGTGTGCAAATGTTTTCTTGATTAGGTATATTTTATTTTTTTGTCCATAAATGCAATGTTGTCTTCCCACCACCCTTGGTTGACTGTTTGAGAATGCCTAAGATAGTAAATCCGCCTTTGTATCTTATGTTGCATGAAGTTAATAGTTATCTTCGGTATATATTTATAACAGCGAAATGCCACTCACATTAATCACGAAATCTCAGAAATTATAACACCTACAAACTTAAAATTTGGCAGGTAGGTTCCTTATAGGATGGTAAACATCCTTTAAGAACGGATTTTCCGACATTCGCCCCCTAAGGGGATGAAACGGGGATCCAAAGTTAGTATGGAGAAACCGACTGTCACGCGGGCGAAGGTGCTGGTAGAAGCTAGTAGTTAATAAATAAATAGATAGCCCTAGGTAATCTACTAATTACGACTGGGATTCCAGGTAACAACACAGGTTGACCAGTCAATGGGATATAGTGGTCAGTTAAGCAGTCTTAAAAACTGATATACAGTTACATTCGGTTGTACTGGCAATAGACCCGAAGATATTAGGAAAAGGTAAGCAGATGAATAACGTTGACCATTAGTAAGATTCAGTCTAGTTGAGAATTAACAGGAACACAAAAAAAGAAAAGAGAAACAGTTACAAAGTAGTGTCATCCTGACGCTGTTGATGAAAAATTGACAATAAAGTTTTCGTAATCACTCAAACGTACTCCAAGTCGATGGTTCCAGGATCAAACCACCCATTTTTAGGGTTCCGTAACCAAATGGCAAAAAACGGAACTCTTATAGATTCGTCATGTCTGTCTGTCTATCTGTCCGTCCGTTCGTATGTCACAGCCACTTTTTTTCCGAAACTATAACAGCTATATTGATGAAACATAGGGTGAGTTGCACCATTTAACTTTAACGGTAACCAAACCATAACCAGCCGTGAAACGTCCGCCTATTGGTCAATTCGACGATTTGACAACTGTTTACGGCTTTGTTATCGTTATAGTTAAGTGGTGCAACTCACCCTTAGTGAGTAGATGTATTCTGTAAACCGCATTAAGATTTTCATACAAAAAAAGAAAACAAACAATAAATTTTGGGTCCCCATACATAGAACTGAAACGCAAATCTTTATTATTCATCAGACCCATACGGGGGTATCTATGGATAGGTCTTCAAAAATGATATTGAGGTTTCTAATATAATTTTTTTCTAAACTGAATAGTTTGCGCGAGAGACACTTCCAAAGTGGTAAAATGTGTGTGTCCCTCCCTGTAACTTCTAAAATAAGAGAATGATAAAACTAAAAAATATATATGATGTACATTACCATGCAAACCGCCAACAAAAATTGGTTTGAACGAGATCTAGTAGGTAGGATTTTTATTACGTCATAAATCTAAGAAAAATACACTATTATTAAAACATCGTTCAAAGTTACACGAACTACAAGATCTTTTACATTATGTTACTTGCTTCTACGGAACCCTTCATGGGCGAGTCCGACTCGCACTTGGCCGGTTTTTTTTTTTGTCAATAGGTTCGAGTTGACCTGATAAAAAGCGACGATGCGGTCGATGATGGAATGCGCTTAACTAGAAGAAACCTATTCACTCTCGACTTAAAGACAAAAAGCGCTAGAAGAGCGCGTGAGGTATGTGAATTAGAGTGCCAAATCTCCGTTAAATAGGAATCCTCCGACTAGACAGGTGTTATGTTTAAACTGCTCGACAAATGATTTCGGAATGTTGTTGATCGAGTTTAACTCGATCGCACAGACATCTCTAATTGTGTGATACAGGATTTCGTAGTTTCGTACATTTTCGAATGGGGAATTTTCACTCTGCTTAAAAATCGTTTATTAGTGAACAAGATACATAAAATAATTAAAAAAAAGACGTGTGGCACTCGGGGAGTGCTGCGGTAAAGCTATTGCATAGCATTTTTATCAACTTATGCAATTATAATTATTTATTTATTTTATTTATGCAGTATTTTTTTTCCTTTGTTTTTTTTTCTTTGATATTAATTGAAGTTACACTTTCACACATTGAATTGAATTTTGATTGATTGTTCACTCATTTGTTTTCTATCGATCACCACGCTCAAAAAACAAATGAGTGGAAGGTGTTAGGTTATTTTCGTTACGGAATTTCTGGATTCGGTCTCCACGCTCAAGGCCCGCGATAGAAGCTATGCAATAGCCTAAAAGTCTTTCTAAAACTATAAAGAATATATGTTACACACATAAACTAATTTTCACAGAGAATAATTATATTGTGGGAAAAAAATGTAACTAACATAACCTCAGCACAAATACACCTGTACCCACTGTACAAGCCTTGGGAATACGTTTGACATTTATTTCAGAATAGAACCACATAAAAAACAAAGTCAACAACAACTGGGACAAAACCGAGGGGCACCCTTCATTTGTTTTACATTTTACAGCTTGCATTTCATTCAAAATCCCCTGACTCATTAAATTTTAACAAAAGTCGAACACAAAGGATGTTCTTGGAGTTTTTGGTAGAATTCCTTCGAGTGAAGTTCAGTGGTCGTTTTAATTATTCGTAAATTGGTTCCGACTGGATATGGTGATATAAAATTGGTGTAGTGTTGGACCTCAAGTGTCTGCGCAACTGGACAATATACGGAATCATTGAACCAAGCGCGATCTCAGTAAAATGGAGCTGAGAATTTTATTACAACAATAAAGTTGACTACCCCAGCAAAGTTTGCCGAGAAGATTGACTTGATACAATTGCTGCCAAATACTACATTTTAATTGTAAATAAATGAACTATTCATACGAAGATATGGCTTAAAAGACTTAGATCTAATCCAAAAAAAAGAATGTGTTTGTTTTTAAATTGACATAAACCAGTACTTGACTTCGATCTCACTTGTTCTTTGTTTTTTTTTCGCATCAACCCACGGCCTAATCACGAACCTCGGCCAATGGCGACGTGTGGCTGGGGTCTCTGAACGCGGACCCGTGGGGGCGCCCGTACAAATTGGTACGGGAGAAACTGCGCCCCTGGGCTCCCCCGCTGACTCAGAGTCTCCGGCCCCAACTCGTGGAGGGTGTGGTAAGCGCTCTGTTCCCTGCGCGAGGGGAACACTCCCCCCCGCCCATGGCTCCGCCTCCGCCAGCAGTGTCTGACGCGGACCGCAATAGCGACGACGACGATAATGCTCCAGAGGTGACCGAGGTAGAGATGAGAGTGGCGGTGCAAAGGCTGAGTGCGAAGAACGCCGCCCCAGGACCCGATGGCTTGCCTGGGAAAGCCTGGGTCCTGGCCATGGAGGCTCTCGGGCCTCGACTGAGAGGGCTCTTCAGCGCATGCTTGGAGAGGGGCCAGTTCCCACTTCGCTGGAAGACAGGGAAACTGGTCCTCATCGCGAAGCCAGGGCGCCCTGCGGACTCTCCGTCCGCGTACCGGCCCATTGTGCTGCTCGACGAGGTGGGCAAGCTCTTTGAAAGAGTGATTGCGAGCCGCCTCGTCGCGCGCCTTTCACGGGTGGGGCCGGACCTTTCGGACGGACAGTTCGGCTTTCGCAGGATGCGCTCGACGGTGGACGCCATCATGCGCGTGCGAGCCCTCACGACGGGGGATGCGGTGTCCCAGGGTAGGTGTGTCGTGGCAGTGTCTTTGGACATTGCCAACGCTTTCAATTCCCTGCCTTGGAGTACGATCCGGAGGGCACTCCGGTACCACCGGGTGCCCGAATACCTCTGTCGAGTAGTCGAGGCCTACCTGTCGGACAGGTACATTGTCTACCCCGGTCACCAGGGAGACTGGAAACGTCGGGAGATGTCGTGCGGTGTTCCGCAGGGGTCGGTACTAGGGCCACCCTTGTGGAACATCGGGTACGATTACGTGCTGCGGGGTGACCTCCCTGACGGGGTCAGCGTGGTTTGCTACGCAGACGACACGCTGGTTCTAGCGCAGGGAGAGTCGTACCAGGCGGCGGTCGCTCTAGCGACACGCGGGGTTGCGATAGTCGTTGATAGGATCCAGGAGTTGGGACTCGAGGTGGCGCTGCACAAGTCCGAGGCGATGTGCTTTCACGGTCGCCGCTCTCGGAACGCGCCGCCAATGAGTTCCCAACTAACGGTAGGAGGAGTTCACATCGGTGTCGGGTCGACGATGAAGTACCTGGGACTCGTCCTCGACAGCCGGTGGAATTTCGTGGAGCATTTCCGACGTCTGGCTCCCAAACTGAACCGGACTGGGGCTGCGCTCAAGCGGCTCCTGCCCAACCTTGGGGGTCCAGATGCCTCCTGCCGGAGGCTCTACGCGGGGATCGTTCGGTCCATGGCCCTCTACGGGGCGCCGGTGTGGGCGCCGTTGCTGAAAAAGCAACCGGCGGCCATACTAAACGCCTGCCAGAGGGTCATGGCAATTCGGATGGTGCGGGGATACCGCACGATTTCCCGCGAAGCGGCGAGCCTTCTGGCTGGCCTACCACCGTGGGATCTGGAGGCAACAGTCCTTGCACACATGCACGACATGCGCGTGGAGATGCAACGCCGGGGTGAAAGTCCTCTGCCGCGACAGGTCGCGGCATGGCGGACAGAGCTCCGGCGGGATCTCATGGTGGAATGGCGTCAGCGACTATCGCAACCCAGTGCTGGGCACGCCACAATTATGGCGATAAGTCCCCTCTTTGAGGCGTGGCTGGAAAGACCTCACGGCGTCCTTACCTTCCGCATGACACAGGTCCTCACCGGAAATGGCAAGTTCGGGAGGTTCCTGTTCCGAATTAAAGCGGAAGTGACGCCCGGGTGTCGCCACTGTGCGGAACACCCGGAGGACACGGTGGAGCACACAATCGCGGTGTGCCCTGCTTGGGTGGAGCATCGCCGTGCCCTCGTGGGGGTGATCGGCGGCGGAGACCTCTCGCGCCGGGCCTTGGTCGAGGCCATGGTCCGGAGCGAGGAGGAGTGGCAGGCGGTCGCCGACTTCTGCGAAGCAGTAATGCTCGCTAAGGAGGAGGCCGACCGCATCAGGCAACGGCGCTCTCGCCGCCGCCGGGATTCCGATCCCGATTTTCAGCCACCGTAGGCGCGGGCTTGCGGACAGTGTGCAATGGGTAGCTCGCTGTCCGGCCGTCCGGTAACTGTCCGGACCAAGCCCAAGTCGTCGACGGCGCGCGCTGTTCCCGCGCGCCTCAAGGAGTTGTCAGCAACAGCAGGGACCCAGCCGGGTCGAAGCCTACTGGGGCCAGGGTTATCCGAAAGGGCGCTCGAGCCCCGGTATGAAGGCTTGAAGGAACGGGATGGGTTTTTTAGTCAGTAAGAGTCTGACACTATCTCCCGCTCCGCCCAAGAGCGGGGGTTGTCATAAGATGATTTTTCCCATCAAAAAAAAAAAAAAAAAAAAAAAAAAACCTCGGCCAATGTCTTAAAAGACAAGGGCCTTGAGAGTGGCGTGTTAGGAGACTGCAAGGATTTGTTTCAGAAGGTGGTGCTTGTAGACACAGTTCATTTTGGTTAGAAGGTTCCTTTCTCTAGAGACCAGACCGCCGGCAGCTTGGATCCTGTTCCCGATGCCGATGAGACATTATTATTAAATGTATTTTTTTTTAATTACATTTAAAAAATGTATTCAATAAATTGCAATGACTAATAAACGAAATATTAATAATTAGTATTATATACACCGTGTTTTATGTGCTTGTGTCGAGTATGTATCGTGTGTATTAGAGAGTATATAATACTGTGTATATAATACTAGCTTTTGCCTGCGGCTTCGCTTATACCGTACATAAAATATAGCCTATGCCAGTCAGGAATAAAACAGCTTTCTATCGGTGAAATAATTTCAGCAACCGGACCAGTACTTTTAAAGATTACCTTCTACAAACAAAAAAAAGTAAAAACAAAATTTACCTCTTTATAATATTAATGTAGATAAAACATTAAAAAAAAGTCGAATTGGAATGTGTGTGCTAAATATTTATTACATCGATGGTCAACCTTTTCTTATCTACTAATTACTCCGCTTACTGTATCCGCTTATCTGCTACTAATTAAAGTTTACTTGACCTGGTATCCATCGTAATTACAAATAACAAAAATACTAAGATATGTGTGTAGAGGCTATGTGTAATTAATCGTATATATTGTACGGAATTTTCCGGTCCGGTGCTTCGGCTTTCAAGCAAATGTCTCGAGATCATTTAGTAATTACATGGAGAGATCTAATACTAATGAATAAATAAATAATTGTCGTACACTCTCACTAAGGTTTACTTGAAAACCCGTATCTGGCAACTTCCACCGACAGCTACGTCATCATCATTTCAGCCGAAAGACGTCTACTGTTGGACATAGGCCTCCCCTAAGCGTCGCCACAACGACCGATCCTGTCCGTCTCGCATCCAACGTATTCCTGCGACTCTCACCAGGTACAATTACCGCCACGGATCTTGAGCGCTGGCTTCAACTTGCGCAGAAGTCCAATATTCGGTCTCTTTAGTGGTGCGAGTGTCAGTGATTGGCTCGCCGTGCCACCGTGTCATAGACGTCACTCGTGATTCGTTCCCTGCGCTCGCTGCATGTATCTAACAACGAAGACGATTGGGTCGCCAATGTATGGAATGCGCAAAGCGATCCCCACTCTGGCGCCGAGCGCTCAAGATCCGTACCGGTAGTTGTACTGCCATGTAGAATTTGACATTTTTGCTGACCTAAATCTATTTGGCATGGCCGTGAGACACACATTGTGTCAGTCATCGATATAAATGTACTACGCACTAGATTAGGCATGCCGAACACTCACTTCAGTCGACTCAGGTGTAATGTCGACTTAAACATTAAACTATGTTGAACGAAACGCGTAAATACTACAAAATTCATGGCGCATAAGACATTTTGGTAGCGAAAAAAGTATCCTCTAAAAGCTATCTTAGCGCTGCATGTTTTAATAGTTCTGTTAGACGACATAATGCCAATGTAGCGCTGCTGCAGCGAAATTTTGTTTTAACTTTTCAGTATTTTGATAAATAGTTTCCATGAACGGGCTTGTCCATCACTAGAATATAAGTCTACGGTGTCAGAATTCTTTTTAGTTTTAAGCCTCTAAATGTAAAAAATAGCTTTCTTTCTTTTCTTTACATCCAAACAGTACTTGGAATTACGGTGAAATAGAGAGATCATTATTGGTCTAGTGGTAACAGCCCCGTCTTACGAGTTCAAAGTAAGATCACGAGTTCAAACCCAGCAAGCATTAATAATTTTGTAGTTTATCACCTATTCTCTCAAAACGGTGAAGGAAAACTATCGTGAATCGGTATTGTAATAGAATATGCCTTATAAAGGTAAAGATTGTTGAGACTCGGGCGTCCTCTCTATGAGAGAGAATCGATTCTAATTCACTACACAGTCACATTCATTCGAAATTTAGATTCTAAAACATATTAAAAACTCTATCCACAATTCATACTACGGTATCTGTCTGCCTATTATCAATAAACTCATTTACTGAGCGAATTTTGATACGGTTGTCACTAATGGACAGAATGATTCATGAGAAAGGCTGAAGGTATGTATATAGAGAAAAGCCGAAAAATCCAATTACTTTTAACTTTTGTGTAAGTTGTAATTTTTAGTGATTGATGATTTGATGATTATTATTATTATTAACAGCTAAGTGAAGCTGGAGCGTATTTCGTTGTATTATATTCCAGCACACAAGTAGAGGTTCACGTCATTATATCATTTTATTATTATTGTCTGAGCAGGTCAAATCAGTCGCATGTCGCAACAAAATTGGGCGATAATAACTACTGACTAGCCGGCGACTCGGTAGTCCGATTGATAGTAGTGACGATTTGAACTCCTATCTCAAGGATTGGCCAGAAATGGCTTGCCCTGTAGTGGGACCTGTACAATAGGCTCATAATAATTATTTTCACACTAATATTATAACGGTAAAAGTTTATAAGTATTTGTTACTCTTTCACACTTTCGGTTTTACACTATATATCCTGGAATAGCACACAATCATGATACTTGTAATCCTGGTAGTATGTTTTCTAAGTATAATTCTACTTTCAAACAGGCAAAGCCGTTGGCAGAAGGCTGCAATCAATAAAAAATAACGTAGTCGGGTAAAAATGAAGTCAAAAGCATTTGGCAAGACTTAGCTTGGCAGGTGGAATACGAGCAAAACAAAATGGTTGCTAAAAGACTAGAGAGAAAGTGTTGGCAGAACCGGGTCAGCGAGTGACCTACAAAGGACGGATAAGACCTGGGTGGGTCGGAGCCAAACGGTTCGACGCTAATATTTTATGTTATGATTCAGTGTGGGAGAAAATCGAGGTTTTTATGGCTTCAGTCAGCAGAGGTATATATTTTTTTATTGATATAAACTATTGCTTGACTGCGATCCTGGTAAGCAGTGATGTAATCGTTGATGGTGAAGCGCACTAGTTTATTAAGAAACTATTCACTCTAGCCTTGGAGACACTTAAATTATAATCCGATGGGAAGACAGCAGCAGGCACAGAACAAATTGTTCCTTCGATGTATGCGGAAAGAATACTACTATAATATAGTCGTATTTTTATGGAGAGCCATTTCTGAAAATGTTAATGGTATAAGTAATTGTGAAATACTTTTAACGGTGTTTTTGCATTGTGTAATCAATAATCAGTTTAAAATCACAGTACTAGACGCTAGATGTCCCATGAGATAATAGTAATATGTACTTATAATAATGTACTTTTTTATATAGCAGCCAAGTCATATGTGCCCCAGTCAGTTAGTGACTGTGCGCCACTTGCAAAACTAAAATAATTTTACACAAAAATAAAAATGTGTTACGACTTTACATGCGTAGGAGGTACCAAAATATAATTATGACAATAATTTAAACTATATATTGAATTCTAGCATATTAGAAAATTATTACGTAATTATTTTATGAGAACAAGAAACTGGATGGAGAACTCATTTGTTGTTTAGATATTCAATCAAACAACTAGGCGAAAAACTTGGATCGATAATGTTTAATTACTTACCCAGCACCGTTATCTAAGGGATGCTGTGGCTCGTTAAATAATAATAATAATATTCCACAACTATCACACAATGCCGTCTAGTCTCAAGCTAAGCAGAGCTTGTGTTGTAAGTACTAGACAACTGATAGAACATGAATATTATCAGTAATGTTTGTAAGTAACATAAGTCGATGGAGAAGGAAGCTTTTTAATATTCAAGGAACATAGTATATGTTCAGAAAGAGACGTGAAAATATTATTTCCTTTTATATCAAAACCAGAACTATCTTACAAAACAATAAAACGTGGACATCGCTATAAGACAAACATATAACTTCATAAAATATGAAAACTACCTGGTCCGTTTACAACGTGATCCCGATCAGATATTTCAATCCACTTCAACTGTGTTCGTTGGATAATGAACTCAAGTTCAAATAAAATATGGACGGAATTGGATTGATTCAAATTCCAATCGTATCAGGCGGTCATTCGTGTAAGTTGTAGGGGTGCCTCTTTGAAGTTGGAAGATGTTTTCGTTTTGTATTTGTGGAGATTTACTTGAAATTGTTTTGAAGATGAAGAGGGTATCTGTATTGTATTATAGTCCTATTTGGACTTTTCCACTCGGTATGATTGTAATGCGTATATTTGTATTAAATTTTAATAAACAAGATCAAAGATAATAATCTACTTCATGAAATATTAATAAGTACATTACCTTCTTATCCTCATTTGTTATTTTTTTTTGTGAATTAGCTTAGTGTTTGAAGTTATTCCGTATATTAGTGATTAATACCATGCTATATACAGGGTTATTTGTAAAACACTAGCTACTACTCAGGACTAACATGTTAAAAAACAACTTTTGTTCTATGACTTTTAAAAATTCATCATATTTTAGTTCATCAGATTTAAATACAAAAATAAAAATATTTAAATTAAATGTTCTATATATTACGAAGTCTATGCAAAGCAAGTGATAGTACAATAGCGGAGGGTAGCTGAACATAAACTTGACCTATTTACGGGCGACCCTCACTAGGCGGTTGGTCGCATTGATGTGTTCGCGTCGCGTCATACATGTTTTTGTAGCGAAATTGGACAATGCGGACGTAATTATCTTTTCAAAATGGTGTATCAATATTCTAATCTCGAGTGTACGGAAATGGTGTGAATGCTTGCTAGATGTGATGACAATGTTTCGAAAGCCTGCTCACTATTACTACGAGAGCAGTGCGTGAGAGGCGTAAGTAGATACGGCAAAACACAGAGTTGAAATGTGTTAGAAAAACGAAATCTTGAAGGATTGTTTTTGGTAAATGTTATGTAAAAAGTCATAGAACAAAAGTCATTTTTTGTGATATTAGTAATACAGTTCTGCAAGGTTGTTAGTGTTTTACAAATAACCCGGTTTATAACACATGAACAAAGTGTTATTGCTAATACCAGAATTTGTCAAAGAAGCGGTAACGATTCGATGACACTACGTTGCTGTTTCGTCGACAGAGTTTCATAGTTTTGAAAGTAAGCAGGCGTACACCGAGCGTGAAATGACGTATACGCGTTTATAAAGCTACGCGTCCGTAGACAGTAGGTTTAGGAAAGTGCTACGGACTAGTGTAAAAGTGTTAATCTGATATTCCATAATGTTTAATTATAAGTAATATTTAAATTACTTAAAAGTCTTTAAAGGCTAGATTGTAGTGAATTATTAAGAAGTTTCTTCTTAACTACATTTTTTTTTTCTAGCCGTTGCTGTCCCACTGCTGGGCAAAGGCTTCCCCCAAGTCCTTCCAAACTTTCTTCTCCTGTGCCGTCTCAAACCAGTCCTCGCGGTACGCGTCCAGGTCATCCCGCCACATCTTTCTAGGCCGACCTCGACGGCGCTTTACTACTAGTGCAAATAAATAATTGAAAAGTATACCGATACTTGATCAGTTAACCTAGCCGTCAAAAATATCTCAAGGATAATTTCTCCATCATCTAAGTTCCAATAGAATAAAGAAGTAATTGTAGAAAAGTGGATTTTTATATTACCTAAATTTTTATTTAATCTTCCTCTGAAAAATAGTCGAAATGCAATTTTGACAATGTTTTGTTCTACGTGGCAGCAGCAACAGCATTCTAAAAATGATAAGTAATAATAATAAGTTTATCAATAATAAAGTACATTACATATGGCTGTTGGAATGTTGATCCCCAAACTAGACGTTATTTTGTATCTTGGGGATCAGAAAATATATATAGCTTGTACGTTTGACGGCCCTTTTGGTGTGGAACCTTACCCAGAGGAACCAGAGTCCTCTGCATAACTTTGATTTTAGTTAATAAATACTAACATATTGTTTAAGATCATACTATCAATTTTCTTATAATAAATGGACCAATATGATGTCTGAACAAATAAATAAATAGGTTTTCATGTACAATTATTCGTTGGATGAGCGTTCCAAAACATACTACTAGAAAGCTCGTCCAACAAAACATTACACGCTATGTTTATTAAAATCGCAATACAGAACAAAAATATTTTTTTAAAAAAAGAATCGTATCAAAACATCATAATCTCCAATAATTTTATCCAACCCACATAAATAATACCCGAGTCATAAAAAATCTGTCATCACAGCCCTATCACGTAACATATCTCTGTAGTACGGAAGTCCCTATCTCCCTGAGATCCGGCCACGGACGACTACGGTAAATCAATCCGCCATTTTTGTCTTCCATCTCATATTTCATATTTACCTCGACATTAGTGTAAATGTGTATTTGCCGCAGGAAGCTGTAACACAATCTTCGGAACACCCTTTTGTTTCTTCTCCATGCTTTTCTTTTTTTTTCTCTCATTTTATTTATTCATGACTGAATTGTTTGTGGTTCGTTTTTTCAATTGATGTTGTTGTGGGTTAATTTATTATGGTCGTTTGTGTTTTAGTGTTACTTTGAGGTTCTGAGTTGCGTGCTGATTTTGTTTCTTTTCAAGATATTGCTGAGTTTATTCATTGGCAGATAACGCGCAATTTTAGACATTGGGGATAATTTTATGCATAGAAACTATACTTCACCACCTTTATACAATGATACTAAGGAATTTGCCTACCGCAAGCGAGGAAGTGACTGATATCGTTTAATTTCTTGCTCAGAAAATGAGTAAATAAATGAGATGCATATATTAATAGTTGATATTGATCGCTGATTATTTACACTGTCGGCGTGGACTCGCTCCACTAATTTATAATTAAGAAAAAAGAGCTATTAAAGATAATTCTCGCTTAGCGATAACATGCTTAGCGTGCATCGTTTAGTGGTCAGAACTCACGCCGAGAGACCAATCAGCGGTCATTTCTATGAAACAATGTACACCCATCTTCTTAGTCATTCTCATCTCATGCATATTGCGAGTAGTATTGCCCAGGACTAGCCGAGTAAAAGCTTGTCGCACTCGCACACTCGCTTGTAGTCCAGTGACTAAACTGTTGGAACTACAGACTTACTTCTCTCTGCTCGCCAACTCCTTTCTAGTTTGTACGAGTAGTTCTTCTTGCTTTACGTTCAGCGTTGGCAGTGGTGCAAGTGCTTGTAGAAGGGTTTTTGAAAATTGGTCTACTAAAATGGTTGTCTAAGGGGTTTTTGCATATTTTTTTCTATACGAAACCTCATCGAACGCACGGCTACTTTACAAGAAATATGCAGTTTCCTTTTATACACATGTAATGTCGTCATCTATTCCCATTTTCTGCTTAATGTAAAGTTTTAGAAACGATTTCGCAGAACTTGGAAGTGAAATATATAATTGTTCCTAAATAGACGTTTAAACTTTATACCAAAGGTAACACATGAACAGTACCTAAGGTATTTTATTTTCAACACTGAAAAATGTAACGGGGAGAATTTTACTATAAAATTAAAAAAATTGTTATCTCCTGAATTATCTCATTTTGAAAAAAAAAAAAACTAGTTTTTACTTTAAACTACTAAAAGCACTTTAAATATTAAATATGTCAACACTGACATAACAATAGTGCAGAATACTATAATAGTTAAGGCTCCCAAGCACCTCCTTCAGGTGAAGATAGTAAAATGAGATTGTGTGCTATCTCACAGAGGAAATGTGAACATGATACTCTTGAACAGCAGATTAAGTTTATACTTGAGATAAAAGCTTCGACCAAATGGGCGCAGAAGGTTAACTCTATGTGACCAGTGAAAACAAAAGCTCTGGCCCGTGAGATTTCTTTTTTTTTTAGGTAAAAAATCATCCTATGACTTCTCCCACTTTTAGGCAGAGTGTTAGGGCGTATCAGACTTTTACAGACTAAAAACCACTTCTGTGTTCCTTCTTTGCAGGACTTCGGGCTTTCCTTTCAGAAGCGAACCCATGGTCCCAGCAGGCTTCGACCCTGCTGGGCCCCTGCGGTCTGCTGACATCTCCTTGAGGCGCGCGTGAAACTCTACACGCCATCGCCAACTCGAGACTGGCCAGGGACTGGCTAGAACTCCCACGCAAATCCCAAGGCTAGGGCCCATACACAAAACTGCGATGCATCGTCGCATCATAAAAATCTTGCGAGCTCGCACGACCATCTCAAGAACTTGCAAATTCATTCACATCGCACGTTCTATAGTCACCTGAACCGATGCTTTGCCGCACGAAATTGCATAGTAGATTTGTGCGGTAGTCCTTACGCGGGTGAAAAGTATCAAACATAACACACCAACACTAAAGCGCGCCTAACATAACGCGACGGGGTCACGTCGCTAGCGAGCGATCGTCTTTTGTTTAATGCTAAAAAAACAAGTCTAGCTTGCTACTGCCCCGCTGCATTAACTCGCAATGCATTGCGGGCACTTTAAAATGGTCCCTGTCACCACACGCGTTACCACGACCGTCACTGAACCCGTCACCGTACCTGCAATCGTCCTAGTCACTACGCGTTTATTTAGGGACTAAACCATAGGTCACGTACCTACGGTGGTCTCAAAGAAATCCAGTTGCGACTGCACTTGGATTTACAAAAAGCACCCTAACTACGTGTTCTTGCATATTCAATAGTACTATATAATCGACCTTTTGTTCATATCTGTTTAGTGGCAGAGATATTATCGTGCTGTTTATGTTATCATATCAGGTTTATGATGGTATCTAAAAATGATAATTTGCCATTATGTAACGTAGAAACGGTAGTTATTGACTGCCTCATTTGTTAAGTTGAAAGGTTGACAGTAGTCAACCTTCACGTTCAGTAGAACGTGGAGCTCATTCTATCTCAGGCAATATATTTTTCCATTACCTACCTAAAAAAAAATATTTTTCTTCTTCTTAGCGTGTTGATGAGAAAACTTATTGAATTCCTTGCCTGGCCACTGGGCCACGGTCACGGTTTGATTCGGTCACGGCAATGCCGTCCACTGATGCTGTCATTAGATTCCTACGTGAACAGGTAACAGGGCACGTCATGCAGGATGGAAGGTGGGACATGGACTGCTGAGTTTTAATTTCCGCAGATCGCAGAAATTATATTTAGAGGTGCTCTTCTTCTTAGTCGTTTCACTCTTGTCAAAGTGGTCGTGGTTATCACGAAGGTAGCTGTTATGTCGGTCCTCGATTATAAAATGTATGAGGGTAGGTTACAGATTTTAATAAACCAGTCGTTACCGGATCTCTGCCTTTCATTGATGTATACATTAAAGTAGCTCTCCGAAACCGTTGCCGTTGGGAAGAGATGCCACTGCACTAATATTGCAATAAGGTTAGTAATCTATACACTGTGTCAAATTACAAAGACCGTTAAAATCAGAGAATAGTCACTAGTTTGTCAAATTTTTTAACATCTAATTTTTGCGCTCTTCCTGTTTATTATTGAAAAGTGGTCAAATGTACCACTATCTTATCTGATGTGGTCGCCAATGGAGCATTAATTTTTTCTATGAAAATTGAAAAAATCTAACATATTCCGAATTTTCTTCGTAACCTTACTCTCGAAATCCACGAAATAGGCTTGACCGTAAATAAATCCTGTTATTATTTTATTCCTTGATAAATTTAGCTTATTCGATTAAAACATATTAAAAACTCTAAAACTTTTTTTTAAATTATTAACATAGTAGGTATTCTACTGGTGTCGGTAACAGGGTCCAAGGCTCAAGAGAAAGAAACCTAACTATACGAACCGTGTCAAAAGTTATTATTATTAACTATCTGACTTGGCGAATTTTAACCGTCAAGCAGTCAATGAATGTAGTATATTTATCGATATAGTCAACAGATTGCGACTAAACAAAACCTAAATAATAAATCAAGTTACAAAAAAAATTGTCATAAATTTCGTTCCTTTTTATGTGATGCGCGCACAACTTAAAATTTTTACAGATTTGTTTTATATTTAGATTATTTTAGATTCAAAAAGTTCTTATAAAATAATACTACATTGTGTACCATTCAGCTACAATACAGATGTACTAGACCATGTACAAGATCGGGTGTCTGAATCACATAAATTTGTCAAAGGATGATTGATGTCTTGGGCGGCGGCTTATCTCGCGCCGCAGGCTGTCGGGCCACTACTCCGCAGTAGGCAATTAATCGAACCTGACTAACGATGTAAAAGTATGTCTGGGGAATGGGCTTATAGAATTTGGACAGGATTAGTTACTAGTCAAGAGGAATTTTTTTTTTTTCTTCATACTAGAGACATAGGAAGTTGTTTATAAATGATATTTATTTTGCAAATAGTTTAAAAAAAAAAAAACACTTTTACATATCAATTTTTTTCGGCAACACTAAGTTAAACGCAAGTTTCAGCAGGTCATAGCGGGCATTAGACGTCAGCGTCCAGCTGTATTCTGCAGCAAAACTAACCCTCAATTGCCCGGATGACCATGTATTTGTGCGGACAACCAGGCAATATAACATGCTTATAACTTTGTGATTTTTCATGATGCATTATGAACAATTGTACAGAGATTTTTTACATACAAATACTATACACGTTTTTCGGATTTCACATATGCTAAAACTAATGTTGTATAATAAGGCCCTTGTAAGGAATTAAGTTTGTATGGAAAACCCAATTTTTACACGGCCGAAGTCGTTGGCAGAAGCTAGTTTTTGTAACATATTTTTAACCATCCCAGTATTTACCTTACAGTGTTAAAACACAGTTTACTTAGTTAATTAGTAGCCAACAATCCATTAGTTTAAACCAAGCATAAATGAAACCAAAACAATTACATACCACCAAACTAGAAATCAATTGTTGTTATAATACCTATTCCAATAATCACACGTTAAAACACCTTGTTAACACAGCGCTATAATTGCTTACAGTGTAGCAAATAATACTAATTTGTTATTTGCATACAATGATTAGATTACTAGATTATTAATCAATATCAAACAGGGATAACACGGTCGTAGCAATGATGCTACGATCGGCGTAGCAGTTCGTAGCACCTCGTAGCAAGTGCTACGCGAATTTTTAATGAAATGAGTTTTTATTTAGGAGTTGATTCCATCAAAATAGTCTACGAATTCCATTAGATTTTAGGTTTCGTATCTCAAAATTTAAAAAAATGGATGACTCTTGTCGTTTCGTTGCAGATTGTGGTTCTGTTTTACATTGCATGTTAAAATGATAAATTTATTTTGCAGCAATTTTGATAATACACAATTAACTCTTTGAATGCCGTAATTAGAGACACAGTAGAAAGACCATTGCTTATGTCGAACTGTGTAACATAAGACATTCAAAAGGTTAATAAGACATTTCCATAAAACATAACGTTTTGCAATAAATAATACTACACAATAACTTAATTTCGTTATTATTAATGACCATTTTTTTTATAAAATACATCTTCTTCTGCATAAATACCTAAATTATCTCGCAGTTATTTCTTCTTTCATACTTTTCATCAATCATTGTGTATAACTCAATATTTTGAATACATAAAATCCATGAAGCCTTTTTACTGAAATAAAAATTACTTTATTTTACAGAGCGCTTGGCTCGTCAATGTTTGTAACCAAATATCGAAAATGTAACCAATATGCATTTTTATTTTGTAGTTAAAAAAAAAAATGATTGTAAAAAAGTAATTTTACTGACGTATGTAGGTAAAAGATTGAGGAACTTTTCAGGATTTATACGAGGCCAATAACAGAGCTGTACAAGTTGCGAAATACTGGTCCGAATAAAAAATAGTTTGAGTACATCGAGATTTTGAGAAAAATAGGTACTAGGCGCGATTGTTGGGCATAGGCACCTGTGTTCAACCTTCTGAGGTATAAACAAAAATAAATGCATTTTTTTAACCTTTCGAATACTGTAATTAATAATAATAAAGTAATAATAGAAAGACCGGACAGGACCGCTCATTGTGGCGACGCTTGGGGGACGCCTATGTCCAACAGTAGACGTTTTTCGGCTGAAATGATGATTATGAAGACAATGAAAGAACGAACGCCGGCGTCAGCTTGGTGTTTAATGAATTAAGTTCACAATACTTATGTATTTGTTTCTTAGCTTTACCATTCACACAATGAACGGATAGATAGCTCTCGTAAAACACGTTTTTGAGTATCTTGTTTTTATGGTGGAAAAAAATCATTCAATGACAAAACCCGCTCTTGGGCGGAGCGGCAGATAGTATCAGACTCTTAATGACTAAAAGACCCACACCGTTCCTTATAGCCTTCATAACGGGGCTCGAGCTCCCTTTCGGATAACCCTGGCCTCAGTAGGCTTCGACCCGGCTGGGTCCCGGCTGTTGCTGACATCTCCTTGAGGCGTGCGGGAACAGTACACGCCGTCGACGAATTGGGCTTGGTCCGGACAGTTACCGGACGGCCGGACAGCGAGGTACCCATTGCTCACTGTCTGCAATCCCGCGCCTACGGTGGCCGGAAATCGGGATCAGAAAGGTCTTTGAGTGTGTATTTTGCACTTTCTCCGGCTGTGCTCTAAAGCGTCACCTGTAAATGTTTACTTTAAGAAAATCTTCTTCTTCTTCTTGCCCTTATCCTATTTACTTCGGGTCGGCGCAACACGTTTTTTTCTTCCGTTCTGTCCTGTCACTCGTCAAACTATCACTAACTCCCTTTACATAACGTTTACTTTAAGAAACTAAACGTTATTATTATTAATATTTTGATTTCAGTTAAATATGTTACACACAAAATTATATTTCATTTAAGTAAAAAATAAACAGAAATGTGCCTACACATAAGTAGATCTAAAAGTATAGTTTGTCTACGTAACGATTTGTTCGCGCATTTGAACTCCATACTATTTGGGCTTTCTAACAATTTCTATTAGTTCTGTAATAAATTTCCTTTGTGTAAAGCCTTAAGTAGATTAAAATGTTTTCCGATTTTTTCTGGTTATGAATTCTAGTAGTAGTCAGGTCTGGATAAGTGGTTCATCCCTATTGTTCCGTTGTGAATTTTTTTACTTATAATATTTATTATTATAATCAGCACTAGGCCCGCGTGCCAGATTACGACTCATTCCTTTTCCCTGATGATGATGAGAAGAAGCCTTAGTCCCAGCAGTGGGAACATTATTATATAATAAAAAATGTAATAATTTTATTTAATTAGACAATTGTATAACCAAATTAATTTTTGTTATCATTCTAGTGTACAGAAATCCAGTATTTAAACATAGAACTAAATAGTTGGCATAAGACCTCAAACAGCTCAGAAAATACTGTTACTAGAACGTCTCAAACTTTACCAAAAAGATGCGACTCTGAACCTCATGATTGCGTAGAAGTTAGGGATCCTCGCTTCAGTGCAGTATCTAAGTAGTTTTAAAATACTTGGGTTTTTGTCGAAATCTAACTATACCTGTGTATTCATGTCTTCCTACTTATCTTATATTAGGAATGTATTGGAAGTGGATATATAGGAATCGAATTTGAAACCAAAGTTTTTAAATTTGGTTGGTCGAAATTGGAACCAGAATCAGAACCGAAAACAGAGGCGGAAGCAGAGGCAGAAGCGTCAAATGAAACACTAATACTAATCAAAAACTTGAAAAAGTATTATAAATGAAGAGCGAATTCGCAACATTCCCTATTCAAAATAAAACTGCAAGTGAAAGAGTAATTGACAGAAGGCACGGGGGAAGGTTTCCCGTGCGACAAGTATAAACTTGTTTGTACCACCGATAAAAGTTCAGATTATATCGGAATCGAAGCTAGAGTGAATAAACTAGTGTGTTCACCATCAACGCCAATCACTAGTTTACATTATTTAAAAATAAAATCGATTTGGGAATTTTTGAATTTTCAAAATTGGAATCTGTTCTTTGTAACATTTCCGCCTTATATACTATCATATTGTTTTTCTCATTACCTGTATATAGGTTTTCCGCCAGTAGCCTTCCCCGCGCGGAACCACAGCACCATATAGACCCTGTCCTCATGGGTGTCGGGTGTGACGTCACAAGGCAGCGACGCCTTGCGTCCCAGCACTGCGTCCACATCAACCGTCGATACTGTAATAAAAGACAAAGGAGTTATAAATTAAATATTAAAACAAACAGATACATATATGTACATAACGCTGAGCATTAATAACTAAATAGTGACAGCATACTTGGTACAGTCTCAGGGTCGTGGGACGCAAAGCAAAGAAGGAACATAGGTGTGGATTTTAGTCAATGAAAGCCTAACTCGGCTGCACCCGAGATCGGGTCACGGATAATTTCCACACGGGACAAATATTTGTATGCCTTACAGATAGTTGTTGTCTTCTGTATATAAGATTACATGTTTAGTAAACCGTCCACGATACAGGCTTCATTATTCCTAGTGTCCAAAAACGCATATATTAAATGATAAAAAAATCGTGAAAATCCAAACTGTATTCTTAAAAGCATTGATACATTTTAAACGGATTTGCATAAAACCTAAGTTATTGTGTATGTTGGTTGCGGATAATGTATTATTCCAAAAAACAGCGCAATATACGACCTACACGTTTGCCAAGCCGCTGGCAGGAACTGGTATTCAATATTGTAATCTAATAATGGACATCAAAAATACAAAAACTGAGATAAAATGGACTAATTTGGTGTTCGATCGAATAAAAAACCGGTTCACTAAAACGACAGCCCGTTGAGCAACGAGAATTTCCAAAATAAAATACGAGGTTTTTTTGGGGTCCTATTCTGAGCTCCGCACATTCAAGTGACTGGAAAAACGTTTTATTCTTTCTGTTCTATACATCAATATTTTCTCAGGAACTCGTGGAAGTGTGAAGTTGAAATTATTATTAAATACTCAAGACTGACTGATGAAGGTTGCAGGAAAGCGATGGATGCGAGACGCACAGGATCGTTCATTGTGGCGACACTTGTGGGAGGCCTATGCCCAACAGTGGAAGTGTATCGGCTGGAATGATGATTCGAGACTACTTCTCCAAGTGGAAGTGAAAAATCAAACCTTATAGTCGACGTAATGTAACAATAAAGTCGTTTAAACTGCGTTTAGGCACATATTTTAACATTTGCATAGGAATCTTTACTGGGTATTTTACGTTGACCAAAAATCCTGAATTTTGGTATGAAGCAAGGTCTCACAGCACAAGTGTAAATTTTTAGTTACGTACATAAATAAAAAACTGATTTTACGATTCGGAGAAATTTTTGAGACTCGATTCGGGAATTGAAATATTTACATTGGTACGGAACCCTCACTGCGCAAGTTCGACTAGCATTTATCAAGTTTTTTTTTTCTTTTTTGCACCTACCGTTATTTTATCTCAGCATGACGAAAAGGTTGGCTAGTAGAAAATGCCTGGCATCGAGACCACCTCTATACATTTATATGCATAGACTTTTAAATAAATTCTTTTTTACCGAAACTTTCATACCAGTTCTTCTGTATTATGCCAAACGAGCCCTAATATTTATACAAAGGGTATTCCAATGTCTAGAATAAGCCCAAAAGCCAGACACCTCTACGGCTGCCTTTCCCCTCTAGCCTTTTCAATTTAGAAGACATGGTTATTGTCTCAAGGACGGCTCCTAGCGACCAATCACATCTCATTGGCTTCATCTGCGCAGACTTCTTAGTTAAACTTTAATTAATTTTAAGTTTGGCTATTGTGAAGGGTCTCCTTTTAGGTTCTACTCCTCATTATTTCTTTCATTAACCCTGCACCCTCGCGCTCTCTGTAGTGCTACCATCAAGCACATAGTGCGCACGTTATTACACGCTATAATACAGTCTTAACCCTCTCTGTACCCCTCAATAGTCGCCCTCCTGCGCCATCATTATACTATAACCGCCGTAAATTACACCAAGAATTTTCTCATACGTACAACCTCTTCCGTTTGGTTAATTTAATACGAGTTACGAGTCTACGACCCCCACCGCATGAGTAACTCGACGAAAACTTATCACGAAAATCTCTTTTATGAAAAACATAATTTTGTTCACATTTTTTGTTTTTCTTTACTGTCGTAAGGAGCGAGTGAGAATACACGTCGTTTGTTAGGTAATATCAACGAAATTGTGCACGTACAAGCTTGCTTCTATCCAACCATGAAACTCGTTAGATTAAAATGCATGCATACCTCGTACAGCGCAGTAGACGAAAGCTAATTTCGGTATCCCAAATCGTCGACACAAAACATTCATGGCCCGCGCTCTCGACTCGCGAAGAGGCCCCGCCTTCGTATAACTCCATGAAAAAGAATGCCTAAGTGAATATCACTGTTTTTCTGTACTTACATCGTTACGATTCCTGGCTTCCCTTTCTCGAGGCGATAAAGAGCCCATGAATATAAATAGACGCAATATTAAAACGCTCCGTTTCCACACCGCATGAAATAATCTTCTTTTCTTTAAGGAAAAACTGTCACCGTGTTGGGGGCAAGTAATGTACACCATCAGTCATACTTAGAAGGAATTTTCAATTTACTCAGTGTGAAGACTACCCTAATAAAGACGGATTACTTGGTCTCGCGGTGCCAGTCGGGTATCAATTTGCTTGAAGACCCGAGAGGTATTGTGCCCTCGATATATATGTATGTTGCGTAACTTTTTTATATCCTCGACAAATTATGTACAATAGCCCTTACCGAGAAAACTGACCTTGGAACCTTGTCGCTATTCGTCTGCACCAAAACCGTAGTAATATGCTTTTTATCAAACAATCTTTAGTACGTACCTGCTCTATTTTAGGTGAACGTTACCTAAGTGAATTTCGTGGTAAAGTGGACTATAAAACGTGAGGATTTACTTAGTTTCCTATTAAGTTTACTGACCCTTAACATATTGAAAGTAAGAAGTTATGTAAGCGTTATTATAAAAATATAAGTCAATCTTATAAAAGTTTCTGAAGATATACCTACTTAAGAAGCAGCCGTTGAAACGACAATGAATATTACAATACAATTTATTTTTATTGCTAGTGATTTAAACTTTTTTTGTTGTGGAATGAATGTGTTAAAGAAAGGTAAGAAAGTTTTGATGTAAATAAAGGGAAAGAAAAAGAGCAATCCTTGCTAGTCAAGACGAGACACGACGCCTCGCATTAAGATAAGGACGAAGAAATGAAATTCCAAATCGGTCCCGCCCCTTTATTTCGATGTCACCGCCGCGATTGGGTAGAATAATTCAACAATAAAGCTGTTCTAACAAAGCCTCAAGTTTCGACGTTGAATGTCACGCATAATGTATCGGAAATATAAATTATATTAGATTGGTGGTTCGCCGTTGTAATGGCTGGGTATAACGCGGCCGCATAGATGTGTCGTGTCAGAGGGCACTAAAGAATTGCTCCACTCATTACCGCGGTGCCGAATGTGGCCAGATGACTGGTGGAGGCATGTCACGACACTGTGCCTCATATGAACCTCGCCAATCTGTGCACGTTTAATGTTCAACGCGATCTGAATATTTTGGCTCTCGGAACTAACTGAGTTTTGAAGTCAGTGCGGGAAATATGTTTGGTTTCCAGTCTTAGGTTAACTTGTGTGTCGAGTCACTGGATTTAATTAGCTAATGAGCTAATCTACAGTTAGGCAGTATAGGTTGCATTGTCGTTTATACCGCTTATTTCGAAGAACTGGAACAATTTGTCTGCAGCGGTTATTTTGTCCGATTATAATTTGGGTGTCTTCAAGGCTAGAGTGAATAGGTTCTTAACAAACTAGTGCGCTCTATCATCAACGATTGTATCACTGCTTACCATCAGATGGGATTGTAAGCAAGCACTAGTATACATCAATTAAAGAAAAAATAGATTTTGTTATTCTAAAGTTACTGAATAAGTCATAGTTTTGCATGAAAAAATGTAAAATCGTATCACGCGTCAGTAAATTAAAATCTCAGCCTTAGTGTAAGTTTCTACAAGTATGTTCTACAGTTTCACGTGCAGCAGTATTGAGCCTTTGATCAATTCTTGCCGTGCCTGTTACCATAAAGCAAAAACAAAACAGACGATGAATAAATACCGAGTTTCTCGACAACATTTTAGCATTTCACAGCGACTTTTTTCATAAATGAAAGCAGTTTTACGTAAGCTCACTCAAGGCTAACTGGTTTTATAAATTAACTTAAGAAAAGACTGAAAAAACGAGATAGAAAAGCTATTAATTTTATTTGAAGATACTAGCTCCCCAATGTAGTAAAACCTTACAACGTACTCAAGTACACTAAAAAGGCGCTAAACTCTGCGGAGGGAAGCTAAGGAAAGCTCTTACGTCTCTCGTCTTCTCAATATATCATATTTTTTCGCAGTGTGAAGATATACGAGCGGTTGTTTCGCGCGTGACAGGCTTCCGGGGGTAATATTAATAAAATTATTGTGGAGACACGTCGCAAGCCCCGGGCCTGACCTACTCGACTTGCGAAACTACTGCTGTTGTCGACTGTACACCACACACATGTGCACATTATTGCTCAACAGACTGTATTTACATTGCGACAAGTCTGACTCTAACTATCTCTGAAATGTCTCAGTACATCATATTGCGAGCTAAGCCCGAAAACACAAAACAATACACAAACCTCTTTCATATTTTTCTGTGTATTTGAGCAAAGCCAGAGCTTTTGAAAACATATAACATTAACTGAAGTAACTAAATTTTAGCGTGAAATAAATTTCGTCGTCACTTGCGAGTACTTTGTGTTTCTATGAAATTCAACCCAGTTTAATATTAAGCTAGGGGCTAAATAAAGGTCAACATGGACATTATGGGTTCGAGGAATCACTCGTTAGTAAGTTTACAGTCGCAGCCCAATGTACAGTTACCAACACAAGTGTATCAGGTAATAATGAGAGCGAGTGTGCACGACCGTACCGCAGTCTGAACTCGCGGCATGACGCTAACAAATAATTTGCACTTTCATTAACGAGCATGAGTTTTCTTGTACTTCAACTCACTGTAGTAATGATTTATTACCTAATAAGGTTTTGTTCTCATACAAATTGCCTTAGTTATACAACTAATGTGTTGTAGCCGCGCACCGCGATTAACTAACTCCAAATATGAATGTAAGCATAGCTCTTTACTTTACACTATCGATCTGTTAATTTGCCCACAGCAATCAAAATCCAGGCTTCATATTTATGCCTAAATAAAACGACCAAGAAAAATTGTAATAAACCGCTGTGGGCGAGGCAATATATCTAGTGGCGGATATTTATGATTGTGGTACATAGCGGCACCGGGCGCGCTCGATCATAGTCGATATCCAATTACATTAAAATTTCAATTCATTCATCACGTCCACAATGAGGGCTCCGAGTACTTTTTTCGGCTGTGTGCCCTTTGATTAGATTCGGCACTGAACAAACCCATCCATTGCGCGACCACAAAAAGGTCGCTGAAGCCACCTCGGCCGACTCTCGTTTTCCATTCGTTCCGCTGTCCAGAAATTTTCGCAATAAAATTAATCGTTCCAATAAAATTGGAGCCGAATAGAGCCACCCATGCATGAACACTTTTTAATTGGGTCGCTCTTTTTGCTCCTTTCGCAGGCAACCAAACGAGAAATCGAACTTGAGTAAGTCTCTCGTTTACATTTAGACATATCTCGTCGCCGCTGCACCTCCTACCAATCATGGTTTGTCCCAAAATACGATTCACTCTCGAAAACTTAATCCAGACTTCTGCAGATTTCTCGAAGAATTAGCGAAGGCGAAGTTGTGGTCTCAAAACTATGTATTTATTAACTTGCGAGTTAACTTTGGCTAATATCTTTCAAATAATATTCATTAAGAGTTTCCTTTGTAGCTATTATGTACGCTTGAAAAGTTACGTTACGTTCAACGCTCTCAATCAAATATCAAAGTGAGCAATTTGTTGCGTGTAAACGCAGCTCCCGACGGAATGCATAAAAATCAGACAAAAAACATGGAACAGCGATCCGTCGAACAAACGAAAATATATTTCCCCATTTTCATTTTCGACAAGCAATCGCGTTTAATGGGTTGAGCTCGATTCCCACTTGAGTTTGTTCGATTTTGTTTCATTTGATCGCTTCAGCGATTCACGGTGACATGTGCCTTGTGCTATGGCTAGTTGCTAGAAATACACATTTTATTATACGTTAATCGACATGAATAATTAATTCCGTGAACAAAACTTCACATTTGTAGTTATTATACATTTCCTAGTTTTGTTATTGGACAGAATAGTGGTGTGATACTAATTAGTAGTAATTTTTAATGGACATACTCGTACTACGTACGTTGTATGAAGTGGATGTGATTGTAGTTTGGAGTTTGTTTGAATTGTTTTGTGGTTAGTTGGTTCCATTAATTTGATTGTTGGACGTCATTCAGTTTGTAAATGTATCACTATTGAACTAGATTTCATGATGAAAATAGAGAATTCGACACCAGAAACAAAGCTTGAAAACATTGTTTGGTTCAACAATTTTAATAGGAAGTTTGATTCAGGAGAAATAGTTTTACATATCTCTTTGTCATAAATCGTCATAATAGGACCGAAATAGGTTCAAAAGTTAGTCCTCGTGTTGTTTTCGAATGGTTCGGATTTACAGAGGACTGAGTTGGAAAACAAACAAATGGGCATTAGGGAGTAAAAATAGAATGTTCGGTTGTTAGCCAAGCGATCGTTTAGGTTTATTTGGACCCCTTTGTGGATTGTAAACAGTTTTTTACATAAATCAAAGGCCAATAGGTATTTTGACTTGTTATTTTTATAAACCTAAGGATATTTGCTAGTCAAACAGAACGTCGCACTCCCCGCGCGGTGGACCGATGACTTGGTGAGGGTCGTAGGAATCTGATGGGTGTGTGACGTACGGTAACGGTGTTGTAACGATGCTTGGCTAAGGCCTTGTCCAGCAGTGGTAAAGAGTCACCGTAGCATTAGAAGGCAAAAATAACCTTTTTTTTATGGTGGGAAAAAATCATGCACTGACATCCCCCGCCCCTTGGGTGGAGCGGGAGATAGTGTCAGACTCTTACTGACTAAAAGACCCACCCCGTTCCTTCTAGCCTTCATACCGGGGCTCGAGCGCCCTTTCGGATAACCCTGGCCCCAGTAGGCTTAGACCCGGCTGGGTCCCTGCTGTTGCTGACAACTCCTTGAGGCGCGCGGGAACAGTGCGCGCCGTCGACGACTTGAGCTTGGTCCGGACAGTTACCGGACGGCCGGACAGTGAGCTACCCATTGCTCACTGTCCGCAAGCCCGCGCCTACGTTGGCCGGAAATCGGGATCAGAATCCCGGCGGTGGCGGCGGCGATAACGCCGTTGCCTAATGCGTTCGGCCTCCTTCTTTGCGACCATTACTGCTTCGCAGAAGGCAAAAAGAACCTGGAGGGACACATATGAGTTTTACTCGATAAAAGTCAGGTATTCCCCCTTCTTCCAACCGTAGGAGAGCGGAAGAGTAAATTTTGATATAAGTTGAGAAAGTTTGTCATTAGGACCGAGCCTAATTTAACCCGAGTGGCAAGTGAGGGCAACATGAAGCGAAGAACTGCTGTGAAAAATTCCACGTGTATCAGATAAAGTTTTTTCAACACTGACGAAGAAATGAATAAGCAGGGATTGATCAGCGACTAGTGGGAGCTGCGCAGTGATCAGCCTGATACAATAAATATAATAAATTGTGGCAAGAGTTAGCTCGAGTACGTTTTCACACTATCGCGAAAAACAGTAAATTACGTGCCTAATACTTGGTACTTATTGAAACAGTACATTTTGATACAAGTGCAGAAAATTTGTCATTGTGACCGAGGCGGAATGTTATGGAGCCAAGCACGTGTCAAACGACTTTTTTCAGTACACTTAAGAAGAAATGAATAAACGGGTGTTGACCGCGGCTCGTGGGGGTCGACGAGTATCCAGCTTGTTGCGATAAATATAATAAAATGTGGCGCACTTTTTCGCACTAGCGCAGAAAACAGTAAATTACGTGTATAATACTGAGTTTCGAAAAAGTTATTTGATGATTTCTCACCTCAACAAAAAAGGAAGGATTTATACTCCTTAATCTCAGAAACGAGTAACATAATTTAGAGGCTCTAGAATGTAAAGACGTGACGCGGATTGTCACGTCGCGCCTTTTTATAATTTCTGAAAGTTCTCTTTAGAGCTACAGGTATAATGTGTTTCAAAGAATGTAAAGAAATGAACCATTTACAAACACGAAAAAGCAATTTTAGGAAATTATGACGAAATTTTTTCATAGATTCTGGTTTCAAAAAAATCTGGCTATTATAAATTGCAGATGGCCTGGAGAGGGTCGTAGTCTGATGGATTCAAGAAACACAGAAATGGTCTATATGCACCTTTGTCTGGCAGCTTAGAATGAACCCTTTTATAGTTGATCAAAGTATATCAGTTTTGTCGTTTATATGTATAAACATTTGGCTTATTTTAAATAAGTAATATATTTAACATTAAAAACTGGGCAAGCGCGAGTCGGACTCATGCACTGAGGGATCCGTACAAACTTATCGATGAAAACAGTTTAATTCCAGAACTTAGTATGTATATGGTGTTAATTTCAACTCGATACCACCACGCGTTCCGGAGATGAAGGGTCTTAACCGACAGATAAAGTTTTCCTAGTCCTATAAGGGTTTTTTTTTTTCCTTTAGAGGTACATAACCCTAAAAATGAAAAGCGATCTTACCCAAGTCCTCGGCATCCTCGCTCCACTCTCCTTCCTGAGCCCAGCAAGCAGCGAGCATCACCAGCAGCCGCAGCCACATCACTGAACACATCGTCACAAACTCTTTTACATCATCACAAACACGACCACTGACACTTTTTTTTTTAAGTTACACTTTTTTTTCACTGTCCCTGGCTGTGTGCCAGTGTTTTGATTTGTTTGGTAATGTTCTTTTTTGTGCTGCCATCATTTTCTTCTTTTAAATAAAGAACTGTATTCTGATGTTGCGATGTTCACTTGTTATTGTTTATCTGATGGGACAAGAAAAAGATAAGTTAATAAAAGTAATGAAAATATAATATGGATACTAAATTAGTTACCTATTTGATTTGAAAAAAATATTTAACAATAATTAGCAAAACTGTTATTAAACAAGTCTTAATTACTTAAACAAAGCTTTTATTAATCACAAAAGTTTCTTTAGTAATACCGTACTGTTTAAATATAGTAACTATTATAATTATTTTGGTGCGAATGCTTTTGAATAGTATGAATATTGTAAAAGTAATAAACTAATCAGATATTTATTCCATTATATTTTGTTATTCATAGA
The DNA here is from genome assembly GCA_929112965.1 of Mythimna albipuncta. Classification (NCBI taxonomy): domain Eukaryota; kingdom Metazoa; phylum Arthropoda; class Insecta; order Lepidoptera; family Noctuidae; genus Mythimna; species Mythimna albipuncta. The sequence goes on along the minus strand of OV815977.1, from coordinate 12,183,488 downwards.
ATCAAATTGTTATCTACTTAAATGTATATCTTTAATCAAAAGATTGTATGCAAATGCTGACAAAAAATAAATCTTACTAATTTTGAAAATGTAATAAGTAAAATAAAATAAAATAATTAGAAAGCCGTTTTGCTTTAAAACGTATCGCGACTGTCTTCATAACAACTCAAAATCAAAAATCAAAATCAAAACATTTATTTCAAATAGACCATTTGCAGGTACTTTTGAATAGTCAAATGTCGGTCAGTCCAAGAAAAGTGAAGCTAAATTGCACGTTCCTAAGCGTCACGTTCCAAACTGTCATATTTATAAATTTAACTACATTATTGAATAGTAAATGATATAACATACAACATAAGTTTTAGTATATTCGAAACCCGAAACACATCTAGTATTTTATGTAAAGAATCTATGTACAAAACATACCTGTATCATGAAAAAACACAAAGTTATAAGCTGGTTATGTCAGCAAAAATACATAGTCACCGGGCTATCTAGGCGACTGAGGTGTTGTTTTGTACTTGCATCCACCTTGCTAGCGTCTAATAACTGTTATGACCTTCCGTGACCGTACTTAATGTAGATGGTATCCAACTTGTGTCCTTTATAAATATTTTTGGGAAAAAATATAACATGGTGTAAAAACTATTGGAATCCATTCAATTACTGATTCAGAACAAAACATATTTAGGTCTTGCACAAACTAAAAATAATATTTTATATGAAGCTATTCATTTTCGAATTTAGTAATAAGTCATCATTTAATTACAACTAGTGTTCAATGCCCAATATATTTACTCTGACTAATATTCAAACTGAACCTACGACACATTGTCATCAAATAACCAACACTTACAATAAGCTAGTAATTATGTATGAAGTCAACCAAACCTCATATGGCATGGAAGAATAATGTAACGCGAAATGTAACGTTAATAGTAAATAATGTATACTCAGCAGCATAGCATATATATGCTATACTATATTAGCATAATCAGTCTTTCAATGTTCCCACTGCTGGCACTCAGGCCTCTCTAGGAGAGGGAATGGGCCGTACTCTACAACGCGGGCCCAGTGCGGGTAGGTAAATGTCTAGAAGTAACCTATTCACTCTTTGAAATAGCAGGCTCTTAGAATTCGATTTCCAAATAAAAAATCCCGCTAACTGTTCTATATTCTACCAAACTATTTCGGGCAGTAGTCTAGATCTTTGCGCAAGCCACAGCCAGCCTTAGCACGTTCACCACGAGCCTTCGACCGGCTGTCTCGAACCAATTCAGCTGTCATTCCTCTCGTTTCTTCCTTAATAAGGCCCGGAACAAAACGTCGGACATTATTCCTAGCAGGAAATTGACTTTTATTCGATTTTTTTTGCTTGTTCTAAAAGCGTTTCACGCCATATTGTAATCTTTTGTTTAGACTCGTCGAATGCTTGGACGAGAATAAAGTGTTTTGTCGACTGCTCACAATTTTTTTACCACTTTTTACTCTTTTGTTAAGGAGTCCCTTCTCCACTCGTCAATGAGAGCATGGTTTAAAAGCTTGTTGTTTCATCCAACGCATTGTTTAATAAACAGGCAACACAAAAAAACAGAGATAACGCCTGACTCTGTTGGCATTTGGTAATTCCATCATTTACTCTGATAGATTACAAAACTTCTTTTAGGAAATACGTTTAATTACTTCTAGGCAAGCGTGTTGCGTTGTCGGCCATCATCATCGCTTACCATGAGGTAAGATAGTGGTCAAACGCGAATTTGTCAATAATAATTATAGAAAAGTGTTTTTTTAAACCTTAAAAGTTGTTAAAAAAAACTATGATTTCGAAACTCATTAAATATGCAAGGTTTCTATTGATATCGATTTTTATTATTTTGAATTTATGAGTACATTATGAAAGGCCAAATTTCATTCATAATAGCAGGTTTTCAGAAGTCATTACTGGATTAGTTTTACACAAAATAATATCAAATAATATCCCCAAGATTTAAAAAAAAAATCTAGAGAATATTTAAAGTCATAATTACGTAAGAGCGGTTGTATGGAGACATACTCGTATCTCGAGTTGGCTGCTCTTTAAGAAACTCATTTTTGTGGTTTGGTAAAATTATATAATTAAGATGAAGACCAGTTCCTGAGCAAAGTTATAGCTTCATGTTTTCTTGTTGTTTGAATACCTGTTTCGTAAACCAAGCTCAAAAGCCTGGAAGTGAAAGCAATTTCAGCATTTCCTATTTCCCAGAACTTAAGTCTTGTTTGTGTGTGGGAAGGCAGCCGTTTCGTGGAAAACACTGATATTTCAGAATATTATAATCTGAAGACAAACTCCAGGTTCATTAGGGAAAGATATTTTGTCAAAGGACAGGTATCGGGAAGTTCATAGCTTTCAACTAAGGCCCGGCGCCCATTATCGGCATCGGGATGGAAAAGGATCCTTCGGCACCGTTCGGCATCCCTACAGGCATACATTTCCGAAAGTGTGCGCTTGCATATAAGGATGCCGAAAGATCCTTTTTGTTGCTGATGCCGATAGAAGGCGCCGGGCTTAAGTATCATCGCTCGTGGGCCACATGCTTCAACTACAAACGCCGCCACGAGAAGCTAGAAGTGGTCGCAGAGAAAGCGTGCGACAGCCACTTATGGCCGGTGGCTGCTACTGTTTTTAACTCATATACGAAGTATCATTATGGACTCTGACGAAGAAGGTTTAAATGCGCAAATGGCGTGTGTTGGACGGAGTGTGTGTGTTTGTATCGGCTTTTACAGCCAGTTCGGGCCACTAAAAGAAGCGAGCATCGATGATTTGTAGCATGTTGCGGCCACCGGCGTCAACCGTGTGCAGCGAATCCATATATAATGTATGAAACCGACAGGATATAATTACACCGATGGCGACGTTACCCTTAGTATTTCTAGTTAAATGTATTTTCGATAAAACACTGAAGAAAATAATTCTATGAAAGATTGCAATAAGAGGAAATTGAGCGTTATATTATTGAATGCTAGTTCTCGGAACATCACTCGAAATGGAATTGTAATATTCCAGTCAATTGCCTTTCAGTAGTTTGCGCGGAGTCGTGGACGCTCCGTAATCCTTAACCTGTTTTTAACGCTTCTATATTGAACGAGATTGGGGGTATTTTGACAATAAAAGAGGGTTTCATTGAGTGCTACGACGAGATTGTGGATGCTGTTGAGATAAACGATTGGACAATTGTTATCATTTACGGACCATTCACATTTTTGTTTTGTTTTCCACTCTAGTATTTCAGTTCTGAAAAACTGACCCAGTTCAAATTGGACACATAAAGTTGGACATGAAGGGATTTGTAATACAATATTAAAATTGAGGCAATAAATGCTGACTAAATAACGTTACTTGTTTGGGAACCCCCTTTAATTTTTAACTTTATTTTTATTTTATTATTGGTTGTTGTAGCAGCAATAAATTTCCAACTGCTTATCTCTTACGGTTTATGAGAAACAGCCCGCTGACATACGGACAAACTGACAGACAGACTGACAGTCAGACAGACAGACAGACTGACAAACTGACAGACTGACAGACTGCCAGATAGGTTGACAGACAGACTGCGGAGGCTTAGTGATAGGGTACTTTGGTCACTGAAATACGCACACGAACCTTTAGGATCCCCGAATTCCCTTATAGATGCCCTGAAAAACCTGAGAGGCCTAATCTGCTTTTGGAGAGGTGGGCTGGTTGGAATAAGCCCACCTAAAGTTATGGCCGCTATGGCCCACGTACAATGGTCCGCATAGGACTAAGTGCGGAAACCAAACTCAGACATAGATATAGGGTCCTTCCCTTCGACTACGGAATCCTAAAAAGAAGGGCCTAACTTGTTTTAGTTATAAACAAGGGTCCATAAACCTACACCTATTGTCTCTAGGCCTAACGGCCACATTAAACACCCTTTTTTAATATCTTCAGATAACCAAGAAGTGCTACCATAAAAGTTATTTATGAAAAGGCTTGCCCAATTTCCCGGCATTGTCTACTAAACATAGTACATTATTGCTTCCGCAGGTCCGAAATGGTGAAGTATATTTAGGAAAATGCGTTTATTTAATTAATTACAGTCTCATCAATCTGCTTACCTTTTGCCAACTATGTTCGGGGCCAGGTTCCAGTCTAAACGTAAGTACTTTGATTACAATATTTACTACTAGCTTTTGCATGCGACTTCGCCCGCGTACATAAAAAAAGACGTGTGGCACTTGGGGACTGCCGCGGTGAAGCTATTGCATAGAATTTTATATCAACTTATGCAATTATAATTATTTATTTATTTTATTTATGCAGTATTTTATTCCTTTGTTTTTTTTTTCTTTGATAATAATTGAAGTTATACTTTCACACATTGAATTGAATTTTGATTGATTGTTCACTCATTTGTTTTCTTATCGGTCACCACGCTCTAAAAACAAATGAGTGGGGTGTGTTAGGTTATTTTCGTTACGGAATTTCTGGATTCGGTCTCCACGCTCAAGGCCCGCGATAGAAGCTATGCAATAGCTTAAAAACTTTACCTCTTTATTATATTAGTGTAGATGTCGATATTAACAAAAATAATCTGAGCTTGAATAGTGCCTATTCACTTATTTAATAGGGTTTAAACCTATGAAGCTGTCATTTTTTAAAACAAGATTATGTTTGTGCACCACCCTAAGGTCGACTGGTAGATAATGCTTATGGCATTAAGTCCGCCTTTGTACATTGATAAGTGCTAAAGCTTTAATAAATAAATAAACTGTAATATTTTCGGATTGACTTACAATCAAAAGTTCAAATAACCTTTACTTTAAAAGTATTTTATTCTTTCTTTGTTATTAGTTGTTTATTGGTTTCTTTGCATTTTTTATTTTCTGTAATATCGATATACTTGTAACCACTTTTGTAAAAAATCTAAGAAATGTTAATATTATTCTAAAAATATAATTAACATACTTGCTATTGCTTGCGACTTCGTCCATGTGGTTGTAGAAAATTATTCTAAAGGAACATACTCCTGAGATAAAAGTATCCTATGTGCATTTCCAGGACATGGTCTCATACACACATACTAACAAGCTTTTGTCTTATTGTTATTGTTATTTGATTATTAGTAAAGTTGTTATTAATTCATTAAACCCCAAGCGAACGCCGCGCGCCGGTTCGCGCATCGTTTGTCTTACATTGTGTATTGTTTCTTAAATTGACGGTATCTGAAAGGTTAACATATTTTCATAAATACTTTTTAATTCGTTATCATCAGCCTTTTTAATGTTCCCACTGCTGGGACTCAGGCCTCCTCTCTAGGAGAGGGAATGGGTCGTAATCTACCATGCGGGCCCAGTGCGGGTTGCAGAATGTCACATGTCTTCCAATTTTTGGTTCTAGGACATGCCGGTTTCCTCACGATGTTTTCCTTCTTCGTTTTAAGAGCAGTGGTGATGAAATAAATTACACAAAGTAATGTGCCTGGCTGGGTTCGAAACTTCCATAATCAAAAAAAGTTTGATTATGGAAGTGAAATTCTCCTGCCTACAAAAAACGCACATTGGCACTTACTGTGTTCTTCCTGATAAGGCTCAATATAGCAACGAAGTTGTTAATTGGAGTATATTGGACTTCAAAGAAATTCATTTGAGTACAAATCAAAACAAGGTATGAAGCGTTTAGTAAAATATGTACAATGGTCTTGTTCTCAGTCCCCTGTCAGAAATATACAACTTTGACGCTTGGCTACGCATACATACGGGTAAATAATGTCTTTTAATCTCTATAGAAGCCCGTGACCCTTGTTTTGGAGAATAAAAACTTTTCAGGAAGTGACGTCACATTTATTTTTCGATTATGTTTTGTGGTACTTGTGTTGTGAAAGTTGAATTTGGTATTAAGAGAGTCTTTTTCCACTCGCCTATCGTCAACATCGTGCATAAAAGCTTGTTGCTTCATCTAACGCAATCCAACGCGATTTTTGATGAAGAGGCAATGCAAAAAAAGAGAGACAACGCCAGAATTGAAAACTCTGTTGGCATTTGGTAATTCCGTGATTTACACGAATATTTCACAAAAACTTGTCCTGCAGAAAAATTTTCGTCATTAAGAATCTAGATTAAATATACAAAGCTTCTATTGATGTACTTTTTATATTTTTAATTAATGAGTATATAACAGAGGGCCAAAGTTTACGCAAAATAGCAGATTTACAGAGGACTTTACTAGATTAATTTTACACATATTCAAGTTTTGACTTCTATAGAAGCCTAGATAAAATCTACAAGATAGCTGTGTATCCAAAATATTTAGAGAAAGATGTGTAATAGCACGCATCACTTTTGAGCGGATGTATGATAATGTATTTCGAAAAGGACGCTCTTAAAGTTCCTACTTACTGGCGCGGTCAGTGGCACAAAGATGTCCTAAAATTATCTTTGTCGTTTTCTATATCTATATTCACCTGATCATCTGAGTTCAGCTGGGCAGATAGTTCTTTCCCGCGAAAACAAAATCATCCAGATGACATCCCCCACTTTTGGGTGACTAAAAACCCACCCAGTTCCTTCTTTGCCTTCCATACCGGGCCGAACCTTTCTTTCAGAAGCACACCCTTGGCCCCAGTAGGCTTTGACCCTGCTGGGCCCTGCTGTTGCTGACAACTCCTTGAGACACGCGGGAACAGTGCACGTCGTCGATGACATGAGCCCGGCCCGGACAGTTACTGGACGGTCAGACAGCAAGCTACCTATAGCTCGCTGTCCGTAAGACCACGCCTACGGTGGCCGGAAATCGGGATCGGAATCCCGGTGGCGGCTGGGACGTGAGTGCCATCGCATCATGCGATCGGCCTCCTTCTTTCACTCGTACGGCCTGCCGATTCGTCGAAATATTTGCGGTGCGGCGCCGCAACGCATCGTGTACCCCAGCTCTTATATATGACTGCACTATTTCTAAGTACTTTAAGCCAACTTTAGACCCTTCGGTATAATTTATTGTCTACTTGAATATGGGCAAAACCGCTGGCAAAAAATAGTCCCTTATTTTTGTGTGATAAATAAATCGTATTCATTGTATCATAAGTATAAAGCACAGAACAATAAATGCCCAAAAATGTTCACATTATTTCCTTATCTTTCTTTTGCGATTTTCCTTGATGCTTTATTTAATACATCTGTTTCTTTTTCCATTCATGATAAAGCTACCGGAATTATCATTCTTACTAAATGCATACTTCCATATTAATATTTTAAATCCAAAAGTAACTCTATCTGTCTTTTTGTCTATCTTTTACCTCTTGACGCCTTAACAGCTTAGCGGATTTTGATGACACTTTGCACATCGAAAAGTCGAAGTCCTGGGATAGGACATAGGGAACTTATATGTTGGGATCGCTTGGGATAATTTAAATGTGATGAACTAAATTAAGATACATTTTTAAAAGTCTAACAACAAAAGGGTTTTTTTTATGATGCTAGTACAACAGTCCAGGGGCCCAAGTCTGCTATTTTTATATATTCGTCATTCCAACATGATCACATTGTCATTTTGCTAAAAGTTCGTAATCTGCTAATTCATAATGATTGGTCAGTGGTATCGTAATAGAGTTGTGGTAGAATGATAATAGCGAACATATTAAAACCAATAACTGCACAATAACTTTCTAATGGTAAAACACTGATCAAATAAACTGTCAAAGTTTTAACAGATTACCTACCGCATGTGTCAAATATTCATTTGTCAATATGTACGAGATTAATATTTTATGCCACTTCTTTCAATGGAGTGTCAGTGGTTGACCATTGGAAAGTCATAATGACGCCGTTATATAGTAGATTACCAAACTTGTTAAAATCGACAATGATGACATCAATGATAGACCATTCTGACACTATCGTAATAGCAGACTTGAGGCCCTTTTTTTTTTTTTTTTATGGTGGGAAAAATCATGCATTGACATCCCCCGCCCTTGGGCGGAGCGGGAGATAGTGTCAGACTCTTACTGACTAAAAGACCCACCCCATTCCTTCTAGTCTTCATACCGGGGCTCGAGCGCCCTTTCGGATAACCCTGGCCCCAGTAGGCTTCGACCCGGCTGGGTCCCTGCTGTTGCTGACAACTCCTTGAGGCGCGCGGGAACAGTGCGCGCCGTCGACGACTTGGGCTTGGTCCGGACAGTTACCGGACGGCCGGACAGCGAGCTACCCATTGCTCACTGTCCGCAAGCCCGCGTCTACGTTGGCCGGAAATCGGGATCAGAATCCCGGCGACGGCGGCGGCGGCGATAACGCCGTTGCCTGATGCGTTCGGCCTCCTCCTTTGCAAGCATTACTGCTTCGCAGAAGTCGGCGACCGCCTGCCACTCCTCCTCGCTCCGGACCATGGCCTCAACCAAGGCCCGGCGCGAGAGGTCTCCGCCGCCGATCGCCCCCACGAGGGCACGGCGATGCTCCGCCCAAGCAGGGCACACCTCGACTGTGTGCTCCACCGTGTCCTCCGGGCGTTCCGCACAATGGCGACACCCGGGCGTCACTTCCGCATGAATCCGGTGCAGGAAACTCCCGAACGAACCATGTCCGGTGAGGACCTGCGTCATGCGGAAGGTAAGGACGCCGTGAGGCCTTTCCAGCCACGCCTCAAAGAGGGGACTTACCGCCATGATTGTGGCGTGCCCAGCACTGGGTTGCGATAGTCGCTGACGCCATTTCACCATGAGATCCCGCCGGAGCTCTGTCCGCCATGCCGTGACCTGTCGCGGCAGTGGACTTTCACCCCGGCGTTGCATCTCCACGCGCATATCGTGCATGTGTGCAAGGACTGTTGCCTCCAGATCCCACGGTGGTAGGCCAGCCAGAAGGCTCGCCGCTTCGCGGGAGACCGTGCAGTATCCCCGCACCATCCTTATCGCCATGACCCTCTGGCAGGCGTTCAGTATGGCCGCCGGTTGCTTTTTCAGCGACGGCGCCCACACCGGCGCCCCGTAGAGGGCCATGGACCGAACGATCCCCGCGTAGAGCCTCCGGCAGGAGGCGTCTGGACCCCCAAGGTTGGGCAGGAGCCGCTTGAGCGCAGCCCCAGCCCGGCTGAGTTTGGGAGCCAGACGTCGGAAATGCTCCACGAAATTCCACCGGCTGTCGAGGACGAGTCCCAGGTACTTCATCGTCGACCCGACACCGATGTGAACTCCTCCTACCGTTAGCTGGGAACTCAATGGCGGCGCGTTCCGAGACCGGCGACCGTGAAAACACATCGCCTCGGATTTGTGAAGCGCCACCTTGAGTCCCAACTCCAGGATCCGATCAACGACTATCGCAACCCCGCGTGTCGCTAGAGCGACCGCCGCCTGGTACGACTCTCCCCGCGCTAGGACCAGCGTGTCGTCTGCGTAGCAAACCACGCTGACCCCGTCAGGGAGGTCGCCCCGCAGGCCCTGAGAGGCCTGAGTGCTTAACAAATAACCCTATAAAAGTGTGAAAATCTGTACTATATTAGAAAATCAACCTCAAATCAACGATTCAGCCGTTGATTTGAGGTTGAGGGCATCATAAAAGAGGGTTCACTGGTAGATCTGACCTGGTAGCAAGATTCAGTAGAAAACCCAGCGTTAGGCAACTGTTACGTAGTGGCCTGATCTTATGCTGAAGTGCAGGCCTAGTCAAGTTACTACCTCCTTCTACAGTTGATAACGCCTCCGGTTCCTTTGTTCTGACCACGTGACTTAACATTGAGATGACGTCATTACCATACGTTTGGAGTTTTCTACTAGCGTTAATAATAGATTATCAACTTGGCTCAACCCTCTAGACTTATTTGGCGTAGTCGTGAAACACACAATGTTGTTATATTTAAGTTTCTGTATAGTTGTTACTCTATATTGTGTGTCTATGAGCAAAATAAACGTGTTTTTCTTTCTTTCTTTACCTGAAGGCGGATTAGGACCTAGGATATTATTTTTCCATCGGGATATTCGGTATATCCGGTAGGTATTACGATCCCAAAGGGACACGTGTTGACTTTAGCGCGGGCTATCGCTAGCAAAATCTATTAATAAAATAGATATAAGTTCCGGGACACTAACCAATTAGGTAACTACCTGGCTTCATATTTGCAAGCGCGACTGCCGTACGTAGACTCTGAGTTCGATTCCCGGGTCAGAAAGTTATTCGGTTTTTCTACCAATAATTACTCAGTAGCAGCCCGAAGTTAAAAATGGTGCGGGTGTACCTCCCTACCTCGGAAAGCGCCTGATCTTTCTCTGGTCGTGTGAGGTTGCCGATCCATCGAACTTTGAGACTAAAAGAACAGAGAGTGCACTTTTTTGTGCGCACACGCACTATGATATATCCTACACTTAACTAATCTTCTTTGAGATTGACTACTGTTATCAAAATTCTGTTGTTTTTATTATTTTTGCTTTGTAAAAACGGCAGTGCAAAAATATTACATACCTGTATATAGTAATTAATTTAATTTATTAATGTGTCTATAATATGTACCTATGTATGTATTTAGAAATATATAAGTATGTTTATTAGTTGTCTAGTACCCACAACACAAGCTTTGCTTAGCTTGGGACTAGACGGCGTTGTGTAATAGTTGTGGAATATTATATTATTATGTATTTGTATATATAGGTAAAAGCGAAGCATGTCTATTTGTATGTTTGTTACTTCATCCCGCTCGATCGCCTGAATGGATTTGAATGAAATACGAGACCATGTCCTGGGATAGCATATAAGGTGTTTTTATTCCGAAAGTATGCTCTCTTGAGATAATTTACTAAATTCACAGAGGTGAAGCCGCAGGAAAAGCTAATACTCTCCTAAGATATTTCTGTTACAGTTTCAGAAGGTCCAAGTTCAGTGGATTTTGTTTCAACCGAAATAAATCAGAATTTCCCATCTCATGAAATCGTGGTTTGTTTAATAAGATACGATAGTCTTCAAGATTGTCTCCAATACATAAACGCACGTATTCCACAAGTGTCTGACCCCCATACTAAAAGGGACATACTCTGATAACTTTTTAATAAACATGAATATTGTTCCGTCCCCATAAATCTTGTAACCGACTGTATCGCAAGACAATTTAGTTTATCTCATTTTTTATTGAATATAAAATGGCTGAGTGCGTACCTTCTCTTATCCGATCTGGTTATTTATGGCAGAAGTTTGTTTTTGACCGCCCCACGTACTTTATAGGGCGAACCTTTCTATCCCGAATTGCCGATTGCTATTTGATATATACTTTATGCTGTAACTTTTGGATCTCATATTTCTTGCTTTTTTTTCCTATGTTTTACATGATTGCATTTTGTTTTACAATGGTTTCGGGCCAATTGTTCCGACAAGATGAATTTAGGTCACGCGACGTATTTGTTATTTTTTTTGAGCTTTACTCTTTGTTGTGACAATTCTTTTGTGTGTTTTGTAGACAAAGATACTTGGAACAACCCTACAGCAATTAACACGGCAGTAATGATAATTACAAAAAGGAACATTAACATGTAACACATTCCTAAAATAAACGGCGAATCCACAATCTCTGCTTTTATAACATTGTAAAGGTGAGAAGATATTCAGTACGTTGCAAAACAGCTTCGAATCCCTATTCACTCCATGTAGATACAAGGCAATATAAAGGGCAATTCTCATTCGCACCCAATATGACAAAAACCACCAATACAAAAGGGGCGCTCTAAAAAAAAGGAATAACGCGAGAGATTACAGCCGTGTTCATTCTAAACCATATCCACTGATAATGACGGCCTAAGGTCCGGTATGAGCCGTACGACCGTACGCACCGCTCGGAATGGGTGCCAATGCTTTGGAAGGACCCTCTTTCGGCCAAACGACAATGCTGAATCTTTTATTAGTTTCGTGAATGGACGGCCAGTTGACATAACCGTCGTCGACATCTGTTGTGATATTACGCCATCTTTTCCAGGGCGTAGTTCCATCGATCCCGGCCGGGAGCCGAATCGACTATTTTTGTGCACGTGGAATATCTGAGAGGCCAGAATTGAATTCGGCTGAATACATGTAGGCGCCGTGTAGGACAGAAAATTGCTGGAATCGGCAGATACGTACGTACACTGCGTCATCAGTATGTTAGAGATGGTTTGTTGGGATAACTTTTTACGCGATAGTTTTTCACTGTTGCATGTAACATGGTCGTTGTTTTATTAGTTTTCCCGCATTGATATGCCAAAACTAGGTTTTTTTTTTTCAGAAAATGTTTCACAGTATTGCATTAAAAATGGAGTTTCGAGTTTTAAAAGCTGTTGGATGAACCAGTTTTATTACTGTTCACTTTGTATATATACAGTAGCTGATGCTAGCGTCTTTGGCCGCGTGTTTTTTTTTTTTGTTTCAATTTGATAGGCTCGCGTTTGACCACCATCTTGCCTAATGGTAAGATTTTTTTTATTGTTTAAAAATTATAATATTTTTATTGACGTAATTTGTATACGGTAAATTTTTATGGATTTTTATTCTGTCATCACATTATGACAATGTTTTCTAGTAAATACTTTTACTAGAAAACATTCTTGTGTTGGCGTGACCAAACGTGTTTACATTAGATCGCACCAAGACGTCATAGGACATTGCTAGTATAAACGTGATAATGTTCTCTCATTATAATTATCTTTGTTTTATTAACCCCGAGTTAGAGTTGTAGGTCGCGGGTTCAAACCCAGCCAGACGTATCACTTGGTGTAATTTATTTCATAACCACTACTCTCTAAGCGGTGAAGGAAAATTTCGTGAGGAAACCGGCATTTCGTAGAACCAAAAGTTCGAAGACATGTGACATTCACAACCCGCACTGGGGCCATGTAGTGGATTACAGCTCATGTCCTCTCCTAGAGACAAGGCTTAAGTCCCAGCAGAGGGAACATTAAAAGGCTGATTATAGACAGATTGATTCGAGTAGAATTAATTTCGATAGAGTGTAAAAAATATTAATATAATAAATAAATAATAAAAAGTATTTATACTAAAATTACAAATGAGTAAAGTTTACTTTTTTGTAGGAGTTAATCTCTGAAAGTACTGGTCCGATTGCTAAAATTTTTTCACCTAAAGAAAGCTACTTTATTCCTGAGTGACATAGTCTATATTATATGTACGCGGCCGAAGCTGCGGGCTAAAGGTAGTCAATAATAAAGTAACAAACACACTCACAAACTTCGACTTTATAGCATTACTCTGATAAGTGTGACGATATAGTGTAATGTATTGTGTTCTGCTAAGCAGCTTATACAGGATGGTCTAGATATCATAACTTTGTGAATAAAACCAGTGTCTCTGGAGTGTGCCCAGCCAACGTTTCCTACCCGGACCCTCTGAGTTAGCCCCCTAAGGACTAATTAGAATAAAAGAGTGTTAAACTCGCTCTAACTGATGGCCGCTTTTGGACACTGCTTTGGCTACACTCAATTCTCTGGGGTGCTTTCTGAAGTAGGTACTCCGGTGACGATGTGAATATTTTATTATTTACAGCGTGATTTATTGCAAGGATTAGTGTAGACAGAACGTTATCGTTGTAGATAAGAACATAAATGAGATTTTTTCCATTTTTAGGGCAACTAAACGACACAGACAGGTTTTAATTAGTAATATTCTGACAAGCCCTCTCGCTGCACCTGAGAGTTACTTATACTTATCGAGTTAGTTTTTTTATCGATATAAACTAGTGCTTGACGGCGATTCCACCTGGGGCCCAAGTCAGCTATTTTTATAAATTCGTCATTCCATCAATCGTGTCGTTTTTCCCATTGTCATTTTTCTAAAAGTTCCTAATCTGCTAATTCATAATGATCGATCATTGATCGGTCAATGGTCTCGTAATAGAGATGCGGTAAAATGACAATATCCAGCTTATTAAAAGCAATGACTGCACAATGACGTTCTAATGGTAGGTCACTAAACAAAGGAATTGTCAAAATTTTTGGAGATTACTGCATACGTACGACATTAATTTGTAAATATATACGAGATTAACGTTATGTCCCACTTCTTTCAATGCAGTGTCATTGGTTGATCATTGTAAAGTCATAATGACGCCATTATATTAGTAGATTACCAAACTTACTCAAAATCAACAATTATGAAGCCAATGATAGACCATTCTGACACTATTGTAACAGCAGACTTGGGGCCCTGATGGTTAGCAGTGATGCAATAGTGGATGGTGAGACGCACTAATTTATTAAGAGCCTATAAGCCAAAGCCTGCTTATAGTTTATGAAATTATATATTTACATTATTATGATCACTATAAATTCCATTATTCTTATTATTTATTGCCTCGATTTAAATCTAGGACAATATTTGCATGCCTGATTTAAGGTAAATTGTACCATTATCACAAGTTTTTGCAAAGCAGAGAAAAGATTATTATTACTCCCTATATTTATTTTCATTGACACATATTAATAAACAAAGTCATAAAAAAGACATGTAAAATATCTATAATTTTTTTTAAACCCCAAGCGTACGCCGGCGTTCGCGCACCTATTGTCTTTCTATTGTGTCTGTAATTTCCATGATTGAAAGGTAAGTAAGTTATTTAAAAAAAATGCTATTATTAGAAGTCACTTGATGATTTCTCACTGTAAAAAACGCTTTATATAGATGTATATCTTTTTTACAATTTATTGGACTAAAAAAAGAGCAAAAGCAATTCAATCTGTTCTTCACTTCTTTGCAATGTGTAATGAGTCGTTTGACTTTAATTCAAAAGTTTTTACAACTCTCCCTTGGTCGACCTTTTCGCGGTAAATTGGTAGGGTCTGTTTTATTTAAACGCGCGGGTCATTTATTCAATGTTAAAGCATGAAAGGCGGCTACACGTAATGGCTGGCGCCTGGTTTCGCTGAAGAAAACCTGACTTCCGAAGCAAGTATTTATTAGTAGTAGATTATGGTTTATTTTTTTCAACGTAAGGTATTAAGGTTTGGGCTGCGGGAATGCTCGGTAGAGTTTACCGTAGCGTTCTAGGGCTATGGGTAACTGAAAGATACTATTGGATTTTAGTCAGTAAAAAGTTTGACGCACTCTCCAGCCTAAAGCGGTAGAAGTCATTTGCTGATTTTAGCCATCTCAAAGAATTGGTTGCATATTTTTTAATAGATGTAAGGTAGGACATCATCACAACGGAATTGTTTGAAAGAGTTACTGCCACCCTGGAACGCATAGGCCAACTGAAGGATCACAAGTCGGTTTTAGTCAGTAAACATTCTCTCACGCTCCAGAGTGGCAGAAGTTATTTGATGATTTCCCGCCTCAAAGAAAAAGGTAGTTAATTGTTGGCTCATGTATTGCTTAGTATCTATTACTAAGACTTCGACTTTAAAGTTCAAACTTAAACCAGCAACCACGCTCGCTTAAACTATCGTCTCAATGAAAACTTCATTAGGACGTTAAAGTTTCCCGACAAAAGTAAAGAAAAATCGACCTTATCTCGAACGGAAACCTTTAGGCGTTTCCGGATTCCAATAAAATATTTAACATCGGGTAAACTGTTCGACACCATATCTCCAACTGGAGTCCAGAACATTTTATTTTCCGCTGAAGAGAAATTCGACAGTCGTAAAATAAGCCGCTAAGCAAATCTGTCATGGCGTCATTAAACGACTGGCCAGGAGGATTATTTTTATTTCTTGCCCAAGATTTATTTTCCTTAGATTAGCATTCCTCTTATTTATGCTAATGTAATTTTAATGGCGCCGCCTTTTTCGGCTAATTTCATTTTACGAAAAACTCCCAGGATTTGTTTTAAACCTTGGCTTATTAAGATGGTTTTGGTGACGATGCTACTTTAATAAAATTTGAATTATCGGTTTAATTAAGCTTGAGACAACTAATTTTCCTTATCTTTCTGTATTATTTCGTTTGGGGTGAACGGGTCATTAAGTCCAGAAATCCTTATTGTAATGGCCTCGCATAATTATGTAGCTCTATCTTTTAATTGAATTTAGACTTTCATTAATTTACCTTACTTTGTGGTTAATCGATTATTTGAAAAGCAGAAACTCGTAATAAGTCAACAAAGCCGACGGCATCGGGGGTGTCACGAACGTTTGTATCGGGAAATTCGGATTGAAATAAATTCTGTGTAGAAGCGTGTAGCGGGCTGACACGAACAAACTGTGGCGTGCCGCCCGGGCCGCCCGTCCGCCCGGGCCGAGTAATTGTCTTCATCTTCTACCACGACTCCACGAGCATTTGTTTACAACTCGAACGTTAAGTGACGGAGCCAAATGACGGGGACGCACGGCACGTTACTTACTGTGAACCGTCTGACGTTTGTATATACGACGGTATCTATTCGGGAATATAACGACATACTGACGAATATATACCGACGACGTCGACAGCGACGGTTATATTTAGGTATACGTCGCGTTTTATAAAACCCAAATTCGACAACTTCAAATACTTTTAAACTTGAAAGATTTGTTCTAATACTGAAATCTTTAAGCTACAGTATCAATTTGAATATTAATTTTTATATCAATAAAATAGTCACGTAATCACTCAATATCAAAGATAACCAACTACTAAACTTTTAAAAGCCAAAGTTTGCTTGTCAAAGAATTTCATTCATCATAATATTTATTTTAGACGCATACATTCATGGCTTTGGCACGGCACGGCTTTGCATGACAGATATAATTCTTTACTTCATTTCCGCAGTCATAGAACTATATCGCTCATTTACTAACTTTAACTTGGTATATATTGTGGTGGTTGCCTGTAGATATGTGTATTTAGTAATTATATTTGTCCACGAATTGTTTAACTTCTTTATAACTCCAAATGTACTCCATTTCGTGTTCAAGCAGTACTGTCCATTCGAGATCGCAGAATACAATAAGGCTATCTTGGTGTGCATAAGATAAAATACATTTAAAAAAAAATGAAAGCTTTGATATCTGTGACCTGGGGCAGAAAGTTTAAAGCTGCAAAAATATTCAAACGAGTCACCGTGGTCTTGTAGCGCAAAGGGCAATTTAAGCTAGAACCACATTAGACCGACTCACACGTGTACAGATATCGGCACGAATCTTGAGCGCTGGCTTCAAAAGTCAAATATTCGGTCTCTTTAGTGGTACGAAGTGATACGCGGGGCGATGAGTGTCAGTGATTAGCTCGCCGCGCCATCGTGTCATAGACGTCACTCGTGATCCGTAGCTCAACAAGCCTACTTTCCATACAAAATGTATGGGGACCGATGCGCCCAGATCAGCGTGTATGACACACGTGAGCACAGTGTAGTTCTACCTCGAAGTAACATTGCTGAGTTTTAGTAAATAAAAGTCTGTTTCGTGAAGTCAGCTCTCTGTACTTGTTGATACTACAGCGACTTATAAGTGATCTCGTGCCGCTCGCTAGGTATGTTATACCAATTCAAAATGAATGTATTTATTTGCGAGTGGAATGAAGGGTTCCGTACCGTCAAAAAACGAGCAAAAAAATCATGCTTGTTGCATGGGAGCAGGAGCACCCTTAAATATTTTTATTTTAATTGTATTTTTAGTATTAAAAAAAAAACATTTATTTTTCCACATTGATGTAACACAGTACATACAGTTTAATAAATGGAGCGGAGTGGAGCCTAAACTAGAGTAGCCCTGTATTTCAGGACTGCAGGTGTTCCTCCCGCGGCAAGTGAGTTCGTTACAATTCAATATTTGTTGTTATAGAAGCAACAAAACATGTGAACATTTCAACTGTCTTAATATCACGGTATATGAGATACAGCCTGATGACAGACAGACAGACGGACGGACAATGGAGTCTTAAAAATAGGGTCCTGTTTTACACTTTGAGTGCGGAAAATGAAATTAAAATTACTTTATTTTTTCATACCACTAAAACAAGTACATAGATATCGAGAACCCGTGGTACGTTGTAATTGTATTTATTTACTCCTAACATTGTTTACAAAGAATTGCTACGTATAAACTCATGTAGATACTCGTGGGTTATTAGAGGGCTGTCATTTGCCATGTCGACTGTCTATAAAAGCCTCGTTTTGTTACACTGGTATACTTGATTTGAGTGGGTAGAGTGTTTCTTTTATCAGAGTACCATTATCGCTCGCTTTATTATTATCTAATCGTGTTTTTGTATCTTCTTAATACTGTACAAATAACATATTTTCTGTATTCTTCAAAGTGTGACCCAGAGTCTACAGTACACTCACATTTCGGCACTTATGTGTCCCATTCAGTCCCATTGTAATTGGTCGGCCTATTGTCATCTATCGGTCACTAACCTTTACTGCTGGCAGTTACTAAGTAATTTCAGGTGGAAATAATAGTTTTCCCGACACAGAAATCGAGCCATTATAATCCACCCTGTATTACGTAGGAAGCTAAATATAATAATGTACCTACAATCAACAAAAAGATAATAAGTCAGAGTTTCTTGGTTTTGGTGTCTTCTTAACACTGTACAATGTTCAAGTTGATGAAGAGGGTTTCACTCGAGTAGAAAAGAAGAAGAAGAAGAAGCCCTGTTCCCGGAACCTGTGCGGTACCGCACCGAGTGGACCAAATATGCTGCTGTGCCTACGACGCAGCTGTATATTTCGCGTCTGCATTGCTCTACGAAGATTGAAGAAGTCGTGGAGTATACGAAAATAAAGAGCAACTGGACTCTAAGGGTCGAAAGGCTGGTTTCTCACCACGACACCAACTTCAAGTCGTTCGTGATACGAGTTCCAACCCACCATCTGGAGACCTTTTTGAAAGAGGACTTTTGGCCGAAAGGTGTCGTGAATCAACGTTTCCGAGGACGGCTACGCGGCTCCACGCAGCGGAACACGACGTCGATGTTACGTGCATAATTATCAAATAAGTTTTGTTGTTATTATATGCATTAGTTTATTATTTTATAAGACTATTTTATGTATTTTTCTACGGGCCTCCGATGCCTGAAAATAAACGGTTATTATTATTATAACATCTCTTCAGTATTCTTCAAAGTATGACGTAGAGTCTACAGTACACCCACATTTAGGCAGTTATTATGTCTCATTGTAATGGCTCGGTCTATTGTCATCTATCGGTCACTAACCTACACAGAAAATTCAGGTAGAACTAAGTTTTCCAGATTAAGATATCGAACTGTTTTATTCAGCACTTGTAAGGACCGTGTAATAACGGTGAGAGTAAAATATAATAATGTGCCTACAATCAATACAAGTGGGTTATAGTGAGTAAGATCCAACATGTCCCGCTCCGCTCTAGAGCGGGGTATTAGCTCTACTAATTCTCATTATTCACTCATCATTCTCTCTCTTCTCATTGGATGATTTCCCAACTCAAGAAATTCATTGAAAAGGAAAGTTTATTTGAAAAAGAGAATGAGATTCTAAGACTGGTCATATCTTAGATACCAGTGGCTTATATTTAAATTTCTATCTTTTAGTAACTTTTTTTTCATCTTTTATCTACATTATGCTTATATAATAGAAGCGCCAAGAAATATATAACCAAGATTTATGTAACTCTGACTAAAAGAGCGTCCACGGAGTTTCTTGCACCATCTTCTCTGTAAAGATCTATGCTTTGGAACGTGCAATTCCGCTTCACTTTCTTTATGACTGACCGACATTATGGCAATTTAAAACTGCCTCTAAATGGTTTATTGGAAATAAAAGTTTTTGATTTCTTAACCCTAGTCAAGTTGCTAATCTGCAATCGTTAACGCTAGTAAAAAGCTTCAAATGTACGGAAATGACGTCATCTCAACGCTCCGTCAAATGTGGTCCGTGGTCAAAACAAAAGAATCGGGGACGTGGCCAAATCGAAGCTTCCGACGTAAGCGAAACGGTTGTAAGTTGGCTAGAGGGACTGATTCCATATATTTTAAGCTTTTTGGCAAGCACTATCGATTAAAGATTTTGGTTTACGAGCTCTTGTTTATATAGGAATAAAAAGATTATTCCTATAAAAGTAATCAGTTTGTAAAAGTAAATATGGGTATGTAGTGTAGGTACTATAAAATAACGTTTAGCAACAGTGTATGCATTTCATTTTTTTTGCTGAAAACTCAGTTTCGGAACGGGCTTTTGCCGCCTAAATTCGTTTAGCTAACAAAATGTTCGAAACTGGCTTATTCGTGAGAGCAATGTTTGTTGTTTTCACTGTATTTCGGAATGGAAATAGGATAATGCTTGCATGAGTGACTGTCCTGGAAATAGTTCACTAATTTGATAAGGTAGCATGAACAAATGAGTGTTTGACTTGTCCGTTTTAATTCTGGATACAAAAGAATGTGTTATTCTGTATTTTTAGGAATTTGGTTGCACCACAATGACTATATGTATTTTTTTTTCGTGGTGGGAAAATCATCTGCGGTTTTTTTTTAATAACCATTACTGTCCCACTGCTGGGCAAAAGTCAAAGTCCTCCATCTGCGGTTACGGTTTGAAAAATCATCTAATGTCATCCCCCGCTCTTGAGCAGAGCGGGAGATAGTGACAGACTTTTACTGAATAAAAACCCACTCACGTTCCTTCGTTGCCTTTCGTACCGGGGCTGAGCTATCTTTCGAATTAACCCTGGTCCCAGTAGGCATAACTATATGGATTTGCACGCAAATTTGGCACATGGCTTGGACAAAGTTAACATCCTAATCAGCCTTATAATGTTCCCACTGCTGGGACTAAAGCTTGTTTCTCGGAGTGGAAGAATGGGCCGTAATGTGCCACAAGGACAATAGACATGCCTGTTTCCTCACGTTTTTTTTACCGTTTTGAAAGAAGTGTTGACAAATTAAGTAAAGCGCCCGCCTGGGTATAAACCTACGACCTACCACTCAAAAGTCGGGGCTTTTAGCACAGAACCACCACTGTTTTCGATAAACTCTTGACAAGGGATATTTTTAGGGTATCTTATGATCATTTGTGACTTATGATCCTGCGGGAGACGCAAGTTTTTTTATTTATTTAATCTTCATGCAACAAAAATTACCTACATAAGCGGACTTAATACTTTAGGCATTCTCTACCAGTCAACCTAGGGTGGTGAAGAGACAATATGGTAGTAAAAGTTACTTTTTTTTTAAATAAATTTTTCAGTTGTTACTCATTTTATTGGTACCTAAATATCTTTGTTTATAAAAGGGTATATAGATTTTAGTTTTACAATAGCTTCACGACAATACATTTTAATACAGGTATATCATAGAAAAATGTTGTTAAAATAAAAACCAAATTCTCATAGATCCTTTACCCCCGACACCTTGATTGCAAGCCATGGTCCCCACCCCTCTTGTTATAACCTACCCCCTCTTCAACCCCCCTATAATTTCCCTAACGGGTGCTTAGTGTTTTATTCCAATCAAAATGATTATAGGCGATTTAGGGTGATGGGATTTTTATACTGATTTCTTTTGCTACACGTTGAGCATGGGTATATTTATACTGCCGAAAAGAAATAGAAGTATAGCTTGCAGATGTTATTTTAATATTCCTAGAGTTCCATAATATTTATTTTAGTTTAATCTGTACACACTATTATGAATTAATTAATTATCTACACTTATAAACAACTTATAACTATGATTACAGTAAATTAAAAAATAAATAAATAATAAAACCCTACGCTAAAATACACTAACTAAAATATGGCGTCAAAAAACTCTTCCACATCGCTGTCGACTGGTAATGTGCCCAAAAGACTGGTGGCATTGCCACGCTGTATGGCAATGCTTATCCTCTGTCCAAGGTAAAAGCAAGCCTTTGGGTCACGCGAAGTGTCAACTAGACGTTTCATCAGATCTTTAAATAACTTGTAAGCACTCGGACCCCACGATCCAAGAGTCTTAACCCCAAACGGTTCGAAAATATAACTTCCAACCAGGTTTCTATATTGTTGTTCCATAATTGGGAAATGGTCTCCTCCATAGTTTTAAAATGTTCATAATTTCAATGTTGTTTTCTCCGTCAGGTATTTTTTTTATTTGGTTTTTAATTTTTATTCGATTCTTAGGCTTCCGTATAAGCGCAACGCGAAAATGCAACATCGGTACTAAGACAAAATTAACTGGTTTAAAAAAATATGTTTTTGTAAGTTTTAGGAAATTAAGAATTTTTTAATCACCCTTTTCTTTTATTTCACATACATATGTGTATGTGTGTGCTCGTTGTGGCGACACTCGGGGGAGCCCTATGTCCAACAGTGGACGTCTTTCGGCTAAAATGATGATGATGATAATGTTGATGTATATGTAGGTATATAGTTATATTATAAATATATGTATGTTTATTTAATTTATATACTTTTTTTACCATTATTTTCTTAATATTTTTTACTTTTTTTTATGCACCTACCATGTTGTCTCTTCATCACGCTTGGTTGACTGGTAGAGAATGCCTAAAACATTAAGTCGGCCTTTGTACTTTGTGTTACATGAAGTTATAATAAATAAGTAAATAAAAGTAGTACAAGGTATTAAGGCAGCAGATTACGTTGACCTAAGCTATACGGAGACTGAATTAAGTATTTTTTATTAAAACTATAGTAATAATTTGACCTTTCGGATAAGTAAGAAGTGTAACGAAATTGTTAATCAAGAATGTTGTTGGCTTTATAAATCATTTAGACTTGAATTTTTTTTGGTTCATATTAAATTTTTTATGTCAATCTGCGACAAAATCAGATCCGTGATAGCCTCTACAAGCGACATCGCTCGAAAGTATGTTTCTCCATACAAACTTTTGAACACCGTCGCATACTTAATAAAAAGCCACGCCTCAAAGAGGGGACTTGCCGCCATGATTGTGGCGTGCCCAGCACTGGGTTGCGATAGTCGTTGATCTCCATAGAGATCTACGCTTTGGAACGTGCAATTTAGCTTCACACTTCTTGGACTGGCTGACATTTGACTATTCAAAGGTGCCTTCTAATGGTCTATTTGAAATAAATGTTTTTGATTTAATTTGATTTGTTTTTTCTTAACAACAAGTTACTCTTATAATAAGTTCTGTGAAATAGTGTTGTAAGTGTGAAAATAAGTTCTTCATCTATTTCTTTCGATAATTTGTTTGGTTTCCTTTTTCATCTGGATCTGATACTTTCTTTGTTTTATTTTTATTTCATGTACCACCAAACACTCTTCCACCTGGCCACCGCTAAGTTTATTTTTGCTTGCACTCGAAACATAAGCTTCAAAGGATTTGGTTTGACACCGCACCACAAGATTCAAGCGAAATTTTTTTAAGTGATCAGGCAGAAATAACCGCGATGGTACATCCATAGTTTAGATTCTAACAACAGTTATTTTTTAGTCATTGATGGCTCATTTTTGACCACTAAAAATCTAAACCAGAGGCTTATCCAATAATCATAACTTACGATTAAGTAATAAGCAAGCATAATAAATAATAACTTCAATAACATTTATCACTAAAACATTAATTAATTTTATAGATAGCGTTCACACAATAATGTGTAATTCACGTTAGTAGGCTCCCATTATCTCTAACAATAATTAATATCAAATACCTAGATGTGTTCTATTTCAACGTTAGCGTGAACAATTTACCCTTTAAATAATATAATTATCAACTGAAAATTAGATAGTAACGTGTTTCAATAATATTATAATAATTATGAATAACACTCAGGTTTCTAACTACAATTGACTACACATTTAATGTGAAGTCATTTGTTTTATTCGATTAAAATATATGTTTATTCATGAACACACTATACAAGGAGTATCGTGTTGCTCAGTAAACTGAGTTGTGAATGTCTGATAGACAGACTTCTTCTTCCTGCACTTATTCCATATTATTTAGGATTGGCGCAACACGATTTCTTCTTCCACTCTATCCTGTCACTCGTCACACTATCACTAAATTCCGTTTACTTAATATCACTCCTCACACACAACTCTCACATATGACACGATACACGATAGAGCTGACCAGGTGACTAAATATTGGTCGGACAACATTTGAGACACTAGAAGAAGAAGAAGAAGAAGAAGAAGACTCTTTACACAATCCATCCATCACAAACACTCGCATACCAACAAGTCAATAATTTACCTATAATTTTATCATAATTACCAATTCATTAACAAATTTATTTTATCAACATCATTTCAGTCAAAAGACGTCTACTATTAGACATAGGCCTAATCCAAGTGTCGTCACAACGGCAGGTCCTGTGCGTCACGCATCCATCGTAATCCCACGACCCCCACCAGATGTGACCGCTCTACCTTGTGAAAGGCCTGCCAATGCTGCCTACATCTTTCGGTCCGCAGTTGCCACTCCAGAACTTTACAGCCCCATCGATCACGTGTTCTGCAAGCAAAATATCCAGTCCACTGCCACTTAAGTTTGGCGATTCTTCTGGGCTTTATCGATTCTCCAACGGATATCTTCATTCCTAATTCGATCACGAAAGAAAACTCCATAACTATATTTGCCGCATTGCAATATTTAATTATTTATTTTGTTTCCAAGTAAGAAAAGTAACTAAGTTAAGTAACTCTTTGAACTTTCAAACACATTTAATATTTTAAGTTACCTGGCGCTTTGATCCGATTCAATCGTTCCTAACTTTAAGTACAGTCACCAACATTAATACATGACAACAAGCTTCTGGCTGGAAAACAACTTGAGGAAATGAAATATTCTAGAAATAAAAATTCACCAACCCGCACTAGACCCGCATGGTGGATTACGGCCCATTCCCTCTCTAAGAGAGGTATCCCAGTAGTATGCTACTGGGTGTACTGGGTGTACTGGGTGTACTTGGTGAAGCCAAAGCTTAAAAGCATAGTATGTATGCTATGGCATACATACTATGCTTTTAAGCTTTGGCTTCACCCACATCAAATTAGATTTTTCCATAAAAATTTGGAACCCCGTTTCATCCTCTTGGGAAGTAAATCCTTTCTTATTCTTTATATATGACATCGTTATATTGTAAATACCATTAAATCGCAGCTAAGCACTAGCAAATACTTAACAGATAAAAAAAAAGAAAAATATAATCCTTCTCGCGAGATTGTAAAATTTAGAACAATTTTAAGCCGTATAAGTAACCATTTTTTTATTGTTAACAATTTAACACAATGTTTTTCGTTAAATAGTAATCTATCGAAGTAAAATTGTTAAATCACAATATCTCGCGCGCTACCTTTTCATCATTTACAAACGTGACATATACCTACATCACAAAAAGAACCTCAGCATTCTAGGTCCAAAGGTGTGGGCGTCGATAAGTCAGCGAGTGAGTTAAGAATTTTGCCTATATATTCAGAATATTAAACAACATTTAGATGCGGTATATCTACCCTCTTCAAGTATAAGCAGGTATAAAGGTTGACTCCGGGCCTTGGTTGAGGCCATGGTCCGGAGCGAGGAGGAGTGGCAGGCGGTCGCCGACTTCTGCGAAGCAGTAATGCTCGCAAAGGAGGAGGCCGAACGCATCAGACAATGGCGTTATCGCCGCCGCCGCCGGCGCCGGGATACTGATCCTGATTTCTGGCCACGTTGGCGCGGGCTTGCGGACAGTAAGGAATGGGTAGTTTGCTGTCCGGACTAAGCCCAAGTCGTCGACGGCGCGCACTGTTCCCGCGCGCCTCGAACTCGGTCGAAGCCTACTGGTGCCAGGGTTATCCGAAAGGGCGCTCGAGCCCCGGTATGAAGGTTTGAAGGAACGGGATGGGTTTTTTAGTCAGTAAGAGTCTGACACTATCTCCCGCTCCGCCCAAGAGCGGGGGTTGACATAAGATGATTTTTCCCATCGAAAAAAAAAACTACCCATTGCTTGTCATCCGCAAGCCCACGGCTACGGTGACTGATAGTCATGGTCGTGATTTCGATGACTGGTAAGGTAAGGTAAGAACACAAAATATAACGATAAAATTGCTTTTAAATTTGAGCAATTATAAACTACTAGCGACCCGTCCCGGCTTCGCACGGGCAATAAATATACCGTATGTCACTGAGGGTAAACGTAGCTTTCCAATGGCAAAAGAATTTTTGAAATCACAAACACACAAAAGTACAAATTTTCCCTCTATAAATGATTAGAGTAGGTTAGTGATCCGTCACGGTTTCATATAAATTACATACAATTTTTTCTTGTTTATTCTTCTCATTACTAGTGAAACCCTTACAAAAATTCATTGCGTAGTTTACGAGGAGCTACCGTATAAACAGACAGATGCGAAAACTGACTTTATTTATCACTGCGTATCGACGATTTTTTATAAACAATTTATACTAGTGTTCAACAACTGTGATCCCACGTAATGGTAATCAGTGATGCTACCGTTGACGGTGAAGCGCACTAGTTTATTAAGAGCATTAGCTCTACTCTTGAAGACACCAAAAGTTTATGCTGCTGCCTGTACCTATATACTGAAACATATATACCCACTTGTGTAATAAACTTTACTAGAAGTACTGAGAAACAATAATACCTAACGTTCAAAATGGCGGCGTGCGAATGGCGGGAAAAGTCATTACGTATTGAAAGCGATTTGTACGAGTTCAGTTTCAGGTTTTATTCAGTTAAGAAGTTGAGAGTATGGGCTAAGAAATATGGTTTTAGTAGAATTTAATTGTGAAAAACTTAGAACCTTAAGAAGTAAAAGAAATAGTTTCATTTACAGGAGCTCTGGTATTTTATTTGGTCACGTTTTCATTGAATTCTGAGTTGCTTTTGGTTTGATCGACATTTGATCGACGCACATGTGATTTGTACGTCGAACGACGTCGCGTGGCGTATATCAAAAGTGTAGCTCTACAAGTCTAGTTTCCATATAAAATGTATGGAGACCGATGTGCCCAGTTTGACGTACATAGCACACGTATGCGCAGTGTAATTCTACCTTAATACTTTATCATGACATTTTTTTTTTAGGTGCATCGTCCATGACTGCTTCCGTTCTAGGGCAAAGGGCGTTTCAGACTTTTACTGACGAAAACTTACTCTTATGTACTTTGCCTTATGTTCCAGGACTTCGGGGCTCCCTTTCGGATAACCCATTGGACTTTATCATGACTACGGTACAGTTGGCGCCACGGTTAGGCGATTGGCTGCTGCATTGCTTGTTGTGAGTTTGATTACCATACGTACGCGCCGACCACTCGTCTACAACGTGCCGCCAGCGAGGCGTCAACTACCGAGCAGTCTGACAGCGGTAAGCTCGCTGAAAGCGAGCTGTCTACTAATTTATGATGCCAATGTAAAATATATCTAAAGAGCAATAATTAAAGCCCATATTTGAATGATATTCTTTTTGCCGGGTGGGAGCAGAGTCGTGTAAGTGTGCTATGAGCTTTATTCCGGCAGTACGGTCTCAATGGAAATCTTTCAAAATTCATATGACATCATCATCATTATCATCATTTCAGCCGAAAGACGCCCACTATTGGACGTAGGCTTTCTCCAAGCGTCACCACAACGACCGTTCCTGTGCGTCTCACATCCATCGGATTTCCGCGACCCTGACCAGGTCATCAGTCCTCCTTGTGCTTTTACACGCTGCGTCTCCTGGTACGTGGTAGCCACAAATAAATTCGGCAAATTCATATGTGTAAAGTCGTAAACAAAAGCTAGTGCTTGGTAGCAAATACCTTGCAACACGTGTTTCGTCTTTAAAACATTCCTCATCAAGTATTGCTTTAATAACAAACTAGACTCCCACGTGTCTTACTTGTAATTGTTATTACAAGTGCTGTAGAAGGTCAAGTTCCATACTCAAGAGTAAGTGAACTCTGTTCTCTATTTTCGGACTTTAATCAGTTCAAATTGGAGTTCAAAATGTTGACTGTAGTATACTCAATTAATTCCTAAATATCTGAAACAGTAGTTTCTTTCAACGAGTTACTTTTCATCAGCTCACGTTACTCATGAAAACTAGCTTGTTCTAACCAAGGTTGCCAACTGTACAATAATACACTTATAGTACATATTTTGTATTTCAAAACCAATTCAAAGACATGTGCCATTCACCAACCCGCCCTAGGCCGGCGAGGTGGATTACGGCCCATTTCCTCTCCAAGAGAGAAGGCCTGAGCCTTTTTAATGGTCCCAAAAGCGGGAACTTTAAAAAAGGCTGAGAATGGATTATATTTAAAAATATACTGAGTTATTTTTAAAACACTGGCAACTTTTAGTACACTAGTACAAAACTATTATAATTTCAGAATCGTAATTAAAACTTATCTAACTAGATTTCCCATCTAACTAAATGCAGCTAGATGCTAGTATTTTTCATGGGGTAGCTGCCTATCTGACCTGAGGAATGAATATATTAGAGAAAGTTTGAAAGTGGCGCCAGTGACTGAAAAGTTGAAAGGAAATCGTTTCTCTTGGTATGGTCATGGGAAGAGGAGGAATGAAGCGCATATTACTAAAAGATTCGTGAGTTTAAATGTAAAAGGATGTAGACGGAGCGGAAGGCAAAAGAAAAGATGGATGTATTGTGTGAGGAGTGATATGTCAGAAAAGGGAGTTAGTGATAGTTTGACGGATGACAGGACAGAATAAAAGAAAAAAGAAATATTACGCTAACTGCAAGTAATAGAAGTTACGGCCAGGAAAGAAAAGATGAAGACTGCTTATCTGACCTCCATATCCTAGTTATTGGGTACCTAATACGTATCCCTCAGTAAGACTGAAGTAATCGTGGATAGGTACTACCAGAATACAAAGAATATTCTGTATCCTTTGTATTCAGGCAACTGTCTAATGTGGTCCAAATTAATTTATTTTTCGCCGATCAACATTCTTCATTGTTACACTTACCTTTTCTTGAATACACTCATGATCCTGACACAAAAAGCAACGGAAAGAACATAGGTGTAGTTTTAGTCAGTAAATGTCTGTCAGGCCCTCTCGCTCCACCCTACAGCAGCAGGAGAAGTCTTTACATTATTTTCTATCTTAAAAAAATCTAATAATATAATAAAATAATATATAAATAATCTAATAATATATAATAATAATTTTGCAAAGATTTCAGTCCAAAACACTGTGGATGATTGTAAAGCACCCTGGTACAGCACCAATGAAGCCATACACAAAGACTTAAAAATAATGACAGTAAAACAAGAGATAAAAGAATCACTTAAAAATACAAAAAGAGACTATCTCAACATCCCAACATCATCAACAAGGACTTATGGAAGCCGGCCCCATCTTCCAAAGATTAAATAGAAAAGCACCCCAAGATTTCCTGTAGATGGTAAAAAGTTGGATGTATCACTGGATACATACCACGCAAGCCACATTTTTAAATTCATAACATCCAGCTAAATGTCAGGAATAGACAGATTGCAGGAAATAATAGTATATTCCACAACTATCACACAACGCCGTCTAGTCCCAAGCTAAGCAGAGCTTGTGTTATGGGTACTAGACAACTGATAAACATACTTATATATTTCAAAATATATACATATTATAGATAAATTACACCCAGACACATAACAAATGATTATGCTCATCACACAAACATTTGTCCTGGGTGGGAATCGAACCCACGACCTCCGGCATAGCAGTCAGGGTCACTAACCACTAGACCAACATTCCAGTCAAAATAAGAGAAGGACAAAAAACATATCGGTATAAATGATATTCTTTTTTATTAGGAAATCATCAAATAACCCAGAGAGTAAAATGATGAAAACCTTTTCTCGTCTATCTGTCTGCCTGTCTAAAAGCGATAAACTTAAAAAGTACCTACTGATCGGATTTTTACGTGGTCACCATTAGACACAAAATGAGAAAGATTTAAATAAGGAAATAAATGCATATTATCTAAGAGACAAGAGCCCAATATGCCAAAGATTTGTAACACCCACGCGAATTTAGACCAGGTTACTAGCGCAAAATAAATATACGTATAAATGTAACATCTCCCTTGAAAAACGTACCTAATCCGTTTTCCCTAAGCTACAAAGAATAAGTAGAACAAATTCCTACCTAATACTTCTCTAATAATAACGAAGACTGATGAATAAAGCCACAGATGATGCAACATAACATCTTATGGGAGATAAGCCAGCTATATTACCTACACGGAAAATTTTGTAGGAACAATGATTAAGCCAATAATAGTTAAATCTCGTCTACCAGTCAAGGTAAAATGGGATGAATCGGCTTTCTGGCTCAGGAAAGTGTCGATATTAGGAAAATACATTTACGAAGAAAAATAGGATTTTTTTTTTAATAAGCTGTAAAGTTTAAGGCTTATAGTCCCTTGAACCATCTGGCCAAAATTAAATGGACGCAACTCTCGCACCCGCCTAGGGGGCAGTACGCAAATCTGTGCATTTATTTTAAATCCATTTTCCTTGCGAAATATTGATTGATTTACATATGCTATGTTCACTTTGAAGAATATTTAACCACCAATTTTTATGTGTAAAAATGTTTCTAAAGATCCAAGCCGTTTCAAAGAAGTAGGAAAAGAAAAATTTGCGAGAAAAATTTGAGGTTACTAGCTACTGCCAGTAGCTTCACCTGCGTGAATGAAGTAAATTGTTTCAAGGGAACAGACTCCCTAGATATCGATTTTAGCGATAAGACCGCCCATTGTGACCCCCCTATTAATAATAAGCTTCTACTGAAATTGTATTTATGGTACACAATAAAGATTATATCTATTTACCTATCTAAAAATCTGTGTGGTATTCCAGGACATGGTCTACTCGTGTGTCTACTTCTATCTAAATGCATTCAGCCGTTTAAGTATCTGCGTTCTTCTAAAAATCTTCTACTACTTTGTTGTTCTCATACTTCTGATTTTGTTCATTCTTCCTTTCATAAACAGTTCATACTTCTGTGGAATTTGCATGTTCTTGATATCAAAACGGCCACCAGTCAGTATGTATTTAGGGTGTTTTTAATATTATGCGTATAGAAAACAATGCCACGCGTATTTCATCGCGCATGCGGCTTTGCTCCGCATTCAAAAAATTTAAAAATGCAAAAAAAAAGCATCCTGCTTGCATATTCGCGCGTAACAATAAATACTTGTATGAATTGGACATTTGCGGGGGTTGCGCGTGCGGAGCAATCCCGCATGCGTGATGAAATACGCGTGGCATTATTTTCTATAGAAATAGCGGAGACGTCTCAAAAGCTCCTTTCATTTTCTTTATAGAGATATATATATATAATAATAATATTATAACATGATTTTATTTCAAGTTTGAACTCATCGAAGGGTTCTCGTAACAATATTTACTTAAACCTATAAAATTCAAATTTCAAAAAAATAAATTAATTCTATTTACATAACGACATATATTTATTAATATGTAGCATTATATTAAATTAAATATGTTATGTATGTTTATTTTTATATATACACCTAATTTTGTACCCTTGTGTTGCATAAATTTTTAATAAATAAACATTAGTATGATAGTTTTAGCAAGAGTTTTGGAGGTTATACTCGTAGATCCGATTTATTAGACATGAAGTGATTGTTTTATAATTATCTATTCGTACCTACAACTTATAATTTCAAAGGCGGTAAATAATTATATATTCGATACGGTGTCAGGTGAATTTGGGTAATAATAGACCTTGTGCCATAATAAGCGATGATTAAAAACTAAATGTTGTGACTTGTCCGCAAGTTATTATTACAAGGGTATTTCAAATAACTTTTTTGTGACGTTATGATCATGTATTTAAATAAATCCCTGAAATAATGTTGAATCTTAGGGGCATACCCCTAAGAACCGCAGGTACTCACCGGACATGGTTCGTTCGAAAGTTTCCTGCACTGGATTCATGCGGAAGTGACGCATGGGTGTCGCCACTGTGGGGAACGCTCGAAGGACATGGTGGAGCACACAGTCGAGGTCTGCCCTGCTTGGGCGGAGCATCGCCGTGCCCTCGTGGGGGCGATCGGTGGCGGAGACCTCTCGCGCCGGGCCTTGGTTGAGGCCATGGTCCAGAGCGAGGAGGAGTGGCAGGCGGTCGCCGACTTCTGCGAAGCAGTAATGCTCGCAAAGGAGGAGGCCGAACGCATCAGGCAACGTTATCGCCGCCGCCGCCGCCGGTATTCTGATCCCGATTTCCGGCCACTGTAGGCGCGAGCTTGCGGACGGTGAGCAATGGGTAGCTCACTGTCCGGCCGTCTGGTAACTGTCCGGACCAAGCCCAAGTCGTAGACGGCACGCACTGTTCCCGCGCGCCTCAAGGAGTTGTCAGCAACAGCAGGGACCCAGCCGGGTCGAAGCCTACTGGGGCCAGGGTTATCCTAAAGGACGCTCGAGCTCCGGTATGAAGGCAAGAAGGAACGGGGTGGGTCTTTTAGTCAGTAAGAGTTTGACACTATCTCCCGCTCCGCCCAAGAGCGAAGGATGTCAATGCATGATTTTTTCCACCATAAAAAAGAGGGTATGCGGAACAGAGTGTAAAGACTCTCATACCTCTGGTGAAAATGGAAGATTCTCCGATCGGTTGGGTGTTATTTGAGTTGTATTGGACTAAATGTTATGTGATAAAGTGTTATGTTAGGTTTGACCAAAGAAAATGGATGCGCATACTAGGTACTATGGTTTGATAGTGGACTGGATTTCTGGGCTATAGTTTCTCAGATAAGTACTTGACACCTTTCAGTTTAAGATGGATCTTATTGGAGCCGTTTAGGATTAGGAAACAGAGAAAAATAAGGTTAGTGCAGTTCCCGTCCGCGGTACGGGAACTGCACTAACCTTTTAGGGAAGATGAGGATTTTTTTTTGTTGATAACTTCGCGCGTGACTGCTATCTCACCTAATGGAATGCGACGATGCGGTCGACGATGGAACTCGCTTACTTAGAAGAAAACTATTCACTCTTAACTTAAAGAATCCCGGGTTGCAGCCATTAGAAAACACAGAATTCGGCAAGGAATTCCACTTCTTAGCTGTTAGCACAATCAATGTGTTCCCAAAACTTTTTGTGCAGTGGAATGTCCATCATGTACCGGTGGCGCATCAATCTTCCCAAACTCAACAATGCCACCAATAGACAATTGTTTGATGAAAGATTTCGGGCTATTATGTGTTCGGCTTATTAAGCTATTAATTTCTTTTATAAGAGCCCATGTAGGCCTAAGTGAAATAAAAAACTTTTGACTTTGACTTGACTTTGAAGCAATATGAATATGGTACAAATTATAATGATTTTTACTAATAGATCATTTTGATCCCACATTTATTACTAAAAAGACGACCTGTTTGATCGTCCTTTCAATAATGTAAACTTAAATAATAATCTGTAAAAATACAGGTTAAAAATAGCGGTTTTCACAGGTTGTTTTTTTAAATACTAGTTGCTGTTCACTGTATAATAAATCACAACAAAGTGTCCATTAAAAGTAACTTCTAATGGATACCGATAGTCCGATATTGTTCAAAATTACTGTGTCCACAATCAATTAAACAGTACATTGATCTTTGTAATTAACATATAGCTTTGATGTTGTCTACTAGCTACAAACTTTTAAGGCAGAACTACACTGCGCACACGTGTGACACCCACGCCGATGTGATGAATGATCTCCATACATTTTATATGGAAACTAGACTTGAAGTGAAGCTGCTTGACGTTAGAACCACGTCAAGTAGCTTCACGTACAAATCAGGCGTGTTACATGTGTCATCATCATCATCATTTCAGCCGATACACGTCCACTGTTGGACATAGGCCTCCCCCAAGCGTCGCCACATCGAACGTTCCTGTGCGTCCCGCATCCATCGGTTTCCCGCTACCTTCACCAGGTCATCGGTTATATGTGTGCGTCATTCTAATGTAATTCTAGATTTATTCTAAGAAAAAATTTGATTATAAAAACCAAAATATATATAATATATAAAATACCATCTGCTGACGCAGCGGCTTCGACCGCATGACAGTAAAAAATTGTCCCAAGGGAACATAACCCTGGGATAAAAAGTATTCTGATTGCTGTTCCAGAACACAGTTTACTCGTGTGCCAAATTCCATTCAAATCTGTTCAGCCGTTTGAGCTTGAAAAAGTTACAAACATACACACACAAATCTTTACCTTTATGATTTTAGTATGATGAAACTTATACCAAACACATAATAGTATACTTATACAAAACTTTATTACCTATAGTAATGCTTTTGTGACCTTAATAATATTTTATAACGCACTAGCTTTTACAAGCAACCCGCGTACATAAAATATAGTCTATGTAACTCAGGAATAAAGCAGCTTTCTATCGGTGAAAAATTTTTAACAAAAGAAGACTAACTCCTACAAAAAAAAACATAAAAAACCTTTACTTCTTTATAATATCAGTATAGATTTACCATTTTATCTCTCAACCATCCTTGGTTGACTGGTAGATAATGTGAATTCGTAGCTTTGGGTTGCATGAAGTTTCAATACATAAATATACTTGTAAGTTTATTTTTAAACATAATGGATAATATCGACTAATAGAAGACTGTAATTACCATAAGACCCCGTAACTTTTTTAAACTGTAATAAGTCAATAAAAGTAACTTGATGTAGGCATAATTATAGCAACAAAAATTCCTGAGAAACACTTACAAAGAGCTATTTCTGCTACAATTATCTTTATAAATACAATTTTTTTTTTTTATTATTTAAACTAGTGCTTGACTCCAATTCCACCTAATGGTAAGCAGTGATGCAATCGCTGATGGTGAAACGCACTAGTTTATTAGGAGTCTATTCACTCTAGCCTTGAAGACATCTAAATTATAATCGGACAGGAAGACCGCAGCAGGCAAATTGTTTCAGTCTTTGAACGTACGCGGTATAAACATAAACTCGAAATGTGTATAATATTTATATTGTGGCCAGATCTTAAAATCGATTACTTTATAACATTGACTGGCCTGTTGGTCTAGTGGTTAGTAGCCCTGACTTCTATGCCGGAGGTCGTGGGTTTGATTCCCACCCAGGATAAATGTTTGTGTGATGAGCATAATCATTTGTTCTGTATCTGGGTGTAATTTGTCTATAATATGTATGTATTTAGAAATATATAAGTATGTTTATCAGTTGTCTAGTACTCATAACACAAGCTCTGCTTAGTTTGAGACTAGACGGCGTTGTGTGATAGTTGTGCAATATTATTATTATTATTGTATTATTGTTATAATATAGCCAACGAAAACTGGCTAAATTGTTTAATGATATGTCAAACCTCGTTTGACCATATCATTGGTGAAGGATTTCTATTTTCGTTTGGCCTACTTTTAGATTTTTTTTTCGATGGGAAAAATCATATGACAACCCCCGCTCTTGGGTGTAGCGGAGATAGTGTCAGACTCTTACTGACTAAAAAACCCGTCCCGTTCCTTCAAGCCTTCATACCGGGGCTCGAGCGACCTTTCGGATAACCCTGACCCCAGGCCTATTTTTAGACCTAAAAGGTCTTAAGAAAGTTTAAACGCGAATGGACATATCCTCAAACTTTAACATTTAAAACGATCTGGCCAGTTTTACTTGGTCATATCATGAAGTGACTAACTTCTAAGATCTGGCCACGACATATCCTTCGTTACCCTTTTGAATACCGTAATTAAGACACAATAGAAAGACAATGACAGAACGAACGCCTGATGCGCGAACGTTCGCGCATCTATTTTCTTACTGTTATGTCTCAAATGGACGATATCTGAAAGGTTAATGTACAAACACAAAACAGCAAAGATACGTCCATAGCTTCTGATATCCTACTTCACAGTGCCATCATAGCGTCGTCATCCTATCGTTAAAATATTTCAATAAAAATGCGAAAATTGCCAGCGTTCAAAGAACCATTTCCCTCTATTTTTATACTGTTCGTGATAGCCAGAAGATAAGACTTAGTCAAGAGACAATAACTAATAAGTTTTCTTGAGTCCACGATATTGGATGAACACGATACTATTACCGTCAGTATTTACTGACTGTGAAGACAGAAAATTCTATTTGAGGTAATCTCCAAAACTGTTTAGTCGGTTGAATGGGCAAGACACCTATTATTTGTTAAGCAGCTTTGTGTTTCGAGAAAATTGAGACAAAAAGAAGAAGCCCGTATTTATTTGGTCGCTCTAATCTTTATTGATGTTGACTGAAAGTATTTGGGCGTGTATTTTTCAATTAATTGAGTTCTCTTCATTGACTTATGGGTGTAATTTAGTTATAGCTAGTTTTTGCCCGCGACTTCGCTCGCAGACATGAAATATAGCCAATGTCACTCAAGAATAAAGCAGCTTACTATCGGTAAAAAAAATTTCGCAATCGGACCAGTACTTTCAGAGATTACTTCCTAAAAACAAAAAAGCAAATAAAAACATATAATACTAGTGTGTATGTATTTAGAAATATATAAGTATGTTTATCATTTGTCTAGCACTCATAACACAAGCTGTTTGTTTTGGGACTAGATAGCGTTGTGTTCAAATTGTGGAACATTATTATAATAAATTACTTGTTTTTATGATTAAGCTAGGTAAATAACAATTATTTAACATTCAATGCAATGCTTTGCAATTGCAGGTGGAAAGAGTTACGAAGGCCCTAGAATGCAAAAGGGAAATGAAGGAACACAGGTGGGTTTCAGTCAGTATAAGTCTTACTCTTGCTTGCTCCACCCAGAAGAGAAGAAGTTATTTAATGGTTTCCCAATAAAAAAAAGTTTTTTATTTTATTTAACGCATTAATTAAATTACAACTAAACAATTAAATTACTCTTTGGTTGATCTTTACATTACGACCGTCTTTTCAAAGAATTGGCTTTTTGAATAATTTTAAGCGATACAAGTACACATTCAGAACCATTTGCAGAACAAACGTAGTTTAAACAATAATTGTACAATCAATTCTGAAAAATAAACATCAAACGAATGAATTGGCAGATGAATACCGTGATACGCCCTCGTGATAGACTGTAAGTAATAATCATAACAAATGAAAGCTTCGTATTGATAAAGGTAATTGAATTACAAGAAAATTGAATGTTCTATGGCTTGTGGTTCATTACTGTTACGTTACTGTTAATTTTGAGGCTAATTAAGTATCTATACTGGCGTATCTGTTCGAGGTATAAGTCTGTGATTTTAGTTACATTTTGTGTAATTTTATTTTCAGGAAGTTAATTAGGTGGACATGAATGAAATAGGCTACCTAAAAATGCAAGTTCAGCTAAATTCTTAAAAAAAAATAAAGTTTTAGTCTCATTTTTTACTGATTTTGTTTACGTTGACTATATCAAAATAGCAGTATTATTTATAATGGGATTAACCTGTCGACTTGTATAATTTGCTATTTTTTAAGGTTAAACTGATTTAAATAAAAATTCAACACTTCTAAATAAATTATTACATACCAATTTCTATGCGTTTTCCATCCCTTGTGAACTTATCGATATTTTAGAAATCGTAGTTCAAAATTTTCTTGAACTTGTTTTTTTTTCTTTAAAAAATAAAGGAAGTATAAATTCGATTTCCTTTTTCCATTCAATATACTTTAGAATCACTGTTAATTAAAAAACTATTTAAAAAGATAATTGTAGACTTCGTTCAACAGGTGAAGAATATTTACGTCACAGAGCACAGATTAAATAGTCGATTATTTTATTGAGTGTCAAAACGCGCGCGCTACGGTCGGGCTAGCGAGCCCACAGCCATTCGCGACGAACTGCGAACGAGCACTGATTCGGCATTGGACGATGTTTTCCAAAGGTGAGGATATCGCGCACCCTCGGCCACTTTCGGCTGCCTTCGGGGAACTCATCTCGATTCGATTGTGTTGAAAGAAACATATTTCGAATTAACACCATTTGAATTAAGAAAAAGTTTGAAAGAGCGTTTGGAATTCCGAACCAGCCGGCATGCAGTTTTTGATTGGCGTCTGCTTCTTTGTGAAAATGCTTGAAAGAAAATTCAAACAATGCGTATGTGGCTTTTTTAAAATGGTGAAGTCGCTTTACAGTATTCTTAGTTACTTTAAATCTTATTCTTTTCATTTATATACTGTGCAAGTTTACGAGATCTTACTATTGCAGACTTTGTTGATTTTTGCTACGTGCATTGATTATATACTTAACGTATTTCGATATAAAGTTCTAAAATCAAAAAAGAACACTTTGTAATCTTGATAAAATAAAGTTGTGAATTAATAATCCACAATAATATTAGTTTTATATTTTTAATAAGTTGTCAAGGATCCATAAGTTAAAAAACCTTTGGTGTACTTGTAAACAGAAAAAAAGGTGATGATGGATGCATCTAACAAATTATTATTATCTCTGTGTACATTTTAATATTAAAATAGAAATAAAAAATATTTCTAAATATTTTCCCTCTCCTAGAGAGAAGGCCTGAGTCACAGGAGTGGGAACATCAAATAGGCTGATGATGATGAAATATTTCAATACCAAATAGTAAAAAAAAGACTAAAAAATATGAAAAATGTTTCCCATCTATATCGGAACAGGATAACTATTATTGTTTTTGCATGAATGCATCATAAATATGATTATTTCAGTTGTAATATATAACTGCTGGACACAGGCTTTCCTTAAGCGTTTCCCGCAGCCTTCACCAGGTCACTGTCCATCATAGGTACTGGTTTTCTAGTAGGTACATGGAAAATAAAAATAAACAAATAAATATATCGTTCATACTATTTCAGGCTATAAGCACTAAAGATAAATTAAGGTGACTGATTCGTATACCATTTTATGTTTGATTTATTCCAAAAAAGTGGGTGGAAATGCACTCTGCTGAAAGCAGGCTTTTCAGCTAGAACTGTGTTGTGTACACTTTTACGCTTTGACATCTGATTTTCAGACTTAAATACATTCTACATGAGTTTGATTTACCTCTGTGGAGAAATGTTCGTGTATTATCGTACGTGGGTGTCTGAATTGAGTATTTTGAGTTAAGATTAGAATAGATTGCTTCTAGGCAAGCGTGTTCCATCGTCGGCCACATCATCGCTTACCATCAGGCGAGTTTGTGGTCAAACGCGAGCCTATCCATTATAAAAAAAAAGTTTTTTTCGGTTGCATCCAATAACATCCCCCGCTCTTGGGCGGATCGGGAGATAGAGTCAGACTTTAACTGATTAAAAATCCACTCCTGGTTCTTCGTAGCATTTCGTACCGGGGCCGAACCTTCCTTTCAGAAACGAATTCTTGGCTCCAGTAGGCTTCAATTATGCTGGTTATGGTTTGCTGACAGTATTAAACCCACTTAAATGCCAATTTGTGACAACTTTTCAGGCTTAAGTAAAGTTTGAGAAATACTCAAATTTTATAATATCAGAAATTGGGATTTAACAAAAATTTATTGTAGGCGGTATGATTATTAACTAATATTTTCAAGGTTAACCGGCTTTTTTTAGGTGGACAGGTAGGACAGAAACCCGGAGTGGGTTTTTATCCTACCTGTCCACCTGTTCATCCACATGTTCTATCTTTGCCATGCGGTTCAGGATCCCGGGTTTTCCTTTCAGAAACGAACCCATGGCTCCAGTAGACTTCGAACCTTCTTGGTCCTTACGGTTTGGCCGACATCTCCTTGAGGCGCGTGCTAGTCGGACGGATGGCAAGGTACCCATTGCTCGCAGTCCGCAAGCCCACGGCTTCGGTGAACGTTATGTAGGTATCATAATACTTCACGTCATGGCCTACAAATAATTGTTCCCTGGTGTAAGTGTCCTGTGTGAGTGAGTTTAATGTGTATTATTATGCCTATGTGTACTTGTGAGCGTACTACGATATGCACCGTATTGACGGTACGTTAAAAAAAAACGGCCAAGAGCGTGTCGGGCCACGCTCAGTGTAAGGTTTCGTAGTTTCTCGTCCGTCAAAATAAGTGTACCCACTAATGAGTTTAAAAAAATGCTTGCATATACGATTATACTACAAATTTAGTCCAAAAATTATTTTGTACAACCTTTTTGTCTTTTTTGTACAAAAACTGTTCTTTCCATCAAGTTCAAAATAATTTTCTTAGAAAGTCCTTTTTTTTATGGTGGGAAAAATCATGCATTGACATCCCCCGCCCTTGGGCGGAGCGGGAGATAGTGTCAGACTCTTACTGACTAAAAGACCCACCCCGTTCCTTCTAGCCTTAAAGTTCTACTTTTCAGATTTTTTTCATATCTTCTTTAAACGTATGTTTCAACAGTTAGAGGTTCAAAAGTTATTTCCGAAATTATTGACATTATCAAAAAATGATTTTAGTAAACCCCTATTCATTTTTAAATACCTATCCAACAATATATCACACGTTAGGGTTGAAATTAAAAAAAAATCACTTCCTACTTTACATATAGGAGGGCTACCCTAATAAAACATTTTTTTCCAATTTTTATTTTAGCACTTTGTCGGCGTGATTGATATACATATTGGAACCAAATTTCAGCTTTCTAGTGCTAACGGTCCCAGAGATTAAGCGAGGACGGACAGACAGACAGACAGATGGACAGACAGACATGGCGAAACTATAAGGGTTCCTAGTTGACTATGGAACCCTAAAAAATCGATTTTATGGGTATTTTAAAGTCATTGTCTATTTAAAGTATTGAATTACTAGTACTACGTACTTAAAGTACTTAATCACTTGACAAATTAAGCCATTGAATCTAATGTAGATCATATAAGTAGATCGTACCACGAATATAGGTATGAGTAAAGGTCGATAATATCAATTAACAACTATTCGGCATAAATAAAATTTTATTAAAGTTAATTTATATTTGTAAAATAGAATATTAACAAGAGTACCTTCAAATGGTTCACACTTGTAATGGTTGATTAAAAATACTTTTCGACATTCAATATTTAAACATAAATTATTATGTATTCATTATTATGTTAACCTAAGGTTTGAATTTCATTATTTAAGAGGCATATAAATTAATTGAAATATGATTAATTATAATTAAAATACGTTTGTTTAATAAACATATTTTTTATAGTTTCCAATAAATTAAAATAAAATACAGAGTTTTGTATTTAATAAACTCATTACACTATATTATTTTGTATTGAATAGCTCAATTATTGACCTCAACAGTACGTGCATCTGCTATATATAATTTTATGACTAGCCATGGAATACCACCGCTGCTCCGATTGATATATCCTAACTAATATTATAAATGTGAAAATGTGGATGTTTGGATGTTTGTTACTTAATCACGCAAAAACGGCTGAACGG
Organism: Mythimna albipuncta; assembly: GCA_929112965.1. Taxonomy (NCBI): domain Eukaryota; kingdom Metazoa; phylum Arthropoda; class Insecta; order Lepidoptera; family Noctuidae; genus Mythimna; species Mythimna albipuncta. Next base: position 12,142,270 of record OV815977.1, on the reverse strand, counting down.
ATTTGGATGAAATTTGGCATGCTATACCTTTGACATAGAAAAGAACATATGCTACCTTTTATCCCGATTTCTTAAGTACCTAATACCACGAGGACCAAGCCGCGGGCAAAAGCTAATTTACTAAATTTTTTTCCTGACGAAGTTACCTATTTTTCAGCTTTTTTATATTATGTAAGCTATGGTGTGGCCAACGATGGAGCACGCTTGACTAGAAGTCACCTATTCATAAACGTTGTATCTATTAGCAAAGGAGGTAGCTATCAGGAAACAGACTCCGGCAGGGAGTTCCATTACTTAGCTGTAGGCACAATAAATGTGTTCCCAAAACACTTGGTACGTGGTTTAAATAATATAATCATAATTTCACCTGAAAGACATCCACTGTTGGACATAGGCCTCCTCCAAGTGTCGCCGCAATGATTGGTCTGTGTGTAAATAATATATCCCAAAGAAAAACTGTACATAGTCATCCCCATAACTCAATTCGGTTTCAACTTTAAAAGGCTCTCTTTGCGCCTCTTAATTCACACACGACAATTTTGAAAGACCTGTTACGAGGCGATGTGTTCGCGAAGAGCGCGGAACTTCAGCCATTTATTATTATCACGTCATGACTATTGCGGAAGTGAGCTAATATTTCAGAACAACGATGTAACAATTCTACCTCTAGGTGTCACGCCTCATTTCATATTCCATCGGAAAATGAATCGGCCTACAACCCGTTTGGAATAAGAGAACCGTTGCTAAATAATTAAATTAGTAATTTGTCATTGAAATGTATTACGTGTGTATATCCTAAATTTCCTTCCGGATTAACAACAGTGTCTTCTTCTATTGGCGAATCAATAAAGTGTTTTTTTTTTGTGCTTAGTAAAGTGAGAATTACACTAGACCGACGTAGACCACGCCTGTAGCGGAGCGTTGTGTGGCGTCGCGTGGCGTGGATCTTTTTTTTTAAATTTATATGAACTAGTGCTTGACTGCGATTTCACCTGATGGTGAGCAGACCACCAACAACGATTGCATAATCGTTGTTGGTGGTCGTTAGTGTTATAGTTCTAATGTAACTCTGCAAGTCTAGTTACCAAATAAAATATAAAGAGACCGTCGCGTCCAGATCGGCGTACGTGGCCCAGTACCCCTAGCCAAGTTGCAAATCTTATTGTAGATTGTTAACGCAAGTAGAAAGCTTCAAATGTACGGGAATGACGTCATCTCAACGTTCAGTCACGTGGTCAGAACAAAAGATTCGGCGACGCGGACGCAAGCAAAATGTAACTTGGCTAGGGGAGCAGGTGTGCGCAATGTAGATCTACCTTAATGTATAGCCGCTAAATTGTAAATTGAAATGTTCGGTTATTACTGTGATGCGGGTCACAATATTGTTTGATACCAATTTCAATACAAGCGGCTACGTCGCCGTGTAATTAAATTTGTTTGTTTGCGCGTACGCGCCGTGCGGCCGGCTTACGGAGGGTTTGTGATTTTTGCACACCCCCTGTATACAGAAAATATTACAGGACGAAGTTTGATGAAATTTTAATCAAAATATGTTCAAGCTCGCTTGGCAACATCGAAAAAACCTTTTTGACTTATGTATATTTTGGGATTGCCTGTTTAATTTTATGTAAACACGTTCGTTAGAGAAAATACGACTAACCAAATTGAACATAATATTATTTTCTTCGTTTCCTTTTTGTTGGATTTTATTTTTCACATACCTGTGGCGTTTTGTTTAGTTTAGCAATGTGCGCGTGACGTAAGAGTAAAAGGGTGTGTAAATATTCAATTCCAGTATTTAATCACATTAATCCTATTTAATCCTTTCCTTTTGAAGTGTAGTTTGTATAAGAACCTTCGTAAAATCGTGGATAGGTCTGTTAAACATCAAATTCTGAATTAGTCGTGACAAATATCTAGGTATATACATAAGAGACTGACTGAAATTTTGCTCAGAGTTTCCATATGTAGGTGAGCATTAAGAGAGAATTTTCCAAAATGTACCCCCTATGGGGTTGAAACCGGGGCCCAAAGTTTGTATGAAGAAACCTCCTTTCGTGCAAGTGAAGTCACCGGTAAAAGCTAGTTTTATAATACAGCGTTCGGCTGTTACGCTGTGCGACGTGGGTTTAATTCCCATACAAAACTAATATTTGTATGATGTACAAATACTTATTCCGAATCTGGGACTTTTGTGCATAAGTTGCGTAAGTTTGCGTAAGTTTTCATGTTTTTTTTTCATGAAACAGGAGTAGCTCTGTTTTTTTTAGTTGGAAAAATTATCCAATGACATCCCCCGCTCTTGGGCGGAGCGAGAGATAGTGTCAGACTTTTACTGACTAAAATCCCACTCCTCTTCTTTCGTGGCCTTTCAAATTGGGGAACCATCTTCCTTTCAGAAGCAAATCCTTGGCGTCAGTACAGGTTTCGACATTGCTAGGGTCCTACGATTTGCTAACAACTCCTTGAGGCGCGCGGGGAACAATACCCGCCGTTGACAGTTTGTTGATAACTGGGATTAAGTTTTTAAAGAATATTAACAAAAAAGATAATGAGACCAAGTATAGAAATTCGCAACATGACCAGCGTGACCTGGTAACTAGGAGGATCTATCTCATAAAAAAATATATTAAAGCGTTTCTCTTGAAGACTATCACACTCTCTGATCTCCTGAATTTCAAAGTTTAATAATCCTTTCAACTGCTTTCGTATAAAGCTAAAATGTTTCGTAATTTATGATAGGGCTAATGAATTATCTAGGACATATAATAAAAGGCGAAATATCAGCTTTGCGTCGCCGTTTAGCGATAAGGCACGAACCTCAGCGAGGCAGTAGAGCCAACCTTCAAACATTGTATAATAACGTAGTCTGCCCGAACTAGATGTAGAGGACATTTAGGTAAACAAATTAGAAGCTATTTTGAATTAAATGTTGTTGTACAAAGTAGGTAGGGTCGGCAGGTACAAGGTACGTCTGATAAGATTGATGGTTACTTTTGAGTAGGTTGTTAAATCATGTGCCGTTGAGTCTTCTGCGATTTTTTATAAATAGGTATTATATATATTTCGTTTGTTGATTTTTCCATAAAAAGTACATATATTCGTTACTTGTGCAGACCAGACAGATGATCCGGTGGAGTATAAGGTAGAGGTGTGCCCCCTTTGGCAGAGCACCGATGTGTCCTCGTGGGGCAATCGGCGACGACGACGTCTCGTGCTGGGCTCTGGTTTAGGCCATAGTCCGGAGCGAGAAGTAATATAGTAATAATAAAAACGCAAAAGTAAAGGAACGTACATTCTAATGCCCCAGCCGCAGCAACAAGAGACGCTCCAGGCGTCTGGAGTCGCAAAGTGATCCCCGGCTGTCGTAGGCACAGGCTTGCGAACGACAAGCAATGGGTAGCATGCCATTTCCCCGTCCGATAAGGGCGGTGTCCAAATCGTCAATGGAGCGTAGTTTTTCACGTACGCTTCAAAGAGATGACCACTTACATATTTTAAAATATTTCCTAAAACTTAAAGAAAAGACAGTATCCCACAGGTATCGCGAACAGAGCTACGGTCAGAGCTCTAGAGAAAGGAACCTCCGAACTATATAAGCCGTCTTCACCATCAAAGATTGCATCACTACTTACCATCAGGTGGGATCGCAGTAAAGCACTAGTTTATATCAATTAAAAAAAAGTTTCCTAACTAAAGCTCTTGACCCAACCGCATAACGAGAGCCTCACGAGGTATTTAGCGAGGCTCATGGCTGTTAAGCCATTGGATGACTCTGAAAGTACTGATCCCATTACTGAGATTATTTCACTGATAGAAAGCTGCTTTATTCTTGAGTGACGTAGGCTATATTTTATGTACAAGGGTGAAGCCGCGGAAATTTATAAAACCTATGGGCCTGTAGGTGTCTTTAGAAAAGAATTAAATCCAGTAGATAAATGAGAGTAACCTAGAAAACCGAAAATCTAGAAAAACGATTGTTACATTACGTTTTTGAACTTAGGAAATGAAAGTAAGGTCAACTTGTGAATCTAGATTGATAGGTACTTTTATCGATTCGGCGAGGATTCTCAAACAAATGACTCGTCGTAAATGTCAGCTTCCTAAACACAAGCACAGTTCAAATCTTGAGGTACTTCATCGAACCCAAAACATTAACAAAAGCGTTCTCCAAATCAAAATCACAAAACTGAATAACCAATTTTAACATCCACACAACAAGAACATCCAATTAAAACCCCGCAATACCTTCCTATCCCCTTTTCGACCACTTCAATCCGCCTTGAGTTCCTCGAATAGATGAACCGAATTATAGTTAACGACTATAATGAACATTGGCCAAGTTAAGCCGTGTCTACGCATGTGTGTTACTCCCAGCGTGGCAGCGGTGTTGCCACAGTGAGAAATGGTCCCCCTACGCCACACTGACAGGGCCCCCGATTTTTCTCGAGGGATAGGCTCGCGTATATCTTGGGAGTGAGATAACGTCGGGGGATGCTGAGACAGCTGTTTGGTATACAGATAACAGTGGTATGCACGTACTCGTAATTATGTTGTCTATTATATTGGGAAGAGTTGTAAATTAATACTTGTAAACTGTCTACAAATTATGAACCCAGCTTATAATTTATTAAAAGGATATATGGGTATAGTTTTATTAATATAACTAGCTGTGGCCGCGACTTCGTTCGCGTGGACTACAGGATTTTAAATTATTTTTTTCTAAAATAAAAATAGCTTTAGTTACATCAGTTACCTGCCAAAAAGAGTCCCGTCAAAATCGGTCCAGCTATTTCAGAGATTAGCCGGAACAAACAGACAGACAGATTGACAAAAATTGTAAAAAATGTTATTTTGGTGTATGTACCGTATATATATATATTCATATGCATGTAGTAAAAAGGTTATTTCAATATTACAAACAGACACTCCAATTTTATTTATATGTATAGATAAAATTCATGAATTATTGACTTAAAAAATATACAGGGTTATTTGGAAAATACTAACAACCTTGCAGGACTGCTAACATCATAAACAACAACTTTTGTTCTATGACTTTTAAAAATGTATCATATGTTCATCAAAGTGTCATACAAAAATAAAATTATTTTGCCTGTATATTTACGAATTATTTTGCTTTTTTTTTTTAAAGGAACTCGATATTTTTTGGGCCCAATCACCTTATCAGTCACATCAAATTACGAATATCGAAACTATTTACAGTCAATCACACCTAAATAACATTGGTCAAAAGGTAAAGAAATCATAATCTGTAGGTATTTGTATGGGCTGTAGGCGTGATAACCATGATTTTGAAAAAAATCGTTGGCTTACACTAAGAATTACTCTTGTATTACGTTCATAAGCATGTAAACACATACATAGGACACCCATGCTCGGAAAAACTACCGTTTTATAGGCCATACAAATATTGGCATGTTCTGTATGTGTAAAAAGCATAATATTTGCACCCGGTCAATGCGTAAAAAATGCAAAAAACCAGACATATTAACGAGCTGCATGCGTGAAAGTATGATATTTATATGTGCTGTACCTATGCGTGAACAGCATGATATTTGTACGGGCTGTATGCGTGATAAGCACGATAGTTGTACGTGATGTATGTGTGAAAAGCATGATTGTCGTACGAGCTGTATCCGTGAAAAGCATTATATTCAGTACGTGCTGTATGCGTGAAAAGCATGATATGTCTGAACCGACAGCACAGAAATTTTAAAAGTCATGCCTTTTTACAGTGAGTGTTTGAATTATTCAGTGTCCCCGCACAAAAGATGAGACAAACAAAGCATCAATTTATTTAGTTTGCTCACTGCGTGATAACTAGAATAATAAAAAGTCTTGCTTTATTCAATTTTTTTTTAAAAGACGTCGTAAAATTCTTTTATTTTAGTTGACTGATGTTCACTTTATTGGCTTAGACGACAAAGTATGAAAAATAAAATATAAAATTCAACTTGACAAATAATATCTCAGATGGTTTAGATTTACTGTTTTGAATTTATTCTTTGAATTTTAAGATTGTAGACACGATATTTACTTAAGAGTCTAGATAAGTTTGTTTTTCTTTCTTCTGAAATTACATAACATTATAATAAAATTGTTCTGTCGCGCGAGATTAACAGAGTATATCTATTGAAAGCTTTACAAAAAAAAAAAAAAACAAAAAAACTGCTAAAAACTTTTTTTATAAAAGTATTAAAAAATCTGTACAATAATCTTTAGGGGTTTTGGAGTATAAATATTTTGCTCACTTTCCAACAGCCAATTGATTCATTTTTAGTCTTGAAGCGTTGTCTCACACTAGGAATAGGTAACTCCTATATCGTTGGTGCATTCACAAACATGTAAAATCGCATACGAAAGACACCCAGACCCGGATCACCTATCTGTACACCATAAAAATATTTTTTGCGCGCGAGAAATGAACCCACACCATACAGCGGAGCAGCCAATTGTTCAACCACTGCGCCAACCGAGATCCAAATTGAAAATATGTTCTGTACATAAAGTTGCACGAAATTCTTGCTTCATGTTTATTAAAAGTATGTTTATTCGTAATTCTCACACTTCACCATTCCACGCGCCACCGAAGGGAATTCAATGCATTTCTGCTATTTTCGCAAGTCTGGACATTGATCGAATATTAAACACTGCGGTCCAAAAGAGGCGTCCGCACGAATTAATTGCCGAACGAATTATCTTTTGAATCAAATGTTAGATTAACTTTTTGTACACGTGACAGTCTGTTATCGGCTTTTTTTGGTCGGATTCCAGTTCAAAAACTTGGCGAGCCTTATCAAGTAATGGACATCTGTAAGTTAATTATCTTTGGTCGAAACTTGCTAATTCGAAAACGCATTAAAGCGTAATTTTCAATGTATTACGTGAATTGCTCGCTCGAAAAGCTATATTCGCGTGAAAGTTGGTAAGACATCAATTTACCAAGTTCTACGTGAATGGTCTCTTTTTGTTTTAGTATTGGGTTTTGATTTAAGAATCACGTGTGAGAGCTATTACTGTTCATAAATAATATAAGAGCTAGACTTTTTGTTTGTAAGTTGAGCCGTTTTACACAAAAAAAAAATCTACCGATTTTATTACGTTGTATTTTTTGTAAAAGGTTCTTGTTTTTGAGTTTTTAGTTGTAGTATCCCTGAGCTATAATAGTGTGCACGTTTTTATAATATTGTGTTTATATCTGTAATATATTAAAATAATGCCATCAAAAACCCATACAACATACAATCAAGCGAAATCTTTAAATACACAAATACTATAGATTTCGCTTGTTTTCTTCAGGATGACTTACGTAATATACCATTTAAAAAAAAAACATATTGAATTGAGTAATTGGGAAACAGAAGTGCAAAAAAATATTCTGACGAATTGAAAACCTCCTCGTGTTTCTTGAGTTGGTTAAAAAGAAAACAGAAGCGAGTTTTTCACTTTGTACTGTACTTAAATGTACAGTACAAAGTCAATGCAAAACTCGCCATTGTTCTCTGAAATAAAAAATCAAGTAAACCAATCCTTATAACGCGGCATGTTGGAACAAAGCGGGCCCATAAAATGTGCACCGAAGCCCTCGTTTACAACAAACATTCTTGAATTTAAATTGGTCACTAGGCCGAAGCTCTCAACCTATTTTTCCACGGTTCTGAACGATTTATTTAGGGATTAAACTTCACCAAATTCAATCAAACAAACAGCACAGCCAACTATTTTTTGCTGAGGAAAAATAAGCCGAATTTCTTCACAAATTACTGATATATTGTGTACTATCCAGTTGTTTTTTTAGTTTATTCTATATCAATCTGGTTGTTTTTTAGTATATTTTTTATCAATCCAGTTGTTTTTTAGTTTATTCAATGCATACATCGTTAAGTGTCACTGCCACTTGGCATTGAGCAGTTTCCATAGTTCGTAGAACAGATATTCAGTGGGGTTGAGAGATTGTGGACTGACGAACACGTACCGGAAAACGCAGCGTTGTAAGGTCTCCCACAAGGACTGGACCATGACCTGGTGTGGGTTGCTGGGGTCCAAAGGATGCGAGGCGCACAGGACCGACTTGGAAGAGACCTGATGACGTATTTCTGTTAAAATGATGATGATGATGAAACTAAAATACAAAAACCAATTCTTTCTCTTCATGTTAGTATAGATTTTTTCTTCAATGATATTTTTGTATTAATCACAATGATTTAATTTCTTTGTAAATTAGAAAATTGAATAGATATCTAATACAATAGCAATATAATTCACGATTTAATTTTGACAAGTAACAAATAATTATGTCTAAATATTTTAGATATTTTACCAACGGATTGCAATCTTAAATATTATTTCTTAGAATTGAAAATGAATAGGTAATTACGACACAATTTGGGGAGGCATTTACGAAATCTTGTCATACAATTTATTATTGTTAACAAATATCGGTCCTTCGCATTTAACCCTTAATAACCGAGGTTTTATCTCGACGATTATTTTAAAGCTGAGCACAAATATTTGTAAAAACATATTTTGTGAGAGCGATAAATTATTATCGTGTGCCGTGTCAAGCGAAGTCAGCGAAGATGCTTAGCAAAGTTTAACTTACACTGCCAATTTGTTATGTAGCCAATTAGTGAAAGTTTCTCGGCTCTTGCTCCAAATAGACTAAATTTATTTACCGTACAGGAAATGGGAGGGACTTCTCGTTTTGAATTTTTAATTCTGTCTAGCGATAATTAAAGAACAAGGCAGGTGAAGATGAGACGATCGAAATTGCTAAGGAGTTTGTCCCTCAGTTTGGAGGCAATTTGATCAGGGATCAGGAAGTTTACGTAAAATGAGTTGTCTATAGCGAACATTGTTCCTGTCTTCAACTAATCAACGGAGCTCGCTACAAATTAGAGTTTTGGAAAGGTTGGTTTTTGAGTCGACTTATGGCGTCCTTTTCTAATAATTGAAATACGACATTTAAAACAACATTTTCTAATTACAAAACACCTATACAAAATCATACTAAGTGCAGTGATATTCGTCAGAAACATCCATCTTCCTTAACGGAGTGTCACAGTGCAGGCGCGGCCGAGTCGTGCCGTATCGCTGCCCCATCTGACCCGGTTCGAGTGCCTACCACATCCAGACTGGACGAGTGACTAAGGGCCCGCCACGATTGTGCGGAATCAACTACAATGGGGCGTGTTAACGGCTGTTCTGATGTGCCAATATGTGCTGGCAGACGCCGATGTCTATAAGAAATCTGTACCCGCAGTTATTGTAGGGTTAAGTGTGCGGTGGGCGGATCATACAGCGCTCATTGTACAAATATTTATTTAGATTTTCTGTATTTCGGATTCGATTTTATTATGTCGGATTGTCGGTATGTAAATTACGAAATAACAAGCGAACCTTCGTCGAAGGTTTAGACCAAAATATGTTCAGTACAGTCCCATAAATTGGGCGCATGTCCCAGCATTAATACAAACCGGTTGACTTTCCAACAAATGCTTCAGATTTGTCGAAATAACTCCACAACTTTAGATAAAGGGATGTAGTTGTTGCTATCAGGCCTGTGAGCTCGTAATTTAATTAGAATTTCTGAAATGGAATCTCACGAATGACTTTTGTTTCTGATGTATTTACTCGTTATGTAAGCAAGCAACAAAATGTTTGAATTTGGCTGCTTTGTGGGAAGTTCTAGAACAATTTATTGAACGGTTTGCTCCCTTTGCCCCACATATGCGCTGACCCTGTACTTTATTATTTGTTCGACTATTGAGGGGAATTAAATAAACGTCAGCGAAATGCTTCAACTTTTAATTACTTCTCCGTCTACGTCGGTTCGGTTTGCTGGGGCTTAATTTTAAAATTTTTGATTAAATCTCGTACCTACCCGTTTTAAATTTCGTTTATGTCACTTCGGGCACCGGACGACTTTAAATGTGGATGTCGCATCGACTTCAAACAAAGTTGTCTGTAATTTGTTCGTAATTTAATTAATTAATAATGGTTTGAGGCTATGTTACTATGATGTTATTTGTGTGTACTTAGATTCTTTTGGTTTTTGCAACTCACTTGAACTACCAACTATATTACATTGTTTTATAGATGACTGCGGGAATGTTCTAAAGAAATGCCACGACTCTAGAACGCAAAGGGCAGAATCAACAAATGTGTGCTTCAGGTATTAGAATCCTGATATGACCTCTCGCTCTAACAAAGCCAGATAAGCTATTTATTGAGTTTCCCTCTAAAAAAAACTGGGCAAGTGCAAGTCGGACTCGCGCACTGAGGGTTCCGTGCAAACTACAATTCCCGAATGGAATTTCGAAGATTTTTGCGAATTTCAAATTTTTTTATGTAACAACAAATTTACTGTTTTTAGTTTTTTTTCTACACCTGTGTTACAAGACCTTGCTTTGTACCAAATTTCAGGATTCTGGGTCAACGGGAAGTACCCCATGAAGTTTGATCTTTGAGAGTATCAAAATATACGTTTTTTTGCGACATAAACGGCCGTATTTTTCTTATTCGTAAACTTAGAAGTTTGATTTTTTCACAGCTTGAAGGGACCACAGACCTGAGTATATAGTTTGGTAGTTTCAACTCGATACCTCCACGCGTTCTCGAGATAAAGGTTCTTGACAGACAGACAGACGGACAACAAAGTGATCCTATAAGGGTTCCGTTTTTCCTTTTGAGGTACGGAACCCTAAAAAGCGTGCCACAAACGTGATTAATTTTTATAGACTATTTTTTTCCCGCAGCCTGTGTCCATAACATAGCTTATGTTGCTTAAGAATAAAGCAGCTTTCTATTCGTGAAAAAAATTCCAGGACTTCCAGAGATTGTTTCTTACAAACGAAAAACAAAAAAAAAGCAAACTTTAGTTCTTTATAATAATAAAATATTAGTGTAGATTTTGTATTATTATAGAACTTTTGAATTTAAAGTCAACAAACGCAAACTTTTTAAATCAAAACCTAGGTCTACACATAACTAAACCAGTAATTTTATAGACCGTGTGATGTCTATAAAATTACTAAACCAACAAAATATCTGAAACATGCAACTCACAATTATGAAGATCGTATTTTGTTGGTACTAACGAATAACTTGCTCCTCAGACGATCACGTAAAGCGAAGTCGTAAAAATAGTGAATAGTCCAGGAGTCTGCGCGTGCTTCAGTGAATTCATACTTTACGTGATGCTGAGCTAAGAGCACACTGCTGAAGAAAAATTACTCGCTGCGGCCAGTACACACTGGCGAGCATTTGTATCGTGGATACAAGCTAGGCATGCAACTTCACTTGTAACATGTGGTGGAGCGTCATTTGTACGCTAGTCTTGCCTGGAAAAATTGTTTTGTTGAGATTTTCTAAGGAGTTTTTCTTGCTCATTAGCGTGTGCAAATTTTTTTTTTTTTTTTTTTTTTTATTTAAAAAACTTCATGCAACACAAAGGTACAAAGGCGGACTTAATGCCTTAGGCATTCTCTACCAGTCAACCTAGGGTGGTGAAGAGAAAACATGGCAGGTGCATAAAAAAAAAAAAGAATATTTTGATAAGAAAACAAGTGTAAAAATATTTATATAATAAACATACTTAAATATTCAATATAATATAAACCTACATACATACAAATATATATAATTTATATAAGGTAACGAAACTGGACTCGGAAAAAAAAAACATGTAGTGTAGATTATTTTAGAAGAAACTAGCACAGATTATAATTACATTATATTAATATTAACCTATTTGTTGTAAAAGCGGATTAATGTGTAAATGTTTGTTACTCATTGACGCTCAAACGGATTTGTATGAACCTTGGCACAAGCTAAAGTATGCTCAACGATGGACGAATGAAAAAATAAACCGGCCAAGTGCGAAGCGGACTCGCCCATGAAGGATTCCGTAGCAGCAAGTTACATAATATAAAAGTTCTTTTAGTTCGTGGTAACTTTGATCGACGTTTTAATAATAGTGTACTTTTGTAGGTAATAGTGTACTGTTGAACCGTCTTCAAAAATTATTTCACCAATTTTAGGCTACTTTATAAGTGACATACGGATGCGACCAAGGCCGCTAGCAGAATGTAGTTGTTAATATAAATATGTTAATTCTCTGGGTATGTAGAGCCAAAAGTAGGTAAAGGGGCCCGTTATAGAACGTGCCCCTTTATTCTGTGATCACCATCAAAGGTGGTGATGGTGATCGTGATCACAGAGATGGTTTCAGAGAGGCAAAAATCCCGCACTCCCCGAACTTATCCCCATGTTAGCCTCGCCCCATGCTTCTCCGGAAAACAAAAAAAAAACAAGCCAAAGGTTATTTAGACCTCAGCTAGCAAACTTTATTAGTGATTTGCTATTGTAAACATTTCATTTATTCGTAGATTGGTTTTTGTTTTCATATCATTATAATTATTCCTAAACCATTATTATTTTTGATGATGATCATGATAATAATCATTATTTCAGCCAAAAGACATTCACTGTTAGACATAGGCCTCCCTGATCGTGTGCGTCTCGCACCCCTCAGGAAATACTATAATAATAATATACTTTCGGATATAAAATCAGCTCATGTGGTATGGCATTCTCCCTCAGTTTTAACCACAAGATATTATAATTAACCAGGTCAAAAGCCTTGGAGAGATCCAGAAAGGCAGCATACACAGGAGTACTTCTGTCAGTGTAGTACCTAACTGTGTGCTTGAGCGCCCGAATAGCAATCTCGGTAGACAACCTAGCTCTAAAACCGAACTGTGCATCATTTAACTTAATTTATTTATTTATTTAAACTTCATGTACAATAGTGGTACATAGGTGGACTTAATGCCACAAGGCATTCTCTACCAGTCAACCTTAATCTGTCCCTTTATCCTACGCTCGAACACATAGTCAAGCACCTTAGTCGCTACAGTTGCCAAAGAGATCAGTCTGTAGTTATCCTTATTATAATTAATCGTTTAAAAAAAAATTCTTACCAGTTCCTTTCCATAGTAATCGACCAAAAGGAACAGAGCCCTAGCTTCTGCAAATTTATAAAGTGGCCGTATGAAATAAAAAATATTTTGATTAGATTTTCAGATTGACCTGTGACCTACATATTTAACGAATACCTACATCCAGTGCTTACCTTGTGCAAATACAAACACGTATGTCTATATTGCCTAAAACATTGCTCAAAGTGCTGTCCATTCCTTGAAGTGACCGCAACACAAGTGAGGCCATTCACACTTTGAACTGAGACACAATCGTGGCTTTTGTATGTGTATGTGTCCTATGTCTAGTCTGTGTGTATAGTGTATCCACCCCTTTATATCATCTCAGGACAATGCACAATTACATTGTCTGAAGTTAACTAAATTAAAAAGTAGGGGTTTTGGTGCATGTTGTCGTATCATAATTTGTTGTTCTTGCAGTTTTTAGTTTTGTAAGTAAGTTGGCCTAGTCATAATATTTCCACTGCTAGGACTCCTCCTTGGGGGCGGCCTATGTCCATGTGTCATGTGTGTGTGTGTGTCTTTCCGCTGAAATGATGATGATGATGATGTTGGGACTACTGAGTCCTGCCTTCTGTCTAAACATAGCAATGTACTGCTGAGACTCAAGCCTCCTCTCCAGGGAAAGGAATGGGCCGTAATCCACTACGCGATTCCAGGGTTGTGTGTCTAATTTTTATTTTATTTTTTTGATTCTAGGACATGTCGGTTTCTTTAGCTGTTAAGAGTAGAGGTGATGAAATAAATTGTACAACCTACCTGGCTGGGTTAGAACCCATGACCTGCAACTCGTAAGCCGGGGCAGTTACCAACGGGCCAACATTGCAGTAAGAGTGGGCAGTGCTGGTTGATGTCACATATCTTCGAATTTTTTTTACTTTAGGACATTCCGATTTCATCACGAATATTTTTTTTCACCGTTTTGAGAACAGTGTTGATGAAATTATCATCATCATTTTAGCCGATAGACGTCCACTGTTGGACATAGACCTTCCCCAAGTGTCGCCACAATGAACTAACCTGTGCATCTCGGTCATCTATCGGATTCCCGCAACCTTTACCAGATTATCGGTCCACCTTGTAGAGGCCCCTTACCGACGTTAATGAAATAAATTACACAAATTGTGCTTGTTTGGGTTTAAACTTACAACCTTTAACTTGTAAAGCAGAGTCGTTACTAATTGGCCACAATTCTTCCACATTGTTATAATATTGCAAGGTAATTGATACTAGTTTATCAAATTAATCTATGCAATATTTGTATTGCATCGTATCAGGAATGAAAGTAGTCTATTTTCGTTCATACTTTATTTTATTTGTTTAGGTATATTTAACAGCCAATAAACATACAATGATATCGTAATAATAATTTTAATGGTTATAATATTAGAGCCCACTGTATTATTATTAAAACACATTTGGTAAATATAAGCGCCACTAAATGTAGGTATTGTTATTTACTTAGTAATAATTATTTATTGCATGATAAAATTATCGAATTAATTAAACCACAAGTGAACGCCAGCGTTCGCTCTCTCATTGTCTTTTTATTGTGTCTCTAATTACGGTTTTCGAAAGGTTAAAAATAATAGCTGATTAAAAAATATAAGACCAAACATCAGTAAAACTTAAGCGCATCAAGCTGGGGCCCAAGTCTGCTATTTTTATAAAGTCGTCATTCCAATACGATTCCATAGTTATTTTGCTAAAAGTTCATAATCTGCTAATTCGTAATGGTCGACCACTGCCGGTCAATGGTCTCGTGATAAAATTGTGGTAGAATGACAATATCGAGCTTATTAAAAGCAATGACTGCACAATGACGTTCTAATGGCAGGTCACTGATCAAAGAAACTGTCAAAATGTTTGCAAATTACCAAATACGTCAGACATTTATTTGTCAAAATGTACGAGATTACCATTATATGCCACTACTTCCAATGTAGTGTCAGTGGTTGACCATTGGAAAGTTATAATGACGCCATTATATTAGTAGATTAGCCAAATATGTCAAAATCAACAATTATGAAATCAATGGTACCATTCTGACACTGTTGTAATAGCAGACTTGAGGCCCTGGTGTGTCAGCAGGGGCCCAGCCGGGTCGAAGCCTACTGGGGCCAGGGTTATCCGAAAGGGCGCTCGAGCCCCGGTATGAAGGCTTGAAGGAACGGGATGGGTTTTTTAGTCAGTAAGAGTCTGACACTATCTCCCGCTCCGCCCAAGAGCAGGGGTTGTCATAAGACGATTTTTTCCATCGAAAAAAAAAAGGCCCTGCTGTGTGTGTACAATCATACTTAAAACATTCCTCACAATATTATGCTATTAATTTCCAAAAATAGTTTTCTACCTAATCTCTTCAAATACTAGCATCATATTTTACTTTCCACGAAAAGTTTCCTGCCGACATTAAAAAATCTGCTCACAAAAACTTGGAGGTATCGAGAGACCACACAAATATAAGTTACGTGCGTGAGTAGAAATCGCTATTCCCAGAAAGCTAATCACTCAGACCTGCTTCCAATATAGACAGTGGCGTAGCTAGGTGACAAAGTGCCCTGGGTCAGAAACAAACTGGGGCCCTTAAATTGTTTAAGCTTTATCAATATATTTAAAAAAATATTTATATTCAAATTTTAAAAATGTAACGTTATTTTATCTTTTACATGAACCCCAAGTTATAAGAAGATTTATCATTACACATGCACACACAATGATATGGAGTCATGGTCGTTGTTATGGCTTTTTAACCAATACTGCAGTGGACACATTATCTAATTCACTATCACTATCAACAGATATATTTTTCATTAAGTTGTTCGTTTATTCAGTAAGCGGTTTGTTAATCAGGTTTTGGGAGCCCTCGAGCTTGAGAGCCGCGGGACGCTGCCCTGCCTAGCCCAGTAGCTACGGCACTGAATATAGATCTAAGAAGCTATTCTATTTTTGTACTAAAAATAAGTTTTCATAATCCTTTCCAATACAAGAACTAATACCTACTTGATAAAAAAGTAAACAATTCTGGGAAGTTTACAAATTGACTGGAAAAATCCAGAACACAATTCGACATCGGGTTGTAAAATGCCAATTGTCATAATACATCTAAAACATCCGAAGCTGAATAAAACCGACCGCTCAGTTGCCACTTTTGTGAGACACTTCCACCATAAGAAATCTAATTTAACTTTGTCGCCGAACAAAATGTTCCAATAGAAATAATTTCGTCAAGGACCTCCAACAGCTGTACAATTCAATCAGTGCGGAGTCTTCTGTTTTTTTATCTTTCAAGTATTTTTCTTTTGAGTCCTAAAGTTAGTTAATGTGGGGGCTCTTCACACTTGTAAGAAAATACTGGTGAAGTTATTGACGGAAGTTATTTACATGAATGGTAATTTGATTTTCGTTTTTTTTTTGCGAAGTTGATCAGTTGTTGCTCGCCGTTTTACCTGCTTCAACAAACTCTTGATTGCAGATAATCCTGACTAATATTATAAATGTGAAAGTGTGGATGTTTGGATGTTTGTTACTTAATCACGCAAAAACGGCTGAACGGATTTGGATGAAATATGGCATGCATATAGCCTTTGACATGGAAAAGAACATAGGCTACCTTTTATCCTGATTCCTCAAGTATCCAATGCCACGAGGAAGCCGAGGGCAAAAGATAAATAAAATTGTTTCTTTATAAGTTGGTAAGTCTATAATAGGTAAATAGATAAGAGTTACTTTACATGAAGTAACCAAAGAGGGAATGTCAATGATTTCACTTGATGATTTGATTTTGATTTTTACATGGTTAATTTAATATCTTTTTTTTTCTCGTAAACGGAAAATGAATATTTATTCTCGTAGTGTGGTTCCATTAGCAAGTAATATTTTTTACGAGTAGTTTCTGTACGTTGAGTATTTACAAACATGACAACAAACAAATTATTTTTACAATAATATTTTAGACTAGTTTTTGACCGCGGCTTCGCTCGCGTTAAATTCGGGGTAACACGGTTCCCCTTTCTGTGGGGGGTTAGTTTCTTCCCCTTAATGAACTCCACTGCGGGTGACATAACCTACGACAACCTTATTATTTGCGGTTGGTACAATAATCGGGTCTAGGGTTTTTTTTTTCGATTGGAAAAATCATCTTATGACAACCCCCGCTCTTGGGCGGAGCGGGAGATAGTGTCAGCCTCTTACTGTCTAAAAAACCTATCCCGTTCCTTCAAGCCTTCATACCGGGGCTCGAGCGCCCTTTCGGATAACCCTGGCCCCAGTAGGCTTCGACCCGGCTGGGCCCCAGCTGTTGCTGACAACTCCTTGAGGCGCGCGGGAACAGCGCGCGCCGTCGACGACTTGAGCTTGGTCCGGACTGTTACCGGACGGCCGGACAGCGAGCTACCCATTGCTCACTGTCCGCAAGCCCGGGCCTACGGTGGCTGGAAATCGGGATCGGCATACCGGCGGCGGCGGCGAGAGCGCCGTTGCCTGATGCGGTCGGCCTCCTCCTTAGCGAGCATTACTGCTTCGCAGAAGTCGGCGACCGCCTGCCACTCCTCCTCGCTCCGGACCATGGCCTCGACCAAGGCCCGGCGCGAGAGGTCTCCGCCGCCGATCACCCCCACGAGGGCACGGCGATGCTCCGTCCAAGCAGGGCACACCGCGATTGTGTGCTCCACCGTATCCTCTGAGCGTTCCGCACAGTGGCGACACCCGGGCGTCACTTCCACTTTGATTCGGAACAGGAACCTCCCGAACTTGCCATTTCCGGTGAGGACCTGTGTCATGCAGAAAGTAAGGACGCCGTGAGGTCTTTCCAGCCACGCCTCAAAGAGGGGACTTATCGCCATAATTGTGGCGTGCCCATGACGGGGGGAGCTCTTCGCCATGCCGCGACCTGTCGCGGCAGAGGACTTTCACCCCGGCGTTGCATCTCCACGCGCATGTCGTGCATGTGTGCAAGGACTGTTGCCTCCAGATCTCACGGTGGTAGGCCAGCCAGAAGGCTCGCCGCTTCACAGGAAATCGTGCGGTATCCCCGCACCATCCGAATTGCCATGACCCTCTGGCAGGCGTTCAGAATGGCCGCCGGTCGCTTTTGCAGCGACGGCGCCCACACCGGCGCCCCGTAGAGGGCCATGGACCGAACGAACCCCGCGTAGAGCCTCCGGCAGGAGGCGTCTGGACCCCCAAGGTTGGGCAGGAGCCGCTTGAGAGCGGCCCCAGTCCGGTTGAGTTTGGGAGCCAGACGTCGGAAATGCTCCACGAAATTCCACCGGCTGTCGAGGACGAGTCCCAGGTACTTCATCGTCGACCCGACACCGATGTGAACTCCTCCTACCGTTGGTTGGGAACTCATTGGCGGCGCGTTCCGAGAGCGACCGCAAAAGCACATCGCCTCGGACTTGTGAAGCGCCACCTCGATTCCCAACTCCTGGATCCTATCAACGACCATCGCAACCCCGCGTGTCGCTAGAGCGACCGCCGCCTTGTACGACTCTCCCTGCGCTAGAACCAGCGTGTCGTCTGCGTAGCAGACCACGCTGACACCGTCAGGGGTCTAGGGATCGAACCGCAAAAGTAAGTTTGTTTTTTATTGTATACACTTTTCCGGGACAAAAATTACCCAGTGTGGTGCCTAGGATATTAAAGAATAACCAAGTTTCATCGTAATCGAACCGGTAGTTTTTGCGTGATGCCTAAACAAACAGACAGACAGACAAATTTTTTTTAAATCACATTTTTGGTTTCGGTATCGATCTAGTAACACCCCCTGCTATTAATTTTTTTGATTTATTCAATGTTCAGAATTTTCACTTCTACAGATTTATTATAAGTACCTATAGATTGTACGATGCATGTAACCATAAGTTTGCAATTATTTATTAATTTAAAAGATGTCCTTGAAGTTTCTTGCGCCTTATTTCTGTGGCCCTAGTGAAAAGGGGTATAAGTCCGATTTTGTCGAAAATGAGTTAAGTATACCAAAATGATCAGAAAAAAATTCTCTATCGTTTGGTGAAAACAGATTTAAGCTAGCCCTAAAAATAAGGAAGTTACTTTGTGCAAAAGGATTCAACTGACACCAAAAAAACCACGCAAGTTGGTTTCAAGTCCATTTATATTGTTTTAAACGGAAAAATAAAATCTTTCTTTTGTGTTTTTTAATCTAAATTGACATAAATCAACCACATTTCAATTTGGTTGGTGTTTATCGATACAACAACACTTAGTCCATAAAAATGGTTTAAGTTAGAAAGGATATTATTAGACTTATATCCGTTTTCACCGAAATAAAGAGAAAAAACCTCTCTTTCCATTAGGTAATTAGTTATTAAAAATAATTTTAAATGCGTATCCCTTTTCACGTGCATGAATTAATATTTAACTTATGGGAGAACGGGTCTAACTTATTTTATATCCTTATGGAATTCATTTTGTGATTGGTATAAGTCACTATCTTAAAAACTATTAACTTTACATAAAAAATAACCCAATAAAAGTAAAGAGCATAAATTGTTTACCTATAAAAAACATCACATGTATTTCATTTGGTAGCGGTTTGAATGACACACGAGGTCAAACACGAATTTGAAGCACGCTGAGTGTTTTTTACGTCTCCTGTAAAGTTGCATTTTTGGACTTAGATCCTTTTTCACTAGGGCCACAGATTTTTCGTAGAGATTTTAGAAAGTGCAAATAGCTTCAACTTTTTTGTGGCTTTAACAAATCAAAAGTGCCTGCAAATCATTTAATATTCAGTGGATATTCGTGGATATTAAGCCATTTACTGACATACGTATAAGTGCAAACTAGAAATAAAATTATATTATTATTATTATTTAGCAGCCATGTGTTTCAGCACAGCAACCCTAAATCTATTCTCTATTACCCTAAAAGAGCATCCATCAACCTATTGTTCCATTTTCAAAGTTAAAATAAATTGTTTCAGCATTCTTTTCCGGGAATCGTTATCGCGGTCTGCACTGTGTGACATGACTCTAAAGCGCATTTCACTTGCAGGTGTAGTTCCCCCCTACCGACCGGTGTACACCTCCACCAACCGGTGTATTCCATACATTCTGGGTGTTCCGGGACACGTTCGACAAAATCATATTTTACGTGATTCCATTTTACTGTTACGAAAGACTTGGTAACTTTTATCTTGTAAGACTCGATTTTTTTAATGGAATTGATTGAATGCATCGGATTGATGGATATGGGCAACTGTAACTGGTTCTGGAATGGAAATTGGGAGGTTAAACGGTAAAAGAGTCTGGCCAGAGAAATTGAATGACGAAATAGGGTTTGCATTTATAAATTACTTCCAAAAAAATTGATTTCACATGGGCATTTATAAAACATCAGAAGTTAGTGCACGGTTCCAATTGGTCATCCTACGGGGAAGAACAGAAAAGAATCCACAGTTACTATTCCCAATAAAAAAAAAATACAATATTTCAAAATGAAAAGGCATAAAGGATAGTGTTGACCAGCCAACATATTACCTAATTAAAAGTAAAACAGTAAAAATAACCTCATTGTTAAAAAGAACTGACATAACCTAATGTCGGAAATAACTGGTTCTACTAAATCCCAAATGTTTTTCTCCAGGGGTAGCTCAGTCCAGTTAGCCATAATCCTTTTCTAGTTTTGAAACTAAATATGCACAAGATTAATATTTCGCTCATAAACTTGGAAACTTGTCCGCGAAGCTTGCCAACATCAAATGAAATACTCTGTCAGCCACACTGTATACAGGTATCTCTTCAAAAAGCATACACGATGTCGACTTTAATAAAGCTCGAGATATCCCAACTTTGATATCAATCCAAAATAAATTATTAAGCTAAAAATTCCAGGACTAGTTATCCCGCGCGGATTCACCTGCGTCTTTTGTTATTGCTGTGTTTCTATTGACCGATATAGGTTTCCTCGATAACGGTTAGGGTAGTTTCCAGGGTCAAAATAATTATATTTTATTTAGTCCGTATTTTAGATTATAAAAAATGTAATTAGTCCGTCTTTTAGATTATTCAAAAGAAAATAAGGGACACGTATTTTTTTATTTGTCAATTAATCCAAAAATGACAAAGATGTAGCCCATTAAAGTTACGTGTGACGTAACCCCGTGCGAAAAAATGCAGCACGGGCGGCGTGACGTTGTACACATAAACCTTTCTCTTGAATCAAAGTGAAAATCAAAATCAAAGCATTTATTTCAAATAGACCATTTGCAGGCACTTTTGAATAGTCAAATGTCAGTGAGTCCAAGAAAAGTGAAGCTAAAATCACGCTATCTATTAAAAAAACACATCAAAATCCGTCGCGTAGTTTTAAAGATCTAAGCATACAAAGGGACAGACAGCGAGAACCGAATTTGTTTTATTCTATATAATAATAATAATGACATGTAAAGAGATATAAAATTTAACTTGATCTCTTCATCCAAGCTCCTTGGCCAGGTGACTTGGCAGTTGCCAAGTGGCTTCCCTATAGATGTACAGTTTCTCAGGATATAGTTTAAATTACAGCAAATTTGATTTATTCAAATTAAACTCACGGTTCGTCGACGGCAAATGTTATCAAAGCGTCTCTTTGACTAGGTCAACCGCTCGGCTCCGCCCGAGATTTGATGAGAACTTCCTAAACTGTTCCACTTGGGTGAGTTTTACAGTGACCTTGCTATTTCTATGGCCCTTACTAAGGTTACACTATCACGTAGGGTAATTTCGAAGTGACATCCTCTGTGCGTGAAATAAGTCTAACGGCTTGTTCACGACTTCGGTCTTAGAGGTGAGCCGAGCGGTGAGTGGCTCGGCGAGTGAGGTGGCATCCGAGTGAGTTTTTGTTAAGAGCGGCATCTGATGGCATGCTTTAAACATTTTCAACCGTTTACCGCTCACCGCCCCGCACTTAGCTACCGCTCACAGCGGGAAAGTCGTGAAACGGGCTGTAAGTGACACACCGTAACTAGTTCAAAATATAGGTAGATTTATGGGCTGCAGGATTGTTCGAAAGATTTACCGTGACCCTGGAACTCAAAAGGCAACTGAAACAACACAGGTAGTAAAGTCAGTAGAAGTCTTTGTTTATGTGTGAAATCATCAATGACTTCTCTCGCTCGAGGGTGGAGTGTAAGGATTTGCAGACTTTTACTGACTAAAACCACACCTGTGTTTTTGAATTATTAGAACGCAAAGAGCGTTCTAGGACCACAGGTTTTCTTTTGAGAAATTCTCCGCAGCACACTATGGCATAGACCCTGCAGTGCCCCTAGGGTTTTGCTGACATCTCTTAGAGGCACGCGTAGGACAATACGCGCTGTCTACGACTTGGGTAACCTATTGCTCGTCGTCCGTAAAGTCACGCTTGCAGGGGCCTGGCACCCCCTCGCGCTTCCCTACGCCTGGGGCATCTCCTGGTGCGGCGGTTGGGGCGTAAGGATGTCCGTTCTCCCACGGCTGCAGCCACCTCTTTCGCTAGTAAGACAGTGGAGAAGTCTGACCCTAGCTTTTTTATTATTGAAAAACTGTCGCTTGTGGGTATCTCACTTGATGGCAGGTGACGATGATGGAGCACGCTTACTTAGACGCAACCTATTCAATCTTGACTTAAAGACACTCTGGTTGTAGCTATCAGGAAAAAGACTCTGGCAGGGAATTTCACTCCTTAGCTGGCGTATGCCTGAGAGGTCCACCGTATACCGGTGTTGTATCGCCCGCCGTACGTCTGGTGCTCCGATGATGGAACGGTGTTAGCGGAGTCAACTTATATCATTCCGGCGCACACATCCCGAATTACAACTGGTATAAACGGACAGGCTAGCAACTCGAAAACTCCACCCTGCTCCAACAAGATTGGGAGGATTTATTTTATGATTTTTCACTTACTAAATCCACGTACCAAGCTCTGTTTAATAACACACATAGATTTACCATAACATCAAACCTACAAAAAGTCATTTAAGTTTAGTAAGTGTTATCAAAAATGATGGCATAAGCCCACCCCTGTTACACGGGCGGTAATGCTATTTCACTAGGTACTAACATCAACTTAGATTAATTACTCCCAAAAGGTATTAAAACATTAATAAACATAAAATAACTTTACCTACTTCAACTCATAATGCTTCCTAAGTTATGTTTCTGAAGTATTTCTAGTCCGCACCAATATTATAAATGGCTGAAAGATAATTTAATAGGTTTTTATGACTAAATTACTGAACAGATTTCGATGATATTTTGACTAAAAGGTACTGATTGTAAAAGAAGTCTGAGTCAATGTATTTATTTGTTACACAAAGTTACTTAAAGTGTACTTATAGACGTATATATAGGTGTTAAATATCGTTTCACTATATGCTTCCTTGCCTGGGCATAAAATATTGTCTAAAAAATTGGATTCCTACTGTTTAAGAACAGGTCAATTATTGTTAACTAGCTTTTGCCCGCAAGCTTCGCCTGCGTACTTAAAATGCAGGCTATGTCACTCAGGAATAAAGCAGCTTTCTATCAGCGAAAAAAATTTTGCAATCGGACCAGTACTCTCAGAGATTACCTCCACAAACAAAAAAAGTAACTTTCCCTCTTTATTATATTCGTTTAGATTAAACATATTAAAGACTAGCTTTTGCGCGCGGGTTCGCCTGCGTGCAAAAACCGCAGAGAGACCCGAGAGTTCATGACCAGGACTCAGGCTTTGCCAGGCAAACCGTCGGGTCCTGGGGAAATGATTCATATTTGACTTATAGATCCCTAGGTTAAATGAAATCTAATTAATTATTTTAAATATCAAAATTCTCGTGATGTAATAATAATAAAGTAGTTTATAACAGGTATTAGTGGTAACTTAAGGCGGAAAAATAAAGCAATGACCACACATAATAGAGCTTCATTAGTATTTTTTTTTTAATTAAATAATGTAGGTATTGTGTGTCCGCCTGACGTAGGAGTTACAGTTACATTATACCAACGATAATGTAATTATTGGGTATCGTAGTTATGAATCCAATGTTCAAGTAAATATTAAGCAGAATTATTACGTTTGTATGTAACATTTTACATCATAAATGAAACAAAAGGAGTTTATAAGGATCTTTGTAGATGGCGTTCGCTAATTTGACACGGTTTTGGTAAGTGGTTGAGTGTTTGGCTGCTGTGTTGCATGTCGCAGTTTCGATTAAATTGCGAAACAAATTATTGTATGGCTTGTAAGCTATTCAATCGAGTCCTAACAGTGGGAACAGTATAAGGCCGACTATGCTATGCAATATTCAATTATTACGGTCTGGTCGCCACATACACCTGTTATATTCATAGTTTTTTTAGGTGGGGTTATCATCTAATAACTACTTCCTAGCGTGGTCCTTACCAAACAGCTGCAATACTTAGCTCGCCGTCTGCAAGCCTGTGGCTACGGAAGGTGCGAATGATATCGCGATTCTCGAACGTTGGACGACCTCCTATAAATTTTTGGCGCCAAAAAATAAATGAACAAATAAATAAATTGATAAATAAATAAGTACCTATATAAATTAATACATAAATAATAAACAGCAGTTTTGTTAATAGTGTGAGCATGGTCTAACACAATTCTTGACCAGTAAGACCATATTTTGAGCAAATTTGTAAATACGGCTTGTTGGTTTGGAAATTAATTATAGCATTTTGACTTGACCAGAGATAGTTAATTTGAGATAGATGGATTACAAAGAGCCTTTGTAACAGTAATAGTCGAGGACAGGGGTGGCCAACCAATGGAACATAACGAGAAATTGTTAGTATTGCGTTAATTTAAATAATTATTTGTAATTATAATTTAATATCGTGTTTCAAGATATTATTATAAACTTTTGGTGATAAATTTTATTGTTAATGTCATTTTTTTTTTTTATGGTGGGAAAAATCATGCATTGACATCCCCCGCCCTTGGGCGGAGCGGGAGATAGTGTCAGACTCTTACTGACTAAAAGACCCACCCCGTTCCTTCTAGCTTTCATACCGGGGCTCGAGCGCCCTTTCGGATAACCCTGGCCCCAGTAGACTTCGACCCGGCTGGGTCCCTGCTGTTGCTGACAACTCCTTGAGGCGCGCGGGAACAGTGCGCGCCGTCGACGACTTGAGCTTGGTCCGGACAGTTACCGGACGGCCGGACAGCGAGCTACCCATTGCTCACTGTCCGCAAGCCCGCGTCTACGTTGGCCGGAAATCGGGATCAGAATCCCGGCGACGGCGGCGGCGGCGATAACGCCGTTGCCTGATGCGTTCGGCCTCCTCCTTTGCGAGCATTACTGCTTCGCAGAAGTCGGCGACCGCCTGCCACTCCTCCTCGCTCCGGATTGTTAATGTCATGGTATAACAACATTGTAAGTATCTAAGATTTCGGATCACATAAATTTTACCTATTTTTAAAACATGTTGAGTTTAAAATAGAGATGAGTGTCATTACAATTTTATGGGATTATACTTTAGAGGTATCCGGAATAGGGCTTAGTCAGATGTTTGTTGTGTGTGGTCCGAGCTGCTCATTAATTGATTTTAGGCTGTGGTATATGTCCTAATTACGAGGAAAACTCTAATACCGAGATATAGGATTAAGAATTTTAATTCGCAAGTGGCGTCATAGATGCCCTCCGGGGATCGAAGATCGATGGTTTTTGATGCGGCAAAAGTTTCAAGGGATCAAAAACCCTGAGCATTTGGTTATAATTTCAACTCGATACCACCACGCGTTCCCGAGATAAAGAGTCTTGACAGACAGACAGACAGAGCGACAACCAAGAGATCTTATAAATGTTCATTTTTTTTTCCTTTTGAGGTATGAAACCTTAAAAAGAAGCTTAGTTTGTTTATCTTTCTTATAAGCATGTTTATTGTTAACAGTTCTTTTCCCAAAAGAAGAAAATATGTAGCTGACACCTGTCAGTTTAGTTAACATCAAAAAACAAATGCTAGATGTATAACTTGAGACAACAATGTAGAAGGTTTACCATCCCTGTAGTAGATTTTCGCCCGTGGCGTTGACCGGTCAGACGGTCAGTCTGTCTGTCCGTACGTACTTATTCTACGTTTCTATGTTAATTTTATGCGCCCGTTCTCTTTTATGATGTTTTTCTTTTATCTTTGGCACCGAGATGTTCTGACCGAGATGTTTAGGGAGGTAATTAAATAAATTAAATAAAGATGAAATGAGTTTTTTTTTTATCTTTTTTGTGTTTTTTCGTTTATGGAGTGGTCGGAGGTCAAGAGGGAAATAAAGTTACTTTTTGGTACGATTTAATGTTTCAATTTGAAATTCTGAATTGAATTGAAATTGTTTGATGTTTTGAGATAAATTAAACAAAATAAAATACCTAGTCTAACTGTTTTAAAAATAGATTTCTAGGTATTTTTTTAAAGCACTTATAATATGGGGGACGCTTGGGGGAGGCCTATGTCCAACAGTGGACGTCTTTCGGCTGATATGATGATGATGATGACTTATAATATTATACTTTTATGCCTATTATTGGTGGTGTTTATTATTGTTATTAATTATTTACCCAATTGTTTCTTTTTTCAACTTCCAGTACTTTAAATTGAAATCAATTTCTTTTTTCACATAGCTAACGGAACCATGATTACTTTTTACTAATTACTATTATGTGCACTAATAAAAAATATTTTAAAATAATATTATAAAAATAATTTTAAAATTTATTTGCTATTCATATCGAATCCTGCTCACTATCTTTAACATTACTTCAATATTCATATTTAAATGAATCATTATATAAACAAACAACATGAAAATGGTCTCATCAAACTGAAACAGGACAAACCTTCCAATTTAGAATCGAGATGAGGTCGAGAGTAATTAGTAACTTATAAAATTGTGTTATCAAATCGAATCAGCCAACTTGTGGAATTGAATTATGAAGGTTTTTGGTGTTTCCGGTGTCAAATTACCGTGTGGTGCCCATCAAAGAATGGGTAATCCTCACTTTTATAATTAGTATTATAGAAGGGTAAACGTAAAATTAAATCAAATAAATAATTAAGCATATTTCACACACATGTACACTACATTTTAACTTTAATAACACTTTAAATAGTGCAAAACAAAACTGAATTACATAAAAGAGTAAAAAAAAAATGTGGGTCCATTTTTGTTCTTATTTTGTCGGAATTTTATTTGTGGAAAATAAGTTTTCTGTGAATTTTATTCAATAATACGTAAATATTGTACGTCATCGGATGTATTGTAGATAACACAAAAACGTACTTGAAAAATAAGCACAGCTCAGGTTTTGATTACATTCATGGTCCAATAGAGAGGATTCCATCTGTAATTTTGAACTATCAATAACGTTAGGTATATTGTCGGCACGTTTGGTGCTGTGGTCGAGCGATTGGCTGCAGCGTTTGATTCTCGCACGGGACAAATATTTGTACGGTGATGGCAGATAGCTTTTGTGTGTCTGGGATGTCTTGTGTATATGAGTTTATACATGCTTGTGAACTGACCCACGATATACAGGAGTATATACAAGGTGTAAGGGACAGCCCTCCACAAACTTTAACCTTTCAATCGTGGAAATTACAGACACAATAGAAAGACAATAGGTGCGCGAACGCTGACGTTCGCTTGTGGTTTAATGAATTAAGGGCTTGCTCAGTAGACGATAGTTAACTAAAATTCCACAAAATTTTTTTTCAGGAAACGAAACAAAAATTCGGTTTCTCCATACAAACTGTCCAATCAAGTTTATAATTTTGCATGGTGAAGAGGATTTTTTTTATTCGTTTCCTGAAAAAAAAATTTGTGTTGTTTTTGTGTTTTGTAAAATATCAAAGAACAAAAGTTGTTGTATAAGATGTTAGTAATACAGTCCTCCATATAACCGTGTATATACAAAACACTTATTTAGTAAATATCCTAATGATCATATCGTTTGGAAAAAATAAACATTGAAACTATACGCGCGTACGTTTGAATGTACGAGAGCCAATCCAATCTAATGTGGGTGTGATGGGTTAGCTGATAGGCCCGGAAAAATATAGAATTAATACGAAGAAACGAGATCTGAATGTTTGTATGTATAGTACAGTCTGCAACACAAGTATGTGGATAGCTACATACTCGTGATTGCTCACGACTGTGGTTACATAAGAAGTCGAGTTCTACAATTAAATTGTGCATTACCGCGGCCCAAGAACGCAAAGGGCAACTGAAGGTACACAAGGGAATTTACGATTTATAAGGTCATAGCACACTTAATCCATTCTGCTCCAACACCGCACTCGCAGTCCATGCGGTGACAACTAGCAGGCACCCAGCAGTCCACGCGGCGATAGCTAGCAGACAGCCAGCTGTCCACCTGTCGACCGCTCTCGCTTTTGTGTAGATACTGACCGAATGAGCGGCGACAGCGCGGCGACCGCTCGTCTACAACGTGTGTCCAGCGAGGCGTCAACTACCGAGCAGTCTGACAGCGGTAAGCTCGCTGAAAACAAGCTGTCTGCTAATTTATGATGCCAATGTAAAATATATCTTAAGAGCAATATTTAACCCGTTGTATGTCCGGAACGCGGATCCACGCCGGACACAATAACTTTTTAACTGTGTCTCTAATTACGGAAAGTACGAAAGGTTAAGGTGGGAGCAGAGTCGTGGAAGTGAGCTATGACCTTTAGGCAGGGGAAGTCTGATACTTCGTTTAGAACCAACAAAATTGAGAGAAGTTATTTTATGATTTCTTGCATTAATAAAGGGTTTTATTATTAAGAACGATTTTTAATAGCCTGGAATACTTTGTGTACACCAAAACTTGATTTAATTATCTATCTATAGTTTTCGATTATCTGTTTACAGTTCGATTCACCACGAAATAAAATTTATTTCAATAATATTTTTTTATTATATTATAAATACTAAAACTATTTTAGAAGATTCAACATAATGGTTTTAAAGAAAAAATAATTAATGCCATTATCCTTTATTACCAATACATACCTAAAATAATGTAAAAAAATAGTTATAACATCCTATCTTTTATTTTTATCATGAATGAATCTTTAAAATTGTCTCTTGACAATTTCATTCAGTCATTTAGGTCGTGATGGCTCAGTGGTTAAAACAACCGCCCCGCATAAAAATCGTTATTCTATTGAAAAAAATGAATTAATTAGTTTTTAATTAAAACTGTCATCGGGGTTGATTAGAATAATGATTTCATCATCTCTGGTGAATACATTTGTGAAAATACTAAATAGTTAATAATTCAAAAGTAATTCATTTTTTTCACTAAAATTGTTACAGTAACGATTTTATATAGTATAAATTAGAATACGGATTTAAAAAAAACAACAATAATGGGAAAATGCCGACGTAAAATTCCACCACTGATGATCCAGAATCGTGTACTGAATTCATGATATTCGTTTGTGCTTCGATGTCTGACAAACACTACAAAAAAATCTCAATTCATGTTTGTTATCAAACTGCTCAAAAATTGGTAAATTGATTTGTATAAAAAAAAAAAAAATATGTTTGGTAGGCCTGAGAATAGGTCATAGGCTCTTTTTTACCCTTCCATCCCTACCCCCTAATTTTAAACAAAACTACATTTGCCAAGTCATCTAGTCATTTTATAAATGCTTTAGCTGCTGACCATCCCGTTATAAATAGAAATTGGTTTGGACTTCATACACAGTAACCAGTTACACCCTTCTATTTACTGAAAATGAGATGTTACAGGTATCATGATTATACATCCAGTGAACATAAATATACATGAGTACGTACATAGGTTGGTCGTGTATAAGTTTTTTGGCATTAATGAGGTGTATGCAAGGTAGGCATAAGTCCCAGCCAGGCGCATTACTTGTGTAATTTATTTCACCACCGCTGCTTTCAAAACAGCGAAGTAAAATATCGTGAGGAAACCGGCATGTCCTATAATCAAAAATCCGAAGACATGTGACATCCACCAAACTGCATTAGGCCCGTGTGGTAAATTACGGCTCAATCTCTCTCCTGGAGATGAGACCTGAGTTCCAGTAGCGAGAACATTGTAAGGCTTATTGCTATGCTTGCTTGCTACGCACGTTGGTGCAGTGGTTAGGTGACTAGCTACTGTACTGCGTGTCGCGAGCTCAATACTCACGCGGAACACAATATATTTTTATGGTCTACAGATACTTGTTTTGAGTCTGGGTACATGACATACTTAGGCAGTAGTCTATCGGCGATTTTCTTTCTCAAGAAACGCACAGTAAATGTACTTTCCGTGTAAACGATACATGTATTAAAAAAATTAGACGACGAGATACATGTATTAAAAGTGGCTCTCTGACTGTTCATACTACCGACGACTCGCTTTACTAGTTTTGTCGCTGAGCGACAAAAAACAAAAATAAACTCGCTCAGCAATACTCGTTCAGCAATGCTCAATCGCTTGATCATTTCTTTACAGTGCGGCATTGAAAGTATACTCGCTTATAGTCCGGCGACAAAACTATCGAAACTACACACTCTCTTTCCGCTGATCGCCAATTCGTTTATAGTTTCTAGTTCTACTCGTTTCTCGTTCATCGTCGGCGGTTGGACTATTCCCTTAGACGTGTATGCGAGTTTAAATGTTTGGGAACGCACCTACGGCCACGATACAGGAGTTTTACTAAGCTGTTCTTCAATAAATTCCTGCTTTCTGCTATAAATTAATATGCCTTTGTCCCACTAAAGATACCAATTGTGCAATAAATTATACTCTTCTAATTGGTTAAAAAAAACACAAAGGGGTGGCGGGGTCTAGTGAGCGAGCGAAACGAACGAGTGAACACAGGCCTCGCCATCCCTTTCCAAATAATTGTAAATAGTCCATTAATATTTCATATACAATTATTCATGAACAATAAGATTTTCGATGCACAGTTAAAAATATCTCTTAATAAAGTCACTAACTACCTTCAAACTTGAACCTTAATTAAAAATAAACGAACCCAAGACCTACAAAGTACGTTCAGTACGTTGTCAAAGGTACAGCAGATAGTTTGAACAAGTTAATTTGTTCCCTATAACTTAGTTTAATTTGAACTAGTCAAACGCAGTTTCCTCACTCTGGCAGCGTTTAATTATTGCTGCAAGACTTCGCTAATTTGATACTATGAGGCATCTCTATATTGTGCGCAGCGAACTGTGAACGGCTGCTGAAATTCTACTTATGAGTAGTGAAATTTAAAGTGTTTTATTAGATGTTGTGGTGATGTGGTAATATGTGAAGCATTTTTTGTAATCTACACTATATACATCTACACTAATATAATAAAAATGTAACGTTTTTTTTGTAGGAAGTAATCTCTGAAAGTACTGGTCCGATCTAATTTTTTTCACCAATAGAATGCTTTATTCCTGAGTGACAGAGACTATATTTCTGTATTTTATGTACGCAGGTGAAGTCAGGGGCAACAGCTAGTTAAAATATATATATATATAAGGTATATTATTGAGGATTTTCGAAAAAAACCAAATTGTTTCTCTGAAAACAAAGTTTTATTTTATTCAACACGCTTTTAAATTGTAACAATTATCGTTTAACTAAAATTACACTTTTATCTCACCTGAAAACAAAGAAACGACATTTAAAGTTAACTAATATCGCCTCCTCAATTATATCCCTTTATTTATCTCTCTACAAGTTTTTTTATATCAATTAAATGCACAAAATAATCTAAACATCATCTGCCATTGAACCATACGTCACCCCGTATCCACAGCTTAAAAATTAAAAAAATGAAATGTCATTTCCAAGGAGGTCATTTCATTACATATACATACATATTTTAAACTTCTCGTCAAATATACCATAGTGTCTCAAGACAAAAGTTTAGTGACTGCCTGTGATAACATATATGATTCCGAAACGCGGGTGCTTACAATGGACTTAGTCTCCCGGAAGGCAACGAAAAGGGTTATGCTCGGAGTTTCCTTGCGTGATCATAACAGTAATAGAGATATCCGCAGGAGAACCATGGTTACTGACGTAGTCCTAAGAATCATCAGACTTAAGTGGCAGTGGGCAGGGTACAATGCTCGCAGAAAAGATGGTCGATGTGGACGAAAGGTTCTGGAGTGGTGATCACGTACCGGAAAACGCAGTGTTGGAAGGCTTCCCACGAGGTGGATCGATGACCTAGTGAGGGTCGCAGGAATCCGATTCGAGACGTACAGAACCGGACGTTACGGCGATACTGGGAGGGGGGGGCTATGTCCAACAGTGGATGTTTTTAGCTGGAATGATGAAGACGATGCTGATATACGTATTTTAAATGTTCGTCATTAAATGTGGATGTTTCAGGGTAGCTCGTGAAATTCATTATTTTTTAATGTTTTGTGCAGATCAGTGTCAAGTTGAATGTTGATGAAAATTAAAAATCATTAGTACAACCCTCTCAGGTCGCAATGGGTAGCGCGCGACCGTCCGGACCGATCCCAAGTCGTCGACGGCGCCTACTGTTCCCACGCGCCTTATGGAGTTGTCAGCAACCGTAGGGGCCTAGCAGGGTCGAAACCTACTAGGACCAAGGGTCTATATCTGAAAGGGAGGCTCGGTTCTGGTATGAAAGGCAACAAAAGAACGGGGTGGGTTTTTAGTCAGTAAAAGTCTGACACTATTTCCCGCTCCGCCCAAGGGCGGGGGATGTCATATGGATGATTTTTATCCCAAAAAAAAAACCCTTCTCTCGTCCCCCCCTCAGACCCCCTCTCAGGTTAGCTAACACTATTTATTTATTTATACTTGTATGCACTAAAGAGTATAGCAAAAGAACTCAAAAAATGTATACAAACTTTTATAAATTCTTTACTGTTGAATAACTTATAGCCATTCAGACTTAAAGCGGGACGAAATGAAAGTCTCTGCTTTTTACTACATGCATATGAATATAATATACGGTACATACACCAAAATAACATTTTTTACAATTTTTGTCTGTCTGTCTGCCTGGGCTAATCTCTGAAATGGCTGGACCGATTTTGACGGGACGTTTTTTTGGCAGGTAGCTGATGTAATAAGGAGTAACATAGGCGATTTTTATTTTAGAAAAAATAAATTTAAAATCCTGTAGTCCACGCGAACGTAGTCGCGGGTATAGCTAGTGATTCCATAAATAGATACGAGTACGGCCGCAAATCATATTTTAATCAACATACAACTTGTTAGTCTTCAGCAGGTAGATATTGGCTCTGCTAGTGGTTTTACTCGCATGAAAATAGAAAATAAATAGCTATCTAATCTATCTAAAAAGGTAAAGTTTTTTGTTTTTTTTTATAGGATGAAAGTACCGGTCCGATTGCTAAAATAAAATCACTAAGAGAAAGCTGTTACATTCCTGTATGACATACGCTACAGGCTATTTTATATACGCGGGCGAAGCCGCGGGCTAAAACTAGTTCAATGATAAAGTAGTATTTTAATTCATTAAACCTCAAGCGAACGCCGACGTTCGCTCTCTCATTGACTTTCTTTTCTGTCTCCTCTTTATAATATTTGTCTAATTTATTAAAATAAATATTTATTAGATTGTTTCAGCCGTTGAAGTTAAAAAAAAACAAAGGGTATCCGCATGTTATTATTTAAAAAGTGTATTTTTCATCAACCTTATTGATACAAACATGTTTCTTTTTTTTGTTTTGGCAGCTTTTGCAATTTCCATTTTTCCTGTTTGAACAGAAAATGTAATTATATTATACATACAAAAAGATATTTTGTTTTCATGTTTATTTGGTTAATAAATGTACATGTTACAGTTTTATTTCTGTGAAATATTAACAAGCCGCAGTAGTATGAGCTACGAGACTCGTAGCAAGTGCTACGAAATTCGTAGCAAGCGCGTAGCAGTTACTTCGTAGTCGAAGAGAAAAATTGCTGCCCTATTTCGACATTGCATCTAATAAAATAAACTACATTTTAGAAGGAACCTAAACAGGTATGTGCATATTGGCTTCATAAAAGCAGTTTCCAGACAATATAAAGGGATGCAAATTGTGCAGAAAGAAGTACAGAAACTCAACAATAATAAATAACACATATTTATATCAAAAATACTGTTTTCAATATGCCCTGTGTGGTCATTAAAAGCGCGGATGGCAAAAATTTAAGATCATAGCAAAATAAAACTAACTTCATTGTAGGTAATAAATTATGTTATTTGTTACTATTGAAAAATATTTATCAATTAAAGGAAATTAAAAAGAAATAAGTTGTACAACATAAATAATATAGGTTGCCTAAAAAAATAACCCATGTGGCTGTCCTTATTTTTTAAAATCAATCTCTTGTCCTCTCGAAAGATAATGTAAATATCGTATTTATACTTAATAGATACGAGTAGATAAAACGAATGTGCGGGAATCGAACCCGTGACCTGCCAATCGCTTAACAACCGCGGCAACCGTGTCGTCAAAATTAGATATTTTACTTTCTTTTTTAATTAAAAGACAAAGTGGATTGGTGATATCCGTCACAGTTATTTATCTGATCTATTGTTGATATAAAATAAGAATGGCACAGGTACTAACCAATATTAATTTAGGTAGCAACTCGTATTTCTTGAAGTGTGACTATAATTAGATATATTATTCATACATAACTTGCTCACAACGCCATCTAGTGTCAAACCAAGCATAGCTTGTGCTATGAGTACTAGACAACTGATAAACATACTTATATATTTTTTTACACCACCTGCTCGATAATGTCGTTTTATACATCATACAAACCTCACTTAAAGCATGTCAAGGGAATAATGAGATTTGAATTTGGAACATTAAAAATTGTCAACATTGTGAATTAAAATGTAGGCGCAACGAACAAGTTGACTTGAAATTCAAACCAAAGAGTATGTAATCACTATGATTCAAACTGGCCACAAACAAAAAAAAAGAAAATAGAAGAAAACGTGCGTACTGACGCGTGACGGGAGCGTTATAGAAAATTGAAACAATAGAATCTTGGAGTAGTAAATTTTGTTTGTTTGAAGAACTTGTAAATACTCGTATAAAGTCTGTCCAATAAGTCATCCAACTTGGGAATTTTGTATAATATTTAATCATTTAAAAAATACTTATATTCGATACTTTTCACATAATTAACCTTGATTATTGAACCCGTGTTGACTACATCAGATTAAATTAAATCCTGATAATTACCCAAGTCGTTTAACTTATTAGACAGACTCTAATACTTATATTTCTCTAGTATATGATTTGGTTGACCAAATTATCTTTTAATTATCTCACAGATGGTGTAAAAAGTAAAGTATGCAACACGGGGATAAAGCTGTCTTTGTCTTGAGCGGCTTGAATTCCTCACTTCACTCAGGTTTCTTTATTAACTCCCTCGCGATGCTCGTGAGTTAATTTTATAAATCCCTCACTGTCGTTCGGGATTAATATCAGCAACCTTCGTTTCGTTCGGAATTCAACATGCCGCCCGCGACTTAAGACACTGCTTTATCCCCTAGTCACATAAACTACTATTTTACACCACCTGCTCGATAATGTCGTTTTACACGTCATACAAACCTCACATAAAGCAAGTCATTATATGCCTAGGGAGATAATGCAGTATGGCCGATCCCTAGGGAATAATGAGATTTAAATTTGGAGCATCAAGAATCGTCAACATTGTGAATTAAAATGTAGGTGCATCGAACAAGTTGCCTCGAAATTCAAACTAAAGAGTATGTAATCACTATGATTAAAACTGGCCACTAACAAAAAAAAAGAAAATAGAGTAAAACGTGCGTACTGACAACGCGGGAGCATTATAGAAAATTGAAACTATAGAATCCTTGAGTAGTGAATTTTGTTTGTTTGATGAACTTGTAAATATAATACTTATATTTCTCTAATATATGATTTGGTCGACCAAATTGTGATTTGATTATCTCACAAATGGTGTAAAAAGTAGAGTATGCAACACGGGGATAAAGCTGTCTTTGTCTTGGGCGGCTTAAATTCCTCACTTCACTCAGGTTTCTTTATTAACTCCTTCGCAATGCTCGGGAGTTAATTTTATAAATCCCTCACTTTCGTTCGGGATTAAAATCAGCAACCTGCGTTTCGTTCGGAATTCAACATGCCGCCCGTGACTTAAAGACACTGCTTTATCCCCTAGTCACATAAACTACTATTAAATACATACATAATATAGATAAATTACAGCCAGACACAAAACAAATGATCGTATCCATCGAACACAAACATTTGTCTTGGGTGGGAATCGAACCTACGAACTGCCGCACAGCAATCAGGGCCACTAAACCACTAGACCAACCGGCCAAATTATAACTCTTACTCATACAGTTCTGGGTGAAAAGAGAGGGAGTATCAGTAGAGGGAGAATAGTAGTTGCTCTTTGCTTTCCTATATATACACCATTAAATTTTGATCGTTTTAATCGCATGGAGGGTCGATCCTATCGATTTGTACAGATAAAATTAAAAATGAAGTCTCTTTTTTAAAAAACTCGTATTAATTTATGCTTGTACGAAATTGCTTACCAACTACCTACAAGTCATTGGACTCGCTCAGCTGACGTTTTCTTAAAGAAATTAATTTCGTACATGCGTAAATTAATACGAGTTTTAAAAAAAGGTACTTTATTATTTAATTTTATCTTTACAAATCGATGGAGTTCCATGTATATGTAAGACCCTCCACGGGATTAAAACGAACAAAGTTTAGCGGTGTATAATATAATCAGCCTTGTTATTGTTCCCACTGCTGGGACTCAGGGCCTTGTCTCTTTAGGAGAGGGTTTTCCCATATATATAGGTAATCGTTAAACATTAAAACCTATTGCCTAGATTTTATCATGTCACATTTATTGTCGAGGGTAACACGTGCCAAAATAAGGCTCTAATATAATATTTACGAAAACCTTGAAATGTTGTATTATATTTTATTAAGTCTGAGTTTGACTGTGTTAGTGTTGCGTGGGTAGTTCAGTTTAATAGTTTCTCAAATAGAACAATAAGTAGGTCAGATTTACCTTTTATTGTTATATTGAAATAGGTTTGGGTTCCAAAGAGAAGTGTTCAGTGTTCTTAGGCCCCTCGCCCGCGGTGACTTTTTGTAGCGATGCTGTAGCGCGTTCGCATCGATACAGTCGTGATGCTGTAACGCGTTGGCTTCGACACAGTCGCGATGCCGTAGCGCGTTTGCATCGATACAGTCGTGATGCTGAAGCACCTTCACATTAATAAAGTCGCGATGCTGTAGCGCGTTCGCTTCGACACAGTCGCGATGCCGTAGCGCGTTTGCATCGATACAGTCGTGATGCTGAAGCACCTTCACATTAATAAAGTCGCGATGCTGTAGCGCGTTCGCTTCGATACAGTCGCGATGCTGTAGCGCGTTCGCTTCGGTACAGTCACGATGCTGTAGCGCGTTCGCTTCGGTACAGTCACTGCGATGCTGTAGCGCGTTCGCATCGATACAGTCGTGATGCTGTAACGCGTTGGCTTCGATACAGTCGCGATGCCGTAGCGCGTTTGCATCGATACAGTCGTGATGCTGAAGCACCTTCACATTAATAAAGTCGCGATGCTGTAGCGCGTTCGCTTCGATACAGTCGCGATGCTGTAGCGCGTTCGCTTCGGTACAGTCACGATGCTGTAGCGCGTTCGCTTCGGTACAGTTACTATGCTTTAACGCGTTCGCACCGATACAGTCGCGATGCTGTAGCGCGTTTGCATCGATATAGTCACGATACTGTAGCGCGTTCGCTTCGATACAGTCGTGATGCAGTAGCGCGTTGGCTTCGATACAGTCGCGATGCAGTAGCGCGTTTGCATCGATACAGTCGCGATGCAGTAGCGCGTTTGCATCGATACAGTCTCGATGCTGTAGCGCGTTCGCATCGATACAGTCGCGATGCTGTAGCGCGTTCGCATCAAAACAGTCGCGATGCTGTAACGGATTGGCATCGATACAGTCACGATGTTGTAGCACGTTCACATCGATACAGTAGCGATTCTGTAGTTTCAAGCGAATTGTCATTTTCTATAGCGCTTGCAAATGCGACTAACGCGTCTTAATAGCGATGCTGTCGCGCATTTAGGAAACGCGTGACATCGTCGCTACAAAAAGTCATCGTGAGTGAGCGGCCTTATGAACAGTATAGAAATCTTTGGTCAGTTGTTTTTGCTGGTATATTTTAATAACCTATTTTGTAAGACAAGTTTTCAAATTTATTAATCGTAATGTAAGCGGATGCTTTTGAGAACCATCAATTTAAAAAAATTCAGCTATTCCTTTGGGCTAGTGCAAGACGAGCCAGGGCTGCAAGATGGTTGGATGGTTGGTTGGTAGGATGGTTGAATGGTTGGATGGTTGGTTGGTTGGATGGTTGGATGGTTGGATGGTTGGATGGTTGGTTGGTTGGTTGGTTGGTTGGTTGTTGGTTGGTTGGTTGGTTGGTTAGTTAGTTGGTTAGTTGGTTGGTTTGCCCTCGACCGTAAAGTGCACCAAAAAAAACACCAACGGGTAGAGAAATAATGAATTAATGGCATAATCTTTGTTGATAATTGTGATTTTATTATTTTGTAGTACGAGTTATCAGTAAGTCATATTCAAGAGTTGTTTATTTATAATCATGTACCTACCCATAGTATGTTGCAAAACGAAAGGCCCGTGGCTTTCGGGGCGTTATGTTTTAACGTTTTTCTAAGTTTATCAATCAGCGATCTATTGTTTTGGTAGCAATTCAACTCATCGAGGTTCAATAGCTCATGGGTGATTTCAGCGTTTATCATCATCATACAAAAACTTTTATTTTTTATTTTGATAGGTTCGCGTTTGACCGCTATCTCACCTGATGGAAAGCGACGATGCGGTCGACGATGGAACGCAAACTTCAACTAAAATCCCGGTAAAATTTTCCTAAACTCGCTTACTTCCTAGCCCCGAGTTACGGTGATGTTTGGATGACATTACCTCGCGACAGCCCGCTGATAGCAGGCCAGCACTCTCATCATTTCCTTCGGGCCATATTCATCCGATCGAACGGGCGAGCGAGGGGCGAACGCGGGGCGAATATAGGGCGAATACGGGGTGAGTGCGAGGCGGGGGGCGGCAATAACCTCTGAGTGCGTGCTTGCTTGAGAGGTATTGCATTTGTTGCTCCAACATTATATGGGTATCTGTTTCGCATGAGTAGGATTAAAATACAGTTAGTTAGTTGTTTATGTTTTTTTTGTTGGGATGTTTAGGGTAACGGATATCATTTTATGCTTTAGCAGGTTTAGTGTTCGTGACGAGATTTAGTAATGATACTGATTATTTTTTTAGTTAAGAAAATCATCCAATGAATCTCTCGCCCTTGGGTAGAGCAGGAGGGCGACCTCTAATGACTAAAATCCCACTCCTGTTCTTTCTATGTCTTCGTTCCAGGGCAGTTAACTTTCGCCCCTGGCCCCAGTAGGCTTCGGACCCTGCTGGGCCCCTACAATTTGCTGACATCTCCTTGATGCGCGCGTGGAAAAATACGCGCCGTCGATGACTTGGTGTCAGTCCAGACGGTTACTGATTCACGATAGTCTATCATCATGGTGACTATCAAGAAATATATAAAACAAACGGTCTTTATCTAAATCTGAGTCACACTAATCATAACTGTGGAGAGTGGATCATTATTTTTCTCTATTGTTTTTTAATAAGCATAGTGGGAACACTATCGCAAAGGAGGAGGCCGAAAGCATCAGGCAACGGCGTTATCGCCGCCGCCGTCGCCGGGATTCTGATCCCGATTTCCGGCCAACGTAGACGCGGGCTTGCGGACAGTGAGCAATGGGTAGCTCACTGTCCGGCCGTCCGGTAACTCTCTGGACTAAGCCCAAGTCGTCGACGGCGCGCCCTGTTCCCGCGCGCCTCAAGGAGTTGTCAGCAACAGCAGGGGCCCAGCCGGGTCGAAGCCTACTGGGGCCAGGGTTATCCGAAAGGGCGCTCGAGCCCCGGTATGAAGGCTAGAAGGAACGGGGTGGGTCTTTTAGTCAGTAAGAGTCTGACACTATCTCCCGCTCCGCCCAAGGGCGGGGAATGTCAATGCATGATTTTTCCCACCATAAAAAAAAAAAAAGTGGGAACACTATAAGGATGATCCTCATAATGTTCTGTTGGGTCTTAGGTCTCCTCTCTAGGAGAGAGAGGCCATAATGAACAGCCGAGTGCGGCTTGGTTGATGTCACATGTCTTCGAGTACTGGATTCTAGGATATGCCAGATTCCTTACAATGTTTTATTTTACCAAGCAGTGTGGTAATGCGTGCGTGGCTAGGTTTAAGCCCACGCCCGAAAATTCATTAGTCGGGATCATTACCACTAGGTCAAGACTGCTCCTATAACACTAAAACAAGTTCAAAACCCATTCAACAACATCGAAATAAACGTAACGTACTTAAGTTATCACCACAAACGACCTAAGTGCTCCCCAATAAAGTACCACGCAATAATAAATCATTTCGGACTGACAAGAAAATTATATCTGCTGACTCATACATTATGCTGTAATTAAATAGGCGTTAATAATTTCAATGTCACTACATTTGTAGGGTTGCCACGT
The DNA here is from genome assembly GCA_929112965.1 of Mythimna albipuncta. NCBI lineage: Eukaryota > Metazoa > Arthropoda > Insecta > Lepidoptera > Noctuidae > Mythimna > Mythimna albipuncta. The sequence continues at coordinate 12,101,648 of OV815977.1, read as the reverse complement.
GTTCCGATTAAAGCAGGACATCTCCCAAAACGGCAGATTTTTTAAATATCCCACGCGCTCAGAACAAATACAAATAGAAGAGCATAAAAGTGATGCTTAATTCAAAAGCAATTTTATCCAGGAGGCCTGCGACAGGAAAATTGGACAAGAGATGTAGTATGTGACGTCACCACCATTGTCACGTTCGTTTTTTAGAAGACAAGTCATAAAAAAACTGGGCAAGTGCGAGTCGGACTCGCGCACTGAGGTTCCATGCAAACTACAATTCCTAATGGATTCTCAACGATTTTTTTTTAATTGTAAAAAAAGTTTTTTTTGTGACTTAAAAAACAAAAAATACTGTTTTCAGATTTATTCCTATACCTGTGCTATAAGTCCTTGCTTTATGTCAAATTTTAGGATTCTAGATCAATGGGAAGTACCCTATGAATTTTTATCTTTAAGACATTCGAAATATGCGTTTTTGCGACATAAACGGCCGTATCTTTTTTATTCGTTAGTTGTTGTTTGTTGTTTGCTTATTGTTGTTGTTTTGTTGTTTGCTGTTGTTTGTTGTTGTTACGTAGTTTGATTTTTTCTCAGCTTAAGGGAACTGCAGACCTGACTATACGGTTTCAATTTCAACTTGAAAATGTTCACGTGTTTCTGAGATAAAAGACGATTCTTGACAGACATATGGATGGACAGACAACAAAGTGATCTTACAAGGGTTCCGTTTCTTCCTTTTGAGGTACGGAACCCTAAAAATGAAATAACCAAAAACAAAAAACCAAAGACAAATTTTATTTGTATTAATAAAAAATCAATAAGTATACGAGAATGTAGAGGGGGATAGTGCTAGTAGGTGATAATCTTGGAGTAAGACAAACAGTTTGCCATTCAACGATGCAGGAGCGCGTTCAATCGGCCAGCTTCACTGATCTTTGGCCATATAGAAGTTCATGGAACCCCATTCCAAAATGGCCTTATCAACTTTTCTAGTTAAACCTCAGTTTCAAGCCCTCACCTTGCAAAAACAGGTTGTCATCTACTAGAAGACTAGTCTAAATTCAGCAGACAAAAAGTAAGTGACTAAATACTGACAAGATTAATGATGAAGAGAAAATAAAAAAGGCTAAAAGGATTGATGTCAGCGATAGTGTACATCATCAGTTATTATTTTTACATTGAAACGCGTCATTGACGGGTTGAGCTGCCAGTGGTTCATTTTTTTTAAGCTATTGCATAGCTTCTATCGCGGGCCTTGAGCGTGGAGACCGAATCCGAAATTCCGTAACGAAAATAACCTAACACCCCCCACTCATTTGTTTTTTGAGCGTGGTGACCGATAAGAAAACAAATGAGTGAACAATCAATCAAAATTCAATTCAATGTGTGAAAGTGTAACTTCAATTAATATAAAAAAAAAACAATGGAAAAAAAAATACTGCATAAATAAAATAAATAAATAATTATAATTGCATAAGTTAATGAAAATGTTATGCAATAGCTTTACGGCGGCAGTCCCCGAGTGCCACACGTCTTTTTTTTATATTGAGATGAGTCATGGACGGGTTGAGCTGCCAGTGGCTTATTTTTTTTTAATTACTTTGTTTTCATTACATAATTACGCTCAGACAAGAGAGGTAACAAAAAATATGTAAACAAAATTTCAGGTTACTTATAATATGGTTTCATAGAGTGTCCATGGAGTTTCTTGCTCGTTGTTTTCCACACTTTGGAACGTGCAATTTATATTCACTTTTTTTAGATTGATTGACATTTGACTATTCAAAAGTGCCTGCGAATAGTTTATTTGAAATAAATACTTTTGATTTCATTTGATACGGATGTAGGTATCAGAATAACATTTAAAAATTTGCCTTGGCTCACATCACGTCACAACACAGACACAGTGTTAAAATTCAATTAAATCACACGTAATTTAATTAGTAACAGTAAATAACATGACAAAAATGAAATATTTGTCATGTTGTATTTATTTAATAATAATACAACAGTTTGGTTTAGGTATGTTTCAATTAGAAAAATATTAAATAAAATCCGACTAAGTGCGAGCCGGATTCATACCGTTTGTAGCAAAAAATTACAACAAAATCACTTTTTTTTCTATGGGACCATACAAGAAAAAACAAATTAAATATTATACATATTAACATATGCGCAATATATGCGTATTTATATATTATTATATGTTATTATTATTACTGCGCATATTTATTTTATCCAGTTTTTAGTATTCTGTAATAGCGGCAAAGAAATACATGATGTATTTCTGTTGCCGCTATAACAGAATACCGTGAAAATTTCAACTATCTGGATATCACGGTTCATGAGATACATCCTAGGGAAAGACAGACGGGTAGCGTAGTCTTAGCAATGGGTAAAAACGGGACCCTATTTTTACCCATTGGCTAAAAATCCTAAAAATTAAAACTAATCATTCACCAAATATAAGTTTTTATGATTCGCTTTGTACTTAAAAAAAAAACCAAAAGTAAACTAAAATATCAAAAATTTATCCCGAGTTTCGAGTAATAATACCTGGCTACCCTTTTTGTAACGGATAAAATGAAGCGAGCAGGGAATAAATCACTGGCGCCTGTTGGGAAGCAAGAACAAAAATATATATATAAAAAAAAAAATGCCACCACGAGAACCGACGTGTCGAAAATATTAACTTGAACATTTGAATTCTTTATGATCAGTAAAAAGAAAGATTTGAATCGCAAATGTGTTCGCATTTTAATCAAACAAGCAGTGAAATGGTCGCAGATTTAGTCTTATTATATTTAAATATTTTACAATATTTCACACTTCGCTACCTCTGGAAGGGAGGGTATAAACGATGATTGGAAAATTGCAGGCGTAGGTTATTTATTGATGTTTAATATTTTTTATTGCATTTATTTGGAGAAAGGCCTTTGCCCAGCAGTGAGTATATAGCTTAGCAATAATAATAATAAATGTTGTCGACAAGTGGGATGTGGACTCAGAGATCATTGTACCGATAGTCGTGTCTGGCTTAATAGCCAATAGCCTCGACCAACACCTTAGGATGTTCTCGTTAGGCGGCTGGTTCAACGGCTTGATTCAGAAAGCTGCACTTCTGGACACGGCTCGTAATGTTGGGAGTTTCCTTTCTCTGAAGCCCTGTAGCTTGGATCTTGCTCCTGATAGGTAGGTACTTTAAGGTAGGCTACTTTACAATTTTTTATATATTTTTTTATTATTTTCTCCATTTAAAAAGTTTAAAGAACAAATAAAGAGAATAATAATTTGCCGAAGAAAATAAATGGAAAACGTATTACGTTACTTCAAACAGTTTCAAATCGACTTAGAAAAAATATATTCCAAGTATTTATTTAGTATTAAAGAGGCTTACGTTAAGTTCCAGCGACACAAACAAGCTCAACCAACGAGTTTCTTGTAAGAAATACAATTTAACTTCCTCGTGAACACAAAATGTTTCATTTGAAAGCGTTTCCTGAAGGATTGTAACAAATTGAATCTCACGCCGGCTCAATCCTTTATTTCATCGCCTCTTTAATGGGAAGAAAAGATTATTAATCGAAAATTTTCCATCTTAGTACGAGACCATCTATTTGGATTTGTCAAAGGCGAGGATTTTGTTCCTAAATCGTTTTGTTTTGTTTCTTATTGTAACTGGTGATTGACGCGCCTTAAACTAAAGATGCCTTGAATTAGGGATTTTGTCTCTAAGTTTTTGTTAACGATTGGAACCTTTACGATTGGAAAGTAATAATACTAAATAATAGGTTTAGGTTTAAAGAATCTTTATTTCTCATAAGAACATCATTGTGTTTTTTTTTTAAATTGATGCTTGACTGCATTCCCACCTGATGGTAAGCAGTGCTGCAATCTCTGATGGTAAGGGGCACTAGTATACTCACATTAAATTTAAAATTTAAGATAATAAATGGTCGTCTAATGGCGAAGCATGCAATACCTGTACGTACGATCACAATAAAAAAGGGATTAGGCTTAAAACGTAATACAACGATACAGTATAATAAAGAGCAACAAAATCGTTGAGAACAAGCATGTAAGTACATCTAACACCATATGATACAATTAACTGTACCTACTTGCTACATATGCAGGCCAGGCGTACGCAGAAAAGTGTCTGACTTAAAATCAATGTATTTTTGTTATACAAATATTTGTACATTTTCATGAGCAAGCATATTCGTTTTAAATACACATCAAGAAATTAAAAAAACAACGCAATAACAATAAAACGTTAAAAAATATGAAAAAATAGTAGCCCACAACCTTGCGAGTAAAGTCAAAATACTAGAATTGATTAATTTATTATTTTCGTTCATTACTTTTTTGAATTTTTCAAAGTTCAAATAAAATATTTGTGGTTGTGTCATATTTTCATGCGATATTTAACATGCCTTTAATCTATTAATATTTATTTACTATTTACAGCGCATCAATTAATTAAATAAACACACTCAAATTAATGACAAACAACAATATTTTATAATTAACCATTCAGCCTTGTTTGTCCACCTCAATAATTTGCTGTATTTGCACACACCTCAAATTAATAAAATATAAAGTATTTTACATGAATGTTTTATATATAGTCTGATATTTTGTTGCTTGTATTTAAATAGTAAACTATTGGTTGATTGGTCAGCGTTCGACTCTCATTAAAAATAAACAATATCATGATTTTGAAGATATCGTGCTTTTTTCAGCCTTTTAAATCAGTTAAAAATCATACAAAATAAATCACTAATTCGTCAGTGATCACATAGTTCAGTCAGATTTCAGTAAACAAATATGGACGAACTGGGCTCATACAAATGGACAAACAAAACGGACTGCCCAAGGGCCCTATTCAGTTACAAACACGTAAAATCAAACACGATAATTTAGATGAACGAGTTATTTTGACAGCGGACCTATTTTGCAGAGAGTTATGAACGCACAACTCTGCTTACACCCGCTCCTGGGGATACCCGGAGGATTTAGCGTGAAGATTGTACATCGTTATGATATTGTTTTGAAAACAAAGCTAGAGTTTCTCAGTACCTAGCTAATTATATTTTATTATTGTTTCTAGGAAATGTGTTAGTTCATTATAAAAATTGGCAAACAAAATAATATACCCTTAATTTAATGGTCTAAAAAACATTTATTTCTATACGTAAAACGGAATTCTCAATGACAGTACATACATGAGAGAGATTACCCTATGCGATAAGATCGCCAATTGTATACTTATTTTATAAAAGTTTATTCTGTTCACATTATGAAGTGACACTATAGTATCTTCTTCCTCTAATACTCATTTCTCACTTTATCTATTCTCGTCACTGATAGATATGAGAGACGACAGAAAAACAAGAGGTCTCAATGCAGACTGGTTTATTGAATGAATGAATGAGTGATTAGACGAAAACACCACAGACATAACAGTCACATCACACGTTCATCCCACAATAAAAATAAATACATGTAAAATTAACTCAAACTATTCAAGAAACGCTTTAATTTCAAATTCGCACAAATGAAACTAATCACGGAAAACCCAAATCCGAGTTAGAACTAAAACTATCTGTTCGCAGGTAAACAGTGCACACTCGTTCCGCGAGATACGCAAGAGGAATTCCTCAGCTCAAATAACTGAATACCGAAGGCATGTTATATTTCGCAATTCCCCACAACGGCCAAACTACGTAATAATATTGTGCTCGGGCCGCATTCGGGGTAGAATCATCGATAGTCATTATCGGAAAAGCGGGTTTAAGAGCCGTCCCAGCCCCGGCGGGACCTTTACGGAGGTCTCATCCCGGCGCGTTCGATAACTATGCTAATGTTATTTGCACCAGTGGGTTTGAAAACGACGGCATCCACTAACTTGGCATTCCCAAGAACACAGGGCTCCCTAAAGGTAAGGTTTCAGAATGAAACATCTTACTTTACGACCCGTAATACCATATTGTGAAAAGATTTGCTATTTACCCAACGTACCGGGGCTCGGGGCACCTTGCGGCCATATTAGCAATAGTTACCGATCGCTGCGACTAATCCATGGACGTAAGTTCTGATAGCATCGCTTAGTGTCCCAAGGCGAGTTACATAATGGCTCATTTACATTATACGTTGTCCCGCATGTGTTAGATTTCGTTAACGACTTTCATGAGTGTTGGAATCGCTTGCAATATTCAGAGAAGTGCGACGGAATTGTAATTTTAAATATATCAACGGTATTGTCGGACTGTGAGTCGATATTTGGGAGTCTCTGGGGAGTAAACAAGGTGAGATGGAGATGTCTGTAACAGCTCTATTAAGTCGATATTCGTATTGCAGAAATCTGTTTGAGATTGGTTAAACGAGGGGTCGTTTATGTTTCATTTGTAGTATTCGGAGGTGTAATCGTGGTGGGCGTTTAAGCGCGTAATGTAAATGAGTCATTACACGGGCGTGCACATGCAATTGAAGGCATCGACACAAATGAAGCTCGCTTAATGACATGCACGTGTCGGGGACACCTGCCGCTGCGGCGACAACATCGCTTACGTAACGATACGTGTTGCATGCCAATGCCCTCAAGTTATTCGTACTTATAAATTATTTATGTTCCATCATTGGAAATTTACCTACTTAGTGCACAATTAATTTGGCATTTTCAATCATTAAAAAAGGGTGGTTCTGTGTGTACTTTATGCTGAGCGTTCGGCTATTTTGTGCGGATGTGACGCATATCTTCATTAAATAAGATTAATAATAATTTCTTTCAAAGACAACATTTTGATCCACATTATATGTTACTAACATACTACACTTATTTTTATGTTAGTTCAGAATTTACTAATTTGTTATTGTTCCCTTAATATAAATTACGTATTAAATTGAATTCAATATCGTAGAATTAAAATATAAAATAAAAATATCACTTAGTTAAATGCACTAAACTGCTTAGTTTGTGCTTACAAATCCGTGGTACTGCTGCCAAGTTCAAGAAAATATTTTACACTGTATTAAAATGTCATAATCTAATGATTATGTTTGATACCTAGTTTTGAGACAGCGTCATTTTGCGTAAATAAACTGTTTTTCTTCCTTTCATAAAGGGTTAAATTTTCAAACATTTCCGCACTTTTAAACGACTTTCAAATCTCCGTAATTCAAACAAAGTAAATCCTGGCCGGCAATAAAACACAAACATTAACCGTATCAGGAACAATAGTAATCAATTTAAATGTATCAAAGCGAAACAATAAAACAGTTCAGCTTGCCTAAGCATTGTGTGTGGAATAATAAAAGAGAGCCCATCTGTACCGTTTATGTCCCCACGTACCGCGCACTATTCTGGAGATCGAAAAAGTTTTCCAATAGCTGAGTCTGATGGTAGAAAATAGTTGGCTACGGGAACCTGGAATGTTAGTTTTATTGTAGTCACCACTCTTGGGCTATTGAGTGTGCGTCGGGCCGATATTCCAGTAATTATTTTATCTGTGGTAGCCGTTGGAAGTTGTTCGCTCTTGGAGATAGTCAATGATAGTTATAAGTTGTTACGGACGTGTTGTTTGTTTTTATTTTTGACAAATGCTCGCTGTGCGTTCCGAAAGAAAATATAAATAGAGTAAACTTCATATTGTACCTACACTAAACACTAGGTATTTTTACACACGACTTTCACTCTGTTTTTAGTTCTAACGGAGGTCTTATCGCTGATATACAAAAACAGTCGACCTGTGTAAACTAACATAACATAAAAAATAATACTATTTTTTTATTAATGATTTTAATATCAAGCTTTTAGGTACGCGAAGATAAGCTCCACGCCTCTACCCCTTCCGGAGACGCCCCGGGCGTTTGAAGCTGCAGGTAGACAGGCGTGGGCTTGTGGACGACGAGCAATAGGTAGCTAACCGTCCAGCCTTTCGATAAGAATCAAGCCTACATCAACGGAGCAATGTTTTAAACGTGTGCCTTAAAGATTAGATTTCAGCAAAATTGATGAGTCCAGTAAGGGCCATCGCCTTCGCAAAAAGGGAAGAAACTGAAGAAACACTGGGTTTTAGTCAATAAATTTCCTACACTCCCTCCCTCTCCACCATAGGAATGTTTCATGAAAAAAAAAAGATATAATTATTCATTCTCTTGTCTCGGATATGTGTGTAGAAAACAGTTTACGCACATACTAACAATCTGCAAGTATATAATCATACATACAAATCAAAAAACAAACTTGCCGTCGTTTAATCAAATATCTATATAAACGTAATTTCTCTTGGCTCTATGATTTGTCTATTAATGTGTGATAATGCCTATTTCTCATTACAACACCTCCGAGAGCCTTATCGGTGGAATTAGGTCTTACTTAGCCTTATTCGTGGAAAATTTGTGGCTACGTACTGAGTATGAGAGTATCATTAAAATGCTATGATTTTTTTTCTAGTGTGTTTTAAATATTACTAGCTTTTGTAGTAAATAATTAGCATAGCATAGTCGGCCTTATAATGTTCCCATTGTTGGCACTCAAGCCTCCTCTCTAGGAGAGGGAATGAGCCTTAATCCACCATGCGGACCTAGTGCGGGTTGGTGGATGTCACATGTCTTCGAATGTTTGGTTCTAGGACATGTCGGTTTTCTCACAATATTTTCCTTTACCGTTTTGAGAGCAGTGGTAATGAAATAAATTAAACAAACAACATGTACATAATTGCTGCAAGATATATTAATGCGAAATAAAATAAATATACCACTATAAAATTAAAATAAACTTAACACCAGCCACATTTTAGGTCCCTTCAAAATAATTATTAGTCAGTAAGATCACCATCTTTATTCAGCAGCTAGTACATAAATATTCAAAGAGCTTTTCATAACATTAAGCTAAACATTTGAAACGGATAGTTGGAGTGGTTCCAGGTTAAATAATGAAAATGGTTTTCGGTTCAGCGACAAGGCTCCTTTGTTGAATAACCCTGAAAGTGATAGTCTAAGTTTAATTTAGCCAAATAAAATATGGAAATAGAGGCTTTTTTTCAGTGGGTAAAAATCATCCAAATGACATCCCTCGCCCTTTGGGGTGATAGTGTTAGACTCTTACTGGTTAAAAAACCCATCCCGATCCCTCGTTACCGTTCATACCAGGGCTGAGCCTTCCTTTCGGAAATAGACTATAGCCCCAGTAGGCTTCGACCTGCTGGCCTCTACAGTTGCTGACAAATTCTTGAGGCGCGCGGGAACAGTGCGCGCCGTCGACGATTTGGGCTTGGTCCGGACGGTTACCAGACAGTCGTACAGCAAGCTACCCATTGTTCACCATCTGCAATCCAGCAATCTAAATAAAGGTGTGGTGGATACCCAAAGTAATATCGCTAAGCCCTTAATATCTGAGGCCATGGGTTTTCTTCTGAAAGGGCAACCCGGGGTCCATCACAAAGCAAAATAATAATAAAATAACAGTATTCCACAATTATCACACAACGCCGTAAAATCCCAAGCCAAGCAGAGCTTGTGTTATGAGTACTAGACAACTGATAAACATACTTATATATTTCTAAATACATACGTTGTCAGCAAACCATAAGGGCCCAGCAGGATCGAAGCCTACTGGAGCCAAGGATCTTTTTCTGAAAGGAAGATTCGGCCCCGGTGCGAAAGGAAACGAAGGAACAGGAGTGGGTTTTTAGTCAGTAAAATTCTGACACTATCTCCCGCTCCGCCCAAGAGCGAGGGATGTCATTAGATGATTTTCCTTCCTAAAAAAATTATAAGCAGTTTCAAAACTTAGATGAAAGTTAATAATGATGCGAGTAAATGAGATGATGTCTTCTTTACTAAATACTTTGCTTGGTGTCTGTTACCTGTTAAACAGACTTAGCGAAGAAACTGCGGCAACCCTATTGGATTACGTTTTTCAAACTTAGAAGAGTGAAGGGTGGGTGTCGTTTGTAGGGTTGTTACTGTTTATAAAATAATTATAATCATTAACGTGACAATACCGCCAGTCTTTTGGTTATACTTCTAGGGGGCAACCCTGCGGAGGAATATTTTGACACCATATTTAAAGATGTTTATAGAGGTTTAAAGTATAGTATAGACGGCCTTTCCACTGTTGGAAATCAGGCCGCCTCTCTAGGAGAGGGAATGGGTCGTAATGATACACGGGGCCAGTACGGATTTGTAGATGTCAGATGTCTTCGATTTTTTTTCTTCTAGGACAGGCCGGTTTCCTCACGATGTTTTCCTTTACCGATTTGAGAGCAGTGGTGACGAAATAAATTACACAAAATAATGCGCCTGGCTGGGTTTGGACCCGCGACCTACAACTCGTCAGTCGGGGCTATTACCACTCGCCCAGAGGTATTTAGTACACAGTTATTTAAGTTCTTTATTTATGTATAGATTAAATAGTACATTGTTACACTAGGGGTGAAAGTAACTCATTTCGTCCCGAGAAGGAGTTGGCGGGCGAGCGAAGCGAGGTCGCTAATTCGAGGGGTTAAATGGGTTACTTTCACCCCGAGGTAAACACTGTGCTTTTCATTACGAATACGAGGAAACTAAAAATATAATAAAAAGTTTGTAAAATCTGAGTCGTCGTACCTATGATTTTAAGTAGGTATTTTTCTTCTGGTTTAGGCGGTAAAAGGTATTCCACTACTGCTTTAGCCTCTTCTCTTATGAAATTAGGCGTTAAATCACTATTTTACTCTGATAAACATAACGTGTTAATACAAATCTCTGTTGTACGAAAACGTAAACAAAACTCGAAAAAACCAACGACTGATTGCCATTTTCCCGCCATTTTGTTTTGTTTTTTTTTTCTGCTGCCGGCCAGCTATTCAGCCTCATTAATGAAAAATTTGAAATTATTTGTAAACTTTTAAAAATAAATTATTTTAAAGAAATAGTTGAACAAATAAATAAATAACATTATTTAATTAAAACTTAATTGTCTTTAAGTTATTTCAATTTTATATCGTGCTGTGATTGACTGGCTGTATGGAAAATTGGAACGTGGTTCAATAGAAACGTAAAGATAGAACTAGTTTTTTTTAAATAATTTGACAGCTGTCAGTTGTAAAGTAAAACTCCCTAGGGATGAAAAGTATCACTTTCAGCCCGCTCCTCAGGCAACTTCAGACCCACTTTCAGAGTATGAGTAATGAAAAAGTATTTTTAAATTATATTATAACTAAAAGTTTACTATACCAAGGTACATAAAATTTCTCTCACAATCATTTTTATTTATTAAGACAAACCTAAGTACCAAAAAAGTAATAAATAAAACTTCTTTGTATGATGACGGAAATTTCAGTAATAATATTTCGTGGAAAAAAAACCGGCCATGAAGGGTTCCATAGCAGCGAGTAGCATAATATAAAAGTTCTTGTAATATGTTGTAACTTTGATCGACGTTTTAATAATAGTGTATTTTTTTCAGTTTATGACGCATTAAAAAAAAACTACTTACTGGATTTCGTTCAAACCAATTTTCGTTGGTAGTTTTTATAGTAATGTACATCATATATTTTTTTTAGTTTTATCATTCTCTTATCTTGGAAGTTAGAGGGGGGGGACACACATTTTACCACTTTGGAAGTGTCTCTCGCGCAAACTATTCAGTTTAGAATAAAATGATATTAGAAACCTCAGTATCATTTTTGAAGACCTAAAAAATTTTTTGAGTTTCAGTTCTATGTATGGGGACCCCCAAAATTTATTGCTTTCTTTCTATTTTTGTGTGAAAATCTTAATGCGGTTCACAGAATACATCTATTTACAAAGTTTCAACAGTATAGCTCTTATAGTTTCGGAAAAAAGTGGCTGTGACATACGGACGGACAGACAGACAGACAGACAGACAGACAGACAGACAGACAGACATGACGAATCTATAAGGGTTCCGTTTTTTGCCATTTGGCTACGGAACCCTAAAAAGGTCAAATCAAGAACCTTAAACTGATCACCTTAATAAATTCACAAAAATAGTAAAAATCTTGCAAATAAGGGTTAAAAACATATTTATGCGTAGTTAGTTATTTATACATAAGTAAATAATAAGAGGAGAATGGCAAAGAAGGAACAGGAGTAGGTTTTTAGTCAGTAAAAGTCTGACATCTCCTTCCCCTCCCCTGTCGCTTCGCCCAAGGGCGGGAGATGTCCTTACATGATTTTTCCTACCTAAAAAAAAAGATTCTGGTGAAGAAAGGTTCTGAAGAACTTCTAAATACAAGGCGCACAAGATCAGTCTTCGATACTGACTTGCGATAGGTACTTACCTACTTGAGTCGTTTGTCTACTGAGGATATTATCTGAATGAATGATTAAGTACTATGTTTCTCGGCAAAGTTTACACAATCTTCATGGCGATCTACTTCGATGGCGATATTCTCCATCAACTCAATAAAATCATCATCGGCCTTTATAAAGAAGAGGGAATGGGCCGTAATCCACCGGTTGATGAATTTCACATGTCTTCGAATTTTTGGGTCTAGGGCATGCCGGTTTCCTCACGATGTTTTCCTTCACCATTTTGAGAGCAGTATTGATTAAATTACACAAAGTAATGTGCCTGGCTGGGTTCAAACCCACGACCACAACTTTAAGTTGGGGCAGTTACCACTCAGCCACTGCCCTTCAAAAATGATGAAAATTTTCACTTCCAGGATATGATCCAAGTGATTATAATCCGCTCGTTCGTTTCTGAACTATCACAATAAAATAAACCGATAAATTGCCTGCTTTGTTTCTTTCCACCACATCTTTACGCTTATCCACTTACTTCACTGTTTCAATGCCATTACGATTTAAAGACCACTTTATAAGACCCCTTAAAATACCCTCAGACATTGAATCATCCAGGGTAGGCACCATACGTCATGATACACGCAAACACGCAAACGCGCCGGAGGGAATACACTGCTTCCTACCTCACGGGCATATGAATGGATTATTTATCAATGGAATATCGATGGCAAAGAATTTACAAGATTTAGGGGGAATGAGGTAATGGGAAATGCTTTTTGGATCGAGAGGGGAAAAGCCGTTTTGTCGAATGTAATAATTTAAATGTTGTAATCGTGTCCCTTTTGCCAATATACGATTCTGAAGAGTTGGGTTTTTTGTATGATAATAAAGCAGTGCTTGACTGAGATTCCACCTGATGGTAAGCAGTGATGTAATCGTTGATGGTGGGGCTTATTATTAATTTATGAATTCCTAAGCGAACGCCGACGTTCGCGCTGTCATTGACTTTCTATTGTGTCTCTAATTGACGGTATTCGGCGGTAATTAAAGGTTAAGTGCCGGTTCTCTCTAGCCTTATGAGGTTTGAGAACGCAATGCTGGCAGAAAAATTGTATTTTTTTTTCATTAAAAAAAAGGCTTTTATCTGTGAATATTTACGATGTCTCTAACACCGAAAATCAAGGAGTGGTCCATGATTAATTTAGAAACTTCGTAACACACAGAGTACTCACAACTTAGCTTCTAAAACAACTGGGTCACCACAAGAACTTTCCTAAGAGATAATCATAGTAATTAACTGTATTCAGTTCACGGACACGCGATAAAAAAAACCTCGTTACTTGTCTACAATTGGGTGATAAAATCCCTCAATCCATTTTCCCTCATCTTGATGAACACACAAAAAAACAAACCGACCCCTCACTTGATTAGCAAAAATAACTACATTGGTCGGGAAAGCATTAGCAGTGTACACCACGTTACCATTTAGATCGGCTTACCCGAATCCGGCTTGTTCGGCACGCTGCGCCATGAATACAAAGGATCCCGAGGTTGCGAGGTTGTGCCATACACATGCCAGCCTCCCCGGACCTTATGGTTCCGCACTATGGGACCATTTACCTTAACATACCTTTTTGAAAACGTGGACCTGTCATAAAAGCGAACGTTCCAAAAATGATATATTTAATTTATATGGGTGGAAGTAGTGGGGTGAGCACTCTGAAGCGCGTATCGTTTGGATCCGGTTGTCTGGGAGAGGCGTTCGGCAGTGCGATATGAATGTAAAATGGTCTCGGTTTTGTTCCCATTTGTGCTTGGGTGGCAATAGACGCATGTAGCTAGAATCTCAAGGTGTTCCGTACTATTGGACTGCTTATGTTGCGGTTCTAAATCGTACTGTCGAGGAAAACGGGTTTAGTACTAAGACTATTTTATTAAATTGTCAGTAAGTAAAACGAATTTCTATTTTTGTATTTTGGTTTATCAAAAATTCAAGTAGGTATAATCTATCGATATATATTACGTACTTACTACGCTCAAGATTACGCGTGCCGAACACTCACTTCAATCGACTCAGGTGTATCTAATATGTGAACGAAACGCGTAAGTGACACGAAATTCATAGCGCTTAAGGGCCAAGCGCCCGAAAAGTGCCATAAAACAGTGTTTTTCTGAGGTCTACTCCTCCGTAACGGCTAGGTCAATTGGTTTGAAAAAAAAATGTTTATTATAAATTCATGAACAATAATATCAACATTTGATTTTTTCGTGCAATGAATACTTTTGTCAAAAAAAAAAAAAAAAATTAGCAATTTCGCAACTTTTCGCAACTTTTCCTTACTCCTTCGAAACGGCTTGGACCTTTAGAAACATTTTTACACATAAAAATTGGTGGTTAAATATTCGTCAAAGTGAACATTGCATATGTAAATCAATCAATATCTCTTAGAGAAAATGGATTTAAAGCGCTTTCCGGGCGCTGCTGGCCGTAAATAAATGCACAGATTTGCGTACTGCCGCCTAGGCGAGTGCGATAATTTCGGTCAGATGGTTCAAGGGACTATACGCCTTAAGACATTTTGGTGGCGAATAAAAGTATCCTCTAAAAGCTATCATAGTGTTGTATGATTAAATAGTTTTGTTAGACGGCAAAATGCCAAAATACCCTTTCAGTATGTTGACAAATAGTTTCCATGAACATGCTTGTCTATCACTAGAATTTGAGTCGATGGTATAATACTGACTGGCCTGTTGGTCTAGTGGTTAGTGGCCCTGACTGCTATGCCGGAGGTCGTGGGTCTGATTCCCACCCAGGACAAATGTTTATGTGATGAGCATGATTATTTGTTCTGTGTCTAGGTGTAATTTTTCTATAATATGTATGTATTGAGAAATATATAAATATGTTTATCAGTTGTCTAGTACCCATAACACAAGCTCTGCTTAGCTTGGGACTAGACGGTGTTGTGTGGTAGTTGTGGAAGATATTATAATATTATTATAATCTATAAATTATCTCACCTACTGAAAACTCCCAAAACAATTTCATAAAATTAAAATGTTTGGATACCCACACAAAGAATTAAAACATGACAGCTTCCAAATTCAAAAACAATGAACAAGATTAATTACACCTAGTAGAGACTGTTTATTTTAACTAAGATTCCAGGTAACCCGAGTGACCTTACCTGTACTTGTCAACAAAGCCTTACACACCTCACTGAACTCAGATATTCAGCTTAGAGCCTACGGATTACCAAATTCAGTCTGGAACCTACATTGTATTGCGTCTTCAGGTACAAACGATTATACGCCTTAAGTCTGCAATACCTTGATATTGTAGCATTGAAAATAGCTTGCAATCCTCTCTGAATAACCCGTCCTGTGTCTTTGCGAGGGTATAGGATGTTGAAAATAATAATAACAAAAAAAACCTTCATTTATTGTAGGACTAGTACTTAACAATAATACAGATTTTTAGCTGAACATATTCCCAGTTCGTAGCCTTACTACATAAATATAACTGAATTGTTAGTAGGTAAATCGCCTAGTTTTGGAAGAGCAGAGTGCCCTAACACAAGCAAGTTTTGCTTAAAAGGTCACTTTAACCTATAGATGTAGTACAAATTTTGTGAATTGAAAATAAATTATTTTTATTTGTATAATATTTTTGTTTGGTAATTTTCTTTTGTTGTAAGTTTTTAATTGTTGATATGTCATCGTCACTTTCTGACAGCAGAGATAACGATCATTAGCTCTGCTGTCAAAAAGTGACGATAAATTTGACGACGAAGCACGCTGGCCTGGGGTGTTATTCTCTATTTCTTAGAGATGCCCCTTTACATTGGATTGTTAATTCAATGTATTGCGCTCACGACTCGTCGCTGTGCCAGCGCTGCGTTTTCTTAGAGAATAGCGGCCCTGGAAGAAACCTATTCAATCTTGACGTAGGTAACCCATGGAATACTTAGCATTTAACTTATTTTCGAAATTTACAGACTAGTTTATGAAGAATTTCTTATTTATATTTTTGGCTAAATACACTACAAACATAATACTTAATATGTAATATTTTTTTTACCTCTTACCGCTCGCCGCCCCGCGCTTAGCTACCGCTCACAATGGTAAGACCGTGAATGGGCCGTTACGGCTGATGCCTGTTAGGGCTGCATCTTGTTCTAAAGGAGTTACCGTGGCATCGAAAAAAGAGCAACTAAAGGAGCACTGTCGATTCAGTAAAATTCTGACACTCCTTCATACTCTTCTGAAAGTGGGAAAAGTCAGTTTTTGATTTTTCACATAAAAAGCAATTGTGGGTAAAAGTTAATGTAAATAAAATTATGCCCTGATAAAAACTTTTAACGTCATGATTGTGCTTGTATTATTTAAGACTACGAATAATTTCATTAAACCCCAAACGAACCCCGGCGTTTGCGCATCTATTGTCTTACTTTGTGTCTCAAATTAACGGTATCTGAAAGGTTAAAATAGAAGTTTGCTGGATAGCTGATGCTACTCAAAAAGTTACCACTGATTATAAATGAGACTGAAATACTAACTGAGAGAAGGATGTATTTGCCGCATGCCCAACAAACTGTGGGCTAAAGTAGCATGAACAGCGAAACGGGGCCACGAAGAAAATAGCGTTACGAACTGGATAGATTTCTCCAGAACTGGAAAGAGGATCTATAGGCTTCTGAAAGTTGAAAGGAATGGAGGGGGGCTTTTATACAGGAGTAGGACGGTTTCCTTGCGTGATCACATCAGAAATGAAAATATCCGCTGGAAAACCAAGGTTATAGACACAGCCCAAAGAATCGCCAAACTTAAATGGCAGTAGGCAGTCCACTTTGCTCATAGGCCAATGTCCAACAGTAGACGCCTTTAGGCTGAAATGATGATGATGGAGATGACTATGGAACAGGCAGCAAATAATTATTTATTAAACTAAAAGCATTTACACTTTCCCTAATTTTATTTAGCATGTAAGTGTGTTTGCTCATACATTGAGTAACAGTAACTAAACTGGCACCAACACCACCAACATTATCTATTGTGTTGCAAGCATATCTTCGCATTTACTGACACAAAGCGCGTCCGTTCGCGTCTTCAATCCAACATAGTCACGAATGTTATCTCGTGTCTTCATCATGCAGTGTGATTCAGGTATGCCACGATGTGGACAAAGCTTAATGTTTGACCTTTCATGCTCACTCAAATGTCTCACTGATGGTCGCGTGTGTTAGTTCATTCAGTGCCCTTCGAAATGGTTGAGGTAAATGTGGTTGCTACACGCGTAATATTTGTGAGTGGGGGGCCCTTAGTTGAGACTTTTCTCTTGTTAATGGACTAGACTTATCTTCGAGAGTCATCATCATCATCAGTGCAGCTGAAAGACCTCAACTGCACGTCACCTACACCGGCCTTCACGCACAAAACGTTTTGGGAACACATGTCACATGTCTTAGAATTTTTGATTCTAAGAGATGCCGGTTTCCTCACGATATTTTCCTACACCGTTTTGAGAGCAGTGGTTATGAAACAAATAAAAGAATAATTTTATCAAAATAAAAAAAACTTGTTTGTCCGTTTGAGATTGGTTTTTACCTCTTCTTCTTCCTTGCCTTATTTCTTTATTTAGGCTCGGCTCTGCTTGTCTTTAGGCGCCAGGATAATCTGTCATGGGTTGTCTGTGCGTCCAGCTGAGCCCGTTCCAGATCTTTGGACACGGTTTTCCACCACGTAGCTAGAGGGCGCCCTCTTCCTTTTTTTCTTTCCGGGATCGCTAAGGCCTTCTTTTCAGGATACTCTTCGTCCCTTCTCATGACATGTCCGAACCAGCGGATTCGTTTTTCTGACAACTTATCAGCTTTGAAAGAGTCTCTGATGACCTTATCGAGTCTCGTAACGCCCGCTGACCATTGTAACATTTTCATTTCATTGACGTGCAGTTTGTTCTCGTGAGTCTTTTTCATCTTCCAGCTTTCAGTGCCATATAGCATGGCGGGTCTGATAGCCGTTTTGTAGACTTTGCCCTTAGTTAGATTAGATTGATTTTTACCTAAAGATATCAAATAGAAGGAAGCTAATGTCATCATCATTCAGCCAAAACCTTACTGATTAGTTGCAAATGGTCTTGGAGACCATATCCAACTAATCAGTATAAGCATCATTTTAACTATCGGATTTACGCTTTAAGTATTCAGCAAATTCCAACGACCTATACCTATGAGGATTTGGCATCCAGGCTGCCGTCAGACGGACTGCATCGCAGCAACCGCACGCAGTCCATATATTCAACTACATGCAGTTTGATCTGACTTTGCGCGGTTGGCGCCACGCATCTAGCCCAGGAGCTTACTGTCTGATTTGATCTTTAAGTGCCTCAAAATAAGTTGACAATGTCTATGTGTATTTACTCTTTGTAATTAACTGCACACTGACTGTATGCGGTAAGCGATGGACAGCGTGCGTCGACACTACACGACTTTAGCCGACTGCGTAAAGTTGAAAGCACGACTGCATGCAGTTAATATTGACTTCACTAGACTGCAGCCGACCTCGTGCAATTGATATTATGACTGCACGAATTCGAACGTACAACTGCCTGCAGTTCAATATATCGACCGCACGCGGTCGCTGCGATGCAGTCCGTCTGATGTCAACCTGTCAACCTTACCATGACGTGTTAAAATGTCAGTCGTGCGAGCGAGACAGAAAGAAGGAGCTATACATCCTACATAGCTCCTACTCTACTGTTATATTTATTATTTTAACTTGTCACAATTTTAATGTATTATTACGTTTTATTAGGAAACTAACGGCTTTCTTTAGCTTTCTATCGGTGAAAAAATTTTAGCAATCGGTTCAGTACTTCCAGAGATTACCTCCTAAAAACAAAAAAATATAAAAACCCAAAAAACAAACTTTACCTCTTTATTATATTAGGGTAGATTTATTATATTAGTGTAGATAAAAGGCTCTTTTTTATTTATTGTTTTAATATAATTATGGTAAATACAATAATAATAATAATAATCATACCGGTGGGCTACTATTTTTTATATTTTAAATGTTTTTTTTTATTATTGAATATTTAAAAATATAATTTATATGTTAATATTTAAATAAACGAAATAATAATCAATTTATTTCAGGCCACATGTACCCATATCATAAATACCTAATAGACTAACATACATAATAACTTATAATAAATAATTTTGTTAGTTAACAAGATTTAAAACTACGTTAGTAAAACTTCACTTCGCACTATTCTGTCTTTGTGTGCTGTCCTGTGGTATTTGTCCGCGGAAGCGACGGAACACCACGCCCTGAGGCCAAAAGTTTTCTTCCATAACAAGGTGCAGAAAACAGTTCGGTACACGCACCACAAATGCCTTAAAATTGACATTCCGGTGCGACTCCAGCAACGGCACCCTCAGTGTGTACTTCAACTTTTGGCGCACGTACTCGACGATGTCCTCCACCTTTGTGGTGTAATGCAGGTGGGAGATGTACACCGGCGTGTTCGGCTGAGCGGCACGCACACTCGCACTAGGAGTAACTGGTGCTTTACCGCAGAGATTCCGGTTGACTTGCTTTCGGCGCTTCCTCCTTTGCACCGTAACGAAGCCATCTTCATTTTCAGCCTTATTCATTGCCTTATCAGGCAAAGGCTTCGATATAGGAGCAGCAGGGGCGCTCATAGTGACGCTAGCGAAATCCTGATGATCCTGATTCGCTGGGGCTATATGTACAGACAGCGGGGCGGGGCGAAGGGGTCGGGCGGCGGCACATGAAGGAGCCGCGGTGACCGGCACGGAGCTGCGGGGCGCCCGGGGTGAGTACTCTGCAATCTCAGCAAACGACGGACGTATTGGCGACGAAACTGCTGACACGGAGTTTTGCGACAATAAATCGAGGCTAGCTCCATGACGCATGCTTACATTAGACGCATCGGCTGATGACCTAGTTACCGCCGCTGTGTTGCGAAATTCACCAAACTCTTGGCGTAAATCTGCGACGGTTTTCTGGGATGCATCTAACTTCGCTTGTACATCCGCAAGACTGGCCTTCAGAAAAAAAAAAAAGTAAAGTCCGTTAAGAGCTGGTTGTAAAACCTCAGGTCGTCGGTACCTTGCCAACTAATTAGAGTTTCAGAAATGATTTAAATCCATTTTACTACTGCTTCTTCTTTATCCTCTCCTGTTCCAATTATGGGTCGGGTCTCGTCACTAATCGAAGCCAGGATAATTATTCTATCTTAGTTTGCTGGCAAATGGGCTAACTTAAGGTCTCTCTCGGTTCCAGACCACCAGATCAATGATGGGCGACCTCTGCCTTTAATTTGTTACGGTTGGTTTGGTGCAATTTTTACGACATGGTCCTCGCTTCTCCTGCTAAAACATCTAAACAATCTGAGGCGGTTTTTGGTAAGTTTTTCGATAAGTGGCTCGATTTTAAAGCTGCCCGTGATGTACCTATTCATTGCGCACCTTATTTATTTATTTATTTAAACTTCATGTACAATAGTGGTACATAGGCTCTACCAGTCAAACACTGTGGTAGGTTAAATGGAAAAATATAAAATAATATACTAAGAAAAATATCAAATCATAAAGAGAACTTAATAACAATTCTGACGAAGACCGAACTAAGGTTGATCTTAAATTCATTTTACATATTATTAGTATTATGAGCCCGTTGTATCCCATCATCATCATCAGCCCAGCCGATAGACGTCCACTGTTGGACATAGGTCATCCCCCAAGTGTCGCCACAACGAACGATCCTGTGGACGGAAGGTCATCGGTCCACCTTGTAGGAGCCCTTCCAACGCTGCGTCTTATGGTACGTGGTCGCCACTCAAGAAATTTTCCCCAACGGCCTTCTGTTCTGCGAGAAATGCGCCCTGCCCATTGTCACTTAAGTTTGGCGATTCTTCTGTTTTCAGTTTCGTGTGTCCTACTGCAGAGTAAAGGCCTCCCGTTCGTTATTTCATTCTTTTCTGTCCTTAGCCACTTCTGGCCAATCTTTAAGATAGCCATTTTACTTAACATATAAATAATAATAATTGATGACTCAATCTACACTTCAATACACAGAGCGGTCGTTAGCGGGGTAATTAGACATTATATGCATAACCAGGTTTAATTGTACGTAATAGAGCTTGTAATAGACAATATGAACATGTGGGGCAATATGACACAGGTCGGTGAGTAATAATATAATTAATAGAGTTATCATAACAGTTAAGTAAAACTAATAATTAAACTTAACACGAATGTTCAAACGCAGCATTAATTAATCTTATAAAGAACACTGGAGAAATTGGAACCAACTAAATCTGATTAGCTAACTGGATCGAATATATAAGAACAAAACCTCGACTACGACTAAAAACGACACCTTATAAGTACCAACCGAACGTGTGAGTTCGGCTTTTCTTTTTGTTATTATTTTTCACCATCCTGAAAATCTTGTTTCATTCTTTTTCAGCGCCGTTTTTTGTCGTACTTGGGTTTTAGTTTTTAACTTTTTTTTTATTATGTGAAGCCCTTTCAAATGATACCAAACACGGTGTATTTATCTTATTTTTTTTAACACATACTTTTTGTCCGCTAGAGGGCGTCACTTTAAATTTGAGCAATGTTTTTAAAATGTGCTAGTTAAGCTCTTTCAAATGATTTCAAACACATTGTATTTATCTTCATTTTTATTTTTAACACATTACTTTTTGTCCGCTAGAGGGCGCCATATCAAGTTTTGTGACACGCCACGTAGCCTATGTTCAGCGGACAATTGAGACGGTTCTAACGATACCTCAATGTCGAGTTCCAATAAGTAGATTAGGAGCTATGAGCGAACAAATAAACATACTCACATACATAAAAGTCTGTCAAAGTCAATCGGTTGAAAGGACAGAAAAAAAATTTGTGCAAATGTTTAATCGGGGTCTAGGATCTTATCTTGGAGCAGTGGTAGCCGAATGGTAAAGGCTCCGACTTACGAGTTGTAGGTCACCGGTTTAAACCCAGCCAGGCGCATTACTTTGTGTAATTTATTTCATCACCACGTGTACTGCTCTCAAAACGGTGAAGGAAAACATCGTGACGAAACCGGCATGTCCTAGGACCAAAAAAATTCGAAGACAAGTGACATTCACCAACCCGCACTGGGCCCGCGTGGTGGATTACAGCCCATTCCCTCTCCTAGAGAGGAGGCTTGAATCCCAACAGTGGGAACATTATAAGGCCAACTATGTTATACTGTGCTATGCTAGAATCTTAAAACTCGATTTTCATATGCAATCAAGAACCTCGCCCAGTGTGCTACGACCTATCATCACACATTTTGAGAGCCGTAGAGCCATATTTCCGACACAGTTTCGCCAAAGGTTGACTTGATTAGTTTCATAAAGGCGACTAATTCTCTACTTAGTAGCGAAAGGACTCGCAGAGGTCTCTGCAACCTACATAGTTAGATTTTAGAGCAAGACTTTATGGTACTATGTAGGACCCACTTTGGGTAGAGCGAGAGGAAGTAACAGACTTTTATTAAAGCCGATCCCTACAGAGTTGAAAAAAAAGACTATAGGTATGCAAGCAGGCATAATAAGTAGTGCTCCACCTTGGGCCACATAATAGCTTACATCAGGTGAGATATGGTGTAAGAATCATAATAAAAAATATATTTATATATAAGAAGCCATATTCCTTATTTTGACCATATTTTTCAACTCGCACTGCTCCATGGAGTTACCCTTTCCTAAAACATCATAGCTAACCCTAATAACTTTGTTCCACTCATAAGGAAAGAAAAAAAAATACAAACGAAACATCGAACGGACCTCATCAAGAAACTTCCTCTATAACACTATTCACAATCTGCAGGTACAAAACGCAAAAGTACGTAAACCTTTCACGGCTCGTACATTACTACCTATAGCGCCACAGTGCATTAACTTACAGTAGGGCATCTCAATACATTTTAAAATACCTAAGAAAAGGGAATCAATTGCGAAAATGGGTGCATTTTGTCTCGCCGTAGAATAAGATGTATTGCGATGTGTCATCGGTACTAACATGGTGGATATTTTACCCATACGTAGATTACGTTTCGGGAATAATTTTATTGTATAGTCATAGTCACAATGCGGGACCAGTGCGGATTGGCGGATGTTACATATCTTCGATTTGTTTTGGTTTTAGGGCATGGCATGACACGCGTTTCTTCACGATGTTTTCCTGTAGCGTTTTCCTATTGTGTGACTAATGAAAAAAAATAAAAAAATATATTAAGAAGTAAAATATGCAAGTCAAATCCACCTCTGGTACTGCTTCGCGATTGCTCTGTGAAAACGTTTTTATTGAACTACTGTGAGTAGCTACACAGTGAATGAAGTTCGTAACATGTACGTCCCACATGGGGCGACGATAAACGGCCTCCTTTCTTGCACTTTCAAAACATCCAGCCGTAAAACCGAAAAAAAAACAACAACATTCAACCCCTTACGAAGTTTTCCGACCTTATGTGCTGGTGTAACGGTCGCTTTTTCCGTGTCATGTTGCGTGTAATTGCAAAACAGTTATGCAGTCTCAAAGCTTGTGGTTTACTAAATAGGTCTAAGATTTATTTGATATCAATATTTCGTTTTTTGTGATAATGTTAAATAATATTTATTTTGCAAATAGGTTTTATAAACTTCATTTTTTTCGTCAGTTTAAACTATAAGAGGCCAGTGTTTCGTAGCTGACTACCCTAAACAGAAGCACCGAAACAAACTCAAGGGTCAAAGTCTCTTTTAAAGTTCATACAGCAAAGTCAAATCTCATGAGAACCATATATTAATCAACTGATATTAAGTAGTACCTAGTAGTCGATTCGTCTGAAACTCATTTAACGAGTTTAGTAGACAGTGGACACTTCACTTTATAATATTTCATACTTCTATTCCTAATTAAAGTTGCAAGGTCTATTAAAATGTCGATAATTATTCTATATATGTATTTGTTTAATGAAGTCGATACCTTCATATCAATGTATCGGTCTAGTACACCGATATAATTGTAATATCAATGTGTACTTGCATCATTATTATTTCAGCAAAAAACTGTCTACTGTTGGACATAGGCCTCCCCTAAATGTCGACATAACGACCGATCCTCATCATCATCATCATCATTTCAGCCAATACACATCCACTGTTGGACACAGGCCTCCCCCAAGCGTCGCCACAACGAACGTTCCTGTGCGTCCCGCATTCATCGGTTTCCCGCAACATTCACCAGGTCATCGGTCCACCTTTTAGGAGGCCTGCAAACGCTGCGTCTTCCGGTACGACCGATCCTGTGCGTCTTAAATCTATCGGATTCTTGCGACCCTAGTTTACCTACAGGTTTATAAACACAATCCATGATACAGAGGACTACTTAAATCCTAGTAAGTTTTATAATTTAATTTTTTTTTTCTTTTTTTTTAGGGACTTTTAACCCAAAGAGCATGTCAGCCTCATCGTAACCTACCCTAAGTTTATAATAATTTCATTGCACTTTTGTGTATTCTCTGTTAATTTACTGTGTTACATCAAATAAAAGATCTATCTATCTATCTATCAAGAACGTGACAAAATTTTTAAGTAAACGTGAAAAAAAAATCTAGACCTTCAATTTAACCTACACGAAAATAATTTATCATGTTATTTTTAGTTAGTCTACCGAAGCGGGTCGCTACCGGGACCAGCTATCAACAATACAAGAACCCGGCAAGAGAGTCATTTGTCTTTCCTAACCCTAATTATGTGATGAAAATTTATAGTGGAAGGACCAAACTTATATACGTGGCGACTGTTCAAAATTTATGATAAAGTTCCTTAAACCCCCCCACTGGATTCAAATTTACCTGAATCCGTATTTTAGAACTCAATTATAAGTTTCATATTCAGTTTCGAAATCAATGTAGTTGAAATAGAATTTTATAGAATAATCATTCGACCAAAACGATTTGATAATAAATTATTAAACTTTGTGAAAAAGTGAAATCAAAGTATTTTGAAAATGGAGTGCGTTTGATGTTTTAATTAAGACATTTCTAACGTGAAAGTATTTTTAGTTTTTTGCATAAACCTGATGTTGTGAACACGGCTTTGAAATTTCAAATAACAACACGCCACGGTAAGAATTTACTTTTTTTTTTAATAGTCTGTGAATTTGAGTGTGACATAACATAAAAATCTTTAATTCAGATATTCAATTAAATCTTAAGCTATTTTTTTTTAAGGTGACTAATCAAAAGGCCGGACTTTTTAAATTAAGTATATTGAATTAATTACGTGTCAAACCCTAATTTTGACAGGTTTTTAAACTAAAGTTGACTTTAAGAAATACTCAACTTCAAAAAGAAATGTGGGGTTAGTTTAAGCTGGTCTATGTTATAATATTTTAAAGCCAACCTATTCAAATTTATCATCGATAAATTATCTATAAGCGGTTTTCTGTGCAAACTGTCAAGTAAGGTGACATGTTTGCCCGGATAAGGATGAATTTGGTTAATAAAAAGCAAACAAGAGTGTGGTGGCAGTGTTCTATATCTGTTTGCTAATGCCCTCCTCGTCGCTAACAATTAGCTCTTTTGTGTACTTGCCCACACTTGCCACTCTTGCCCAACAACGAGGGTGCTACATTGATCTATTATTGCTAGATGTGAAATTTAGTGTCGCATATCATCTTGTAGATTACTATCTGTTACTCTTTAGAGGTATTATTTTTTATAGGTCGGAAAATAGGCGCGGATTTGTCATTCTCCGCTTCCTTGGGCAGATCAGGAGATAGTGTTAGACTTTAAACTAAAAACCCACTCTTATATCTTCGTTCCCTTTCGTAGAGGGCCGATTCTTCCTTTCAGAAGTACACCCTTGGCCCCTATGGTCAACGGTCTCTTTAGAGGTATGTGGTACAAGGCTGTACGGACTCTGCACTTAAGGACGACCCTCATCATTTCAGCCGATACACGTCCATTGTTGGACATAGGCCTCCCCCAAGCGTCACCACATTTAACGTTCCTGTGCGTCCCGCATCCATCGGTTTCCCGCACTTAGGACAACCCTCAGTTTCAGGGAAACTATTGCGATATTTAAAAACAAACATATCTATATATCTTTGTTTATCATATATCGTTTGTTTGGGAGGCTTAAATTGACTGATTGTCAAGAAGAATGTATAAAAAACTATGGCCCCTGCCTGAAGAATGAGAAGAATATATTACTCTTAAAATATTCAGAACTAGCTGCGTGCGCCATCTGCCTGAAATCTGTACTTCCTATCTTTATAAATTAAATATATGTTAAATATGTTAATCCGGGATATAAGTTATCTTGATACTCAACTTTCATTTAGAAGTTCCAGCGTGAACGAGTTACAAACATACAGATACAGACATATATAAAAACTTTTACCCTAATCATATTAGTGTGATGTGTCATGATTATCCCGTGATGACCTACAAAAGTACATAATCTCAAACAGTAACAACAACTTTTTAAGACCAAACAATAACAATAGAAAAAAAGTTCTGACGGATTTCCGAAACTTTGAGACACGCTAAAAGCTTTGTCAGCGAGACGTTCCATAATGACAGAATACTAAGGCTATGTTCACATGGCACAATTTTGACGCGCGTTTTCAAATCGCGTAATTAATTATTCAGATAATTGCTTAGAACCAGCGTCAGAGAAAAAGTCTCAGGATGCGGGTGATCGCGCGTTGACGTACGCTTTAATATATATAGGTATGTAACATCCGTATGCTGTTCAGTTTGTTGGGACCAGGATCGAAGCCAGGTTCCATGGGTTTACTTCCGAGAGGGAAACTTATAGTCCTGGAACGCAAAGAGCAAAGAAGGAACATAGGTGTGGTTTAGTCAGTAAAATTCTGACAAGTCCTTTCACTTCGCTCTAGAGCGGTAGAAGTCATTGGATGATTTCCCATTATAAAAAAAGTGCTGTTCGATTGCGCGATTTTATGTAGATTTTATGTAACTTATATTTTTTACTTAGTTCGTAAAAATTAGTGAATTTGAATACAACAATGTACTAATTGGTGAGATACCAAAACTCTACCGAAACAAAATTGAAAAGCAGTCGCAATGCGCTTTAGCACTTATCATCTGTACCTTCTTTAAGTGCGAGTCGTTTTTCTTTAATCGCAAATGAAACATACATTCAGTCAAAAACGTTTCGGGAATCTATGATTTGTTTATTTTTATAGTGGTCCAATCGGAGCATAGCAAGCGCAAAAAAACTTGCCTGGACTCTTTTTGATCCCGCGTTAACGCACGTTGAAAAACATTACATGTGAACTCACACTTATACCTAAATCTGTCGTTATCCAAACGGAGATAGGTACACAGAATTCCAGATATTAATCTCGACGATCACTTAGCACTCAATGCGAACACATTACGGCTGTAATGAACGGACAATAGAATAGGCTGTATCTGGCTTTACTTGGGACATTACACGTAGGTATAGTATTAATTAGACGTGTCTGAATGCCTGAGGACGTGGGGAGTAATGTAGGTGTTTATTGAACCATTGTTCACTTCTAAAGATGTCCTTACTCTTGTGGAAATAGTAACTATTCAATACAATAAAGAAACAAAACGTGGGCATGGAAACTTCTATGTAG
Source organism: Mythimna albipuncta (assembly GCA_929112965.1). Taxonomy (NCBI): domain Eukaryota; kingdom Metazoa; phylum Arthropoda; class Insecta; order Lepidoptera; family Noctuidae; genus Mythimna; species Mythimna albipuncta. The sequence continues at coordinate 12,073,713 of OV815977.1, read as the reverse complement.
TTGGACTACAGAAAAGTTACTTTCAATATAGTCAACCGATTGCGATGAAACAAAGCCTATATAATAAATCAAGTTACCTACAATTTTAATGTATAAAATTTATCTAAATCAATTACGTACATTTTATGGGATGTGCGCACAACTAAAAACTACAGATTTATTATATATTTATACTAGCGACCCATTGCTTTGCACGAGTGATAGAATTTAAATTGAAAAAAAAAAACGCAATAAAATCAGTAGTTTTCGAGGTTTTCGCAAACAGTTAAACTGTAAAGGGGGAGGAGGGTTTTGTTTTCTAATACGTACATGTAAGAATAAACCCTTTTGCGAGATTGTACGAAAGAGCTACCGCGGCCCTTGACCACAAAGGAAACTGAAGGAGCACAGGTGGGTTGTAGTCAATAAAAGTTATTTGATGATTTCTTGCCTCAAAAAATTGCACAAACCATTTGCCTACATGTACTTATGAATAGTCAAGAAGTCGACCAGTTAGAAAGTTGATTCTAATTGCACATTCCAAAGCGTAGTAATTGAGAAAAATGTGAAAGAATCTCTTAGAGTAGTCAGACAAGAGCGCCTATGGAGTTTCTTGCACGTCATTCTCGACGATTTACTTTTTAGGCCTCCCAAAAGGTCTAAGGTAATCTGTGGTAGTCATCCTCCCACGACAGTCGTGAGAATCTAATCGATGCGACACGCAAAAGGCGTCATTGTGGCGACACTTAGGCAAGGCCTTTATCCAGTAGACGTCTTTCGTCTAAAATGATGACTTGTTAAGCTAACAGTAATTTAGCTGATGATGTAAAAATTATGGTAATGCAATTTCATCAGATATGTTCTGTGTAAATTTAAATCTTGTAAATATATAACTAAGCATAACTTGATGAAGAACTTTTTTATCTGCAACATAAAAAGGTACCTCTGAGCCTATAATGAAGACGTATTTAAGATTTACGCGACTATGTTCTTTATACGCCTCTTTTGAGTTTGTTTAAATATACAACCTTTTGAGACTAAAGTAATCTCGAGGTAATAAACCCAATAAACAAAGGTTTATGATTAAAGTTTGAGCAAGTTCAATATCAGCCAGAAGTTTCTGGAGTTACGGCACTTCCAGTTGATCAACATCTTTGTAATAAGATAACATACTGTATAATACGCTATTAATATTTTTGTTTACTTAGGTCACCATCATTTTAGCCATAAAACACTGAAGCAGGCGAGACATGACTGTAATTGCTAGTTTAAATTGTAATTAATTTAATTAACGCAACGGGTGACTCCCTGTCGGTCGTTCTTTGTGTAAAGAATGGCCATCGCTCTTCAGCCAGGCAATGCGGCGAGTGTTATGGGCACCTTTGCACCGGGAACGATCAGGGGTGGGTTATTTGGGTGAAAGTCCGCTGCCAGTCAGGTCACGGCATGGCGGACAGAGCTCCGGCGGGATCTCATGATGAAACGGCGTCAGCGACTATCGCAACCCAGTGCTGGGCACGCCACACTACTCCAGGGCAAGTTATTTAGGCTTTTGTGATACCCAAGGACACCACATCCTCCTCAAGTCTCACACGCGCATGATTGCGTCAACATATTACTTAGTCTTTGACGTATTTACTTTTAACCTGTGTTATTCTACTGCAATATAAAGGCATCTATCAGCATTAGAAACTATGGGCACACCACAATTATGGTGGTAAGTCCCCTCTTTGAGGCGTGGCTGAAAAGACCTCACGGCATCCTTACCTTCCGTATGACGCAGGTCCTCACCGAACATGGCACGTTCGGAAGGTTCCTGCACCGGATTCGTGCGGAAGTGACGCCTGGGTGTCGCCACTGTGTGGAATCCCTGGAGGACACTTTGGAACACACAGTCCAGGTGTGCCCTGCTTGGGCGGAGCATCGCCGTGCCATCGTGGGGCAATCGGCGACGGAGACCTCTTACGCCAGGCCTTGGTTCAGGCCATGGTCCGGAGCGAGGAGGAATGGCAGGCGGTCGCCGAATTCTGCAAAGCAGTAATGCTCGCAAAAGAGGAGGCCGACCGCATCAGGCAACGGCGCTCTCGCCACCGCCACCGGGATTCCGATTCCGACTTCCGGCCGCCGTAGGCGCGGGCTTGCGGACAATGAGCAATGGGTAGCTCGCTGTCCGACCATCCAGTAACTGTCCGGACCGAGCCCAAGTCGTCGACGGTGCCTACTGTTACCGCGCGCCTCAAGGAGTTGTCAGCAACAGCAGGGGCCATTCGGGTCGAAGCCTACTGGGGCCAGGGTTATCTGAAAAGGAACTTGAGCCCCGGTATGAAGGCTAGAAGGAACGGAGTGGGCTTTTAGTCAGTAAGAGTCTGACACTATCTCCCGCTCCGCCCAAGAGCGGGGTTATTGGATGATTTTTCCCGCCATAAAAAAGGGGTGGGTTTATTTATTGAGATTTAATTTAATTGTAAAATGGTAATTTTTTTGTATTAAAAATAAATGAATATTTTTAACGGTACAATATTTAATTATCAAACTAAATTAAGTTTAACTATTGTTAAAAAGTCAAAGGAGATAAGAAAATTAATTTTGCTTAGCTCCTCTTTGTCTGCTTGTGACGTTTGCGAGAAATATTAATCATGTTATGTTTTTAAGAATTTAAGATAGTAATTATAATTAATTAATTAATACAATAGAGTTTTTATAATGAGTAATAATTTATTTTAGTTTTATATTAATAGTGGGTTGTAGTAAGGTTAAGGTTTATTGGCCACTGAAAGTATATATATATATATATATATATATTTACTGGTATACTGTTATACAACATTATTTTAAGTATTCGAAACCTGAATATAGTTTTTTCAGAATCAGTAACTGAATCGAATGAATAACAGATACAGTTATATTTTTTCCCAAAAATATTTAAAAAATTACCTCAATACAGACATCACCGACACTAAGTATAACACAGGTCATGGGAGTGCGGGAGCAAAACAACCTTTTGATTACCTGGGTAATCTGGTGACCATGAATTTGTGCGGATAGCCCGCGTAACATAACAAGTTTATTAGTCCAAGATCCCAGGGTCGCCAGACGTCACGTATTTTCTGACGAAGGAAATGTGGACGATTGAGTACTGTTATTATGTACTAAAAAAGCATGCCTATCTACTAGCTTGCATAGACAGCCATTTTTCAGGTCTCATGTAATTAAGGTACATAAAAACAGTACTTACTTCACTTAAATTCTCCAAGCTGATTTTTACGTATATTTTAGGTAATATCTTTAAAATTAAGTCACCAATACTCCCACACACATTCCATGGCCGTTGCTTTACAGACGCTTTAGAGCTCCCATAATAATGACATAACATCACGTAAATTCTCATGCTTGATTTTTATATAGGTATATTGTTCAGCAGACACAATTTTAAAACCTTTTACAAGAAGACAGACAGATCCAAGGGGCCAATCATCCCCTAAACTCAATTTTAATTTCTCTGTGAGAAGGAGCGCGAGGGCATTATCCACGCGCATGAGACTGAATGAGACATATATTATGATATATTATATTATACGTAATATTTCATGATACAGTTATGAAATTTTGTGCATAGATTCTTCACACAAAAATACTAGACATGTGTTTCGGGTTTTGCACATAAGTATTAAAGCTAAGCTAAGCTAGAGCAGTGATGGGCAAGTGGTGATGCTCCTACCAAGCGCATTACTTTGTGTAATTTATTTCATTACTACTGCTCTCAAAACGGTAAAAGAAAACATCGTGAGGAAGCCGGCATGTCTTAGAACCAAAAATTCGAAGACATGTGACATTTACCAACCTGCACTAGGCCCACATGGTGGATTACGGCCCAGTTCCTCTCCTAGAGAGCAGGCCTGAGTCCCAGGAATGGGATCATTAAAAAGGCTGATGATGATGATAACGATTAAAGTTAATGTTGTTGGTTTGATTGCTTGAAGGATTACACGATTTAAGTTTAAATGAATATTTAACAAAGCCAACAAGTGTCGTAATTAAAGCTAACATAAAGAACGAGTGTGCCAAGTTCATAATCACATAAGCCGGCAACAAGCCGACGTGTGCCACTTTCTCGGTATGAGATTCCATTCAACAAAGTTGTAAGTAGTTTGTAGATTTCATAATTGTTCTTACTCAAGCACACATCATCAGGCATTTTCAGAGTGCATTTTGTCATGGTTTCAAGACACGTATAAAAACCAGCGGGAATGTTCAGAAAAGTTACCTTTTTTTTGTGGTGGGAAAAAATCATGCATTGACATCCCCCGCCCTTAGGCGAAGCGGGAGATAGTGTCAGACTCTTACTGACTAAAAGACCCACCCCGTTCCTTTTAGCCTTTATACCGGGGCTCGAGCGCCCTTTCGGATAACCCTGGCCCCAGTAGGGTTCGACCCGGCTGGGCCCCTGCTGTTGCTGACAACTCCTTGAGGCGCACGGGAACAGTGCGCGCCGTCGACGACTTGGGCTTGGTCCGGACAGTTACCGGATGGCTGGACAGTGAGCTACCCATTGCTCACTGTCCGCAAGCCCGCGTCTACGTTGGTCGGAAATCGAGATCAGAATCCCGGCGACGGCGGCGGCGATAACGCCGTTGCCTGATGCGTTCGGCCTACTCCTTTAATAAAAATATTGTTATGATCTGATCATGAAATTTGAAGATAATATGGAACAGAACTCCTCATAAGATCACAGCAAAACTGTCATAACAAGTAAAATTGCTTTGTTTATACGTGTAGTCGATGACTGACTGAAAGAAAAGGGGTAGGAGATGTATCGAACTGATCTGGTGATGAAACCGGAAGGTAAATTAATGTAATCTAACCTTCTTCGGGGTTATTAGAATCGTTATGAGATGCACTCTGGCTAAAAGATATTTAAGTTTGGCTGAGGGGTACTTTTTAGTGGTGTTACCATAACTAAAAAGTGAAAAATAAAAAACTTAACGACTTTATTATAAAAAAAAGACGGGTTGCACTCCGGGAGTGCCGGCAGAAGTGAAAACTTGATTATTAACGTTGAAATATATATATATATAATATATATATATTTATTTTTATACAAATGAAATAATATATCTATATACGTTGAAATATATGTATATATTTATATATATATCTATATATTTGAAACAGTAGGCCCAGGCATACATTTTCGCCGCGCCGTAGAGAGGGGATAGCTGTCTACTCTCCATCCGTCTTACGCTTTTTCGATCAGGTCACGTGTCCTGACGCGAGTTTAAGATTTTATACCCATTACAGAAAAAGTGCTCAACGCCGCTAAAGAAGTTTTCACTTCAAAAAAACACTCAAAAGTACAAAATAACTTTCATTTCGGAAGTCGGAGCTAAGTAACGAAGACACAAAACTATCTACTATAAAAACTTCCGAAATTAAAGTTATTTTGTACTTTTCAGTGTTTTTTTTACATTGAAGTAGGTTTAATTTTTTTTGTAAAAAGTTTTTCATCCATGACACAAAAATGCTTTTATCCCTCCAAAAATATTAATTGTACACTAAACTATGCTTTACTGGGTTATTTAGCCTTACAGAGCCCTTTATCAAAAATTACAATGTCGTATTAACTTAAACATTAATACTTTGTTAGAACAGTATACTGGCTTCAGGATGTAGCAACCAACCCAGCCACAATGTCGGCAACTAGACAATATAATCAGCTATTATAATGCAAATTTAATAACTAAAACAACTAGGTACCAACAAAGTGACTACAAACTATGTACCATGACTGTTTCGTCAGTCAAACGCGAGTTTATGTGCTCATGTCATAGCAGAATTAATTAAATTTATGTGTACACTAAAGATTACATGGCCGGTCCATGTTTGCGTGGAGGTTAATCACAGTATACTTAAGAACAGAAGGTCTACTAAATACAATATGCGAAAAATAAATATTACACAAATATTTTAATGAAAATCATTTTTTCATAGCAAGCTTTTATGGCTCGGTATACCTATATAATGAATGCTCGTCAAGACGAATCATACGAGCCCAAACTCGATGGGGTTGTGTCGTTTAACTACCAAGTTCCTATAGCCACCTTCCAGTTGCATCATCAAATCAACTCCACGTCATAATGATTTTGCATTGTCATCTGATTTACACATGCATGCAAAATTTCAGCCCAATCGGTAACCGGGATGTGGGTCAAATTTAATTTGCAAGATTTCATCATCATAATCATTTCAGTCGATACACGTCCACTGTTGGATATAGGTCTCCCCCAAGCGTCGCCACATCAGACGTTCCTGTGCGTCCCGCATCCATCGGTTTCCTGCCACCTTGAAAGATTTGATGACAGACAAACATTGGGACAGGTGAAACTAAATAAAAGCTTGTAAAAACGCATTTAACAGACAACCATCTATATGCATAAAAACAGAAACTAACTGACTGACGCATCAACACTCAGTCGAAACTACAAGACAATTTTGCACAACTCTTCCCTTTGTGATGTAGGCGAACGAATCATTGTGATAATTTTAGCTGTAAGACGTCCGCTGTTGGACATAAGTTTCCCCTAAGTGTCGCCACGAGGAACAGTCTTTTCTGTCTCACATCGATTGGGTTCCCGCGCCTACACCAGGTCATCGGTTCAACTTGTGCAAGTTCTTTCAACGCTGCCATTGTACAAACAAGTTATAATAATATAACTGTACGAAGCTCACCTATATGATAATATATAATGATAGCCAAACCCATATAACTTCAGTGGCAGTTTGTGTTCCTGGGCTACGGTTACTATTTCTCTGGCAGGAATCTGGTTTTTATTACCCATAGCTCACCTTCCGCAAGCCCGCGCCTACGGTAGCCAATAGCTCTGCGACTTTCGAAACCCAGAATGCCTCTTGTAGCTACAGGAGCGTGAAGATAGCTTCTCCTTCACGTTTTTTGATGCTTCCTTCGTTTTCATTACTGCTTTAAATGGTCTGCCTGCACCCCTAGCCAAGTTGATAATCTGCAAAGTCGAAAACTAATCTATCTATATCTAAAGTACGGGAATGACATCAACTCATCCTTAAATCACGTAGTCAGAACAAACGAATAGAAAATTCGTAGCCAAGTTGACATCGTTCAAAATGATAGAATAAATTATTATTGTTTCTACAATGTTCAACGCAAGCTACATCCTTTGTTATACAAACGCTATATTGGCTAATGAGCGGCCGACTCAGGGGCGTAATATGGCTACCAACTTATCGTTTTCTACAGTTGCTGACACCGACGCGTTACCGATTAGAGAACATAATTCGACACTAAATGTTTGCAACTTCGCTAGGAGTGCTGGTTTCATACTTATGTACGCACGTCGTGGTTCACAACGCGGCGTCGGCATTAACCCAGGCCTGGCCTTTATAGGACAACGAGCTACTCATTACTCGCCGTTGCCGTGTTCTCATCAGCCTCCCTAGTTCTACCGGGGCCAGGGTTAGCTACCAGGGCCAAGATTAGTTTTTCAAAAAACAGCTCTAGCCTCGTTAAGAAGGCTTGAAGGAACGCGGTGGGTTTTTTAGTCAGTAAAGAGTCTGACACTATCTCCCGCTACGTCCAAGAGCGGGGTTGTCATTAATGATTTTCCCACCATAAAAAAAGCCTCCCTAGCCAATTTAAACCCGTTTCGTTTTTCTTTCGTTCATCGCCTCGCGTTGGCCACACCTCCGATTCCTTGGTTCTAACGTCATCTCAACCCTCAGTCACGTGGTCAAAACAAAGGTATAGGAGGCGTGGACGACTTGAGGCGATCGATGAAGGAGAATCGTAACGAAACGATTGTACCTTGGCTAAGGGGGCTGTTGTGTGTACGTTACCTTCTATTCTTAACTATTATGTGGTACAAGTTAATCTATTATTAAAATGCAGCAGTATCCACGATCGTATTAACCCGCAATTGTTAAGGTAAAATGTTCCGCTGTTTATATGGCAATCATTTTTATTTGCACTAGTGATATGGATTGGGTTATGTAATGTTTCTGAGCTGGTTTGACGTTTGTTGGCGATAGGATTTCGTTGGCAGTGCTGGAAATGATGCTCGTATAACTGCCAGTGGCTTTGCCCACGTGAAAGAAAGAAAGTAATCCCAAGGGAACATGCTCCTGACACAAAAAGTCTTCTTTACTTATCAGCACACTACTGTGTACATCTCATCTAATCTTTCCTTTCGCAGGTCAACTGGAAGAAATTTCTTTGTGAAATAAGCAGTTACAAATTATCTTTGTACAAAGTTTTACAATATGTTATCTCCTTTTGTAGTTTTGTGTGTAAATAAATTATAAAATAAATATATAAATAAATCCTATGTAATCCATGGACAGGACAAGACTGTGTTTACCCGTGTCCTAAAAGACATTGCCGGAATTTGTATAGAGCTCTGCCCCAATAAAAATATTCATGTACACAGACATACAGTACATTGTATTAAAGCTAACAGGTATGACTTTACAATAGTTTAAGTTTTATCCAGATCCTTTTAGCCATTTAAGAGTGAAGAAGTGACAAAAATACGCACTCACTCAAAAAAATTCAGCTTCGTAATGTGAGTGATATTTTCGCATATGGTAGCAACAAATTTAATCTGGTTAAATAACATTAAATATTTTTACAATATTAGTAAATTCTTAATTTTTTTATGTTTTTTTTTTTTAATATCAGAAAGTACTCACTTAATTTTTGACCCAGAATACAGAATTACGTTGTTTACAATTAGAATGCGGATATAACACACTCTTTTTTTTCATTATTTGACAGCTTATGTAACCAGCCTACATAGCCGTCTCGTTTATGGCACCTACCACTATTTTGCTCTGGCTCTCGGCAGAAAATGCTTAAGGCATTAAGTCCGCCTCTGTATTTTTTTTTTTTTTTGCTTAAAGAATTTAATAAATAAATAAATAGCCTTCTTAGCAAGCTCTGCTAAGGTAATCAAAACTATAGTAAAACACTCAGCTTCCTTTGAACCTAATGGCATCTGTTTCAATGATTTCAGATATTTTCCAGTGGTTTCCAGATATACAAAACTATATCTTTGTGAATAATGGAAACAGTCGCTTACACTAATTTTCACTCAAAAAATACCCACCATACACTAAAAACGGACTGATAAACAGTAGAGCCATAAATCAAATAGAACTCTGAAACAAAGTACAAACGAGGTTTACATATATTTTTTCAATATCGAACAATTTGAAGCTCTTTGATACAATATGAAGAGCCCTAGACACCCACTTAGACCGGCTACGAACGCCACTAGAACATATTTAGCTTGAATAAGGTATTACGCCTACATGTACAAATGTTCTCTCTTGTTCTCAAAATTAGGCTCGCTTGTATTTCTGAGAATATACGAGTAATAATAACTAAATTAGGCAACCTGATTCATAATGTTAGTTAACTATATTTTCGCGGTAAAAATACTACAAAGAAATCTAATATTTTTATTAATAATGTAAACATTTTTATTAAAGTGAAATTAAAATATGAAGCTTGTAAGGCAAAAACTACCAAGCAACATTGAGTAAACTAAACAGGACAGTGATTTAAAGTTAAAATTTAAGATATCTAAATCTTACAATCATATTTCGTCATTTTTATCTATTTTTTTTAACTGTTTCCATAAATGGTATACAAAATATTCAACCTTACAATGTCATCTTGATTAAGGATTGCCCCACATGTTACCACAACACGACAGGTGGGACAATAACTATCACCGCTCTCATAAACTGTCGCCAGCAAATAGCAACAAACTTTCATATAAAACAATATTTTGGGCAACTGTACAGCAACAAAGTTGTCTTTTCATACGATCGTACTATTCGACTGACTTTAGGAGCTCATAAAGCTGCGTATCCATGATGTTGTTCTGAGCTATTTGTGTAAGTGTCGCAGAATAAGAATAATAATCTTTATTCGAGTAAGTTACACCCATATCACAAAATAGACAGGTACAGAAGTTAATCTCATGTATGTACTTCACTTTTTATACCTGCGCTAGGCAATCGCGCTAGGGTCAGCGTGTTGCGTTGAACTGTACGAATGCGACCGGGAGATTGAGCCGAGATAACGTGTCCGTGAGCGTTGTCTATGTGTGCGTTGCGCGAGCGCGTTTTGTATGTAGATTGTCTTCTGTACCTATATATTTTGTGCCCATATCATTACCAGAGGTCGGAATTAGGTCGAGTTAAACTTGTACTTACACGGATTTTATATAGCGAAAGAATAAAGTGGATATGATATAGATAGCCTGAAATCCCGAGCTAATTTTTAAGAGCAGATTTTTTTATGATATAGTCTATTATCCTATAGATATGCTAAGTTTATTTTTATGTTTTTTTGTTTGTAGGAGGTAATCTTTGGAAGTACTGGTCCGATTGGTATTCTTTTTCAGGGCTAGAAAAGTGCTTTATTCTTCAGTGAGTGAGTGAGTGAGTTCCTATAGGGCTATATATTTTATGTAGATAGGCGAAGCCGCAGGCTAAAGCTAGTCAGAAATATAGCACAAAAAATCTCTTCCTGCATTAATGACGAGGAGGAGGAAGTGTATAAAGTTAACCTTACTTCAGTTGATGAAGCGAAATCTTTTTCAATGAAAACTATTAATAAAAATTAAATTGTGTGTTAATTGTATTTGTGTTTCTTATAGTTAAGACAAATAAAAAAAATCTAATCTTATGCAAGAATCCTAGGAATTTCGTATAAAAACGTTTTTCTAACTGTCCTACGACAAGGTATATTACTGTTCCCTTTAGAGTAGTATACGGAACTTCTTGATCGTGTGTACTCTACTGTACTCTGCATCGAGTACACCGAGTACAGTGCTCTAACGACCGCTGCTTGCTTTCAAGTTTTAATAGCACTGCCGCACTTTTAGGTCCTAGTTAAAGCCTAGAATGAGGTCAGAATCGCGCCGATGCCATCGAGTGTAAGTTTTGGATCTATGAGTCGGAGTTCAGACTTTATTTAGGACCAGTATCAAGACTTCTGGAACTGTAATCAGGACGCCATTGCAGAGTGACGTCGATAACAAATGACTTGCATGACTTGTAACTTATAGATTGTATAATAGATTAGTAAAAACGTATTAGTTATTCTTTGTATGATTCTGAAGAATACAAAGATGTACCAAAGATGGTTTCTTTAGACCTTCAAAAACATCAGCTTTACATAGCTGTCATCATCATTTCAGCTGAAAGACGTCCGCTGCTGGATAAAGGCTTCCTCAAGTTTCACCACAGCGAACGTCCTAAGCAGCTCGCAGGTGGCCTTATCAGACGTCTTAAAATCACCCAAAGGGCAACGGAAAGGGCTACGTTTGGAGTTTCTTTACGTAATCATCAGAAATGAAGATTTGTAGGAGAAATAAGATTGCCAACACTGCCTGAAGAATCGCTTAACGTTTTATAAGTGCCCATGTAGGCCTATGTGAAATAAAAATATTTTTGACTTTTGACTTTTGACTTGACTTAAGTGGCAGTGCACAGGGCATATTGATGCAGAACTGATGATTGATGGAACCGAAAGGTCCAGAAGTTTCGACAGTACACCAGAAGACTTAGCACAGAACAGTGCCAATATAAAAGTTAAGAGATGATTTTTCACTACTCAATACAATATTAAATTTCGTATAATGTTCGCGACAAACCCACCATTTTTACTGCAAATGTTGACCTACGCTGTACGAACAATGTTTAATGTATTTGTACGTCATGTTGTTCTGTATACTTTATGTTAACATTCTTTTAAACCGAAACTCAATTTGTAATGCAAATGGCCGCCGACTTAAATTCAAAAACAACGCAACATTCGTTCGTGACGTATCAATTACAAATGCAATTCCGCTCGTAGTTGTAGCAAAGAAAAAAATGCAAAACTGGAAAGAGTTAAACTCCATAATTAGTTGTCTGAACCGAATAAAAACATAAAACTTAACAAGCGAATCATTTAAACAAGAAGCTTGTTGGCTTGAAACCAAAAACGTGGCAGCATCGAGTGGGCCTCTGTAACCGCTACATCTGATCCTGGTTTAATTAGAGAGACGTTGCGTCGCGACTTGTGCCAAATTCACGAAACACGTTATGTTATTAAGTGGCGTGCGAGTAGATGGTATCGGTGCTTGAGCGACCAATTGTCATGCACTCTAGGATAACGTGAGAACTGATCTGAAAATACTCATTTGGTATTACTGTAATGATTATAGTCATTGACACAATCGATTTTTTATACTGCTTAATATTTATGTTTATGTAGTTAGTTGGTTAAAGAGCTTGTAAGTGTCCAAATTATTGTTTTACTTATGCAACTTAATTTACGGGTTTTTTTTTAATAAATAGTCTTAAGTCATCAATACGAAACGATGGTCTAAAACTCTAAAACCGAGTTGGAAAATTCTTTCACACTTGGAATGCTATTTTATCACTGATTGACATATGTATATTATATACTTTCTAAATTTACGCGGCCAAAACTGCTGGCCGATACTAGTTTCACATAGGCTTTTATGGGAACTTATAAAACGTCAGAAGCTAGTGCACGGTTCTAAATTGGTCATTTCCTATGAAAAAGACCTGGCAAGAACCTCAATGGTTTTTTTTTTTAATGTTTGATGCCACAATATTTCCATAGTTATTACAGTATTAATAGATACACCTTATGTAGGAACAGAACACTAGACCAGTCAATATTATACCTAAAAGCACAATAAAAATAATCACACCAAAAAACTGAATTGTAATATCGAATACTCATCTAGAGTATGTATTCGCGGAGTCTACTAGTCTAAAATAATAATACAATATTATAAAGAGGAAAGACTGAATTAAAAAAATATTTTAATAGTAGAAATAAAATATAATATTCCACAACTATCATACAACGCCGTCTAGTCCCAAGCTAAGCAGAGCTTGTGTTGACAACTGATAAATAAATACTACGTTATCAGTATTATTACTGAGTGACATAAGTCTAAGTATTTTCTACATTCACATTTGCGAAGCAGAAGGTAATATTAAATAACAATCTACAGCCTTTCTATGTTTCTGTATCCCAAGGGTAAAGCGGGGCCCTGATACTTACTAAGACTCCGCTGCCCGTCCGTCTGTCACCAGAATTCGTCCGTGTTACTTAAACAGTTCAAATTTTCACAGATGATGTATTTCTAAAGCCACTAAGAGTATAACAACAAATACTAAAAAAAATATTAATATAAATATTTAAACGGGGTTTACATACAACAAACGTGATTTTTTTGCTGTTTTTTGTTACGAACTGCACAAAACCCTTCGTGCGTGACTCCGACTCGCTCTTGACCAGTTTTTTAGTTTACGAAATCATCATATAGCTTCTCACTATCAGGGTGGAGCGAGAAAAAATGCCAGAATCCATCGGTTTCCATGAAAACATCAATAATATCTGACGACCCTGGTAACTAATTTCCTTTGTGGACTGTACCTCGTTCATCGCACAGTTGTTGTTTTGCCAAAAAGTCCACTAAACTACCACATAAACTCAAAATAGCTCCAAATTACGTTTAACAGTCCCAATACTGCAACTAAATTGTCTTTTACCGCATAATTGAAGGCGCTACACAAAACGCGCTACTTTTGTTCAGGAGTATATTCGTGCCTACAAGTAATGATACTACCTCGATAGTCCGTCAACTATCCTTGGTACGGGTTTACATATGACGAGCAATAATTAGCTCGCCGTCTGGCCATTCAATAACCGTCTGGCCTAAACCCAAACTGAACCCGACGCATGTTTAGTTAGTCAGTAGTGTTCCACGCGAGCCTCAAAGAGGTATCAGCAAAACCGTATGATCCCAGCAGGGCCAATACCCGCTAGGACCGCAGGGATTTCTGAAAAATAAACCTGCCTGTTTTAGATCGTCAAGAAAAACTGAAGGACACGATATGGTTTTAGTCAGTAAAAGTGTGACACCTCCTAAACGATATTTATTTTGCAAAACGGTTTAAAAAAAACACTCAAAAGTGCAAAATAAATTTAAGGAAGTCAAAGAGTCAAAAATAAGTCAAAGTCAGTTGTATTTTTTTTGTAAAAAGTATTTTATTTTACACTTTTTAGTTATGGTGCTACCACCAAAAAGTACACCTCAGCTAAACTTAAATACCTTATTCCCAGAGTGCCATAGGATGCTTTTCCACTTCAAAAAAAAAAGTAATGGTACCACTACATCTATGTAAACAAATCTGTCAAGTTGTTTACAGTACGTCCGTGCTAGTTCTACATAAATTCTTCCCGATCTATATGTTGTTGTTTACACGTTGAAAACTTTAATGCAAGTCGCTCATACGTGTAGTCGGGTTGAGATTGCATTCTGTGTGTTTACTGTTTATGCCGAGTTCTTTGCGAGTAAGCACGAAAAATAACTATGGCATATCTACTTGTTCTGAAGATGAACTTTACAGATCCTTATCTTGGTATCACGTACGTGTTTTTCTTCGAGGTTCCATTAGTTTTTTTTTAATGGTATAAACCAGTGCTCGACTGCAATCGGACCTGATAGTAAGCAGTAACGCAGTTATTGATGGTGACTCTTAATAATCACTCTGGCCTTGAAGATACCTAAATTATAAATGCTTATGTGCCACGCATAAAAAAAATGTGGAAAATGGAATTCCATGTCGGAGTCATGTGTTTCCTGATGGTTACAACCCGGGAATCTTTAAGTCATGAGAGAATAGGTTAATAATTTTAGGTAAGCGCGCTCCATTGTCGACCGCATCGTCGCTTTCCATCAGGTGAGATAGCGGGCACCTATAAGAAATTAAAAAAACATCCGCGACTCTGACCAAGTTATCAATCTACCTAGTGCGAGGCCTTTCAGTGCTGCGCCTTCCGGTAAACAAAAGAAAAAAAAAATAATAAAGATTGGTTTTTGTTTATATAATGCCATGGCATTGACGTCGCTATAAGCTGGAGGCTCCACCGAGTTATTTGGAGCCATTTTATTGGCTAGCAATAAAAATATCATAACGTTTGACAGCTCTGGGCGCTGTTTGAAAATATTTTATTGATGAATCGCTATAAAATATACTCTATCAGTTAGAAGTCGAAATATTTCATTCATTCAGTAAATGTTTGGATGGTAAAATATGAAGCAGATTATGTTACGAATTTATCCTTTAAGTATACAGAAGAAAATTACTTGGATGATATTTTTATCAGTTTTACCAAATCTTTGATTTCTTCCAGTCATGTAGGTATATGACGTGCCCAGATCTTAGAATTTACCACTTCATGATATGGGCAACTAAAACTGGCCAGCCCGTTTAAACGTTACAATTGATGATATGTCAATCTTCGATTTTTTACAAAAATAAATTCTAAATGACTTGACTGATTTGGACGTAATTTTGTGTGTATATAGCTTTCAGGCAGGACAGTGTAATTGTGTCACAAAACTATGCCAATTTTACATCTGTACAAAAGTAAGTACGTCAAATTAAAATAACCACTAAAACTAAAAAAAAAACCCCGATTAAGTATACACTAACTTCTTCATTAAACCGCAAGTGTCTCATAACATGACGTAATTAAACCGAGTTTGGGGTCAGAAAGCCCACACGTACCCAAAATCGAAACCTCACAAAACCCCTGGGGTCAGTTCCATGACAAGCCAAAAAGTTTACGCCCCTAGTTAGATGCAAGAGTGAATCCTTACAGCAATTATTAATGACACGTATGAGTATTAAGTAATGTACCTAGAAACATAGAATAAAAATAGTACAAAAACGTAAATTAGGACCTCAGATGAATTTGTATTTTTTTTTAAATGTCTTTTTTGGGTGGGTAATCTAATCATCGAAGCCATTGGACTCTAGATGGGGCGTTTCAGACTTATAGTGAATAAAACTCACCTGTATCCTTCAGTTGCCCTCTGCATTCTAAGATGAGAGGTTTCCCTTTTATAAAATCCCCGCGACCCTAATGGACATCGGCCATGCTGGGCCCTTACAGTTTACTAGCATCTCTTCGAGAAGCGGTTTGAACACTACGCGTGGTTGACAACTTGGGCTCAGTCTAGTCGATTAACGGATGGTCGGACGCAAGCTACCCATTGTTCGCTGTCCTCAAAGAAGCGGAAAAAGCGGCTTCTAGCTTTTTTCTTGTGGCGGCACCACCGCACACGTGTCACAAAAATAGGCCGCCACAAAAAGAAGCAAGAAGCGGCTTTTTTAGTAACCCTTGTGCGCCCGCACACAAAGCTCCAGTTTCCGAGACGTTGATCAAAATCAAAATTTTAAATCAAAATTAAAAAAAAAAAAATAATTATCAAAATTTTTGTGTTTTTATTAGCGATTGGGCAAAAATTCTACAATGCCAAAACTAGCACAGTGAACTTCAGAATCTTATCACCCAATTTCAGAAGGGTTCACTCTTTTTTCAACAGCTAAGGGTTGCGAGTTGCCAGAGTGTAGTAGTAGTACACGGCTTAAGGCCCAAGCGCCCGAAAAGTTCCATAAAACAGTGACTTTCTGAAGCCTACTCCTCGGAAACGGCCAGGTTAATAGCTTTGAAAAAAATATATGTTTATTATAAATTCATAAACAACATTATTAACATTTGATTTTTCCGTGCTATTAATACTTTTGTCTAAAAAACTCAACTTGCTACTTTTCCCTACTCCTTCGAAACGGCTTGGATCTTTAGAAACATTTTTACACATAAAAATTGGTGGTTAAATATTCTTCAAAGTAAACATTGCATATGTATGTAATCAATCAATATTTCGCAAAGAAATTAAAAGATAAGATTTAAAGGTCAGCCGCGCGCTTTCCGGGCGCTGTTGGCCGCAAATAAATGTACAGATTTGCGTACTGGCGCCTAGGCGGGTGCGAGAGGTGCGTCCACATAATTTTGGCCAGATGGTTCAAAGGACTATAAGCCTTAAGAAAATACGACAGCCAGCTAGGGGCGTAGCTGCTTCGGGTCACTGACTTCTAGGCCCAGGGGTATATAGGCGACTCCTCTTCCTAATTGTCGCTTCTATCATATTATTCTATGATATATTATTACACCACCTTTGTTGCCAAGTTTCAAGTAAAAGGGAACACGTCAGACCCTCAGAACAGTTCAAAGGGGTCACTCGGTAAGGAAATGTCAGGACCACACATCGATATTAAGTCATCAACTTTGGGCTCAGCTAAGTTTGGCCGGCTCAAGTGGGATGTTGAGTTGTTGACTCGTGTGTTTAACTTCGGATTAATCAAGGGACTCAGGTTTGTGATATATGACACCTTATTTGTGGTTTGGTTTTAGTTTAGGTATCTACTCGTATATCGGAAGTGAAGAGATGATTTGTTTACCAAACATTATCTATACATTTTTAAGCTAGTTAAAAATGGTATGATCAACAAATCACACCAGGCTTGCGTGTTGACCGTTCGCTAACCGTCCGGGCCAAGTCCAGGCCCAAATCACTCACGCGTCAAGGAGATGTCAGCAACCGTGGGGGCTGTGCAGGGTCGAAGCCTACTGGGACCATGGGCAGTGTGAAAGTTGGACCCGGGGTCCTGAGACGAAGGCAAGAAAGAGAAACAGGAGTAGGTTTTTAGTCAGTAAATGTTTGACACGCCTTCCTCTTCCGCCCAAGAACAGGGCATGTCATTTGATGATTTTCTCACCTAAAAAGAAAGAGGCCCGCGTGTGAACCGCTCTAATGTGATTATGGCGTTATTGACTCTTTCTCTGAATTTTTTGGAATTACAGATATCTAGGTTTCTATTGAAATCAAAAGACAAAGTATAAATTAATAATCCAGTAAATACTTTAGAAAATCTTCTATTTTGTGTGAACGTTGGCCCTTCAAAATATGCTTATAAATTAAAAAAGTGAAAAAAATAGATATACAAAAACCTTGTACATTTCATCGAAATTCTGAATAACGATAAATTTTCCAAAAACCAAGTTTTTGGGAAAAGATTCATAATTCAGAATTAAAAAAAAAAAAGACGTGTGGCACTCGGGGACTGCCGCGGTAAAGCTATTGCATAGCATCACTCATTTGTTTTCTTATCGGTCACCACGCTCAAAACAAATGAGTGGAGGGTGTTAGGTTATTTTCGTTACGGAATTTCTGGATTCGGTCTCCACGTTCAAGGCCCGCGATAGAAACTATGCAATAGCTTAAAAACACGGTATTTCCTGTTATAGTTTTAGTGAAAAATTCGAGTGCAGTACGGAATTACTGAATAACAACAGTGTTCTGGCGTTATTTTCCTTTTCCGCATTGCTTCTTTTTCAAACACTAGCTTTTGCCCGCTTTAGCTTTTTAAAATATAGCCTAAAATATAACTGAAAAATAAAGCAGTTATTTAAATGTAAAAAAAAATTGCAATCTGAATAATACTTTCAGAAATTACCTCCTACAAACAAAATAATAAAAAAAATCAAACTTTACCTTTTTTGTATTTGTATTTGTATTGGACCTCTTTATAATATATTAGTGTGGATTGTGTTGAATCGGGGTGGATAAAACAACAAGATTTTAAACCATGACCACTTTGACGATACATGGCTTAAAATATAACCTCATAAAACTGATTACGAAAAAATGATAAATAAACTGATTAGGCTTTATAAAGCAATTTTCTTTTCTCTTATCTTCTTTGTACCTACCAACAGTCACGTTCAGTACCTCTACCATGAGTTTAAAGCAGTAGTATTTGTCGATACTCGATACCGAATACGTAAATATATTGTATGGCAAATTTTGGTTCCGTAAGGGACCACTAGAAGCGCTGTAAAATTTGCCATACAAAATATTTACGTAGTCGGTATCGAGTATCGACAAATACTACTGCTTTAAACTCATGGTAGAGATTTTGGTGTGCTAAAGTAAATCATGTTAATAATTAAAAAAATACTAGTTATTACAATTTTTTTTTAGTTGGTAAAATCATCCAATGACATCCCCCGTTCTTGGGTGGAGCGGGAGATAGTGTCAGACTTTTACTGACTAAAAACCCACTCCTTTTCCTTCGTTGCCTTTCGTATCGGGACCGAATCTTCCTTTCAAAAACAAATCAATAAGCGCGTTCCATCGTCGACCGCTTTGTCGCTTTCCATCAGGTGAGATAGCGGTCAAGCGCGAAACTATCAACAAAAAAAAATCTTTTGCCCCAGTGGTCCACGACTCTGTTGGGACCCTACAGTTTGCTGACAACTCATTCAGGCGACCGTGGAACAATACGCGCCGCTGACGTCTTGAGCTCGGTCCGGTTACCAGATGGTCGGACTGCGAGCTACCCATTGCTCGATGTCCGTAAGCCCGCGTCTGCGGTGGCTGTAAATCGGGATCAGAAGGCGACCGTCTGCCACTTTTCCTCGTTCCGGGCCATGGCCTGTACCAAGGCCCTGCTAGATCGCTGCCGCCGACCAAAAGTAATTTTTTTACACTGATAGAAAGCTGCTTTATTCCTGAGTGACATAGGCTATATTTTATGTAGGTATGCGGGTGAAGTTGCGGGCAAAATCTAGTTAAATATACAAAACTAAATGGTACAAACACAACAATTTCTCACACACCTAACACGGCACGTCTAAAGTAACATCTGTACATGGATTTAAATTTGTCTCCGGAAACTCGATATTCCCGATTGAGGTAATTGAAAGCTTAAAGGAATTTATTTCCAATTTCCTATCGTATGAGGTTTTTCCGTCTATGAAATACACCGCGGGCGTCGATATGAAATTTATGACATGTCTGTTATTAATTCTGATTTTAACTTAATTGGAACATTGTTAAGCTGACCGGGGAGACTGTTTGTAACGAGTTCGTTTTTTAATAATTTCATTTTGTTGAACGCGATTTGTTTTTGCATAGGGTGAGGTGTGGAGAAATATCTTTGTTATCGACAATTTTTTAGCCACAGGATATCTATTTTTTTCTCCAACATAATATCTAGTAGACTCAGGGATTTTCGAATTGAGTATTTTGAGTTAAGGCGTATAGTCCCTTGAACCATCTGACCGAAATTATGTGAACGCAACTCTCGCACTCGCATAAACAGCAGTACGCAAACCTGTGCATTTATTTGCGGCCAGCAGCGCCCGGAAAGCGCTTTAAATCCATTTTCTCTGCGAGATATTGATTGATTTACATATGCAATGTTCACTTTGAAGAATATTTAACCACCAACTTTTAAGTGTAAAAATGTTTCTAAAGGTCCAAGCCGTTTCGAAGGAGTAGGGAAAAAGGTTGCAAAAAGTTAAATTGCAACATTTTTTTTTTTGGCAAAAGTATTAGTTGCACGAAAAAATCAAATGTTGATATTATTTTTCATGAATTTATAATAAACATATATTTTTTTCAAACCAATTGACTTAGCCGTTACGGAGGAGTAGGCCTCAGAAAATCACTGTTTTATGGCACTTTTCAAAGCTTACTTTAGAGCTTACTACTAATATGTAAACTTTTTTCTACATATTATTAGCTACAAATGTTTTCATTATAAATTTCATCCACAGCAAAAACAGTTCTAGGGTTTAATGATTTTAACGCCTACTAACTACTATAAGTAGTGTTCTTTTTTTGACCGAGGATCACTTTGTTTCTTTTTTTATATTACCAGGGACCCATAGGTCTAAAAGGAAAACTTAAATAAGTTAAATATATATATATATATATATATATAATAAAAATGTATATCATAAATGTAAAACTAGTTGAAACCCTATTCCTTGAAATCAAAAGTAAAGAGCACTTTCACGAAAAAACACACCATATTAGTTAGAAACTTAAAATCAGTTCGCATCAATGGTACCTGCTAGCTGGTCCTGATCGAAACCTCGTTTTTCTTCAGAAAAAAAAATCGAGGACCCGACTACACTGCCCTCTACCGAGTTCATTTTTATTTTCAAATCATCCAGAGACCTATATTTATAGGTAGGTACACACTTGTTATCCAAATTAGTTAAGCTGCTTAGGGTGAGTTAGGTGATAAATACACGTCTTCTTCTTCTTCTTCTTCCTGCCCTTGTCCCATTTTATTTGGGGTCGGCGCAACACGTACAGAAGTAATATAGATATATACCAATAAAGTTTGACTGGCCTGTTGGTCTAGTGGTTAGTGACCCTGACTGCTATGCCGGAGGTCGTGGGTTCGATTCCCACCCAGGACAAATGTTTGTGTGATGAGCACGATCATTTGTTCTGTGTCTGGGTGTAATTTATCTATAATATGTATGTATTTAGAAATATATAAGTATGTTTATCAGTTGTCTGGTACCCATAACACAAGCTCTGCTTAGCTTGGGACTAGACGGCGTTGCGTGATAGTTGTGGAAATATTATTATTATTATTATAAAGTTACAAAAATTAAAACAGTTGAATTGAGAGGAGCATGAACTGAATTGCTGCATTGAACTTGTACAAATAAAATATTGTATTGAATATTTATAAATTATAATCCTAGCTCAGTATTGTTTCAATGGTGAGTGCAAAATAAAAATACATTTATTGATTGTTCATAAGGATTAGTTGCCTCATAGTTCATGTATTTGTTAAATCCTGAAATATTTTTGATGAAATATTCATAGGACACTTATGCGCTGGCTTTTACCTTTTTTTAGGGTTACGTAGTCAACTAGGAACCCTTATAGTTTCGCCATGTCTGTCTGTCCGTTAGCACTAGAAAGCTGAAATTTGGTTCCAATATGTATATCAATCACGCCGACAAAGTGGTAAAATAAAAATTGGAAAAAAATGTTTTATTAGGGTAGCCCCCACTTACCTATATGTAAAGTGGAAAGTGTTTTTTTTTTTAAATTTCAACTCTAACGTGTGTTGGATAGGTATTTAAAAATGAACAGGGGTTTACGAAAATCATTTTTCGATAATGTCAATAATTTCGGAAATAATCGCTCCAAAAGTAAAAAACAATGCGTCCCCCCTCTAACTTTTGAATCATAAGTTTAGAAAATATGAAAAAAATCTGAAAAGCAGAACTTTATAAGGACTTTCTAGGCAAATTATTTTGAACTTGATGGAAAGAATAGTTTTTGTACAAAAAAAGACAAAAGGGTTCTACAAAATAATTTCTGGACTAAGTTTGTAGTATAATCGTATATGCAAGCATTTTTTTAAACTCATAAGTGGGTAGGTACACTTATTGTGACGGACGGCAAACTACGGAACCCTACACTGAGCGTGGCCCGACACACTCTTGGCCGGTTTTTGTTTTTGTAGATGGGAAAATCATCCAATGACATCCCCCGCTTTTAGATGGAGCGAGAGGGGGTGTCAGACTTTTACTGACTAAAAACCCACTCCTGTTTCTTCGTCGTCTTTCATACCAGGGCCGAGTCTTCCTTTCAGAAGCAGACCCTTGTCCCCAGTAGGCTTCGATCCTGCTGGGCTCCTACGGTTTGCTGACAACTTGAATCGTGCGTGGAACAGTTATGGCGACAGTTGGAGGTCTTTCAAGTGTCGCTATAACGACCAGTCCTGTGCGTCTTACATCCATCGAATTCCTGCAACCCTCACCAGTTCATCGGTCCACCTTATGAAGGGTCACAAAATTTGGTGAAATCGAACACTACTATAAAACTTTATTTATTAAGCTATTGCATAGCTTCTATCGCGGGCCTTGAGCGTGGAGACCGAATCCAGAAATACCGTAACGAAAATAACCTAGCACCCCCCACTCATTTGTTTTTTGAGCGTGGTGACCGATAAGAAAACAAATGAGTGAACAATCAATCAAAATTCAATTCAATGTGTGAAAGTGTAACTTCAATTAATATCAAAGAAAAAAAAAAACAAAGGAAAAAAAAATACTGCATAAATAAAATAAATAAATACCACGTGTTTTTAGGGTTCCGTAGCCAAATGGCAAAAAACGGAACCCTTATAGATTCGTCATGTCTGTCTGTCTGTCTGTCTGTCTGTCTGTCTGTCTGTCTGTCTGTCTGTCTGTCTGTCTGTCTGTCTGTCTGTCTGTCTGTCTGTCTGTCTGTCTGTCCGTCCGTATGTCACAGCCACTTTTTTCCGAAACTATAAGAGCTATACTGTTGAAACTTTGTAAGTAGATGTATTCTGTAAACCGCATTAAGATTTTCATACAAAAATAGAAAAAAAGCAATAAATTTTGGGGGTCCCCATACATAGAACTGAAACTCAAAAAATTTTTTTTCATCAAACCCATGCGTGTGGGGTATCTATGGATAGGTCTTCAAAAATGATACTGAGGTTTCTAATATCATTTTTTTCTAAACTGAATAGTTTGCGCGAGAGACACTTCCAAAGTGATAAAATGTGTGTCCCCCCCCCTCTAACTTCCAAGATAAGAGAATGATAAAACTAAAAAAAATATATGATGTACATTACTATAAAAACTACCAACGAAAATTGGTTTGAACGAAATCCAGTAAGTAGTTTTTTTTTTAATGCGTCATAAACTGAAAAAAATACACTATAATTAAAACATCGATCAAAGTTACAACACATTACAAGAACTTTTATATTATGCTATTTGCTGCTATGGAACCCTTCATGGGCGAGTCCGACTCGCACTTGGC
Source organism: Mythimna albipuncta (assembly GCA_929112965.1). Classification (NCBI taxonomy): domain Eukaryota; kingdom Metazoa; phylum Arthropoda; class Insecta; order Lepidoptera; family Noctuidae; genus Mythimna; species Mythimna albipuncta. The sequence continues at coordinate 12,050,140 of OV815977.1, read as the reverse complement.
CGGTTTTTTTTTTATTTATTAGAAAGAAAGAAAGAAAAAGAAAGAAAGAAAATATGTTTATTCCGCCTATAAATAGACGCACAAATAACAAAATACAAAAATATAAAAAAAAACCGGCCAAGTGCGAGTCGGACTCGCCCATGAAGGGTTCCGTAGCAGCAAGTAACATAATATAAAAGTTCTTGTTATGTATTGTAACTTTGATCAATGTTTTAATAATAGTGTATTTTTTTCGGTTTATGACGCATTAAAAAAAAACTACTTACTGGATTTCGTTCAAACCAATTTTCGTTGGTAGTTTTTATAGTAATGTATATCATAATTTTTTTTTAGTTTTATCATTCTCTTATCTTAGAAGTTAGAGGGGGGGGGGGGGGGACACACATTTTACCACTTTGGAAATGTCTCTCGCGCAAACTATTCAGTTTAGAAAAAAATGATATTAGAAACCTCAGTATCATTTTTCAAGACCTATCCATACACACGCATGGGTTTGATGAAAAAAAAAATTTTGAGTTTCAGTTCTATGTATATATATATATACCCCCAAAATTTATTGATTTTTTTCTATTTTTGTGTGAAAATCTTAATGCGGTTCACAGAATACATCTACTTACAAAGTTTCAACAGTATAGCGCTTATAGTTTGGGAAAAAAGTGGCTGTGACATACGGACGGACAGACAGACAGACAGACAGACAGACAGACATGACGAATCTATAAAGGTTCCGTTTTTTCCCATTTAGCTACGGAACCCTAAAAAGTACAAAATATAAAAGCCAGTCCCTTGTTAGACCACGTGTGTAACAAGCTTAACAATATTTCTTGTACCCAGTACCATAGACAACGGAGTTGTCTATATTATCTGTTTCATTTTGACGCCGGCCATAACAGGGACAAACATAAACAAAATTAACCTAAGAAAGAGTAACTAAACTAAAAGAAAATCATAATTATACACTAATACAATCTAAAATTATAAGTTGTGCGTCGCATCTAAGCAGGAATGGGCCGTTGCTCAGCATATTCCGTGACTCTGGGCTAATCCAGACATCTACGGTGCTGGTTTTCAGCAACCACCGTTCGAGTGACAATTTTGGCGTCCTCTCCGAGAGCAAACACTAAACAGGTTAGTACACATACAAATAACTTTTAAGTAATTAAGAGGTTCATTAGTAATTCAATTTTTCATCACATATATATATTAACACGAAACACAATTCTTAACCTTACAGCTATCATTTTTGTATTGATGGAAGATAACAACAAATCGTGAATTGAATCATAGGGAAAGTGACATGCTGCCTCACATAATGGCGACCTGCCAACAGCAAATCTCTCCTGAACACAAGAAATATCCTCATACAGTGAAATAACTTAAGAAGTGTATTAGAATTTCAAGCAACACAAATGTACAAAGACGGTTTTACTCATAACATTTTTGTTTATTTTTGCATACTATTGTACCAACATTATTATCTATTAAAAATACAACTAACTACAGACCTTTTTTACTTCTAGACTTAGTCTATTTAACTAACTAAGGATCTCAAAATTTAATAAACTGAATGCAGAAGCTCCAAGTCACACTGCTTATTAAGAAAAACGTAATATTTGCGCTTTGTTTATTTTTCATAGATGAAAGCTGCACCGCCTCAACTACGGTCTCAACTGTTTATATTAAACCATTTAGTAAAACCAGCAACTGACAGTGATAAATTAAAATAGGACTGATATAATGCATATTACGCTACCGTGCCTCAGATATTACAGACGTGGGAAAATAGCGACAACTGATAACAACACACATAGGTCCTCCTCCTTGAGTCGTATTCCTCATTACTGAGGGTCGTGAAGTTCCCGCTGGATTAGCTTCCTATTGATGAAATCTCGCCATCTGTGACGGTTCTTAGCGTCATGAAGTGCGACGTGCAATTGGGTGTCCAGTGTGGAGCGAACCTGATCCCCCATTTTATTGCGGCCTCTTGGTCGTTTGCTATCGACCATGCCAGTTACGATAAGCTGTTCATGGTTGTGGTCATTTTTCCTGGCAATGTGGCCAAGAAACTCCAGTACTCTGCGCACGCATGTAGTCGACAGTCTGATCTTGATGTTCAGTTCTCGTTAGATTTGGACGGAAAGCAGTCCAGGGAATTTGAAGCATTCTCCTCCAGCACCACACTTGAAGGCATCAATGCCGTCGCGGTCCACCTTTTTTAAAGTCCAAGTGTCCGCCCCGTAGCTAAATATGGAGAAGACTAAACATTTGACCAGTTTAGTTTTGGTCATAGATACAACAACATTATTTATAGTATGATTATGCAAAACCATTTCCAATCATTTTTAAACCATGTTAGATTTTTTCCCAAAAATATTTGAAATAATCACAAATTTGACACCACCGGCACTAAGTACAACACAGGTCACAGCAGGTTAGAAGGGCATTAAGCGCCACTGCACAGCTGTGTGCGGAAGCAAAGCAAACCTTTTATTGCCTGGATAGCCCGGTGACCATGTATTTGTGCGGATAACCAGGTAAAAAATACCAAGCTCATAACTGTAATTTTTCATAATATGAAATTTTGCACATAGATTAAATAAAACTAATGTTGTATATTTCTAAATACATCATGATATAAATTCCTTTTTTTTAGGGTTCCATAGCCAAATGGCAAAAAACGGAACCCTTATAGATTAGTCATGTCTGTCTGTCTGTCCGTCTGTATGTCACAGTCACTTTTTTCCGAAACTATAAGAGCTATACTGTTGAAACTTTGTAAGTAGATGTATTCTGTGAACCGCATTAAGATTTTCTTATAAAAATAGAAAAAAAGCAATTTTTGGGGGTCCCCATACTTAGAACTGAAACTCGATTTTTTTTTTATCCAACCCATACGTGGGGTGTTGATAGATAGGTCTTCAAAAATGTTATTGAGATTTCTAAAATCATTTTTTTTCTAAACTGAATAGTTTGCGCGAGAGACACTTTCAAAATGGTAAAATGAGGACCCTCTCTAACTTTTAAAATAAGAGAATGATAAAACTAAAAACAATATATGATGTACATTACCATACAAACTGTCAAAGAAAATTGGTTTGAACGAGATCTAGTAAGTAGTTTTTTTTAAGTCATAAGTCTAAAAAATATCCATGCTATTATTAGTATTGATATTAAAAGTACCTACTTGGTTTCGCAGGAAACTATCGAGTATGTATTTAATTTTATTTACTCGTACCGTTTTATCCCTACTTCTCGGAAATACTAATGATGAATGTAACATAATTTGTTATTTTCTCTGAATACGATAAAATCGGTTTTGATTATTACGTAGTATTTATTGAATGAGTAATTTTTTTTTAAAAACAATACAGGAATTTATACATGGTACAAATATATTACTGTACTGGGAAATAAAATATTTAATTTCAGGGTACTAAAAAATATTTCTCTGAAAGAATTTTTTTGTCATAAAACTAAAGCCAGTTTCATGCATCATTGTATTTTATTCGAGTTCGAGTATTCAAAGGTTTCACATTTTTTTTTAAATTAAATAGAATGTTTTTTACATTGGCAGTTTTCTAATAATAAAAAAATAATTTAATCTGGGGGCACGGTAGTGCGGCCAAGACATATCTTTAAAAAAAAATACAAAAAAAAAGATATCACCATGGTTTCGAAAGACCGTCTACACTTGAACGTGGCCTATGTTCCTTTAAGCCTTACCACGTGATCTGCTACTGTGCTCTTATCCATCGCCTGGTCAAGTGGTTATCGGTCCACCTCGTGTCAGACTCTCCAATGGTGCATGTATGTATATGTGGACGTTACTTCTATTGGCACTAAGATTTGTCGCGGTATCTTCTCGTTTGAGACACCAGTATCTCGAAACAAAATTTACGACTAGTTCTTGGGCATATTACTAGTAGAATAGATGACCGATGGGCCTAAGAGGTCCTGGAGTGGCGACGCAGGGAACGGTGGACGGCAGCGTTGGAATGCCTCCCACAAAGTAGACCGATGTCCTGTTGCAGACCTGCGGGAATCCGATGGATGCGTTACGCGCAGGACTGATTATTCTGGTTATATTTTTTTTTTCGGTGGGAAAATCATCTAATGACATACCCGCTCTTGGGTGGAGCGGCAGATAGTCTCAGACTTTTACTAACTACAAAAACCCACCCCGTTCCTTCGTGCCTCCATGCCGGGGCTGAGCTACTCTTTCGAAGTAGGCTTCGATCCAGCTTTGCAGCTTAGCCGAAGTTGCTGGCAACTCCTTGAGGCGCGCGAGAACAGTGCGCGCCGTTGACGACTTGGGCTCGGTCCGGACACTTAATGGCCGGACAGCGAGCTTCCCATTGCTCGCCGTCCGCAAACCCACGCCTACGGTGTTTTACACTTGAGGGAGTACTATATCCAGCAGTGGACGTATTTTGCCTTAGTGTTGAATGTTTTCGTAACACAGAATTCACATTCTGAATGTTTGTTTCATTTTTCGCAGCCACTTGCTTCAGTCACTCGGAGTCTATATAAGACGCTGAGTCATGAAAAACTCGCTTATACTTACATTACTGAGAAAAGAAAGTGGTTTCACAAAGATCACCGTGACTTGCTCCAAGGAGTCCGTTCATCTTTCCGAGACAATACGAAGGGGCTGACAAACTTTATGCTTGCTTTTCGATAATAAACAGAGTTTCAATGTGCCAATAAACTGAAAATCATCTGAATTAGAGTTTCACATTACAATCTATAAAATAAAGACTAATAAGTTTTGTGAAAAGAGATAGTTATACAATTTTGATTCAGGCAATTTTAGAAAGAATCGAACTATCTTATTACTAAACTAGCGGCCCGTCCCGGCTTCGCACGGGCAATAAATATAGCCTATGTTACTCAGGGTGAATGTAGCTTTCCAATGATGTTAGAATTTTTGAAATCGGCTCAGTAGTTTTTGAGTTTATTCGTTACCTATAAAAATACAAATCTTTCTTCTTTTAATATTAGTATAGATAATGTTTAAATGATTACGTACGAGTATCATCATATCAGCCGAAAGTAGTCCATTTTTGGACATAGGCCTCCCCCCAAGTATCGCCACAACGACCGGTCCTGTAACTTAAGTGGCAATGGGCAGGGACATTCCCTCTCCTAGAGAGGAGGCCTGAGTCCAAACAGTGGGAACATTATAATGCCGCCTATGCTATGCTATGGGCAGGGCACATTGCACGCAGAACAGATGCTCGATGGGGACGAAAGGTTCTGGAGTGGTGACCACGTACCGGAAGACGCAGCGTTGGAAGGCCTCTAACAAGGTGGACCGATGACCTAGTCAGGGTTACGGGAATCCGATGGATGCGAGACCCACGAATTATTATATTTAAAAATCATTAGCAATAAATTATAACATTAATATTTAATCAGATGTACTATTTTCGGTTCAACGCTAAGTTTTGTCAGTAATATCAACCTATGCTCTCTCCGCTGTGAAGAACATCAAGAGGGTACTGGGACAGTTGTTGAACTGTTAATCAGTATACAACTATACACGTAGTTATACGTTGATAGTTTAGGTAAAAAAACAGATAAGTAAAGAAGACAATCTCATGTATGTACTTCACTTTTTATACCTACGCTCAGTGGACGCACACTAATGAGCGTTTGAGCCGGAGCTGTTCGACGAGTGGGCCAAGGCGCTCCGAGATATCGTGTCCGCGAGCGGTGTCTATGTGTGCGTTGCTCGAGAAAGCTTTGTATGTAGATTGACTTCTGTACCTATATATTTTGTGGTATAGGTAAAGAAATAGAAAAATATTGTGAGTGAAAATTAGAGGTAAAATTGTTTACCTATATATTTTTGGAACAGGTAACCTATTGAAGTTCCAATCCGATTACGATAAGCTAGCTTTTGTCCTGAAAAAATCATGAGAAAGAAGTCAAAATATATAGCTAGGGTCAAAATAAAAATATATCGCAGTCATAATCGAATAAAATATAGGAAAAATAGGACAGTACGAACAGTACATAGTACCAGACATCTTCTGATTAATTACTCTCAGAAAAATAGGCTGGAGTATCACTTATCTTGAAGTAGTATTTTAGGCTATGAATGATTCCTGGCTTGCCGTCCAACAATATCAGTGTTTGCTCAAATAACAGAAAGATCTGCTAATTGTTTTTGTTGCTAGGTTATTTAAGTTAAAGAATATCCGGATGGTGCAGTTCATCTCCTTGTTTCTTAAGGATTACATATGTGAGGAGTGTTATGAAAGAAAAGCGAGTTAGTGTGTCAAGTAAATAGTTAGATTATTATTATTTTTATTGATGTACTAAATCATTCGGCAACGGCGATCTCTCGCGCAGGACCTTGATACAGGACCATGTCCTGTACCACGGCCCTGCGCGAGTGAGATCGCCCGGCAGAAGCAAGGCGCATCAGGTCGCAGGCTAAGAGGCCGACCGCATCAGGCAACGGCGCTCACAGCGCCCCAGCCGCCGCCGGGATTCTGATCCCGATTTCCGGCCACCGTAGGCGCGGGCTTGCGGACGGCAAGCAATGGGTAGCTCGCTTACCGACCGTCCGGTAACTGTCCGGACCGAGCTCAAGCCGTCGACGGCGCGACGGCGTCCCGCGCGCCTCAAAGAGTTGTCAGGAACCGGATTCAGCTGGGTCTAAGCTGACTCTTTCGAACAATACCGCAGCCCTATCTGGATCTTAAAGGGTGTAGAACAAAGGTGTCTTTTTAGCTCAGCCCCGGTATGAAGGCACGAAATAACGGGCTGGGTTTTATACTACGACTATATAATACGAGTACAAGAGGATATGCGGTATATGATAGTGTCCCATTTATCCACGATTTATCAAAGACCCCTTATTTTTACGGTGGGAAAAATCATCCAATGACATCCCCCGCTCTCGGGCGGAGCGAAAGATAGTTTCAAACTCTTACTGACTACAAAACGCACTGCGTTCCTTCAAGCCTTCATACCGGGGCTCGAGTTCCCTTTCGGATAACCCTGGCCCCAGTAGGCTTAGACCCAGCTGGGTCAGCAAGCAGTTGTCAGCAACAGCTGGGCCCCGCTGTTGCTGACAACTGCTTGAGGCGCGTGAGAACAGCGCGCGCCGTCGACGACTTGGACTTGGTCCGGACAGTTACCGGACGGCCGGACAACGAGCTACCCATTGCTCACTGTCCGCAAGCCCGCACCTATATTGATTTCAGAAATAGTATTTTAATCTTGGATAAAATGACACATTGTTATAATCAGCAACTTGGTTGTGAAGGTCTAATAGGCTAGGTGGTCGCTCCATGTAAAATACAGGTATTCAGCCGCATCCGATTAAACTGGAAACCGAACCCAGGTTTGTTACGAAAAGGCTAGATGATGGTACCCTATTAGCGAGGGTATTTAATCCATCAGGCCTAGCCAAGTTACGACCATTTCGTCGATCGCTTCGAGTCGGCAACGCCTCCCATTCCTTTTTTTCGTTCGCTGCGGCAATGATTTTTCTATACTTTCCATTCCTGCAGTACAAGGTCTATACACCTGGTATTAAACTTCAATTGTGGCGACAAAAGACTTATAGAACCTGTAACTTTTAAGAAACCTTAATCTATTTTTGGCTTCATGTAAAAATATATCTCTTTCCTACACCGAACAAAATTGAAGTTATGCCTTCCGCACGACAAGGAAGTCTGTACTTTTCTTAGCCGCACTGTAAGCGAGACGTATATACGACGTATATTACAAGATATTTAAACCTGGTATCGCACTTAACGTATTAAGATGATGTTACTCCCAAAAATTTGAAGTTTTTAATTAGCGTTAACGATTGCAGATTATCAACTTGGCTAAGCCCTCTGACTACATAACTGACGACAACAGTTTGTCATTTTTTACATCTAAAAATGCCGAAAAATACCTAGAAAATGTTCGCCAATCTTTGCCCCTATACGACTCTTTTCGCTTTGAATAAAGACGGTAAATGTATTGCAACTTATCTTGCGGAATGTGTGCGAGTCAACGGAAGAAAATAAATTACTAGGGTGTCCGTAACCAAGGGTTACATCGCACCAATTTTCTCAACCGACATTTACAACTTTTGAGACAAAACATGCGGCTACAGTTTTTAGGATTTCGTACCTCAAAAGGAAATTGGAACCCCTGGAGGAAGTTTGCGGTCCATCTATATATTTGTCTCACTATCAACAACCCTTTTTAACAGAAACGCGAAAACTTTTTAAATATGAAATAACAAGTAATTCCACGATTAATGTTCCCATAAATGGGACTCTATGAGATAATCATATGTCGTAATTCACTACGGTGGGTAGCCAAACAGCAGGTTGGTGGTTGTCATATGTCTTCGAATTTTTTGTTCTGGGCCATAACCTCATGATGATTTCAATAACGGTTCTAAGAGCATCGGTGATGGTATAAATTACACAAAGTAAAGCAACTGCCTGGGTTTGAACCCGTGATGTAAGACTTTCTAGTGCTATAATGTATATAAATGTGAGTAATTTCATTGTCATACCCCACAACTTTTTTTACATGGAGATCATGAGAACCTTATTTTTCGACTTTAGATAGATAGACAGATATAATTATATACTCTTTATATATATATTCTATAGGGTATAACAATGGGCGTAATTTCTTCATGGGTGGTACGGAGAACCCCGCAGCGCTGAAACGAAGGCTAAGAAGGAACATGAGTGGGTTTTAGTCAGTAAAAGTCTGACATAATCTATTGACACCTCCCGCTCTGCCCAAGGGCGGGAGATATCAACAGATGATTTCCTACGTAAATAACGGGTAATTCTTTTTTGTGCACAATTATAAATTATAGAATAGATACAGTGATAATAGAAATCATAGGCGAGCTTCGCTCAAAGATCTCTTTCACCAAACAATTGATATATAGATATCATAATAGAGGGTGGAGATCCAAGATTCAATTTTAAAATCAATGTACCTGTCTTTCACATTTAATTTATTTATGCGTTATGAGATTGTGAAAGTACATTTTTCTAAATTCTACTCCATTTAATACCCATTAATTCATACGTCTAGTCATAAGTGAATGCATCCTACACAGTTAAAATTTGCAAAAATCCTCACCAATAAGGTATTTGCCATTAGAAACACCAAAGAGAACTTTTCCTTTGCCAATCTCAGAAGTAGACTTTCACACACATAACGTGTAATTATCCAAGTATGCAGCGAGCACAAAGTATCGTCCATTTTAGGTAACGTAACGTATCAGACAAAACAAAATAAAAGGTAGCAAGTTCGAATCCGAGGTGGGTAATGTTGCCAGCGGTAACTCGGAAAAGTTCCGTGAAAGCGGAAACGAGTCAACTTGCTACGTTATTGTTGAACCTAAAGCAGCTATGTTTACTGGCCCCACCGCAACCACACGCCAGCTACATAACAGAAGTTCAACTTAAAGAATATACTTACCTATATCATCACTATTATCAATTCAGTGAAAGACCTCCACTGCTGAAAATAGGTCTCTCGATAACCGGTCTTTAATTCTCTTTAACTTTTTTTATTTTGCACAAAACATAATATTAAAATACCTACAGTAATTTAATCATTCATGTACAAAGGTGAGCTTATCTCAATAATTAGTTTTCTCCTAGCAAATCTTTGTGAGACAGATTGAGAGAGATCACATTCAAGGGTAGGATCCAGTGTACAATATACCAAAAAAAATATTAATGTATACTAAACATAATTATATATATATATATATATATATATATATATATATATATATAATTATATTTATATATATATTGTTAAATACGAAAGAAAGTGCTCTTATATATATATATATAATAATATATACAATATAAATAAAATATACAATAATATATGACGCTGAGCCTATTCATTGTCATCATAATTTCAGCTGGAAGACATCCACTGTTGGATATAAGCCTTCCCCAAGTGTCCACACTACAATAAACAGTCCTGTGCGTATCGCATCCATCGGAGTCCATTAGCTTCCTTGAACAAAAGTTTTTGGAATAACGAAAGTGAAAACTAAGAAAATAATTTTAAAAAGTCAACTCCTAAATCGTACTATGAAACTGTAAACTTTAGCTTCTAAGGTATAAATAATAAGTGTACAGTACGCTATGTTTTGCCAATATTGGCACACAAACTTACAACACCTCAATATTAACAAAAAATTAAATTATTATTATTATTTAAAATTTTTGTTAATATTGAGGTTAATATTGGTGATAAACGTCATAAAAGATTAAATAATGTCAAAAAAAATATAATTTAAAATTAAATTAATCCAAAATTTTTAATTCTTATTCGAAGACTACTCGTCATTGAACTATTTTTCTTTATCTGCATCGTGGTCGAAAGTCGTCATGAGAGTACATTGACCTACTAAAGAACTTATCTGGTTAGATGTATTCCTTTTTGTGGGTTTTTGTCCTCTCCCAAAATGTTTTGCTGAAGAGAAAGGAAACCATGATGAAAGCGGTTGATTGTTTACTATCAAAAGAGAAATGCATTTATCGAACAAAAGATATTTCAGGCACAGGTTGTTGTGAGAAACTTTTTAGACGAAAAAAAGTATGGTTCGCGACTGTACCCAGTTACAATGGAAGCCTAGTTCATGTTAGAGGAAGGACTAAAAGAATAGTTTAGATTTTTGTCGAAACGTGTCGAGAGTGTTACGAATTTTAAAATTTTTATCTTTTTGTTTTGGGGATTAAATGCAGGCGCTATTTTTAAAAAAGATTAGTTTGCTGACGTATGTACATAGTTTGTAGAAAATAGTTTGTGCTTTTTGCTGTTGGAAAACGCGCCCTGAACTGCCCCACCGGTAGGCGCGCGTGAGCAATATGCTCATCCAATTTCAATTGACGTCTTATTATGTTGAAATAAAGTCGTAATAAAATATACCTATTAAGCATAAAAACGCTTTAATTTAATACACGGCGGAGCTTAAGGTGGAGGCGCACTGCTCGTATGAAACACTGCCGTGTCCACGTACATAGAAGTGATTGACGACGGCGACTTCTTGCACCTGGCCCTGATTTAAGCAATGGTTCAGAGTGAATGACGATGAGCGGTCGCCTCCTTCTGCAAAACAGTATTTTTTTTAAATTAAATGTGCGTGAGTAAAATGCTCATAGCGTCCCTCCTCATGTGTTAACATCTCCGTAGTGCCTTAGATTAGGCTGCTGCTAAATTTGATAAAGATGAACGATTCTGTTTTGTTTCAACCTGAGTACTACGCGTTCCAAATGAGAATGGGACCGATTCCTAAGTTTTTACGTCTCATCGAACTGTCAAATCGAAGAAATTTTGGCAAAATTGAAGAACCTCCACAGTGCATAAATAAATTAAATTTATTATTTTTTGAATTAATTAATGTTTAAAAATTTATTTCCTCGTCACGATTTACTGTCAAATACAGTAAATCGTGACGTCACAACATGGCGGGCGATCCTATTCTCATTTGGAACGTATTGTACATAGTGAAATGCGCATTATTTTTTTTACATATATTTCGCATGTAGGCAGGTAGCCAACTTTTCTACACAAAACAAGTTTGGCTTGAATTCAAGTTGATGATTAGCTAAAAAAAAAACGTTTAGTGCGGGTTCTTATGCAAAGTTTTTAACTTGGCCTGCGCACTACCGTGCGGTTAGATTTGTTTTCATATTGCAAGACATACCATAGTATTAGAAAATTTATAAAATATGATTAGTTTTATTTTATCAACTTAGAAATAATACTATATTTCTCCAATTAGGAGCATGCATATTCCATTACAACAAATTATTTTGTTGTAATAGAATATGCAAGCTCCTAATTTATGGTATTCTGGTTTGGTTTTTGTACTAACTATAACACATTTATTACACCCACACAGGAGAGACGTAACTGAGTTCTCGGAAAACGAAGACTTACTTTTCTTTAACAAAACACTTTTGCACCAACCCGCAATGCCACCTAGTTGGATTTCCAAGAAAACTCTCCTACTATAACCATTCATCTACTTTTACTAACACGTGTGCTACACAGTGCAAAGTATATTGGCAACACGGAACAAAATCCGGGTAATATGGACTAATAAGGCTGGCAGTATTTCTTGAGGACGTGTGAACCCCAGCTGCTTGGCACTCGTAACCTGCCAGTCTAATGCCTTGATCACACGTACCGAGTAAAAGGGTGAGACAGTTAGTATCCCCGCACACGGGCCACAAAAAAAGCCGCTTCTAGCTTCTTTTTGTGGCGGCCTTTTTTTATGGCCCGTGTGTTGGTAGTGCCGCCACAAAAAAAGCTTGAAGCCGCTTCTAGCTTCTTCGGCCATAAGAGGTCGCGCTCTTCAGCTTTTTTTTGTGGCCTCTTCTAACTTTTTTTATGGTCGCATCTAGCTTTTTTTGTGGCCCGTGTGCGGGGTCACTAAAATGTTGCTCTGCCGAGACGGTGATATAAAAGCGAGTTGTAGAGATAAGCGCCCGGCCGAGCACTTGGCTTTTTGTTTATACGTACCGAGTATTCGGCCGAGAGTACTGTCTCGCCCGTTTACTCGGTACGTGTGATCAAGGCATAACTTCTGAATGTAGTCGTTCCGATTGTATACTATAATTGCTATGAAAAAAAAAATATTCGAAGTCTAGACTGCGAGAAAGTTGACTGTTTTTATTGTTTTTTTTTTTTTTTTTATTATTATTGCTATGATGTCGAGTGTTAGGCTTTATTGTTTTTGTTTAGTACTTATATGATTATTTTGAGTTATAAAGGTGACTTCGTGAGACTGGTACTCTTTAGGGTTTTACACTTCAGTTGGCGAAAACGGTAACCTTATATGATCACTTTGTGATCAATATTCTTTTTTTCATGAAAGCGTCGAGGTTTAAGATGGAATTAATGTTAAATACTGCTTCTCTTTGGAACAGGGGAAAACCAAAACTCTAACCCTAGGGGCATACGATGCGCCGCAGAGGCGGTGCTGCACCGGAGTGGTCTTTGCGTCGTCTTACATAGAAATAAATATCTGTGGCATATCACCTTACCCCGCTTCGTGATAGCAAATCCGGTGGGGTGCGGCGCCGCAACGCATCGTGTGCCCCCGACGTAAATCAACGTAATCTCCGTATTAACCGCTTATGCTCCGTTTATAGAGCATATTTTGACATTCGGTACCTACTCAAAACCTATAGGGTAGTTCCCGTTGACCTAGAATCCAGAAATTTAGCAAGAAGCAAACTCTCCAACACAAGTGCCTATAAGTCTGAAAACTGTATAGCCCTTAGCTTCGAAGCTAGGGCACGGCGAAAATGACGATATGATGTAGTAAAATATATCTACTTAATGTTAGCTCAATAATTGCTTAGAGTTAACTGTTTACAAGACTAGACCTGAAAAAACATAAATATAGACATTACAAGTCACATAAAAGCTTGTAAACATTTTCATGTGGTTAACAACGCTTGTGTCTTATATTGATAAACTAGCACTTTGCCAGTGACTTTGTTCGCGAGTGTTCATAAAAACTTTAAACACCCTTGGCCCCGTATTTTGAAGGTAGATTTAAAAAACTAATAATGACATCTTTACTGTTCATTTTGATTATATTTGAACCAAGTTTGAAGTTTATTATCCCAAAAAATAAAAATCTTTCATGTAATTTTTAAAAGTACGTAAATTGTTCCATTGAAGGTAGTTCTAAAATCAAATAATGACAATCTTTATTATTTACTTGGGTGACTATTTGTGATAATTTTCAAGAAATAGCTATCGAAACGATACGAAGGTATAGTGAAGGCAAATGGAATGGGATTTTCCAAACCAACGAAATTCCCCCTTTTCACCCCCCCAAAGATCCTCAAGAAGCTGTCAGCAACAGCAGGAGCCCAGCTGGGTCGAAGCCTACCGGGGCCAGGGTTAGCTCCGAAAAGTACCTCGGCCCCGGTATCAAAGGCAAGAAGGAACGGGGTGGGTTTTTTAGTCAGTAAGAGTCTGACACTATCTTCCGCTTCGCCCAAGGGCGGGGGATGTCATAGGAATGATAATTACCCTCCGAAAAAAATACCCTTAAAGATTGAATTTCCGAAGACTCGTTCTTAGTGCTGCAGGAAGCCTGGTGCAAAATTTCATATTTCTAGTTCCAGTCATTTTGGCTGTACGTTGATATGTCAGTCATACAGTTTCTCATTTTACGTATATAAACAAGATAGATAGGTTCAGTTCTCCCAAACCAATTCCGACGTAACCAATATATGAGCCCTTCAACAATACTATGTACAAAGGTATGTATGTAGTCGTACCTCAGCTTTAATAACAGATACATGACGGTGCATCTTTAATTCATGTCCTACGGGATGGTTCGTGGTTCGTGCTCATCTCTTTGTGTCTGTAGTACAATGATTGGACATATCTCGCATAGAAATCTTTTGTACCGTAATCGAAACTAAGATAGCTTTCGAATAATAAATGTTTATGTTTCAAGGCTTAATAAATATATATAGGATGTTGTTAAATAAATTTGAAAAAAACATTACATACGATGCTTTTGATAATCAATGAAAAGATGCCCAGTGCTGTAAATAGTCCTCCCCAAACGATTCCTTCCTTCCTTTTGGGCAACGTTCGGGAAACTGACTGGTATTTTTACGTCATATAACAGTGTCTCAAAATAAATGTCGATGAAATGTGCATGTGGACATTTGGGCCTCATGAGAAGTCACCTGAAGGAGAGAATAGCTCTCTCTCAAACAGCTCTTTCTCGGAATTTACTGGCGTGATCGAATCAGGAATGAAGATGTCCTTAGGAGAACCAAAGTTAACAAATAAGCCTGAAGAATCACTTACCTTAAGTAACAGTGGGCAGAGCGCATTGTTCACAGAACAGATAGTCTATGGGTTAGAAAAATTCGGGAGTGATGACCGCATACTGAAAGACCCAGCATTGCAAAGTTGGGTTGGTAGGCCTCCTACAAGATGAACCGATGACTTTGTGAAGGTCACGGTAATCCGATGGATGCAACACGCACAAGATCGGTCACTGTTGTGACACTTGGAGTTTAAGTCCAGCCGTAGACGTCTTTCGGTTGAAATAAGGCTGAAATGAATAAGCGTCGTCTATTGCTTTTCGCATCTGGATACTCCACGACCTTCTTCAGCAACAGCACGAGCCGCGTGATTATTCGATAGAGTTACCGCCATACTGAAAAGCTAAGGAACTGAAGGAACAGTTGGGTTTTATTCAGTAAAAATCTTACGTTCCCTCTTAGCACACCTAGAGCGTAAGGAGTGATATGATTATTTCCCATCCTGTAAAACCGTTCATCGGTACACACTGTGGGTAACCACCCTAAGCCTTTTATTTAAAAATAAAGTTTAATATTAATGATGAGATAAATTCTTGAACTTATCGGTTTAGTTTCAAGTAGTTAGTAATAAGTTTAGGTATTAGTTTGAATATCTGCAATTTAAGGTCATCAAAAAGAGCCTCTAGAAATTTCAGAGGTTGGTTCATCCGTCCATTGAATTAGAATAAAAGTCAAAACTACACTCAAATAAATGGATTTTTGTTATCATAAAATATGTCGCATTGAAAACTTTTAAAAATGATAAAATGATTTCCAAAGTATTAGTACAGTTTTTGACAGAGACAGACCCATTTATCAATTGATTGGACTTCAAAAGATCTTTATCTTTTACCAGTGTTATAATGTAGAATGACGGCAAAGATAATTTTAATTGGAATACTAGTGATTGGGCAAGATTGAATAAGTTTAAAATAACTCGTTGGAAAATCTTTTCAGGTTAGCCGATAGATAGTCTTGTTCAGATTAATTTGATTGATGAGCTAAGAATTGACATTATCTATTAGAAGTTTTGAAGATTGTTTTCTTTTATTATTTAGTAAAAATTTATAAAATAAAAGCTAGAGTCTGAAAACTTTTGCAGACATTTTCGATTAGATAGGTATTTTTATATATGCTTTTCTGGCAGCCAGTCAAAACAACATGCAAAAGTGATACTTACTCGATTTTTATATTTAAACTTTTCAGACATACTCATGACCGCACATACACCACAAAAGATTCACGCTCGAGACATAAACATTCACATTCGAACTTCCAACCACATAACAGCCAGTAACAGTGCGGTTCCAACAAAGTAACAGTTCATAACAAAACGTTCCGCGGTTGGCAACTGTTACAAGGAACGGCGAATACCGTAGTATTTTTGCACGTCAATTGCAAAACTCATTCTGTGTCGTAAAGGCGACGAGGAACTGTTACCAAGTTTATTAGTGTTAATAAATGCACTAGTTATTTACTTAGGAATTTATTGCTGTACCACACCTGCGGCGTCCGTATACTTTGTTATTTCAAGGGTTGTGTGTGCTTATTAGAGTTGTGATTTTGGAACAGTGATTTAGTAGCGTTGATTGATTTCGTACTCAACAAAGTAATAAAATATTGTTAGTATTATGTAGTCAATAACAAGTCTAATTTAAAGGTACTAACTAATTATTATTTTTTATGATTTTTCATCGAGTATTTACCGAGTTGGAATCAGTGTTTTTTCTATGTCTGCCTTTACTAGTAGACTAATTGTACTTGTACTGTTAATAATATAGTAATGACAGGCAAAAAGGAAAACTGTCATCACCAACAGGTTTGGCAAGGAGATTATCGATTAAAATATGTTGTTTATTGCAGACAAGAGGGCAGTGTTGTCAGAACCAAAATCCTTTAGTCCTAGCGATACACACGGCTAGGAAGGCGGAACGAAGTTTAGACAAAAAAAGCATTTTGTTCCACATAGACCTATCCAAAACGCGGGCGTGTGCGTCTCAAAAAGACGATTCGAATACTAGCAATAAGTACTACAATAATCTCTGGATCCAAAAATAATCACGTCTTTTATCTATCATGTCCTGATAGTCACAAGTTCGAGTAGTCTTACATTTTAGGCAAATGGGATCGAGCTACGTTCTTCTAGAGAACTTGTCCAATTCGCTACGACCACCGTTACGTGTGGACTTATTCCGAAGCAATTAAAACTTCTACTGGGGCTTAGGTTGTTAGCGAATTTCGGACCTTTTTGTATTGTTCCACTCACAATTGTAAAGTAAACAAAGAGTGCCAAGACAAAGGAACTTTACTTGAAAACAGTATTTAGTGCAGATTTTCAGTGGACTCCATTTCTTTGGAGAGCTGCAAAATACATCCGTTGCGCTAAATAAAAACTTTAGTCGCAATAGTTTTATTTCGTTCGGTTCATAGCTCTGTTTGGATTGTTTGACTCTGCTATCTTTGTTCGCCTACATTGTAAACAAATTCATTTAAATACATTTTGGGTTCGTTCTTATTAAGAGTTACGGCCGTGCTTCGGTAAAACGAAAGCTGAAATTTAAATGAATGTTAAATAAAACTTAGTTGTAGAGCTGCATGTTTTTAATAATGTAGTAAAATGGGAAAAAATGCAAAAACAGCTGTTTATCTTTACCACAATTGACATTAAACTTAACAAAGAAAATTAAAAACATTTTTTTTTTTGAAAACAGCTCCAAAAATTAAATACCAATTAGCATTTTAATAGTGGAATAAGGCAGAATGCTTGGTCATATTTCACTATATCTTTTATACACACGTAATCTAATGCCGGTGACGCCACATAGGTACGTATATTGAAGTATAATGCTTAAAACTAACTTTAACTATTTGAAAAAAAAAAATCTTTTTATTTATAAAAAAAAACTATTGTTAGAGCAGTGGTGACCGAGTGATAGCGGCCCCGACTTCTGACTTGCAGGTCACGGGTCCCAGCCAGGCGCATTACTTTGTGTAATTTATTTCATCACCACTACTCTCAAATCGGTGAAAAAAAAATCGTGAAGAAATCGAGGTGTCCTAGAATTAAAAAATCGAAGACATGTGACATTCACCAACCCGCACTGGGCACGCGAGGTGGATTACGGCCCATTCCGTCTCCCAGAGAGGAGAGTCACAGCAGTGAGTACATTAAAAGACTGATTATGCTATCATCATTATTTCAGCCAATATACGTCCACTGTTGGACATAGGCCTCCCCCAAGCGTCGCCACAACGAACGTTCCTAGGCGTCTTGCGTCCATCGGTTTCCCGCAACCTTCACCAGGTCGTCGGTCCACCTTGAAGAAGGCCTTCCAACGCTGCGTCTTCCGGTACGCGGTCGTCGCTCCAGAACGGCCTCACGGCCATCTGTTCTGCAAGCGATGTGCCTTGCCCATTGCAACTTAAGTTATCCTTATTATACTTTGCTATTGTTGATTAAAATCACTCTATAAAATCACACTGCCGTGAAGGTGATTAATTACAAATAAATGAGTTATCCTTTCATGAACCAGCTTTTAATTGGTATCTAAAATGACAGCGATCATTGGTGCCGTGATCCATCCAATTAGCCAAACGACTGGCGCTTCCGTCCACACATTGGTAAATAATTAGCACAATCATTGTATGTATGGCCGGCGCATTACATTAGGCTTGTGTTCGTTCAATATTCAGTAAGCGACGTGAGATGAACTCTCGCTCGAGAGTTTATCATCGCCCTGTCACTCCACAGTTATTTATGGACCAGTAAACTTGGAAATATATTTTCCTCGGCGGCGGCCGCGCGTCCATTTCAGGTTAAGCCCCTTGGGCC
Source organism: Mythimna albipuncta (assembly GCA_929112965.1). NCBI lineage: Eukaryota > Metazoa > Arthropoda > Insecta > Lepidoptera > Noctuidae > Mythimna > Mythimna albipuncta. The sequence goes on along the minus strand of OV815977.1, from coordinate 12,031,453 downwards.
AGGGCACTAGACAAGTCGAGTGTCATAAATTTGAAAACTGTTTCGTGAAAACGAAAAAATGAAACAAATATTTGACGTTCACTCTGGACCGATCTTCGATATGGCGCGCGTACAGCCGCCATGGATTTACGACTATTTACAAGAGAATCGAGTTAAACGCTAACATAAACCCAACAAGATTGCCTATAAATCGCACTGTATACCTATAACACTGTATATGACATAATATTATTATATTCGTAGATAGGTTTCGAATACAAACACGAAAAAAAATTCGAAAAATTATTAAGTTCAATTTATTCTTTTTTTTTCGAAAAAATCTGGTACACACGAGTCTTCGAAAATTTTCATTGATAAATTAATTTTTACAACTATAATGATTTTAGCGTAGTAAAATAAGAGAGTTTTGTTACTTACATCATCCTAAGCCCGTGATTCGTAGCGAGGAGAAGTAGTAGGTGGTCGCCTTCTTTTGCGAAGCAGTAATGCTAGCGAAGAAGGCGGTCGCACGAGTGAGGGAGAGGACTTCCTCACGTCCCACTCACCGGCTAGGCTTACAGACGACTAAGAAGTAGCTCTCCGTCCAGCCTTCCGATAACCGTCTGGACCGAGCCCGAGTCAACAGCGCGTAGTAATCCAGGTGCGCTTTAAAGAGATGTCAGCAAAACTTTAGGGACCCAGTAGAGGCCTACTGGGGCAGTGAGTCATCCTAAAAGAATCCCGGGTTCCTGGGACGCAAGACAAAGAACGAATATAGGAGTGGGTTATGGCCCTGGTTTAGACTATGGCAGGCGGACACTTCCTTCTGAGAAGCAGTAATGCTAGCGAAAAAGATGGCCGCACACGTGAGGGAACGGATATCCTCACGCCCTAGCCACCACGACCACGACCCCCACTCCGACTACCATAGCCACAGTAGGCATCGGCTTACGGACGACGAGCAAAGGGTAGCTGTGATATTTAAAAAACAAGTTGAGTTGATGAGTAATAATTGGCGTGAGAGTCAAAAGAGTTTACTCAATTTCTTCAATGACATTCCTGAATCAACTATGAGTATATCTACAGTTTACATAATAATTTCACCTCTATTATTTAAACATTTATAAAAACTCAAAACCGCAAATACGCAGAATATTTTTTTTTACTCGTAATTATTGTGTTCCTGTTTTGTATTGTATTTTGGAATTCACTCACTAACCGAAATACTACACTGTTAAAAAAACCTGTTTTTGTGAAAAAAAATTGTTACTACCAATACCTATTTCACTAGTTTCATAACTTTCACAATTTACACAAAATATTTCTCAAAATGTTTTATCTCAAATACGATAAAATAAATTTTTACACTTGTAACTACGTGTTGTGATAAATAATTGTATGTGTATGTATTAAGGATTTTTTGATGATACTTCTAAAATACCAGCTTCTACCAGCACCTTTGCTTACGAGATAGTCGATACGGATATTTCCTTATCGATCCACAGGGAACTAACTAACTTTGGTAGTAAATTCAAAATGAAATTAGTTTACTCGTTGATAAACATTCGTTTTTTTTTGGTGGGAAAGCATCAAATGACTTTTACTGCACTAGGATAGAACAAAAGGGCGTGTCAGACTTTGGCTAAATCCCGACTGTGTCTTGCAGTTGCCCTTTGCATTCTAGGATTGCGGTGACAATCAATGCAAACAGTATTGTTAAGTGTCACTTTTTGAATCAAGCCCTTGTTTCAGCCGCCTAAAGAGAGCCTTCTATTGATGCTCGACGTTGGACGAGGCACATGGCTGTTTTTCTGCCCGGTACAACAAAAATAAAAATTTAGACTGCATATTACACGTTAAGCATACTGCATAAATACATCACAATATTTTTAAGACTAACAACATTTAGTGCAACTAAATAGCCCTAGATCCCACACTAGGATACCCTGTGTCGTGGGATCTAGTTTTATTTGACGTTCGAGACACATTATAATAAGCGTTCGTACCATGCGTTCTGGGTGTCGTGGAAGAATGGACAACGCCCTCTTCCAACTCCCTTCCAGAGGCTTCAGATCAGCGGACACTCTGTCGCCCCGAAAATCTGAACCCTAGATGGTAGTGCGTAGTGATCCGTGCGCGCCTCTCTAAATGTTTGCTGTATAGGTGAGTTGTACAGGTAAACCGGATCGTGTATGTAGTTGCACAACTGTGCTGGTTTCCATAGAACCTTACCTGACCGATAGAACTGTGCTGGCAAACCTTTAGATGTACTCGTGTCACTACCCAATATAGGAGGAGGTCCGCAGACGGCGAGCCACCACTAGTGTGGGCCAGTGGAAGTCACGCTGCACCCGCAACCCTTGCAAGTATACGAGGCAACATAGGAGTAGTTTGACTCAGTAAGAGTTTGATAGACTTCTCCTCTCACTCCAAGGCGGAGAACAACTAGAACCTGATGGAAGCGCCACCTACCGGTTAAAATCAATCTATGTGTTCAAATCATCCAGTGACCCATTCAAATTATATACAAAAAAAGTTTCATACACATCGGTCAAGTTGTTTAGGAGGAGTTAAGTGACGAACACACGTACAGAAGAATTATATCCTAAAGCTGGGTTCGCTGCGCCGTGATTTCGTGTTTGCTAACAGAATAACATTGTTTGCTAACCGAATAAGGACGTGGCAACAGTTTTTGTTTGCCGAGACGAATGGGTAACATGTTTTAATAACATGTTTTGTTTTTTTTTTTTTGGGTGTCTTATTATCATTTTATTTATTTAGTTACAAGAAAATATATACATAATAAACTTAAATATTAAAAAACAACTTAAATAATTAAAAATAATATATACACTAAATGCCTAGCTAAATATGACGTCATAAAATTCCTCCGCATCGCTGTCGACTGGAAGTGTGCCCAAAAGGCTGGCGGCATTGCCACGTTGTATGGCAATGCTTATTCTCTGACCGAGGTAGAAGCCAGCCTTTGGGTCACGCGAAGCGTCAATTAAACGTGTTGCCAATTCTTTAAAAAGCATATGAGCACTCGGACCCCACGGCCCGAGAGTTTCAACCCCAAACGGCTCAAAAATATAACTGCCGACGAGGCTGTTATATTTCCGCCGCTTGAGGTTCTCTGCAGCCGTCGCGGCAGCACCAGCACAGCACGATGAGCTAGGAAGATGGGATGGCGCAAGAGTATCGACACAGGTAGCGTCCCACACTAAAGGCCTACCCATCTTCCAAGGAAATAAAGACATACCGTCTGGTCTCTTACCATCGTCGCGTGCCAGCCCATGAGGTTCCAAAACAGCCGGAACGCCGACGGTGACAAGGGCTCGTCGGATGATGTTCACATGTTTTGTTAGAAAATTGGCATAGCGAACTCGGCTTAAAGATGATAGATGTTTACATACAGTTGTGTAAATAGGTACAAGTAACCAGCCCCTTAACCTATGAACGGAGCCTAGTTAATATAGTTTATCTTGTCTCATCAGCCGAATGAGTATAGGGATTGTTCCCAAACGCAGTACTAAAATAATTTTAACGACACTTTGATTACTTTTATCTCAGTTTCTCGCTTCAGTTGTCACGTTTTCAAACCATTAGTTTTATGCGAATTATTGCAAAGGAATTGCTTATTTATTATCAGTGGTGGGAAGGGTAAGGAGTTATTTATCGCGACCTATTTTGGGTAACCGAGGAGAAAATTTGCCGGTTATCAGCTTCTGGACATCTTAGGTCAACGATATTGTGTTGCGGGAGTGTCGAATTCATCATTCTTGGTAGAAGGTTTATTGGGTTAGTGATAGAGTTATTGTAGTCATTTTATGCCAATTTTTTTTCAAAGGAATTTTGTTCGATAACGGATAAATGTGGATTATATAGTGAAAACGTTGTGGTGTTTTCTTTTATTTATTTATATAAACCACACGGATAGATGTGTCAAGTAATTGTCTCAAATGGAGGCATCTTATTTTATGGTTTCGATCGTTAGCCCATTAATTTTTTTTTTATTAAGTATAGGCTTGCGTTTGACCACCATCTCACCTGATGGTAAGCGATGATGTGGTCGACGATGAAGCACGCTTGCCTAGAAGAAACCTATTCACTCTCGACTTAAAGACTCCTAAGTTGTAGCTATCAGGAAACCCGGATTCCAGCGGGGAATTCCACTCCTTGACTGTACGCTGTATTTTTAAATTGTCAAGTGTATTTTTTTTGGTGTCTTAATGTGTATTATTAGAATCCATTTTACTGTACTTATATAACATAAAAGGAGATGAAGATAGGCAAATTTCCTTTTTTTTTATAGAAGTAGATACCTTTACAAATTCTTCAAAGGCACAGTTTCTATTCAGCCTCCAGAAAATCCACCCAAATCGACAAAAAAGGAAACACGAATAAAAACCACATTCGGTAACAGAATTGACAAGAGGACACCTCTATAGCATGTGTCACAAACATTCCTACAAAAACTGTATTTAGCCGTAAAGCTAAGAAATAACCTTTCAAGAAGACTAACTAGGTATGATGTCTTACAGAAAGTACAAAACAAGAACGTGATCGGCCTTCCTTCGGGCCCCTTGTCACAGAATAAGGAGTTATAGAAGGGCAACTCCGCAAAATAGGTACAAACACACATACGCGTAGATACGACAGTCTAAAAAATCTTTTTACAAAAAATAAAGGTTGACTTCGCTACAAAAAACAATAAAGCGTTCAACATAACTTTTCATTTCGGACATCGGTTTGCTGGTTTTATTTGTTATTAACACTGACTTCTACAAAATATTATAAAAAATATACTTCATCAAAATAAATGATACTTTTTGACTGCAAAATATGATACTTGAGACTAAAAATATCAAAATCAATACATGGCTGCCCAGGGTTCCATCCTCAGAACTGGATTTTGAGAAAAATTTAATAATTCAAGATTTGTTTTGCTTATTTTTTTAAATTTCGCATTTCAGTCCCTGAATTATGGAACTATGAGGTAACAAACATAAAAAAATATAACTGAATTGGGAACCGTTTTTTTTTTGAAGTCGATTGAAAACCAATTAAAAACAAAATTACAAAATAAAATTCTTTATTGACTTATATTTTTGCATATCTAAATGAAATTCCCTGGCTCCTGCATTTTCCAGAATATGGATACAATTTTGTCAACAAATTCATGAAATTGAAGTGGTGTCAAAACGACAAACAATCACGAATGCGCTTGTAATTATTTAAGTGAGTTACCTTCCAATTGAACCGAATGCTGGTATTTACCAATGCAGCATGGAGCGATCGCTCCAGTCACTTCATATACTTGGGTTGTAAGGGTCAGTTAAGCTATCGCCTATCTGACGTTCAAAACCCAGGGTTTAACTGGGTCTGGGCCTTGGTTGAGGCCATGGTCCGGAGCAAGGAGGAGTGGCAGGTGGTCGCCGACTTCTGCGAAGCAGTAATGCTCGCAAAGGAGGAGGCCGAAAGCTGCCGCCGCCGGGATTCCGATCCTAATTTTCGGCCACCGTAGGCGCGACCGTCCGGTAACTGTCGGGACTAAGCCCAAGTCGTCGACGGCGCGCACTGTTCCCGCGCGCCTCAAGATGTTGTCAGCAACAGCAGGGGTCCAGCCGAGTCGAAACCTACCGGGGCCAGGGTTATCCGAAAGGGAACTCGAGCCCCGGTTGGAAGGCTTGAAGGAACGGGGTTGGTTTTTTAGTCAGTAAGAGTCTGATATTATCTCCCGCTCCGCCCAAGAGCGGGGGTTGTCATTAGATGATTTTCCCCACCAAAAAAAAGTCATGGCAGTTACCGTGGCTTTGAAACCTAAAGTGCAACTGAAGGAATACAGAATGGTTCTGAAAAGTAAAACCCGCCCTCTTACTCCAATCAGAGAAAGAGAACTTTGATGAATTCTCATGTTAAAAAAAGAACCAGTGAGGCATGGAGGTATCTCAGTATACAATAGATAGTCACCCATCCATGAAGTGGCCTAAATAAACTGCCGCCGAGAAGTTTATTTAGTCATTAGTGCTGCTAGGCCTTCTAATTGCGTGCATGCATTTTCGCTCGTCGTACGTAACTGGCCTTCTGAACTTGACTGTCCTGCTCCATAGTTACCAACTCGAAACATGTCCGAAAGGAAATGTCCTCTTTCTTACCGTTTATTAGTTTTTGTCGGGAAATAAACTCATTGTCATTGGGCGGACGGTAAATGAGGTTTTTCCTTTTAATCTAGTTTTTGGGGGAAGCTTTTAGGAAATGATTAGTTTGAAGATCCGGGAAGTATGGGATTGGCTTGTTAGATTTGGTTTGCGTAATTCCTTTTGGGCTTAGAGAATTAGTTGGTTGGGATAGAAAGATAATTTAGGTAATATATTGCCTCTCATTACGAGCTCTCTTTTTTTTGTGTTGTTCTGAACACAAAGTAATTTTGCGTTCCTAAAGAAATTAACATTTTCATTTACAAAGCAACTCTCATTAGAGAGAATGGGTATTTTTATATGGACTTCGTACTCAAGTTGTGACATTATGCCATTTGAAAGGCCATAATACTCGGAAAAGTATTTGTTTTAGATAAATCACATCACATTATTGAATTTCACACTTGTATTATAAAGGCAAAAGTTTGCAAGTTTGTGTGTGTATGTGTGTATATTTTTGTGACACATTAACGCTCAAACGTCTGAAGGAATTTGGATGATATTTGGCAAATGGGTAGATCATGTCTTGGAATACCACATAGTATAGGTACTTTTGATCCCGAAAGACTGTTCCCTCGGAAGTATTTTTTTTTCTGCCATGTGGGCGGAGCCGTGGCAAAAGCCAAGTAATAATTCTTTTCCTGCACATGTCTAACTTCCTAAAAAAACCATAAACATAACTTAGTCATAAGACTTATTTACTATGTATGTTGGTCTGTATCTATGAGTCAAGTCTGATGCTCGACAGTAAATAAATTATTACTATTATTAAGAACTAAAATTAGATTAAGCACTGGTTCTAAAACACCCGTTTTCTTTTGCCTCATTAAGGCTTTAACCAATCTTCTTCTTCTTCTTCTTCTTTCTGCCCTTATCCCATATTATTTAGGGTCGGCACAACACGTTTTAAGGTTTAAACCAATCATTGCAAATTTATTTAACCAATTGCAACAGTTAACGGGCGTTTGACAATTTCTTACATTCCTGTTGTGATATTTTCGATACAGAAACTAGGCCTACCATTCTGTCTCAGCCGCAGCAGAGACACCTTGGGTTTCCGGAGACGCAGGATGATTCCGAGCCAACATAGACGTAGGCTTGCGGATGGCAAGCAATGGGTAGCTTGCCGGTGGATTAAGACGAAGACTAGGTCAGCAGCGCGTTGTGTTCCATGTGCACCTCAAAGAAATGTTAGTAATAATAATATTCCACAACTATCACACAGCGCCGTCTAGTCCCAAGCTAAGCAGAGCTTGTGTTATGGGTACTAGACAACTGATAAACATACTTATATATTTCTAAATACATACATATTATAGATAAATTACACCCAGACACAGAACAAATGATCCACGACCTCCGGCATAGCAGTCAGGGTCACTAACCACTAGACCAACAGGCCTGTTAGTGACATTGATGGGGCCCACTAGAGCCAATGCTTGCCAGAGTTCCAGGATTGTTTGAGTCCCCGTGGCCAAAAACTCAAAGATCAACTACTCTGCTCTCTCTACTGATACTCTCTCTCTCTCTCTTTCGACCCAGAGCTCGAGAAATTATTTTATAATTTTCCACTTTATATAAAGGCATAATTCTATTCTAAAAATAGACTAAAGTGACCTTATTAATTTAACTATTCTTAGAACCGACCAAGCAAAGAAAAATCGATAACACTATTTCCGTCATTTTTTTTTCTTCCGTCTCAGGTCTACTACAAATTGTGGAGAAAATTGAAAGCTATTGAGCTTTCAATTTTCTCCACAATTTGCTTAATATAATAAGCAAATTGTGGGGAAAATTGAAAGACAAAATATGACATTTACGTTAATTATTAACGTAAATACACGTGTACCTGGTCTGGGTTCAGATGTCAATGACGTCATTATATACGCATTCATGTTGGGTACGTGGTGGCAAATGGAAACACAGTTTAGTTTATCGTTTAAAATTTATTGATAGCGTTGTGGCTATATAATCATCAACTGCATACTATAGAGATTGGCAGTTAGTGTAAAATTATTAGATAATTTCAAGTTACAGTTTCACTTATCTTAACATTATGAAGAGGATGACAGTGAGCAATGGGTAACTTGCTGTCCGGCCGTCCGGTAACTGTCCGGACCAAGGCCAAGTCAAGGGTAGTTACCCTTGATCAGTTGATCAGGAGAACAGATAACAGGGGAACTTATCAAAAATCGGCACGTACCCAACGTTAGTCGTGTTTTAGCCCAAAGATGATCTCTGCCAGTTTAGATCCTACTCCGACAATTCTATCACTGAAGAAAACCTGTCTCGTATTACTTTTAACCTCAAAAAAATGCGCGATTCCTGTAAGATAGGCAACAAGAGCGAAGCCGTAGGAGAAAGCCAACTAGGTGACCTTTATGAGCTTTGGATGTATGTAAATCTCAATATACTTTTTTGTAGAGGGAATCTATAAATTACTTTTGCTGCTCTGGATAGAGCGAATGGAAATGTCACGACTTTTACTGACTAAAACCCACTTGCTTCCCTTTACGTTTCAGGGCACGGTAAACCTTTCGAACGATTCCACTTTTACACACAAGTACATAATAGACATAGACATAGTCGGTCTTATAATGTTCCCACTGTTGGGACTCAGGCCTCCTCTCTGGGAGAGCGAATGGACCGTAATCCATTACGCGGGCCCAGTACGAACTGGTGGATGTCACGTCTTCGATTTTTTTTGGTTCTAGGACATGCCGGTTTCCTCACGATGTTTTCCTTCACCGTTTTGAGAGCAGTGGTGAAGAAAATAAATTACACAAAGTAATGCGCCCGGCTGGGTTTACCCGTGACCTACAATTCGTAAGTCGGAGCCGTTACCACTCAGCCGTCACTCCTCTACGTACTTAAATAAGACTAAAGTACATAATACGAGTATACTATTGAGAATTTTTAACCACGAATTCTATGTGAGGTCCAATGCAGCCGGCAGACAATGCGGGTGGTTGAGTGAGATAACTGTGATAAATTACTGTTTTGACGCACCAGCCGTCTATAGCGATCGATTGTTTCGATAAAAATGTTCGCTTCATAAATCACATCCTAGTTTAACCTCCAGATATGTAGCAGTTTGATTAATATTCACCGACGGAGCAAGAGATCCCACTTTAATTTAATTTACGTAGGGATCTAATGACAGCGTCAATGGCCGGCGTTGCACTGGACAGGCAAGGAATTTAACATGGAAAAAAATATTTTTGTTATCAATATGCTAAGATTTTTTTAAATTTTTCGTTAAGAGTGCAGCTAAAAACGCCGTCGATGTTTCTAAGGTCATAATTGCGTATTATATTTAGTTTCAGAGAAATGATTTTTTTTTCTAAATACCGAAAAAAAAAATAAACCCGGTTAAAAAAAGACGATTTTTAAAAAAAATATCTCAAAAACTAAAAATGCTAGTGAAATGGGGATACAAAATATTGCATTTGAATAACTTAAAATATTAGTTTTTTTATATAAAAAGGCCATGTCCGAAAAATAATCTTCATAAAACACTGTGTGCAGTTCCAACATACGTGTATAATGTGAGCGGTAAGGCGGCGGCCAAATGTATTTATTGGTTAAACATTGATATAATGTAAGGCATACATGTTAAGCATACAAATATTGCTTACTGTTACTATTCTATTATTCTTAATATTAGGTTTAGACTGTGTTGATACAATTTGAATTTTTAATTGTAAAACGTTACAAATATTCGTATTTTACTAATTAAATCATGATTAAAACAATAGAAGAAAATTTTAAAATAAAACTGAAATACGTCGCTAATAACAATCGTTAATTAATTAACATAGGCAAGCATAGTTTATCATTTGTTTTTTAAATATTAAAATTATAGTCACGATATAAAATTGTGTGATTATTTGGCTGAGAGGTAGAAGGATTTGTATTGAAGCTCTAAGAAGAAGTATAGCTGAGTGGTGCGAAGATGTGTATTGGGCTATTTTCAGCTGTGCGTTCACATTCCTTGCTTGCGGTTCTCGCAGATATTCCTCGCTTGCGTCTCTCGGCTACTGTATTTACTAGCTTAAAACTATTTCTGCTATAGCTTTAGTAGCCTATTTCTATCAGAGCTCTACGTGCCTGTAAGCCAGTGTAAGAAAATGAAATGATCCCGACTGAGGTTTTGTTTCTCCCGCATCATCTAGCTTCCTCACTCATTTCTGGTGAAAAAGCACCCAATCTGAGGACAAAACTTTGCCTGTTAGACGTCGCCATGTTTTTATTCTTTGTCAAAGTTGCCTTAAGACGACTTTTACAGTTTTGTGCCAAAATTGGAGAAACGACTTCGTATTTCCATTTCTTGAGGTACATACAAAAGTAATAACTTTGCATCCCACTCGTTGCGGTTCTTTTTTACGATTTGACGTTAACGTCAATTTTAGAAAATGTATTTCAAGATCGAAATGTAAAGTATAGAAGTCAGCTTCAAATTACGGACTGTTCTTCAAATTACTTTTAGTGAAAAATATTTATATTTAGTATAAAAAATGTGGAGAGAAAAAAATATCATAAAATTCAGTACGATCCTCACAACTAATTGGTCACGTGCTTTAAATCATATAAAAATATATATAATGTACAAAATGCCATTTCTATTATCTATAGGGTGACTGGCAATTAGTGAACTAACCTAAAACCGCGAAAAAAAATCAGCTGTTCAGTACATTTATGTTTGCCTAATGTACTGAACAGCTGATATTTTTTTCGCGATTTCGGCTTTGCTCCCATAATAAAAATTGTTGGTTATCATGAGCACAATCACGTGTTTAAGTATCGTACACCAATTACCAGTCACCCTATATACTAACAAAAATGTAATTCTCAAAATAAAGTATGGCGTCGAATCTTAAAATAGTATTAAAAAAAAAAATGACACGTTTAACGTACATCCGTCCATAAATTTTATAGCTGTAATGGTGTCTGATTTCAACAACACTCTTTATGTTGGGAACGCGTGGAGGTATCGAGTTGAAATTAAAATCATACATTAACTTCTGCGGTCCCTTGAACCTGTGATAAAATCAAACTTCTGAAAAAAAAAAGATTGTAATAAACGGCCGTTTATGTCGCAAAAACCTATATTTCGCCACTTTCAAGGGAATCTAAATTCTTAAACTTCCCTTTGACCTAGAATCTGAAAATTCGGCATGAAGCAAGGACTCATAGCATAAATTTAGAAAAAAATATCTGAAAACTGTAAATTATTAACTTTTTTGTGATTCGTAAAAATCTTCGTAAGTCAATTCGGGAATTGAACTGTTTTCATAGGTAAGTTTGTACGGACCTCTCAGTGCGGGAGTCCGACTCGCACTTGCCGTTTTTTATCACTGTACGTCCGCGTAATATAAGACAATGGTTATTTAAAAAAAAAAACGTATTCCTGGGGCCAGGCAAGGAATTGAACTAGTTTTGCCATCGATACACTAAGACGAAGAAGAGTATAGGCCTCGAGAGCATATCCGCGGGTAAAACTAGTATTTAATAAGCACTGACTGTGCAAAATATTCACTCATGCGATTTCTTAATAAATTTGCTTGAAAATTATTTTCGCTGCGACAAAGAGCCCACACTCTACCAAGTGCAATTTTGAACCAAAACTTGCGATTTCATATGCTTGAATCTGTATTTCACTAGTTTTTCTAGGCCAGATTAATTTTAAAACATTCAGATTTTGAGACATAATTGTTTAACAAACACCAAAATCAAGGCTCACTTAAAAAGACAATAATCTGCTGATCAAGACATTTTTTCGTTCAAATAATTCGCTGACAAGAAACACATTTTTTTTTTCTATTTAGAATAATTGGTATTTGCATAAATCGTCTGTAATCGCCATTATGTTTTGAGGTGGGTAATCATCAAACGGTTTCTCCCGTTCTAGGATGGAGCGAGAGGGCGTGACCGCCTTTTAGTGACTAAACTCAACGATTTTCTATCATTTCCCCTTTTCTTTCGAGGGTTAGGATAACTCTTTCAAATGTTCCGATAGCCCTAGCAGGCATTGGCAATTTTACTGACAATTGATAATATAGCTTAATAAGTTCTTATAAGGTTCTCATTGCTGGGAATCAAGGCTCGTCTCTTGAAGAGGGAATAGGCCGTAATCCACTGCATGGGCCCGGAGTGGATTGGTCGATGACAACCGAGACTTGCTTTACATGTTTTCCGAGACACGGTATGTCAGTTATTTGTATCTTAGATAAGCTTAAAAAAATAAATATGAATTAAAGAAAAAAAAAATTTGTTAGCACTTGTCCGGTTTCGGAACCTCCGCTTCAAGCATGAGAGTCGTGTGACTTAACCACTGGGCTATCACAACACTCTCTAAACAAAAAATTTCATTAATCAAGTAAACAAACACGTCACTGAAAAATCATCTAAATGCCTTCCTCAAACCTCCGCTGCATCCCAAAAGCCTTTGTAACTTTAAAACAGATTATTTGTAATAAAGGAGCGATAAATTAAGCGGCTCATTTGAGCGAATGAATGGCTCGGTAATAGAGTGCGACTGTCGTCGGCTCCCCCACAAAAGAAAAGTAGGCGAAAATCGTTTCTTTGTTCTTAGTAAATCGAGTACTGGAGTCGTTTGTCGGCCCTATATCACCCTGATTCGACGTTTATAGCCAACCTGCAGCATCTAACTGCTTCGGTTGATTTGGGAGTACTCGATTACCTTATAATGTTTCACGTAAATGCTTAAGTATGTTCGGGCCCATATTTTATCTTAGCACTAACATCAGGTTCCTTTTTTCGTTTAATTATTTTATATTTCTCTATTTGTATGGGTGCTAAATAAACAGACTTCTTTTTAATAGAATTATTTGCCTCTACAAAATCTACATTACCTTCTAAGTTACCAAGTCATCATTTCAGCCGATAGACATTAATTATTCGGTTGCCTCCCGCAACCTTCGCATTCCTGCAATCTTCACCAGGTCATCGGTCCACCATGTAGGCCTTCCAACGCTGCGTCTTCCGGTACGCGGTCGCTACTCCAGAACCTTTCGGCTCCAATGGCCATTTGTTCTGCGATCATTGCTACTTCAGTTTGGCAATTCTTCGTACCATTTCGGCAACCTTGATTCTCCTGCAGATATCTTCTATCTGATATATTTAATTACTAAGTCATCTATAATTAACGAGCAACTGAATGATAATTTCTGCGTGAACTTTTTTTGCGTTTCGGAAAAATCTTCGTAACATAATTTGGGATTTTAACTGTTTTCATAGGTAAGTTTGTACGGAACCCTCAGTGCGCGAGTCTGACTCGCATTTGCATGTTTTTTAATTAGATGGTTCCTTAAACATAACTAACTTTGCTCGCACAAATCACTTTTTATTTTCCTGACTTGCTTGTTACACGGTTGTTAACTAATTGCATGCAATAGCCCCGTAGGTAGGACAAGAAAAAAAAACAATGTAATGGGGACCGGATATAGCGCGCCACTTCGGCAGAAACAGTAAACTATTCAAATCAGCGCATGTAAAAAAATAACCAGTATAATTTAAAAAAAAAACCCGGTAAGTGCGAGTCGGACTCACGCACTGAGGGTTCCGTACTAACTTACTTATGAAAACAACAACTTATGACAACATCACAACACAAAACAACAACGATTCCCGAATTGAATTACAAAGATTTTTCAGTAGTGCAGAAAAAGTTTTTTTTTGTAATGTAGAGCTTAATTGCTTCATGCCTAATTTCAAGATTCTAGGTCAACGGAAAGTACCCTAACTAAGGGTCTGATAGACAGACAGACGGACAATAAAGTGATCTAATAAAGGCTCCGTTTTTTTCCTTTTGAGATAAAGAACTCTAAAATTATGTAAATACTGAAACATTCGATTTAATGTCACATGAAGTTCAGGAATTATTTAATGTACCACTTTAAAAGCGAAAACATTTTTTGACAAAAATAAACGTATCGTAAATATACCAAAACTAACGCCATCTAGTGATAAAAGACATCAGTCAAGTCTAACCTTAAAATAACAGTTGATAACCCAATCCAAACAATTAGATTTAAATAAATTACTATTATAATTTCACTCATTTTCTCTGCATCATTCACTGACTTTATGGTTGACTGGTAAAAAATGCCTTAGACATTAAGTTCACCTCTGCACTTTTATGTGCATAAAGTATTTCTACACTAATATGATACAGAGGTAAGTTTGTTTTTTTTTTTGTTTGTAGGTATCTCTGAAAGTATTGATCCAATTGCGATATTTTTTTCACCGATAGAAAGCTGCTTTACTCCTGAGTGACATAGACATATATTTTGTGTAAGTAGGTGAAGGCACGGGCTAAAGCAAAAATAAATTACACTACTCAACTTTAATTCATTAAACCCCAAGCAAACGCCGGCCGTTCGCGCACCTATTGTCTTTCTATTGTGTCTGTAATTTCCACGATTGAAAGGTTAAAATATTTGAAATTATCTATGTTCTATGTTTTCATCATTCTGTAGGTACTACGAATACTAAACTATTATTTTTACTAGGCATTACTGTCCCCTTGCTGGACAAATGCCTCTTCCAGGTCCATTCCATTTTTCTCCCAAGCTGTTTAAACAGTTATCAGAGTACGTACCTACTTCATAAATAATAGTTTTCCAGCACCTGAATAGCTTCGTTTTTTTGGACGGATTCACCTTTGTTTTGTTCTAGACCTCGGGAAATAAGAAAGTTGATTAATGGAAGTGGTCCTGAATCATCTCGTCTATAAAAGAAATCACAATCTAAGTGACAATGATTTTTTATTTAATCTGTATTAAAAAAAATCAATTGCCATATTGTCTATAACGAACCATCACTTGAGAACAATTTAACCGAATCGGGCGAGGTTTTTTTTGTTAAATCTATCGTTGAAGTTGGAAATTGTACCCGAGCGTATCCGAGCCAGGTCGCTAAACTAAAAAGAAAATTCGCTACAACAATCACAGAATAATTTTATTTAATTCACGCGTGACATTTTGATGTTGAGTGTAACTAACACTCTATGACGCCACATAAGAATTAAAATTAAAAAAAACAGTCCGAAATCAACTATCGGGCAGTCATTCGGTCCAGACACAACATCCGTCGGGTCGGAGGATCCTCTCTTTTACAATTGAGGTTTGCAAGACTTCTTAACTTTAAACTGGACAACAGATATTTTGATTGTTAGCAGTTTTATTATCGTTAAACTCGCGATTATTTACTACTTGAATAAAAATAAAAAGTGTGAATTTCTCTAGTATTAGATATATTATGATAGTAAATTAAAAGTTTTCCAATGATTCTCATTAGTAAACCTGTTTACAAAATAATAGTGTTAAGTAATATAGCCAGCGTTGCGGGAATGTTCGAAAGAACGCAAAGGGCAAAGAAAGAACACTGGGCCGGCCAGACTGTTACTGAAGACTCATCTTAGTCCATCAGTTATTTTTGGGGCTAATGTAAGTCTTTCTAACGTTCCCGCAGAACGCTAAATACCTACTTATAACAATAACATACTTAAATTTAAGTTACATTGGTAAAACTGCAATTGTAGATAAATGCCATTTAATTTCATAGAAATACTACTAAACATCTTGGAAGGGTCAAGACCCATCTAAAATCATACGATGACATTCTCGATTTCATTTACTTAGGTTTAGCTTAGAGATCTCTCGTAAGGGGCCGGTCAACGTCCCTCTCTTGCCTTTGAGATGCTGAAAAGTGACAACACTAATATCATTTTCATAGAATTTCGCTCTCGAGCTACAGTGAAGGCTCACAAACGTCGTTCAAAAATGCGCTTTTAAAATTCATACAGAGGTACGTACAGTGCGTTTCACTTAAGAAGTTCCTTTGCCGTTATATTGGTAATACGGAAAAACAGTGTTGCTATATTTTTAGCAATGAAATTACTTAATATTATTGAGATACTAGAGAAATATAGATATATTTTGTTGCTTTTAACAATTGCCTTACCTTAATTTTTTTTTAGGGGTGTGAAGAGACAAAACTTTAGTTTGGTTTTTCACTTTGATACTATAATATCGGCCTCTAACAAAGCATCGATTTTTTAGAACAACAATTCATTAATAAATTGATATATTTAAATGCTGCAAAAAATATAACAATATCGAGATAATACCCTTTATAGTTTGGTCTCTATTCACCCCATTTTACCAGGTACTTGGTATCTATTAATAGTAATGTCTGAGACAAAATTGTTTAGAAATTTACATTAAATTTGTGTATACTTTTTTTATATTTTTCATCACCAGACGCTAAAAAAATGTGCCAGCAAAATTTTGTTCGGGACTTCGCCATGATCCCTTAGGTACGGCACATTGCTCGTAGAGCAGATGGCCGCTGAGACCGAAAGGAAGGGTGACTTCATATCGGAAGACGCTTCGTTAGAAGGCTTCCCACAAGTCGAGGTGTGCCCTGCTTGGGCGGAACATCGCTGTGCCCTCGTGGGGGCGATCGGCGGCGGAGACCTCTCGCGATGGGCCTTGGTTGAGGCCATGGTCCGGAGCGAGGAGGAGTGGCAGTCGGTCGCCGACTTTTGCGAAGCAGAAATGCTCGCATAGGAGGAGGCCGACCGCATCAGACAACGGCGCTCTCGCCGCCGCCGCCGGAATTTAGATCCCGATTTCCGGCCACCGTAGGCGCGGGCTTGCGGACAGTGAGCAATTGGTAGCTCGCTGTCCGACCGTCCTATAACTATCCGGACCAAGCCAAGTCGTCGACGGCGCGCACTGTTCCCGCGCGCCTCAAGGAGTTGTCAGCAACAGCAGGGGCCCAGCCGGGTCGAAGCCTACTGGGGCCAGGGTTATCCGAAAGGGAACTCGAGCCCCGGTATGAAGGCTAGAATGAACAGGGTGGGTCGTTTAGTCAGTAAGAGTCTGACACTATCTCCCGCTCCGCTCAAGAGCGGGGGTTGTCATTGTATGATTTTTCCCACCATAAAAAAAGTCCAATAGTGGACGTCGAGGAAGTTTGAAAGTGGCGCCAGTGACTGAAAAATTAAAAGGTAATCGGTTGTCTTGGTATGGTTTTTTTTTTTTTTTTTTTTTTTTTCGATGGGTAAAATCATCTTATGACAACCCCCGCTCTTGGGCGGAGCGGGAGATAGTGTCAGACTCTTACTGACTAAAAAACCCATCCCGTTCCTTCAAGCCTTCATACCGGGGCTCGAGCGCCCTTTCGGATAACCCTGGCCCCAGTAGGCTTCGACCCGGCTGGGTCCCTGCTGTTGCTGACAACTCCTTGAGGCGCGCGGGAACAGCGCGCGCCGTCGACGTCTTGGGCTTGGTCCGGACAGTTACCGGACGGCCGGACAGCGAGCTACCCATTGCTCACTGTCCGCAAGCCCGCGCCTACGGTGGCTGGAAATCGGGATCGGAATCCCGGCGGCGGCGAGAGCGCCGTTGCCTGATGCGGTCGGCCTCCTCCTTAGCGAGCATTACTGCTTCGCAGAAGTCGGCGACCGCCTGCCACTCCTCCTCGCTCCGGACCATGGCCTCGACCAAGGCCCGGCGCGAGAGGTCTCCGCCGCCGATCACCCCCACGAGGGCACGGCGATGCTCCACCCAAGCAGGGCACACCGCGATTGTGTGCTCCACCGTGTCCTCCGGGTGTTCCGCACAGTGGCGACACCCGGGCGTCACTTCCGCTTTAATTCGGAACAGGAACCTCCCGAACTTGCCATTTCCGGTGAGGACCTGTGTCATGCGGAAGGTAAGGACGCCGTGAGGTCTTTCCAGCCACGCCTCAAAGAGGGGACTTATCGCCATAATTGTGGCGTGCCCAGCACTGGGTTGCGATAGTCGCTGACGCCATTCCACCATGAGATCCCGCCGGAGCTCTGTCCGCCATGCCGCGACCTGTCGATGTCGACATGTCTTGGTATGGTCATGTGAAGAGGAGGGATGAAGCGCATATTACTAAGAGAGTTCTGAGTATACATGTAGATGGATGAAGAGGGAGAGGAAGGCCGAAAAAAAGATGGATGGATTGTGTGAAAAGTGATATGAAAGAAAAGGGAATTAGTGATAGTTTGACGGGTGACAGGACAGAATGGAAGAAGAAAACGTGTTGCGCCGACCCCAAGTAATATGGGATAAGGGCAGGAAGACGAAGAAGTGGACGTCATTCGACTACCATGTTAATGATGATGATGTTGAAGCGATGTCGTAATTGACAACGACAAGACGCACACTTGTCTGCTGGAGCTTTTACTCTAAGCCCTAAACGTTCAGATTAAAACGGTCCCCCGAAATGCGACTCCTAAGGAGATAATTACGTATATTTGAAGCATTTCTCCGAAACGTATGCCGAGTCTTTAGAACGGTTCGCCTTTCTCCTATAATCAGATTTGCAGCATTTAATGTTCCTAACGACTATGTATTAAAACATCGCTTGAAGAAAATTAACTTAATTTGGAAGACTTGATTCCTTTGTCTGAGAGTTTATCAGTGGAGGGATGTTTGTTTATTTTGATGGATGTAAAATCGTTATCGTATACCGGAAGACGCAGCGCGGAAGGCTTCCTACAAAGTGGACCGATGACCTGGTGAAAGTAGCGGGAATCCGATGAAATGATGATGAATATTGTTTCCTACCAATCTTTTTGAACTGGAAGTAAGACATTTACGTACCTACAATTTTAAGAAAAACATAATTAAATCGTCAATAAATCGTACGAACTTAATTTTCTTTTTAGTATAATTAAGTACAGGTACCTAATTCTACCTACCTGTGTATATTATTGTACAATATGTTGTAATCTTCTTCTGAAAACAGCATCAAAATTAGTGGGTTATAAAATGAAGCAGCATTTCAAATATTTGTATGAAAAAGAGAGGGCGCATGTTTGGGACGTCTGGCTATCTCTTTCCTAAGCGCGTAATCTAAAGGCGGTGACGTCACATTGTAGTTTGTGCATCCGTTTTCTGTTACTTGATAGTTTTTCCTTTCATCAGATTTTTTAACGGATTTGAAAAAATCTTTCTATTTGCGTTTTTGGATAAAGTTTCTTTTTAATACAACTAATAAAATAAACGAGTTAAGTACATAATTACATGCCTATACAGCTTTGAAACAAAGTCAGCAGTTGTCACTACTATAATTATTATAATCATCTTATCTACTAAGCCACTAGTTACGGCTGTTGACTACGAGGGAATCTTTAACTGGGGAAAAACATATTTTTTCCAACTAACGGCGGTGCCGATAAATTGTTGGCCTGAACGGGTGGATTCCCAAAGTAGCTCACCTTCTATCTACGAAATGCTGCGAATTAGAATTTTATGTTGGGATTTTTTTAGATAATTTATTTTTATTATAAAACTATATCATTCTAACAATAGGAGTTCCTATGGTTAGAATCCGATAACTTAACTGAGTTAGTTGAGTTGTTTTAATATACAAAAATTACTAGCTTTTGCCCGCGTGGTTTCGCTCCTACTCTTTCCTACTCCACCCTACTATACCCTACTCTACCCAACTCTACCCTACTCTACCCTAATCTATCCTACTCTACCCTACTCTACACTACTCTTAACCACTCTACACTACTTTACCCTACTCTACCCTACTCTAACCTACCAAACTTCACATAAACAATCTACTAAATAGTCCGAACAAAGCCTGAATATTTTGTTTGGATAGGTGAGCCCGTTCTTGAGTTATAAAATTACAATAAAAAGTGGCATTGATTTTTAGTATATTGAAGAGTTGTTACCTATTTATTAAAGTAGGTTTTTTCTGCTAAGGCTGTGGGATTGTTCCAAAGAGTTACCGTAGCACTGGAATGCAAAGGATAACTGATGAAGCACAGGTAGATTTTAGTCAGTAAAATTCTGACACGCCTTCTCGCTCCATCTGGAGTGGGAGGAATCATTTGATAATCATTTATCTCAAAAAATATGCTCAAACGTACTAAATATACATGAAAATTTCACAAAAAACGGTCGAGCCGTTTTGGAGGGGGTGTGATAACAAACACTGTGAGATAAGATAGTTATATACACACTAATATAATAAAGAGATAAAGATTGTTTTTTGTTTTTATGAGGTTAATCTCTGGAAATACCGGTCCTATTGCTAAAATTTTTTCACCAATATAAAGTTGCTTTATTTCTAAGTGACATAGGCTATATTTTATGTACGCGAGCGAAGCTGCGGGCAAAAGCTAGTATATAATATGTAGACAAAAGTTGGAAGTAAAATAAAAGTTTTTAATAAACTTGATTTTCACTAACTTATTTGGTTGCTATTACCACTATCTACTAGAAAATAATAACTGAAACATATACTAACTTACACTTAAAAACAAACTTCAAGAAATCGAGACTCCAACCTCACTTGTGCTAAAGTAAAACAATAACAAACTTTACTATGATTTATCGACTTGCAACAGTAAGTATTTCAACAACACTATTGAATCGGACACATTCAACTAATATTATTTATTGCACAACTTACTCAAGTGGCAACTACCAATACAGTAGCTATAGAACACGTACGTATGTGTTTACACTCAGTATCAAAGCATTGTTTGTTATTGAAACTATTTCAGATATTTTAGTTGGTATGTTTGGATTTACTCGATAATATTGGCTATAATTTACTTCAAGAACTTCAAAGACCAATATTCTAAGTTCTTTGAAATAATCTTCCTTGACTCCAATTTCAGTCGCCATGACAGCAAAAACCCCTGTTTATTGTTAACTAGCTTTTAACCGCGGCATCGCCCGCCTATTTCTCCCCCATATCTCACTTTAAAAAAAAATAATCAACTATCTCTATACCAAAATCATCAAAATCGGTTTTGCCATCTGCGTGAAGACGTAACAAACAAATAAACAAACAAACTCACTATCGGTTTTATAATATTAGTAAGGATAAATAAGAACCTGTAACGGGCCATATGATTAAGTCAAGTGGAGCAAATGACTAGAATAATATGGGCTATGGTATGCGTGGTCTGAACGGGATTGGTTTTTTAGTCAGCAAGAGTCTGACACTATCTCCCGCACCGCCCAAGAGCGGGGGTTGTTATTGGATGATTTTTCCAATTGGAAAAAAATGCGTGATTTGTAAAAAGAGAAGGTACCTATACCTTAGTCTTGACTTGCAAAACAAAAATAAAAGTTATGATGATGATGATGGTGAGCCATTTAAAGTTCCCATTGCTGGGGCTTAGGCCAAAGCAAAAGGCCCAAAAGGCAAAACAGGGCTTTTGGAAGTCAGAGCAAAGTAAAAGTAATTTAATTTGATAAATCATTTTTTTTTAACTAAATTTAAATAGAGACTAGTTACCAAAGTAATAATATTGTAAATTTTTTGTGTAGTTTATTTTCTGTGTTAAAAATTAAATGTGCCAAAAAAATGTTTATTATTTTAACTTTAACACGAACAACATGAACACCTATTGTTTTTTTCGCGCGATTAGTCAAAAAAAAAAAATACATTTTTGCAACTTTTCCTTACTCCTCCGAAACGGCTTGGATCTATAGAAACATTTTTACACATAAAAATTGGTGGTTATTATTCTTCAAATAAATTTTTCGCAAAGTAAATGGATTTAAGGGTCATATGGCTCTATACGAGAGAACTGGCCGGAATTAAATGCACAGATGCTCGTACTGCCGCCCGAGTGTTGTGTCCATTTAATTCCGACCATATTTTCAAGGGACTATTAGCCTTAAAGCTCACATGAGTATCGATAACTCAAATATTAAGATTGTTAACTAACAAGTTGGATCATATTATACTAATATCCCAGAGCATAAACAAAACATACTCGTACAAAAAACAGCCATAAAAATTTAAGTTACGTAACTCTTATTTTTGGTTCCTCTCTCACCTCGTATCTGCCCATCTGTCCCAAGGAAGAGCTCTACAAGCACACAGACGTTCAAAGCACATGAGACGCCACAGAGAACCCAAGGTTTCATCCATGTGAAAATAAGTGACGTTAGACAGCTTCGAAAACAAATTCGGCCTCTCCATACAAACCGTCTAATCAAGTCAATTTTATATGGTGAGGCGGATTTTTTTAATGTTTCTTGAACAATTTTTTGTGGAAAGTTGCTCAGTTTCATCTAATGAGCAAGCCCTTAAAGTTTACACCTTGTTTAAAGTTACCATAAATTACCATTTATTTCTTAGTAAAGTTATTTTCTAAAGAAAAACGATATCTTTGACCGACAGTAAAACCTCAGCTGGTATTTTTAGATCACTTACGTTTTTCTATTTATTAGAAAGCACGTAATATCTCGTTTTAACTAAATTCATAGAAAAAAATAACAATAAAATATAAGGACAAAAGTCCAGAATAAATTGAGAAATTACGTTCACAATGAATTTGTATGACATGTATGTCATGTCTCTCACACATTTATCATTTAAATGTAAAAAAGAGCTGCAATCGTCCACGCAATGCCTTTATAACGCCAACGCTTTGTAAATATTGAAATACGCGATTCGATTCGTAAACAGCCTTTTTACTTCAATACAATTTTTTATATTTCAAATTGAGCGAAAGTAGCCTATGATTGGATTCCAAACGGGAACTGATGACACAATAGGTACATAAGGCGAAGTCATGGGATTTTTTCATGTGCTATCATTGAATAGTTTTAGTGATGTAAAAATCCCATTCAAAATATTAATACAATCAACTAAAAATTAAATGAAAAAAAAAAAAACTGTAAAATACTTTATTGTGCAAAATAAACAACTATTATTAATAAATACACGCCAGGTTGTCCGGGATTTTTACATTATAATAATCATGTTGATATCAATAATTCCGACGTACCTAAAGGACTGGCCAAATATACCAAAAGATGGAGAAAAGTGGAAGGAATAAATTAGCACCTATATAGTGGGATAGAATATGGTCATAGCCACGTCTTTATGAAATGACAGGCCAATTTCAATTTGATGTATTTTATAAAACACTGCAAACACTTCTTTAAACACGGCAAACGTTGTTTAAAGAAGTTTAAGTACAGATCTGAACAAAAATATTAAAATTTTGATTGAAAAGGGGGTAAAAATACTTTACGACTTATTTCAAATACACAAAATAATCATAAAATCAGTCTAGCTGTTTCAGAAGAGTATGACTATAAACACCGTGACACGAAATATCTATATATTAGTTTATCGATGATAGTGCCTAGCAAAATCTGTACTTTGTTTGCATAAATACCTCAGTTTTAAGTACCTATCAAAAAATACAAACTTATGTTGGGATCGGGACATCTATTCCTGGTGTAAACGACTTTACAACCTATATGAACGTTTTTATCGAGAACAGGAAGTCACCAAATAACTTCTACCACTATGGGTGGTATGAGAGGAAAAGTTAGGCTTTTACTAACTAAAACCCACTCATGTTTCTTCAGTTGCGTTCCGGGGCCATGGTGGATCTTTCAAACTATTCTTCAGCTCATCAATACGAACTTAAAACTATTATTGAGCACTATAAAGCGAGCACAAATCATTCAAATGTCAAATGAGTTAACAGTCAGGTTATGAATTAACTGCAAAATGGTTAACCAAGGCCAATTTAACCCACCAATCGCAGCTTAACCTTGCCACCCAATTAAGACACAATTTAACCCCTCATTAAACACTTTGATGACTTAACGCAAGATTAGATAACATCGCCAAATATTTTCCTTTAAGAATTGCGAAAAAAAACATTAATAAAGCCGAAATACAAGATCAAAGTCACTCTTTGCCGAATATAAAACGATCAAAATAATTTAGATACGTCTTTGATGTCTCGCGGTTTACTCAATTTTTTTGATAAAATGATAAACGGTGTGGCTTGTAAGGGTTGACTTTCAGTAAAGTAGCTGGGAGCTGATAAATTATAGATCATCTTTATTTTATCATCAATATATCGGATTGGATGTGTAGCTGAAAATCACACTAATATTATAAAGCTAAAATTTGAGAGTATGTAGGTTTGTTACTTCATTATGCTCGGCTGAACGGATTTTATTTGAATTTGAACAGAAAGCGTAGCCAAGCTGCTACGCCGCGTAGCACCGTAGTGACAGTGCCTACTACGCCGTAGCAAAACACCATTGGTTTTAATTATAAAATGTTACGTGTGTTAGTAGTTTTTGACCCGACTGTGATGTCTGTCATGCAGTCTTACGAAGGATATAATGAGGCTGTCATAGCCTGTAAGTTGCAAGACCCTAAAGATTAAGATTGTTTGATTTTTTCTATTAATTCAGGTACCCGTACTCTCTAGTGTATACGTGACTGGTTTACCTGTACAGTTGAGTTTTACACATAAAACGAAGCGTGTATGTTACACAACTGTGCAGGTTTCCACACAAACTTACTAGACAGAAAAACCTGTCAGGTATACTAGCGTGCATGGTTGCCTTAATAAATAAATAGTCAAAAAACTTAAAGATAATTCAAAAAAGACTGATAAAAATCCCCTCTAAACCCTAAGAGAATTGACTCTATCTGCAATTTATACACAGTTCGACTTGTTTACGTACAAGTTAACATCGCCAAACGATAATTATGTTTTTAAAAGTTCAATTCGCGAACCGCTGCAGCTGCGAACTCCGCACTGAATTATAAAACGAAAAAGTTATCAAACTACCAACTTTGATCATCAGGAATTCTGTTAATTACTTTATAGCAAATAAAATTGTAAAGTGAATCTGCAAACTATGATTTTAAATGTAAATCTGCCATGTTTAGAAATACCTAAATAGTTTAGTTAAAAAAAAAAAACTGAAAAAGTAAATCAAAAGTATATAACTTCAATTATTATTACTTTTTTTTTTTATTTTGACATCTATTTGATGTGACCTATTCTATTTTTTTTTTTAATATATGTATTGTTTTTTTTTTGTTTGTTTCTTCTTTTTAAAATGCAGATCATAGGAGAATTATGTAATGGTTTTTTTTTTAATTATTACTTAATAGCTTTTGCCCGCAGCTTCGCCCGCGTAGTTACATAAAATATAGCCTATGTCACTCAGTAATAAAGCGACTTTCTATTGGTGAAGAATTTTAGCAATCAGATCAGTACTTCCAGAGATTACCTCCTACAAACAAAAAAAAAACAAACTTTACCTCATTATATTAGTGTAGCTGTAGATAAATAATTTAAGTGTTTTATGTACTTATGTCCATTTTATCTGATGTAAATAAATACAAGTTAAGTACTGAAAAAATGGAATTAAAAAGAAAAATAATTGATTGATTGATATAATGTAAATCTGTTATAAAACATATGTAACTTCAGTTTTCTAGGACAAAGTACGGTAGCTATAGCAAAGTAAGTGTGTTGTAAAATGTAGGAAATGTTTTTTAGATAAGCATCAGGGACAGGTTATAGAGTCGGATACAAGCAATAATGTCACACGTCCTGAATGATAAAAGAAACCGGGAAATATAGCAATTTTTTCGTTCAGAAAAAGGTAAAAATGAGTGTCTTTAAAATAAATTGTAAATAAGTTACTTCGTGGTAAGCATAATTACGCACACTAGACACATTATTGCTTATCATGAGGCGAGATAAAATTAAGAGGGAGCAAATCAATGTAATTTACATAATGCTCTACAACACATGTCTTTTTCAATAAAAAAAAAATCACGAGGCCAGAATACTGTTGAAAAATGTTTCGACTTATTTCAAATACCAATTGAGGGGAAATGATATTTGGGAATGCCACAATCGCTTATTTGAGGAGTAGCTTACGGACGACAAACAATGTGTAGCTCGCCGTTTGTTCTTCCGGTAAAGACCAAGTCCGAGTCATCGACTGTGCGTAGTAAGTAATCGACACCCGCCTCGAAGAGTCACACTAAACGGTAAGGGCCTAGCAGGGCCGATGTCAGCTAGAGCCGCGGGGAATTTTAAAAAAGCCACACACAAAAATATTTTTTTTGTGACGTAGCTAACAACAAATTTACTGTTATTTAAACAAATTTAAATTATACTTGTGTCTTGTTTATATCTTGTTTTATGCCAAGGATTATGGGTCAACGGGAAGTAACCTATGAATTTTGATTTCCTCGAGTGTGTCGAAATGTACGTTTTTGCGACATAACCGCCCAATTTTTTTTTTTTCGTTAATTTAGAATTTTTGATCATTTTTCAGTCTTAAGGGACCAACTTGATACCTCCACGCGTTCTCGAGAAAAAAAGATACAGACAAACAGATAGGCGGACGGATAGCAAAGTGATCCTATAAATAAGGGTTCCGTTTTTTTCCTTTTTTGGTATGGAATATTGTACCCCTAAAAAAAAGAAATGCGTTTCAAGAACAGAACACACAGGCTTAAAAGCCTTTTGTTTGAGCTAATCTACCAAAACAAAATAACTATCATAGCAGCTCCATTGTCAGAAGCTTATTGAACGTTCCGAAACTCCATATGACAGAAGCACATCTCAATTCAAAGGCCTAATCTAGACTGTAACGTCACACGGATGCCTTTCCATCTATGTGACATAGGCTTAAATTACCGAGCGCAGTATCGGTGATGCAGTACATGTGCCGTGAGATAATCCACGTTGCTAAAGCCATTTTTATTCTTTACTGAATTTAGGAGAGCCTTTCGTGACGAATTTGGGTACATTTTTGGTCGTCTTTTAAAATATATCATCGTTCATCTTATAATATTAGAGTGATTATATTATTCCAACTTTTGCCAACAACTTCGTTTGCGTAAATGTCTGACATAGCGGATAATATGAGATATAAAAAATATGAGATGATAAAAAACTGTCCAAGTGCGAGTTGGACTCGCGCACGAAGGCTGCTGTACCTATGTTCCTTAGGAAAATACAGAAAAAAATATCGCGTTTGATGTATGGGACACCCTTAAACCCTTTTTTATCATTTTTTATTATAGCGACAACAGAAATACATAGCTACCTCGGTTCTTAAGATATAACCTGGTGACAGACCGACGGACAGACAGCAAAGTCTTAGTAATAAGGTCCCGATTTAATAGTGAATAATAAATAGTGAGTACGGTTGTGAGCCCTCACAGTTGATAAAGCTTGACTTGTATTAGGTTGCGATGGGGCTGGCATGGTCGTACTGTGAACAAAAGTACCTAAATTTATAAAATTAAAAAAAATGGTCCCGTTTTTACCCTTTGAGTATTGAACCCTTAAAACTTATGGACGTCCTTGAGGTTAAACTCATCACAATTTTTCCGTAGTTCAACCGTGAAAGCATAACAGACAGATAGAGTTACTTTCACATTTTGAATATTAGTATGGATTTACAAAATGTTCGTCTCGGCAGATAATAACTGCTCGACTATGGGTTTTATTAAATCGACCCCTGTTCTGAAAAGCTACAATATCACTATTTTTAAGTAATGTACCAAAACTTTTCACTTTCAATATATATTTATTCATGAACACTGAAAAGCTCTGTGCTAAAATATTCATGAATTAATACATAATGTAAAAAATATAAAAAACCTTTTTTGGCCACCCAATCTTTTAAACAGTAAAATCATGCGCGATAACACTAAACAGTTAACCCGAAAACGCAACCTGACGTATGTCAACCCTTATTGAATAACGCAAACGCAAAAATCATGAAAGATTCGACGCCTCACTTGGATCTATCACTAGCTTTACAAGATTACCCAATACGACAGTGACGGATTGACTGTTCGGTGTCGTCCCTCCTTTTCTAACACTTTAAAATGTATATCAGCATCTCTTTCTGTCTCGTTGGTAATTAGGCGGCACCTGCATTTGTTCAGGTCGCCAGGGATAGTGCTGGCAAGACTATCTAGACACGATGTTAATGCCCCAAGATTGATGAAAATCACGGTTAGAAGATCACCTTTATTAATCGGCGGAATGTTGATGAATTCTTCGTTAAGTCGGGCCTCTGTGTCGTACATTAACGTGATATGTTACATATTCTCTTGGTATTAAGGGATTTGGTTTCAATCAACCTTTTATTCTGGGGTGAACTGCGTTGCTCGGAGTTGGGAGATTATGAAATTTAAGTCAGTGGGCTAATAAAATAAGGAAGGGTATAAATATTTTGTTATCTTTTATTTTAATTACATTCTATTATTTTTTTGGATATTTTTTTTTTGTCTTTTATCTCAGTCATATCCTGAACTGGTTATTTTTTAATTTTTAATGTTTTTTAAGGGTCTTTAAGGTCGATTTTTTTTTATTGAGTTAAACTAGTGCTTGACTGCGATCCCACCTGATGGTAAATAAAGGTTTATTATTATAAAATCAGTATTTAATTGTTCAGGAGACTGCAGGAGTTAATTGCAAGTTTTATAATGTGCAAAAGTCTGTGATCCACTACAATAAACAAAATCAGAAATAAATTATTTGTCAGATTATTCTTCAAGCAACGTTTTATCGTTATAGTATCTTTTAATCAAATCTGTAGATTTTTATTAAATTCCTCAAATGCTTTATTTTTGCAAGTATTCTATCTTTGCGTATGTCTTTTTCTTGTTCTTTATTCTTTTGTATGCACTCCAAGAACGATCGTGCTTGTATGTAGCCCTTTTAACTCACGGAAAAACAGTTTCTTTTTTTAAGTTTATTTTTTAAATAAAATCGAGTATTTAATACCGGTTTCACGAACCGTAAAACAATCTTGAAATTTAAATGATTTCTCACTAATTACTCAATTTGATTTGATATTTTCTTAAATAAAAATAAGAATTCTCAACATTGACACACATGGAAATGATTTGTACGTAAAAATTTGACAATTTGCCGTAAACATAATTCAACAGTTATATTAATACAATAAGTGATTTTAATGAATTTACATAATGTGCCCAAAAAGCTGGAGGCATTGCCACGCTGTATGGCAATGCTTATCCTCTGTCCAAGGTAGAAGTCGATAGATCTTTAAACAACTTGTGAGCAGTCGGACCGCATTTACATAATATAATAATGAATTTATGAATCCTTTTAAACATCATTATCATCTCTTTAGCTTTGTTCCAACTAGCAGTCTAATCGGATGCGGTTAAATACCTGAAAGAAAGAAAGAAAGAAAACATGTTTATTTGGCACACAATGAACAAAACAAGTATTGAAACATAAATTAATAGCTTAAATAATACATAAAACTTAAAAAAATAAAACAAACAGCAGATGTGCGAAAAGTAAAACCATTTAAGAAAAATTGAATTTCATGGGCTTTTGGTGGTACCTCAAGCAATATTTTTAGCTTAGCATAGCATAGCATAGTCGGCCTTATAATGTTCCCACTGTTAGGACAGGGAGAGGGAATGGGCCGTAATACACCATGCGGGCCCAGTGCGGGTTGGTGGATATCACATGTCTTTTTTTTTGGTGCGTAAAAATCATCTAAATGACACCCCCCGCTCTTGGGCGGAGCAGGAGATAGTGTCAGACTCTTACTGACTAAAAAACCCACCCCGTTTCTTCTTGATTTTCATACCGGAGCGAGCTTCCCCCAGCTGGGCCCCTGCTGTTGCTGACAACTCCTTAAGGCGCGCGGGAACAGTGCGCGCTGTCGACGACTTATACTCGGTCCGGACAGTTACTGGACGGTTGGACAGCGAGCTACCCATTGCTCCCCGTCCCCAAGCCCACGCCTCCGGTGGCCGAAAATCGGGATCGGAATCCCGGCGGCGGCTGGGGCACTGTGAGCACCGTTACCTGATGCGGTCGGCCTCCTCCTTTGCTAGCATTACTGCTTCACAGAATGAGGCGACCACCTGCCACATTTTTGGCACTTGGACATACCTATTTCTTCACTATGTTTTCCTTCACCGTTTTGAGAGCAGTGGTGATGAAATAGTTTACACAAAGTAATGCGCCTGGTTAGGTTTGAACTCGCGATCTATTCTTAGTGCTAGCCTATATTGTATTGGTTCAAAAGGCTTTTAACATTCGTGCCAGGGTTGTCACAAAGGCCTTGTGATCGGTTAGGGCTGGTTCTGTTTGCTTTGTGTCTCGAGCAATTGACCGGTTCTCAATAATTTGATTACATCTGCAGATACTAAAACGTAGTTTGTTTTGCTTTGTTACTTCAATTTAATTTGGCTATTGTTTTAAGAGGTTTGTTTACCTTACTGTTAGAAGGTTGGCATTACTTGAAATGTATGGAGTTACTTCGAATTCAAGTTTATTGATTTGAAATGATGGCGTTGTTCGAAGGTTTTGTATTAAAATCTGTAACTTATTCAATCATCATCGTCATTTCCATTTATTCATGCCAGGCATGTTGGTGTAATGGTTAGTGGCTCTGACTCCTAAGCTGGAAGTCGTGGGTTCGATTCCCACCCAGGGCAAATGTTTGTGTAATGAGCATGATTATTTGTTCTATGTCTGGGTGTAATTTATCTGTATTACCTATTTATAAATATAATTATACGTAATGTTTATCAGCTGTCTAGCACTCATACCACACGCTCTGTTTAGCTTTTGGGTCTAGATGGCGTTGTGTGATAGTTGTGGAATACTATTATTATTTCAGTTGAAAGACGTCTGCGACTGCTGAACGTACGCTTCCCCAAGTGTCACCACAACAAACGGTCTTGTGCGTTTCGCATTCATCGGATTCTTGCGAACCTCACTTGGTCATCGGTCCACCTTGTGGGAGGCCTTCCAACGCTGCATCTTTCGGTACGTGATTATCGCTCCAAAAGTTCGGCACCATCCACCATCTGTTCTGCGAATCATGTACCCAGTCTACTGCCACTTAACTTTGGCGATGCTTCGGGCTATGTCAGTAAAATTTGTTTCTATAGTAGCCATAAAAGGACTAAATCACTCTTGGGTTTTTTTTTTTCGGTGGGGAAAATCATCCATCGACAACCCCCGCTCTTGGGCGGAGCGGGAGATAGTGTGAGACTCTTACTGACTAAAAAACCCACCCCGTTACTTCAAGCCTTCATACCGGGGCTCGCGTTCCCTTTCGGATAACCCTGGCCCCAGTAGGCTTCCACCCGGCTGGGCCCCTACTAAATCTCTCTTGGGCTCATATATTAGTATCTCATATATTTAAATGTGCGTTGGATTTCAAAGTTCATCCAACGCAAAACGGACGGAACGGTTGGCACAGTAATTAAGCGATTGGCTTCTGCGCTGCGTGTGGTGGGTTGGATTCCCGTACGGAACAAATATTTGAGTGGCGTACAGTTGTGATTCCGGGTATAGAAGTTTAGTGTTTGTAAGTTTGGGAACGCCCCCACAATACAAGAGTACATGATTCTTTATTTCTTCCATAAATAATTTGTGTAATGTAAAAAGTACACATCATTGCTTACCATCAGGTGAGATGGTGGTCAAACACGAGCCTTGTTCTTATGTTTTTTTGTTTGTAAAAGATAATCTCTGAAAATACTGGTCCAATTGCTAAAATTTTTCCACCGAGAGAAAACTGCTGTATTCCTGAGTGACAGAGGCTACATTTTATGTACGCGAAGTCGCGGGCAAAATTTAGTAATAAATAAATTAAAAATAAGAAAATATTGTTTATAGAAAATAAAGTTTCAATAAACAATATTTTCTTTTTACATATAAATACTAATTGTTGTTTTAAGACACGGATTGACTTCATCCGCGTGAATATAAAAAGTAAAAGTAGGTCTATAACACTCAATGATAAAGTAGAATTCTACTGTTATAATAACCGCCTAGTTGACAGAAATCCAAAAATAAAAGAATACAAGTCCTCCCCCTCTTTATAACATTGGTATAGATTTTCATTTTTTAATATAAAATGATAAAAACGTAAATAATCGCTTTCGCAGTCACAAAAACCGTACTCGAACTAAACGAAATACAAATATTAACCTCAAGAAATAAAACAAACTATTCTGATAGCACACTATTTCGCGAAACGATTCGGTAACATTTAAGTGTGGTTCGACACGGGAGGGCTGGTATCCGTAATACTATTTTATCGCACGTTGCAAGAATCCCCAATGAGCCAGTATTGACTTTTTGAACGCAGAATTATGAAGAGCCCGCGGCCCTCTGTTAATCTTATTTAAGATCATCTTTACGAGATGTAGACCTACTTTACAGACACTATTATGATAATAACGTTCGAATTTCAGAGAAAAACACGATATAGTTAGGATAAAAATAAAATATCAGTACCTACCCAAATAAAAACGACAGAAATATTGTGTATTGTATTCTTTCGCCAATTTCCGAATTTTTATATAATACAAAAAAGTGTGGGCCTCATTTTTATGGAAAGAACATTGAAAACGTTATCGCGAAATGGCCGAACGCTTTCAGAAAAAAATATTGGACGACACAATCGTTTAGGAGCGCGGACAATGCCTATAATTGTCCGCATTATAACAACCGCAGCCAGCCCACGTTACCGACAAATTATTTTCAATACCGCCATACATCAAAGGACAACGAAAAAAGGGAAGGGAGGAAAATCTAAAAAAGGCAATCAATGGAAAAAGTAAGTGTCCGAGATAACAGGCGTTGAGAATTGAAGTCACGTCCCCGCTGCGTCCCCGCTGCGTCCACGGCACGACGCACACATAAATAACCCTAATGATATCCGATTGTGTTCAGTTTGCGATGCGACAAAAAAAATCGTACGAAAAACTCGTGCGGGACATTATTGCTAAATATAATGTTGTTGTTAATAAAATATTATTGTGGTGTATTCGCATTTGCGATCCGCCGGATTTGTAAGCGTCGATGCTTTCTCGTTAATATTTATGGCTAGCTCGATACGATTGCGGATTGAATAAAAAGTGTATGATTTTTCTGACAAATTTTTTAATCATAACTGGTAAGCGATGTCGTGTTTATACCTTGTGAAGCTATATTTAGGCACATAAATAATTCTACTAGGTTATTGGTTTTATTGGAATCCGTTTGCTAATACTGCAGTAACTTAATGATTTCCGTAATCCGCTAGGTTTGCGCGCCTCAAGGAGTTGTTAGCAACCGCTGGGGCCCAACTGGGTCGAAGCCTACTGGGGCCAGGGTTAGTTTCGAAAGATAGCTCAGTCCCGGTACGAAGGGCAACAAAGACACAGGAGGGGGTTTTTAGTCAGTGAAACTATCTCCCGCCTCACCCAAGAGTGGGGTATGTCATTAGATGATTTACCCACCAAAAAAAAATTCGTTAAGTTTTTGTGATCAAAAAGTGTCAGCAACGAAGTTCTTTATTATTTCTATAGGTATAGACTGGACAGAAAAATATCGTGTTGTCAAGTTATCGGATTGTGGAGGTCTGATAGACATTCGCTATACGTAAAATACGATATTTAACTACATCTGATTAGACTAGAAGCTGCCCCCAATACGGTTAGGAAAGGTCTGGGGAGGTAATGAATTTTACTATCAATTGTGTTATTTCCTCAAAGCACTTCTATAACTTCTTCTTAGTGTTCACTAATCAAGAAACCCAACTGCATCAACTATTAACCAGCTGTTAAATTGCTGTACGCCTGCATAATAATTATAGCGGAGTCGATATTCCGTCCACGTAGCAACAAGCCGACTGATCGGCATAAATACCTGTTCTAATACCGACCGTCTCTCAGTTTCAGCAGTAATTCATTTTAATACCTTTACTGCGTAACACTATAAATTTGGTGGTTTATTCATGTCTCAGCTATATTGCAGTGTTAAGTTAAAATGTTAAAAAGACTTCGTTGAAGACAAATACAGTTTCGTTCATATTGCGGTAAAAATATGCTAGGAGATAATATTATTTAGGCTGTATCGCCAACAATTGTGTGTTAAATTATTTCATCAACAGAGTCGCGTGAAACTTTTACGACATTTACCTCCTACTATTTAAATGTCATTGAAGAGATAGTTTAGATGGTTAGGTATTAAATAAGTCTGTGTATTTCTTTGCGCAAATTTTTGCGATTAAAGATAGCAAAAAAACTTACAGTATCATAAAAACATAAATGTCATTCATAATACATAGTTACGTTACGAAAAATAAACAGTTGTATCTACCCCTGCATTGTCATAAAACAAGGTTTCCGTTTTATTTCCACGTAATTTACAAGCCCAGAGGAGACTTTATAGTTCTTAAAACTACAATAAAAAATAAAAATAGCTTACTATCCTTGCTACACAAAAACTCACCTGGTGCTGACATTTTATTATTTTCAAGTTATTTTTATTTTTGCCGACTAAAAATCCGAGGTACTGTTCCTTCCTGAAGTTTCTTCTAGCTATATAAATTCATGGAAGATCCACTATTCAGCAGAGGTCGGTAGCTTGAATTTTTGCTTATAACCGTGGCCACTTCCCCAGCTAAGACGAGATCCGTAATAAAGTTTTTCTTCACTTAATTTTATTGCTGGCCCGGTTACTTCTTTGTAAATTTCAGTTCTGAAATGAATGCCTTGAAAGTAGGCACTGGTTAGGAAAAAGTGGCCAATTATATTAT
The DNA here is from genome assembly GCA_929112965.1 of Mythimna albipuncta. NCBI lineage: Eukaryota > Metazoa > Arthropoda > Insecta > Lepidoptera > Noctuidae > Mythimna > Mythimna albipuncta. The sequence continues at coordinate 11,996,835 of OV815977.1, read as the reverse complement.
ACTAAGAATTATTTCTTTTTGTACGTTTCCGCAGTCAGATTTAAGGATTTTAATTTTAATTTAAGATGAATGCTCCAAAGTGGCCTGCGAGATTAAAATTTTTATTATTATTTTTTTTGCAATTCGTTATTAAGTATTGGATATGTAAGTTAAAGAATATACATATTTACGGTAATGACATATTTGTATTTAAACAATTATTATACCTACTCATTAAACTCATTAACATAACTCTCTAACGTAGAGAGAAGCTAAAATGTGTTATTTTAATGAAAACTAACCGTTTAACCTTGTCTCTAAGTCAAAAAGTTTTGGTGATGATTATAATTAGTTGTGTAAATACTCGCACACATCATATATGTACGAATATTTATTTTCGTTATCATACTTAATATAAAAAAAAACTTTTGGAAAAGTTTCACTTGAAGCATTCACCTTAGAGCTGATATTTGTATAAACACATTATTTCAGTGGACATTTAATTAGGCGTTGGAATTTCACAATTTAATTCCACCAAGTCCGTTCCATCATCGGACCACTAGACGTACGGCGTTGCTCCATCGGTACATGGTGGATATCCCACCCATTCGTACAATTGTTTTGGAAACACATTCATTATGCGTACAGCTAAGGCGTGCAATCTCCTGCCAGAGTCTGTGTTTCCTGATAGCTACAACCTAGGGGTCTTTAAGTCAAGAGTGAATAGGTTACTTCTAGGCAAGCATGCTCCATCGTCGGCCACATCATCACTTACCATCAGGTGAGATAGTGGTCAAACGCGAGCACTATCTCACTATCTGATGATATATCAATAAATATAATAATAATATTTATTTTAATTAAAACCTTATAATATGTCTATTAAAGTAAATAAATGTTTATTTTTAAGTACATACACCATCAGCCTTATAAGGTTATCTGTGCTCAGGTAGACTCAAGCCCAATGCAGGTTAGTAGATGTCACACGTCTAAGAAGATCTTTGTTATAGAACATGCCGGTTTCCTCAATATGTTTTCCTTCACCGTCTTGATAGCAGTGTTGATGAAATAAATAGCATAAAGTTACGCGTCTGCCTAGGTTTGAACCCGCGATGTACAACTCGTAAATCGAGACCTAATAGAAAAGAAAAAAAAAAGGAAAAATAAAAATAGGTCTCATTAAATTAAAATAGCTAAAATAGGTCAATCCTATGAAATTTTTAGTCAGCTCGTTATCTACTAATAGGATTATGTAAATAAGTTTAATATTAACAAAATTATTAGTCTGAAACGAGATTAAAGTTCACTGAGTCTAATATTAGGCACTAATTATGTTTCTAACCATATTTGATATAATCGACTACCGAAACATTGATACAGATAAATATTTACATACAAATATTTTGAAATGTAGTCAGTAATGTTGTTGTCGGTCTATTGACCTTTTAATGGTTATTATTTTTTAATAAAAGAGAAGTATAATTATTAGATTGTACTGATATTAATTTGTAAATAATTACAACGATTTTCATAATTATTTTCCTAATTTAAGTATCATCTAATATTGAATCGAAGGAGTTATATGAAAGAAAAGGGAGTTAGTGATAGCGTGACGGGTGACAGGACAGAATGGGAGAAAAAAGACATGTTGCGCCGACCCCAAGTAATATGGGACCAGTACCTCTTGCCAAGTTGATAATCTGCAATCGTTAACGCTAGTAGAAAACATCAAATGTACGGGAATGACGTAATCTCAAAGCTCAGTCACGTGTTCAGAATAAAACAATCGGGGGCGTGGCCAACTTGAGGCGTTCGATGTAAGAGAAACAGTTGTAACTTAGCTAAGAGGGCATGGCACGAAGATGACGATGAAGTACTGATATATCGAATGTTATGTTTAATTATTATTTTTTTTGCTTTATTTATGCGTCTATATACTTGTTTGTTCATTGTGTGTTGTATACATATATATGGATACATTTATATGTATATATGTATACATTTGTATGTATGTGTTTTTTTTAATGGTGTCTTGTAACTTGTCCTTTACCGCGATCCCACCTGATGGTAAGCAGTGATGCAGTCGTTGATGGCGCACTTATTTATTAAGAGTCTATTCACAGTAACTCTAAAGCTACTTAAATTAAAATCGGACGGGAAGACCGAAGCAAGCAATTTATTCTTAGATAGTTATTCAAAGTAAGCTAAATAATCGACGAGGCATAACGCTTAGTCTGGATCCTAGAGGTGTCCAAGATGTTAGGGTGGACACTCGCTGCACGTCGAGTTGTCCAATGAATCAAGTTATGTAATTCCAATAGGCAGTGGTTACCCTCCGCCTGAGCTCCAGCCTTTGTAAGACCTTTGTAGGTAAGACCAATGTCTTAACCAAATTCAAATCACCAATTAGCCTCTTTGCACGCCTGTTCACTGAGTCCAAAGCTAGATGGCATTTTGCAGTATCTATAACGATCGTTTTTTTTTATGTTCTTTAAATGTGTGTAAACATCAATTACAAAAATAGTACAGTTTGATACAAGTGGAGAAAGTTCGTTATTGCGGCCGAGGTGAGATTCGCCCGAGCGAGGCGAGGGTCTGCAATAACAAATACACACATGTATTAAAAGTCGTTTTTCAATACACTTACGAAGAAATAAATAAGTGGGGGTTGCCTACAATGGTGACAGCAGAGGCGGTTTTCAGTCTGATACGATAAATGCACTAGTGCGGAAAACAGCATGACTAAAAGCGGTAGGGATAGAAGCAGGTTTTTGAGTGTGTCGAACAATCTTTATCTACTGAAAATGTCCATCAGTTTTGACACAATATTCCTGTCCATCGATCGGCGCCAGTCAGCACGTCTGCCTACAATTACCTCAGCACTTATATCATTTGTATTCCAAGCCTGTTATCACGACCATCATTACTGAGTTTGATATTCAACAATTTCATGAAATTAAATAAAATTTTCATATAATACTTGATTATGTTATTTGTTAGTGTGGTCAGTGCTGGTTTATGAACAGGGAATAATCTTATTTATTTTTTTTTGTATAATGTTGTAGTGAATAAGTTAGGTATCTTCAATTTTTTTATCTCGAACTTTGAGGCTATTACTGAGCAATTACAGATATTTATATATATACACCCTTAAATTTTGATCGTTTCAATCCCGTAGAGGGTCGATCCGCCGACTACTAGCTACAGGTCATTAAACTCGCTCGGCTGATGTTTTCTTAAAGAAATTAATTTCGTACATGCGTAAATTATTGCCAGTTTTGAAAAAAAGGTACTTTATTTTTTAATTTTATCTTTACATATCTATAGTGTTTATAGTGTACCAGATCGACCCTCCACGGGATTAAAACGATCAAAATTTTGCGGTGTATAAAAAAGTCGTGTTAGTTACACTATTTATAACTCAAGAACGGCTAAATTGATTTGGCTGGAAAGAGTGGGGAGCTAGCATAAAACTAGGAGACGGACATATGATAGGTACTTTTTGATAAATAGGTAAAGTTTTTTTTTCTTTTTATTGTTTGTAGGAGGTAATATCTGAAAGTACTGGTTCGATTGCTGAAATCATTTCACCAATAGAAAGCTGCTCTATTCCTAAATGACGTAGGCAATATTATTATATACTAGCTGTCCGCCTGCGACTTTGTCCGCGTGTACTTTGGTTATCGCACTCTAAACGTGTTTTCCCGTAGGAATAAGATGTTTTCCCGGGATAAAAAGTCTACGTTCTTTTCCATGTCAAAGGCATGCAAAATTTCATCCAAATCCGTTCAGCCGTTTTTTCATGATTGTAACGTAACAAACATCCAAACATCCACACTTTCACATTTATAATTTTGGTTAGGATGTACGATTTGGACCATTGATGACAATCGAACTGCTACATTTTGAAGTTTTAAACCGTGTCGTGGCCAGATTTTAGAATTGAATACTTCATGATAATTATGTCCAACTATAACTGGCCGGATTGTTTAAACGTTAACATTTGATGACATGTCAATTATCGTTCTGCCTTAATAATGATGCAGGCTTTCAATTATAATAAAAATTTTAAAGCAAGTAGGCCAAATGAAGATTAAAATATCATTAAACTTTAACGTTTATAAACGATCTGGCCATGCAGTTTTACTTGGTCATATATTATCATGAAATGATCAATTTCTAAAGCCGCGTACAGAAATCGCGAGGCGTGCCTCGCGAATGGTTTGTCACGCATACCTCAACCTGAGGCATACGACGGTACATTTATGCATGCGTCCCGAACGACACATGCTCATGAACTAACGCCAACAACACCTTTCCGTCTACACGAAGCGCACGGGTCGTACTGAGGCGGCGTTCGCAACGATCGTATGACGCGGATGCTCCCTGCACGCACGTCAGACACCGAAGCATACGCGACGAACCATTCACGTTTTCTGGACGCGGCTTAGCACATACGCAATGGCTACGACGTAGCAACTACGTAGTCTACGAAATCGAGTGCTACATAGCCGTAGCAAGTATACTAAATTACTTAAGATGCAATTTTATAAAATTTGAGTGATTTTTTTTTTAATTTTTAGTGTTTCACATTTTTCATCGTTGAGACTATTTTGACTTTATAGGGCTGCTCCTCACTAAATGATCTCACGTTATTAGGTGTTTAATAGGTTAGTTTAGTAAGAATATTCTACGAAGTGCGATAAAAAAGAATTAACAGAAAATGAAACTTAAATTTCTTAAGCTAACGATTCACCCGCAACTAAAAAACAACCACAGCAACCATCGATCAACCCTCACCCCGCTGCATATACATCGCATAATTCATAAGAAAATTCGGATTAAAAATCGCCAAGGGAGAGTGCTTGAATTTATTTTTCACACGGCGAAATTGCCGCCGGTCGCTCTTCCTTCCTAGAGATATAAATAGCACGAAAGTCAGCGAGCCACCTCGATTTCATGAATTTTTGTGGCTTCATATTTTGTGACAAATAGTTAGCGCGGTAGCGCGCGCAAGGTTGAAATTGCCTCCGTATAGATCACGCGCGAAGCCACACTGCATCGAATTTGTCTGTGTATGCATTTTTAAAAAGAAATATTTGCGTGAGGACAAATAAATTAATAGAATACGTGGTTTGTATCTGACGCTAGTTTGTCGTCTTTAAGAAAGATAGATAGATAGATTTATTCTTTATTGTACACCAAAATAAAAATTACATGAGAAACTTAAAATTTATAGGGTGTTACAAACGGCGGTCTTATCGCTAAAAGCGATCTTTAAAGCCGTATAATAAGTATTTTATCTATATAAATTAAAGGAGAAACTGATTGACCGATATATCAACGTGCAGTTAAAACTACCGGGATTAGGAGCGTGAATATCTCTACAAGGTAAAAGAGGATTTTCCAAAATTAACCTCTTAAGGGGACGAAACGGGAGTTCAAAGTTTGTATGAAGAAACTAACTACCGTGCGGGTGAAATTGCTGGCAGGCAAGAGCTAATCTATATATGTAAAAGAGAAACTGACTGACTGACGTATCAATGTACAGCCAAAACCTGAAATTTAACATAAAGGTACCTTTAATAACACAGACAAGACACTAAAGATAGGAAAAAGAAAGAGAAAGAAATTGTTCCAAAATTCAGGCCATAATGAAACGGGGATGGGTATAAATTTTGTATGGAGACCAACTTCTACGTGGACGAAGCCGTTAGCAGAAGCTAGTTTGTAATAAGCATAATCAGTTTTATAGTGTTCCCACTACTGTAACAGAGACGTCCTTTTTATGAGAGAGAATTGCCCTTAATACAGCATGTGAAGTTAACACGGGTTGACGAATATCACTTGTTTTACATTTTTTTTTGGTTCTAGACATGACGGTTTTATCACGATGTTTTTAAACTAGCTGATCCGGCGAACTTTGTGCCACCTAACAGTCAACGAATGTCGATATAGTCAACCGATTGCAATAAAACAAAGCCTAAATAATATATCAAGTTACGCATAATTTTAATGTATTTAAAAAGTTATCTACATCGATCATACGTGCACAACTGAAAACTTGTACAGTTTTTTTTACATGTATAGATGAAATTACCCAAATTAGAGCGTCTGCCAAGGTTTAAAACTCACGATGTACAATTTGTAAGTCGGGGAAATAACAGTTGGGTCACCGAACAGTGGTCTCTCACTTATTTTTGTAAAGTATTGTATTTGTATATTTTTTATTATCGCCATCCATCTAAATTATTGTACAAAAATAAGGTTTTGGAATCTGCAGTTGGATGCCAACAAGGTGACCCTCTCGGGCCAGTCATTTTCAGTTTGGCTATCCATCCAATCATCCAACAACTAAATTCGAAATTTAACCTATGGTATTTGGATGATGGAACCCTGGGAGGTGAAGTAGATACTGTTTTGAAAGATTTCCAATTCCTGAAAGACCAATTTCAATCTATCGGCCTTGATCTAAATCATTCGAAATGCGAAATTTTTGTTCCTGACAGTACTGACAGACAATCGACTCTACAGAAATTTTATTCAATAGCTCCCGAAATCAAAATTATAGATAAAAATACACTGCACCTCCTAGGTTCTCCAATTTTGGAAGACAGTTTTTCTTCATTCATTGACGACAAAATTGAACGTTTTAAAAACATTTCGGAAAGACTTTCTAAAATTAACCTACATTCGGCCTTCACCCTCATACGGTATTGTTGTTTTGCACCAAATTTCATGTATTTTCTCCGCTCTTCCCCTTTATGGAAGCAGCCACATCTCTTGGACAAAATTGATCAGACAATTCGGTATACTCTGACTTCCATTTTAAATGTGGCCATGGATGACCGAGCGTGGCTACAAGCCACGCTACCCATTCGTTTTGGTGGGCTCGGCATCCGCAAAATTTCTAGTGTAAGCCTACCGGCGTTCCTGTCTTCGGTCCACAGCACTCAACAGTTGACCAAAAGAATTTTGACTCCATCATTGGTTAGCTGTGAGGTGCCGTGCTTGGCCGATGCAGTAAGTGCCTGGAAAATCACTTGCCCGGACAAGGCGTTGCCCGAAAATCCATCTTCCCAGAGACAGTGGGATGAGCCGCTCTGCAGGTTGGTACGGAATAATCTCATTAATACGTCCACCAATACTGCTGAGCGCGCTCGCCTACTGGCTGTGGGTGAATGGGAGTCGGGCCTTTGGCTACAGGCTTTACCGTCACCTAACATAGGTACTTTGCTAAGTGACACCACCTTCCGGATCGCTACATGCCTGCGTCTAGGTGCTCCTAGTGGAGCTCCACATCGATGTCAGTGTGGCGAAGCAGTCGACCGCCTCGGACACCATGGCCTATCTTGCAGCAGAAGCGCTGGCCGGATAGCACGGCATGCCAGTATTAATGACATCATCCGTCGAGCTCTTGTCACCGCCGGGGTGCCAGCTGTTTTAGAACCTAATGGCTTGGCACGTGACGATGGGAAGAGGCCAGATGGGATGACTATAATGCCTTGGAAATTGGGTAGGCCTTTGGTGTGGGATGCAACATGTGTCGACACCCTTGCGCCATCCCATCTTCTGAGTACGGCGGGCTGTGCTGGGGCGGCTGCTGCAGGTGCAGAAAACCTCAAACGGCGTAAATATAATAACCTCATTGGAAGTTATGTGTTTGAGCCGTTTGGGGTTGAAACTCTAGGGCCATGGGGTCCGAGCGCTCATCGAGTTGTCCGGGATATCAGCAAACAGTTGGTCGACTCTTCGCGTGACCAGAGGGCTGGACTCTTCTTCAGTCAACGAATCAGCATTGCCATCCAGCGTGGCAATGCTGCCAGCGTTCTGGGCACTTTTCCCATTGACATCGATGTGGACGAATTTTTTGATGCCCTGTGAGTTATTCCCGTTTTTTAGCCTTTTTTAATCGTTTGTACATATTATTATTTTAAGTTTGTATATATATTACCTAGTGATTATTTATAAATTATTAAATTAATTAAGTTGTACATAAATAAATAGTTACAATATTTTTTATTTATGCTTAAAATTCAGAGAAAATTTATTGAGAAAATAAAGTAGAAGTTTGGCAAAATACGAGCTTTATAGGTTTTTTTTTTATTATAATCCCATAGCTACGTTGCAAAATGAATGTTTTCATAGTACATCGTAAATGTAAAAAAAAACAGCCTTCGCTTTGTATTAAGCAAAAACTATTAACTCTTTGAACGCCGTAATTAGAGACACAATAGAAAGACAATTGCTTGTGTCGAACTGTGTAACATAAGACATTCAAAAGGTAATAATAAATACAAAAAAAACACCACCTTAAAAAGTTATAAAAACAAAACTAAAAACCTACACACAACACCACCGCCAACTCTCAAAACCGATTAAAAGAAAGTCTCACATTCATCCAGCAACACACACAAAAGAACCTCAAACGTTCGTTCCTTGCAAAATGTTACACTCACTCACTCGTTCCGTCGCTCATTACCGTTTTCTGACGTAACGTGACATTTTTTTTGACACTTATAAGCATTTATCATGCTTTATCTTGGGGGTATGTTCACAAACATCCGGCTACAGATTATGGAGTCGGATAAGAATGATTACGGCTGTGTAATGAGTTGTGACGATAGAATTTCTTGGCTGTCTTGCTGTCATACTTTGTGTCGTGTTTTTAATCTATTGCATAGCTTCTATCGCGGGCCTTGAGCGTGGAGACCGAATCCAGAAATTCCGTAACGAAAATAACCTAACACCCCCCACTCATTTGTTTTTTGAGCACCATGCTCAAAAAACAAATGAGTGAGAAAACAAATGAGTGAGAAAACAAGTGAACAATCAATCAAAATTCAATTCAATGTGTGAAAGTGTAACTTCAATTAATATCAAAGAAAAAAAAAAACAGGAAAAAAAATACTGCATAAATAAAATAAATAAATAATTATAATTGCATAAGTTAATGAAAATGTTTTGCAATAGCTATACCGCGGCAGTCCCCGAGTGCCACACGTCTTTTTTTAATAAACCTTCTCCTAGAGAAGAGGCCTGAGTGTCAGCAGTAATAAGGCTGATGATGATGATGAAGCAGTCTTGAAAAAACTATATCTAAAAATTAGGTACATAAACTATGTCGTTCATCGGCATCATCGTGTCAATGGTATATGAGCTTGACAAAGAGATGAAAGCGGTGTGACGTCATTGCTCCGGTAATGACGTAATTTCGAAATAGTTTACACGAGCTCGTTTAAGTCAAAGCTCAAAGCTTTCCTTTTGGAGTAATGTCTTTATTCCGTGGACGATGACATAATTATCAACAATTTAAAATAAATATAATATTAATTAATGTGAGACTGAGTAGTGCTCGGTAGTACTCGTAATAGTGTAAGTAGTAATTGTATTGACACCTTTCAATCGTGGAAATTACAGACCCAATAGAAAGACAATAGGTGCGCGAACGCCGGCGTTCGCTTGGGGTTTAATGAATTAAATTTTATTTTATTTTGTTATTTTTTTAAATTAATTGTATGTATAATTGTAATTAATGTAGTTTTAAGTAATTTCGTACTACGTACCGTAGAAGCTCAGTGGGGCCAGGAAAAGATACTCATGGTTTTGATACTCAACTAAAAAAATATAGGTGTGGTTTTAGCCAGTTAAATTCTGACAGTTCTTTTCATTGGATGATTTTTCCCATCGAGAAAAAAAAAATCATCACCTACTCAATCATATGACAAGTGCTTGCACCGATGCAGTTTCTAGTCTGTGAGAAGTTCTTTCCTCAAAAGACAATCTCAGACACGAATCTGCATGGTTCTCATATGTTTTTGACCACGACACGTTTACTGTATAGATTTCAAAAGAAACTTTGATCCCTGTTTGTTTCAGTGTTTCTTATCAGGGTAGTCAGTTAATAAACACCGGCCCCATCTAGTTTATATTTATGAAAAAATCTACGTTTAAGGACCAAGCGCCCGAAAAGTGCCATAAAACAGTGATTTTCTCAGGCCTACTCCTCCATAACGGCTAGGTCAATTGGTTTGAAAAAAAAATGTTTATTATAGATTCATGAAAAATATATTATTTTTCATGAATCAATCAAAATCAAATAAATCAAAAAAATAAACATTTTTTTTTTTGCATTTTCAACATTTGATTTTTTGGTGCAATTAATACTTTTGTCAAAAAAAAAAAAATTAGCAATTTCGCAACTTTTTCCTACTCCTTCGAAACGGCTTGGACCTTTAGAAACATTTTTACACTTAAAAATTGGTGGTTAAATATTCTTCAAAGTGAACATTGCATATGTAAATCAATCAATATCTCGCAGAGAAAATGGATTTAAACCGCTTTCCGGGCACTGCTGGCCGCAAATAAATGCACAGATTTGCGTACTGCCGCCTAGGCGAGTGCGAGAGTTGCATTCACATAATTTCGGACGAATGGTTCAAGGGACTATACGCCTTAAGTGTTATTTATTATAAACAGGTTGACTCGGCGTCCTTCGTACTAACTAAAAGCCAATGTATGTAGTATATCTTTCGATATGGTCAACTGATTGAGATGAAACAAAGCCTAAGCTATATTATTATAGAGTCTGTCTAATAAGTCAGCTTCACTTTAGTTGAAAGAAAAATGTTCAATGTCTTTCGTTACTATAAATAATAATATAATGTGTTTATTCTATTTGTTATCTAGCTCCTAAAATGTTCAACACGTCACAACTTTACGTCACCCTGGGGATGTGTTACTACAATGATGATCCCACATAATGTCCCGTTATAATAACGTATTGTTTGTGATATATTCCACAGTAAAATAGGTACAAGTGTGGCAAAGTCAATTTAGTTTTATTTATTGCTAAATACAAATAATATCTATAGCCCGACAAATCTAAGAAGTGCCCTTTGACAGTTCTACACTTAGTACATTTTAATTTTAATTTGTTGATTAAAAATTGTATATTTTGTAACAAAATAAAAATAGCTTCATAATTCAATAGTTTCACGGAAAATATAATAGAAATACTGTGAGTTACGCCTATAGGCCTGTTCGTCAACTCGCTTAACTAATTCGCGCGAGACCGTGCGAGTTGACACCTTCCTATTTCACCTACTTTTTCTGTCGTCATCTCGCTCAAACGTATAAAGTACAGTCAAACAAAAACAGATTGAAAACAATTACTATAAATAACTAGCTATTGCCCGCGGCTTTGTTCACGCAGGCTATATCAGTACTTAGATTTCAGATTTCGTGATATTATGTTAAAAGTGAGGAATGAGGTGAGTAGGATGCGGCAAGTTATTTTAAAAACATTTTACGTAACTTTTGGCTTTCTCATGTTACCTGCACCTGCATGGTCCTCACCGGACATGGCCAGTTCAGTAGGTTCCGGCATCGGATTAAGACGGATTTAACGCCCAGGTGTCACTATTATGTGAACCACCTGGAGGACAAAGTGGAGCACCCGAGGACACGGTAGAGGTGTGCCCCGCATAGGCAGAGCACCGCTGTGTCTACGTGGAGGCAATTTGTGGCAACTGGAGCGAGGAGGAATGGCAAGGCCGAAAGTCTTTCGGCGGCCGAAATTCCAAACCCCAACGACCAGCCACGGTAGACGCGGGTTTGCGGACGCCGAGCAATGGGTAGCCCGCCGTCAGGACGTCCGGTAATTAACTCATCGAATGTCGTAATTAGAGACACAATAGACAGACAATTGCTTATGTCGAACTGTGTAACTTAAGACATTCAAAAGGTTAACCGGACCGAGCCCAGTCGTCAACAGCTCGTAGTGATTCACGCGCTCCTAAAAGAGATGTCATCAAATCGTAAGAGTTCAGCAGGGCCGATGCCCGCAAGCTAGGACCGCGGGGAATGTCTGTAAAGGAAATCCGTAGTCCTAAAACGCAAAGGGCCATTGAAGGACAAAGGTTAATCGTGAAATGGAACGTATCCAAGAAAGATTTTATTCATCGTGTGGGCGCTCTTGATTTGTGACACAAAATGACGTATCGATACTGCATACTCACTCACGTGTATTTCTTAATCTCCCATTCCACTTACTCAAACAAGTATCAACAATAATTAAAATTTGTACGTCGACTTTAGTTTCTTTTTTCTGATTTTTTATATTGTTGGTACTTAATAAGTAAATATGCAATATCTTTATTGTTATTTAGTTAGTTAAATCTTTATGCACAAATTTATTAAAATTAATTGCTAGGAAATAATAAACAAATTAAACAATAACTTAAATAATTAAAAATAATATATACACTAAATACCTAGCTAAATATGACGTCACAAAACTCCTCCGCATCGCTATGCAATATTATATTATTGTCATGTTGATTTATATTAAATATCTTTCTCATAAACGATATGCGTTTTATTTTAAAGTCAAGTCGAATACCATTTCTAATTCATTTATAGTGGGTACCTATGTTATTCATTTTATAAGAAGTTTTTTTAGTTGACTGTACATAAATACGTTATATTTTCAAGTTTGAGCAAGTTGACGACAGAAAAATTAGGTGAAATCGGAAGGTGCCAGCTCGCTCGGACTCGAGCGAATCGCTTAAGCGAGTTGACGAACAAGTCTGCCTATACAAAGCTATTTTTATAGAAAAGTATGAAACGTTAAAAGGTACTTCTTAGATTTGCCGGACTTTAATTGTTATTTTAATAGAAAATAGTGCTGTTTTTTTTTAAATAAAATTTAAGTATCCAATTTCTCGTCATCAGAAGGCAGCAAAAGAATAAAGCTATGTTTGAAGTACAGAAATTGACTACCCTGGAAATAAGAGTATTAGCATAACCTATAATGCAGACGGTCTATAAGAACGTTATAATTTATAAATCACACAAACGCAAAGCTATAACAGAAGTTAATACTGCAGCTACTTATATAATAAAAAACAGCCCTCCTAACTCCTACAAAATCTCCATCATATTAAATGTAAGACGGCAACAAACAGCAATACATCTATCTACCGTACTAAATCATCGAAAGCGAGATATTTACATAACATACTAGCGTCATCCTGTATAAGGTACAGTTGGGCCCGCATCTACAGACCAAGGAAGGCATAGAACAGACATTTTTAAAGGTATATGGAACGGATTGAAAAGTCACACATACCTCCAATTGATCAATATATAGATCATAACCCAACCAGACCGGTGTTGTGTCTGATCTTGAGAGTTGATTTCGGGCGGTTATATAATTGCATATCTACGCTCTAAATCACGCGGAGAACTTTAATACAGCGATACAGAATTTTGAATTTTAGTTTTTATGTGGTGCCACAGGTGTCACTACACAATCATCTTCGCGACTAGCGCTAAATATAGTATTGTTGAAATGTTTCATTCCAATCAATTGTGTTGATAGTATTGACTATTTACTTTTTGAATTTGAAGCCTTGCAATAATTTAACTATAGCTGTAACGAAAATTTTTAATCGGCACACAATACTAGTGTTTGATTGCCTAGTCTTTTTCTAACCTAACCCAACCAGATGCAATTGATTATCAGTATTTGACATGGAACGACTGCCTCTCTGACCACCACAATCGAATAACTGGATAATGTTAAACTACTTGGCAAAACTGGCGTCTTTTCTGGCTTTATACTACTCGTAACGATTACCAAAGTCCTTTGAACAACAGCTCTTTTGTTTGTGAGTAGCCAATATACAATATTATTGATAATGGAAATTGTAACGCTGCCAGCGCGTCGGTTCTTTAGTCTATGGCGGGAGGTAATAAGGCGACACGTGTCAAAAAGTACCCCTGCTAGTCTATGGGCATACCATTTTTGTGCAGGTGTACCGGCCATGATATATAGTGTATATATAAATTGTGGCATCGTACAAGCGAATATTATTTATTGGTGGTGGAAATGATGAGGATTTGATCTAGATATGGCTGGTTTACTTTATTTTCTGGACTAGTGAATGTTTATTTTGAAAGTGGACATTGAGTACAGTAAACATATCGTTCGTTATACCGAGATAGATGATGGCTGAGAGTAGTTAGCTCAGGCTAGCTTATTGTTATTATCTGTCGGTAGTTAGAAAACCTTTGAGTATCTTACAGTCATGTGGTACGATGGCTCTCTTACTAGGCCCTGATCTAGGCCATAGTACGGGGGGAGAGGGAATGCGATTCCCGGCCACCGTAGGCACGGGTTTGTGGACGATGAGCAATGGGTAACTCGCTGTCTGGCCGCCCGGTAAGGACCGAGCCTGAGTCAACGACCGTAGTGTTCTATGCAAACTTCAAAGAGATGTCAAGAAAACCAGTAGTGACTTAGCCAGGCCGAAGCCCGCTAAGGCCACGGAGAATTTCTAGAAACGATACCCTAATCCTAGAAAAAAGCAAGTAAATACACAGGTGTGTTTTAGTCTGTAAAAGTCCAATAAGATCTCACGCTTCACCCTAGAGCAAGTAAAGTCATGAAGAGTTGAAGTTGAAGTCATTGTATGATTTCCTACCTTAAAATAAAAGTGTAATATAGCATCACGTCATACATTAGGGTCTTCACAAACTGATTTTATCCATACTAGAAAATACCAAGAACATGATTTGACGCGGACGTCCTAAAAGTTCTGATAACATTTTAACCTTTACCGCTTACGTCGCATATATCCGACAAACACTTTCGCATTTATTCCGCTAGGGTCGCATATCCACGACCAAATAATCCATCTCGTTAGTTCTTCTGTCAACTATAGGGATTGAAGAGCTAAACGAAATAGAGTGCCCAGTCGCAAAAACACGACCCTGGCGACTAGGAAACGAAAACAGTCGTCGGATCAATCCGACGCAAGCGATTAAAGGGTACATCGGTAAAAAATGCACTGGCCGCTTTATAATTGGACATCCCAATTCATTACCGTCGGATTTCGGTCATATAATTGCCTCGGAAGCGATAATATAGAGAGTTATCTCGATCTATAGTAGCCTGGTCAATGACCATTTTTGGATACTTGTTTAATCAACTCGAAGGATCAGTACTAGTATAATAATAATAATAACTATTATCAGGCAACTAAGGCCCATAGACAAAATATACAGATAATCTTATTAAAAACAAACCATAAAAAATCACAAACTATTGCACAAGAAATAGACAATCTTCACAAACCTCAATTAACATAATAATATAATAATAATATCAATTAATTTAAAGACAACTTTTGGTACTTACAAGTTATATGTTAGTATTACTTATTTATATGATAATTCAGACGTTTATTCTTCCCATAAAAGAAATTACATTTATAAAATTCAATTACATTATTATACACCGGTAAATTTTAATCGTTTTAATCCCGTGGAGGGTCGATCCGGTACATGAAACAATATTGATTTGTAAAGATTAAATAAAAAAATAAAATACCTTTTTTTCAAAACTCGCATTAATTTACGCACGTACAAAATTAATTTCTTTAAGAAAAAGTCCGCTGAGTGAGTTCAATGACCTGTAGATGGTAATCGGCGTTGCGTACAAACTACCTACAGGTCATCGAAAAAAAAATCCGCCTTACCATACAAAATTATAAACTTGATTGGACAGTTTGTATGGAGAGGCCGAATTTTTTTTTCGTTTCGGGAAAAAAAATTGTGGAAGGTTGTTCAGTTTCGTCTACTGAGCAAGCCATTAAAGTTTGTGAAGGGCTGTCCCTTACACCTTGTATAAGAATGTTGCTTGGTTTCCGGGAACTCCCACTACGATTTCCTAAAAAATAAAGTTTTTAGTTACTCAAATTAAGAGATTTACAGTTCCAGGAATACCAAATGCGGTGCTAATGGCTGATGGCGACAGCCTCACTCCTTGACATGTGACTTACAAGAATTGTGGATGTAAAATATTTCCTTTAACATTTCTTTATAAACATAAAATATAATATAATTCTATAATATCACTCAAGAATAAAGCAGTTTTCTACCAGTGAAACAATTTTAGCAATTGGACCATTGCAATTGCTTCCTTGAAACAAAAAAAATATATATAAAAAACAAACTACCTCTTTAATAAATTCGTGTAGATATAACAGGATTGGCTATATCGTAACCGAATTTGGAACCGAAACTTTAAATTTAAAAATTTGGTTTATCGGAACCGGAATTGGGGGCGGAAACGGAAGCCTCAAATGATATGCTACTAAAACTAATCAAAAACTCGAAGTTTAAAGAAAGAGCGAATTCACAACTTACCAAATACGCCACAAAATAATAAGTTTAGAGTAATCGACTGAAGGCACGGGAGGAGAGAAGTTCTCCGCACGAGAAGTATAAACCTCCAATACAAGTTCCGATAAAAATTTTCAGGAACCGAAATCAAAGAGGTGTAAAATCAATCGGTAGTTCCGAATTTTCAGAATCGGAATTGAACCTCCGTGTGTAGATTGTATGTTTTTATTAAGTCTACCTTAGGCGCGGGCTTCCGGACGGCGAGCAATGGGTAGCTCGCCGTCCGACCGTCTGATAACCATCCGGACCGAGCCCGAGTCGTTGACGGCGCGTGCTGTTCCACGCGCACTTTAAGAAGATGTCAGCAAACCGTAGGGGCTGAGGGCCGAGGGTAAGCTACTGAAAGGAAGACTCGACCTTGGTATGAAAGGCAACAAAGGAAAAAGAATGGGTTTTTAGTCAGTAAAAGTCTGACACACCCTCTCACTCCACCCAAGAGCGGGGGATGTCATTGGATGATTTTCCCACCGAAAAAAAAAATATTTTAGTGTTTCAACCCCTCTCTAAAATCCCTACTGTGTTCTCAAATGATATATTATGCATCCACCAATACTAAAACTGTTCATTTTTAAAATAACACAAATGAATGTAGTCCTACACTGGTGGTTCATATACTTTCCCTGAATAACACTCAAGACTAGAAATAGTAAGGTATTGAGAAACTGCGAACACATGCCGATAATTGCCGAAGTGAACTACCTACACGGAGCAACAACTTTTATACCGCTCCGGAACGCCCACCAGGAAATTTTAAACTCTACTCCAACGTGCTAGAGTTGGAAATTGCATGTGAACTGTACCTTCAAATAGTTATAAGCTGAGTATAATAGCTAGTATTGCTGTATATATAGAAATATGGGTCGGGTCCCACTGATGGCGACAGTAATTATGGTAAACTTGCTTTTAAATTCAAATTTGTGTTTTGTTTGAGTACTGTTTCGTGGATGTGCTATTCTTTGTTTTTATAGTTTAAATGTGGGTCATCGCGTTTGTAGCATTTTAGAATCGCATTGTAGTGAGTAACGTGGCAATCCTTGTATGAGTTAATCAAAATAATTGTTTATTGAGTTTATTAACATATACAACATTATTTTTAGTTTGTACGTAACCTGAATATAATTTGTTCAGAATCAGTAACTGAATGGATTCTGGAGTTTAAAAAAATAATTAATAAGGTCACAAGTTGGACATCATCGACACTAATTACGACATGGGTATTAGGTACAAGTGAGAATTAACCACTTAGTCGACTAAAGGGCTCGGTGACCTTGTATTTTTGCTGACATAATAAGTTAAAAACTTTGTGGTATTTCAAGATATAGTTATGAAATTTTGTACATAAATTCTTCAAATAAAAATACTAGACACGTGTTTCTGGCTTCGCATATACTAAAACTAAGGTTGTAGATTTGAAATTGAAATCGTCGTTCTTTAAAAACAATAGTTATAAGTATGATTAAATATACTTAAACAAAATACATTCGAAATACATTTGAACTAAAAGTCAAGCATAAGTACATAGGTTATATGATCGAATAAGATACCTATCATAGTTTGATTATCTCAAAGCGGGTACATTTTTGCAGAGACTCCTTGGCCATAGGTTCGATCATATAACTAAATTGAAATGCACGCAATCACTTATTATGAACGGTAGGTCTTAGCTACACTTCTTTCTTGGTTCCACATAGCGGTAAGACGACCGGCTGATATCATGGCCTGACGTCTGTGGCAGCGTATCGCAGTAAGCAGGCAGTGTTTTATGGTGTTGGAGCACTAGAAACTAGGTACTCGACCATCATTCGACGGGTAGTAAGTGGGGTAGCAGTAGTGTATAAGTATGTAGGTGCGACGTGCTATCTTGGAGCAGCCATCGCTAGACGCCTGGTCTGCAGCCATGGGGCACGGAGCACGTGATTGAGATGATTCCTCGACGTGGAACACTCAAATAAGAAAAACTAACACCTTAATTATTATTTTATATTTTTTTATCTCGCTTGCATTAGAACCACGCCCTAAAACAAGCGCTTAAGTAGTGTTTCTTAGAATTAGCTTTTGTAAAGTTGAACACCAAAAAGTTGTTTTCAAAAGTTTTTACAGTCTTTTCATCTTTTACATTTTTATGATTTTAGTTTTAAATCAGTCTCTATCAAGAAAGCACGTTCTATAAACCCATTTGAATCTTTTGATCGCTGATTACGATTTCATGAAAGGTCTTAGACCTATTTTCAGAATAAAATTGGGGTAATTTGACATTGCCAATGATGAAATTAGACTCATAATTTGACATTTCTCTTATAAATGTAACGGGAAAATAGCTAGAGACAGTTGAAAACTGAAAAGTACCGTAAGACCAATTTGTTCGACGCATTAGAAGGGCAAGCCGGCCTCACAAAGTCATTTCCTTCAAAGAATATTGTAACCTATAGAAAAAATTATACTTTCCGCTGTGTCTGGAAAAACCTTTTTTACAAAAAGCTCCGTAGACCGTTCACTATGAAACCGATAGATAAGGACCGTACAGAGTTCGGGATTAACACCCTTAAGATGTAGTGGCGATCCCTACCACCCATCACTTACACTGAAACATGTTTAGGATTGAATAAAGCCTTTGAAAAATATACCTATTGAAGTAACGAACCATTGATCCGATATTTGAATAGCGTTGGACTGTTGTAAACCCAAAAAATATGTTCATATTTATTCAGGCATACTGGTTTCGAAATCTTACACTATAAGCTTTCGGTATAAAGTTAACCCGAAAGGTTATTTAGAATATACATTTCCTGAAGAAGTCCAATTTCAATGCGCTTAATTTGGTGCTTAAAGTTCGCGTAACGTTGCCTCAGAGCGGGTGTAAATTTACATGGGACACTTTCATTACGGTTGTAAGTCTCCGATGTAATTTACCAGTTGGACGATTCGATCGACCGTTTTCGCCTTCAAAAGTAAAAGCAGACATATTTCTTCACTGCGTTTATAATCCCTTGCTGGCAACACTAGTCCGCTAACGAAGTTAGTTCTAAGGTAAAGTTTTAATTGCTCTCTGGCAAATCTCAGTTTATCTTTTCGCGGTCTCTAGGAAACAGCTTTGTTGACTATAAATTCAATTTGAGCGAGGCGGAAAAGATTACCGCTTTATTTATGGAAAGGGACAGGATTGAAGAACAATTCTTGAAATAGTTTACAATGAGGTTAATGTCGTGAAGCACGCTAGGTGCTTATGTAAAGTACGAGAGGCAGTAGGCACACACATCAAATGACGTCTACTGATCTAGGATAGAGTGAGTGGTCGAGCCACATTTATACTGACTAAAACTTTCCTGTCGATGGCTTAAAGCATATACCTTGTAAATGTGAAATACGTAACTTTCCAAGAGGCACAAGAAACCAAATTAGACCCCCTTTTGAATGTCTTATGTTACACAGTTCGACATAAGCAATTGTCTTTCTATTGTGTCTCTAATTACGGCATTCAAAGCGTTAATATCATGTAATTTTAATGTGCTTCTATGTGTTCTATTCAAATATTTAAAACTATTGGTGTATTTCAACCGCTTGTTTCTCTTGTTTTTATTTTTTTTGCTTATTTTACCGCACCGTCGCGAGGTGATCACACCAAACTGACTCGAGCAAGATATGCATGCAACATCGTAGATGGCGCTGCAAGTATCGAATCAAAATTTTGCGTGATACAGATTGTGTGTTACGAGGTTTTCTTTTCAGAATATAATAAAATAAAATTACCTAAAGTTGCATATCTGAGGTCAAATCCATCGCGGTGTCTTTCAGCTGCCCTTTGCGATTCGCTAACTCTTTTAAAAAAAACCCCGCGGTACTGGCCCGGCTACCGAGCCCATACTGTTTTGCTGACCCTACATGCCGTCGATGACTCGAACTTGGTCCCAACCGAACGACCGCACAGCAAGCTACCCATTGCTCACCGTCCGCAAACCCGCACCAAGGGTGGTTAAGATTCGCCCTGTGACTCCTAACGCTTGATGCATCTCCTGTGAGACACCTTAGTTGTCAAGTGGAAGCTGTCACAAGTGGCTTACTTTCAATCTCATGAAAGGTAAGATGGAAAATTTCGTTTAATAATTTAAGGCCAGGACAGCCCTTAAACGTCGTCTGGAAATTTTATCACCTGAGAGTCACGTAGGCGACCCGCGCCGCGTCTTGAGCGAGGCTAATGAATTCTTACCTTGTTTACAATAAACCAAAAAGCTTTTATGATGCTCATTCATTAAAGGAATCTGTGGATTATGCGTGAAGCCGTGCTAAGAACGTGACTTTTAAGATTTTCAACAAATTGATTCTGGTGTGCTTCGATAATACCTTACAAGCCAAGGGTTACAACAGGTTTATGCGTGCGGTAAAGTTATACCGATGTTTACACGCGTGCCGATAAGTGTCTTGTTGTTAACGTATGCAAATTTATATTAAGTGCCTCTACATTTTTTTTTAAGCGGAATTTTGAAGTTCACGGTCGGAACTAATATTTTTTTAGGATTCAGTACCTAAGTCTGCACAGAACAGAACCCATACAGGATCACTTCATTCTCCGTCAGTCTTGACATTTTCTTTCAGGAACGGGTTCAGGTATGAAGTTGAAATTAATATTAATTACGCAGGTCTAATATACCAAGCAGCAGTAAAAAAATCAAATTTCTAAGTCAAAAGCAATCTAGGGCCATTTATGCTCCGTGTAGGCGTATATTTTGAGACTTAGTAGGAACGCGGGCTTGCGGACAGTGAGCAATGGGTAGCTCGCTGTCCGGCCGTCCGGTAACCGTCCGGACCAAGCCCAAGTCGTCGACGGCGCGCGCTGTTCCCGCGCGCCTCAAGGAGTTGTCAGCAACAGCAGGGGCCCAGCCGGGTCGAAGCCTACTGGGGCCAGGGTTATCCGAAAGGGCGCTCGAGCCCCGATATGAAGGCTTGAAGGAACGGGATGGGTTTTTTAGTCAGTAAGAGTCTGACACTATCTCCCGCTCCGCCCAAGAGCGGGGGCTGTCATAAGATGATTTTCCCATCGAAAAAAAAAAAAAAAAAAAGTCTTAGTAGGAAATCTAAACTTATAAGTTACTTCCCGTTGACTATAGGTCACTATAATAATAATAATAATAGCTATAATAATACTCCTTATATTTATTAACATACTAAAACATTAACAGCACACAATACGCATAAACAAGCTAATGAGTATCTCGTACCATAACGAAACAAACATGTCATGTCAGTCATATAGTACAACTATCAGTCTACAAAAAAAGGATCCATTGTTTCATTGTAACATATTTCATAATAAAATAAGATACATTCATCCAGCAGAGGTATAGTATTGGGCTGGGTGGTCGCCGGGTGGTCGCCGGGTGAACGACGGGTGGTCGCCCGAGGGCTACCGTCGGCCACTGTCAAGAGAGACCTTATCTAAACTCCCGGCGAGTAACCGCGAGCTATGCATGAATAGAGGCGGTATGACGACGTCATAAACACCGTTAAAATTTCAGCTATGATTAATCAATCAATCATTTATTTTGTAAGACATATTGGTTAACAGGTAGTGTATACAAAAATAAGGGCACTGTGTAAGTATATTAATAATGGGGACACGGTGGACGCCTGACTTGCTTGGGTGGTGGCGACCTTTCGTGTTTAGCCATGGTGGAGGTGATATGGTGCTAGTGGTGGAGGTACGGCTAATAAAGTGGAGGAGGTGGCGGAAAGCTTGAGGAAGCTGACATCCTATCGCCTCAATCATGGCCATAAAGGACACAAAAGTCGCAGAGAGATTTCCAGCCACCATAAGCACCATCTGCTAAGGACCAAGTTGGAATGGACAGCACGTTGTTTGCCACTCGCAATTTAAGGAGATGTTAGCAAAATGAACGAGGCCCACTAGAGCCGATACGTTCTAAAGGTGTGGGATTATTATAAAGAGGTGCAGTGGTCCTGGAACGCGATGAATAACTGAATGATCCCAGATGAGTTTTAGTCAGTAAAAGTCTGACACTCCACCATTCAGAGTAGAAGGAGCTATTGGATGATTCTCCACAATTTTGCCCATATTCCAATGTTTTAGGGGTCTATTACGGTCCTTCTCTTCTCCTACAGCGACAGCATGAATCCCAATCGTGAGAACATTTATAAGAATTGTATAGAACAATTATTATTAACTATTAGTCATTAACACAGGAGGTACCCTGGTTTCTGCAATTTCTTGCCTCCGTAGATAGGCGCGATCTTGCGGACGGTGAGCATTGAGTAGGTCATTTTCCGATAAGGACGCCTGCCTCAAAAACTCTCAACCTGATGAACAGGGCCCGCCAACAAAAACATTTCTAAACAAAACTGATTTATTAATTGATAGACACAAAATCGAAGAAGCTTTTTTATTTAAATCTGTTAAATAAATGTCAAAAAAGCAGATATTAAATTCTTCCGTAACACCCAAAAGCTCTTTGTTTTACACGAATAAATAAATCCGGAATACATTAAAATTGTGCCGTGCATCGTACATTATTCATGGCTCGGGGTTATACTGCTGAGTCGAAGCGGCTAAGTAAGAGCTTGCTGAATAAAATGTTAAGTACAATTACCTGGTCAAGTATCCATACAGTTTATGCCGAGTGACGTCTCAGTAGACTGAATGATTTAATTCATTTTGTATAAATTGAATCAGATGATGGAATTCTGAAGATTGATTCGTAACTGGGTCTCTTTAGGCTACAGAATTTCATTTATTTGGTATTTACAAGTTTTATTTAAATAATGTGTTTTAACATTTTAAGATCTATTTAGTTAGATTTAATTTTTGTCCTTAATTTTTATTCTAATGTCTTTTTTTTTTAATTAAAGTTCCTCAAATGCCCATTCTTCATAATAATAATAAAAAAAATATTTTATTTCAGACAATAACAATTTGTTAGTAAGAATTTTAACTAATGTTAGTAAAAATCGGGGTTATTATTATAGGTATGTCCAATCGTAAGTTAAGCTTGCCTATATACATAAACTATCCTATTTGTACTGTATATATGAATTGCGTGTACAACAAAGAAGAAAGAGATTAAGATGATTAAAGATAGTAAGAAGATTAGTATCATTAAAGTGCACTCTGTCAGCTTTAAAACTAATTTAGACACTATTTTATTATATTCTGTGACACTTTCAGTTAGGCTTTATGATAAAACTTGTCAAAGTGTTAGCGACTAATTTTTCCAAAATACTTTTCGTCTAGTTTAGGAAAGAGATGAATACTCTTATATATCTAAGATGCCTTATTAATCAGACTACAAAAGTGTATTTACTTTAATACGAAGTCATTTTGACCTCGTATCGCACTGAAAAAATAAAGTTTTACGAGTATATGTTTTCTTTTTAGCGTTTCTGCTCCAGTAGACCGCTTTGACGACCCCACCACTTAGGCAAGCTTGATAAAGCTTTCTTTTCCTATTTTAAGCTCCTTACGACAAACGAATGACCTATTGTGTGTAACATATATTGCCAAGTTGTAGAAAATTTGAAAATAAAAAAAATATTTTCTTTTAAATTTTCCAATAAAAAGACGTTACGGGGTCTCATAAGCCCCTTACCGCCATAATGACAGTTTTCAAACGAGGTCTTAAAAGCTCCGTATCACAGAATAGGAAATAATACAAAAATGAGTGCGTTGTCAACGTGTTAACAGAGGAACCAAATTAAAAAAAAAACATAATTATTATGCCATCCTTAAGTTACTTTTAACCATAAGCTTTCTTTAATATCTTAATTGCAATCTCTATTTCCGACTCGCTTAAAATCGTCCTGCGGAGGTTGTAGCAAAGATCAAATTTAATTACCGTTTCACCTTCAACCAGCTTTTACTTCAATTTATCCACATTCAATGGAAAATATTGTTTTTTTTTACTTCGTTTTACGTTTTCACTGTAATTGCTCGATTCTTTTCAAGTGCTTCATCTAACTGGAGTGCCTGTTTACACAAGAAACTATAATATTTACGTAACAACTGTTGTTTGAAACCGTAACGATACATTTCAATTTAAACTATAAACTCAATTACTTTCAGAAATTAATTGCATTGTTTTCGAAAATAAATCTCATGCACGAAACAGTTAATCTCAAAAAAACTCATCGATTCTCCCAATAAAATAGTGATGGGACACGCGGCCGCAAACCGTGACAGAGCCCACTTAATTTAGTGACAGTACGCGCTGTAAACACGGGCATACTATGTAATTTTGTTTTACTCTCAACCGCTGATAAATTGGGTGCGGAGGAAGCGCGGCCGCGGCGTACTGGCGACCAATATTTTTCATTACTATGCTAATTTCATTGTCCCAATAAACGCGACGCCCCCACTCACCCGCAAAGAGGTTAGCTGTTTCACGAGCATTTTTACTGTGTCCACTGAAAAATTTGAATTCGCTTTCCAAAAGGTCGGGCTGGGTTAATTTGAAATGCAACTGGGCATTTTTAGTTTTTCGCCGCGCCGACGCCGCTTGCTTTTAAATGGCTGGCAATAAAATTGTGTATTAGTGCCTTTATTTAAGCTTTTCACGATTCGATAGTTAGAATAATAAAATTTTCAAATTATATTTTTGTTTGAGAGTTTTACACTCGTTGAGCTCTCGTTAGTATAGTTTTCATGTGTATAATTTATTTTTGTACGCTTGTTTTTTACGAGGCGTTTATTTAATAGCTCCAATGGCAATATAGGATTACCTTTCTATGAGTTTCGCGTCAAACAGAAGCTGCCTATATAAACTGTGCGAACATTGTACGTCTGTATGGTCTGGTTTGTTATATATATAGTGTTCTGGATTTAGGTTTACTGGACTTACTTTTTATTTTATTGTATCAAAATAATTATATCAATACAATAATAACTAGCATTTGCCTGTTTTCGCCCGTGTACATAAAATATGGCCTATGTCACTCAAGAATAAAACAGCTTTTTATCGACGAAAAATTTCTCGCAATCGGACCAGCTTCTAGAGATAGGTATACCTACAAACAAAAAAAAACTTTACCTCTTTATAATATTAAGTATATATGTACAGATAGCATAGATTAATAAATAATTCATTAAACTACAATTCAAAATTCATTGTATCAATGTCATGCATATTCTGTTATTTGCGTGGCTATTGAAATGTCGATTTCAGACGTAAGTTTATTTGAATTTTAAGTGACATTGCTGTTGCTTATTATACATAAACGGCTATTTGTAGCAGCTTGAAATGCAAGTTACATCTACAAATTCATGGAGCATGGTCGGACAATCAGTTTAAACGAGGGTCATAATACCAGTAGTGCGGTATTATCGCGCACACAATCGCCTGAAATGATTCAATAGATCAGTGTCGTGTGTAGGAGGTGTGGAGTGGCGCATTCCGCAGTGGGGTCACGTATCGCCCGAGAGGTCTGGACCCCGAGCTATGCGCCCTGAAACACGTGTCATATTGCCCTTCCTTGGACGACAATGCTTAATTCAATAGCCATTGAAATTTTCCGACACGGACCGTTGTGTGTTTGTCCCGGAATCTTATCAGCTTATTGGGGTATACCGGTCCTTTTATTTGTACTGCAATAAAAATATAGGTTACAAATTGCGTTATATTTCCAAAACAATCTGATCGCCCAAAGTTGGTCAAAATCGAGCTCAAAGGGGTTGATTACAAACATACAGGTGAAACTAATATAAGCGTGTTAAAAATAATCTTGGCCGTTTTTAGGGTTCCGTAGCCAAATGGCTAAAAACGGAACCCTTATAGATTCTTCATGTCTGTCTGTCTGTCCGTCCATATGTCACAGCCACTTTTTTCCGAAACTATAAGAGCTATACTATTGAAACTTAGTAAGAAGATGTATTTTGTGAACCAAATTAAGATTTTTATACAAAAATAGAAAAAGAGCAAGCAATTAATTTTAGGAGTCCCCATAGGTACTTAGAGATGAAACTCAATTTTTTTTTTTTCATCCAACCCATAGGTGTGGGGTATCTATGGATAGGTCTTCAAAAATGATTTTGAGGTTTCTAATATCATTTTTTTCTAAATTGAATAGTTTACGCAAGAGACACTTCCAAAGTGGTAAAATATGTGTGTCCCCCCCCCCTCTAACTTCTAAAATAAGAGAATGATAAAACTAAAAAAAATATTTGACGTGCATTACCATGTAAACTACCAACGAAAATTGGTTTGAACGTAATCTAGAAAGTAGTTTTTTTTTAATACGTCATAAATTCAAAAAAATACACTATTATTAAAACATCGATCAAAGTTACAACGAACTACAAGAACTTTTATATTAAGTTACTTGCTGCTACGGAACCCTCCATGGACGAGTCCGACTCGCACTTGGCCAGTTTTTTTATTACTATCGAGAATAAAGCTAGAACTACATTAGACCGACGCACACGTGTAACACGCCTGATTTGTACGGAGAACGACGTCGCGTGGCGTGGATCTAGTGTAGCTCTACAAGTCTAGTTTCCATATAAAATGTATGGAGACCGACGCGCCCAGATCGGCGTGTGTGGCACACGTGTGCGCAGTGTAGTTCTAGCATTAGACGAGTGTAACTCTTTACTGAACCGATTCAGTGTTCCGAAACATTTTAGCATTCCGAAAGATTGGAACGTCAGTAATATTTTAAATGCATCATTTGCAACAATTGGAACACTGAAACTAAGTGACCAGCAAGTCTTTTTAAAATTCGAATAAAAACGTTAATAGTGTAATATAATGACCTAAAATATCTGCTTTAAATCATTCTCAAATCAAAATAAAATAACAAATCACGATTCCTAACCTTTAAAAAATATAATTTACAAATTGCGTTATATTTCCAAGAAATTATCTTGGCCGTGTTCTAACTATCGAGAATACTTCATAGCCAGAGATCGGATTTATCAAATGTTCGTGGAAGTGAACAATATAGAGTTGATAATATCTCGAAAATCCCGGAATTATAACAAACAATTTGATGATTCGTTTCCGAGATTTAAGGATTGGAACTAAATTATTACATTGAAGAATCTTATTCTGCTTCAGAGTTACGTTGTAAAACTGTTAGATTAAAACAAAGTTCTTTAATTTAACAGTTTTAAATTAAAATTTTGTTTTTAAGTTTACAGAAGGTAATCTCAGAAAGTACTGGTCCGATTGCAAAATTTTTTTCACTGATAAAAAGCTGCTTTTTTCCTGAGACTATATTTTATGTACGTGGGCAAAGCCGCGGGCGAAACCATAATAATTAATAAACATAATAAAGACCATAAGCAGTAGGTTCAAAATATCTATCTTGTTTTTTACTTTTGTGTTCCAGATAGGCGTTCGAAGGGACTATAATTTTGTCTTGTATATTTATAATCTGTTGATTTTTTTTTACATTTCTTACATAATTATACTTATACAATAGCCTTCCTTTTTTTTAAAGTCTTGTGGTAAATTATCAAAACGGAATTCATTCTAGTATACAAGTGTACTAATGTAACTTACAAATTGCTGGTATATCGCTTTTGCTTTCTGGCTGATTTACTAGCATTTCTTTTACAGGTAGAAAAATAACAGAGGACTTTGCGCGTGGAGCAGGTGGAGCGAAAGAACGTGTCAGATTGTTACTGACTAACACCACACCTATGACTTTCAGTTGTCCTTTGCATTCAAGCCTGTCTTTTAGCTGTCATTTGCATTCGCTAGCGGGCATCGGCCCTGCTGGGCCGCTACGGTTTTACTTTTGAACCGCGTGTGGAACATTACTGCCGTGTGCCTACATAGACCAATCAGGGATCATATGAGAATTTAATACACAGTTAGACATCACTTCCTTATTAATCAAAGCCACTATATAGAACTTGGCACAACTTCAATTTTTTTTTTATCCTTGTTAGGTTGACCGCTATCTCACCTGATGGAAAGCGACGATTTATATTATGGGTAGATTCTATACACCTTTTCTTCTAGGATTATACAACACTAGCTTTTGCCTGTGGCTTCGCCCGCGTACATAAAACATATTCTATGTCATTCAGGAATAAAGCAGCATTCTATCGATGAAAAATGATTCGCAATCGGACCAGTACTTACAGAGATTACCTCCTGCAAACAAAAAAAAATCCTCTTTATGATATTTGTGTAGGTAAAATAAAAAATAGATCCTCAAAAATGTTTTAAACATGCTGCCTTTGTTATGTTATCCTACCGTTGATAACAATAGTGACAAAATATAAAACAATAATTCCTAACGCGTAAGCAAAACCCATAATAATCAACGACACACTAAAATAAAACTAGTTCGGTTCAATTTTTATGTACAAATACATTTTCAATTCAACAGTACAATTTTGTTTGGCAAAAAACAGCGGAACTAACATAGCTGAATGGTCACTGGTGTATTTTGCAACCAACCATTTTAATTTTTAGTGTTCACTTGAGTGTTTCTAATACTCGTATACTAAAAACTGAATTCTGTTTTGGTTTTTTTCTCTGTAGATACAATTACTTTTTGTGGTTAACAACGATTTTCGTTTGCCAAACAACGATCATCTTTATATTTTAAAATAGCACACACATTTTTGTAAAGATAAACTTTTATCCTATTGTTTTTAGAATCATACCCGTTTTCAAGTAAGAAAGGTATTTATTATTAGACTTGTTTTAAAAGGTTGATTATTGCGATAATTAAGGCCAGGTTTTATTCATTTTGAACTTTTTTAAACCTCTGGAAATCTACAAATACCTCACACGCCCTCTCGTTCCGAGAGAAGTCGTTTGATTATTTCCCATCACAAAAAAGACACAGTATTTCAGTACTTATGTTTACGAATACTGCTGTTATAAGGGTCTACCAAAAATGTACATAGGTACTTTTCCGTTCAATTATTTTCATACTAATTCGGTATTCTAACGGTAACATACCTATACACAAATAAGTTGAAAGCCTTCCTTTTAAACGGCCATAGATTTAAATTTTAGAAGTATTTTAAATCGTGTGCTAGTTGAAAAACACATTTGTTATACAGCAGTACTGAGGACGTATTTTAGCCCATACATTACGATATCTCGAGTTGAAAATTGCATGGTATTATCAGTTTCTGTTTGAGTAAAGAAAAATAATGTAGAAAATAAATTGTATTTTAATTGGATCAGGAATGGGGAGAGAGATGAATTCTTGAATAATTTGATTGACACTATTTATTTACTTATTCAATAAATTATTTCAGTTTCAGTATTTTATGAGTTCAGGGTGCTGTTGAGGCCGCCTAGATACAGAAGTACATCGCTCATGTTCTCTTTTGCGCGTGTGGCTAGAGACAGAAGGCTGCTTCGTTACTAAGCAGGTTTAGGACCAACTCCAATAGCATTCTTCAAACTTTAGTCGATAAATATGATGCATCGGTGATCAATCGTTGGTTGCGGTAGGCAATCTCTCAACTACTCCACCTCAAACTCTTCATCAATCACAAGAAACTCTAAACAGACTTAAAAATCAATTTAACAAACCAATTTTTTACCACCTGAACTGAACCGAACACACGCTTCCACGCGTTGATCAGTCTTCAAATCCTCCGCAAGTGTTTTCGTCTCAAAGCAGAATATTAGAAAAGTTTTTCGATCCCCTGAATAGTGCCTAGTACGTGAGACAGAAATATTGCAGTGAAGCCACGGATAATCTGCTGGAAGCGAGCCAGTTCACAATATGTAAGCGTAGTTTTCAATAGAGCCGTTTAGATATCTGCTGTTGGAGCTAGGCGACAATTAAGTGAGAACCCATGCTATGATTACTAGTATTATCGCGGTATCAGTAGTCCGGGAGCTGGGGATGAAATTGGTTATCTGATTAGGTGGCCATTGTTAGGGAAGCAATTGAATGTTGGTGTTTTGTGAGGTTATCGTAACTTGACCGCAATAATCGACCACCAATCTGTACCTGTTTATAATAGAGCAGCTATGTAACTAATAAAGTTTTGCTCCCCAATTTTGAACGTACATTACATCGATAATGTGACACTAACGGATCGGTATTATAACTAACTGCTGTTTGCGGCTTCAATTCTGTGCTAGTAAAAAAATATCCTAAGGAAACATACTCGTGGGATAAAAAGTCTTATGTGCTATTTTAAGACATGACCACGCGTGGACCCATCAAAATCTACGTAGGTCAAAATATGTAAACTCACACACACAAGGCACTCAGACCTCGGACTCCTATCTGTGGTCCTTTCAAATATTGGATCCGTGCGGGAATCGAACCCACAATACGCATTGCAACAGCCGCATCAAACGATGCAACAAAATGCATCGCAGTGCGCTGCGCTAACCGTGCCGTCAAGTATGATTCTTTTTCTATATTGTTTAAGATCAGCTAAACTTCTTTTCTCCCCTGCCAACCGTTATGCTATCTTTTATTCATGTCACTCCACAACACTCATTTAGTATTCTTATTATTTGAGCCGCTTTTAACTACGACAGGCTCTCAGTTGACAGGACCGGTCCTGTGCGTGTCGTAGCCAATCCATCGGATCCACACGATTCACACTAGTTTACCTATCCATGTTGTGAGCCCCCTTCCGATGCACAATTAGACCACAAAGTTTGAATTAGTAAATAAATATCCTGTTTGCGCCCCCATCTCCTCGCCTACACCGGGTAATTCGGTTCCCGTGATCCGCTTGCGCGTTTATTCATACCTCATTCATCGGTCTGGCTTTATGATAGAAATTAGTTTCTGAATGTACGGCTTTGCATTATAACAAGGTTAGATTTTAACTGCAAACCGTCTGGTGAAAGCAAGGTTCTTTGTGCCGCTCGGGGCGAATCGACGATGATGGCGTTACGAAGCAAACGGTACATTTTCGATGTATTCTGGTATTACTGGATTAATATAGGCTCATTTGGGGGATTGTGTACCGGTGATGTTGGATGAAATGACATGCCAGTTACCTGAAGTATTTATTCAACAAATAAAACCGGCACTGGCCTGTCGGTCTAGTGGTTAGAGGCCCTGACTGCTATGTCAGAGCTCGTGGCTTTGATTCCCACTTAAGACAAAATAATGTTTGTGTGATGAGTTCGATCATTCGCCCTGTGTCTGGGTATAATATATGCGTTTAGAAATATATAAGTATGTTTATTACTTATAAAACATAATAAAGGGTCATTATGTTTTACAAATGATAAATATAAAACACAAACAAATATAAACATACAAATGATAAGTGTATGTATGTAAAATTAAAAAGTTGTCAGTGTCAAAAAACTCGACTACAAAAAACGTCTAAAATTAACACATTAACCAATCTTTATCTAAACTGTACATTGTTATTTAATAGTCTTATGGACTATTAAATAACAATTTACACAGGCGTTTATAATGTCTTTGGCATTTTCTACCAGTCAACTTTAGTGTGGTGCAAAAACATAAAATGACCAGTGCATTTAATAAAAAGACAAAAATAAAATAAATTTACTTGTACATATAATAAGCAATGTTATTGTGAAAAAACAAATCCATTCAATTTTATGGTACAACAAAGAACAATTAAGTCTGCTCTTCAAAATCAACAATGAGAATCACACAAAACATAACACCTTTAATTTACCAAACAACGACAATAATAAAGTGTGGCCACACAGACGACTGAAGGAAATCATGTATCATTGACGAACACACGAGTTGTTGGGCAGGAAGCCCGGGCAAAGTGTTCCATCACCCGGGCATAACCGGGCAAACCCGGGCGACCCGGGCAGGGCCTTCCGCTCCCGGATATGAACCCTGTATCGTCGCGACTGCCCTCGTCACTGTAACGATCTCCACTCGCTAAGGTTTTTACCTTATTGCTGTATGATGACCGATTTATGAAAAGTTGTTAGTGGAAAATGGTTGTCATTATTTATGCTGATGCTAGCAGCATGGTAGTCTATCTAAATAGTTAAATGACTTGGGTAATCTAATCAAATAATCAAATTCTTGAAATTTGATGTAGTCAACACTGGTTGAACAATCAAGGTTGCAAAGAGACGATCATTGTTTAGTAAAAGAATATTATGATGAAAGTATTATTATCATTAGTATTATGAAAGTATTATATTAAGTAACGTATTTAACAGATTTTTCAATTCGTTTAAAAAATTCCAACTCCTTTGACTTTTAAAACAGACTATATCGTATTTATGGTTCTGGTTTTCTTAATTTTGAGACTTGACTTGTTCATCTACTTGTTCAATTACATAACCAAAGCAATTTCTTTTTTGATGTTGTTAATAAGTTTCTTGTTTGACATTTATATCTCACCTGATAGTAAGCGACGATGTGGTCAACGATGGAGCACACTTGCCTTGCTTACTATTGATTGATGTGCCCTACAGGGTCCATATTGGTCTTAACTATATTTTTATACCATCTCTAAATGTATATATGGAATGCAATAAAGTATTGAGTATTGATTTATTGTAGCGATCAGGAAACACAGACTATGCCAGGGAATTCAAGTCCTTAGCTTTACACACAAAGAATGTGTTTCCAAAATGTTTTGTGCGTAATTTTATTATACTTTTGTTTTTTTTATTTATTACTGATAGGCTCGCGTTTGACCACCATTTCACTTGATGGTCAGCGATGATATGGTCGATAATGGAGCACGATTGCCGAGAAGTAAACTAATTCACTCTTGACTTAAAGACTCCTAAGTTGTAGCTATCAGGAAACACAGACTCCGGCAGGGAATTCCACTATTGCATATGTTATTAATATTTGAATAGAATTTACTCTTCATAGTGTTGATTTAGACTTTAATTTAAGCCTTATTTCTCGAGCCTTTTAAGTATGTGCATTTATTAACAGCCTAGTGATCCGTTAGTAAATAAAATTATGTTGACCGGTGATTGTCGCATGCAAATTACGCAGAACGTGAACAAAATGGCCTCCATATATAACACTCTATATTATAATCAGACTGGTTCTGCAAAGTGTAGTTTCCGCAATAAATCTTAACTCCGCGTTTGATTTGCCTTTGCAAGTATCCAGCAAAGTTGTTAAGAAGGTCTGATTGAAAAATTGGCAGTGAAATAAGCTTAAGGACCCATATTTTGGTCGAGTTTGGTAAGTAACTTCGAATTCGATAAGTAACTGGTTCGTGTAGCTGGTTCATTAGAATCATAAAAAAATCGTCAAAATGTGTTTTTTTTTAATGAAAATAATACAGATTTCAGATTTTCAGTTGGACGATTTTTTTTTAATTTTTATTCTTTTTTTCTCCTCTGCCTCAACTAACTTCTGCGTTTACGAAGATCAAGTTCTGCAACTTTACTCGAATACTTAGGGTGAGTTGCACCATTTAACTATAACGATAACAAAGCCGTTAACAGTTGTCAAATCGTCGAATTGACCAATAGGCGGCCGTTTCACGGCTGGTTAAGTTTGGCTATCGTTATAGTTAAATGGTGCAACTCACCCCTAGATAGTTACTACAAATTACTTATTAACAATTTAAAAATGGAAAAAAAATTGAAAAGGAGGATCGATAACGTGCTCGTTAATCAAAACAGTAAAAAATAATAAAAAGTTTACAACTTTTTAAGTTTCAACAAAAAGTTTTTAATAACGGATTGTCGAAAATTAAAACATTTCTTACTTTAATAAGCGATTAATTAGTTTTAAACAGTTGAGACTTACTTTGTTTTAGAATTTATTAAACTTTATGTCCAATGTGTCAAAAGATACCGTTTAAGATTTAATAGAACTTAGAATAATTAAAATAATCTTGAATAATAATTATGATTTATTAGAAGGTGCAAATGTGCAATAACTGCGAGGCTTATTATTCTTCGCTAAAACTTCATAAGTAATGACTTTGACGTAAACTGTAACTTGGGGGCTTATCATTGTTTTTTTACGTGAGAAATCGTCCAATGACTTCTTCTGCTCTTGGGTAGGGCGGGAGGGCGTGTCAGACTTTTACTGACTAAAACCCACTCCTGTTCCTTCTTTGCGTTTTTTTCAGAGCACCGGTGTACAGTTTCACACAGCCTATGGCCCCAGTAGGCTTCGACCCCGCTGGACCCCTACGGTTTGCTGACATCTCATTGAGGTAGGCGTGGACCACATCGTGCCTTCAATGACTTGAGCTCTTTCCGGACGGTTACCGGAAGGCCGGACGGCGAGCTACCTATTGCTCACCGTCCGCAAGCCTATACCTACTGTGGCAGGAAATCGGGATCGGGATCCCGGCAGCTGGGGCGTGAGGGCCTTTTCCTCACGACCCAACTACTTCCTTCGCTAGCACTACTGCTTCACAGAAGGAGCTTGCTCCGGACCATGGCCTTTAGCAAAGTGAGGCTTTATCATGACCTGATAAAATGTCAAGTGTGCAAACAAGAGAGAGGGACGGAGCTGCACTCTTTATAGCTCTATCCTTTTACCAGTTCAGTTTGGGTGTTCAAATAGATCACGCATTACGAACTCGTGGTACTCTGTACATAACTTAGTGTTGGAAAAAAACTGAATTTTAAGAGGACTAAAGAACTTAAGGCGCAGTCACGATGTTTGTAATTATAAAGCGTCTTAGCGATTTGCTAAATAATGTACAGATTTTATTTCAAAATTAAAGCAGTATAACAATAAAACGTTGATTGTAGAATAATCTATCAAACAATCCGGGTGATTGTATGTTTATTAGTCTAGTTTTAATCGATATAACCTTTCAATCGTGATAATGACAGACACAATTGAAAGACAATAGGTGCGCGAACGCCGGCCGGTTCGCTTGGGGTTTAATGAATTAAGAAATTTTTGGAAGCATCTTCATGACTTTTTCTATACCAAAAACTGAACTGTATTATGATTTATACACATTATCTTTGCAGCTCTAGCATTTGTCGTGAAGAATAAAAAAATATGTTTTTGATTATATTTACTGCAGCAGATCATAAATAGTTGATGCAGTCCTCTTAGCATACATTAACAAAAAAAAATCCAACGATCCAATGAGAACAGCTTATAAAAAGAAGCAGTTAAACAAAGACATCCACATGTCAATAAACCTCTTGCAAAAACAATCACGTACTCCTCACCACCTTAATAATGTTGCCATCCGCAACACGGAGAGGCCGCGTATTTTTCAACGTCATCGTATTTGTATACCTAGCTAAATCGGTCAGGGCATAATATCCGGTCGGATGCTCTGTCTTGAGCGATGAAGATGACCGTCCTCCCGGTCCCCCCTCCCGGCCCGCTGCCGTCCCCGTACCGTATCCGTAACGTCCACGGCCCGTCGGCACGTTCTTCTCTCGTATGTCTTGTCTTGAATGTCTCAACCTTATTCTTCACACCTCCTTCCATCGTGATTAATGTTGAGAGCCATTTAACAGCATGTCAAGATGTTAAAATAAATCATTCGAAAGATTTGAAAAGGATTTTATGATTGATTGTTAGTTTTTGATTTAAATAGTTGAGATATGGAAAGTGGTCTGGCATTTCAGCTCGCAGCTTTCCAAAAAGCTTATGGCACACAGAAAGTCAACTAGTTGATCTCCTATTTCATCTAACTTTTTCTCTTGATAAAATATTTGCTTTACAAACAGACAGTCGAGAACTGTAGCCTATTTAAAGAGTCCTGTTTATCCAACCAAATTACAGGTCCTGAAGGGAAATGACGTTACTGGAAATCGTTCTAAAAAAAGACATGCCTTTTGAATTCAAATTTAAACAGATATTTCATATGAATATGACGACAGGTATCCGCCAGTGTGAAAGGAAAAAAAATATTAAAATATTTCATTTTGTTTGTGAAGCGAGAAATTCATCTTAGAAAGTGTTTACCCCGACGTGAAATAAAACTGCGAGCATGTTCAAACGTGTTTACTCGACGTGACTCTGAATATGTCTCGACAAATATGTTTTTTCTGTCGGCAACTTCGAAAATCACCTACAAAAGAGTGTAAGGAAGGGGCGAGGACGTGTTGCCAGCAGCAAAAAAAAATTGCCACTCGCGTATTATTCGCATTTTACGCCATACGTGTCTTGCTAAGCCGATTTTTATTACTTTTCAAAGCAGATTCTTAGAAAAGTACAGATTAATGTACACAAAAGGCCAAAGCAATGACTGTCGGAATTCTCCACATCTACTTACTGAGAGCATCTTACGGAATGTTTGAAAACGTTTTTTTTCGTTATTCAAAAGCTCTATTGATATCCTGAAATGAGATTTTTGATAGAGAAATTCCATTGATTGTATGTCTCTTGAAGTCAGGTAACATCAAAAGAATCATACTGTAAGTTTATTCCTGAATAATTATTTTAACAAAAAATATATTTTTTTAACTCCGAGAAGTCAGTTCAAGTTGGCTAGCCAAATTATTATTAACCATCGTAGCTAAAATCACATTCACAAATAGGGCCACGAAATTTATGACGATCCAAAAAACGTTAGTTTACAGTTCGTTACATTATAACTAACAATATATCAAAAAGTTCAAACACTTTCCAATAATAAATCGTGGGTCCGGTCCGCTAAAGAAAACAATACTGATAGGAAAAATAAATTTACGAAGAACGTGAAGTGGACCCGAGATCGCCAGCGCTCATTGGCCAAATCCCATTAGCATAGAAATGGGAAACATTGCTCACTGGCCGTCGTTACCCCTTCGTGGATTACTGGCGTATATGACTAGAGGGCTGGGAAGTTACAGGCTTAACGTTACTTATTTAAAATCTTTATACAATACTATTTTTAGTATATGCAAAAACTGAAAATAGTTTGTTCAGAATCAGTAACTTTTTTCTTTTTTTTTATCTGTTATAAACTAGTACTTGACTGCGATCCTGCCTGATGGTAAGCAGTGATGCAATCGTTGATGGTGAGGCGCACTAGTTTATTAAGAGCCTATTCACTCTAGCCTTGAAGACACCCAAATTATAATCGGACCAAAACTGAATCGATTCCAATATTTTCTACACCATGGTATATCTTTTCCCAAAAATATTTTAAAAAGTCACATGTTAGACACTACCGATGCTAAGTACAACAGAGGTCCGGACCTCTCAGTCGTCCGGATGACCCAGTGACTATGTATTTGTGCGGACAACCAGGTAACACAACAAGCTTATAACATTGTGATTTTTCATGATACAGTTATAAAACTTTTCTCATAGAGTTTTTATATAAAAATACTAGATACGTGTTTTTGGTTTAGTATTTACTAAAACTATTGTTGTATATTGGCGACAACCAAAATCAATATTAACAACCACCTAGCGCCCACTCCTACCAAGGTTGGAGACTCTACACTCGAAGTTGTGAACGATTACGTCTACCTCGGACTTTTTTTGTAATTGGGTAGGTCTAACCAACCGTCGAATCCAACTCGGTTGGGCAGCGTTCGGGAAGCTACGTGGTATCTTCTCGTCCAACATACCACAGTGTCTCAAGACGAAAGTCTTTAACCAGTGCCTGTTGCCAGTGATGACATATGGATGAAACGTGGTCGCTCACAATGGGCCTCATCAGAAGGCTTAAAGTCACCCATAGACCAATGGAAAGGGCTATGCTAGGGGTTTTGTCGAAGTTGAAAAATTCTGTCCCTAAAATGTTAGGAGATAATACCATAAATTGATAAGCTGGTTTAATTTAGTGTTTCCATAATTTAATTTGATGTTGTTGCAACTAAATATCCGCTTTTTAGATTTCACTAAAATATGCGTAAACACGCATTTAAAATATAAGTGTTAAAAAGTGATTCATGAGAAAGTTTTAGGTACATATGTACATACATATATTTTACACACATATATTTTAGTAGAGAAAAACCGAGAATTTTAAAGATTTCGAAAGCCCGTGCGCAACTGAGTCGGAATGCTAGTCTAAAATAGATGATAATGAACAGGAACATTTATACTTCCTCGTTAAAATCATAGTCCTTAGATTACAAATTGGAGAGGAGTTGCACGTAAATACAAGAAAAGTGAATCCGGCAGTCCTAGGACCAAAAATTCGAAGACCTGTGATTCACCAACCCGCACTGGGCCTGCGTGGTGGATTACGGCCCATTCCCTCTCCAAGAGAGGAGGTTTTCATTCACTAACTTTTCTTTAATTCAATATAACGAAGTTACTTTATCCAAAATTACACTTAATAGAATTAAAAGTTGCCTTTTACAAATAGATACCTGGTTTATTTTTAGAAAAGGTAAACTAATGTTTACGCTTTCTGTCTTAATATATGTCGTAATCTCTACTACGACGTTTTAAAATCAAAAGTACCTAGTCATAATTTTACTTAATTACATTTCTTCTAAGCCTAAGGTTGACTGGTAAATAATGTCTTTGCATTAAGTCCACCCATGTATCTATCGTTCAGTAACAGGCCAGACCGAGCCCAGTAGCCCGATTCACGTAATGAAAACCGTTACGATATCGTAGCGATTCAGTCGTTTAGACCATTTCCGCATTCACATCCATCAATCGAGTTTGAAAGACACCGATTTTAAAGTCGTTTGTAATTCGTTGATTAAAAAAAAATATCCTGGAAGAATACTTATTAATGTAACTGGAAATAAGTCGATAGATCGTGAATACGCTGCTTTTGGATAGAACTTCGATCGAACGACTATAACTACTTCAACGATATTTGGCTTGTTTGATTTTGCGTGAATCAGGCTACTGGTCGTTGACGGCGCGTATTGCTCTACGCGTGCCATAAGGAAATGTCAGCAACCATAGAGACCCAGGAGGGTCGAAGCTTACTGGGGTCATGGGTGATGCGATAGCGATCCCGGGGGCCCTGGAACGATAGCAAAGAAGGAACAGGGGTGGGCTTTTAGTCAGCAAAAGTCTCTCACACCATCGAAGTGCGAGGGATGTTATTGGATAATTTTCTCACCTAAAAAAATATCTTTTATCACTACTGTTCTGTACAGTTTAAATGAATAAAAAAAAATCATTGAGAGAGAGATAGAGCTATGCAGAATAAACTATCCCTTTAAAATAATAAATACGCCTGTTGAAAGGTTACAGCTTGTAACCTTTCAGCAGGCATATTTATTATTTATTAGCTTTACGCCTCTTCTAAATATGCTCTTAAATTAGTAGGTAAAGGTATTTTGAGTAGCATTTAAATTATTATTCATAAGTAAGTATCTTATAAATAAACAAGTATTTATTTATAAGATACTAATTGCTAGAAATACCAATTTCAGATGAATATACTATCATCGTTAAATCAGGTATTATGATAAAATCTGTCTGTATAGAGACAGATGGTATTATACTGAATCTGATATTGTATTTTAGTGTTTATTAATTTTTAATCAGAGTTCCGTACCTCAAAAGGAAAAAACGGAACCTTTATAAGATCATTTTGTTGTGCGTCCGTCTGTCTGTCTGTCTGACTGACTGTCTGTCTGTCTGTCGAGACCCTTTATCTCAAGAAAGCGTTGACGTATCGAGTTGAAATTAAAACCATATATTTAAGTCTGCGGTCCCTTTAAGCTGTGAAAAAATCAAACTTCTAAGTTAAGGAATAAAAAAGATACGGCCGTTTATGTCTCAAAAAAAACGTATATTTTGTTGCCTTAGGCTAGAGCCTAAGGCTAAGTCTAAGGCTAGGCGAGGCCAGACTTCATGGTAATTTTTTTATAACTAATTTGTCCAGAAAGTGGCTTGCATAGAAATGGGCTTAGACAATATCATTCAGACGCTTATTAAATCTGGCTAACTTAGTCATTTAGAAGGCAATGTAGATTTATAATAAGAAGTCTGTTTAATTAGCAGCCATAAAATACACGTCCGAATGATATTCAATTATTCAATCAAATAGGTAATTGGTAAATTACTTAGATCGGTAACGTTTAATTAATTACCTAACCCAGACATTTAAGAGAGATTGTGGCAAGTCGTTAAATTAATTTTGGGTTTGCGTCCAGCCAATGTGCTGACGGTGGTTGTAAGTAAAATAATCCGATGGAACCCAGCTACGGGAGCCAGGAGGTTCATCAGTTTAAAGGGTTTAAGAAACCATGAAGCCCCGAAACTACCCGCGTCGGAGTGCTTTTAGTCTTTTTTCACCACAGGGTCATCTACATCTACATTTATTAATACTTATTAAAGTTTACCTCTATATAATTATATTGTTGGATACTACTACCTTTGCCCAAAAACAAAGAAGGTGCAACATAAAAAAAAAAACTACCGCAGGCAACGGGACGCGCCATCTTTATGGTTTGGATTTCGGTTGCGTGCGGAAGCGCGGGAAAACGCTACCCGCCAGCTGTTCAGTGCGATCTGGCATCTCTGTATTTTCATTACTTTTTTGTTGATTTATTGATCACTCTATTCCTCTGATCCTAATATTACTAAAGTTAATTATTGTTATAAAACTCATATGAATAGTATTTAGGTTAATAAATCTTTATTGTTTTTAAACGTCATTTCATTTCTGTGTTAATATATTTAAATACATATCGTAAAGTTTGTTTTTTTGTTTGTTCGACATAGCCTATGTCGGAAGTACTAGTCCGATTGCTAAAATTTTTTCACCAATAGAAAGCTTCCTTGTTCCTGAGTGCACAGGCTATATTTTATGTACGCAATTATGCCATCGATACGCTAAGAAGAAGAATTGCCCTTTGAGTTCCAGGATCACGGGTTTCCCTTTCAGAAGGCATTCCATGGCCTCAGTAGGCTTAGACCCTGCTGGACCTTTAGGGTTTTGCTGATAACTCTTTGAGACGTACATGGAACACTACGCGCCGACGAGTCCTCATAGAGGCAATCGGTGCTAGCAAACTTTTGTACCAGGCTCTGGTCCAAAGCATGGAGGAAAAAACCGCTATTTCTAGTTTCAGTTTGAATTCCTACCGTTTTATAAATAATACCTATCATAAATCTGATAGATTTTGTATTTAACCTACAATAAATATCGATCGAAAATTCTAGCAAAACACAGCTCGCTTAGGATAAACTCAATATTCAATTAACTAAGTCTAGTAATTTGAGTTCAGCTTTTCAGCAACTTGTTAATTTCTTCAATCTAGAAAATTGATTATTAATTTCTGTAGACGGAAAATAATATCATGGTTAGTTAAACGATTTGATTTTGGATAAAATAATTAGGCTGAAGGAGTAGGAGATTTAAGAATTTGGATTGGCTGGTGCGCTACGTATCGCAGGTTCGATTCCTGCATTGAACAAATATTTTTATGACCTAACAGATAGTGGTTATGGATCTGTGTCTTGTGTATATGAGTTTACATGTCATTGAACGCATCTATGATATAGGAGTTATTCCTAGTGTAAGGCAACGTTCTTTTTAAAGAAAAAAAAAACACGCGCGAGTTTAAACACCAGTTTGTGAACGCACCTACGATACAGCCCCCCTAGTCAAGTTAGAACCGTTTTGCTAGCTTCGAACGCTTCGAGTTGGCCACGTCGCCGAATCTTTTGTTCTGACCACGTGGTCACGTGGCTGAGCATTGAGATGACGTCATTCCCGTACATTTGAAGCTTTCTACTAGCGTAACTATTGCAGATTAGCAACTTGGCTAGGGGTACAGGAGTAAGTAATTCTTAGTGTCGGGTAAAGTTTTCATTAAAAAGAAAAGAAGGGAGTAGTTATTCCAAGAAAATGATGACCAAGTCCACGCGTAGTATAATGTAATCAGCCATAATTTATACCACTGTTGGACTTTCTTTATGTGAAAGAAAATGGGCAGCAAAATCCAACACTCGAATAGGTAATGTCACTTTATCTTAATGGTTTTTTGGTTTTGGGATACGCTAGTTTTTACAAGTTTGTCTTCTCAGTGTGAGAACAGAGGTGTGACAAAATCAATTTTACAAATTAAAGAGCCTGCCATAGTTCGAACTTAGGTACTATATTTGTCGGTAAGTTCCCTCTTTGAGGCGTGGCTGGAAAGATCCCACGGGCTCCTTACCTTCCGCATGACGCAGGTCCTCACCGGACATGGCACGTTCGGGAGGTACCTGTTCCGGATTCGTGTGGAAGACACGCCCGGGTGTCGTCACTGTGCGGAACGCTCGGAGGACACGGTGGAGTACACAGTCGAGGTGTGCCCTGCTTGAGCGGAGCATCGCCGAGCCCTAGTGGGGGTGATCGGAGACCTCTCGCGCCGGGCCTTGGTTGAGGCCATGGTCCGGAGCGAGGAGGAGTGGCAGGTGGCCGCAACTTCTGCGAAGCAGTAATGCTTGCAAAGGAAAAGGCCGACCGTATCAGGCAACGGCGTTCTCAACGCCGCCGCCGGGATTCCGATCCCGATTTCCAGCCACCGTAGGCGCGGGCTTGCGGACAGTGAGCAATGGGTAGCTTGCTGTCCGGCCGTCCGGTAACTGTCCGGAGCCCAAGTTGTCGACGGCGCGCACTGTTTTCACGCGCCTCAAGGAGTTGTCAGCAGCAGCAGGGGCCCAGATGGGTTGGAGCCTACTGGGGCCAGGGTTAGTTTCGAAAGACAGCTCGAGCCCCGGTATGAAGGCTAAAAGGAACGGGGTGGGTCTTTTAGTCAGTAAGAGTCTGATACTATCTCTCGCTCCGCCCAAGAGCGGGGGTTGTCATTGGATGATTTTTCCCACCATAAAAAAAGGTACCATATTTGTATCAGGGATGTTAAGGAACCGTAACTATGAGATATCCAAAAATAAAAAAATATCTGCAAACGTAACTGAAACCGATATAAAAGTTTCGAATGGTTTTGCATAAAAACGAATCAACAAAAACCGATAGCTTTTTGTTGATTTTAGCCGCAAACAAGCAAACAAGCTACAAGTAATAAAAAATAAAAATTAAAGTCTCACCATCGGTCTATCCAAGGAGTATCGCGTTGCACAGAATTTTTTTTTAACGATTCCACCTGATAGTATGCAGTGATGCAGTAACTGAATTGTGGTGGTCTGATAGGCAGTCGCTTCATGCAAAACAGAAGTATTCAGTCCGTTCAAGCTACAAGTCGACCCCGATCTAGTTTGAAAAAAGGCTGTATGAATAAAGGCTGGATGATTACCCTTCCAAACAAATAATGCTAAACTAGAAATAAAATTCAAAGCGAGCTATTTACTTTACCTTTACATTTTTTTTTTTTTTAATATCAGTAACCGTAATTATCCGAATCCAGAGGATAATCCGAAATGAGTTGGTATCCTTACGAAATAAGTATCTAGATCAAGTATAATATTATTCCTACATTTAAGTTAAGATCTAAAATTTCATACGCAAAACATACGTATGTATATTTGTATGTCAGGGCCGCTACTCTTGGGCACAAAATATATAGGCACAGAAGTCAATCTATATACAAAGCGCTCTCGATTAACGCACACATAGACACCGCACACGGACACGATATCTCGGAGCGCCTCGGCCCGCTCGTCAAACAGTTCCGGCTCGTCCGGTAACTGGCCAGACCAAGTCCAAGTCGTCGACGGCGCGCACTGTTCCCGCGCGCCTCAGGAACGCAGCTAGAAGGAACGGGGTGGGTTTTTTAGTCAGTAAGAGTCTGATACTATCTCCCGCTCCGCACAAGAGCGGGTGTTGTCATTGGATGATTTTTTCCCACCATAAAAAAAAAGTTTCGGTTCAAACGCTCATTAGTGTGCGTCCATCGAGCGTAGGTATAAAAAGTGAAGTACATACATGAGATTGTCTTCTGTACCAATCTATTTTGTGCCTTTATAAATGTTTACTTGATGAAAGTGATTTAACTTAATAACATTTGTAAAGGATTAACATTAGATTTACATACGTGAGATTACTCCTCAATTTACACTCACCACCAACAGTAATCTAAAATAAAACAGTGGTTTCCAAAAACAATCAGCAAAATACCAATACCGACGATACCATTCCTTTTCAACCCAAAACTAAAACCATTACATA
Organism: Mythimna albipuncta; assembly: GCA_929112965.1. Lineage (NCBI taxonomy): Eukaryota > Metazoa > Arthropoda > Insecta > Lepidoptera > Noctuidae > Mythimna > Mythimna albipuncta. The sequence continues at coordinate 11,952,719 of OV815977.1, read as the reverse complement.
TTTTCGAAAACTTGGAGCCCCGAATAAAACACCAATTAGCACCTACATATCGGGAATAATCGAATATTATAAATGTGTAAAGGTGAAAGTTTGAGAATTTGTTGTATACTTATCTAATTTATAAAATAAATAATAATAATGTAGATAATTAATTAATTTAAAATAAATTGTAACAGTTAATAAATCGAACAAAACAACAAAAAATTCGTGTTCATTTGGTAGGGCTGAGAATAGGTTGTAGGTTACTTGTCTCCTACTCCTACCCTCACCCCTAATTTTTTTTCTTTAATAATTTCTATGGTCACATACTACTAAGACGAAGCGTTGGAAAGCCTCCCACAACGTGAATTGCTGACCTGGTGAGGGTCGCGTGAATCCGATGGATGCGAGACGCACTATTGATCATTATGGTGACACTTGGGGGAGGCATATGTCCAACAGAGGTCATCTTTTGGCTGAAATAATGATGGCAGAAAAACGTTTGTCGACTCAGCTAGTATTTGTATGATTATTACTTCTTCGCACTCGGATTTCGATGAAACTTGGTACACGGATAGACCATGGACCATTTAATTCATAGAGTACGTTTCCTAAGGACAATTTTCTACTATCACGTAGGCAAAGCCACTGGCAGAAGCTAGTCAAAAATAACATTTTCACACAGATACGTATAACGAACTCCAACACATTATTAGGCGCCTTATACATCAAGTAAATAAACCGTGGCCGAATCGTACCGCCGGTAACAGAAAAGGTGACCACATAGGAAATCCGGCCGTGTTACCGTGGGCCAGCTAACTAATTGGGGGAGGCGGGTCGGATGTGAGAACACGGCAAATGAAGATTTATCATCTGACAAGTCCTTCGGTTCTGGACCACGATTATCTGTAAGGGATTTTTGACTCGGTCTCGTTTTACATTTGCATTTTGAAGGGGTGGTTTTAAGTTGGTATAGCATTAACATGAACTGGGAATATGTTGTTGATAAGTTATTTCTGAACACACCCTTTTTTTAAGGTGTGACGTCATTTAATTACTTTTCTCGTTCTAGAGTGGAACGGGAGGGTGTTTTAGAATTTTACAGACTGAATCCACACCTCCTATGTCAACATGATCATAGGTATCTTTTTCAAAAGTCAACCGATGGCCCCAATAGGCTTCAGCCTTGCTAGGCTCCTATGGTTTTGCTGACTTCTCTTTGAGGCGTCGGAGTTACCGAAGCCCACGCAAAAAGAGCAGCTGAAGAAACACTGGGTTTAACTCAGTAAAAACCTGACGCTCTCTCTCGCTCCTCCCAGAGCTGGAGAAGTTATTTGACAAACCATATAAAAAAGGGTAGTAAAATATAACATCCCTATGATTTGGAAACAAAATAGAAGCAAATACAAAAGAAATACACGAAAAAGATGAAACGAGTATTTGTATACATCATAGTTGAGCCCATAACTTAGACAAGTTGTCAAGCAACTAATACGCTTCACGTTTGTCTTTTACCTATCAAGATGTAAACACACGCAGAGCACGCTCGCGAACCCCTCACCCGAGTTCCTTCCTTTCATCTTCACAACATTTCGTATGTGAGCAAAACTGTCCGTGTGTTATTCTTTAGGAAACCTTTTCCTTGTAAAATCATATCACATATACTGCTAAGTATTCGGCCCACTATTTATACACACTCAACATAAAATAGACGTCTTCAGACCGTCGTCATGTCTTCGTTTTTTTGCCCGTCTATCGTGAACGTCAAAGGTAATAAATCTTTTTCTTCTGCCTAAATAGAGCTATCCCGAACAAAGACTAAATTCTAGCTCCTTACCGAAGTATGTAGCGACCTATCACGATGTCCTTGCGCTAAATCTTCAATGGTCTCTCTTTTGTGTTCTGTGTCACTTTAATTTTATGCGAAATTAGACTAAGGGATGAAGAATATATTTTATGGAAGGGTTTTATGTTTTATTTTTTACATGTCTGTAAACTTGCACATTTTCTTTATGGGTGTAAAGGTCGTGTTAGGGAAAAAGGGCAGTAACGCGCCCTGGGGCGATAGGCCTGTACTACCCGTTCTATCGTGATCCGTCAACCCGTCACGATATTGCCGGCGGCAGTACGCGCCCTTACTGCTACATCACGTACGAAAAAACAAACAATGAGCACATAAAACAAACTATTATCTCATTATGATTGGGATTAAGGAACGCATTTATATTATGGGGCCATTACATAGTACAACGCAGTTAATTATCGGGTTGAAAACAGCGGACCGTAAACAGCAGGATGCAGTATAAATAGCAGCTGATTTCATAGCAATTAAAGTGAGGGATTATTAGTCGGCAGCCGATGATCGACGAGCGGCGCTGGGCCGCTGGGCCGCCGGCCTCGGCGCCGGCCTCGCGTTGAATTAACTTAATCACTGTTTACGCCGCTCGAGGGTATGTTGCCCACGAATTACAGAGCTCCATGTAAATGTTATGAGAACACCTTGCTTGTTATTTTGGATGTGACGAGAATTGGATGTGATCTGAAAGGTTTGTACGTGGCTTACTGCACTAGGAGGTGTGATTCTTGAACTATTTAAAAGTTGATATACCAAAACTGTTACATTATTAAAACATGTAAAGGAAGGTACCTTTTCTAAAAATGCAACATTTATTTTACCTACAAATAATAACTGAGTGCTAATTAATCATACTTCTTTTTAGGGTTCCGTAGTCAACTAGGAACCCTTATAGTTTCGCCATGTCTGTCTGTCCCTCTGTCTGTCTGTCCGTCCTCGCTTAATCTCTGTGACCGTAGCACTAGAAAGCTGAAATTTGGTACCAATAAGTATATCAATCACGCCGACAACAAAGTAGTAAAATAAAAATTGGAAAAAAAAGTTTTATTAGGGTAGCCCACCATATGTAAAGTGGGAAGTGTATTTTTTTTTTATTTCAACCCTAGCGTGTGATATATTGTTGGATAGGTATTTAAAAATGAATAGGGGTTTACTTAAAACATTTTTTGATAATGTCAATAATTTCGGAAATAATCGCTCCAAAAGTAAAAAACAATGTGTCCCCCCCCCTCTAACTTTTGAACCATAAGTTTAGAAAATATGAAAAAAATCATAAAAGTAGAACTTTATAAGGACTATCTAGGAAAATTATTTTGAACTTGATGGAAAGAACAGTTTTTGAACAAAAAAGACAAAAGGATTCTACAAAATAATTTTTGGACTAAGTTTGTGGTATAATCGTATAAGCAAGCATTTTTTTAAATTCATAAGGGGTACACTTATAGTGACGGACGGGAAACTACGGAACCCTACACTGAGCGTGGCCCGACACGCTCTTGGCCGGTTTTTAAAAACAATATTCGGCTCTAAAAATCTATATTACTTTCTAAATTACAATGTCAGTCACAATTTAACGAGCATCTGAATGATATTATCTCCACTAGTCACTAAAAATAATAATGATGTTCTAAAGAAATAACCACCGCTTTAGTCTTAGTTAGGTAACCATAGAGGTTACCTAATTAAGAGTGTTGGAGACAGATATAAGAATGGAAAGTTTAATTTCGAGCACGCTTCGCTTGCTCTTAGACTCGCTCTTAGAAAGAGAAAATAGACGAATTAGTTTATTAGAGGCTATCTCATTTTCCCGTTACTTAGTTGAATGAAAAGTTTGAACACGAACCTACCAAAAAAAAAAATGTGTGGTTGATTTATAATTGCTCATCTTTATATCTATAATTCTTCTGTGAGTGTGTATGTCACTGAACTTCTCTCAAACGACTGGACCGATTTTGATGAAATTTTTTGTGTGTGTTCAAGGGGATCTGGGAATGGTTTAGATTCACAATTTGGTAGGGTAGAGTAGGGTAGAGTAGAGTAGGGTAGGATATAGTAGGGTATGGTAGAGTAGGGTAGGGTAGAATAGGGTAGAGTAGGGTAGAGTAGGGTAGAGTAGGGTAGAGTAGGGTAGAGTAGGGTAGAGTAGGGTAGAGTAGGGTAGAGTAGGGTAGAGTAGGGTAGAGTAGGGTAGAGTAGGGTAGAGTAGGGTAGAGTAGGGTAGAGTAGGGTAGAGTAGGGTAGAGTAGGGTAGAGTAGGGTAGAGTAGGGTAGAGTAGGGTAGAGTAGGGTAGAGTAGGGTAGAGTAGGGTAGAGTAGGGTAGAGTAGGGTAGAGTAGGGTAGAGTAGGTAGAGTTGACAACTTAGATAAAAGGTAACTATTAGGCGGTACGAAGTTTGCCGGGTCAGCTAGTAATAAAAATTTTATAGTATCTATTCATTTTTTTTTTTAACTTTAATACATATGTACATTAAAAAAAAAAAATTTATACTAAAACCTAACTATGTAGGTACGTAAATATAATACAAAATGACAAAGTACGCTAAGGCGTCAAAGTACTCCTCCACAACGCTGACATCCGGAAATGTGCCCAGAAGACTGGTAGCATTGCCACGTTGAATGGCAATGCTAATTCTTTGAGCGAAGAATAAGCCAGCCCTTTGGTCACGTAGTGTCGATCAGTCGGCGTGAAATTTCCTTGAAAAGGAGACGCGCACTCGGACCGCATGAACCAAGCGTTTCGACCCCAAAACGGCTCAAAACTGTAATTACCAATAAGGTTACAGTATTTGCGCCGTTTAAGGGTCTTAGCAGCAGCAGTCTCAGCGCCAGCACAGCCTGCCGTATTTGGAATATGGGATGGCGCAAGGGTGTCGACACAGGTTGCGTCCCACACCAGAGGAGAGGTAACCTACCTTTCATGGTACCAACGTCATACCGTCATATTATAACTAAATAGTATCGTACTAATCTATCGTAATACGTTCTACAACATAGACTTGTACATGTGTGATCATCATAATTATTTAGTTCGAATTAAAGTCATTAAAAATTAATTAATTAATTGAAAGGAAATAAAAAACTAAGATCATTATCACATCAGTCTAGTATGTTTCAGGAAAGTTTCACTTAGTTCGCTAAGTGCTTTTAAGTATATAGCTACAATTGGTTAATTAGTGAAAGACTAATGAGGCAATGTAGTAAGAAATTCAAGGTACCTACTTCATCAACACCATGATCATTTCAGTCGAACGAAGTCCACTGTTGGATATAGACCTCCCTTATGTGTTACCATAACGACCGGTTTTTGCGCCCATTGGATTCCCGCGAACCTCACCTGGTCATCGATCCACCTTGGGCTTTCCAACGCTTCATCTTCCGGTACGTAGTCGCTACTCAAAAACCTTTCGGCCCCATCGACCATTTCGACGCGAGCCTATCAATTATAAAAAAAAAACCTATTCTGCGAGCAACTTGCTCTGCCCGTTTGACGATTCTTAGATACATCATTAATCATCATTTCAGCCGATAGACGTCCATTGTTGGACATGGACCACCAAGTGTCGCCACAATGAACGATACTATGCATCTCGCATCCATCAGATTCGGGCTACCTTTACCAGGTCATCGGCCTACCTTGTAGAAGGCCTTTCAAAGCTGCGTCTTCCGGTACGCGGTCGCCAAACCCCCCCAAATGAGTTTTTAGGTACGTATATAAATATTCTATAGAAAAATCTTTTCAATAAAACGAAATTAACAAACGCATTAAACAAAGAAAAAAATATTAACGTTCTCATAAAAATAAGATAAACGTAGATATTGCTGGAGGTGCTTCTACCTCGGGCCAACGAAAAAATAAAACTATGGCGAGAGTAAAGAAAAGAAAAAACTGCATTAAAACTAGTCTAGAGCAAACTTCATAAGTTTCCTTATAATTGACTCTATAGGAACGTAATAAGGTTGTCAGTTATTCTGTTCCACATTAATGTGAACTCAAAGCATAATTTCCGTGACGCAATCGATATCCGAACACAATTTCGGAGCCCCTTGTATACTGATTTTAATTACTGTTCTCACATTTACCCAACTAATTTATTCGTGAAGTTGACTCGTTTTGAAGTCTCGTCACTACACCGTAAAGGTGGGGTGATTACTTAAAGTTCAATGTCACTTATAATCCGAGTCTCAAGTAGCAAGAAGTTTAAACCCAAGTATGTATCACTAGGGTCGAAGAGGGTGCAATTACTTTGAGAGAGAATTTTGTTACACGCGTGGGCAGCTCCTTTGATACAGTGATATAAAGGTAGGTGGAGGTGCGAACGATTAATGGCATCTAACCAAGGAATGTCAAGTGTCTTTGAGAGAAACGTTCAGTAAGAAAATGACTGCGGAAGAGCATTACACGGGCCACAAATTTCCCCGTGAAAACAATCGTAAAACGCTTTTATTACTCAAACATTCACCATTGATTCACGGGCCGAAACAATAAAAATACTGACTCAATCAACCTTCCGAATTTTACGAGCATTGTAGGTGAGTAGATTTATTGTCAGAACGCCAATAATCTTTCATTTACACCTACATCTAAGAAGGGAATTAGCCGAGCCTAACGCTTTATGACCCCTTGTGTATATGGAAAGAAATAAGCGCCCGGGCGGACGCATTTGGCTTGGTAATATTTTTTTAATTACTTTCATTTTAATCAACGTAAGTGTTGGTGTATATTCTGAGCCGGAATACACCGTTGTAGACTCATATTGTGACCAAGCTATTAAACAGACACCTTTCGTCCATAATTACAGCAAAGTTGGAACAAAATAATAAGAGGAAAAAAAATATACCTGCATTGCAAGCATTTGATTTATAGCAAAAAGTAAAAAGAAACATTGCTAGCGCAAACGGAAAAAGTCGTCGCAATGAAAAATAATGTCTTTATGACGGCGCTATTTGAATGTAAACTACGATATCAAGCTACTTAAAAAGCTGCAATTTACAAGAAATATAATATAGTGAAACAAAAACGTGCTTATGCGGCCGGAAAAGGTCATTTGCCATCATAGGGCGCCGGCGGCGTGCCGCGGCGGCCGGCGACTGTCCCTTGCCTGTGTTGTTCATTTTTCTTCCCCTTTTTCCGGGGCCAAACGGTAAAGAGAAACTTAATTGGAGGCTTTCCCGCCGACTCTCAGGCTCAATGAAAAATTACGAGCTAAACGAGCACACGCTTGGGAATTTTTCGCTCATTCTCGACCGGCGCACCAGTGGAAAGAAACGCGTCTTTACGCAAGCCCCTTAAACTTAGATAAATGTAAGCTGACGAACGTAATTTCAATGAAATATACTGCTCATTACAAGAATTAATTTAATTCCGCTCTTTTAGCGAATTGTCTGCGCCGTCGAGGCTCGTATAGGTGTCTTTATGAGTCTCTTTACGTGCCTTTGAGCGTTTTGTTTTGCTTCTTTTCGCATTATTGTCTTTGTTTATATGAATTTTACACTTTATGGAGTTTAATACATTTTAGTGTGAAGCTTATCTAAAGTTCAAACCATTCTGCGTAAAGAGTTTTTACGTGCACTTTGTTTTAGAGTGAATAGAAAGATCTGTTAATTTTAAACTTACATGATATACGCACATCCTGCAAGTAGTATGTTCAAAATCAGCTACTGATTAATTTTTAAAACCAGTAATTTTTTTAATGTAAAATAAACAGGAAAAATAATTAGGATAAAAATTCACCTACTTTGATAAAATGTTGATTGCGTTACTAGCGTGTTTGTAGATACCAATACCGTACGCTATTAAGGCCCAAGTACCCGAAAAGTGAGCGACTTTCTGAAACCTATCCCTCGGTAACGGCCAAGTTAAAAAAATATACATTATTTTTAGTTTATTAAATGCGAAACCTGAATATAGTTGGTTCAGAGTACTTCAGAGTCAGTAATTGAATTCCAATAGTTTTTATACCATGTTATAATATTTCCCAAAAATATTGAAAAGGGTTACAAGTTGGACACCACCGACAATAAGTACAACACAGGTCACGGCAGGTCATAGAAGGCATTAGGAGCCAGCAAACAGCTGGATACAAGTGCGAAAAAACCCCTCAGTCATTTGGATGAACCGGATTTTGCTGACATAAACAAGCGTGAGAGTGATTTTTCATGAACAATATGAAGTTTTGTAGATAGGTACTTACATAGATTCTATACATAAAAAACTAGACATGTGTTTCGGGTTTTACATATTAATGTTGTCTATTGTATACAGAATTCGTATTAATTTTACTTAATACTGCAGTCACAATCACAAAGGCAGATTAACAATCGTCGAACAGTGCCACAGGCATAAGCACACATGTAAGTTACAAAACACTTCTAATTGGTTAACCAAGCCGATGCTGGATTACGTTGGATGTTCATTATTGCGCTTTCGGGATTTCCCTGGGAGGCAGCTGCATAATTCACGTTGCCACGATTAAGCTAAATGCATTAAATGCATAACGCTAGAACCGGTTTTATGTGTTGTATTTGGCATGAACGGGTGATTGCATAGATTTAGTGGTTGCCGTTAGCAGTCTTATTTATCCTGTAAGTTGCAAAGGAAAAGTGAGTTCTACAGTTCTTGAAACATTTATAAAGCGTTTATATCGGATTGGTTCGAGTAGTGTTTTCACGTCCTATTCGCCAGGGTATTTGCGACTTTGTGCTCCATATCGTTTAGCTCTTCAATCCCTATAGGTGACAGATGAGCTGACGAGAGGCCAAAAGGTTAAGTAGGTTGTGCTCAAAGCGGGAAAGATTGCTGTTGCTTGTTATGCATTAATTTTAAGACTGATGGACTTAGATTCCGACTTTGTAGTTGACAGTGGCAATAATAGCCTGCTTATTCGTTATGGTTAATAACAATAGAGAAGTTCAGTGTGATTTTGGGAGTGGCAATAAAATAAATAAATAATAATAATTTTTTGTTCAGGTCAAAGTACCTATTTTCACAATTAAAACATATTAAACACCAATAACATAAAATTTAAACCTAATCAAATACATCAAATTAAAACAAAGTCAATAAATTAAAATAAAACTAATTAAAATCAAAATTAATTAAAATCAAGACAAATTAAAATCAGAATAATTTATCTAGATAAATTAGAATAAATTAAAATCAAATTAAATAAGTTAAAATTACAATCAAAGTCAAAGTCGATAAAACCAACTCAAATTAAACAATACTCGAAGATGAAGAGTATACGATACATAATTGGAATCTAAAAATGAATTTCTATCACAAAGTTCTGGAGTGGTACCTGCGTACCAGAAGACAAAGCGTTAGAAAACGTCACACAAAGTGGACCGATAACCTGATTAGGGTTGTGGAAATTTGATGGATGCCAAAGGGTTAGGACTTTCGCTGTGGTTACTTGGGAGAAATCTATGTTCAACAGTGGAGGTCTTTTGACTGAAATTATGAAAACCTGTAGACGGAAATAGAGCCCCGTAGCTGGGTTCCGTCAGCTTATTTTACTTACAACTGCTATCAGCAGATTTTCGGCTAAAATGAAGATGATCACATGTATCGAGCTTCAAGATTGAGCACCTAACTATTCATTTGAGTAAAACAAAACTCACGTCATCAGAAACATCACTGCAAAAAAAATGGGTCACCCCCAAAATACAATCTTCTATCCCGAATCCAGCTGCGCTCTAACCACAGTCCTAGCCAAGAGAATCCATTTTAAATTTAGACACGTAGATAGCAAAACTGGGAAGGTTTTATATCTGCGGTCAAGTTCCGGATGAGGCACGGATGACAAGCCGCTGACATTTTAATTAAAGGCACTGCCAGCTGGAATCTCGGTGAAAGAGATCGACTTGATTAAAGTAACGCTCGCTTCGATTCGATTTCAAAGATTTTCATACTTTTAATCTTACCGCTCAACGCCCCGCACTTAGCTACAGCTCACAGCGGCAAGACCGTGAACAGGCAGTAAAAGGCACTTTTGAATTTTTTTTCTGGCGTATTTAAAGTAACCTTCTTCAAATTACATGTCCCATGTAGCGACATCTATGGCGCCGCATAAGAACTACGAAGAAAATACAAAATCCTGCATCGCGCAATCAAAGTTCTCCGCGCGATTTGAACATATACGACAATCCGAAATCATCTATCGGGCAGTCGCCCACCAGACCATAACACCTGTCTGGTCGGAGGATCCTCCCTTTTCAACGGAGGCATGCGGGACTTTACTTTCTGTTCCGCATACCTCCAAACCACTACACACTACGCACACTATCGCATGGTTTCGGGAGCCTAGGAAAACAATAAATTGTAGGTATGTGTTTTTAAAGTTATAGAAAGAATCTGTCTGTTCAAGCCAAACACAGTTCATTGTTAAGACTGTGGTGAAAATAACTGCATATAAGAGGATCTACTCAAGAGCCAGGCTGAAACAAAATAATAAATAAACCTGTAGTGTTTCAACCTGATACAAAATTTTGCAAGCAGTATGCTTACACAGATTACGCGACCAGTCACATGCGGTCGGAAGGCCCGTCCGCCATTAAAACCGAGCTTTGAGGGTGCACCGAGCAAAAATATGTGTTATATGTAGCTTTTCTTACAAATAAGTACACCTTTTTACCTTGTTTTTAGGTGTATAGAAAATAGGATTCAACAGTTGACTGAAATGGCGTTTAATTATCATAGCATTATGTTTTGATTTTGTTGCAAAAAGGATAAACAGTCGTACACGACGGAATTTGTATGAAAACGTCCATTGAAGCATTTTCCTCAAGCAGCACATTTTAGGTTATATTTAAAATCTGTTTTTTAATGTTTCAAATTACTGTTTGCACTCATTGCTCATCTTTATAAAATACGAACATTTGTACCATCGTTTAAACGCTCTGGCGTGAGATTAAAATCATATTCGAAAACAAAGTAGATTGTAAAATCAAACAACTACACACTTAACAGAATTTATTTCCTTATATTTTAACTGTTTCAATTTATATTATTTACAAATTATTTATCACAATTTCACAGTCAATACATACAAAGTTATTTACAACATTTTATTTTACAAACATTTACAACTACCTTATTTACCTATACACTGCGGGACAAATTCAGGATAATCGTCAAACTATTTAAGTAAAAAACAATTAAAACATTAAATAAAAAAGAAATCTAGGATAATCGTCGCATTTTAGTGTTAAAAGTTAATTTAAAAGTAAATAAATACCGTCCCGAGCAAAGTCTCAGGTTTATTTCTTTTTAATAGCAGCGTTTACGAGATCAACCGTTCCGACAAGCGATTAGTATTCTACAGGTCACACAGTCATCTTAGGCCAAGTCTTCCAAGTCTGGTGTTAATGTCTACCGGATTAAGCCATCGAGGCTAATGTTCTTGAGTAAAGTAATTCTAAATTCATGAAAATGATGTGCTGAATTTTTATTTTGCTACTACCGATTTATCTATATATCGTTACATATATCGCACCAACATTTTTGTATTAATTACTACTCGATCTATTATATTCGATCAAATCTGTAGGTTAGTTACTTTTTGCCGTAGCTATCTTTATAAATAAGTGTCGTAGCTAATAACCGGTTCTACCTGTGGATTCGTCTGTGATGAGACTAATCGACAGCTATATAATATTTAACTTAATTTGGGTAAAATATTGCAGACAGTTGGTTTTTGCAATAAGAGTAGGTACTATATCGGAGTCCAGTTTCAGCACTTAGTCCTTGCTATGCGGATCATTTTGCTTGGGTTATGGTGGCCAATGAGTAGCTCGCTGTCCGGCCGTCCGGTAACTGTCCGGACCTAGCCCAAGTCGTCGACGGCGCGCACTGTTCCCGCGCGCCTCAAGGAGTTGTCAGCAACAGCAGGGACCCAGCCGGGTCGAAGCCTACTGGGGCCAGGGTTATCCGAAAGGGCGCTCGAGCCCCGGTATGAAGGCTAGAAGGAACGGGGTGGGTCTTTTAGTCAGTAAGAGTCTGACACTATCTCCCGCTCCGCCCAAGGGCGGGGGATGTCAATGCAAGATTTTTCCCACCATAAAAAAAAAAAAATTATGGTGGCCAACCATTGATGGGCTTACTCCAAACAGTTTTGCTACCTACTAATTTTGCCCAAGTATTTTTGGCATGTAGTTGGGGTTAATGCAGAACAACGTAACTTTTTTTGGTATTCCACTGAATGTATCCGGCAGTGTAAAGATAAAAAAAATGGCAACGGTTTGTAGAAAGTCGGTCCGCCGTTAAACTAGTCGCCAAAAAAATTTTTGCTAAAAAAGGTTTTTCCTGTACGATGAACGTTAAAACCTTGATAAAACGTAGGTATTTGAGTAAAACATTTACACAGTAATGCTTGAAAGTTTTACAAATAGTTTATTTACTTAAAATGAATTAGAAATATACGACAGTATGTTATACAAAGACAGAGGGTTGATAAGAGTCATTTTTCGCCCATCACACACTCTTAAAAAGGTTATTTATGTATATAAATGCAATAATTTTATTTAAATACAACTGTATAATTAAGTACGTATTTTTTATCAGTGACATTTACGTGATAAAAAAGATTAATATTGTATTTTTTTTTTTCAATATTTAAATTATTATTTCTGTAAGAAGCGCTCCATGAACCATATTAATTTTGAGTCTCAATGATACCAGTCTTACAAGTACCGGCACGGATCTTGAGCGCTGACTTGAACTTGAAATCGCGCAGACTTGAATGAGAAGTGAAGTTTTGGGTTTCTTTAGTGGCATCTTTGTAGTAACAATGATTGGCTCGACGATGTGTACGATGCGCAAATTGATCCTGACTCTTTCGACGAGCGCTCAAGATTCGTGCCGGTATTTGTAATTAAATTTTACATGAGTACTAATTTATTTTAGCCCATTGTGCGCATAGACGCGAATAATAAAATAACTTAAATATTGAAAACTACCAAAAATGTACAATAAGTCTAAACATGTTTATTTATTTATTTAATCTGCATGAAGCAACAAAAAGTACAAAGGCGGATGTTCTGTTTGAGCAATAATTGCTTTCACTTGCTATATTGTTTTTCATGTAAATTTCACTGAATACAAAAATATATCTCTTTAACTATTCAAATGCATTTAAAAATATTGGAAAGCAGAATTTATTTTGTAGTATGTGATGGGTGGAAAATGCCGATTATCAACTCTTAAAAAAGTTTCAAACATAAAACATGCAAAATAAACATTACATTGGGTTTAACCATGAACAAAATTCCAACAAACCGTTAGCTAAGACGAGACTCCACCACAAGCTAAGACATTTCTCATTTAGCTGTGTTCTGCTTAAGTTGCAAGCGCAATTTGTAAGCGGCAGGCGGTCGCAGCAAACGAGCTAAAGAGTCAGTAGCCTCTTAGAATACTGATCGATACATGCTGGAAAATTGAAGCTGACAACAGAATGTTGCACATACCGGCGATTTTTTTTGTGTCGTTTTTATTTCTTCTGAACAATTGAGGTAAAAAATTGATTCTTCTACCTTCTACTTTTCAGAAGAAATATAAAGTAGTAGGTGGCAGAAGGCTTTTCACTGATCTTTTTTGTTTTTATGGTTCTGTACCCAAGGGTGCCAACGGGACTCTGTTACTAAGACTCCGCTGTCCGTTTGTCCATCTGTCTGTCCGTCTGTCAGCGGGCTGTATCTCCTAAACCGTAAGGCGAAAATATGTGATTTCTACAGATTCTGTGAAAATTTCTGCTACAACAATAAATAATAAAATTACAATCAAATTAAAAATAAACAGAGGCTCCCCATTCAAGAAACATTATTTTGTCGGCGTTTTTTTGCTCGATTTCAATAAATAGTACAGAACACTTCACGTGTAAGTCCGATTCGCACTTGGCCAGTTTTTTTATAAGTATTAATCTTGGCTTTTGAAGAATCTCGTCTAAAATATTGTTCTATTTACACAAACAATTTTCTATATACATTTATACACAACTCTCTGGTCCTGGTATTTCTTCAGCTATGAGATGTTCTCTCCTACTTAATGTCATAGTGCCTAAATTAATAGGAGGTTTACTTAACACTGCCTTCGGTGGTGACAGTACCTGTAAAGAAAAATCAAAAGTTATTCTCAAATTATCTTAAAATACAGAACAAGATAAAAATGAGTTCTTCAATTTTGCTCATCTCTGAGTTCTTCAATTTTGCTCATCTCTGAATTCATCAATTTTGCCAAACTAGCGAGTTGACAGTGTGACGTCCCAACATGGCAATTGATTCTATTCTAATTTGGAAAGCATTGTACAAAGACGAATTTGACTCTGACTTGCTGAATGCAAAAATATGTATATACTACTATTCAAAAGTGCCTGCAAATGGTCTATTTGAAATAAATGTTTTTGATTTGATTTGATTTATAAAATTTGAATTCCGCGGGCTACTTTAAAGAATAACCCCTAACAACTCAAACATACATACATACGTAGACGTACATAATTAGCCTTATAATGTTCTCACTGCTGGGACTCAGGCCTCCTCGCGGGCCCAGTGCGAGTTGGTAGATATCATTATATCTTTGAATTTTTTGGTTCTAGATCTGGTTTCCTCACGATGTTTTCCTTCACCGTTTTGAGAGCAGTGATGATGAAATAAATTACACAAAGTGATGTGCCTAGCTGCCTGGTTTGAACCCACTACCTACTATTCGTAAGTCAAGGTTGGGCTACCACTACTCTTCGACTTCAACAACTCTACATACATTTAAGCTTTACACTAGACAATAATTAGGCAGTTTTTGCATAAAATACTGGGCATGAAAATGATCATGAAATTTTTAATGGACGATCTCGAAAAATTTTATTATTAATTTACACCTAATGCTTTAAAACTACTTCAGTTTTTCCACAGTTCATGAGTAGACTTTTCCAAGTACCTACTATAATTATGAGCAGAGTGTCTAGTCTATGACATAATTAAACCTAGGTTTTAATGAGTTGGATTTTTCACATCGGGTTAGCGCGCGCTTTTAATTTAATAACATGTCTAGGTGTACAAATACGCGGTATGTGGGTCATACTCTCACTGAAAAGCTCTGTGATTAGTTGCAAAACTGTACTTGTATTTTTAGTAGGATTATAGCACGGAATTTTGCATTGATAATACATTTTATTTATGGAACTTCTTTTTGTTATTGATGAAGATAACTTTTTGATATATTTTACGATTGTTACTTTTTCTTAATGTAACATTTTAAACCGCTCAATTTTTTTTTAAATTTATATAAACTAGTGCTTGACTGCGATCCCACCTGATGGTAAGTAGCGATGCAATCTTTGATGGTGAGGCGCACTAGTTTATTAAGAGCCTATTCACTCTAGCCTTGAAGACACCCAAATTATAATCGGACGGGAAGACCATTAAAATCATAAGTTCACTAGGATACCGTACGTTTAATAATAAAAAATAGAATTATACGAATCCGTTTATATAGACCTACAGAAACCTGCCATAGTAAACACATACAGAATAGTTAGAAAATTCATGGAATTGCAGGATGGAAATATCCACACCTTCATTCTGAAAACACTATACACGCTGTATTTACTTGCTTTTGGCTCGTGAATGTAGTTGATACCAGTCATAGCATAAAATTCCCGCTTTGAAATTTGTATTTCGGCTTGTTTCAGTTTCGTACCAAGTTACATTCTAGAGTTTTTCTCAAATGTCAAAACGGGTCATCATTTTTTAACTAGTTTAGTTGTATGATAAACACCTGTACTCGTAATTCTTGGAAGAAAAAGTAAAACCACTCTACTCAATACTCACGGGTCGATGATCATCTAGCGCTGCGCTCGCGCGCTCGCTCCCCCACTCCTCGGTCGGGTGGAGGGCGCCATTTTTCGCGGCCGCCTCTGTAACGCACTTTGTGCTCGGCGGGGCCCCGTCTGTGTGAAAACCGTTTGATATTGCTTGATTATTTCACTTAGGAACTACTTGTGGTGAGAAAGAAAAGGGAGGTTTGTTGGTTACGGGGGAAGGTTTTCTTAGGTGAGAAATTCATTGAATAACAGCGTCACTGTACCGTGCGAGTTTACTATTGTAAAAAATCTTTTTTATAAAAAAAAATATACCGAATTGGACAATTCATTTTTTGTCCTAACAATAACGAACAGAAAAAAATGAATTATCCAATTCGGTATAATCCTTCGAAAGTTAGGCGTGTAAATGTAAATGTAAATAAAACATTGGTCTTCCTTAGTGTGTTAAAAGTATAAAAAAAAAAACAAAGCAAAAGTAATCGCCATTTTGTAGAATATGGTATTTTTAGTAACTACAATTATTTATTTATTTAAGATCTCCAACAATACATGTACATACATATTATAAACTATGTGTATCTTATAGTTAGTAAGTACGATATCTTAATGGGTGTACTCCTTCGCTTATACTTAGAAGACCACATCATGCAAATGTAAATTTTCACTTTGCACCCGTTCCAATGACCAATTACCACCAATGACCAGGTGGGATCGCAGTCAAGTACTAGTTTATAACAAATAAAAAAAAAATTAAACCTACATGCATCATTTTATAGGTAAAAATAAAGTCAAAAGTCAAGTCAAGACTTTTAAAATGAGGATTACAAAAACAAATAAAAGATTATCTACTTCGACAACTTCAGGTGTAAAACCAGTTTTAATCTTCATAAAAATGTGTTTAAAACCATATTATAGCTTTAAAACGCGATATTAATTCCGAACTTTCCTCATAAATCTTCACTGTTCTATCAAAAAATTGATATAATTTTTACGAGGACGACGTGAAAAGTGTCTCGTTCAATGAAATTTTTAGCTCGATTTTTAGATTTTTAAACCGTAAGATTAACCGGGAAATTGAATCGGTAGCTACATTCTTCTGATAAGAACTAAAGTAAGCTTTGTTAATGCTGACATACAGCTTTAAAAGATTTAAAAAGCTGGAGCTAATTAGTTAGGTACTTTAAAAAAATACTCAATGCTTGTAAAGAAACCGCATTTGTTCAGAGAATATTGCACACAAAGGAAGTAATTCTTTTGCAACATTTTATTTATTCCTTTGAGAATGTGGCTGTAAACCTATTAATTTTATCTAGGTGAGTGAATAAGTTACTTTTTTTTTAATTAATATAAATTAGTCATTGACTGCAATCCCACCTGATGGTAAGCAGTGATGCAATCCAAATATAAAAGTTGATAGTGAGGTGCAACAGTTTATTAAGAGCAGTTAAAAGTACAAGCGGAGTTAATCGCGAGTTTTATAATGAGCATAAATAAATCCACTGCAATAAACAGAATCAAGAAATCAATGTCATCCTTCGGAGTAAATTCTAGATAGACAGTGTTCAAAACATAAATACAGCTAATTTAGTACGATAGAAAAACATCACGAAGAAGCCTCTTAAAAATACTTTGATTGATTAAAAATCGGATTTCTAACGAGTACATAGAAAGAAAGAAAGAAAGAAAGAAAAACAGTTTATTTACGCGTTAGAGACGCAATCTTAAAACTAGGTAACAGAACATAACATCACAGCAATTGATAGGGAAGACATGCGAAGACATATAATTAATTCTAATTGTTTGTTAGATTATTTTACAAGCAACGTTTCACCACTGTAGTGATAATTTTATAATAAAATCTATAGATTTTTATTAAATTGTTAATACGCTTCATATTTCAAGCGTTGTGTCTTTGCTCGTCTCTTGTTTATGCAGTTTGAGAGTGATCTAGCTTTAGAATTCCTCTTAAATTAGAATAAAATGAAGAAAGCATGTCACCTTACATACGGTGTTGCAGTACATGGCTGATGTGATTAGTATTAACACACTAGTTTTTGTTTGCGTGAAAACTAGAAATGATGCTCAAGGAAACGTAATTCCGGGATAAAACCTAGCCCAAGTTTTTTTCAACAATCAATTTTTTGTTAATATTGGGATGAAATGGCGACAGGTCACAGGAACCACTTGTGACCCACGGATGCCCCTCAAGTTGAAGGGTAAAATCCACAAGTCCGTGATAAGGCCTGTCATACTGTATGAATCAGTACCTACTATAATAAACTAAATATAAAACTAAATATGTATACCTTGACTAAATTTCATTTAAAAACCAGGATTAGCAAGTGGTTACAGAACTTAACATATGAAGCAACTGAAGATCTTCTCACTGTTGTAAAGTAGCTTCATTTTTGTTTTAATTGTTTAAAAAAAATACGTACTATAAAAATAGCATTAGTTCATTTAAGAGAAAAACATGTAAAAAAAAAACATATAAGTATATAATATATATGTTGCTGTTATAAACTTATAAATTAGTATAAGTAATTTAGGAGGAATCAATGGACTTCCAAAATACAGGCATCTCTTGCCTAGTTTGGAGTCCAAATGGTCTCAACTAAAATATATTCAACAATTCTGCACACAAGATTCTTTTGACACTCTACATTATTTAATATGTACTTATCTATAACCCGAGATTGTCTAGTTCTTGTGTGTTATCTGTATGTTATTGGATCAAAATAAATAAATTATTAAATTAATGTTGGGCTGTGAAAAAGACGGAAGAAAAAAGATTGCATGTGGCGGAGATGAGAATGTTAAGATGGATGTGTGGTGTGACGAGAATGGATAAAGTGAGAAATGAGTATATTAGGGGAAGTTTGAAAGTGGCGCCAGTGACTGAAAAATTGAAAGGGAATCGTTTGTCTTGGTATGGTCATGTGAAAAGGAGGGATGAAACGCATGTTGCTAAAAAAGTTATGAGTTTACATGTGGATGGAGGGGAAGAGGGAGGCCAAAGAAAAGATGGATGGATTGTCTGAGAAGCGATATGAAAGAAAAGGGAGTTAGTAATAGTGTGACGAGTGACTGGACAGAATGGAACAAAAAAACGTGTTGCGCCGACCCCAAATAAAACGGGACTAGGGCAGAAAGATGATGATGGGTGTAGCAGTTTCGGCGTACATCGAGTAATCTTTTTGAGTTGTTTTTTTATTGTATTTTTATTTCTTTCTTGACTTTTGCATGTATATTTATTAGTATTATTAAACTGAAGTGTTGGTTTATTTGATTTTAAACTTTAAATAAAGACATGGGTTACTGAGGGTGTCCATCAAAATCTAATAAACTAAAATATTATATTTTAAAAGTCATAGAACAAAAGTTGTTGTTTATGATGTTAGTAACATAGTCTTGAAAGATAGTGTTTTACAAATAACCCTAGTTAAAAAAAAACACTTGTGATATCCTAAAATTTATTGAAATTACACAAATTGACATCAAAACTCGCTTGCCCTAAACTGCCATTCTAGCAGAGTAGATCAATTCATCTACAAGAGCCATTAGGACATTGTAACTCCACCAATAAAATTAGTCAAAGAGCAAAGGACACTTATCATGAGAATAGTCAGACCACAACTACGAATGACTATCGAACGGTCGCTCAGCATCCTTGACATCTTCACAGAGACTATTTTATACTCCACTTGTTACCGGAATCTCACTCAATAAAATCGCATGTTTGTCGGTTGCGGATAAGTACCGATTGTACTTCAGTTACTTGCGGACATCGTAAAAGCATATGGAATCTGGTTGGTAAATCTACAGGCCTTGTTTTAAAATGTCTAGGGTTAAGAGACGGTTGTCGTCACAGAGCATTTTGTATGAACGCCACCCAGGTCTATGTCGATTTCACGGCCCCGTAACAGCGGTTTTATTTTTATATATAAAAAAAAAACGAAGTCTATTCAAGATTTTTGTTTTTGCGAGATCGTTTTAAAAAGCAAGCTTTATTATTTTTTGAAACTTTCTTTTTCCATGACGTAATCTCGTGGAAATACCCCTTTGAAATCGTCATTTAGGATCAGATTCGCGATTTTTTTTTTATCGAGTTTATTAATTTATATCATGTTTTGATTTTTGCCGAGCGGTTGGTCATATAGTCAATCTTAATATAAAAATTTTTGTTAGTGTTCTTTTTAATATTTGTGGATTTACAGAGGTTTAAAAAAGTTCAAAATGAGTAGGACCGGGCCTTAAACCAATTTAAGCATTAGGGAACCAAATTTCCCCCAATATGACGCGCAACGTTGTATCTACGTGACGCTGCAACCTTGTCCAGTGTCCAGCAACTTGCCTCCCAACATTTTACGAAGCGATCACGTGACGCAGGACATGTTGCTGGACAATTTGACAGCGCTGCGCGGCCTGTTGGGGATCATTATGTCCCCTAATGTATCTGAGGCCGTAAGTGTAGTATTAGCTGCCGCAACTAAGTATAGATTAAGGGTGTCTGTACGCTTAATAATATTAGTGAATATTTGTTTGGGTTGGAATTCATATCTAGTTATAATGTTAGAAAAAAAAAACACAAACACGTTTTTTTTTTTACAATACTTGCCTGAATTTAAGCTAAGCTAAAATATTTTTATCAAGCCGATAAAAAATCTCAAAAAAAGCAACTTATTCTGAAATCCTATTACGAACAAAACATTTTTCATTTTTAACAACCACTCCACGACCTTACTTTATTCCACAGACTTCATCTTTACATGATTGATGATGATCTATACAGATTCTAAGACAGTCTTTCATATTAGAATCAATACTAGACAGGTAACTGGGGAGCACAGAGTACTGACATATCTTGACGTATTATTATGGTAGGAGCCAGATAAATTTGCCTTAGCGGTCATTGACTCTTTTACATTCATCGTTCGGGTTGCTGAGCATCCAGCCTGATACGATAAATTGTGGCAGGGGCAAGCTCGCGCACTTTTCTACGCTAGTGCGGAAAAAGTAAGTTGCGTGCCTTAAAACGGGACAGATAAGCGGAAGTATTCGAATAAGTATATTGAAAAATATATAACTCATAGATCATGCGTATTGAGTGGTTACAAGTATTATAAGTAATGCCGTCTCAACCGACTACCAATGCGACCGAGCGACGTTCGGTCACAAAATAGATAGGTACAGAAGTCAATCTACATACAAAGCGCGCTCAAGCAACGCACACATAGACACCGCTCACAGACACGATGTATCGGTCGCGTCTCGGATCACTTGTCGAACAGTTCCGGCTCAAACGCTCATTAGTGTGCGTCCACCGAGCGTAGGTATAAAAAGTGAAGTATATACATGAGATTGTCTACTGTACCTATCTATTTTGTGGTTCAGTGCTTTATATCGAAGAGCTTACCTGGCGGTGGATTCAATATGTCCGGTTGTGCTTGTTTGGGAGGCTTTAGCGTGTAGGCCACGACGTACTGGCCGTCTCCGGCGTTCAGTTGGAGCTCTGACGACTGCTGCTTTGTTGGTGGATTACTCCTGGTAAAAAGAAATTATACAAAATAATTATTTTTAATTTATGCGAGTAATGAATATAGTTTGTTCAGAATCAATAACTGAATGGAGTCCAATGGTTTTAATACCATGTTATATTTTTTCCGAAAAATATTTAAAAAGATCTTTCATCAGAAGAAAGTTGGACTCAACTATAAAACAGGCCATGACAGGTTATAGCGGGTATTAGGCGCCATCAAACACCTGAGTGCATGTTCAAAACAACCTCTCAGTCGTCTGGAAGTCGCGGTGTCCTTGTATTTTTGCTGACATAATAAGCTTATAACTTTGTGATTTTTCATGTTATAGTTGAATTTTGTACATAGATTCTTTACATAAAAATACTAGGCACTTGTTTCAGGTTTCACGTATATGAAAACGATAATACGATTTTTAGATGATTATGTAAACAGCCAGCGAGAGATTTGAATTGACTCTCGAGCAGTACTATAACACAGTGACTTTCTCCTAAGCCTACTACTCGGTAACGGCTAAGTCATAAGGTTTAAAAAAAAATGTTTATTATAGATTCATGTACAACATTTTTAACATATGTTTTTTTTTTTTCGTAAGACTAATACTATTGCAAATAAAAAATTAACAACATGATATTTTTTCGCTTGTTTCCCTACTCCTTTCACACGGCTTTGATCTTTATAAATATGTTTACACAAAAAAATTGCTGATTAAGTATCCTTCAAGTACGAGTACGTATCATATGTAAGTCAATCAATATGTCGCTAAGAAAATGGAGTAGATTTAAAGGTCAGCGTACATCTGGCCGGAATTGCATGCATAGGTACTCGTATTGCCGCCTACGCAGCGGTATGATCATGTATGCCAGATGTTCAAAGGATTATACGCCTTAAGAATTCCGCAAACAGGGTATCAAGCAACAACAGTTTTCATGATAACCGCTTACAATTATTTACGAATAGCTGTGCCCGCGACTTTGTTCGCGTGGATTTTGAATTTATTTTTTCTAAAAAAAAAGCAGCCTAAGTTACGCCTTATTACATCAGCAATCTGTCAAAAAAAAACCGTCAAAATCGGTCCAGCCATTTCAGAGATTAGCTAGAAAAAACAGACAGACAGACAGACAATAATTGTAAAAAAATTGTTTTGGTGTCCATGTAAAAAGCGGTTATTTCAATATTACAAACAGACACTCCAATTTTATATAGATGTGTATAGATTATTACTCTATAAACCTTTTAATCTGAAGTGTTAACCACTTCACGTTAAAATGTGGAGAGCAATCGATATTTTCAATACATGCAACATCAAGGCCACTACGCGGGTACAAATAAAATAGGGGATATTTTCTATTTTATTTTACATGAAAAAAATGGTTGTTAACAAACCAGCTTATGAATAAATATATAAAAAAACTAGCTTTTGCTTTTGCTTTGCCCGCGTAAATATAGGTTGTTAGTTTAGTTTTGAAAAACCTATTTTAGTGCTCGCTTACGGCATAAAAGGATAACCTTGTGCAAAATTTTACGCTTCCAATCTCAGTAGAGGCTGTCTAAAAAGTCAAACGACTTGGGTAATTATTAAGGTAAAATGAAATCTGATGTAGTCAACACTGGTTCAATAATTAAGGTGGATTAAGAGATCTTTATCACTCTACTAATAAAACCAAATAGAACCTTATAAAAAGTATCGAATATAAGTATTTTTTAAATGATCTAAGCGCACGGCCGTGCGCTGGCCAAGTTCCAGCAACAGGCCGCGCGCATGCCATGTACTATTTACACGAACCGTTTCGCCCCACTTTTGTTCCCCCTTTAGCTCAGTGCCTATTACAATTAGAGAGATAAAATTGAACTTACGTTATCATGTACTAGTACTAAAGCAGTATGCCAAATTTCATAGATATAGTTTCAGTAGATCCTGAAATATGACCCTGTGAATATAGCTAATACTCACTGACCGGTAATCAAAACCTCTAGGCCACTTCTAATTGTCCTAGCGTTATGAAATTTGGCACACAAGTCGTGTGTTATATGTAGAGGTCAAATTTAAATATGATCAGACTGTTGATGAAGATGATTATGATCGAATTTAAAGTGCATCTAAACTTATCATTGGATTGGATTTCAACCCTTTTTTAGGCAAACAATTAGCCGATATGAACTTGGCCCCTTTTTTAACAGATATGTTTTTAGTGGGATTAAATATTATACAAAATTCCCAAATCGTTTGACTTTTTAGACAGACTATAGTTTTGGCTGTGCGTTGATATGTTAGTCAGTCACTTTATCCCTTTATATAGCTAGAGTGCTAATTCTAAAAACGATATCGAAATTCAGCGATATAAATAGGTAATACAAAAGGAAAGCAAACGAGATAACGAAATTTCTCTCGACAAGACGCCGTTTTCTATGGCGGCCGTACGGGTGTCGTGGCCTTTGACGTCAAAAACCATGTCAGACTACTTTTTCTTATTTGCAGTTTTAAAGGTTTATAACTTGCGAGCGATGTTGATGAAGATATTCAATTTCTTATTTGTTAACAAGAGTTGAAAAATAATAACTTAATTAATTTAGTAAATTACAAAATGGTATGCATATTCCCTATTATTGCGTCTTTGTTGCATTGTCACGTCACACATATCTGTTTAGCCTTTTAATTTCGGATTATAATAAGTGTCTGAAGAACGCATGGTATAAGGATAGATAACCTTATGATGTTCCTACTGCTGGTACTCATCCCTCCTCTCCAGGAGAGAGAATAGGCCATAATCCACCATGCGCGCTCGGTGTGGGTCGAAAGATTAGTTTTGTTTGTTTTTTTTTTTCAAAGTTGAATGAGCTCTCGACGTCTGATGTCACATATGGTCTCATGTAACTAAATCCAGTTTTTGGGTGTAGCTAAACTTTTACTACCATGCTCTAAATTGTAGTTTATGTTACTTGAATGCAAGTATTCCGCGCTTTCATTGCGGTAATAAAGAAAAATGCATGAAAAATATCACATTTCTTAGTGTAAACTGCCAATGTAGGGATTGGCACAAATACTACGGGTATAGTAAAGAAAAAGAGAAGCCATCGAGGCCCTCTACCCCTAGCCAAGTTGATAATCGGCAATCGTTAACGCTAGTAGAAAACTTAAAATGTACGGGAATGACGTCATCTCAGCGCTCAGTCATGTGGTCAGAACAGAAGTTCTTTAAAAAGATTAGGGGGCGTGGCCAACTCGAGGCGTTCAATAGAATGATTGTAACTTAGCTAAGGGAACTGGAACACAAAGGGCAACTGATGGAACACGCGTGAGTTGTAGTTAGTTAAAGTCTAAGGCATAGCGCGCACTGGTAACTTTTGTCACCGTGACTTTTGACAAAAAAGTCACCGTGCTTATGAACCCAACATGTAGTGCGCGCACTTGGTGACGTGACTGTTTCAAAAAATGGATGATAAAATTATTGTTACTGTGACAAAAGTCACTAGTGTGCGCTATGTCTAACTTTAGCTAAGATACGATAATGTTTTCAAAATAATCCTCACATCCGTATTCCTTTCTGTAAAACCTCGAGCGGCGTTAACCACACGTGATTTCGCGCCATTTCGGTTAAACACCGAGCGAACACCGGCGTCCGCATAGATAATAAAATATTGAGCGTTTTTTTATACGGTATTTATTCAAGAACGTAATTAAGAAGTTCTTCATAGTTTGTAAATATCGAAAATAAGCAAACCTTTCCGTTATTCCCTATACACCCCTACTTTTTAATTAGTACACAAAAAATGGGGCTCTATCTGTACCCGTCACTGATCATATTTTTGTAGTCAAAAGTAGAAAAAACCGAAATCTTAAAATTGACCACGAAAAGGTAAATTCATCATAGAATCAATCAAACATAACAATTACTAGTAGAAAATACTGCGGCCAGTGTTTTTCCTTAATAATTGTCACTTATTCATTAATTAAGCCTGCACAAAATTTCCATAAATTAAGTGTCATTTCGGGACATAAACCAACGCTAATAACTTTGCTGTTTATAAATATTATTTATTGAGATTTTACTTATAACATAACAAGGGCTTTTCTAATAAGCCCTTTAAGTATGTGTACTAATTAAAAAATTGTGGTGTATAGTATACTTATGTATGTACATTGAATGGTTAAGCTCATGAATTTAACTCCAAATGTTACAAAGGTTTCCCTCCAACAATGACATGCCACACGCTATTATTTTGACGTACGTATAACGTAGACTGCACTCATACAATTTTAATGGTAATCGAAATCGATTCTCTTTGATTAAATCATGCCTCAAACGTTAAATCGAGCCATTGACGATCCAGTGCACATCAGTTAAGTGAAATACGTACTTACAGTGAACGATTTTGATTAAGTTACATTGATTTGGAAGCAGATAGGTATTTCTATGTTGGAAATGAATTGATGGCAGTTGAGTTGAACGCATTAGTAGTACCTATGTGAAGTTATAACCATTTCTATTATGGTTTTATAATGCAGACAGAAAGTTAAGACTACGCAATGTCTAGGTTTTTTGACTACTGGAATGGACCAAAAATGGACAGTTTGGACTGCCCTGTTGGTCTAGTGGTCAGTGACCCTGACTGCTATGCCGGAGATCGTGGGTTCGATTCCCACCCAGGACAAATATTTGTGTGATAAGCATGACCATTTGTTCTGTGTCTGGGTGTAATTTATCTATATATGTATGTATGTATTTAGAAATTTATGTTTATCGTTGTCTAGTACCCATAACACAAACTCTGCTTATCTTGGGACTAGACGGCGTTTTGTGTTAGTTGTGGAATATTATTATTATTAGTTTGAAGGGATTGTCTTTGTCTTTATAACAATAATCCATGCTAATTAATTTTTAATTATCTTTTTCTTCTTTTCGTGTCGATGCTCTCAAACTATACTTCTTTCTGATTAATTCTTGGCAACCTGAACAGCTTTATTATTGGCCTCGTATAGATCCTGAAAACTGCAGGTGGTTATGCAGGCTCCATACTGGCATGATATTAGAGATGGGTCGAGGAAGCCCCACTTGGCCAGATTGTTTTTACAGCAGCCAAGATTTTAAAAAAACCGGCCAAGTGCGAGTCGGACTCGCCCATGAAGGGTTCCGTAGCAGCAAGTAACATAATATTAAAGTTCTTGTAATGTGTTGTAACTTTGATCGATGTTTTATTAATAGTGTATTTTTTTCGATTTATGACGCATTAAAAAAAAAACTTACTAGATTTCGTTCAAACCAATTTTCGTTGGTAGTTTTTATAGTAATGTACATCATATATTTTTTTTGGCTTTATCATTCTCTTATTTTAGAAGTTAGAGGGGGGGGGGGGGGGAACAACACACATTTTACCACTTTGGATGTGTCTCTCGCGCAAACTATTTAGTTTAGAAAAAAATGATATTAGAAACATCAGTATCATTTTTAAAGACCTATCCATAGATACCCCACACGTATGGGTTTAATGAAAAAAAAAAAATTCGAATTTCAGTTTTAAGTATGACCCCCAAAATTTATTGCTTATTTTCTATTTTTATGTGATAATCTTAATGCGGTTCACAGAATACATCTACTTACAAAGTTTCAACAGTATAGCTCTTATAGTTTCGGAAAAAAGTGGCTGTGACATACGGACGGACAGACAGACAGACAGACATGATGAATCTATAAGGGTTCCGTTTTTTGCCATTTGGCTACGGAACCCTAAAAAGAAGAAGAAAGTTGCAGGGTGTCGTGTATCGACGATTTCGCGAAAGGATACCGACCTCGCAGCAGAACACAACGCCGTCACTTCGTGTACAATAGTTTATTTTAACAATTAGTTATACGATCTTTTTTGTATTAGTTTATTATTTTGTAAGATTATTTGTGTATATCTATGGACTATATGTATGTTTCCTGAAAATAAAGGATTATTATTATTAATACGTGATTTAAATCGATACGTTTTTGATTTACGTTTTTTTTATGTTACTATAAGTATGTCGTCGTACACAGATTGTGTTTCGACTCAGCCTATGTATTTAACTAGAGACCAAAGGCTGCGAAAGAGTTACTGCGGCCTTTGAACGGTAAAGACAACTGAAGGGACGCAGCGGTATTTTATGTAGTAAAAGCCACTCTCTCTTGAACTATCCAGAGTGGGACATAAACTAGTGCTTGACTATGATCCCACCTGATGGTAAGTAATGATGCAATCGTTGATAGTCAAGTGCACTAGTTTATTAAGAGCCTATTCACTCTATCCTTAAAGATACGTAAATTATAATTTCCCACGGAAAAATGTGTATTTAAACACTACAAAAACAGAGAGAGCGACTCAACTTTTGTAAATATCCAAAAAAACTGATGAACTGAAAAGTAGGTCAATCACATAAAACCGCATAAAACAAACACCTAAACTACAATAGTTTGAGAGCTAGACTTTTGTCAAGTTACAGCGAGTATAGTGCAGCAGCTATGTTCGCGCTGGAACGTGAGCAAACATGTATGTTGACGGTATTCAGATTGCAGGGACACGCGGAACTTGCGACAAGTTGGAAAGTTTAATGATGTGCCAAATCTCGGAAAATGTAGCAAGCTGTGATGAAAGGAACAACATGTTTTCAAATAAAATTTAGAAATGGTTTTGCCTGATTAGATAATAATACGATTTCTTCGATACGATACGATTTCGAAAGGTTCTGGAGTGGCAACCTCGTACCGGAAGACGCAGCGTTGGACGGCCTCCAACAAGTTGGACCGATGACCTGGTCAGGGTCGCGGGAATCCGATGGATGCGTGATGCACAGGACCGGTCGTTGTGGCGACGCTTGGGGGAGGCCTATGTCCAGCAGTGGACGTCTTTCGGCTGATATGATGATGATGATGATGATGACGATTTCTACGCAGAAGAACCATGAGAACCGAAGAATCGCGACACTTAAGAGGCTGCTTTTCTACTCACCTATCGTCAACATTGAGCGTGCTTTAAAATCTTATTACTTCATCTAACGCAATCCAACGTGATGTTTGACGAAAAGGCAATGAGAAAAAAGAGAGATACCGCCTGCACACGCTGTTAGGATTCGGTAATGCCGTGATTTAGTCAAATATTTTATAAAACTTGTTCCATGTGTTAAATACGTTTTTTTTTTAATCCTTAAATTAAATAAAAACGGTCGTCTAGTCAATATCCACAAGATAGTACAGACAGGTTATCCTAGTGTAGGGACCAGAGATATATTGTTTAAGGGCCAAGCGCCCGAAAAGTGCCATAAAACAGTGATTTTCTGAGGCCTACTCCTCCGTAACGGCTAGGTCAATTGGTTTGAAAAAAATATATGTTTATTATAGATTCATGAACCATGAACAATAATATCAACATTTGATTTTATCGTGCAACTAATACTTTTGTCAAAAAAAAAAAATATTTTGCAATTTCGCAACTTTTCGCAACTTTTCCCTTCTCCTTCGAAACGGCTTGGACATTTAGAAACATTTTTACACATAAAAATTGGTGGTTAAATATATGTGTGTCTCGTATCCATCGGATTACCACGACCATAACTAGGTCATTGGTCCACCATGTAAGAGGCCACCTAACGCTGCGTCTTCCGGTACGTGGTCGCCACTCCAGAACCTTTCCACCTGTCTTGCGAGCGATATTTGTCCAGCCAACTGCGACTACCAATTTAACGTGCCTATATATTTTTCAAAGAAATATTGATATGAACACTAATCATAACATTGATATCATTAAAATTATTATTCTAGGTATTGCATTGATTTAAATAATTCCAATACGTCAAGTACTAATTGGCACATTTATCTTTAATGCTAAAGTTATTCACCATTTAACTAAATAAGTTACTCTTTCAATTCCAACGCCCTTATATGCTTGCAAACATAACAAATTAAAATTATGTTGTAGAATTTCATGAACCATACCGTAAAACGTAAATGTAAACGTAACATTACACGTTAAACATTAACGTAATCATTAAAATAAGAAAAGGAATTACAGTAAAGTTAATGGAATTGTGACATAGTAGGAATATTTGACTTTATTGCGAATGCTCTTACCTCTTTCTGCGTAGGAAGAAGCCGGTGAAAATGGCCGCACAACCACAGACTATGACGGTGAAGATGATTGACCAGAAGGCAGCCTTGGAGACGCCGGCCATGAGACTGTTGCCACCGTCTAGGAAATGAAAAAAGATCAAAGATTTAGTATGTGACTGCGGTGTAGTTATTATTTGGTATTGTTACTTCGTAATTTTTCAAATATATTATGTCTTTAACTAATTCAATTGGCCTTTGGCCGTGTTATGTTAAAGTAAATAAATAAAATAAAATAAAATGACATCTGTTTTACACGCTCAAAGTTTCAAACTTGGAAACTCAAGTTCAAAAATGCATTATTTTACATGAGCACTTAAAGGTAAAACATCTGAATGTAGTATAAAAAAATATATATATGTATATAAAAATATAATGATAAATATTTGAATAATTTTTTTGAGTTCATAGACTGTTGGCTTGCTACCTATACGCTTTGTTGCATACAGTAACTATAGCAAGCAACTGATAAATTAAGTCAGATAATAAATAAATAAATACGGTGTGAGAAAGAACCGGCAAGAAACTCAACTGTTCCTTTTTTTATTACAAGCTTTTGCCAGCGGCTTCACAGACGTGATGGTAGAAAATTATCCAAGATAATAAAGGTCGTGAGGTTCTTTAGACCAGAATCGCGGTCCAAACTTCCACCTACAATAAGAATTTTTATTTTTTGAGTTATATTTTGGGACGACAAGTAGTATAAGGGGTGTATGCATACACCAATTTACTTAAAAATATACAATTAAATTGGTGTATTTTTTTTTTTTAATAGACCACACAGTTCCAACCAAGCACATATTTATGAGACTACGTTAGCAAGTTCCTACGAGGAGGATAGGATCCTCATACTTATATTAGTCACGCATCATGAATAGGGAACCAATGGTATTGTGTCTAAAAAATTATAACCACCAAGTATTATTTTAAAAAAATGATTTCCACTTCTTTTGAAGAAGTAACAAACACACACTCAGATTTTGCCTTTTTGATATTAGTGTTCATTTCATTTTTAGGGTTTCTTAATACAAAAACTTGTTAAGTTAAACACTCAATTCCGAAATTCTTTATCTAAATAATATGCATTCAAATTCACCCCTTTGTGCTTCAAAGGATTTTTAAAAGCTTGTTCTAAGCGACTGCATCATTATGCTCATGTTACGTAAAAATACATCCGCAGTGTTTTTAAGCAGAACCTTATAATAATGAACCGTATTCAAAAGCACAGTAAGTGGTAAACGTAGAGGTTTTATGTGCCTTTTATGTCTCGGACCGGTACAAATAAAATAAAGATGACAAATACAGTTTCCACTAATTATTTATTAAAGAGGGATATGAAACCTGCACTGTTAAAAGTTTTAATACAATAAGTACAGCAGCAGGTATATTAAAGCGTATTAGAATTTACATTGATATTTACATGTAAACGTATAATATATAATTATTGTCATTTTTAAAATGAGAAATCATCCAATGATTTGTATCGCTCTAGGGTGGGGCGCAACGGTATCAAGTTTTACTGATACATGATGAAAACCACACCTGTGTCCTTCAGTTGCCCTTTGCGTTCTAGGACCCCGGGGCTTCCTTTTCAAAAAATAAATATAGCCCTAGCGAGCGTCACTCCTCTTCGAGGCGCGTCGATCACTGTGCGATCTAAATATTTCAGAAATTAAAAAAAGAGATGATTGTTTTCTACAATTATACAAATCCTTTGACTATTTAGGAATGTCATACCGAATCGAAACCAAGTCTTTGACGGCGCATAGTGTTTGACGTGCGCCTCAAAGAGATACCAGAAAAACCGTAGAGGCCCAACACAGGGCTGATGCCAGTTAGGGCCACGGGGAAATCCCACAGTATAAGCCATATTGTTGATTATGATATTTTCGTAATTTACTGCATTAACAGAAAATTGTAAAATTGTAGATAACCTTATTCAATTAGTAACTGGGTCGTATAAAATATTGATTAGACTGAAAGCTATAATTTTAACCATTTTTTTAAGCAATGAAATAAATACCTTTTCTTGTAACGATTTTTTTTATGGTACAAAGTCCATATTGATTATACATTAAATCCGAGAATCCTACTTCATAATCAGCTTTACGAAAATATAATAAAATATAATGAACCATGTCTTTCAATACGGAAGCTCAGAAGGTCACTGATTGATAAGCTTTTAATAATATAGGAAGCAATGTTACGTAAGTAAACCATAGTATTATTATAGACACGTGTCAAGTATGATTTATTAATCTATTAGCTTCTGCCAGTGGCTTCGCACACGTAATAGTAGACAATATTTATCCCAATTATTATCCAAAAATGAAGACCTGTCATACTGTATGGATCAGAATGTTAGGCTGTGAAAACGATGGATGAAGAAAGATTGCATTTAGCGGAGATGAGAATTTTGAGATGGATGTATGGTGTGACGAGAACAGATAAAGTGAGAAATGAGTATATTAGACGAAGTTTGAAAGTGGCGCCAGTGACTGAAAAGTTAAAAAGCAATCATTTCTCTTGATATGGTCATGTAAAGACCCGGATGAAACGCAAGTCACAAAAAAAGTTCTAAGTATACATGTAGATGGATGGAGAGGGGGAGGGAGGCCAAAGAAAAGATGGATGGATTGTGTGAGGAGAAAAGGGAGTTAGTGATAGTGTGACGGAACAGGACAAAATAGAAGAAAAAAATGGGAAGTACTGACCTCGAGTAATATGGGATAAGGGCAGGAAGAAGAAGAGTGCTATTTCAGAACATGGTCTACGTATGTACCTAGTCTTGCAATCTGTTCAGCCATTTGAACGTGAAGAAGTAACAAATATACCTAACTAATATACACCACTAATTTTTAATTAGTACAAATACTTAAAGGGCTTATTAGAGCCCTTGTTATTATTTAAGTAAAGTCTCAATAAATAATATTCATAAACAGCAAAGTTATTAGCGTTTGTGTTTATCCCAAAATGTCTCTCAATTTATGGAAATATTGTGCAGGCTATTGATTATGAATGAATAAATGACGATTAAAATGGAAAAACACTGCCCGCAGTATTTTCTACTAGCAATTGTTATGTTTGATAAATTCTATGATGAATTTACCTTTTCGTGGTCGGATTTCGGTTTTTTCTACTTTTGAATACAAAAATATGATCAGTATCGGATACAGATACAGCCCCATTTTTATTGTGTACTAATTAAAGAGTAGGGGTGTATAACTACCTAGCACACACACTCCCACCACTCTCACTCACAAACTTTAACCTTTATAATATTAGTAATTGCTAATAACCTTGAAAACCGAAGGTCGATCGATAGATTAGTTCGAAGATTTTCAATAAAGCTGCATAAACGAAAATAGACAGAAACACCCACCATAAGTCGTTATAAGGAAACACAATCGGCTTCAGAATTTCCCTCACGCTTCCAATTCAAAGCAACATCATTACCATTGATAAACCATTACCGATATTTCGATTATAAAATAATTGCGCTTACGTACAGTAATATTAACAAAATATATATTTGAAAACCACAACAGACACCGTTACCTTATTATTAGTATAGAATATTACGATATTAGATGTCAGACGGTGAATTAGCGTAATTACATTCTTCTATCTCACTCTAATAACCTCTTCCTTAGTGTGCGTGAGCGAGATGGAATGTTTGTATAACGCTATTAAGCAGGTTCAAATTTACGCCTGGCTATCTAGCAGATTGCTTGCTTATTGTCTTCCTATCAATGGCAAATTGCGCTGGCCGTAATACGCCACGAAATTAGTTTGATGGCCATCAGAAAGGGTTTGAGATATTTCCTATTAATTATCTTAAATTCTGTGGAGTTTGTGCAAAGGATAGTGTTCCCGTTTTATATAACATGCTAAAATTACTTATTAGTAGTCACAAATTACTATTTATTATGTAAAATATGGACAGTTTTTATCTGGTAGCAACCAGTATTGACAAGACGGAAAGCGTGAGGGAAAAAAGGGTGTCTTTTCCCTCACGCCCCCAAGTGACATGGACAAGGACTGTAGACATGGGCTTAGAAACGGGGAGCATTGGGTAGCTAGCCAACCGGTAAGGTAAGTCCGAGTCAACGGTGAGTTGTATTCAACGCGCGCCTTAAAGAGATATCAGTGAAAAGGATGGAACCAACTAGGGATGGTGCCTGCTAAGAAGGCTGCAGCTGCAGAAACGTTTGAAAGAGTAACCGTGGCCTTGGAACGCAAAGGACCTTTGAAAACACATAGGAACTTACGAAGCAGTGCAAAAAAAAAATAGACATAACGTTTAAACACTCTGTTGGCATTCGGTAATTTGGTCACTCCCTTGAATATTTCATATAACTTGTTAAAGGAAGTTCGTGTTTTTTTCCCCGTCAAAAGTTTTTTTGGTAAAATTTCACCTAAAAAAATATATTTATAGAAACCTTACACGTTCTGTGTTAATCTTTATTTTTATACCTTTATATTTATGTAAGATCCACAATATACGTTTCCAAAATATCTAGTAGTATAAGATCCGATTAAGAACGACCTTCACCGGTAATGTAATGGATGGACTAGTAATTTAATGGATGAAACGTATTTTATGATAAACCTAGTAATATAACGCGGGTAGGTTGCCTAAGAAATTTCTGGTCAAACAATTTTTTTTGTTTTTGAAAAATGTACCTGAGACTTTAACGAATAAATTTAATACTAACCGAAAGTATGAAGCCTTTAGAATATTAAAATGTTGGGTTGCCCTTGCCAGGTATAAACATGTGTGTTTATTTTGATATACAACATATTGGATAAAAAAATAAACGCTCTTTCATTATGAATATGATGATATAGGGATGTCTGCAAAAAAATCTGGTATGAAATACGGTTATGCATTTTTCGAAAAAAAAAGTAATTTTTTAATTTTTAATTAATAATAGTTTGGCCAGGAATTTCTTAGGCAACCCAACCGCGTAATATTTTTTAATATACTAGGTTTGTCATAAAATACGTTTCATATATTAAACAGACCGGTGAAGGTCGTTCTTAATCATGTCCATCATTCTATAGAGAAACATGTGCAAAAACGTCATAATAACGTATGAGCGATAGTATGGCAAACAATCTCTAGTTGAGCGCCTTTAACAAAAATGCAAAAAAGTCAACTTCTCCACTTACCCGTTCTCCTTTCAGGATCCTGATAAGCCAGAGCATGGAGCATGATGCGATCCGAAGCTCCCTTATCATTCCTCGAATGCACCGTCAACCTAAGTGCATTACCGCTGGACCACAGCACCCCGGCCGGGACCAGAAATATGGCCACTCCATCTAGGATTGCAATATAATGTAGGTTAATCGCCTGGAAGATTGTTACTAAGTTCTTGTGAGGTCGTTAAACTGGGTAAATGTTTGTCAATTGCATTTGAATGGGATTATTAGTTAATGGTTTTTGGTTTAATATTCGGGAACTTGCACTCAATGAAAAGTTTATTCGGGACTGATGATCAATATATTTCTTATATATTTAATCAGCAATATCAAGAGAGGCTTCAGAAAAGGAATGGGCCGTTATACACCACGCAGGCTCAGTGAGGATTAGTACATGTCATATACCTCGAAATTATTAGTACCTACTACGAAATGGTTGTATGAATATTAGAAGACAGAATATGTTTATACTACCATTAGCATAATAATCTTTTTGATGTTCCCAATGCTGGGAGTCAGGCCTTCTCTCTAGGAGAGGGTACGGACCATAGTCCACTGCGCGGGCCCAATAGGTGTTAGTGGATGTCACATGTCTTCGATTTTCTTGGTTCTAGGACATGCCTGTTTCCTCACATTTTTTTCCTTCACCGTTTTGAGAGCAGTGATGATGAAATAAATGCGCATTGCTGGGTTTGCTCGCGACTTATAACTCGTAAGTCGGGACCGTTAACATCGGGCCACCACTGCTCATTGTTATTGTACTATACAATTATGAAAAACTACAGTAAAAGTTACGAAATGGATCTATTTTATAAGACGTATTTACCACGGTTTGCTCTTTTCTTTGTTTGTCTCACAAAGTTATAAAGTTTGAAAGCCCGCTTGCATTTTGAAAAGCAGATGCTTTTATTTTTACTTTTGACTACTTTTTTTTTTTTGGAGAGCTATTTACATCTTTGTTATAAAGCAAAACAATTATAAGACTAGAGACACGAATACAGATTTAAAGGTACGTAGAGCAGGGTATAGTCCTAAATAACTCCGTTTAAATGATTTAAAAGGGTGGATCCTCCAACCAGATGGGAGTTGTGTCTGGTCCAGACCACTGCCCGATAGTCGATTTCAGGCTGTTGTATAATTATGTTCTGATCACGCGGAGGACTTCAATATCAATACCGCGATGCAGAATTTTATATATTAGGTACTATACGTCCTCATAGACAAAACAATAGATTTTATTGTTATGAATATTAGTTTTAAAAGAAGGTCAAGTACCTAAGATATTAGATAGAGATTATAAAAATGTGGAAGGAAAAGGAATACCCACCTGCTGTTTAACCAAAAATAGGTATAGGATAAAAAATACGACAAGGGCACAAAATAGGTACAGAAGACAATCTACATACAAAGCGCGCTCGAGCAACGCACACATAGACACCGCTCACGGACACGATATCTCGGCTCAATCACCCGGTCGCACTCGTATAGTTCAGTGCAACGCGCTGACCCCAGCGCGTTCGCCTAGCGAAGGTATAAAAAACCGGCCAAGTGCGAGTCGGACTCGCCCATGAAGGGTTCCGTAGCAGCAAGTAACATAATATAAAAGTTCTTGTAATGTGTTGTAACTTTGATCGATGTTTTAATAATAGTGTATTTTTTTCGATTTATGACGCATTAAAAAAAAACTACTTACTAGATTTCGTTCAAACCAATTTTCGTTGGTAGTTTTTATAGTAATGTACATCATTTATTTTTTTTAGTTTAATCGTTCTCTTATCTTAGAAGTTAGAGGGGGGGACACACACATTTTACCACTTTGGAAGTGTCTCTCGCGCAAACTATTCAGTTTAGAAAAAAATGATATTAGAAACCTCAGTATCATTTTTGAAGACCTATCCATAGATACCCCACACGCATGGATTTGATGAAAAAAAAATTTTTGAGTTTCAGTTCTATGTATGGGGACCCCCAAAATTTATTGCTTTTTTTCTATTTTTGTGTGAAAATCTTAATGCGGTTCACAGAATACATCTAGTTACAAAGTTTCAACTGTATAGCTTTTATAGTTTCGGAAAAAAGTGGCTGTGACATACGGACGGACAGACAGACAGACAGACAGATAGACAGACAGACAGACAGACATGACGAATCTATAAGGGTTCCGTTTTTTGCCATTTGGCTACGGAACCCTAAAAAGTGAAGTTCATACGAAAGATTGACTTCTGTACCTATCTATTTTGTGACAAGGGCTTGAGAATGACATTGATAAAATACCACGCTTGGATAAACACACTTACCAGTCTCATTAGCAGTAACATTGAATTTAATCTTCCCGCTATCAGAATCCAAAGCTTCAAGCACCACCAACTGAGGCAGTCCTCCGTCGTAGCCGGTAACGCATCGCACCACCAGAGGCTCACCGAAGTCTTCGCGGCTTGAGTCTTCGATCCAGTTGGAACCATTCCCTGAAGATACCGTGCAGTTCCTCGGTGGTGATGGACGGGCTATGAAACGAAATAAGTATGTGACTTCTATGCTTTGTTAACTAAGAAATGTATGAACTTTCATAAGAACTGTCTATGCTCTTTGAAAAACAAGGTGCAAGGTGTTGGTCGGACGTACGGACGGATGAACACACAATAATATAATTCGATCAACTACGATCATTGTAGTTTTTCTTTGAGTTTCGATTCAGTTTCAGTTTCGTTGGAAAGAATGAGGATTCTTCAGTACAGTTCTAGATAGCGTCAAATTAATTTACAATTATATGACAAAAAATGGTCGGGGTCTGATTGCTGCAAACCACGAAAGAGATATCAAAACGTCTTAGATGTCTTCATCGGGAATTGGCAAGAAGTGGCTGAGAGCCGGAAATAATGACGGGAATGGATGGAATCAGAACGCCTCTGGCTCCATTCCTGTCATTATTTCCGGCTCTATGCCATATGCCCAGGTACTATGGAGTGTCATAGAGGGATGACATATAAATTAATAATAATTAATTAGTTTGGTCCCACGCGTAATAACTAACTTGCATAGCAAAGCCGTCATTCAAACAGCACGAAGTCAAAGTCAACACAGAAATGTTCGTAAATTGGCAAATATTAGCCATTCCAACTCCGTCTACAAATCTATCGAAATGTTTTAAATATAATTCGTCCAACTTTGTCAATTGGGAACGGAGTCTAACTTCGAACTAGTTGAGATCTAAGCTAAAGATAATTTTGTCTCTAGACAAAAATAGTTAGGAACTTGGCCCCACGTTACTCATCTCATTGACTATGTTTGACTTTCTTCTTCGAGAGCAAATTGGAATATTTGCTTGGAATTGTTCTTTATTAGTTCAGATCTAAAGTCGCGCATAATTAAGACATTCAAATGTTGAAGACTTTCGAGATATTCAAGGCATTGTTGACAATTACTAACGAGGGTCCGTTTAGCTCGAGTGTGAGATGCAATTTCGAAATTCATAGCGTGACTTTACATTAACTTTTTGTAGACTTTTATGAAGCTTACACAAAATTGAAGACGTTGGTTGATATGTGTCAAAATTAGTCTTTAGTTCATCTTAGTTTTTAAGGCTTTTCATGCATGAATGATCAGAATATTGTATGACTTGCTTCATCACTCTATACTATGATAATAACTAGTTTCTTTGTACCAGTTGCTTCGCGCGCGTCACGCTAGAGAATGATAAAGTGATACGATTAGTGATAAAGTGGTATTTTAGTGCTTCAAGAAATTTTAAATCGGTCAAAACCAAAATTTGAAACAGAACTGATACTACAGAACTGCTGCGGAGTTGAATTAAATTTTGCGTAAATTTCAATCCTTCACCACCAACTGAAGTAACGACTTATAGCTTTTATACTTTAAACAACGTACGTTTTATTAAATAGCTAAATGTATTTCCTGTTAATAATGGTTTTTAATTATTGCATGTGTGAATAAATAGTTTTAAGCCAGTTATTCTTGCTCAATTATATTTTTTACACCATTAAGGCAAAACATGACACTGACTGAGCTGTACTTTTTTTACTAGCTTATGTAACTAGCTTTTGCCCGCGGCTTCGCTCGCGTAAGTGGGGGGTTAGAAGGAGACAAAAAGTAGGCTATGTCACTCTCCATCCTTTCAACTATCTCCACTTAAAAATCACGTCAATTCGTTGCTCCGTTTTGCCGTGAAAAACGGACAAACAGTCACACACATACACTTTCCCATTTATAATATTAGTATGGATTCATGTTTCAAAAAAATAAATAACTTCATATCTTTTCTTCTTCTTACAATTTGATTCATAAACAGTTAGTACTTACCAGCAGGAACGATTTGGAAGACACAGGGCTGCGCCTGTCTGCCCACGGTGTTGGTACCGCGACAGGTCAATGCGCCGTAATCGCGTTCACTCGCGGGGGTGTATCGAAGCTCGCTTATACTGCCGTTCACTGTACCTGTTTAACAAAATAAAAAGGACTATTATCTCTGAATAATAACACAATGGTACAAGGAAAAGAAGAAAACAAGAGAAGAGATGGGAGGATCCGGCTAGGAAGTGGGATTCCTTGCCGGGGTCTGTGTTTCCAGATAGCTACAACCCGGGAATCTTTAAGTTGAGAGTGACTAAGTTTATTTTAGGTAAGCGCGTTCCATCGTCGACCGCATCGTTGGTTTCCATCAGGTAAGATAGAGGTCAAGCGCGAACCTATCAACAATAAAAAAAGGATGAAATAAAACAAATAGCTGGACCTAACTGGAGAACGGTTAGCACCCTTCTGCAACAAAGATAGACGACAGTGGAAGAGGATAGAGAAGGCTTATGCCAAAAGGCACACTAAACTGAGAGGCATCCTGTAAAATCTGCACTAATAAAGAGGTATCTAAAGTTTGTTTTTTTGTTTGTAATCTCTAAAAGTACTGGTCCGATTACTAAAATTTTTTCACCGATAGAAAGCTGCTTTATTCTTAAGTTTTCTATGCTATATTTTATGTATGCGGGCAAAGCTGTGATCGAAAGCTAGTATTATTCTTGACAATGTCTTTTGGGCACACTGAGTTTTATGACACCATATTTTAGCTAGGAGTTATCGTCTTTCGTAGTGTATATACATTTATATACCTAGTTTTAATTAGTTTTATTTTTCTTGTTTTAGTACTTTAATTATCAAATAAACACAATTTTGCCAGTAATCTTCAAGTTAAAGATAATGTGCTTATTGATTGATCGAAGGGTCTGTAATTTTAATTATTCAAAATGGAAATTAAAATTATAAACAAAAATCAAAATGTACAGGATTTACAGGTGCTATCAAAATGTCACGTAGTCACCAGGGCATTCAAAAGAGTTAGTGCCACTCTAGAACGCAGAAGGCAACTGAAGGAACACAGATGAGTTTTAATCAATAAAAGTCTGACTCTGACTCCACCTAGAGCTGGAAGAGATAATTGATGATTTAATAACCCAGAAAAAATCTTTGTAATTTTTTTACATTTCGACTCTTCGGTAGTCGTATTCACTGATAAAATATGCGACTTTAAAAGGTCATTTTCAGGAGCCATTAAGATAAAGGAAATAATTAACTTTTCAATTCTTTTAAAGAGGAATCCGAAGAAGAAAATTGAAGTCTAAATAATACTTTTTACTTAATAGAAATGAAAGTATATTCGATACCCTATCAAAAGGCATTTTTTTTATTTTTGTCTGACTGGACCAATTTTAAAGGGACTTTCATTATCAGATAGCTGATGTTACATGTTAATTTAGGTTACTTTTCATTTTCACTCCGAAACAGGATTTCAAGCTATGGAAAACATCTTCGAAACGGTTGAACAAAATTTGACAGGACTTTCATTGGGACATAGCAATTTTTAACATGAGTAATGTTCTTATACTCAACTCGTACAAAAGCGCAGATAGCAACTAGTATGTATATATAAGTATCTAAGTCTATCTCTCCAAAAACACATCACCAACATCAAAAAGAACATCGCCACTTTAGCACTCATAGATAATTAGGTCCATTTATACACAGTCGAGTGGCCCAACTGTCCCGAGCAAGTCGAGTGTTTGCAGCAAGTACTCGAGACAGTTCAATCAGCACCTCATGTTCCAACAAGCGTAAGCGCCCTGAATATGTAACGAACCGAACTACACAAATGGAATTTCTTTTAAAGACTACACGAACATTCCAAGTTCTGCTTTCTTGACTTGTTTCTATGTAACATTTGAGAAAAAAGATAATTTGAAATAAGATCTTATTCGATTTTGTGTTTTTAGGGTTCCGTATCTCAAACGGTAATAACGTCCAACCGTTATATGATCTTTATTATCCGTATATATAGGGACTTTGTTGTCCATCTATCTGTCTATAAAGACTCTTTATCTTGGGAACGCGTGGAGGCAACGAGCTAAAAATTTAAACCATATACTCAGGTTTGCGATCCCTTGAAGCTGTGAAAAAAACAGATTTCAATTTAACGAAAAAACAATACGGTCGTTTTTGTTTTTTTTTTATGGGAAAAATCATCCTATGACAACCCCCGCTCTTGGGCGGAGCGGGAGATAGTGTCAGACTCTTTCTGACTAAAAAACCCATCCCGTTCCTTCAAGCCTTCATACCGGGGCTCGAGCGCCCTTTCGGATAACCCCGGTCCCAGTAGGCTTCGACCCGGCTGGGCCCCTGCTGTTGCTGACAACTCCTTGAGGCGCGCAACGTCGACGACTTTGGCTTCGTCCGGACTGTTACCGGACGGCCGGACAGCGAGCTACCCATTGCTCACCGTCCGCAAGCCCGCGCCTACGGTGGCTGGAAATTGGGATCGGAATCCCGGCGGCGGCGAGAGCGCCGTTGCCTGATGCGGTCGGCCTCCTCCTTAGCGAGCATTACTGCTTCGCAGAAGTCGGCGGCCCCCTGCCACTCCTCCTCGCTCCGGACCATGGCTTCGACCAGGGCCTGGCGCGAGAGGTCTCCGCCGCCGATCACCCCCACGAGGGCACGGCGATGCTCCGCCCAAGCGGGGCACACCGCGATTGTGTGCTCCACCAAACATTCATGTCGCAAAAAACCGTATATTTCGATACTCTAAAGATAATCAAAATTCATAGGGTATTGTTGAACTAAAATCTTGAAATTTGACATGAAGCAAGGTCTTATAGCTCACTGGTATAGGAATAAATCTGAA
Source organism: Mythimna albipuncta (assembly GCA_929112965.1). NCBI lineage: Eukaryota > Metazoa > Arthropoda > Insecta > Lepidoptera > Noctuidae > Mythimna > Mythimna albipuncta. Next base: position 11,911,025 of record OV815977.1, on the reverse strand, counting down.
CAGTAGGTACCTAAATGAAACAGTAAAATTGTTGTTGCGTCATAAAAAAAAAAAACTTATTTTGCGATTCAGAAAAATCTTTGAGACCCCATTTGAGAATTGAACTATTGACATAGGTAAGTTCGGAACCCTCGGTGCGCGAGTCCGACTCGCACTTGCCCAGTTTTTTCTCCTTGTTAGGTTAGATTACTTTGATTTCCAATAACTAGTTTGTATTGTTCCTGAATATTTGATGTCAATCTTGAAAGATCCTGATAGTTTTTTGGAATTGATATAATAACGTATAAATATATAATTTCTTCCAGAAAGTTGAAAAAGCACTATAGCAATATATATTGTGGCAAGTGCTCATACTTAAATGCCATTATGTTTTATTAAAGTCCCTTATTTCGATGCCTCCTACGCATAGTCGCAACATATTTATTATATTATAAAAAATATGTAGTTAATATTATTATTTCTTATTACATCTGGGCGTCTGCACGTATGGTACTGTTGTCTTTAATAATATTATTGATTACATAAAGCAAAAAAAAAAACGGATAAAAATGTATCACAAATAGTGGTTAATGGTATTTAAAATTCATCACAATGGTCAGTTTGTTTATTTATTTATTTAATATTCTTGCAACACAAAGTACATAGGCGGACTTAATTACTTGTTTTAATTTATAGACTATTTGAATAACCCCGTTTTCAGAGTCAAAATAATTAGATACATTTTATTAAGTCCGTATTTTAGATTCTAAAAAACTATTGGACCCGTTTTTTCTCTTTTTTCGATTAAACAAAAAATAACAAAGATATAGTCCATTAAAGCACACTACACCAGTCACGTCCGCGCAAAACGGCTAGTGGTCAGCAAAATGCTGGGGCTCGTGTAAGACAGAACCATAGCGCTGTTTTTCAGAGCCAGCCGTTGTCGACGTTGAGACTTTGAATCTTCCCTTAACCTTGTGTATAATACAAATCAATAGGGTAGTTTCTAGGGTCAAAATAATTACATTTTATTTAGTCCATCTTTTAGATTATTCAAAAAAAAGGGACACGTATTTTTTTATTTGTAAATTAAACCAAAAATTATAAAGATATAGCCCATTAAAGTTACGTGTGACGTCACCCCGTGCGAAATAATGCAGCAAAAATACGTGTCCCTTATTTTTGAATAATCTAAAATACGGACAAATTACAATTTTACGGCAAAAGAAAATTGTCAAGGAACATGCTCTAAGTATAAAAAATCCTATGAGCTATTCCAGGATATTTAAACAAAATTTCATCTAAATCCATTCGGCCGTTCGAGCATGAAGAAGTAACAAACATACATACACACTCACAAACATTAATATTATAAATGTTATACTTTGTAATATTAGTGTATATTGTAATGTTTTAACTCTCTTTCCTCTTTTGGTTCTGAAGCGAAGGACATTCATGTAAAAATGAATTCAGTTAATTCCACGTTGTTGTTTGGGACGAAGTGAATACATATTTTTCATTACTCATACTCTGAAAGTGGGTCTGAAGTTGCCTGAGGAGCGGGCTGAAAGTGATACTTTTCATCCCTAGGGAGTTTTACTTTACAACTGACAGCTGTCAAATTATTAAAAAAAAAACTAGTTCTATCTTCAGGTTTCTATTGAACCACGTTCCAATTTTCCATACAGCCAGTCAATCACAGTGCGATATAAAATTGAAACATTAAAGATAAGTATTAAATAAATAATATTATATTTTTAAGTGATTTATTTGTTCAACTATTTCAATCGTGATAATGACAGACACAATTGAAAGACAATAGCTGCGCGAACGCCGGCGTTCGCTTGGGGTTTAATGAATTAAAATACCTACTTTATTTTTAAAAGATTACAATTAATTTCAAATTTTTCATTAATGAGGCTGAATAGCTGGCCTGCCGCAGAAAAAAAAAAACAATATGGCGGCAAAGTGGCAATCAGTCGTTGTTTTTTTCGAGTTTCGTTTACATTTCCGTACAACAGAGATTTGTATTAACACGTTATGTTTATCAGATTAAAATAGTGATTTAACGCCTAATTTCATAAGAGAAGAGGCTAAAGCAGGAGTGGATTACCTTTTACCGCCTAAATCAGAAGGAAGATACCTACTTAAAATCATAGGTACGACGACTCAGATTTTACAAACTTTTTATTTTATTTTTAGTTTCCTCGTATTCGTAATGAAAAGCACAGTGTTTACCTCAGGGTAAAAGTAACCCATTTAGTCCCTCGAATTAGCGACCTCGCTCCGCTCGCCCGCCAACTCCTTCTCGGGACGAAATGAGTTACTTTCACCCCTAGTGTAACAATGTACTATTGGCCCATAGTTTCTCAAGCATGCGCAACATGTGACCAGCCTAGCGGCTGCCAAGCTTTAATAGAACTGGGGTAGCTGACAAATTGCTTAGTTTTACAATTTTAGTTTTGAAGTGCAATATTGAGTTCTAATTTCCATCAGTGACTTTGTCTTCCAGGATACTGCCTCCATAGCTCACTCTCATACTATATTATCAATAGTAGACAAATAAACAACCCAAATCAAGCAGGACACACGTCTGGGTCCGCCACAATCATAGCGGGAAGTCCCCTGACTGAGGTATTGCGCCACAGCGTCCTCAGCTTCCACGACACAGGTAATCACGAAACTTGGGGATTTCGGGAAGTACCTATTTCGGTTTCATTCGTAAAAACGCCCGGGTGTCACCATCTTTCAGACCTCCTGGAGGACACTTCCTCCTGCTCTACCCTGGAGCAGAAGAAGCCATTGGATGATTCCAATGACTTCTTCTGCTCCCACCTCAAAAACTGCCGTTGTTGTTGAACTGACAGTGGAAGGTGACGTTGGCGGAGAGATTATACCGCCTACTGTAGCAGCTATACATACCATATCTAGCAGGAGACACGTTGAAGCTTTCGCCGCTGTTGTTGAACTGCCAGAGGAAAGTGACGTCAGCGGGGTCGGCGTGCACCGAGCAGCGCACGCGCAACGCTTCGTCTAGCGCCGCGCCGACCACTTGAGGTGACGTCTCGCCGCACACTGGGGCATCTGTATGTGAAAAAAAATGGAGCTGGTAACTTTGGTATTATTGAGACCTATTGTTGTATTTTAACTGTGGAAAGTGATTTCAGTTTTGGTGTTGTAATTTTAGTGCACGTTACGATAGATTAAAATATTACTAGAGGGAGGTGAATAAGCACAAGAACGGAGAATATTTATAAGATATCAGTATAGGTTATACTGACATTAAATGTACTTTGTGAACTGTAATAATGAAAAATGCTTGAAAATCTGCTCAGTAGTTTTGAGCTTATAGCGAACAGTCTGACAGATAGACAGACGCAGTAAGGGGAATTTGTATAGTATAGTTATTATGAATGTATGTAAGGAAAAATGTAAAGATAACCGTACATAATGTTTATAGTTATTTACATAGCTTTATGAGTATATCCGCTCGAGTATAGATAGCCTTAATACATCCTACAGACAGGCTCTTCTCCATTATCTGCCAAGTGTATCATGTTCACTCGGATCACCGATATAATAAAATGGGGTCATTGACATCCACATCTCTGGGCAATGATCCGACAAGAACGCATAAAAGATCTCATAATGAGTACAAAAAATGTCTCCGACAAAATGTACACAAACATTTTTCTCTCCATGACCAAATTAGGTATCACATTATTAGGCTAGTCTTCGACTTTTGTTATAGTATCGCTCTGATGTTAATATGAAACAAATTCATGTGTATACTCCGCCTTATTTTGTTTTACATTATGTTTAAAGATCGGAATAATGATAAACAGAACATCGGCCGAATATTCGCCGACAAAATATCGTCGACTGGAAAAGGCTCAGACCGGACGTGATGGGTATACTACAATTTGGAAACATTTGCATACTAGGCAAATACCCGGTACATCGTTAACTTTGCTACCCCACAACGGCCTCCTAAATAACAAGCATAAAATATCCATAAATTTAAAAACTCCAACGACCAGTTTTCCTGTCATAAAGCGATAAATATAAATCAAGTGAACAATTATTTCGGCAGTTACGAATTATTTCGTCTTCCCTCTCACGTCGGCAATTAAGTGTCGGCCAGTCGGTGGGGCACGGCGCTGTCGGCTCGGAAGGAAGCTCCTCGATGCGCCAATATAGAATTGTGTAATAAATCACGCAGCGGACGTTGTTGTTGATTTACGTACAACCATGTATAATCTACACATAGGTACCCCTCTAATTATAATGGGATCGTGTGTTTTCCCAGTACGATGAATCCGTTTGCAAAGTTTTGAATTAATTACATTAGCCAAACCGCTTCCAAATCCATACGCTGCTGCTCTTTACAAAATTTAATCTGAAAATGTAAAAATTATTTCACCTTCCGTTATTGAAAGCGAATACGGCGAACCCTCAAATTCAGAACAACGTTTTTGTTATTTAAAATTTATTTAACTTTGGTAATTAGTAAAATTGATTTGAATTCTTCCACAAAACGAAATTTTATTAATCGTTTTCGCTGATTCGTGAAATAAGTCAAAATATCCATTAATATTTCGGATTCGAAAGCAAATCAAATAAGTAGGTACTCAACCATTAAAAGTAATGAACAAAATTGTCCTTTTACTCTCGTAACTTGAAATCACCTTTTTCATGGTAAATCGTAGACGTAGTAACGAGATTTCATTATTCGATAAATCGTTTCTGCAAATCCTTCTCGATTTGTTTCAAGATAATAATTTTATCACATCTGTACAACCACCTATTACGTACTGCTGAAATAAAATGTATGTTGAGGATTTGAATAAAATTTATCGAAACGGAACAAAGCGGCAAATTAAAGTGAAGCCACGAAACAGCATATTGAGGAGGTTCGGTGTGAATCGTAGTAATATTAGACAATAATTTTGATGATTTACGGGCGGTGCCGCCTTCCCTCGTGCCAATTACTATGCGGCCGGTCGGCCACGGAAGGAAGTTGGTACGTCGATCCCGACCGCAATCATTTGAATACTATTCGCAGACACGTCGGTATTTATAGGCCAGTAATTCATACTGTGCTCGGTGACATTTTATGGGATGCCTGTGTGTCCAATGTATATTACCGGGGATTAGGGATATGCAAATGAAGTGTCTAGTGTGTACCCGTTATAATTTGATGTCGCTACCTACCCTCGCGGGTGGCTACTGTTTGTCGTGGGTGAAATTAAAATGTAAATAGCATTAAGCGTCTGACGGGAAAGAATGTTGCTTAGTAAGTAAAGCTCTAATAGCTAATTAAAAGTTAACGTTGTATGCAAACAAGCGGGAAAGAAAAATATAAACAGTAATTTAATTTTAACAGCAAGTCAGAGCCTATGCTTCCGATTCGTTGTTAAAATGTGTTATAACGGGAAAAAATGCTCAAAAAGTTGGACATAAAAAGAAAATTAAGGGATGTTTCCTTATACCCTTTAAGCTAGTAAGTAGTAGCTTAAAGGGGCGCGTGCCCTCAGGCTTAACAAAAAGTACAAAGAGTGTCTGGGAGCGTAAATTCGTATTTGTCGGCCAAAGTCACGGCTCAAACGTAACAAAAAGATAATAAAGTTGAAGATTCTCGCTTGGTGAATTTTTCACAATATTAACTGCAATTTCTTTCGTTCCCAAATAAATGATTTTACAGAATAATAGAATTGAATACAATGAATAATAATAAGTTAAATCGTAAATGCCTTTATGTCTCTGGTGACCTCATGAAGGTGGTTAAGATCTACAGGTCACAAGCAACAACGGCTATTTGTTGTATAAGTTTAAGGGAGAGCTATTGTGCTAGCCGTTTAAGGCACCTCCCTCGCCCACGAAGATTTTTCGTAGCGATACTGTCGCGGGTTTGCATCCATGCAGGATGCAAACGCGCACAGTTTGTCCTCTCTCACACAACCATTCTCAGTCGCGATATAAACGCGATACTGACGCGCTTATATCGCGATTAAGTACCAAAAAATCAAGTTTTATACACAGGATATTTTACTCCACCACCCTCCCTCCGTTTTCTACCTGATGTCCATCACGGTCGCACGTTTGCATCGCTAGTCGTGACTGATCGTGACTGAGCTGCTGTAGCGTGTCAGTAGCGCCGTAGTATCGCTTCTTTAGCGCGTCGCAAATTCGACCAACGCGCATTAGTAGTTCTGCTGTAGCGCGTACACAAAACGCGCGACGTAAATTTTACGTATGTACCAAACATTACAGCCACAACTTTACTTTTCTTAGTTCAGTTAGCATTTTATGTGAAGATGAATCGTTTTGTTAAATAGCATACAATTGTTTTTGACATGAAGTGCTTGAATGAGCTAACGTTCATATTAGTATAAAACGCTATTGTTATATACCTAGCAAAGTCAAAATTATATCTTTTCTTAATACTCACATTGAACTCTCAAAGTGACGACTTTGCTTGAGGTCTCTCCTCTCGCATTAGCCGCTTTACAAGAGTAACTGCCAGCTTCTCTTCTCGTCACCTTCTGCAGCACGAGCGACCGAGTGCTCACGATGATGCCCGAAGTCATGTTCTGACTCACTGGCCTGTCCTGGAGGGTAACCCACAAGTGTTATAAACAGAATACAGAACAATGTAAACCGCTCATACTGAAAGTAGTATGTTCACAATCAGCTAATAAATAGATTTTTTTATATAGAATTACATATAAAGAATTATGTTTGGTTATTTTTTAATATTAATTTCGATAAATCCTTGATGAATCATGATTGCTTCACTAGTGTATTTGTCTATGCGTGGTGTAGATACCAATACCGATGCGCCATCAATGTAGTGCATCAGGGTTATCCGAAAGGGCGCTCGAGCCCCAGTATGAAGGCTAGAAGGAACGGGTTGGGTCTTTTAGTCAGTAAGAGTCTGACACTATCTCCCAAGGGCGGGGGATGTCAATGCACGATTTATTCCACCATTAGAAAAAAATGTAGTGTTTCGAGTCTCATATTATTTGCCTCTAACTATAATATAATCATCATCACTGCGTCGAAAGACGTCACTGTTGGACGTAAGTGTAGCCATAGGGACCGTTCTTGTGCGTCTCACATCCATCGAATTCCCGCGACCCTCGCCAGGTCATCGGTCCAACTTTTGGGAGGCCTTCCAACGCTACGTCTTCTGGTACGTGGTCGCCACTCCAGTACCTTTCGCCCCCATCGACCATCTGTTCTGCATGCAATGTGCCCTGCCCACTGCCACTTAAGTTTGGCGATTCTTTGGGCTATAACTATAATTAGGATAACTAACTTAAAAAACTACCTGTGCATTCAAGTTAAATTTCTGTGCTTAAACTTAATTTTCTAATTGTGGTTAACCTATACAAGGGTGTGTACTATGCCAGTTACATGTTGTAGTTATAAAATATCTTGTAAATAAAACAAAGAATATTTTTTACTATCAAAATTGTCTGCGACTGTGCTGCTACAGTATAATGGAATAAAAAGAATGAACTCGTAAAAAATGTGACCTTACACATTTTTGAGTGCAGAGAACAAAAGTCACAATTCAGTGCACGGTTGGAAGATGTTCCGCATTGCACCATTTAGATCTCTTTTATTTGAGGTTTTGTCTAACTAACTATAAAATAGTTCTGTAAATATAGTTCGTTTTAGTACATTATCAGGAAAATTTAATATATTCTAGGGTCAAAAAAATAACTAGTGATCCTCCACAAATATAAAGAGTAAAAAACCTAAATGTGATATAATATCTACACTAATATTATAAAAAAGGGAAAGTATTTTTTTTGGTTTGTTAGCTCTGAAAGTACTGATCCAATTGCTATATTTTTTTTACCTATATAAAGCTGCTTTATCCCTGACCCTGAGTGACATAGACTATTATATACGCAGATGAAGCCACGAAAAAAGCTAGTATTATATATTACACTAGCTGCTGCTAGCGGTTTTGCCTGTGTGATAGTAGAAAATTATCCCAAACGAACATAAATAGGTACTCGAAGGACCAAAAAGTAAGTAGATAATAGTAATTTATTAGTGCATCAAGTTTCATTGAAATCCATCTATCTGTTCCCTGGCAAAGTAAATACTAGAAATTAAGTTTCGAATTTTGATTAATTTCATCCTTACTAGACGTTACGTCTGTTCAATTTGTTCTTTTTTAATTAATTTATCTCTAAAAAACTGAGAGTACAGTTAGAGTAAAAGTGAGAATTGAACTTGCACACAAAGGTTTTAGATAGACAGAAAGGCAGATAGACGGAAAGATAAAGCAGTAATAATAATATTCCACAACTATCACACAACGCAGTCTAGTCCCAAGCTGAGCAGAGCTTGTGTTATGAGTACTAGACAAACTGATAAATATACTTATATATTTCTATAATACAAATTACAGCCAGGCACAGAAAAAATGATCATACTCATCACACAAACATTTGTCCTGGGTGGGAATCGTACCCACGATCTCCGACATAGCAGTCAGGGCCACTAACTACTAGACCAACAGGCCAGCCATAATAAGGTCTCGTTGGCACCCTTCGCGTATGGAACCCTGTAAAACGACGTGTAGAAAATTCCATATAAATTGCAAATTGTGTTACGTGGATTCTGTTTACGAGCTACGTATTTAACTACCAGCAACAAGGGTCATAAACTGAGTAAACTAACGACTTGTTATTGCAAATCTTAATAGGTTAGCAATACTCTAGAAATAATTACACAGTCCTCTGTTGTTATATACTGTAATTTTCAATTTTCTGCGTTAAAGTTTAAACTGTCAAACCATGTTCTAGACTTTTGCAAGGTACTATAATGGTTCCCTTTTTGATTTCGGATATAATGTCTGCTATTCATCAACCTTCACAGCACTAAAACGCTCTGATACCTTTAAAAAAAAAAAAAAAAAAAAAAAAAAAAAAAAATAGTCATAGTCTAGTGTATTTATTTATTTCATATAATTACAAACATCATTATCACTTCACTTCTACACTCTTCTACACACTTTCCCAAGCTTCGACTCTTTAGGCCCCATTTTATGTTCGAAGTTTGTTTGCTAATATTTTTCTCTTTCGGTTTTTACTTTCTCTTCAGTTCTATCTGAAAAAATAAATTTATTTTATTTAACTTACCCATTATATGGTTTGATACCATTGAGTCATCTTTTTCTCTTTAGGCTAACCTTGGGATACTAAACCAATGGTTAGGCCTCTCTCTTTCTCTCTCTTAGGTGCGGGTGATGACACCTTTATAAATAAGCCCTTATCATCACTCTTAGCCTCTTTGGGCTAACCTTGGGAACTAAAACCAATGGTTAGGCCTCTCTTCTCTCTTTCTCTTATCAGGTGCGGTTGATGACACCTTGTAAATAAATAAGCCTGAATCACTCTTTCTGAGCATCCTAGCTCAAGCTCTTTTCTAATGGGTCTTATACGTGAGCGGATTTACGTCAACTCCTAAAACAAGCCTAAAGACGTATGCAATTAGTATTGCCTTGGAGTAGTGCGTCATTGAATGTGAACCACTAAAACCCCTAACTCTGTTTGTGTGAAGTATGGCTGAGAGGTATGGCAGAGATCTCTGCCATACCTCTGTTTGGGAGGTAATTACTAAAAAACCTCAAAAATTTTTGTAACAGCCAAAATTTTTTTTTCTGGGAAGGGGGAAAATAATAATAATAATAATAATAATAATAATCTGTGGCTCGGCTGTCAAGGTGTGACAGCAAAATTTTTCTCCCTGTAATATTTTTTCGAAATAATTACCAAATTATACAACAAAATGCATATAACAACAGTACGAACAAGGAAAAAAAATACACAAATAGTGTATTATAGCTGATGCAGATCAAATCAGTTTATCGAGGATATTACAACGACTTTAAATGACAACAAAAATGACAATTGACTCTGGGAGCATATAACAACATAAATGCTGACTAGAAGCCGAGCACAGCGACTAAACGCACAGCTAACAACTTCGGGTTCGTCGCTCAGCTCCGCCTCGCAGCCGCCGGGACCAGCGCCAGCCGTGACTCCAGAGATTCCGGTAGCTGCAGTTGCGTCGAGCTCGAGCGACGAATATTTCTCGCCGCCGACGACACCACCACCTGCGCGTCGGCGAGGAAGAGGCCGACCTCCGGCCTGCTTGGGACCTCGAGGCCCTCCGGCCTCTGACAGGGTCCCCGCTGCCGGTGGAAGTGTGCAGCGCATGCGATGGACACAATCCATTAATGAAAATGTCATGCGCTCATACTTTGGGGCTACAGAGGGGGGAATTAACCTGACTGCGTACCGTGGTCGGATGCTCTCTCTGTTTCAGGTGCTTGAACCAGCTGTCAACGTTTCGGCCCAAAGACTATCGGATCAGGTGCGGGTCATCCAGCGTAACCGTATGTTGGATGACGCCGTACTTGATAGACTGCGCCTAGAATCACGGAATGGTCGTGTCTCACCTGTTCCACCACAGGCCGCGGTGCAACGTCAACCCAGTGTTTCACCGCGACCTGACCACGTTGGTGAGGATGATGATGACAGGGCTATATCCGTGAGTACCCAGTGCAATGTACGTTTGAGGAGCGCTTTGGAGGATGCATTCCGGGAGTACCGCTCTATACCCGCAGAGCTTAGACCTCGTCTGCCTCGTTTGCCTATGCATAGAAAAAATAGGGCGTTGGTGTGTGCTCTAGATTCGCAGCTATCAAATTGTTTTGATAGCAGCGAAGACCTTACCGATACCCACTCGATCTTGTATTGTGCGGCTGCAGCGGCGTGTCGTGTAGCTCACGTCAAAATTCCAAATAGTGACAGAGCTACACGACCAGCTAAACCAGCTTGGCAGTGCAGGATCGAGCGTCGTATCGGTGAGGCTAGAGCACTCATCGGCAAACTTATCTGCTTCAGGGAGGGCAACACTCGCCCTAGAGTGATGCGCTTTGTGAGGTGGGCGTTCTCGGGGACAGATATTAGTCCACGAGATTATCTACCCCGTATCACAGAGCGTATCGACTTCCTGAGGCAGAAAGTCTATGCATGGGCAAACCGTATACGACGGTACAAGCGGCGAGTGGAGCGGTACACCCAGAATCGCGCGTTCCAAAGCAACGAAAGGTGGGTTTACAGGGCTTGGGAGCGACCGGACCAAAGTGTGATTGATACGCGCCTACCGGATGATGATGCCATGTATTCATTTTGGCGCAGCATTTGGTCGGTGCCTGTCAATCACACTGAGGGTGATTGGACTCGGGAGGTCGAGCGAGAGTGCGAACTTATACCAGAAATGGGGGCAGTTACCATCAGCCCCCAAGATGTAGCTCGTGCAGTCCGTCCGTTACCAAACTGGAAATCTCCAGGACCGGACGGGCTGCACAACTTTTGGCTTAAATGGTTTAAAAGTTCGCACGCTCGCTTGGCGTCCCAATTCCAATCTACCTAAGAGTCAGGGTCGCTGCCCCAGTTCCTGACGACAGGAATAACCCACCTGCTCCATAAATCGGGTAGTACTGCGGAACCCAAAAATTATAGACCGATTACGTGTTTACCGACGGTCTATAAAGTTCTTACATCCATCCTGAGAGCTAAAATTAATAATCATATTGAGACAAATTCCATCATGTCTGCTTCTCAGAATGGATGTAGGAACGGGTCCCGTGGTACTAAGGAGCTGCTCCTCATTGATGTTGCCATTAGCCAACAGGTTCGTCGTTCTCGAAGAGATCTGTCGACATGCTGGATAGATTATAAGAAGGCCTATGATTCAGTGCCGCATACATGGCTCATGAGGGTGCTAGAGCTATATAAAATTGATGTAACTCTGCGCACCTTTCTGATGTCATGTATGGGGCAGTGGAGGACGGTCCTTCACTATCCAGGGTGTCGACGGGTTTCGGAGAACAGCAAACCGTTAAGGATCGAGCGTGGCATATTCCAGGGTGACAGTTTGAGTCCACTGTGGTTTTGCCTAGCCTTGAACCCTCTCAGCACACTGCTGGAGGGTTCGGGTATAGGCTACCGGTTGAGAAGAGAGGGTCAGGTCATATCTCACCTTCTTTACATGGATGATCTGAAACTTTTTGCTTCCAACAACTTGCAACTGATGGAGCTACTGAAGGTAACTGAAACCTTCAGTAGTGCCATCAGGATGGAATTTGGTTTGGACAAATGTGCAGTCATGCATGTAAAGCGAGGGGAGATTATGGAATCCGTGGGAACCCAACTCTCGGATTCTATACACCTTAGATCCCTCTGCTCAACCGAAACTTACAAGTATTTGGGTATGTCGGAAGCGTTGGGCATCAATGCTGCTGAAGTGAAACAATCGTTGAGGGAGCGCTTCTTTGGCCGCCTGAATAAAGTACTGAAAAGTCTTTTATCAGGCGGGAACAAGGTGCGCGCCTTCAACGGTTGGGTCATGCCGGTTTTGATGTACTCTTTCGGCATACTCAAATGGACTCAGACGGAACTCGACGCCCTGGATAGGAGGGTCCGCACTCTGCTTACCGCAAATCGGATGCATCACCCACGATCATCGGTGATGAGACTGTATATCCCACGGAAGTGTGGGGGTCGTGGCTTCTTAAATACCAAGACCCTGCACAACCGTGAGGTATGCAGTCTCAGGGAATACTTCCTGGAAACCGACGTGGGGATGCACCGAGATGTAGTGGCGGTGGACAAAGGCCTCACCCCGCTCTCCTTGGCCAACGAGAACTGGCGCAAACCTATAGTAATGGATACTAATGAACGCAAGGAAGTATGGAAGGGCAAGGAGCTTCACGGGCGCTTTTACCGGGCCTTACATGGGCCCGATGTAGATCTTTTAGCGTCCGTATCCTGGCTACGCTTTGGTAATCTCTTTGGAGAAACCGAAGGTTTTGTCTTTGCAATTATGGACGAAGTTATGATGACGAACAACTACCGGAAATATATTGTGAAGGACGGTACGGTTGACATCTGTCGGGCATGCCACCGGCCCGGAGAATCAATCCGACACATTATTTCTGGGTGTTCTCATTTAGCTAACGGAGACTATTTGCACAGACACAACCTTGTAGCCAGGATTATCCATCAGCAACTTGCTCTTAAATACAATCTTGTTGAATCAGAAGTACCGTACTATAGGTATGTGCCCGACCCAGTTCTCGAGAATGGCAGCGTCACATTGTATTGGGACCGATCTATCATCACTGACAGGACTATTGTTGCCAATAAGCCTGACATAGTGGTGATAGATCGACTGGAGCGTCGCACAATGATTGTTGATATAGCGGTCCCTCATGACGAGAACCTCGTGAAAGCTGAGAAGGATAAACAAACTAAATATCTTGACTTGGCTCGCGAGGTTGTCGACATGTGGGAAGTGGATAGAGCAATCATTGTGCCGATAGTCGTGACGGCCAATGGCTTAATAGCCAAGAGCCTCGACCAACATCTGCGGAGGCTCTCGTTAGGCAGTTGGATCAAGGGCTTGATCCAGAAGGCAGTACTCCTAGACACGGCGCGTATTGTCCGGAGGTTCCTCTCTCAGGAGCCCTGACCGCCGGTAGCTTGGACCCTGTTCCCGATGCCGGTGGGCTACTATTTTTTATATTTTTAAATGTTTTTTTTAATGTTATTTTTTTAAGAAATATTTAAAAATTTAAAAATTATGTAAATAATAATAAATAAATGGAATAATAATAATAATAATAAAAATAACCTGGCAACACTCTAGTAACAAGTCACATATTTTTCCTATTCCATTTTAAATTTGTAAAAAACGCTCTTTATCCAAAACTGTGAAACAATTTATACTATAAAAGAAGTCTTAATAAATTTACAATAAGAAAACCTATCCAAATCAAGCAAACAAGTAAAATTATCGATGAAAATAGAAGAATAAGAAAAAACACCAAATGACGTCTGTCATAAACGACGTAATCAATCAACAACAAACCGAAAAAATGGAATGAATCGAAAGAAATGTTAACTAGAGCAGCTGCACGACGCGCACGACATCCACCCCCGGGCTCGTCGCTCAGCTCCGCCTCGCCGCCGACGGACCTCGGATCACCAGTGTCACCGGCGGCTGCAGTTGCGTCGAGCTCGAGCGACGAGTATTTCTCCCCACCGACGTCGCCAACACCTGTACGCCGGCCGGGGAGAGGCCGGCCACCGAAGAGCATGGGACCTAGGGGCCAACCGGCCCCGAGCCGGGTCCCCGCTGCCGGTGGTTGTGTGCAGCGCATGAGATGGACTCAGTCAATGAACGAGAACGTCATGCGCGCATATTACGGGTCTACAGAGGGGGGAACTAACCTCACTGCGTACCGTGAAAGGATGCTGTCTCTTTTTCAGGACCTGGAACCAACCGTGAACGTCTCGGCTCAACGATTGTCGGATCAGGTGCGGGTTATCCAACGCAACCACAGGTTGGACGACGCTGCACTTGATCGGCTGCGCTCAGAGATACTGAGCAACCAAATCGTCTCCACATCTACGCAAACACAGACCGCGGCAACGCCGACTACTAACGCAATCCCGCCGCGGTCCGACCATAATAATGATGATGCAGATGATAGGGTTGTCACAGTAAGTAGCCAGTGCAACGAAAGATTGAGGAGCGCACTGGAGGATGCGTTTTGCGAGTACATGTCGACTCCGACTGAGCTTAGGCCCCGTTTGCCACGGTTACCCATGCACAAAAAAAATAGGGCGCTGGTGTGTGCTTTGGACTCGTTACTCAAAAATATCTTTGAGAGTAGCGAGAACCTTGTTGATACGCACTCAATCTTGTATTGTGGGGCTGTTGCGGCATGTCGTTTAGCCAAAATTAAGTTTCCAAATATGGATGGAACTATACGACCGAAGACTGCTGTACCAGCCTGGCAATGCAGGATTGAGAGGCGTATCGATGAGGCCAGGGTACTCATCGGCAAACTACACTGCTTCAGGGAGGGTAATACACGACCACGAGTGATGCGCTTTGTGAGACGGGCGTTTTTGGGGACAGGTATCAGTCCTCAAGGATACATGTCACGTGTCACAGAGCGCATCGACTTCCTGAAGCAGAAAGTTTGTGCATGGGCGAGCCGCATTCGGCGGTATAAGCGGCGAGTTGACCGGTACTCGCAGAATCGCATGTTTCAGAGCGATGAGAGGTGGGTGTACAGAGCTTGGGAGCGGCCTGAACACAGTGTGATTGGCGAGTGCCGCCCGGATGATTTGGCCACGATTACATTCTGGCGAAACATTTGGTCGGTACCTGTCGGTCACACTGAGGGTGGCTGGATGCGTGACGTCGAGCGCGTGTGTGAAGCTATACCAGAAATGGAAAAAGTTACCATCACCCCAGAGGATGTAGCCAAAGCAGTTCGTCCGTTACCGAACTGGAAATCACCGGGACCGGACGGACTGCAAAATTTCTGGCTGAAATGGTATAGCAGCTCACACGCGCCCCTGGCGTCGCAATTCCAGTCAATCTTAGAGTCTGGGTCGCTACCAGAATATCTGACAACTGGCGTTACCCACCTGCTCCATAAGACAGGTAACCCCGTGGATCCCAAGAACTATAGACCAATTACATGTTTGTCAACGGTCTATAAACTTCTTACATCCATCCTGAGAGCAAAAATTAATATACACATAGAAAATAATCATATAATTTCTCCCTCTCAGAATGGATGTAGGAATGGGTCCCGGGGTACTAAGGAGCTACTCCTCATAGACATGGCCATAAGCCAACAGACTCGTCGATCCCGCAAGGATCTGTCGACATGTTGGATAGATTACAAGAAGGCCTATGACTCTGTTCCACATACATGGCTCATGAGGGTGCTGGAGTTATACAAAATAGATGTAACTTTACGCACCTTCCTTGAGTCATGTATGAGGCAATGGAAGACGGTCCTTCGCTATCCAGGATGTCGACCGATCCAGGGGAATGATGAGCCTATCTGGATTAAACGGGGAATATTTCAGGGCGATAGTCTGAGTCCGCTTTGGTTTTGCTTAGCCCTGAATCCTCTTAGCACATTGCTGGAGGATTCAGGACTAGGCTATCGGTTGAGAAGAGGTGGTCAGGTCATATCTCACCTTCTTTACATGGATGATCTGAAACTCTTTGCCCCCAGCAATTTGCAACTGATGGAGCTACTGAAGGTAACTGAAACTTTCAGTAGCGCCATCAGGATGGAATTTGGTGTGGACAAATGTGCAGGCATGCATGTAAAGCGAGGGGAGATTATGGAATCCGAGGGAATTCAACTCACGGATTCCATACACCTTAGACCCCTTTCCTCGACCGAAACTTATAGGTATTTGGGTATGTCAGAAGCCTTGGGCATTAACAATGCTGACATGAAGCAATCGCTGAGGGAGCGCTTCTTTGGCCGCCTGAAGAAGGTATTAAATAGCCTTCTGTCGGGCGGAAATAAGGTGCGCGCCTTCAACGGTTGGGTCATGCCGGTTTTAATGTACTCTTTTGGCATACTCAAATGGACTCAGACCGAACTTGACGCCCTGGATAGGCGAGTCCGTACATTGCTGACGGCAAATCGGATGCATCACCCACGATCCTCGGTGATGAGACTGTACATCCCGCGGAAGTGTGGAGGTCGAGGTTTTTTAAACGCGAAGACCCTGCACAACCGCGAGGTGTGCAGCCTCAGAGAATATTTCCTTAAAACCGATGTGGGTATGCACCGAGATGTGGTCGCAGTGGACAAGGGACTCACCCCGTTATCCATGGCTAAAGAGGACTGGCATAAACCTGTAATAATGACTACTGATAACCGCAAGGAAATATGGAAAGGCAAGGAGCTCCACGGGCGCTTTTTCCGGGCTCTTCACGAGCCTGATGTAGATTTCTTGGCGTCCGTGGCCTGGTTACGTTTCAGTGACCTCTTCGGGGAAACTGAAGGTTTTGTCTTTGCTATTATGGACGAAGTTATCTTAACGAACAACTACCGGAGACATATAATGAAGGACGGGACGGTTGACGTGTGTCGGGCATGCCACCGTCCGGGTGAGTCTATCAGACATATTATCTCTGGTTGTTCTCGTTTGGCTAACGGCGAGTATTTGCACAGACATAATCAAGTAGCCAGGATTATCCACCAGCAACTTGCTTTGAAGTACAACCTAGTGGACTTAGAAGTACCGTATTACAAGTATGTGCCCGACCCAGTTCTCGAAAATGACCATGTCACTTTGTACTGGGATCGGTCTATCATTACTGACCGGACTATTGTAGCCAATAAGCCGGATATAGTGGTGATAGACCGATTAGCGCGCCGTGCAATGATAATCGATATCACCATCCCGCATGACGAGAATCTCGTGAAAGCTGAGAAAGAGAAACAAATGAAATATCTCGACTTAGCACGCGAGGTTGTCGACATGTGGAATGTGGACTCGGCTATCATTGTGCCGATTGTCGTAACTGCCAATGGTCTTATTGCCAAAAGCTTCGACGACCATCTGTCGAAGCTGTCGTTGCGCGGTTGGATCAAGGGCCAGATACAGAAGGCAGTACTCCTCGATACGGCTCGCATTGTGAGGAGGTTCCTGTCTCTGGAGCCCTAACCACCGGTAGCTTGGACCCTGCTCCTGACATCGGTGGACTACTGTTTTTATATTTTTAAATGTTTTTTTTTTTTTAATATATATTTGTTATAAAAAATATTTAAAAATATCAAAATATGTACTTTAAGAAAAATAAAGGAAATAATAATAATAATAATAATATTTATTTCCAAAATAAAAATGGTGACAAAAAAAAACAAGTACATAATTCTTGGTACATAAATGAGGACACAGTAAATAACTACTGGCTCCCAAACTAGGTTTTAAGCCTGTGACTTGGGAGTCAGTTATATTCTCATTGAGATTAGGTACGTACTCAACAATAACTTTGTGTATTCACCAACAAGTTGGCATTTTTTTTTTTTACGCTGTTGTGACAAACTTTGAAATTAAATATTAAAAATAAAAATGGTAAATAATAAACTAAGGAAAAGTCGTTGTGAGTAATGTGGAAGTGTTCGTAAACGTGTGTGTGTTTTGGTGTGTGAGTTGTAATGACGTATGTAAGTGAGTGTTCGAGTGATACCTACTTTAAGTTAGAAGTAATTTTTCTGTTTCGTCGTATGATTGTGTCAAAAGCCACCCTCGCAATGTGCTTTTGCAGTGATGAGAATTCAATTTGCGTATCTGGAGTATTTTATTAACTTTATTGTATAAAAGATAGCTAAGATACGCAAATTGACGTTTAGCAAAGGCTGTATTATGTCTCACCGGAGGAAAAACAATATCAGCGCGACGTTTGGAACTCAAAAGGGGTGGTGCTTGTCGATGTTTTCTCAAAACGCATTGAAATACATACAATCCTCTAACCGATAGTACCTTGCAATCCCTATAAAGTTCAACTGTGGGGTACCTGAAAGGCTTGCAAAACATAACCTTGAGAACAGCTCTTTGAGCTCTCTCTAATTTCAGTAGGTGAGTTTTACAAGCTCCACCCCAGGCCGGTAAGCAATATAGGAAAAGGGACTGGCAAAGTGAAAAGTACACCAACATAAGAGTATCTTGGTCGGCCGATTCTCGAAGTTTTCTGAAGATATATATTAATGTTATTATTTTATACTCACATTATTAATTATTTCTTAATCTTTTCTTATCGTTGTTCACATCCTTTTTATTGTAATTATGTCTTCTGATAGATTATATCATTTAATTCTTGTAAATTTTTGTATTTCATGTCTTGTTTACTTTCTGTATGAGATGACGTTGTCAATATTTAAGTTCTTTTCAACTGAATGTTAGCTATGGTAAACAAAGAGTATGGTAGCTAGCTAGAGAATATTGTATTCATAAGTAAACATGATGAATTAATATAAATTAATCATATGTTTTTAGTTAAGTATTAATTGTTATTATTCTTACATTCATGTTCATAAATATAATTTTTATAATATTTCTTTTGTGAGACAATAATACTGGCTGGTTCTTACATCAAGCTTCACTTTTAAAATGGGAAAAAGAAGGAACACGGAGCCAGATTGTCAGAACTATGATGTGGAGGGGAGCGAACAAAGAAAAGCACCGTGTTGATTGGTAGATTAGAGTACAGTGTTTCTTATATAATGTACTTTGCGGGTTGATTGGAATCCTACTCGTCTCGTGTATATTTGTTGCTGGTGGGTCTACCGCCAGTTGAGGAACCTCCTCCTGCTCCTTGCTGCCGAAGAAACAGAACGTTGTATGTGCTCCGGGCCTCTGGGGACCGTGCCTTGCAGGTCGCATATAAAGAGTCTTCTACTATTACTACTTACATAGTATCAATTCCTATTCCTACTATTGTACTCCAAAGCAGTATGGCTTTTTTTTTTTCGATGGGAAAAATCATCTTATGACAACCCCCGCTCTTGGGCGGAGCGGGAGATAGTGTCAGACTCTTACTGACTAAAAAACCCATCCCGTTCCTTCTAGCCTTCGTACCGGGGCTCGAGCGCCCTTTTGGATAACCCTGGCCCCAGTAGGCTTCGACCCGGCTGGGCCCCTGCTGTTGCTGACAACTCCTTGAGGCGCGCGCCGTCGACGACTTGGGCTTGGTCCGGACGGTTACCGGACGGCCGGACAGCGAGCTACCCATTGCTCACTGTTCGCAAGCCCGCGCCTACGGTGGCTGGAAATCGGGATCGGTATCCCGGCGGCGGCGGCGAGAGCGCCGTTGTCTGATGCGGTCGGCCTCCTCCTTAGCGAGCATTACTGCTTCGCAGAAGTCGGCGACCGCCTGCCACTCCTCCTCGCTCCGGAAAGCAGTATGGCTCAGTTCGGGTATATAGGGATCTATATGAAAGAAAAACAATGCAAACTGTTTTTCTATATGAAAATAGATATAGATCCCTGTAACGTTTACATAACATTGATAAGAAAAGAAAGAGTATACCTACTATGCGTTTCAAATGAGAATAGGATCGATTGCCATGTTGTGACGTCACGTCGCTCGTACTGTCAAATCGAAAATATTTTGGCAAAATTGAAGAACTCAAGTAAAATTGAAGAACTGGATTTTGATTAAAATTTTTCGTTCGCAGTTCGTAAATAAATTAATTTTATCGTAAATAATTAAATTTTAAAAATTTCTTTTCTTGATTTGACAATAAATCATGACGTCACAACATGGCAATCGATTCTATTCTCATTTGAAACGCATTGTACGCATACTGATGGAAAATTTCCATGGGTCCCGTTAATAGGTTAAGTATAAGTTTCTGTTAATTATTTCTCCATTACCCACCACAATTTACGCCAACACATATCCTCTACAGCATATTAGGTACTAACAATTAATAACTAACGATACGGATCCAGGAGACGTAATGCTCCCTTGGGTTGTCGCGCTCATTGTACTTAAAGTATCTACAATACGTTGACTTTTAACCTGTTACATTTTTAAACCGGTCTCTCTTTTGTTCATTGGCTTCTCTATTTCCTCACCTTTAATAATTAAAAAAAATCTAGACTGCAGTCGATTGGCGGCAGATTTAGGCAGTGCTGATACTTGAAGCATGCTTTGAGGAGCCACCGTACTCTTCGCAGGCAAGCATAAATAATCAGCCTTATAATGTTCCCACTGCTGGGACTGAGGTCTCTTCCCTAGGAAAGATAATGGGCTGTAATGCATCAAGCGGGCCCAATGCGAGTTGACGGATGTCACATTTCTCCAAATTTTTGTTTCTAGGACATATCGGCTTCCTCACGATGTTTTTTTTTCACCGTTTTTGAGAACAATAGTGATGAAATACACATAGTAATGAACCTGTAACTCGTAAGTCAGATACTTTACCATTTTTTTTTGGCGGGTTAAAATCATCCAGATGACATCCTCCGCCCTTGGGCGGCGCGGGAGATAGTGTCAAATTCTTACTGCCGAAAAAAACCCACCCCGTCCCTCCTTTACCACTTTGCTACGACTGCTCAAGACAGGCAAGATCTGTGCCATAATTCAGTCTAAAACCTCTACATAATACTGCCAATAATTAATAACTTACGTTATGGAACCAGGAGATGCGATGTTCCCTCGGGTTGGCGCGCACATTGCACTCAAAGTACACGTCGTCGCCTTCCTTGATGTCGTGCGGGTTTAGCGTGCTGCCAAGCGTCAGTGACACCAGGGGACTGTCTGGTGGAAATATTTGTGATATTAGTTGACTATTTTATGTGTATTAAGGGAGGGGATTTATGACTTGGTGAGATGGCACACCTTTATTGGAGAATGTGCAACTAAATTTACACCGTTAAATTTTAATCGTTTTAATCCCGTGGATGGTCGATCCGGTACATGAAACACTATCGATTTGTAAAGATAAAATTAAAAAATAAAGTACCTTTTTTTCAAAACTCGTATTAATTTACGCATGTACGAAATTAATTTCTCTAAAAAAACGTCAGCTGAGCGAGTTCAATGACCTGTAGTTAATAGTCGGCGTTGCGTATAAACACATTGAACTCGCTCAGCTCACGTTTTCTTAAAGAAATTAATTTCGTCGACCCTCCACGGTATTAAAACGTTTAAATTTTAGCGGTGTATATAAGATCCAAATCGATCGAAGAGTTTTTCGAATCGTAAGTTTTTTTTTGTTGCGTAAAAATTCGTCCAGTTTTCAGACTTTTCCTGTGCTTATTCCGTAAGACTATACTTCGTACCATGATTTTAGGTGATCGAGAAGTATGGGTTTTGATTCTCTACCGAAACTCGAACCTTCCTACAATCAAAATATGTGGAGCATAAACGGCGTAATCTTTAGTTTGCATTGACTTCAAAGTTTGTTTTTTTCCCAGCTACTAATCATATAACTACACGTACCTGAGGAAAAGGCTCTTGACAGACGGATAGACGGGAAAGAAAGTGACCCTGTAGGGGTTTCGCTTTTGCCAACTTAGGTACGGAACCTTAAAAATAGTTGGAAATCCAATAGAAGCAGATATTATTCGCAATTAGCTATCATATCGGATTGTCCTATGAGGTATTATTTTACGCCAATTTTCTCAAAGAGAACTTCTTGGAAGTGTATTATTAAGTAAATTATCTTAAGACCGGGCCAAAGGATTATGAGAAATTGAATCAATATTGAACACAAGTAACTACTTTGTTATTAGGTACACGCTAAATACCTATAGTTTGCTTTCCAACGTTGTTAAAGTTGATGATATTAAATTGTTCGTTGCGATACAATTTAATAAAGCGTTCAGTGTTCATGGTTCACGACATATTTAAGTAGTTGAGCAAATAACGTGTTCATAAGCATTACATAAATAGTTAGTTAGAATATGAGCTCCATATAAACATAATATAACCATCTTTATAATGTTCCCACCACTGGGACTCGAGCCTCCTCTCTGGGAGAGAGAAAGGGCGGTAATCCAATACGTGGGCCCAGTGGGGTTTGGTGGATGTCACGTGTCTTCGAATTTCTGGGTCCTCACGATGTTTCCCTTCACCGTTTTGAGAGCAATGGTGGCAAATCTTCAATTACTGCTCTGTTCCTGTGGGTTGTAGCGTTTTTGCGGTTTGGTCATAGCCTTTCTCGATAAAAGGGCTATCCAACACAAAAATATTTTTTCAATTCGATTACTGGTCCGAATTGAAAGGCGTGAGCGCGTTCCAACAACAAACTCTTCAACTTTGTAATATTAAGTATAAATACAGAAAATAAGTAAGTTCCCAGAAATACAATACTTACATACAACATTGAGCTGCAGTTGGTCGTCTATGGACTTGGTAGGCAGGCTGGGGTTGGCAGCCACACACTTGATTATGGCGCCGTTGTCTGCAGGGCTTGGGCTGAACACGAGTGTGCTAACCGACCACGTCTCGTTGGAGTGGTCTGTTACCTACGGAAAATAAAATCATCAGGCTGTTGATATTAAACGGGTAACAGTTGAAAACTAGCGTTCCAACCAAGGTGACCTTGGTATGTGTGTTTGGTTTATGTTGCGGCTACATGGATGAAAACCACGCGCCAACACGTTCGTTGGTTGAGAAAACGCGACTCCCAAACAAATGCGTTCGTTAAAGGTCATAGATTACAACTACAGTCTACATGGATTGAGACCTGGCTAAGGTCACCTTGGTTAGGATGTTGGTTTGCAACCATATGGTCATCCCTTTATTACCTACCTACAAAGTAAATACATTCGTCAAGTTCATCACATCTTCAAGCATTTTATATTCTGATCTTTCTAATCACAGATGGTTAGAAAACTTCAATCTAAAGGCTCTAAAGACCGATGTAGCTGACTATTACTGTCACGGTAGTAATAAATAGAATGCAGCTATTACTAAAAGTCTAATGCACATTTCTGAAATAATTTCATACATATCTTTTTGGACTCAATTTTATTCTCTCTGTCCTGGTAATTTGCCGTACATATAAACCAGTAAAATTGATTCGAATATTTCTTAATTTGCAATATTGTACACGTGTATACTGTACGCTGCGCGTTCGGATTAATCAAAAATGGTCCAAACCATAATCTTGTTTGAATAAAAAAATCAATGCGGATGTTATTAAACCCGAACATATCGATACAAACACGAACGAAGCTGCAATTAACCCGAATATTGTGCTTTAATTAAACGTTATTGGATTCTCAACGACGAACCAAAACTCATTTGTCGTTCACACTTTCTAAATAACATTCCTGGACTTGAATCAGACTTGCATACAACACGATATTTCAGCTGAGCTCGGTAAAAAAAAGTCACAAATAGACTATTTGAAACTGTGGCATTTCTGTACCTAAGCTATTGTATAAGCCGGCACGGTCGCCGCGCAATTAGTCGGGCGCTAAATCAAAGTCCATCAATGACCGAATCCGACTATAAAACGCGACAATCGATTTAAAAGCCACAGTGCGTGCTTAGCTTCAGAATGGAAGTTAATTGAGGGATTACCTACCACGCTTCGCTCAAATAAGACCGCTGGATGTTCAACAAATTACAAGTAACTGTACGTTTTGTGGCTAGCGAATTTTTACTACTATTCACTGATGAAAGATTAACGTTTTAAAACTCATAAAATTTCGTCTTTATAATACTAGGTGCTGCCAAAGCGAAGGCCCGCGTGATTTTAGCAAATTGTACAACTAGAATCCAATTTTTTAGTAGTACAAAAACTTAAAACTAGTGTTAGTAATACAATTGCTGTCCCCCTGTCTGACCCATGAATTGAGGTGTGATGTGAGAATTAATACAACGATTCATGTACAGGCAATCCACTCTACTGGCTATCATACAAACGATGTTGCGACTAGCCCGCATTCTGCTTAGCATTGACGCGCATCGCTTGCGCGGAACAGCGTCAAAGCAATCGAGGCAAGGGATCATAATATTCTCAGGATAAAAAGTATCATATATGCTATTCCAAGACATAGTAAACTCGTGTACCAAGTTTCATCACAATCCGTTCAGCTATAAAAGCATGAAGAAGTAACAAACACACACATAAAATTATATGTCTTTTATAGTGCTGTGCCTAAAGTACGATAATGTAAATATATCATCATTATCATCATTTCACCCGAAAGACGTCTACTGTTGGACATAGGCCTCCCCAAAGTGTCGCCATAATGACTGGTCTTGTGCGTCTTGCTATTTATTTATCTTTTTAGGTTATGACTTTCTATGTCCTATACTGTTCAAATTATTCGATGAAGACTATTTCTCGTTTATAAATAGGAACATGTTACTTAAATTCAGTGAGTGCGACCACGGCAGGGCTTATAAAAGAGATCACGTACAGACAGCCCAAAGACACATTTTCAGAAGAAACGGATTGACCAACTCAAATAGAAGGTTCTACTCACTACAAAGCGACTTTGTGTGAATAGAAACAAATTAATACAAAGTGGCCCGTATAGCTTTTTGAAAAGACAAAATTGACTTTATCATATCAGCTGAAAAACGTCCAGTGTTGGACATAGTCTTCCCCCAATTGACGCTAGAACAATCGGTCCAGTGTGTCTCAAATCCATTAGATTCCCACTTAATATTTGTCTATTAAACCTAAAAAATATGTGATTTAGCAAAAAAAAAATGCATGCTATTCCCTATTTTTAAGTCTTGTAACAACCGAGTGAGCCAGGAGCGGGTTGCTAGTATATCATGATTTATTGTAAATCGCATGTTGTAGCGTAAAACAAACATAATTTAAAAAAAAAATATTACCTCGCATTACAAATTACTCTTATACCATGGGTGCTTATACAAACATGTAAACTCAAATACACAAGACACCCATATATATAACAACGATGTATATATAGGCCATACGAATACTTGTTCCGTGAGGAAATCGAACCCGCGTCATGCAGCGTAGTAGTCGATCGCTCAACTACTGCGCCAACCATGCCGTCTTATATTAAAAGACGTTCATGTAATATACTCGTAATATATTTATTTTTTATATGTTAATACCTTAAACGGTTTAATTAGCTCCAAAGCCTTCTAAAGGCTTGGCAAACTGAGACCCGACATTTACTTAGATCTCAACGCTATTTTAAGAAGAGCGTTGACACTGCGCATTAAGTCAGAAATAGTATTCGATTCGGTAGTAGCAAGTCGCAGACTGTTTGCCTAACAAGGCCAGGCTGTTATTCAATTTAATGGGCTCTTCGTTTGAAATAACCATATTTCGGCAATAGTTTAGACGCTACAATTCATATTAAATATGAAGGTTTCTATGTAGTTTAACCTCAATTTAATTTAGTCTTTACCCTATTCAAGGAGCCGTGAGACAAACGGTAAAAAATTAAAAACATGAGTGAAACTTTTTTTTAGGTGGAAAATCATCCGTGACATCGCGCGTGAAACACTACGCGCCGTCAACAATTTAGGCTCGGTCCGGACGGTTACTAAACGGTCAGACGGCGAGCTACTCATTGCTCGCTGTCCGAAAGCCCGCGCCTACGGTGGCCAAAAGTCGGGATTACGATCTTAGCGGCTTTGGCGTAAGGGCCGTACACTCGCGCGTGCGCATACGACCACCTCCTTTTCTAGCATTACTGCTAGGTACGCAAAAGGAGGCGACCGCTTGCCACTCCTCCTTGCGAGTAAACCTGGACCAAGCAACGCTTGCACTTTACTTCACCGAAGAAATCGTGCAAATAAATCGCCAATGCATTCAACTGAAAAGAAAACTATCATTAATGTATTCAAACACGTCGAAGAAACTTGGCCGAAGTTACCTACATTGTTTTCTTTGTTTATATTTTGTCTCAAGTCCAGACGAATAGGGTATAGATATTACGCATTTACCTAAATGAGTTCTGAGAAAAAGCCTGAATTCAATACACAACCTTATCATGTTGTATGGAGGAAAAAGTCATTAGGGGAATCAAAAGCCTGGAGCCTGATATGACATCTAGTCTTGCCCCTCGGGTATCATATTTATTTATCAGCTAGTAGGCTGTAGAAATCAGAAAGCCTATTCTCGTACAGAAAAAAAACGTTAAAATTGTGGTTAAACTTCAAGTCTTAATTTTAATTTCAATCAATGTCAAATTATAGATATTTTTGACAAATTGCGAGGTTAGAAAATATTGAGTTTGAATAAAACTAGGCAGATGATAGCACAATGTAAACAGCTAGGCATATGATGACAATCATCATTTAACAAGCTAGGCACACCCTGAAAGCATGTAAAAAGCTATGGCATACTATTATGATGACATCATGTATAAAAACTGGCCAAGTGCGCTTCGAACCTCGGGTATTCAGGGTTCTACACAATAGCGGACAGAGTTCCGGTGAGATCTCATAGCCAAAAGCGACAGGAACTGTCGCAACCCAGTGCTGGGTACGCTATAATCGAGGCGGTAAATCCCCTCTTTAAGGAGTGGCTGAAGCGGCAACACGGCGTCTTCACTTTTCGCATTACGCCGGTTCTCACTGGACTTGGCAAGTTTGGAAGGTTTCAGCATCGGATTCAGGCGGAAGAAACGCCCGGGTGTCAACATTGTGTTTACCGCCCGGAGGACACGGCGGAGCACATGGTTGAGATGTGCCCTAATTGGACAAAGCACCGCAGTGTCCTCGTGGAGGCAATCGATGGCAACGACCTATCGTGCCGGGCCCTGATTCAGGTTATGGCCCAGAACGAGAAGGAATGGCAGGCGGTCACCTCCTTACGCGAAGCAGTAATGCTAACGAAGGAAGAGGCTGCACGCGTGAGGGAACGAAAGTCCACACGCCCCAGCCGCCAAAATTCCGACCCCGACTACCAGCCATGGTAGACGTGGGCTTGCGGACGTCGAGCGATCGCCGTCCGGCCGTCAGTTGGAAGCAAACCGTAGGGGCCTGGCTGAGCCGATGCTCGCTAGCTAGGACCGCGGAGAATTTCTGAAAAGAAAACCCGTAGTCCTAGAACGCAAAGGGCAATTGAAGGACACAGGTGTGGTTTTAATCAGTAAAAATCTGACAAGCCCTCTCGCTCCATCCACAGTGGAAGAAGTCATTGGATGATTTCTGCCTTTTAAAAAAAAAAGGGTTCTATACTAAATATCATACAATCTTGAAAATGGTATTTGGTGCGAATTTCTACACCAAATACAATGTTCAAGATTGTGGATAATGTTGAAAAAAAATCTAAAATATTATTATTAGCTAATGAAATATTCACAATAGGTAAACTACTACACTTACCATAGTCCTATCGAAACTTCTGTTATCCTTATACCAGGTTATGTGTGCAGGAGGTCGACTTCCTTCAGACACGCATCGAAGAGTCGCTGCGGTAGCCGACAGGAGTTGTTGGGGTCGGTTCAGCAGGGATACCGATAGTGGAACCACTGGTGGAAGAAACACGATGGATATAGTAATGTAGTTAATAAAGATATGGACTAACAAGGGAGCAGATTGATGAATGCAGTCATTATATTATAGAAACCTGCTTTTATCAGTGGCTACACCCGCGTGAGGGTAGAAAATTATTCTAAGGGATCATACTCCTGAGATAAAAGGTATAATATGTCATGGTTTACCCATGTGCCAAAGTTCATACAAACTCGTACCTACAGCCTACAGCCTACAGCCTGGCCTGTTGGTTTAGTGGTTAGTGACCCTGACTGTGTGTGTGTTTGTGTGATGAGCATAATCATTTGTTCTGTGTCTGGATGTAATTTATCTATAATATGTATGTATGTATGTAGAAATATATAAGTATGTTTATCAGTTGTCAAGTACCCATAACACAAACTCTGCTTAGCTTGAGATTAGACGGCGTTGTGGAATATTATTATTATTATTGTTATAGACATACACATCCAATTCCTTACATACAAATTCTTGTCTTTATAATATTAACTAGCTGCTACCAGGCTTCACCTGCGTGAAAGTAGAAAATTGTCCCAGGGGAACATACTCCCAGGATAAAACAACATCCTATACATTATATACTACTCGAAGACATTAGATAACATCAGTATCTGCTCGGTTTTACTATTAGGTAAAATTCTGGCTAAGTGCGAGTTGAGCTCGCATATGAAGGATTCCTGGTTCCATACTACAATGTTAAAATCGAGCAAATAACGCAAAAAGACAAGTCTCTTGTATGGAGACCCTCTTTAATTTTAACTTCTTAGCGTGTCGATGTTAATTTTTTTTTGTCTTGCCTGACCCTGCATTTGGGCACGGCAATGCTGTCTATTGACTCTATCATTTTAACTTAATTTTATTTAGACGGATGAACAGCTTTGCTTCCCGTTGGCACAGTGAATTGTACTTAAAGCCAAAAAATAAATACATTCGCAGTTTCATAATATATCTTCTAAGTTTATTTATTTATTCATTATACACTTTATTGTAGTTACATACAAACATACGAAAGAAAAACTTATATCTAAAACCCGTACTATGGGCGGCCTTATCGCATTTGTTTAATAAATGAATGTAGTGATTTGCATTATTTAAAAGGTTCCAACCTTTTTACTGTTTAAAAAAGGTTTCAAGATTCATCTGTTTAACTCGCCACATTGTTAGTCTACAGCCTATATGTCTAGACCAAAACAAATTCATTTAAATTACAGTATGGTTTGAACAAAATAAATTAATAAAGTATATTAAGCTCAATAAATAACTAAAAGTAGGTGTACCTATAGAATGTTTTGAATTAATCATTTTGCCATACACGTGTACCAAAAGGAAGGACCATTTTATTTTGTATAAATACTGTTCTAAAACTAATAACGGTTTTAAATGTGAATTTCTGTCAAATAAGTTTCCGAATTGGTTTTTGTTCGTTCGTGCCTAACGAAATGAATACGAAATTTATATAGAAACAATTAGTTTTAAAAAAGTTAAGACAAGGAAGGTTTCAAATTCCTTTGAAGCTCTTCTAGGCCTTTTAAAGGTAGTTGAAGGAAAGTCATACAATAGTACTAGAATGTAAACTCGTTGACATTTGTATCCTCTCCGTCCTCCTAACCGTAGCACAGAATTGGTCACTTACTGAAGCAAGTCCTAACAAAAGATTTTCCACGGAGCAATAGAGTGCAGCATAATTAATGTAATCATAAGACCATGTTATGTTCCATAACATAGGCTGACATCAACTTAAAAACACTTGTGTGTGGGCTGATTACGAGGCCGCGTCGCAAGAATGCTCTTAAAGTGAAGAAGAAAGGGAAGGTCTTTGTCCCAAAAAAAGTTAATCTAATTTTTTTTTCTTTCGTTCTTTATTTCTTTTTTTATTCTTTCATCCCTTCATTATTTCTTTCAACAATAGAATACATAGAGACTACTAAAAATAACACACTCTTCTAGCTGCTATGATGGCTCCTTTTCTGTAATAACCTACACGCACAGCGCTTTTCTGGATTTTTCAAAAAGAAAATCAAAGAGCATTTCCTTTCATAACTGAGCTAATATTAGTATAATTGGAATTTACATATGTAAGTATACCTATGTAATTTTTTTATAATTATTTAAGGCTCGGTTACGTAAGTTTCTATTGTACACTGGATCCTACCTTCGAATGTGATCTCTTTCTGTTACTCAAAGGGGAAAAACTCATTGTTGATTTAAGCTTATAGACATGAAGTGTCATATCATTGTGTAGTTTGTTATTTTTTAGTAAAAAATAAAGATCAAGACATAAAAAGAAAAGGGATCTTGATATGAATCTTTACAAGCGGTCATTTTTTTTTTTCAAAAGTACCTTTTAACTAATTAATTGAAGTACTACACCAAACTTGAAAGAAATAAAGAAAACAGTGATTTATTCGCACAAAATAACGCCATCTTATCAGGGGTTTATAATCTCGCTGTCCGGCCGTCCGGTAACTGTCCGGACCAAGCTCAAGTCGTCGACGGCGCGCACTGTTCCCGCGCGCCTCAAGGAGTTGTCAGCAACAGCAGGGACCCAGCCGGGTCGAAGCCTACTGGGGCCAGGGTTATCCGAAAGGGCGCTCGAGCCCCGGTATGAAGGTTAGAAGGAACGGGGTGGGTCTTTTAGTCAGTAAGAGTCTGACACTATCTCCCGCTCCGCCCAAGGGCGGGGGATGTCAATGCATGATTTTTCCCACCATAAAAAAGGGGTTTATAATCATAATAATTATTATGATTGTTAACGAGTGTTGTGTGTGTTGTATATTCACGGAACAGAAAAAAACATGATAAGTATAGGGAAAATATGCTTCACATCCACGCTCAACAAACCCGATCTGTTAATGCATTACTTTTGTTTGCAGATTTATAGCTTTTTACTTTTCTCAAGAAAAGGCACAATCGTGAACAAAAGTAACATCTTATCTTATATTTTCATCTCCGTTCGTCTACGTTCGTTGTTTTCCTGTTCGGATCGAGTGGAAATTCAGCAAACGACAAGTCACTGTAGATTTATTAGTAACATCGGTTTCTTCGAACGAAACAATAAAAGAGTTACGTTAGAGCGATTGGGTTTCAGGACCAGAGCTTTTTTTTTTAAGTAAAATCGTTGGATTGGACTAAAACATCAACAGTTGTATATTGAGTATTTCTTTCACCCATTTCTCATTTCAAAACATCAGTTCAAAATTAACCAAACCTAATAAGGTCAAAGGTCTTTCCCCAAGTAAACCTTGATGAGGTGTGCAAGACTTCTTTATAAAGTGTAGGAGGTAGACTACAAGCCAAAATAGTCTTATTATATAAAAGGAAAGATGATTGACACTCAAAAGCCCACACAAAATCACTAAAGAAATATTATATAATTACGTAATTGGCCTTTTTTTGCATTTTGTACGTGGGCACTAAGAAGACAGGTATGTTCTTGAAGAGATATAGAAATGTTAGATCATAAGTGCCAGTAAATTGGTAGATAGTGAATCTTATATTTTAGATGCAAGTTGTATAAAAAGATACGGCAGTCATCATCGAGAGTTTGAATTTGAGAGATCGTAGTGAAAGGATTAGTCAGCTAGACTCTGCGTTACCGAGTGCTAGCTGTCCAGGGTGCGCCAGACGTTTAGAATCGCTGTGCGATATTTTAACGCCGCTCGGGGAGGCTACTTTCATGCAGGTTAGCCGCTGTAAAAACAATCTGGCCAAATGGGGTTTCCTTGACACAACACTAACACAGTGCCTATGTGGAGCCTCCCTACAAGAGATGCGCCACCTGCTATGCTGCCCATCCTGCGTAACGACCTGCAGTTTTCAGGATCTATACGAGGCCAACAATAGAGCTGTACATGTTGCCAAATATTGGTCAGAAAAAGTATAGTTTGAGAGTATCTACACGAAAAGAAGATCATCTTCCTAACCTTATTCCATATTCCTTGAGGTCGGCGCAACATGCTTTTGTCTTCCATACTATCCTGCCAATAGTCATATTGACGTTCATGTAAGAAAAGATCATCTCAGACACCAATCTGCATGGTTCATATAAAATGATAATTACATATTTGTTCTTCTTCTTCCTGCCCTTGTCCCATCTTATTTGGGGTCGGCGCAACACGTTTTTTTTTTCATTCTACCCTGTCACTCGTCATACTATCACTAACTTCCTTTTCTTTCATATCGCTCTTCACGCAATCCATCCATCTTTTCTTTGGCCTCCCTCTCCCTCTCCACCCATCCACATGTATACTTATAACTGTTTTAGTAACATGCATTTCATCCCTCTTTACATAAACATACCAAGATAAACTATTCCTCTTCAACTTGTCAGTCACTGGCGCCACTTTCAAACTTCCTCTAATATACTCATTTCTCACTTTATGCAATCTCGTCACACCACACATCCATCTCAACATTCTCATCTCCAATACATGCAATCTTTTTTCATCCGTCTTTTCACAGCCCAACATTCTGATCCATACAGTATGACCGGTCTTATCACGGACTTGTAGATTTTACCCTTCAACTTGAGGGGCATCCGTGGGTCATAAGTTGTTCCAGTGACCTGTCGCCATTTTATCCATCCTGAATTGATCCGATGTGTTATGTCTCGGTCTACCTCACCATCTCCTTGGATAATGAACTTTAAAAAAAACTTTGAGCCCTGGATTTTTATCGTAGTTTCTTTTCAGGGTAGTCAGTTAGGAAACACCAGCTTCATCTAGTTTAAAATGACAAAAAGTGACACACAAAAGACACTACTAACTGGTTTGAATTTGTAAATATAGGTATTGTAAATAGTTAAATTTTAATGATTAATTTTATATTAATGTAATTATTGTGTTTTATTAATTAAATTCAATTTTCGAGGCAATTTTTTTTTTTAATTCATGAATTATATTAGGTAATACGTTGATGTAAATTATTGTGTTATGTGTTGTGTTTATTTAATGATATGGGTGTAACTTACCTGAGTAAAGATGATGATGATTATTGTTATTATTATTTACCATTTATCAAAATCTCAATGAAATAAACTGATATCTTACAGTTCAACTCAAGCCTGACGATTTTCTCCTGGGGCGGCACTAAGTTCGTGTTCGATGCTCTGCACTTGAACGTCGTGTTTAGGTCTTCTCTCTTCAAATGCTGCAACTCCAAGCGGTTGACGATGACGTGAGTGTCCGTCTTGACTCCTATGTACTGAGAAGCTGGTGTCCCATCTATCCACCAGGATACTGTTGGTTCGGGACGACCTGGTAAACAAAACTAGAGCTACATAAATTATGATTTTATGAGAAAGTAGGAATCAGGAGTTGGATGACTCGTAAATCTACCTTGTAATTCAAACTACGTTTTATAATGCCTTTTGCGTCGCTATAACAAATGTCTGCTAAATTATTTTGGTGAAAGCGAGAGAGACAGAAGGAGTTGAATGACTCGTCTTCTTCTGTTAATCTGCCTTATTATTCAGACCACGTTTAGTAATGCCATTTGCATCGCCAAAAAAAATGTCTCACAAATTATTTTGGTGGAAGCAAATCAATAGTTAGGTGTGTTTATTTACTAGTTTATTTGATATTATATCACGAATGGTTAAAATTGCCTTAACTATTTGTATTTGTGCTAGGTAAAATTATTATTGGTAAAAACAACTTTTACTTGCAAGAATTGCTCAAGAACACTTCTGACCAGTTCTTTATATAACCGTTATATTTGGAACAATAAATACGTATTTTTGGAACAATAAAATAAACGAGTTT
This sequence comes from Mythimna albipuncta, assembly GCA_929112965.1. Taxonomy (NCBI): domain Eukaryota; kingdom Metazoa; phylum Arthropoda; class Insecta; order Lepidoptera; family Noctuidae; genus Mythimna; species Mythimna albipuncta. Next base: position 11,877,396 of record OV815977.1, on the reverse strand, counting down.
TACTTTAATAACGGTTGTAATCGAATCGAAGGCAGTCATAGCCGGTAAATACAAAATAAACAGTAGATATTGACAGCAACATATAGAGAAAAAAATGTTTTACACATGAAAAAACATGTGCCATTGCTCTCAAAACGGTGAAAGAACAATGGGCCCGTGTGGTGGATGATCCATTCTCTCTCATGGAGAGAAGGCCTGAGTCCCAGCAGTGGGATAACAATAAGGTTGATAATGCTAGTGCTAAACTAATGTTTTTTTTTTAAGGAAGTGAACTAAAAATTTTATATTTTCGGTATAACATATACCCAAATTATTGCTTGAACCTATAATTTGATTTAATTAGATTTTCCTAAATGTTATACTCGATAAATCCCTACATATTCTCTCACCAATGTTACTTGTTTACAAAGGCAAAGTTGTTTATTTAACTGCTACAAAGATATAACACGTTTTCTTGTTTATACTACTAAACAAAATCAATTTAGAATAGAAACATGCCGGATATTACTAAAGTTTCAGATAACAAAGTATTACTGGCTTATCTTTCCTAGAAAATCACCCACGTTGTTAAAAAAGAAGGAAACAAAAGGTTGATTAGAAATAAGTTAAAAAAGTCATTTTGTTTTTTTTTTAATTGTACTTTTTAGATTATTTTATATACTTACGGTAGGCATTTTTTTAAGATTCAGGTTATTTTATTATTTATCAATCAATTATAAACATCTAAATTAATTTATATTATAGTTTTATAAGTGTATACGCAAACTAAAAATATTGACACAGGTATAAAAACATATATTCAGCCGAACATAGAACCTCCTCATTTTCGAAGTCGGTTATAAATAAGTCATTGGGCATCAAAAAAATCATTCACATCGATATTGATGTGAAAAAAGTGCCGAACGCTGGTCACGTTTTTTGTATTTAGAAACACTTCAATTTAAAATGTTTGCAATAAAACCATCGACAGCGTAAAATAATTTTCAAAGCTAGCAACACCAACAGTCCAACAGGTTATAAAAACTGCCCATTTTTCAGTCACATAATTAAGTATGAGCGTGATAACAGGGTCAAAGCCTAAACTCCCCCTGTCCGGGCCGCTGCATCATCACAATTGGTGGGCGCACGGCTGAAGATAATCCGCTGCGAGCACTGGCTCGAAGCCAGGCCGCCATACTGCGGACTTTTCAATGAACCCATTCGAATGGAATATCTCTTCCAATGTTTCCATAAAAGAAATCAAGCAATAGAAAAAAATTGAGCTCCCCCACTGTTCAATATTTTTGCGACGCTTTAAGTTAAATGGCGGACTGAGTTAAGCTGTTTTTTTTTTAATTTGAGTTTTGAAACTGTACGAGTTGATAGAATAAAATTAGTTTTTGTGTCTAATTGGATTAATAATAACAATATCATTTAAAAATAGGTATATATGTACTAGTTGACTTGTCAGACGTTGTTCTGCCATATAAATTATCAAAGAAAACAATGGGAGGAGAGTCAAAAGAAGCCTACAACGCACTAAAAACACAAAAGAAAAAACATAAAAATCGGTCAAGCTGTTTTGAAGGGGCTCGATAACAAACACTGAGATACGAGATTTATGTAATATCAATAAAATTTTACTAGATTCGAAAAATTATAAGTATGTACCGCAAACTATAAACAATTAGGATATTATTCAGACCATATTTCTGTGGGTTGACATTTGAAAGAGCATTCGATGAAATAACCAATATGTGTAAAAATGGTACGGCGGATATGAACAAATATAATTCTATGTACACGTACATATTGCGATATTAAACTTTTGAGCGGTGAACCGAGCTTTGTAGAATGTCAATACGTGGTTCATAATAGTGTTCAGTTTTACGTAAAACGTAGGTGTTTTGTATAAAAGTAATATTTTTTGAGAGATAGGATCCTTCTTTTAAGGTATTTACTAATACAGAAAATTAGTAATATTTAAAACAAAAATTTACTATCTCTTACAGTTTCCAGAACAACTAAAATCTAGCAGCCTGTTTTGATCTTATTACATGAACGGGAGTTTATTTATTGTGAAAACTATTATAGAATCATTTAATTTCATTTGACAGACTTGTTGGTCTAGTGGTTAGTAGCCCTAACTGCTATGCCGGAGGTCGTGGGTTCGATCCCCACCCAGGACAAATGATTATGTGATGAGCATGATCATTTGTTCTGGGTCTGGATGAAATTTATCTATTATATGTATGTATTTAGAAATATATAAGTAAGTTTATCAGTTGTCTAGTACTCATAACACAAGCTCTGCTTAGCTTGGGACTTGACGACGTTGTGTGATAGTTGTGAAATATTATTATTGTATTATATTTGATAGATTAATTCCAAAGTCTACTTACCGCCCCGAACTTCGCAGACCAGCACCAATGCTGCTCCTTCCTCCAAAGGCCCCACCACGCCTGACACATCCGCGCCAGACTTGTCGTACAGCAGCATTTGATGAGGCGGCACTACGACAAACACACCAATATAATAAGATTCTATACAAACACCCTCTCCCATAATCTTCATCATAATATCAATACGGGAATGAAAACTGAGGGCGTGATCGTTCACGATATGACGGGAGCGTCAGATTTGATTATTATATTTGACGCCATTAATGAACACCCTCCGTTCTCAATGGTAATTGGATATTTTATGATGTTATGAATATGCCTGATTATCTAAGTAAGAGAGTTCTTTGTGTGAGCAGTCCCTTTGCTAACAAAAGGCTCCTTGCAAATTACCTCTCGGCGCGAGCAGACTAATGGATTTCAATGGAGTTGCATATATGCGATGTAGGCTTACTTTTAAATGCTTTGTTCTGCGCAAAAGAAATTTACTTCCCTCATCTCCTTTGCCTACTTCTTTCGTCGCCTTGAATAGGGTAATTTCTTTGAAAAGCTCAACGGTAGTTTGCTCGGCATTTTATAGTCCATGTTTATATTTTTATACTCCTCGCCTGGTAATATTTCTTAAGAATACGGTTACGTTGGCCATTGAATAAGCTGATTAGAGCAATTATAGAGGAAGTGCCGCAATACCCGGCAAGGTTATTATATAATATTGATGTGAGAACCATGTGAAATGCCAATAATACACATCGATACGGATTCTGGAATCGGTAAATAACATTGTTAAAACACAGCACTGCGCAATATTAATTATAATAGCATTCACCGAAGAATGAATACAAAGTGATCGTAACTCATTTTATAATTTAGTGAATCATTTCCCGTCTAAGGTTTTAATAAGCAAATAAAGGGGATCAGTACGGCGGGCTGATAACGTTCAGACAATTTGATCTATTCAAATCTAATTTCCTTTTAAATTTAACCTGTCTCCTGCAGATTTTATCTGTGTCATCGTCGGCGTTCATCGTTTTTATCGCGCGGCAGCTGAGCAACCTCGCCGATCCCGAGTCGACAGTTGATAATTAAAATGTCTGCGCGATGTCATCACTTGGCGACCGGCAACCGCGCTGCTGCCGCGACTCATCGTAATGACTAAATTGATTCCCAGTCGTCGCCTCATAAAATTTTCATTTAAAACTTAGTTGATTTTTTATTTTAACGAGGTTTTCTAGTCTTGTGTCATTTGAAATCGCTGTTCAGATGATAATAATCTTTTGTGAGTTTAATTTATATAAAAGGACTAGCTTTTTCCAGCGGTTTCGCCCGCATCAAAGTAGGTTTCTACATACAAATTTTGGATCCGTATTTCGTCCGTTTAGGGGTGGATTTTAAAAAGTACTGTTTAGCCTACGACATAAAAGGAAATTTCATGAAAAATGTCATGCTTCTAGTACCAGTAATTTTGGCTATACGTTGATATGTCAGTCAGTCAGTTTCTCCTTTTATTTTTATAATATAGGCTAGACCACCAACAGCAATAGTGTGTCATACCATTAATGGTGTCCTGACATGTCCGCTCTGTGATCGGAGTTTTTCGGCCAAGGTTGGATATGCAAGTTAGATAAGGGCACATAACAGATCTGAGCTCACAACCACCATGAAGAGCCAAGGAATGCGGTCGCTGTGGCCGAAATCGGCTAGATGGCATCATCATCATAGAAACTGACTGTTTGACATATCAACGCAAAGCCAAAGCTACAGAGACTAAGAATGTGAAATCTTATACTAAGGTTACTTGTGACGTTGGCGAGCGCTAAGAAAGGATTTTTGGAAATTCAACTTGAAAGATGGTGAAAAGGGGCAATTTGGTTTGTATGCCAAATTTCATTTCGTGTGCCAATATACTTGAAACATAGCACAAATCGTAATAAATAACGAAGGTTGTCACTATATATTTTTCAAAATTATCCCTAAATAGAACAATGTAGTCAGGGCTTTTAAAGATTGAATGAAGGATATTTACTGGATTGCCTAATTTTCCAACTTGGTATCAATTCTAATAACAAAAACCAGTAATAAAGGCTGGCTTTATTCGTTTTTCAAAGCTACTCTTAAATCAAATACGGTTTAAGGGGCGTTAAAATTAGTTCTTTGGCAAATAAAGTTGCTCACAAAGCGCTAGTGTTGACAAACTAATTCATTAAAATTTATTCCAAATAATAAAATTAACATTTAAAGGTTTACCTCGAATCAACAGCCAAAGGGATGGTTTGAGTGTACGATATAAAAAAGACAAGTTTAGTCTAGACTGATTTAATTTTGTTTTTCAAAAGTTTTACCTGAAACTAAACAGTTACTTTGATCTACTGTTTTTGTTTCGCATTAATTCTATTTATTTGTTAGGTTTCATTAAGTGGTTTGTTTGCTTAACTTGTCTTAGTTCTTTTTATCTGCACGTGTCTAAAATGTTTTCAAGTACAGTTAAATGGGGTGAATAGATACTCAGGGGTGAAAAGCAAACGGTATTTCCACATTATTTCAAGATTAAAAAAAAAATCTAAATTAACCTTTTGAATGTCTTATGTTACACAGTTCGACATAAGCAATTGTCATTCTATTGTGTCTCTAATTACGGCATTCAATGAGTTAATTTATTAATGAACTAGTGGCCCGTCCCGGCTTCGCACGGGCAATAAATATAGCCTATGTTACTCAGGGTGAATGTAGCTTTCCAATGGTCTAAGATTTTTGAAATCGGCACAGTTGTTCTATTCACCCCTGAGTTCCTATTTACCCCATTCTACGGTAACTTACCTATTACTGTAAGTCTAATTTGGAAGTTTCTTGTTGGTGAGTTTTTGAAGTCTACTCTACATCTGTAGACGCCTTCGTCGTCTAGTTGCACGGAGCTGAGCGTGAGGGCGGCTGGTCGGGCGACTGTTGCGAAGTATGCGCGAGGACCGAAGGCTCCCGGGTCCGACCACTGTAGTGCCTTGTTGAACGACCGACCACGGACGTCAAAACTGAAACAAATACAAGAATTACCTAGAATGTTCTGTTTACTTTGAAATGTTTTGATGGTGTTTCGGTTGAGCCCAGTTAGTTTTATTACAAAATGGATTTCCTTTCTTACATATTATAAAAGAAAATTTCCCACCGCGTCTGTCTGTATGAACTCCTAAACGATATTTTCATGATTTAATCAATATTCATCCGAGTGATTCAGGAGGAAGATTTAAGTGCATTACATATACAGAAAAACTGAGAACTTCAATGATATCTAACACCCATGCAAAGTTGCAGTGGATCGCAAGTTTCCGGTAGTTTCCTTCGAGTGCCGATTGTACATACATCTGTACAATTTAAAGACATTGAAAAAAAACTTAATTTTCGTTTTGTACAGTACACGTTTGTACGAAATTTTTTGGCCGAAAATTTTGATTTCTAGATTTTTGTTTACCAAGAAAAAGTGTTTTTTTTTTTGGCGGTTTAAGTAAAAGCGGAAATTTTCCAGGTCATAAACCCCCTGGCGCTCGAGGGGTTAAAAATAAGGTATTTTTTAAATACCGATTTAAAATAAATCAACGATAAGTATACCTTATTAGACCCAATCAGATATAAAAGATGTTATACAAAACCCAGGTACAATCAGATCTAATAAAATCACGTCGCTCGACGAATCTAATGAAAGCGCGTAAATTGCCGCATGGTCCGCGTCGGAATTTATTTTCCTTAAAAAACTGTCAAATTCTAGAATAAAAGAACGGCCGAACACGGTGAAGTTTTTCAATTTCCGGACAGACTACATTTTCTCTATCTACGAACCTCCATCCTAATTTATAAAGCAAGAAGCTTTGAGAGAAATGATTATGATCGCACACCCTGGTTTGCTCAGGTAAATTTAACAATTTTAGCACGCATTTTATGACGGTATTATCTGTACCAAGTATTCCTTTCGCCCGGCTGCTGATATAAAATAGCAATTATAAACAATTGTATGGATATAATGGGGATTTTATCTACATAGAACCCTTACCATGACGTAATAAAATGTCAGTCGTGCAAGCGAGAAAGAGGGATGGAGTTATATATACCCTATATACAGGTTGTAAGGGAAAACCCTCCACAAACTTTATAGGCTCGCTCAGTAGACGAAACTGAACAACCTTCCACCAACCAAGACGTTTTCAGGAAACGAAAAAAAAATATCTGCCTCTCCATACTACATTTTATAGCCAAACTGCATCTCATAACAATTTTAATAAGCCCTAATCTTGTCATTGTTTTATTACAGACTTTTTGTGCCTATATTCCTGGTAAAGCAGGAGAAAAAATTCATTAGTTTAACTGCTATAAGATTAAACCAAATTTGAGGAGTTCCCCCTATTCCCCATAGATCAGTGCATAAAAAACACAACTAATTTTAAATTTCAAATGTCGTCTTTTTAATAGGAAAAATCGGAACCCTTATGGGATCTCTTTGTTGTGTGTCTGTCTGTTGTCAAGACCCTTTATCTTAGGAAAGCGTAGAGTTATCGAGTGGTAAAGAGTTGAAATTAAAACCAAATACCCTCTGGTCCCTTGAAGGTGTAAAAAAAATTAAACTTCTAAGTTAACGAATAAAAAATACACATGATTTTATGTCACAAAAAAACATATATTTCGACACTCTCAAAGGAATTAAAATTCATACTTCCCGTTGACCCAGAACCCTGGGATTTGGCATAAAGCAAGGTCTTATAGCACAAATATAAATCTGAAAAAACTAAATTTGTTGTTACTTATGTTACAAAAAAATATAAAACATTTTTTTCGATTCGAAAAAATTTTCAAGACCTTATTCGGGAGTTCAACTATTTTATTGTAAGTTTGTAGTACGGAACCCTCGGTGCGCGAGTCCGACTCGCACTAGCTCAACTTTTTGAATATGGAAAAATAGAATCCTTCAAAAAGTCTGACGCGCCATTTGCCACGTATATCCAAAACAGGTTAAATATACCTAAGTGACAAGAGCTAGCTCACAGTTTAAGGACATTGATGGAAAGTCCTCGGACCTCCATCGTCAAGTGTGATTTCCTTAACGAGGCGCCATGACATCTTAAGTGTGTTTCGCTGTACGTTGTAGGTGTGTTCCCAACGTTAATTGGATTGGTCGTGCTCGGCTTCCGCTCATCCGTTTAAGGTAGCGAACGGTTCATTAGGCCCAACTTTATGCTATTAATTAAATACGTATTCACAAAGTTTTTGTAAGGCACTGCCCAACTGGAATTACGTCGACTGCCGGTTTCTCAGACTCTATTAACTTAGAGGATTGGCTTGACATACTAAGTCAAATACTGAGCTCTAATTTTCAGGGTTCCGTGCACAAATGGTAAAACGGGACTCTATTACTAAGACTCCGCTGTTCGTCCGTCTGTCTGTTTGTTTTCTGTCACCAAGCTGTATTTCATGAACTGTGATAGCTGGACAGTTAAAAATTTCATAGACGATGTACTTTTATTTCCACTACAGTAAAAAATACTAATTACAGACTAAAATAAATATTTAAGTGGACCACTTAACTCTTTGAATGCCGTAATTAGAGATTGAGAGAGAGAGACAATTGCTTATGTCGAACTGTGTAACATAAGACATTCAAAAGGTTAAATATTTGGCTTTGCTTGACGTACTAATTCAAAAACTGAGCTCTAATTTTTAAGGTTCCGTACCCAAAGCCTAAAACGGGACTGTATTACTAAGATTTCCCCGTCCGTTCGTCAGTCACAGTTAAAATGTTCACATAATTATGATGTATTTCTGTTTCCACAACAAAAAAAAAAATACGAGTAACAGAATAAAATAAATATTTAAGTGGGGGGCTTTCATACAACAAACGTGATTTTTTCCATTCTTTTCTACAGATGGTATGAAAGCCTTCATGCGCACTTGCCCAGTTTTGTTTCTTTTTACATTGGAAAAAGTGTTCCTTACTTTTACTAACCAAACCCATCATCCTCTACCCCTCATTTCCCCTCCTATCCTCCCTATGTTTCTTTCCTCCTATGTTTTGTCATTTGCCTTTGTATTCAAGGGTCACGGTCACTCTTCCAAACGTACCCGTGGCTCTAGCAGGCATAGGGCCTGTTAGGCGCTATAAGTTTGGCTGACATATCTATGAGGCTCGTGAGGCACACACTAGGAGCCATCGACTCGGCCTTAATTCATTAAACCCCAAGCAAACGCCAGCGTTCGCTCTCTCATTGTCTTTCTATTGTGTCTCTAATTACAGTATTTGAAATGTTAATTCTTATCGGTGGGCCAAACTGCGAGCTACCCATAGCTCGTCGTCCGCAAGCTTGCGCTTACAGTGCGGCGGCCGGAAATCGCCCTGGGACAACTGATACTTCGGATGTGTCCTGCAGCAAAGGATCGGTCACTTGGGGACCGTTTCCTTCTGCTTCTCGCTCCAGACCATGGCCTAAACCAAGAGGCGCGAGATCGCCACCGCCGATCGCGATTGCGATTCAAAGAGAATACGGTGACAAACTCTTTACATTTAATTTTAGTTTTAGAAACAACGAGTTATTGAAACTTTGATATGAAATGAGTTGAAACGGTAGTGAAACTTTAAGAAACAGTTTTGGAAAACTAAATAAAGAGATCATAATTGGCTAGACCCTAACAACTATAGTCTGACTAAAAAGTCAAACGAATTGTACATTTTTAAACGAATTAAAAAATCTGTTTTATATTACATACAATACTTCTTATAAGATTCTATTAGTAAATAATAATCAACCTCTTTGCAGCTTTGATTGTTCAACCAGTGTTGACTATATCAGCTCCCCTAGCCAAGTTACACACGTATCGAGTCCGTTACGTTCTCCAATCGGTAACGCTTCGGTATCAGCAATTTTAGAAAACGATAAGTTGGTAGCCATGTTGACGCACCTGCGTCGGCCGCTCGTTCTAAAATGTAGCGTTTGTTTATTAAAGGATGTAGCGTTAAACGTTGTAGAAATTCATTCTATAATTTTGAACGATGTGAACTTGGCTACAAATTTTCTATTCGTTTGTTCCGACAACGCGACTTTACGTTGAGATGACGTCATTCCTATATGTTTCATCACTTTTCTACAGCGTTAACGATTGCAGAATAACAACTTGGCTAAGCGTGCAGATTCCAAGAATTTTATTATTTGATTAGATAACCCAAGATTTTGCCTATTTATACAGACTCTACGACTATGATTTTATTGGAGTTTAGCTCTTAAATTATTTACTTAATATACGTGTATTTGGGACTAAAACCTGTTTAGCTAGCAAAATTTTGAAGTAATTATTAGTTTTACCTCTGAACACTCCATTACTCGCGGAAGTAGCAAGGATGAAGGTTATATAAGTAAAACCACTTTACATGTTGTAGGTATATAATTTTGTATTCAGTACTTTAAGAAATAATTTCAAATAATACACATCGCGAACCTAGTCACCGCACAGAAAATCTTAACATCGCGATCTAGAACAATCGACGCTCATCTAACAGCGCCATCTTTTGGTCAAAAAATTAACAATATTTCCAACAACCTCAATAAACAATCGCTTGATTAATACCGATAGTGTGAGCGAGTGAGGTAGACCGAGAACCTAGTTTAGAGGCGTGCAATTAGGGAGACCTTTGTCCAGCGTCCTTTGTACTGGACCGATGTAGACGGTGGTGATTGATGTGTCTATGTCATCGGTGTGATGTACAGAATACACATGTTACACTAGATCAGGGGTCTCCAAGCTTTGAAGCCTTAGGACCTTGATTTTGGCACTATGTTCCAAAGGCAAAAAGAGTTTTAATTTTTCTGCCCTGTAAGCCTAGCTAAGTTACGATCGTTTTGTATCGAATCTCTTTCTACAATCGATAACACCTCGCGTAAGTACCATTTATACCCTAAAACTAAAAGATGTAGCGATGCTTCTACTTCATTTTGAATGATGTGAACTTTGCTACGAATTTAGTTGAGGTGATGTCATTCCTATAAATTTTATTATGTTTCTACTAGCGTTAACGATTGTAAATTATCAACTTGGCTAAGCCTGATGAACTTAATAATTGGTACAAGTAAAATTATTCCACAAATACAAACTATTATCGGTGGAATTTTTATTTATTTGGTTAAAGGGCTTTGTCGCATAGCGACCACATCGCCCAGTACACAATTAACTACTGCTAGTCTATACTAATATACTATATACTCGTACTACAATATTAAAAAGAGATACATAAATTTTGCTTTTTTTTTTGTTTGTAGGAGGTAATCTCTGAAAGTACTGGTTCGATTGCTACATTTTTTTCATCGATTGAAAGCTGCTTTATTCCGGAGTGACATAGACTATTATTTTATGTACGCAGGGAAAGCCACGGGCAAAAGCTAGTTATTAATATGCTTAGATACTTAAGTTACGTTATCTGCGTCATCACATCTATCGTCAAGTACCTTGCAAGTAAATAAAACCGAGTAATTATCATTCTACGTTTTCTACTCAAACTTGAGACTGCAATAGTACTAGCAATAATAAAACATTAACTGTCGCAGGCCAGATTTATGGCTCTGGTGGGCCAGATCTGGCCCGCGGGCCATATTTGACCCGCAGGCCGTAGTTTGGTGACCCCTGTACCACATGATCACAATATTTTTTAAATAAGTATGTTGCATGAAGACATGCATCAGCCATGTTAAAATAACTGGTACATTGTGTATGAAATAAAATCCTAGAAGTTTTATTTACACACAATATTTGTGTGTGTAAAGAAATGTAGTTTCTTTGGGAAAGTTATTTGAAATCATGAGTACAATCGCGTGTATAATTATCGGTCACTAATTTCCAGTCATCCTATATAAAGCAGGTTTTTTTGAAGTGAAAACTTCTTTAGCGGCGTTGAGCACTTTTTCTGTAATGGGTATAAAATCTTAAACTCTTAAACTCAGGACACGTAACCTGATTGAAAAAGCGTAAGACGGATGGAGAGTATTTAAGGTAAAATAATTGTAATAGTTTTAAAGTGTTAAATTTTTAATGTAATATAAATTGTCATGTTTGTGTACGATAGCGCAATAAATGAATATTGTATTCTACCACATAAATGATAGTACTTTTATACTGATAAAGCAATTGGTGCCGGCACTCCCGGAGTGCAACCCGTCTTTTTTTTTTAGGTGGGATCGTCCAATAACTTAATCTATATTGGACGACTAGCTTCCGCCAGCGGCTTCGCCCGTACACATAAAATATAGCCTATGTCACTCAGGAATAAAGTAGCTTTCTATCGGTGAAAGAATTTTAGCAATCGGACCAGAACTTCCAGAGATTACCTTCTACAAACAAAAAAAAAACAAACTTTACCTTACCACAGGTTTTTAAAAAGTAAACCCATGTCCCCAGTAGGTTTTGGCCCTGCTGATATAAAGCAGAGTATATAATAGGGTAAACAGAGTTTGATTAGATGTTTGAAAATAATATTTAGGTTTCTCAAATAATGTCGGGTTCAGAATGACGATTAAGGATTTAAAACGATACCATTTTTTGTGATATCATGTAGCATTTGAAAGTAAAGGGTTCGAGGAGAAAATTCCAAACGTGCAAACAGCAAGAAAAATCTAAAATTTCCACTTTTGAAGTTTTTTATTAAAAGTTTTTAATACAGAAACGTTACTTACCTAAATGAAAAGATATGAAGTAAACACAAGTATCTACAAATAACAAGGTGAGGTACGGTATGGACAGCTTCTTCGCAAGATAGCGAATTAACTTAAAAGCCCATGCATAACTTATTATCCCGGAAAAATTCTGTAACGAATCGAAATTTTAACTTTTAGCTTATTTAAGTGAAGCGGCAGCTACAGCCGAGAATATTCCGTACGTAATTTGTATTATAACTTATGTTTTTTTTTTTTTGAAATTGTTGTTATATTTGTAAAAAGATGTCCATCGTATTTTTAAATGCCGCAGCTTTTTTAAAAGGTTTTTTTTTTTAATCTGCCTCTCATGCATAAGATTGCGGGTCTGAAACTGAGCAAGTATCATTATGAGTTTTTCAATTCATAATATAATAACAATAATATTCCACAACTATCACACAACGCTATCTAGTCCCAAGCTAAGCAGAGCTTGTGTTATGAGTACTAGCCAACTGATAAACATACTTATATATTTCTAAATACATACATACACACAGACAAAGAACAAATGATTATGCTCATCACACAAACATTTGTTCTGAGTGGGAATCGAACCCAAAACCTGCGGCAAAGCAGTTAGGGCCACCAACCACTAGACCAACGGGTCTGTCAAATGTGATGGAAAAACAGACATACACAGTAATACATACAAGCTTTATAATATTAGTGTGATGTGATTAGGAAAAGGTCAATGACTGCTACTGCCATTTTATTAACCAAAGTAAAAAAAAAAATACTATTGATTCGCTTGTTTTGCAATCCTTATTAATTAATGGATCACTGAAAAACTAAGCATTGTGTGCTATGTTCTTAAAGCCATTATGAATGCTTTCATATAAATTAATAATGTTCAGCTTACATTTCATTTGAAACTAATAAGCTAAGAAAAGCTGGAATATTTTTTTTTTTATTTTCCTACATGTTTTCTGATATTAATTAGTCATCATTGTCTAATTTCTATGCTTTAATTTTTTTCTTAATAAACTTTGCTCTACACTAGGAATTATTCCTGCATCATGGGTGGGTTCACACACATACAGACACCCAGACGGGGAACCTATATCTGTAGGTCATACAAATATTTGTTCCATGCAATAATCAAACCTACAACATGCAGCGCAAAAGCCAAACGCACAACCACTGCGCCAACCGCGTATTACTATTGTAGATAAGATACATGAGACAATGGCATTACGTGGCTAACATCTGAGCTTTGTTATTGTGATAAAACTAATGAGTATAAAAATATAATTTCTTTGAAAAAGTTCTTTCTGTTGCTATCACAAAGGAATAAACATACACATACATATGTTATGTAAACTGATAAAGACCCTGTACCTTTAACGTTTTTTTTTTACTTTTACCCGTAAGTACCGTCGCTTATTCTACTTAGGTAACAATCATAAAAGTAGAATTCCAGTTGGCAAATTTAATACTAGTGTATTTTTAGTCTGTGATTTTCTAACTGGAATTTTCTCAAAAGCCGCATAGAGTCTCACTTTATACTTCGTTGATAGTAATCGGTTTTCCGCGTATTTATTATAACTTAAGAGACTTCTACATAACTAGTGCCTTGTGGGTGTAATACCTTTCGGTACCTATTAGGAATTACCTGTAGATATTACACCCAGAAGTCACCCCTTCTGAAGTATTCAGTCTAAAATGTCAAACAACTTGCGAATTTTAATAGTTTTTATGATTTAAGTAGAGGTACTTCATTTTTGTTAACATTTATGAGGGATAATACTCTTAAATAACGTCACATGGTCCAGCGTATTCCGTTTATGGTAAACAAATCTGATGAAGCGAAAGATATATAACTTTCGTCGAACTACCCAAGTCGTCTGACTTTTGAGACAAACTATATATTGTTATAATAATAATATTCCACAACAACACAACGCCATCTAGTTTCAAACTAAGAAGAGCTTGTGCTATGAGTACTAGATAACTAAGAAACTTGCTTACATATTTTTAAATACATACATAGATAAACTTCGTCTAGACACAGAACAAATAATTGTGCTCATCACACAAACATTGATCTTGGGTGGGAATCGAACCCGTGACCTCTGGCTTATCAGTCAGGGCCACTAATCACTAGACAAACAAACTAATCATCGTGATATGTTTTATGTGGTACTAAGAAAAAAGACATAATCCAAAATAAGTAAGCATATCAACACTTGAAAGGCAAAAATCACTAAGGGACATTGATTATACTTTACATGAGAGTGATTTCAAGTTTTTTTAATTATTGTTAGTTATAAAAATTGGATTTAGATACTATTACAATGATGTTAATAATTATCTAATTCCGACTAATTCTTAATAATTAAACAAAAATAAAATCTAAATATGTTTATTTTAAAACATTCTCCTGTAATGTCTACTTAATGTCGCTTAGTAATTTTTGCCTTTGAAGCGTTGATATGTACGTACTCAAAAATAAAATACCATACCTATAAATAGGTTTCCCTCCACTCTTCCGGAACCACAGCACCATATAGACCCTGTCCTCATTAGTGTCGGGTGTGACGTCACAAGGCAGCGACGCCGTGCGCCCCAGCACCGCGTCCACATCCACCGTTGACACTGCAACAAAGGAATACAGGACCTCAGTACGTTAGGTAGCTTGTCAAGCACAATGTCAAATGTCTGTAAGATGCACGGTTTGCATGCGTCCTTGTTTACAATAGACATGTTCTGTTAGTGCTACAATAACAGTACCAGTAACCTGTCTCCTTGAGAAGACAGCTGTAAGACGACTTATACGTATATCAGTACCTATCTTGTTACAAAGTCTGCCGTATCTAAATGTCTTGTATGTGTTTGATGGTAATATCCTGCGGTATCGAAATACACCGCTAAATTTTAATCGTTTTAATCCCGTGGAGGGTCGATCCGGTAGATGAAACACTATCGATTTGTAAAGATAAAAATTAAAAAATAAACCATAAGTACCTTTTTCTCAAAACTCGTATTAATTTACGCATGTACGAAATTAATTTCTATAAGGAAACGTCAGCTGAGCGAGTTCAATGACCTGTAGTTAATAGTCGGCGTTGCGTACACGCTACCTAGGGGATGCACGTACGGGATATTCAGGAGTGGCGACAGCGGAATGACGCAGCATTGATACGTCTCCCATAAAGTGAACTGATGACTTGATGAAAGTCAATATTTTTTGCTATTATTCAATTACTTTGGTGTTTACAGTAACTATACAAATCTATTATTATTGGTTATAGTTTTGACAGTGAAGTTTTTGAGTTGTTTAGGAAAGCTTTTTGTCTTAAATAAATGTTATAATTGCCAAATCAAATTAAGTTTTAAAAATACAGGGAAAAAGAAAGAGACGAAAATTAACTTCTATAAAATGTAATTTCGGAAATTCTAAACAATTGGAACGAAGCCTTATGGTATAGAAAGATTAAGGCAGTGTAGTATTTTTTTATTTACCATCAGCTTAAATATTCCGTCATTGTGGCGTCGTCCAGTTCATTTTACGAATTACAAAGGGATGACAGGGGCTAGGACAGCCATTTGCATTTAGAAATAATCCCAAAAAGGGCGTTGAAATAAAATTTATTACACCCTTGATAAAAAATAACTCGGAACATAAGACAGTTTCACCGGTTTATAATAAAATAAGGAAGCAAAAACTGAAGAGAGGAATCCCGAGTGTAATACATTTATTCATTACGAAAGTAGGTAATGTTAATGCTGAGTCGGTTCGTTTGATATTTTTGTCGTGTTCCGTACAATAAGAGTCCTCGCTCACGGCCCTCAAAAAAACGCTAGAAGCGGCCACAAAAAAAAGGTATGAGCGGCCGCAAAAAACAGCTGAAGCGCGCAACACCTGGAGAAGCTTGAAACCGCTTCAAGCGGTTTTTGTTCGGCACCGCTGCACACGAGCCACAAAAAAAGGCCGCCTCAAAAAGAAGCTTGAAGCGGCGTTTTTTGTGGCCCGTGTGCGCGGACAGTTAGAGCGGAATTTAGAGGAGACACAGACAAGTTTTTCATTAAATTTTGAAAATAGAATACCAACAGAACAGTTATAGGGACAGAGCTGTACAACATTGTTTTTACTCTATGTGAAACCTGAATATAGTTCGTTGAATCCTCTTTGAAACCAACCAGTTATTTAATAATTTATAAATAATCACTAGGTAATATATATACAAACTTAAAATAATAATATGTACAAACGATTAAAAAAGGCTAAAAAATTCACAGGGCATCAAAAAATTCGTCCACATCGATGTCAATAGGAAAAGTGCCCAGAACGCTGGCAGCATTGCCACGCTGGATGGCAATGCTGATTCGTTGACTGAAGAAGAGTTCAGCCCTCTGGTCACGCGAAGAGTCGACCAACTGTTTGCTGATATCCCGGACAACTCGATGAGCGCTCGGACCCCATGGCCCTAGAGTTTCAACCCCAAACGGCTCAAACACATAACTTCCAATGAGGTTATTATATTTACGCCGTTTGAGGTTTTCTGCACCTGCAGCAGCCGCCCCAGCACAGCCCGCCGTACTCAGAAGATGGGATGGCGCAAGGGTGTCGACACATGTTGCATCCCACACCAAAGGCCTACCCAATTTCCAAGGCATTATAGTCATCCCATCTGGCCTCTTCCCATCGTCACGTGCCAAGCCATTAGGTTCTAAAACAGCTGGCACCCCGGCGGTGACAAGAGCTCGACGGATGATGTCATTAATACTGGCATGCCGTGCTATCCGGCCAGCGCTTCTGCTGCAAGATAGGCTATGGTGTCCGAGGCGGTCGACTGCTTCGCCACACTGACATCGATGTGGAGCTCCACTAGGAGCACCTAGACGCAGGCATGTAGCGATCCGGAAGGTGGTGTCACTTAGCAAAGTACCTATGTTAGGTGACGGTAAAGCCTGTAGCCAAAGGCCCGACTCCCATTCACCCACAGCCAGTAGGCGAGCGCGCTCAGCAGTATTGGTGGACGTATTAATGAGATTATTCCGTACCAACCTGCAGAGCGGCTCATCCCACTGTCTCTGGGAAGATGGATTTTCGGGCAACGCCTTGTCCGGGCAAGTGATTTTCCAGGCGCTTACTGCATCGGCCAAGCACGGCACCTCACAGCTAACCAGTGATGGAGTCAAAATTCTTTTGGTCAACTGTTGAGTGCTGTGGACCGAAGACAGGAACGCCGGTAGGCTTACACTAGAAATTTTGCGGATGCCGAGCCCACCAAAACGAATGGGTAGCGTGGCTTGTAGCCACGCTCGGTCATCCATGGCCACATTTAAAATGGAAGTCAGAGTATACCAAATTGCCTGATCAATTTTGTCCAAGAGATGTGGCTGCTTCCTGCTTCGATGTGGACGAATTTTTTGATGCCCTGTGAATTTTTTAGCCTTTTTTAATCGTTTGTACATATTATTATTTTAAGTTTGTATATATATTACCTAGTGATTATTTATAAATTATTAAATTTCTTTGATCATAATAAATAATAATCGAATAAAAAAACTGTCATACACCAGTTATTATATTATATTTTTCTTTAATGGAAACTCCGTTTCCAATAAAGTAATACATTTCTGTTTTCGAAACTGGGTTCATAGAGGGTAGGATCTTCTTTCGAAACTCTTCGAATAGTCACTGAATCGATTTCAATAACTTCTACACCATGATTTTTTTCCTAATAATATTTAAAAAATGTCACAAGTTGGACACCACTTACACCACCGACACTAAAAACAACACAGGTCACGACACTTCACAGCGGGCATTAATCGCCAGCGCACAGCTGAGTGTGGGAGCAAAACCACCTCTCAATCGCCTGGATTGCCCGGTGACTATGGATTTCAAGTAACATAACAAGCTTGTAATTTAACAAGCAACTTTGAAATTTTTCATGATACAGTTGTTTTGTACATAGATTCTATACATGAAAATATTAGACAAGTGTTATGAGTTTCACATACCTATACTAAAATTAATGTTGTATTGTGTATAGCTCGATCTCTCTGTCACGTTCGCATGCTTGACATTTCAACACGGCATGGTAAAGCCCCTTAGGCCCTAACCTGAACTCATAACGCGATCCAATTGACAACTGAAACTGAGCTGTTAAAATGATGGACCTATGTTTATGGGTGTATAGCTGTATAGCGACATCTATGACGTCATATGGAAACTTTACAACAAAATTCAGCATCGCGCAATTAGATTTTTCCACGCAATTCCAGCATATACAACAGCCCGAAATTACTTCTCGGGCAGTCACCTAGACCTGACATAATACTCGTCTCGTCGGAGGATCGTTTTCAACTGAGGTATGCGGGACTTGCAATCTGTTCCGCAAACCTTTAAAGCAGTACCTCTCTTTCTCGCTCGTTTGCTTGCCATTTTAAGACATCATAGTAGCCTATGTTTAGTCTAAGGTAGGCGCCAAGTACAGGCCATTGACCCTCCTACATTTATTGACATTCTTAATTTCAAAAACAGAATTAAAGACATAAAACTGTCTTGAATTGACATCTATCGTGATCTTTTCTGAAAAACAGTTTATTGATAGTTTTTCGGGTTTTTGTGTTTCGGGATATTGAAGGTATTAGGAAAAGGTCAATGTACCTTATTTTAAGTTTATCTGGCATCTGGTATAGTTAAACTTTAAGGATGAGTTAAAGAAGCACTTGACTGACGCGTATTTTTGCTTGGCAGCTACACAAACTTTATAACTATCTGGACTTGCGCGAAAAGTGCTTATAAAGCTGATTTCTCTTGAAAGACTTGTTAGAATAAAGTTATCATGCTTTTACGTTATAATGATGCGTGAGTGCAATGGATTATATTGCTGCTTTATATAAAACAGAATTTAAAATAGCATATATGAAGACCATAGTGCCGTAACTTTGTTGGCACATTATTGTATAAAATGAAGGGAAATGGCACTGATAACCGTAATACAGGTATTGCCTAGCTCAGTTACAGAAGCTACTTTCAATGTCCTCAAATTATCTTGCCTAACTGTAGTATGAAGCTTTTTTGAAAACTAATTATTCTCTTTATTTTCCATTTTAACATATTAAATACATTATTAAATATTTCTTAAGAATAGAAATTAAATTTAAAAAAAACATTTTAAAATATAAAGAACAGTATGTATTTATTATTATTATATGTGAAGACCGTAACTAAACCTCAGTAGGTTTATACATGGTTAAATGGGTTGTGTGTAGAACGGGGCACTGCAACAAAAGCAAGGTAGGAACAGGGGTTTTAGTCAGTAAAACTCTGGCACACCCTCATGTTCAGCCCAAGAGCAGGAGATGTCATTAGATGATTTCCTACCTAAAATAAAATAAAAAGTAGGTTTATAGTTGTGGAATTGTTCTAAAGAGTTACCATGGCCTTGAAACGCAAAAGGTAACTGAATGAATACTGGTGGGATTTGAGGATTTTCTCCTTTTTTTCTTATCCAGGAAAAAAAAAAAATATGACTATAGTACAAGTAAAGACCAAATCATCATTTACAAATGAACTGTGCATACAGCTAACTGTCCCCGCACACGGGCCATAAAAAACGCCGCTTCAAGCTTCTTTTTGAGGCGGCCTTTTTTTGTAGTTCGTGTGCGGCAGTGTCGCCACAAAAAAACGCTTGAAACGGCTTCAAGCTTCTCCGGACACAAGAAGTCGCGCGCTTCAGCTGTTTTTTACGGCTGCTTCTAGATTTTTTTTGTGGCCTCCTCTACCGTTTTTTTGTGGCGGAGTTATTTTGAGGCCCGTGTGCGGGGACATTATGGAGTGGAATTCCCTGCCGGAGTCTATGTTACCTGATAGCTACATCCTGGGGACCTTTAAGTCAAGAGTGAATATGTTTTTTCTAGGTAAGCGCGCTCTATCGTCAACCGCATCGTCGCTTTCCATCAGGTGAGATAGCGGTCAAATACGAGCCTATAAACAATAAAAAAAAATCTAACTAACAAAAGTAACAAACTTTTGCCTTTATAATATTAGCCAGATGATTAATCGAGTGGTACGCTAGCTAATTTGATATTTATCTACAGCTGATCTCATTGGTTTTGTAGTTCGCTAAGTCAAAGTATTATTCTGTTTTTATATTGTAAAGAATTTCTCAGTAGCAGGACAAAGTATATTCCTGTACCAACTGGCAAAATACTGTACCAACTCTTATCTCTACTTATCTCTTTGACGAATACAGTCTTAATGTAATGTTACTCATACTAGAGCAACTCGAAAATTAACCAAAAAAAAAAAACAAAAGACGCACCACAATTTATGACAAAGTAAGCCATAAGCATTCCGTTTTCTTATTGTAGCACGGGTCACTAAAAATGTTACCATGAGGTTGGATAGACCGAGTGTTTAGGCTCAACTACCTACTGACACTATACAGATAATAACCGAAGTTCAACTTTGTACGCTAAAATAAACTAGGTGTTCGTATGTTTACGAGGTATCTGACGGCGAAATTATGCTAAAACTTAATTTTCAGACCATAATAAGATCCATACCAAAATCCGAAAAACACCTTCTTTACATATCAGAATGACAGGTGGTATACCGCCATCCAGTGAGAATCTATTAAGGCATCACCCCTGCAGGCTACAGTAGCCTCGAGACTGTCGCGTACTCGACGCATCAATGATGCGATTCGCAAGCGCAACAGCGACCTGAAATATGGAACGTGCGCGTTCGCGAACATCCTCGACGTGTTACAGAAATACAGCAATCCTAGCATGACTCGTATAGTGCTCTGGGTCAGTTGGCCCACGCTGACTAAACGCGACCGCGGACGTGAAGCGATGCGGCGTGAACAGAACGCTTATTGATACTATTGTAGTCCCCTACAAGACAGACAGCCAAACGCACCTGGTTGCGGTGCAGCGTCGTGCGAAGCGTTTGATATTTTTGTGCGAACTCTTGCGGTACGATGCTTTAAATAAATGGGGGCTGAAGCGGCGCCTTCACGCGCACATAGGACAAAGTCGCCGCGTTGCGTTGAATTTGGTTAAACCGCATCAGATCGTTTCGAACCGCATTTGTTTGAATTTTTCATTCGCAAAGCGTAAGTAAACAGAGGAAGAAATTTAAAATATTTTAGCTTTGATAGAGTGTAACTGCACATCTGACTCCCGACTGTACAGTATCAGATGAATATCAATCGCGGCTAGGGTTGTCATACGCCCGACTTTATCCGGTTATGTCCTACTTTTATTTTACTCATCGTCTGGATTTTCCCGTGTTTTCCTCTCCAGAGTTTTGAACTTATGAGGAACATGAGAATAAGTGTGATATAAAGTACACTATTATTAAACAAAATATCGGGACTGTTTTGTACGCGACTACCTTGAAAATCACAGATTCAGATTAATTTATTGTTCGGCACAGATGGAAATACAGATCTTAAAATTATTGTGGATTAAAAATATGAACGCTTTTTTTACTTGGAAATAATCTTTCCCACTCTGGAGGGAGTGAAAGGAAATATCAGACCTTTACTGACTAAAATCCAGTGTTCCTTCAGTCGTTCTTTAACGCGAGGGTTACGACTACTTATTTGAATAACCTACTTTGAATACCCTAGCAGACGACAGCCCTAACAGGCACCATCAATTTGCTGATAGCTCTTTGAGGCCCGCTTGACACACAACCTTTCCTGGGCTTTAGCGAAACTGGTCAGCTGCATAGCGAGCTACCCATGGCTTGCCGTTCGCAAACCCGCTCCTACGGTGGCCGATAGTCGTTCTGCGGCTCCCGATGCCAGGGGTGTCTCCAGCGGCTAAATTGTAGTCCTATGATTGTTCTCATTGCACGTGAAAAGCGTCATTTCGCTTTTTGTAAGAAGTAAACCTTCTGAACCAGTTTATTTCGTAGGCACTACTGTTTAGGGCCAACATTTATCTCGACAAACTTAATTGGGGCCCCGTGTTTTTCCTTTTGTACATTTATACATGTCTACAAATTGTTAGGTGTACGAATTTTCTTTTGGCAATTTAGTTACGCGTAAACATACGTGTTGGGTTTGGGAATCAATCTAATAATGGAAGACAAAACTCGATTGCCGGTTACAAAGGGATTCTCTATCACATCATGGTTTCCGAATGTAGGTTGTATTGAGCGAGAATTTTGTTGGAAATTTTGGATGGTACACATCAGTATATGCATATGTGGATATATGCTTTTGTACTTATCTTTTTCTTTTTATTAATATTTTTTTTTCTAACCATGTAACTATCACATCTTATGACCCTATGATTGATTTGAAAAACGATTTTAATTTGATAGTAAAATTATCACTTCGTACCATAATGATACCGAAAAATGCCCAATTCCCGAGAATACGCCTCGGAACAGACGCGGGAGGTAAATATTTCAAATAGTTTATATCACGTATCACACTTCAAAAACCTAGTATAACATAGCATAATCCGCCTTTTTTAAATGTTCCCGCTGCTGGGACTTAGGCCTCCTCTCTTGTAGAGGGAATGGGCCGTCATCCACCACACGGGCCCAGTTCGAGTGTTAAATGTCACATGTCTTTGAATTTTTGGTTCTAGGACATGCCGGTTCAAAAACCTAGTAAAATATAATTTGGCAACATAAAACAATAAAAACTACCACATAACTAGTTGTTTAGTTTGTAATATAAACGTAACAATTTATGTTATTGTTAACTCCTTCAACTAAGCCTAATGTACTTGGATGGGATATAACAAGCATAATAACTTACCAAGTTAAAGTTGGCGCTCACGACCCGAGTTGTGAACACCCTATATGTACATTGTGGTATCTTCACTTTTAATTGTTATGTAGAACACTTGTATTATGAAGAGCGAAACTTCCTTGCTTGTCTTGCTGAGGTATTCAAGCAAGGACCACTTTTTGATACTTAATTAAATTACCTACTCGTACCATCGTTGTTTGCGAGGTAAATGAAAATGAGAAGGTTTTATAAATATACTTTTTCCAAAATAACTTTTAATAACTATTTCCTGTAAAAAGACGAGTCTTCCCACACAAAAATATTTATTTAATTACTGTTGTTTTTTTGTTACAATACATTTTTCATGGGCTAAGAGCTAATTATTAGGTCCCATTAAATGCAAGGTGACCTCAACGCAGTCCAAGGTGACGATGAATTTGTCTTTTACCGAAAATATATTTTTTTAGGTGGAAATTTTACATCCCGCTCTTGGGCGGAACGAGAGATAACGCCAGACTTATACTGACTAAAACCCACTCCTGTTCCTACCCACCATGACATACGAGTAAGATAGACGTGTGTGGAAGAAGGACAGGGTGGCCTTCGGGGTGCTATTCTCTAAGAAAACAGCCTTGATCGCAGTGCTAGCCGCATCGACGAGCCGAGAGCGCATTGGATTAAAGATCCAATGCAAAGGTGTATTGGGTTGCATCGCAGGTCGCAGTACATACATTGGATTGTTAATTCAATGTACTGCGCTCTCGACTCGTCGCTGTTGCCAGCGCTGCGCCCAAGGCTGTTTTCTTAGAGAATATCACCCCAGCAGTGGGATATAATTTAATAGGGTAATTAGATGATGGACAGTTTTCCTGTAATTCAACTTGGATCTGAAAAAACTGCGTATGAAATCTCCATCGGCACAATTGATTGCATAGCAAATCTATTAAGTACTGAAATGACGTCTTAAAAAGAAGTAGGAGATGGACAAGACACATAATTATGCACCAACCCTAAATATATTGGTTTAAGAGCAAGAGATTGATAATATTTTGACATTACCAACTTAACGAAACTTTTTTTTTTAGGTGAAAATTTTTCATCTAAATCCTCCCACTGTGGGTGGAGCAAAATAGTGTCATACTTTTACTAACTTAAACCCACCTTTTCTTAAGGTGTGAAATCATCTGCTGACATCTCCCACTCTAGGAGGGAGTGAGATGGCGTGTCAGACTTTTACTGACTAAAACCACACCTATGTTTGCTTTTTGAGTTCCAGAACCCTGGTATTTTTTCGAAAGTCAACCCATGGCCCTGCTGAGCCTCCTGCGGTTTTGCTGAGAGCTCTTTGAGGCTCGCGTGGAACACTACGCGTCGTCAACGACTCGGGCTCTGTCCGGACTATTACCAACGAACATACGGTGAGCTACCATTAAAACTACCTATGTTACTTTAGTTGCCTTTTGCATTCCAGGGCCACGGCAACTCTTCAAATATTCTCACATCATTGCTACATCGCAACAGAAATATGAAACTCGAGCATTTATTATTATAGAATTTAAATCTTTAAATCATTCCACGCTTACCGCTCACTCGAAATATAAAGAAGCGCTCTCAAATTATAACAAAGAGTCACGTTATTCCGTCAATATGTCTTACTCGCAAATCGCGTTTTCCAGGTATCCGTTATTGCGTGAAGCTCAAACCACAAAATAGGTAGGTACAGAAGTCAATCTACATACAAAGCGCGCTCGAGCAACGCACACACATAGACACCGCTCAAGGACACGATACCTCGGCTCAACCGGGCGTTCGCACTCGTACAGTTGGGCGCAATTCGCTGACCTTAGCGCGATCGCCTAGCGTAGGTATAAAAAGTAAAGTACATACATTAGGCTTTAAGGCTCAACTGGCTGCAAAAAAGCTGGGAATCCTGGCTAAGGTAAGGCAGTACTTCACGCCGGAACAGCTGCTCAAACTTTATCAAGCACAAGTTCGATCGTGTATGGAGGTCTCATCTTTGGGTCGGATCTGCCCAATACCAGCTTGATGCACTTGAGGCAATTGAGGGGCGAGCCAGAAGGATAATTGGCGATGATGCACTCGTCGAGTCGAGGCTTCAAAGTCTTGAGCATCGACGCAGAGTTGCTATCCTGTCGGTTTTCTCCTGGTTGCATTTCGGGGAGTGTGCAACGGAATTGCATAACTTAATTCCGCCTAGCCCGTTCCATCATCGGACCATTAGACGTACGGCAATGCGACACCGGTACATAGTGGACATCCCACCTACCCGTACAAAATGTTTAGAGAACACATTCATTGTGCGTACAGTTAGGGAGTGGAATTGCTTGCCAGAGTCTTTCCTGATGGCTACAAACCGGGAATCTTTAAATCAAGAGTGAATAGATTACTTCTAGGTAAGCGCATTCCATTGTAGACAGCATTGTCGCTTTCCATCAGGTGATATAGCGACCAAGCACGAAACTATCAACAAAAAAAATGAGATTGACTTCTGCACCTATCTATGTTGTGCTCAAACTCAGACGAGGCATGCATTATGATAATTCACGTTTCCGACGGAAGAGGCAGCGCCGTGAAATGCTTGGCGGCACGTGATGAAACGCACACAAATAATTTTATAATACACTTATGTTCTTTATATCTTTATTCTCGTGAGAGTATAATAGAGAGGATATAAGCTCTTGTTGTTCGTAAACGTGACGTACCTATCGGTTTATACCGGGAAATATTTTTGTCGGTAAGTGGGTTGTTTTAGATATCTATATTATACTAGCTGTGCCCGCGACTTCGTTCGCGTGGACTACAGGATTTTGAATTTGTTTTTTCTAAAATAAAAGTAGCCTAAGTTACTCCTTATTACATCAGCTACCTGCCAAAAAAAGTCCCGTCAAAATCGGTCTAGCTATTTCTGAGATTAGCTTGAACAAACAGACAGACAGACAAAAATTGTAAAAAATGTTATTTTGTATGTAGGTACCGTATATATATTCATATGCATGTAGTACAAAGCATACTATATATTCATATGCATGTAGTATATTACAAACAGACACTCCAATTTTTTTATGTGTATAGATAAGTCGGAAATACTGCACAATACGTGCGCTCCAATTAATTCATCTTAGTTTTAGATATTGTTTCTCAGTAGGTGTCAATGTATACAATTCTTTATGAAAAATAAAGTTGTTCGTAAACCTAAACCTACTTTATATAGGTACACTCATAACGTATAGTTCTATTTACTTATCAAAATCTAGTTTTTTCCTAACAAAATTGTGTTTTAAAATATTTTTTTTTTTAAGTATGGCCCGACCGTAGATTTTTGAAATCATAGCTTTTACTTGACACTGACGAAATATTTTAATTGCTTTATAGGAAAAACAATCTATGGCAGCTCATCCCATGTTAAATGGCGGAACATCGTGAATTTGAAATTTTGTTTTTATTTTCAAATATGGAGTTCGGTTCAACGTATGCGCGAGTGTGCACCCAAATAACATTTTTTTTTTTAACTACTCTTTTACAGTATTCTTAATTGTATGAGTATGGACTCAACACATACAATTTTTAGAATACTGTACCCTTGTTATATTGTACCCATGTACAATGGCAGTCACTGATGATCAAGCAAATTATGGGAAATAAAAAGTAGATTTCATAGCTACAGCTCTTATATGAATGAATGATACAATTATTTTATTGTTCTTTTTATTAATTTTTTTCAGCATAAAGATTTAGGTAATAGTTATGACTTATATTACAACGTTAATAACTGTTTTCTCGTCTTAACTCATTCAGATTATATAATCAACGTGATTAATTTAGCGTGGAGAGTATATAATTTGAACGGATTAATTAGGTGCTTTTATTGGAGCCATTTAATCGATCTATCACTTCTATCAGACTAACTAGTTAATTATAGGTTATCAAAGTCGACTCTAATTATAATTTCATTCATCAATGATGAGTAATTAGGACAATTCTTACATACATATCATGATTAGAGCTATTAACAAGGATAACGCAAACCTATTTTAATAATTCAGTCATTTATTCAGCATTCAGATTGCTACTCACTCCATAAACTACCTGCGTATCTTTTTCTCCTCTGTCAAATCTATCCAAAGTTTGTCTGTAAAAAATCTATTTTAGCGATAAGACCGCCCATTGT
This sequence comes from Mythimna albipuncta, assembly GCA_929112965.1. Taxonomy (NCBI): domain Eukaryota; kingdom Metazoa; phylum Arthropoda; class Insecta; order Lepidoptera; family Noctuidae; genus Mythimna; species Mythimna albipuncta. Next base: position 11,850,404 of record OV815977.1, on the reverse strand, counting down.
GATACCCTATTAATTTTAAGTTCTTATTGTAATTTTATTATTGCTGTACAATAAAGAGTATATTGTGGCGACACTTGGGGGATGCCTATGTCCAGCAATGGACGTCTATTGACTGAAATGATGATGATGATGAAAGAATATATCTACTAGAAACCGCAATTGAAATACCAAAAATGGAACCTAGATAAATATTGTCTATAACCGAATATCATCATAATATGTTGGAAATATGCTCCAACTGCAAATGAGTGTGGTATTACGTTTGTATGGAAATTCATCGGCCTCTTAAGAGACAAACAGTTACTTTCAAATTCATTGTTTTGTTTTATTTTTTTTGTATCTTTTTCTTCTATTTACAATATTAAGTATGGACTTGCAATGATAAATGATATTTCATATATCATTGCTATTACGAAACTAATAAGGGGGCTAGACATGACAAGCTAGACAGACATAACATGCTAGACAGGCATGACATCTCAATGGCGTAGTCAATCCCTTGTATTTAAGACTTTTGACACTAGTTATACCTAGATAATGAAGTGTTACTTTGTCTAGAGCCGCGTTGCTCTTACATCTATTTTTACAACACATTCTCTTCGTCTCGTATATTTACTACATACATACATGTCTGCACTAACTCGCGTTTAATACCAACGTTTACTGCTATCTGAGGGTAAAACACTAACAAAATCCTTGTACTATCCTCTTACATGTTTTATATTAGCGGAATTAAATTGCAAAACTTTTAAGACGTTCTTTATGTATTCTATCTACTTACATTTTTTTTTTTAAAACAAGAATGTAATGAGTTTCCTACTAAACATTCCAAGACAGATAAGAAACAAGAAAATGAATATGGGGATGAGCTGCTCGCGTCCGTAGGATTTACTTGATTTCTGACCACCCTACACGTGTCCCCTGGGTAGTGCTAAACGAGCAGTAAACGCGGTGGTAGGCCATAGCATCGGCTGCCGGCTTTAAAGTTACCACCCACCAGACAAAGCCATGCCGCCAAGCGATCCGTCGTGTTCCGGCGTGATGTCTGGTGAAGCCGTACGGTGGAATTTGGGTCTGAGCAGTTGTGTTGCGATGTATACCGGTTATGATGCACCAGTTGTTGTTGCGTCGGAGGTTTGATCGTGGAGGGTAGCGGGATCCGAAGCACGGTGCTCCGCTGGCCGACCGTAGGTAGTTGGGGGCCCAAGTAGTGTGCCAGCCACACACGAAAGGCTGCCCCGCCAACTGCGAAAAATCCCAGGGTGGCCCCATCGTGCCGGTTGGCGACCGGGTGAGAGGACCCGATGGCGATCCCTGGGGGGGTTCGGGCGTCCCCGCAGTCTCCAGATCAACCCTCCACTGGCGCAGCAACTCTGGTTTGTGTTGTCGAGGTTAACATCGCATCACCTCGCTCATCTGCCATATTCCACCATTCCTATTCACTCCAAATTAAAAAAGCAATGAAAGGTAAAAAGAGAAGCAAGTGTCAACAGCGGATGCACGTCCTCTCATTCAAAGTGCACCTCTCAAACATTAGAGGACTGCACTCCAATCTCGATGCGGTCCACCACCATCTAGAGACTGACAAGCCACACTTGCTTTTCTTGACGGAGACGCAGATTAGATGTCCGGCAGATGCGGCGTACCTCAACTACCCGGGATACTCATTGGAGCATCATTTCCTGCAGCGTGCCGGGGTCTGTGTGTACGTCCGTAATGACATCTGCTGTCAGCGTCTCCGTCACCTTGAGGACACAACTCTTTCCACGCTATGGCTGTTGGTGGACACTGGCATGGACAAAATTGTCTATGCCTGTGTCTATCGATCGCACAGCGGTGATCAGGAGACAACTCGAATGTTTGACCACCTTAGTGAGGCCGCCGATAAGGCTCTGCATCGGCACCCTGATGCGCAGCTCGTCGCTCTGGGGGACTTTAATGCCTGTCACCAAGACTGGCTTTTCCCGTACCAGAGAACCGACCATGCTGGGAGAGAAGCGCGAAACTTTGCGGTATCGATGGGCCTGTCCCAGCTGGTGAAGCAAGCGACTAGGGTGCCTGATGTAGCTGGTCATACTGCCAACTGTCTGGACCTTCTGCTGACCACCGATCCAGACAGATGTATCGTAACAGTTTCTTCACCACTTGGAACTTCAGATCACTGTCTGGTGAAGTCTGTATCGTCCTTCTCCCCACTTGACTGCGACTCTCGTGGTGAACGGCGAATGTGGCGATACAAGTCAGCAGATTGGGATGAGATGCGTCACTTTTTTGCGTCTTACCCTTGGCAGCGGGTCTGCTTCTCTTCTAAGGATCCGTCGAGGTGTGCGGATGCTGTGTCCGATGTGGTGCGTCAAGCTATGGAATATTTCATTCCTTATAGTGACGTACCCATCGGAAGCTCAGCTCACCCATGGTTCAACGCTGATTGCGTTCAAGCTGAAGAGCGTAAGCATTCGGCGTTTCTAGCCTGGGTTGACGCTCGTGACCGCAAATCTCCGGATCTGAGCTCAGCAAAGAGAGCCTTTAACCGTGCTGCCAAGTCCTACAAAAAGGCACTAAAGAAGGCTCGCTTTGACCGCATTGCCCATATTGGCACAAAGCTTTCTGCACAGCCATCAGGTAGCAGAGCTTTCTGGTCCCTTGCCAAATCGGTCGAAGCGAACTTCTGTCGGCCCACATTGCCTCCGCTGGTTAAACCTGACGGAACACTGGCTCATACGGCGAGAGAGAAAGCAGGTCTCTTTGCATCTCTCTTCGCCCATAATTCTCGTCTTGATACTGGCAGTGCTACTCCACCGACTCTACCTCACTGCGACACTTCGATGCCCGAAGTTCGCATAAGGAACAAAGAAGTTCTGAGAGCACTGTGTCGTCTAGACGTGAATAAAGCTAGTGGACCAGATGGTATACCAGCGATTGTTCTCAAGGCTTGTGCGCCCGAGTTGTCTCCTATATTGACACGCTTGTATCGCCTCTCGTTTAGGACTGGAATAGTGCCCAAGTCCTGGAAGCTTGCCAACGTGCAACCCGTGCCCAAAAAGGGCAGTCGTGCCGATCCGACCAACTATCGGCCGATTTCGGTAACCTCCATACTCTGCAAGATTATGGAGCGTGTATTGAACTCGCGCCTCATGGCATACCTAGAAGGTAACGATCTCCTCAGTGATCGACAGTACGGGTTTCGCCGCAATCGATCCACTGGGGACCTACTAGTGTATGCCACCCACTTGTGGGGCGAGGCCCTCGAGAAGAATGGGGAAGCAATTGCTGTCTCCTTAGATGTCTCGAAGGCCTTCGACAGGGTATGGCATGCTAGCCTCTTGAGTAAGCTTCCAGCATACGGCATTTCTCCTGGTCTGATTAACTGGGTAAAAGACTTCCTGAGAGAACGGTCTCTTCGAGTTGTTGTCGATGGATGCTCATCAGAGCCCATGACGACTAATGCCGGGGTTCCTCAGGGGTCAGTGCTCTCTGCAACTCTTTTCCTGCTGCATATTAATGATCTGCTGATGCCCGGTATCTATGGGTATGCAGATGATAGCACAGTTGTAGAGAGATACCTGCCTGGTGCTCGGGCTAGTAAAGAGCAAATCCGGTCCGAACGAGAAGCTATGGTAGAGCGTACGAATACCTCGCTTCAGGCAGTCTCCAAGTGGGGCGAAACCAATCTGGTGGGATTCAACGCCGCCAAAACACAGGCGTGTCTGTTCACCGCCAAAAGGAGCCCGTTCACCTCGGCTCCTACTTTTCAGAATGTATCTTTGGATTGTACCGACCGCCTTCAGCTCTTGGGTGTCGAAATTTCCTCCGACCTCAATTTTGGGCGGTTCATTGAGTCCAAAGCCAAAGTAGCTGCTAGGAAACTAGGCGTTCTCGCAAAAGTCCGGCGGTACTTCACACCGAGACAGCTTTTAATTTTATACAAAGCACAAGTCCGATCGTGTGTGGAGTACTGCAGCCACATATGGGCTGGTGCTGCAAAGTGCCACCTGGCAGCTTTGGACTCGGTGGAAAGGCGTGCGAAGAGGCTGATTGGTGATCCAGATTTGGTTAAGTCCAATCTTCAAAGCCTTGAGCACAGGCGTAGGGTAGCCAGCCTTTCGGTGTTTTACAGATTGCATTTTGGAGAGTGTGCGCAGGAACTGCATGACTTGATTCCGCCATCACATTTCTATCATCGGACAAACCGACGCACGGCGAGTATCCACCCTTACGTTGTTGAAACATCTACGGTCCGGACTAAGCGTTTTGCCTCGTCATTTATACCGCGTACTTCGAAGGACTGGAACAGTCTGCCTGCTGCGGTCTTCCCGTCCGATTATAATTTGGGTGTCTTCAAGGCTAGAGTGAATAGGCTCTTAATAAACTAGTGCGCCTCACCATCAACGATTGCATCACTGCTTACCATCAGGCGGGATCGCAGTCAAGTACTAGTTTATAACAGATAAAAAAAAAAAAAAAAAAAAAAAAAATGGTGATAAGCTAAATTGTATTTATAATAAAAGTCTTAAAACAAATATTATTACGTTCAAGGAAATTCTCGTGACTCAATCGAGACAACGGAAAAAAAAACTCTCGGTGAATATCAATATTTAACAAGCTGACAAGCTGTCTATATGATTGATTTGAGTGGAGGAAATGATTTGAGAATATAGAGCTACCTAATTAGCTTTTAGGTACTTACATACTTTACGACAACAGTCACCCTCACGATCTGTTCCCAACGATTTAATTTTATATAATTTATTTATTTATTAAAATTTTATGCAACACATAGGTACAAAGGCGTTCTCTACTAGTCAAACCTAGGGTGGTGAAGAGAAAACATGGCAAACAAAAGCATGCATGCATGCACGGAAGCATGACATGGCATGGAATTATTTTCAGTATTTCATCATCAGCCTTTTTCCAAGTTCCTACTGCTGGGATTCAGGCCTCCTCTCTAGGAGAGTGAATGGGCCGTAATCCACCACGCGGCCCCAGTGCGGGTTGGTGAATGTCACATGTCTTCGAATTTTTGGTTCTAGGACATGCCGCTTTCCTCACGATGTTTTCCTTCACCGTTGTGAGAGCAGTGGTGATGAAATAAATTACACAAAATAATGCGCCTGGCTAGGTTCGAAGTATATCGTTAAGTATATCAACAGTTTTGAGAACACAAAAAGAATAGACAAACTTAAAAAAAAAATGTGTGCAAATATTGCTCTAAAAAATAAAGTTTTTTAAAACTAGCTGGCACGAACAAGCTCTCAATAAGAAAACTTTCACATGCAACCCCTAAGCAACCGGCAGATATTCAAAACATCTAGCATTTCAGGACACCGAACTATTGACCTAAGTGAAGCAAAACAAAGGTGCTTATTACAAAGCGTCTATACTAGGCGGGCAGGCACATGTATCGGGGTGGCGAATGAAACGGCTTCCATCACGCGATCCACTGAAATCCTGAAAGAATAACCCAATACCTGTCAAACTGCAGATATTTCGTTCACGAAAATAAAATTTCCGATTCCATCTCACAGTTTATTATACTTTAACGACATCACGTAAAATGATATTATTTAAAATCCAGTGCGATGCGAAATTAAAGCCATATTTAAAACGTTGAATACTTACTGTCCATAAACATTCGTTTTAAACTAAAAGTTTACGGTTTTAAACAATAAAGCGTATATTCTCTTTGTATAAAACGCGCATTTTATCTATGCGAAATGAGCATCGTTACTTTAGATTTTAGGTGGCAGTAAAAGATATGCGAAGATGTTCAACTCTCAAACAGCTTTGCTTTAACGGTAAATCTCGGTAAGTGTCCTTAAAATGAATAGGAGCGTCTCCCTATTGCTCACCTAATTACAGACTAAATTGTCACACACTTAATGTTTGAAGATGGAAAGTAATCTACTGATTATTGCCACAAGTATGAGTAGTGGATTTAATCTGAAGATATATTTACGATATACGTTCCATCATCGGACCACCAGACCTACGGCGTTGCGCCACCGGTACATGGTCCCAGCAGCATTGAAACCTACTGAGGCCAAGGGTTTGCTTCTGAAAAGAAGGTTCAGCCCCGGTATAAAAAGAAAAATAAAACCGGTACATGGTGAACATCCCACCTATACGCACAAAATGTTTAAGGAATACATTATTTATGTGTACCTACAGCTAAAGAGTGAAATTCCCTACCGGATTCTGTGATTTCTGATAGCTGCAACCTAGAGATCTTTAAGTAAAAAGTGAGTAGGTCACTTCTAGGCAAGTGTTCCATCGTCAATCTCAATGTCGCTTCCCATTAGACGAGATAGCGCAAGCTTGAATAGTAAAAAGAAAAACTAATTTAACGATAGTAAAAAGAGTTGAGACCCTGTTTAATAATAGTAAAAAAGCGTTATGAGCCCGTTTAATAATAGTAAACAAAATAGTTAAGAACCAGTTTAAAATTTGCACCAAGAATAAGGAATCTGCCTTGGAATCGTGTAAATATGTTTGCACCAAACCAGATCGATTTGAAACCGATTCAAAATATCACGTTAGGTACGGCGTCTTGAATCGATTATTCAATTCGGGTGAGTCTCGCGTGAGGAGTGGAAATCGGTCAGCGATGCCGCAAGGGACCTCTGCCGCACTCCCGGAGGTAAGGCTCCACGTGACTAGACTTGATTCAGCCTGCCACCTTTGTTCTGTGTCGCGTTACACCAAACAATCTGGATAGATGATGTGATTTAGCGGTCTGTTTTTGGTGGAGAGGATTTATTGGACTGGTCTAGGCGTTTTGTGGCATGCTGTAGATTGAACTGTTTTATTGAGATGAAGGTAGATGGTTTACAAGTTTTTTTTCTTTTATGGATAGATTTTGTAAGAACGATTATCAATGTCAAGGTTATTTTCTATCCTGTCGTTATCGTCATATCTCTTTAGTATTGCGTATGTGACGAACTAAATTAAAACGAGTATCGAGTATTTATTCATACAGGTTACCAAAATGACGTTATTGTATTAATATGAAGCTTAGCTTATTTATTTAATACTAGCTTTTCACTTAGGAATTATTAGCCTGTCACTTAGGAATAAAGCAGCTTTCTATCGGAGAAAAAAGAAATTACAATCAGACCAGAATTTTCAGTTTTTTCGCGAACCTATCAACGTTAATTAAAAGACATTACCTCCAACAAACAAAAAACTAAATTTACAACTTTATAATAATTATCAATCATATAATATATCTAGTGTAGACTTACATTACGTACAAAACGTACAACCGCGTATATATATTATTTTAAAAACAAAAGTATTAAATTTTACTTCATTACAAAAAAAGACAGAAACTCGAAATGACATTTTATGACAATCCGACACAAACAGAAAATAAAATCAGTCAATTTACTCCAACACAGAAGATAAATCCGTTCATCGAATCCATTCGAAACAACAAATTTAGTCCCCTGACCACCAAACCTCATTTAATAAATATTATATTCGATGCAGAATAAATAATTACGAATAGTTGACTATTTTCAATGCAAATTAATATGCGGAACAGGTGAAACAATATTATTAAAGCCAATCCCAGTTGGGAAAGTTTTCGCGTGACTCCATTTTATGTTGTAAACGTAACATTATAGCTTTCGTCCTAATTGCACTAATGATTCAAATTAATAACGTGGAAAGATAATGAGATGTGTTACACGCGTAATGTAATTAATTACGCTCGCTTTTTTATCATGGCGTCCGTTTAGAAGGCACATTTATTATTTAAAAAAAAAACACAGTTCTGTCTCCGGCTTTGCTCGCGTGAAAGTTGAAAATTATCTCGCGGGAATATACTAGCGGAGAAAAATGCACCCTATGTACAAATTCATACATGTTTTATTTCTTAAAAATTATTGTGTATTATTTATTATAAATTGTACACCACACGAATAAAAATACAGGACAAACATTAAAAAAAAGGGTACATAGGCGGTCTTATCTCTTACAGACAACCTTTATATGGACTGAAAGAAAGGAGATAGATTTAGGATTTTTATATATATTTATATATTTTATCTGTTATAAACTAGTAGGTACTTGACTGTGATCCCGCCTGATGATGGTAAGCAGTGATGCAATCCTTGATGGTGAGGCGCGCTAGTTTAAGCCTTGAAGACACCTAAATTATAATCAGACGGGAAGCCGCAGCAGGCAAATTGTTCCAGTACTTCGATGTACGCGGTATAAAGCGGTATTAGTGATGTGATGTGAACCTCTTTTGAAGCATGATGATGCCTGTATTAGGAGACTAGCTCCTTCATAGCTTTGACTGTTTACAAAAATTACAAATATTTGATTTAATAAGGTTTTTATTTAAGAACATAATACTCGTATAAAAACTTTATTAAAAATTGAATATAATATTTTTATCTATAAATCCGCCCATACTAATATTATAATTATACGGGCATACCATATTCTGATAAAAACACACAAGACTTTTTTATCCCGAGATTACATTGGGATAAGTTCCTCCTATCAAGCGGGCGAAGCCGCTCGTTGTACCTAGTTCAGAATAATAGTAAGAAATGACATCTTTTTAAAACTTCATTTTAGGAATAATAACGTCGTCTTTTGTTTTTTTATGGAAAACCTTTTATGTCCGTAAATGTAAGAAAAGACCTTCATGTAATCAACTTACTGTCTCCTCCGGGGCCAGACGGCCCTTTTTTGGTAAGCGCTCAACTTTAAATGATGAGTTGCAGTTACTTTTAATGTTTAACATTAATATTCGTCTAAAATGAATAGATTATGTTTATTTATATATATATTCACACTTCATGCAACGCAAAAGTACAAAAGCGGACTAAATGCCTTAGGCATTCTCTACCAGTCAACCAGGGGTTGTGGAGAGAAAACATGGCAGGTGCACAAAAAAAAAACAATGGCTACAAAAGCATACCGATATTTAAAAATAAATGTACGTAATTATGTTTTTCATATTATAAATGCACACATAAATTGATATTCGTATGTAATATATAGGTATATAAGACGGCTCTGGTTCTTTGTTAGCGTAAAAGCATAATCATCCTTTTAATGTTCCCACTGCTGGGATTCAGAGGCCTCCTCTCTTTAGTAGAGGGAATGGCCCATTATCCACCACGCGGGACCAGTGCGGGTTGTGAATGTCACATGTCTTCGAATTTTTGGTTCTAGGATATACCGGTTCCTCACGATGTACGTTATGAGAGCAGTGTTGACGAAATAAATTACACACTGTAATGCGTCTGGTTGGGTTTGAACCCGTGACTACCACTCGTAAGTCGGGGCCGTTACCACTCGGCCACCACCGTTCTCCTACAAAATATAATTACGTAACGTCGGCTTAAATTATACTATCTAGTAACCGCCCTGATATCAAGAGGCGCAATGCTACAGAAGGATGGACTGTTTACCAAAGGAAGAATAAACATAATCAGAGAAGAATTACAAAACAGTAAAGCTCAGATAGTGTCATAGTAAAGGGACCGAATGTTAGGTAATATTGTAAAAAATTGTTTAACAACAAAGACATAGTCATAGGTATAATGTTTGGGGTTTCGAATCCAAAAGGTTTACACAGAGCCCTATTGTTCTCACTCAAACCTATGTCCATCTGTCCCTCTGTCACAAGGGTCTAGCGGCTAAAAAGCTGAAGCTACAGTATCTATATATATTTTCACTGCTTGTGTATCTTAGGTTATGGGTACCTTACTTAAGCATTTACATTTTCACACAAGTGCAGAAAGTTCGTTATTGTAAACGAAGTGGAATTCGCATGAGCTGTGGGCGAGTGTGTCATGGACCCTACCTGACTTTTTTGATAAAATGAATTAACGGGGGTTGACCGGCGACTCGTGACGGCCACGCGCGCTTAGCCTGATACGATAAATGTAATAAATTTGTGGCGGGTGCTCTCTAGCAATTGTGCAATTTTCTACACTAGTGCGGAAAATAGTCTATTGCGTGCCTAAAAGAGGTTGGATAAGAGCGGGTTTTCGAGTAAGTATGTTGAAAAATAATATGTAATCAAAAACCATTGTGATAAAATAGAAAAGAATATTAAGAGATACGCGGATCAGGGGGTAAATATCCGAAAACCTACGGAGGTTACCCGTCTGATCAAAGAGCCTCTTTTTTTAACGGTAGAAAGGGAGGTCCTACGATCAGACAGGTGTTGTGTCTGGTCGGGGAAACTGCCCGATAGTTGATTTCGGGCTGTTGTAGATATTCTAATTGAACGTATAGGTCTTACTACTACGATGTATGATTTTGAATTTTAGTTTCTATTTGGCATCATAGATGTCGCTACAAATATATGCTTGTTTTCCAGGTTTAAGCATGTTTTTTGACATATTGTTCTGAAAGCGAAAGATTAGTTTTAGATTAGTTTCCAAATCTAGGTATCGCTTTCAAGGTCTTTGAAAATCTTAACCAAACACCTTTCCAATTTATTAGTAAAAGAAAGGGTAGCACAAAGAGAGAAGGTCGAATATTCCGTAATGAATACAGTTTTAAATACAAGGACATTATTTGTTTACAAACTTCATTAATAGTTAGTAAACAATTTGTAAATTCCTTGGCAACAAGCGGTAACTGTATTAAAACTATGGTGCTTTAACGAACTGGAATTAATCACGCAAGGTGCGCACTTGATCAGTTTTTTTTTTTTTAAGTTAATTTTAGACTGGCTGGTGCCAGTGGGTTCGCCCACGTAAAAGTTGAAAATTATACCAAGGGTACACACTTTTTAGCTTAGACTTTAGCTACTTTTATTTAATTCTAATACAATGCAAGCAAAACTTTAAAAACTAATTTTTAACAAGTCTCCGCGACAGTCGCGTCTTGATAGCTTACAAAACGACTTCGCGAAACCCTCATTTAACTTGAGACAATACGGAACGATATTATGACCAATGTTTGTCACATTCAAACTTCTAGCTTCACCAAGTATTTTAATAAAAAGTCTCTTCTAAAAAGAAACTCGCGAGGAGTTTCATGCTAACAGTAAAGGTGTATATTTGCATGATTTTAATTAAATTCTGCTCTCTCGGTATGGCAGTAAACGTTAACAGAAAAAAGCAATTTTACAATAGACTAGGTTGAAAAGAAATAATAAAGTCGCTCAAGATAGTTTAAAAAAAACTTATAAGCAATTTATTCAGATTTGAATACTTAAAACAAAAGCTTTTAATATTGTCTTTACGGTTTTTAGTAACAAAGAACGTTGGTTGAAAGAAATATGTTAATGCATAGCTAGGAAAAGCTGCGAGGAGCGACGACCGCTCAGTCATTAACTCAATGGGCATTTGATATAGTGGAGGGCAAAAGGAAAACAGGACGGGATAAGCGGAGGTCCGGAAAAAGTGGCGTGTTTGAGGGGCGAAGACTTTATTGATACGAAAAACAAGTTGCCGTCCATAAAAGGAATACTTTTAGTGCGAGATATCTTTTGTCAAGTTTTTCCAGATGTTCGTTAACATTTGACAGTGAGGTATAGGAGTACACAGTGTTTGGTGGCTCGTTAAGAGCTCGCAAGCGTAGGTAAGTCTACGGTTCGTTAGTGATGTGACTCGAGTCTTCGTCTCGCTGGCTCATCGATCCTGTATTGATGTTGTGACTGACAACACTGTTGATCGCTAAAACTGCGAGTTCAGGCATAAAGTTGTTAATGAACTTAAAACTCTCATTTTTGTTGTATTTAATTTTTAAAGTGAACTGCTATATAAATATATTTACCATATTATTGATAGTGTACACTGAACTAGTTAGTGGAAAACGCAGCGTTGAAGGCCTACCACAAAGTGAACCGATGAACATACGAGGGTCGCGGGAATCCGAGTGAGCAATGGGTAGCTCGCTGTCCAGCCTTCCGGTAAATGTCTGGACCAAGCCCCAGTCGTCGACGGCGCGCACTGTTCCCGCGCGCCTCAAGGAGCTGTCAGCAACAGCAGGGGCCCAGCCGGGTCGAAGCCTACTGGGGCCAGGGTTATCCGAAAGGAGTTCGAGCCCCGGTATGAAGGCTTGAAGGAACGGGGTGGGTTTTTTAGTCAGTAAGAGTCTGACACTAGCTCCCGCTCCGCCCAAGAACGGGGGTTGTCATTGGATGATTTTCCCCACCAAAAAAAAAAATGGCGGCGAGACGCACATGACCGTTCATTGTGGTGACACTTGGAGTAGGCCTATCATCAACAGCAGACGTCTTTCGGGTGACATGATGATGACATCAGGCCAGGCGATAGTTATGTAGTAGGTACTAACTAGAACTTTAACATTGACTTTGTATGAAGCTGCACAGTTTGAATTGAGATATCTTGAAATTAAAAGGAAATCATAAATATTTTTTTTACATTAAATTAGTATAATTAATCAAAATTAATTCTCATCCTAATATAGTATAAATATTTAGTTAATATAATGGGCTAATCTTGATATATATTTACAATATAGTGTTATAAATCGTGTAGTCTAAAATTATTAAATTCGTTTTCATAATAATAACAAACCAAAACTGAAACGAAATTATAAATTAAACCCGAACTAAATACCATTATGACCAAAGCTACATTTCATTTAGCTGGCTGAAAGGACCCTGTCAAGTTGCGCTACGAGGCACACGCCTTGTCATCTGTCCGTAAACAAATTGTGCCGTAGTGGCCCGACCCATTGTGGACTGCTCACATCCGCCCAATGCGATCAAACACCCGCCAGCTGTAGCGTCAGCGTCGAAAGTTTGTGATATTGTTGTACTTTTTAACAGAAGGATATAAAGCTGGGATCTTACCATGACGTTTTAAAATGTCATGCGTACAAGTGAGAAAGAGGGATTGAGCGATACACCATGTATATATGTATATCTCCATCCCTTTAACAGTTCAGTTTAGGTCGTAAAATGGATTGTGTTGAGAGCTTATGGTAGGTCCTCTGCTATGTTAATGCATTGGAAACTAAATAACACAGTATAAAATACTAGAATACAACATTTTAAAATAATTCTTTATTGTAGTAATTAATCAAAATACGTTAAAACGTCAAACCATATTGGTTTGACGCTGACCCTACACCCAAAATAGTATAAAACATTCCGAAGCAAGTCAACGACGACCACTCGTCGGAACATAATAGGCTTTAATCCCCTCATGCGTGTTTAACAGTTGGATTACTCGATTAACCACCCTCAAAATTTCTAACGACGGAATTCAAAATTCAGCGCTCTTTTAATTGACCGAAAAGGCCTGTGACAGAACGTACCCAAAAAGTTTTAGGCAATCATTTTTATTCATATTCCTTTTTGTTCCCGAGCGCGAATTATAATGCTAAGTATGTAGCTGTACAGATTTATTTCATGGACGCATTTAAAATACATTGATTTATTTAATTTACATTCATTTTATATGAATAATGAATGTGATGTAATACATACAGAGTTGGTTTAAATGATGAATAAATATTCTATCTGGTTGGTTTGACATTACTCTTTGGGTATTATATTTCAATATTTATTTTAATTGTGTTTTAGTACTCGTATTACTTGGGAAAGAATTAAAGGTTTTTTGGATATCTGCCAAGACTAACATTACTAAATTAGAATTGAAGGAAGTTGGCAAGATTAAATTGTAATTGCTGCTAAAAAGAATAAGATATACCGTGAAAGATAAAGGTTTTCGTATCTACTATGTTAGCCACCTAGCAAATAGATTAACCAAATCTACATATTACAATATAAACCAAAGTTGAGTTAAACCACCAACAAAACATGCAAGGGAGCATCAATTGAGCGATAAATTCATAACGAAATCGTATTCGAGGGTAGGGCACAAAGTTCCGTGCCGAAAAAGCACAAATGCCGTAGTCTTTATTCAAAACCTTTGTGAAACTTGACTCGGCTCAAAGTAGGGCGTCCCCACTGCGAGTGTGAAAATGAAAAGCGTTCTTGTTTAGGCTTAAATGCAGACTTGAGAAGAAAAGTCAGAATTAACTTTGTAAAACTAACAAACAACAATTTATTTCTTGAAATTTTCGATTCAACTTTTCGACGTGTAACAAAATGCTGTCTGCCAACGTGACTTCTCCCTTCACAATTTGTACAAAGACATCAAATTAATTGGTCGTAATTATGTCTTGTTTAACAGAAAGTTATGAAATTTTAATTTGCTGTTCGTTTAAGTTGAAGTTTTAATTTTCAAATAAGACAGAATAAATAAGATTATCATGTTTAAAGAGATAATGTGAAAGCGTAAAAAGATGCTATGAACTAAAAATGGTTATATCTATTATCCGATTTAGTATGGATGGTTTCTTCAATTGAGTAATGTTGAAAAGACAGCAAGCAATCATTAAACCAATATATCTTCAACTAAACCTTAAAATCGGTTTACTGACAATTTAAATTCGTTGAAGATTTTTTCGAAAATGAAACGATTTATACGCGGGATAAAAACCATTTATCATTCTCTACAAACTAAAAGTAAATTGGCTTTCTGTGGCTGAAGTTGACTTGTTAATTCTTGCAAGTTACACCTGATTAAAGTGTTTTTAGAGGAGCGACCGCATGCGGCTTCAAAGTTCGACTACGTGGAGCAATTAAGTTGCGTTCAGAGGACGAGCCACACTTTAATTGTAATCAAAACATCACAGAATAGTTACAACAACCCTACCAACTCGTTGCGTAGCTCTAAATTAAATAACGACTTCGCTTAGACCCAGAATTTGCAAACACTTATATAGAAGGTTACAATAAAATAATAATGTTGAACAACTATTCCGTGAAATGTTTTTCATTTCCTCCCGACGATCCAGTAGTATTAGTGTTACAATTACAAATTGAATTAGGTTCTTGATGGCCCAAACTCGTAGAGGCACTTAGATAGCTAAGATCAAATTATATTTATTTATTGAAATACTTCTCCGAAATAACTATGTTCCTATGTGTATATCTAGTACACCCCACAGTTAGACGATATAATAATTACATTAGATTGGCTAGACTGGGTTACGTGAGATTGCCTTAAAGCAAAATCTACATATAGAAATTCTAAGACCGAAACTGAACCTAATTTAGCTAACAAAGTAACTGAACATGGAATCAATTCGAGTTAATGTTACATAATATCATATTGCAGTATAAGGGTACAGAAATTGGGCCAACTGCGGCGGCCGACCCACCTGCTTACTAAATTCGTTCGGGTAGGCAAATCCAGAAAACCACATATGGCTTGTGAAGTTTCCCGGCGTGAACCAATTAACCTCTGGAGAGAAACCCCCTCAGGTATTAAACAAAATTGACTCCAATATAATTTTACATTCGCTAGGTAGCCGAAAATGAGATTTAACCTAGGATAGGGCAGGCGGCCATAAACGTAAACCCCGCAACCGGGCCGTTTGTGATACACGAATGAAAAATTAAATTAGCAACTAAGTAGAAACTTGCTATAAAGTTGGGGTTTGTAAAACTTAAATTTAAATTAAATCCAGGATAGAGCGTTTAAATGTATTTTGATGCTCGTTTATAGCGTGAGCTGTGGTGGCCGAGTGGGAACGGCTGGTTGTAGGTCGCGGATTCAAACCCAGCCAGGCGCATTACTTTGTGTAATTTATTTCTTCACCGCTGCTCTCAAAATGGTGAAGGAGAACATCGTCAGGAAACCGGCATTTCCTAGAACCAAAAATTCGAAGACATGTGACATTCACCAACCTGCACAGGGCCTTAGTGGTAGATTACTGTCCATTTCCTCTCCTAGAGAAGAGGCCCGAGTCCCAGCAGTGGGAACATTAAAAGGCTGATTATGCTATGCCCGTCTATTACATTTCCTACTAGCTTTAACGTGTGACTTTGCTGCCCTATTTCATTCGACGAACGGTCTTGTGCGTCTCACATCCATCGTATTTCCACGATCCTCTTCTGGTCATCGTTCCAACTTATGAGAAGCTTGCCAACGCAAATCTTTCGGTGCGCAGCCGCTACTCCAGTACCCCTGGCCAAGTTGCTAATCTGCAATAGTTAACGCTTGTAGAAAGCTTCAAATGTACGGGAATGACGTCGTCTTAACGCTCAGTCACGTGGTCAGAACAAAAGAATTGGCGGCAAGGTCAACTCAAAGCGTTCGGCGCAAGCGAAATGGTTGTAACTTTGCTAGGTGGGTAGAACCTTTCGGCCTTATCTGTTCTGAGAGCACTGCCCACTGCCACTTAAGTTTAGCGATTCTTCGGGCTATGTCGACAAACTTAGGGTAGAATATAGTCTGTTGTCTATAATAAAAAATCAAATCAGAACGAATCAAAAAAAATGTTTAATTGCATTTTTTTCTTAAATCACCACATTAAGAATTTCTCGAATATAGCGGATGTGTTCAAAAACATGTACACTCACATACCTACGCAAATATAATATGGTTGTACTTATTTTTATAGGATTTAAAAATGCAGATTAATTTTACCACTATCAAAAATTAGATTACATGTTTAAGAACTGTTTGCGCGGTTCCGTCGAAAGTTTGCGAACTATTTCATCGACTGGTGCAGAGAGTGTAATTGATTGTCAGAAATGTCATTCCATAAACAATTATACTCTGTCCGTTCAACCGATTTTAACTTTTATTACGTTGCAGTAAGTAGTTGCTATTTTAACCACCTTTTTTGTTTTTAACGCCATCCTTATGCCTATAAAATAAAAGTTAAAATCAGACAGTAAAAAAGGTTTTATTAAATGTCTAATCTTAACACGAATAGGGTATACGCTAGTCAATCTCGTTCAAACAAGTGCGACAGGCAAGTGTAGGATAGATTCGGGTTCGGGATGCAACATCCAGTAGAAAAAATGAATTTATAGTGTATCAGCGTAACCAAATACGATGCTAAATTTGTCAATAAAGCTCATCATCCTATCTCAGTGCCGATGAAAAGGCAGTCCAAAATCAACTAAAAGCATAACTTGTAGTTTGGTAGGGAAAGTTCTGATATTACCGACTACAACTACCAAGATAGTGCGGTAAACCTCAAAGTGTGCCTCTCCGTGAAGACAATAGAGGTCGTCGCCCTTGCACTACAAGATATTGCTAATATGAGTAGTACATTCTAATACAAGTGGATAAATTTTGTCATTGCAGCCGAGGCGAAATTGTTAAGTGTAATGGAGCCGAGTGCTGAAGTGACGAATCTCCACGTGTATCAAACGACGTTTTTCAATACACTAACGAAGAAATACTTTCTCTGGAAATTACGATGCATTTTTCAATCAGTTTCAATTTGAACTCGATACCTCCACTCGTTCCCGATTTAAATGGGACAGACAGACTGGAACCCAAAGGAACCCTAAAAACAAATAAATATACCTACCTAAAATACAAAAAAGTTTCGCTTTTATTCAAAGATGTGCATAATATAAATGGCCATGAATTAATTATTGTGTTCGACTACAACATTGCGAAAAAACGAGGCGAGAATTGTCGTTAGCAGCTAACAAACTCTTCATTCCTAAATCCCGGATTAGTTCTGTCACGACTTAGAGCCATCGCTGACGATCCCCACTGTTTGGGCAGCTATATTTTGTTCACGAAACGACAGTTTAATTGAGTCGAACGTGTGCAGCACTATTGAAGCTCCGACATTTTAAACTGTCAACCAAACTATTGTTCGACTAACAATCGATTCTAGTCTTTTCAGCTTGACAACAGCAACTAGGAAAGAGTTTTTATGGCAGGCTCCGCTTAAAATAAAAGAAAACTTTAATGACTGAAATTGAGGGCAGTCGTATCTAAGCGCACGGCCGTGCGCAGGCCAAGTTCCAGCAACAGGCCGCGCGCATGCCGTGCACTATTTACACGAACCGTTTCGACCCACTTTTGACCCCGCTGTAGCTCAGTGCCTATTGCAAGTACAGAGATAAAATTGTACCTACGTTATCATATACTAGTATTAGCAGTATGCCAAAATTCATAAATATAGCTTCAGTAGATCCTGAAATATGACCCTGTGACTGCACTGACTCGATGGCCGGTAATCAAAACCTGTAGGCCACTTTCAATTGTCCTTGCGTTATAAAATTTGGCACACAGGTCGTGTGATATATACTACTTGTTATATGTAGATTAACAAAAAATTAAGAAATTTAAGAAATCGGTCAAGCGTGAGTTTGCTTAATCGAATATCAAAATAATAAAATATTTATGAACCAGTTATACAATGAAAATACGATCTAAGGTTAACAATGGACGCGGAAGTGGCCCAAAAAGAAAAGAAAAGGTACGATTTCTTGAAAAATAGTATTAAAATCCCACTAAAAACATACCCGTTAAAAGGGGGCCAAGTTCCTATCGGCTAATTGTTCGCCTAAAAAGGGTTGGAACTTGTCAGTCTTGAATCAAGTGTTACGTGTAGCATGAAAACTTGCCAAGTTCAAATTTAACGATGATCAGACTGTTGATGAAGATGATTATGATCGATTTTAAAGTACATCTAAACTTGGCATTGGATTTGATTTCGACCCTTTTTAGGCGAACAATTAGTCGATAGGAACTTGGCCCCCTTTTAACAGCTATGTTTTTAGTGGGATCTTTTATACAGGTGACCTAAATTATTGGCAAAGATTGCCAACATAGGGCATGGAGCAGGGGGTGAATATTTTTTTTTATTAAAGATAAGTTCGCGCTTGACCGCTATCTCACCTGATGGAAAACGACGACGCGGTCGACGATGGAACGCGCTTACTTAGAAGAAACCTATTCACTCTCGACCTTAAGATTCCCGGGTTGTAGCTATCAGGAAACACAGACTCTGGCAAGGAATTCCACCGCCTAGCTGCACGCACAATAAATATGAGAAATTTTTAACGTAGACAAACAACACACTGTAAAAACTTAAATAATATCTGCTGTTCTTTAAATTTTTCCGAGTTACTAAATAATGTAAAAAATAAAAAATAAATTATTACTTCATAAAAACACAGGAGAAACATAACAATAAGATATAATGGGATGGCCTTATTGCACACAGACAATATTTCATACCTAATGCATTGCAAACAGTAGGATTTTAATTTTTGTTTTTTTTTTTTTTTTGTGTTTTGGGTAATCCCAGATTTTTTTTTCAGGTGGAGAATTATGAAATAACTTCATCCCTCTAAGTGAGTGAGAGTGAGTATCAGAATTTTACTGACTAAAACCTACTTGTGTTCCTTCAGCACCTCTACCATGAGTTTAAAGCAATAGTATTTGTCGATACTCGATACGGACTATGTAAATATTTTGTATAGCAAATTTTACTGCGCCTCTAGCGGTCACTTACGGATCCAAAATTTGCCATACGAAATATTTACGTAGTCTGTATCGAGTATCGAAAAATACTATTGCTTTAAACTCATGGTAGAGCTATTGTTGTTCTTTGCATTTCCGGGCCATGATAAAGATTTCAAATAATTTTCTAGATCCTATAATAAATGTAGTTCAAGTTTATTAGTTAATATGCTATAACTTCCTAAAATACAGCCTGTGAATTATAGATCACCCTATATCAGAAATGGCCTCTAAAATATAGAACAGCAACTTGCAACGACTTCAGACATACACAATACCATTCCGACTTCAATATTTATGTACACATAAGTAGGTATATAATACAAAGTTAAGCTCTTAAGTTCAGTAGCAACTCATTGAATCTCCTTCACTTACAATAGAGTTATTGGAATTGAAATAGTTATCGAAACTATTGCCAAGAAGATAAATAACGTGCTTAGTTAGAGTAAGACAAATGCTATCAATTATAGTTGCTGAAACTGTAACTACAATGCTCGTGGATTCTTGTTAAGTAAAAGTTAAAGATAACGTCTAGTAAGGAATATTGATCAATATACTTTAAGTTATGTCAGATAGTTATAGCCTAGTAATGTTAATAAATTATTGAACACGCACTGGCCTGCGTCACCAACACGCACTGGGCCCGCGTGGTGGATTACGGTCCATTCCCTCTACTAGAGAGGAGGCTTGAGTCCCAGCAGTGGGAACATTAAAAAGGCTGGTGATGAGGATGATGAATGTTATTCGAAGATTAGAGTAGTACGAGTACCTATATTGGGAAGGGTTGCGTTATTTTAAAAAGATTTACCGTGGTTTTAGAACACAAAGGAAGCACAGGTCCGATCGTGTGTGGAGTACTGCATCCACATATAGGCTGGTGCTGCAAAGTGCCACCTGGCAGCTTTGGACTCGATGCAAAGGCGTGCGAAGAGGCTGATTGGTGATCAAGATTTAGTCAAGTCCAATCTTCAAAGCCTTGAGCACAGGCGTAGGGTAGCCAGCCTTTCGGTGTTTTACAGATTGCATTTTGGAGAGTGTGCGCAGGAATTGCATGACTTGATTCCGTCATCTCAATTCTACCATCGGACAAACCGACGCACGGCAAGTATTCACCCTTACGTTGTTGAAACACCTACGGTCCGGACTAAGCGTTTTGCCTCGTCATTTATACCGCGTACATCAAAGGACTGAAAGAGTTTGCCTGCTGCGGTCTTTCCGTCTGATTATAATTTGGGTGTCTTCAAGGCTAGAGTGACCGTACCAAGATATACGATTCCCTTTCAACTTTTCAGTCATTGGCGCCACTTTCAACCTTCCTCCAAAGTAGGTACTCATTTCTCATTTACAGCAAAGAACGGAAAAGAATTTAAAAAAAATATTTATTGTTTTGGTGATTTACGTAAACACGACAATTTTCCGGTTCATTAACCCCCTGGCGCTCGAGGGGTTAATTTAAATCTACACTTAATACTTGTATACATTCATATAATCTTGTCTTACATGCGGTACGAGTATATTACGAAATAATTCATCCTAAATCAGATCTAAACATAGCATAGACAATAATCTAAACTTTATGGACATCAAAAGCACGTTCAAAGCGAGACGGTAAGTAACAGTGATCGCGTTATATAATTTAGTTATATTTGTGGATTGAGCTCAGTCGGTCATTCAGTCACGCACGGCTTGCAATCACCCGGAAATCTATGTATTTGCCCTATTACCTCCACTGCGAGTCCCGGCTTTGTACGTTTGCAACAAAATTACAGGCTACAAAACATCCAGATAGCATTTATTGACAACGTGATAACACGTTTAATATACACAATACAAAAAAAAAAAATATATTTTTGTAACTGGCAACATTTTATTTGGACGTTTTTAGCGGCTTCATAAATAGTCCGATGCAGTATTCACAAATATGAGAACAATACGAACCTGTTATTACGAATGTAGATGTACAAAATATATCGACGTATTGTATTGCAGTTAAATGTATTTTATTATTTATTGTAATGCTCTGTATCTGCTGTTACTGGAGTCTTATGGCTAGTTTACACGATGCAAGCTACTGACTAAACAGTATGCAGCTACGCGTAATACCTAGTCGTATGTCAGTAGCTCGGCTCGCCTTAGCTGTTTTCACAATGATAGTAGATGTCCAGTTTTCTAGCGAGTCTATCGCCTCGCGATGTCTACTGTCTGTCCGGCTGACACTTGCAAGCTACATCGATCGCGTCCAAATGATGCGAGGAACAGCCGAACTGCTGCCATGTACGAGTTACTTCCAAACGAGCGGGCGAGTGAGAACAAAAAATGTTGAAGTAACTCGGATGCGAGCTGTCCAACTCGCACGTCCGAGTTAGTCGTAAGCGAAATCCAAACTTTGCGAGGGACTACAGTACAGCTACTCGGCAGGCTGCCTCGTACGCTAGCTCGCACTGTGTAAACCAGCCATTAGTTATGTAGACATTTCAGTTATGGGTAAGTACATAATACGAGTAATAGTTAATGTTCTAATTGAATTTAGTAACTACCAAATGCATGAACAATGAACAGAATAATTTATTAAGTAAGCTTATGAATGCATACAGCTGTTCACATGGTTGAGTAAATACTTTTTTGGAGGAGTGAAATCACTAAGTGATACTTGTCCCACTCTAAGATTGAGTGAGAGGGCGTGTCAGACTTAAGTATACTGAATAAAACCCGCCCATGTTTCTTCATTTGCCCTTTGCGTTCTAGGGCCTTGGTAACTCTTTCAAATGTTCCCGCAGCCTTAGCAGACACCGGCTTTACCGGGTGTCTTCAGTTTAGTTGACATATTATGTTCATAATTTTCTCTATTTCAAATAGGATTTTTTTATCTGATATAAACTAGTGCTTGACTGCGATCCCGCCTGTTGGGGAATGTCACAATGTGAAATAAAATGTTTTGACTTTTTGACTTTTAGTTTTTTAGTTCTTCCTGGACGGCCGGACGGCGAGCTACCGATTGCTCGAAATCTGAAAGCCCGCGCTTATTGTGACAGCGAATTGCTCTGTAAACCTGCGTTAGGGTGTTTTCTTCCATAAGTGATAGTTTATAATATTATTAAAGTTTCAAAACAGTTCGATTTAGAGTGTTTGTTTTGAGTTTACCTAGAAATAACATTACATTTACCGCATTTTCAAGCACTTTTCTTCGATATTACTTAAGTACACTGTACCTACAATATTTTATTTGGCCTTACGAAGCAAGCATATAGAGTAATTCTGCGACTAGTCGTTCGGTTATATTCGCTCTCTTGAGCCTTGAAGATCCTTGACCTACAAGAGAAATATATTTTATATTACGACACGCCACACGTTATTGATTTATTTGAGCAGAATATTTTATTACTGGTAACATGATCGAGATTTTCATCAAAAAAATGTTTTATAACTCATGTAGTAAGTACTAACCGTTTATCTTGAAAAATGTAAGTGTCACCGCACACGGGCCTCAAAAAAAAGCCGCCACAAAAAACGTCGCCACAAAAAAAAGCTGAAGCGCGCGCCAGCTTGTGCCCTTGCGTGCAGTACCATTATGAACTCTCACAAAGAAGAATTAAATACGCGAATGGCATGCGGCGGTGTAGGTATGTCATTATTATTATTACAGAAAACACCGCCATAAAAAAGCGCCGCCACAAAAAAACGCTAGAAGCGGCTTCAAGCTTTATTTTGTGGCTGCACCGCCGCACGCAAGCCATAAAAAAAGGCCGCCTCAAAAAGAAGCTTATAGTGCCTTTTTTTTGTAGCCCATGTGGGACATTTTATTTGTTATAAACTAGTACTTGACTGCAATCCCGCCTGATGGTAAGCAGTGATGCAATCGTTGATGGTGAGGGGCACTAGTTTATTTATTTCTTTTGACTTGACCACATGTTAAATTATCGGCAATCTGTATAATCCGGTATTCTGTACAATACCTAGGCAATATATAAAATACCTTAAACACGTAGGTAATGTATAAAATATATTTATTTTATACTTTGTCTAAGTATTCTATACAATGCCAAATACGCAGTCGGTAATGTATACAAGGTGCAAGCGAAAGGGGATTTTTTTTTCGTTTCTACAAAATTATAAAATTGATTGGACAGTTTGTAAGGAGAGGCCGATTTTTTTTTTTTCGTTTACTGACAATTTTTTTTGTGGAATGTTGTTCAGTTTCGTCTACTGAGCAAGCCCTTAAAGTTTGTGGAGGGCTGTCCCTTACACCTTGTATAAAAGACCAGAGCAGGAAAGGGGGTGATGTAATTTTCGTACACCCCGACCTGAAAACTTATAAGCAAATTACATTATGCTACTTATAGCCAGATGAATACTTTTCGCGTTGGTTTTATTTTTGTACAAGTACTAAGGTCCTATTTCTGATGATGAGCTCCGCCCCACCATAGCCTTCAAACCTAATGAGTCTGTGTCGGGGTAACCTAAAGTTATGTCAATTCCTTCCTTGCTCTCGTATTTTACACACATTGATTTTAACTTATATAACATGTTACATTTGCCCGTGGTTATATAAGTAGGTCGGTTAACATTGATAAATATAGCCAAAATCTACTTATTTTGCATATTGCCGG
The DNA here is from genome assembly GCA_929112965.1 of Mythimna albipuncta. Taxonomy (NCBI): domain Eukaryota; kingdom Metazoa; phylum Arthropoda; class Insecta; order Lepidoptera; family Noctuidae; genus Mythimna; species Mythimna albipuncta. The sequence continues at coordinate 11,826,493 of OV815977.1, read as the reverse complement.
TGGACCAGCAGGACTCTATGCAATCCCTAAGAATTGTATACCTAGGCAAATTCTGTAATCTACACTAATATTATAAAGAGGTAAAGTTTGTTTTTATTTTTTTGTATGTAGGAGGTAATCTCTGGAAGCACTGGTCTGATTGGTAAAATTTTTTCACCCATTGAAAGCAGCTTTATTGAGAAAGCAGGCAAAGCCGCTGGCAAAAGTAAGTGTACAATAATATTCATAATACTTCATATATTGCCTGGACGCCCCGGTATTCTATACATTGCCTAGGTATTGTATAGAATATCTAAATTACACAGAATGTTTGTAACATTTACGTCAACATACATTTTATCCACCTTGTCGGATGATGTTCGCGCCTATCCTCTTTGACATTGTACGCGAGCCAGCCCCAGCAAGTATACTTCCCTGCAAGATGTCTGCCAAACCTGCTATTGTCCTTTAATGTTTTTTTAAATAGTCTTTGTGTAATTAAAATGTCTATCATTCGGTTTAGGCTCAGAAGTGTTAACCCAATAGGCTTATTGGATAAGTCGCGTTATATATTTCGTGGCCTTTTTTATGTCACACGGACATTTTAAGGGTACGTTTAACTTTATATTGATATTAATGTACTCTTATAATAGAAAACTTATCGATAGTTTCTGATTCTGTTATCAATGTCTTATCATCGTCTCCTTACTAATAAGACTTGTTCTTTAATATTAAACTATCACTTATGGGAGAATACAACCTCAAGCAGAGTCGTAGGGTAATTCCCAGTCACAATAAGCGTAAGCTTGCGGACGGCGAGCATTACCTCGCCGTCCGGCCGTCTTGTAAGGACTAAGGTCCCCAAGTCGACGGCGCGTTATGTACACGCACCTCAAAGAGATGTCTGCAAAATGGGCAAGGCCTACTAGGGCTCTTTTATTCTTTCAAATAGTCCCATAACTGCTAGATCTGTGGGGTTTTTTGAAAGAGTTAAAGTAGCTCAAAAACGCTGGTAAGACACAGGTCCACCTGTATTTTTTCAGTTATATACAGTAATTCAGTGAAAGTCTGACACTTCTTCCCACTCCACCCAAAGCGGGAGAAGTTTATGGATGTTTTTTTTCTCTCATAGGTCCATCTAACTTATAATACAACATATTATTAAGTGAATGATATGAACCATACGCTGCCCTGGTAGAAAAAAACGCGAGACAAGAAAGCCTCGAAGAAGTAAACAATTTTATTCTAACTTAAATATCTTTAAGTAACATTATAGAACTGCCATTATACGTAAGTAAAATAATAAGCGTGTAAAGTTACTCATAATATTATTCCATAATGCTTTTATTTATTCAAAGCTACTGTCAACTTTAAATCTACTTTGTTTGTTACCTACTCAATGAATTAGCCGTCTTTATGGGCTTAGATTTAGGGCTTTAAAAATAAGTTTCTTGACTAACTTTCACTTTTAATGCCCAGCTTAAAGTTAAAAGTAGTAAAACAAAACATTAGAACTCAGACGAAAACTTATTTAATGTCTTTGTAAAATTTATATTATTAAAGCAAATGCAGTCTTATAAATATGCGGTGTAAAACCGCTTTTGATGATAAAACTTGAAGATTTTACGTAATTCTTAGTTAACGATGAATACAAAAGTTTTAGGCATGAACTAGGTTCTAAATCCCACAGTTTACGAGAGAATAGGTCGTCCACGTAAAATACCACACAGTGTATGCCACCTGAGCCACAGAAATTATGATTGTGCCACGTTATATTGTATTTTCATATTGTGCCTATTTTATTGAAATCTCTTTGAATAAGCGGTGTTTTATATGAAATAGTGCTTGGCAATAATGAAATGTTACGGCTTTAGGGTTGATTTACTTAAAATCTGGGGCAGATATCGCTGAAAATATTTAGAAGTTATTAGATCGTAAATAGACATTTATCGTGGGATATGTGATATTCATTGAGCTGGAATATGTTTTTATGAAGAGTTTAATAAAAGAGATATTTTAAAAGTGCTCAGCTTACTATGTATTTTACAATACTAGCGGCCCGCCCCAGCTTCACACGAATGCCAGGAATCTTCGAAATTTTCAGCATTTCTCTATTATAATATACGTATACATGTATTATATACCGAAACCTTCATCATAAATCATTCAGTCTATGGGTGAAAACTGCATGAAAATGTGATCAATAATTTTAAGTTTATTATGAACGTACTGACAGACAGGCACGGTGAGACACTTTGTTTTAATAAAATCTTAGGATAATATATATATTAGATATTAGGTTTCCACGCCAAATTGGGAGTGGGCTCGTCACGTTGCACGAATGCACATGGATAAATGGGACGAAGAATGTCACTCACTGCACATCTGTGGGAGATAGATTAACCGCGATGGTGGGGCGATCTGATCATGTCCGTGGAGCAAACTTGGCCTGATGTTTGGAAGGAGAAAGAGGAAGCCTGTGTCCAGCAATGGGATACAAAATAGTCTATTATTAAAAAAGGTAACATTATTAATTCATAGAGGTACCGAATTTTTGGAAGTATTGACCTGATTACAAAAATCTTTCAGTGTCTCAAGTTGCATTATCGGTCGGTGCTATAAACTACTTTTCATCTAAATATAAGGGTTCCGTTTTTTGCCATTTGGCTACGGAACCCTAAAAAACGATTTACAACCGCAAAAAAGTAGTAACTAGCATTTACAATGGCAGAGCAACGAATAAAACTGACATGCCTATTAAGTTGTATACATAGAAAAAGTTTTGATAAAGGAAAACAGAAACTTGTGAGTCAGATTAGCAAAATGTAAAAGGCGTAAACGCTCGTTTACGTCATGATTGATAAAGTTAACGCTATATAAACAAACAAGTACAATGATTTATGTTGCGCTCAGTCCAAAATGCTCGTTGTGAAATTACAAAGTTTTCCGTGCAAAATTTCTAAAATTCTAAAGTGTCCCGTTTTCCGTCGCCCGTTATCCCTACCCGTTGTCTCTAAAACTGAGGAGTTTGCGAGCCGGGTTTAACTTAGTAGCGCCTTAAATATAAATTTCACAAGTTCGCCTCACGAATGAAGTTACGGTGTTATGTCGTAGCTCAACAAGTTAGCACGGAAATTTTAACTTTCGTATACTCATAATAATGGCTCCTGAAAATGGATATGAGAGAAGCTTCGTCTTAATACGTAATTAAATATGTATGACATTCGTTAACGCATGCAAGTGGTGCGGTTTTAACGGGTATATCCACTAAAATGGAAAACTATTTTACTCCAACTATTGAGTTAGGCACATAATAATTTTGTACACTTTGGCGTTGGTTTACCTGTAAAATATTAAAGTACGATATTCTGTAAATGATAAAGAATTATTTTCATAATAATTAAGTATTGACAACTAGCCTACAGCTTTGTATACATAAAATATAGCCTATGTCACTCAGAAATAAAGCAGCTTTCTATATAAAAAAAATAAACAATTGGACTATTGCTTTCAGTAATAACCTCCTACAAACCAAAAAAAAAACGGATATTGAGTGCTCGGCGTCAGAATGGGGATTGCTTTGCGCATTCCATATTGGCGAGCCAATAGTCGTCGTTGTTAGATACATTCCGCAACGCAGGGAACGAATGAGGAGTGACGTCTATGACGCGGTGGCGCGGCGAGCCAATCACTGACACTCCCCGCCCCCGCGTCTCACTTCGCACCACTAGAGACCGAATATTTGACTTCTGCGCAACTTGAAGCCAGCGCTCAAGATCCGTGCTGGTAATTGTACCTCTTTATAATATTAGTGTAGATTTTTGGTGTGCATCATCTCCCTAGTCTTTTCCCAAGTATCTTGGGGTCGGCTTCCAGTCTAACTAAATACGGCTGAATGCCCCTGTTTAACACAGAGTGACTGCCTATCAGGCCAAAGAAAACATGGATGGATTGTGTGAGAAGCGATATGAAAGAAAAGGGAGTTAGTGATCGCGTGACGAGTGACAGGACAGAATGGAAGAAAAAAACGTGTTGCGCCGACCCTAAATAAAACGGGACTTGAGCAGGAAGATGATGATGATGATGATGACTGCCTATCAGACCTCCATAGCCCAGTTATTGGGCGGGCTTGAGGACAGTGAGCAATGGGTAGCTCGCTGGCCGGCCGTCCGGTAACTGTCCGGACCAAGCCCAAGTCGTCGACGGCGCGCACTGTTCCCGCACGCCTCAAGGACTTGTCATCAACAGCAGGGACCCAGCCGGGTCGAAGCCTACTGGGGCCAGGGTTATCCGAAAGGGCGCTCGAGCCCCGGTATGAAGGCTAGAAGGAACGGGGTGGGTCTATTAGTCAGTAAGAGTCTGACACTATCTCCCGCTCCGCCCAAGAGCGGGGGATGTCAATGCATGATTTTTTCCCATCATAAAAAAAAGCCCAGTTATTGGGCGACACGATACTACTTGGATAGACTGATGATAAAAAATTCTGGCGGCTGTTACGACTGTTTAAGATCTACGAATGACAACCGGGACCAACACTTTCCAAGGCACGAGATGTCAGTAACGTCCTAGATAAATTTAGAAAAGTAAGTACATAATATTATGAATAGAAAAATATGTACTTGGTACTTGCCCGGTTTCAAACCCGCAAAAAACTCAACAATAACAATTGTTGGTGAGCATAATCAATAAATTAAATTAAATGTTCCAACGAAAAAGGTTGCCCCAATCAATATAAAATGAAGTTTGATAATTATATATCGACAAGCGAAATAAAGAATTGAAAATTCAAAGTGACTGCCGCTCCAAGTTGTAGATTGACCAAACAATTAGTTATGTGGCTGTGTGTGTGTATATGTAGCGGTAGGTACTAATGGTGACGGCGTGAATCGGCCGACGGCCGACGCCCCGTGTTCGGCATTAGACAAGAAAAACGTTACAGCACGCACTGTTCCCGTGCGCCTCAAGGAGTTGCCAGCAACAGCAGGGACCCAGCCGGGTCGAAGCCTACTGGGGCCAAGGTTATCCGAAAGGGCGCTCGAGCCCTGGTATGAAGGCTAGAAGGAACGGGGTGGGTCTTTTAGTCAGTAAGAGTCTGACACTATCTCCTGCTCCGCCCAAGAGCGGGGGTTGTCATTGGATGATTTTTTCCCACCAAAAAAAAAGGCAAGCAAGAAGTTGGCTAAAAAAATGTAGCTTCATATTTATCGACAAGCTAAATAAACAATCGAGCATTCAAAGCGACTACCGCTCCAAGTTGTAGATTTAATTAATTAGTTATGTGGTTGTGTGGGTGTAGGTACTAGCAGCGACGACGGCGTGAACTGGCTGCCTACTCAATTCCCCCTGTTTCGCACTAGACACGAAAAAAGTTTCCCATTCAATATAAAATGTAGTTTGATATTTATCGACAAGCTAAATAAACAATCGAGCATTCAAAGAGACTACCGCTCCAAGTTGTAGACTCCCGCAAACAATTAGTTATGTGGCTGTGTGTGTGTGTATATCTAGCGGTACTAGCGGTGACGGCGTGAACCGGCTGCCGACGCACTACCCCGTGTTCGGCATTAGACGCTACAAGGGATGCTTTGTTCCTAAGTTCGGCATTACACTCGGGAAATATAGCAGGAATGTTCGACGGATCGCTACGAGTTCGCCGAGACGCCGGGGAGACCTTTGCAAACATCATGATAATACATTTATGTCGTAATGAAACTATTTCGCTACATAACCTTGTTTGCTGGAACTGTATGCAGCAGGATATAGATAAAAATATTTTGTTTGCCAATCGTCAATGTAAAAAATGTGGAAATATTTTAGATTTTCCAAATCAAATAAAAGGACATACGTGCTGTTATTTGAAATGAAATACTATTTGCTATACGTAAAATTATATTGTATGTAACCAAAATTAAGAAAAAATAATAATTTACTAATCAAATATAATTTTAATAATAATGTAAGAAACAGCGTTGTGTGTGAGTGTAGTATATAAATAAGTTAGCTGCTCTTGCACTCATATTTCTAGATTAGTTTTTTGAGGTTAGAAATCATCAAATATGGTGACAAGACAGGAAGGCAGAAAAAAGCGTATCGTGCCAACACCAAATTATATGCGACAAGGGCAGGATGTCGATGAGGCTCTGTGTGGAACGAAATATAAAAAACCTATACCCGATATTAGATTTTTACTAACTAAAACTCACCTATGTTTTTTCAGTTGTGCTTTTGCATTCCTTGACAAGTTGTTAATCTGCAATAGTTAACGTTAGTAGCAAGCTTCAAATGTACGGGAATGACGTCATCTCAACGCTCAGTCACGCGGTCAAAACAAAAGAATTCGACGAAAGCTTTCGTCGAAGCGTTCGACGCAAACGAAACGGTTGTAACTTGGCTAGGGCGGCGTTACAGTAACTCTTTCGAATATTTCCACAGCATACTCTAGTCTTACTAAGCTTGATTTTGTGAGAGAGATAACGAGAAAGGTAAATAGAACGTGCCTAGGTATGTCAACCAATTATTTACAAATAGGTATACCTAGATAGAACTCAATACAATTCCCCAAAATACTATCTAGAGATACCGTTATACGGTTCCATTGTCGTCAACAAGAGTTTCTGTAACACTAATCGGTTCCAGTCTATTGTTGCATAGTTTCGCTGTATCTTAAGTTGCTATTGGCTACGTTGTTACCGGCGTCCACAATGTAAAGTCGATACAGAGCGGAAATTTCATAACTGTGTTAAGTGAAATACTTCTGTACCTGTGATATTATACGTGGTTGCTTGAATTTGTACATGTTACTGATCTTTGTTCTTAGTATTGTTTTTATCTAAGACTAGCTTTTAGTCCGTGACTTTGTTTGGGTGAATGTTTGTTTTTATAGATTCGAAATTGAAGTTAAAGCCTGATATAAAATTGACTATGTGCTTCTTTTTTTTGTGGTGGAAAATGATCCAGCGACTGTTTGTTTGTTTGTTTTTTTGTGGGGTTGTTGGGTGATTCGCGCTTATCCGCTATCTTACTTGATAAAAAGTGACAATGTGGTCGACAGTAAAACGCGCTTACCTAGAAGTAACCTATTCACTCTTGACTTAAAGATTCTCTCGTTCTAGAGTGGAGTGAGAGCCTATGTCTCCTTCTTCCTCCAAATTTAATTAAAATTGGTTCAGTAATTTTACCGAAAAAGCTTCATAAACAAACAGACAAACGGAATTACTTTCATATTTATAATATTAGAATGGATTCTGTTATGTTAAAAAGCTTAGTCATGATAGTTTTTGTTATCTATTTTGTAATAAAAAAAGCTACACTTTTTCCATAAACACTTGAAAAATATTTGTAACAAAGGTTGACAAGATTATTAAACTTGGCAACATGAACAGCAATAATATTCCACAACTAATCACATAACGTTTCTAGTCCCCAAGCAAGCAAAGCTTGTGTCATGAGTAGGTACTAGACCACTGATATATTTTTAACTTTTACTTATATATTTCTAAATACATACATATTATAGATAAATTACACCCAGACACAGAACAAATGTTCGTACTCATCACACAAACATTTGTCATTTGATACTTATGAGACATAATCTTGATCATCTGTAGCACAGTCGCTCGTCATATTTTTGCACTTTTTTTAAATAATTAGGTGGCTTGACATCTTTTCTTCTTCAATTCATTCCTGCGTTAGTGACGCCATTGCCTTCGTCTTCTTATCACTTCTCGTACAATCCATTATAATTTTTTTGTAGGATTATTTGAAAGAGTTACCATGGTTCTGGGTAACTGAAGGGCAAAAGGTGAGTTTTAGTCACTAAATATATGACACTTTCTCTCGCTCCACCCAGAGCGGGAATAGTTATTAGATGATTTGCCACGTTAAAAGGTCCGCTTTTTCGGTCTTTCTCTTCATCTGTATCGAGCATACATAAGCGTTTTCGTAAAGGTATCCTATCCAGCGTATCAAAATCAAATATAAATGAAATTTATAATAAACAGCAAACTATAGAACGTGCTTTTTAAAACCACACATTTCTATACCGCAGCCATTGAAAGATCACAAAACAAAACCAACTTTCTAAACGTACAACGTTCGAAAAGGAATCGAGAGCCAAGAAAAGTCCAGTCGATTGGACCATTTCCAAAGGCTTTGGGAAGCAACGTTCGGAACCACCTGTAATATTAGTAGCGTATTGGACTTGACAAATCTGGGATCAATATGTCTTGCCACCATGACTTATGGTGCCAAAACAGGGGGCGCTCACTGCGGATACTGTACGGAATGGGATTTGCACAAAGAACCATCGAAAGCTGTGTCTGTCTTTCCTTCGGGGGATTTGCTTTATTTCAGTATAAGACTTGTCGTATCGTGATAGGATTTGTGTGGATTAATGGGGGAAGGGTCTCCGCTAACATATAAGTTAACATTGTCGTCTACATGCAGAAGAGAGCAGAGAGCAGTGGAGGCCCAGTGGCTACTACAACGACTTATAAGTTGTTGGTCGCAAATTCGAACCCAGCCAAGCGCATTACTTTGTGTAAAACGGTGAAGGAAAAAAATGTGAAGAAACAGCACGCCTAGAACTAAAAATTTGGAGACATGTGACATCTACCAACCCGCACTGGGTCCACCCATTCCGTCCGTTACGACCCATTCTGTCTTCTGGAGACGATGTCTAACTCCCAGTAGTAGGGAATTATTAACATTACAAAGCTATTTAGCCTGCTATATTCAGAAGACAAGACAAATAAATCAAGACTAAAAAAACAATCAATCCATAAAATAAATAAAAAACAATAATCAATTACATCTATACCCAGTATTGAACAGTCCTCACTAAGAACAACTTTCAAATAGATTCTCTATCTGAAACCACACCAAACACAAATCCATTAGCCAATTTTCCTTACTAAAGCTCAGTGGAGCTCTATAGAGTGCTATAGAGCAGTCCTAACAAAATTACCCAAAAACACACGTCATAGTTACAACCAATAACAATCCGTAACTAGAAACCAGACATTACACCCGCGCAAATTCGATACGTTAAGTTAACGAATCGAAGCCGGACCGGCGTCGAGTTAAAGCTAGCTCCCGACACTTGTCCATTAGTGCGTTCCTATACGTCGGAGACAAACCGCATTCCTGTTCATGTCCAAGTTAACACCTAATAGCTGGTGCCGGTGCGGCCGCACGGAATGGACTTGCTGGACGAAACGGAACGGACTTCATTGCATTACGCACCTCTCTCGACTAGCCTGCCGGTGAGATCCGACCAGATATGTTAGAAATGTAGCCGACATTAGCCAGTCTGCATGCCTTTGTAAAATCGGGTAACGTGATAGAATTTTAGGTGCATTATGGTACGGAAAATCTGTTTGTGGATTTGTTTATTTTTATGCTGGCGTATTTTTGACATTTGTTGGCTGAAATTGCAACATGTAGATTTAGTTATGCCTACTTCAGACGAGGCAAGAGTTCTAAACAAAATGTATTACAATCATCTACATAAATATAATAAAGAGGTAAAGTTTGTTTTTATGTTTTTTGTCTGTAGGAGGTAATCACTGAAAATACTGGTCTGATTGCTAAAATTTTTTCACCAACAGGAAGCAGGAAGGAATAACCTGAGTCACACAGGCTATATTTTATGTGAGCGGGCAAAGCCGCTGCCAAAAAGTAGTTTAAAATAAATCAAAATAAAAAATTTTGCTATGATGGAGTGACACGGTCAATTATAATGTTCGGATTGAGAATAGATTCAAACACAAGCTCGTATGAAATGATACAACTTTATTGTGGATAAACATTGACTATATAGGTTACATCAGCTGATCTATAATAGGTACATGCTTATACACTACACAATACTGTGACAAAACTTAACTTAACTTAACTTTTGTTTTGTAAGTGTAGTGTGCAGCACACCTAACCTTATATTTGTAACTTCATAGTCCAATTTATATCATTGTTACACGAATCTCTGAATCGAACAGTTCTTTTTTATTTTGCCTACGTCCCTCCAATACATGGCGACCCTCAGATAGCAATTAAAATTTTGCAACATGCATGCATAAAAACGGAAGTAGCTGAGGAAATTATGAAGTCCTAAAAAGCGGCAATTAGAAGTTTGTGAAGACGGACAAGAAGAAGACAGAAAGTGTAGAAGATAATAATATTCAAATTATAGAAGTCAGAAAATCCCTGACAGAAGATTGATTGATCGATCTTGAGCATTTAAATATGTATAAATACGGAAAAATGAAAAGCTTGCTTATTTTCGAAATTTACAGACTACTTTATGAAAAATTTCTTACTTAAATTCTTAGATACATACCCAATAAATAAAATGCTAAAAATTTTAATAATCTACACAGACTTTTAATAATCTTAGTGTTCAACCGAATGGCGCGCGAAAACACGCGCGAACGGCATTCGCGCGAACGCCGGCCGTTCGCTTGGGGTTTGAGGGCTAGAAGTGATGAAAACAATATAAGTCAAAAAAAAGTGTTGCTCCTGCCGTTTTGGGTGGAACAAGAGGGAATGTCAGACATTTACTGAATCAAATCCCTATATACCTGCGTTCCTTCAGTAGCCCTATGCGGTCTAGGACCGAGGTAATTCTTTCGAAAAATCCCGCAAGCCTGGGAGGTATCCAGTTCCTAATTATAAACATATTTTCCTCTCCCCTGACAAAGAAAAACCAACGAAATCTCAATTAAAAAATCTTCAACACAATGCACGAAAACAATTGCAAAAACACTCGTCCTAACTGATGACGCCGGGTAAAAATGCCTAACACTATTACGGTAGCAAGGTAAGTGTTGTTCTAACCTAAAACTAGGCTTTACTGCAATAACATGGCACGGTTTAGGGGAAAAGGAAATCGTTTAAGCCTCTTCCCCAGTGTTGTGCCACCTGAGTCTCACGGGTATTAGTTACTCCGGCCGGTAATTTTCGGCGCTAACTATTACCTCGGCCATGACAGCATTGTTCGGTAATTTTGGCCTTTTTACTCCGGACGGTGTATTGTGATTAGGTATACTTTTGTTTACAGATAATGTATAGGATATAAGTAGTAGATTGTTTTCGTTAAGGAAGATAATGAAGCTCGTGTATTTAATAGGATATCTTAATTGATTGACGTTGAGTCAATTACTGGAAGTATGGAAAGATTTTCTTATTGTTTAAAGCATAAAATCTTTTGTCGAAGAATTTTAATAATAAAATAATATTCCACAACTTTCACACTACGCCATCTAGTCTCAAGCTAAGCAGAGCTTGTGTTATGAGTACTCGACAACTGATAAACATACTTATATATTTCTAAATACATACATACTATAGTTAAATTACACCCAGACACAGAACAAATGATAATGCTCATCACACAAAGATTTGTCCTGGGTGGGAATCGAACCCACTACCTCCGGCATAGCAGTCAGGGTCACTAACCACTAGACCAATAGGCCTGTCAAGTTTAGTCACAATTTTTTGAATTTTTAATTTTATTTATTGTAAAATGATGGCACGGTTGGCGCAGTGGTTAGTTGTTGTGTTGCTTTTTACGGGATCGATTCCTGCACAGAACAAAATAATATTTCTATGACCTACAGATAGTTGTCCCGAGTCTGTGTATATTCTGTATGTAAGTTTGTATGTTTGTGAATGCACTCACGATGCACGAGTAATTCCTAGTGTGAAAGAAACTTTTTTTTATATATAAAAACAAACTCATTAAATCTATCTTTTTATAAGTCTAAGTCAAAGTCTATTTGCAGATAAATATGATAACAACCTCCTACAAGGTGGACCGATGACCTGGTGAAGGTTGGGGGATAGATGCGGGACGCACAAGAACGTTCGTTGTGGCGACGCTAGGGGGAGGCCTATGTCCAACAGTGGACGTGTATCGGCTGAAATGATAATGATGGTTACAAATAGTAGCTTAACACATTCAATCATAATTTAATGATACGCAAATTTTTGCTAGATTGGATCATTTAGATTTAATCTGAAGGAACTCTTTTATCATATAGAATGGATATTTAGGACTAAATAAAATATTATTCACGATTTACAACATTGCCAGTCATATCTGGAAAATGAACAATCAAAACTCAAACTAATTAAGGCTAAGAAGACTTACGTATCAGCAAAATTCCATGCTTCAGGACAAATAAGGTAAAGCAAGTAAAAACTACCTCAGAAATAATGAAGGCATTAGGTAAAAACCTCTATTAGACCAAGTGATAAACGACCAAAGGCTCTCCTGTTTCATGGCGATTACTTATGGACCCTGCAAATACCCTGGAGGGCCTAACTAAGGTAACAACGTGCTCAGAGCATCTCAGGTAAAGTGTTGACGCTTTTTATAGCCCCCACCGACTATTTATAGCCTTCTAACCTAATTACGGAAAGCGAAAATACGGCTTCGGACTCCTTATCGCAAAAATATATGTTCAATTATATGTAGATCTTGACCAATAAATATTTTAAGTAAGACAAATGTTTAAAAATAAAAATTTACTGAGCGACATGTCAACGCATAGCTGAAACGAATGGGAACATGAAATTATGCACGAAGTTTCTTTTTATTACGTAAGTGAGCACTAAGAAAGGATTTTTGAAAAATCATTGCCTTAGGAGATGAAATGGGGTATTCCACGCGGGCAAAGTCACTGTCAGATGCCAAAATGGATAGAAAACCACCTCAATTGGCATCAAAAAAAAATATCCACATCGATGTCATGATGATGTCCAGTGATCACGGTCCCGACTAAAGTGTTATAGGTTGCGGGTTCAAACCCAAGCAGGCACACTTTGTGTAATTCATTTTATCACCACTGCTCACAAAACGGTGAAGGAAAACATTGAGAGGAAACCGACATGTCCTAGAACCAAAAATTCGAATACATGTGTCATCCACCACGGCTCATTCTTTCTCCTGGAGAGGTACCCGTAGCTGTTCCCAATAGTGGGAAAATTATAAGGTATGTTAACGCTGGCAGCATTGCCGCGGTGGATAGCAAGCCCAACCAGTCGCGGGCTTGCGGACAGTGAGCAATGGGTAGCTCGCTCTCCAGCCGTCCGGTAACTGTCCGGACTAAGCCCAAGTCGTCGACGGCGCGCACTGTTCCCGTGCGGAGTAGTCAACAACAGCAGGGGCCCAGCCGGGTCGAAGCCTACTGGGGCCAGGGTTATCCGAAAGGGAATTCGAGCCCCAGTGTGAAGGCTAGGAGGAACGGGTCAGTAAGAGTCTGACACTATCTCCCGCTCCACCTAAGAGCGGGGGTTGTCATTGGATGATTTTTCCCATCATAAAAAAAGCCCAGCTAGTCAGCTGTTTGCTGACATCCTGAAAGTTGTTCAGGATATCAGCAAACAGCTGACTGGCTGGGCGATGAGCAAAATATATATAAAGTACCGCCTCTCATATTCTAAAAGAGCAACTGAAGTTAGTAAAGTGCAAACTGATGTTGAACCAGAAGTTTCTTCTAAACAATAACGAACTATCATTCTTCATTTCTTTGTCGTAGTTAAACTTGCTAAAGAGGTCGGTAAACGTTTCCCGGTCGGTAAACACGCTCTGACATAAGTGAGCAAACTCGAACATGATAGAAGCGCGTAATCTTTGTGGTCCCCCACTCCAAAACTGTCGTTAATAAAAGTCCCCTGTGAACTTATCTTCCCCAGGGCGAGATAAAATATTTCGTGGGGAAAAAAAACAAACGCCTCGTGTGGGGGTGAATTTCTGCACAATCACGCGCAAAGCCTACTCCGTATTGCAAACTCTGATCACGATGCAAGACTGATAAGAAGTTTTTTTTTTACGGAAAAACTCTTTTATAGTCCCGGTAGTTTTATTCCGGTGGTATTAAGGCTATCCACAGTAAAATTGGGATGTATTTTTCAATACATTTACTAGAAAACCCCACTTATCCCTATTAACTTTAGGCACGCAATTAACTCTTCTTTTCTACACTAGTGTGGAAAATATAACGAGCTCACCCGCACCACAATTTATTGTATTGGTCGTATGAGGCTGGGCACTAAGCGACCCCCGCGAGTCGCCGGTCAACCCTATTTATTTCTTTTTAAGTGTATTGAAAAATGTAGTTTGATATACGTGGTTTGTAGCTGCAGTACTCGGCCACATAACAACCTCGCCTGTGGCTCGTTGCGAATTTTGCCTCTGCCTCCGCAAACTTTCTCCACTTGTATCAAAATGTAAGCAATTTGTAGCTATATTGGGAAGTATTTTGAAGTGAATGAGCCGATAAAATTACAGTAATTATCTTTAAGTATAATGCATTTGTCATTCAATGCCATATCCTCGCTTATTAAAATAAGTATAGTCTATTTGTTTGTACAAAAATAGCACAACCGTACCTAAACTTTGTTTAAAGATTTTGACTTCGCACTTTCTAGCCTTTCATAATACAACATTATTTTTTAGTTTATGCGAAAACTGAATATACTTTGGTCAGAATCAGTAACTGAATCGATTCCAATATTTTTTACGCCATGTTATATTTTGTCCCAATATTTTTTTTTAAAAGGTTACAAGTTGGACACCACCGATATTAAGTACAAAACAGGTCGTAGCGGGCATTAGGCGCCAGCGCACAGCTGGATGCAGCAGAAGCAAAACCACCCCTCGGTCGCCGGTGTGGCCCGGTGACCATTCATTTATGTCGCCAACCAAGTACTCTGGCTTATAACTTTGTAATTTTAAATAATACAGTTTTTAAATTTTGTACATAGGTATATACTTTACATAAAAATACTAGACAGGTGTTTCAGGTTTCGCATATACTAAAAACATACATTCAGCCGAACATAGAACCTCCTGCTTTTTGAAGTCCGTTAAAAATAAGGTTGAGTATCGGTGGCGGAGACCTCTCGCGCCGGGCCTTGGTTGAGGCTATGGTCCGGAGCGAGGAGGAGTGGCAGGCGGTCGCCGACTTCTACGAAGCAGTAATGCTCGCTAAAGAGGAAGTCGACCGCATCAGGCAACGGCGCTCTCGCCGCCGCCGGGATTCCGATCCCGATTTCCAGCCACCGTAGGCGCGGGCTTGCGGACAGTGAACAATGAGTAGTTCGCTGTCCGGACCAAGCCCAAGTTGTCGACGGCGGGCGCTGTTCCCGCGCGCTCAAGGAGTTGTCAGTAACAGCAGGGGCCCAGGCGGGTCGATGCCTACTGGGGTCAGGGTTATCCGAAAGGGCGCTCGAGTCCCGGTATGAAGGCTTGACGGAACGGGATGGTTTTTTTAGTCAGTAAGAGTCTGACACTATCTCCCGCTCCGTCCAAGAGCGGGGGTTGTCATTGGATGATTTTTCCCAACGAAAAAAAAAATTATGTATGCGCTAATGAATGAGTCACACACACCTTGTTATCTTGAAATGATAGTCACTGATATCTGAAGAAGATCTGATTTATTGCGTAATACCATATATGAATGTAGTGTGAATGATCGCTAATGACTACAACCGTCTGTGAATGCTAATTGTGTACTATCACTTTACAATATAATTTGTGCAAGGCGACGAAATAGTGCTGAACTGCAATACGCGAAGGCCATGTACGACACGTGACTCGTACATTGTATAATTAACAGAATTTCAGTAGCACTTTCTAATTGTTAAATCGCACTTAAACATCCATTGACACTTACTAACAGTGAAGCATAAAACAGAAGCATTGCCGCCTCTAACCCGACCCTTCTTTCCGTACCCTAAGTTTAGTTTAATGGTACTTTTAATTGCCGCTATAAACCAATCTTACAAAGGGTTATATTGCCCTAATGTGTGTCAGTCTATTATACCCTGAAATTATGCAGGACTCATCAAAATGAATGATATTATCGCGGGTAATAAGAATATGTAAGCGACAGTACCGCAGACGTGGTTGTAGGTAGATAACGCAATCGGCTCAAATTGCGTGCTCAAAATGGGAAACCTAGGTATCTTTCGTGTCTGGCATTGCTCAAAAATGTCCCTGCCTATTTCTCAATCATACGTAATTTCAAGTAAGCATCAATTGAGTACAAGTACACAGTGAAATTATGAAAAAAGACAATACTTCTAAAATATTTTTTGTTAAAATCAAGGTAATTTTTAGGGTCCCGTAGCCAAATGGCAAAAAACGGAACCCTTATAGGTACATTCGTCTGACTGTCTGTCTGTCTGTCCTTATGTCACAGCCACTTTTTTCCAAAACTATAGGAGCTATATTGATAAAACTTAGTGAGTAGATGTACATCATCCCATATATAGAACTGAAACACAATGTTTTTTTTTATCATTCCCATACGTGTTTGTTATCTATGGATAGGTCTTCAAAAATGATATTGAGGTTTCTAATATATTTTTTTTTAACTGAATAGTTTGCGCGAGAGACGCTTCCAAAGTGGTAAAATGTGTCAATGATAAAACAAAAAAAAAATATATGATTTACATTACCATGCAAACCGCCAACGAAAATTGTGTTGAACGAGATCTAGGAAGAAGTTCTTTTTTTAATACGTCATAAATCTAAAAGTTACACTATTATTAAAACATCGATCAAAGTTACAACGAACTACAAGAACTTTTATATTATGTTACTTGCTGTTACGGAACCCTTCATGGGCGAGTCCGACTCGCACTTGGCCGGTTTTTTATTTGTAGTAAGTGCAGTAGGAAAAAAGATGGCGATACTAGAAGTATGCGAAATAACCTTTCGACTACTTATAACACTTTCAAAAAACGTATGTGGGATGAACTATTTAGTTCAATGAAATGCGGAGGTCTTTTCTAAAGTGAGCCACTGATACTCTCTCGACCATCGAAAAGTTAACGAAGTCCCACGAACCTAAGTTAAGAAGGGAGGATCTCTTGACTAGACGGGTGTTGTGTCTGGACCGGGCAACTACCCAAATGTCACCACAATGATCAGTCTTGTGCGTCTCGCATCCATCGAACTGAACTCAACGCAATTTAAATATTACATTTTATTATACTGTTATGTTAATAATTACCTTTGAACTAATAAATTGTGGATCCAAAATAAGCAAAAACAGGCTTCACTTTAAAACTAGTAGTATCATAAAATAGCACTTTCTACCTTAATCCGTGGTAGTCACCAAATTTTATAATAGAGAGCGACCATAACCATGTAACTTTGCCTTGCCAAGTCTTATCTTACCCATATTCAAGCTAAAATCGTCACTAATTAAGTGCCGTGTCAGTCGTTATTACGGTCTTATCTCAGGCTCATATGCCTCATGAATCAATTAGACCGTCGGATACTGGGCAGAGCGGCCATTTTAACGAAGACTTACGATATATTGTAGACCCGGACATTGTTCCTGCTGAGTAGGACAAAGGCGGTAATCCGAAAAACCTGAAGAGAAAATGAAAAGGAACCACTGCATGATTTGTGTTTATATGCTTCAAGGGATGTTTGTAAATAGATAGATATATGGTAAACCAGGCATATATGCCCCAGTCGTTAATGTGCCAGACTAGCAAAACTTAGACACATAATTATTTGATTTTTATTTTATTACAATTTGGTGCTTATTTGAGCCGATCAGCCCCTTAGACAAATTACAACCGATTCTATTTATTCTCTCCATGTGTCGAATGCGTTGAATTGGCCACGCTTCCTATTTTTTTGTTCTGACGTCATCTCTATGCTCAGTCACGTGGTCAGAACAAAAAAGGCGAGTCGTGTCAAACTCGAGGCGTTTGACACAAGAGAAACAGTTGTAACTTGGCTAGGGGCTGGTAAGTTTATAAGTATGACGGCGATGTAAACTATACAACGTAAGTTTATATAATTTTAAATATGTCTTAGTTTGGCAAGTTTACCCTACTCTTTTATAATAAATAAAATTACAGTAGGAACTTAAGATTAATAGGGTGTCACAGTAGGCGGTATTTTACTAAAAGTTTTTTTTTACAAACGACCTTAGATGGTTTTCACAGAGAAGGAGAAAAAGATATGCAGGTAGTTTGTGGTGTACTATTTACATATATATATATATATATATATATATGTTTTTAAGAAAACGTTAAATACGTCAGTTGAGCGATTCCAATGACCGACAAACGACGCCGACAACTACCTATAGGTCTTTAGACTCGCTCAGCTAACGTATTCTTTAAGAAATTAATTTCGTACATGCGTAAATTAATACAAGTTTTGAAAAATAGGTATTTTATTTTTTAATTTTATCTTTACAAATCGATAGTGTTTCGTGTACCGGATCGACTCTCCACGGGATTAAAACAATTAAAATTTAACGGTGTATATATTTAAAAAAAATCCTGTAAACTCCTAAGAAAAAATTCGACTGCAGGATTGTCCAAAAGAATTACCACGTTTCGGAACGGAAAAAAAAAACAGGTAGTTTTTAGACAGTAGAAATCTTAGACTCCACATTAAAAAAGTGCCAAAAAAAACACAAAGTCCATTCACGACAATACTGACAGTAAGACATGCTTACACAAACATGTGTAGGAAGGAACATTAAGTAAACTGGCAAATTGTTAAATTATGAAACCTTTGTCAACAAATGTAAGGTTTTATTTGGCTACATTGTGGAATTGTGTTTACGCTCACATCGCGAAAATAAACAGGAAAACGTAGTCAGTGGAATTACTGTCGGTTAACTTAATGTCTACGATTGAATTGTTTGTCCGTTCATTGACTAAGGAAATCGAAATTTAACTGATCGTGAATACAATCACGGATGAAATATTGATACGGTTTGCTGCAGTTCAGTAAAGCTTGTTTCATAGCACTGTTTTAAATTCATTGGACGGTTTGTTTCCGTGATTTGTTGCCAGTTTGAGGCTTTTTGGAAAATTATAATCGAGAGAGAGAGCTATGAATCTGTTGTGTTTACTTTTGCGATTTTACACATTCTGAAATGATTATCATGACTAAATTTTTTACGTCTTTATTATCTGTGTTTGTTTTACTATGAAGAGTTTATTTTCCTGTACCATCGTTCTTGAAAGTATTACTTATACGACATTGCATTATATATTTTTTTAAGTATTTTTTTTTTGCTTTGTATTTCCTTATTACGTGTTTATAAGGCAACCGTTACTATCTGACTGATCTATCAAAACACAACTCGAGCCACTGTACGGATTGCGTTATTTGCGCTGATAAAGTTACTCGTATTATAAGATAGGCATATATCAAGAAAGGATTTTCCGAAATTCACCCAATAAGTAAATTAATTGAGTGTCCAAATTTGTTTGGCGAAACGAGGAAAAGACTTCACGCGAGCGAAGCCTGGCAGAATTTGTTGGCTTACACAATCTATTGTATAAGTACAACAACGACTCCTCGTTAGTGGTCATAACTTTATTATTAAAACTTATAGTCTGAGCAGTGGTGACTCAGTGGTTAAGACCCTGACTTACGAGTTGTACGTCAGTCGTAGTTTCGAATGCCTGCCAGTGCATTACCACTGTTCTCACAACGGTGCAGGAAAACATTGTGAAGAAACTGTAACAAAAAATTTCAAAGACTGGACCTGCGCGGTGGATTAAAATAGTCCATTCCCTCTCGAAGAGAGGAGGCCTGAGTCCCAGCAGTGGGAATATTTTAAGGCTGATTATAATTTCGGATAGTTTGAATGGTGACGCCCACGACTTACAAGTTGTAGGTCGCGAGTTCGAACTCAGCCAGGCGCATTAATTTGTGTAATTTATTTGATCGCTACTGGTCTCAAAACGGTAAAGGAAAACATCGTGAGGAAACCAGCATGTCCTAGAAGCAAAAATCCGAAGACATGTGACATCCACCAACTCGCACTGAGCCCGCGTGGTGGATTACAGCCCATTCCCTCTTCTAAAGAGGAGGCCTGAGTCCCAGCAGTGGGAATATATTAAGGCTGATTATGCTTCCGAATAGTTTAAATAGACACAATCAACATAATTGCACTTAAAAGCCTCATATCGTGTGTCGACGTCATAATATGTGATATGTCGGAGTTCATTTGTAAGTAGCACAATAAAAAGCTGCCACACAAACAAGTGAAACTTAATATACTGTCTGCCTGTCAGCCATTGTATGCCGAGCTTTCACAATCGCTTCCGTCTCTCAAGCGGGAAAAAGGTACAATCCCTGACGAAACTGTTCAACTTAAAGCGAGGAAATATCAAATTTATTCTCCTATTATTTTCATGTCATATTAACTTGCCAAAATGCTAGACAAAGCAGTCTTGAAAATTATAAGAAGATTCTCATATTTTCTAAGCTAGGTGTGTTTATTAGTCGTTTTAATGAATTGTATTATTCAAGCTACTAAACAAACAAACTTTGCAAGGTTCCGTCTAGGCTCAAAACACTACAATTAAAGTTTGTGTAACCGGCAGTACCTACTTCACGTTACAAAGGCTTGGAAAATATATTGCTTAATGCGTTGTTTGAGAGCGGTTATTTATTTTACACACAATGGAAATATATTTTGATGTAGACTGTACATTCATGGACTTTAAAGAGACTTTGACCCCTGAGTTTGTTTCGGTGTTTCTTCTCAGGGTAGTAAGATAGGAAACACCGGCCTCAATTAGCATAAACTGACGAAAAAAAAATGACGTGGAAAAGTGTTTTTTAAACCTATTTACAAAATAAATATCATTTATCATTCGGGTCTGACGGTTAAAAATGAAAACTATGAACTTGAAATGGTCAAGAACTGTAAGAATTTAGGTTCATAGGTACGAACATAAGTGGTACACCTGAAAATGTACCTTTAGTAATGTTACTATATAAATATTTAATCATACTTAAAAGATTTGGATTTGTGACAAATGTTTGTAGTATTCAATATGTATGATATAATCATCTATGATTTAAATTTTAAACAGATATAATGTATTACTATGACCTACAAACACTTATTTAAATTATAACTATTGACATTATTTAGAAATCTTCAAATCAAAAAATTGATGATCTGTCTTAAATGCGAGATATTATCTTCACTAATTCAATATATTATGTTATGCGCCTAATTAATATAATTATGCAAGACTATTTTAGTCTATTTTATTATGTTTGTAATATTGTATAACTAATGAAGACATTTATGAAATTTCATGATATTATTACGTATTTTATGCATGTTTAGGAATATTTGCATAACTGATAAGTCGAATATAGTGAATGTAAAATTATTTTATCATGAAAATAAGAACTACATAGTAGTAGAATAAATGCCTTTATTCTAGCAAATAAATAAATTTTATTTCATTTAATTTCAACAATGTAACGTGAACAGACAAAAACTACTTTTGCTTAAAGCATATCAAATAACCTAATTTTCCAATTTACTTGGTTATCTTTAATCCAATTTCAAGAATACTGTTCTGAATAAATTTTATACCGCTGTAGGTAATTTTCCGATATTCCTGTTTATAATAGAATTTTTTGGTTTTTTATTATCTACATATAACCCGATCTTGTGTCTTTTTTCCGAACCGACGACCGACCCGAAATTAATTGAGGGAAAAAGGAGAAAAAATTATAATGGAATTTTTATATTGGGTACCTACCTGCCTGCCCTCTCGCATGCAATATCAGGAATATTTAAATTCCATCTGAATACGAAGCCTGATGTTTGAATGAGATCAGAGGTACAAGAAAATAAGGTTGTATAATCTTTTCCGAATTTTACTTTGAATATAATTATAATACGGGATTTTTCCGGGTATTTTTTGATTTAATTAATTACATTTTCGGGAAACGTATCTGTTTATCAATTAAATTCCTCCGATACTACAGTTTTGTTGGTTTGATGTTCGTTAATTATGCTTTTTCTTTGTTTTTTATTTAATTTATGTTTCTGTGAAATTGTTACTGTTTTGGTGTACAATAAAGTTTATTCTATTCTATTCTTGAATAAATAATGAACAAATACCTATATACAATCGATGATATCGAAGCAAATATACAATACTCTTCCCAAAAGTCTGTTTATAAAGGACGGAATGGAAATGGATGATCATATTTTATATACAGTTACCTCTTCAAGCAAATCACTGTAATTTTTATTATTAAAAATATACACGCTGTTATATATATAGCTGTAAAGTTACAGGTACTATTATTATCAAACCATAGGCATTTTATATAAAAAAAAACGCCTAAAGACGTGTAAAGATCAAAACACAAATAAAATTCCAATAATCGTCATTTACATAACTACTGCGTTACGACAGCTGACTTGTCAAGTTTTACTGAACTAAGAATTTGATCAAGTTTTCAAGTGTTATACAGGGTGGCCAACTCGCTTGTGTAAGGCTCGTGACTCATAGGGATGCCATAGCGGTGCTGCCAGTTCACGCAGCAAAGAAAATGTTTATAGCTCTAAAATGTGTACCTCAACACTGGCCACTGCTGGTTACTTAGTATCATACATTTTATTGACATCGTGAACTGGGTACGTCGCCATACCGTCCCAGTCAGTGATGTTCCGCTTTTAAGCAACAAAACAAAAATAAATCGATATTTTTTCATAAAATTAGGTATACTATTCAGGCAACTTTTTTCTAATTGCTAACTAGAACTACGATTACTTTCGTCGTAAAATTCATCAAATTCTTAGATATTTTATTAGATGTCCAACTATTAAAGTTACAAAAATTTTGCTTTTAGTGTTCTAAATTAACCTCGTTACATTTTTTCAGATAATCTAACTGATAAATTCAATATTTGTCAAATTTTGAGAGTAGGTATCAAATGATTCATTACCCAAAATGAAACAGTTGATAATATTTTGATCGTTTTTCAGTTTACCTTTGAACTTTAGGATTTAAATACTAAAGTTATTACAGCATAACAATGGTCATAATCTTAAAAACTAAGCTAAGCAATATTGCAACCATTAAACTAAAACAAAAATACATATCAAAAACAGCCCCCCTAGCCAAGTTACAACCGTATCGTGTCGAATCCCGTTCTCCAATCGGTAACGCTTCGGTGTCAGCAATTGTAGAAAACGATAAGTGGGTAACCATGTTGACGCTCCTGAGTCGGCCGCTCGTTCTACAATGTAGCGTTTGTTGTAGAAATTAATTCTATCATTTTGAACAATGTGGACTTGGCTACGAATTTTTTATTCGTTTGTTCCGACCACGTGAATGATTGATTGACGTGTTTTTTTTTTTTATTTAGATGATGTCATTCCCATACATTTTATTACTTTTTGACTAGCGTTCGAACGATTGCAGATTATCAACTTGGCTAGGGGTGCAGCAATGATTGGCCTCAATTGAAATGATAGTACAAAAAATATAAACATCGGATTCTTAGAAAGACCAAATAATTTCTCCCGCTCTGAGTGGAGCTAGAGACATATTTTTACTGACTAAAACCCACCCCCAATCAGTTGCTTTATGCATTTCATGGCCACGGTAACTCTTTCGAATAATTCCGCAACCGGATTTCACCTCCCTACATAAAATATACTGCTAGAATAAGTTCCTACACAATGGTTACGTAAGTTGTGTAGCAAGGTCTTTATTTTGTTAGTACAATAACTTTTTACACGTGCAAGAAGTTATAAGGACTCTTTCTTAAATAATATTACGACTGGAATGAGGCGATAAAACACTTTACCCCATATCTTTATTATTAGATGCGGCTTAATAGCTAGATTTGTTTCATTGTTGTAGTATTTATTAAGCCTTTAAGAAGGCTTAGTTCAAGAGATAATGGTTATCGCTTAAAGAATGTCACTTTGTCTTCAGGCCTAGAGATATTTTTTTTTATTCTCGTCTTTATTTATTTCAGCAACTGACAATTTAAAAGTAAATCGTTTGTCCAGGTGAAGAAGAGTTATGTGTATATAATATGTGAAAGGATGGAGGGAGAGGGAGGCCAAAAAATAATGGACAGAATGTATGAGAAATGACATGAAAGAAAAGGGAGTGGTAGTGGTGGGTCGCCTTAGGGGCAGATGTTAGTGATATCGTGATGGGTGGAAAAAAGAGAATGGAAGAAAAAAACGTGTTACACCGACCCCAAATTAAACGGGACAAGGACAGGACGATGATGATGATTTATTTATTTAAGGATTTCCAACAAAAGAGGTAAGTATCACTAGATACGTAGATAGCTCGCCGTCCAACCGTCCGGTAATCGACCGGACAGAACCTAAGACGTCGACGCCGCGTATTGTTTCACGCACGCCACAAGGAGTTATGAGCAAACCGTAGGGGCCCAGCAAGGTCGAAGCCTACTGGATCTGTTTCTGAAAGGAAGATTCGACCCCGGTACGAAAGGTAACGAAGAAACCAAAGAGAGTTTTTAGTCCGTAAAAGTCTGACACTATCTCTCACTCCGCCGAAGAGCGAATGTCATTGGATGAATTTCCCACCTAAGAAAAGGTACATACATATTCTCGAAGAATATGTCCCTACCACGTATGGCTGTCTGTAACCGGTAAACTTAAATACATTGAAACGGATTTTCAAACGGTTTCAACCAATGGCCGGAATAATTCATGAGGATGATTCAAGTGAGTATCTCATTGAGATTTTATGTGATTTCGCTGAAATATGACGATGACATTATAGTTTGAAGAAGTCGTAAAATGTAATACGGCTTTTACGACGTATGTTGTACAAATAGTTCTAAAAATGATCTAAAAAAATCCGCAATGGTAAAAAATATTGCCTCATTTGCAAAGGTGTTTTCACTAAAACATTTTTCGTTCACAAACAATAAACATGTCAATCATCTTAAGTGTTTAATCTGTAGAAATATTGCATTGTACTTCATTTAATTTCAATGAACATTATCTTAGGAGATAATACAAAATTAAAACAACATTTTCGAGGAGCTGTCAGCAACAGCTGGGCCCCCCAGCCGAATCAAAGCCTACTGGGGCCAGGGTTATCTGAAAGGGAAGCTCGGTCCCGGTACGAAAGGCAAGAAGGAACAGGAGTGGGTTTTATTAGTCAGTGAAAGTCTGACACTATCTCCCGCTCCGCCCAAGAGAGGGGGATGTCATTAGATGATTTTCCCAAAAAAAAAGAAAAACGGTACGACTCGACACGGCTTCAATTGCGTTATCCCGAGAAAAGCTCTGTCTCAGGATTGAGTTGTTGAGGAATTCTGATACTTGATTAAAGTCTTTTTACTTTTTTAATTGTTGTTACTGTGTTGCTGTTACATTGTTTTGTTCCAGCTGATTTCAAGATTTTATTATCTTAAGATTGTTGACCTCAGTTTTAACCGATTTCAAATAAGAAGAAGGTTCTTAATTCAAATATTTTTGTTTTCTGTACCTCAAAAGAAAAAAAAAATGGCAAGTGCAAGTCTGACTCGCACTCTGAAGGTACCGTACAGACTATAGTACCCATGTAATTAGTTCAATTTCCGAATGAAGTCTTGAAGATTTTTCCGAACCGCATTTTTTTTTTTATTGTGACGGAACAACAAAACTGTTTTAAGATTTATTCTTATATATCTAAAAAAAAGAAAACATGTTTATTCTGCCCGTATAGACACACAAATAAATACAAAAAAAAAATTATTAAAAGAAAAAAATAAATTAGTTGCTATAACGTCAAGTGTAGTCCAGGCCTAACAGATTTGAACCATAGACAACTTTATTGTCTAGGTTGTCTATTAAAACCAGCGTAATAATATATATAATCTGTCTGTATTCTGTGCTATAAGACCTTGTTTTATGCCAAATTTCAGGATTCTGGGTCAACGGGAAGTACCCAATGAATTTTGATTCCCTTAAGAGTGTCGAAATATACTGTTTACGACATAAACGGTTGTATATTTTTTTTTCAACTTGAAGTCTAATTTTGTTTTTTCACAGCTTGAAGGAGCCGCATATCTGAATATATGGTTTTAATTTCAATTTGATACCTCCATGCATTCTCGAGATTGTTAGGTCTTGACAGACATTCGGACAGACGTACAAAAAAAAATATCCTATAAGTGTTCCGCTTTTTTTCCCTTTGAGGTACGAAACCCTAAAAATGGAATCTTTATCTATAGGATCACTTTCTAGTCCATCCGTCTGTTTGTCAAGACCCTTTTTCTCAGGAAAATGCAGTGTAGAATTTGGCACATCGCCCGGCGTGCAAGCAAATAGAACCTAACGAATGTTGATGCTACTTCACTACTCACTTGATGGGAAATGTTATTAACCAGCTGCAGTACCAGCACCTTTGATGCTTGGCACTCTCTTGCGAAGCCTGCTAAAATTTTTCACATAACCGCCTTCTTTCAAGCGATCAAACTTAGTCATGAAGCTATAGATAGTGTGTCTTTTTTCAGATGCACTAACTATATGACATGCCAGCCCCGGCTTTGCACGTATAGATTGATTAAGAAATCAGCGTCTTAAGATTCGATTGAAATTAGAACACCACCCTACAACCACACGTACAGCGATGCACCATATGTATATCGTGGAGGTTCCATCCATGTCTAAAACTGTTTTAGGAACTCATTCAGTGTACGTAAAATTAAGTATTGAAATTTGAATCTCTGGAGGACTGGAGTCTGTGTTTCCTGTTGTTTGTTACAATTCAGGGTATTTAGGTCAAGAGTGAAAAGGTTACTTCTAGGCAAGCGTACCTACTCCATCGTTGACCAGATCGTCGCTTTCCATCAGGTGAGATAGTGATAAAGCATAAAAAAACGAATCCTTAACTGCGATCCCACCTGATGGTAAGCAGTGATGCAATCGAATTTTTGAAAATCGATTGATGGTGAAGAGCACTAGTGTGAGCCACTAATTCACTCTAACCTCGAAGACACCTAAATCATAATCGGACAGGAATACCGCAGCAGGCAATACTATTTATAAATATAAACAAATCTCTGTATTACCAACCAAACAAGATTTAAAAAATCTCCAAGCCAACACGGCACATAGTTCTGAAATTAACGTATCCACATTAACACTATCTAGTCATTACATAGGCAATGTATTATGTACTAAAAGTAGAGTCGTTAAGTGGTCGTCACCTGCGCCACCGGTGACTTAAGCGGGTCGTAAGAGCCCTTATAAAGGCCGACGCGATGACAGGCCGACTCAATATAATGCTTACACCTGCGCCCATTACATGTCTCGATGGAAATCACGTTTTAGCGATAGAAAAGTGATAAGGGACAACTTATAACGTGACGGTTTAAGGGTTATTAGTAGTTGAAGATGTGTTATGAAACAACTTGTTTTTTTTAGGGGTTCGTGAAAAGGTTTTTTTACGTAAGGGTTGGATGTTTTTTCTGTTCAGTAGTTTGGAAATTGTGTATACACTATATAGTTATATACCTACCTATATAACACTAGCGATCCGCCTCAGCTTTGCATGGGTGTTAGAAATCTTTAGATTTCTAAACTTTCCTCTGATGTAAGATACTTGTTTTATATATTAAAACCTAACTTATTAACCTATTCTATCTATTGTTAAAAACCGCATGAAAATCCGTTCAGTAGTTTTTGAGTTTATCCCGAACATACAAACAGACTGGCGTTGTGGGGGAATCTGAAAAGTTTGTTCATTTGGATGCGCTGGTAAAATAAACTACTTGTTTATATTGAAAATTCTATAAACGTTAAACAGCATATTTATTAAGGCTTTATATAACCTATAATCTACGGGAGCGGAGTAGTAACTAAAGACGTGGATGAAACCCTGCGCTTTAACTAGTGATCTATTGAAAAACTGTAAAATGTTCTTATTTTTATAGGAGAGAAATCGTCAAATTCTTCTCATGTTTTTTGGGTGGAGCGAGGCAGAATGTCAGACTTTTAGTGATTAGAACCTACCTGTGTTCCTTCACTCATCTTTTACGTTCCAGGACCGCGGTCTTTCGAACAATACCACTGCCTAAATTATCTACGAGTAAATTGCTTACTCAAGATAACGTCAAGAAAAATAAACTACTAGGAAACCCAAACCATAACAATAATATATTTAGACAAATTCTTGAACAAAGCGCAATTCTGCTAAAAGGAACGATAGTGAAAGCAAAATCATGTCGGGTTTGATTTTATATCTTCTAGAGCATACAAAAATAATAAGTGTTGAGTGTTGTACCTCTTTCCCGGTTCCACTTAACAAGCTTACCGCTTTATATTATTATCTACGACAGTCTTGGTTTAGCCACGACGAGCGAGGTACTTGAGAGGTTTCGCTAAGGAAACAACCTTATTAAGAGGCTACATACGGCGACTACGATCGTAAACATTTAATCAAGAATATGATGCAGTACACAATACGTTTTCAGGATAAGAATACACATCTAGAGATGAGAATGTCTTCCAGATGACGTCGTAAAAGACGACTTGGAAATTATGACAGTTTAGTAGCTATAACTTTGAATGCATGACGTGTTTATGGTCACAATCAACAATTCTTTTATGTTTACAAACATTCAATCATTCTAATTCTTTGATAGTAAGTCATTTATCTTGCAAATATTGGTTCAGTACATGGTGATAAATTGTTTCCTGGTAGGTTTAGCGATATTTTGCCAATAGGCATGTAAAAGTTGTAGTTTGAGTCTAAAACAATGAAATGAATTAAAGCTTTGAAGAGTTTAAATCACAACTAACGTACTTATAATAAATCACCAGACCATTTATAAAATACAAATCACTACATAATTTATAAAATAAAGCCATAATATACAGACAAACACTGCACAATATTCATATATTTTTTTTTCTTATTAAGGAATTTGCTGGTATATAATATGCTGATATTTTATTGTTTTTCAAAAAAATATACGTAAATGAAAAGCGTTTATGCAGCAGCTTTCTATCGATGAAAAAATTTTAGCAATCGGACCAGTACTTTCAGAGATTACCTCCTACAAACAAAAAAAAACAAACTTTACCTCTTTATAGTATTAGTGTAGATTAAAATTGGTTAATCTAAGGAAACAATGGTAGTCTGGTCACTGACAGTGATATCTACCAGACAACCATTAGGTTAGAGTGATATAAGACGAGACATTTAATAAAAAAAAACAACCTAAAGACGACACAATGGTTCGAATCCCAAGAGCAATCCTCAACTTTCAAAGTCAGTGTAGACTTTTTTAACACATTTTTCTAAAATGGCATCCCAAGAGACTTCAAATCGACACTTAGATAAGAAATCTCAAACTAGGTTTAATATAGACCCAGCAAAATGGACACTAAAGTAAGGACGACGTTGTTAACTGTTGACTCAACCCGTGGACTATATTTACGAAAGCATTAATGTGCTACTACATATCCAACGCCTAAGTGCTTATTAAGTACACAGTGAATCTGAGTAAATATCACGAATAAACAAAATTACGCAAAGTTTAAATAGGAATGTGCATTTGTACCTAATTACCCAAATAGATCATGTATGTAGGTATCTTCGTGTAAAAGAAAGAAATCGACTCATTAGCAAAATTTTGAATGAGAAACCTTAAAACTGGTCTGTAGAAGATAATTAAGACCGACTGTAAAGCTAACTGAAGACAAGTGGTATATAATACAAGCAAACCTCTTGAAGGCCTACTTAATTAAAAACATACCGGTTTGACTTATAAAGCCAAATTATAGATGCACTTGTAGAGTCGAAGCTCCAAAGCCTTGAGCATCTCCGCCGAGTTGCTAGTCTGTCGGTTTTCTATCGTTTACATTTCGGGAAGTGTGCACTGGAATTGCAAAATCTAATTCCGCCAAGTCCGTTCCATCATCGGACCACACGACGTACAGCGTTGCGCCACCGGTACATGCTAGACATCCCACCCATACGCACAAAGCGTTTTGCGAACACATTTATTGTGCGTACAGCCAAGGAGTGGAATTCCCTGCCGGAATCTGTGTTTCCTGATAGCCACAACTTAGGACTCTTTAAGTCGAGAGTGAATAGGTTTCTTCTAGGCAAACGTGCTTCATCGTCGACCACATCATCGCTTACCATCAGGTGAGATAATGGTCAAACGCAAGCCTATCATTAAAAATAAAATATATATATATATATACGAGAGAAGGAATATTGTACTTTTCCCGCAGCACTGTAATCGGGTTAAATGTTCACCGTCCGTAAAGAAGTCTAATAAATTGAAGAAATATCGAAAAATACAGCGACATCGCCTTCGATCCGCTAGTTAGGCACCCATAAAACCGAGACCGCACCAGTAGAATAAGTAAATATTTTTCAAAAGTAAAGCCTCTGGGGAATCAAGAGAAATAGTTTTATTGATGTCTTCGTGAACGGCGACGGGAGGAATTTACTTTTCATTACGATAGAAGTTTGTTCGCAAACAGTTCAACACTCGTGGCCGTTGGTAAACGCAAAAAATACTTCAGCTGCTCATGTACTTGTGTAGTGCTTCAGTTGATAAACATAAGTGAGTGGAGTAGCTCGCGTGCGCCAACATGTTCCGCATGGGAAAATATATCGAACAAGTTATGTAATAAAGATAACAAACTAACAGTTTACTCTCTTAATTACCGATATTATATTTAACGAAGAAGTTTACTTTATAGTCCGTTCATCTACGTATTTCACTTAAAAACGTATTATGAACATGAAATATTTTCATTTTGAGTAGTGTCAAGTACCAAGGTACCTACGTATACATTACGAAATATCTTCTCGCAAATTGCCTTATGGCTAATGGCGACGCTATATCACGAGTCCTGAAGGCAAAATAAAATTATACAGGTTTTTATAGCGTTCGGAGGCACAGTGTCCCCGGGGTGTTAAACAGACGCTTTACAACGGAACCCTCACGGCGACGCACGCGCTAAGTCCTCACAAAAATCTTCGTCCACTACACATAAATTGATTTGTGATGCGAACCTGAGATATTTTCTGAAGATAATAAACTCGAAACCTTGAGATTAACTACCGTGGGGACGTTTTCGTATAAGATTTGAATTATTGATTATCTTACTGAAGCTGACATGGATTTGGCTTTTGTGGATAAATATAACTAAATCAATACATTAGAGGAAATCGCGCTAATGTTATACAAGGTAAAAGTTTGTGAGTGTGTGTATGTATGTTTGTTACTTCTTCACGTTTGAATGGCTGAACGAATACGTAAATATATGAGACTTGGTACTCGGGTACACATGTCCTGAAATAGCACACATGGTACTTTTTATCCCGGGAGTAAGGGATCATCCCTTGAGATAATGTTCTTATATCACACGGGTGATACCGCTAACAGTAGTTAGTAATTTAATAAAGTTCTTTTATCGTTTGTTTTTTTTTTATATTAGTAATAGCGGTCCCGGTAGACGTTGTTCTGCGCGAAAGCTGGGATTTAGTCAAAAAAAAATAGTTAGCTAGTTGCCGTAAAAAATGTAATTAGTCCGTCTTTTAGATTATTCAAAAATAAGGGACACATATTTTTTTATTTGTAAATTAAACAATAAATGACAAAGATATAGCCCATTAAAGTTACGCGTAACGTCTCGCCGTGCTACATTTTTTCGCACGGGGTGACGTCACACGTAACTTTAATGGGCTATATCTTTGTTATTTTTTGTTTAATCGAAAAAAGAAAAATACGTGTCTAATATTTTTTTATAATCTAAAATACGGACTAAATAAAATGTTTGTATTTTGACCCTGGAAACTACTCTATTGAGAACCCGATTATTGCGCCACTTACTAGGTCTAATTGTATGTCCAAACCATACACGAACCCATTCAACTATACGCAGAGAGTTTCATCGAAATCGGTCAAGCCTCCTATGAGGAGTTGGGTGACAAACACATGCACAAAAGAATCATGTATAAGAAAGATCTACAATACGGAAACCGACTATTCGATCCCGTGGGAAATACAATAAATGACATTGATATTTTTTACTTTTGCTCTACAAAACGTAGTAGTTAGTACAGCAAAGCAATCCCTAGGTGTAAACAAATAAGCATGCAAAATATTTCCACACAGACTGAACTCTGAAAGTGTTCAAAGCTTACCGTATAGGTAGGATAAACATACAGTAGAACTTTTAAAATAAATCATTTTTACGAGACCCTTACGGCAGCTTACGATAAAATGGCCGGCTTCAAGATAGTAAGTGTATTGTCCCAATGCGGTCCAGAGGCTTTTCTCATTAAAGTTGCCGGTAGCTAAGCTACAAAGGGATAATTACTTTAATTACCATACTCGTAACCGTGGCTGGGTAAAGGTTTTTTCTACCCATATAATCAGGACCAGACTATGTAGTTTTATTAAAAAAAAAAAAGATCAAACGTGTAAAAAGCTACAGACCTCGAGACCAGAGATATGAATACAAAAAACTGTTAATAAAGCATCTTTATTAGACACTATACCCTATTCGCGTTAAGATTAGACATTTATAGAAATCTGTTTTACTGTCGGTTTAACCGACTTCAACTTCTATTTCGTAGGCATAAGGAAGGCATTAAAAGCAAAAAAGTGTTTACAATACCAACTATTTACTGCAGTCGCCATTTATCATGCCACCAACGTAATAAAAGTCGAAATCGGTTGGACGGACAGTAATAAAAGGTTTTCTTAAATGTCTAATGTTATTTTGAACAGAGTATAGCTGCTGCTAACGGCGTCATCCACGTGATATAAGAAAATTATCCCACGGGAACATACTCCCAGGTTAAAAGGTATCTTGTGTGCTATTTACCCGTGTACCAAGTTTCACAGATTCGTAAATCCGTTCAGCCATTACATTAATTACTATACTCGTTACCGTGCCTGGGGCCTAAGTCTGCTATTTTTATAAATTCGTCATTCCAACATGATCCCATTGTCATTTTGCTAAAAGTTTATAATCTGCTAATTCATAATGATCGATCATTGATCGGTCAATGGTCTTGTAATAGAATTGTGGTAGAATGACAATATCGAGCTTATTAAAAGCACTAATTGCGCAATGACATCGTAATAGTAGGTTACTGATCAAAGGAACTGTCAAAATTTTTGCAGATTACCGCATATGTCAGATATTCATTTGTCATTATGGACGACATTACCATTCTTTCAATGGAATGTCAGTGGTTGGCCATCGAAAAGTCATAATGATGCCATTATATTAGTAGATTACCAAAACTTATTAAAATCAACAATTATGAAATCAATGATAGACCATTCTGACATTATTAGAATAGCAGACATGAGGCCCTGGCCCTAGGACCGCGGGGAATTTCTGAAAAGGAAACCTGTAGTTCTAGAACACAAAGGGCAACTGAAGGACACAGGTGTGGGTTTAGTCAGTAAAAGTCTGACACGCCCTCTTACCCCCTCAGAGCGGGAGAAGTCATTGGATTATTTCCACCTTTATAAAAAAAGTTAAAAACTGTGTCTGGGTAAAGGTTGTCGTTTACCCATTTATTCGGCAATAGGCGAGGTAAAATGTATAAAACTCTTATAAAAAAAAACATACAAAATATAATAGAAGTACAGACCTCGAGACACTTGAAACCTCTATCACTATTTTTAGAATAAAAAAGATCGTCCACAATAAAGGACAATGGTAGAAAATCACCACAAATTCTCGTCACAAACTAGAGTGGATACAGTGTGGTTATAATAAAAAAATCCCTTTAGACAATTTTCCATTATCTGGGCGTCCATTGTTAGGATCCAGTGGTCAGCATTTTATGGGTGGACGCAGTGTCGTCGTAACTTCTTATTAAACCGCCGGGGACGCACCGACTTGCCTCTAATTGATTTAGAGACCTCCACGACCGTGACACTACGGTTTTCTTTGTTTACTTTATACTACCAAAAGGTATACTTTAACTTGAAACTTGACGTAATGTAAATGGACGCTAAGTTCGGATGTTATAGGCTACACGGTCACACAAGTTTATGGAGTACTTAGACAACTGTTGAGTCTATCTTGTTATTAGAAGGAGGGTTTTTAAGCTATTGCATAGCTTCTATCGCGGGCCTTGAGCGTGGAGACCGAATCCAAAAATTCCATAACAAAAATAACCTAACACCCCATTCATTTGTTTTTTGAGCGTGGTGACCGATAAGAAAACAAATGAGTGAACAATCAATCAAAATTCAATTCAATGTGTGAACGTGTAACTTCAATTAATATCAAAGAAAAAAAAACAAAGGAAAAAAATACTGCATAAAGAAAATAAATAAATAATTATAATTGCATAAGTTGATAAAAATGCTATGCAATAGCTTTACCGCGGCAGTCCCCGAATGCCAAACGTCTTTTTTTTTAATGTAGGTACGTGATTTTGGATTGATTTAATATTATAGGTAAGTTAAGTTTATATTGGATATTAGATATTAACTTTAAGAGTTCAATATTCACCAGAACTTTGCTTTACTAAGGGTGAGTTGCAACATTTAACTATAACGATAACCAAACCAAAGTCAATTCGACGATTTGACAACTATTAACGGCTTTGTTATCGTTATAGTTAAATGGTGCAACTCACCCTTAGTTATAATTTTTTAAGTATTACCTTTAGAGAACACCAACATAAAATAAAATTACAACAAAAAAACAAAACAAAATAATATGTAGAAATATGCCTACTGCCTATTAATAAAATGTGACAACTTTTGAAATAGTATTTTCCTAATATTCCACTTTCAAATATTTCATGCAGCCTGTCAAATATAATTTAGCTGACATGTAACTGTATAATAAAGTATAAAACTACCTACAAATACCAACGCACGTACAGAAACAGTCGAACACAATGAAAATGAAGCAATTAAAATTTTTATGGTGACCGACAGCGACACGCTACATAAGTTTAAATATTTTGCAATTACGAAAGCGAATTTTATAGCGAATAAGCTGCTGCTTAGTGCAACATTCTGTAGGTACGTCAGGAGTTAAGTCAACTTTTGTTCAGGAACTAGATTTATTAAAGCTTTTAAGACGTCCCCAGGCAGGCTAATTGATTTAACTGCCACGACACGAAGAATAAGGCTCGCTAAACACGCGACTCTCGTCATTAAGTCACAAAAATTAGTGACGCGAACACCCGCCCTCCGACTCCATGCATAAAGGTTACGAGTCCAATAAATAAACGCCGAAAAAACTTAAGGTGAGTTAATTTGATAAAAAGAGTTTGCCGCGCGAGCAACAAAAGGCATTTAAACGCAAAGGAAGCAGAAAACGACGGAAGAAAAATGAATGATTACAGCAAAAAGGGCCATCAAAACGAATGATAAACGAGCTTAATCCGAGCCCCATCCTTGTTTTATTACCATTGGACGATTGTAAAAACGTATTAGTGGGCGGTGCCGCAGAACTGTGGGTCCCTACGACGATCTATGACACTTTAGTTGACCTTTTTATATCCAATAGACGACGCTGGCGGTAATTTATTGAACCTTTAATACCCTAAAATACAATCAAATCAACGGTAATAAAAGTTGTTTTCGAATATTAGATAAGTGCTTTCCCATTTTTATTTTATGCACACTAATTACGATGTTTAATTCAGAAATAGGTAAAGTAACAGATTTTTTCTGTGTTAAAATCCATATTTATAATTAAAATACATAGAAAAACTTAATGATCTATATTGCATTTCAGATGCAGAAAAAAAAAATAGTAATATATCAAGTGTGTACATGAACTATTAAATAAATAAATAAACTAATTAAACGATTCTACAGAAAATCCGTCATAACAATTAATCTATAGTAACAGAATAACAACAATTTTTAATGTAAAGTTAAAGGGCATTTTATTTATTTAATAATTATAGCTATTTTGTTCAAACTTCAATGTTTCTATCAGCACCAAAATTCTTACCTAACAGATGGCCGTATTCACATCAGAGATCAAAATAGTGTCTACAACCCGCAAATTAGGTACACATAGACTTCACCTGCTTTTTAAAACTAGTATACTTTTTTTTTTATGGTGGGAAAAATCATGCATTGACATCCCCCGCCCTTGGGCGGAGCGGAAGATAGTGTCAGACTCTTACTGACTAAAAGACCCACCCCGTTCCTTCTAGCCTTCATACCGGGGCTCGAGCGCCCTTTCGGATAACCCTGGCCCCAGTAGGCTTCGACCCGGCTGGGGTCCCTGCTGTTGCTGACAACTCCTTGAGGCGCGCGGGAACAGTGCGCGCCGTCGACGACTTGGGCTTGGTCCGGACAGTTACCGGACGGCCGGACAGCGAGCTACCCATTGCTCACTGTCCGCAAGCCCGCGTCTACGTTGGCCGGAAATCGGGATCAGAATCCCGGCGACGGCGGCGGCGATAACGCCGTTGCCTGATGCGTTCGGCCTCCTCCTTTGCAAGCATTACTGCTTCGCAGAAGTCGGCGACCGCCTGCCACTCCTCCTCGCTCCGGACCATGGCCTCAACCAAGGCCCGGCGCGAGAGGTCTCCGCCGCCGATCGCCCCCACGAGGGCACGGCGATGCTCCACCCAAGCAGGGCACACCTCGACTG
This sequence comes from Mythimna albipuncta, assembly GCA_929112965.1. NCBI lineage: Eukaryota > Metazoa > Arthropoda > Insecta > Lepidoptera > Noctuidae > Mythimna > Mythimna albipuncta. The sequence goes on along the minus strand of OV815977.1, from coordinate 11,790,086 downwards.
TGTGCTCCACCGTGTCCTCCGGGCGTTCCGCACAGTGGCGACACCCGGGCGTCGCTTCCGCATGAATCCGGTGCAGGAAACTCCCGAACGAACCATGTCCGGTGAGGACCTGCGTCATGCGGAAGGTAAGTACGCCGTGAGGCCTTTCCAGCCACGCCTCAAAGAGGGGACTTACCGCCATGATTGTGGCGTGCCCAGCACTGGGTTGCGATAGTCGTTGACACCATTTCACCATGAGATCCCGCCGGAGCTCTGTCCGCCATGCCGCAACCTGTCGCGGCAGTGGACTTTCACCCCGGCGTTGCATCTCCACGCGCATATCGTGCATGTGTGCAAGGACTGTTGCCTCCAGATCCCACGGTGGTAGGCCAGCCAGAAGGCTCGCCGCTTCGCGGGAGACCGTGCAGTATCCCCGCAAACTAGTATACTGATTACGCAGATAAAAACAACAACTCATTAAGTCTTCTAGGGTTTTTTTTACAAATGCATTATTGGATCAGGGAGACAGCATAGTTCCTAATACAAACCAAGACATCAAGTAAAATCTTTAACTGTTCTACATTCTACAAAGTTTATTTGAATGAAATAGGCTAAAATACGTACCCCTTAAAACCATTTAAAATTTTGATTTTCGCGTTATACACTATAACCACTAATAAATTCACTGAATTTAACATCTACTAAGTTATCAGGTTTACGTTAGAAAAAATCAATCAAATTGGCGCGAAAAACAACAACAATTCACAAACAATTCTTTTTTAATTTGAATTCTAAATTTAAAATTATCCTGCCAGTTTTAAATTTCATTTTATACAGGTAGTAGAACTTTTTAAAAAATACTTTTATTATTGCAACCAACTTTTATGACAACTATTACAATTGGTCAGCATACCAATTTAAAAAAAAAAAAAAAAAAAAAAACAATTTTTATATCTACTTTTTTAAGATTAATCTTTCTTATTTTTTAAATAAGAAAGATTAATCTAAATGATACGATTACTGCGTGCATTTTGAAAGACGGTATCAAAAAGTTTCAATCAAATATGGTGCTTCTGCAAGACCTACGTTTTTATCCGAGTAATTTCTACTACCTAAACTAACTAAAGTATTTCAATGTTCATTTTCTTTTAAGGCCTAAAGAACTTAGTATCCAGGCCAAAATCATTACAAAAAAAAATATATTGTTTTTTCTTAATAGTCTGCATCGTATTTTATGGCTTTTTTTCCCAGCATTTTATTGACATTTATTTTGTTAAAAGCTTTTTACTCAATTTGTTATTGTAATTTCTACTAAATACCTACAAAATTATTGGTGATTTGTAATAGGTTGGTCATACTATAAAAATCAGATTAACTACAAAAATATTATGAAGTTTAGAAGACCCAGACAGGTAGGGCGCTCGAGCCCCGGTATGAAGGCTAGAAGGAACGGGGTGGGTCTTTTAGTCAGTAAGAGTCTGACACTATCTCCCGCTCCGCCCAAGGGCGGGGGATGTCAATGCATGATTTTTCCCACCATAAAAAAAAATAAAAAAAAAGGTAAATAAAGCTGTAAAAGCTTATGCAGTAATTGTTGCAATAAAGAATTACTTTAAGAAATACGCCTAAGTGTAGGTAGAACGATAAAATCGTCTGGGCTAAATTATTATTCTCGGAAGCCATAAAGAAAATTTTATTTAATGAAGATAAGATTTCTGGAATTAAGACCGAGTTTCTTAGTTGTTGAAATAAGCTCTGTTATAAACCGTAAATACGGCGTTATTGTAACTTTGTAAACAAGATTTAAGTAAGTAAAACCTAAGTAATCTTTTTTCAGTTCTCGGACTTACTTATCTTCAAGTAGATAGGCTTTGTTAATATTGACATTAGTCACACTAACGTAATAAAACTGAAGGTTTGTGTGTGTGTAAGTTTATTTCTCCTTCACACTTAAACTTGTGATTTGATTTTAATGAAATTAGGTATCAGACTATCAGTATAGTTCATATCCTGGATCAACATATACACTGTAATTTACAAATTTAGGCTTTTTAATAAATTAATATTAAATTAACCTTTCAAATACCCTATTAGAGACACAATAGATATACAATGAGAGAGCGAACGCCGGTGTTCGCTTGGGGTTTAATTAATTTAATGGTCTTTATTCCACCACCACTGTAACCACCATATTTTCATTTATTATATTCCCATGTAAATATTTACATATTGAGAAGGTTCCGTCATAATTTCCATATCCAAATTTTAACTATCTTCCAGTGTAAAAACAATAAAAAGAACTCCTACATCTTTTATGGCTATGTAAATAATTAATTAAAAATAACATTAGTTGATCTAAAATCTGCTATTAAATACGTAATGCACCTCACTTTTATACAAAAATGTTATAACATTTAAAATAAACCAAACTTTTACCTTCATCGATCTAATTGAAACTATAACTCCATTTTAAAATAGCAAACTTTTAAAATTGTTATTTAACAAAAAGATTCTTTAAAATGTACGACTTGTTTTCCTCTTTATACCCCGATCAATCTTATCATACTTGTAAGAAAGGAAAAATAGGGGACGGAGAGAATGGCGTAGATAGCAGCCGCTCAGTCCTGTGTAGTTGCTTCGAAGGTGTCATTAAAGGTATTTTTAAAGCAAAGAAAATTGCAGAAAAAATAAAAAACAAGATAGGGGAAAAATACATTAGAAAGTTTGAGATGGCGCCATTGCAGAGGAAGAATTCTCCCATGTCCAGACATTTTTCCATTTTTCATATTGTATTACCTTCTATTACGTGTTAATCATAAATAAATGTTTACCCGCTCTGGGTTGAGCGATGATACTCCTTATGTCAGACTTTTACTAACTATAGATAACCCAACTATGGTTCTTCAGATGCCCTTTACGTTCCAGGGCTACGGTAACTTTTTTGCACATACCCGCAGCCCTAGTAATATTATCAGGTACCTAGCAATGATATATAATTTTGTTTAAGGTTTAAAGTAACTATCAAATTATACACCGTTTAGAAACATAATTTATGATTATTTATTTCAAATCAAAATCAAATCGTTTATTTGCCTTGAATGTAGGTATCTATACATATAATAAAATCGTAGGAAAGTCAAAACTGTACATTGAATATTTTTTTAAAAGAATACTTGGGGCGTGATCTACAATCGATACCGAAGCCAAAAATATAGTTTTTAGAATTTTTGTCTGTTTGTCTGTTTGTCTGTTTGTCTGTATGTATGTCCGGGATAAACTCAAAAAGTACTGCATGGATTTACTTCAAATTTTGCATGAATATTACTAAGAGGTCGGGTCAACACATAGGCTACATATTATCACGCTATCAACTACGGGGGAGGAGCTGTGAATCTTTATTTTTCTTACGCATTCTGTGACAAGGTGTAATCTAACGAAGCATATTTAAATGTTGTTTTTGAGTAAGCCATGCTATTATCTAGCTTTACACCATAAAAACTACGCCATTTAAGTAACTTGGACAGAGAAACATAATTTAATGAATTTAAGTAGTATAAAGGCAATTTTAAAACAGCGCCATCTATGAGATTTCATAAAAATCGAATTAAGTTACATGTTAACACTTTTTGGAAATTAGTAATTTGATCATGTTGGCGAGGTTGGTAGTTAATTCATAGATGGTAATGTGTATTTTCTTCATAAAAGTTGTATAGTATAATTCGTTTTGACAAATTCAAGTTCCAACAAAACCATCATCTTGAGCAGAGTTGAGGAAGACAATTTTAAAAAAATGTGATGTATTACATGGTGACATTTTTCAGGCTTTGTGAAGTCAATCAGTTTGCGAGATCCCTTACATAGGAGGTGCCTTCATATTACCCGTATGACAAGCAAAGGGGTGTATTTTAACTGACGTCAACAAGGAGAAGCTGTGGAAGGTTTTTTGGGAATTTTCAAGGACACCACATTGGGTAGGGATTATACCGTGCATCCGAATAATGGCGAATGCTATTTTCTGCGGTTGTTAATTCACACTGTCCGAGGCCCAACGTCTTTCACCTTTCTGAGTACCTACATTTGATGGCGTGGAGTATCCCACTTACCGCGCAGCCTGCGCAGCACGTGACCTTCTCGACGGTGACCAAAATTGGAATGACACCCTCGCGGAGGCAAGCGTCAGTGACAGTCCCAGCCACATGCGTCATCTTAGTGTTTTGTGGAGTCGCAAACCCGGTAGCTTTGTGGGAGAAGTATCGCCATCATCTGTCTGAAGATTTTCTACGAGCTTTGAGACGTGCTACTAGAGACGAAGTCGAAGTAACTGATGAACGCATGCTGAACACCTGTCTCAGTTCACTTCAAGATGTGGTCATTACTATCGGCGGCAATCTACTGATCGAATATGGGTTACCAGCTCTCCAATCATCACCACATTAAGACCGTGGAAATTGGGAATATAACGCTTAGACAAATTACGATCCGGGCGAAATAACCACCATACGAAATGACCATGTCGCTTTGTTCTCTTCAGAGAAAAAACAAATTTATGACACCGTCCTTGAAAGCGTTGGGTAAAACCAGGGTAAAATGTTTTTCTTGGATGCTCTTGGTGGAACAGGAAAAACATTTGTTATACTGGCATACTTGCAGAGGTCAGGAGGCAGGGCAAAGTTTTTATTGCTGTAGCGTCGTCGGGAATCGCTGTCACACTGCTTCCGGGTGGCAACACAGCACATGCCATGTTTAAAATTCCCATCGATTTAGATAGCGCCGAAAGACCTGTTTGTGGTGTGTCACGTAACAGCGTTAAGGGACGCGTGCTTACGGATTCCTCTCTGATCGTATGGGATGAGTGTACGATGGCCAATAGGAAGGCAGTTGAGGCCATGGACAAAACCCCGCGTGACATCCGCAGGGACGAACATTTGATGGGTGGTGTCAAAGTTTTGTTCAGTGGCAATTTCCGGCAAACACTTCCCTTGACCATTAACTCTTTGAATGCGATGAATGCGATTAGAGACACACTTATGACATTCAAAAGGTTAATATGAGAGCTCGGCTCGGCGGCAATGCACGTGCTCAAGAATTCTCCAATGTAAAAACGTAAAACGTATATGGGCCTTGATGCCTGAAATAAATTAATTGAAAATGTCCTTCTAAGTCTTGGCGAAGGCACTCTAACAGAAGAGAGAGGTGGACAGGTGATGCTTCCAGAGTCTCTCGGTAGAGTGGTATCCGGCTTAGAAGAACTCATTCGCTGTGTGTACGGAGACATCAGTCGTATACCGCACCAGCAGAATTCTTAGGTGTGTGAGCAGGCCATTTTGAGGCCCAAAAATGATCAGGTTGCAGCAATTAACGAATGCATTCTCTCGAAAATTGAGGAGAATCAAATACACCACACCTCGATAAACACTGTTGTCGAGCAAGATGACGCCACACATTATCCCGTGCAATTTCTGAACTCCCCGTCAGCAAGTGGACTTCCAGCGCATACCATCAAGCTGAAGGTCGGTGTCCCGATTATGCTTTTTCGGGACCTATCTCCTCCAAAGTTGTGTAACGGGACACGCCTTAAAGTTATCTCGCTCCACAGGCACACCATTGAGGCGGAATTTTTAACGGGTTGTGGTGTTGGCGAGGCAGTATTTATACCACGCATTCCCCTCATACCTCATAACTCCCCGTTCCAGTTCAAGCACTTAAAGTTCCCCATGGGTGTTTGCTTAGCGATGACCATCAATAAGTCGCAGGGGCAGACACTGAGGGCAGCGGGTGTCGACCTCAGGACAAGTTGCTTCTCACACTGGCAACTGTACGTCGCTTGCTCCCGCGTCACCAGTCCTGACTCTCTTTCCATTTTGGCTCCTGGCAGCATAACTACTAACGTAGTTTATAGGGAAGTGTTGTGAGGTATGATACCTTTGTATGTATTTTTACTCTTTAGTGTCTTGGAATGTATTCCTGCATTATTTTCTCTATTTCCTTTAGTCCCATCTTATGACTGAACTCAGCAGGATTCCCATATAACTCTCTTCACTTGCAAAAAAAACTTATATTTTAATGCTATTTTAAAAGTTGTTGACACTGGCATCTTAGGTATTTTTGGTGCTGTAGAGCCTTCACGCAGACGACGTCGCGGGCAGCAGCTAGTTATAAATAAATATGTTATGAAAATATAGTGAGCCAGCCACATTCTGCCTTAGTTTTAGCATGCAAAATGTACCAAATGTCATAGTATTTATTATTTATTTATTTAACACTTTATGCACATGGGTACAGAGGCGGACTTAATTAGTATTGAGATTGAGTAAAATATTCAAATTAATTCCTTATTTCATTCATAACATCAGCTAAAGACAGCCACCGTTTGACTGGTCCAAACTACTAAAATAAGATACTGCAAAAGACTATAACATTCCTACAACTTTCATAAAAATATTCACAAACAATGAAATCACAGAGTTAGGGGGCCGATATATTACCCGGACAATATTCGGGCCGGTCCGGTCCGGTTCGGATTGGTCCGGGATGTTTTATGATCCGGGCAACACGCAGTAACGCGTCTGGACGCCCGTGGCATGTGGACAGAACTGCGACTCATGATTTAGAGGCTTTCATTTCAAAACGGTTTATTTTAAAATGTTATGTGTATTGTGCCCTCCAATGTTATGTGTTGGATTTGGGGAAAAATTGGGGTGGGCTTGATAACTTTTTACTTTTTTATACGTGAATGTGAATTATATATTTAAAATGGAATAAAAAATAAGTGTGCCTATTCATGTTCCCAACTAAAATCTATATTTTTTGTGCTATAATATTAAAAGACTGAAAAGTTTTTTTTTTATATCTGATAAAAGCTAGTGCTTGACTGCGATCCCACCTGATGGTAAGCAGTGATGCAATCATCGATAGCGAGGCGCACTAATTTATTAAGAGCCTATTCACTTTATTTATTATTCTATATCTCTATTGTTTGTTTAAATGCGCAAATCTTGGGTATTCCTATTGTTCGGATTAAAACAATCTTTCAGTGTTGGATAGCCCATTGATTAAGTAAGAATGTATGCTATATAACATCACGCTATGACTTACGGAAGCGGAGCAGTAAGCAGTAAAATTAAAATGGATCGTTTGTTAACTTTTCGCACCTAAACCACTAAATCAATCATCATTGAATGTAGTATAAAAGTTGTGAAGAGTTCAGAAAAGGCATAGGTATACCTTCATCCAAAAAAGTAGGATTGTTCCCGAGGGAAAGAAAGAGTTTAGGACGCGAGATGGGATGCTACGTGTCTATCGGATCATGATTGAATTACATTAAACGTTAATTCGAATTCCCTTTCCGTGAGATACACAGGATTGGTCATTGTGATAACACTTAGTGGAGGTCTGTGTCTAGCAGTGGACATCTTTCAACTAAATGATGGTGATGATAATGAAACGATAATACTTCGAATATCTTCCAAAATCTAAAATAACGCAGGCAAGTGTCGATGTCAAAAATCGATGATAGTAAATTACTTTGGTTAGAATCGGAGTCATTGAAAAAGTAATGTTAATCTTTCTCGTTCTATGTGGAGCGAGAATGTCAAGACTTTTACTTACTAAATCCTCTTTTCCTTCAATTGCTTTTTGAGTTCCAAGGTCACGGTAATTTTCAAACGATCTGCAAACGATTACTGCTCTATTATCCCATTCTGTACCGGTTAAAAGTTTATCGTAACTTATTTTTAGAGTAAGTTTGAGTATAGAACCTGTCTACATTGTAAATCGATAGTGTAACCCTCAGCTATCCTTGATAGTCAGCATCTATTGCAACACCCTTACTACTAGAAAACCTTTTCTAAGAACCCACCGTAAATCACTGAGCACATACCTACCGTTTTTTTCGGTTCAATCCAATTTAATTGAGTCTTTTTCGAGAAAAACGCCGGGGAAACTCTTTCGCTAAAGCTTCCATTTAAATACGCCTTAGAAGATCTTAAGTCTTGAAGAATCTATTTAAAAACCTTATCTTAGCTCTTTCGTGATGGCGTTTTTTTTTTGTGAAATTCGGCTAAGTACAATGAATTGTGTCGTGACGGCATTTTCTTCGTGCAGTAATGTATGTATTACTAACTGTATTACAAACATTCTTCAACACGAATAGGCGCAAAAATATGCCTTTTTATGTGCAGTAGTTAAAAAATATTGTTTTTCGCATTCCATTACGGGACGGAATACGCAATAACAATGTTCCTTACGTTAATGAGCCAGGATTTATAGCAGCCGTTTATAAACTCATAAATATGTTCGCGAAAAATAACTGCGTCCCCCTTATTTATGTCACCTTATAAACGAAAAATAATATTTTTGAGTTAAAATTACTGGGAGTGATTTTTTTAATGCGAGACGCGTTTAAATGAACTTCACAATGCTCTGGAATGAATTGGCTGACTTCACATTCGTTTCAGATGTTTTATTGTTTTTTATTTCTTTAACCACCAAAGCATTCGAAAATATTCTTTTGTGAAGGATTCATCCAATAGACTGATTTAGGTATTTGTGCATTATTAAGGCCCATTTAGACGGTGTGGGTTTCTAGTCTCAAACATACGATAATCGTAAAAATATAAAATAAAGTTTCTTCGTCTAAACCGATCTAGATTTCTTGAACCAAAACGTGCGAGACACTCGCACCGTCTAAATTGTCTTTTAGGGTTGGCTATCAAACAAACAAATAGATCATCTTTTAATAATATACCTAGCCATTAAAAAGCTTACAATAGGTATTTTGCATATTATGTACATTTTTCTCAACTAAAACATTAATTGAGCGATGTTTAGCACGCATTTGAAATATGTATAATTATATACTATCGAACACAGAACAGTAAATCAGTACAAGTGTACAGGCCATAACAAGATATCTAAAACCTAACGTAGTCAAAATCAACATAGCAACATGTCAAACATAGCGTTAAATAATTTAAGCTGTATTTATACAACTGTAAAAAGGAAAATAAATAACCACCATTTAGTGAATTATTTACTTACTCCTCTTTTCGTTTAATAAAACCGCTATAAAAACAACGGTGAATCTAGCCCCTACGTTCACACATAATATCAGATAATATACCATCAACACAGACTGCAAAATCTTTTGAAAATTTTACCTTGACTCTGGAATGCAAAGGGCGATTGGAAGAACACGGGAGGGCTTTAGTTTTGATACTCCCTCTTACCCCTCCTAAGTGGGAAAAATCGGTTGATGACTTATTCTGTAATGCTTTGGGTACATTCACCCTAATGAGCTAACTTTACATGTAGTATCCTAATACTACATGTAGAATTAGCTACAGCGTAAACAGTGGCACTATTTAAAATAGTATTGAAATTATAAAAAAATAAGGGAAATATAATACAGTATTGGGTTTAGCCTGTAAAGACATTTGTAAGCTTTAAAAATACTAATATATAAGCATTAGAATAATCAGCTTTATAATGTTTTTAATGTCGGGAGTCAGGCCTCATCTCTAGCAGAGGAAATGGGCCGTAATCCACCACAAGGGAAATTTAAAAATATGGAGATATCCACCAATCCGATCTTTAGAAATAAATTAATAAAAATAAGTGATAGTCCTAAGGTTGTTTGGTCGTTAGGGCCGTGCAGAGCGAAAACCTATTGGAGCCATGGGTGGGCTTCAAAAAGGGAAACCTGGGTATATACGTAAATAAGTTCCTTTTTTCCTTGCGTTACAGGAGTTACGCAAGGTAAAAAGGAACTTATGTATTTTTTTATTCAGTAAAAGTCTGACACGCGTCCCGCTTCACCCCAGAGTGGGAAAGGTCATTGAATGGTTTACCATCTTACAGAAAAATTAGTTTGGTAGAAATCGCTGTCAGCAATATGGCCGCTATTGTACCTATAGATTTAAATTAAATTAAAATTCGTTTATTACGGACAACAGTAATCCAATTTTGTTAGTATTACACCCAAATTATATTCTAGTGTTAATAAAAGTAAAAATAAAATATTAGGTAATTATTAAAACTGCAGTATGATCAGGCAAAAAATATACTTCCTACCTAATCATCCTCAGCACAAAATGACTAATATTTAGCTCTCAAGGTATAGTTGCGACTACTCCGTACTCTGCGTAGCAGCGAAGCCTTTTGGACATAGGCCTCCCCCAAGCGTCGCCACAACGAACGTTCCTGTGCGTCTCGCATCCCACTCAATAATATCACGAAAACTGAAGCAATATATTTAAATAAATAAAGCCAGTTCAAAGTAGATACCTTAATGCTTATGAATTTCAAATAATTAAGTTGTTATAACATCATTTCACTATTTTGGTGTACAATAAAGTTTTTTTATTCCTATCCAAACAAAAGATATTATCATCAACATAATTCCAACTAACCAACAACGATCAACAGTCCTCTAGATATGTAGTCACAGCATTAATTGCCACTATGGTGATGGAATCCGTGACCCTAATTCTATATTACAATTGAAAATCTAGGCATGCGAATCAGTAAAGGGCAAGCCACCCGTATTGGGCACTGACCAATTAATCAATGGTATCTGGTCATAGTAATCAATCAATATGGAATCTCGTGCATGCTTGCAAGAGATTTGATTAGCTAAAGCACATTAGTGACATCGGTAGGAACTAATCCATCATATTCATATCATTATAGGTCTTAAATTTACAGCATAGAGGTAGGCGTCAGTTTACTAAAAAGAGTTTTGAAAGGATCTCATCCTTAGGTTCTTATCTGTATATAAAAGTCCTGACACATTCAGTAACTCATCCATTGAATATCTAGTCCAAAACCTTGAACCTAGAGCCCTATTTTGTACTGAGGTTTCTTTTATGATTAATACAAAGAATATATAATCCAAAATTCATCCCCTAAAAATAGAGTCTAGTGTTATACAAAACATCTCTCGATAACGGGTATTCATAATATGAAAATCATGTTATAAACGTACTCGGTGGCGGAGACCTCTCGCGCCGAGCTTTGGTTGAGGCCATGGTCCGGAGCGAGGAGGAGTAGCAGGCGGTCGCCGACTTCTGCGAAACAGTAATGCTTGCAAAGGACGAGGCCGACCGCATCAGGCAACGACGTTCTCGCTGCCGCCGCCGGGATTGGCTCGACGATGTGTACGATGCGCAAATTGATCCTGACTCTTTCGACGAGCGCTCAAGATTCGTGCCGGTATTTGTATGTATTTGTATGATATGTACAATAGTACATATACTTAGTAAAACGAAGTTTTAACTAACTTTGCCGTTGTATGAATTTTGACCTAATCCTTTTTGTATAACTTACACGAAAAATAAAGTCACAATGATCAAAACCCACGCAGTAACGCCGTCCTAATAACACTAATCCACCACCTGACCCAAATATAAAACAAAAGAAAGCTTCAACACAAAAATAAACCCGAATGCCTGAAACAACCGCTCTAAGAACAAGAAAGCGATTGTAAACATGTTATTTAACGTTGTAAATCGGCTTCCTTATCTTCCCTTCTTGAATCATCGCCATGCTATCACTGTAATAAATAACAAGGCCTTGTTATCTCTGAACATAATCGCTGATGTTTCGACCGCCTTATTTCCTTCTGTGGTTAAATACACTTCCCTAAAAAAATATTTATTCTCCCGCCGTGCAAACAATTGTGGAATTCTTTCGGCTTGTTGATTTTTCGTTGTACTTAGTGAATGGCAGTGAATTGTGGTTGATCCAGTCCATTGGATTTTTTTTTTGTGTAGCTTTTCTAGGTCAGTGCCTATTTAGTAAGATTGATTGTAAGTATAATGACTAGACTACATAAACTAATGGCCACTTGACTAGTTTGAAATTCAACCTCTTTGGCCTTGTTTTCAAAGTCACTCGTAATGGGTTGACATAAATACGTGCCTAGGTGTACTTAAAGCTTGTTAACCCTTTCTAGCAAAGGCTTAAGAAACTACTAAGGTTTTGTTTATCGGTCTTTATTTATAAGTCTTTAACTAGTGTGTATGTGTGTGAGTGAGTAAGACATATTTCCCAAAAAGCAATCCAACCATTTGGAAAAACGTATGGTGACCGGAAAGCTAAAAGAAAAGAAGCCGATGGTCAATCACCTCAGTTCTGTCCCAATGGTCTGATCAATTTGATTTCTGAGAATTTTGTAAACTCATTATTTTTTTAAAAGAGTAACCATGGAGTTTTTTTGCTAGTTTTCCTCCTTAGTAAACGATTTATTAGAACCGTGCATTAGTCTTTGACATTTTATTAGTGTACATAAAGGCCCATGTGAAATAAAATAGTTAATTAAAAGTTGAAATTTATAACATCGGAAGATTTTTAATTCATTGTCAATATTTGAGGTTTCAAATCCTCAAGTTTTGGTAATGGTACTTGATATTAATTTATGCATACATTACTTTCCCACTGTGAAAAATAGAGGTATTCTATTACAGCAACATTAATAAACTATAAATATATACCCAGTAAAAAAAGCGGTATTTTAGATCAACTTAGCATCTCAACATAAAAAAAAAAATGTACCCTTTTGATATTGACGCTCCAAAAATTCTTATCGTCCCTACCTACAATACCTATGTTTATGTTTTAGAAAACCAAAAAAATATATATGTGCGCACATTCAAGACGGTCGCTCACCGTTGCGAGAGAAAGATAAGTCACTTGTATTTTTTCTCGGCTTTCATGTAATTCAAGAGAATGTCAAAGAATAAAAGAATATGCATTCATTGTTCATTTTCTCGCACGTTTTTCGCCACAAAATGCTGAAAAGTTTTATTTATCGCGTTGGGCATGTTTGCCACTTAAAATATTCGGGTGACCTCATTACGACATGAATATTTCATAGAGAATAAGTTGTAATAAAAATAATAAGCTTTTTGACATTGTGTGACATGGTGGCCATTACTGCTACAAGTTTTCACGTGTTCCTTCGTACTCCATTTGACTTTGTTGACTCTGTCAAAACATAATCCAAACAGCTTAATGCCAGTAATAATAACCACATGTCGTGTTAGATTCCATTTGATTGTTTGTTCAAATGAAATAATTATAGTTCTCCATTTTGGGACAAAAAACTTAAATCTTTTACTTCTTATGTGTTCAGATTACAGACCAGTATTATAAGATACCCTTGATAATACTCTGACAACAAGAAAATCAGTTTATACTTGATTAACCTTTTGAATGTCTTAAGTTACACAGTTCGACATAAGCAACTGTCTTTCTATTGTGTCTCTAATTGCAGCATTCGATGATAAGTTCGAGATCCATGCAAATTTTTATTTCATTTTTAAGGTTCGATTTGATTTTTTTAAAACTTTTTACAAAAACGTACAACCGACTTCAATACAAAAAATACACTATTCTAAAGTGTAAAATAACTTTATAGTCAATTTGGAAGTCGATAATAAATAACAAAGAAACAACACCGACTTCCGAAATGATATTTTTAGTAATTATTTTTTAACTTGTAGTAAAAAAATTAATATTAAAAATCAACTTAAGACACAACGCTTAAATAAAAAAACGACGATATTTGTAGGTACACAGCACACACAGTATTTATTCCACTCACATGTGTTTTAATACCGCTATTATTTTATATCTTGAAACGTTAGTATTTCATTCGCACTGTTTTTTACTCATTATTGTCAACAGATTAGCATCTCATCTACCCTAGCGTTACCGCGTTGGCTCCACGTAAAAAACGGGGCTGCTGACAATGCGTTACTGGACCGCCGTCAACTAACACATGATTAGATCATGTTTTATTTTACACAAGAACTCTTTTTAAAACCAAAACTCCATTTTTATGCTATTGAGTGGCAAACAGCAATTACAGCTTTTTATTAACCCCGAAATTTTATAACGATGTTTTAATCTAGACTTTCACAATAAATCTGAATTTATTTGATAACAAGGTTACCTATACGTTTTTTTTTTTTTTTAATATAAACAGAAGAAAGCTCTAGTTTAGAACAAGCGCCATCTTTTTTTTCATACCTATAGTGAAAATCTGTCTTAGAGACAGTCTTAACTTTGTGATTTATATCTTTGACAAAAATTCATATTTTTTTTTAACTGGTGTAAATTATCGCGCTATAATATTTTTTACTAGCTTCTACCAATGGCTTCACCTGCGCGAACATAGATTTACCCAAGAAAACATACGATGCCAAATTACATCCAAATCAAAGCTATTTGAGTGTGAAGGAGTAACATACTTTCACCTTTAAAATATTAGTAATATTATGTTTTCCAAGTAAAAGAGGCAGTCTAAATATATCGTGAAATGTTAACTTAATAAAAGAAACTCGCGTGTCTTGACCCTAGCCACGAATTCTAACAGCTACATTCAACTGTGCCTAAGTAATGACATTAGCTGCTTCTGTTCTGAACAATTTATTCATAACTAGCTGTGCCCGCGACTTCGTTCGCGTGGACTACGTTTTAAATTTATTTTTTCTAAATTAAAAGTAGCCTATCTTACTCCTTATTACATCAGCTACCTGCCAAAAAAAGTCCTGTCAAAATCTGTCCAGCCATTTAAGTGATTAGCCCGTACAAACAGACAGACAGACAGACAAAAATTGTAAAAAATGATATTTTGGTGTATGTGCCGTATATTTATTCATATGCATGTAGTAAAAAGCAGTCATTTCAATTTACAAACAGACACTCCAATTTTATTTATATGTATAGAAGATGAACATATTTATATATATGAAGATTTACTAGTATGGCTTGTATTACGGTAATAAGCACCAACCTTAAGCATTTATTCTTGGATTTAAGATACAGAGCCACTACCAGCGAAAAATGTCGTGAAATCCTGAAAACAAATTGGTTACGTGTACGACATGTACGTGGGGGTCGTGCGTATTATGTAAACTATAGGTTGTATAGGCTTTACATGAAATCAAATAAAAAACGTTTATTTCAAATAAACCATTTAAAATCACTTTTGAATTATCAAAGATCCAAAGCGTGGATCAATATGGAGAAGAACGTGCAAGTAACTCTATGGGCACTTTTAAATCATATGAGTTACAACTATCTTGGTTACATATTTCTTTTGCTTCTGTTGTGTGAGCGCAATGTAAATTAGTAACAAAAAATAATTAAAAAATATAAATTGAAATAAGCCACAGACAGTTAATGACCAGGCTGTCTCAAGTGTAGGTATATGTTTCTACCTGGTTACCAAGGAACATTTATTTATCTTCTTATAATATCGCTAGATGATTACATATTTCCCAAAAAAAAAACTGTAGAAATGTAGCTAGGCTCCTTTTTTTTGTGGTGGGAAAAGTCATCCAATGACAACCCCCGCTCTTGGGTGGAGCAGGAGATAGTGTCAGACTCTTACTGACTAAAAGACCCACCCCGCTCCTTCTAGCCTTCATACCGGGGCTCGAGCTTTCGAAACTAACCCTGGCCCCAGTAGGCTTCGACCCAGCTGGGTACCTACTGTTGCTGACTACTCCTTGAGGCGCGCGGAAACAGTGCGTGCCGTCGACAACGACTTAGGCTTGGTCCGGACAGTTACCGGACAGACGGACAGCGAGCTACCCATTGCTCACTGTCCGCAAGCCCGCGCCTATGGTGGCCGGAAATCGGGATCAGAACGCCGTTGCCTGATGCGGTCGGCCTCCTCCTTCGCAAAAGCCGGCGACCGCCAGCCACTCCTTAGCTAGGCTCCTACTAAAGAAGTGGTAGCCATTTTCATTTTTTTTATGCGGAGAACAAGAATGTAGAAAATGTGACCTATTTTCTTCCAACTTTGAATAGTATTGTGTCGCCGTAATTTGAAAACCACGTCAGTAAAAGTCTGGCCCACCCTTTTAATCCACCCTAGAGCGAGAGTAATAATTGGATGATTTCCCACATGAAAACAAAATATTAAAAATAGACTTTATTTCTAAAAATACCTTTACGCCGTCTGTACGCCTACATAAAAAACATCAAGGCTTTTTTATTCGTAATATAAAAGAACAGCGGCGAGGAAATTGTTGATGAAATTATTAAGTGTCTACATAAGTTAATATGATAAATACCAACGAAATAATTGACTTTGTTTTATCTAATCAAGATTATGGCTAGTTTAAGTACTTTAAAAAAATTGACATAATTGGAAACTGAATTGACTACATTTTTTAAAGAAATTAAATAATCATGGCTTGGTTTTATTTTTGCGGGCTTGACTTCATGACTTTTGGCTAAATTTAATTTTTAATGTTACTACTAATATAAATCTTGGTCAAGTAACATAATATGGCTTTATTTATTGAAAAATAAATACTTAGGTAATACATTTCCAAATTAAGTAATAATTATAAAATAACTGTTTGTGCTTAGAATATAGTGGCTAACATGGCACAAATTGACAGTCAGAGATTCACATCACCAGAAAAAAGCGTGGCAATAGACATTTCAACTGCCATCCACCCTAATGGCTTATAGAAAAAGAAAACATAACATTTGTTAAGACATCTTGCCGTTCGTTTAAAAATGAGTTTTTCAAATTCATAATGAAGTACGTAGGTATATGACATAATCTAACCAATTTTAAACTCGAATATCTTTAATTCATTAAACCCCAAGCGTACGCCGGCGTTCGCGCACCTATTTTTTCTATATCCTTTCTATTGTGTCTGTGATTTCCACAATTGAGAGGTTAATACTCGGTTTCTATTAATAATAATGACTAAGATAAAGTTGATATACTTTTGTATATTTTTATCACTAGGTATACGTTAAAAAAATATGTCAGCAAAAATTTTTCGTTTGTTTGGGACTTCGCCATGATCCTTTACTTTAACTTCATCGTATACCTACAAACAACCCGCCTAAGCTTCTATAACGGTCACAATTTTTGAAATTTTCTGTTTTTCTTTATCATTATATGTTTCCTGTCAACTTGACTCATGTATATATGTATATATATATGTATAGGTTTTATTTGTTGTATTTATGTCGTATGTTTATAAGTATTGTGTGCTGTGCACATATCTATGTAAATTATTTTAGTTTGTAAGTTTCAATGTTTATTGAATGTTTAATACAAGAAAATATATACATAATTAACTTACTAAAATATATAGTTTCAATTCATATAAGATAACTTGGTTTTTGTTGTGCATTTGTTAAATTATCCTCTTTTAAAATTTCTTGTACAGATATTAAGGTTTGCTGTAAGAAAACCCACTTTTGGGTTAACTCGCCTGTGTACATCGGCTTTCTTACTATGTATTTTCTGTAAAATTATGTACAATAAAGAATATAAGAATATATATAAGAATAATATGCACTTAAATTAGTCATCATCATCATTTTACGTAAATTAGACGTCCGCTGATGGATATAGGCCTCCCCCAAGTGTCGCCACGTATCGGAAACGTAGCGCTGGAAGGCCTCCTACAACGTGGACCGATGACCTGGTAAGGGTTGCGGGAATCCGATGGATGCGAGACTTAAATTATTAATTACTAGCTGCTGCCCGCGACGTCGTCTGCGTGAAGCCTCTACAGCACCAAAAATACCTAAGGTGCCAGTGTCGCTATAGCATTATAAATAAACAACTTTTAAAATAGCATTATAATAAAAGTTTTCTTTGCAAACGAAGCTAGTGAAGAGAGTTATATGAGAATCCTACTGAGTTCAGTTATAAGATGTGACTGAAGGAAACACAAAAGAGTAAAAATACGTACAAAGGTATCATACCTTACAAGACTTCCCTATAAACTACGTTGGTAGTTATACTGCCAGGAGCCAAAGTGTAAAGAGAGTCAGGACTGGTGGCGCGGGAGCAAGCGACGTACAGTTGCCCGTGTGAGAAGCAACTCGTCCTGAGGTCGACACCCGCTGCCCTCAGTGTCTGCCCTTGCGACTTATTGATGGTCATCGCGAAGCAAACACACACGGGGAACTGTACGCGCTTAAACTGGAACGGGAAGTTGTGGGGTATGAGGGGAATGCTGGTATAAATACTGCCTCGCTGACGCCACAACCCGTAAGAATTTTCGCCTCAATGGTGTGTCTGTGTGGAGAGAGATGACTTTAAGGCGAGTCCCGTCACAACTTCGAAGCATAATCGGGACACCGACCTTCAGCTTGATGGTATGCGCCGGGAGTCCACTTGCTGACAGGGAGAAATCAGAAATTCCACGGAATAACGTGTGGCATCAT
The DNA here is from genome assembly GCA_929112965.1 of Mythimna albipuncta. Lineage (NCBI taxonomy): Eukaryota > Metazoa > Arthropoda > Insecta > Lepidoptera > Noctuidae > Mythimna > Mythimna albipuncta. Next base: position 11,771,891 of record OV815977.1, on the reverse strand, counting down.
CTAGCTCGACAACAGTGTAAAGTTTATCGAGGTGTAGACCATTCTTCTCAATTTCCGAGAGAATGCATTCGTTAATTGCCTGATAATTTTTGGACGTCAAAATGGCCCGCTCACACACCCAAGAATTCTGCTGGTGCGGTATACGACTGATGTCCCCGTACACACAGTGAATGAGTTTTTCTAAGCTGGATACCACTCTACCGAGAGACTCTGGAAGCACCACCTGTCCACCTCTCTCTTCTGGTAGAGTGCCTTCGCCAAGACTTAGAAGAACATCGGAGAATTCTTGAGCACGTGCATTGCCGCCGAGCCGAGCTCTCATATTAATGGTCGAGCGCAGTGTACGAACTCGTAACCACAACGAAGATCGTTTCGACGAAGCGTTCACCTCTTCAGCCCTCGATCCCCGCGTCACCTTGGGAAGTGTTTGCCGGAAATCGCCACTGAACAGAACTGTGACACCATCCATCAAATGTTAGTTCCTGCGGATGCCCTGCAGGGTTCTGTCCACGACCTCAACTGCTTTCCTATTGGCCATCGTACACTCATCATCAGAGAGCAATCTTTGAGTACGTGTCCCTTATCGCTGTTACGTGACACACCACAAACAGGCGTCTTGGCGCTCTCTAAATCGATGGGAATTTTTAACATGGCATGTGCTATCTTGCCTTCCGGAAGCAGTGTGGCAGCGATTTCCGACGACGCTACAGCAATAGCAATTTTGCCTTGGCCCCTGACCTCTGCAAGTATGCCAGTGGTAACAAATGTTTTTCCTGTTCCACCAGGAGCATCCAAGAAAAACATTTTACCCTGGTTTTGCCCAACGCTTTCAAGGACGGTGTCATAAATTTGTTTTTGCTCTCAAGAGAACAAAGCGACATGGTAATTTCGTATGGTGGTTATTTCGCCCGGATCGTAATTTGTCTCAGCGTTATACTCCCGATTTCCACGGTCTTGATGTGGTCATGATTGGAGAGCAGGTAACCCATATTCGATCAGTGGATTGCCGCCGATAGAAATGACCACATCTTGAAGTGAACTGAGACAGGTGTTCAGCACGCGTTCATCATTTACTTCGACTTCGTCTCTAGTAGCACGCCTTAAAGCTCGTAGAAAATCTTCAGAGAGATGATGGCGATACTTCTCCTACAAAGCTACCGGGTTCGCGACTCCACAAAACACCAAGATGACGGCAAGCAGATGACGCATGTGGCTGGGACTGTCACTGACGCTTGCCTCCGCGAGGGTGTCATCCCAAATAGGTAAAAGGCTGCGCGATAAGTGGGATACTCCACGCCATCAAATGTCCTCAGAAAGGCGAAAGACGTTGGGCCTGGTACAGTGTGATGTAACAACCGCAGAAAATTGCATTCGCCACTATTCGGATGCACGGTATAAACCCTACCCAATGCGGTGTCCTTGAAAATTCCCGGAAAACCTTTCACAGCACCTCCTCGTCGATGTCGGTTGAATACACCCCTTTGCTTGTCGTACGTTTAATATGAAGGCACCTCGTCATACGTAAGGGATTTCGCAAACTGGTCGATTTCACAGAGTCTGAGAAATGCCACCATGTAATACCTAACACTGCATTTTTTTTAAATTGTCTTCCTCAACTCTGCTCAAGATTTTGAGGGTTTTGTTGGAACTTTAATTTCAAAACAAACTATAATATGAAGAAAATGCACATTACCATCTATGAATTTTAAGAATAACTAACTACTAACCTAGCCAACATGATCAAATTTAAATGATTAATTTCCAAAAACTGTTAACATATAACTTGATTTGATTTTGAAGAAATCTCATAGATGGCGCTGCTTTAAAATTGTGTTTATACTACTAACATTCATTAAACTATGTTTCTCTGCCCAAGTTACTTTAATGGCGTAGTTTTTAGAGTGTAAAGCTAGATAATAGCATGACTTACTTAAAAACAACATTTAAATATGCGTCCTTATATTACACGCTGTCACAGAATGCGTAAGAAAAATAAAGATTCACAGCTCCTCCCCCGTAGGTGATAGCGTGATAATATGTAGCCTATATCTTGACCAGACCTCATAGTAATATTCTTGCAAAATTTGAAGTAAATCCATGCAGTACTTTTTGAGTTTATCCCGGACATACATACAGACAAACAGACAAAAATTCTAAAAACTATATTTTTGGCTTCGGTATCGATTGTAGATCACGCCCCAAGTATTCTTTTAAAAAAATATTCAATGTACAGTTTTGACTTTTCTACGATTTTATTATATGTATAGACTGTAAATATTTATTTGAGGCGCGGGGAACACTACACGCTGTGTCACTAAATCTCGCCACTAAATGGTAACATTTTACTGTAGTTCAAGCGACCTTGTGGTTTCAAGTATTACTAATCTAACCTAATTTATAAATAACTCGGTTAGCTAGAAGTATAACTTTGCCATACTTATAAAAAAAAAACCGAAAGAACTTTCAATTCAAAGAAAATTCTGAAGAGGTGTAATTCTGTGGAGCAACGTTTTGTTATTTTTATTGTGTGAATATCTGTCTGTAAATATAATTGTAAGTAGGTCACAATTTTTTTAAGAATTCACTGTGTTAACATAAGTAACTCATATCTTTTTTTAAGTGCGAAATCTTTACTTCTCCCACTCTGGTTGAAGCTAGACAAGATATTGGACCTTTACTTATTAAAACGTGTTCTTTCGGTTACCCTTTGCGTTAAGTGTTAGAGCGTTAAGAGAAGTTCCGTTTGCGCCCTAACGGGCTTTGGCCCTGCTCGGTCACTACAGTTTTCTAACATTACTTTGAGGAGCGCCTTGAATACTATGAGCTGGCGACGATATTGGCTGGGTCTGGTCTATTACCGGGCAGCTGGACGGCGATCTACCCATTGCCTGCGTAGTCGTGATCAGGGTCTCGACGGCTAGGGCATGAGGATGTTTGGTCACTTACACATGCGACCGTTTTCCTCGCTAGCATTACTGATCCGCAGAAGGAAGTGAGCGCCTGCTATTCTCCCTCCTCCTATTCTCTCTCGCTAATTGACTCCACGAGGACACTGCGGTACTTTATCCAAGCGGGGCACACCTCCACCATATACTCCACTGTTTCTTCCGCCTAGATTCGATGCAAGAACTTCCCGAACTTACCATGTCCGGTAAGGACCTGCGCCATGTAAAAGGTGAGGAATCCTGAGGCCAATCCAGTCCAGCCATTCCTCAAAGAGGGGATTTACCATTAGAATTATGGCGAGCCCAGTTTTGCAGTGTATAAGATGGTACAGCACTGAAATGAAAGAAAGAAAGAAAGAAAACACGTTTATTTGGCACATAAAACACACAATGAAATAACAATTATGGAAACACATAATTTTAAAAATACATACACATTGTGTGTCTCACGGCTGCGCCAAATAGGTTCAGTTCAGCATAGTGCCAGGCCACTACGTAGCAGTTGCCTGACGCTGGTTTTCAACTGAACCGATTATCAGCAAGTCAGCGCATGAAAACTTCGTGACCTTTTAAAAGCTACCTTAGAAAAGTCTTCGAGAACCTAGCTACCATTTTTAGGTAGGTAGGTACACAACGATCAGAAAATGTAAAGAAAACAAATTGCATCGGCGCCTCATCTTCATCTCGGCGCTTCAGCTTGGAGGCTATCTACTCTACCTAGCTAGGTAGGTACAAAGGTATGTAAGGATATTTTTGAGTAGATTGGGTTTCCAGGTATAATGTAATATAATACAAGTATAACCACATCTGTGGCGTTAAATAAAAACTAATCCAGCATCACGCAATCAAAATTCTCCGCGTGATTTGAACATATAAAACAGCCCGAAATCTTCTTCCGGGCAGTTTCCCATCCACCCGTAACACCCGTCTGGTCGGAAGATCCTTCCTTTTCAAAGAAGGTATGTGGGACTTTACTCTCTGTTCCGCATACCTCCAAACAATCTTCCCCCACGTCAAAAAATAAAATATATGCCTATGTCACTCAGCGATAAAGTAGAATTGACAACGCGAGAAAGGCCTATAAATTATTCCATCTGTATAGTAATTTTAGAACAGCGATGCACAATGAAAGCACTTGGTCGTATCTTATCGTCACGATGCGCAAGTCTGTGGAAATCCTAAATCCCACTCAAGAAAGATTATCCCACTCAATAAACGCAAGCAGTACTTGCATACCATAACTATAGAGAGTCAATGAAATAGTTAGAATACTTTGAGTCCGCTTATGTTTGAAATGAAATCAGAAAAACAAACTGGTTAAATGCGAGTCGAACTTGTGCACCTAGGGTTCCGTACAAACTTGCCTAAATAAATACATAGTCTAATTCCCAAATCGATTCTCGTACATTTTTCCGAATCGTAAAAAGTAATTATTTTCTGACGTAACTACAAATTTTCAGTATTTAGACTTTTTTCTTTACTTGTGCTATGAACCTTGCTTCTTGCCAAATTTCAGGATTCTGGGTCAACAGAAAAAACCCTTTAATTTTTTTATTTCCTTAACCTAACTAATTGCCCCGCAAACGGGCCACAAAAAAACGCCGCTTCAAGCTTCTTTTTGAGACGGCCCTTTTTTCTGGCTCATGTGCGGCGGTGCCACCACAAAAAAACGCTTGCGGGGAAGCTTTTCTCCGGACATAAGGTGTCACGCGCTTCAGCTGTTTTTTGCGGCCGCTCCTAGCTTTCTTTTTTGTTGCCGCTTCTAACGTTTTTCTGTGGCGACTTTTTTTTTGAAGCCGGTGTGCTACGCTAAACGTAGCATAAACGGTCTTATCTTTAGGTTTTGTTAACTTAGTAGTTTGAATTTTTTAGTGCTTCAAGGGTAGCAAACTTGAGTATTATTTAATATTAATTTCAGTTCAATACCTCTTCGCATTCTTGAGAAAAAGAGTATAAATAGACGGACAACAAAGTGATCCTATACTGATACATTTTTGCCGACAGCGGTTACGGAACCCTAAAAATAACAACCGCTAGTATATTCCATTAAAAAAAAACTTAAAATTAACTTCCTTCCAAACAAACTTCAAAACGTATTAAAACAAAAACGAACGCTCCTAATTAATTAGAGCTGCTGGTTAAGACCCTACTAATAACTCTCCAACTTTTTTATTCCTTACAGAGTAAAAATGGCGATTTTTTAAAAGTTTACTATTAAGGTATATAACAACAATATTTATGCACATTTAAATACTGCGGTCTTCCCGTCCGATTTATAAATTAGGTGTTGTCAAGGCTAGAATGAATAGGCTCCTGATAAACTGGTACGCTTCACCAGCAACGATCGCATCACTACTTATCGTCAGGTGGGATCGCAGTCAAGCACTAGTTTATATAACATAAAAAAAAAAAAAACATTTTTAAAATAAAATGGCGACACGCCCTACCTTCGCATGGGCGTTAGAAATCTTTAAAATTTTCGGCGTTTCTTTATTATAATACGCATGTATTTAATAGATTTAAACCTTCCTCATCTACTACTCTATCTATTTATGAAAATCACATTACAATCCCTTGAGGAGTTTTATTTTTATCGCGAACAGACTCATACGGGGGGACTTTGTTCTGTAGTATGTTAAGGAGAGAGATAGTAAATATTAATTATTACTATTTTTATAAACTTCCAGTCCCCCAGTGTGAGAAAGGGATAATACTATTTGTCCTGCATAGTTCTATTACTAGTAATTTTTCATTTTTTATTTTTTGTTTGGAGCATAAGATGAAAATTATTGCGTCATAACTCAAAATAACATGTCCGGATAATAAGAACTGAAATATCACCCATTGCGGCACCCTATTAATTTTAAGTTTCTTATGTAACGGCTTTATTTTGGTGCACAATAAAGAATTTATCTATCTATGTCATTATATAATATCAAAACCCACAGAAAAAATATAGTTAGGAATTATAAGCGGTAATTATAGTAAATGGCTATCCTAAATACCTGCTCGTCCCTTTCCATGGCAGTCAACAGATGTGGTGACATTTTGAATTATTGAGGTCTAAATTGACACCAACCACACATAAAGTAGTGCATATTTTCAGGAGACGCGTTTTTGTAATTTTGAATTATGTAAGTAATTTGTGAAAATCCTTTTAACTGATGTGTTTGTAATATGAAATCAGTATTAAACGTTAGATGTAACGTGAAACAGTAATATTCAATTTACATTTTTATACTACAAGTTTAATTTAAAAATATGTTACGACTACCACTAAGGTATCAAAATAGTGATGAGTATAGTAAAGCTAATTGGCAACTAAGAACATACACAACGATTAAAATGAAAGGCGACCTTGTTTTTTACGTAAGTTATTACTGCCAACACATTTTTTATCCCGCCCGGTTTTCAAAGCGCCCAGAAATTCAAAACCTCTCATAATAGAACGTTAATGTACAAGAAATCAATCATACTGACACTAGATGTGCGGTGTACTCATTCCGTGATGATGTACAAACCCGGCTGCCAGTTCCCAGGAAGATAACCGGGACCCGGGTACCGGGTAACCCGGCATTCTGCACTCATTTGTAACGCGGCTATAATGGAACTTTTTTCCACACCCTCCGCTTTTTCTACGTCAGTTTTTCAACGCCTTTATTTTAATTGTCTTTGCTGAAGTAAGATGGATAATGGATATTTAGATGTTAACCAGTTACGGCTATATTACATACAATAGATCGTTTATTCAAAATATGGAAACAACGTTTTAAGGATTTCATTAATATTTTTTTATTATCGGTTGGTTAGAGGTGGCGTCTACCTTTAACCCCAAGAGTATTTACATATCATTTAAGTACATAGTATAACATACAATTTGCATTTGAATTATTAATATATATCAAAATATTCAAAAAAATAAAAGAGCAGTGGTGGCCGAGTAATAACGACCTCGACTTACGAGTTGCAGGTCGCGAGTTCGAACCTAGGCAGGCGCATTACTTTGTGTAATTTATTTCATCTTCACTGTTCTCAAAACGGTGAAGGAAAACATCGTGAGGAAACTGGCATGTCCTAGAACCAAAAATTCGAAGACATGTGACATTCACCAACCCGCACTGGGCCCGCGCGATGGATTAAGGCAAATTCCCTCTCCTAGAGAAGAGGCCTGAGCCCCAACAGTGGAGACATTACAAGGCCGACTATAAGCTTGCCAGTACCGGAAACAGAGGTCAAGCAACCGGCGGTTAGGCTTAAAAGAAAAAATCTCCTTATTATACGAGCCGTGTTCAGAAGTACGGCTGTCTGAATCAACTTCTTGATACTGCCACCCGACGAAAGCCCTCTAAGTTATTAGTCTAGGCTTGTGACTATTATGTCATTAGCTAACTCGGCTATCGGTACAATGATCACTAAGTCCACATCCCCATATGTCGACAACCTCGTGAGCTAAGTCAATATACTTTACAATAAATTTTCATTAAGTTAAATATCTAATAATGTTGTGTTGTCAAGTATTGTATGATCAATATTATAATTAGAAACGAAAACGTTAACAACTATATTTGAATAGCAACTGTGTCTCGGTGGTATTGGCCCCAACTTAGGAGTTATAATTACATCATGTAAAGATGTATTTATCAACTGTAGCGATCTTAAACAGACACTATGTTCCGTAAAAAATAGATTATTCCTGTAAAATAGGCCATTAGTGTAAATAAAAATATAATTTAAAAAAAAAAAAACTAAAAAAACTAAAAAACGACAAACTTTCACTAAAAAGAAAACGGATAATTGTATTGTCATCAGTCTTTGATGGGAGTGCAAAGTTTGAAGAAAATCTGATCGCCCAAAGCAGATCAAAATCGAGCTCAAAGGCGTTGGTTACAAACATACAGGTGAAGCTAATATAAGCGTGTTAAAAATCTCGTGGTTTACTAAAAAAATTTAAATCTTCGATTCTATATTTACAAAGAAACATGAGTGATTCGTATTCTGTTCCCCAGTTCCAGTTGGATTTCGAATATTCTGTGTCTACAAATAGATTGAAGATACTGAAACCCAAACTTCGAATCTCAATATACACATTCGTCATTCATCAATATGAAACAGAGATGCTGTATCCTTAGCACAATATCTGTAGCCTTTCAAGCCAGTCTGTCGTCAGATGAAGTTTAAAATAGCGATAAAATTTTCTTAACAAACTTTGTTATTTTAATTGAAAGGCTAAAGTTATGTGCCATCTTACCGTCTTACACAGAAGAGTAAAAACTGGTTAAAAACAATGTTAACGATTCTGTTCAAAGTTCCCCCACTAGTTTGCAATAAGTTTCCATCGTAAACAAGTCCTTAAAATTCCTCATCAAGCGTGGTGAACGGAGAGTTTCACACAAAAACTGAAACATCAACTTTTTTTTATTTTTCGTACGCGATATAAAAGGTCGTTTGGAATTTTTTATTGTCACTGAATGATGCACGTTCAGGGGCACGTACAAGGACTATAAAAACGAATGCCTGAATCGTAAAAAGGGTTGAATTTATTGATTCGCATTGACGATGACTATACGGGGTGTTCAAACAGTGTGATGGAAGAAATGGACGCAGCGGCGTCGTCGCTTCCCGCGCGAACACCGCAACATGCACGCCTAAACAATTTACATAATATGATATTATCATCCACTGCTATGATATTTGGCTCGACGCTATTTTCAGTCACTACGAATATCTCCTAAGAAATTTATTGCCACCAAGGGAGGAAACGAGCCAATTCTTGTATCGTGTGTATTGAATTATTTTTATTTTTTTCGTATAGATGCTGTATAAATTTGTCGTTTTATCGTTATCGGTGATCTTTGTGAACCATAACACATATTGAATTTATTACGCGTTTGCCTTTGATGTAAATATTTTGGTACGTGTGAGCATAATAAAACGATATTATTACCGATTATTAGAGTATTAATAGTATTATACGACCTATATGTTATATAATAGCTTTTGCTTTTCGCACCTTCGCCCGCGTTCATAAAATAGAGCCTACTAGCTTTTGCCCACGGCTTTGCTCGTGTACATAAAATATAGCCTATGTCACTCAAGAATAAAGCAGCTTTCTATCGGCGAAAAAATTTTGGCAATCGGACCAGTACTTCCAGATATTACCCCCTACATACAATTTTACAAATTTTACCTCTTTATAATATAAATATAGATAAATATGAGTACATACAACTGCATGTACCAGCATTTATTGCTGAACTCAGTATCGAGTTTACAATTACTAGAACACTTACTCAAAATGTAAGCGTATCAAGATATTTCCAAGTAAATCTTCTTATGGGGTTCGTCGCAATTGTTCATTATACAAACAGACTCGAGTAAAAGTTATGAATAGGTAAATATTGTACGAGCACTAGTTTAAGGCTCCAGTAGAACAGTGCGACGTGTCAATGAGACGCGATGCGACAATGATTTTATGGATATTTTTCTAGAAGTATTTTCAGAACTGGTTTTTATTTCTTCTTTTCTTTCCTTTATTTATGAAAACGTTGTTTGCTTTCACAAAACATGTAAACTCACGTATACAAAACACCCAGACCCGGTACACTCATCTTTAGGCCATACAAATATTTGTTTCATGCGAGAATCGAACCCGCCACACGCAATGCAGCAACCAATCTCTAAAACATTTCGCCAACCGTGTCGTCACGGGCCAATGCCCGGTTGACAAAATCAACAAGGAGATACTCCTTGATATGACAATATAATAGACAAGAATAATTTTAAAGCTAATTTAGGTTAAACTATCTTCTGCCAGCGGCTTCACCTGCGTATAAGTTTCTCTATTCAAATCTCTTTAAATCTCATCTTTTGAACCTCGAAGACATGATTTCCTAAAATTCACCCCCTAAGGGGATGAAACCCCCGCGCGCCTCAAGGAGTTGTCAGCAACAGCAGGGGCCCAGCCGGGTCGAAGCCTACTGGGGCCAGGGTTATCCGAAAGGGCGCTCGAGCCCCGGTATGAAGGCTTGAAGGAACGGGATGGGTTTTTTAGTTAGTAAGAGTCTGACACTATCTCCCGCTTCGCCCAAGAGCGGGGGTTGTCATAAGATGATTTTTCCCATCGAAAAAAGAAAAAAAAACCGGCCAAGAGCGTGTCGGGCCACGCTCAGTGTAGGGTTCCGTAGTTTTCCATCCATCACAATAAGTGTACCCACTTGAGTTTAAAAAAATGCTTGCCTATACGGCTATACAACAAACTTAGTCCAGAAATTATTTTGTAGAACCTTTTTGTCTTTTTGTACAAAAACTGTTCTTTCCATCAAGTTCAAAATAATTTTCCTAGAAAATCCTTATAAAGTTCTACTTTTCAGATTTTTTTCATATTTTCTAAACTTATGGTTCAAAAGTTAGAGGGGGGGGGGGAAGCATTGTTTTTTACTTTTGGAGCGACTATTTCCGAAATAATTGACATTATCAAAAAATGATTTCAGTAAACCCCTATTCATTTTTAAATACCTATCCAACGATATATCACACGTTAGGGTTGAAATTAAAAAAAAAGCACTTCCCACTTTACATATAGGGGGGCTACCCTAATAAAACATTTTTTTCCAATTTATATTGTTACGTACGTGGGTAATCAAATGCCGATTTACTGACGAGAGAACTTTATTTACCACAAACAATAACAAATTAGCCCAGTCAACAATAATCCGAATCGCAATTAACACTAGAGTACCGTTACACTATCGCTTTAGTCGTTGATAAAAATCACTTCGAGTACTAGGGTAGTTCGCTCTTGATCGCAGTCGAAATCACAACTGACTCGCTTCCGGCCGGGGGCCCGTATTTATATGCGGAGCCAAGAAAATTCTAGATACCGACGTCCCCGGATCTATCCAGAATTCCAGAACAATTGAATCGCTTCTCGAAGTCATAAATCATTTTTATTTCTCGTAATAATAAAAGTCACGTTCATGCGAATTTCGACTCTATTGTTAACATCGGAGAGTACAAATTCCCTTACGGTTTAGATGATACCTATTACTACATGTACCTTGGTAGGTAGGTACCTTGTGGATGTTTCGAGATTTTTCCAAGTCTGTCTAAGCAAAACTACTCTAGACCTTTCGAACAGCAATGCGTTTTAATTATTACGTGCCACTCGTTATTTTCTCGGAGATATGGCGTGTTCACGTTTAGTGGCGTAACAGTGCCCCCCTCTTAGTCATGCTCGTCCCGAGCATTATTAGATCCGTGATACGGCGCCAATCTATCCACATGGACAACCTTGGGTTTCCCTCTCAACCCTTTCTTGATGCGGTAGGTCACGTCATTAATCCTCTTTAACACAGTATAAGGTCCCTCCCATCGAGCTTGGAGTTTCGGCGACTTCCCTTTCCGTCGAAGCGGGTTGTGGAGCCAAACCAGTGTACCTTCCTCAAATCCCTTGGCATTGGCATTACGGTCGTATCTAGTTTTCATTTTTACGCTGGTGTTCATGCTATTCTCACGAACTCGTTTATGCACTTCGTCCAATTGATCTTGAAGGTCACTTACGTAGTCCGTAACTGGCTTAGTCTTGTCAGGTGGCACGCCAGTTATGGCATCGACCGGGAGTCTCATCTCTCTGCCGAAATTCACTCTTGCTGGGGTATGTCCCGTGCTATCATGTACTGCCGATCGGTAAGACATCAGAAATAGTGGAATATACCGGTCCCAGTCCTTCTGATGGTCGTCGACAACCTTAGCCAAGTGATTCTCCAGGGTTTGGTTAAACCTTTCCACCATTCCGTCCGACTGAGGATGCGCAGGTGTTGTGCGTGTCTTATAAATTCCCAGAAGAGTACACATTTCCTGGAACAGCGCAGATTCGAAGTTACGGCCTTGATCGGAATGGATTTCCAAAGGTGCGCCATACCGACATACTACTTCTTCGACCACCTTCTTCGCCACTGTCGTCGCTTCCTGATTGGGTATGGCGAAGACTTCGGGCCACTTTGTAAAATAGTCCTGGATCACCACTATGTACTTGTTTCCGTCATTTGTAACTGGAAAAGGTCCAGCGACGTCGATAGCGATGCGTTCCCATGGGGCTCCCACATTGTACAGCTGAAGCCTGCCCCTGCTCCTAGTCTGTGGTCCTTTCACAGATGCGCACGCTGTGCATTTCCGACACCATTGCTCTATGTCATCTCTACAATTGAGCCAGTAATACCGCTGTCTCACTTTCAGTAGAGTTTTCTTGATGCCCAGGTGTCCTCCAGAAGCACCATCGTGTATTTCCTGTAGCAGGGGGACTACTTCACATCGTGGTACTATCACTTGTGTGGTCACCTCCTTGCCATCGTTCGATTCCCATTTCCTACAGAGCACATCATTTTCTAGGACTAAACTGTCCCACTGTGCCCAGTAGCTCTTAGTTACGGGACTGTGTGACGATACTTCACTCCACTGGGGCCTAGTTCCGCTACGCTTCCAGTCCAGTATAAGTCGAATATCGTCATCTTCTTCCTGGGACTTCTTGAAGTTGCCTTCAGCCCTAATTAAATTAACGTGTTCTCGGGCTTCATTCTGCTGGCAGTGTCTGCAGTCCTCATTACATGGACGTCGCGACAGGGCGTCAGCATTGTTATGCCCTTTTCCACTGCGATGTTCCGTCACAAAGTTAAACTCCTGCAGCTGCTCGAGCCATCTTGCAACTTGGCCCTCAGGGTTCTTAAATTGTAGAAGCCATTTCAATGCAGCGTGATCCGTCCTCAAAGTAAATTGTCTTCCTATGAGGTACTTGTGGAAATGCTGCAAGGTTTTTACCACAGCCAGCAGTTCTCGTCGAGTCACGCAGTAGTTCCTTTCTGGCTTTGAAAGTGCCTTACTGAAGTAAGCGATTACGACCTGTCTGTCACCCTGCACCTGTGACAACACTCCACCAATTCCCGTGTTGCTGGCATCGGTATCAACGACAAATCTTCCGTCTCTGCTCGGATACCCCAGTATAGGCGCTTCACACAACCGTTCTTTTAGCTCGTTGAATGCTGCCTCACAGTCCTCGTCCCAGATAAAATCTCGTTTATCCTCAGTCAGCTGATGTAGAGGTTTTGCAATGTCCGAAAAATTCTTGACAAACCGCCTGTAGTAGGTGCACAACCCTAGAAATGCACGTACTTCCGTTTTGTTCTTTGGAACCGGCCACTGTTGGACTGCCTTTATCTTCTCAGGGTCGGTTCTCACCCCGTCGGCGGAAATAACATGTCCTAGGTAGCTGACCTCCTTCTTGAATAGGGCACACTTCTTTGGGCTTAGTTTTAGGTTAGCCCCTCGTATCCTGGTGAACACTTTCTCCATATTCCTCAGGTTTTCCTTAAATGTGCGACCCATTATAATGACATCATCCAAATATACCAGACAGACGTCACCAAGAAGGCCCACCATGACTCTCTCCATAAGGCGTTCAAACGTCGCTGGAGCGTTGCATAACCCAAAAGGCATGACGTTAAATTGCCACAGGCCGCTGCCAATACCCGTACTGAACGCTGTCTTTTCTTTATCTTTCTCGCTGATTTCCACTTGCCAGTAGCCACTTTTCAAATCAATGGTTGAAAACCACTTCATGCCACTCAGCATATCCAGCGTATCGTCTATCCTTGGTAAGGGATAACTGTCCTTCTTCGTCACATTATTCAGCATTCTGTAGTCCACGCAGAATCTGGTGCTGCCGTCCTTCTTCTTCACCAGAACGACTGGAGAAGACCATGGACTCGTAGAAGGCTCAATTATTCCATTATCAGCCATGTCCTTTACCATTTCTGCTACCTCAGATTCCTTAGCCCAGGGTATGCGGCGCGGTCTCTGTTTAATTGGTCTCGCATCACCTGTATCTATCTCATGCTTGACGAGACCTGTTCTCCCGCAGTCTTTTCCCGTTGCAAAGATATCTCGAAACCGTAGCAGAAATTCCCTTGCTTGCTGTAGTTCCGAAGTCGATAAGTTGCTCTTAGAATTTTCCAGAAGTTGCTGGATGTGATCAGTTTCGACTTTGGTCGTGTCTTGCTTTTCTGGAGATTTATTGATTTGACGGAGATACTGAACTTCTTCACATCTCCCAACAACACTGTTTTTCTTCAGTAGGACCTCTTCTTTCCCAAGGTTCACAATCCTGACCTTGGATTTCCCTGTCGTCATAACTAATGTTCTGGCAGTGATGAGCTCCGGGTGCCGGCCAATATCTTCAACCATTACACATCTTCGTTGCCTGATTTTCTTGGGGAATTTTACTTCAACTAAGGTTTCTGTTCTCGGAGCCAGTGTGGTATTCTTTAAACAATAGAGGTTGCATGACTTAATTCCTCGCAGGAAGACTTCTTGATCTGGGAATTTCAATACTCCCCTGTCGATATCTAAAATACATCGGTTATTCCGCAAGAAGTCGAGACCCAGTATGCAATCGTCGGTAATATTCGCAATTAACGCAGGATGGATATACACTTGATCACCGATTTTGAATTCAATTTCTGTATCACCGAGGACGGAGACTGGCTGGCCGGTTGCTGTCTGAAGTCGGCAGGATGGAGACTCTCTTTGCCACAAGATGGTGCGTTTCAGCAACTCAGGTCTTATAACAGTCCGTGACGCCCCCGTGTCAACGGTGAAATTGCAAGCACGATTATTCAGCGTCCCTTCGATGATCAAACTATTTCCGTTCTGAACTTGATTGATGGTGATGGTTGGGGCCTTCAGTTGACCAGCCAGCACCCGCCCCGCGGCCCTGGCGACATTTAGTTTAACGACTCCTCGTTAACTTGAGTTCCGGAGTCCACACTTCCCCTCTTCCTCTTGGGGCAATCGGTACGAATGTGCCCTTTTTCTCCGCAACCGTAACACGTCGGAATATAGCGGGACTTTGCCGAAGAAGAAGCCACCACTTCTCGGTGACGTGATTGCGCTGGAGGCGAGGCCACCACTTCCCTAACTCTATGCGTACGTGAGTCTTGTCGTACGGCTTCTAGTTCCAGAGCGTGAGCCATCGCACTCTTCAGAGTTTGGTGGTGTCCGAGTCGCACCGTAGCTCTGACTTCAGTATCCCGTAGGCCGTCGATGAATGCTTGCACCAGATTTACTTCCACCATCTCTGGTGTCATTGACATGTACGCACGCCGGACCAGCCGTTCAACCTCAACTCCCCATTGCTGGAGACTCTCGTTAGACCTCTGCGTTCTCTCGCGTAACTGCGCGCGGAAAACGTGCTCGAGGTGCTTGTCTCCATAACGAGTGTCCAGTCCCTCCATGAGACGCTCCAATGTCCTGCCGTCCGCAGGGAGGTTCTCTAGGACCAGCAGGGCGTCCCCTCGTAGAGCCAAAGTTAATGCCGCGAAAGACTGTTCATCATCCCAGCGGTTCGTCTTAACCAATGTTTCGAATTGATATTTGAATGCCGTCCAGGAAGACGTGCCATCAAAACGCGGCACATCAAATTTTGCGGCTGATGCACAGTGGGTGTGCGATGGTGAGCCAACGGCAACGGGTTCGCGTGCTTCGAGCTTGACGATTTTTTTGTTGATGTCCAGCAGGCGATTTTCGTGGCCATCAATCCTTGTTTCGAGGCTATCAGCTCGGGCGGAAACCTCCTTGACCTCCAAGGTGAGATTCTTTACCTTCTCACCCAACGTGACAAGGCCGTGGTCGATTTTATCGAGGATCAGGTTCTGCTTAGCCTCCTGATCGCGGCGAGCGGCTTCCTGTTCGCGGCGAGCGGCTTCCTGTTCGCGGCGAGCGGCTTCCTGTTCGCGGCGAGCTTCTTCCTGGTTCGCTGCGATTAGGTCCTGAAGCTTACGCTGGTTGGCCTCTTGTTCGCGGCGAGCGGCTTCCATACTAGCTTGCATGGCGGCCAACACCGCAGCGAGGTTCAATTCCGAGGATGGTCCTGTTGGCACCTCAGCAGCTGCCGTTGCTTCCATGCCAGCCTGATCTTCCTCCTCCATACGATGACGCGCAGCATCCATCTCCATTTGCCTTCTTGTTCGTGGTCGCTGTTCGTCGTCTCTCGGTGTTAATGGCATTTCACTTCTGACACCAGTTGTTACGTACGTGGGTAATCAAATGCCGATTTACTGACGAGAGAACTTTATTTACCACAAACAATAACAAATTAGCCCAGTCAACAATAATCCGAATCGCAATTAACACTAGAGTACCGTTACACTATCGCTTTAGTCGTTGATAAAAATCACTTCGAGTACTAGGGTAGTTCGCTCTTGATCGCAGTCGAAATCACAACTGACTCGCTTCCGGCCGGGGGCCCGTATTTATATGCGGAGCCAAGAAAATTCTAGATACCGACGTCCCCGGATCTATCCAGAATTCCAGAACAATTGAATCGCTTCTCGAAGTCATAAATCATTTTTATTTCTCGTAATAATAAAAGTCACGTTCATGCGAATTTCGACTCTATTGTTAACACCGGAGAGTACAAATTCCCTTACGGTTTAGATGATACCTATTACTACATGTACCTTGGTAGGTAGGTACCTTGTGGATGTTTCGAGATTTTTCCAAGTCTGTCTAAGCAAAACTACTCTAGACCTTTCGAACAGCAATGCGTTTTAATTATTACGTGCCACTCGTTATTTTCTCGGAGATATGGCGTGTTCACGTTTAGTGGCGTAACAATATTTTACCACTTTGTTGGCGTGATTGATATACATATTGGTACCAAATTTCAGCTTTCTAGTGCTAACGGTCACAGAGATGAAGCGAGGAAGGACAGACAGACAGACAGACAGACAGACATGGCGAAACTATAAGGGTTCCTAGTTGACTACGGAACCCTAAAAAGGGGTGAATTTTAGGAAATCATTTCTTAGTATTCGCCTATGTCATAAAAGCCTTGTGCAAAAGTAGTTTCGGCTGTGCGAGGACTTATTAGTCAGTCAGTTTCTCCTTTTATATTAGAAATAAATTTATACATCAACAACGGACATAAAAAATAAAAAAAGTCATTTAGAAAAGGAACGAGAAAATTGTAGAATCGAATCTGACATAAATTAAATACGTTTCTGTATAATTCTGTTTTATAAATAATGATGAACAAAATGAACTCAACTACGTTGAAAATAAATTACTGCGGTGGTCATGTTTCCCACAATATTTTACGATTCGTAACAAAAATAATGTTTTATATTTTTGTTTCTAGGAACTACAGAAATATTTATTTTTCTAATTAACGAGAAATATGTGAACATAATACTTTGTTGCTTATCTCTAATGAGGGTAAAAAATCTATTTTTACTTTTTATGTAAAAGTCCTATGTTATATGGAGAGGAGCCTACTACTATAATATGATCGACACAAATTAAGAATCTACTGAATAACGACTGAAAAAGTCCATACGTACAAACTCAATAATTAACTGGCCTATGGGTCTAGTAGTTAGGGGCTCTGACTGGTCGTCGGTTCAATTTCCACCCAAGTCAAATGTTTGTGTGATTAGCATAATCATTTGTTTTGTGAGAGAAATATATTTAAGTATGTTTATCAGTTGTCTAGTTATCACGAAAATTTTTCGAATTCACCAATAAGTGATTATTTTTTTCTTATTATTATACTTGTACTTTGTGATCTTGGTTCTTGCTAAATTTCAAGATTGGTAGGACAATGGGACTCTCCATAGGTCATCATCGTATTTTCTTGCGAATGTAAAAAATATTTACCATAAACGGCCTTAATTTTAGACTGCTTTGCCATAGAAGTTTGATTTTTCACTGCTCCAAGAAATAAGTGACTTAAATATTTGATATTATTTTTAGTTTACTCCAAGCGTTCCTGAAGCAGAGGGTCTTGACATAAGGACAACAAAGTATTCCTATAAGGGTTCCGTTTTTACCGACTGAGGTACTGAACCCTAAAAAGCAACCTTATTTTACTTTTAATTCTTCCACAAAAACTCTATAATATAACCAATTGGGTAGCAATTCTTGAATACACTTTCAGAGCCACTTGCTATAGGCAACCAGCCATTCCGACGCATACTTTTTTAACTATAATCTCTTCAGATTTCCTTAAAAATAAATAAAATAACAAAAACAGTCATAACAAAAACCGGATGGGTAAATACGATTTTTGGTCGGGTATAGGCATCCTCCAAGGTTTTCCAGTTGGATCTGTTTTTGCAATTTTTAATCCTGTCAGCTTCTACTGCTATTTTTATTTTGTCGAACCAACTTATATGGGCTACCTCTGCTCTGTCTATCTGAGCCTAACCTGACGTGGTTCGTTTTTTCCACCTGTCCGCATAAAGACGGGTGATATGTCTTGCCCATTTCCATTTCATACGTAGAGCATGGCTTAGAGCATCTACGACTTATCTGTGTATATTAAAAGTATAACAAAAAAGACGTGTGCCACTCGGGGACTGCCGCGGTAAAGCTATTGCATAGCATTTTTATGAACTTATGCAATTATAATTATTTATTTATTTTATTTATGTAGTATTTTTTTTTCCTTTGTTTTTTTTTTCTTTGATATTAATTGAAGTTACACTTTCACACATTGAATTGAATTTTGATTGATTGTTCACTCATTTGTTTTCTTATCGGTCACCACGCTCAAAAAACAAATGAGTGAAAAGCCCCCGTTAGGTTATTTTCGTTACGGAATTTCTGGATTCGGTCTCCACGGGCCTTGAGCCCGCAATAGAAGCTATGCAATAGCTTAAAAAAAAAACAGGTTTAAACGAACAGTACTAGAGCATTTATGTCTACAAGTAAGTCAGTCCTGCGCAGTCGTGAGCACAGACGGGTAACGCGACGCCGGCCATTAACAGCGGCATAATGAAACAGCTGCGGTTTGACGGCTCCCGATACATGCCGCTGATGCTGGATGTGACAGGAGAAGGTCTTTATATCGGTTGAGAAGAATCTTTGAATATGTGTTCGTATTATGAGAAATTGCATGACTGAAATAAATAGAGGTTCATTTGCGGGAAATTAATCTTAGAAGACTAAGTAAGTACCTAAGTGTTCTTTTTATTTATTATTATTTATTTATTATACGCTTTATTGTACACCATTACATATACAAAAAGGAAACTAAAACACATACATACAATGGGCGGCCTTATCGCATTTTTTAATATTTAATATACTTTGTTGTAAATGTATCGTATTTTATAAATAAACGATTTATTATTATTATCTCCTTTATTCATATTATTATTTTTACCTCCTTTATTTAAATTATAAACATATTAATTACATTTTTAATTATTTCAAAAATAAAACATTAAAAAAATATTATTTATTATTTTAAGAACCAACTAGAACAATATCTAAAAAACAATTATAAAATATCTACTTAGAGATTGAATGCATTGGTATGAGTTTAACAACATACATACGCAGTGATGTACCCTTGTTAATTATAATTAATTAATACAAGAAAAAATTGTCGTCAAGTTAGTGTCTTTGTGTCTGTTTTGGGAAATAAACGTATTTAAACTTAATTACGTCGAAAAAGGAGAGCAGGCCCCCTTATGCAAAGCGAGAGTGCGTGTCAGACTTTAACTGACTAAAACCACACCTATGTTCCTTCTTTACTTTTGCGTTCCAGGCTCCCGGGGTTCTCTTTCGCATAGCCCATGATCCCAGTAGGCTTCGAACCTGCTAGTCCCATACGGTTTTACTGACATCTCCTTGTTACGCGCATGGGGCTCTACCGTATGACTTAAAGTATAAATTTGCAGGGAATTGACCGGAGACGGCGGAACACAGAGAAGAATTATGGCCCTGGAGGAAATATTTACCCAGCAGTGAGTTAAAAGCAACAATAATAAATGTTAACATAAGGCATCGAGCTAAGTATCACCATAGAACCTTTAAGGACACATTAACGTATTAACAAAACTCACTAAACAGCGAACATGTTGAACAAGTCAATATAGACAGATTAGGTAACCTCTAGGCTCCATCATCGATCACATTGCTTACTATCAGGTGAGATAGTATTCAAACGCGAGCCAATAATAAGTTATACTGAAAAATGCTGCCACCTGTGGCTTCTAATTAATACTAAAATAATGGTTACATACCTACTTACCTAAACCTTAACAAAAATTATAAATGATTGTATCAAGGTTTATAGTTCATAGATTCTTGGCTTGCTGTATGCTTCGGTGCATACTGTAAGTATAGCAAGCAATTGATAAATAAATAAATTAGTAATATTATAATTATAACACTACCTGCTGCATTATGCGTATCTAGGGAGTGGAATTTAGTCAATGTTTTCCGATAGCTACTTTTATATTTAAGTCAAGAGTGAAACTGAACAGGTTACTTCTAGGCAAGCGTGTTCCATCATCGGCCACATTATCACTTACCATCAGGTGAGATAGTGGTCAAAAGCCAGCCTATCAATTGTTAAAAAAAGCAGCTACCAGCGTTTTCCAAGGGTACATATTTAAAAAGTATTATTTGTGCTATTTTAAGACATGATCTACCCGTGTATCAAGTTTCATTAAAATTGTTTAGCCCTTCGTGCGTAAAGAAGTAACAAACACACATACATACATACATGCTCACATACTTCACCAAAATTAGAAGAAAGAAGTGCGAAGAAAAAAAAACAGCCTCCAAACAAGGTTTTTTTTTTAGTTTTAAGTTAGTTTTAAAAATTTGACTGACTACTTTTGTACAAAGTCAAACATTTCCAGCAAAATCCAAAAACTGAACTTATTTTATTTAACTTAAATTGAATGTAGTGGTATATCTTATGATTTCGAAACCTTAGGTTTTGTTTCATCGTAATAATTTAGTCGTTTTATAATATAAAGTAGTGTATACCTTAAACACACAATTTTAATATACATAAGTTATCATGCACGCAGAACTAAAAACTTCTACAGATTTATTATATGTATAAAACTGTTCCACACTACCACTTGACTAGTCACTGGTCACCTTTGACTCCGTAGCGAGCTATAGTTATTTTTTATCTAACTATTGCTGTTTCCAAGTTCGACTAGATACTTTTCTCCGCGCTATCTCGATCCAACCTTCACGACCAAAATAAAACTGGCGAAACCATGTGTACATGTTACTACGTTTTTTTTTTTTTATCATTAAGTGACCTCATATACAGCCAGACGAGGCGGAAGGTCGCCTCGTCTGTGAGATACAATAATGAAAAAGAAATTATTACAGCACATTTTTTTTTTCGACATATTTTCCTAAGGCAAAGGCAAAAAAGCTGATTATAAATAATGAATGTTCCGAGAATTATAACAGTAATTAGTCGATAGCTTCGTAACGAAATTCCTTCAATAATTCCACGTACCTGATTATTATACAAATAAGACTTAAGTTTCCGACTTCCAAGAAACCGTTTTACCTTTATAAATTTACTTCAGTGAGTTTTCCTGAAACTTATTAAATAACAAAATCCTCTGTCATTTCTAGACGCTCGATCTCTGAGCATGAAGTGAGGTTTCCTCGCGTCTCGCCTCGCTTTGTTCTCGGGTGTCCGCACAAAGCAGGCGTTGCACAAATAATTATGTGCATACAATTATTTCCTAAACGTTCGTTCATAGCTTTTCTCCTTTCAACTTCGTAGCGTGTGCTACGCCGTAGCGCTACGCCGTAGACCGTGCTACGACCTAGTGATATATGCTAATTTTATTGATTTAACCAACATTTAGTCGACTTAATTCATATTCAGAACAATAATAGGCCCCGCGGGACTTATTATTGCGTCACTATGTTATGACATAGCCAATCTGATGGATTAGAAACACTGATAAGGCGAATGTTAAAACGAAATATATAAAAAGGGCAGTATATTAACCGCACTTGCAATAGCAACATTAATTTTATGAGCGGTTATGCTGTAATTAAGGCTAGTGGTACACTAATACGTGGCTATGACAGTAGGTTTACAACTATCAACCGCTCACTGAAATAGTTGCACGACGTGGCTGTCATTCATCACTTCGGCGTCAACAAACAATTAAATTGAACATAGTCTCTATTTGGTCGTGTTTTATTGTAGGATACAAACATTTTTGAATGAAAATCTACTTGTTATGAAAGCAGCCTGATCTCGTGGTCACACTTCAAACCGGAAAATCTTTCCTGTTCGCTGAAAGAGCGCATAATTAGTTTTTTGCTTACAAAGAATTTTGTACTATGTAAACTCATGTTTATTGTTGGTCTAATTTCTGGTACGAGAATTATAACAAAATCTATGTGTTAAGACGTAAAATAAGCGTTAGCTACTGTAATTGCTTAAATAAATTATTAACAGCCAGTTGTCTCACGTGCCTTCCATTGAAACGATAAATAATATTTCCGAAATACCCGGAAATCATCCAATTATTTCTCCCGCGGGGCAGAGCAAGAAAGCGTGTCAGACTTTTACTGGATAAAACCTCAGTTCTTCGGTTATCCTTTGCACTCCAAGGCCACGGGTTTCCTTTCCAGACAATGCCCGAGGCCGTGGCGGTCATCGGTCCTCCTAGGTCCCTACGGTTTACTGTCATATCTTTGAGGAGCGTGTGGAAAGTGTTTAAACAAGTCACAAGTTCCACAAGTCACATGTTCCACAAGTCACAAGCACCACAAGTCACAAGTTCCACAAGTCACAAGTTCCACAAGTCACAAGCTCCACAAGTCACAAGTTCCACAAGTCACAAGTACCACAAGTCACAAGTTCCACAAGTCACAAGTTCCACAAGTCACAAGTACCACAAGTCACAAGTTCCACAAGTCACAAGTTCCACAAGTCACAAGTTCCACAAGTCACAAGTTCCACAAGTTACAAGTTCCACAAGTCACTAGTTCCACAAGTCATCGACAGCGTGTAGTGACACGCTGTTGACGACTTGGGATCGTTCCGATTGATTACTGGACCGCCGGACGGCGAGCTAATCATTAGGTTCTCGTCGTCCGCAAACCCTGGTAGGTTGAAAAAAATAAGTTTTCAGTAGCTGGGGTGTGAGGAAATCCCTGGTGAGATTTTTCTTTGTCTAAATGAAAAAGTGTTTAGGCATTTACATGTTATTGTGTGTGAAACTACCATTAATGGGTAACATTGTGGGATATTTAAAATATATATAAACAGGTAATTAGTTTGTAGGATACCCCTGACACTTTTGCTATTTATCGCTGAAGCTCTTGGACTATTATAAAAATTCTTTGACCAGTAGAGTGCTACTTTATCACTGAATGACATAGTCATATATTTTCTAGAAGCCGCTAGTAATTAGTACAAAGGGTTCTGATGAGTATTATTTGTTCATCAACACCCTGGTCGAGCCGCAACGGTAGTGACATTGACACAGACCACAATTAACTACACCCTCACTTCGCCTCTTTGGGTTGTAAGTGCTGTGGCCGCTGTCACACCGTGCATCGTTTTAAGCACTTCAAGAACAAAAATGTAAAAGCTAAACAGGTTTGGGTTGTTTTTCTCTTATTTCTCTCAAAAAATAAAAACGGGACTCTATTACTAAGACTCCACTGTCCGCCTGTCTGTCATCAGGCTGTATATCATGAACCGTAATAGTTAGACCGTTGAAACTGTCACAGATGATGTATTTCTGTTGCCACTCTAGCAGCAAATACTAAAAACGGAATAAACATATGTATAATAGTACGGAACCCTTTTGAGCGAGGCCGACTCGCACTTGGCCAGTTTTTTATTTTCTTATAATTTATGTAGTTTTTGTTTTATAGTTAATCTTAACAAAGATTCGACATACAAAATAACTTGATTTGATGCAGTAGGTATTAACTAAAGAAAACTTGATGAGAGTCTTGAAGTTAAGAATTATAAATTCTAAGTTTGTTTAAGAACTTATAATTTATTAGAAACACTGTTGACACTACATATATTTAAAACGAACTTTATTTATAAACAAGTGAGCAAACTTGCTTTTATTTGAACACTTAAAAGTTTATCTTCATATAATTACCGGTTTTATTGTTTTAAAGAAACTTAGTCCATAAAATATAACAATGCTCAAATATCAAAGGACGTTAAACTTTTATAATCACCAGACTAAAGCTGTGCAAATAAGATTTTCACAAGACACACTTTATGAATTGTCCAAATTCAACAAACTTATCAAATTTATTAAATACTCGTACCTAAGTCAACAAATGTTCAATTTTGAAAGCGAAAGGCATTAATAACTATTTATTCTAGGCTTGTAGGCGCTCAACATCGCGTCGTCGGTAAAATGAATGAACAGAAACATTGTTTATTTGGAACAGGCTAAATAAATAATATGTTTTGATAACAAACCACGTCGATTCGGCCTTCACCGCAAACCAGTGTTTAAGTTGACGATTTAAATCAATTATGATTTTAGGTAGTAATCAAAACGACACAGTTTACTGCGACATTTAACACGAAACTAATTCTACAAATAATATTATGTAGGTTTTGAGAAATATTTGTAACTAGGCACATAATTTTAGTTGACTAGCTTTTGCCCGTAGCTTCACCCGCGTACATGAAATATATCCTATGTCACTTAAAAATAAAGTAGCTTTTTGTAGGTGCTATCGGACCAGGAGTTTCAAAGATTACCTCCTACAAACAAACAAATATACAGGTAAAGCTAATAAAAGCATATAAAAAACCAAATACCTTTACCCTTTATTATATTAGTGCAGATTTATTACCTACTGCTGAGGCAAAATTTCATAGTACGTGGCAAATGTATTGTTTTGTTAAACTTGTAGGCTTTCGGCGCGTCGGTGTGACAGGCGGATTTCTTAAGTCGGGCGTAACTCCAGAGAGCTGTCGGGGGCGCATTGTGCTCGCGTATTAACGACGAACGCACAAAAGACCACGCTCGTATATCAAACTAACGTCACTCCAATGTCTTCCTTCCTCACTGTTACAGTTCCCGGGCGGCAAGAAATGGCCCTCCTTTTTTTATTGAGCATTTAGTAGACTGAAATTATGGCACGTAAAATTCATGCCGTGCGGGAATCGACTCAACCGAACGTAGCCCCAATTTTGTCTGCCGCCTTTATAAAACCTTTCGGTTACAAGTGATATATTTCTTACGCGATTGTTCTGAATAGGTATTATTCGACGATCGAAGCAAATGTTCCATCTTTCGCTCCCATATTTCAAAAAGTGGCTTATAAATGTTATTGACTTTCCCATTATCAGTTTTTATCATCTAACGAAAATTTTTCGACTAGGCAGCTAAAAGGGTTTTGATGAATGATCAGTGAGATGAGCGGGACAATAAATCACATTAGTGTCACCGTAGATGCCTATAAGTTTAACAATTTTGTCAAAAAGACGACAAAAGCGCAATTGTTATCCGTCGAGTCTGGAAATATTTATTTTCCCCCGAGCAAGAAAGTTCGCTGTAACTTCGCTAATGACTTCTTTCTGAAGTCCCAACTTTCCTGGTAGCTGCTTGAAAGGTTTTTGCTATCTATTTAAACAATAGTCGGGGTCCTTTATTATCGCCAAATTTTCCGGTGGGATTTTAATTGCTATAATCAGTATTTTAGTTCAAACAATTTAAGGTTTCTGATTCTAACATAATCGCAGCAACATCTTTACTTTCAAAGAGTAAGATGTAATCTTTGTTGAAGTTTCACAAAGTCGAGGGCTTTTCCTTTAAATTAGTTATCAGTTTGAAATAATATCAATAAGCTTATATTATAAGAGGGCTTAATTAAGCCAGTTTGTGCGATAGCAGACTGTTTTACGTAAATATGAACTGGCAAGATTAATGTTTAATTTATTCAACCTAGTTGTATCAGTAGTACGTATATTGTTCGATGTTAACAGTTGAAGAGAAAAAGGCGGGGTGGTATAGGGGCCCGTTGAGCGGCATTGTGTGCGGGATTATCGGCATAACTCAAAGGGGCACAAAAGGCAGTTTATCAAGCCACGTCTCGCTAGATATCTCAGTGTACACTTGGCGAACTGCTGGCAAACTTGGCCTACTGGCCCGGCCCGTATAACGGTAGGTACTTAGATAGCCACCTGTATTTGTATGAATAGAATTAACTTCAGTGTTGAACCTAAGTTTTACTTAACTAACAGAGAGATAGTAAGTCTTTGAAGATAAGCACTAACTGAACTAGAATTAATTTTAGACCTTTGTGGTGGTTGATTGTACTTGTTTCACTCAATTGTAATATTAATTATTACAATTGAGTGAAAGTTTAACTAGCTTAACGAGTTCTACCTTTTGTTTAATTAGTAAAGCTACTCTTTACATTGCATATTAGGTAGAATTTAAGCAAGTTTTAAGAAAGTTTTGAAATGCTGCAATTTGCTAGTAAAGTCAGTATAACCTATTGTCATTAAAAAAAAAACCTGCCCGCACTAGAAATTACTACTTTATAGTGAGTGCGTTAACAAACATGTAAATTTATAAATAACACAGACACCTGCAAACCTTTTTCTCATTGTAAAAATATGTTTTTTAGAGATAATAGAAGTAATAAAGTCGCTTAAAGTCTTTTAGAAAAAATATACCATTTGTTTGTATAAATTAAATAACTTTTATTTATTGCCTCACTTGAATTCGATGAAACACTTGATTGGTTTTCCTGGTACCAACTGGTTGAACTTAAGATGTGTTTCGTATTTTGTATATTAACCTTTCTGTTTTTCCGAAACAATACAATCTTTCAATAATATATACATTTTTACGCATGAATTTCAAATATCAATTAAAAATATAATTATTTATTTTTGTCATGACATTTTCACAAAATGAAATATGTTGATGAGCACAATTTCATACGAGGCAAAACAGGAGAAACCAAATGATTAAATTAGGAGGAGTGGCAGGCGGTCGCCGGCTTCTGAGAAGCAGTAATGCTCGCAAAGGAGGAGGCCGAACGCATCAGGCAACGGCGTTATCGCCGCCGCCGCCGCCGCCGCCGCCGCCGCCGCCGCCGCCGCCGGAATTCTGATCCAGATTTCCGGCCACCTGCACCGTACGCGCGGGCTTGCGGACAGTGAGCAATGGGTAGCTCGCTTTCCGGCCGTCCGGTAACTTTCCGGACAAAGCCCAAGTCGTCGATGGCGCGCACTGTTCCTGCGCGCCTCAAAGTGTTGTCAGCAACAGCAGGGACCCAGCCGGGTCGAAGCCTACTGGGGCCAAGGTTATCCGAAAGGGCGCTCGAGCCCCGGTATGAAGGCTAGAAGGAACGAGGTGGGTCTTTTAGTCAGTAAGAGTCTGACACTATCTCGCGCTCCGCCCAAGAGCGGGGGTTGATAAGATGACTTTTGATGATGAGATGGGCTTGGTCCGGACGGTTACCGGACGGCCGGACAGCGAGCTAACCATTGCTCACTGTCCGCAAGCCCGCGCATAATTATGGCGGTAAGACCCCTCTTTGAAATGTGGCCTGTGGCTACTTGGGAAGGGTCTTTTTCTGATAGGGAGGTTTGGTCCCGGTATGAAAGGTAACGAAGGGACGGGGTGGGTTTTTTAGTTAGTAAAAGTCTGACACTATCTTCCGCTCCGCCCAAGGGCGGGGGATCTCATCTGAATGATTTTAACTCGCCAAAAAAAACCGCAGGAAATGGACAGAACAGTACCACTGTTCAAACTAGCTGCAGTATAAGCACGATAAATATTCTTCTAACCCTCATCGCGGTCATCCCACAGGTAGCTGCGTGCTTTGCATTCTGCCATTTCTATTTTAAAAACTTGCACATTAAATAGATAGAGACACAGATAAACCGCAGTTCCATAAGTACAGTAGACCTTAGTACATCTCAAGAAACACGCTCCCGTGATGGTGTCGGAGACATTTCCCCTATCTACAAAATGTAATATATTTTGAACAGAAATTCCCCTTAAATGTCGTGTACAACTTTGATTACTGACATCACATCGATACCAGTAACTCTTTGATACTCGAGCCTTCAGATATTTCCATTAAAATCCATCGCAATACGTCTGATAGTGACAGCGCTGTAATAATATCAGAATTTCATAAAATTCCCCTTATAATAAATATAAGTCTATCGGGCTTTTTAATTGGTTTGCAAGTTTGATACCGAAGTCTAATTGTATTGCATAATTAAGATGCAAAACTGAGTTGCGAAGGCGACGAAATCGCTCTGTGAATACTTCAAACAGCTAAATTAGGGTTTCAAGAAGAAGTTAATGAGTTGAATCGAGTCGTCTCACCGCGATCGTCCCTATTCCGAATTCAAACAACTATTCTTTTAAAAATAAACCAAACGCTTTCGTGATGCTCAACTTTTTGTTTTTTTTTTTTTAGATTATAACGCAACTGTCATTTGTTTGGGCAACAGTATTTCATTTGACATTCCGTTTTCAAATATTTCTGTTGTGGTTTTCGACTTTAGTCTTTCTGCATTCTTTCCTCCTAATTTAGTGTGGTTGTGCATTGTTTATTTTTATTTTCAAATAGCGTTTATGTTGCACAACTTTCAGGGCTAAAAGAGAAACAAAAATAGCTTAGATTTTGGACACTAATGGATTCTATAAATTTATTACTCTTTAATTTGGAACACTTGAGCTTGACAGTTTGATCACTCAAATGTTACTATCACTGCTCGGGATAATGAGCGAGAGGTAACTGTTCCTATGCTTTTCTTTCATGTTAGAAATTGGTGTATAAACACTATGGCAAAATTTTTGATAATGTAGATGTGCAATTTTTTACAATAACAAGCTCTACGTTTTAAAGCGTATATACGGTAGGTACTCTATGTCAAGCGGGTTTATTAAGTTATTTTTATTATAATATAATATTATCATAAGAATATGATCTACGTGTACTTTTTTTTAACTCTCTAATTCCATTTTATATTGCGGTAATGTAATTTAATAATTTTCTAATTTCATAATAATGTGATTAAATTAGATACCATTTAATAATGTAATTTCATTTAGTAATAATGATATTTTAATTTATTCTTAGTTAGTAGGTATATTAGTTTTTAAGTTTTTAATTATAATATAAATTTTCCGTTTAAAACCTACTAAATTAGACCTACTGTAAATGCTGTGCATAAGTGACTTTTTTATATGATGCCCGTCATATATTGTATTGATTACAATAGAATAATTATAATAATGTAAATAAGTTATTGGTGTGCCTATGCAAGATTATTTTTAGTTTATGCGAAATCTAAATATAGTTTCTTCAGAATCAGTAACTGAATGGATTCCAATAGTTTTTACACCATGTTATACTTTTTCGCAAAAATATTTAAAAAGTTTACAAATTGGATACCACCGACACTAAGTACAGCACAGGTCACAGCAGGTCATAGCGGATACTAAGCGACAGCAAAAAGCTGGATACAAGTGCAAAATAATCCCTCAGTTGCCTAGATGCCGGTGCCGGTGACAATGTATTTTTGCTGATATAACAAGCTTATAACTTTATGATATTTCATGATACAGTTATGAAATTATGTACATAAACTAAAAGATTAGTGTTTAAAAGATACATATCGACTACTTGCTCTAAAAAGATTTTTATAAAGTACACTACCCATTATTTACAGTAAAAATTCCAAGTTGAAACAAATAAAATGCTCAGGGCATATTATGAATACTTCAAACTTACAAAAGCTCACTGTAGCGCATAATAAGTCCGCCCACACATATCAAGTTATAAACCTTATACAAACATATCAGAAAAACATTATAAATTATGGCATATTAAAAAATGTTGGTAGGGAAAAACTCATTGTTGAGTTCGCCTTTGTACATGAATTGTGAAATCACTGTGTGTGTGTTAAGTTTTTTTGTACGATAAATAATTAAGTCAGAATAAATTCGTTCAAAAATATGATCTAAGTTAACCTCTTAGTAAATGTTTAGTAACAGTAAAAAAAAGTAAAAAAGCAAAGTATTTGTATCTCTTCTGTTTTGCCTATATATTCAGTTGCATCTGCCATTTTATGTTTCTGCACCACCCTAAGGTCGACTGGCAGATAATGCCTAAGGCATTAAGTCCGCCTTTGTACATTTTTTTTTTGTGC
This sequence comes from Mythimna albipuncta, assembly GCA_929112965.1. Classification (NCBI taxonomy): domain Eukaryota; kingdom Metazoa; phylum Arthropoda; class Insecta; order Lepidoptera; family Noctuidae; genus Mythimna; species Mythimna albipuncta. The sequence goes on along the minus strand of OV815977.1, from coordinate 11,741,933 downwards.
ATAAAGCTTTAAATAAATAAATTAGACGGGAAGTATTTTGGGAAATGTGCGCAGGAATTGCATGACGTGATTCCACAACCTCATTTCTACCATCGGACAACCCGACGAACAGCGAATATCCTCCCTTACGTTGTTGAAACCTCTATGGTCCGGACCAAGCGTTTCGCCTTGTTGTTTGTAACAATTTGCGTAGGTACTGTGGTCTTTCCTTCCGATCATAATTTTGATGTCTTCAAGGCTATAGTGATTAGCGCCTTAATAAACTACTGCACCTCACCATCAACAACTGCATCACTGCTTACCATCAGGTGGGATCGTAGTCAAGCATTAGTTTTATAATTAAAAAAACAGTGGATAGTTACCAATAACATCGTGAAATGAGCCGCAACAACTAAAATCATTAGCACCTAATTTTACGATTAGTAATAAATCACAGTAATCAATAATAAGAGCAAATTCCCGCGATATCGAGGCTCGATCCATCATCTACCTCCGATACTGATTTAAATCTCCATCTAGCTTCAATTCGATTTAGCTGAACTGTTAATTACCTGCGATTCTACTGTTTGCGCAGTCAAACTTGGTTCTGCGGCTTAAAATAGTATTTTGAGAAGCAATTTGAACACTCAGGCATTACCTATAAACACATTCTTTAAATAGTTACCAATTAGTTTTCTTTGGCTACATTGAATAGGAACAATATTGTTTGTGAGTCAAGACTAGAGTGAGCAGGTAATTAAGCAAGCGGTCTTGCCTAGTATGGTTACGGTCAACCGTCAGGTAAGATAGTGGTCAAACAAAAGCATATATCTATTTTAATACTTATTTTCCTTTCAGTTCAGTTTTAAGGTACAAATAAAATAAAACAGAAAAACAAAACAGATAGTAACTTTGCATTGCGATCTTAGTGTTCCCAAAATGTTCGTAATGTAGGTATAGATACATACTATAATTATAAATCAACCATTGTCATGTTCTTATCATAATCATTTCAGTCGAAAAACGTCCACTGCTAAACAATAATATAGATACAAAAAATAATTAATAATATACATTTTAACATAATTGAGGTCCATTTACATTCTACCATTACCTGTGTTGTACAAATATTTATTCCCAGAATACATTAAATTTATTAAAAATTCCATAAATTACCTCAGTTTTATAAATGCTGCAAAATTTTTGATTAAATTTATTAATTGTAAATATTTGATTTCACAATACGTTGAATAATTAAAAATGTTTTACATCATTATTGTATTACATCGTTAACCATTATGATCGCTATAAAAGGTCAGGTTTTATACAATAATTGAAATGTCAGTATATTATCTGATTTTAATCGGATTAAAAAGGAGTACCTACATATAATAAGGAAAAAATCCGGTCATGTGCGAGACGGTCTCGCTCGTCAAGAGTACCCATGTTTCTAAGGGTACTCTTATACCTATGTAATAATCTTTTTTCTTGACCTGTGCTTTGAGACATCACTTTGCAAACAGGATTCTAGTAAATGCTCAACGCCTCCGTTCGGTGTTTATTTTTATTTTTAAGTCAATACTATATACAATCTTATTTTTAGTATATATGAAACGTGAAACACCTGTGTAGTGTTTTTATGTAAAGAATCTAAGTACAAAATCTCATAGCTGTATCATGAAAAATCACAAAGTTATAAACTTGTTATGTCAGCAAAAATACATAGTCACCGGGCCATCCAGGCGACTGAGAGGTTGTTTTGCACTTGCACCTAGCTGTTTGCTGGCGCCTAATGCCTGATATAACAGGTTACGGCAGGCCGTGACCTGTGCTATACTTAGAGTCTGTCTAATAAGTTAAACGACTTGGGTAATCATTAGGATTTAATTAAATCTGATGTAGTCAACACTCAATAATCAAGGTTGATTAAGAGATAGAGATCATTGTTTACCTTATGAAAAATATCGAATATAAGTATTTTCTAAATGATTAAATATTATACAAAATTCCCAAGTCGGTTGACTTATTAGACAGACTATGGTGTCGGTGGTATCCAACTTGCGACCACTTTTAAAAATTTTTGGAAAAAATAAAACACGGTGTAAAAATTATTGGAATCGATTCATTTTCAGGTTTCGCATACACTAAAATAATTTTGTATATAGATATGGCTGTCTGTTGTTTGTTCCACAAACAGGCATATCGATATTATATTGCGTTGACTGGGTAATTGAATTTTTCACTGCCCTTAGGAGTGGCAGATCTGAGTAGGAATTCGTTATTAAAAGTTTAATACCACGCGTTCCTGAGAAAAAGGGTCTTAACAGAAAAACAGACGGCCAGCAGTGTGGTTCTATATGGGTTCCGTTTTTGCCAACTGAGGCACAAATGCCAAAAAAGTCTGCACAGTCATCATTGAAAAATCCAAACACAACAGCTACACAACTAACTAAGCACTATAAGCCACAATAGCAGCCTATAGGCCGTAATTCACACACAATACCGTCAACGCTTCCCTGTGCGTTCAAACACAAAGTACACGCAAAGCTAAGCTCGATAGAGCACACGGCGTTCACAAACCCCTGTCCAAAAGCATAGCTGTATAGTCAAAGAGCCAACTTATTTAGTTTGAACACCATTAGAAAAAAATATGGTTTCATTGGTTTTGTTTAACTTTTTGATAAATCCTAAGGATTCGGGTGATGCTTCAAGCAAAATTCATTTTTTTTAAGAGTTTTGCATTTTTAGTTCAATAATGGCCATGCCACTTAAATTTTTATCAACTGACAACCAGATTTTCATAAAAAAAAAAACATACTAATATACATGCAATCATGCAGATTTATTATTATTGGTGAAATTATTTTACAAGAAACTTGTTTTTCTGACGTTATGCTAATTTTATAATCAAATCTGTAAAAAAGACACTTGACAGTTAGTATTGAGCACAAGGCTAAATTTTCTTTTGCCAAAAGAATAATCATTGGCATTTAGATGCATTGGCTTTTAAGTAGATACTTTACGTATTGACAGCTATGCGAATCAATTCTCTGAAATCAACGACGAGGTCTCTCCCCTGCATTTTTACACCTAATTTTACTTAATCAAATTAGTCCAAAAACTGAATAAATAGTAAAAAAGTCACTCTTTTTTATGTCTCAAGCTTAAAAAGTTATTACGCACGCCATATTTTTGCCTACAAACCTACCTAACTCTTTTACTGACGGTACTACAGGCAGGCAAAAATACCAGGGAGCCATAAACGAGTGCTGAATAAAAATTAATTCCCCAAGGGCGGACATACAAATAGCCCTGATAAAATTTATAACTGTGAACGTGACGGCTCTCCACTCCGTGCACGGTATAATTTTGTACACATTGCCTAGAATGTGCTTGCCAATGGATAATTATGGTAAATGGTTCATTACTCTTAGGCCGTGTAGGCAAAGGGCTACATTTTTGGACACTAGTTACAGTGTTTATTTTTTTATAACCAGACAATTACTTAAGATCAGCCTCTTACTGTAATTTTTTGTGTGAAAATTTTAAATTATCTCAATAGGTCATACTATTGTATGTTTTTTTCTAGGACATTGTCATCTAAATCCATTCTGCTATTTGAGTGAGAAAGAGTAACATACTGAGTGTATAATAATATACACCAGAAGCCATGAGTATCAATAGCAATGATGCATTACTGCAGTTATCTCAACGCTCAGTCAGAACAAAGAAATCAGAGGCATAGCCGACTCGAAGCGATCGACGAAGAGAATCGAAACGTAACGGTCGTAACTTGGCTAGGCCTGTAGATCGATGCTTCAAAGTTTTGATTTAGAATAGAATAGAAATACTTTTATTTTTTTATTTGCTACCCTGTCGATTTTCTATTGATTACATTTCGGAGACGGTGCGTTGGAATTGCGTTATTTAATTTCACCCAACCCGTTTCATCATCGGACCACTAGATGTACGGCGATACGCTACTACGGTAAATGATGCATACCGATAAGTAGTAGAGTCTATGTTTCTAAACCTTAAGTCAAAAGTAATTAGGTTAGTTAGTTAGTACAACGGGCTGTTTTCCGCAAGTCCACGACCAAAGCGCGTATTTTACGTACGAGTGGGACAAATGTGTCATTCGATCCACCCCAGCTCCTCGAGGAAGGCCAGCAATGCCTTGGTGTTACTAACCATTTCACGGAGGGTACCTGGGTTTCCGAAGTACTTTGCCCTGTATCCAGCGACCACGGGGCAGCTTAGAAGCAGATGTGCCGCTGTTTAAACAAATAGGTTACTTCTTGGTAAGCGTGCTCTAATGTCGACCGCATCTTCGCTTACCATCAGGTAAGATAGTGATTAAACGCGAGATTATACATAATAAAAAAAAACACATGCAATCCAAAGTTTCGACCGTATAATATTAGTGCTATTTATTTTTTGTGTGCGGTTCGGTAAATAAAGATTGTTTGGAAGGAGACCTCCTGCGCTGGTCCTAAATAAATTGTTATAAGTGCCTCTAGCTAAATTGACAAAGTAACAATCTTCCAGCAATGGGTATTGTCGACTAATGAAAAATTTATGAGATTGACATACGCAACCGAAATGTCTCTTCATAAATTTTATTTGTAGCCCAAGGGCAGGAAGATGATATTTTTTTACATAATTTAATATGTGAGGGTTTTTAATTTACTTGCTGCTATATCATCAGGGCAGGACGATCGTCCCGAGTTGGAGTGCTCTCGGCATCAGCTTTAGTAAGGCCACATATAACAACTCTTTCATGAATTATTACATGGATATTTTCTTATATATAATGAGGTCTTTAGGTCCTAAAGACCTCATTATATATAAGAAAATATCCATGTGGCCAGGAAAATAATATTCAATTCCGTAATTAAATAAAAACATAAAATTGTATTGATATGTTATATAAGCTGTACGCAACAGTACCCAAGTACAACAGTATCCAATGAAACGCGTGAACGCAACGCGGGAATTGATAATCGACTGATCTACCAATGACGTGTCGCCGTCGGCGCACACCCGCCCGCCTCACGCCACACGCCACCAAATAGACCTTAGAATTGAATACTGCGCATGCCCCTTCCACTTTTGCGAGCGATCTTAAACCACCGCGCGACCTGTACGTTCTAATCGAGAGGAAGACTCAAATAGCACGATATAGGATTTTGAATTTTAGTTCTTAAGTGGCGTCATAGATGTCACTACAATCAGTACCACAGACATTAACAGTAACTGTTGTTACTGTCTAATATGTATATTCTTTGTGTTATTTGTGTTTGCTTGCAAAAAGCGTTTAACTCCGGTTAATTTTTATTTTATCTTTACATAGCTCATTTATCCATTGTTAAATTACAGAAAAATATAATAATATGTAAAGCTCATCTTCACTAAAATTTTAAGATATTTTGATTTGCATGAAGTCCAAAAAGTCATCATCATAAGCCTTTTAAATGTTGCCTCCTCTCTAGGAGAAGGAAAATACTCAACCTTTTTTTAAATAGTAACAATAGAGTTTCTTACCTGTTCTTCTCCATAGAAAACGACCGTTTAAAAGCGAAGCCAGAACCATTCGAAGCTAGTCATCGGTATAAAATAATTTTAAAAGTAAACATTTAGACTTAATTTAATCAAAATTGTTTAATTAATAGTCTATCAATCAAGTACTTAATTACAACTAATTTATTAATGAATTAAATTATTGTTAGAGTCAAGACAATCAGAATAATTACAACTAAGAACAGCATGAACCAATTTTAGCTATGTTCATAAATAGACAGTTTTCGTCTCTAAGCGGTTCAAATAGATATTTACTCGAATCGTATTAATAGCTAACATTAGGGTAGATTAAAATAGAAATACCGTTCATCGAAAACTGACTTTATAAAAAATGTTTTGACGTTTTTATCACACTGCATACTAACGGGGAAAGTATATATACCTATGTTTATGTGGGTACTTTTGTCGCTTCTTCACATACAAATGGCCGAACTATTTTTGGCCAAAATACCGCAAAAGGGTAAGCTATGCCCTTGAATAGTACACAGAATACTTTTTATTCTGGGAGTATGTTCCCTTGGGATAATTTTCAGTATGTTGCATTAAAGCTTTTTTGTAGATTCGCTTCCATGGCGTATAAAAATCAGTGTGAGTATAAAAAACCTTTTTATGAAAAAAAAATCATAGGTCTACTTAATGAATAATCCTAACTAATATTATAAATGTGAAAGTGTGTTGTTTGTTACTTAATCACGCAAAAACGGCTGAACGGATTTAGATGAAATTTGGCATGCATATAGTCTTTGACATGGAAAAGAACATAGGCTACCTTATATCCCGATTCCTTAAGTACCTAATGCCACGCGGGCGAAGCTGCAGGCAAAAGCTAGTTTTATATATATTTCAACTTGCTCAATAAATCTTTCACAAGGGTTGATTCCTTGAAACCGAGAGAACGTTTCATTTATCTGGCCTACTTTTCATATCTATCTATTTTGTGTCGTAAGCCTCTGGGCGCAAATGAATGCCTCTGATACATTTAATATCGGGGAAAACTAATATGCTAATAAAAATATCAAATTTTAAAGAAAATCCAGGCCAGATGTATGAGACATTTTCTCAGTTTCAAAGAATCACACTTTCACTTTTTTATAACACAAATTATCACTAAGCCTAATGATGACGTCTACAAGAAAGCGCTATAACCAACTTTCATCACCAGCCTTTTTAATGTACCCACTGTTGGGACTCAAGCCTCCTCTCTAGGAGAGGGAATGGGCCGTAATCCAGCACGCGGGCCCAGAGCGTGTTGTGAATGTCACACATCTTTCAATTTTTGATTCTAGAACATGCCATATTTCCTCACGACGTTTTCCTTCACCGTTTTGAGAGCAGTAGTGATGAAATAAATTACACAAGGTAATGCGCCTGGCTGGGTTTGAACCCGCGACCTACAACTCGTAAGTTGGGACCGTTACCACTCGGCCACCACTGCTCTCAATAACCAACTTTACTAAATCATTTTTAATTAATGCTTAAATATCTTCAATGAATACTACTTCAACCGTCTCAAGATACTTCATTAAAATATACTTGTCAACAGATTAAAGTTCAACTTAATATATACCTTTGAACGTCGGAACAGCTCGTTTTTGAAGTCGATCGAGTACAGTCGCGCACACAACTCATTTCGACGTACGCATTTAATTAAGTCGTCACTGAAACGCTTGTTTATGGTGCTTTAATTACTTGCCATGGAAATAAATACTTGGGAAACATGGTTAATTAATATACGCACCTGCTTACTGATCAGATTTTAAGGGAATGGAGAATTATTAAAAATACGTTTAATTAAAGTTTTAACTAATTACTTTAAATGATTATAATTATGTCATTTGTCAATGATTAGTTCAAACACAGTATTTTAAAATTCTGTATTCTAAAAGAACATGTGAATATATTATGAAAGAAAAAGTTTGTGCAGGTAGAGGTTAACACGTATACCAAGTTTCATCGAATTCCGTTTCGCCGATTGAGCATGAAGAAGTAACAAACAAACACACATATTCATATCGGTACTTTTGCCTTTATAATATTGAAATAAATCGAACATATTATTATTACCGAAGTTTTACAAGGTATGGCAGTAAGCGTACCTAATTTAGCTCAGGAAATAAGAAATTATAGCCAAAGTTTATTTAATTTAAAAGAGGATTTTTCAAGGATTCACTGTTTAAAAGTTGTCACTTAAAACCTGGAAAATTATCGAAAATTATAAGGTTTTTCGAACATCGTACAATTAACTCAGGTTTTTTGAAGCTACTTGGTTTTACTCTATTGGTAGGTATCTATCCTAACAACATTCATAAAATGAGTACAGTGCCTGTTTTTGTGACCTAATCGTGTTAAATCTTACTATGGTTTTTTATCAGTGGGGAAAATCGTCCAATCGCTCTTGGGCGGAGCAGGAAGTAGTGTCAGACTCTTACTGACTACAAAACCCAGTAAAAGATGCAGCCGCAAGTGTGAGGGAACGTAAATGATCCTCCCGCCCCAGCCGCCACGGCAGAAGACGCACCGGGAGCAATGTTGGGAATCCCAGAGCGATCTCCGACCACCATAGGCGCAGGCTTGCGGACGACGAGCATTGAGTAGATGACCGTCCGCTTGTCCTGTAAGGACCGAGCACTAGTCATCGACGGCGCGTAGTATTCCATGCGGACCTCATATCTATGAAGCGTGCATGGAATACCACGATTGGCGGACCTTTTATATGTCAAACCGCAAGAGCCCAACAGGTTCGACGCCTACTAGTGCCATGAGGAAAAGTATGAAAGGGATACTTGGACAACTGAAGCAACTTAGGTGAGGTTTCAGTCAGTAATAGTCTGCTGACACGCCCTCTCACTTCACCCTAGAGCGGATCCTCAAGGGGTTGTCAGCAACAGCAGGGGCCCAGCTGGATCAATGCCTACTGGGGCTAGGGTAATCCGAAAGAGAACTCGAGCCCCGGTATGAAAGCTTGAAGGAACGGGGTGGGTTTTTTAGTCAGTAAGAGTCTGACACTAACTCCTGCTCCGTCCAAGAGCGGGGGTTGTCATAGGATGATTTTCCCCACCAAAAAAAACCCTAGAGCGGATCATGTTATGACTTCTTAGTCGTGATTTTCCTTATGATAAAAAAAACTTTAAAACCTGCTGAATTCACTCATCAAAGTAAGAAAAACCAACTCTCAATTCGGAAAAAGCTAACAGAATGAAGTATCATTTAAAAATCCGAAGGCTAGTCCTTGAAAGAACAAGGGACCAGGTCCATTAGTACACAAGTATCAGTACCTACGTGAGTCTGGAACCTAGTAACAGATTATTAGAAAACCTCTTGACCCAGACGTCCTCGAAGTAATACCTGGCCAGCTGTAATGGTTGATATGAAATCCAATAAATTGTCTATAGGTAGACTTTTGGACCAACTGACGCGAGATAAGATTTGAAGGCGCTGATGCTACGTGTTTTATTAATATTGGGTTTTGTAAAGGTGAGAAATCATGTAATGACACTCTGGGACGTGTCAGACTTTAGTACTGAAGTTTTAGTCAGTAAAACATCACTTAGGTTCCTTTAGTTGCTCTTTGACTCCCAGTACCTCGAGTTAGCGATTCAGAAGTCGACCCATGGCCCAAGTAGGCTTCAGTCCCGCTGGACCCCCTCGGTTTTGATGACATCTTTTTTTTTTCACACAGTTATCTTATCTTATGCTAGCTTTTAAAATTGCTTATATATCTTAGAGCTAACTTTGTGAGGGACTGGTGCCTGATGTAAGTATGTACAACAACCTGTATTACAGGTCACCAGGACCCACCCGCGGCTAGTATGCTAGGAAAGAGTTTAGCATGTCGCAGCAAGCAAACATTTAAGCTAAGTTAAACAAAAAAGACAGTTGACACTTAAATCATAAATAGTAGTATCTCTTTGAGACGCGCGTGAAACACTACACGCATTCGATGACTCGGGCTCGGTCCGGAGTGATAGTATGGCTGGACGGCTAGATACACGTTGCTCGTCGTCCACTAGCCCATCCGGAACGAATTTCGATAAAAGTTAATTTTGGGTAGACTGTGTCCTGGAATAACGGATAGGATACTTTTAATCCAGGGAGTTGGTGTCTTTAAGATATTTTTTTTATTATCACGCTGGTAAAACCGCTGGCACTAACTAGTCTAAAAATTATGTACGGAAATATATTTTATTTAATTCTCTAGCCTGCAGAGGTTAGAGAATAAAACAAGCTTTTAATGAAAAACATTTTTTCATAGCAAGCTTTTATAGCCCGGTATAAAAGCTTGCTATGAAAAAATGTTAAACCTATATATAACACAACTCTACAGAAAAAAAAATTTTCTTTGTCCTAAAGTTTATTTTGTGATTTTTCTATTCACTATGCTCCATTATAAAGAAAAAACACCAATATTCCTTAAAAAGTTTGCTTTTGTGGTGATTATGACAATAAATAATTTTTCTTGAGTTAGTATATTGAAAAAAAAAGTATTCAATAGCCATCATGACGTTTTTAGAAATACCGCGAAAACAATTAACATGGCGTAACTGTCACACAGCATCTAGTGATGTTACTAAGTGATAAACAAGAATTAACTGTTTTTTAGAAGACTCAAAGAGGTAAAAATGACATCTAGAAAGTGTTAATATGAAGCTGATGCATTGAGTTATATAAGTGGTACATTTATTTAAAGTAAGAGAGATAACATTTTATTTAAATACGTGTGAAAACGATGTGAAGCCTACGAACTTATTTTAAATGCCCTGTTCGAAATTTAGATATACCATAGGCTCCACATGTTGCTTGCAGTAATTGCAAATGATGTTTAGAAGGCAAGAAATGTTTTTTTTTTACTAAACATTTCTTTATCAGAAATGTCTAGTAAAAAAAAAATTCTTTAATATAAACAATTTTTTATTGTTATCTTTATTTAATTTAGGTTGGTATCGAGATGAAAAACGGAGTATGAAATTCGCAGTACCAAGAATTTGGCGATAGCCAAAAGACCACGTCGGTGACTGTTATTTTTGCGTAGTTAATCCTGCTGAAAAATGCAAAACCCATTGAATATCCTGATTTTGCTTAGTCTTCGGCTCCAATCTCTCATAACCCACAACTTCCAGCACCTGAACCTCCTACAAAATTGTCTCATTCAAGCTTATCTCAGAGTTAAAATAAAAATATTGAAGACGAAGAATTTGTACTCTCACAGACTATTACCGAGAGCTAGTTGAAAACATGTTAGAAGATTTTCAGAATGTCTATAGGGGTACATATGCTACATGGTCATTTAAATAACTTTAAAAACAACATGAAGGTGTATTTAAAAGAAAAAGGAGAACGTTTTCATCTAGACATCATGGACTTCGAAAACTGTTATCAGAGCCAATACAAAGAAAATATGATTTGGGGCTACATTTGGAGTTTAGTGAGACCAAATTCTTATAAACATGAAATAAAATATAACAGAGTTGACTTTTAAACCTTTTCTACTATTTTGTAATTTGAATATAATATCAAAAAGCTGATAAATATTATACCTACAAAAATTAACATGTTTTATTTTTTTTTTATAAAAAAAAAATATACTGAATATTCTAAAATATTGATCAACCATTCTCCTGGATACAAAAGCAAACTTTTTCAGGCTATATATATTTTTTTGGTTAAATTATCGATAAATCTATCGATATTTCATACTCTCTTATCAAAGACAAAATTGTGTTGTCTTGTTGTAATTAATACCTACTCGTCAAGACGAATCATACGAGCCCAAACTCGATGGGGTTGTGTCGTTTAACTACCAAGTTCCTATAGCCACCTTCCGGTTACATCATCGGATCAGCTCCTTGTGACAATAATTACGCATTGTCATCTGATTTACACATGCATGCGAAATTTCAGCTCAATCGGTAACCGGGAAGTAGGTCAAATTTAATTTACAAGATTTGATGACAGACAAACATCGGGACGGGTAAAACTAAATAAAAGCTCGTAATAATAATAAGATATGTTTTCTAACTTTAAGACATAAGACAGCCGTAATTTTTTAACAATATCTCTGAAATCACGTCTATGTTTAATCGGATAGAACCTGTTTGTGCGGAATCCTAATATCTATTATCAATATCAGTCATCATCACACCTTTTTTATACTTCCGAGTACCTACCCACGACAACCATTGACATTCCTGTGAAACTGTAAAGCGCAGGCCACACCGCCAGCTAGCGGGCGGGCGGGCTAGGCGGGCGAACATCGTTTCTCCTCTTTACATACTTCGGTTCACACCGCGAGCTGCCGACGAACCTAACGAGCTAAGCTAACGAAATATCCGACAATTCCAGCGAAGCTACTCGTTCACCTCGTTGGCGCGCCCGCGCTTCGCTAGCTTAGCTCGCCCGCCAACCCGCTCGCTCGGTTCGTTCGCCCGTCCTCTCCGTTTCGAGTAGACTAGTCGCTCGTCTTTCGAATAGCAGTGTAGTGTTTAGTTTGGGAACGATGAATATGTCATATATAGACGAAAGTTCTGATGATGACTTAACTACAAATACTACCCCCGCTTCGCCCGCTTAGCCCGCTTAGCCCGCTCCGCTCGTCGCTCGTCTTTCCGTAGTTTTCGGTGTGAACCCCATAGTTTAGTTCGCCAATATTTCGCGTAGTTTGTATAGTTTCCCTCGTTCGCTTCGCCCACCCGCCTAGCCCGCCCGCCCGCTAGCTGACGGTGTGGCCTGCGCTTAACCCACCCGCATGCCTATGAAATAAAATCACTCATTCGTTATCGAGTTAGGTTAGGCGACGGCTGACAAAGCGCGGGTGTTGGTAAACATTTGTCACACCCCCCCTTTATCCCCCATTTAGTTGAACATGAGGTTTTGAATTCGTTTTATAATTGGTTTTTGTAATACAATATTAAAGTTATGTAGTTGGTAAATTGTTCACAGCGTTGGATGGCCTCCAACAAGGTGGACCAATGACCTGGTCAGGGTCGCGGGAATCCGATGGATGCGTGATGCACAGGACCGGTCGTTGTGGCGACGCTTGGGGGAGGCCTATGTCCAACAGTGGACGTCTTTCGGCTGATATGATGAACTTGTTCACATGTTTGTTTATGAAGGCAGATATGACACATCAAAGAGTACGAGCGCGTACATACGAGAAGTCTCTCCACTACACCATCACTCTTGACTTCAGCTGACGCTGTTCTTGACGCTGTCACGTTCTGATGCCTTCATCAAGGCATAATAAAAATGTATTACAATATGTATATAGAATGAATAAAGAGAATAATAATAATATTCCACAACTATCACACAACGCCATCTAGTCTCAAACTAAGCAGAGCTTGTGTTATGAGTACTAGACAACTGAAAATACTTATATTATATTTCTAAACACATACATACTATAGATAAATTACACCCAGACACAGAACAAATGATCGTGCTCATCACAAACATTTGTCCTATGTGGGAATCGAACCCACGACCTCCGGCATAGCAGTGAGAGTCACTAACAACTAGACCAACAGGCCTGTCAAATGGCATCGTAGCGTCATGCCGTTTGCCATCACGGCCCATGAATCGGTTTTATTGTAAAAACATGTAACTGTTTATCCATACTTAAACAAGACGCTGAAAAAGTTATAAGTGAATGATATTTATATTTGGATTGGTGAATAAAGGCCAATTTTCCAACTTAAAAGTTGTTCTTTACTCTTTTGATCGATATACAACTCATTCATGTACAGATATTATTTTCCTAACTAACTCTAGGTTATTTTTATATTAACTACTAGCTTCTGCCCGCAGCTTCGCCCGCGTACGTATGTCACTCGGGAATAAAGCAGGTTTCGATCGGTGAAAAATTGTAGCAATCAGACCGGTACTTTCAGAGATTACCTCCTACAAACAAAAAAAAAACTTTACCTCTTTATTATATAAGTGTAGATAAAACCAAACAATAAAGTTATTTAAAAGCTTATATACAAAGCCTCTACAGCGTAAAAAAATAATCAATCAAAAAACAGCACGTCAATATTGGTAATTATTCAACACTTAATTCTGCGCGCGGTAGGCCCAGTGCTCACAGCGCAAAAATTAGGTCATATTGAGTTGCATCGGTACGCGCACTACATAATTACGAGCGAAGCAAATATGTAATTAATTCACGCCGGTTGAACCGTTCTGCGGAAACGACAAACAAGTGTGGTGTATTGGCCACGCCGACAAACACCCTGCAGTTACAGACTTTACCATTTTCTTACCTTACAAACTTATACTCGAAGTATTTATTAAAATGAAATCTTTTACTTTTGAATTGTCAAGGTTTGTCAGTCATAAACAAAAAAACGTATTTTTAATACACTTTCTTGAAAACTCGCTCCAATCGCTTTTAGGCACGCAAATTACTGTTTTTGCACTAGTGCAAAAAAGTGCGGACATTCACCCCCAACACAGTTTAATGTATTTACCGTGTAAAGCTGGGCACCGCGCAGCCTCCACAAGTCGCTGGACAACCCCCGTTTATTTATTTCTGCGTAAGTATATTGATATACGTGGAAATTTTTCACTGCACCACTCGGCTCCATAACACCCTCGCTTACAGCTCGGGCGAATTCCGCCTCGGTCGCAGTGACAAACTTTCTGCACTTGTTCTTATCTCCCTAACTTTTACAATTTATGAGATAAAGCTGCTGACAGACAGACGGACAGCGGAGGAGGATACGGAACCTCAAGTAACTACCCAATTCTGACAAACTCGCAATAATGCAACCAAAATATTAATTTCAAGCACACAAGACTTACAAAAAGTTATGGAGGATTAATTAGGGTCCCCGTTAATAAATGTCCGTTGATTTAGTTAAATGAACCCCAGTTTCAGGGTGAATAGGTTCCGTACCTTTTAAGCACTCGTGGAGGTATTCGGTCGTGTCGTACTCGATTACCTTGGTCAGCTAAACTTTCCTAACCGTAAAAACGTATGCACACCCTCTTGTAGTAATTTATATTCCGTCTCATTCTGGCTTTATCATTTGCGAAATATTTTTTCTGCTGATTTTTCTCTACTTTTTAACAGACTTCATAAAGATTGTCAATTCATCGGAATCTTTTTTTTTCAGTTCGATTTTAAAACCAGTAAAGGCATAAGCAGACTGAGATGGCATAGCAAATGATTTTTCAATACACTTAGGTACTCGTAAGCTCGCTCTTATCCCACCGCTTTAAATATACCGACCGTCAATTAATTATATTATTCAAATAGAAGCGTTCGCTTGGGGTTTAATGAATTAAAGCATGCAATAGACTGTTTTCCGCACTAGTGCAGAAAAGTGCGCGTGCTCTCCTCTCCAAAACTTTATTACATTTCGTATTATTCGTATCAGGCTGGCTGGGCGTCGACCCCCACGGCTTAACTGTCAACCCCCGTTTATTCATTTCTTTGTAAGTGTATTGAATCGTTTGATACACGTGAAAATTTGTCACTGCAGCTCTATAACACACTCGCCGGGATGACCCACACTCGTGCGAATTCCGTCTTGGTCGCAATGATAAACTTTCTGCACTTGTATCAAAATGTACTATAACTGTGTATGTAATGTGCCGCCAGTCAGCACACACTGGTCGTTACCATGCCGCAGCATTCCAGCGCCTTTCCTCCGTCACGTCAAAGTAAGCCACGGCAGTTTCTGCTGCCCGATACATATTTCAGTCGTACGTAGCGTTAAATATAGTGTTGGCGGGTGCCGGCATCCTTCGGCATGTCATTGCCTACCGCAGCGCGCCACGGCACTCCGCCGCGGGTGTCCGTGACACATCTTTCAATACCGTGCGATGAAATCCCTTTCGATGCCACGGGATCATTATAAAACATCGGAATATATATCGAACTAGCTGTTTCCCGCGACTTCGCTCGTGTACATAAAATATAGCCTATGTCACTCCAGGAATAGAGCAATTTTCTAACGGTAAAAATAACATTTAGTAGTCGGACTAGTACTTTTAGAGATTACCTCTTAAAAACAAAAACACAAAAAAAAAAACTACCACTTTATAATATCATAAATCGTCGCCCTCCATGATAACTGTCGTATCTCACAAATTGGCGTTTCTGCACATTACCTACGTGTTCATAACATTATTTCGAATAAGTTCTTTCTAATCGTCGTATCTGTATAAACGATACAGACCATTTAGAAAATAATCACGTATTTTGTTGCGCATAAGTGCAAAAGAAGGGAAAAAATATCCTCACTACCTTCGTATCTTAGGGCTTTAGGGCCACTACTAAATAAAAGAATAAGCAAAGGTGATTATAAAAATCTTATTAATTCATAAATAAAGCTACAGCTAATGCAACTATAGGAACAAAATTTTAATGCCCGACCGAAAAATGATCGCCCTGGAAAAATGTCAATTGCTAGTTAGGACAGTTAGCAGGGAGGGTGACGATATTATTCTAGATTTATATTTCGATAGGTCTAAATGTCTATTGGTAAAATTTTAATCCTTTGCCATGCCGCCCCGATTTTCGTTCATTAAACCTCAAGCAAACGCCGGCGTTCGCTCTCTCATTGCTCTTCTATTGTGTCTCTAACTAAAGTATTCTAAAGGTTAAGTTCGAATCTTTTGTTTCTAGGCCACCAATCTTCTTCAGATAGCACAGTCATTGTAAAACCTTCTGCCTCCGCCTGAACAACGCATAATAAGATGCACCAGCCGCTAGCCTGTTTTTTATCGCCGCAGTAAAATGGCTACCGGCGCTTACTGCCCTCAGCCGCTGGCTTATGTCTGCCACTATTTCTCCAAGTGAGCCCACAGAAAGAGTTCCAAACTGTCACATTCAGATTTCCATAAGCGGTGTTACGCCACAGTACGTTAGCGTCGGGACGCTGGCTTGCCGCCAAACAATTACTTTGTCTCGTCAGGAGCGTTTCTTCGGCTGATGGTTCTAAAGTGTCTACTGCTTTATACATAAGTTTAACGTTTAACGTGAAAAAAATGGGTCAGTGGGAAGTTTGAGAATTTTAATCAGTGTTATATCTGTTTGGTCTAAAGGTAAAACTTTAACCGGCTAGAGATAAATAAAAAAACTGGCCAAGTGCGAGTTGCGCTTACGAACCAAGGCTTCCGTACAAACTTACCTATATAAATAGTTCAATTCCCGAATCAAGTCCATGATGTAACTACAAAACAGTTTTTTCATTTACCCAGCGTTGGTGATGACGGGTCTCCGACGGCTGGGGCGTGAAGATATTCGTGCACTCACGTGTGCGGCCGCCTCCTTCGCTAGCATTACTGCTTCGCATCCTTGCTCCAGACCATGACCTGAAGTAGGGCCGGCGAGAAAGGTCGCCGCTCACTAGGATACGGCAACGGCGCTCAGCTCCACAGTGTCCTCGGGCGGTCCACACAGTGGTGATACTCGGATGTTTCTTCCGCCTGCAGGAACCTGCCGAACTTACCCCATGCCCGGTGAGCACCTGCGTCATGCGTAAGGTGAGGATACCATGACGGTTTTCCAGCCACTCCTCAAAGAGTGGACTTACCACCATGATTATAGCGTACCCAATCTGGGTGGAGCGTAGTTTAAGACTTGTACTGAGTAAACTCACTTGTGTTCCTTCAGTAACCCTTTACATGTCAGGGCCGCGGCAACTCATACAGACACATCCTACACTTACATATACACACGCCCATATGCTCTAATACAGCATGGAGCAATAGTTAAGTCTGGTGATGGGTGGGCCTGGAGTACTAAAATACAGACTTAAGCCTTGTTTAGACTCCAGTAGGCTAATTCACGTAAATTCAAACAAGCTAAATATCGTTGAAGTTTTATAGTCGTTCGATCGAAGTTCTATCCAAAAGCGGTATTCACGTGTTCCTTAATCGAGATTGGATAGAACGACAACTCAACTGGCTCGAAACTAAACGATCTATCGACGACTTATTTCCAGTTACATTAATAAGTATTCTACCAGGATAATGTAATACAGATTCTTTTTTTTTTTTAAATCGACTCTTCGACCAAACGACTTTAAAATCGGTGTCGTTCAAACTCGATTGATGAATGTGAATACAGAAATGGTCTAAACGATTAAATCGCTACGATATCGTTACTGTTTTGATTGCGTGAATCGAGCTACAGATCTTTGACATTTTTTGTTTTTTTTTTTGTTGATATTGTGCGAATCTGATGTCAACATAATACATGTCACTTTTTACTAAAGACCTCTTTTTTCTTGTCCTAAAACGTATTTGAAGATTCATGCTTACTAAAGTCGCAAAGAATAATCCTAAATAAGTACTAAATAAGCTTCGGTAACTTTTAAATCCCCTCAGAGGTGCACGTCGCTCTCGACTCATCCAATACAAAAAGTTTCGGTCCCTCTAAAAGTATATTTTTCACTACGTTTAAAATATCTTCAACGAAGAAATGTCGTTTTTTTTAGTAATAGTGTGACTTACACATAATTTTGACAATATAGTGAAAATAATATGTGTATATCTCATCTTATACTGAGAAGCAAAGAAAGAAATAAATGGTACATTTTGAAACAAGGGCAGAAAGTTTTTCATTGCAACCGAGGCGGAATTCGCACGAGCCGTAGGTGAGTAAGTAGAGCGCTGGAGTGACAAATTTGCACTTGTATCAAACGACATTTTTCAATACACTTACATTTTTATAAATTTTGTACTTATTGAAGAGAATTTTCTAAAGTTGCCATACATTTAAGTGTTGTGTGTTGTGATAATTAAAAAAAAACACGAGAGTGACAAACATGGCATGTTGAACCTAATCGTAGTGCGATAAGAGCCGGTTTTCTAGTAAATGTATTGAAAAATGTTTATTTGTAACTAGCACTGAACAAGCTGCCCAATAAACTCATAAAATAAATAAAATAAAAAAACAACATTTAAAAAGAAAAAATACTTCTGTCCGCTGTTAAAAAGGTTCCTGTATTAGTATACGCTACGATCGCAGCGATATTAAAAAAAATACACGGGGCCTTTTTTTACGGTGGTAAAAATTATCCAATGACAACCGGTTCTGTGATAACGTATACAAGGAACACCTACTTTATATGGCAGATAAATAAAATAAAACGACAATGATATAATTAATAAGTTTGAAAAAGTGTGTTTATGAGTGACTGTAAAATAACAAAAAATATGACTGTATGACCCTCAGTTTCAGGTAAGAAATAACATTATTATTATCGAAACGTAACAAATTAAACACAAGTCAAGTGTAACCACACTACAGTTAACATATTTTTGACAACTTATTTGAAACAAGACCTTAATCCCTTAGGTCAGGGATGGCGAACCTATGGCACGCGTGCTAGTGGCGGCACGCAGTAAAATAATTCCTGCACGCCAGTGTAAGATGTTCAACTTTTATGTATTTTTTAACAGCAGTAATCGCACTTATTTCTCTTAAGTAATTAAATAAATAAAAAATCTGTAAATATTCATTACCAGCCTTTTCAATGTTCCCACTGTTAGGACTCAAGCCTCCTCTCTAGGAGAGGAAATGTGCCGTAATCCACCACGTGGGCCCAGTGCGTATTGGTGAATGTCACATATCTTCGAATTTTTGGTTCAAGGACATGCCGGTTTCCTGACGATGTTTTCCTTCATCGTTTTGAGAGCTGTAAATATTACATACAGCAAAATTAAGAATTATTTACTACTGGGGCTATGGCTCGACTTTTGAAAGGGAAACCCGTGGTCCTAGATCGCAAAGGGTATCTGAGGGGACATAGGTGGCTTTTAGTCAGTAAAAGTCTGACACGCCCTCTCGCTCCCCCCTACAGCAGGAGAAGTCTTTAGATGATTTACCACCTTAAAAAAGAATCCAGTTTATTTCCTTGTCTATCAAATATTTGGCAGCACGGCAAAAAAATGTGGTATTTTACCTTTTTTATTACCAAGTCGTATTTAATGGCAACTTCTCCAAATTTTCGGCTTGCCATCCCTGCTTTAAGTGATATTATTGTTTTTATTTAACCTTCCGAATACCGTAATTAGAGACACAATAGAAAGACTGAGAGTAAACGCTGGCGATCGCCTGTGGTTTAATTAATTAAAATAAAATACAAGTTCTTAAAATAACTGAAGGATAAAACGACCATCTCTATAATAAACACACACACATAAGTAATTTGATCAACCAACTACTCGTAATGGCAAAGTGAATTAAAAAGAAAAGACTGTGTGCAGCCGGGGAACATGAGTGCTGACAGACATTAATGTACCTACACGTTGTACTGGCTTCAAATAAAACGTCCTTCCGATCTAACAAACCCAGAACATTTATAAAGGAAGCCATAAGAGATGTTGGTATTTTTATTAATATATTATCAAAGCTTTGAAAGAAAATTTATTTTTTTCTATAAATTTCAGTCATCGGCTTTTGCCTACTTATACGCCCATTGCAGCGTGGTTAACTCAAAGACATTATTTCTTATAAAGACTAAAATTATACTTTATGAAAATGTGAATCACTTTTATATCATAACAAGAAAATATGGAGTAGATCTTTAAAAATAAAAAGACAGGTACAAATTCTGTGTGGGTTGCGACATTGTTCGATAGAATAACGATAGATCAGTTATATAAACGATTGATATAATTTTAACATGACAATTTTTTATACCTACCTAAACGTAAGCTTAACAGACATTGAATATAAAATCGTTGGATACACAAACATAAATGCTATTTTTTTTTGTGATTTTAATTTAAGCTTACAAATATTTTTAGCAGATATAACAAATGATTTGTTAAATGATTAAATTGTTTTTTTATTATTATTATTTTAATTTGTAACTTAGGTATATCATAGTTAGTAACCTGATTAGATATATCTTTTAATGTTATATAAAGAAATTATATCAACAATTGGTACAATGGTTTAATTACAATATGTACACACTATTATAAATTAATTAATTATCTACACTTATAAACAACTTAATAACTATAATTACAGTAAATTAAAAAATAAATAAAAAATAAAAACCTACGCTAAAATACACTATCTAAAATATGGCGTCAAAAAACTCTTCCACATCGCTGTCGACTGGTAATGTGCCCAAAAGACTGGCGGCATTGCCACGTTGTATGGCAATGCTTATCCTCTGTTCAAGGTAAAAGCCAGCCTTTGGGTCACGCGAAGTGTCAACTAGACGTTTCGACAGATCTTTAAACAACTTGTGAGCACTCGGACCCCACGATCCAAGAGCTTCAACCCTAAACGGTTCGAAAATATAACTTCCAACAAGGTTGTTATATTTCCGCCGCTTAAGGTTCTCCGCAGCCGCAGCGGCAGCACCATTGATACATCTCGCGTTTATATTATAAATCTAGTGAACGTTATTAAAATGAACATATGCGAAGTAACTTTATATGATATGAAACGCAATCATATTTTGCATTAAGTGTAGGTACATAAAGGAGAGCTGTGGTGGCCGAGTGAGAGCAGTGGTGGCCGAGTGGTACGACCCCGACTTACGAGTTGTAGGTCACGGGTTCAAACCCAGCCAGGCGCATAACTTTGTGTAATTTATTTCATCACTACTGCTCTCAAAACGGTGAAGGAAACCATCGTGAGGAAACCGGCATATTCTAGAAGCAAAAAGTCGAAGACATGTGACATCCAATCCGCACTGAGCCCGCGTGTTGGATTACGGTCCATTCCCTCCTCTAGAGAGGAGGCCTGAATCCCAACAGTGGACTACATAAAGGAGAATGATTTGTCTGCCCACACACGAGTATCTCTATCAGCCATAATCTCACAATTCACACAATCCGTCCATAATATGACGTAATGATACATATAATGGGGTCAAATCAAAAGCCAACCTAACGCTCCCAGTGCGGAACTCGCACAACGTGTGACATGTATCGTGTCATGTCATTTCAATAGATATTATATCTAATATTGAATACATGTGTTAATGATACGACACATGTCATATTATGTCAATACGGAAAATGAGATTTTGCACCAAGTTGGTAACCGTAACGTGTAGAAATTAATTTGTATCAATATTACCAGTGGCGTAACTATATCATCTGAGGCCCTTTGCAAATTCATTTTTCTACAGCGGCAAAAAGCACAGAATATATTTTGCTGTGCCTCAGTGTCCGTTACCTCGCACTTTGGCTGCACTAAATGATCTGTTCAACTAACTATCTGTTTGCGGATGAATGGAAGTTGATTTTATTGGCATGTCAAAAGTACTGTGAGAGGAATTGATGAACATGTTGTTTACTTTACCTTTCAGTTTTTTTTTTGTTTAGTTACTGTAATTGGTTGTTTAACAATTGTAATTAATTAAATGAATAAAGAAATTAGATATGGCACCCGACAAATCTCGTCAAATTAAATTTTAATATATATATATTTTTTTTTTGTTATTGATTGTTGGGTTACTTCTTCTGAGCTCGCGGCTCCTAAGACCGGTGGGTCCGTCGGACCTGAGGCCCATGGCATTTTACGAGCCTTGCTACCCTATAGTTACGCCATTAAATATTACCAACCTTTCATCAATCATCACTTCATATTTTATTATCTACGACTTTTAACACATGGCGATGCTTATGTAAATTTTAACATTCCGAGGTGGCAAATCCACTTTTAAACCGACTTCCAAAAAAATACAAACGGATGAATTGAGAACGTGGAGGACGTTCTCAATTCGGATGTTTGTATTTTTTTAGAAGTCAGTTAAAAAAGAAGATGGTTCTCAATTCAACTGAATGTTTTTAGGTAGTGGATATCAATTGGTTAATAAATATTTGTGAATTTAAATTCAGATAGAGGAAGTTTAAACTTGGCACCAATGACAGAAAATTTAACAGGCAATGTTTGTCTGGGAAGGTCACGTGAAAAAAAGAAATGAAACGCATTTTACTAAAAGAGTTATCAGATAGATAAAGAGAGAGAGGGACGCCAAAGAAAAGATGGATGGATTGTTTGAGAAAACATAATATGAAAGAAAGGGAGTCAATAAAATCTTGATGATTAGGTCAGGACTTCTTCTTCTTCTTCCTGCCCTAGTCCCGTTTTATTTGGGGTCGGCGCAACACGCTTTTTCTTCGATTCTGGCTTCCACATTCCAATTCATTCCATAAGGTCAGGACTGAGAAGAAAAAAACATATTCCGCCGGCAAAAGCAGAAAGCTAATGATAATTTGACTTCACTAAATACTTCATTATCTTAAGTATTCTGTGACTTTCAAGCTAGCTTCGTCATGTTCAGAAAGCCAAATACATTATATTTTTTTCAGACTGATTACTAGCACTTTGTAGATAGTCATCTGGCATGACCTTCATGTATTTCTTGACTGAATTATTACTAACTAAAACGTAGAGTTTAATGGTATTCAGTAATGGTATGATAATTTAGTAAAAATATGTAGAAATTACAATCAAGTGGGTTCGCAGTCAAGCACTACCAGGCCAAAAAAGGCCCTTTGGGTGACTTTGAGTCACCCAAAGGTGATGAAAAGTGCAATGCTCGGAGTTTCCTTGCGTGATCACATTTGAAATGAAGATATCCGCAGGAGAACTAAGGTTACCGACATAGCTCGAAGAATCACCAAACTTAAGTGGCAGTGGGCAGGGCACATTGCACGCTGAACAGATGGTCGATGGGGACGAAAGGTTCTGGAGTGGCAACCACGTACCGGAAGACGCAGTGTTGGAAGGCCTCCAACAAGGTGGACCGATGAACTGGTCAAAGTCGCGGGAATCCGATGGCTGCGAGACGCACAGGACCGGACGTTGTGGCGACGCTTGGGGGAGGCCTATGTCCAACAGTGGACGTCTTTCGCTGATATGATGATGATGATGATGATGATGATGACAAGTTTTAATTTTCTTTTTCATGCCTACCTTATTATGAAGGAGGAATAATGTTTTTCTTTCTTTTGAATAATCCCGCAGGCTTGAGATATAATGACACTAAATAACCGTGTAAAATTCTTACTGCTTGATGAGTAATTGTTATATTTAAGAAACGATGATCAATAACTGCTGAAAAATCAGACAAACAAAATCTAGGTTAAAAATCTTGCAAAGAAATCAACTTTAAACCACGAGTACCCTATCCTAATAAACTCCTCACGAATAACTTTAGCTCAAGGACTTTCCTCCCCTCGTGCAATTAGCGATATTGTTGTAATAAAAACGCCTGCCCACTCGTGGGCTATGACGTCACCTCAGAGGCTCAGATATTATCTATAGCATCTCTTTGATCCTCTCGTATTCTCTTTTGTTGATCATTCGGGAGTCTCTACAGCAAACAGCACTTGTTCGAAGGAGCAATTTGGGTTCCATTTCAAAGGCCGATGTACCCGGGCACCAATCAAACGATGGTGACGTCACTCTAACAAGGTAACCATTAGCAGATTTCCTCTCTCACCATGAAGACTGTCAACAGTTGGGATTGTATGTCTGTTTCATTTGTTACATGTCAACTATGGTTGAGTAATGAAAGACGTAGGGGCTTTTAAAATGTATCTAGATTCATTTGCTCATTTACGACAAGTACACACACATCATTTTAAAAAGTGTGATTATATCGGAGAGCATTTTTAAGTTTTAATAAATATATCCTTTTAAATAATTTTCTGGTTTCTATGCGAATAATATGTTGCAATTTATTACGAAATTTTGTTAATCCAATGAAGCAAAATTATATTTTTCATTTAATATTCTCTGTCATAAACCTCAATTTTTAAGTTGTGACAGCTTTGTCGCAAGTGAGCGGTAGGTATATTTATTTTTAAATATATTTTTATTACCCTCTTCAATTTTATCGACGTATAGTAGATAACAATATCGGAACTAAAAAGATTTTATACAAATCTATTATCATTATTTCATTCAGAAATAACTTTCGCTGAGCATTAAATAAAACGACTAGATTGATATCATCTTAATGAAAGCCCCCACAATACAACAGAACTAGTCGTTTCACCACAAAAACAAAAGCAATAACAATAAAACCTGCGAAAAGAAACGGAAAAACTGCATCAGTCCTCCAATAATAGAAATATCTGCATCGATAATACTTGAAGAGGCCTTGACAGAGACAAAGAAATTGTTTGGCGAAGAGCCAGCTCCCCAGAGTCAGTCCCAGGTATGAAGAGATGGTACGAAGCGAGCCGATCAAAGATTGTTCTGTTTTAAAACGAGGAAAATGCAAAGTTTTGTTGTTCGAAACGATACCGGCTTCCGAAATAAAAATGTAAATTTGTTCAGCTTTCCTGTGGTTTTCTGTTCGATGGAATTTGTGCTTTACCAATTCCAGACAAGTATTTGAACAATCAGACAATTCCAATAGCGCTCCAGTCGCTGGTTAGCCACGGTAATTTGTTGAATTGCGTTTTTCGTTTTAGAACTGTTTAAACCGTTTTTCTTCAATCAATAAAACAATAAATTCTCATCAGTAATCATTGCCTCTTGAAACAAATTATCCTTTTTTTATACAAATTACTATTTCATTTAATCATTTATAATAAACATACAAATTACATTTTTATAAATTTTTAAAAGAAAACGAAAAAAAAAATCATAAAAAAATAGTAGCCCGGAACAGGGTCTAAGCTACCGGCGGTCAGGAATCCAGAGAGCCTCCTAACTATAAGAGCTGTCTCCAAAAGTACCTACAGCTTACTGATCCAGTCACCTAACGAGAGCCTCCTAGGGTATTGGTCGAGGCTCCTGGCTATTAATCCATTTGCTGACACGACTAAATAAATTACTATTATTATTAAATATGTACTTGATTTAATTTAAAGCCCTTAGTAACCGCCATGCGAAATCTGAATGACCGCCTTCGCATGGCAGAAATGTGATTTTACCCGGTAAATTCTAGTACTGCCCAGACTGCTTCACTTGAGGCAGTACGTGCGTCCATGTAGAATTCTCAATCATCAAGTCAGGCCAAAAAAATAATCCTGCACTATACGTCTACTGTAGTATAAAAACATACTCCCCGCACCCTAAACACGGGTCAATCCAATACTCTCGGAAGTAATTACAAAGCAATCGGACGCTCATCATGTCAACCTGTTTATCTAAAAGAAAAACAATCAATCTGTGCCGCGTAGTTAGGCAGTGAAGCCAAATGTGGATAAAGGCCACGTAGGTACACTCTCAAACAAATTAAAAACCAAAAAAAAAGTTGTTCTCTTGTTGTTCATGGCAGTTCAAACCATAAAAATACGAGAATGGACTGAGCAATACTCTTCAAGGCAGTTCAAGCCATAGACATACTAGAGTGGTCTGAACAATACCCTTCAAGGCAGTTCAAATCATAAAAATAGGAGAGTGGGCTGAGCATACCCGTAGAACTGGTTTTCCTCTCTGTAGAAAGAGATAAAGCGACTTTACAGCTAGTAGGTACCAGTTAACTCTTTTCACATAATCTATTATTGTTTTTTTTAAGGTGGGATGTTACATTAAAAAACTTCTTCCACTCAAAATGGTGAGAGAGGGAGGGACAGATTTTGACTGGCTAAAACCCACCTGTGTTCTTTCAGTTGACCTCTGCGTTCCAGGGTTCCAGGTTACACTTTAACCCTTTCGAACAATCCTGCAGTTCTGGACATAATCTATGTATATGCTAAGAACTCATCCAGCTCATCTAACCACTTATTCGTTCCTGCAAGCGTGACCTGATATGACCCAATCAGAATTTAGAATCAGAAAAAGTCGAGTAACTTCACAAGTTGCCACACGTTCGCTTTATCTCTCCCACACATTCTGCCCGATACAGGCAGGAAGTGTGTCCTTCATACTTGATGGGACACTCAGTCCATTCTCTATCTCCCGAATCCTGAATTGCTAATATGAAATGGAACATTGTTTAACCTAACTTAGACTATGGCAAATTCTAAATTTAAAGAAAAAACTGGCCGTTAGTCGCGTTTGAACAAATTGGCATTTGAAAAATGAATTGAAAAATGTTGAAGAGCTTACCCAAGTCCTCGGCGTCTTCGCTCCACTCGCCAGTGCCTCGCACCAGCACGGCCGACATGCCCGCCAGCACAGCGCACACCCACACCGACTCCATAGCACACACCCCCCTCCCCCACATCATAACACACTCTAACACCTAACCTTACTTTGGCAACATTTTACAACTACACTAAATTTCATTACGCAACAATCAACTATTAGTTAAGCTCCAACGTTCATTAATTTAATATTACACTATTCATTAGCTACGCCATTCCATTACCACCTATTGTCAACTTTACAATTGATCAACCCTATTGAATCACTTGCTAAAGTCGCTCCAGGAATACTGCATACATTTTCTTAATTAAAAATTCGTTCTATTTTTGATTGAGGTCAAAATACTCGTTTTCCAAACCGTAGGTCGATAGGGTTGACTCGAGTTCCATTGCTTCGATTTGTTAGTGCATGTTACGGTTATGTATCAACGATCCGAGTAATCTTTTCGGCATTATAAAAGGAATGGTGTGTAGGTATGACGTCACGCACGGCCGGCTTTCGGGACGCGGTTAAATATCCCGATGAATAATTCAGGACTCTTTTAGCGTTGGTGCGCGCTCGACGACAGAAAGACCACCTGCAACAAAGTACATAGTCCCTCATTTATGTCCAAAAACAACTATATTTTAGACTTGACGTTTTGCAAATCGGAAGAGAATTTATAATCAGCGATGACAGACTGGCAAATATTCAATTGAGTTTGCGCTATCTACGGAAGATTTTTCACATTTGCATAGTATTCTGTTACCCTAAATTTACATTCAAGAGATGAAAATAAACACATGAATATTTAAAAAAAAAAATCACATGAATACAAAAATTAATTAACTTCATAACATTTACCTAGAAATTGTCAGAAATGTATCAAAAATATTCAGCAAGAATTCCCCGCTGCATTTCGCCGTGCTACCAAAGAGACATTCCTTTGTTTATTTTAAAAGAGATTTCTCCGAGAAAAATTTAACAAAAGCTTTCAAGGAGCAAAATCCGTCATCAAAGGCTGCTAAACGACCCGTAGCGTAGTGCTGAAGCGCTAATATAGTTTAGGAAACAACGCGCCCCTACTTCCTAGCCGTCAGGGCAAACTTGCCGCCTAGAAACTTACTATTATCTACTTGATGTTATAGAGAAATGAGATGCATACCCCACACACACGTATACTAAGTCTAGCCGAAGTAGTAAACGCTAATAAAATGTGTGCTTACTATCAAATGTTATTTTTATGGTAATGTATCCACAGTAAAATAAAGTTAACGTCTTATTTCTCTGAAACGTGAGTCAACTTTTGATAAAAGCAACCGCATTCTGTGGCTAATGTGGCGGCGTTTGGAGTCTAATTAGAATTTTCTCTTTTTAGGTTATTATATTGTGTATGTATACGTTATGAGCTTTGTAAAATTTGTAAAATAACTAACACAGCAAATTTTTGGCTGGATTTTATAGACTTTTTTATTTTATTTTATTTTATTTTTTTTAAGTTTTCGATGAACTCTGACACCCAACTTGTGTTTAGAATGCCAGCGTCCTCGCCTAACATTTGAACATAACATAACATTAATCATAAGATGAGCAAGCACAGCATATTTATAATATTAATAAAAGATTGACTGTCAATATGAATTCAGTAGCTGCATTAATTTAATTATTCGAATATTGGTTGCTACTAGAAATTATGATGTAAAATTGGTGTAGTTTTGCATATCATGTATCTGCCTTTGTACATGAAGATTAAATAAGTAGGTGAATGTGTCCACACGAGTTGTCAATAAAGTATGTAGTATCACTGAACCAGGCACGATCTCGTTAAAAAGAGCTAAGAATTTTACTGTAGATTGTCTACCTCAGTAAAACTTGCAGAGAAGGCTGACTTGATAAAGCCGCCTTTTTAAAACTTAAAATAAATAAGTGTGTGTTACGTCCGCAATCCAACGAAAATAAAAGTGACGATATTCCGTCTCCAAAACGAAATATTATTTAAATTGTAAACTTGCCACTATTGGATAGGCTAAAAGCTTGTGAAATGATAACATAAACGAAAAAGAAAATACTAGTTTCAATACCAAAAAGAGCTTGAATGTTATCGAGGCAGCGTAGACCATATCTACTTTTTATAATAAACTTTATTATGGATCTATCCGCGCTTCCCTTATCGAGGTATCTAAGTTTCTACGCGGAATAATGGTCTGAAAGTTTCCTGTTAGCCATTCGAGAAAAACCACGCTAAGTTGACCTACATTCTGTTTTTCTGTTTATGAAAAGTAGGTACCCAGTACCCACTCATAACCATATTTTATTGGCTTCTCCCAGCAACATTCCTCTTATATTTCTTTATATTTCCCATTCGTAGCTTTGATTTCGTACGTAGCTCTTAAAGGAAATTGTTTGATCTTTACGAAGGAAATTTCCTAAAAGCCTTGTTTACAACGTATTTTCGCCATACGAACGTTTACTTGAGATGTTCTTACTAAGATGTCAGAAAAAGAAAGTATAGGTGAAATTAATAAGGTGTGGCCTGATTATTTTACTTAGTTTCTCTGTAATAAATAGCCCCCGGAGCCTTTGTAAATTTATTCCACGCTTGAATAGCCTACTTTACAGGTTAAAATAAATTATCTGGTCTTTACGCCAAGAGAAAATACAGTGAAGCATTGTTAATTTTGATTAGTTGGCTAAAGTGAACTAATTTCATGCAGACTCAGTACCCGTGGGCGCTAAATCCAGTCATCGCCTAAAGCCTGAGCCGACTAACAAAAAGAGAAGTTAAATAACCGTTTTCATAATTATACGAAGTTAGACGTTTCCCGATTGTGTGCCTTGACATAATTATTTATCTTATACCTATAACATTAGTTTTAGTTTTTAGCGAGATTCTCTGTACCGTTTATTGTGTCGACACTTGGGGGAGGCCTATGTCCAGCAATGGACGTCTTAAATGTTGAAGATGATGATGATTAGTTTAAGTTTATGTGAAATCCGAAACACGTGTCTAGTGTTTTTATATAAAACCTCAATGCGCAATGCAAAATTTCATAACTGTATCATGAAAAAGACACAAAGTTTTAAGCTAGTCATGGTACCTGTTTGGTGACATAATTACATGGTCACCGGGCCATCCAGGCGATTGAGGGGTTATTTTAACTAATAAATATCACTTTAATAACGTTTAATTCTTTTAATCCCTACCTTGAGAATATTATTATATTTTCACCCGCATTTTCGGCTACTGCTTGGAACTCGTGGGTCGTGGCGTAAAGTTATATAGCCTATAAGCTTCCTCAATAAATGTGCTGTCCAACATTATATTACTTTTTTAATTCGAATAAAAAAATGGTTCCTATGAGCCGTTCAAGCAAATAAAGTCATCAGTTTTGTTTTATTAATACAAGTATAGATATAGTATAATTATGTACAAGGGCGGATCCATTTTATTCTGGGGGGTGGGCACTAGGGGCAGACGGACAAAAAAAAACAGCAATAAATGTCAGAAATAAACTTGAAGTACGATATTTTCACATTTTTCTTCATATTTCACAACACTGATAATTTGATTTACTTCTAAGTACTTTAATGAAATCTCCACAGTTCACTAAAAAACTATTTGAGCGGATTTAGAGGAGGAGGCATGGGGTCAGGAGACACCCTCGCCCCCCTTAATCCGCTCTTGATTATGTCATATTTTTTAATTGTCTGATAATAGTGTTAGTTACCTAGATATCCAACCCGTATCACCATTGTAATAACCGCAATTAAAAACATTTTGTTATTATAATGTAATCAACGTAATATGTAGCTCTTATAGAAGACTCGAAACTAAAAATACTGGTCATCGAAGTCAACTTTTAAGTTTATTAAAGTTTTATTATAACAAACTGATATTTAAAAAAAAAGATAGTACTGGACTGCGATCCTACCTGATGGTAAGCCGTGAAATCGTTGATAGTATACGCACTAGTTTATTAGCCTATTCGCTCGAGCGTTGACGACGGCTCGATTATAATCAGACGGGAAGACCGCAGCAGGCAAATTGTTTCAGGCAAGTTATATGTATTTTATTAAATTGTGGTGCATATTTTTCTTATGCATTCATAATTTTGTAGATTTCACGGTTCTTTGGTGGTACGCAAAAGTTAAACTATGGACAGCAAAAGGTATAAAAAGCAGGTAATCAGGTATAAAATTTCTTAATAATTCCAAACTATCCATCTGAAAATAAAGCACTCTCAGAAAAGTAGTGTTTTGATTAAAAAAAAGAAGTGTGCTACAAATTTTGAATTTATAACATAGGTACTAACTGTTGCTAGCGACTTCACCTGCGTGAAATTAGAAAACATTCCCAAAGGAACCGTACTCCTGGGATAAAAAATATCCTATGTGTTCTTTAAGAACATGGTCTACCCATGCACCAAATTTTGCCTAAATACCTTCAACAGTTTCAATGTCAAGGAGCAACAAACAAGGGTTTAAAAAAAAACACGTATTTCCTGGAACAAGTTTTGTGAAATATTCGAGTAAATCACAGAATTACCGAATGCCCACAGAGTTTTCAGGCGTTATCTCTCTTTTTTTACATTGCGTCTTCATCAAATATCGCGTTGGATTGCGTTAGATGAAGCAACATGTTTTTAAACCATGCTCTACCTTGGACCTTCAAGTTTTCTTCTGAAGTTTCAGTCCAAAAAAAATACAAAAATGGTAAAAAAAAGTTTAAGAACCACTGATTTAACGGTTGGTAACAAAACGCCCTCCACTCTTGTTAATAAGGTGTCCATCGACACAAAACCTAATAAAATAATAATATTTCAATACACAGTCATACAGATTCAATATTCATACCAAACAGCCCGGAAATGGGTTACCTATCTAAAAAATTCTACTTTTTTCTATTATAAATGTTAGCGGTGCCAAAACCGTTCGTTTTTATACAGAAGTCATAAACGTCACGCACCAATAATTTCACTATTTCCATCGCTAGCTATATTTTCAAACACTCTATACTTTATGTTACTATATGGAAACATGCAGGTTGCTTCACTAACAGAAGACACAATTCTACTATGGGGTTACTGCTTCTTAAACCGATAAATGGATGAGATGGCATCCATCCCTCTTTTGCGCTCGTACGCGAGTTAAACTCTACAATTTTTCTTTGAATTTCTTATTGTTAGACAACTGATTAGGTACCAAAAACGTAGCCAACTCCATAACTGGTTTCGTGTTAGTTAAAAATAGCTCTGCTCCAAGTGAAGCAGGCTTTATTTTAAGCATACTATGAATAAACCTTATTTATTTACGGAGAAGGCGACATCGATGACCCTTTCTACTACGCTAAGAATATACGAGTAATACGACATTATAATGTCGATCTTATAAATAGAAGAGTTGATTTTGACAATGCTGCGACAAGTACCTAAACATCTATTCCGTTTAATAATCTATTCCCTGTAATAACTCCTCCTGCTTTTGAAGGGGAAGGGAGTGTCAGACTTTTACAGACTAAAATCCCGTAATTTTTCAGTTGCCGCGGGAGCCGCGGTAACATTTCGAACCATATCCCAATTACATTTCAGATTGAAAAAATAATCTTTGTGTTTCCAATGATATTACTTGATAAAAACATTTTTTTTTTTTGTTTTATAATGGATAGGCTCGCGTTTGATCACAATCTCACCTGATGGTAAGCGATGATGTGGCCGACGATGGAGCACGCTTGCCTAGAAGCAATCTATTCACTCTTGACTTAAAGACCCCTAGGTTATAGCTATCAGGAAACACAGACTCCGGCAGGGAATTCCATTTCTTAGCTGTACGCATAATGAATGTACTCTTAAAACGCTTTGTACGTATAGGTGGGATGTCCACCATGTACCGGTGGCGCAACGCCGTACGTCTTGTGGTCCGATGATGGAACGGTGATCGGTATTATTTAGGTTAGGCGTAGACTAAAGAGAACTAAAGCATTTGAGTTAGTGTAGTGTTTAAAGTTAGTGTATAATAGTGATCAATGATGTGCTATACATATAACACATGAACAAAGTGTTTTTATCAATACCAGACTCTAAGAAAGTGCTAAGGACTTATTAAAAGTACTGAAGGACGCTATTCTTAGTTTTAATAAAACCTATAAAGTATAGTGATTTATCACTTGAAGGTTTGAGTTTGATTGCATTTGAAGCTTTCTGCTAGCATTAACGATTGCAAATTAGCAACTTAGATCCCTATCCACGCTATCAGTGCTTGATTCTTGGACCAGTATCCCTGTACTGGTCCCAGAATCAAGCGCTGTTTCAAGCGGGTTTTATGAATGGTACGTATTAGCTGGACAGCTAGATCATTAGGATGATTATTATATTATTAGCATCTTCTTGTAAGCAAATATAAAATAATAATAATATTCCACAACTATTACACAACGCGGTCTAGTCCCAAGCTAGGCAGAGCTTGTGGTATGAGTACTAGACAACTGATAAACATACTTATATATTTCTAAATACATACATATTGTAGATAAATTACACCCAGACACAGAAGAAATGATCATGCTCAGCACACAAACATTTGTCCTGGGTGGGAATCGAACCCACGTCCTCCGGCATAGCAGTCAGGGCCACTAACCACTAGACCAACAGGCCAGTCAAATAAAGAAAAGAAAAAAATATGAGAACTGTCCCAAAGATATTACTCCTTAAAAATATTGTTCGCTGTCACGCAGCGAAAGACACATACTTTATTGTCTTGTGTCTTTCGCCACATCTTATGTTTGAGCACAATTTACTGCACCTAATTATTTCATTCAAAATTATCACCTACATATCAGCTTACCCCCTCACTGGTTTATGCAGACATTAGATATGTACACGCCTTTTATAAAGTAACAGGAAACAACCCACCCTGTATACGAGGATGAATTTATAGCCACCTCCCTGCAATAATGAGCTTTTGAATTTTAAAGATACCGTTAAAATTAGTGGTACGGATACCTGGGTACCGGCAAATGTTTTATATGGACCTATGTAGTATAACAACATAACATAATATCATGCTTGTTTTTCCCGGAAGGTTAGGCAGTAGCGCATCAGAAGTACACATTTTACTAATTATGTTTTTTTTTAAACTTTCCTATTGTTTTTTTTTTATTCCGAGCCGTTTTTTTTTTGTTTCTGCACTACTCTAAGGTTGACTGGTAGAAAATGCCTAAGGCGCTAGTGCCTTGGTCACACGTACCGAGTAAAACGGCGAGACAGTAAAATGTTGCTCGGCCGAGACAGTTATGTAAGCGAGTTGTAGAGATAAGTGGTAGGCCGAGCACTCGGCGCTGTGCTTACACGTACTGAGTACTCGGCCGAGAGCACTGTCTCGTCCGTTTACTCGGTCCGTGTGGTCAAGGCATAAGTGCGCCTTTGTACAGTGTTTCTTACTAGTGCATATTTTTTTAATAAATAAATAAAAATCATCAAATGACTCATGCCACTCTGGGTGGGGCGAGACGGAGTGTCAGATGTTTACTGAATGAAGCCTGCATGTGTTTTTTCACAACTTCGTGTCCTTTACCGTCGACTTGTGACCGTTGAATTGTGTTCTGACAATTACTGTCTATTCTAGGTTGCCTGGAAGAGATCGCGGAATGCGATAAGGCCGCCCATTGTACGTGTTTTAGATATAAGTTTTCTTTGTTATGTTTTGTATGTACAATAAAGTATATAATAAATAATAATAAATAAACAGTTCGGTCAAACTAGAACTACAGTAGTCCGACGCACACGTGTAACACGCCTGATTTGTACGTAGAACGATGTCGTGTGGCGTAGATCAATTGTAGATACACAAGTCTAGTATCCATATAAAATGTATGGAGATCGTCGAGTTTGGTACACGTGTACGCAGTGTAGTTCTACCTTAACTGTTTTAATCAATCCTGCAGCCCAAACTTCGGGTTTTGACTGAATATTACTAGATTCTGCCGGCGGCTCCGTCCACGTGAATGCCAGTTATTGCAAATGCGTAGTCGAAATCAAAACCAGATAAAATATAGCACATGCCTTCCGGGTTCAAACTTACTCCGTACCAAAGTTCATCAAAATCTATTAAGCAGTTTTAAGCGTAATAAGCAGACCGAGTTACTTTCACATTTATAATCTTAGTATAAAAGCCTACGTTGCCTCTCCTAGGGAAATGTCTCTTCGAAATCCTTACTTCCAGGTATTCTTTTCCGGAGTTACCTCATACCACTTTTAAATAGTCCTTTTTCTAGTAAATCAGCGATAAGACCGCCACTTTAGCCATAATATTGCTAAAGTGGAAACATTTTATATTTTTACAAAAATGTTTGGGCTTTGATGTACAATAAAGTATATTTTATCTAGATATGTTATTGTGTTGAATTAAATACGTAGGTACCTACAACAATAAAAGTACGAGTAGGTACCTCGACGCCAGTACAGTCAATCAAAATGGCGCCAAATTAGCCATATTTTTATTTTTGACTTTTGATTATTTTCATATTGGTCATTAGCAAGAAATATATTTTTTAGACTGTACAGAGGCTCTAGAATCTAAATTATGATTATAGGAGAATTGAGTTCTCGGCATTCGGAGATACATACATAGGTACATATCTCAAGTTTTTACAATATATCCGTATAAAAAAATTGAAGTGTCTGTTCGTAATATCAAATTTTATTTTAAGAAAATGTATTTGAAAGTAATTTAGACATCTATAACTAAAATGCAATTTTTGATTTTTTTATCCATATGTCGATCTATTTGTCTAATTGTTTCAGCTAGTCTCCAAAATAATTGGATCGATTTTGACAGGATTTTCTCTGCTAAATAGCTGATTTTATAAAGAGTCACTTAGGCTATCTTTATTCGAAATAGTCTTAGGGTTCCGTGCAAAAACGGTTCCTTGCCGTTTATAAAATATCATTCGATGTTATTTTCCTGTGCTTTTTTACCAATTACAATATCCATACTTAATTATTTCTCATAACGTGAGCGGTATATTCTTTCTCTTCTTATAACCACTGGCCTGCTGCCAAAGTCTTTGAAGCCCCCGTTGTGCGCCATTAGCAATTGCACGAACTGTTTCTTTCAGCGCGCTATTGCGAAATTCTTTGCTTTACGCGAAGTGACTGAAAGGTTCATGGACTCTATCTGCGATTCAAACAGTGCGTGTTTATGGTTGATTCTCTATTTGTTTATGATTGATGCTAAAGATCCTATTACTGTTTCTACTTTATGTTTAATAGTGTGTTTTAAATAAAACTGTTTCTTTTAAGTTTGTGAGTGTGAAGTTCAGAGGTTATTTAATTATTTACAATTAATTTCCAAAGGATATTGTGATGTAAAATTGGTATGTTTTGTATCTCAAATGTCTGCGCAACGGACAATATATGAAATCATTGAAACGGACGCGATCTTGGTAAAACGGAGATGTAATTTTTATTGTAGTGTTTACTACTTCAGCGAAGTTTGCCAAAAAGGTTAACTTGATACATTTACTGCCAAATAGTACCTACAAAAACTTTAGAATATGTACATACATCCAAATTCTAATGTTTAACAAATTAACTATTAATACATAGACATGATTTAAAGGAATTAGTATCTAAGCCAAAAACATAACACATAAAAATGTTATTTTTCCTTTTTTCTTATTACGTATTCAGTTATCTGTAATTGAATACGTAATAACTGAATCATGTAGTGTTATTTAGTACTTAACAATTCAGTTATTATTCAATTACTCTGTTATTACGATGTTATTAATTCATTAAACCCCAAGCGAACGCCGGCGTTCGCGCACCTATTGTCTTTCAATTGTGTCTGTCATTATCACGATTGAATGGTTAAGTAATTTAAAATAACATCTCATTACTATAAATTGCTTGCAGATGATAGAGTAACAATTGTGTTATAAATTTTATACTTTCAGCATTTACTGATTGTTACTGCAAATGGGTCTTATAAACTCGACATTATCAACACCCTAATCAATTAATTTAAATCTCATAACAGGAAGGTTCAAAACAAACCCAATCGATTTTATAAAAAAATCATAATATATGTATTCACATATCTACATACATACCTAGCTAACCTGTCAAACGTTTTGACACATAAATTATCAAATAAAAAATGGGGGGTAGTGGTAGGAAAGTAAAAAGTAGCCTACGACCTATTGTCAGACTTACTAAATATACACATAAAAAAAGTCACAGAAATCTGTCGAGCCGTTTTGAAGGAATTCGATAACAAACACTGTGACATATGTTATTATAAGCAAAGTAGTTTTTGCCCACGGCTTCACCCGCGTACATAAAATATAGCCGGTGACACTCAGGAATGAAGCAGTTTTCTATCGGTGAAAAAATTTTCGCTATCGGACCAGTACTTTCAGAGATTACCTCTTACAAACATAAAAACAAACTACCTCTTCATGATATAAGTGTAGATGTACGGTGATTTCTAAATAACATCGGCAATTAAACTATGTTTACTTTTACAGTAACGGTAAGGCAAATGCTACCTCATTTGGTACCTACCCAGCAACAAACGAAAGGCAGCTCTAATACATATATGTCCCAGAAACATTTATTTATTCTAAATCATAAATAATTCAAGCCTTTTCATCAACTAAAGGCCAAAGGTCAGGAATCACGAGATAACCCTAGTTTGCTCAAATACATCCGTGATTTCCTCGAGGAGTTTCCGAGATATGCAAATGTTTGTATACACAACATTATTTATTAATTATCACATCAACCAGTCTGTCCCTAACGGGGCCAATAGAACCCTATTCATGAATCATCACGAATAGTGTGATAATGAAATTAGAGGCACTACACTAGCAGAATATTAAATCATAATTATGCTGAAATAATTAATTTACCAAACACTGTTCAAATAACTGATTCTGATTGACTAAAATATTGTTACAAATATAAAATCATTGAATTAATTAGAGATGGGACTAGCCCATAAATTAATTACAAACATTTGAAATAAAATAAACACAAACTATTTCTAGATAGATAATAGGATAAATAGGTCATAAACTAACATAGATCTCAGTAATTTACATAAAACATATAACAGTAGAGATACCTACCGTCGATCAGCTGATAACTGTCAACAACATTCATTGTTTACTCGTTTACTCTGTGACGATGCAATCAAAACTACTGACAGTTTCGTATTAGAACCACAAAGTTGCGATAACAGCGACCCTTACTTGTCATGTTCATTATACATCGTGCTAATAGGTTTCGCCCCAAAGTCCTACTGGGTCTTTGTACCGCAATCCTCTTTAAATATTTCAAAATTTTCACTTTGGTCCTTCACAGTCACGTTTAAAGTTTATTTTAATTTTATTTCGTTATTATTTACGCACGTATGTGTGTTCGTTAAAGTTTGGTTATGAAGATTACGTGAGGTGTCATGCGTGAGTGTCTCGAGAGGACACGTGTATCGGGCCGCGCGTCGCGTGGACGACTGGCGCGTTGGGCCGGCGGAGTCGCGTCGACGCGCGGTGCCCACCTTGGCTTGCTTCGCGAGGGGTGCTCGGCTCGCCTCGGCAACCCTCGCCCGCCTCCGCCAGGTAAGCTTCCCCGACATGAAACTCTGATTGAATGGATGAGTTTCCAAATGCTTTTTTGTCGGAGCCGAGCGACAAATCACGATGTCGGACGGAACATTTGTGTTAACTTTCCGTGGTTTATTTGAGGGACATAAATTTAAATTACGGTTTCTTGAATTTTCTTTTGAGTGTTTTGATTTCGGTTTCATAATAGAGTAGGTAAATGATAAGTTTCATGAAAGATTGACGAGTGAATTAGTTTGTTAATGAAGTACTTATCACATTCTATACTTAAGAAGTTTATAATGAAAATCATTTTCGCCATAGTAAGCGTTTATAGCTCGATATATAATTTATGGGTATATATACAATAAAATACAATTAATACTCATCAAGACCTTTCCAAGCAGCTCGAACACGATAGGTTTATCTGAGTTCCTATACCCACCGTCCGGTTCCATCATCAGATCAGCTCCATGTCATAATAATTTTACATTGTCACTTGATTTACACATGCCTGCAAAATTTCAGCTCAATCGGTAACCGGGAAGTGTATCAAATTTAATTTTTAAGATTTGATTACGGAATAACATACAGAATAACAGGTGAAACTAAATATAAGCTTGTAAAAACAAAACTAAACTATTAACACCATACATAATATATTGAATGATATATCTACTTCCCAGATTCGTAATCCCATATATTATTTTCCATAAGGAATTCTCCTCTCTAACAAATGGGGGCCATCAATCAAACCACTATCCATCTACTAATTTCCAGATCAAGCAGTAGTTAGCTGTATCTTTTGCGAGCAATGGTGGCCGAGTGGTAACGGCCTCGACTTACAAGTGTAGGTCGTGTGTTCAAACCCAGTTAGACTACTACTTTGTGTAATTTATTTCATCACCGCTGCTCTCAAAACGGTGAAGGAAAACATCGTGAGGAAACTGGCATGTCCTAGAACCAAAAATTCGAAGACGTGTGACGTTCATCAACCCGCACTGGGTCCGTGTAGTGAATTACTACCCATTTCCCTCTTCTAGAGAGAGGAGGCCTGAGTCCCAGCATTGGGAACATTAAAAAGGCTGACTATGCTATTATAATAATATTTTTATTTAAATATGCAGATATGATTCTATGGGTCTTGAAAGAAAGCTTAAAGTCACCCAAATGGCAATGGAGAGAGGTA
Source organism: Mythimna albipuncta (assembly GCA_929112965.1). Classification (NCBI taxonomy): domain Eukaryota; kingdom Metazoa; phylum Arthropoda; class Insecta; order Lepidoptera; family Noctuidae; genus Mythimna; species Mythimna albipuncta. The sequence continues at coordinate 11,702,573 of OV815977.1, read as the reverse complement.
TGCTCGTTGTTTGCCAACTGAAAATCTGCGCTAGGTTTCTAACACCCAACAAATGCTGGTTGGTCACCATTTCGGTGCGGGCACGCTCGGCTCACTTTGTAAGTACTTTTATTATTTTTTATTTTGTGTTTACAACTATTGTGCTGTGTCTGTTCCGAATAAAAGTATTTCTATTCTATTCTATTCTATTCTATTCTATTCTATTCTATTCTATTCTATTCTATTCTATTCTATTCTATTCTATTCTATTCTATTCTATTCTATTCTATTCTATTCTATTCTATTCTATTCTATTCTATTCTATTCTATTCTATTCTATTCTATTCTATTCTATTCTACTCTACTCTACTCTACTCTACTCTACTCTACTTTATTCTACTCTATTCTATTCTATTCTACGGTATCATTTGCCACATCGCCGCCACCCTTTGACTTTCTGACTGCGTGTACCGGATTCAACTGCTCGCTACGTAGGTACATATTAATTACTGGATCCAAATTAGCGCACTGACCGTACAAAAGTTCTCGTTAAAACCTTGTCAAAACGCTTTGAGAACTCAATCGTAATTTAGCGTAACATTCGTACCTAAATGTTTTCAATTTGTTTCGACAGTTATTATTAATATTTTACCATTTATTTTTTCTCGTAATTTTGACTTTTCTGGGTAAAGACTAATAAAGAGAATATACAAAATTTGGGTTTGTAAATATTCTTAAGTTTATTTATCCTTAAATATTATGAAATAAATTCCCTCATTGCGTCTGTACGCGATGAACTCAAAAACTACTGAAAAGATTTTCATGCGGTTTTCATCAATAGACACAGTGATTAATGTGAAAGGTTAAAAGAGTATACATACAAGTACATATTATAGTAGAGAAAAGCTGAAAATTTCAGTTTATTAAATGCTATATTCTGAAATCCTTGTCTGACTTCTCCTTTTTCGTAAACTGAATATAATTTTTCTTTTTGTTTAAGGTGGGAAATGATCCAATAACTTTTCGTCTAGAGCGGAGCGGGAGGACATGACAGAGTTTTACTTACTAACACAACACCTATGTTTCTTCTTTGTCTTGCGTTGGAAGTCCACCCATGGCCCAGCTGGGCCCCTATGTTTAGCTAACTTCTCTTTGAGGCGCGCGTAGAACATGACGCACCGTCGCCGACTCGGGCTCGGTCCGGACCGTTATCGTACGGCTAGACAGCGAGTTACCCATTGCTCGTCGTCCACGCCCACGCCTATGGTAGGTACATTATTTCCACATAAGTAATCCGAGGGAAATTATGTTTTTTTGAGACCCGTTCCAGATCTACCCCTACGATCTTCGTCAATACAAACCTGTTGAAGAAACAAAGCCATCATCCGGAATTTAAAACCCAAATTGATCACCACTACAAAGAAACCAGAACGGAAATCAAAACATTAATATTTAAAAAAAAAACTAAAGCGTACATAACGCCCTGGGGGCAGTCAGGGTTGTCACGTTGGGCATGAGTTATCGACTCAACGTGGATCTCGCAGCACTCGCGAACTGCCGTCAGAATCGGTATCTCACGGTATAACAAAGCGGCCTTTGACAAAAACGATGCCGCCATGCCGGTTATCGGATTACGACGGTTTAATCTGACTTAAGGCCTGTTGGCAATCGGTTAAACTGCTTTTGTTAAGTTAGGGTTAAATTAAATGAATTGTTAAACGCGATAGTAAGTGTCCGAGTTCAATAAGTTTCTTTCTTTCTTTATCAAAAACCGTTGACTTCTATGTAGTGTAAGCGTTCATTAACATCTAAAACTCACATTATAAACAAGACATCTAGCTAGATCTGGATCCGGGGTATCTGTAGAAATGTAGACTATAGAAATATTTGTGTCGTGCGGGAATCAAATCCACGGCACGCAGTGCAGCACAGTTTTTTTAAAGTTACATAAAAAAAAAACTTCTTTGTATCATAGTTCCTGGTGTAACTTTTATTTTTGTTGTACAGTAAATAATACATCCATCTATCTAATAATGATTTCATATGCCATTGAGAAATAGGTTTGACGCGAATATATAACACGAAGGCTAAAATTGACAAGTTCTTCGTTAATAAATCATTATTATTAAACGTTTACAAACTAGAGAAACACCTACTGGAGCGTACCCTCTTAGTAGATATACTCTAAGAGGGTGTATCTAAAGGTGCACTGAGAGGGAAGTTTCCGAAACATGAGAACACAAAGCGGGCTCTAACGCCAAAGCCCCTACGCACAGGTTGGCCATAACAAAAACTCATTGCGAAAAAAACACTTATTATAAAATACGTAACTAATTATGGAAGATAAAAAATATACACATAACAGCTAAGCACCTACAGAATTTAATATTCATGAAAAAAACAAACTCATCTAATACACTGTCTTGCCAAAATTATGATATTTATTTGTTTGAAGTAACAGGAGAATTGGAATGATTACGGAGTATTATGAGATTATGAAGCTCGCCGCCCGTTTTTTGGAGCAGCTAAACTAATTTAAAATGAAAGAACATTTTACGCTTCAGAGGCGACCTTTATAAAATGAGTTGGAAAATGGCGAAATATACAATGATGAACACTTTCCTCACGATGGAGAGGAATCCTCTATTTTTATGAGCAATTAATTCCTTTGAGCTTTTTTTACTTGAACTACATAATAATACTGTACTATATAATATTATAATTAAGTTTATCTGCTTTATATAAGGGTTTGTACATGAAAAAATATACAAGCGGACAGACTTTGTCCGGTCCAAAAGCTAGCTTTTGTAAGAAAAAGATTTGAGAACCTGATTGCGGTTCAATAGTATTTCCTAACCGTCCAGAGACCCACACAAAATTTCATCTAAATAAGTCAAGCTATTTAGGAGTACTGGAGGAGTTAGGTGACAAACACACATACACATAATAAACATTTTCTACTTAAGGGCCAAGCGCCCGAAAAGTGCCATAAAACAGTGATTTTCTGAGGCCTACTCCTCCGTAACGGCTGGGGTCAATTAGTTTGAAAAAAATATATGTTTATTATAGATTCATAAAAAATAATATCAACATTTGATTTTTTCGTGCAATTAATACTTTTGTCAAAAAAAAATATTTAGCTATTTCGCAACTTTTCCCTACTTGTTCGAAACGGCTTGGATCTTTAGAAACATTTTTACACATGAAAATTGATGGTTAAATATTCTTCAAAGTGAACATAGAATATGTAAATCAATCAATATTTCGCAAAGAAAATCCATTTAAAGCGCTTTCCGGGCACTGCTGGCCGCAAATAAATGCACAGATTTGCGTACTACCGCCTAGGCGGGTGCGAGAGTTGAGTCCACATAATATCGGCTAGATGGTTCAAGGGACCATAAGCCTTAATATCTTAGGCATGCTCCACAAGCCAACCTAGGATGGTGGAGAGACAATATGACAGGTAACATAAAAGACATTTCCGCCTGACCACCGCGAAATTCATTTTTGCTTGCACTTGAAACGAAAATTTCAAAGAGTTTGTTTTGGCGCCGCGCCACAAGATTGAAGGGAATTTTTTTTATGTGGTCAAGCAGAAACGACTGCGATGGTACATAAAAAAGAAAATAATTTATTGATTGGATTGGAAAAAATTGCCTGCAGCGGTATTCCCATCCGTTTATAATTTAGGTGTCTTCAAAGCTAGAGTTAATGGACTTTTAATAAACTAGTGCGAATCAATGATTGCATTACTGCTTACCATCACGTGGGATCGTGGTCGAGCACTACTTTATATCATTTAAAAAATATATGTTGACAAGAAAGATAACAAAAGTAAAATTATAAATAGTCAGAATAAAAATATTTTTTTCGACAGAAGTTGAACCAAAATCAATAATAGTTTGTAAACTATTCAAACAGGTAATCAAATCCCTAAATAGTTTGTACAACGTTAAGATCTCTGGCGTTTTAATCTAAACTCTCCCAAATATAATGTAGGCAAGTAATGTCCACTTTACTTAAAACGTTTACATTAAGGACTTATCCACGTGAAGTGATCTTCATAAATTATTTACATTGTTTGTTTACATAGTACCTGAACCGTACTTAGTTTGTATTAAAGTGTTTTAAGCAAGTTCAGACACAATAACAATAATCATCACTGTAAACTTCACTCGGGCGGATTGTTGGGTAATATTATTTAAATCTAAACTTTCAACTGTATACTAACTAGGTAATAAATGTGGTGAAGCTTGGCTGGCACACTTTTACAGCCGGAATTTAAATTGCGAATAGCTTTTGCCCTCAGCTTTGCCTGCGTACATAAAATATAACCTATGTTACTCAAGAATCAAACAGCTTTCTATTGGTGAAACAATTTTAGCAATCGGACCAGTAGTTCCAGAGATTCTCTCCTACAAACAAAAAAATAAAAAAAACAAACTTTATCTGTTTATTTTATTATATATATATTATCATCATCTTCCTGCCCTTGTCCCGTTTTATTTGTGGTCGGCGCAACACGTTTTTTTTCTTCCATTTTGTCCTGTCACTCGTCACACTATCACTAACTCCCTTTTCTCTTTCATATCACTTCTCACACAATCCATCCATTTTTTTTTGCCTCGCTTTCCCCCTTCATCCATTCACATGATATAATAAAAGGTGTAAGGGACAGCCCTCCACAAATTTTAAGGGCTTGCACAGTAGACAAACCTGAACTACCTTCCACATTTTTTTTTTTTCAAGAAACGAAAACAAAAATCAGCCTCGCCCATACAAAATGATAAACTTGATTGAACAAGTAACATATTATTATTATTTAATATATATATATATATTTTTTTAATAGCCAATACTGTCCCACTGCTGGGCAAAGGCCTCCCCCAAGTCCTTCCAGACATTCTTCTCTCGCGCTGTCTCTAACCAGTTCTCGTGATACGTGTCTAGATCATCGCGCCACCTCTTTCTAGGATATATTTAATATATATATTACATATATATATTATATACACATGTAATATAATGTAAAATAAGTGAAACTACGAGAAGTGGTCGCCTAGTGGTAATAACCCCGACGTACAAGTTGTACGTTGCTGGATCAAACAGAGGCAAGCATTACTTTGTGTAATATATTTCATTGCTCTCAAAACGGTGAAGGAAAACATATTATGAGGAAACCTGCATCTCGTAGAACCCAACCTTTGAAGACTTGACGTCCACCAACTCTCAAAGGGCCCCCGTGGTAGAGCACTATCTATTCTCTCTCTTGGAGAAGAGGCCTTAGTCTTACGAGCGGGAGCATTATACTATGTTAGATATACCTAAGTAACATAGGGTCATGGGACTTTATTTATCGTTCAATTAACTGTTTGCAAACAATTTTTAAGTTAAATTAACAGACCCGCATCCCCTCATCAACCCCAAACGAATAGTTTTCTTTACACAAACATGGTTGGCGCAATACGACGCAACCCCCTGGATCAACTCAGGATAGAGAAATGGCGACAGTTTACTGGAACATCTTGTGAATCAAGGATCCTCAAGCTATATAGTAAAATCTACAAGTTCGTGATAAGTAGCTGTAATACTGTCTGGATCATAATGTTGGGCTGTGAAAAAGACCGATGAAAAAGATTGCATATGTAGTGGAGATGACAATATTGAAACGGATGTGCGGTGTGACGAAAATGGATAAAGTGAAAAATTTGTAAATTAGAGGAAGATCGAAAGTGACGCCAGTAACTCAAAAGTTGAAAGGAAATATATCTTGGTATGGTCATGTGAAGTGGGGTGATGAAACGCATATTAATAAAGAGTTATGAATTTATATGTGGATAGATAAAGAGCGAGAGAAAGGCAAATGAAAATATCGACGAATTGTGTGAGAAGTGATACGAAAGAAAAGATATTAAGTGACGGTCGATGATTGACAGGACAGGCAGGAATATATTGGCTAATAGATGATTGTTCGGTTTCTGGGTAACTCGTGCATGTGAATTAAGAAAGAAAGAAAGAAAACTATTTTATTTGGCATACACACTCGTAGATACACACAATGTAGTAACAACATGTAGACACTAATAAATTATTATAATTAAAAACTAGCAATGTGTGCCTCACGGCGGCGCCAAATAGGTCCAGTTCAGCAATAATGCCAGATTAAATGTTTGTGAACGCACCCAAGAGAATTAATTTATAGTATAGGACTTAGTCATTTCAGTCCTAAGCTGGACCATAGGCCTTTCCCAAGCGTTGTAACCATAACGTCTAGTCCTTTGCCACTCACATCCATTGGATTCTCGCAACCCTCACCAGGTTATCGGTCCATCTAAGGGAGGGCTTCAAACGCTACATCTTCCTTTACGCGAATGCCACTGCAAAACCTTTTGGCCCTATCCAACGTCGGCACTACAAGCTATGTGTCCTGCCCGTTACCACTATCTACGTGAGATAAAAGATTGTTCGGGCTGTGTTCGTAACCTAGGATCTCTTAAAAATGTCTTTATTAAGCAGAAGCTTTGATCGTATCATAAAAAAAAATATTAAAAAATTCCGAGCATAGCCCATTTTATTGCCTTCTAGGTTTTTTTAAGTATTCTGACGAGGCTAATAGGACCTTAGTAGGATATTTAAACAAATAAATTATTTTAATAATAATAACAAACCATGAAAGGTTTTTGGGTAAAGAAAACTATTCGTCAAAACTCAATCTAACTTCATTAAATTAACAATTCTAAACAAATAACGAGCAATAGAATAGTTAATTGGGTTTTCACTGTAGCAACAGACTGATTCAATTAGCAATACATTTAACTGTTGATTAATCTTTATAATCGTGGTGACAGCCCTAGTTTTGCTCAATCACAATCAGGTTATTTAGCGAAATCGGAATAATATTCATTAGGGTTGGTATTCCCGTCGGGAGGTTGCCCGAAGCACGTTCAACGGCGGCCATGATTAGCCGCTGTGCCAGTAACTAGCGCTAATGACGATCTATGATGATACAATTATCTTTAATAATCCATAGCTGCGTACGTGCATGCTTGATTACAGAGCTGAAGTTTTGCTGAACTGTTCTACTATAACTGTAGAATAGTTCGGACTGTTCTATAGTTTGCTACTGTTTCTGTTCAAGTTTTAATATTTATTTTTAGGTATTAAAGATCTCCAAGGTTACTGGATTGTTAAAAAGACAGAACAGATAAAAGAACTTAGTATTGCCTTATGGGGCAAGCGTGCCAAAAAGTAGGGCAATGCTCATAGTACAACTACCAATAGCAAACTTGCAATTTAAGTGTGCGTGGTCTGTTAGTTGCGTTATGTGCGTTCGTATTGGGTGTGAGATAAGCGGCGACACTCATCAACTCAGCCGATAGACGTCCACTGTTGGATATAGGCCTCCCCCAAGCGTCGCCACAATGCTCGATCCTGTGCGTCCCGCATCCTTCGGATTCCTGCAACCGCAGCGGCGACACTCGTTGTAGTACAAATCGGAAAGTATGTTCTTTCTTACCTCTTTCATCTTTTCTGTGGTTAGAAAGAATTACCGTGGCCGTTGCTAACGATAACTGAAGGAATACTGTGGGTTTTAGTCAGTAAAAGTCTGAAACCCCCTTTCGTTCCACCCAGAGCTGGAGAAGTAATTTGATGATTTCTAAGGTAAAAATAATAAAAAGCATTGCTTGAAGAAAATGCCCAGCAGGGTCGATACAGCCCAGTAGGACTGAGCCCGCTAGGGCCGCAATCATTTTCTGAAAGGAAATCCATGGCCTTAGAACGCAAAGGGCTACTGGTGTGGTTTTAGTTTGTAAAATTCTGACAATCCCTCTTGCTCCCCCCAGAGCAGGAGAAGTCATTTAATGATTTTTCACGTAAAAAAACAGTTACACTTTTTTTGGGAGAAACACTTTCCGTGATAATCAATACTTCACATGGCAGGGATTTATGGTGTTTTCTTAAGGCTCATCAATCATTTCTGTCGAATAACCCATCAATTTATTGTTGAATAAATATTTCCTTTCTAAATTACCACCATATCTGATTACCATAATGAAGACTCACGTGGTAGATACTAATCGAGACTTCCGCTTCCCCGACTTTAAACGAACAGGAAAACACGTCAGAAAATGTCCCAGAGACAAACACACCATTTCCTCATCTGTCAAAACGTTGTCACCTCCTAAAACGCTTAAAGAAAATGAAAAGGGTTTCAAATATCCATGTTTAATGTTCAAATCGTTTCTTGTGCTCCCGGCGTACCGGGCGAACTGTCGTAGTGGGCGAACTGTCGTGCCGAGCGAACTGGCGTACCGGCGTTATACGCATTAAACATAATATTCATTCGATTCCACACCTCAACTCGATGAGTGTAATGGCTCGGATAGCTACGCTGCGCCTACTGCCGTGATTACATTACTGACATTATCAAATGATTTTACGTATCCGTATTTTGACGTTAACGTTTTATTAAGTAACGGTTTTGTGAGTTAAATCGATTTGTTAAAATCAAAGAGCGTGTTATCTTTCAGCATATTTATATAGTCAATTTAAATTATGCGTAGTTTATTAGTATTTAAATCCACCACTAGTCTATTTAATTTAGGTTTTTGTATAAGCTGTGTTACTTTTTGGTGTACAATAAAGTTTATTCGCTTAGTAATTGGGTTGTGGAGGTCTGATAGGCAGTCGCTCCGTGTAAAACATGGTATTCAGCCGCATCCGATTAAAGTGGAAGACAACCCCGAAGCCAGTTGAGAAGATCCCAGCTTGTGGGAGGAGTGGTGAGCGCTTTGTTCCCTTTATGAGAGGAGCATTCTTCCTCACTCAAAGCTCCACCATTTATGGTGTACGACGTGGACCATGACAGCGACGACGACGACGATGCATATGATCAGAGGTGATCAAAGTAGAACTGAGTGAGGCGGTACGAAGGCTGAAAGCCAATAATACTGCCCCAGGGCCCAGTAGTTTACCTGGGAAAGCCTGTGTTCTGGCTCTTGGGCCTCGAATAAGAGGGCTTATTAGCGCATGCTTGGAGAGGGGACAGTTCCCACTTCATTGTAAGATGGGGAAACTGGTCGTCATTAAGAAGTCTGACTACAATTTACAAACAAGTTTATGAGCTTTTCATCAATTCTAACAATATTGTGTGAAAAAGTTACTGGTGTGTTTAATTTCAAGCAAATGATAAATTCATTTTAGGTATCCATCAGCTATTTGGAATTTAAGACTCCTCGAAAACCAGTATTGTTCGTTTATTAAATAACGTGAAACCTATTTTTGATTACGTAATATTTTCGCGTCCATTTTTTCGATAAAAATTATCAATGCCTCTCAAGAGACCAATGAACACAGCATCAAACAATCAATTGTCTGAGTTTTCAGCGTTCTGGGGACGCCAGCATGGACAATAAATACACAACACATTTTTAGAAGTAGTACTTTTCGAGAATCTGTGTAAATTGTATTATATTGATGTAAATTGAATTTTTGTACGTAATTATTGCAAAATATGAAGCCCTGAGGATTATAAGTATTTATATGTATTTATTTTTGTTGTTGGAAAATCAACCAATAACATCTCCGCGCCCTTGGGTGGAGCGGAAAATGTCAGACTTTTACTGACTAAAAACCCACTCCTGTTCCTTCGTTGCCTTTCGTACCGGGGCCGAATCTTAATTTTAGAAGCAGACCCTTGGCCCCATTAGGCTTCGACTCTGCTGGGCCCCTACGGTTTGTTAACAACTCCTTACGGCGTGCGTGGAAAAATACGTGCCGTCGACGTCTTGGGTTCAGTCCGAGCGGTTACCCATTGCTCGCCATCAGCAATACGGTGGCCAGAAATTGATTAACAACAGCACCGATGGCACTCATTAATTCCTCCAAAATGCACGTGTAAGTGCATCTACCTTCATGATCTTAAGTTTATCATTGCTAAAATATATTTAGGCTATTTTTTTTTTACTTATTTATACTTAAAATCATCTATTATAAAATCGCACCAATATATAGAAAAATTACTATACAAAGCATACATGTTTTATATATAGTTTGTCGAATAACTCTTTAGTTTCTTTAGGTTACTTTCCGTCGACCCTTTTTTCTTCGGTTATTTTTAGCCAAATAAAGAGCTAGTTAACCTCAATTCTACTATTTTTTGTCGATAGTCTCAGCCTTTTCTGTTTACCTGGTAACCCTAATGTATTTACAGATAGGTACTAAAGGAACGTATTTATTATTCGGGTTTCCTTATAAAAAATATTCGCATAATTTTCTGCGGTAACGATATAGCTAAGGGCTATTGATAATTATAATCACTCCCTTATTCAATTATTTAGGTACCTAAACTTCTTATTATAAAAGTGTAAGATTGTTGTTCAATTCAAATCTTAATTGAAACACACACAGAGTACACACACAAAGACAACCAGTCAGAGTCTTCAATAAGTAAGCTCGAACTATTAGGTGAATTTCTATCTGACAGGTGCTCATTTATTGTGTAGCACGTCTTATTTAGAAGCTAATAACTCAATTGCTTCAAAAATAAATTCAAATCGTTACAGTACCTATACTAAAGATTTTGATAGTTTATTGGATGTATAGCATAATAGCATTGCACAATCATCTTTATAATTTTCCTACTGTTGGGGCTCAGGCCTCCTCTCGAGGAGAAGGAATGAACCGTAATCCACCATGCGGGCCGTTGCATATGTTATTTTATGTATGTTTTACTTATTTATTAAAAATTCTTACAAATGGCCCCCATTAGTAAGATTTTTTTTAAATAACTAGCTGCTGCCTCCGGCTCCGCTCGCGTGATAGTAATCTTTAATGTATGTCTACTACTATACGAGCGAAGCCAGTGGGGTACAAACATTTTTCATCGATGATCGTCATTTCCCTGCGACATATACAAAAAAATCGCTCTGGCTGTTTCGGAGGATTTTAGTAATAAACATTGTGACACCGAATGTTTATGTAATTTCAATAAGTTAACGAAAATTATTTCGTAACACAACAGTTAGTACTAAAACTAGTAGAATAAGCAAGAGATTTTAAAGGTAAGCTTCCGAAGCCAACACATTGCTCTGAAAACGTCAACAAAAAATCTGACAAGGGATTAAGTAGCTGAAAATGTGACATATGTGCTTTTTTGCTCCAAGTTGGCTTTGCTCTATGTGCAACTACGACGTACCGGTCTACAACAGCTGATAATAAAAAATTAAAGCCAGGTTCTACTCTTCTTCTTCCTGCCCTTATCACATATTACTTGGGATCGGCGCAACACGTTTTCTTCTTCCATTCTGTCCTGTGACCCGTCAAACTATCTCCAACTCCCTTTTCTTTCATATCACTTCTCACACAATCCGTCCACCTTTTCTTCGGCCTTCCTCTCCCTCTCCATCCATCTACATGTATACTCAGAACTCTTTTAGTAATATGCGCTTCATCCCTCCTCTTCACATGACCATACCAAGATAAACGATTAGCTAGGTTAGTGTCAGGCAGGCGGCCGATTGTAAAATATTTGCCAAATCCCTAGCAACATGTTTGGAATTGAAAGCCAGGTTCTACTCATTATGACAGAAATCCACAAATATTACACCACACCATCACAAAACACCATGAAAAATTATTTTATCAAAATTAACTTTCAATATTTACAAATTCGCGAGATAGATTATAATCTAACGGTTTTTACAATTTTACAGTGACATATCCAACAGTGGATGTCTTTCGGCTGAAATGTCAGTTAAAATAAATTTAGGATAAAAAATTATCTATTTTGATAAAGGCTAGTTAAATCTTGTTTGTGTTTGTGTCAGTACAATAGCGGAGGGGAGCGGAGATCAGGCGGTGCTTGATGTGCTTGCGTCGCATCATACAGACGTAGGTAGGTATAACGAAATACAGAGTCGAAATGTGAAATGTGAATGTGTGAAATGAACAACGCAATCTTGAAGGTTTGTTTTTGGTAACTGAATTATGTTTTGTAAAAAGTCACAGAACGAAAGTTGTTTTTTGTGATGTTAGATAAACAGTTCTGCAAGGATATTATATCGTCGCAGGATACTAACGATATCAGGGATTTCGCGAAATCCCTAGGGATATCACGAAATCCCGGTAGATGTCGAATATTCTTGTTTATTACGTCTTCTTACTAAAAGTATCTAGTGATATGACAAAACACTAAACTAAATCTAATAAAATGTCAGAAAAGCGGATATTGCCAAAGAAAAATCGAGCCATGCATTTCTCTCGCTCGCTCTAGTACCCATATGGGCACTAGTGCACCGCTCGAGCCAGCGCGGCTCGTGTGCAGCTAACTACTACGTCAGTTACTTGTTGTCTACCGACTCCGAAATTAATGTTAATAACGGCACTATGTAATAACTTATACAGAAGCCATTATCACCTCTATTATTCTTCCGTTTACTGTTAGTACAGTTCGGTTCGCCATCGGGACTAGTTAATGATGATAGGTCCCCGCCTGAAGCATTCCCAAATACCTATTTTATTTTTATCACGCTTGTTAGGTCGTCTGCTGACATTTCTAAAGACCGGGAGACGTTGATGCTGGCAATTATTTTCGAATACGTAACGCTTACAAATATGTCCATTGAAAGAGGGTTTCTTGGAACGGTTACTTGAAGAGTTGCTTTTGGTAAAAGTAATGTAAGAACTTGCTGTCATTCTTGGCTCAGCTGTGAGACTCATTATTGTTGTTGTGTTTTTTTTTTATATTTAATTTAAGTTGTGTGCCAAATAAACATATTATGGTATCTTTCTTTTGATCAAAGCCGTGTATGAAATCTAGTAAATAAATAAACGATTGTGGTGACACATGAGGAGGTCTATGTCTAGCAGTAGATTTCTTTCAGCTAAAACGTTGATGATTTTATAAAAGCACTATCATCATCTGCTTAACCTTTCATCGGCTGCAGAACTCACCCCAGTAAGACAGTGAACTCCACCTTAAATCGAAATACTGAATTAGTTTCAAGTTACTCGTTTGTACATCGATTTTTGTCAAGTACGACACAGATACCTCATAAAGTCATAACAGCGCATAACATTTATATTAGCAGCAACATTTCGCCACGTTTCTCCTCAATTCCTAACGAACACTCCGCGGCATGAAATTTCAGTTTATCGATAACGGAAGCAGCCAGATTAACTTCGGCACGAATTCCTCATAAACGTTTTAGGGCACCGATAAGACGGTAAAGTCGGTCCGTCACACAGAGCAATACGCAAACGAAGTGATTACATGCGGGCGAACGATGTGAGGCATCAGTGCAAACATAACGTGTAGCGCGGTGACAGACGCTCATTGGAAATAAGGGTTTGTGTGTTTAGTCTTGTTTTGGCATTTCATTTGATTAACAGTCCGTACTATGCTTTCCCACTGCTCTCAAAACGGTGAAAGAAAACATCGTGAGTGTTCTAGAACCAAAAATTCGAAGACATGTGACATTCACCAACTCGCACTAGGCCATCGTGGTGGATGACGGCCTATTCCCTCTCCTAGAGAGGAGGCCTGAGTCCCAGCAGTGGGAACAATAAAAGGTTGATTATGCTACTATGCTATACTATGAGATGAATTTTCTTGGAACTATTAATTGTGTTATTTGTTCCATTACTATAGTCATTGAAGTTCAAAATAGGTTAGTGACGCTGGTAGTTTACTCGAGAAAATGCGAGTTTGACGCAGACTATATACATATACACAAATCAAACAAAATCAACTAATTTATTATATATGATATATTTTGTCAATTTCCCATTAGAAACTTTCAATCTGTGTTTGGTTAATAGCAGTAGTCTCGTCCTTACTATCTAGAACTTTTATCTGACGACGTGAGTGCGTATTATAGGTACATAGGCACTTGTACATGAATTGTCAAATCATTGTGTACTACATAGTACCTACATTGTGTTTTACATACAATAAAAATTCTGAATATACATCATGCCAACTTTTTGGTTAATACAAGCGGCTGTAGTCATAGTCTTAGTAGTTTATTGAATAGGGATTCTTACAAGTCATAATATAGAATGGTACATTATACTTAGTCAACAAACTAATAACGAATGTAATTGTATGTGTCGTTGTGTTTATGTGATTGCACACTCCATTCAGTATCTACTCTATGTCTCGTCACTACATTTGCACCGCTATTTGTTTTAATAAACACGTTGAAGCTAGGCTGTACTTCTAGTGTTAGAAATAGACAGTCTGTATTATTTTCTAGACTTATTAAGACGAATCTAGGTCACAACCCAACAGCTGCAATGTACTTAGCGAAGCTTTTTATAAGAGTATCTCCTGTTATTGTGTTGATTTTTAACAAAAGAATGTTTGGTGTATTCATGTTAAGCCTAATAGATCTATTATTTATTATTATTCGTACAAGAGATTGAGATTATGAATAGCAAACGAATTCAGATCCATTTCGATATTTTTAGTGTATAGAGTGGAATTTTTCTTACAGATATTTAAGATCGTAGAGTTTAAAAAATGTAGTATTTTCAAGGTTGGAAATCATCCAATGACTTGTCCCGCTCCGGGTAGGGTGGAAGGGCATGTCAGGTTTTTACTGGCTAAAACCATACCCGTGTCCTTCAGGGGTGTTCTAGAACTAGTTTCTTTTTCAGAAATTCCCCGTGGGTTTGAATATACATGTCATGCCAAATCATTTCCAGCGACCGAGATGGAATTCGCCCGAACCGCAGGCGAGGGTGTTATGGTACCGAGTGCTGCAGTTTCAAATTTCCATACGTATCAAACGACATTTTCAATACATTTATAAAGAAATAAAATAATTAAACTAAAATTATTTTTCTGTCATAATATTGATCACGCATTTTTGTACATTTTCCACTGAAAACTATTTTCCAAAATTGCTAAATATTTTAGTATTGATTTATTTAGCAACCGGCTATTGTAAGCATTTTGTACAAATATACATCCTCATAATATTTCACATATAACATCAGTAAGATGACGTCACACTTCAGTGCCAGTGGAGCGGAAAAATGCTCATTTGGCTTTTTCATGAAATATTTCTCGACTTAGTCGTAGGATTATCACTGTTACCTTATTAAGGCCCTGCTTAAATTATTGTTATTGACTGGTTCAATAACTAGTAATAACAGTCATATGTAATGTTGGAAATAATCCCAAGGAACAAAAAAAAATACAAACTTCACCTATTTAGAATGATAGTGTAGATTCATTTTAAATTAATATCTCCAAGCATTCTTGAGAAAAAGAGTCTTGACAGGCGAACACACGGACAACAAAAGTGATGAGAATGAATGAAAATGATAACATAGGTGTGTGAGGTGTTACCGGTAGGTAGATCCTCCATGTTTTGCCCAGAGGCGTACAAATATACACCGTTAAATTTTGATCGTTTTAATCCTGTGGCGGGTCGATCCGTTACATGAAACACTATCGATTTGTAAAGATCAAATTAAAAAATAAAGTACCTCTTTTTCAAAACTTGTATTTACTCTAACTCGTCTTTAAGAAAACGTCAGCTGAGCCAGTTCAATGACTTGTAGTTAATAGTCAGCGTTGCGTATAGGTCATTGAACTCGCTCAGCTGACTTTTTCTTAAAGAAATTAATTTTGATGAAATGCGAGTTTCGAGTGGTCCGAGACGCGACCAAGACATCGTGTCCGTGAGCGGTGTCTTTGTGTGCGTTGCTCGAGCGCGCTTTGTATGTAGATTGACTTCTGTACCTATCTATTTTGTGACCAGTCGTTGTGGCGACGCTAGGGGAAGGCATATGTCCAACAGTGGACGTCTTTCGGCTGATTTGATGATGATGATATAATATACTAAAGCTATGGTTGTTAAAATAGTCTCTTGTTCATTTATAAAATTCACATTAAGAAGAATAATCTCGTTAATAGTGGTGATATTACCAAAATGCTGAGTAATTTCTAAATATACTTTTCTAATAGAAAAAATCCAATATGTTTGTCTGGTCACTAACCTACTACCCAGCTTATTACTTAGCAATCAAATTATATACTGGAATATGGATGCTTTGGCTTATTACTTTTTATTGATGATACTAACTTTTAGGGAGGCAGTAATACTTTAATAAAATAAAATAAAATAAAAATAAAAATAAAAAAGCCTTTTATTTCTTGCACACAATAAATTCACACTTATAATAATATAAAAAAACTAATAACTAATTTTGCAAGAACCCCTCTCATTCGAAGGTGAAGGCCTCCTCCAGGGACAACCACTGCTGTCTGTCTTCTGCTACTCTCATCCAGTGAACACCTGCTACTTTTGTGATGTCATCTGTCCAGCGTGTATTTGGTCTACCCCTTTTTCTGTGGCCCGATGGTCCTAACCATGATGTTGCTATTTTAGTCCAGCGATTGTCGTTAAGTCTAGCCACATGCCCAGCCCATCGCCATTTCAGTTTCTGAGCATAACTGAGAGCGTCGATGACTTTTGTTTTTTGCCTGATTTTGGTATGGCGGATTTTTTGGATCTTTCTGATCTTCAGAAAGCTTCTTTCCATGCTTCTTTGTGTTGTTATGATCTTATTTTTTGTTTTCTTAGTAAATTTCCAAGTTTGACAGGCGTATGTTAGTGAGGGTAGTAGGCAGGTGTTCATGATTTTGCTTTTCAGTTTTATGGCCATTTCGCTTTTAAAAATTTCTTTTAGACTCCAGAATTTTTTCCACGTGATGTTTGCTCTTCTCTCTATTTCTCTTTCGTTGTTGTGTCGGTTGAATGAAAATTGTTTTCCTAGATAAATGTAGGTATCAACATAGGTTAAGGGCAGGTTTTCAAGGTGTATAGGTATTTTAGTATGGTTCGTCATAACACTCGTTTTTTTAATGTTGATTTCCAATCCTACTTTACGACTTTCTTCGTGTAAAGAATTTATCATCAATTGTAGTTGACTAGTATTTTCAGATAGCAGAACTATGTCATCAGCAAATCTAAGATGGCTCAGGTAATTTCCGTTTATATTTATGCCGGCTTTCTCCCAGTTGAGGTTACGGATGATGGACTCTAGTACCGCTATAAATATTGTTGGGGAAATTGGGTCTCCCTGTCTAACACCTCTCTTTATTTGTATTGCTGGCCCTATGGTCTCCAACTTGACTCTGCTAGTATTATTGTCATATATGTTTTTTAACACTTGTATATAATCCAATTTAACTTTTTGGGAGAGTAGAGCTTCCCAGATCGAGGTGTGGAGTAGAGTATCAAAGGCTTTTTGATAGTCAATAAAAACAACATAGAGTGGTCTATTGAACTCTTGGAATTTTTCTATAATCATCTCCAGCGTGTGTATATGATCAACTGTAGAGTAACCTCGCCTGAAGCCTGCCTGTTCGACCGGTTGAAATTTTTCTGTTGTTTCTTTGATTTTTTTCTCTATTATGGAGGAAAAAAGTTTATATAATGAAGGCAGTAGGCTAATAGGCCTGTAGTTACTAATGTCGTTTGGATCTCCCTTCTTGTAGAGCAAGATTATTTCCGACTCTGACCATTGACGTGGAGTGTTTTTGCTACTCAGTATCATGTTGAACAGTCTGGTTAGAGGTTTGACTAGATACATGTAACCTGATTTTATAGCTTCGTTAGTGATTTTGTCAGACCCTGGGCTTTTATCTGTTTTTAGTGCTTTAATACCATTTAGCACTTCGTCTTCGTCAATGGTTTCTTTCTCCATTTCTGCAACGTTACTCGGTAATTTATATGCTGGTTGGTTTGGCGAGTCATATAGGTTTCTGTAGAAATCTGTAGCTATTTTTAGTATTTCAGTTCTATTTTGTGTGGTATTATTTTTGTTTTTCAGCTCTTCAATCCATGATTTATGTGTTCTTAGTTCTTTGTACGCTTTTTTAACGCTTCCCGTGGTATAAAGATGTTTTTCAATGGTTTGTATGCGGTGTACTTTGTAATCTTGTTTGATATACTTACTTATGAGCTTATATAGTGCTGTCAGTTCGTTTTTCATTGCTCTAGATTTCTGTTTTGTTTTATGTATGTCTTGTCTTCTGTTAATCAGTGCCTTTGTACGTGCTGACAGTATTTGGTTTTTTTTTATGCTTGTGTTAGGTGTCGGTTCGCATGCTTTCTTCAAACTGGTATTGATTGCGTTTGTTATTTTATCGTAATAGTCCTGAACGGAGTCCGAGTCGTCCCAGTGTTCGAGTAGATTTGTAGAGCAACTATTCAATGATTTAATGTAATTTTGCACTTCATCTTCCTTCTTTAACTGTGATTTAGGACATTGACCGAATTTGCTACGAATTTTTGGCTTTGAAAATGTTTTGAGTGATATCCTAACCGGCCTGTGGTCCGATGGATAGGTCACGTTTAAGACCTGTATATTGTCTACGTTTTTTGGTAAGTTTGTCAGAATGAAGTCTATTTCATTTTTGGTATAACCATTAGGTGCTTTCCAAGTCCATCTCTGTTTGTTGTTCTTCTTAAAATAAGTATTCATAATGGTTAAATTGTTAGCACGCGCAAAATCAATAAGTCTGCTTCCTCTACAGTTTCTTTTTCCGTATCCATATTTTCCCATGCAGGTTTCGTTTAGTTTGGGTTGCCCAATTTTGGCGTTAAAGTCACCCATGACTATTATGTTATTTCCTGAAAGCTGTATGGCGTTGTCAACAGTATTGTAGAAAAAGTCAAGATCTTCATCTTTCGCATCTTCTGTTGGGGCGTAAGCTTGTATGATATTTAAGTCTAGATTGTTGATATGTAATTTTAGCAGTGCTACTCTTTCTGACAGTCCCTTAAAACATGTTATGAATTTTTTTAGATGTTTTTTGATGATAAAACCTACTCCATGTAATCCTGGCGTACTTCCGATGTGGTAGAGAATAAACTCTTCATGTTCTTCTATTTTGGTGCCAAGTCTTCTTACTTCTGAGAGGCCAATAATATCATATTTTACATTTCTTAAAGATTCTGTTAGTTCCAGTAGACGTGAATAAGTTGATAGGGTTTTTACATTGTAAGTTCCTATATATAAGACGTCGTGATGATTGTTTTTTGTAGTGTTTGTCGTTTCTTTTATTTCCCCGGGAGGGTTTTGGTCATAATCTTCCACGGGGACCATCCGGCTTGGAAGATGTGGTGTGATGTACGTTTCAATTTGTAAAGTATTTTCCGTGTTATTCGTGAGAGAGGGTAGTAATTGTTATTGTTTATTGTTTTTATTAGTTAGGGCGTTTGGTAAGCTATTTTGATTGTTAGTAGTTTGAGTTTTAGATGTTAGGAAACCAAGAATGCCAGGTTTGACCACTCCTTCTGTTAAACTTGAAGATCTTTGCATTCTTGTTTGAGTTTTGTTCTTTTTATGAACTTGTGCTTTTGTTTCTTCTTGCGTAATATCAATGCTATTTGGTGATATCGGAAAAGCCCTTTTTTTCTTGTTTGGATTGTCTGTATTTTTATTGTGTATTATTAATTTGTCATACTTTATGGTGGCGAAGTTTCCTTTTTCCCTTTCAGTGTTTACTTGTTCTTGCAGTTGTCTTCTTTTTTCCAGAACGTGCTGTGGAAATTCTTCTTTTATGTAATAAGTGGTATCTTTTAATACTCTCCTTTTCTTGAAGATCTCTATTTTCGTGCCCAGTGTAGTGAATGTTACGCTAATCGGTCTGGGTTTTTCTCCTTTCTTTCCTATTCTTCTAGTTTCCTGTATGTCCCCAAGTTCTAGCCCTACAGAGAAATATTTATTTATGAAGCTTTGTATGTTTTTTTCTAAATCTGTATACGATTTTTCGGATTCTTCTAAGCCAAAAATTACTATGTTTCTCTGTTTCAACTGTTTTTCTAAAATGTATAATCTTTTTTCTTGAGTTTCCAGCTTCTCTTTGAGGTTTTCGTATTTCTCATCTATTGATTTGAACTTTTCGTCTAATGTGGATTTTATGTTTTGAGTAACTTGTTCCGTAACTTTCTCAGCTGACTGTACAATTGTTGCTTTTTGTTCATTCAACTCGTTTTGAATGATTTTTAGCATATTCATAACTTCCTCCATGTTTATCGTCTATTTGTATTTTATGAATATTTTTATTGTTTTTGTTTTGATACTTGTGCTGCCCTCTATTGGTTTAACTTGGTACTAGAGAGTAGCTACTTGTGCTGCCCTCTGTTAGGTCCACTCGGTACTAGATAGTGTGTACTTGTGTTGCCCTCTGTTGATTCAGCTTGGTACTAGAGAGTGAATACAGCTGTTTGATGTTTGACTGACCTTGTACTTATAACTATTTTCCCTAGATGGCGCGGATTTATTGATCAAAAATGCAAATCATGCATGAATTTTTATATTTTTTGGTAATTTATACATTTGAATGATGTCGATTGTCGTTTTGCACTTCGTACAGTTTTTGTAAACCACTGATAACACTTAAATGCGGGAAATGTTGGTAATAGTTCAGATTTGAGGTAGTTTTCACTTCATTGTTTTGCACTTTAATTATTTCTTTAATCACTGTTAATGTCTTTTGTCTACAATATATTTCAATATTCACTTGCTTATGGTTCTGCTATACTGGTTTTTAGTATTAAATATCACTTGTTTAAATTTTAATAATGCTCCAAATACGGAGCCGATGTTTATCGTGGCACAGTAACGCCCTCTCCCTTATATCTCTCCCCCCAATACTTTAATAGGTACAATAAAAAAAATCACTTCGTTTTCTCGTATCATTATTAAAATTTGTATTTAAATCAAAACGGTAATCTTTGTTCTTCTGCGGTTACGATCATTTCTGATGCGATCACGCAAGGAAATCCATGCCTAGCCCTTTCCATTGCCCTTTCGATGACTTTAAGCCTGATGAGGCCCAAGGTTTACCAACACAGCCTAAAGAACTAAAGTTTTTAGACTTATTCTTATATTTGTGTTTTAGGAAAATTAAGGGATGGGAGGCGCTGAGTGTCGAAATAGAAGGTTTAGGGACATAAACGGCCATACCTTTTTTCCGTTACTTTAGAAGTCAAGGGACCGCAGACCTAAGTAAGTGTATGGTTCTAATTTCAATTCGACACCTCCACGCGTTCCCAAGATAAATGGTCTTGAGACAGACATACGGAGGGACGAACAACAAAGTGATCCTATAAGGGTTCCGTTTTTTCCTTTTGAGATACGGAACCCTAAATAAAGCTCGATTTACGCTAAAGTGACGTTATCACAAAGCTTCAATTCTACGAAGCATCGGACATGAATATGAATTGCATCGGAGCGGGAAAGCATCATGCGAATTCTCTCTTTGTTTCCTTGATGAATGTTTTATCGAAGCGATGACAAAGAGAAGAGGCGATACTGAGAAGCTTTCAAAACGGACGGTAAAAGACGAAGAAATACCGACAATGGTTTATTTTTTCCAAATGTTCAGATTGAGAGCCTCTTTCGTTAGTACCTTTTTAGATAGCCTAGATCGGCTACAATTATTAAACAAAAAAAATGGCCATACAAACTTATCTATATAGTAGTATTATCTAATAGTTCAGTCTCGAAAATTGTGAAGTGACTGTTTTTATTAAAAATTCTTTCATCAATAAAATACTAGTTTAACAATGAGTGACATAGTGGGGTCTGTAGTCGTTTGGGCCCACTCGATGTTGGTCCCGCGGGCCCAAACGACCACACAATTTATTTTATGTATTTATGGTAGTCGATTGCGTGATGTTGATCCCGCGGACCCAAACTGAGCGGGCCCAAATGACTACAGATCCCATAGCGGCGCGGGCGAAGGCAATCGCATGTATATCACGAGTAATACGTATTATATTAAATTAAATTGACATTATATTGATTAATTAATTTTTATTGATATTATATTAATTTAATTTGACTGGCATGTTGGTCTAGTAGTTAGTGGCCCTGACTGCTATACCGCAGATCGTGGGTTCGATTCCCACCCAGGACAAATGTTTATGTGATGAGCATGATCATTTGTGCTGTGTCTGGGTGTAATTTATCTATAATATGTATGTATTTAGAAATATTTAATTATGTTTATCAGCTGTCTAGTACCCATAACACAAGCCCTGCTTAGCTTGGGACTAGACGGCGTTGTGTGATAGTTATGGAATATTATTAATTGTTTAGTCCGATTGCAAAGTCAATCTAGGTCATCAAGGTCCCTTTATGTACGGACTGCATAAATTAACCGACTTGATAGCCATGCCCCCTAGTACTGCAAAAATTCCAGTACCTACTTTTTTACCGACTGCAAAAAGGAGGTGGTTGTATGTATGTATGTATGTTTCTTTTTTTATATATATGTTCTCCGAAATCTCAAAGTTATTTTGAAAAAACTTGTTTTTTGTCTAACCGTGTTTGGGATTATTAGAATTGTTATGAGATGCACTCTGGCTTTAAGGTATTTAATTCTGATTGAGGGGTACTTTTTAGTGGTGGTACCATAACTAAAAAGTGAATAAAAAAATATTGGACACGTATTTTTTCTTTTTTCGATTGAACAAAAAATAACAAAGTTAAAGCCCATTAAAGTTACGTGTAACGTCACGCCGTGCTATATTTTTTCGCACGGGGTGACGTCACACGTAATTTTGCTCCCTATATCTTTGTCATTTTTGGTTTAATTTATAAATAAAAAAAATACGTATCCCCTATTTTTTAATAATCTAAAAGACGGACTAATTACTAGCCTATACTTTGCCTCTTAGTTATTTAACACCGACTGTCGAACTTAAAGGCATTTTGCACTTTTTTCTTTTCTTCTTCACAAATAGAGGTATATTGCAGACATACCTTTAGATAATTCAGCTTTATTCTCCCTCGTTGAGTCGTCACGAAACAGTCAGTGATTCGTATTTCAGAAAATAATGGGCTTGCGATATCGAACCCCGACAATATTGTTTTATACCTCATAATTGAATTATTTGATCACCCTGATACTGTGACTTTCAAATTGCTTTTTTAAAATCATGTTTGCGTTTTTCTTTTATAATTTAGAGCGGTTGAAATTAATGAATATTTTATCATGTTTTTCCTGGTGATTTGTTTTTAAACTCGGCGAAAATATTGATTTTATTTTTCATGAGAGGTTTTTTTTAACACGATGATTTTGTTTCTAGTTAATTATGATGAATAATAAACATATTTAGTTCTAAAAAAAATATTTTTTTAAAATAAATTTTACACAGTAGACAAATTTTCTTCTGTTTTACTCCGTCTGTCGAGTGTAAAAAAATCCTTCAGACACTGTAAAATAGTGCGATTCGAAGAAACCTTTTTTTAAACTGAGTAATCATCAAACAGCTTCTCCCGCTGTGGGTGGAGCGAGAGGGCGTGTTAGACTTCAGTTCAGTTCAGTTTGAGTATGATTTCTGCACTTGGTCCGTGCGTGAGCCATGGTGGCCAAAACCTTTGGTGAGCTTATTCCAACCAGCTCACCTCTCCGAGGCCATGTGTTTCTACGGTCGCCGGTCTCGGAACGCGCCGCCATTGAGTTCCCAACTAACGGTAGGAGGAGTTCACATCGGTGTCGGGTCGACGATGAAGTACCTGGGACTCGTCCTCGACAGCCGGTGGAATTTCGTGGAGCATTTCCGACGTCTGGCTCCCAAACTCAACCGGACTGGGGCTGCGCTCAAGCGGCTCCTGTCCAACCTTGGGGGTCCAGACGCCTCCTGCCGGAGGCTCTACGCGGGGATCGTTCGGTCCATGGCCCTCTACGGGGCGCCGGTGTGGGCGCCGACGCTGAAAAAGCAACCGGCGGCCATACTGAACGCCTGCCAGAGGGTCATGGCAATTCGGATGGTGCGGGGATACCGCACGATTTCCCGCGAAGCGGCGAGCCTTCTGGCTGGCCTACCACCGTGGGATCTGGAGGCAACAGTCCTTGCACACATGCACGACATGCGCGTGGAGATGCAACGCCGGGGTGAAAGTCCTCTGCCGCGACAGGTCGCGGCATGGCGGACAGAGCTCCGGCGGGATCTCATGGTGGAATGGCGTCAGCGACTATCGCAACCCCGTCATGGGCACGCCACAATTATGGCGATAAGTCCCTCTTTGAGGCGTGGCTGGAAAGACCTCACGGCGTCCTTACCTTCCGCATGACACAGGTCCTCACCGGAAATGGCAAGTTCGGGAGGTTCCTGTTCCGAATTAAAGCGGAAGTGACGCCCGGGTGTCGCCACTGTGCGGAACGCCCGGAGGACACGGTGGAGCACACAATCGCGGTGTGCCCTGCTTGGGCAGAGTATCGCCGTGCCCTCGTGGGGGTGATCGGCGGCGGAGACCTCTCGCGCCGGGCCCTGGTCGAGGCCATGGTCCGGAGCGAGGAAGAGTGGCAGGCGGTCGCCGACTTCTGCGAAGCAGTAATGCTCGCTAAGGAGGTGGCCGACCGCATCAGACAACGGCGCTCTCGCCGCCGCCGCCGGGATTCCGATCCCGATTTTCAGCCACCGTAGGCGCGGGCTTGCGGACAGTGAGCAATGGGTAGCTCGCTGTCCGGCCGTCCGGTAACCGTCCGGACCAAGCCCAAGTCGTCGACGGCGCGCACTGTTCCCGCGCGCCTCAAGGAGTTGTCAGCAAAAGCAGGGGCCCAGCCGGGTCGAAGCCTACAGGGGCCAGGGTTATCCGAAAGGGCGCTCGAGCCCCGGTACGAAGGCTAGAAGGAACGGGATGGGTTTTTTAGTCAGTAAGAGTCTGACACTATCTCCCGCTCCGCCCAAGGGCGGGGGATGTCAATGCATGATTTTTCCCATCGAAAAAAAAAAAAAAAACCAGCTCACCTCTCTTTAAGGACTTATTAGGTAATAGGAATCTCTCGTCGATCGCCTCAAGTCGGCAACGCCTCCGATTTGTTTGAACTGGCCACGTAACTTAGCGTTGAGATAATGTCATACCCATACAATTGAAGTTTTCTAATAGCGTTAACGACTTTAGATTATCAACTTGGCTTACAGATACTACTTCGTGAACTCAGTCTTACACTAATATTATAAAGAGGTAAAGTTGGTTTTTTAGAAGGTAATCTCTGGAAGTACCAGTCCGATTGCAATTTTTTTCTCACCGATAGAAAGCTGCTTTATTCCCAAGTGGCATAGGCTGTATTATGTACGCAGGCGAAGCCGCGGGCAAAAGCTAGTACAATCTATTTGAAGGTCGCAAGAAACATAATGCAAACAACGTCCTAAGCCCTGAATTATTAGATTATATTTCACCACTTGCACCTTGAAACAAGCTGACGTAATAAGGTTAATCTCCAAAAAGTCCGAATTAAACTAAGTAAAAAGGTTTCAAGATATTTAATCCAGTTATTAGTCATTCTGTTGTTTAGCAAGGTAATTTTGCTGGCGGCTTTACCCCGACTCGCCACACTGTTCCCCAACTAAGGGTTAGCGGGGTTTTAACGCCAGGAGCGGAATTTAAATATTGGTTACAATTTGAATAAATATTGTAGCCGCAGCTAATTTATAGTGAGGAGGACACATTTGTTTGTTGTTTTGTTTGTCATTTTGTTTTATATATAGGTAAGGGGAAGTTTTATTTGGGGTCTTCTGAATCCCTTTTTGAATAAATTACTGCTTGAACATTGTATTTGTAAAAAAAACACCTACTATTAAAACTGAAAAAAATATACTGAAAACCACCCTATACGCCATTTGTTCAGGTAGTTAACTAAATGTAAAAAAAATATCTAAAACTGTTTACAATTAGGTATTTACCTTAACCGATGTTAGGTAATTAACTAAATTTAAATAATCTTTGCCTTTTGTACGATTTATCTATTATGTATGAATAAAATTGGAGTGTATGTTTGTAATATTGAAATAACTGCTTTTTACTACATGCATATGAATACATATCCGGTACATACACCAAAATAACATTTTTCACAATTTTTGTCTGTTAGTCCGGGCTAATCTCTGAAATAGCTGAACCGATTTTGACGGGAATTTTTTGGCAGGTAGCTGATATAATAAGGAGTAACATAGGCTACTTTTATTTTAGAAAAACATAATTCGAAATCCTGTAGTCCACGCGAACGAAGTCGCGGGCTCAGCTAGTTTTAAATAAAAAGACATAATTATCAAGATGGTTTACCTTTCGTTACCATGGAGTTTCTTGCACGTTCTTCTCCATAGAGACCTACTCTTTGGAACGTGCAATTTAGCTTCACTTGTTTGGCTGACCAACATTTTGACAATTCAAAAGTGCCTGTAACTGGTCATTTGAAATAAACGTTTCTGATTTCTAGCTTGTATCATAAGAGATAGGGTTCACCTTTCAACCATATGGGTACAATATTTAAATATGATATTTTGTAAGAAGTAAAACAGTGTCGGTGTCACATATTCAAAATTTATACTGTGGTGGAAGTAAAGTTAGTGTGTTGAGTATATAAGTAAGAGTTTTGTTTGCCACACGGGTTGGTTCATGTTAGGATAGTTATCCTATGTGCTATTTTCGAAGGTTACTTTTTTCCGGTATGTTCTTTTCAGATAATTTTCTACTATCACACGGGCGAAGTTACTGGCAGCAGCTAGTCGATAATAAAAACTGGCCAAGTGCGAGTTGGACTCCCGCAAGAAGGGTTCCGTACTGCATTTAGGAAACTACAGCAAAAAAATTGCGTTTGTTGCATGGGCCTCATTAAATGTTTATTTTATTTTTAGTATATAATATATTTTTTAGGGTTCCGTAGTCAACTAGGAACCCTTATAGTTTCGCCATGTCTGTCTGTCTGACTGTCCGTCCTCGCTTAATCTCTGTGACCGTTAGCACTAGAAAGCTGAAATTTGGTACCAATATGTATATCAATCACGCCAACAAAGTAGTAAAATAAAAATTGGAAAAAAATGTTTTATTAGGGTAGCCCCCCTATATGTAAATTGGGAAGTATTTTTTTTTTTAATTTCAACCCTAACGTGTGATATATTGTTGAATAGGTATTTAAAAATGAATACGGGTTTACTAAAATCATTTTTTGATAATGTCAATAATTTCGGAAATAATCGCTCCAAAAGTAAAAAACAATGTGTGTGTGTCCCCCCCCCTCTAACTTTTGAACCATACGTTTAGAAAATATGAAAAAAACTCACAAAAGTAGAACTTTATAAGGACTTTCTAGGAAAATTATTTTGAACTTGATGGAAAGAACAGTTTTTGAACAAAAAAGACAAAAGGGTTCTACAAAATAATTTCTGGACTAAGTTTGTAGTATAATCGTCTATGCAAGCATTTTTTTAAACTCATAAGGGGTACACTTATTGTGACGGACGGGAAACTACGGAACCCTACACTGAGCGTGGCCCGACACGCTCTTGGCCGGTTTTTTTTTTTTTAATTAGTATTAACTAGTGCATGACTGTGATCCCACCTGATGGTAAGCAGTGATGCAATCGTTGATGGTGAGGCGCACTAGTTTATTAAGAGCCTATTCACTTTTGCCTTAAAGACACCTAAATTACCGGGAAGACCGCAGCAGGCAAATTGTTCCAGTCGTTCGATTTACGCGGTGTTGTTGTTGGAGCGGCAACAGTAATACATTATTTGTGAAAATTTTAACTGTCTCGCTATCGCGGTTCTTGAGATACAGTCTGGTGTCAGACAGACAGATAGACAGCGCAGTCTTAATAATAGGGTCACGTTTTTACCCTTTGGGTACAAAACCCTAAAAAAACCTGGCCGCAAAAACCATATCCGATTTAAACTTTAAGTACCTAAAATCCTGTTTGTTCTAGGTTTTACGAACTCTAACACATCTAGTTCCCAGTTTTGCAGCTTCAATAAAAAAGTTATGAGTATTTAAACACGCGTCGAACTAAAGGTCAGTGTTCACTAGCTAATCGAAGCTTTCCGCAGGTCGTGGGTTACCGGGTTGGAAACGAGATAAACTTTCAGCCAGCGTTTGCGGGTTAATTTACGAGGGAGCGCCCAACACGGCCGCAATGCGATTTTAAAACACATTGTGCGATTTTAAAAGTAACTCTTTGTAAGTCGAAGTTGGTTTTATTTTGTAAGTTATCTAGTCCCAAAGCTAGTCTAAGGAGATGTCTTTTATTTGTGCACATTTGACGTCTTTTGTAATTAGTTAATTTTGCATTTTTTTTTTTTTATAATTTTGCATCATATGTGCGCTTGTTGAAATCATTGACTATCTAAATCCCTCATAAATCATACAACTTAACATACGCATAGACCTACATGCACGTAAATCACATTACAGTTCGGTTTATTTAATTTACTTTTCACTTTTAGTTATAATTTAAAAAAAAAACACGTAAAAATTGTTAACTTTCTTCAAGTTTTCTCCATCTACAATCATGATACTTAGAACATTTTTGATTGCTGCTTACCATGTAGAGAAAAGACCCTAAAGTACTACAGCCGGATCGAAGCCTACTGGGGCCTTGGGCGGAGTATCGCCGTGCCCATCGAAAAAAAAAAAGGCTACTGGGGCCAGGGTTATCCGAAAGGGAACTCGAGCCCCGGTATGAAGCCTCGAAGGAACCGGGTGGGTTTTTTAGTCAGTTAGAGTCTGACACTATCTCCCGCTCCGCCCAAGAGTGGGGGTTGTCATTGGATGATTTTCCCTACCAAAAAAAAATCCTAAAGTACCAAAATATGTCCCACTAGTACCCCACCTATTAAAATTATTATATCACAAATAATACATATAGTTTCAGTTAATGTTATTTTTATTTGTGAAAAATAATAAACATTATTGCAGTTGTTATTTTAAATATATCGTTAGTGAACTCTGAAATTGAACAAAACTCAATACAAGAAACACTTGATCTTGCATTAAAGTTGGTTAACTGTTAAACTCAACTGCGGTGGTAAAAAGCTGAAGAGAGACCATCTTCTATAAGTAGGAGGAGCAGCACTGGCCACTCTACCACAGCGCCATGTATTTCAAGAAACTAATTTGCTTATGGTCTAACAATCTAATGTAAATAAAGAAAGATATAAAAGATATGCGCTTGTATGACCCAACCCTAATCAAACTTATATCTTTTCTTTTGCAATTAATTTTATTATATAAGCTGTTAGATTCGTATCGATTAAATGTCGTAATAATGTCATATTAATAATGCATGGAGGGAAAGTAATTTATTATTGCAACTTATTTTTCCGTACAAAATGTTTTTATTATTTATCGCCACATGCCAGCTCTTAACAATGCTCAATCAATTAAAAACGATTGCTTTGAAAGCCGACTCCGTCTCAAATAATATTGTTTCTTTTTAACAATGTCCTTTTTGTTCAAAAGCCAGTCAATCCCTACTTAATAAGTCCGAAAATGAACCTCTGGGGGCCTTTTTACTCAGTAACCAGCGTGAAATTACGCCACAACCCAAGAATTGTAGTATTTACAATAAAACCAATGTTGGTGGGAACAAAAAAACTCATTCAAGACTGGAAATGTCGTTATTAAGCCGGCTGTGCTCACTTCGGTGGCGTTTTCCAACAAAAAGATGTTTGCGAGTTGGAAATACTCGCCTCTGTCTTCTCTTGAACTTGTTAGAAATCTTTTTTTCTTGCGTGGGCAGAAAGTTTACCGCACTAAGATAAACAGGTAGGTAGGGATATCGTGTCGGGTTCTCTTTTGAATTTTCGACAGAAATTGTAGAATGTTTTCCAGAAAAAGAATAAAATGTCACTATTCGTCTTCCTTTTCCAAAAATTTAAAACAAAATCTTTCTATTTAAGTTGAGCAAAGTAGAGGTTGTCTACTTTCAACACATGTTTGCGCCTCTCAGCACTTCAACAACCCTCATACGCGTTAAGAAGTAAGTATACACCACACGTACCTGTTCTACATTAATAATGTATCAACAATCCTAAATATTCACTTAGTGGTGCCTTATGTGCGCACCTGTTTAATCCAAACCTCCCCAAATTTATTTCAAGCCGCGCCCTACATAATTACGTTTAATCTTGCGCTTTCATTACCTTGTCTACAATTCAGCCACTTATCTCTGTACTTCATTGGTCATTAAGGGTCACCTAACAGTCACCTCATAATTTACTTAATTTTATCGCTAATAACTACATTATCTATCCTAGTAATCGTTTCTACAGAAAATGAATCCTCGAAATACTTTTAGTTTGATTAATACCTAAAGTACTTGCCGATTAAGAAGCGTAATCTAAAGAAATTGCTATAGATATCAATAAAACTTAATAGAAAATAAGTCTAGAATGTCTCGCATATTAGAAAATATACTATGATAGGAGCAGATAATCCAGGCCCTTAGTTGTAAAAAATGCCAGTCAGTTGAGCGGGCACTGCGTCTTAGGCCATTCAATTTGTCGCAGCCAAGAGAGACCCTTCTCAATACGTAATTGACACGAGCTTATCCCCAAACTTAGAACCACAATTTGTTCACATTTCTGTAAATAGTGATTCGCTATTCTCACTTGCAAAGTCTCATATATTTACTGAAAAAGTATTGGTAAACAAAGTGCTATTTAAGAAAATAGTGATTCATTTACCTTCAGGAAATGATACAACCCACGCGCAAGTTGAAAGCTTTGATATTATCAAAATTTTCGTGAAATTATCTTGTCTGTAATTTAGGGAGATACGTACAAAATTACTTGTGTAAAAAGGTTCTACTGAGAATTCGTAACATTAATAATATCCGCTTAATTATAGGAAGTTGGGATTACGTAAATAAGCTTCTGAGATAAAACGATTAGTGAATGATGGTAATGAGTTTGTTTGAAACTTCAATAAATGATTCTTTTTTTTTTACTGATATAAACTAGTGCTTGACTGTGATCCATCCTGATGGTAAGTAGTGATTCTAAATAATAATAAAAAAAATATTCTACAACTATCACACAACGCCGTTCAGTCCCAGGCCAAGTAAAGCTTGTGTCTAATACTCATAGAGTACTAGACAACTGAAAGACATATTTATATATTTCTAAATACATACTTATTACAGATAAATTACACCCAGACACAGAATAAATGATCGTGCTCGCGACCTTTGGCATAGCAGTCAGGGCCACTAATAGACCAGTAGGCCAGTCGAAACATTTTTATGCAAGAAGATGTACAGTAGCAAAGTGAAACAAAATGTTCTAACTCAGCTAATCACAAAGAGAAAATTCTAAGATAATAATTCACACCCTTGAAAGCTTTGAAAGTTGCTCAGCGTTCAGTGTAACTTTGTTTTAAAATGCCATTACTCATTCTTTTGTTAGCGATTGTGACGGCAAATTTTTCACGATGAGACAAATTTTGAGAATAAATTAACCAGTGTTATAATCTTGTGCAATAAAAAGCAAAACGAAGTTTTTTCGAGTTGGTTTCCAAGATACCTGTAGCTGCCAGTATGGGGTGTTTTAATTAAATTCATAATTAATATGGTAAGTTTCTGAAAGGATGCACTGTTTGAGAAAGCAGCCTAACTTCGTTACCGTTGTGTGGAGTGGTTCAACTCGGGTGTGACCTACGCCTTTCCCAGGCTAACTTCTATGAACAACGAGGTCATTCATTCAGAAAGTAGATGTAATATTTAATTAAATAACTAGCTGACACAGCAAACTTTGTTCTGCCGTATAATCATCAAAGAAAATAAAATGGGGATGGGGGTAGGAATGTAAAAAATAACCTACAACCTATTTTCAGACCAACCAATTTACACCAAAAAATTCATATTTATAAATCAGTCCAGCCATTTTGGAGAAGTTTGATAACACTGTGACATGAGATTTTATATATTAGAATTTCGGCTTTTTTTAAGGTGGTGTTTATTCATCCAATGACTTCTCCCGCTCTAGAGTGGAGCAGGCCCTCTCGCTCCGCCCTAGAGTGGAAGAAGTCAGACTATGTTCCTTGTGGGCACGCCACAATAGGCTAGTGGCCGTAAAAAATGTAATTAGTCCGTCTTTAAGATTGTTCAAAAATAAGGGACACGTTTTTTTTATTTGTAAATTAAACCAAAAATAACAAAAATATAGCCCATTAAAGTTACGTGTAACGTCACGTCATAATCAAGTCTCTTTGATTCACTAACGTATACCCAATAAAAACATTAAGATGATCGCTCCAAAACAACCTACAAAATTGAAATGATCGCAATTTATCGCAATTACATAGTAACACATATTGTGTTTACGGTAAAGAAGTATACACATAGGTACATGTGTATTTATACAGCTGTACTCATTAAAACCATCATCATATCTCTCTAGCTTAAGGATAAGATATCATCATCATCATTTCAGCCGAAAGACGTCCACTGTTGGACATAGGCCTCCCCCAAGTGTCGCCACAATGAGCGGTCCTGTGCGTCTCGCATCCATCTGACTCCCGCAACCCTTACCAGGTCATCGGTCCACCTTGTAGGAGGCCTTCCAACGCTACGTCTTCCGGATAAAATAAATAATAACGCCCAGTTTTATTAAAATGGCACATTTTAGCTCTTCTATAAGATAAAGAGTTATGGTAATGGTTCTAATGAGTATTGAATAAACACAAACATAATCATTGCCGCAAATGTTTTTTTTTTACCTCACTATGCTCTAAACCGCAATTATAAAGAGGATAGGTTTTTATTTTAGTTTTGTAATTAACAGTCTCAAAAACTACAGGATAATTATAAATATTCTTTCCCTGCCTACCTGCTGAAATAATTTTTCAGAATGCTACTTAGTCAATATTTTCTATTTTTACGTGGACGAAACCGCTAAGCAGAAGCCACTCTTATATAAAATACTAGCTTTTGCCCGCGACTTCGTCCGCGTGGAATAATGACTTCCGGCAGAATTTGGGTTTTTCGCTTAGTTATCGCCTTTTTCATGGTCTATCGATTACGTGTGAAGTTTCAAGTGAATCTATTAAGAAATACAAAAATTCAATTTACCCCTCTTTCCTCCCCTAGGGGTGATATTTTTAAAAATCCTCTCTTAATGCTCTCTTGCTTCACTGGTGGAACCTACATACAAAGTTTAACAATTTATCCCCCTTTTTTCCCCCTTGGGGGGTAATTTCCAAAAAATCCTCTCTTAGTGGTAGCCTACTACTACCTGCATGATAAAAATCTTCCCTTGAGATAATTTTCTACTTTTACGGTAACGAAGCCACCAGTAGAAGTTAATCTTATTCAAAAGATGTTTTCCCACATAACTACGCATAGAATTTGATAAATTAAGTGTCCACTACTACTATATAATAAAGTGTACTTAAACTTCCTCTGTTCGGAGTCTTCTGAAAGTATAATAAGGCTTTTTGGAGTGTCCCTCCTTGCTAATCTACCTTCATTAGTTACGGCTTTGTCGCTCAAGCACTGTAAACATATCTATAGATATTTATACAGCTTTAATTGGCCCTTGTTTAGTTAAATCGTGCCTTTAGGAAATTGAAGACGTTTTGGTAATAAAAGTATTCTAATTCTAAGCAAAATAATATTTTTGTGTTGTTCTTCGTCGTTGACAATCGGTTTTGATCGTAATAAAGAAGTATTCCTCTTTCGGCACTTATGGCTTCAGCACCAAAGCTATTCTTCTTTCAGTACTTAGCTTGGTGGCTAATATGAATCTAACATAATTATATTGGTATCGAAAGAGGAATAGCTTTGGTGGCGAAACCATTGGTGTCGAAAAATTTGATGCCGAAAGAAGAATACTTCGTGTTATAGTTTGATTTTAGTGAGAACTGGTTATGTTTTGTATCAACATTTCAGCCGAAAGACGTCCACTACTAGACGTAAGCTTCCCCCGTATTGTCACATCGGGTTCATTTAAAAAAATCTATCACCAGTAGAACGCTACTTTACCACCGAAACGTAGGGGCCCAGCAGGGTCAAAGCCTACTGAGGCCAAGGATCTGCTTCTGAAAGGAAGACTAGGCTCTGGAATGACAGGCAACGAAGGAACAGGAGTGGGTTTTTAGTCAGTAAAAGTCTGACACACCCTCCTGCTCCGCCGAAGAGCGGGGAATGTCATTGAACGATTTTCCAACCTAAAAGAAAATCACCGAATGACTTATGCATATATTTTTTTAAATCACGCGAGCGAAGCTACTGGTAGAAACTAGTAAATCAAATTAAAACTATTATTACTACCCAACAAAAAAAATAAAAACAAATCTTGGAATCTCTCTATACATCTATTTTTTAGATTGTCAGTCCACCTGATGGTTTCCCAATGTTGTCGCTTTCATCTCACAATAACATTGTGAAAATAGTCCATGTTGATGCTCTCTGTTTCCCAGTATTCCCACCAATAGGATTAGGGCAAGGCAGTGTTGTCACCCTCCTCTTTGTTCCGTCACTCACACACACAAAAGCGTTACCGGATTACAACCTCATCGTTTCAATATGGGGTCACCATCTACCGAAGGATGGATATAAGCCTCCTGTTTCTACCATATTTATAACCTCGTGACGTACCACCTTCATCTTTATCCTCAGGAAAAAGTGCCATGATTATCAAAAAGTAAAAATATGTAGGATTGACTCGCTCTACAGAAATGGCATGTACCTAGCCACAAATGCTATTAATAAAATCAGAAACGTTTATTTAAAATAGATCAATTACAGGCACTTTTGAATTTTCAAAATGCCAGGCAGTCAAAAAAATGAAGTTAAACTGCACGTTTCAAAGCGTGAGACTCTATGGAGAAGAACGTGTAAGAAACTCCATGGACATCTCTTTTAATCAGTTATAGAAATCTTGGTTACATATTTCTTGTTGCTTCTATTATGTGAGCACAATGTAGATAAGTAATAATAATTTATTTTAAAAAAAGTAATAAAAAAATAGAAATTGTATTAAGCCACTGGCAGTTAAGAGATGACCAGTCTAAAATGACGGCACCCATTCACGAGCATGACGTGTGCATCAGCCCTACTCAGCTCAAACATTTTGAAGGGAACTGAATGACCCAATAACATATGCCATGGTGCTCAATAACAGCAAGACATTTGAGTGAGCAATGAAGAGTTGAAGTTAAAGTCTACTCAGCGCGTTTTAACAGGATTATACCTACATTACCTACCTAACAAATAAAATAACACTAATTATCCAACCCAAGCATCCAGTAATAAGGGAACGGAAAGCGAAAACACAAATCACAAGATAACAGTGCCGCTTGTAGTGGCACGGAAGTTTCCCAAAAATTTTCAACTTTGTTTTATAAACTCATTATTCATTCTTTTGTTGGTGTCTCGGCTTCACTGCAAAATTTTATGACACGAAAAGAAATTACTTGGACAAATTAAAACGCTCTGTAATCTCGGCTGGCGTCGCTGATAAAGATTTTATATAAATACTGTTTAACCAGGTGCCTACTTTTCTCTGGGAGGCTTTAAGACGAGGTAGGCAAAGTTTGGCATCGAGGCAAAGTTTTTATCGGTAAATAATTCTTCTTTTTGGATTCGTTTCTGTGTCGTTAGTGTAATTGGAGTATCAATTTTGTTTAAAGTGACTTTAAAGGTTAGTGGGCAGGGTACATTGCTCACAGAACAGATGATCGATGGACCAAAAAGTTCTGAAGTGGCGACTGTGTACCGGAAGACGCTGCGTTTGGAGGCTTCACACAAGGTGGACTGATGACTTGGTGAAGGTTTCGGAAATCTGATCTAATACACAAAGGTCACGTCATTGTGGCGACACTTGGATAATCTTGGCTGGCGACGCTGATAAAGATATTTTAGATAAATACTGTTTAACCAGGTGCCCGCTTTTGCTTGAGAATCTTTAGACGATGTTGGCAAAGTTTGGCATCGAGGGAAAGTTTTTATCGGTAAATAATTCTTTTTGGATTCGTTTCTCTGTAGTTAGTTTAATTGGAGTATCAATTTTGTTTTAAGTGGCAGTGGGCAGAGCTTGGCGCACAGATACAGAGACGCTGGTCGATGAGACCGATAACTTCTGAAGTGGCGACCGCGTACCGGAAGACACAGCGTCAGAAGACCTCCCACAAGATGGATCGATAACCTGGTGAGGGTCGCGGTAATCCGGTGGAAGCTAGACGCTCAGGACGTTGGTCATTGTGGCGATACTAGAGGGAGTCTATGGCCAGAAGTAGGCGTTTTAGCATAAGTGATAATAATGATTATGTACTAATCCAGCTTGATAACCGTTCCAACATTTATGAACCGACACTCTGACGATATTCGAGTATTGTTTTCTTACTACCTGGTTTAAGCGGGAACTACATTAGATCAATGCACACGTTGGCCACGCGTAATTTGTACGTAGAGTCACATCGCGTGTCATGGCGTGGCGTGGATCTAATACAGCTCTGCAAATCTAGATGGCATATAAAATGTAAAGAGACCGACGCGCCCAGATCGACGTACGTGATCCACCTGTGCCCAATGTAGTTCTACCTTCATCCTCCTGCTCACAATCTGCTAAACGATAGTAAAAACTATTTACTTCAACACACCATTCAAATCACAAACCCTAAACGAAACAGAAGACGAACGGCCCCACAAGATAACCAAATACAAGCACCGCTTAGCAGCAATACCATGATGAATCCTAAAACAACAAGCGAGATATCTACAAATTCTACAAACCAGCTCGTTATATCAGTACTTTAATTACAAACTTGTCCGAAGTGTTACCGTGAAAATCAGCGTTGCATCTCAAATATTTATTCAGAACAACCCCCTACTATGACGTACAGTAAATCCGTCAGTAAAAGGGATAGTGCTATTCGTATTGTATAGGTCCATCTCTCTCTTACACGGGTATTATAATAGTTTTATGACGTCATAGTAGGGACCCTGATGCGGAAGAGAAAACCAACTAGTGACCAACCGAAATACAATTATTTATTTAATTATACAATTGTAGCCGAAACTAGAACCATAACCTAATGTTCGGTTTAATGTTCGGCTCCTCTTTCAGTTTCGGCCTTAGCTGAAACCGAAAACTTCTATCTTCTTCGAATCTTTCTCTTCTGCTTTCTTCGAATCTTTCTCTTCTTCCTTCTTCTAATCTTTTTCTTCTTCCTTCCCTGGTCCCATTAATTGGGGTCGATTCACCTCAAATTCTTGCGCTAAATGGATCTATCTTGGGTTGACAATTGGACTTTCTTGAGATCCCTCCCAAAAGACAAAAATAATATTTTGTTACAGTTATTGGTAATTACGTTTCATTATATGTATGCCTAATTATATGTTATAAGTTTCTCAACGATTGCATAAAAATAATAGTCGAGCCAAATATTCGGCTCCTTTTTGGTTCGAAACTGAAACGCGAGCCGAAACCAGTTTTTTTGCCCGCAACTAGCCGAAACCGTACCTTCGCTCGATCTCTAAAACAAACCATGACGTTAGAGCACACAGTTGAGCTGGCGTGCATTTGCTAGGTGAATGAGATGCAATGTGCTGAGGACATTGTTTTAAGTCATACCTCGTCTCTCGTTTAAGGCTAAAGTTCACTTTTAATTTCGGTGCGAGGGTGCTTAGGTCTGGTTCATACTGAACACAATTACACAGCGTTTAAATTATTTTATTTTAGTTTTTTTTACGCTTTTTCTTTTTTTGAAGGATATTTATGAAAGTAGGCAAGTCATTCGAAGACATGTGAAATTCACCAACACGCACTGGGCCCGCATGGTGGATTACGGCTCATTCCCTCTACTAGAGAGGAGGCTTGAGTCCCAACAGTTGGAACATCAAAAAGGCGGGTGATGAGGCAAAAAAAAACCTTTTATAGTTGTGATATTCTGCAGGCATCAACTTTACTTGGCCCTTCAGATTTGCTGAGATCTATACGAAGCCCGCGTCAAACACTACGCGGCGTCTCTCACCTTACCGAGCAGTTGAACGGCGAGCTACGGTAATTCAACATCAGGCACCCTTTACCTAACACTTCATGAACATCAATCTACAATTTAATAGAACTACAAAATTTTTATGATATTTAAGACCTTCTCGAAAGACAGTGCAGAGGACGAATACGCGCTGTGGAAGCAGAATCACCCAAATCCTCCACACTTCGAGACCCGATCAGTAACTATCTACATCTTCCCCATGGGCG
The DNA here is from genome assembly GCA_929112965.1 of Mythimna albipuncta. NCBI lineage: Eukaryota > Metazoa > Arthropoda > Insecta > Lepidoptera > Noctuidae > Mythimna > Mythimna albipuncta. The sequence continues at coordinate 11,664,575 of OV815977.1, read as the reverse complement.
CTGAATTGGCCAATCTGTAAACTTCTAAACCGATTGCGGACCCTGGTTGATAGCTACACAAACAATCTGGTCAAATGAGGATTCCTCAGCCCATCTCAAGTACAGTGTTAAAGTGGAGCCGCTTCACAGGACATGCGTCACCTGGCATGCTGCCTATCCTGCAAGATTAAGGCGCTTTCAATTTATGCGTACTGAAACCGGCCGGCTGCCGCACGTTTACTCTTCCGCAGCCGGTTGCAGAACGTTAGCAGTTCGACAACAAGCACCTAAATTAAAAAGGTATCTGGCTGCCGTGCGTTTGCATGCCAGTGATGCGCTACTCAACACAGCACAATTCAACACCGAATTGAAGACATGGTGCTTGCGACGTTGCCGTCCTGTTGCCGACCGTTCGCCGCACTCTTTGAATTAAAAAAATACGATCGACCGTAAGCAGTACAATTAACGCATCGCATCTGCACCGCAGCAGGCCGTCAAAAACCGCATAAGTCCTAGAGTCCATCAACAGGAAAAGAAGAAGATCGCCTTTATACACTTACTGTCTAAAACGCCTAAAGGATATACCCAGTCCAACTTAAAAATTCTCCAAGCTTAGCTAGTGCCTTCAAGTTTGTAAGTCTACCGCTGTTTACAGGCCAAACAACTAAACAAATAGACTTTTATTCAAGTGCCTTCCCTCGCCACTTCACAATGAGCTCGCATGGCACTAATTAGACTGGTGGACAAATTAATGACGTGTATTCAGAGCTTTTTGTCGCCATGTGAACTGGGTGCTAGGTTACACAGTGGAGCGGAAATGGCGCGGCATTCGTTGCTGTCACAGAATAAGTAACAGTGTGTTTAATATTCGAATATTACTAGACGCATAGTTATTAAAATATTTTGTGAATAATTAAAAACACACAAGGAATTTTGTATATGTGTTACAGCGCATAATAAACGTTTATTGTGAAGTATTTTGCGATTGTAATTCGACTATTAATCACAAAAAAATCTAACTTTACTGCTGCTCGCGGCTTTGTTACTGTGGCAACAATTGGTAAATATTTATTTATTTATACTTCATGTATAGTAGTAATCCTTAAAAAAAAGGATATCATAATTACCAATTTATTGCCACGGGACTTTTTTAACATGTGTTCATGTGCTATATTTTGGCCTTGTTCGAGACAAGAATATGGCACAAGAACTTTGGCTATCTTTTTTATATGTTGTTTAATTTGAAGTCCTTTAGTCTTACACAGTGTTACTTGAAGCAAAACTTCTTATCATCTAGTCATACTTAACTGCAAGGTAGCGCCCCGTTTTGCTCTTAAATGATTATCACTCCATTCGCTATCTACTCTGTGTTTTCGACGTGGATGCATTGTCCACTCGCACCTCTGTGAATTGTTTCGCGCGGATATTTCGCGTCTCACAGAGTGTTTGAATTGTCACAAGCTTCTGTATTGTTCCGTGGTTGTTTCACACCCTCGTCATTATCTGCATTTCATGTTTAAATTAAACTTGTTCATTAAGAAACTTTAAATTAAAACTGTATAACCTTTTTTTACTAGAAAATGAAGTTGTATTTCACGATTATGCAGAGAGATTTTTAAAAGAGTGAAATAAAATAACAACATGGCATATATATGTATTGTATTACTATTAACCTTTCAATTGTGATAGTTGCAGACACAATTGAAAGACAATAGGTGCGCGAACGCCGGCGTTCGCTTGGGGTTTAATGAATTAATAACTTGATACTTCATTCTATTTTGAAATATCTTTGATTTATTTACAGTGCACATCTACCATAATGCAGTCTTTTTTAACTCAAAAGTTGACTGGTAGAAAATGCCTTGTTGCATTAAGACATGAAGTTTAAATAAATAAATAAAAGTCAACAGAAACAATAAAACGACATCATACAAACTAACACGACACTTCCTACGAAGACAGGGTGACATTAATGAAAGTGACAGAAATATTACCTTCTGTCGGCCCACTACGCCAAGTGGAAGTGCTAACACAATGGCCACGCATCCGAGTGACTTGGCAGCTTGGCTTGACTTGGCAGTACAGAAGCCTTGACTTGGCACTATGATTAAGATAACGCCTCGCTCTTTGCAAGCAAATGCTCCTTCGTCAAAAGCGTGGCTTCAAAGAGATGTGTTGACTTTTGAAATGTTAGACGTGAAGGTGTGTTCCACGTGAGTGATCTTGCAGCCAACTTTCAGGGAGTACTATCGTATGCTAAGGGAAGGATTATATTGAGGAGGTGGTGGAGTAAGAGTTTAGTTTCTGAGAAGGTGAAGTTCCTACTAAATAACAAAAGTGTAATGTACTTTATGAGACCATTTTTTTACCAATCAATTGAAATTGATTTTAATTGACTGAAACTACAGAATCATATTCGGTAGGTATCATGACAAAACTTTTTCTTTTTTTGTAGAGGAATTCAATTATTTAAACTTTATTTATATACAGTTGTGAGTGATACATAGGTACTCTTAATGCAATAAGGTGTTCAAGTAAGGAATCGTCGTGGATACCCTTCATCTCTATCCTCCGGAAAATTAATAATTTTGGTTTATTGGTTTAGGGTAAAGTAATAATAAATTATTTTTAGTAAACGTCTTAGCCCATAGATCTAACCTTATAGACTAACACATACAAAGTAAATACAAGATCTTATTTATTTATTCGTTTCTGTGCATAAAAAAACTTAAATCGAAAAGAACAAATATAGTTAAAAGAGTACAAAGGACCTGCTTATTATTAAATAAGACTTAAAATTATGTTACTAAGGGTGAATTGCACCATTTAACTATAACGATAACAAAGCCGTTAACAGTTGTCAAATCGTCGAATTGACCAATAGGCGGCCATTTCACGGCTGGTTATGGTTTGGTTATCGTTATAGTTAAATGGTGCAACTCACCTTAAGAACGACACTTCACACTACACTACAAGTATATTAACTTCATGCTGTTCTGTGGCATCTGTCCGTCATTCTTCATTCTTCTTCATTTTGAAAATTAAGGCAATATAGAGAACTAAATCTGACCATTTGCTGCTAAAACTCCTCATGGTTTTAAAGGACCGACCACCCCGGATTTTAAGCCACCGTGGGCTTAAAATCCAGCATGAGACAACTGACAACATACTTGTATATTTTTAAATACATACAGTAAAAGGTAAAGTTAGATATGTTTTTTGTTCGTAGGAGGTAATCTCTGAAAGTCCTGTAGCCTGATTCACGTAATGAAAACCGTAACGATATCGTAGCGAATTAGTCGTTTAGAGCATTTCCGTATTCACACCCATCAATCGAGTGTGAACGACACCGATTTTAAAGTCGTTTGAAATTCGTCGATTTAAAAAAATATCTGTATTACATTATCCTGGTAGAATACTTATTAATGTAACTGGAAATAAGTTGACAGATTGTGAATACCGCTTTTGGATAGGACTTCGATCGAACGACTATAAAACTTCAACGATATTTGGCTTGTTTGATTTTACGTGAAACAGGCTACTGGTCCGATTACGATAATTTTGCACCTATAGCAAGCTGCTTTATTTCTGAGTGACCGTTCCGACGCCGATCTTCCGCGACGGGATTTCCGTCTAGTGTGGCAGAGGCCTTAGGCTATATTTTATGTAGGCTGGCAAAACCGCGGGCGAAAGCTAGTTTTAAATAAATTACACCCAGGCACAGTACATGATCGTGCTCATTTGTCTTGGATAGGAATCAAAGCCACGACCTACGGCATAGCAGCCATGACCACTAACGACTAGACCAACAGGCCAGTCAAATATTAGGTAGGTAACGCGTAACCTCAAATAAAAAGTCTTTTTCTAGAGATCTTCGCTATATATAAGCCCTGCTTTACACTGAAACGTAAACAAATGCTTGTATATTCGTCTATGTCCGTCCGCAGAGACATTATACAACGCTAATGCTACTTTATTATCCCTTTAAAAGAGACTTATAAATATTTAAGTGGCTCAAAGTTACGGTTTGCTTAAATATATAATTGAATTCTCTTCCTGACCGCTGCCGTTTCAAAATATCTCTTAAAAAAACTTTTCAAGGAAAAAAGAATCTTATTCCGTATATAATTATATTATACAGTCTCATTAATTTACTGTAATTTGAGCGTTATTACGTTAAAAAACCGGCTACGGTTCGGTTTGTCGGACAATCCGGACCGAATCAATGACCGACCTTCATTAAAATCGGAGATTTTTATCTAATTTAATTACAACGGCTTTATTCGTGAAAGTGATATTTTTAACATGAAAAGTAAAATAAAATTTTATGAGGCCCGAGAAATTCGTAGGGTATGGTCGTGTAACCTTCGTAATATTGTGCCAACCGGGGAAATATTCAGAGATGAATATTATTACGAGTACAATCGTTTTTACTATGTTGAATTATATTTCGTTGAGCAAGTTAATGAATTTAAAAATAATCTTTTATGCAAAGTTGTCGATGTGATTATCTTTTTTTTAACTAATGTTTAACCCTTTACCCGTTTTATTTTTTTGGTCGGGAAAATCATCCAATGACAACTCCCGCTCTTGGGCGAAGCGGGATATAATATCAGACTCTTACTGACTAAAAAACGCACCCCGTTCCTTCAAGCCTTCATACCGGGGCTCGAGCTCCCTTTCGGATAACCCTGGCCCCAGTAGGCTTCCACCCGGCTGGGCCCCTGCTGTTGCTGACAACTCCTCGAGGCGCTGCGCGGGAACAGTGTGCTTTATTATAATAATGTAGATCTACATATGTCACCATGATCGGTGAAATAATTTACTGACTTTTTAAATCAAGCTAATAGCCAGTCCAGGTTTCGCAAAAAAATCGTCATAATTTCAAACTGAATTAACTATTTTTTTACGATAGCAAATAAAAAGCTAGAACAGCAACATATGCTTAGTTCCACACAAAAACTGCATAAAAAACAGTTTAGCAATAGTTTTTCTTTTTTAAACGAATAGGTACTAAAGAAAAGTTCCCATCCACACAAATGCACGATTTACATATAAAGCATGGACATAAGTGGCCGGCTAATAGGATACGCTTGTACCAAATACCGGCCAGTATGCTAAGCACCATAACGGGCTTTGCCAAGCTCTTGGTGTACTGAAAGCACGAGCTCAAAGCTTTGTGATTCACTAAGGGGTTCCGTTTGCTTATGATATTTTAGACTTCACGGTCCAACTTTTGTGCTCTGTGACTTACGAGGGTCTAGTTCAGTATTCATCAAACTAATATTTATTACACACACTAATATTATAAAGACGAAAGTTTGTGAGTATGTGTATGTTTTTTACATCTTCATGATCGAACGGCTGACCAGATTTAGATAATACTTGGCACACTTATACACTACTACCTATCACACAGGCAAATCCGCTGTCCGAAAAAATGTTGGCACACGGGAGACTATGTCCTCGATTAGTACATAGAATACTTTTTATCCTGGGTGTATGTTCTCTTGGTGCAACATTCTACATCCACGCAGCCGAAGATACTATCAGCACCAATAACAATATCAAATGTGAATTTGAAAGTGCTACTTTGTAGGACCTGATGATCACCAACCAGGGTCAGCTCATAGCTTCGAAAGGAATTAGGGAGCCCCACAGACGTACAACGTATTATCAGGGCCTTCTTAAACAGTTTTACTAGTGTTCCTACTAGCACGCTAAACATCCTTCAGCGTATTATACACTCGATGAACAACGGCGCGTTTTTCAATAGCAACTCATTTTTACAACGAGACATTTGATGGTTATTCAAAAAGAAAACCGATTTAATGATACCTCTCACTTTACGCTGCCATTCCAACTTTTTCTTCTCAACAAGCTGAGTAAATATTTATGGGAAGTAGTGACAGTATCTCGTTGAGTTACATAAAAATCGACTTTCGTCGGTACTCTCGAAGTAATTTCTCTTGAAAATTCGGTTCTCTCGTTGAAGCCGAAACACGTTATAAGGTCACAGGCGAGAAGGACAATTTGTTTAACTTTTCAGCTTACATTAGCTAAGATGAGTTTTCCCGGTTCTCTTATGAAAGTCGGCCGGCCACTTAGCGCTACCATAAAAGTTAAATGCTTCATAAATCATAGTGGGGGGGGGAGCTGAAGGACTGAGGAGCCACTGTAATGAACTGCTGTCTTATTAATAATAACTTGTTGACGGTTAGATCCCTAAAAAGCAGTATAATAACTTGACTGGAACACGGCAACAGATTGATACAAGGAAGGGTGTGTTGTGTATGGGAGTTACCGTGTTTGTGAATGCCATGAGCAGCATGAGTGGCCGAGTGGTAACGGCCCCCGACTTACGAGTTGTAGATCTCGGGTTCGAACCCAGCCAGGCGCATTACTTTGCGTAATTTATTTAATCACCACTGCTCTCGAAACGGTGAAGGTAAACATCGTGAGGAAACCGGCATGTCCTAGAACCAAAAATTCGAAGACATGTGACATTCACCAACACGCACTGGGCCCGCGTGCGATTACGGCCCATTCTCTCTCCTAGAGAGGGGGCTTGAGTCCCAGCAGTGGGAACATTAAAAAGGCTGGTGATGATGAATGCCACGATACAGGAGACCTAGGGTTGGGCACCGTTATTTAAAAAAAAAATCAGTGGTGATATGATTTTAAAATCACGGTTCAGAAATCTATACATCTAGGCATACTTTATATCTATCTATACGTATAAATAAAATAGAAATATCTGTTTGTAATATCAAAATAATATTTTTACTCTAAGTATAAACGATAGTATATTCGATACCTATAGCAAAAGGCATTTTTTTTAAATCTCTGTCTGTCTGTCTATCGGTTTGTTGGTTTTTCCGGCTGATATGCAAAATAACTGGACCGTGTTTGATGAGATTTTCACTAGTTTATAGATGATGTTATAAGGAGTAACTTAACAGTAAGTAAAGATATTGGATGATTTCCCACCTTAAGGGCCAAGCGCCCGAAAAGTGCCATCAAACAGTGATTTTCTGAGGCCTACTCCTCCGTAACGGCTTGGTCAATTGGTTTGAAAAAAAATATATGTTTATTATAGATTCATGAACAATAATATCAACATTTGATTTTTTCGTGCAATTAATACTTACGTCAAAAAAAAATATTTAGCAATTTCGCAAGTTTTCGCAACTTTTCCCTACTCCTTCGAAACGGCTTGGACCTTTAGAAACATTTTTACACATAAAAATTGGTGGTTAAATATTCTTCAAAGTGAACATTGCATATGTAAATCAATGAATATCTCGCAGAGAAAATAGATTTAAAGCGCTTTCCGGGCGCTGCTGGCCGCAAATAAATGCACAGATTTGCGTACTGCCGCCTAGGCGAGTGCGAGAGTTGCGTTCACATAATTTCGGCCAGATGGTTCAAGGCACTATACGCCTTAAAAAAATGTATTAACTTTCAAGTTAAATAAAGACTTGTTACACCTGACAAGTTTTTAATAAAAATATTTTTTTCATAGCAAGCTTTTTTTATCACGGTATAATACTTACATAATTAATAATAATAATAATAAAATAGGTTTAAAGAATCTTTATTTCTCATAAGAACATATTACATCGTTCACTTACATGAGATTTAAAATTTAGTTTAACTGTGGTCGTCTAATGACGAAGCATGCAATACTACCTATAGTACAGTTACAATAATATACACAATGGGCTTACAACATTACGCAATATTACTATGATAGAATGTAACAGGGCACGAAAAAATCATTTAAAACAAGCAAGTAGGTACAAGCAACACAATATGGCACAGCTGACTGACTTACTCTAGACGTCACCGAGATACCCTCTTGATTTGCTTTGTAAGAATCGCAGAGTACGACCGATAGGGATACCATTGGTGTGTACATGTAGGTGTGTGTTTATATGTGGCAGCGCACGACCAGCAGCCAGCTCAATGCTGTTCCAGCGTAATCGAAACACCAGCTATACGTGTTTGTCACATAAATCCTCTTAAACGGCTTGACCGATTTGCATGAGATTTTATGTGTATACCCATTTGAGTAGGATGCTGGATGGTTCAATAATATAATTAGACCTAGTAGGTGGCACCAAAATCCGGTTCTCAATTTGTTATTAATATTTTTTTTTTTTTCTAACAAAATGCCAGTTTTCGAACAGGATAATGTCTGTTGGGACTTTAGGACAGCCAGTAGTATTATTTATATCATTATATATTTATTAGGTAAATTCAACATCAACAGTCCACTATAACCATTATAAAACATTTTTTTTAAAGTAAAACTTTTTATACTTACTATAAAACTTTATTGATATTTTTTTCTTCGCCCAACCATGAAGGTACCTATATTATTTGGATCGGACCTATATAAATGTATTCAAAAAATATAATGTAATACAGTAAATACATTTTTTCTTAATTCTATGTAGACTTCACACGTGTTATATGCCTGAACTAGGACCTCCTGTGTTTCAGGCGAGAGAAGGTAAAATATTATAACTAATCACAGTAACTATATAACAAAAATTGAAATAGTCAACTAATAGGTACGTAAAAGAGGTAATACTCGTCAAGACAAATCATACGAGTCCAAACTCGATGGGATTGTGTCATTTAACTACCAAGCTCCTATAGCCACTTTCCGCTTCCAACGTCAGATCAGCTCCATGTCATAATAAATTGGCATTGTCATCTGACTTACACATGCATGCCAAATTTCAGCTCAATCGGATTTCAGCTCAATCGGTAGCCGGGAAGTGGATCAAATTTAATTTAAACATCGGGACAGGTGAAACTAAATAAAATCTTCTAATAACGGAAGACGCATGCTGAATCTTCAAAATGGCGCTACGAAATGATTACAATACGTACCTAAATAAGTTGCCACTTTCATCGATCCCCGTTTGCTTGTAAGTGAGCAAAATTCCAATTAATGCTATTCTACAAGGCAAGTATTCAACAAACACAGGATGAAAGCTTCCAATCAGTCCGAAGCTGTTTGCCCGACAAACGTTCGGGCTAGTGGCTCGGCCACCAACTGGCCTTGTAAGTAGCGTAGTTAGGTCAGCAAAAACCATAGGGCAAGAAAAAAACGGGGTCCCTTTTTTAGGTGGGGAAATCATAAACTAACTTCAACAAAGAGAGAATAAAAGCTTCCAATCAGTCCGAAGCTGTTTGCCTGACAAACGTTCGGGCTAGTGGCTCGACCACCAACTGGCCTTGTAAGTAGCGTAGTTAGGTCACCAAAGGCCATAGGGCAAGAAAAAAACGGGGTCCCTTTTTTAGGTGAGTAAATCATTTGGCATTTAGTGTATATATTATTTTTAATTATTTAAGTTGTTTTTAATATTTAAGTTTATTATGTATATATTTTCTTGTGATAAATTATTATTATCCTAAAAAAAAAAAAAAAAAAAAAAGTAAATCATAAACTAACTTCAACAAAGAGAGAATGAAAGCTTCTAATCAGTCCGAAGATGTTTGCCCGACAAACGTTCGGGCTAGTGGCTCGAACACCAACTGGCCTTGTAAGTGGCGTGGCTAGGCGACCAATCGCCATGGGGCAAGAAAACACAGGTGCCCCTTTTTTTAGGAGGACAATTATAAAGTAACTTCAACAAACAGAGAATGAAAGCTTCCAATCAGTCCGAAGATGTTTGCCCGACAAACGTTCGGGCTAGTGGATCGACCACCAACTGGCCTTATAAGGAGCGTAGCTAGGTAACCAACCGCCACGGGGCAAGAAAACACGCGGGCCCCTTTTTTTAGGTGGGAAATCAAAAAATAACTAACAAACAGAGGAAGAAGGCTTCCAATCAGTCCGAAGCTGTTTACCCTACAAAAGTTCGGGCTAGTGGCTCGACCAGCAACTAGCCTTGTAAGTGGCATAGCTAGGTGACCAACCGTCACCGGGCCAGTAAAAAACGGGGCCCTTTTTTTAGGAGGGCAATCATAAAGTAACTTCAACAAACAGAAGATGAAAGCTTCTAATGAGTCCGAAGATGTTTGCCCGACAAACGTTCAGGCTAGTGGTTCGACCACCAACTGGCCTTGTAAGTGGCGTAGCTAGGTGACCAATCGCCATGGGGCAAGAAAAAAACAGGGGCCCCTTTTTTTAGGTGGGAAATCAAAAAATAACTAACAAACAGAGGAAGAAGGCTTCCAATCAGTCCGAAGCTGTTTACCCTACAAAAGTTCGGGCTAGTGGCTCGACCAGCAACTAGCCTTGTAAGTGGCATAGCTAGGTGACCAACCGTCACCGGGCCAGTAAAAAACGGGGCCCCTTTTTTTAGGAGGGCAATCATAAAGTAACTTCTTTTGCTCTGGGTGAAACGGAGCTGTCAGACTTTTACAGATTAAAATGAGTTGCCATAATTAAAGTAATATTGCCTCATTTATCTAATAATAATAATAATTCAAAATATTTTATTTCACATAGGCCTATATGGGCACATCTAAAACGTCAAAAACTAGTCAACGGTTCCAAACTGGTCGTTACCTACGTAGAAGGCAACTCCACTTTTTTTTAAAAAAGTGGTTCATGTTACAATATTTCCCTATTACAATATTAATAAATATCAGCCAGTAAATTTCGAAGGTGGGAAAACTTTTCGTTAGTTCCATAAACGGTTTGTTATTCAGGTTCTGGGGGCCCCTGAGTTTAGGGGCCCTGGGGCACTGCCCCGCCCAGCTTTTTGGTAGCTACGCGAGTGCTTGTAACCTAAGTACCTAAGTTACTTACCGTCACTTATACTTGAACTAACCATTGAATAAGGGTTCAATTAGTCTTGAGAAGTACTTGACAGACCTCTGACCTATTTGAGAAGTACATTAAGTTACATAAATTGAGTAAGAAGAGATTCTTGTCGCAGTGTTCTACTTTCATGAAGTTGTACGTAGTATTTATTTACAACATTTTTGAGTTTATGCGAGACCTGAATATAGTTTGTTCAGAATACTGAATGGATTCCAATACTTTATACACCATCTTATATTTTGTCCAAAATTATTTAAAAAGGTTGCAAGTTGGACACCACCGACACTAAGTACAACACAGGTCACGGCAGGTTATAATGGGCAACCAGGTCAGTCGCGTCGATGGCCCGGTGACTATGTATTTTTGTTGATATAACAAGCTTATAACTTTGTGATTTTTCATGATGTAGTTATGAAATTTCGTACATACATTCCTTACATAAAAATAAACAAGTGTTTAGGGTTTCGCATATACGAATAATTAAGGTTGTGTAAAGGACCCAGTTTTGCAGGTAGTCTTTGGGAGAGCATCCTGAGGTCTCTGGGATTTACAAGGTTGTATTAATAAGCCGCTCTCATTTCGAAGCACCCTTTTCTGAGTATCGATTCCACACCTTCTAAGAAACTAGGTCTTTCAACCCAGTCTAATACCTAATATTACTTGAACGTCTATCTTACATCATAATTAAGTCTTTACTGAAAAAACAAGATGTCAATTACAAAGAATTAATCATTTACAAACAAATAAATTGGTATGGAACAAAGATTTGAATAGAAATCAAATCAAATACAAATACCTACTATTAGTTAAATCACACTAATATTATAAAAAAAAACATGAAAGTTTGTGAGTATGTGTATGCGCTTGTTACTTCCTCAGGATCGAACGGCTGAACAAATTATTGTAAAACTTGGTATAGGCAGACAATGTCCTGCAATAGTATAAATAAAAGACATTTTATCCAGAGAGTACTTTCTACTAACACGCAGACGAAGCCGACGGCAGCAGCTAGTCTATAATGATTCTTTAAAATAAAATACAAGACCTAAGACATAATTATTCACAACGAGGTATTAGCCAAAGTTGAATAAATAAAAATAATTGATTTATCTAATAGAATATTTTTATGTTCGTGACAAAAAAGAAAAGTGTTATGGCTATTTATTATTATCTACATAAAAGTATAAACCAAAAAATGGAATGTTGGTAACAATTTAACAAATAACCTACTCTATAACAGTAGAGAATGCTTTCTTTGTAAGCTACTACAATATGGATCTCTCATCTTATCTTTCAGCAAAAAGATAAAGATACGTCTTTCGCTTAGCAAGAAAATTCTAATAATCAGCATAACTTCTCCATACACAGGTATAGTATAGACAGAAAGAGTATAAAATTTCCTTACATGCAACGCAAGTGGAAAACGATGAACTAACAACATGAATTATGGGCGCCGGGAACACGTTGCTGCAACAAGCTACCGCAACGCGCTACTGCAACTTGGTACACTATTAGCATCTTTAGTCTTTAGTTGTATTTCGCTAAACAACTTCTGGAAGTCTTTAATGTTTTTCTTTTAATTTGTCCTTAGACACCTTTTTGCAATTGGCGTGAAGCATAGAAGACCGATAAACGTACGCTACGCTTACGCTGCGTCAACGACACTGAGTTTTTTGGGGATGTCAAGAATTAACTTTGAATCGTAACCGATGATAAGAAGGGAAGTAGTTTTTTGTAGGAGTGCAGATGTGTGAACATTCTAGTTTGATGGTTGGAAATCATCAAATAATTATGTTCACCACGTACGTCTTTTTTTCCGATGGGAAAATCATCCTACGACAACCCCCGCTCTTGGGCGGAGCGGGAGATAGTGTCAGACTCTTACTGACTAAAAAACCCACCCCGTTCCTTCAAGCCTTCATACCGGGGCTCGAGCGCCCTTTCGGATAACCCTGGCCCCAGTAGGCTTCGACCTGGCTGGGCCCCTGCTGTTGCTGACAACTCCTTGAGGCGCGCGCCGTCGACGACTTGGGCTTGGTCCGGACAGTTACCGGACGGCCGGACAGCGAGCTAACCATTACCACGTACGGTCTGGGCGCGTTGGTATACATTTTATATGGAAACTAGGCTTGTAAAGCTGCAATAGATTTACGCCACGCGACGTCGTTATACGTACAAATCAGGTGTAGTTCTACATTTATTTTATATTAAATTGCTGTCCCCGACAGGGTGGTGTACTATTTAAAATATAAACTCCGAATATAACTGATGACAGCGCGAGAACTCTTCAATGCAGTTTCGATTTCGGTCGTAGTTTCAGCAGTTTTGCAGCCGAAACCGAAACTAAACCTAAACTCGTTTTTTCCCGAAACTCGACCGAAACCGAAACTGCGTTCGAGAGTTCTAGCGTTGAATTTTTTAGAAAATAAGATATATTGATCAGGCATTTATAATCTTTCATTAGATATACTACTGTACGGCAATAATACATTATCAATATTAGGTAGTATCTAGCATTACTGTTGTAAAAAGGTTAGAAAATAAATATTGGTCTGTTGATACGAAAAACATCACCGTTTCATTTCAACCACGAAGTTCTTAGTATCGCGCTCACAACCCTTACAATAAAAAAACCACAAAATAGATAGGTACAGAAGTCAATCTACATATAAAGCGCGCTCGAGCAACGCACACATAGACACCGCTCACGGACACGATATCTCGGAGCGTGTCGGACCACTCGTCGAACAGTTCCGCCTCAAACGCTCATTAGTGTGCGTCCACCGAGCGTAGGTATAAAGAGTGGAGTACATACATGAGATTGTCTTCTGTATCTATCTATTTTGTGCCCATACCCCGTAATAGTTTCAAAGCCCTTTATTCAAGCAGACAGATGACTTCATAACTCACAGTCGGTTGGCAAGGAGTCGCGACGCCACGAAGATATCACGGAATTTAGCTCCAGTGCAGATAAACACAGCATCCAGCCATCCGAGAGACCTGATATATCCTCTATAAGTAGAGAGTAGCAAGTAGCAAGTACTGTCAACAACGAAGATTGGTTTGCAGGTTATTCACGAAAACTTTTGAAACGTTAGTGCTGAAAGTTATGAGATGGTAAAACTGTAACTGAAGCAGAAGTAACACCAGCAAATAATAATTATAATGGGGATAGGTACGCCATTGCTATTAATAAAAATAAAAAAATCAATTAAATTTTGAATGAACAAATAATAATACTATTCCACAACTTTCACACAACGCCGTCTGGTCATAAACTAAGCAGAACTTGTGCTATGAATACTAGACAACTGATAAACATACTTAAATACATACATATTATAGGATAAATTACACCCAGACATAGGACAAATGATCGTGCTCATCACACGAACATTTGTCTTGGGTGGGAATCGAACCCACGACCCCCAGTACAGTAATACAGGGCCACTAAACACTACACCAACCGGCCAGTCAAATTCTATTCAAAAGTATTATGTACGATACTTACTACGTCAAAAATAGATATTATAGGTATATAGGCGTCTAGAACTTTACTAAAAATAGTGCTATAATTTAGTTCGACCGATCAATTTCCGAATGGGTTCTTGTCACATTTATTATTACCGAGATGTAAGTTACAATCGATATTGGTTGACCGATGATTCCATTACGTATTTATTAGTATCAATTTTCACTTGGCATTCTTCATGTTTTTTTTTTATTGTTGATAGGTTTGCGCTTGACGGCCATCTCACCTGATGGAAAGCGACGATGCGGTCAACGATGGAACACGCTTACCTAGAAGAAACCTATTCACTCTTGACTTAAAGATTTCCGGGTTGTAGCCACTAGGAAACACTGACTCCGGCAAGGAATTCCACTCCTTGGCTGTACGCACAATGAATGTGTTCCCAAAACGTTTTGTGAATGTAGGTGGGATGTCCACCATGTACCGGTGGCGCATCGCCGTACGTCTGGTTTATATGATATATTAGGTCAGTTTTTAGACCATACATATGACCCTGAAGGATTACGGCCTGTTTATGACTTCGGTCTTAGCTTCGCGGCATTGGTAGGCGCACAGAAAAGATAAGAGATTAGAAAGGAATTATTTTCCGATTTGTACTACAACGAGTGTCGCCGCTTGTCTCCCACCCTTTTACTCTACTACAGACAATAAACCAATACGAACGCACGCGCATTACGCGACTAACAGACCACGCACACTTAGATCGCAAGTTTGTTATTGGTTATGTCAATTATGAGCATGATCATAGTTTGGGGCACGCCTGCCCCGCTCGCAATGCTATTCTAACCTCTTTCATCTTTTCGGTGTGTAGGCGGGCGCGAGCCTCTATTATCAAGCGTGCTTCAAACATTTTCATACTTTTGTTCTTACCGCTCGTCGCCCCGCGCTTAGCTCCCGCTCACAATGGTAAGGTTGGGACTGATCTGACACGACCGAAGAGAGATCAGGCGCAGAACCAGCAGTTTTACGTGCTTTTCAAGGCATCACACCACCAACTTCAAAGCTCCGGGCTGTTACAGAGTAATTTCTAATGGAATAACCCAATAGCATTTTCAGTCGACCCGGGAATTAAACCCAGGGCCTCACGTCCAGCATTCGTGCTTGCGACCACGAGACTTACGAGGCAGTTAACTGTATAAAACTTATATTAAACTTGCTTTTGCCCGCGGCTTAGACTGCGTTCATAAAATATAGCCTATGTCATTCAGGAATAAAGCAGCTTTGTATAGGTGAAAAAATTTCAGCAATCGAATCTGCCCCCCTAGCCAAGTTACAACCGTTTCGCTTGCGCCAAACGCTTCGAGTTTACCTTGCCGACAATTCTTTTGTTCTGACCATGTGACTAACCGTTAAGACGACGTCATTCCCGTACATTTGAAGCTTTCTACGAGCGTTAACTATTGCAGATTAGCAACTTGGCTAGGGGTACAGTACTGTCAGAGATTACCTCCTATAAACAAAAAATGTATAAAAAAAAAACAAATTTTACACGTTTATAAATATAATATCAGTGTCGATTTAGATATACTATGAGCCGTACAAAATATTTAAGCGTATAACTAAATGGTTAATACATAACTTATGTAATTTTAAACAGATATGAAAAATTTAAATATCATTCTCTACTACAATTTAAAATGTTGCTGTGTCCGACAGGGTCCATAATTGTTTCCATTACGAGTATATTAATATTTCTACGTTAAATATGTACATTATGGATTGCAATAAAGATTTGAGATTCAAAAATAATATTGAAGCAATATGAATGGAGGGATAATGAATTGCCAAACTTAAGTGACAATGGGCAGGGCACATTGCTCGCAGAACAGATGGTCGTTAGAGCCGAAAGATTCTGGAGTGACGACCGCGTACCGGAAGACGCAGCGTTGGAAGGCCTCCTACAAGGTGCACCTGTCCTGTCAGTGCAAGCATTTGTCAGTATTCGCATAGCTCAAGTCAGAACAGAACTGCTAAGGAGCTCAATGACTTGAAGAACAATACCAAGGAAAGGACATTTGGGTAGGCTGCAGAAAATACTCAAATCGCCAGACAGATATGTAAAAATTACTATAAAGAAAAAAAAGACATCAATCAGCGTTGATAAAAACTCCACTTTAAACTAGAAAGTATTACCACGCTTACTTAACTCGTTAACCCAATAAAAATAAAGGAAACCTCGTCCCGTACTAACATCACTAACGTCTTCGGTTTTAAACTTAAGAGGGGGGACGAACAAACATCAGCTTCCAAGCAAAAGTCTCGTCTTCGCGTAGCTCTAAAAAACTGCTTAAAACCAAGATAAAGGCTCCTAAAACAAGCTACGGCTGCGACAATGGTTGTTTCACCGTTTACAACCGTGCGAGGGGATAATGGAGCCCTTTACACCTTTCTCATGGTTTACACACGGGCAAATGTGCCCCCACTTAGCTTACATTTGTCAAGTATAGTAAAAATTGGATTAGGTGTGCAAGCGATGTTTTTATTTGATATTAAAATTAATGGAACATGAAAAACGTCAAATACTCAAAATAGATTTCTGTATGCCCATTTTTTAGGTGAGAAATATATTTATTTATTAAAACTACATGAAGAACAAAGGTACAATTACCGGCACGGATCTTGAGCGCTGGCTTCAAGTTGCCCAGAAGACGAATATTCGGCCTCTTTAGTGGTGCGAAGTGAGACGCGGGGACGGGGAGTGTCAGTGATTGACTCGCCGCGCCATCGTGTCATAAACGTCACTCCTGATTTGCCTCCTTTGTTGCGTGTATATAACAACGAAGACGATTGGCTCGCCAATGTATGGAATACGCAAAGCGATCCTCACTCTGACGCCGAGCGCTCAAGATCTGTTTCGGCAATTGTACAAAGAGGTGGACTCAATGCGTTATGTATTCTTTGCCAGTCAACCTAAGGTGGTAAAGAGGCGACATAACAAGTGCATTAAAAAGAAATTATGATTAAAAAAACAAGGGATTCCCACCCAGGACAAATGTTTGTGTGATGAGCATAATCATTTGTTCTGTGTCTGGGTGTAATTTATCTATAATATGTATGTATTTAGAAATATATAAGTATGTTTATCAGTTGTCTGGTACCCATAACACAAGCTCTGCTTAGCTTGGGACTAGACGGCGTTGTGTGATAGTTGTGGAAATATTATTATTATTATTATTATTATTATTAATATACATAAATGTGTATTCATCAGATAACTTCTCTCGCTCTAGTGTGAAGCAAGAGGTCAGACTTTTACTAACCAAAACCTATCCACAAGGACATATCCTTAAATTGCCTTTTGCTTTCCAGGACGTTGCTAACTTTTTCAAACGGCCCTAACGAGTAAGGCCTAAAGAACCTCTACGGTTTTGCTGATATCTCATTGCAGCGTGCGGGCGCCGCTGCGCCGTTGACTCGAGCATGGTCCTTATTGGACGACCGCAAGGCAAGCTACCTATTGTTCGTCGTCCTAAGTCCGAACCTACTGTGGCCCGGAATTGCCCTGTGACGCCCTGCGCCTCTCAACGCCAAGAGTGTCTCCTGTGGTGGAGGTTGGGGCATAAGGATATCCGTTACTCCGTTCCTATACGGTTGCGGCCAGCTCCTTCGATCACTTTACTACTTTCTCGTAAGAAGAACGGAC
Source organism: Mythimna albipuncta (assembly GCA_929112965.1). Classification (NCBI taxonomy): domain Eukaryota; kingdom Metazoa; phylum Arthropoda; class Insecta; order Lepidoptera; family Noctuidae; genus Mythimna; species Mythimna albipuncta. The sequence continues at coordinate 11,646,632 of OV815977.1, read as the reverse complement.
TTCCTTCGTATTCTCCACCATGTTCTTCGGGTGATCCACATAATTTTTGATTGAAAATCACCAAACTGTTATTACCAGCAATAGAACATACCCTAAAACGCAATTTTCAGTGAAACTGTCTTGAAACTTCAGACATACTCTTGAAAATAGTTCTGATATTAATACGAGTAATACAGAGGTTAATCAATATACCAAGCTCAAGTATACGGAACAGAAACTAATTACATATTGAACAGTTATTGTTTTAACATAATTGCTGAGCTCCGGAAATTAAACCACGTCTCTATATTAATTTCAAAGAACTGTTTGAACGTCGTCGCCATAGTTTGTAATATCTTTGTGCTTATTTAGTACTAGCGACACGCTCCTGGTTTACACGGATATTACAAATATTTGAAATTCTCGGCTTTTTCTTTGTGTACAATATACATGCGGCTCATAGTTTAGGGCCTTGCCCACGGCAACTTTTTGAAGCGATAGGTACAGTCGCGATGCAGTTACAATTGCCGTCACGGATCTTGAGCGCTGGCTTCAAGTTGCGCAGAAGTCAAATATTCGGTATCTTTAGTGGTGCGAAGTAAGACGTGGGGGCGGGGAGTGTCAGTGATTGGCTCGCCGTACCATCGCCTCTTAGACGTCACTCTTGATTCGTTCCCTGCGTTGCTGCATGTATCTAACAACGAAGACGATTGGCTCACCAATGTATGGAATGCGCAAGATCTCAAGAGCTCAAGATCCATTTTGGCAATTGTAGCTGTTTACTATGATTCGCAGTCGTGATGCCAACGCGCTTCTGTCGCGATGCAAACGCGATTCAGTAACAAAGATGATGGTTTAGTATGTAGAATGTTTCATTCCTTCCGTTTTCTACCTTATTTCGTCCGTCACGGTTGCGCGTTTGCTTCGCTACAATCGCGATGCTGTAGCGCGTTGATATCGCTTCTGAAGCGCGTTGCGACTAACACGCGTTAATAGCGAAGCTTAGTGCGTTTACAAAACGCGCGACAACATCGCTACAGAAATCGTCGAGGGCGAGAGGCCTTATATTCCATCTCTGCGTCATTAATGATGGCGTCTAAATTACAGTATTCCAAATCCCAACATAGGAACTGGTGGACGTTTAGTTCTACAATCATCATCATCATCATGTACTTTTGGTTTGTAAGTTTCCATTTTACAACGTCTTGGACAATCTCTGTAACGGTTTTCGTGTGCTTGTAAATAAATAAATCATCATCATTACAGCCGAAAGATGTCTACTGTTGGTCATAGCCCTCCCCCCTTTCCCCCCCAAATGTCACAATAACGCATCCATCATCATCCCCGCGATCCTCACTAGATTTTCAGTCCACCTTGTTTCTACAATGTTTAGTGATAATAATTCCCGAATACTTACCCCACACAAACTAGTCAGAATTCGGAACTTAAATAAATTGTCATAAATGTTCCCGGCTTACACCAAGTCGAATACTTGAATCTGTTTAACACGCGACACGATACTAAAAACAATCCTGTTGTTTACCTCTATTTATTCTAAAACATCGTATATTTCAGTATCACCACAAGGAAACTTAAACTTTATTATGTCTGCATAAAGTACAAATTGTAAAGGAAATATTTTTTTAACTAGACAAGATTAAAAGTAACGCCAAAGATATAAAAAAATAAATAAACATATGCCAGAAGTGCTTTCAGTTTAAAATGGAGGTGAAGATATAATTTTCACGATTTCCGATGAAAAATCAATAAAAACAGTTGATTTTTACCTTGTGCAGTATACAAGGTGTAAGGGACAGCCCTCCACAAACTTTCACAAGATTTTTTTTCAGGAAACGAAATAAAAAATCAGCCTCACCATACAAAATTATAAACTTCATTGGACAATTTGTATTTCGAGGACGATTTTCTTTTTTCGTTTCCTGAAAAATAAATTTCTGGAAGGTTGTTCAGTTTCGTCTACTAAACAACCCCTTAAAGTTTGTGTAGGGCTGTCCCTTACACCTTGTATATAAAATTTTACCCAAATGTTAGAAAAAAAACTCTCACGCTAGTTTGAACAACCAACACTGTTTTTTTAGGGTTCCGTAGTTAACTAGGAACCCTTATAGTTTCGCCATTTCTGTCTATCCGTCTGTCTGTCCGTCCTCGCTTAATCTCTGTGACCTTTAGCACTACAAAGCTGAAATGTGGTACCAATTTGTATATCAATCACGCCGACAAAGTGGTAAAATAAAAATTGGAAAAAATGTTTTATTAGGGTAGCCCCCCATATGTAAAGTGAGAAGTGTTTTTTTTTTAATTTTAACCCTAACGTGTGATATATCGTTGGATAGGTATTTAAAAATGAATAGGAGTTTACTAAAATCATTTTTTGATAATGTCAATAATTTCGGAAATAATCGCTCCAAAAGTAAAAAACAATGTGTATCCCCCCTCTAACTTTTGAACCATAAGTTTAGAAAATATGAAAAAAATCTGAAAAGTAGAACTTTATAAGGACTTTCTAGAAAAATTATATTGAACTTGATAGAAAGAACAGTTTTTGTCCAAAAAAGACAAAAAGGTTGTACAAAATAATTTCTGAACTAAGTTTGTACTATAATCGTATATGCAAGCATTTTTTTAAACTCATTAGTTACACTTATTGTGACGGACGGGAAACTACGGAACCCTACACTGAGCGTGGCCCGACACGCTCTTGGCCGGTTTTTTTCAAGTATTTTAGTTACATAGGATCCGAGACCAGATAAACTCATATTGTTTAGATTGGATTTGGATTTGTTATGAGGTTATTGTTGTTTTATTCAATGTTTTTTTTTTTCTAGTTTGTAAGTTTCGATTGTACAACGCCTTGGACATCCTCTGTAATGTTGTACAAGTCATCATCATCATCAACATCATCATCATATCAGAACACGAACGACACGAACAGAAAAGTGTCGAGGCAATGATGCTATAGTTTACAAGCACTTGTAAGACGCTTGGGTGGGCCTAAATCCAGCTGCGAATGTCGGCTGAAATAATGACGATGATAGAGAATTAGTTGGGCTGAACGCGTAAAGGTCAGGAAGTAATAGTTCAAATTGAAAAATTCTTTTAGAATTGGATAGTCCATTTATCGAAGAAGGATATAACATCAAGTTACAAGCACTAGAAGCGGGGCAGTGACCAAAGACTTGAGTTAAACCGCGGAGAACAGCTAGTAAATAATATAACAACATTTACTTTAGACATTCACAGTTCAGTAACTGTGAATTGTCCGAAGTTAAATCTATATGGCCTGGGATGGAAGATTGTCTAAAACAGTCACAACAATCCTGCAACGAAAAAGATGACTAAAGGAACACAGGTGGGTTTTCATCAGTAAAAATCTGATACTCCCTCTCGCTACACCTAGAGCGGCAAGGGTTTTTTTGATGACTTTTAACCAAACATTTTATTTTTCACAATTCCTATTGTATTTTTTTTTAAATATAACCTAGTGCTTGACTGCGGTCCCATCTCATGGTAACTTTCACAAAGACTCACTCTCCAGACCGAACCCAAGTCGTCAACGGCGCGCACTGTTCCCACGTGCCTCACGGAATTGTCAGCAACAGCAGTAGCCACGGAACAGTAAAAACTGTTCCGTGGCAGTAGCCCAGCCGGTCGAAAGAAATAATGTATATGAAGGTAATAAGAATCGTAACTTGTATCTAAGCAAAATTTCACATTTTTAACACAAGTAAATATTGTACTCGTGTTAATAAACGAATCATAAATCTTCCTATCTTGCTAAACTAAAACCTAAATCCATATTCTGAAATTGGTTAACAGACCGTAAATTTTGATGACCACTTGATAGCTTTAGATCAGTGGCTCCCAATCTTTTTTGACTGGGGACCACTTTGTTTTCTTTATTGATAGTAATGTAGCAATCGGGATAAATTGCGAATGAGCTGTCTGCTGCTAGTAGCGGAAACACCCGTCCGTGCAACATGTTCGGGAGTCACCACACCACCTCGTCAGTCATCCCGGGTACTCGGCGCACCGAGAGGCTGCGTGCGCGCGTCAAGAGCACCGTTGCTAAAGTCACATGAACTCGCTAAATAATTATCCTACAGTAGTGACCAGAAATCCAGTTTTTTTTTAATTACATTTTAGGGTAGGTATCGAATATATACATTCATAGGAAATATTAGTAAAAAATATTAGGTATACAAAACGAGCATTGTTATAAAAAATATAACGTTTCGATTTGCATCAATGTAATTTTAGCTGCAAAGTTTTGAAGTTTTAGACCTTTCGCGGACCATATTCTGGCTCTTGCGAACCAAGGTGGCCCACATATCCCGAAGAATCGCCTTTAAGTGGCAGTGGGCATTGTTCGCAGAAGAAATGGTCGATAGGAAACGGTTGGAAGGTCTTCCGCAAGCTGGATCGATGTCCTGGTGAAGGCCACGGGAGACCAATGGATGTGAAACGCATCGCCTACGTCAAACAGTGGACGCCTTTTGTCTGAAATGGGTATGGGTATGGAACCATATGTTGGGAACCACTACATCAGATAAACGCCCACAGCCCAAACTGCACTCAGCTACATTTTCATTACTTACTAACTTTGCTTCGTGGCTCTACTCATGAAGTATTTTAAAAGTAGTTAGTTAATCATTCATAATTACAATTTAGTTTTAGTCGTTTTTAGTATCCCTTTTATTGTTCTTGTACTTTTTATTTCTTTATTTTTCTGTTAAATTCTCTTACCTCCTTCAGTCTCTGAAAATAAAAATCAGTTACCACATGTATGAGCATGACCTGAGAACGACTCGACTGACTTGGATTTTTTGTTAACACATTGACGCCCAGTAATAACTGTGATTACCATTAGTAATATATAATGTATACATATATAATACCTGGTTCATCCTCCTTTTATTAATTTAATAGTCTCTCTCTTGGTGAAGCGAAAGAGAGTATACCCCGGTATGAAAGGCAACGAAGGAACGGGGTGGGTTTTTTAGTCAGTAAAAGTCTTACACTATCTCCCGCTCCGCCCAAGCGCGGAGGATGTCATCTAGATGATTTGTACTCACCAAAAAAAAAAAACACCGTGTTCTTTCAGGTCACGATAACTCTTTCAAACCATACTTGGCAGGCATCGGTCTTAAAAGGTCCATCACGGCATACACGACCATCCAATTCAGTGTCTTGTTTTTGACAGCTCGGATACTGGTCCATTTAATGGAAAGCGGTTAAATACATAGGTAGATAGATATGTAAACTACAAGTACAAAGGACTTTGGTGATACGCTACCGTTTGTAAGGTCAAAGAGGATTGTTCCATGTGCCTTTTATGTCACCGGTTGGTGTCTACCGATGTTGCAATATAGGCTAGTTAGATTGGGTTTTAGACAGTTGTAAATGTGGGGTAGTACCTCCTTAAATGAATTATATAATTCTTCAAAAGTAGATGATCGATGATCCTTTTCTTAGCTCTAAACACAATAATGTTTTCAAGGTGAAACTTTGTTTGAAACGGCTAACAGGATTCAAATCAAACTTGAAACACACGTTGACCATAGGACAGTATCTTACGTTCTAAGTTTTTATTCCAGGAGTAGTCCCATTGTCAAAGAAAAAATTGACTTTCACATTGCCAATTTTAAATAGAGAAAGTCTGGAAGTCTTCAGGCGCCTTCAAATGTGCAGCGAGGGAGCGCTACTTTGTTATTCCATATAAACAAAAGACGCGCGACTGCAGCGCTACATCCGCGCTGCAGCCGCGCGTCAGTTCAACATTATAATGCTCCAACTTAAGGTGGTGCGTGCACTTTCTGACTAATCACGTGCTGCACTTGGTGGCTAATTTAAAGGCACCCTAAATACTGTTTAGATTCCACACATAATCGTTTGCTTATTCAGATAAACCTGCGCATTGAATGATCACAGAACAAAACCACAGTACAGATCACAAAACACATTTTTCACGCGCAACTAACACCGTAGCGCTACACCGAACTACAAGTCCCCATCCAGCCATCCAGCGCTTTACATCCATGTAGCACAACTATTGCATATTTTGTATTGCAGCCGCATGACGCGCTGTTGTATGGATTCGCACGAGCGAGGAATGTAAGTAAGTAGGTTTACAAACAGGATGGAAGCAGATCCGCAAATGGCTGCCGGAGCTAGAGTCAACGTCACTGTTTGTTCTGTGGAACTAACAAATTACATCCGAGGAAACGTGGTTACGTTTGTCATATTAAATCTGTTTGAATTAGAGAAAGAAGTATTTTTAGGGTTCCATACCTCAAAAGGCAAAAACGGAACCCTTATAGGATGGGCTTGCAGATGGCGAGTAATGGGTAGCTCACTGTCCGACCGTTCGGTATAACCGTCCAGACCGTGCTCAAGTCGCCAACGGCGTCCACTGTTCCGTAGGAGCCCGGCAGGGTCGAAGCCTACTGGGGCCAAGGGTCTGCTTCTGAAAAAAAGGCTCGGCCCTAATATGAAAGGCAACTAACGAACGGAGTGAGTTTTTTAGTCAGTAAAAGTCTGACACTATCTCCCGCTCCACCCAGGGGCAAGGGATGTCATTTGGATAATTTTTACCCACCAAAAAAATTGTAAAACCCTTATAGAATCGCTTTGTTGTCCGTTTGACTGCCTGTCTGTCAAAACTCTTTTTCTTGGGAAGGTGTGAAGGTATCGAGTCGAAATTAAAACCATATACTCAAGTCTGCGGTCACTTTAGGCTTTGAAAAAATCAAACTTCTGAGTTAACGAAATAAAAGATACCGCCGTTTATGTCGAAAAAAAAACGCGTACTTTCACACTCTCAAAGATATCAAAATTAGGTAGGTACTTACTACCCGTTGACCTAGAATCATGAAAGGCAGGAAGCAACGTCTCATAGCACAAGTATAGAGAAAAATCAGAAATCTGTAAATTTTAGTTATGTCACAAAAAAAAACTTTTTTTTCGATCCGGAAAACCTTCATAACTCAATTCGGGAATTGAACTGTTTTCATAGGTAAGTTTGTGCAGAACCCTCAGTGTGCGGGTCCGACTCGCACTTGCCCGGTTTTTTTTTTTTTTATTAAAAATATGTATGTGCTAAACACTAGGTGAGGTGATATAAATACTCGTATGTGATCCTTTTATAAAGATAAACCTTCCGCTGCCTGCGACTTCGTTCACGTGAAAGTAGAGAATTCTCCAAAGGAATATCCAAGACATGGTCTATCCGTGAACCAAATTTCATCCAAATTCGTTCAGCCTTTCGAGCGTAAAACAAACACACACTTCTTACGTGTTTATATTCACTCAAAATACAATTTAAAAAAAAAAATACATTTTTATTTCACATATAACATGGGCACTTATAAAACGTCAGAAACTTGTGCACGGTTCCAAATTAGTCGTTTCCTATGGAGATGAACCGGCAAGGAACTCCATGGTTACTCTTTTTAAAAAAATTGTTTCAATATTAGATATTATGTAAGAAAAAATGTAACAGTGTAATATATCAATAGAAACTTAGAATCGTTTTCGAATGGGAAGAAATCTTTTCATTTGTATGCAATTGTGCGAGGAGCTTTTGATGAAGCAAAATCGTGTGTTGTATTGTGTTACCAGTGATTTTTTATGTGTCGTGAGAAATCATCAAATAACAAATAATCAATAAATTCTCCTCTCGCTCTGGATGACGCGAGAGAAAGTATCGGACTATTTTTGTGTCGTAAAAAATCTTCAAATGAATTTCTAATTTTTTTAAATAAAACCCAAGTCCTATAGATGCCTTATGCGTTCCAGGGCCACAGCACAAATAGATAGGTACAGAAGTCAATCTACTTACAAAGTGCGCTCGAGCAACGCACACATAGACGCCGCTCACGGACACGATATCTCGGTCGCGTCTCGGATCACTCGTCGTACAGTTCCGGCTCAAACGCTGATTAGTGTGCGACCACCGAGCGTAGGTATAAAAAGTGAAGTACATACATGAGATTGTCTTCTGTACTATCTATTTTTTGGCCACGGTAACTCTTTTAAATCATAACATATGGCTCTTAAACGTGGTCGTTCCCAATAGGCCTCGGAAAGTCACTTAAAGGGCAAAGGAGATAGCGATGCTCGAAGTTTCGTTGTATTATCAAATCAAGAATTAAGATATCCGCAGAAGAACCAAGTTTATCGACATAGCCCAAGAAATCGCCTTTCAGCGGGCAGGTCATTCGTCGATGGAGCTGAAAGGTCCTTTTTTATGGTGTCAGTCATAAAAGAAAGAAGATAGGTTTTCGGCGGTCGGTGTAAAAAATCATAAATAATATGCTAGACATAATAATGTAAAATACATATTTAAAATACTAATTAATATACTAACAATATTTAATCTCCGTGAGCGTGACCATGCCATCAAAGCGGGCCCTAACTGAATACCAGCGCTGTTTATTTATCGTTTTTAAATATGGCAGCATATGGTGAGTTAGACGCTTTTTTTATGTTATAGGTATGGAAACCTATTTATTTCTACTGTATATGTGAGGTACGAATAAACATTTTGTTTTCTTACTTTTCTTTCTAATATAAGGATTATTCTCGGCATTCACTTTTTTTGAAATGTCCACTAAGTATCTACTTAATTCCATTTTCATTCCGTCCGAAGAATCGTTGCCTACCAGCGCTGTTTATTTATCGTTTTAAATATGGCAGCATATGGTGAGTTAGGCGCCTTTTCGGCCTTACACAGATTTTCATGTTATTTTTCCATACCTATTTATTTCTACTGTATGCAAAAGTGCGAAACTTGTGGTACGAATAAACGTTTTGTTTTCTTTCTAATATAAGAATTATTCTCGGCTTTCACAGTTTTGAGGTGCTCCAACTAAGTATCAATTTAAATCCACCCTCATTCCATCCAAAGAATCGTTACCTACCAGCTTTAAAACTCCTTTTAACTAACCAGGTCACCGCCATTAGCTCCACATATCGTCTTAACGCTGCCGTTACACTAGCTTGCCATCAAACGTAGACAGTCGTCGGTCCTCAGCAGAACATAAGGGTAATCGTGACCGGACTGCACAAATGGCGACGCGACGATATTCATATTTCAGCCCGTATCGGCGAGATCCTACGCGACTGCAAACCTTACGCAAAGATAGCGCACCCACGATAAACTTTAGAACCTGGGAAAATGAACTGTAGTTTGTAAAGCTAAGGTTGAATTTTCTTTGAGATAGTTTTCCGTTGAAAGGTAGTTGGTCTCATACTAGAAGTATGCAATAAAGACGTCAATCCATAACGACGGATGCAGCTATTATACAGTGATGCTGGGAGTGCTTTACGGTGTACACCCGGCCGGAATAAAGATGAGTGTTAACTTGTACTGATGTTTCTTGAATTGGTTATGATGGGATTTATAGGGTGACAAAAGGTTTACATTGTCGTGTTTACGGGCGAAACAATGGAAGGTAGCTTTGTGATTATTTTTCTCCGTCTACATTGTTATTGTGCTTACAAAGAGTTTTTAGATTTTGTTGCAATTCGTCTTCAAGATTGCTTTACGAGTAACTTTTTTTAGTCAACTGCAATTTAGTACCTGGTGTTTAAACCATTCTGTTACATTTCAACAAAATATGTGAGGAAAACTTGTGAAATTAATTAAAGATTTTCATCATTACTAACTTTCAGCCGAAAGACGTCCGTTACTAGACATAGTTCTTAAAGTGTCACCACAACAACCGGTCCTGTCCGTCTTGCATTCGTCGGATTCTCCCCCTGATCAGTAGTCCACTTTGTAGGAGGCCTTTTAACTCGTCGCAACTCCAGGACCTTTTAGTTGAGGACACGGTAGAGCACACAGTCGAGGGGTGCCCTGTTTGGGCGGAGCATCGCCGTGCCCTCATGGGGGCGATCGGCGGCGAAGACCTCTCGCGCCGGGCCTTGGTTCAGGCCATGTTCCGGAGCGAGGAGGAGCGGCAGGTGGGCGCCAACTTCTGCGAAGCAGTAATTCTCGCAAAGGAAGAGGCCGACCGCATCAGGCATCGGCACTCTCGCTGTCGCCGAGATTTCGATCCCGATTTCCGGTCACCGTAGACGCGGGCTTCCGAACAGTGAGCAATGGATAGCTCGCTGTCCGACCGTCCGGTAACAGTCCGGACCAAGTCGTCGACGGCGCGCACTGTTCCAGCGGGTTTCAAGGAGTTGTTAGCAACAGCAGGGGCCCAGATGGGTTGAAGCCTACCGGGGCCAGGGTTACTTTCGAAAGACAATTCGAGCCCCGGTATGAAGGCTTCAAGGAACGGGGTGGGTTTTTAGTCAGTAAGAGTCTGACACTATCTCCCGCTCCGCCCAAGAGCGAGGGTTGTCATTGATGATTTTCCCACCATAAAAAAGGACCTTTCAGCTCCATCGACGAATGACCACATTATGAAGTATCCAATAAGGTATTATAATAACAATAAATAATCCTTTTTTCCTCTTTTAATTTTCTATATCCTAGCAATCTGTGTAACAAACAATGAGCTATTTGTACATCACGTCTTGAGCTTATAATGTCTCCAAAAGAAGCGTCATCAAGCTGGCTTGAGTGATGGAATTTTCAAAGCAGTCTACCAGGGTAGGAACGCTATCTTTTTAATACAAGAATAATCTGTGATATTATTTGAAAGAGTTACCGTAACCCTTTTGTTTAGGTGGAATCTCGTTCCAGGACCCCGGGTTTTCAGAAGCGAACCTATGACCCCAGTAAGCTTCGACCCTACGGTGTTCCCTATCAGCAACACCACAACACTTGAGGCGGATCACTACTCGACGTCGATGACTTGAGCTCGGTCCGAATGGTTAACGGACGGCTGGACAACGAGCTACCTATTACTCGTCGTCCGAACCTACGGTGGGTGGAAATGGGGATTGGGATTCAGGCGGCTGGGGCGAAGGAAGGCCGTTCCCTGCGCGACGCCGGTACGCCAGACACTGCAGGCGCCACATCCGCCCGCCGGATGCGGAGGCCAGAGAGGCGGAGTTGTATGAGGCATACAGAGCGGCAAAACGCACCCTCCGAACGGAGATCAAGCGGGCCAAACTGGAGGCCCGCAACGTGTGGCTGGGGTCTCTGAACGCGGACCCATGGGGGCGCCCGTACAAATTGGTACGGGAAAAGCTCCGTCCCTGGGCTCCCCCACTGACTCAGAGTCTCCGGCCCCAGATCGTAGAGGGTGCGGTGAACGCTCTGTTCCCTGCGCGGGGGGAACACTCCCCCCCGCCCATGGCTCCGCCTCCACCGCCAGCGGTGTCTGACGCGGACCGCAATAGCGACGACGATGACAATGCTCCAGAGGTGACCGAAGTAGAGTTGAGAGTGGCGGTGCGAAGGCTGAGTGCCAAAAACACCGCCCCAGGACCCGACGGCTTGCCTGGAAAGGCATGGGTCCTGGCCATGGATGCTCTCGGGCCTCGACTGAGAGGGCTCTTCAGCGCATGTATGGAGAGGGGCCAGTTCCCACTTTGCTGGAAGACGGGGAAACTGGTCCTCATAGCGAAGCCAGGGCGCCCTGCGGACTCTCCGTCCGCGTACATTCAGTCATTGCAAACCGCCTCGTCGGGCGCCTAACACAGGTGGGGCCGGACCTTTCGGACGGACAGTTCGGCTTTCGCAGGATACGCTCTACCGTGGACGCCATCATGCGCGTGCGAGCCCTCACGACGGGGGATGCGGTGTCCCGGGGCAGGTGTGTCGTGGCAGTGTCCTTGGACATTGCCAACGCGTTCAACTCCCTACCCTGGAGTACGATCCGGAGGGCACTCCGGTACCACCGGGTGCCCGAGTACCTCTGTCGAGTGGTCGAGGCCTATCTGTCGGAGAGACTTATAGTCTACCCCGGTCACCAGGGAGACTGGAAACGTCGAGAGATGTCGTGCGGTGTTCCGCAGGGGTCGGTACTAGGGCCACCCTTGTGGAGCATCGGGTACGACTACGTGCTGCGCGGCGACTTCCCTGACGGGGTCAGCGTGGTTTGCTACGCAGACGACACGCTGGTCCTAGCGCGGGGAGAGTCGTACCAGGCGGCGGTCGCTCTAGCGACACGCGGGGTTGCGATGGTCGTTGATCGGATCCAGGAGTTGGGACTCGAGGTGGCGCTTCACAAATCCGAGGCGATGTGTTTTCACGGTCGCCGGTCTCGGAACGCGCCGCCATTGAGTTCCCAACTAACGGTAGGAGGAGTTCACATCGTTGTCGGGTCGACGATGAAGTACCTGGGACTCGTCCTCGACAGCCGGTGGAATTTCGTGGAGCACTTCCGACGTCTGGCTCCCAAACTCAACCGGGCTGGGGCAGCGCTCAAACGGCTCCTGCCCAACCTTGGGGGTCCAGACGCCTCCTGCCGGAGGCTCTACGCGGGGATCGTTCAGTCCATGGCCCTCTACGGGGCGCCGGTGTGGGCGCCGTCGCTGAAAAAGCAACCGGCGGCCACACTGAACGCCTGCCAGAGGGTCATGGCGATAAGGATGGTGCGGGGATACTGCACGGTCTCCCGCGAAGCGGCGAGCCTTCTGGCTGGCCTACCACCGTGGGATCTGGAGGCAACAGTCCTTGCACACATGCACGATATGCGCGTGGAGATGCAACGCCGGGGTGAAAGTCCGCTGCCGCGACAGGTCACGGCATGGCGGACAGAGCTCCGGCGGGATCTCATGGTGAAATGGCGTCAACGACTATCGCAACCCAGCGCTGGGCACGCCACAATCATGGCGGTAAGTCCCCTCTTTGAGGCGTGGCTGGAAAGACCTCACGGCGTCCTTACCTTCCGCATGACGCAGGTACTCACCGGACATGGTTCGTTCGGGAGATTCCTGCACTCGATTCATGCGGAAGTGACGCCCGGGTGTCGCCACTGTGCGGAACGCCCGGAGGACACGGTGGAGCACACAGTCGAGGTGTGCCCTGCTTGGGCGGAGCATCGCCGTGCCCTCGTGGGGGCGATCGGCGGCGGAGACCTCTCGCGCCGGGCCTTGGTTGAGGCCATGGTCCGGAGCGAGGAGGAGTGGCAGGCGGTCGCCGACTTCTGCGAAGCAGTAATGCTCGCAAAGGAGGAGGCCGAACGCATCAGGCAACGGCGTTATCGCCGCCGCCGCCGTCGCCGGGATTCTGATCCCGATTTCCGGCCAACGTAGACGCGGGCTTGCGGACAGTGAGCAATGGGTAGCTCGCTGTCCGGCCGTCCGGTAACTGTCCGGACCAAGCTCAAGTCGTCGACGGCGCACACTGTTTCCGCGCGCTTCAAGGAGTTGTCAGCAACAGCAGGGACCCAGCCGGGTCGAAGCCTACTGGGGCCAGGGTTATCCGAAAGGGCGCTCGAGCCCCGGTATGAAGGCTAGAAGGAACGGGGTGGGTCTTTTAGTCAGTAAGAGTCTGACACTATCTCCCGCTCCGCCCAAGGGCGGGGGATGTCAATGCATGATTTTTCCCACCATAAAAAAAAAAAAAAAGGCCGTTCCCTGCTCCTCTGCTACTGAGCGGCTGTCTTCTTCGCTAGCATTACTGCTTAGCAGAAGGAGACGACCGCCTGCTATTCCTCCTCGCTCTGGACCATGGCCTCGACGAGGGGACGGCGGTGCTCAAGCGGGGGAACATAGATGGCTTGTAGTTTGTATAAGTCTGACACGTCCTCTCACTCCACTCAGGGTGGCAAGCTATTTGTCATCATCATCATTTCAGCCGATATACGTCCACTGTTGGACATAGGCCTCCCCCAAGCGTCGCCACAACGAACGTTCCTGTGCGTCTCGCATCCATCGATTCCCCGCAACCTTCACCAGGTCCACCTTCTATGAGGCCTCCCTACGCTGCGTCTTCTAGTACGCGGTCGCTACTCCAGAACCTTTCGGCCCCAACGGCCATCTGTTCTGCGAGCAACGTGCCTTGCCCATTGCCACTTAAGCTTGGCAATTCTTCATACAAGCTATTTGTACATTTGCCAAAACTAGAAGAAAATCGGAGATAACAAAAAAAAAATGTTGAAAGCATTTTTTTATCAAGATTTAATTCTAACAAAAGGAAAGCTGACAAAATAAAATCCCCTATTACACTAAGCGCTCCTCCGAAACCCACAAGCCAACATTAACCAAACTTAGTCTAACAAGCTGACATTAAAACCTGCGTTTACCTAATTTGCTACAATCCTACTACTACATTCAAATTCCCAACTTTAAAAATAGCCTTAGTAAATCTGATTACCTCAGTGCGCAGAATTGAAATTTAAAGTTAGGTGGTCAAAGCTAGACGTAAGAGTCTTATGCTGGTGGCTATGTACTTAGCTCCCCGACGAATCTGAAAAGCTTACAGGCCGAGTCTCTGCGATGTTCCTCTACTCCATCTGCTTAGGTACTTAACTAAACGTACGCAATCTTGATATGTCTTTTTATTTAAAACTAGCTTTTACCCAACTTCACCCACGCACATATAATATATAATAATATAATATAAAATATAATATATAATAATAAAATAAAATATAATAATTAATATATATATAAATAATAATAATATTTTTTTTATATTAATAATTAATTTATAAATATATTTTAATATATAATATTTAATATATAATATATACGCGAGACACAATGGCTTTTTAATTGTGTCTGTAATTAAAGCACACGAGAGATTAATTACAATAACATTAATTTGTTTATAAGCACTTGTACAACATTACAAACTATATCTAAAGCGTTGCACAATAGAAAATAAGAAATAAAAGAAAATACATCCCATTACCACTAAAATAAAATATCCCACAAAACAAAACAAACAATGTATGCTTATTTTTCACCTAATCTATCTTCTCACAAAACCTTAGATATTCACGACACACATCTATCCATCTCCATATTAGATATAATATGTTCAATGTCGTTGAAATCAAAATGGATTTATTTTAATCTTTCAACGCCTTTTCAATCATTGCCATCTTAATAGAGATTAACACACTCTCGACTTTGGTGTGACAGTTTTGGTCTGTCCCCAAAGTCGAACGTGACTGAGATTTTGTCCCATTGTACACCATTCGAACGATGGAACGATGACCTAGTGAAGGTCATGGGAATCCGATGAATGTGAAATGCACAGGACCGGGTCGTTATAGCGTCACTTGGGGAAGACCTATATCCAACTGTGGACGTCTTTCGGCTGTAATGATGCTGATGATGATGACCAAAGTCCGTGTGGTAAGACTAATTACGCTGAGTCGCGTTCGACCTTGGTACAGACGGACCACGACCTTGATACGACGGACCAAAACCGTCGTACTAAATTGAGGCGTGTGTTATCACTTTAATAAATTAAAGTATTTGTAACAAGACCGCGACAACAATAGTACATTGAGATCCCAGCCTATCTGTTTCCCTAGTATTTTGGATTCGGCTTCAAATCTATCCAAATAGGGCTGTATCTGACAGCTGACCTCGGCCATCCAATTACTTGGAGATATCCTAAAGTTGTTCGTTATTCCTAGGCTTTTGGGTTTCTGACTGCTTTTACGGCTGACATATTAACTAATTGAATGAACTGGATTCCTTTTACTTTCTATGTCATATTGTATTGTGACCTATATATGCCATTACTTGATTAGATTGTAGTATTAAATAGGGGTTATTATGATTGTTGAACAGAAGTGTAATATATTTATGTAAATCCACATATTTTGATTAATAAGAAGTATACAAGACATATACTTCAAAAATACAATTTAAGACCTTGGGGACTTGGGGTATGTTTTTTACTGCTGTTTATATTTCTGTGTTTTTTATATTTCTATGGGTACCATGTTTTGGCTCTGGATTTTTTTCTACCTTCAGAATCAATTGAAAGATTTGCCATGGCCCTTGAACGTAAAGGGCAACTGTAGGAACAACGGTGAATTTTAGTAAGTAAGATTCTCTCGCTCCACCCAGAGTGAGAACGAGAGAATTGATGATTTCCCACAACAAAAAGAACATATGTACACGAGTCTTTGGTCGTTTGGACCCGCTCGATTTGGGTCCGCAGGATCAATTGACCCAGTCCCATTTTGAAGGGGTCGATTGGACCCACCGCCCAATTTTATTATAAATACAGTCATGAAAGAAAGTCAAATCTTTTAGTTTTATTTTTATGACTTAAAATTGGTAATGTTTCATACAATTATTTAAAATTCTATAAACACCAAATAAATGTCGTAATTATATGAAGAATTAAATATGAGCGGGTTTTCGTCAATAAAAGTCTGACACTCCCTCTCGCTGCGCCCAAGAGCGTGAGAGGTCATTGGATGGTTTCCCAACTGAAAAAAAATGTATCAATTATCAACAATTTTGCCTTTTAGAGTCAACAAATAGAATAATCTCAGTTAAAGGTAAGTAACTCTATTACCAAAAAAAGATTGAGTTTTAAAGTCGCAGAAAATTCCCGAGAGAAATTTCAATTTTAAAATTTTTATTTTATATTCTCTTCAATTCAATTTATTTGAAATGAAAGATCGAGTCAATATGAAGATCAAATATGGCGGCTTAAGATTTGAAGGGAATCTTAATATTTAGAAGTCCCAAAGCCACGATGTTCACGTCAGAAAACTGTTAAAGAATTAAAGTTTATAAACTCTTTCCCTGGGCACCACTTGTTTACACGGCGAGCTCGCTTTTATACGCTTACAACCTCTTTACAACTTGTACCTTACACTAAGCTGAAAATTCCATTATTATAACATCCTGTATGATATGAGTTTTCTTTCAAAGCCGATACTGATTTGGAAGAAAAACTGAAAGAAGGGCTAAGGAAGAATTTTCCTGCTTCCGTCTTCCAGTCCAATTATAATTTAGGTGTCTTCACGGCAAGAGTAAAGGTGCTCTTAATAGACTAATGCAGCTCACCATCAACAATTGCATCGCTGCTCACCATAAGTTGGGATCGCAGTCAAGCACTGGGGTGCTATTCTCTAAGAAAGCGCAGCGCTGGCACAGCGACGAGTCGTGAGCGCAATACATTGAATTAACAATCCAATGTAAAGGGGCATTGGGTTGTTAATTCAATGTACTGCGCTGACGACTCGTCGCTGTGCCAGCGCTGCGCTTTCTTAGAGAATAGCACCCCTGGTTTAGTTCAAATACAAAAATAATCAAGCCTGAGTAATGTACTGTCATTGGTTGAATGAGCGATTCAGCCTATGGCTAACTAGCGTTTGGCTGCAGTGACGAAATCCAAATAGGTACATTGGATTAACAACCCAATATACCTAAACATTCGATTGTTAATTCAATGTACTGCGCTCTCGATTCGTCTCTTCGGCCAGCGCTGCGCTCAATGCTGTTTTCTCAGAGAATAGCACCGCTAATCAGATCCCTTTTTGGATTAAATTATGACCCATAGATTATTTTGATCCAGGAACCGAGTGTAAAAACCACCACTTTTTTGTTTGGGAAATTATAAAGCAACTTCTGCCGCTCAGACTTTTAATGACTAAAAACCACACGTTTTCCACCAGTAGCCTTTTGCGTTCCAGGGCCATGGTAACTCTTACCAACTATGGCCTGGCCCTTAGTCATAGACTAACTCACACTGGGCCAGCGTGGTATATTATGGCTTACTCACTCTTACAGAGGGTTGGTTTTTTTTAAATGAGAAATCATATTATGACTTCTCGCGGTTTTGTGCGGAGCAGGAGGGCGTGTCCAACTTTTACTGATCATAACCTACTCCTGTTTTTTTTTTTACTTCATTCCATGCCCCCGGACAGAGAGGGGGGTTGAGTCTCAACAGTGGAAATTTTATAGGATGATTATATAATCAAGGTATCATGCCTGTAATTTCCCTACAGGTAAAATTTACCTCGGAACAGAATTACACCCGGAATCTCAGCTAGCCTTGAATGACGTAATAATTAGAGCGGCTCACATAATAATTATACCTGATTAGGTGAACTGCTTGGAGGGACTCGACGCGATAATGAGACGACATGATCCAGATGGCAGCACCGACGTACTTTTCGGATGTAACAAAAGAGGAAATATAAGGAAGAGGAAATGTCAATTAAGATTAAATGTTATATCTTTATCTAAGTACGTTCAATTTAAATAACTCATGACCCCATTCCGAATAGAAAATATTAATATAGAAACGAAAACATACCTGAATTGCTGAGAAAGATATGAATCTGAGTTCTCAATTTAAAATCGTCTAAACCCGGTATCTGAATTATAAAATTTGCTGAGCCATTAATATTCATCTCGACTAAAAAGTGCGCCTGTGAGGGTTGCGCAGAGTCGCGCAGAGCTAGAGGTCCGTCCGTGCACCGTCGCAGTTGCTACACAGAATTGCATTAAGCGAGAGTCCCCCAGACTCGGTTAATTTGTTGGTCACCGCTCGTTACCATGTAATTCGCGTCCCTCTAGCGCAGATCGCGGCTCACTTTACCAGATTATCATCCAATTTAGTCCACCCGCTCGGATAAACGAAGTCACTCGATATGAAAAATGTTGGAATAAAAAATCAGGTCGCCCTTGCGGCTCTCCTGCTTTCAATTTATAATAGACTTTTGGATTGCGGCTAACGAAATTTGTTATCAATCATTATCCCATTTACATAGACGGAGAGGATATTATTAAGGTAAGTGGTTTAAAGAGAAAGGTTTTCGGTTTTATTTTTTTATGAAATGGCTTTGAAACTTGGTTACTTGGTTTTGAAAGTCTTGTAATGAGATTGAGTGCCTTAGATGCCTTAGATTTAGAGTTACGACTAAATTTTGTGAAGTAGTAGGTACGTGAGCTATAAATCCGGTTGCATTTTGCAAGTTACCACAAAAGTAACGATTTCCTGCCGCCTGCACGGCTGCACGCCATCATTCACCACGCGGGCCCATTCACCGCACATCTGCTTACGACTGTCTAGATAATTCAACAAAGCGTGCGCCCCAATTTTCTTGCAGCTCGGAGTCAAAGTTGTGCGGTGTGGCGCACAATGGGGGCCCCGCTCGTGGGTAATGCGACACCGCCGTGCGAGGGATCTCCCGACTCGTACAGTCGTGCCATGCGACAAAGCAGCCACTTACCCCGCGTACCGTTTCGCCGTCTCTGAATGCGCCAAGAAATCTTCCCGCTGAAGATCCTCGCTCCGACATGCATGTTTGTGTATCCATTTGCTTGCACCGAATGCCGCGGTAATGGATTTTTTAAGGTACGATATGTAGATTGAATGGATGTTTACTTGGAGATGAAATCATGCGACTTTGCTTTATAAGGTACCTAGTTGTCGTAGCTGAACATTAGATCCATTACATAGATTTTACATAAAATGCAGAAAATATTGTTGTTAAACGGTCGTAACCAGTTCCGTTTAAAAAAAAAGTGAATATGATTGAAAAAAAATTAAAACAAAACAAAATATTTAAAATTTTTCGAATGGAGTGACGGACAATGGATGAAAAAAACGTATTGCTCCGACCCAAGTAATACGGAACAAGGACAAAAAGATGATAATATAGGCCTACACAAGCCAATTTTTCAATTTTTTCTGCCAATTTTGCTATTTTTTTCTGGACATACTTATATAACGTCAGGCTAGTGCACAGTTCCAATTGGTCGCTTCCCATGTTGAAGAACTGGCTAGAAACTCCATAAATTAAAAAATTAAATATGATGCTCATTTATCATTCATTATTCTTCTCCGTCGGTGCACTCTTGCCGGAGTGGTCGTGGTCATCACTATAAATCACGATAAGTGCGTGCATAGTTGCGGCCTTGATCTGGACTGTCCGTCTCTTTAGTGATCTACCACATGGCCTGGTGTCCTCAACTTTGCCGTGCCTATCATTCATAATCCGCAGCATATCGATGAAACTAACTCTTACTCTTGGTAGCATGAGATTGTCTCAAAAAACCTCGGAAAAATAAATATGAAAAACGATAAAATTTGTTAAAAACTCCCCTAACTATAATATTTATCCCAATTTGGTTTTAAATCGTTATTTAAAACAGCATAATAATGCTGAGCTAGGCGCTTTTTGGCCTCGCACTGATTGCAACATTCTTTTTTCATTGTGTAATTTTAGTTTATATGATTGTATGAGGTACGAATAAGCATATTTTTCTTTTATGCACATCCTTTCTTTTCTTTAACTGCAACACTTGTGAAAATTGAATCCGAGAACAACAACACTCGTATTTTCTAAAACATCAGCAGATTTTAGTATATTCTGTTTCAATTTAAAACAATTCACTACAATAAATTATGTAGAAAGCCGTCGCAGTCTATATTCAAAACGTTTCAGGTGTCCGCAATACAAATTGTTCCTGCAAAGACATTAAAATGTAAATCTGTTTAGCTATGCAATGTGCCCATGTGCACTGTCTATGCAAAATGCAAATAACTGAATTATTATACAATGTTTTACTTTGGTTACATCGTCTCTTATAGTCTGTTGCTTTCCTCCTCCTCGAGTCGTATTCCTCATTACTGAGGGTCGTGAAGTTTTGTAGCTCGCTGTCCGGCCGTCCGGTAACAGTTCGGACCAAGCCCAAGTCGTCGACGACGGCGCGCGCTGTTCCCGCGCGCCTCAAGGAGTTGTCAGCAACAGCAGGAGCCCAGCCGGGTCGAAGCCTACTGGGGCCAAGGTTATCCGAAAGGGCGCTCGAGACCCGGTATGAAGGCTTGAAGGAACGGGATGGGTTTTTTAGTCAGTAATAGTCTGACACTATCTCCCGCTCCCAAGAGCGGGGGTTGTCATAAGACTCTACTACTCTGAGTCAGCTTCTTACTGATGGTATCTCGCCATCAGTGACGGTTCTTAGCGTCATGAAGTGCAAAACGTCTGTACGAAGTCTGTTGCTTTAACACCAGTCAATATTAATAAGAGTTTTAGCAGGATTTCCACTTGTACGAATGACTGTCAAAAGTCACAGTCAAACTTCACTCGTATGTGAAGTTTAGCAGGTATTTTAACTATTCGCAAATTGATTCCAGGCTGAAATTGCGATGTAAAGTTTTTGTAGTTTTATATTTGAAGTATCTTCACAACTACACAATACGTAGAATCATTGAAACAGGCGAGATCTTAGTAAAATGAAGCTATGAATTTTATTGTATTGTTGACGATCTCGGTGAAGTTTTGCTAAGAAGGCTAACTCGATATATTTGCTGCCAAATACCAGAACAACTATTCTTCTTATTCTAATGGCCAACAAAGTTACTGTTCATGCGAAAGTAAGACCTTAGTAATCAAGCCAAAAAAAAACATAACATAATTAAGGTTTAGATTTTAATATTTTTTTTCCACAAATATCACACTACGCCGTCTAGTCCCAAGGTAAGCAGAGCTTGTGTTATGGGTACTAGGCAACTGATAAACATACTTATATATTTCTAAATACATACATATTATAGATAAATTACACCCAGACACAGAACAAATGATTATGCTCATCACACAAACATTTGTCCTGGGTGGGAATCGAAACCACGACCTCCGGCATAGCAGTCCCCTGGCTGCTAGTGACCCTTCACTAACCACTAGACCGACAGGCTAGTCAAATTGGTTTTAATTTAGGCATTACATTTTCCTAGACCTTTTATTTTTATTTAAATGATGGAAAGAGTACGAATTCGAGGGCATTCTACCAACAACAATAACTTGTAACAAAGGCGTAAGTTAGCCAGCTTTATAGGCGGTATTTTACAGGATTCAATTTGGAGAGTCTACGCGAGAATGGCATGACTTGATACCACCATCTCCTTTCTACCATCAGACAACCTCACGTATGGCGAGTATCTACCCTTATGTTGTTGAAACCTCTACGATCCGAATAAGTGTTTCGCCTTGTCGTTTATACCGCGTTTATTGAAGGATTGGAACAATATGTCTGCTGCGGTCTTCCCGTACGATTATAATTTAGGTGTCTTCAAGGCTAGAGTGAATAAGTTCTTAATAAACTAGTGCACCTCACCATTAATGATTGCTTGCAAGGCCTAGTTAATGTTAATGTTAGACTTTTTTTTTTGTAGTTGGGAAAATCATCCAATCATATTGTATGTCATTGAATGACAGTGTCAGACTTTTACCGACTAATAACCCACTCCTGTTTCTTCGTTGCCTTTCGTACCGGGGCCGAATCTTCCTATCAGAAGCAGACTTCGACCCTGCTGGGCATGTTAGACATAAATATCACTAATCATAAATAGATTTAAAGCTCAGAAACGCAGGGTTTTAACACAATCCCTTACCATTTCTGACGTTAAATCCGAAATCAACAGTAAGTTATACCCTTACCAAATTAATTAGTCTGCTGTATTTGTCTAATGCAATACCACTGAGAACACGCGATACACGCTCGAAGCGAAATAAATTGCCCTAAAATAAAATGTTACCATCAGGTGGAACCGCAGTCAAGCACTAGTTAAATAAAAAAACAAGTCAATCTTAGACATGCATTTGTACAAGCTCAGAAACGCGTTTTAACACAACCCTGTATCATTTCTGACGTTAAATCCGAAATCAACAGTAAGTTATACCCTTACCAAATTAGGTAGTCTGCTGTATTTGTCTAATGCAATCCCACTGAGCGATACACGCTCAAAGCGAAATAAATTGCCCTCAAATAAAATGTTACCATAAGGTGGGATCGCAGTTAAGCACTAGTTTATTTCAATAAAAAAAACAAGTCAAATTTAGACAAATACAATTTGTACAAGCTCAGAAACGCCTTTTAACACAACCCTGCACCATTTCTGACGTTAAATCCGAAACCAACAATAAGCGAAATAAATTGCCGTAAAATAAAATGTTACCATCAGACGGGATTAAGAACTAGGTAAATAAAAAATAAATCAATCTTACACATAAATATCACTTGCAAAAGGTCAGAAACGCGTTTTAACACAACCCTGTACCATTTCTGACGTTAAATCCGAAATCAACAGTAAGTTATACCCTTACCAAATTAGGTAGTCTGCTGTATTTGTCTAATGCAATCCCACTGAGCGATACACGCTCGGAGCGAAATAAATTGCCGTAAAATAAAATGTTACCATCAGGTAGGACCGCAGTCAAGGACTAGTTAAATAAAAAAACAAGTCAATCTTAGACATGCATTTGTACAAGCTCAGAAACGCGTTTTAACACAACCCTATACCATTTCTGACGTTAAATCCGAAATCAACAGTAAGTTATACCCTTACCAAATTAGGTAGTCTGCTGTATTTGTCTAATGCAATCCCACTGAGCGATACACGCTCGGAGCGAAATAAATTGCCGTAAAATAAAATGCTAGTTGCTTCAGGAGCATATCCGACGTTCTCTTGGTATCCCTGACGCCGAGACTAACCGCATTTTGTTCAATTTACTTGCATGTTAACGGGCTTGAGAATCATAAATGATGGTATAGTATTGGAGATGAGTTATTTTAATGGGTTTAAAATTGGTTTGGTGTGTATTTTCATGCAGTCTTCGGAGCTATAGCGATTGTATTTTATAGATTTAGTAGGATCTCCTATTAGTTCTCAATAGCACCAATATTTGCTAGTCTGGGTGTCTTATGTGTGAGTTTACATGTTTGTTTACACACCTACGATGCAGGAGTAATTCCTAATGTGGAGCAACGATTAAAAAAAAAGAAAAAATCTTATAAGGTACTTAGTGCCCGGTTCTAATTGCTCCGGATAGCAAATGAAATTGACATTTAAATTTTGAATAATTTTTTTTTTTTTTTAATTCAGATAAACTAGTGCTTGACTGCGATCCCACCTGATGGTAAGTAGCGATGCAACCTTTGATGGTGAGGCGCACTAGTTTATTAAGAGCCTATTCACTCTAGCCTTGAAGACTAGTAATTGTAGGTATCTATTGATTGTGTGGTAATTTTTTCTAGTTAAAGCTACTCGCACATTAGTAGTTTAAATTAAAAAATTACTAGATATCATCTTCAATACATCAATATTAGTTAAATAAAAGGCACAGCACAAATAAATGCTAAACCCAACCCAATTCTACGAAAATAATTTTCATATCTTTACTTCAACAAAACTCAAAAGCTTTACAAAAGTAATACTCGTATTTACAATAAAATATATTTGTACTCAAATCAAGATATTGCTTGAATACAGCGAGATTATATCCAGTTGGTACAAACTTATGTTTTCAACGAGATATATCGAGCGATTTTCATCAGCCAGCCAATTCGTGTTCATCGGCAGTTTTATTAGAAAACTTTATAATAAAAGAGTGTACCCTCGCGTGGTGGGGTGCAGTTTATTGTGCCACGTGGTTCACAAATACACTGGCGTGCACTATGAAAGGCTCCTCATAAAACTGACGGATTCTAATTTTGTAGTTTGTTGTCTTGATTTTTGTATGTAGAGGAGATATTGCAACTTTTTAAGGCACAAAGCTGCTACCTATTATGACCACAGTTTGCTATTTTAAAAATTCAGTTTTTGAATAGATTTGTTTTAACAAAGTGTAGGACTATAGGCGACTTTGTAGGTGCGGGTAGAAAAATGTGATGGATAAAAATCATCAACATTATTAATATTTCTGCTGGAAGACGTCCACTGCTGTACTGGTTGTTGTAGCCTGCTGTACTTGTCATTATCTATACTGAATCGTTATCACACCTTTACTGGGAAGTTTTCACAAATCTGAACTTTACAACAACCTCAGTAAGATCATTTTCCAAGTGTGGGTTAGGTAGATACTCATCAAGATTGCATTCCATTATCTAAAGTGTTAGTTGTGATGGTCAAGTCACCTCGAGAATCGGGAAACTATTTTATAACTGTGAGGTGTAAGGAAGTTTCAGAATAGGTTTTTATAACTTTTTTTTTATTCCACAACTTTCACTCAATGCCACCTAGTCTCGAACTAAGCTGAGCTTGTGCTATGAGTACTAGACAACAAAATATTGAAAAACCGTACCTACACTAGCCGAACAGGCCAGTCAAATATCTTAAAAAAAATTGCTCACCTAAAGCGTTTTTTTTGTAGTTATAAACTAGTGCTTGACTGCGATCACATCTAATGGTAAGCAATGATGCAATCTATGATTTAAACCCAATTATTTATTATACTGAAATTATCAAGTATTGAATAGTGTGATAATTAACAACCCATTATAAATAATAGAACTCAAAATATAATAAAAAGGATCTCTACCTTTGAGTAGTAATTTTACGCTTGAAGGAAATTTACTCTCAACTTTTTTGAAGTCAAGGGGAAACCATTCCAGAGTTTCATGTTAAAGACAGCGAAAGAATTAGACAAAAAACCTGTGCGGTGAAAAGGAATATGAAGAAGTAATTTTTGTACTCCGGGTAGGGTAGGGTTACTATACCTTACTCTACCCTACTCTACCCTACTCTACCCTACTCTACCCTACTCTACCCTACTCTACCCTACTCTACCCTACTCTACACTACTCTACCCTACTCTACCCTACTCTACACTACTCTACACTAGTCTACCCTACCAAACTTCACATAATAAACCATCTACTAAATAGTCCGAACAATGCCTAAACATTTAGTTTGGATAGGTGAGCCCGTTCCTGAGTTATAAAATTACAACGAAAAGTGGCATTTATTTTTTATATTTAGAGATGTAAGAACAGTGTACACCAATACTGTACACAAAAAAAGCTTAAAGAAACAAATGAAACCGAAAAGATTTAAAGGCGCTCATCCATTTTTTAAAACGCTACATTCGCAAGTGGACCCATACAATTTTATCCAGTGTTCTTTTATAGTAATCCAGTGTATTGGAAATACTTGCGGTATCTTCCGAGCATTAACCCTTGTTAAACATAGACCCTTCTCAGTTTCCGAATGGCATGATCTTACAGGCGGCATGCAAATATACCATTGTGAGTTTCTTGTACGTTGCGCAGCTTATGGAGAATTTCTTCCGGATAGTGAGAATTTTCTCCCTTTATTTACAGATATCATTGGGTATTTTATTTGAATAGATTTCAAGTACTCTTGTTCGGTATTCAATCTGACTTAGTACGAGTATACTCGTTGTAGGTAAACATATTCCTCAAGGGCGTAAACATTTAGATTACAAGCTGGTTATAATAATTTGAGTTTCAGTTCCATAAAAAATATGATATCAGGCGAAAGACGCCTACTGTTGGTTGGACATAGGCTTCCTCAAAATGTCGACATAAAGACT
The DNA here is from genome assembly GCA_929112965.1 of Mythimna albipuncta. NCBI lineage: Eukaryota > Metazoa > Arthropoda > Insecta > Lepidoptera > Noctuidae > Mythimna > Mythimna albipuncta. Next base: position 11,620,464 of record OV815977.1, on the reverse strand, counting down.
GGTCCTGTGCTCGCATCCATCGAATAGGCTAGTTGCCGTAAAAAATGTAATTAGTCCGTCTTTTGGACTATTCAAAAATAATGGACACGTATTTTTTTATTTGTAATTTAAACAAAAAATTACAAAGATATAGCCCATTAAAGTTATGTGTAAATTCACGCCGTGCTACATTTTTTCGCACGGGGTGACGTCACACTTAATTTTAATGGACTATATCTTTGTTATTTTTTGTTTAATCGAAAATAGAAAAAATACGTGTCCAATATTTTTTTATAATAATTGTTTTGACCCTGGACACTACCCTATTGCCGCAACCTAACCACAGTCCACCTTGTGGGAGGCCTTCGATCGCTGCGTCTTCTGTTCATCATCATTATCATCAGCCTTTTTAATGTTCCCATTGCTAGGACTCAGGCCTCCTCTCTAGAAAAGGAAATGGGCCGTAATCCACCACGCCGGCCCAGTGCGGGTAACTGAATGTCATAAATTTTTTTTTTTTTTTTGTGTTGTTTTCTTCACAATTATTTAATTATTATAATATACATACGTACATAAAAAACTTAAATACTCATCGTCATCTTCCTGCCCTAGTCCCGTTTTATTTGGGGTCGGCGCAACACGTTTTTTTCTTCCATTCTGTCCTGTCACTCGTCACGCTATCACTAACTCCCTTTTCTTTCATATCGCTTCTCACACAATCCATCCATCTTTTCTTTGGCCTCCCTCTTCCCCTTAAAAACTAAAAAACTTAAATACTAAATAAACTATTTATACTAAAACCTAACTATGTACATAAATATAATACAAAATGACAAAGTACGCTCAGGCGTCAAAGTACTCCTCCACATCGCTGTCATCCGGAAATGTGCCCAGAAGACTGGCAGCTTTGCCACGTTGAATGGCAATGCTAATTCTTTGGGCGAAGAACGAGCCAGCCCTCTGGTCACGTGAAGTGTCGATCAGTCGGCGTGAAATTTCCTTGAAAAGGAGACGCGCACTCGGACCCCACGAACCAAGTGTTACGACCCCAAACGGCTCAAAACTGTAATTACCAATAAGGTTACAGTATTTGCGCCGTTTAATGGTCTCAGCAGCAGCAGCGGCAGCGCCAGCACAGCCTGCCGTACTTGGAATATGGAATGGCGCAAGGGTGTCGACACAGGTTGCGTCCCACACCAGAGGCCTACCCACCTTCCACGGTACCAACGTCATACCATCTGGTCTCTTTCCATCGTCACGTACCAAACCATTTGGTTCTAATAAATGGAATGAATGTCATATGTCTTCGAATATTTAGTTCTAGGATATGTCGGTTTCCTCACGATGTTTTCCTACACCGTTTTAAAAGCAGTGGTAATGAAATAAATTGCACAAAGTAATGCACCTGGCATGGTTTAAACCCGTGACCTACAACTCGTAACTTGGAGCCATTACCTTTGGCCCTGTTGTGGTTGTGTTCACGTACCAACCAGAAGACGAATCTTCTGGTACGTGAACACAACTTCAGAGCCTTTCTCTCCATAAAAATATATCAAATTATGAAAAAAATACTCATTAGTTCGCTAATATTGAAATACTTTGACATGGCTCATAAAGGTCCAACGCGACCCATTTTTGTGAATTAATATTAAAAAGGAAGTCAATTGAAGCAGAAGGTCAACAATGTTCAGGTGCCAGGGAAATGTACAATTTCGTTCGTATTTAAGGAATGTTACCGGTTTAAATTGCTTTAAATTAACTGTAATTTCATTTTTGCAATGACAAAAATCTTGCTGAGAATGTTTTAATACTTATTGATGCATTCTTTTCATTGTTTTATACTTAAAATGATTCAATTATCATTGGGGCATTGAAAGCATCTTTTTTTTTTTAGACTTTTACTGACTAAAAACAACTGCTATGTTCTTTCTTTGCCATGCGTCCCAGGATCCCGGGTTTTCCTTTCAGAAATTAACAATGGTCCCAGTAGACTTAAATCCTGCTGGGCCCCTACGATTTTGCTGACATCTCTTTGAGGCGCGTAGCGCACTTCGTGACGTCGACAACTCAGGCTCGGTCCGAACGATCGGATGGCAAGCTACCCATTGCTCCTCGTCCACAAACCCACGCCTACAGTGGCTGGTAGTCGTGGTTGGGGCCTCGGCAGCTGGGGCGTGAGGATATCCGTTTCCTTACGCGTAGACCAATTAATTGGTTGGCTAACAAACGCAGCAGCTCAATAGCGCATGTTCTGGTAGCGTATTTAATAGGAAAGGGATTCTGTTCCAAGAAAAGGGCTAAGCTCGGAGTTTACTTTCGGAATCACATCATAAATGAAGATATCCGCAGGAGAACCGAGGTTGCCGACATTGCTCGAAGAATCGCCAAACTTAAGTGGCATTGGGCAGGACACATTGCACGTAGAACAGATGGTCGATATGCACGAAATGTTCTGGAGTGGCGACCGTATACCGGAAAACGCAGCGTTGAAAGGCCCCCCACAAGGTAGTCCGATGACCTGGTCAGGGTCGCGGGAATCCAAATCTGACCGGTCGTTGTGGCGACGCTTGGGGGAGGCCTATGTCAACAGTGGACGTCTTTCAGCTGATATGATGATGATGATGTATTCACCAGCACATCTATACCACCATAAGGCGTTCCTTCCACTTTACTTTCCTTGTACACAATAACGGTAGCTACAAGTTAGTGTTCACTGAACCGAACCGGTTCTGTTCACATTCCCATGCTCACAAGTTACATTCCATTTTCATTTGCCAGCGCAACATTGCCAGCCAGTCAAAACGTTCAGCACTGTAACACACGAAGGTAACACAGCGAAAACTCGCGAATATAATTAGGTTAGTTTATAATTGTTGTTAATATTTGTTGTGACTGTATTAATAACATTATAAACTAATAGTATCTAGTAATATAACAACATTTTGTTCTATGATTTTTAATAAAACATAATTAATCTATCAAAAACCACTTTAAGATTTCGCTGTTCTAAAATACGGAGTTGAAACGTGATAGAACGTTTCAACTCCGTATATTGCTATACCGTCTATACGATTGTATGACGAGACGCAAGCGCACCAAGCACCCCCCCCCCCCCCCGTCGCCCAATATCCGGTCCCACTACTATTATATTGTACTATACTTTTCGCATGCATTTCGTAATATTTAGAACGTTCAATTTAAATATTTTTATTTTTATATGAAAATCTGAAGAACTAAAATAATATGGGTTGTATATTACAGTGAGGTCGCGACTTTATCTCAGTTTCCGCCCGAGTTGCGTTCACTGGCGATAGAGTGAAAATAGTGGCACAATAAAACAGGGCTCGCCAACTATCGGGTCGGGAGAGAGCCCACTCCTTATCGGAAAACGGTTACCGTGATTCATTGCGCCTCTATTTACTTACAGATCTCTTAGTTCGCTGCAAGCTGCAACTTTTGTGTTAGTTTCTAATCAACAGCGAGTAGCGACTTGTTCCTGTTGTCTTCGGAAAAATCTCGTGTTTTTGTCTTAAGTGGGATCGTGAGACTGACTAATAAGCTCACATCCGGGCATCCTATTTAAATAGTAGAATTTTTTATTGTATATATATATTGTATATATACACATACATTTTAACTATTTAATAATATAAACAAATAATACAAACTGAAAAAAAATGCCTTCAAAAACATAACTTCTCATAACTCTTAACTCAGTTCTTCTACCGTAAAAAGTTGTGAAATCCATGTAATACGGAGTTACCGTTAATTTTTTTTTTTTTTTCGATGGGAAAAATCATCTTATGACAACCCCCGCTCTTGGGCGGAGCGGGAGATAGTGTCAGACTCTTACTGACTAAAAAACCCATCCCGTTCCTTCAAGCCTTCATACCGGGGCTCGAGCGCCCTTTCGGATAACCCTGGCCCCAGTAGGCTTCGACCCGGCTGGGCCCCTGCTGTTGCTGACAACTCCTTGAGGCGCGCGGGAACAGCGCGCGCCGTCGACGACTTGGGCTGTCCGGACTGTTCCGTTAATTTATTCAGTCCGTACTTACGGGACCTTGATTGACTTGGCAATTGTATGCCACTTTTTTCCTCGCCTTGGTGGGAGCACTACCATGCCCCCTAATAATATGTACAAACGGGTAGAAAAATAACTCATTGGGCTTTAAAAAAAAATCATTTACATTGAAGCAATGGTAAAAGCACAGAATAAGTGATGGTACAAGTGTAAAAGTGCCCAGAACGCTAGCAGCATTGTCACGTTGGATAGCAATGCTGATTCGTTGACGGAAGAAAATAATAGCTTGTTTTTAGAAAACAAAGGCATCATTGCGATCTTGTTATGTCAACTCCATATTTATTTGTTTGCAGACCCATCGCCCATTAATTATTTATTCCAATTTCTAATATAAATAAACTGCCATCTTTCATACAATTTGCAAACAAAACCGACGAGGCGGTATGGTAATTTCTAAATGTAAAGTGAGTAATCAATACATCAAGAGCGACAGAAGCCAAATGAAAATGGAAATGGATTCAGGGCAGGAAATGAAAATAGATTTTGAATTGAACGTGCCGAAATCAAACAGTGCTCAATTTCAGCCGCTTAGAGTTTCGCTAGCGGCGCGCGGCGGACCCGATGCTACTTACTTGTGAACAAATAAAATGCAACGCGCAACGATGCAGCCAACTACGGTTATAAACTCTTTCCTACAGCCCTAGGAAGCCAAAAAGTAGTATCTCACGTTTTGTAGAAAATTGTCTTTTTTTTTCATCCAAATACTCAAATACTTCAACTGATGAGGACATCAGAAGAACTATTGGATAAACCCCTTCGGTCCGAACTAAGCGTTTCACCTCTTCTTTTATACCGCGTGCATCGAAGGACTGGAATATTTTGCCTGCTGTATTCCCGTTCGATTATAATTTAGGGATCTTCAATGAATAGGCTCTTAAAAAAAACTTGTGCACTTCACTATCATGTTTGGGATCGTCATCAGGTGGGATCGCAGTTAAGCACTAGTTTATATGTGAAATGCGGTTTAAGCAACGAGCAGCAACTTTTTTAAAGATGTTCTAAATGCGGCAGTACCTAATCGATCTTTACAAACTCCTTTTTTTTCTCGAAAATCACATTTATTGAGTTATCAATTTTTGTTTTCCAAGGGCAGCCTGTAAAGCGAAAGTAACTCTATAGGGAGATAAGACTAGGGTTAAACCTGCCAACAAAATACGTAAGGGTGCACTATGCATGCAGTTTGATGCACCGACCACACTGCGTGTTTTTATAAAGGTAGATCTACACTGCTAACACGTGTGCCAGACACACCGATCTGGACGCGTCGGTCTTCACACATTTCATATAGAAACTAGATTTGTAGAGCTACACTTGATACAATTACCGCCACGGATCTTGGGCGCTCGACGTCAGAGAGGGGATCGCTTTGCGCATTCCATACATTGGCTCGCCAATCGTCGTCGTTGTTAGATACATACAGCAAGAGCAGGGAACGAATCATGAGTGACGTCTATGACGCGATGGAGCGGCGAGCCAATCACTGACACTCCCCGCCCCCGCATCTCACTTCGCACCACTAAAGAGACCGAATATTTCTGAGCAACTTGAAGCCAGCGCTCAAGATCCGTGCCAGCAATTGTACACGCCACGGACGGCATGCGATGGCGTTCAACGTACGACCAGTTACACGTGTACGTCGGTCTAATGTATTACTAGCTTATTGATAGTAGCAATATTCAAACAGTGGAGATTGTGCTAGAATGCATACCTACTTACCATACTTTTATTTTACGCAAACACAGGTGAGTTCTGATACTAACATTTTTGGAGATTCCATAATATCTCATGCATGCATAGGTAATCTATGTTGATTTTTTTTTTCTTTTTAGGGTTTCGCACCTCAAAAGCAGCACTGAACCAAAAATACCGTCTTAAAATTAGCCACCTTGATTGTTTGATCAAGAGAAATATGCACGTATGCTGATTTCTTGGAAGACTTCAATGTGGCCATTCGTCTATCAGATACGTGCTCTTATGGATTTCTTCCCAAAATCACACGACCATTGTTCTCATGTAGCCTCAGATATCTAATCTACTTTAACAAACAGCGATTGTCATTTCAGGCCATCTCCCGAGAGTTTGGGTATTAATAAACACCTTATTATGTGGCTAATACTATAGAAATTTTCGTCCGGATTCGGCTTAACGAGAAACAAGTCCAGGTCCCAAGTGTCCCCACAATTGTGGTCGGTTACTGAGTCCGGACTCAATGAGGCGAACTCATCTAGTTTGTGGACTGGAGTAAACGAACCCAACGAAATACCTATTCAATTTCGCGTCCCGCAGCGACGATGCTTTTTACATTTTATTAAACTGCTGCTTAATGCAAAGCACACCCGCTTTCATATCACAGAGCGGCGATGTCAACTATATGCTTTTATCTATGACCGTCAAGGGTGCCGGGAGTCGGGGTGTGTTATTCCCGGCATATTGTGTCGGTTCTAAAGAGTTACGCTGCTTCAATATCTGCTGATTGCTTGCAGTTCGTTATTTGAATAGTTATGGTTATAATAAAATAATGTTGGACTGTGAGAAAGATGAATGAAAAAATACTGCATGTAGTGGAGACGAGAATGTTGAGATGGATGTGTTGTCGTTAGAGGGAGTGTGAAAATGGCGGCAGTGACTGAAAAGTTGAATGGGAATCGTTTATCTTGGTATGATCATGTGTAGAGCAGGGATGAAATGCATGTTATGAATATACCTATCGACGAATGAAAGGGAACGAGGCCAAAAAAAATTGATGGAATGTGTGAAGAGTGATATGAAAGAAAACGGAGTCAGCGATAGCGTGACTACTAATAAAGTAGAATGGAAGAAACAACGTGTTGCGCCGACGCCAAGTAATATAGTATAGTAGTTTCTATTATAATTTTATTATTGGTGTACTTACAACAAAGAATATATCTATCTATCTATGAGACAAGGCCAGAAAGATGGTGAGTGGTTATAAAAATGTTTGAACGGTGACCTGGTTGCGGAAAGTCGATGGATGCGAGACGCAAAGAACTGGTCGCTGTGGCGACACTTGAGGGAGACCTACGTCCAGCAGTAGTCGCCTTTCGCTTGAAATTATTATGGCCATGATGACAAAAACGTTTTCCGTTCTATTTGTGGAGTTTTATTGACTTGACTGGCCTGTTGGTACGTTGCTACGCGTTGGACAAACCTCATCAAAGCTGCAACACAAACCTCCTTAGTTCAGAGTTCTCGAGACGCCGTAAACCGGGACAAATGGAGACGCATCGCGAGGGCCTCACTCGCCAAATGAAAATGCAACATTATCAACCACGACCACTCTGTCAAGAGTGAACGACTAAGGAGGAGGAGGGCCTGTTGGTCTAGCGGTTAGTGACCCTGACTGCTAACCCGGAGGTTCGGGTCGGTTGTGGGTTCGATTCCCACCCAGGAAAAATGTTTGTGTGATGAGCATAATCATTTGTTCTGTGTCTGGGTGTAATTTAACTATAATATGTATGTATTTAGAAATATATAAGTATGTTTATCAGTTGTCTACCCATAACACAAGCTCTGCTTATCTTGGGACTAGACGGCGTTGTGTGATTGTTGTGAAAGCAAACTAGCGACTAGGGAATGCAAACCGGTTAACTCGAAAACCGAAAAACAGGTTTTTCGGCATATTTTTAATGATTAAAAAAACCGGTTTATTCTTTCAAGTAACCGGTTTTTCGGTTTTTTTTTTACTTTCAAATTACACTATTTTTTTATATTGTTTTAAAACTCTGTTAAGGCTTGATATCAATCGTAGGTTTGTTTATATATACGTGCCATAGTGATAGCGAAACCAACTGTACAGTTTTTCTGTTTACGATCATTAAAAATTCAGGCCGGCCACGTGTTGTGAGAACAGGCAATGAAGGGCCAGAATTAAAATCTCGTTAGGACACAGAAGTTCTTATGCACAGATGGAATACCCACTGTTGTTACTCATCATAATATCATCTCCTTAAACAAGTGGCATTTAAAGAAGAGAGTGAAAAGATCAAAATCTTTGTTTGTTCGTTACACTGATGAAAAACTCAGGGATATTCTTGCTTTGGGCGGAGCATCGCCGTGCCCTCGTGGGGGCAATCGGCGGCGGAGACCTCTCGCGCCGGGCCTTAGTTCAGACCATGGTCCGGAGCGAGGATGAGTGGCAGGCGTTCGCCGACTTCTACGAAGCAGTAATGCTCGCAAAAGAGGAGGCTGACCACATCAAGCAACGGCGCTCTCGCAGCCGCCGCCGGGATTCCAATCCCGATTTCCGGCCACCGTAGGCGCGGGCTTGCAGACAGTGAGCAATGTGTAGTTCGCTGTCCGGCCATCCGGTAACTGTCCGGACCGAGCCCAAGTCGTCAACGGCGCTCACTGTTCCCGCGCGCCTCAAGGAGTTGTCAGCAAAAGCAGGGGCACTGCCGGGTGTGCCAGGTGCCAGGGACAAGCCTACTGGGGCCAGGGTTATGCGAAAAGGATAACCCTGGCCCCAGTAGGCTTCGACCCGGAATGAAGGCTAGAAGGAACAGGGTGGGCTTTTAGTCAGTAAGAGTCTGACACCGTCTCCTGCTCCGCCCAAGAGCGATTCTTGCTACCGATGAGAAAATTATCACAATCAAGGAAAATTACAACAAGCAAAACAATTGGGTGTAAGCTTGGTAACTCCAAAGAACACTCTCAACAGTTCATGCGGTATCAGTAATGGTTCATTTTCGTGAAAATGGGCTACTCTAACTACAGCTAAAGAGTATCAAGATACTATCCTAAACGCCATAGCAAAGCCTCTTAAAGCCTCTCTCTTTTTGATAACATACTAGGTTTTTTCAGGATGCTTACAACGAGTGTTTCGGACTTCATTAAGGCTGATGATTGACCTTTGACTAGCCCAGACCTCAACCCCTGAACTACAAATTGAGATCTACTATATTGGAAGGCATGGCCTTCACCTAACAATAATTAAAAATTCTTTACAATCAGCGGTGGACAACTTTCCAATGATCATCGTGCGTAAACCGATGACGCGTGGCCTGAACGCCTAAAAACTTGTGTCTTAGATTCTCTATATATAACATCATTCTGAGACATTCGTTTTTATGAAGTTATTTTTTTTTATCTTTGACAGAATTCATGGTCATATTAAGTATACAGTATATTTTGAAAAAATATAGATAAGTTTCAAAATAATTATTAAAAATAATTATTTAGAATTTCAAAAGACAAAAAGATAAATTTTTCACTTAAAAATAAATTTCAAAATTAACTAATTTTAAAACCGGTTACCCGGATAACCGGTTTTTTTTTTTTAGAAAACCCAAAAAAAACCGGTTTGAAATTTTGGCGGTTTCTGCATTCCCTACTAGCGACCCAAATAGTTCGTCAAATGAAATAGGTCCTCACTTTGGTCGATCACTCTACAATTTCGCTATAATCCACCACATAAACGGTTTGTGGTCCATCAATCATAAACGATGGAACGGCATAAAATAATCAATTCAAATTAGATTATTTCGATTTAGGGAAGCCTGCCATATGCGTGTGCTTAACCGCAAACCACAGCACATTTGCAAATAGCTCTCCGATCCTGCCAAACACTTGAATTGAATCATTGAGTACTCGTCAATCATCGATTAGGCTGTATCTGTGACAATGGATTAATTTATGTAATTAAAAAAATCTTTTCAACATACGTACCCTTTTTTTTACGGTGTGAAAATCATCAATGACAACCCCTTCCCTTGGGCGGAGCGGGAGATAGTTTCAGACTCTTACTGACTAAAAGAACCACCCCAGCGAGCTACCCATTGCTCACTGTCCGCAAGCCCGCGCCTACGGTGGCTGGAAATCGGGATCGGAATCCCGGCGGCGGCGAGAGAGCGCCGTTGCCTGATGCGGTCGGCCTCCTCCTTAATCACTGCTTACCATCAGTTGATATCGTAATCAAGCACTAGTTTACATCAATTTAAAAAAATGTATAGTTTGCAACAAAGAACCAGCTCTCCTATTCAAAATGACATTCTGTGACGTAACGCGCATGGTAGTCGCTATAATAGAAACACATAAAGCCCGTTTGCAACTTGCGAATTACTAAAAATCTGAGTACATTGTTGTGTAAGGTCTCAGTTGGAATTCCGCGAATCCTTTGTTACGCCGTGCAATAAAATATTTCATTACTGTGTGAAACATCCCACCGCGCCGCGTCGCTTCGTGCCGCGTCGTATCGCGCCGCCGCCCGCCGCCAGCGACGGCAGATATTCTTTTTTTAGTGACGTTGCATTCCGATGTGAGCGGGGTATTAATATAAAAAAGTTCACTAGTTTAGCTCCGGAGTGTGGACCGCGCTTTAATGTTGGATTTCATCATGTAGAAACCACTGAAATTGTATTTTTATTTTATTTTTTTTGCTTTCGCTTGCTCATTGTCTTTCTATTGTCTCTAATTACGTTATTCGAAAGGTTAAAATAGCGCTTGACTGCGATCCCACCTGATGGTAAGCAGTGATGCACCAGTTTATTAAGAGTCTATTCACTCTAGCCTTGAAGACACCTAAATTATAAACGGATGGGAAGACCGCAGCAGACATATTGTTCCAGTCCTTCCATAGATGCAGTATAAACAACGAAACGCAACGCTTACAATTTTGTGAAACTTAATCCAGTCGCCTAAAACAGATTAGGAAACAAACAGAAATTATTTCTGCAGATCAAACAAAAGACAATATTTACAGCAGAAACTATATAAGTATTTCCACATGAAAGAAATCAGTGTAACCCGTCAAGCGTCAACCCAAAAAATCACGCTCAAAATTCAGAAAGCTCCACCGGACCCAAGTGGCCGTGTGTAATCCGTATGAAATACTCGTAATTAATTACACCCTCAACAAACTTATTTTCACTTGCAAACGCTTTCGAGAATACGTCCAAAGCAAAGTTAAACTTAATCTGACCGTCACTGAGGACGTAGAAGCCCTAAATTACAGGAGTGCACACTAAACATCCTGTCAGACCCTATTCATTCATACTTTGCCGCTAAAACGCTTACCTACGGAGGCACAAAGGGAATTTCTATACGAGTGTACCTTCAGATGTGTGTATAACTGTACATGTCAGCCGTTTTGACAGCTGTGTGCGATTGTACGAACGCAATACAATGGTGGTTGTCTTAGAAGTGTTCTCGCGAACTCACAAGTGCTTAATTGTAAGATCGCGTCTTCCCTCGCGCCTCGGATTCACTACACATTGGAAAGTCTTAGTAGCGTCCCGGCGAACGTGTTGCTTTAAAATAAAATGCTTTCAGTATGTAGCTCGAGTTTTCGGGTTATGAGTACTCTGTGAGGTAGTGTTAACATGTCAAAATGGGTCTTCTTTGTACTAAAGCTTGTTGCAAGGCTATTTAGGTACTCTGACGGTATTGTAGTAAGACAACTCGTGATAGATGACTTAAACATACCTAGACACTTCTTGCCGTACCTTCTCACTTATTAGAAGCGGGAATGTAGACATGAAAAAGTTATTAAGGAAAATGCAAAGCATATGGTTTTCTGTTGAGAGGATATACGAAATCGCCACGTTTAAAAAATCAGGATAATCAGGATATATACCATTTAAAAATAGATTTAAAGCACACTGACGCAGTATTTGGCGTTGCTCGTCTGTTTTGTTACTGGAATTGCCTAAAAGGTTGGTTCAGGGTGACACTAGCTGCTGATTGTAACTGTAGCATCACTGCGATGGTTGCACCTCTAATGCGATTTCGTGGTGAAACTTCAGTGCAGCGACAAGCCACGGCATGAAGGACAGAGTTCCGGAGAGATCTCATGGCATGACATAATCATGGTGGTAAGTCCCTTCTTTGAGGAGAGTTCTCAACTTTCGCATAACGCAGCCGGACATGGTAAGTTTGGGAGATTCCTACCCCTAACATACAAACGCCTACTATAGCCACAGGTCGTTTTCCAAAAGTTAAACCGAAGTCCTGGAACGGTTAAATAAGAAATATAGATAACGTTTCAGTCAGTAAAAGTCTGACACGCCCTCCCACTCCGCCATAATGCGGGAGAAGTCATAGAATGATTTACCATCAATTTTGTTTGTTGTTTTTTGAATTTTTCTAGGAAAAACAAATAATATAATATATATAGAATAATATGTACAGAAACCAAAATTTTCGACCAAGTAGGTAACGTTCGTACAAACGTGTATACAAAACGAAAATTAAGCGTTTTTCAAGGACATCCAATTTGTACAGACGTATGTAAAATCGGCGCTCGAGGGGTTAAAAAAAATGAAGATTGAAAATAGAGTACATATATTCATATTCTTTATTCTTATGCAAAATTATAAAGCACATTCACCAAAAATAAAGTGAGATAAATTTTAGAAAGATACATAGATATTCTTTACTGTACACCAAAATTTAAGATTACATAAGGAACTTAAAGACACAATGGGCGGCCTTATCGCTAAAAGCGATGTTTTACAGACCTTTGGATAAAGTATATACCTAATATTGTTACTTATTACATTAAGTCCTAATCCTACGTGTATTTTTCTAGTCATGTTACAAAGCAGAAATATTTAATTTGTAATAAGTAACATTTTCAGGCTAGTACTTGTCGTATTCACTTATCTTTTACTCATACAGCTTGAGCTGTATTGCAAACAACATATTTTCTCTTTATTCTACTTGACATTCCTGCACGTCAAATTATGTTTTATAAAAGCAAACTTTTTTTGTTCTAAAGAAACGTTAATTTGAAAGTTGAAATTTTCACAATCTTTTGTTTAGTTTCACCTGTCCCGATGTTTGTCTGTCATCAAATCTTGCAAATTAAATTTGACCCACTTCCCAGTTACCGATTGAGCTGAAATTTTGCATGCATGTGTAAATTAGATGACAATGCAAAACTATTATGACATAGAGCTGATCTGATGATGGAACTGGAAGGTGGCCATAGGAACTCGGTAGTTAAACGTCACAACCCCATCGAGTTTGGGCTCGTATGATTCGTCTTGACAAGTCAAATCAAATCAAATCAAAGCATTTATTTCAAATAGACCAATTTTCAGGCACTTTTGAATGGTCAAATGTCGGTCAGTTCAAGAAAAGTGAAGCTAAATTGCACATTCCAAAGAGTAGGTTTCTATGGAAAAGAAAGTGCAAGAAACTCCATGGACACTCTTTTAAATCATATTATGTGTTACATATAATGCTTGGTTACATATTACTTGTTGCTTCTCATGTGAGCACAATGTCGATAGTGAAATAAAAATGTAAAATAATTAAAAGATAGAAACTGAATTAAGCCACTGGCAGCTAAGAGATGACCAGTCCCATCTGACGGCACCCGTTCACGAGCATGACGCGTGCATCAGCCCCACTCAGCTCAACCATTTTGAAGGGAACTGAACGACCCAATAACAAGCATTAATTATATAGGTATACTAATAAAAGCTTGCTATGAAAAAATGATTTTCATTAAAATCTTGTTACAATGTACAGTATACACTATTTGAAAATATATATTAAACACCTAGGTCATCTTTTATTTTTGAGCAGGAAATCATCTAATGACAACTCCCGCTCTTGGACGGGGCGGGAGGGCGTGTATTAGACTTTTACTGGCTAAAACGCACTTCTGTTCTTTCTTTGCCTTCGTTTCAGGGCTCCGGAATTCTCTTTCGCATCATCCACGGCCCCAGTAGGCTTCAACAACCCTGCTGGGCCTGTACCCTGCTGACAACTCCTTGAGGCACGCGTAAAACACTATGCGCTGTCTTGGGCTCGGTCCGGACGGCAAGCTACCCGTTGCTCAGCGCCCGCAAGCCCACGCCTACGGTGACCGGAAATCAAGATCGGAATCCCGGCGGCGGAAGGTGGGTGAGGATTGAACCCTCGCACGTGCGGCCACCTCCTTTGCTAGCATTTCTACTTCGCAGAAGGAGTGCGTATGACTGCCAGTCCTCCTCGCTCCGGACGCCTGTACCAAGGCCCGGCGCGAGTGATCGCCACCGCCGATCGTCCCTACGAGGACACGGCGACTAGGTTTAGTCTGTATTTCCTAACAGCTACAATCAAATATACCCATATTTAAATCAAGAGTGAAATAACACGCTGGCCTACAAGTAATAGGCCAGCGTGTTCCATCGTTGACCACAGCACCGCTTACCACGGTAAGATACTGGTCAAGCGCTGTGACTGTGTCCATAATCAAGTCAGACATAAAATCTAAACCGGAATCCAGACTTCTATAAAATTTCGAAAGTATTATACTTAGCCTGACCCTGGGAACAAGTTTCTTAAACAAGGAGTCTCGTTCAAGTCAAAGAGTCACCGACAGCAATACACAAATTAAAAAATTATATATCCTTACATGAAATCGGTGTTTTATAAAACGGACGGTTACTTTTGAAACACACTGTTTGCACGTTGGACTTCTTTTAATTTTTTGGTTTGAAACATTGCAATATTATCTAAAATTCGAAACCCAGGTAATTTCGAAAAAGTAATAATCGTCTTAAATATAAAATTTATTTGAACTTAAAATTCGAAGTCGATCCGAAATTTCGCTGCTCACAGTGACCCGTTTTATAAAAACCAATTTCATATACAATCTTGTTTTTAATATATGCAAAATCTGAAACACCTGTCTAGTATTTTTATCTAAAGAATATACAAAATTACAAACAAAACTGTATTGTGAAAAATCACTAAGTTAAGTCAAGCTAGATATGGTACCTGGTTGGCGACATAAATAATGGTGACCGGGTCACCCGGGTCACTGAGGGATAGTTTTGCTTCCGCACCCAGCTGTGCGCTGGCATCTAATACCCGCTATGACCTGCCGTGACCTGTATTGTACTTAGTATCAGTGGTATCCCACTTGTGAACTTTATTAAATATTTTTGGGAAAAAATTCAATATGGTGTAAAATAAAAATTATTAGAATTTATTCAGTTACTGATTCTGAACAAACTATATTCAGGATTCGTTTATAATTACTAAAAATAATGTATAATATATCCCCTTAATACCCTTAATCTATCTCCTTTCTCTCAGTCCATCCAAAGGTTGTCTGTAAGAGATCGCCCTGTGCGATAAGACCGCCCATTGTGCACTTATTCTTTTAAATGTTTGTCCTGTATTTTTGTTTATTTGGTGTACAATAAAGATTATAATAAATAAATAAATAAATATATACAAAGGCCTAAAACAACAATGAATCATTATTTGCATCTCTTTCCCCCAAACTCCACAATAAATACCAAGACATGCTTTTCCCACCTTAATCGAACCACCATTAGCCCAAAAAATCCTATTTATAAGCAAATTTTGAGGATATTCAGTAAATAGAAAAGTAAATTAGTATTGAATTTCTTATCGGCTCATTTCAATAGAGAGTGAACGGAACGCATCAATCAATCGCGTATGACGGCCGTATATTGAAACACTGAGCCACAGCGAAGCATTTTAGAGGGTTGTTCAGACCTATATTGTGCCGAGGTATCTGCTGGAGTATTTTTGAGTTAAATAGCTTGTATTGTGTTTATTTGTTACATATCTATAATATCTTCTATTCATATTTTAAGTCCGTAGAAAAATCTTAGTTGTGCGCGCAAGATGCACCTAAAATATAGGAAATCGATGTAACTTTTATAGACAATAATATTAATAATAATATTCCACAACTATCACACAACGCCGTCTAGTACCAAGCTAAGCAGAGCTTGTGCTATGGGTACCTACTAGACAACTGATAAAAATACTTATATATTTCTAAATATATTCATACTAGCGAACCGCCCCGGCTTCGCACGGGTGCAATGCTATTGCCGCACCGGGCGGCCGGCCGGTACCGCCACAAACGCTACGTCCCGCAATTTTTAAATCTGTAATATCTTCGAAAATATTCACTTAAATCATACGGTGTAAAGGGCCATATAGATCTATATTAAATGAACAATGTATTCAAGATATTTAATTGGTTAAGGATTAATGCTGTATTGGTTAAAATCGCTTCGAAAATTAGCCATTATTTGTCGTAAAAAGTAAATGACAAAAAAAAGTTATTGTGGGTTATCCATAAGAGATAGACATATACCATCACGGACTTTTCTGTAGACCTTTTCAATGTGTACAATACTTAGTACATTATTTTGATAAAACTCGTAGGGTTCAGCCTGCGTTTGCAATGTAAGCGGAAAAAATGTAATTATTTACGACATCACATTAGAAACCTCAAAAATAACAGTACTTCTCCACTATTTAATGGATGTTATTATACATATAAACCTTCCTCTTGAATCACTCTATCTATTAAAAAAAACCGCATCAAAATCCGTTGCGTAGTTTCAAAGATTTAAGCATACAAAGGGACATAGGGACCGAGAAAGCGACTTTGTTTTATACTATGTAGTGATTATAGATATATTACACCCAGACACAGAACAAATGATCGTGCTCATCACACAAACATTTGTCCTGGGTGGGAATCGAACCCACGACCTCCGGCATAGCAGTAAAGGTCACTAACCACTAGACCAACAGGCCTGTCAGAAGATACAAACTACTACTATTTATAACAATAATAAAAAAAAAACAAAACAGCTTGAAAACAGTATGTTTAGATCGGGTACCAAATCGATTTCAGCTTTATTTAAAATAGGTATTTTTTTTTACTAAAAATTACTCAATAATATTTATTTTAGGTTAAACATTACCTATTTTGATAAATTATTACAGCTAGTTTATACATCTAAATATTAAAAAGCCCTCATTTAGTTTTTTTAATAATGTGTACATTGTCAAGGTCAAAGTCAAAATATTTTATTTCACATAGGCCTACATGGGCACATATAAAACGTCAGAAACTAGTGCACGATTCCAAATTAGTCGTTTCCTATGGAGAAGAACCGGCAAGAAACTCCATGGTTACTCTTTTAAAAAAATGTGTTTGTTGTTATTCTTTATAAATAACTGGGAGAAAAAATTAAAAATCGATTTATTTGTCGTCTGTGAATGTTATTTACAAAATATCTCACAAACACTGACTAAAGAAAACGTAATCTTTATTTTAAACTGACAGGTACCTTGAATAGATTGTGAAAGTTCACAATTTTAAAACTCCATACCTAAATATAAGGCACGCTAGCTAATTTAATAATAGCACGGCCACCCCTCATGAAACGGGGAGCGGAGTAGATGACAACGATGTGACGTAGATAGGACACGCTGCTGAATTCTGTCTTAGCTATATGTCGTACTAGCTGTGTCGCTAGCTCTGCCTGTATTAAGATGCTTTTGAAAACTGTTATAAAGTTTATTTCTAATTTTTAGATATGTCAGATTATTGTATAAATATAAATATTCTTCTACTAGCAATGACATTATATTATAATTTTATTTTTGTATCATTTTATATTTTGCAAATTTGATGTAATCTTCTGTCTATTCTAGCTCGCTGTCTATTTCTAGTATAGTGTAATTAATATATCAAGAAGTTTTTATTTAATGTTTTTATCTGTCCGTAATGTCTATTTTACTTAAATTAATCCTAAACATATTATATAATAGTATTTGCACACCATGACAATATGGTAAATATGTTAGCTAACTCCATTCATTGTAACACCTCGCATGCATTGTTTTTTCATAATAATTGCATTTACACTCATATTTGAGCAAATAAAGGAATCTGAATCTGAAAGAAAATCTTCAGTTTATAAATTATATAAGGTTAAGGGCGTCTTCAAATTAGCCGCAAAGTGCCGCACGACAGCAGCGCGGCTGCAGCGGTGCCGCCGTGCTGTTTTGTTATTCCATACAAATAAAAAACGCGCGACTGCCGCCTTACACCCGCACTGCAGTCGTGCGGCACGCTACTTTTTTATTTTACATAATAGGTAATTTTTGAATCGTTGTCTGTATTAATTATATATGTCAGAGACTCGTCAAATAATTTCTCCCTTTCTGGATGAAGCGAGAGGGAGTGTTTCAGACTTTTGCTGACTAAAACTCACACGTGTTCCTTTATTTGCCCTCTGCGTTCCAGAGCCGCGGTAATACATACACTAATAATTTAGAGAGGTAAAGTTTGTTTTTTTGGTTGTAGGAGGTAATCTCTGACAGTTTTGGTCCTGGTGGTGATTGCAAAAATTTTTCCACCGATTGATAGCTGCTTTATTCCTGAGTGACATAGGCTATATTTTATATACGCAGGCGAAGCTGCGCGCAAAAGCTAGTGTATTTATAAGACTACGAAGCTCGCTTAAATGAGCATAATCCTAAAGCCTCCTTTCATTTGTAACCATCACTTAAACCAAACATTTACAAACCATATCCAGATACCGATACCGCTCCTCTGATTCAGAAAACATAATGAAACTCAAAAAAAAACCAAGACAAGCAGGAAACATTATCACGGAAAAATCACATAATGAAACCAAAAATAAATAAACAAACATCCAATAACGCTGTCAAACTCTGGAGGGTCATTTCCTCCCTCATAAAATAAGAAAATAGCAACGATGATCTGCATCTACATAATTAAACAGAACGAGAGGCGCAAGGAGGAAATTCGTCCCACAGAGTTGAAGCGAAGCGAAGCAAAGATATAAATTATGCACGTGCAGAAATCGAGGATAATGTTACACGATTTCAGAAACTTCAAAACTCGAAACCTGTTGAAGACTTGCTAACTAAGAATGATAGTTTAAAAATTAATCGGCTGCTCACTTTTGAGTTTCATATGCATAATCAACCTTATAATGTTCCCGCTTCTGGAAATCAGGCCTCTTCTCTCGGCGAGGGAGTAGGCCGTAATCCACCACCCAGTGCTGGTTGTTGGTTGACACATGTCTTCGAATTTTTGGATCTAGGACACGCCGATGTCCTTACAACGTTTTCCTTCACCGTTTTAAGAGCTGTGGTGGTGAAATAAATTACACAAAGTAATGCGCCACGTAAGTCGGAACCGTTACCATTGGGCCACCACTGTTCCATAGAGAGAGAGTTTCAGCTTCAGAGTTTTGTATGGGTGGAAAAGTATTCTGGTTGTGTATATATAAATATGTCTGTCCTTACTCTCTTCTTCCCGTAGCTAATCACGCTAATAAGATTTGACATAATGAGAGCACAAGGAAAAACTGATGTATTATCTTTCTCTAATCATTTCTTTTGACAACCCTTGCAAAATACTCGAAAAAAGAATATAAGCCTAATGTTTGTCAATATGAAAATGCTAGTCTTGTTTTATCAACAGTCATATTATTTTTGTACAAACATAAACATTGAGTATCTCCAGTTTTGCCAAATCGTCCATTCGAAGACTCAAATATTTTCGAACAATGTCCGAGCGAAGTCATCTCCCTGGACAAATAGTGAAAAGAAACTCACAGAAACAGAGCAACTGGATAGAACATTGAATTCACAGAGTGGGTAAATGAAAGACTGTTTTTGCTTTATAAATCAACAATCTATATTTCATCATTCTAGTAATTTTTTACAGGCATTTAAGCTCAATACAATACCTGCCTATCATCAAAAATGATTTTATTTTTAGAATAATTGGTGATATGATCAATATAAATTGCCTTAAAATTGAAACAATTGCAAAGTGTAGAATTTAAAACATAACATATTGTAAAATTGTAAAACAAAACTGAGAATGTTACACAAACGAGATGGGCGTCCCTTCTGGCTAGTCTGTACGTCTCTGAAGACTCTATTGGCTATCTGGACATCTGTTGGCGTTCTACAGTGTTTACATTTCATTTCTCGGAGCAACAAACGCCGGTAAGAAGAGGGATGCGCGCGCAGAGATCGCAATCGCGATAGCTTTGAGCAGTCGTTATCGTGATCTACACTGCGAGCACTTTCCTGTGGAATAGTTGCTTCAAGACCTGCGTATTCTTCGACTGTACTTTTAGAATTTTCTATTTTAAACACAGTGGTCGTTGACCAAACGACCCAAAATAGCTCATTTCAAAACAAGTGCGCATACTAAATCACGTGGAACTAAGCTATACCAAAATCGAAGATCCACAAAAGACGGTGATTTTTATATAAAGGACAATTATTGTGATGGGATATAATTGACAATATCACGTGGTCTAATAACATCATCGTCTTGCTTTAACATATTTGAATCTTCAGATAACATTTCTTCGTAGAAAACCAATTCAGAGGATTTGGGTTGAATGTTGATGCCTTCTGATTCTTGTCTTAATGATCTATCTCTTGAAACAAATGGATCCGCTGGTTTAATACTTGGGGTCCTAGCACAAGAACAATCAGGTTTAATGAGAAGGCCGTTGTTTCTAATTGATTTTTGACGATGATCTAAAATGCAGTCTTCTTTAGAACATTCAGGCAAATTAGTAAGCTTTTTATCACTATCCAAATCATTTTTTAAGTAATTGTTCAATAATTTATCTTCCTGGTTATTTTCAAAATTTTTGCGAAAACTATCATCATTTACAAAGTCGTCTTCAAAGTTAGCGTCTTCAACTCTGTTACCTAACTCTTTAAGTTCATTATCAGGCCGTCGGATGAACGCACTGTTGAAACCGTAATTTTTCTGTATTTCATTTTGTCCGGCAACTGTGTCTTGTGCCGAAGATAGGTACTGATTGTTCACATTATACTTCTTTACATAATTTTCTCTGTAAGGTATATTAGAAGGAGAAAGTGGAGGCAAATCGTGACCCTTCTCATGGAGTACTTTTCTACTTACAGGTCTCAATAAAGGCGATTTCAAAAGTTCAAAATATTCACGGCGCTCATCCGCTCTTTGAGATACGGGCATTTGCAGCTTTACTTTACTATTCTCTGTATTTTTAAACTCGTCTTTAAACTTACATCTAAACATATCAGGGGCCGCAAAATATGATGACATTTCTTGCCGATCTTTGTTGTCGGGCATATTAAATCCTTGGAATTTGGAATTAAAGTTAGGTGTAGAATCAAAAGCACTCGGACAAGGAGTTTGAACTCCAACCGGTGGAGTATCGGGGGTGGTAGCGAGGACGTATGCTAAGTCAGGCTGTACTAACGAATGAATAAGCTTGCTCCGAAGAGGCTTTTTGTTATATTTCTGGTTAATATAGACAAAAGCTCTTTCACTTTGGTTATTTTTTTTCTCTGTAGCATACTCGTATAAATCTTTTTCATCTATATTACTCCTACTTTTAGGGAGTACTGCTTTTTTGAGGACTAAAATCGTTGATTGTAGTGTCACGTTCCCATTCTGGTCAGTATTCGAGATATTTTTCCTATCTGTGTCCTGGAATACAATTAATTACATTGTTCAAAGATAAGTTTATAAAAGCTAGAGTCAATTTCGAGTTCACTTTATGTAGGTACAAAATTAATATTTTTTTAACTTAAATCAAGTATTCAAGGTACTTAGATATATAAAATTAATTAAAGGGAGTATTAGACTTTTACTGAACTATTTGCAGTTTACCTGTACAAAAAATTATTTAGGTTAAATAATATTTTACAACATAACAGCGTTGCCGTTTTATTACTCACCTCTGGAACACTCGAGGGTACACTAAATCCGGAAACAAGTCCAATACATAAGGAAACTAAAACAACAAATGCATTTCTCATTTTCCACGCCCGTGATGTAATAGAACAAAATAAAAATAAGATTGTGCGGGAGTACTGGGCGGTAGTATATAAAATAACATTTATTTTTCACTAACTTAAATGCGACCGTTCGCAGTACTCGAGAATGTTGGTCTAACTGAACATTGACAAGTGCAATGTCAACGTTTGTAAACAAAGAAACAGATCAGTCGATAATATATGAAGAACTGTAAACAAGGCACTGTATACGAATTAGTCAAACTGTTGGAATGTATTGATTGTTTTGTTTTCCTTGATATAGATATTATTTATGAGACATAGTGTAAATTACTGCCTCTTTAGAAGCGTAGAACTATATTCCAAATTCTCTAATTTGGAATATAGTTCTACGTCAGTAAAAGCAAAAATGTGACATTTCATCTCGTGCAAACAGCGGGAAGAGTTATTTGATTATATTTTCCACTTAAAAAATGTCATCATAAAATTAACCGTTACAGTTTATTTTATATTGACATCGAGGATTCTTTCCGTTGTTAAATTATGTCCCTCAAACTGATTTTGAATATCGCTTAACGCTAGTTTTATTTTGCCTGTAGGTATATAATTTGAGAGTCCAGCTTATCCATTTTATACCATTTTTCATATAGAAAAATATAAAACAAACTCCCACATAATTGTTATCGAAAAATATAAAGAAGAATACTTAAACACAGTGACCGAATACCTATTACGAAACCAAAATAAGATATAAATATTTATGTCGCGAGAATATCTTGAAACTTTACTATTTATACCATTTTAATAATATTACACCTGCTACTATTGGTATCTACATCTAGATGTGTGAGGCTGCATGACTCACACGATAGTTTAGTCACGGACTTTAGGCATTTACTGATTACTATTAGGCATAGTATTTTCGTATGCGTAAAGTATTAAATTATTAATTTTTTTTACTCGTACTAAGAGTTGTCAGTTGTCGATATAATAATCCATGACACATTTTTTTTTATAATATATTAGATAACTAAGTATCACAAATAGTAAATAGTAATAGTGAATATAATATTATTAATTTCACTACTAACGACATTTTAAAAGAAGAAAAGTAATTTGACTGGCAACTAATAAATGCAGCAGGACCCTTTACAAAGTTACCACTTTCTTAACGATCAATTAAACAACTTTGTTTGGGTACTATATATAATAAAAAGCAAGTATTTGATGTCGAAAATTATTTAATAATATCATAATATGACATTATAATAGCCCGTAAAATATGCAATATTTACGGACCTTTGTACAAAATAGATGAAGTATACAGTAGTTTAGTTCTGTCCAAATATCGCTATGATTTGGTCGAGGAACACGCCGATGTCGATACCGTTTTCGGCAAGAGCCTTGATTTCGGCTTGGAAGACGGGGCTGTCCCAAAGAGCACCGAAAGTATTGTCCCACTCTTCGCTTTGTAGGTTCAGGATGGCGGTTCTGAATTCTGCATCCTCTGACATCTTCTGGTCGAAGAGGGCCGCCAGCTTAGCTTTGGGGAATTCGTCGATGGAGTCCTTGAGGAAGGAGGTGAGGTCTTTGCCGCTGAGAGTGTGACGTGCGAGCTTCTGTCTGTTGACGCTATCTGAAGAAAATATAATCAAATGATTATTTAAATCTTATACAACACAATAATTTAAGTCGTAAAGATATCAATAGATCCACTTACCAATCAAGGAGTTGAGCCAGTCAAGGAAGTAATGGATGTCGATGTTGTCATTTTCTAAGAAATTGATCACCTATGAATAAGGAAACAAAATGTTTATAAATAAAATTAGTATGAACAAAATTACACAATAACTCATTGACAATTTGGTAAAAAAACGGACTTGACGAGATAGTTCAGCTATGTGAGACTTTTATCAACTAGAATAAAACAGTTGTTGCATTTTGTAAAAAGGCATTGTTGCCATTGGTACCGTAACAAATAATACTCACAGCTACAAATTCAGGCAACGATTCCATTTCGTAAACGAGATCCTTGAAGTTGTTAGTTCTCATGTACTCCAGAGCTTGCAAGAACTCTTCGAATTCGATGTAGTGTTCCATCAGATGCTCGATATCGTGGCCAGCTTCCTGTTGGATGACATCTAGAAAATCCTCGACATGTTCGTGGAACGGTTTCCTGGGCTGAGGAGCACAGAAGGCGAGCCCCAGTAGAGCGAGAACAACTAATGTTTGCTTCATCATTCTGATCTCGTTTCCTGAATTGTGTGGTGCAGATCGATAAGCGGCTAGACTTTTTATAGTAGGTGATTAGATAATATATCCCAATGATCTTAAAGTTGTCATGCAAGATAGTATTTTTATCATAAGTACTTGAGATCTAGTCTTTCCATGAAACTGCTAGTTTGCAAGATGCTTAGTTTAGCTAATATTTAGAACATACATTTGACAATTGAAGAATGATGAATTTTGAGTTGCAACATAGACACACCACACATATAGAATTCTGGTAACAATTATTATTTTGGTTTTAGTACAAGCCAAAATATAGTCATGTCTACGTTTAAGAAGGCAATCGTTCCATCAGTCTTCACTTTACAATTCGAATCCTCCATCGGCTACTGGTGGTTTACAGACATGGTTCAATATGCCACTGGCTCTTTTAGAAATCTTAGTAAACTTCTAACCTCTATTTTACACGTGTCACGGTATATATCAAAGATAATACTTTTTAAAGATTGCAATATTCGTGACGAAAAGATATGACATTCTTTACAGACAGCATTTATGTCATACCCAACCGCATTCCTCTGCCAGTTTCCTTTGTAAGATAAGCTCTAATGAGCTTGCCCAAGATAGATATACAGAAATCCTTCTCACACCTTGGATTCTTCGCTGCCCTGAGCATGAACTTTGACCTAATCTTGACCTTGGCTGAAAGCTCCCTTAGTAGTATATAGCCTAATATTTCAGCAAAACCGTCCATGACCAACACATGTCCAAAAAACTCTTCATGAACTTCTAATAGCAATCCAAATATAGCGTCGAGAAATTCCTCCATATCGTTGTCGACGGCTTTGCCACCACACATGAGTTAGTCACCGTATAGATTAACTACATCTTAAGGCAGACAACAGGAAAAGAAGAATGTCTTTGGAGGGTGAAATATCAGCTATAGCAATGCAAGATAGAAAAGGTCTTTTTAGTTGCGAATAAATTAGCTCACCGGCTATGGAGTGAGACGGAGTGGCAGACTATTACAAACTAAAGCCCACCTGTATTCAGTAATACTTTCGTTTTTCCTTCAGTTGGCTTTTGAGATTCTATGCCATGATAACTCTTCCGAATAATCTCACAACCTAGAAGAACACGTGATAATGTACTCGTTAAGACAATACACTGATTGTGATGATTATCAGATAGTTGAGTTTGAGAGATAAATTTAATATCTCGACTTTCCAAAATAACAAATATCTTTGCGGTGTTTTCAAATATAGTTACATTAAAACTCCAGCATTTCAAAGTACACAACAAGTACAGAACTTAGCTTAATGAAGTTATTTATTTCTTTCTGATACATTTATACAATAAATAGCACGTAAAAATAGATTCACTATTGAGAACTTTAGTTTTGGCCAATGATAGCAACGATCTGCTCAATGAAGACGTTGATTACAATGCCATTGTCGGCAAAGGTCTGGAACTCAGCTTTGAAGACTTCACTATCCCAGAGAGCACCGAAGACTGCATCCCACTTTTCACTATTCAGGTTCTCAATGGCGGTCTTGAACTCCTCATCTTCGGCAATCTTCTGGTCAAAGAGGGCTTGCAGCTTCTTCTTGGGGAAGATGGCGATGCAGTCCCTGGTGAACGAAGCGAGGTCCTTGCCGCTGGCGGACTGACGTTCGATCTTCTTTCTATTTACGTTTTCTGTAAATATGAACAATTGGTAAGTAACATATACGGTAATAGTTGGGTGAGAAAGAAAACCCAGTTAAGATATAAACCAGACGTGCTGCGAGATTGTTTAAAAGAGTTACTTTAGCTCTGGGACGCAAATGATAACTGAAGAAACCCTGGTAGATTTTAGTCAATTAAATTTTATTAATTTTCTTACTCCACCCAGAGCAGGAGAAATTATTTGTGATGTTAAGTCAATCCATTAATTATAAAAAAATAACTTACTGATCAGTTCGTTGAAGAAGTCAAGGAAGTAGTGGATATCAATGTTGTCATTTTCCAAAAAATCAATCACCTGTTAAAAAAGCATATCGGTTTTAACAAATTTATTTCTTTAGAGCAATCGTCACTAACATCAGAACTTTACAGATAATTGTAAAATTTTCTCAGTACATTTACGAGTTACAAGTGAATTCACTGCAATCTTGCGATATGGTCCAGTAAACAATTTAAATACGTGGTCAACATATGTATAATGTTCTCGTTGACACTAAATACACAAGGCCTTTAATACTTGGCAGTACTTGGTAGAACAAGTCTGCCAATGATCATGATGATCCAAAGCTTACTCACAGAAATTGAGTACATCAGAAAATTCAATTAATTCTTTATGTAACAATATGCATACGATAAATATATTCCAGATTTTAAAAATCATCATGCTAACATGCGCATATTTGATTTGTACTTGTAAATTTTAATTTTAAAGTTATCCAGACATTGATTGTTATTATTTTAATAATGAACTACTAAAGTACTAATCCCCTAATAATAGACGCGATGAATATAAAGAAAACATAATAACTACTATTAATGGTTTTGCAGAAGGTACCTACATAGTAAGTTATTACAGCGGTGGCAAATGGTGATTCCCAAAGTAAGAATCGGTATTGGTTAAACAATTTATGCAACTGTCTTAAATCAGAGATAACAAACTATCAGTAGTCGTTATACAACAAGTACAATAGTATAATCCCACTATTCAGTCAGCCAATTGAACTATTAACCAAAACGAAAACAGAATTAGTACAAATATCAAAAATACTCACAGCTACAAATTCAGGTAACGATTCCATCTCGTACACAAGATCCTTGAAGCTGTTAGTCTTCATGTACTCCACCGCTTGCATGAACTCATCGTATTCCATGTACTGTTCCATCAGTAACTCCATCTCGTCATCTATCTCCTGTATGATGATGTCCAGGAAATCCTCGACATGCTCGTGGAACAACTTCCTAGGCTGAGGATTCGAGAAGGCGACTCCCACCAGAGCGAGAACCACTAATGCTTGCTTCATCATTCCGGTTTTTAGTTAGTTTCCTAAAATCTGTGATACTGACTAAGTAGTAGCCAGGCTTTATATAGTCAAAGATAAGATCAAAGCATCTTGCATAATTGTCAAGTTGTCTTCTGAGATACTGCATTTATCTCAAGTGATTTCTTTTAAGATTAATATAAAAGACAGACCAGCCTTATCCTAACACAGAACCACTCTTAGAACAGATACAATAATAATAAGTATCTACAAACTACTGTACTACGAGTCATCTTCTGAAATTACTACTTAACCGACTTACGTTCGGGTCAAAGTCAAAGTCAAAGCATTTATTTCAAATAGACCATTTGCACTTTTGAATAGTCGAATGTCGGTCAGTCCAAGAAAAGTGAAGCTAAATTGCACGTTCAAAACGCTTAGATCTCTACGGAGAAGAACGTGCAAGAAACTCCATGGACACTCTTTTAAATCATATTTGTATGGGTGACTGGTAATTAGTGAACGATACTTATACACGATAAAGTACTCATGATTACAAACAACTTTCCCAAAAAAACTTTTTTAATACTCATTAGTTTTATCACATTAACAAAACAGCCGTTCGCGCAATTTCGCGAGCGCGCACCTGCGACCGCTCAGCTGTTGCCGGTGTCTTAAGTACCTTATCTACAACAGTGATAGTGCACCCACGCCGGTTGCAAACCCATCGGTGTATGTAATCAGTGTAGGTACCTACCTACATGTTCCGGTTAAATAATGTAAGTTAAATGTGAAAATGGGTATAAAAAAGTTTGTTTGAAAAAGTTGTCTGTAATCATGAGTACAATCACCTGTATAATTATCGGTCACTAATTGCCAGTCACCCTAATGCTTGGTTACATACTACTTATTGCTTCTATTATGTGAGCATAATGTAGGTAATAAAATAAAAATATAAAATAATTAAAATATAGAAACTGAATTAAGCCACTGGCAGCTAAGAGATGACCAGTCTCATCTAACGGCACCCGTTCACGAGCATGACGCGTGCATCAGTCCTACTCAGATCAACCATTTTGAAAAGAACTGAATGGCCCAATAACACGTGCCACCAACACCGAGACATTTGAGTGAGCATGACAAACTCTCAACTGCCATGCTCGTAATGTCAAAAAACCGGCCAAGTGCGAGTCGGACTCGCCCATGAAGGGTTCCGTAGCGGCAAGTAACATAATATAAAAGTTCTTGTAATGTGTTGTAACTTTGATCGATGTTTTAATAATAGTGTATTTTTTTCGATTTATGAGGCATTAAAAAAAACTACTTATTAGATTTCGTTCAACCCAATTTTCGTTGGTAGTTTTCATAGTAAAGTACATCATATATTTTTTTTAGTTTTATCATTCTCTTATTTTAGAAGTTAGAGGGGGGGGGGCACACATTTTACCACTTTGGAAGTGTCTCTCGCGCAAACTATTCAGTTTAGAAAAAAATTATATTAGAAACCTTAGTGTCATTTTTGAAGACCTATCCATAGATACCCCACACGCATGGGTCTGACGAAAAAAAAATTTTTGAGTTTCAGTTCTATGTATGGGGACCCCCAAAATTTATTGCTTTTTTTCTATTTTTGTGTGAAAATCTTAATGCGGTTCACAAAATACATCTACTTACAAAGTTTCAACAGTATAGCTCTTATAGTTTCGGAAAAAAGTGGCTGTGACATACGGACGGACAGACAGACAGACAGACAGACAGACATGACGAATCTATAAGGGTTCCGTTTTTTGCCATTTGGCTACGGAACCCTAAAAAGGTCGGAAATTACATTCACAACAATCTGGAATTCGTCGTTTCAAGTCTAACTTTTTTTTGAGATAGGAATGCATTCAATTACTTCTTCCACTACATTTGTTGAGTGAGAAGTAGTGTCAGACTTTTACTGAGTAAAACCCACCTGTGTTCCTTCCGTTACCCTTTGCTTTACAAGGTCGCGACATCCCTTTCGAACGATCTCGCAATTTAAAAAGATCTGTGATAACAAGTAGATTGTATTTGTCAGAGGAGATAAGTTGAATATTTCACTATTATCGAAAGATAGATCCCCCTAAAAGATCAAAGTTCTTTGCATTGATTGCAATTAAGAATGCAATAAATTCCCTCAGCAAAGCTGCAGAATTTCATAACAGGGTCACCAGGAAAAGTGGAAACAGCGAAAAATGTCGCGGTGTTCCGCAGGGGTCAGTATTAGGGCTGCCCTTCAACTTCCTTGTGAAACATCGGCTACGAATATGTGCTGCATGGTAATGTCCTCAGCTGAGTCAGCATGGTATACTACGCTGATGACACAGGTCTTGGTGCAGAGGGAGTCCTACCAGGCGGTGGCTAAACTAGCGACGCGCTGGGTTACGACCTTCGTGGAGAGAATCCGGCAATTGGGACTCGAGTTAGCATGGCACAAGTCCGAGACCTTGTGCTTTCATAGCTATCAAATCGGGCCACCACCGGGTTTCCAAATAACGGTCGTCGATTGACAATGATTGACAAGAAGAGGGGTTAACATCAATTGACACATCGATGTGAAACCCTCTTAGTTCACATCGATGTCAGGTCGACGATAAAAAACCTAGGACTCGTCCCCTACAGCCGGTAGAATTTTGCAGCAAAAGTCTAACACCCCGCTCTGTCCTAAAGGAGAAAGGACACAGTTGGGGTTTAGTTAGTAAAAGTCTGACACGCCCTCCCGCTTCACCCCGGGAGAAGTCATCAGATAATTTTCCACCTCAAAAAAAAGTATTCCACAGCTCAAATCAATTAAAGAACTTAGTTTGGTGACATTCATTGTTATTTATTTCTTGCTGATAAATTTATATAATCATAAAAATAAACAATATGACTATATAAT
This sequence comes from Mythimna albipuncta, assembly GCA_929112965.1. NCBI lineage: Eukaryota > Metazoa > Arthropoda > Insecta > Lepidoptera > Noctuidae > Mythimna > Mythimna albipuncta. The sequence goes on along the minus strand of OV815977.1, from coordinate 11,590,706 downwards.
GATTGTCTCATAAAAATAACAATATTTACGACGATGATATAAGTCAAAATAGATTCACTATTGAGAAGTTTAGTTTTGCCCAAAGATGGCAACGACCCGCTCAAGGAAGACACCAATGTCAATTCCATTGTCGTTAAGGATTTGGACCTCAGCTTTGAAGACGTCGTTGTCCCAGAGAGCACTAAAGACTGCATCCCACTCTTCGCTATTCAGGTTCTCAATGGCGGTCCTGAACTCCTCGTCTTCAGCAAGCTTCTGGTCGTAAAGGGCCTGCAGCTTCTCCTTGGGGAAGATGGCGATGGAATCCCTGGTGAAGGAAGCGAGGTCCTTGCCGCTGGCGGACTGGCGTTGGGTCCTCTTCCTGTCTACGTTTTCTGTAAATATGATCAATCGGTAAGTAAAACGTACGGCAAAAGCTGGGCAAGTAAGAAAACCCTGATTGAACCAGGCATAGTCGTGTCGCTGTTAGCTATTTTTTTTTTATCGAAAACATCGTCAATACACGTTAGGTCGATAAAGTGTGTAAAGTATTGTAGAGATATGTTTGTTCTATGTTATTGTGGGCTCTCGCGAAGTGGCAGGCCTGCTGCGGTCATCTTACCAAACTGCCGCCATGGGATCTCAAAGCAACAATCCTTGCACGTATGCACGATTAGCGCATAGAGAAGCAACTCCAACAACGTAACGCTGACAAGTTGTGGCATGGCGTACAGATTTCCAGTCGGATCTCATGGCGATATGGCGACAGCGACGTCAATACACGTACTCAGGGCCTATTTTGCCTATTCCAATACAAGTCTGCTATAATGGCGTCATTATGACTTTTCAATGGTCAATCTCCAATGAAAGAATTGGCATAGAATAGTAATCTCGTACATATTGATAAATGAAGGTTTCACGTATGCTAAAATGCGAAGTGTTCTACCATTAGAATGATATTGTGCAGTTATTGTTTTTAATATGCTCGATATTATCATTCTACCACAACTCTATTACGATACCACTGACCGATCAATGATCGATCATTATGAATTAGCAGATTACGAACTATTAGCAGAATGACAATGTGATCGTGTTTCCAACACGATCACATTGTCATACGACGAATTTATAAAAATAGTAGACTTGGGCCCCGGGTCGTGTGCCATTTGGTTTTATCTGACAAATATTGTTGATGATGATAAATGAAAATTACCAAATAAACTTACCGATCATTTCGTTGAATAAGTCAAGGAAGTAGTGGATGTCAATGTTGTCATTTTCCAAGAAATCGATCACCTGTTAAAAAAAAATATATTATAATCGGTTTTAACATAAATCATTGGGCATATTGATTTTGTAGCTCGAAGTAAATGAAATTTTGTTTGATTATTAACATTGCATGGAATATATTTATTTTAATCCAAATGTATCAGGAAAAAGTAATATGTTTGTGTTTAATATAACAATTTATTAAAATTGGAATTAACTTTATTTCTTTAAAGCTATGGCTATTTTCTCAGTGCGGATAAAAATAAAATGTCAACAAACAATTTAAATCTTTCAATGTTTTCGAAGACAGAAAAAATAGTAATATTTAAAAATAATAATAAAGTAGTAAATAAAAAATTGCATGCATATTCCCCACAGCAGATGCAAGAACGTAAAATTGGAGTCCGATAAACAATCGGTTATGCAACGAAAGGTCAATCAATAATAACAAAAACCAAAAGTCGTTATATAATTCCACTATTCATTCACTATTTAGGAAACTAAAACATAGAATCAGCACAAACACCAAAAGTACTCACAGCTACAAATTCAGGTAACGATTCCATCTCGTACGCAAGATCCTTGAAGCTGTTAGTCCTCATGTACTCCAGAGCTTGCCAGAACTCGTCGAATTCGATGTATTGTTCCATCAGCTGCTGGATCTCTTGGCCAACCTCCTCGTCGATGATGTCCAGGAAATCCTCGACATGTTCGTGGAACAGCTTCCTAGGCTGAGGAGCTGAGAAGGCGAGGCCGGCCAGAGCGAGAACCACTAATGCTTGCTTCATCATGGTTTCGTCTTCTGAAATCTGTGATACTTGACCAACGGTAGCCAGACTTTATATACTGAGAGATAAGATTATAGTATCCTAGATGGTTGTCAAGTGTTTATGTGAGATAGTGCATTTATCTCAATTGATTTTTTCAGTTACTTTTATTATCCATCTACCTGTTTTAAATGTCTGTATAGTATTTTTCGATTTCAGATGGTAAACATCTGAAATCTTGGAAAATTTAAAAAGATGGGGGCAACAAACATGCATGGATCCAGCTCTCAAAAAAGATTATAATCACAGTAGACAGCCACCCAAAAATCGGTCTAGTTGCTAATCGAAGCGCATGAACGCACTTGTAATCCATATAGTGCATTCCTACAAAGTTCATATTACAAAAATGTTTACGAAATGTAGAGTCTATCTAAAAAGTCAAACAACTTGAGTAATTATTAGGGTAAAATGAAATCTGATGTAGTCAACAATGGTTCAATAATCAAGGTTGATTAAGAGATCTTGATCATTGTTTTCTAATAAAAGAACCTTTTAAAAATTATCGAATATAAGTATTTTTTAAATAGTTACATATTGAACTAAATTCTCAAGTCGGTTGACTTTTTAGACACACTATATGACATCCTGACCAAAATGTTCAGTGTATAATTGTATAAGGGCAAAATCTTTAAAATCTACTGGGCAACACATTCAAGCTTCAACACTGTTTTGCTTGCGCAGGCCAGTTTACACACAGAACACCGTACGAGTGGTTGCTAAAACTCATATTTACACGATATTTCGTCGGCATTTCGCCCATTAGTTTGTTCACTCACGAAATTACAATAGTAACATCATCAGTATAAGCACGAAAGTGTGACGTCACAAGCCAGCTAGGGTTGTGGGCGAGTCCACAAAATAAAATAACAAACGCTTTTGATCAAGTAAAAAGCAAACTTTAACCTTTCAATCGTGTCAATTAGAGACACAATAGAAAGACAATGACAGCGCGAACGCGTTCGCTTAGGGTTTAATGGATGTAACGAATATATTATCTACAAGCTACAAAACTAAACGTTTAACTAATCCTAAAACAAGATACACCAATAGTATATCTACGATTTACTACCCCTGTAATTCATCTTCCGAAATACGTAATACTATATCCATAATATTAAGTCCATATTAATCCGTTTCAATATCTTTGAAAATATTACTACATTCGCCTCCACGCACGAGTGCAGTGATATGAAAATGCTCCGTTCACCTATTTCGTATTTTCCATCAATATTTCAGAATTTAATTTTAGAGACGTATTTACTCGCGAACACTTTCCATTCCTACTCGGATTACGTCACGACGAATGAATGAATATTATATATGAATGTGGGTCAGTGGCATTTTGTGCATTACTCTTAATTTTATACAACTACCTTCCAATTTTACGTCATCAACTTACATTCGAATGATTAAAAACGTCATTCTCATTATGTTACCAATCTAAGCATCATCATTTGAATAACGTAACAAGTGACAAAACGCATCGAGTATCTAGCTTTATATATATATATATCTACAATCCTTCATCAACGATTGAAATGATAACGTTTCTCAATCAACTTCAGTGCGATCAGACCGTGACGCCAGCTCATCTAAATTCATCGATGATTATTCACACCTGCGACTGTCATATTATCAACACTGAGGTCCTCTTTCCGACATATCTACTGGAACTTCTGAAAATACGTTTAGCGACGAAACATTCGATACAATGTTGACAGACTTGAGTGAAACCTCTCAGACTTCCATTGATGACAAGAGACAAGCTGAGCGACAGAAACTCCGAGATTATTATGTTAGTCAAATCCCGGATCTTCCAGATCCGTCATACGTCGCAGCATCCATAATATCGTCAGCATCCCACAAGATGGGGCCTGTTCACGGCGTCCATTTCAAATATAACGATCGAATTGAAGAAGGTAGCAGAGTCCCCAATTCAAGCAATGATTTGGAATTTAATCCTCCACGTACATCGACGATGAAACCCAATCAGTTTCTGATACCAAAACAATACTAGTGAAATTTTTAAAAATGCTTTTTGATGTTAAACATCGAATTTGTTATTAATTTTAACTTAATAGGTGAATGAGTAATTTCAGTGACAATGAAATAGGTATGTGAGTAATTAACAGTGACTAGGTTTTTTTTTGTTTTTTTTCAAGCCACTAAGGCCCATTGACACTATGTATAAAATAATTTTAAAAATAATAAACTAATACATATTTATAACACTGTAATTAGTATTTTTTTTATTTATTTCGATTTTTATCAATAGACATTGATGAAAATATCTTTAAAAAATTATTTCATATTCCCAGCCAAACAAAGTTAAATACTTTCGAGTTCTTACGATGTTCTTTTGCAGCCAAAACCAACTAAAAATAATAGTGTCGTAAATCGATTCATCACTAGTTAATAGACACTCATGATGGCCATAAAGCCGGGTAAGTACAAGAAGTAGTGAAGCGCCATGAAATGCTGCAGAAAAAAAAACATAAAACAACATATAATTACTGTCGCCTCTGATTTCCCCCGGGCTGGCTCGAGCCAGGGCTGCCTGTAATGGACTCCCTGCATAACTATTGAGACTTCGATTTTATACTCGTAGGTATTCATTAGAAAGGCTCTGTTTTCTTGGGTATTGTGATAGATTAGAAATGATGCTGCTATTAATTTTAAGACACGACTGGAAATAAAAGACGTTGAAAATTTTTTACCAACTTGTCTTAAATTATTTTTGTAAAATATATAAAAATCTCGTGTCACACTGTATGTTATGGAACTCCTTCGAAACGGCTTGACCGATTCTTGTTTGTATATTTAGTAGGTCTTTTTTTAAGGATGGAAATCATCCAATGACTTCTCCCGCTCCGGATTTACTTTACTGTCTAAAACCACACCTGTGTCCTTCAGTTGCCCTAGCGTTCTAGAACTACGGGTTTCCTTTTCAGAAATTCCCCGCGGATATTTGGTAGAATAGGTCGTAGACAATTTACCTCCATTTTATTTCTTTGATAATTTTACCTTCAGGCCGGATCGCAGACAAACACGAGTTTTTGTCATTTAAAGAAAAAAAAATAAGCTAACTTATTTAACAAATAACACTTCTCAATAAACAGTCAAACTTCCTGACCTCCAGCTTATTATTATTATTATTACTGGTCCCACAGACACAAGTACCTCCTCCTCACTTTCCCCACCACGTCGCGCAGATAATACTCAAATGGATCTTAAACAAATCACAGCTCTCCAACCTGTCCAACATTGCCCCATTGAGACCGCTTGCGATCATGAAAAAGTCTGCAAAAATAATGGAATCCTAAAATTCCCTCCACCGGGGACACTATTTATAAGGTTTTAAGTTAAAACAAACTGTCAAACAAGTAACCCGGGGGACGCAAACTTTCGAATGGTGTTAAACTTTCTGAATGTTGTCTTTATTCCTTATTTTTATCTACTATGGAGCGGGATGTGGGGGCTTTTGAGGCTTGTGTAAGATTCCTTTATTGGAAATCAATGTTTTTTGGATGGCTTTTTTCAATCTGATAACAAATCTTACAATAAAAAATATATACATATTAGTAAAACATTTTTTTTTTATTTTCCTCTAAACTATGAAGCATCAGATTGAGTCATCAAAAAACAATAAAAGTGCCCACACACAGCTTCAGGTAACACCAAGATGAGCAAATATTTCATAAACCACGTGTATATTGAAAACGGCAGACGTGAAAAATTTATAATCGCCCCTATGTCTGTGGTAAAATTTAATATTCTCCCGTTCTAGACGGATCCCATATGCATCGGGATCCAATATCGCGAGTCGGTAGCTAATGCGGCTCGGCTGTAAACAGATTACTAGGCGGGAATCTAAAGCAGGGCCGTAACCAGCTTTTTATACACCTGGTGCGAGCTTCTATAACTGCGCCCCTAGAAAAGAGTACAATATAAACCTCCTCCTTGCGTCGCATATACTTAACTAGCTTCTGCCAGCGGCTTCGCCCACGTGAAATTAAGTTCCATACAAACTTTGGACCCCAGTTACATCCCTTAGGGGTGAATTTTGAAAATCCTCTCTTAGTGCTCGCCTACGTCATAAAAGAAAGACTAGTGCAAAATTTCACACCTTCCTAGACCCAGTAATTACGGCTGTGCGTTGATATGTCAGTCAGTGAGTTTTTTCTTTTTTATATATACTCGTAGATGAAGACGGTCGTGACTTCGACGAATAACTTTTTTGTGTATTTTTTTTATAATAATATTCCACAACTGTCACACAACACCGTCTAGTCTCAAGCTTAGCAGAGCTTGTATTATGAGTACTAGACAGTACTAGGCTATCAAATCGGGCCACCACCAGGTTTCCAAATAACAGTCGTCGATTGACAATGATTGACAAGAAGAGGGGTTGACATCAATTGACACATCGATGTGAAACCCTCTTAGTTCACATCGATGTCAGGTCGACGATAAAAACCTAGGACTCGTCCCCTACAGCCGGTAGAGTTTTGCAGCAAAAGTCTAACACCCCGCTCTGTCCTAAAGGAGAAAGGACACAGTTGTGGTTTAGTTAGTAAAAGTCTGACACGCCCTCCCGCTTCACCCCGGGAGAAGTCATCAGATAATTTTCCACCTCAAAAAAAAGTATTCCACAGCTCAAATCAATTAAAGAACTTATTTTGGTGACATTCATTGTTATTTATTTCTTGCTGATAAATTTATACAATCATAAAAATAAACAATATAATGATTGTCTCATAACGACGATGATATAATTCAAAATAGATTCACTATTGAGAAGTTTAGTTTTGCCCAAATATGGCAACGATCTCCTCAAGGAAGACACCAATGTCAATTCCATTGTCGTTAAGGGTCTGGACCTCAGCTTTGAAGACGTCGCTGTCCCAAAGAGCACCGAAGACTGCATCCCACTCTTCGCTATTCAGGTTCTCAATGGTCGTCCTGAACTCCTCGTCTTCAGCAAGCTTCTGGTCGTAAAGGGCCTGCAGCTTCTCCTTGGGGAAGATGGCGATGGAATCCTTGATGAAGGAAGTGAGGTCCTTGCCGCTGGCGGACTGGCGTTGGGTCCTCTTCCTGTCTACGTTTTCTGTAAATATGATCAATCAGTAAGTAAAACGTACGGCAAAAGCTGAGCAAGTAAGAAAACCCTGATTGAACCAGGCACAGTCGTGTCGCTGTTAGATATATATATATATATTTTATCGAATACATGTTAGGTACGTGTAAGGACGAAGTATTCCATAAAAAAGGGCATATGAATTCCTCTGGATGCGAGGAGCACAGGAGTAAGTATTGTAGAGATAGGTTTGTATGCACGATTAGCGCATAGAGAAGCAACTCCAACAACGTAAAGCTGACAAGTTGTGGCATGAGTGATGAACAGAGTTCCAGTGGGATCCCATGCCGATATAACGACAGCGACGTCAATACACAGGGCCTATTTTACTTATTCCAATACATGTCTGCTATTACAATAGTGTCAGAATAGTTTATCATTGATGTCATAATTGTCGATTTTGACAAGTTTGGTAATCTACTAATATAATGGCGTCATTATGACTTTCCAATGGTCAACCACTGACACTCCATTGAAAGAAGTGGCATAGAATAGTAATCTCGTACATATTGATAAATGAATGTTTGACGTATGGGAATCTGCTAAAACTTTGACTTTTTTATTTGATCTGTGTTATACCATTAGAATGTTATTGTGCAGTTATTGTTTTTAATATGCTCGATATTATCATTCTACCACAACTCTATTACGATACCACTGACCGATCAATGATCGATCATTATGAATTAGCAGATTACGAACTATTAGCAGAATGACAATGTGATCGTGTTGGAATGACGAATTTATAAAAATAGTAGACTTGGGCCCCGGGTCGTGTGCCATTTGGTTTTATCTGACAAATATTGTTGATGATGATAAATGAAAATTACCAAATAAACTTACCGATCATTTCGTTGAATAAGTCAAGGAAGTAGTGGATGTCAATGTTGTCATTTTCCAAGAAATCGATCACCTGTTAAAAAACTTAATTTATTAATATCGGTTTTAACATAAATCATTGGGCATTTTTGATTTGGTAGCTCAAAGTACGCGTCCATTAACGAAATTTAGTTTGATTGTTAACATTGCACGGAATATATTTATTTTAATCCAAATGTATCAGGAAAAAGAATATGTTTGTGTTTAATATAACAATTTATTAAAATTGGTTTTAACTTTATTTCAATAAATATATAATAAAATAATCGGTTATGCAACGAAAGGTCAATCAAATATAACAAAAACCAAAAGTCGTTATAATTCCACTATTCATTCACTATTTATCTACATAGAATCAGTACAAACACCAAAACTACTCACAGCTACAAATTCAGGTAACGATTCCATCTCGTACACAAGATCCTTGAAGTTGTTAGTCCTCATGTACTCCACCGCTTGCAAGAACTCGTCGAATTCGACGTATTGTTCATTCAGCTGCTGGATCTCTTGGCCAACCTCGTCGTAGATGATGTCCAGGAAATCCTCGACATGTTCGTGGAACAGCTTCCTAGGCTGAGGAGCTGAGAAGGCGAGACCGACCAGAGCGAGAACCACTAATGCTTGTTTCATCATGGTTTCGTCTTCTGAAATCTGTGATACTGGACCAACGGTAGCCAGACTTTATATACTGAGAGATAAGATTAAAGCATCCTAGATGGTTGTCAAGTGTTTTTGTGAGATAGTACATTTATCTCAATTGATTTTTTCAGTTACTTTTATTATCCATCTGCATGTAAATACCTAATTTTTTAAATGTCCGTTGCACCTATCATATCATATCTATAGTATTTTTCGGTTTCAGATGGTAAACATCTCAAAATCTTGGTAATTTAAAAAGATGGGGGCAACAAACATGCTTGGATCCAGCTCTCAAAAAAGATTATGATCACAGCAGACAGTCACCCAAAAATCAGCCTAGTGCTAATCGAAGAGCATGAACGCGCTTATGATCCATATAGTGCATTCCTACAAAGTTCATATTACAAATGTTTACGAAATGTAGAGTCTATCTAAAAAGACAAACGACTTGAGTAATTATTAGGGTAAAATGGCATCTCATGTAGTCAATAACGGTTCAATAATCAAGGTTGATTAAGAGATCTTGATCATTGTTTACTAATAAAAGAACCTTTTAAAAAGTATCGAATATAAGTATTTTTTAAATAGTTACATATTGAACTAAATTCTCAAGTCGGTTGACTTTTTAGACACACTATATGACACCCTGACCAAAATGTACAGTGTATAATTGTATAAGGCTAAAATCTTTAAAATCTACTGGGCAACACATTCAAGCTTCAACACTGTTTTGCTTGCTCAGGCCAGTTTATACACAGAACACCGTACGAGTGGTCGCTAAAACTCATATTTACACGATATTTCGTCGGCATTTCGCCCATTAGTTTGTTCACTCACGAAATTACAATAGTAACATCATCAGTATAAGCACGAAAGTGTGACGTCACAAGCCAGCTAGGGTTGTGGGCGAGTCCACAAAAAAATAACAAACGCTTTTGATCGAGTAAAAAGCAAACTTTAACCTTTCAATCGTGTCAATTAGAGACACAATAGAAAGACAATGACAGCGCGAACGCGTTCGCTTAGGGTTTAATGAATGTAACGAATACATCTACAAGCTACAAAACTAAACGTTTAACTAATCCTAAAACAAGATACACTAACAGTATATCTACGATTTACTACCCCTATAATTTATCTTCCGAAATACGTAATCCTATATCCATAATATTAAGTCCATATTAATCCGTTTCAATATCTTTGAAAATATTAATACATTCGCCTCCACGCACGAGTGCAGTGATATGGAAATGCTCCGTTCACCTATTTCGTATTTTCCATCAATATTTCAGAATTTAATTTTAGAGACGTATTTACTCGCGAACACTTTCCATTCCTACTCGGATTACGTCACGACGAATGAATGAATATTATATATGGATGTGGGCCAGTGGCATTTTGTGCATTACTCTTAATTTTATACAACTACCTTCCAATTTTACGTCATCGACTTACATTCGAATGATTAAAAACTTCATTCTCATTATGTTAACAATCTAAGCATCATAACGTAACAAGTGACCAAACGTATCGAGTATCTAGTGTTTTATATATATCTACAATCCTTCATCAACACCTGCGACTTTCATATTATCAACACCGAGGTCCTCTTTCCGACATATACAGTGGAACTTCTGAAGATACGTTTAGCGAAGAAACATTCGATACAGTGTCGACAGACTTGAGTGAAACCTCTCAGATTTCCATTGATGACAAGAGACAAGCTGAGTGACAGAAACTCCGAGATTATTATAATAGTCAAATCCCGGATCTTCCAGATCCGTCATACGTCGCAGCATCCATAATATCGTCAGCATCCCACAAGATGGGGCCTGATCACGGCGTCCATTTCAAATATAATGATCGAATTGAACAAGGTAGCAAAGTTCCCAATTCACGCAATGATTTGGAATTTGATCCTCCACGTACATCGACGATGAAACCCAATCAGTTTCCGATACCAAAACAATACTAGTGAAATTTTTAAAAATGCTTTTTGATGTTAAACATCGAATTTGTTATTAATTTTAACTTAATAGGTGGATGAGTAATTTCAGTGATAATGAAATAGGTATGTGAGTAATTAACAGTGACTAGGTTTTTTTTTGTTTTTTTTCAAGCCACTAAGGCCCATTGACACTATGTATAAAATAATTTTAAAAATAATAAACTAATACATATTTATAACACTGTAATTAGTATTTTTTTTATTTATTTCGATTTTTATCAATAGACATTGATGAAAATATCTTTAAAAAATTATTTCATATTCCCAGCCAAACACAGTTAAATACTTACGAATTCTTACGATGTTCTTTTGCAGCCAAAACCAACTAAAAATAATAGTGTCGTAAATCGATTCATCACAAGTTAATAGACACTCATGATGGCCATAAAGCCGGGTAAGTACAAGAAGTAGTGATGCGCCATGAAATACTGCAGAAAAAAAAAACATAAAACAACATATAATTACTGTCGCCTCTGATTTCCCCCGGGCTGGCTCGAGCCAGGGCTGCCTGTAATGGACTCCCTGCATAACTATTGAGACTTCGATTTTATACTCGTAGGTATTCATTAGAAAGGCTCTGTTTTCTTGGGCATTGTGATAGATTAGAAATGATGCTGCTATTAATTTTAAGACACGACTGGAAATGAAAGACGTTGAAAATTTTTTACCAACTTGTCTTATTTTTGTAAAATATATAAAAATCTCGTGTCACACTGTTTGAGGAACTCCTTCGAAACGGCTTGACCCATTCTTGTTTATATATTTAGTAGGTCTTTTTTTAAGGATGGAAATCATCCAATGACTTCTCCCGCTCTGGATGGAGCGAGAGGTCGTATCAGACTTTACTGTCTAAAACCACACCTGTGTCCTTCAGTTGCCCTAGCGTTCTAGAACTACGAGTTTCCTTTTCAGAAATTCCCCGCGGATATTTGGTAGGTCGAGAATAGGTCTTTTTCTTTGTTAATTTTACCATCAGGCCGGATCGTAGCCAAGCACGAGTTTTTGTCATTTAAAGAAAAAAAAAATAAGCTAAGCTATTTAACAAATAACACTTCTCAATAAACAGTCAAACTTCCTGACCTCCAGCTTATTATTATTATTACTGGTCCCACAAACACAAGTACCTCCTCCTCACTTTCCCCACCACGTCGCGCAGATAATACTCAAATGGATCTTAAACAAATCACAGCTCTCCAACCTGTCCAACATTGCCCCATTGAGACCGCTTGCGATCATGAAAAAGTCTGCAAAAATAATGGAATCCTAAAATTCCCTCCACCGGGGACACTATTTATAAGGTTTTAAGTTAAAACAAACTGTCAAACAAGTAACCCGGGGGACGCAAACTTTCGAATGGTGTTAAACTTTCTGAATGTTGTCTTTATTCCTTATTTTTATCTACTATGGAGCGGGATGTGGGGGCTTTTGAGGCTTGTGTAAGATTCCTTTATTGGAAACCAAGGTTTTTGGATGGCTTTTTTCAATCTGTTATCAAATCTTACAATAAAAAATATGTACATATTAGTAAAACATTTTTTTCTTATTTTCCTCTAAACTATGAAGCATCAGATTGAGTCATCGTACCTTACAGATGTGACTGATACGAGTAACTGATTATGTTGATATGATAGCAGCATCCTAATCTAAAGTTTTCGTTGGACCACTGATAAGAGAGTATCTTTGCAGTAATCTTGTATCAGTGTATGTCGATTTTTTAGTAACTATGATGCGAAATTCTTGAAGGCAATTAGATACCTATGTCAGTTCTTACATTCTTAATTGTACACAAATTTTCCAAGTAATAAAACTTGAACAGGTGATGTACCTGCACAGGTAAGCTTAACCCATAATTGGGTTTTCTTATCTTACTTATTTTATTTAAAAATATATTTCGAACAGGAAAATAACTAACATTAAAGCACCCGAAAATTTAAGCTTACATTCATTAAATCATACTAAAAAAATAAGTATATAATTATGCGTGCAGCACATAATACATAAACATTGCTACCTCTACTATATATAAAAACTATACATACATATTTAGGTATGTTGAATCGTCAAAAACTAAGTTTGCGCTTTATTGTATAGTTGAAAAAAAAAAACAAATACAAAAGGTACAATATCCTATCAAAAAACAATAAAAGTGCCCACACACAGCTTCACGTAACACCAAGATGAGCAAATATTTCATAAACCACGTGTATATTGAAAACGGCAGACGTGAAAAATTTATAATCGCTCCTATGTCTGTGTAAAATTTAATATTCTCCCGTTCTAGACGGATCCCATATGCATCGGGATCCAATATCGCGAGTCGGTAGCTAATGCGGCTCGGCTGTAAACAGATTACTAGGCGGGAATCTAAAGCAGGGCCGTAACCAGCTTTTTATACACCTGGTGCGAGCTTCTATAACTGCGCCCCTAGAAAAGAGTACAATATAAACCTCCTCCTTGCGTCGTATATAATTAACTAGTTTCTGCCAGCGGCTTCGCCCTACGTGAAATTAAGTTTCTCCGTACAAACTTTGGACCCCAGTTACATCCCTTAGGGGTTGAATTTCGGAAAATCCTCTCTTAGTGCTCGCCTACGTCATAAAAGAAAGCCTAGTGCAAACACACCTTCCTAGACCCAGTAATTACGGCTGTGCGTTGATATTTTTATTTTATTGATAGGCTCGCGTTTGACCACTATCTCACCTGATGGTAAGTGATGATGTGGCCGACGATGGAGCACGCTTGCCTAGAAGTAACCTATTCACTGTTGACTTAAAGACCCCTAGGTTGTAGCTATCAAGAAACACAGACTGATATGTCAGTCAGTGCGTTTTTCCTTTTATATATATAGATGATGAGAGTCGTGACCTAAACGAATGACTTTTTTGTATATTTCGCTAAGCTGTCTTATCTTCGGCGATGTGGATGGCATCGCAGACTGACCTCCAGTGTAGCATAGATTTATTCTGACCAACGTATCGGACTCCTGCCTCTGGATTTTTACTCGTCTACTTTAGATGACAATACAATCAAAAAGGACTAGGTAGCTTATTTATTTTCATATTTGAATTGTAAGTAAGTTTTACACAAAGAAATAATAAACAAATTAAACAATAACTTAAATAATTAAAAATAATATATACACAAAAGGACTAGGTAGTTAACTAAATCTAAATAATCTTAACGTGTCTGATAGAAAAAATTGTCTAAAATGTATCTAAAAAATAATGTTTACGGTAATGTAATTAGGTATTTACCTAAACCAATCTTAGGTGATTAACTAAATTTAAATAATCTTTGTATGTCTTCTATACGATTTGTTTACACTAATATAATATAGAGGTAAAGTTGTTTTTTTGTTTGTAGGAGGTAATCTCTGAAAGTACTGGTCCGATTGCAAAATTTGCACCGATAGATAGCTGCTTTATTCCTAAGTGACATAGGCTATATCTTATGTATGCAAGCGAAGCCGCGGGCAAAAGCCACTTTTACCTAAACCGATGGAGTATAGATATAAAATTTTGTTGCCCCTCTGTGGACTTCGCCCTGGGCCTGGGAACCACTAGCACCTCTGGCACCGCCCTAGTTACGGTACTGATCTAAAGTACGGCAAGTATCCGATATCAAGCACAACTTGAGCCGACAAGTACTCAAAAACCTTGCTTTTGATCTTTATTTTGTGTTAAAAAGGTGAAGTGGGTAGCTCCTGCGACCGTATCAAGTTCGCGATGGACCTTTGTTGTTGTTTACTGTTGTGTACCCGTTTTGAGGAAGTTCGTTTACTAAACATATTGTGGAAACTCTGGTTTTACTTTTTTTTGGTTTGGGAAAAGATCAAATGAGTTTTTCAATACACTTACTCGACAATCTTCTCTTAAGGTAAAATTACACTAACTACGCACACATGTGTCACGTATGCCGATCGGGGCGCGTCGATCTCCGTAGATTTTATATGGAAACTAGACTTGTAGAGCTATAGTAGATCCACGCTATGCGACGTCATTCTACGTGCGAATCAGGCGTGGTCCATGTGCGCGTCGTTCTAAGTTCTAGCTTTATCCCTACCGAGTTTTAGGTACGGAATATACTGTTTTCCGTACTAGCGCTGAAATGTGTGCAAGCTCACCTCCGCCACAATTTACTGTATCAGGCTAAGCGCTCAGGAAACCACCCGAGTCGCGCGTTATCCCCATTTATTTATTTTTTCATCAAGTGTTGAAAAACGTCGTTTGATAGATAAATGTAGTTCGTCACTGTAACACACGGCTCAATAACAACCTAACGGCTCGGGTGAATTCCACCTCGGTTTGAGTGGCAAACTTTCTCCACTTGTATCAAATGTACTATTGCCTTTCTGAGTACGTCACCCTCCCTGCTAACTGTCCTACTTAGGAATTGATGATTTTCCTAGGCAACCGTTTTTCGGTCGGGCATTAAAACCATATTACTGTAGCGTTAGCTGTAGCTTTATTAATGAGTCAAAAAGTTTTTTATTTTAATCTTGGCATATTCTTTTAAGTAGTACCTAGTGGCCCTAAAGATATTTTTGCCCTTCTTTTACGCTTACGCAAAACAAAATGCCTGAATATCTTCTAAACGGTACACGACACTGATACGACGATTAGAGAGAACTTATTCGAAATAATGTTATGAACACGTTGGTAATATCAGTGCAAATACGCCAGTTTGTGAAATAGGACAGTTACCGGGGAAGGCGACGTTAGAGTGACAGAGAGTGTCAGACTTTTAGTAACTAAAACCCATTTGTGTTCCTTCAGATGCCCTTTACGTTACAGGGCGGTGACTCTTTCGAACAATCTCGGAGCCCAAACTCCGGCACCGTACCTTAAAAGTTTACCGAAATCGAATCCATTATTTCAGTCATTTGCCAATGTGAAATCGACTAAATCAAATCTTTATAAAGCCAATAGGTATAATGAATAAGATCTGTGCAAAGAATAAAAACCTGATGCCTCACCAGAAGTGTTAAATGTCCACTAACCACCGCACAAAGACAAAGAGCGCTTAATCTCCACCGTTCGGCAGTCATTAGGCGCTCGGCTTTCATTGAAGACAATAGAATTACCATAAGAGCGCGAAAATAGCAGTGGTTCATCCAATTAGCTCACAGGTACTCAGTCGAGTCACAAAATAGAGAGGTACAGAAGACAATCTACATACAAAGCGCGCTTGAGCAACGCACACATAGACACCTCTCACGGACACGATCATCATCCTTAGCCTTTTTAATGTTCCCACTGCTGGGACCCAGGCCTCCTCTCTAGGAGAGGGAATGGGCCGTAATCTACCACGTGGGCTCAGTGCGGGTTGATGGATGTCACATATCTTCGAACTTTTGGTTCTAGGACATGCCGGTTTCCTCACGATGTTTTCCTTCACCGTTTTGAGAGCAGTGGTAATGAAATAAATCACACAAAGTAATGCGCCTGACAGGGTTTGAACCCGCGAGCTACAACTCGTAAGTCGGAGCTATTACCACTCGGCCACCCTGCTCTCACACACTGCTCGACACGATATCTCGACTAAATTCAACCCATTGTGAGCGCGTATGCATCCACTTCAGACGTTTTTCTGTGAATTTTTTGTGAAATAATGGAGCAAAATAAAATTATAATTGTTTAATGGACGGTTTTTTAAATTCTACATAATTAATGCTGAATTATCGTTTTTTAAGCTACCAGTTTTTAGACGTAATTAGGTAGGTATTTGCTTTAACTTTGATAGTTTGTTTTTACGTAAAGCAGAAGTTGTTGAGTCGTGAAGTCGTCAAGTCGTTGAGCTCCTTAGTAGTCCTGAGTTGAGCTACACGCATACTGACAAATGCTTGCACTGACTGGACAGGTCCACTTAGAACTGTGTGGTTCTTTCTTCAAAAGACCATCTCAGACTCAATCTGCATGGTTCTCATATGATTTGACCATTACATGTTTTGCTGTAGTGACTTTAAAAGAGACTTTGACCCCTGAGTTTGTTTCAGTGTTTCTTCTCAGGGTAGTCAGCTAGGAAACATCGGCCTCATCTAGCATTAATTGACGAAAAAAAAAATTGACGTGTAAAAGTGTTTTTATAAAACCTACTTGCAAAATAAAGATCATTTGTCATTTAGAACAGTTAGGTAGGTAGTTAAGCACATGACTTTGTGGCCATGTAATATTTTTACAATTTATATTTGGTATTTATAACCGCGCCCGGGCGCGCTCGGACAGCACGGCGGCGACCCTAGCACGATTACTAAGCGTAGGTAAAAAAAGTGAAGTACACACATGAGATTGACTTCTTTACCTATTTGTTTTGTGGTCGAGTCGTCGACTCGTCGAACTACCTCCTAAATCTAATTAGGTAATTGAAATCATTGGGCGATGCGTTGTGCGGAGCGGCAACAGCGCGCTGCATCGCCAATTAGCTCTCTCAGAGATCGCTAGCTGCATGCGGAGCCGCGCTTGCACGTAAGCCCCCATTTCCGAGTGACAGAACGCTCAACATGCGAGTTGAGTCGATCGTCTAATTTTGCCAAATGTTACTCTGACTCGAGTTCTGTGACGACACGGGATGTGGTGTAGTGACGTATTGTTTCGTCTTAAATCGATATACGGTTGAAGTAACTATTGCTTTGATAAAATAATATATAGTTATAGTTTTACTAAAATCCATAAAAGATTTCGTTATTTATTTTAAAACCTGAATAAAAAAAAATTATGTCATATTTGCGATCTCTAGAACTTATCATCATCATCATCATAATCATATCAGCCGAAAGACATCACCACAACGGCCGGTCTTGTACGTCACACATCCAACGGATTCCCACAACCCTAACCAGGTCATCGGTCCATCTTGTTGGAGGCCTTCCACCGCTGCGTCTGCCGGTACGTGGTCGCCACTGCAGAACCTTTTGACCATCGACCATCTGTTCTGCGTGCAATCTCTAGAACTACCTAGAAGGAAAGATTAGGTACTTCTTATTTTTTTTTTAATGGCGCAACTCACCTGAATAATAACATAACACATAATAAATGTGTTCATAAAGCGTTTTGTACGTATCGGTGGTATATCCCCCATTTATCGGTGGCGCAGCACCATGTGTCTAGTGGTCCGATAATGGAACGGGCTTGGCGGAATTTAATTGTGCAATTCCAAAACATACGCACCGAAATGTAAACGATAAAATACCGACAAACTGACAATTCGGTGTCGATGTTCAAGGCTTTGGAGTTTTGACTCGACGAGTACATAATTACCGATGATCTTCTTGGCTCGCTTCTCAATCGACGCGTGTTGATACTCAAGGCAACGAAGATTATATCATTTTTTTTCCACACAACGTCATCTAGTCCCAAGCTAAGCAAATCTTGTGTTATGAGTACTAGACAACCGATAAACAAACATACTTATATATTTCTAAACACATACATATTACAAATTAATAAATTACACCCAGACACAGAACAAATGATCATGCTCATCACACATTTGTCCTGGGCGGAAATCGAACCCACGACCTCCGGCATAGCAGTCAAGACCACCAATCACTAGGCCGACAGGCCAGTCAAAACAGTCATTAAACAAACATAAATTTGTAGTTCCTGCAACCAGGCTCAAAAAAATAGGGGGCTCATTTAGATGCCAATGTATACACTTCTATAATAAACTTCCTAGCCGTATTCAACAACTAAGCCTTAATAAGTTCAAATCATTTGTAAAACGTAAACTTTGTCAAAAGGCTTTTTACACTGTAAAAGACTATATTCAGGACGAAAAGGCTTGGGATTGACCTGCTCCAGTACCTACTACAACTGTTGTCATTTTTATTTTTCTTCTTTTGTATTTTTAATTATTTTCATTTTCAAATGTGCTTTTCCTTTGTATTTTATTTATTTTTTTAAACAAATTGACATTGGAGATTATTTTTATTTTACAAAATGACATGTATACATTTTAAGTACTTAAAGTATTTTTTTTTCTTTGACATAAATATGTACCTACTTCTCTAAATATTTTGTAAACTAACAATTTGCTTATATTATTGTAAATGTGAGGACTATGTTGATTGCTTTTTCTTTTCTTTTCAGTAATTTTAACGTATGTCTGGCAATTTGAGTGTTTTCAGCGGCCTACCCAAATGTCCTTTCTTTGGTATTGTTCGTCAAGTCGTAGAGCTACTTAGTAGTCCTAAGTTGAGCTTTTCGAATACTGACAAATGCTTACACTGATTGGACAGACCACTCAAATCTGTATGGTTCTTTCTTCAAAAGACCATCTCAGACAAATCTGCATGGTCCTCATGTGATTTGACCATTACATATTTACTGTATGGACTTTAAACCCCTGAGTTTGTTTCGGTGTTTCTTCTCAGGGTAGTCAGATAGGAAACACCGGCCTCATCTAGCGTAAACTGACGAAAAAAAAATTGACGTGTAAAAGTGTTTTTTAAACCTATTTACAAAATAAATATCATTTATCATTACCGATAATCTTTATGACTCGCTTCTCACTAGACACCAGCGCATCAAGCTGGTATTTGACAGATCCATCCCAAAGATGAGAGTCTTCTGAATGAGTCATGCAAATGATTTGAACTATCTATAGTTTGATTGATTGAGAAACATCTGTTGATAATATAATCTACAGATACTAGTGACTCAGTTTCAATATTTAAATCTACATAGTAGCAGCATATCTTATCCATAAGGTTTGCAGCCGCCAAGTTTATTATCAGATGACTGTACGTGAACCTGCGAACAAATAGTTACGACAAAAGGAAAAACCGGGGTGTTTTGTCTTATCGTGATAGTGGTTGCTTATGCCTTCATCATAATCGGCCGGTGGAAATCCCTTGATTCACTATTTAAGGCAGTTACATCGATTGTTTCGACAAATAAATATGTATTGACGGAGGTAAATAGGTATAAAATCTAAATTATGCCTGGATGGTTTGATATAATAATATGTAAGTAGTTTTTGTAGCACGCTCTTAATACCTCTTTTAAGTATCCTAGACCTACTGGCATTATTCGATGTCTAAGGTTCGCCGAACTTTAAAGCCAGGTTCTGCTCATTTAAACAGAGTACAAGTGCATTTAAGTAAAATTTCAGTGCTAGAAGTTATGATTGTAACTTAATTTTCTATTTAGTTGCTGATTCCATTCCAGTTACATGTTGTATCTATATTTGAAGGTAACTCAAGTTGCTATAGTTAGGATCAGGAAGCACTAAATCATTTCACCAATTCTCAGTTCCACTGAAACCGTTATATAATATCTGAATGTATTGCAGGAGAATTTCGATGGGGCCCAGTAAATTGATAACACAATACTGAGGGTTGCGTCGATCGGGTATATTTCAAGGAATAACGTTACTGCCGATGCTACTAACTCACTAACGAACAGGGGCCCAAGTCTACTATTTGTATAAATTCGTCATTCCAACAGGATCTCATTATCATTTTGCTAAAAGTTCGTAATCTATAGTTCATAATGATCGATCGTTGATCGACCAATGGTCTCGTAATAGAGTTGTAGTAGAATGACAATATCGAGCTTATTAAAAGCAATAACTGCACAATGACGTTCTAATGAGGTTACCGATAAAAGGAACTGTCAAAATTTTGGCAGATTCTGCATACGTCAGACATTCATTTTTCAATGTGTACGAGATTACACTTCCTTCAATGGGGTGTCAGTGGTTGACCATTGGAAAGTCATAATGACGCCATTATATTAGTAGATTACCAAACTTCAAAATCCACAATTTTGTAATCAATGATAGGCCATTCTCAAACTATTGTAATAGCAGACTTGAGGCCCAGTACGTTGCCTTACTGGTAGATATGTAAGAGTAATGTAACTAGTAATACACAAACTTACATTTAGTAGGTATATGCGAAACGTGAAACACCTGATAAATATTTTTATGTAAAGAATCTATAAGGATGTACAAAATTTCATAACTGTATCATGAAAAAACACAAAGTTATAAGCTTGTTATATCACGTGGTTTAGAGACCTGGTAACTCTATTCGTGGTCCCTTTATTCTTTATACCAGGCTTAAGATATTTAAAACAGAGACAAATTAATGCGCTCCTACTACATGTATCTCTTGTTTAACCAGGCAGCCTGAATATAATAATGTTCCTTAATATATTCATCGTAAATGAGCAAATCAAACGTTTATCAGTATTCCAAATTAGTTTATGTAATCAAATATGCAAGTGGATTGGATTCCGGTAATTATTTGTAATGTAGTATTTGGGTTGTATCCATATTTGTAATAGGAAATTGGAACTGCTGGAATGAGATGTTCACCATATCAGCCAGTAAATTTCCACTAATTAACATTGTGGCAAATCACCAAGAATAGAACTGGCTATAGAAGATTATCTAGGTACAGCTCATATGATATAGGTAGGTGAGAACTTAGGCCCACACAAGGCATATTGACAGAGAGATTTATGGACATCGAATACTGTCAACAATGAACGCTGTCGACCAGGAGACGTATTTACCGCAGTGTTAATTAAAGACGATAAACCTAAGTGAAATTCCGACCGATCACGAAAAATTTACGAAAGTGAATGTGAGTAAATTATTTAACGAAAAGCAACAAAATATCGTACAAGTTGTTCAGAAATAGGAGGAAAAGATAATTTTCTAAAGCACTGATCCGATTCCAAAATTGTTTTTTTACTTTTACAATGCTACACTATTGTTGAGCACCCTAACCCGGAAAAACACACAGTTTTTGAGGATAGGCCACGGGAGGGTTATACCCAAGAAAAAGCTAATGCCGAATACATTTAAATAAACGTTTTATTGATAGTGTGGAGGTTACAAATTCCCACACCGAAATATTTGCCACAAGAAACAATCCGAAAGTCATGGGAAAAAATTTGGAGCAACAGCGGACCTTTCGAAAGTGTCGCAGAAATTTCAGACAGCCCCAAACAATCCCGCCGAGAAACTCGCTAAACCCTTATTTAAGAAACAGTAACACGAGCAGAAAATACAAATGCACACAACAGAATGAGAACAAAACGAAAAGCAGCGATCGTCCAATTCCGTAATGTAACGAAGCAAAATAACAAATCACAGTGATCATTCGGTTTAGGAGCTAATTGTTCTGATTCAGGTGAATAATGTTCGGCTTGCTCGTAGCACGTTAATGGTATTAAACTGTGATGGCGGCGTCTACAATTAAGCAGGTGATAACTTGCAGGCGTTACCGAAGTGCTGGGTGTCACAGCCGAAAGCGTGACTGAGGTGTTTAGCAACATTGCGAATGAATTAAACGATTAAATAATGTATGGGTAGGTGTGTAATTACACCGCTGTAAGGTTGCGAGTTGTTAATTTGTGCAGTCGAGATCAGACGTGCCAGCGACGGATCGTTACCAAAAAGCAATGGAGCGCTCCACGTAGGTACCTATTGCTTGTGTTTTTGGCTCGTGTGAGGTGAACTGCAAATTGCAAACAAATTGGGGAATTGGAGCAGATGTTTCTCTATGTGTATAAATTGTGTAGTTACAGCTAACAACGGGATTTATGCTGCACCGTTCACGTTCGGTGACGGGTTGCACTTTTATAAAAATATATGAAATAAAACGGGAAACTGACAATTTGGGATCGGGTTTTTTTGCTGTGTACCTAACGACCTTCTGAGACCCTGTGATATAAACTTTAAGGCCTCTCATACATGAAGTTTAGGGTTTAAAACCGGACCAGTACCTATCTTATTATTTACCAATAAAAACTAAACATAGACATTAACATAGCCACTGGCAGGCTATTTTAGTATCTTTATTTAGTTTTTATTTTTACTTTATTTACATTGTTCTCACATTTAATGGAGTTTCTTGCACATTCTTCTCCATAGAGATCTATGCATTGGAATGTGCAATTAGCATTATTTTTCTTAACATTTCAAAATTGCCTGTAAATGGTTTATATACACTAATATTATAAAGAGGTAAAATTTCTAAGTTTGTATGTAGGGTTTTGTTAAGTACCTACTGGTCTGATTGCTGAAATTTTTTCACCAATAGAGAGCTGCTTTATTCCCGAGTGTTATAGGCTATATTTTAGGCGCGGGCGAAGCCGCGTGCAAAAGCTAGTTTGAAATAAAATGCTTTGAATCTTTGCTCCATGTAAAACACGGGTATTCAGCCGCATCCAGTTAAACTGGAAGTTGGCACCAAGCTCGTTGGAATAAAGTTTTCAATGAAAAGATATTATTAATATAATCTTAAAATATCAGAGCTTGGGCTATGACAACTGATAAACGTACTTAGATATCTATACATCTATACATATAAAAAAATTGGAGTGTCTGTTTGTAATATTGAAATAACCGCTTTTTACTACATGCATATACGGTACATACCAAATACCAAAATAACATTTTTTTCAATTTTTGTCTGTCTGTCTGTCTGTTTGTACCGGCTAATTTCTGAAATGGCTGGACCGATTTTGACGGGACATTTTCTGGCAGGTAGCTGATGTAAAAAGGAGTAACTTGGCTACTTTTATTTTAGAAAAAATAAATTCAAAATCCTGTAGTCCGCGCGAACGAAGTCGCGGGCACAGCTAGTTATAAATACACAGAACACTTGTCTTGGGTGGTAACCGAACTTACGACTCCAGCATAGCAGTCAGGGCCACTAACCACAAGACTAACAGGTCAGTCCTACTAATTTCCTTCTCAATATAGGTTCCAAAACCGACTTGATACTTGGTTATCTTCAGATTTCGACTTCATACTTTCACAACGTGATTATCAGGGCGTAGAGGATAAACGTTGTATTTTCCAGACTCTTATCATCATGACAGTAACGTTATCACTATCATGCGTTTCATGCACACCGACCGTTAACTATTATAGCCTTTATCTTATGCCGACTAGTAACGGATTTAAAGTAAGTACCTACCTAGCTAGGTATACGTTATAGACAGGCGATGTTGTCAATTTGTTGTTAACTTCGAAGACAAGATAACATGATATTGACAGAATTTAACAAGATTTAATAAACTAATAACGTCAACGGGAAAACATTTAAGTATTTTTCAACTTTTTTATTTAAGTACTCAAAAACCTACTCATTTCTACCTCCACCGCTTTCATGGTCGCAATGTAATTCCCTCGCAATGCTCGGGAGTTAATTTTATAAATCCGTCACTGTCGTTCGGGATTAAAATCAGCAACCTTTGTTTCGTTCGGAATTACAACATGCCGTCCGCACTGTTTTATCCCCTAGTCACATAAACTACTATTATACTTCATGCACAAAAGATTACAAAGGCGGACTTAATGCCTTATGGCATCCTCTACCAGTCAACCTTTGGGTGATGCAGAGACAAATTGTGGTAGGTGCAATATAATCAATTACTTTTATAATTAAAATTTTCATACAAATACATAAGATACTAATACAAACAAACAGTGAATGTATTGCGCTCTCGACTCGTCGCTGCGGCCAGCTCTACGCTCAAGATAGGTTATGATAGGTTTCCTACCTTCAAATAAAAGGCCTCAACTCATATCTAGCTTCAAGACCAATACAACATTATTTTTAGGTTATTTATACGAAACCTGAATATAGTTTGTTCAGAATCAGTAACTGAATGGATTCCAATAGTTTTTACACTATGTTATCCTTTTTCCCAAAAATATTTAAAAAGGTTACAAGTTGGACACCACCGACACTAAGTACAACTCACGTCACGGCAGGACATCGCGGGCATCAGGCGCCAGCGATAGCTGGCTGCAAGTGCAAAACAACCCCTCAGTCGCCTAGATGGCCCGGTGACAAGCTTATAACTTTGTGATTTTTCTTTATGATACAGTTATGAAATTTTGTACATAGATTCTTTTCTTTTCTTTATATAAAAATACTAGACACGTGTTTTGGGTTTTGCATATAGGTACTAAATCTAATGTTGTATATTGTATATCTATAAGGTACTGAGCCGGATAGGTTCAAGCATCGACCCTGTCGGGCCCCGTCAATCATACTGACATCTTTTTGAAGAGCGCATAGAAGACAACGCGCTTTGGACCGGGCTGAGGCCCTACCAAGAGCTCTCCATTTTACGGCCTAAACTGAACTGTTAAAGGGATGAAGCTATATATGGTGTATAGCTATGTATGGTGTTAGCTGGTGTATGGTGTGTAGGTGGTGTATCCCTCTTTCTCGCTCGAAAAACTGACATTTTAATACGTCATGTGTGGTAAGGTCCCTGTCCCTTACCACGCGGTGAGTCAAATAGGCCAGGTGCCAAGTCGGTAAATAGCTTGATAGACTGAAATTTAAGAGGATTTTCAAAGATCAATCAAGAAAGAAAAGATCAAAGTAAAAATTTTAAAGGGCCACTTCTTATCGTCCTCATAATATACTTACTTTTTCCCAATTTATTCGGGGTAGAGAGAGGTAGAGGCATATTTGGAAACTTCTCGTTTTGCAGAAAACTTGACCCACTAGTGACGTTCGAAAGGTATCTAAGTACCTAGCCGGGCAGGGCGATCCCTGGCCACAGTAGGCCCCGGCTTACAGACAACGAGCAACGGTCGTCATCTGGCCGTCCGGTAAAGACCGAGCCCGAGTCGTTGATGGCACGCTGTAACGAAAATTGTAACTCAAGGACACAAGTGTGGTTTTAGGCACTAAGAGTCTGACATGCGTTCTCGTTCCACCCTAGAGCGGGATCGAAGCACCTCGGCAAGTTAAACGTCATCATACGTACTTTTGTGCAGTCAGAATCGTGATGATATAACTAACATTATTTTGTTATTTTCATGTTTGCAGCCCTGCCACGAGAAAAACCGGACGACACTGCGTACAAATCAGGAGTGTTAGGGCCGTTTAAATTAGCCGCAAAGTGCAGCGCGACGCCAGCGCGAATTTGAAGTCGCCTTTACACGTGTGCGTCGTTCTAATGTAGTTCTAGCTTTATGCGTTTCTGATACCAAGTACGTGATATCAATCGAGTATGGATGATATCACGATAACATTTGACTGTTTTAAGAAATACTGTTTTTTGACGTGTATATTGAAAGACGCGACGTGTGCGTACGGCCGCAACATCGTTCGCTTGGAATATAAGAAAATATTTTTTTGGAGCAATAGAGTAAAACCTGATATCCATTTCGAAGATGTCTCTCCCGTTCTCCTTTCTTTCGGGAATTAAGATGGAAACCGTTCCAATAAGTAGGTCCGTTCCCATAGGAAAATGAAAAGTAGGTACCTAGCTTATGTTAGGTACTCATTATAACATTAGCATGTTTTGAGGACTTCAAAAAAGATTGAATATGTTAATAATAAATTATAATAAAGATTACGTAGTTTGAAATACCGTTCCCGTAGAAAAATAATGCAGCTATGGCTGATTACTCCTGATCCACCAGTAAAAGTCCCGTCAAAATCAGTGTAATCGTTTTTCTGGTTAGCCGGAACATAGACAGATTTTTTTTTTCAATAATTGCATTCTTATAGGTATCGAATATACTTTCATAAAGTAAAAACAATCGCATAAATAAAAATACAAGATTGGTCACTGCGTAACTGATTTATTTTAGTCTTGTGTTTTTTACACCATTAGCTATTTGTGGGTCAAATGTATTGAACCCAAACCCTAACAATAATAAATAACCTTATTAGGTACATATAGATTATAATTTAGGTGTCTTCAGGGCTAGAGTGAATAGAGCGCCGCACCATCAACAGATTGCATCACTGCTTACCACCCCATAGGATCGCGGTGAAGGGCTGGTTTACCTATAGGTATCATAAAAAAAAAACATTTTTAACCATTCGATCGTGATAATTACAGACACAATTGAAAGACAATAGGTGCGCGAACGCCGGCGTTCGCTTGGGGTTTAATGAATTAATCTATCTTTCCACCGAGAGTATCCACTTCACGCGCAAAACATTATTTTGCTAGAATATCTAAATATTAGAATTCGTTCTCACCAAATCGTTCATTTCAGAATGAATGTTAGTCACGGTTTTTGTTATGGTGCGTCCAAATCTGGCGAGTGCGCCGCTGCGCGCTCTTCATACGAACGAGCCGTGCGCAAAATGCACGCACACCGTTCGCCAGGTCTGGACACGCCAATACGCGACGCTTACTGTGGCAGATCAGTTGTAGTCCAGTGATGACAGCCCCGACTTTCAAGCTGAACATTGTGGGTTCGAACCTAGACATGCGCTTTACATTGTGCAATTTATTTCATCACCACTCAAAGTAGGTACCTAATGAAATAAAAGTCTGAGGAAACTGGCATGTCCTAAAAAGTGCAAATGTGAAGACCTGGGCCCGAGTGGCAGATTAAAGCTAGAACTACATTAGACGGACACACACGTAGACCACGCCTGATTTGTACGTTGAACGACGTCGCGTGGCGTGGATCTAATGTAGCTCTACAAGTCTAGTTGCCATATAAAATGTGTGGAGACCGACGCGCCCAAATCGGCGTACATACGTGGCACACGTGTGCGCAGTGTTCTACCTTGCAGCTAGAACTACATGAGACCGACACACACGTGTAACACGCCTGATTTGTACGTAGACAAACGTCGTGTGGCGTCGCGTGACGTGGATCAAGTGCAGCTCTACAAGTCTAGTTTCCCTAGAGAATGTATGGAGACCAACGCGCCCAGATCGGCGTGTATGCCACATGTGTGCGCAGTGTAGTTCTAGCTTTAAATCAGTATGGAAGTGCCGTGGATCTAGCAAAACTTTGAACTATTATTTACCTAGGTAGTTTTGCTTATTAATTTAACTTAACTTATGCTTCTTATCTTTAAACTAGCTGTGCCCCGCGGTTTCACCCGCGTTTTTCTCGTTTCCGTGGAAATACCGAGATAAAATATTGAATATAATTGCCTCCCTCAATAAATGGACTATTGAATATTTAAACAGTTTTCAAATCAGATCAGTAGGTATTTCCCAAGATTACCGCGTTCATAATAGTAGTTTATGTGACTAGGGGATAAAGCAGTGTCTTTAAGTCGCGGGCGGCATGTTGAATTCCGAACGAAACGAAGGTTGCTGATATTAATCCCGAACGACAGTGAGGGATTTATTAAATTAACTCCCGAGCATTGCGAGGGAGTTAATAAAGAAACCTGAGTGAAGTGAGGAATTCAAGCCGCCCAAGACAAAGACAGCTTTATCCCCGTGTTGCATACTCTACTTTTTACACCATCTGTGAGATAATTAAAAGACAATTTCGTCAAACAAATCATTTAATAGAGAAATATAAGTATTAGAGTCTGTCTAATAAGTTAAACGACTTGGGTAATTATCAGGATTTAATTAAAACTGATGTAGTCAACACGGGTTCAATAATCAAGGTTAATTAAGAGATAGAGATCATTGTTTACTAACAAAAGAACCTTATGAAAAGTATCGAATATAAGTATTTTTTAAATGATTAAATATTAAACAAAATTCCCAAGTCGGTTGACTTGTTAGACAGACTTTATACAAGTATTTACAAATTCATCAAACAAACAAAATTCACTATTCTAAGATTCTATAGTTTCAATTTTCTATAACGCTCCCGTCAGTACGCACGTTTGATTCTATTTTCTTTTTTTTTTGTTAGTGGCCAGTTTGAATCATAGTGATTACATACTCTTTGGTTTGAATTTCATGTCAACTTGTTTGATGCGCCTACATTTTAATTCACAATGTTGACGATTTTTAATGTTCCAAATTTAAATCTCATTATTCCCTAGGGATCGGCCTTACTGCATTATGCATTATTATTAAAATGTATTTTTACACCACCTGCTCGATAATGTCGTTTTATACGTCATCCAAACCTCACTTAAAGCAAGGCATTCTATCCCTAGGGAGATAATGCAGTAAGGCCGATCCCTAGGGAATAATGAGATTTGAATTTGGAACACCAAAAATCGTAAATATTGTGTGCATCGCACAAGTTGACTCGAAATTCAAACTGGCCACTAACAAAAATAGAATAAAACCTGCTTACTGACGGGAGCATTATAGAAAATTGAAAGTATAGAATCTTAGAGTATCGTCTGTATAATAATTCAACCGACTTGGGAATTTTGTTTAATATTTAATAATTTAAAAAATACTTATATTCGATACTTTTTTGAAGTTTCTTCTGTTAGTTAACAATGATCTGTATCTCATCAACCTTGATTATTGAACTCGTGTTGACTACATCAGATTTCATTAAATCCTAATAATTACCCAAGTCGTTTAACTTATTAGAGAACCTCTACCTAGTGAATTTCGTTTGTTTGATGAACTTGTAAATATTATACTTATTTCTTTAATATATAATTTAGTCGACCAAATTGTTTTTTAATTATCTCACAGATGGTGTAAAAAGTAGAGTATGCAACACGGGGATAAAGCTGTCTTTGTCTTGGGCGGCTTGAATTCCTCACTTCACTCAGGTTTCTTTATTAACTCCCTCGCAATGCTCGGGAGTTAATTTTATAAATCCCTCACTATCGTTCGGGATTAAAATCAGCAACCTTCGTTTCGTTCGGAATTCAACATGCCGCCCGCGACTTAAAGACACTGCTTTATCCCCTAGTCACATAAACTACTATTATTATACTCTTCAAAGATCATATACTTACAATCATCAACAAATATATTTCGAAAAAGATTATTACAGGATTTTATGTTGATAAAAAACTCTATGGCCCATAACTCATTAATAGGTACCAACTCTTAACATCTTACACACGTGATAACTTTTAACCTTTCAATTGTGATAATTACAGACACAATTGAAAGACAATAGGTGCGCGAACGCCGGCGTTCGCTTGGGGTTTAATGAATTAAACGAAACATCCGATTGAGATGAAACAAAATAGTAGTTTATGTGACTAGGGGATAAAGCAGTGTCTTTAAGTCGCGGGCGGCATGTTGAATTCCGAACGAAACGAAGGTTGCTGATATTAATCCCGAACGACAGTGAGGGATTTATAAAATTAACTCCCGAGCATCGCGAGGGAGTTAATAAAGAAACCTGAGTGAAGTGAGGAATTCAAACCGCCCAAGACAAAGACAGCTTTATCCCCGTGTTGCATACTCTACTTTTTACACCATCTGTGAGATAATTAAAAGACAATTTGGTCGAACAAATCATATATTAGAGAAATATAAGTATTAAAGTCTGTCTAATAAGTTAAACGACTTGGGTAATTTTCAGGATTTAATTAAATCTGATGTTGTCAACACGGGTTCAATAATCAAGGTTAATTAAGAGATAGAGATCATTGTTTACTAACAGAAGAACCTTATGAAAAGTATCGAATATAAGTATTTTTAAATGATTAAATATTATACAAAATTCCCAAGTCGGTTGACTTATTAGACAGACTTTATACGAGTATTTACAAGTTCATCAAACAAACAAAATTCACTACTCCAAGATTTTATAGTTTCAATTTTTTATAACGCTGATAACGCTCCCGTCAGTACGCACGTTTTATTCTTCTATTTTCTTTTTTTTTGTTAGTGGCCAGTTTGAATCATAGTGATTACATACTCTTTGGTTTGAATTTCAAGTCAACTTGTTCGATGCGCCTACATTTTAATTCACAATGTTGACGATTTTTAATGTTCCAAATTCAAATCTCATTATTCCCTAGGGATCGGCCATACTGCATTATCTCCCTAGGGATAGAATGACTTGCTTTAAGTGAGGTTTGTATGACATATAAAACGACATTATCGAGCAGGTGGTGTAAAAAGTATTTTACTTCTACATAAATACTCTTGATAATATAATGCTTAATTTCGATAAAGATTAATATTACGATACATATTTAACGTAGTTTTTTTTCTTCAGACGATTTAATAATTATTTTGAACACAAAATCGGTTATTGCGATTAAACCATGATAGCTAGATATATGTTCTCGCGGACTTTTTTGTAGGTCTTAATGGGATCTACAACCCCATCCTACATCATTTTGTTCTATTGTCAATAGTTTTTGCAGCGCACGCAAAAATAGGTTTTCGATTTTACACCTTGTGTTACAAAATAGTAATTTTATTACGGATCCCTAATTTTGAAAAGAAAAAAACATAGCCTATAGCCTTCCTCGATAAATGGACTACCCAACACTGAAAGAATCATTCAAATCGGACCAGTAGTTCCAGAGATTAGCGCGTTCAAACAAACAAACAAACAAACAAACAAACAAACTCTTCCGCTTTATAATATTAATATATATAATAGTATAGATATTCTTATTATTTTTGCAAAACTACATATTATTATGTGTTTAACCCAAGGGTACCAGATTTAGAGATTCTGGATTATCATCCCTTTGATGAAAAGTAACACCCTCTCATGGAGAGGAGGCTGGTGTGACAGCAGTGAGACCAGGCTACCACAACGTGTTAAAATGTCTAGCGTACGATCGAAAAAGAAGGATGAAGCTATACAAGTATACAACCTAAATAGCTCCATCCCTTTAACAGTTCAGTTTAGGTCGACAAATGGATCGCGATAAGAGCTCGTGATAGGATCTATACCTACTATAAGCTGATCGCGCTGTGCTTTATCCTTACGCAACAGTTGTTTCCAAAATATATCCCTCAAGCGTATACTTGCAGGATGCAGTCCATATAAGGCTGACTGTGATACAGATTTGGGTCTGCTACACCAATTATTTTTTATACCATTGCACACACCTGGAAGGTCAAAACGAGCATTTTGGTATTGAAATACGAAGCGCGTTATGCGCATTTTCACTCCATAATGATATCATGAAATTGTCGTTTTGCGTATTATTATATGTAATTTTAAAATTGTAATCTGGATTGACTCTCTATTGTGATCTCTCTCTATCAATCAATGGTTTGCTGGAAGAAAACTCAACTTTGAGCTTAGCTCGCCAATGTACCTTCGCCGTCATTTCTGCATGATCACTTAAAAAAAAAATATTGAACCCGGGGCGGCGCCGTTTGATAAAAAGAAAGGTAAAAAAAGTAAAAAAGTTTTCGTTTCGATTGCAAGTAAAAATGAACTTAGCGGAGTTCAGGCGGAAGTGTATACATAAATTCTGTTATGCACTTTTAAGTTGCTACGGTGTAGGTACAACAAAAAAATAAGAACAATTAACATTTTCATCTTACAAGTAATAATCTATTTACAAACAGATAAAATTATAATACAACCAGTTCATAATTTAGGTACATTTAAGAAGTAGAATTTTGACTAATTTTCTTATATGTTATTATATTTTGTCTCCTGACGCCATTGCAGTTTCTTTCTGTGAATCCATCAAGAATGTTTGGATTTCAGAGTAGATCTTCTGTAGCATAAACAGCCTGGGCTTTGTATACTGAAAATAAAAGAAATAATTACCGAATTTAGTAAGAAAATTAGCAAGGAAAGAAGAATCTTAGTAGACTAGACGTAGATTTTTAATAGCACTTTGGATCCAGTTGGGTGCATTCCTAACTGATATCATTAACCGTTTATTTTTGCAGATTGAGGTTATTCCAAGGTGACCCTGGGCACGTAATTTACAGCGGTAAGTCCCCGCTTTGATGAGTGGCTGGAAAGACGTCACGGCGTCCTCACGATCCTCCCTCGACATGGTAAGATCGGGAAGTTCCTGCATTGGATTCGTGAGGAAGAAACGCCCGGGTTCCACCATTGTGGACCTCCCGGAGGACACTGAAGCATATAGCGGTGTGCCACGTCCACCAATATAAGTGCTTCATAAAGCGGCGTTGACCGTTGACACAGACAGATGATCCAGTTAGGTGGGTCTAACTTCGAAAAAGAGGTCAATGTTCGAATCCGTATCGGCTGGGTAGCGTTTAAAAGGCTGCGCGGTATTTCCTCGTCCAACATACCACAGCTCAAACACACACTGACTAGTGCGTGTTGCATGGCTGTAGTGGCTCATCCCATTATTCTCCAGGCAAGTGAGACACCAGGCAACCACAGGCTCAGTGGAATACAGCACATCAAAATCAAGCTACAACTACATTACACCGACGCACACGTGCAACACACTTGATTTGTACGTAGAACGACGTCACATGCTCTACAAGTCTAGTTTCCATATAAAATGTATGGACACCGATGCACCCAGATCGACGTATAAGGCACACGAGTGCGCAGTTGTAGTTCTACCTTTAAATCAGTATGAAAGTGCAATGGATCTAGCAAAATTTTGGACTATTATTTACCTCAATAGTTTTACTTGAAACCTACATAATTTATTACTTTCATTTTTTTAAAACCCATGATAATCAATTTACCTTAAACAGTGGAACCAGGTTTAGAGATTCTGGATTCTCTTCCTTTTTCAACACTGTGAGGTAGTACAAAACACGATTCTGAAAACAAATAATACAAGGTCACAGAAAATACGAAATAAAAGTTGAGCCATAGGGAATTTCTGAAAAGGAAACCCAGAAGGCAAAGGGCATCGATACAATACAATATGTTAGTCCAACCAGACCTGCGGCACTCTTTACTCCATTGTATACAATTCCCTTCACACCAACATAAACAGAAACAGATGGAGGAATATTATACCAGTTAACATGATGAAGCATGGTCAAAACCCTCAGCACTGAAGAATATGATAAAAGGAGGAGGATCCACTAATCGGGTAACCATATCTAACGTCCTGATTACTTATCTTCTTTGACTGTACCACAACTTGAACTCTTGCTCTTCATCATCGTCTGCCTTTTCCCAACCACATTAAAAAATATATTTGCACATATTGCTTACCATTTTAATAACTTCATTAATAATAACATCATCAATATTGGACCAGTCCACAAAAGTGTCTTCTCTGCCCCACACATATTTTATTGTACTTTGGATACACACCGTTGGGATGATCAGGAGACTTTCTGAAAGTTGTAATGGTAAAATATTAAATATGAACCTTTTCATATAGCGATCTCCATGATCTTTTACCTTGTGAATACCGTAATTAGAGACACAATAGAAAAACAATGAGAGAGTGGCTTTCGCTTGGGGTTTAATGAATTAAATTATGGCAAAAGAATGACCTTTTACAATTTCAAAGCAAAGTATGAGACTAAAATAGTGCAGAAAAAAGACGGAGAAGAAGAAAAAGGTCTAAGACAAGTTGTATGGTTTGTTTGGAGAATGGTAAAAATGAACAGCAAATAATAGTGACAATTTGTCACAGAAAGTGTTCAAGAAAATATTTAGCATGTAGCGTAAACTAAGGGGACATACATAGGCAAAAAGCTAATGAATGGCTTTCAAAGCAATTCAAAAGTTAAAAATTAAAAGATGATACATACCTGACTGAACACTGTGTGTAAACCAAAAGAAAACTAGGAATGATAAAGAAATTATAATAACTAATATTGCTGTAAGACTTATACGAATATAGAAGAATGCTATCAAGTTAAATATGATAGCAAGGAAAAGTGATGTCTTAGCTCCCATTCTCGAACTACTGCTCTTCACATTTTTATATGTAATTGTAAATTGTCTTGATTTCGGAGAAGTTTGCCTTTTGTATACATTGAGGATCAGCTTTATTCCATTTACATTTTCATATTCTAAAGATGTGTAAGGATTCGGATTAGCCATTCTTCGGTTTATAAAACAAAGCAGGTTCTTTATTCTGTTATTTGTAAACAAAACATCAATCACTTGCTGCTGTTTATGTATTTTTAAATTTTAACCAACCAACCCAACCAATCGCACTATTTATGTTATTGATTTTTATTTTTCATTGCTTCTTTCTTTCTTTCTTATGAGTAATTGATAATTTAGAAAGAGACAACAGCATCTAATAGGCTTAACAATAAAAGATTTTTCTGTTTTTCGTCTGGAACTGCACAAGCACAACACTTCAGCTGAGACAGTGACAGATCATGTCAAATGTCAGAATGACAGAATGTTTTTTTTTCTTCGGTTGGCTAGGCTAAGAAAATACCGCCTTCTCATCTGTGTTTAATTTTTTTTAGTTCCAATAGAATGCGGATGCCACACATTCTAAAGTTTTTGCTGTAATTGGCAGCAAATGTATCGAGTTTTCTCATCAAACTTCGCTGAAGTAGGTAGTCAATTATACAATCAAATATTCTCAGCTCCATTTTACAGAGATCGCGCCTGTTTTGTATTGTCTAGTTATGCAGACAGTTGCGATACAGACTACACCAATTTTACATCAATAATTAAAACAACCCAGTGACTGTTTCGAAGGAAATTCAGTAAATTCACATGAGACGATCCAACCACAGGCCTTAATTTCGACTAATAGGTACCATCAGACTAAGCCTTTCATAACACCTAGAGCGGAACGCACTATTACAGATTGTGCAATTTATATCTACTTCTTCTTCCTCCTGCCCTTGTCCCATCTTATTTATATTAACCTAAGATGAGAAAAATCACGTGATTGCTATGATCGACGAGCAAGTAGACATGCATTATACGTGTGTGGCCTATCTATATTTACATTATCATGAACGTAAATCACTAACTACAGTAGTGTATGAATGCAAAGCGTTAATGGGTAGATAGGTACTGATACCATCCCATTAGAAGACCTTGAAAACCCATTAAAAATTATAAGTTCGTGTTCCATCACCTGCCAGAACCCAGAACTACATACTAAAAGAAACAATAAAAATAACAGTAGGTATTATGTATGACCGTAACCATAACAACAACTAGTACAAATAAACGTCATAGGAAAGTGTTGGAACTGATTTTAATTAATTAGAAACATAATTTCAGCTAAGTAGTTTATTACTTATTATAGATAAGAGTTGATAGTGCAATGGCACATCTAGACGGTAACGCATGGGTATTTGACTCCCTTGTAGGATTTCTACATGGCCCTGTGTGGAATGTACCATTGCAGACTTTTATTGAAGAAAAATCTTTGCGTAAGTTGGTACCTACGTTATGCAGTAGATTGGGTCAGTCACTTACTGCACCCATAACAATAATGACTAAGAGGTAGCCACAGAGTACCTACTATGCTTTTATGCCGATAACTACCTCCATGATTCGTGTACTGTTGTATCCAGTCTAACATAATGTGCTAGATTATTTGTATGTTTTGTTTACAGCCTTTGAGCCGACAGATACAGGAGAAGTCCTCGATAGACCCGAGTACAAACAGATACATGATGATTACCGTAACTTAGTAAGTAGAGTAAGACATAGATGGCTTAGTTATTAGGTACCATTTACTAGAGCAGTTCCGTTAGAAACCCACAAGACCATTATCACGTTTGTAACTATTTATATTATTGTTTCTATGAACCTAGGTGGACGTAATGTTAGGTTCCTTTATGGACGATATCGGCATCTCAGCCGATCAGTTCGAAGCTGCTTGTAAGCTGTCAGCACGCGATCTAGCCGGACTGCCGGCACACTTCCACCGGCGCCTCTTCGAACAAATATGGGCCGCCAACGACTACGAGATGTTCGTCAAGATGATGACCCACAAGAATGTAGAGCTACAACTACAGGTAGGTTAGGTACAGTACAGAGTGCGAACGTCTTTGGGCGAGTGTAAGGGACAAGAGAGGGTATTCATAATTCTAATTCTTCATTTTCAGGCTTTGGAACTGATTGAAAGACGGTATGGAGCAATGCCCCACTTGTTTTCGGCGGAACCGGAAGACTTGGACACTTCACGAAGCGATGAAAGTGAGGACTGGCCCGATAATGACGATGTCATGACAGAAATAAAGAAGTACCTATATCGATACAAAAATCACATTTCAGATGACTGTCGTAGTCAACTATCAGACCATAAATGAGTTTGATTTGCGTTATTCCAGATTACAACTAGAAGACTTCGAAGGTAAAGATGAGGTCGTTAGCGTTCCACCTGAAGAAGTAGTGGCTGAAAAGCAAACTTTACTATCAAAGCTGCACAGTTTCGATAAGAAAGACGAACACCACATCTTTGAAAAAAAAGAAGAAAATCTTGATAATGAAGATCGTATATTGACTGAGGCAAAGAAAATTCATGTTATGGATCCTCCGAAACCGCCACCTAAGAAAGTCGAGGTCTGAGCTGCATAACACAAAATTGTCGTCCTTACCAAACCATTGCAGGACTTCTTTTTTTTCGAGTTATATGGTTTTCTGGCTATACAAGGATTTAAAGAGTAATATACTTATCCTTTGTGTCATAGGTGAGTGAGGAAGAAATGCTTGCTCGTCAGGAGTATTTGAAGCAGCAGCGAGACAAGTTGTTGGCGCTGAAGAAGCAAGTCCGGGAGCGGCGACTCGGTGCGGCAGACGGCGCAGAATCAGGAGGTACCGGCGTATATCGATTTTGAAATAGCTCCCGACCTTGAGCTATTCCTTATTTATCGTTAACAAACTTTGTTATTCACTGAACAAAACCTTACGCTTTTAAAGACGAGGGATCTAACATTATTATCCTATGACTATCCTAAGGCCCTAAGCAGTCATTTTCTGGCCTTTAATTTTTGTGCCTTCGATCTGCAGGTGGAGAAGGGTCTCAAAGCAGCGTGGCCAGGCCACGGTCAGCTCGGGTTGCACAAGCAGCTTTAGCGGGAGTTCCTCAGGCCCCGCCCCCCGACGCCATGCAGCTGCGACGGGCCCTCGCGTCCAAGCTCAAGACTGAAGTTGTCGATATAGCTAATTAATGCTCCCAGGATTTACCATATTTATGAATGCCTACATCTATGTTCTACTTTTAACTTATTAATTCAAATTAAAACCCATATTTATTGAATCCTATAACGAGATTTTATTTTACTGTAGTTTAGTATTGTGGAATGTATGAAAGAAACAACATGAATTCGTAATTATTACCTTATATTTATATTGCTTACTTAACTAGTGACATCATAATAATAGCATTATCGTAAGCTTATTTATTTTACACAACTTGCCGATAGGTAAATCTATTTTAATCTGTGTATAAATTAATTTATGATGGTCATCCACCTAGACAGATAAAAAATAGTCATTATTACAGTCTACTTTCACCTAGAACTTCGTATTTTAATTAACGGGGAAGTTATTTCAAGGAATATAAGAATCGTATAAATCTAATTGACAGCTCGATGCTTTTAGCCTATTATACACGTGGATGTTGGCAGATTTGAAAATAAAATTATTACATAAAACGTTATATATTTACAATATATTCTGACAAATTCATCCCACGTATGTAATAATTGAATTCGCCTCGCGTTCACTGTGCATTCTGAATAAAAAGCTGGAGTCTTTTTGCACTGTTATAGAAGTGTGACCATCATATTATAGTTACAAATAGTGGCGGTAGCGGACTTCTTTGTAAGATGTAAATCTTATGACAGAGATCAATAATTTCTTTTTCAGATACATATTAAAATTGATATGTATTTTAGAGACGTTACACAAGGTAGTTAAATAATGTGAAAATTTAGGAAACCATTAGCCGAAATAACCGTTTCGAGAATATATTATGGAAGTGTAGACACTAAAGTTTTATTTGTGCTCAGTTCGTTAATTTTTTTTTGAATGATCGGCAAATAGGCACGGTGCGTGCTGCAGAGTGCAGGGAGCGTGTCTACGCTAGTCGCGAACTATCGCGCAGCCGACGGTGGCCCAGGCACCTCGCGGTGCTCAGGGCGTACCGCAAGCCACGACTATCATCACAGTGGCATGCACACCTTTCATTACAATCAAATAATCATGCCGCCAGGAGTTTATAAAGGAGAGACAATACAGCTAGATATAAATTATATTATGAACAATGTCTATGACAACTGTTGCATACATTTTATATTTAATACACTCCTCGAGCATTCAATTTAACTAAAAAAATATTAATGTATTTATATCAAGCTATGCTTTTAAAATAATATTCAATTATGTTTTGATAATATGGCTCCATCGCATCTCGTGTCACACTAGATCAGAAATATTTACATCTCTGAAATATCTTAAGTTAAACTCGCAACTACAAAAAACTAGGTCTTACGAAAGTATCTATAGTTAGAAATATTTTTGATACATTATGGAAGAGCATTCTGTAAATGCAAAATGATACACTAATGCGTTATCAAATTAAAAAAAAAAATCCTTTGACCAGATATAAAATTTGAGCACTGCTACATAATTATGTATGAGGTTTGTTATTAAAACGTTATTGGAAGCCAGTAGACGACTTAAACTGAGATCAGCACTGATTTATGGTTTATTGTGTAAAATAATGTTTGGACCACTCCGTCGAACTCGTTTCTGGCGACATGTGATTATGCAAAATATTTACTTTACTATAGATAGATGTTTATAATCACCAGATTAAGTGTATTTTACAAAATCTAATATTATTTACAAAATACGAATGATAAAACTAGAGGTTTATAGTAATAAAATAAAATGGATCTTAATCAGATAATTTTATCACATACACATTACTTCCGCAGTGTAAAAAAGCTACAAACAATCGTATAAGCAAAGATAGGAAACGTTTGTTGAAAGTAAAGAAAGATTTAATACTGATTTTATAATTCATTATCAACGTAGGCAACACAAAGGTGGGAGCGGGTGGGATCCATTTCATGACATTACATTGAACAATTAAAATATTAACCTTACTCAAGAGCTCGAAGCGTCAGAAAAATAAAATATTTTACCTTTTTTTTTAAATACATTTTGTTAATAAATAACATAAAAACATTTACATAACATTTTTCGTCACTCCACTCGACGTGATGAAATGGATCCGTCACCAACTTCCCAGTACAATCAGAGATTTATAGAAATATTATAACAATATAGGAAATTCGTATAAATCACTGATGGTCAACACATCGATTTAACACGTTGGCGGCAGAAAGTTGGACTCGGCCGGTTGAACAAATCCGGCTAGTTAAACCAAACCCATACAAACCGTAAAAGCCAAGAATTTTGCCGCGAACGTATTCATTTATGACCAAATGAAAACCACATGATAAATCTGGATCCCAATAAAAATACAAACATTCGAAAATAATGCTGTTAGCAAGTTAGATTAAATCAAGCAAAATCATTATGAAATGATTCAATGATTTTTATTATTTTTATTCAAGAAATAGGAAATCTAGCTGCCAGTGTACAAAACACAGTGGTGGGAAAAAGCTAAGGACCAATGTATAGTACAATTCACGAATGACGGCGGGCGTGAAGTTAGCCTTTGCGAACTTTCGCGCATACCACACTCTTCTAGCACACGCACGACGTCATTTGGTTCCTAAAACACGTTACTGCGCAGCCTTCTGCGCAAACTTCACGCCCGCCATCATTCGTGAATTGTACTATACACTGCCGGAATTTAATCGCACGTTTGTCTAAAATGTATTGACAACGTCAAACTGTTGATGACGAGTTGGGTTCAGAATTCTGTACCCAACAATGCAACTATCTGTACTAAAATAGTTTCGACTATGTGAATTATTCAGGGTAACTAGCAAAATTCAAATTTTCGTACAATTTACAACTTAGAGCTAAATTGTGCCACTTTAATAAAAACTTAACACTTTATCTTGTCTCTAAGAGAGTTATTAGGAGTTTTATACAAGACATGTCGTTACCACTCTAAAAAGAAATGTTATTAATCTATCAGATACTGTCCCCGCATACGGGCCATAAAAAAACGCCGCTTCAAGATTCATTGTGAGGCGGCATTTTTTTGTGGCTCGTGTGCGGCTGTGCCACCACAAAAATAACGCTTGAAGCGGCTTCAAGCTTCTCCAGACACAAGGTGTCGCGCACTTCAGCTGTTTTTTGCGGCCGCTTCTAGCTGTTTTTGCGGCCGCTTCTAGTGTTTTTTTTTTTGGCGGCGTTTTTTTGAGGCCCGTGTGCGGGGACATACAGTAAGTTGAAAATTGCAAAAAAACTAAAACTTTGAAAACTTTGAATTTTACAGACTAACCTGGGGCATTCACCTAGTCATACCGAGGATGTCAAAA
Organism: Mythimna albipuncta; assembly: GCA_929112965.1. Lineage (NCBI taxonomy): Eukaryota > Metazoa > Arthropoda > Insecta > Lepidoptera > Noctuidae > Mythimna > Mythimna albipuncta. Next base: position 11,549,999 of record OV815977.1, on the reverse strand, counting down.
AATCAGCACATCTGCTCGTATCTTTAGCGAGTGTACAAAGTGCCTTTCGAAAAACGCTGAGGGTTGAAATGTTGAGTCAGGATCCAGATAAACATGTGGGATCATGTTGACTGTCCAGTATTCATTTTGTGTTAGATGAAAGATGCAGCATATTTTCATTATTTGTTTATTTAATAAATATGTTATGGACTCGGAAAAGGATTACAACAGTTTCAGAGAAAAACCGAGATTTCTAAATATCGGTGTTTTTTTCGGGAGTGATTATTGAAACTTAATCAAAATAGTAGAAGAACCTATGAAAGTCTCGTTCACTTGGGTTGGCAATCATATCATACGACCTTAGGAACTAAGCAATGTGCTACACCAACTCACGTATTCTCAGTTGCATATCATTCTTATTGAGTATTGCTGCTTATATTTACCAACTATTAAACTCAAACAAACACAGCATTTAGTTCCAAAACGTCGTACTAGAACTGGTAGAACTTGGCTATTCCGTAAAACAAACATTACCATTTTTATTGATATAATTTATTGTAATCATAATAAATAAACGGGCAGTCAACATGTCGCTAAAAAACTCTCCTTACAATAATAAATTTAGACTAATTTTGGCTGATTTTTATAGGCGACTGATAAAAAAGAACTGATAGTCACACTTTGGGAATTCAATTCAAATAAAATATATCACCTTTGAAAATTTATAACATTTTAACTACTTACAGTATGCCATAAATGCCCATGTTTCACGCAACGGCACACAGAACATTTTATAAATAGGAAGTGCTACTTTGTAGTAGTTAGAATGTTAATATAATTCATTAATGCGGGTCATGCAAAATTAACAAATACATAATACATCATACAAAACCATTCTCTACTCTCAACAAAGTCAGAGCTTTTAGGAGATATTTTGTTACAATAAAAACAAATTAGATCACTATCGCAAATATACTACATGCTTAAAACAAAACCTGAGTAATGATTACTGCAAAAATACTAGTTGGAAAAGTACAAACTGTAATCTCCACGAAGCTCAACAGAAGGAATGCAAAATATTGAGAATAAATAACTCGTATATCTGACACCCAAGAATAATATTTCCACAGCTGACTTGTTTCGATGCCCAGTAGACAAACATTTTCGTAATGAAAACCAGTCCCAATGATGACGTTCTGGCAACAGATTATTCAATGCCAATCTGTTTGTGATAGGATAGTGCACTAGTGAGTAACAATTCCACAGCACGAATTATGATTTTAAATGTCTCTAAAAAAAGATTGGTCGTGTGATCCCTCATAAACTAAGATTTTTATAAATACGTACATTTTTACATTTTCATATCGCATTCAGGGTGTTTTTCTTTTTTTCTATTATTATTTATTATAAGACGTTAAATTCCCACTCATATTTTCTTTGTACTTTTTGTGATTACAATCCTTGACAAAAGTAACCTAATCTTTAAAATTAGTTCACATTAAATACACCTTGTAACCAATATTTGTTCTACTTTCTGATGCCATCTGAAGTATATTATTACACTACATAGTATGAAGAACTTCATACGCTAACTAAAGTCGAACACTCAAGTGTCAGCACTTCATATTTACAAATAATGGACATAACCCAGCTGCTGGAGGTACTTTACTGACTTGTGGTTCACTAACGAAAGCAAGTATCAACGACTGATTGTGTCGAATTTAAATGCAATCAATCAGTTGGAAAACGCGGCGAGGGCGAGGTATCGGGACGCGGGGAAGGTGGAAGAGCTAGGGTGGCAGTGATAATGAGGACTTAGAATCTAGTAATCACAATATCACATCCTGAATACGAGCATCCAGGTGCCGCCTTGTACCGGCCTCGGCCCCTCGCCCCCGCGCCCGCCACGGCAGCCAAACAAACAGAATCTCTGTCACAGTAAAGAGACGCGAGCGAGGTGCCGGCCGCGCGTGCACTGCTGCAACGCAACAGGCTCGCCCCGCGGACTGATACAAATACCACAGCGTACAGTAAAGTGAATCTTACGACATGTTCCATGGTTCACTGGGACGTGCGGCGGCACTTGGCTCTCTGGTTATATTCCTTGAAACAGGCAGTGGGCGGCACTACGCCAGGCGCGGCCGCTTGGCGTCGCGCTCGTCACCGCCGCCCGCGCCGCTCGTCTCCTCCTCCTCGTCAGAGTCGCCATCGTAGTCCACCAGCCCCTGTCACATACACACACATGTACTAAAATACGAGCTCCTATATAACATCAAACAAGCTCGGGATTTGGCAAAGCAACATCGATATGGATTCGAAAATTTGCGGATTTGAACTTAGGCATTACTGAGTGATAATCATTTTATTAATTCAAATGATTAGCGTCGATTCTAGTACAGAAAATATGCAAAAATGACCTACAATATATTCTGATAAAACCACCGTTTTATGACCTCAACCCGGTTTTTCGTGGATCACTCATACTTGACTGTTTCCAGACTAGGTTGAGGGTCAATTTTAAGCTACTAGACATTAATTCGCACCTCAAATGTCAGAAACAAAGGAACGGTGGCCATTTTTACACACAAAATTATTGAAGTATAATTACACAAACTACTACCCCAGAAGTAATCGTACACACGGAATAGTAAGCTAGTAGAGTAATAATACGCGAAATTGCCATATGATTCTATAGATCGATGCAAAACAGTGTTGCCAACATCCTGATAAAAAGAGTGCGTGAGGCAGAAGAGACAATAGGGTAGTGTCCAGGGTCAAAATAATTACATTTTATTTAGTCCGTATTTTAGATTATAAAAAAATATTGGACACACATTGGTATTTTTTCTTTTTTTAATCAAAAAATAACAAAGATATAGCCCATTAAAGTTACGTGTAACGTCACGCTGTGCTACATTTTTTCGCACGGGGTGACGTCACACGTAATTTTATCTATATCTTTGTAATTTTTGGTTTAATTTACAAATAAAAAAATACGTGTCCCTTATTTTTGAATAATCTAAAAGGCAGACTTATTACATTTTTTACGGCCAAGAAGGAAAATGCATATTAGTTCTCTATTTACATACTAATCCGTGCGTCAATTTTGTAAGTAAGAAAGAAACACACCACACAAGGAATTTTAGTAGAATCAACACCATGCAAGTCCTTTGTCTCTGATTTGAGATTGACACATCACATGATTCCCAGCGAAGCGAGCAGAGAAGTAGCGTGAGGGAACTAAAAGTTTACCTTATTGAGTAATCTGGGCGAGGATACCTGAACGTCAGTGTGTGTCGGCTTGCTGGGGGACGTGGTGCTTAGCAGGACTCTGCTGGGGCCATTTACTGTCTCCGTATTCGAGCACACTTTCTTTTCAACTATTTTTCCTGAAACAAACACTGATATTGTAGACTACTAGATTAATTTTCTTTAGGGTGCAAACGGATCGCGACATCTCGAGTCAATGAATACGAATACCGAACGAGGTTTGGTAACAGCTTATTATTTACGCATGTTTATTTGCCTTCGTTTTTTTTTTTATTCCATCTATATCAACAAGCTTCCATATCCAATACACTGATAGCAAAGCAACCAAAAGGCGGAGCGAAAAAAAGGTATCCCTTTTTTATTCATCCTTGGATTTATAGATACTCAAAAACTGCTATACTGCAACAATATTGCTTTTAAGGTCTTTTTACATAGCATGGATAGAATGACAGCAGGACGAAAATATGCATCTTTAAGATAGAGAATAGGATCTACCTTTTTCTCTAATCTTACCCTGCATTCAGAATTGCGTCAAAAGCGATTATATAACGAAACCGATCAAGTTTAAAAGTCACAAAATATAAGTGCTACTGAGTAATAACTGTGACGTTGCACGTTGGTCGGATTCGCGATATTATCGCTTTTGACGCAATCCAGAAGGCAGGGTTAAAGATGCTACCTATAGCTAGACATTATATGAATCGGACAGCTGTCACCCGCGCCGTCCTATGCTGATAACGGTATAGTAGAATGTGCTCGCACGTCTGCAGTTACCAGTCAAAAGCAGTATAATCGAAAGGGTCAAGGTTAGAGATAAGGCACAATAACATAAACACACCGATAGCGTCGAGCGCGTGATGCGCGTGCGAGTGCGCGTGCGTGGTCTGCGCGTCGAGCGGCGCGTCGTCCTCCAGCTCGTCATCGTCGTTGAACCACATCTCCTCCTCGTCGTCCGGCGCGCGCGCCTCCCGCCGGTAGCGGGTGCGCAGCAGTGACGGTACCACGGCCTCTGCTACGCCGACACTACCGCTCACTGGGGGAGAATTTTTGGGTTAGGTAATTGTCAGATTCTAAGAAGATTTTTGAATGATCAAAATCGTCATTTCAGTTGAAAAAAAACCCACTGCTGGATATAAGCCTTCCAAGCGCTTTGTTGAAGAACAAATTAATTGAGGCATATTGCTTTTTTTTCACACAGATAAGTAAAATAAAGAGTTTAAAAATTTCCCGGAGGTTCCCCGTGCGACAAATATAAACTTGTTTGTATCTTCGATAAAAGGTTTTGATTAATATTTATCGGAACCGAAATCGATTTTGCAAAATAAGTAAGGTATAGTACAATTCACGAATGATGGCGGGCGTGAAGTTTGCGCAGAAGGCTGCGCAGTAACGTGTTTTAGGAACCAAAGGACGTCGTGCGTGTGCTAGAAGAGTGTGGTATGCGCGAAAGTTCGCGAAGGCTAATTGGCATTCGTGACTGTAAGTTCCGACCTTCCTAAATATCGTTCGTAAACTGCTTGGTGTCAGAATGAAGGATCTCAAATGGCGAGTTGTTGGAGAGTTTTTTCGAGTGAAGTGGAAAGAAAGAAAGAAAGAAAAAGTATTTATTTGCGGCAAACATGGCGCATACCTTAAAATAAAACAAATTTGGCAAACAAACATTTAACTAGTCGAATATTTTTAATCGATCAATGAATGATCTAACCTAAAACTAGATTTGTCAGTAAAATAATAACTATTCATACGAAGACAGCGGTCTTAATGGCTTAAAGGACTTAGTATCCACACTAAAACCATTTGATAGTGGCAGGAGAAAGGGCATTCTCAGAAATTGAATAGTTAACAGCCATAAACTATCGATAGAAAAGTGACCACTTTAAACTTATTTCGTAAAACAGAATCTTATAAGCTAATAAATATTAAAAAGGGTATAATTACATGTAGTCTCACCTCGATCCCTCTCTTTCAGCTTGTCCTGGTGCTGATCATACCGCGTTTTTAAAGCCTTGAATGTCTGTACATATTCAACATCCTCCAAGATCTTTCCATAGTTTTCAACAACATGTGAACAAAGTGACTTTATATCTTCCAGTTTTATGAACTCAAATAATTCTAGTATCGCCGAGTCTAGTAAGTTGTACCTGGAAACGATTTTGATGAGCATTAGTACATTTTATTGAAAGTATAAGCATAAAGCATAATTAGCCTTTTGTGTTGTTCCCACTGCTGGGAGACAGGTGTCTTCTCTAGATGAGAGAATGGGCTACGCGAGCTCAGTGCGGTTGCTTTATTGTTAGCAGATTTCAAAAACCTTTTTTGATTTAATTTTTTTTTTTTTAATTGGTCATCACTATTTTGAATCCCTAGTAAGTTTCTAGTGTTGCTAAAAACGTATGGATTTTCAGTGATATACATCGAACTAACATTACAAATAGCGTCAAAGTTTGTGTATACTTTTTCACAATCGAACAACTAAATAAATTTGGATTAAATTTGGAACATGGGTGACCATGCCTTGGAATAGCACATAGGATACTTCTTATCCCGGGAATATTCTCCTTTGGGAGCTCTACTTACATGCGGGAAAAGCCGCTGCCAGATAAATAATAATAATAAATAATCCAACTTGGCATGATTTTTTTACACACCTGCCATTATTTCTAAGGAAAGCGTCAATGACGGGTGCGAATAGGTTTCCCTTTATAATGTATCTGTTATAGTATTCGTCCTTGAGTGCGATGATCTTTCTCATGAACCTGAGCGCGCCGAGCACCAGAAACGTGTGTGTCGACCTCATCAGCACCAAAATGCGACGAAGAAGGTCCTGGAAATGGAAAATGTAACATTAGTCCTTTTCGACAGGCCTATCCCTTTGGGGATTGCTGGAGTGATGTTGGCTATTTTCTATTTGGAATTGAAGTAGCTCATAGAATTTAATTTTATTCGAACTTTCGAAAACATCATTATCATACTTGTGATTCAGCCGTGAGACGATGCTACACTTACGCCTAAACTCTAAACCCTAAAAGTATTGTCACTAGAGAATCCAATCCTGCACTTTTTTTGCGGGATCAGGATTGCGAGATTACTCATTTGTGAGTTTCATAGGAAATTGTCAAATCACTTATTAATGAGGCTGTGCTGGGTCTAATAAATAATCAGAACGGTGCGTCGTTTGAATCTAACTTTTTTATGAAATAAAAAAAAATCCGTCGCTGGATACGCGGGATTGCGATATTCGATTCCCTAATCGCCACTAATACTAATCTTGTAGTCTTCTCACATAATGATGATTGATCACTAGTTTAAGTTCAATGACATGTAATTTCCTCAAAATGAAAGAGAGATTTATGATTTCTCAGATGACTATACTCATAATAACTACAACAAGCTGGCAATCGGCCTGAGAGCGTCAGCATCAACGAATCTAGTTACATAACCAGCTATGGGAAATAACAATGTTTGGCGCTACGTATCACATACCGCCAAAAAGAAATACGTAAATGTATTTGCAACCAAATTGAGAAAACTTCAGGAAAATGTAAAAACTGCGCCGTTTTATATGGAAATCATAAGAAAGGGGCCATTATAAGGTGACCTTGAAAGATAATCAAGTTGTGAATAAAAAAATGGCTCAATTTAAATTTAGGCACTTTCACTTACTGGAATTTTCATTGTTTATTCAAAGAAATGTTATTGTAGTAAATAAAGACTACCCCTGTCCTGTTCAAGTGATGCTTGGGGGAAAAACCCTAAATGCATGATGTCAATGTAAGTGCAAAATTGTTTGACTTTACAATGTTTGTTTAACAACTTGAGCAAGTAAATTTATCACACTTAAGTATCCTGATCCTCTCATTTCATGTAAATAAAGGTAAGATTTTCTTTTTAAATTGTCCTGTATGATGAATAGAAGCAGTAAGATAATCGTATTTACATCATTCATAGTTTATGACATTGTATACAATGAAATAGATAACTAATACACATTACTGGTTATAATCAGCCAATGATTTAATTTTCGCACTAATTAATAAAATTATCATTGTCTACTTTTCTAAATGCTTTATACCAGAAGGGCAATTTGAATTCATTTACTATTCTAAAGGAATGCCTTTATCCAAGGTTTTCCTTAATCTATGGATTTCCTCTATAATTAATCAGCCCTATGAAAATTGAATAGTGAATAAAAAGTAGCAAGAAAATATTAGCAAATACAGAATTGTAACAGAAATGGTTGGTCTTATTTTAAATATATTGCTTCTGCCCATAGAGATTAACAATTTTCTTCAAGACAAAAAACCAAATAAAAAAATAAATATTTTGCAGATCCCTTCAATTCAATTCAAGTTTCAAGTGTATGTGGCTCCATCATCAACGTCCGATGATTTTGTGATGTCAAGGTATGAGGAGGAAATGGTTGGTACTTTGTCAAAAATATGGTTATTGATTTATCAGTTTTTGTATCAAACTACTCTTTTGTTTATTTCAGACTAGCTTTTGCCCGCGGCTTCGCTCCCGCTCTTCTCTACTTCAGCCTACTATACCCTACTCTACCCTACTATACCCTACTCTACCCTACCCTACCCTACTCTACTCTACTCTACCCTACTCTATCCTACTCTACCCTACTCTACCCTACCCTACTCTACTCTACTCTACCCTACTCTACTCTACCCTACTCTACCCTACTCTACCCTACCTTACTCTACCCTACCCTACTCTACCCTACCCTACTCTACTCTACTCTACCCTACTATACCCTACTCTACCCTACTCTACCCTACTCTACCCTAAAAAAAAAAAAAAAAAGTATCCTATGTCCTTCTCCTGGTTCTTAGCTACCTCCCCACCAATTTTCACCCAAATCTGTTCTGCCGTTCTTGAGTTATAAGTGGTGTAACTAACACGACTTTCTTTTATATATATAGATATCCAGTAGGGTCCGTTATGCTTACGGACCTCGTAACAATTCTGCTCTGGACTATCTAATACGGAACATTTCTAACAAATGTTAGCGATAGTGCGACTGGCGCGACAGTTGATAGGAGAGAATGAAAGGAGAATGTGTTAAGCTAATTCTAAGTAATGGGACAAGCACAAGATGTTTATTGACTAATCTCGTACTAGATATACCATCAGGTAGGTACATTAATACTTGACACATGCTGAGCTGGACTTCGATTTGGTACAACACAGGGATTAACACCGCACTATGGCTCTCATCTTTGTATTTTTTTTCTCTAAGTACCTACAAGTGTTTACTTTTTTTTTCTTTGTTGATGTTTGTATTTGTATAGGTGCTTAGTTTTTATTATTTTTATTGTGCTTTCCTTTGTTTTGTGTTACTATCTGGAGAATGCTCTTACCTTATTCAATATGCAGGTCTTTATGTGGTATGTGTGATGCTCCACACAGAAGGCCAGAAGTTCCAGTACGAGTCCCAGTAGCTGCACCGTGTGATAGTCTTCTTTTAGTGGCTTCTCTCCCGTTGTATTCTCTAAGAGGGGTGCTGAAAATGTGATATACATTAGTGTCAACATAGATTGGACTTCTGCTGTTGATAAAATCCGAGATCTAAGTTTCGTCTATTTTACCAATTTCATCCACTATGAGAATAGTCCATTGCAGACCTAAAGTGCACAACATGGGGCAAAATGCTGCCCTACTTTTGAACGGATGTTTATCAAAAGTTGTTATGTGACATGATTAGAAAAAGTTTACAGCTTTATTTCAGCAAGATCTTTTTAAGAAACAGTATAGGAATTTTATGTTAATTTATGGTCACTGTATAAAAGCTTCTCTACTTGACAACAATCTATTGACAAGGGTACCACATTCATAGCTCTCATAACAACAAATTAACAAGCCAACTTGCATTCATAACCCGTTTTCATTGACATGTTTTAAAAGCTAGAATTAAAATCTAGTGCATTCAAATTAGAATTGCTAATGGTACGCTGAATTAGCAATATTAATTTATTTTCTTAACTAAACTATACTGCAAGTGTACTTTGTAATATTGTATCTTCTTTGTGTACTTTTCTAGGAAGGTGTTTAAATAGTCATTTGCAAATAATGAGTCATAGAAAGGGTACATTACCTATTAATGTTTGTATACTGTGTTTATAGAAGAAATTTAGGAAATCTGCTTTTTCGCTCTTGTTGACTGACGCAAGCATGCTTTCAGGGTCCAGGAGTATACGGAGGACTCCCATGAGCTGCACTGCACCACCCAGTTCCGGGTCTCTGTCTCGGAGCATCTGCTCTATCACTATATTTAGTAACATTTGTTCCTAGAAATAAACAAAGTTTGTTAATGCAACAGATTATTTTACAGATATTATTGAACTTTAAAATAAGATAGCTTTTATACCTCTTCAGTATTGTTAGCTTGCTGTAGTGTATGGTCCCTCACTACAGAAGGAGAAAACTCTACAATGTAAGTTAAAATGTCTATAGATGCAGTCTTAGTCTTCTGATCATCTATACTTAGAGTGATTTCTAACGCTGGCAGGATCCCTAGAGACACTAAAGTTTTATAAAAAGCATCCTTGTCTTGAGGTTGCAAGTTTTGTGAAAAATTACAAAATTCCTTTAAAAACAGAACCAAGTCCCGTCTTTTAGGATCTGGTGTCTTATCATCCATAAGAAGCTTAAACAAATCTGTCAAAAATTTCTCATCTTCCTCTATAAGTTTCACTATTTCTACTTTGTTGAAAAATATAAAACTGGACAATGTGCTTAGCAGATTGTCCTCAAAAACTGTAGGAGTAGGTAAAACAATATCTTGAATATATTGTACTCTGTATGTTTGGTGTATTTTAGCTAGCAAATCTTTGTTTTTTATAGGAATGGCCTCACGGAACTTAGCTAGCTCTCGCAAATATTCTCTATGCTTTTTAGGTGTAGGCAAACTTGGATCATACTCTAGGCAGCCTACAACATCGAATATAATGTCATCAGCAAACATTGTATCAAACAGAGTGTTTTTGTTGAGAAGAAATATGCTTTTAAAGATTTCGTACAGATGATGCAATCCTTCAATGTTTTCAATATCTTCGCACATGTGGAACAAGTTGAGTAGTTTCTTGATGTAATGTTGGGTTTCCAGAGCTGCTGCAAGCTTGTCTTTGCGTGCTGGTGATACCAGGCAACTGTTTACTAGCTCACTTATATCTTCCAGACGTCCCATTTCACACGCCGGCAGCTCCACTGGCTGTACACTGTCTGACATTTCATCAAATCGCTCATCTTCTGATTCTTCCACTATGTCTTGTGTTATTTCAACTGATGGATCTTTCCCTTGTACCTGAAAGTAAATAAAAATGTATCAAATGCACTTATATCACATCATAACATAATCAGCCACTCATTTTTACATTGTTATAAGATCAATCCCACAATATCTATGAAGTGTATAAGATCAATCCTCAAAATCTCCAATACATGTCAATCACTCTGTTCATTTAGAGTGGTTGTTTAAAATGAGAAAGTTCTTTTTCTAAGTGTAAGTTTGATAAACAGTACTTTACCAAAAAATATTTTTAAATTTGTATCTCACTGTCCATTTGTTCCAGCTAATCTCTGAAATGGCTTGGCCAATTTTCACTGGTGATTTTATAAGAAGTAACTTAGTTTACTTTTATTTTTGAAAAACAATAAAACTAAAAACTGTGAACAGGCACAGACCAAATCACAGGTAGTGAGTTTCCAATAAGAATGAATATTTTTAAATGTTTTAAAAAAGTGCAACATAAACATTATCTATTTACCTGACAAATCTTCTCCCATATTTCATCGCAGCCAGCTTTTTCTTGAAAACTTAATGCTAAATCAAAATTGTCTCCTTCTGACCAGACTATCAACGTGTCCTGTTGCTTCTGGTACGCGGTGTCGGGTTGTATCTTGCTCTCTAGGAGAAGGGACCCGTCCGACTCTGCACGCACCAGTAGTGAGGTGCCTTTCAGCCTCTCCACGTAACACGACGACACATGCCCTGTTCCTCTGTCATCCCACTGTCGGTCTGCGTTCAGAGCGTAAAGCTTAACTCTTCGTCTCGTGTCTGTCATGATAGTCAGCGCTCTAAACACTATGTACTCAAGTAGTAATGAATCAATTATTATGGCGCTAATCTAATGCACCTCAACACTAAATTACTTAACTCCCATTTGTATAAAAACATGTGCACTTCTGTAACAAAAATAACACAATTTGTAAAGAAATCAGTACGTAATTTTCGCGATTGTAATTACCGTAATTACATTCCATCTTGTTCTTCAATTTATGTGAAACACACCTAACTACGACGAGCATAAACATAAACCGTGTTTTCATTAACTGATTCGATACATAGTTATGGTATCCACATGAAAGTGCTTTTTATAATTTTGTAAAACAATGGAATAATCATTAAAATATCGGAAATCACAAACAAAACAATACAAACTGTAAGCTTTCCCTTACACTGTAAAAACGCAAGTATTCAATCAATTAATACTGAAACCCTTGATTAGGTGTCGAAAACTCTTTAACAATAATGTATTTACCGGAATTATCATTATAGAATCGTCAATTTGACGTACCTTCAAAATAGTACAACATCAAATATCGCCATATTGGATTCACAACAACGCTTCAAAAACGGGGTTCTCAAATCGAATTGTAAAAGGCGCGTTATTCAAAAATCTCTAAATTGACTTACATAATACTCTTGTTTTTGAACTGTTTATTTTAAAACTTATACATTAACCATTCTTTTAATTCGGTTTATGTAACAAACTAGGTAAAACGTTGGTTGTGACACTTATTTTTGCAAAAAACATTAATAAAAACATTCATGAAGAAATGACTTTCTTTCAATATGCCAAACCATCTGTAGCCAAGGCAATAATCTCAACAGCCAACGGCTAATGCTAGGTCTACACATAGCACTTTACGGTTTACTAGAATAATTCCAACAGTTTGCGTTCCACGACTTTTAACGATTTAAAACTAAGATTTTATTAATCACTTTTTACAGGTTTTTTTATTCAGTTGTTTGCTTACATTTACACTTTGTAAGATTTATTGTTATAGCGGTAACAGAAATTCTGATAACTTCAACTGTCTTGATATTACGGTTTTTTGAGATAAATTCTGGTGACAGATAGACAGACAGTGGATTTTTAGTAATAGGGTTTTTACCCTTTGGTAAGAAATCCTAAGTCATCGAGAACATTATTACAGAGAGTCTGTACAAAAAAGCCCATTAAGCATGTGCCTTGAAATTTTCTTCTAAAGTCTAGTGATTTATATTAATGTTTGTACAACTTAGCGTTCAACCACCTTAGTCATAGGGTCTCAGTGCTTATCGCTCGTCTACGTATTTCGTGTTATAGGCTCATGGACTTTTTAAAACGATAAGTTATTATTATAATCCTAAAACAGATCGATAGGTTTATTTTAGAGCTTCTAAAGGTTCGGGAACACTACTCCGTACCCAGTATTAAGTACACCAAGTTTTGATTTATAGGCCATTTCAAACGTTAATGGTTACAATATTATATTTATGTTATTGTCTGTGCGATAAAAGAACGCTTGTTGTGACGTAAAGTGAAAATAAAATTAAAGTTTTTCAACCCAGCCATCTGTCAAATGCCAAACGTCATATTATGTTTGTTTATCATGTTATTTTATTATGATTTTTAATCAAAATCTTAAGAAGTGTGATAAAAAACTCCACTGAGCCACAAGGGAAATAATATTTAATTAACTACAGTTTTTGCAAAGATAACAAGTGGCAAATCACACCATTATTGATCAAAACAAAGTCACGAACTTGGGAAACATTGGTATGCTGGTTTTTGGAACGTAACGCATTTATTTTAATGTTTTTATACTTCCTAGATAAACTCCGGTCCCTGTTATCTCCAAATATATATGAATTAAAAGAAAATACATTTAAAAATGATGATATTGTTTTGTTTATTTTGTTTCGGTCAATGTTTTCGATGGCTAGTATATTCGAATTCGCGCACTGAGGATTCCGTACAAATTTACCTATGAAATCGATTCCCGAATTGAGTTACGAAGATTTTTTTGAATTGCAAACAATTTTTTTTTGTGATGGATTTACAAAACAGTTTTCAGGTTTTTCCCTATACTTGTTCTATGAGACCTTAATTAATGCCAAATTTGAGAATTCTAGGTCAACGGGATTTATCGCACTTTGATTCCCTTGAGTACCGAAATATACGTTTTTTGCGACATAAATGGCCGTCTCTTTTTTTTCATTATCTCAGAAGTCTGCAGACCGGAGTATATGGTATTAATCTTAACTCGATACCCCCAAGGGTTCTCGAGTTATAGAGTCTTCTTAGCAGGTAAACAGACGAACAACAAAGTGGTCCCAAGGATCATATATATGAGATGGTTCCTTATGGGCTAACTAGGTTGATTACGAAGCAACATTACAAATTCTGAAGTGTACTTTAATTTCATAGTTTAATAACTATGAATATAATATATGTATAATACTATTCAAATTTTTCATTGATTAGCAAAAGGGAAAAAAAGTACCGAGCAAGACAACGAAAAAGTGGAAGTGTGTCCCATTTTAACCTCTATATTTAACTAGGGTAATCATAAAAGTTCCGTTGAAGATTACCGCCCAATCGCAATTTTATCTTCCCCAGCGAAGGTCTTTGAGAATATCCTCCACTAGATGACATTCATCTACCAACAAATAAACAGGTACTTATGTAATGAGCAGCACGGTTTCAGGGGCAAGAGATCTGTTGACACCAATCTCTTGACTCTGGTTGATTACATATCCTTTAGCTTAGACCGCGGACGTCAGGTAGACGTACTTTACTTTGACTTTCCGGAAAGCGTTTGATAGGATTAATAATGACATACTGCTGATGAAACTAAACAAAATTGGTTTCTCACCCTGTCTCCTCCGTTTTTTCGCAGACTTTCTACGTGATCGTCAGCAGTTTGTTAGGCTCGGAATGTACGAATCCGGTGCCTATTACACGCGTTCCGGAGTGAGTCAAGGTTCAATTTTGGGGCCTTTATTATTCTTAATCATGATAAATGATCTCCTCCAAGTTCTGCGTCACGCAAAATGTCTATTGTATAAAAACAACTGCTATGAAAGACCTGGGAGGCACACTCGACCGAAAGCTAACATTCCACGATCACATGGTCGCGGTGGCAAAGTAGTCATACCAAAGGTTGGGTTTCGTTTTACTCAATTGCCGTGATTTTCAAACCACACACGCCATTAAGATTTTATTCAATGCGCTCGTGCGCAGTAAATTAGAATCCAGCTCTTGCGTGTGGAACCCGCACCAAAGTTCTTACGCCCTTTTACTGGAAGAAGTGCAAAAAGCGTTTCTCAGGTTCCTGTACAAGCGGATGCACGGTTACTATCCATACCTCTATCCGACAAAATTTCTTTTGGGTTCCCTCGGATATAAATCGCTAGAGGTAAGACGAGCACGAGATCAGCTCATCATAGCCTGCAAGACGCTCCGTGGCACTGTTGATGCGCCTGATTTACTTACTGTGCTGGCACGTTTCTTTGTCCCGGACAATTACTGCCGCGGCAAGAAGCACAGAATGTTTGCTGTGCCTCAGTGTCACACTGTTGCCCGTGTTCAGTCTCCAATAACTCGCACTTTGGCTGCAATCTATGATCTCTTGGATTCTTATCCAACAAACGATCTGTTTGTGGATGAATGGACGATGATTTTATTGGCATGTCAGAAGTACTGTGAGAGGAATTGATGTACGTGTTGTTTAAATGTTTATACTCTTTGTTTAGTTACTGTATTTGGTTGTATCCGTTGTAATTAATTAAATAAATAAATAAATTTGCAATTAGCTACAATAATCCAGTCAGTGATGATAGACCGATCCCAGTCAAAGTGTAGGACCATTTTCGTTGGAACTGGGTAAGTGGTCGTTGGTGGCACCTACTTATTAAGCAGCACAGCGGTTTCCACACGCTATTTTCCTTTACCGGTTCGTGTTTTTAATTATTTAAATATTCATCATCATTTCAATCGAAAGACGTCCACTGTTGGACATACGCCTCCCCAGGTGTCGCTATAATTAACACTTTATTACTCATTCACACAAAAACTTATAAACGGATGAATTTAATGATAAACGTTAAAATAATATAGCTCATAACCTATATTTTTGCTAAGTTTTATCACGTGAGGAAGTTCAACAAATAGGCTACTAATATGCGATAATCTATGAAGACGGATGAACTTAAATCATAAGCATTGCAATAATATAGCATTTAAGCAAAAATTTTACAGTTTTATTAGGTAAGTAAGTTTATTTTATTTTATTTATTTATTGACACTTCTTGCACAAAAAACTGTACAAAGGCGGACTTAATGCCTTAAGCATTATCTACCAGTCGACCTTAGGGTGGTGCAGAGACATAACATGGTAGGTGCAACTTCAAGTCAAACAAACAAAAAGAAAAATTAAAATCAACATAAATACAAAAATATATAAATAAATACTTATATAAATACATACAAATAAACAAGTTCACCCAGTAGGATATTTTTTATTACAGCGTGGAGCCGCTGGAAGAAGCTAGTCTAACAGTTTCAAAATATCAAGATGTAACAGTCACACTATAATGATAGAATAGAATAGAATAGAATAGACTTTATTGTACACCAAAAAGTAACACAGAATAATGATATGGAATAATGATGTCACAATCTTGCTTACTAATTAACAAAAACGATATTTAACACTTCAGCAGCGCCTTTAAATCCCAGCCCACGATTGTCTACTTTCTGCACAGACAATACTTACTACTTCTTACTCTACTAGTTTTTCTTCTTAGAGAACTTAGTAGAGTTGTTTTTTTTTTAAGATCTCCGTACTGGTGCAGCTCTAATTTTTTATCTGTGGCCTTTTGGCTGCCATTTGCTGTGTTCTGTCAGTCATTCTTGATGTTATTGAATAAAGATTTGAGTTTTATTTATTTAGAGCAACAAACTGTTATTTTACCAATAAATAAGTTACAGAAGTGAATGTTTTTTCATTGATCCATTTAATTATTATTTCAAGAAAAAGATGAGCCGGGTATTTAACGAGCTATCGTGTGAGAATTGTTTTTCATAATCTTCGTTTATCAATGTTTATTACTTAATTAGTGTTAGTTAAAAATATACAAATACTTTCACATAATAATCTAGACATGTGATAATCAACAGAAATAAGGAAAATAGCTGAGAAAATTTGGTTAATTACGAACTTGACATATGTCATTTTGATGTCAATTCAAAGAATCTTTACAATAATAGTATTTATTTGTGTTTTTGATATGAATAACGTCGAATAAACTGCGTATGTGGATGCACTCGACGTAATACAACACTTTTTCTATTGCAGTATGAAGCAGAGGGACCAAACTTACTTTTGCACATTTAATAATAGCAATAAAATTGTTGATATCATTTAGTTGTAAAATGAACACAGTATGTCTTATTTGAGTGCTTCGGAAAATGTGGGGTGAGTTTTAATCAATCTAAACCAGTGTATTCTCATTTTGTAGCAGTGACATCATGACTCATTACAGGTTAATTCTTCTTGCCACTGTTACCCATTACCTTGATATTTCTTAAAAACGTTGCATTTTATAATGTTTGCATCCGACGTACACATACATACACATTCCCGTGTGCCCATGTACAAGTGCCTACAGGAGAGTCACCAAAGCCGTGGGCAAGTGTGGACGCAGGGTACTCTGTATGTGTGCATTGTCGAGTCAGTGATCCTAAGTGGTAGGAGAGGAATAAACCAGACACAACAAGTGCTATCATTAAATGTTTTTAGTAATATAGTGTTCAAGATACTTATCCTTGTGGCTTTATCTCTTCATTGAGTGCCTTTTTTAGATCATTAGTGTTATTCTATGATAACTTTTCATTTACAAAAACAAGCTTATTGTGTACTAGGTACTTGAATCTGTGGTCCGATGCGAGTAGTCCTAAATATAAATATTTGAATGATGATCTGTTAGCCAAAAAAACACTTAACTTATGGTGTTGTTTCCCAGATAGTGTGGTTTATGTGCTAATTCCAATGATATCAATTATGAACACACTTTTATAAGAATTTTTATGTTTATTGTTTTTTTTTTGATGCAGAAAAATATGTTCAGTCTTTGTTTTGTATTGTGTGGGGTATTACAAGTACATTCTATTGTGTGATTTTTAGATGTAGATTGTTATATAAATTACTGTATACAGTAATTTCTGCTCTAGTGATACAAATACAAAAATAAGTCATAAAATTAATGTTATAATCTTCATGCTTTCAGCTTCAGTGGTATTCCACAAAATATATCAGAGGCAAGCTGTGCCACACAGTATAAAATGGCAGTCGAGGGTGTGTCGTCAGGGAGTTGTGGTGACGTGAATATGTTCCTGCATGACAATTCAGGGGATGAGCAAGGGTACATACATCTAAATGACAATTTCTACTCCAAATTTAAAATTGATCCCAACGAACTTTACACCTTTCATGACTCTGATGTCATTGCCGGAGAAATAACTGTTAGCCACACAGAAGATAATTTTATGTTTTCTGATAATGTTGATATTAAGAGTAAGCTATTAGCGGATAGCCCAAGTAAAGAGCTTGATCTCATCGGAGCATTCACAAATGGCGATATTAAGGAGGATATCAAGAAGGAGGTGGTATCTAATGGGCACTATCCACCAGTGGCCAAACCGATTGCAAACTATAAAGACAGTAAGACTACTCATACCAAAGTTTTGAAAGTTAAAAATCAAACTCAGGTGAAGGAGCCTGCAAGGTCAGAATCGTTTAGTGAAGCTCGAAGACTTAGTGTTCATAGCCCTAAGGCCCAAAGCACTGCCACCGCCCCCTCCCTAAGTGCGAAAAACAGTATTAATAGTGGTAGTACTACAAATAATGCTAAGCAAACTTCCAAGCAAACAGGTGGGATGGAGACGTTTTTAGATGTATTTAAGAGAGAGCAAGGGCTGGTTGAAAATGCATCTGTACTTATTAAAACTGAGACGCCGGCTCCTCCACCACCTAAAGTTCCAGTGTCTCCTCCAAAAAAAGCTTCATCTGGTAAGTTATAGTATTTTTATTATAATATTTAGATATTTACATCTTTATTTTAACTGTTGAGTGCTAGAGCTGCAGTAGGTAGCTCTTCCTTCCTTTTATGAGGTCACCGAAAGTTACTATAATTAGCAAATATTGATACTGTTGATTGATCACTAGACTTTATTATAAAACTATTTTAACAGGTGGATTAATATAGATACAGTATTCTGTATTTTTATTATTTATTCTGTATTTATATTATTATTATTCAGTATGCTACTGCTAGGGGATTATTGCTCCCTATATACAGCAATTCTATCGCGCGTTCTCAGGAGCGCGGTACACGATTGCGCACTTAACTGATTACAGTGAAGATTGAGAAGTACAACGCGCGAATTGACGCGTGGTCATTCTCGACCTCTTTCAATATCTTCACAAGCGGGCACTCGAATACTTTTTCCAGGAAGTAAGAATGACCGGGTATAGCCCATAGTGGGCTAAAAAAATAAATGGTAAAAAAATAAAATAATTGCTAAAAGCTATAAAACATTTTTTTTTTAAATTTTATTGAGTACAGATACCGGCACGGATTTTGAGCGCTGGCTTCAAATTGCGCAGAAGTGAAATATTCGGTCTCTTTAGTGGTAAAAAGCGAGTCGCGGGGGCGGGGAGTGTCAGTGAATGGCTCGCCGCGCCATCGTGTCATAGACGTCATTCGTGATTCGTTCCCTGCTCTTGCTGCATGTATCTAACATCGACGACGATTGGCTCGCCAATGTATGGAATGTGCAAAGCGATCTCCACTTTGACGCCGACTGCTCAAGATTCTTGCTGGTACCTGTAACATCAGGTATCATAAATTATAACTATCAACAGGTAAGACTTCTCAATCGAAGCCTCGCCGTGGCCGGGGGCCTGCGGTACACGAGGCGTTACAGCGGATACCGGCGGCCAGGCGCGCCGTACCTGTGCCCAACGACACCTGGCACGCGCCTGGCGAAGCGCTGTTCCAATGTGGGCCGCTAGGAGACAGGCCTCTGGCGTTCAGACAGATCGAGAGCAGCAGCAGCGATGATGATAATATGCCAGATTTTGGTAAGACTGCAACTTGTGATTCGGTGTTATCCTTGGTTCATTTTGTACAATATTTTATACTAAACTAGCGGACCCGGCAAACTTCGTACTACATAACAGTCCTTTTAGCTAAGCTGTCGCTGTTCGTCCTCTCTGTGGTAATGGCATTTCACTTTTGACACCAGTTGTTACATACGTGGGTAATTAAATGCCGATTTACTAACAGAAAACTTTATTCACCACAAACTAAAATAATTTAATTTATTCACCACAAAAAAATAACCAATTAGTCCGGTCAACAATAATCCGAATCGCAATTCACACTAGAGTACCGTTACACTATCGCTTAGGTCGTTAGATAAAATCACTTCACACACTTAGGTAGTTTGCTCTTGACCTCAGTCGAAATCACAACTAACTCGCTTCCGGTCGAGGGCTCGTATTTATATGCGGAGCGAAGAAAATTCTAGATACTGACATGTCAAGATCAATCCAGAACAATAAGTTCGCTTCAGGAGCTATAAATCATTTTTATTGCACGATGTACTAAGAGTCACTTTCATGCGAATTTCGACTCTATTGGTAATGGCGGAGAGTATTATTTCCCTTATCGTTAGATACCTACCTACCTACTAGTTGTAGGTACTTTGTGGATGTTTCGAGATTTTTCTAAGCCTGGCTACGTACAACCATTCTAGATCTTTCGAACAGCAATGCGTTTTGATTATTACGTGCTACTCGTTATTTTCTCGGAGATATGGCGTGTTCACGTTTAATGGCATAACAATATTTAAAGATAACGTTAACACTAAAATAAATATTTTTCTGAAGTCAGCATCGAAATTAATTGTTAAATGAACCAGACATTAGCATTTCAAATAATGGTATCAGGAAGGGTGGAGGCCTGTTGCGACATATTTCAGTGTGTGCATCCACTCTGTTACTTGACAGTTTCATCTTCTGCCAGACTTGAAAGGTTTTTATCTTTTTTATTATTGAACTGATTTGAAAAAATATATCCGTTTGCGACTTTAGAGTTAGTTGCTATTTGATACGAATAGTAAAAAAGTGCCTTCAAGTCTCCAATATAAAAAAAAAACTTACCCAAAATCAATAGTTCTTGCTAAGATAAAAGTATTTATTCGTTTCTACATATTTCCATGAAAAATTGTGAGTTTATGTACTGTACATGCATACCATACTCCAGTAGAAATGTAATACTGTTTAGGGCCAATAGATAGTCACATTTTATGTACAGCCAGAGATTTTGAGATCGTCAAGAGAGCAGGTGAAAGAATAGGGATTTGGGTCACTCCAGAAACTGAGACATACAATAATACACAGGGTTTTATAAGGCATATCGTGTGCTGAAAACAGACTCGGTACTTAAGCCTTGAATACTTTTGGCCATATCGATATTGACCTACACATTTGGAGTAGGGTTGTAACGGAGGTCATATTAGAGGAGGCGGAGGCGGATGCGAAGGTGTAATAACATGTCGTGATGTTAATACACCTTCACCTCCGCTGTACAAATCGAAGGAAAGGCCCGGCCCACCTCGACCGCGTTCCCACCGTGCACTGGCTGAAGCTAGAACAACATTAGACTGACCCACATGTGGACCACGCCTGATTTGTACGTAGAACGACGTCGCGTGGCGTGGATCTAATGTAGCTTCATAAGCTGTTTATAAGTCGCTTTGCCATATAAAATGTATGGAGACCGACGCGGCGAGATCGGCGTACGTGGTACACGTGTGCGCAGTGTTATACCTTAATTCTTAACTATTTCACACGCAACACGCGGCCGGACGGCTGAGTCGTCGAGCATCGCTGCCCGCGCGGTATTGTTCTGTGATTATGACGTAAAGAAAACTCTGTTATAATTATGCAAAAAATTTGCGGAGGCGGAGACGAAGATACGATTTCTTGCGGAACTTCCGCAGTAACGCAAGCGGAGGCGAAGTTCCGTTACAGCCCTAATTTGGAGTAAGGCCAGCGCTATACTTGACGGAAATTCCGTTGCAGAAAATCCGCGACGTGCCATATAACGGCCGCACTCAATTCCTACTAAGTTTATAAGTTTTCTTATTGACAGTCACCTAATGTTACAACTTAAAAAAATCCCACACTGAACTTGTTTCACAATTCACAACAAAAGTGAAAAACCATTGTATAAATAATACTGTAAATAATGTTATGCATAAAGAGTGTCAAAGGTCAAAATACCGTATTCTTGTTGCAATACTTTTTATCTTTATTTGAAATCGATATATTTGCATACCCTGTCCTTTAATGTGCAGATCTGCATCACAATATTATCAGTAGAGTATTGTGACTAAAATTGACTAACCGATTAATGAGTCAACTTCAATGGGCTTGATTATGTGACTAATTTCCACAAAAGATTAGAGAGTACTGGACTGACTAATACTGTGATTAAATGCTATAGTTATCTTAAAATTCCTTTGTTCATTGTTGACTAAAGAATGTACAGGGTTATTTAAAAAACACTGGCAACCTCTCAGGACTGTGTTACTAACATCATAATTAACAACAATTGTTCTATGGCTTTTAAAAATGTATCATATTATAGATATATTCATCAGATTTTCATACAAAAATAAAAATAATTAAATTGAACGTTCTAAATATTACGAAGTCTATGTGAAGCAAGCGATAGTGCAACAGTGGACGGGAACGGGGATGGGGTGGTGGGAGTGCTTGATGCGCTTGCGTCGCGTCATACAGACGTAAGTAGGTACAGCAAAATACAGAATTGAAATGTGTTAAATAGAACAACGAAATCCTGAAGTTTTGTTTTTGGTGAATGAATTATGTTTTTTTTTAAAAGTCATAGAACAAAAGTGGTTGTTGATGATGTTAGTGGTTGTTAGTGTTTAACAAATAACCCTGTAGGAGAACTTGATGTTTATTATAGGAAAGGATTTATTGCAAAGAGTAAAATAAAAAAAAGCTGTTGCTTTTGTCTTTTGTTCTTAGTTAATAACAACTATGTTTTGATGATGTTAACTCATTGTTAATTTTCATAAGTTGTGTATTAACTAAAGTGTTATTATATTATTATATTATTCCTAAAGTGAGTCTGTCTACTGTTACTTGAATTAAAATTCAAATACTCCCCTGGGATAAAAAGGTATCCCAAAATTTTCCTAAAGTAATATACTCCCCGGCCCTGGAATAAAAAAGTATTTTAAAATTATCCTAAGGTAACATAATCCGTCTGGATAAAAAGTCTCCTAATATTATACTGAGACCGTTTCGAGAGCAGTAGTGATAAAATAAATTACACAAAATAATGCACCTGGCTGGATTTGAACCCGCGACCTTCAGTAATTCAGCTTATAATTTCTGTGACTTTCGATAAAAAAGTCGAAAACGCTCATAAAATTTAGCTTCTAATACCTTAATGTCAATATGTATGTTCAAATAGTTTCATTAATATAGTTACCTATTTTTCAATCTGAAATAAACTTAATTGACACTTAATTACAGTTAATATTTAATTGGAAACAACATTAATTTGGTACAAATGCACCTAGTGGCATTCCAGTAGCGATAACGACTCTTAAAAAGAACATAATGTAAGTATGGGATTGACATGCGCTATTAAAATGAGACACAAACTCTTTTGGCTAAAAAGAAAAAAAAAACTTGACGTTATCTCTGTTTGCATGTGTCTATACCCTATTCGCGTTAAGATTAGACATTTAAAGAAACCTATTTTACTGTCTGTTCAACCGATTTTAACTTCTATTTCGTAGGCAAAAATACGGCATTAAAAGCAAAAAAGTGGTTTCAATACCAACTATTTACTGCAGCCGCCATTTGTCATGCCACTAACGTAATAAAAGTCAAAATCGGTTGAACGGACAATAATAAAAGGTTTTCGTAAATGTCTAATGTTATTTGGAACAGAGTATAGAGTCCAAAGAATTTTTTCATGTTCAGCAGAAGCAGGCGGCGTGTCAGCATGCGTAGAAGAGAGTGCCGCGGAATCCCGCGGTGCGCGTCTTGCTTTACGTCGGGCAGCTCTGCGGCGCCATGTCGCACGTGCGCACGACGCTCTTGCCCTCGCCGCGCACCACGGCAGCCATCGCGCGCTCGCCTCGCTATTGAAGGTAGCGTCTGATCCACAGCTACGTATTGAATTACATTCTAGCTCACATTGTCACTGGTACGTGACCTGCTCCGAGCTTGTGGATTATCGATTTTTCACTCTTTTAATCGTCTTCATCCTAAACAAGTGGGAGGTCAAGGTGGACATTGCGATGGATCAATGAGATCCAGATTAGATATGGAATCTTTAAGAATTTTCAACCTTTTTAGCCTTGCTTAGTTTTCCAGTAATATACACAAAATTTCAAAGTTAACTTTTAAAAACACACCCTAAACTATGACACTACCAACACCAAGTTTATAAGTAAGGCGCAATGTTTCTGAACCAAGGGAGGGGTTCGCCCTTGGGCAGAGCGGTAGATAGTGTCACTCTTACTGGCTAAAAAACACACCCTGTTCCTTCGTTGCCTTTCATACCGGGGTCGAGCTTCCATTTCGGAAACATGCCCTTGGCCCCAGTAGGATTCAACCTCCCACGGTTCTAAGTATAGTTTCACACTATTTAGATAGGACGCTGGATCCTACTACTTACTACTTACTTTTCATTTGTCTTAATTTTAGTTTTTAGCAAATAATAATAATAATAATATTCCACAACTATCACACAACGCCGTCTAGTCCCAAGCTAAGCAGAGCTTGTGTTATGGGTACTGGACAACTGATAAACATACTTATATATTTCTAAATACATACATATTATAGATAAATTACACCCAGACACAGAACAAATGATTGTGCTCATCACACAAACATTTGTCCTGGGTGGGAATCGAACCCACAACCTCCGGCATAGCAGTCAGGGTCACTAACCACTAGACCAACAGGCCAGTCATAAATATATTTATTTAGTTCTGTAGACAGTAGACATGACGTCTAATAATCTTTGAAATGAGTGTTGCTCGCATAAAATTTAGAGAGAACTCTTTTGAAGTAATATCCTCTTGAGGTAAACGCCCGGCGCGTAAAGTAATACCTATAACACGTATTTCGTCAAAATAGAGGAATTTCTTTTTTCTTTTAAACTTAATGAACGTTACAAGATAATCCGTCTGTTGTGTAAACAGGCGTAAAAGGTCGTAAACCTTAATTTAATTGCATTTTTTTACTGCATACTATCGGCAATGTAACTGTCTTGTTTAATAACAGATTTGCTTTCAAACTTTGGACGGAAGTGTACGTCACACTTACATATATACACTTTTCCAAGCTCTGTTTAGCCATAAGGATGTTGCAATCTTATCTCAGGAGGAAGTTGTGGTTTGCATTCACAACGTATGACGGTTTTGTAGCACAAAAGGTGTGGTTTTTCGGTGACGGAGTCCGCACTGTATTTGGGTATTTCTTTTTTAATCACTCCTTCAATTTGTTACGTCCTGTATGTTCACAGAAACAGCTGCACAGATCAGGATCATCAGGTCGTCTTCCAACGCAGACAGTAAATCATCTGCTCGCACTACGCGGCATGCCTTCCGTACTAACTTCTCAGGAACGCAGGAGACTAAGGTATGTACTGTGTAGTCTATAGACAGACGTTTACATATAAATTCGTGTTAAGAAAATAGTGACGTAATGATAATTAAAGCAAACTTTTTATTACATTTACTTTTTAATCAAATATCAAGTACGCATATGTATTTATAATTGAAATTTAGTCATAATCTTCAGAAGTTTCACTTTTATTTTTACTAATGGTGAGGTATTAATTTTTCAAAATTAAAAAAGACGTGTGCTCTGTCTGAAGGGTTTACATCAAATATCAATGTGAACACGACTTTCTAATTTGCTATGATCTAATTGTTCAAGGGGCGTGGCTAAGCTGAGTGACAACGATTAGTCACTATTTTCTTAACGTAAACGGACTATAGCACAAACACTTCGATGCATTTTCTTTTATTAATAAAGACCAACAGTACTTAGGAAGCTATTAAATAATAATATTGTGTAGGTTTATTATCTTCCATAAAGTTATTTACCTTAAGCGACAAATCATAGCGCCATCTAGCGAACTAGTAACGAAGATTTCAGTATATATTACACCAACTCTGCTGATGCCAGCTAGGCGTAACTAATTTGATTGTAACCATCACAATTAAAACATGGCCAACTGCAAGCTGCAATGTTTTAACATGGGTACTTTATCTACAGAGAAACCGGTTGGTCAGGAGGCGAGCCCGGGTGCACGTCGCCAGTGGGCGGCAGCGCGGGGGGCTCGTGCAGCTCGGAGCGCTGCGGGCGCGGCGCGCTGCCGTGCGCGCGCTACTGCCTGGCGCACGTGACGCTGGCGCCCGAGCAGCGCCTGTACGCGGCGTGCGCGGCCGTGTTCGCGGGCGGCGCGCGCTGCAACCAGCCGCTGCTGCCGCTCGCCGACCAGACGCCGCTCTGTGCGGAGCACGCCTGGAAGAGGGTACGTGCTTTTTTTTCTATAGTAAACTGCTAGTCTTTGCGGAAAGATTTTCCCGATTATAATTTGGGTGTCTTCAAGGCTAGAGTGAAAAGGCTCTTAACTCGTCGACCGCCGATTGTACATACGTCTGTACAACTTGAAGACCATGAAAAACGCTTTATTTTTACGAAACTTATTTGGCCGAAAATTTTAATTTCTATATTATATTATTCCATATTTATTATATTATTTGTTTTTCCTAGAAAAAAACAAAAAAATATTTTTTTTTAATTTTTTTTATTGGTTATTTACGTAAACACGGCAATTTTCCGGGTCATTAAACTCTGGCGCTCGAGAGTTCAATAAACTAGTGCGCCTCACCATTAACGATTATATCACTGCTTGCCAACAGGTGGGATCGCAGTTAAGCACTAGTTTATATCAAATAAAAAAAAGACCAATAAGGTTTTTGTTATGTTGAAAACACTGTTACGTCATTGTAGTGTGACTGTAACATCTTGATATTTTGAAAATATTTTAGACTAACTACCGACAGCGGCTCCGCCCGCTAGTAAAATATAGATTACGTTTTATTGTGACTAGTTACCTACATGTAAGAGCTCATATACACGAGCGGCATTGCCAACGGCAGAGGTAACTGCAGCCATCGACCTATACTGACACATGACATACACGAGGACTGCTGCCAATGTGTCGACGGCTGTCGTCAACCTTTGTCCACAGCAGTTATCTCTACCGTTGGCAACATGCCGCTCGTGGGGCTCTTAGGTCCATGTTTAAGCTCTTAGTTCCATTTTAAGCCACAACGGTTCTCTTTCCGGACAGACTATAGAGAAAGTCAAATGACTTACCTACAAGATTCGAGCGACATTACCTTCAATCCGTGTTTCAGTAGATCCACACATATGTCATACTGGTTGAAATAGGTACATGTTTTAAAAGTCAGGAAAAAATTAAGTTAATTTTTTTAAAGCCAAAAAACATGTTTAGTCCTACTATAATCGTAATTTAAAAAAATCTTTCTTTCTATAACATCTGTATAATATGATAAATCTTTCATTGATCAGGACAACTACGACAAGCTAGCCCGCGACTGCCGCCCCAAGAAGGTGGTCCGCAAGCGTCCGTGCCCGACGGTGCCGCGCGGCCCGCGGCGCGCCAAGCGGCGGCGCCGTCCGCCCGCGCGCCTGCGCCCGCCCACTGCCGAGCCGCCGCTAGCCGCCGACCAATCACTGTCCGGTATGTGTGCTTTACCTTATACTATACTCCATTCGAAATAAGATTAAACATTTTAAACAAACCATTACTCGACCAAACATATTAGTGGCATGATAAATGGCGGCTGCAGTAAATAATTGAAATTCTAACAATTTTTTTGCTTTTAATGTCATCCTTGTGCCTACGGAATAGAGGTCAAAATCGGTTGAACGGACAGTAAAAAAGGCTTGTTTAAATGTCTAATCTTGTTTCGAATGGAGTATACTTAAGTAAAAAGATGATTCGCAAGCGTTTGTGTCCGATGACGGTTCAGCTGTCGCCGATCAATCCGGGATGTATGCTACGCATAAAGTAGGCGGGGCTCAATATATACGTTGGATGTCTCCCTAATTCACTAAGTGATATTTTCCCGTGCCCGCATGCAATTGCTGATTTGATGCAAAGGTAAATGTTGAATCGCAAAAAAATAATTTAGAAACGTCAGAGTTTTATTTATTTATTTATGTACACACAAATACTTAAAAGAAAAGAACAAATACAGATACAAGAGTACAAAGGTGCTGCTTATTTCTAACGAAATTTCTTCCAGCAGACCTGCGGCAGGAGAGTAGGATAAGAAATGTAGACACAGTGTGTATAATAAACGAGTACTATTTATAAGAGTTCAAATGGATTAAAATTATAAATACATATAAATTTATCAATAACAGTATATGTTTGTTTTACGTTCTTCTTTGTCAAACCACATTAAAAAAAAAAACTTGAATTTCATAAAAACGTCCGAAGCCAAAGATGGCTTTTTGGCAATTACTAATATACGTTTACAATGATGATCATATAAAGATTTGGATTGCTGAATCGCATCAGGTACTATATTGTTGCGTATTGCTAAGTAAGTTATCTGATTGTAATGATAATGATGTATCGATGTTTGTCTGTCAGAACTGAACGTGTGCTCGAACTCGTCGACGTACGACAGTTCGGAGGAGGCGGCCATGGGCGCGCTCAGCGAGAGCGAGTACGTCACGGTAGCGAGCGACTCGCATGAGCTGGGTAAGTCGCCACTAACGCTTGTAACAATGTAGCTAGAAGGTACAACGAGAGTTCATTTTATGTTCAGCTTAGATTAAGATACCTCAGTCCCACCACGTTTCTTCTCGTTTCGATCTGATTCAAATTTTGTCCGACCAATATTTAGCCACCTGGACAGTTCTGTCGTTGGCCTTGGTATAAGTTGTAGAAGGTGCAGGTAGAGTCTGTCTAAAAAGTCAAACGACTTAGATAATTCTTCTTCTTCCTGCCCTTTACCCGTTTTATTTAGGGTCGGCGCAGCACGTTTTTTTTTTCCATTCTGTCCTTTCACTTGTCCCTTTTCTTTCATATCAATTCTCACGCAATCCATCCATCTTTTCTTTGGCCTCCCTCTCCCTCTCTATTCATCCACATGTAAATTCATAACGCTTTTAGCAACATGCTTTGAAAAGCATGTTGCATGTTACATGACCATACTAAGACAAACAATTTCCTTTCAACCTTTCAGTCACTGGCGCCACTTTCAAAATTCCCCTATTATACTCATTTCTCACTTTATCCATTCTCGTCACACCACACGTCAATCTTAACATTCTCATATCCGCTACATGAAATCTTTTTTCATCCATCTTTTTCACAGCCCAACATTCTGATTCATACAGTATGACAGGCCTTATCACGGACTTGTAGATTTTACCCTTCAACTTGAGGGGCATCTATGGGTCATAAGTTGTTCCCGTGACCTGTCGCCATTTCATCCACCCTGCGTTAATCCGATGTGTTACGTCCCGGTCTACCTCAACATCAAACGACTCATATAATTATTTGAGTAAAATGAAATCTGTTGTAGTCAACAATGGTTCAATAATCAAGGTTGATAAAGAAATCTTCATCATTGTTTACTAATAGAAGATTTAATTAAAAGTATCGAATAATTATTTTTAAATGATGTGATGAATATTCAAAAAATCTCAAGTCGTTTGACGTCTTAGACAGACTATAGTTGTGAATGCTGGGCAGGTTAGGAGGTGACGCATAGCCCGTGAAGGGGTTCCACAGTGGCACTGCTTGCGATGTGTCAAGGACACCCTATTTGGCCAGATTAGCCCGCAGTCACAGTCCACCACTGAACATTGAATTTGCTAGAATAATTATTGTATAGTTATGTACCTACTCTTAATCAACCATTTAAATCTTTGTCCTTTAACAATGAAATCTTTGTTAAATTTGAATTTTTATTATTTTTTATATTTGTACTTTTTGTTTATTGAACAAAAAGTACAAACATCGCAAACACGAATTTATTTGGAGACGGATTTTTTATATGTAAGGGACCTAATCCCTAGACAGTAGTTAACACTCAAGTTTGCAACACTGAAAACCCTGTGCCCCAAATTGTAGACGTCACAGTGTTATTCCAAACTCCGGTGCTAAGGAATCAATTGAGTGTCTTATTATCTCTAAATTTGTAAAATCTATATGTCGGTATATACATCGCACTTACATAAAAAAGTGAACTTGTTTTTAGGGTTCCGTAGCCAAATGGCAAAAAACGGAACCCTTATAGATTCGTCATGTCTGTCTGTCCGTCCGTATGTCACAGCCACTTTTTTCGGAAACTATAAGAGCTATACTGTTGAAACTTAGTAAGTAGATGTATTCTGTAAACCGCTTTAACATTTTCACACAAAAATAGAAAAAGAGCAATCAATTTTGGGGGTCCATACTTAGAACTGAAACTCAAATTTTTTTTTTTTCATCAAGCCCATTCGTGTGGGGTATCTATGGATAGGTCTTCAAAAATGATATTGAGGTTTCTAATATCATTTTTTTTCTAAGTTGAATAGTTTACGCGAGAGACACTTCAAAGTGGTAAAATGTGTGTCCCCCCCTCTAACTTGTAAAATAAGAGAATGATAAAACTAAAAAAAAATATATGATGTATTACCATGTAAACTACCAACGAAAATTGGTTTGAACGAGATCTAGTAAGTAGTTTTTTTTTTAATACGTCATAAATCTAAAAAAATACACTATTATTAAAACATCGATCAAAGTAACAACGAACTACAAGAACTTTTATATTATGTTACTTGCTGCTACGGAACCCTCCATGGGTGAGTCCGACTCGCACTTGGCCGGTTTTTTTAATTGCCATTTTTAGGTAAACCTTTACCCTTTGTCTGATTGATTTGATTGTCAAAGTCTTTGTTCCAATAGTTGATGTTGCAATTTTTTATCGAGTAAATAAGAACATTGAAAACTTTACGACTACTGGAAAATCACCTTTTTCGTATAGTGCCACTTTTCTTTTAATTCACCCGTCAATTTGAGTGACAGTATCTGAAAGGTGAAGGGTGCGATATTATTTGGCTACGCACAAGTCAAGCAAGCAAGTTCTTATACTGGCTATGAGGCGATTTATTGGTCATGAGTTTCGAAATGCGTCCGTGCGTCACTGCGGGGTACCAGCTGAAAATCAGCACTAGGTGTTTGACGCCCAGCAATTGCTGAGTTGATGACCCTTTCGGTTCAGGCAACTGTATTTTATGTCTGACCTCTTTTTATTATTATTTTATGTTGTTGTATATTGTGTTGCATGTGCCGAATAAATGTTACTCTATTCTATTCTATTCTAAATGGTTGTGTATAGTGTACAATAGTTCATAGTGGTCATTAACTCCATTGTTTCCAGAAGTAGAAGTTGGACACGTGCCACCGGACGACATTTTGGACCCCGCTGTGCTCAGTCAAATACCTGATGAAGCGTTCACGGAGTTTTTTAATCAAGGTATGAACATTTTTTCACCTTCTTCTTTGTTCTACCACTATTTTGCTTACCCCTAGTTATAGTTTATAAAGACAACATTTACAAATCGTTATAAAACATTCGATCGAACTGGACGGATTTTGGTAACTTTTTCGGCGTGATACACTCGAGTGGGTTTTTTTTGGAGGTGGAAAATTATCTTATTGTTTCTCCCGCTTTTGGGTGTCAGTCTTTTACTGACTAAAACTCACCTATGTTTATTCAGTGGCCCTTTTGCTGTCTAGGACCACGGGATTCCTTTTTAGAAATTACCACGCGACCCTAATGGGCACCAGCCCTGCTGATCTCATAGAGTTTACTAACATCTCTGAGGTGCGCTTGGAACACTTCGCGTCGACGGTTGGGGTGCAGTCCTTATTGGAGAGGCGGATAGTGAACTGCGCATAGCTCGTCTTCCGCGAGTCTCCAGTGGATAACAATATATTCATCTTTTTGTACAGCGGAAGGTAGTGCAGCATTTGCGGAGAGTTCAGAGCTAGCAGCGGCATTAGAAGCGGTGTTAGATGAGCGCGGCTTGGACGAGCGAGTGCTAGACGAGCGGGCACTCGACTCCATCGCTGACTGCGTGTTCACTCACTCGCCGCACCTCGCTAAGAACAAGGTATGTACAGTCACAATAGATAGCTACAGAAGTTAATCTCATGTATAATATGTATATACTTCACTTTTCCTATCTACGCTCGACGGTCGCGCTAGGGTTGCCGTCCGACAGCGAGAGGCGCGCGTCCGCGTGCGGCGGCGGCGCGGCAGCTGCGCGGGCGTCTGTGACCCGAATAGTTCCTATCTTAACTGTTTACCTGCGGGCGCTTACCTACCTACCAAAACTGTTCTGTATTACATTAAAACGAACCATCAAAATACAAGTAAATAACTGACTCTATGAAAAAACTAGTGCCAAAAACGATAATTCGCCATTTAATGTTGAATTTAAACAACTGTCCTATGAACAGTTAAAATACTTTTTTTTGCTCGAAAATTGTACAAAAAAGTTCACAGACGCGTGTCTCCAACGGAAAGCACTCGAACTCGCACTGAATTGAGCGGAGATATCGTGTCGGTGACCGGTATCTACGTGTGCGTTGCTCGAGCGCTTTTTGTATGTAGATTGTCTTCTTTACCTATATATTTTGTGGTATAGTTATGTCAGACGAGGGAGCACTAGAATCGAGATAATACCGGTTTCTTGAAACCTTAACTACTACTGCATGTCATCACACTAATATTATAAAGACGACATTTTTTGAGTGTGTCTAAAAAAACAGCCTAAAACAGCCTGTCCCCACTCAGACAGTTTAGGTTTTGGTACAGTATGATACAAGTGTGTAATGTTGGTGATTATTGCTGAGGCGGTATTTAGATCCGAGCCGAAGGCGAGGATCTTAGAATGTTTGATTTGAGAACAGAGGTTTAACAAAAAAGGTTATCACTACATTATCACACTTGTGCATAATGGTAATCAAAAAGTCACAGTTTGGTTACAAGCTACATTATATACCTAAGTGTAGTGCAATTATAGTCACTTTCTAAGCAAATGTGTCGAAAAAGTAATTTACTAGTGTCTTTTCACTCTACGGCTACAGAAACTTACAAATAAACTGATCAAGGCGTTTAATTTTCAATTGGCAGTTCTAACTTCATAATTTCCTCTTTCAGATGCAAGTCTCCACGTCCCTCCCGATGGAGATAACATCGCGCGTGCCCTCATAACACAGTAACTTTACTCATATATTAAGCTATAATAAACTATGTACTATAACTTAGGAACAAATTCGATATTCATAGGTCTCGAGAGGTGGAAATATTTTTCTTCATGCTTTAATTTTTGTATGTGTGCCTGTGTAGCGATGTGTATGCGAATGTGTGGGTTGTGATTCGGATTGATGTCTGTTCTTTGGGATGGTGCCTTGGAATCAATGTTGTGGCTGAAAGGGATTTGCGAACACACAGAAAAGTTTCTGTACGTACCAAAAGTAGCAAAAGTTAGACGTGCGGTGCCCGCATGCGGGTCGTGGAATAATTACGCCGCACTTTTTGTCTTAGCATTTTTTGCATCTGGTCATTCTGTGAAATGGGTTATTCTAGAGTGAATTTGCAATTACTTTGACCGCAAAAACTAAATTAAACAGCAAAGTACAGCCAGAATATTGATTTTAAGGTATTCAATCGGCATTATTAATATACGAAGAACAATTTTGTGTTCAAACAAATGGCTAGTTTATAAACAAATGTTTTGCATAGATACATACTTCCTACATTTCCTTGCTACAACTGCAGATCTTCCAAATTGCAATTTTTACCGTTTATTACAAGTTTACAAAAGAAGAAATACTCATTTCAATTTAATTTCACCTTTCCAAACCTTTCCTGTTTCCGCGGAATATATCTAATATTTTCTTATGAAGTCAGTTATACATTGAACCGTAGATATAAATTCTTCCTTACTTCTTCCAATAAAATAAAAGTTCTTCAAAAATCATAGTCTAAAAGACTTACGTTAGTTATTAGCTGAAACTATACATCTTTACAATAAAATATACATTCTTGAGAGATTTCTTTTGCGCTTTTTTGCCCAGTGTAGTCGAATGGTGCGATATATTTAAACAAAAATAAGCAATATAGAGTTTTATACCTTACGTCTTACTTTGTTTAGTTACTGTAATCGGTTGTTTAACAGTTGTAATTATTTAAAAAATAAATAAATATCTTCCATACAGCGCGTTTAGTATGTTCTTCTTGAGTCGTAACTAAACTATAGCCTCAATATTCTTAGTTTACGTAGTTGTGGGTGGAATTTGGGCAAAATATTCAATATGACTGACGTATCATTCACTCTCATTTTTACTCAGTATACGGAGACAGCAATTCCATTTTTTGCATTACATGTCAAGAATTTTAAAATAAAACAAATCTGCAATTTAGTGACTTTCTAAAAAAATAATTCCTGCCCATATCTCAAGTTACTACGGGTCGGCGCAACACGTTTCTTCCATTCTGTCCTATTGGGTTTAAAATCCCTCTTTTTATTTTAGTTAGCTGGTTCTGTCCCACTCCTGGGCACAGGCCTTCCTCCACTCTTTCCATCTTTTGCGCGCCCGGGCTTCCTCTTGCTAGTTCTGGTGAAATCTGTCTAGTTCGTCGCGCCATCTTCGCATCTTCGCGGTCTATCGCGATCCCGTCTCTGTTTCAGGGCACCAACTTTGTGCTACTTTGGCCCACAGTTTATCGGGTTTGCCGTTGCTTACTATTTTTTTTTTTAACTTTGGAACTCGTCGAAATGAAACATACATGTACTATACATGTAAATTTCTGATTTGTTTTTTTTTTTTTTTGTATTGCGTTCCGAGTATTATTTGATTAAATATAAAATGAAAACAATTAATTCTTGATCTCAATCATTTTATCTGAATACTTTTTCGACTAAATATTAATGCTGGGCAAACGTTAGTGAAACAGCGCCTTAATAATAAAAACATGTGCGACATAAATTACAATTTGCATAACTAATAAAAATTAATAGTTTTAAATCGTATACAACCACAACATTTGTTTGAATCATAACATTGATCACTAGAGGGCATAGACAAGGTAGCAGTCTATCAGCGGAAACGATGGTCATAAAGTCTAAAATAGTTTTTTTTATAAGCAGGATTTCACTGAAGTTCAGTGGTTGTTTCAAATATACACAAATTGATCCCTAGTAGATATTATGATGTTGATATGTAGTTTTGCATCTCATAAATAAAGCTGAGCATTGTATTGTAGGTAAATTCTACCTCAGCGAAGTTTGACGAGAATGGCGACTGGAAACAATTTCTGCAAAACTATAGACTATTTTACATTCACATTCTATTGAAAAACAAAATGACTATTCTGTATCAAATACTGAATACTTTATAAACTTGACACTGGCTGGATACACAAACCGAATAAAATGAAAAAAAAAGGTTCTAAATATAAACATGCACATTACACTACCGAAAAGCTAAGTAGTCAATCCCAATTATCGTCTATCCCATATCATAGACTCGCCTTGTCAAGAGCCCTAATAGCATTTCGCGTCATGCCTTGATTACTATTTGTCATAGATTAGTTTTAGGTAAATTGTTATGACATAGTGGAATGGTTTTTTAAGCAAGATTAAGAATGGTATTATGCTTGAGATCGAGATTGTAGGCGTGGTCAGGGGTTGGGAGGTACCTATAAATATATGGGACTTTGGTGCTTCTGCAGTGTTGTTTCCTCTTAAAGAACATACAAACATAGAGGGAGCGATAAACATCAATAAATATGTTCCTAAGTAATTAATGATACACCATGTGGTATGGCTAGGGGGTGTAGCAAACCCCACTTGCTTTATTTTTTCTCCTATAGGCGGCACAGTGTAGCCATATAGGGGAAAACGAAAGTCAACTTTGTACTAAGAGTGTCCAATATCGCTATTCAATCATAGCGATATTGGTCACCAACTCTTAGTACAAACTTGACTTTGACAGAAGCGCCGGCGGTATCTATGTTAGTTATTACTCTGTGGTCCCCTCCTCCTGGTTACGCCCATTCTCGTGTCTATGATCCAGAACTTATGGCTCGTTTACATTATACTCAAATCAGTTATAAAACCGCATGTGTTAGTATGAACGCTCTCTTGTATTTAGACGAGATATTTATGTGTGATATGAGAGAATGACTTATGATTATTATATAATTAAAACATATACATGCAGATGCAGTTGCTTATTATATTAAAAGATATGTTAT
Organism: Mythimna albipuncta; assembly: GCA_929112965.1. Classification (NCBI taxonomy): domain Eukaryota; kingdom Metazoa; phylum Arthropoda; class Insecta; order Lepidoptera; family Noctuidae; genus Mythimna; species Mythimna albipuncta. The sequence goes on along the minus strand of OV815977.1, from coordinate 11,514,189 downwards.
CTCTTATGCTTAAGACAACACATACATATAAAGTGATATAATCGTCTATTTATTCTGTAGTTAGCGTTCTGAATTTATGCGAGGTTTATTCGAAGTAACCGTAAGCTTTTGGCTGTGTATTATTAAAACTTTAATAGAATACTCTTTTATTAACAGAGAAACAATAAACAAACATTTATTTCAATATTTACTTGGATAGCCAAAATAATTGTGACATCATGCATTCATTGGGCACCTCTTTTGTCTTACTTTACCTTTGTAAAGAAGTGACCAATTAATGTAGCCCTTAAGAGGAACTGGTAAAGGTTATCTTATAAAGGAAATTTTACCTCATGCAGGCTGACTGAAAAAAAGTATCTGGATTTAAGCACTCATTTGAATTTAGAATTGATTTTTTAATGCGGAGCAGATTTGGCTAAGGCGAAACACGTGTTTCTATAAATATTGTAGACTAATGTAGACCATCTAGCCTGATCGTTGGAAGTGTCTCGAACATCTCCAACAGTATCATACCTGGATATTAATAATAATGGATCATTTTATTTTTATTGACAGCACTATTATGCGTTTGGTGTCACCATTTAACAGTTTGCACAGAGTAATGATAAGGATCAGAAACTTTTTTTTATTTAAAGTGGATGTAGAGGACTTAAGACAGTCAGTTTTCAGGTAATGCGGCTAGAAGCTTTCGGTTATCATAAATCCCTCTGTATACGTGATAAATACCCTTTACAACATCAAGATTAACAATAGAAATAAGAATAAATTACTGATGTGAGACGGCAATGAGCATTTATAATTAATATTTTATTATAAAACGCCGCCTTTGACTTCGCTTAGTACAAATTTAATTACTAGTAATAATTCTTTTGTAAATGTTAAGCATGCGGGCCAGTGTATAATGTAAACTGAGCATTATCTGTAGTGGAGTTAGAATTGAATTATACTGGGGGCGTATGGGTTAGAGTAAGTGAGAAAGAGATGAAGCTATACACTACATATAGAGCCATCTCTTTCTCGCTTTGAAACCGTAATGACTCTTCCCTAATACGCTTCAGATGGTATTTAGCTAAATGGATAGTTGTTGTAATGTGAGTTGTGAGTGGATGAACGTCAGAGAATTCCTGCAGTGTCGCAGCTTCGTCTCTTAGGAACATACGTGATACATATACTAAACGAAATTGATGACTAATAAATCATAATCTTATAAACGCTAGTTGACTACTATTTCTCCCCCAGGGCATGGAATCGCATCAGTGGCTGAGTGGCCTGAGACGCTATTATTGACAATAATCATGCCTGCTTAATAGGCGCGGACGTATGGTCCTTACACGACATGTTTTGACTACCATAGACATGGTCAGAATTGTCACCGCCTGACAATTTCTAAGAAATGACACTCGCTGACTAACAAAGCTAGGGGGTAATTCTCCTATTTTTAAGTAAGTATTCGAATTGCAGTTGTAATCGGTCAAAAACATCTCCAATTTTCATAGATTTTGACAAGTTTTTGACTTTGCTTGAGACTGAGATGATATTACGACTTGAATTAAACGTTTTTTAAGTACAAGAATTGGCGTTTTGGAGTGAGCATTCATCTCGCTGTGAAGTGACAATGTTTAGAGGAGTGAAAAAGCGTTTTCCTGAAATTTTGATTGGTCTACGACACAAGTTGTTACTTTCATTACTATAATCTAATTTTATGGAAAAGAGTGTTATTGGCCATACATTTGGGTTGTTACTTCGCTACAACTAAGTCAATTTTGTGACAATCAGTTCAGAGGGGTTCATGACGTGTTAAAATGTCAAGCGTGCGAGCGAGAAAGAGAGATAGAGCTATACACTCTATATAGCTCCATCCCTTTAACAATTCAGTTTAGGTCGTCAAATGGATCACACTAAGAGCTCGTGGTAGGGACACAGTTCTACATGTCTATGGAAAGTTTTGAAAATGTCGTCTGTCACTGGCTGCCGAGGCGTTTCTTTACTCTGTGGTTACTGCAATAAAAACCGTAAAGTGCCCACTGAGCAAATGAATCATTGTCTACCGTGTTTAAATATTTAATGTTACGTTTAAGTTTATAATAAAAGTGCCGATCAGTGTTGTAGTTTGTATCGCAAGTCCTACAGCAGGTCTTTGTTATTAATGTAATGTAAATAAAAGCAATATAGACTGGAACAATTAACGTGGTCGAAAGTTAATGTTAGATGTAACAATAGTCCCGACTCCGGTGTCTACTAGGGCTGCGGGAATATTTGAAAGAGTTACTGCGGCCCTGGAACGTGGAAGGCAAATGAAGGAACACAAGTGGGTGTTCGTCAGGAAAAGCTTTACAAGCCCTCTCGCTCTACCTAGAGCAGTAGAAGATACTGATGAATTCCCACCTCAAAAAAAAAGATGTCAACAATAGTGACCGAGCATTCGCTACTTCCGTCATATCATGTTAGAAGATTTATTTAAAACAATGTGTTGTACCGACAAAAGTAATAAATAGTGCTAGAAACAGAACCAAATAAAGAAATATTTTTGTAAATTTGTTATGTTCCTATATAAATCTTATGTGATTGTATATGGCTGAGAAGCGATTCAGTTTTAAATATATTTTGCTAGTATTGAAATCAATTGGTGTAATTTAAGTTTTAATTTTTAGTTATCTCGATGAATGGATCACTGGGATGTGCGATTATTTAAAACTCGTGTCGATTATTTTGTGTTTTACAGTAAAAGGTTTCAAATATCATTTCAGCTTATTTAAGTGTTATGTAACATAGTAATGAAACATTTTTCTATACAGAGATAAAAATTACTATTCCAAGCAATTTATTAGACAGTGCCCATAAGATTGTATATTTTTTAAATATAGATTCAATATAAATTTACCGTTCGCTAGTGTAGTGGTTGTGTAACCGTGGCCACGGCTGATCTGATTTATGCATTCGTTTTGAAGACTGATCCGACGAGGAAGAAGTTCAATTTACATTTGTCGAACCTGTGTTAACTACTGGAAATACTAACAGATACATATTACAAGTGTACACTTAAAATTTGCTCAGGTCAAATCACCATATAAATAAAGACTAAGTTGAGTACGTTCTGATTTAAACAGCAAAACACTAACGCTCAAGTGCATATCTATCTATAAAACAAAGTGTTTACATATATCTATGTCCGTATAGACTTTGAAACCATCCAACCGATGTGCCCCAAACAGGTTTAATATACAGGCAATACTGTGAAGATAGTTTTAGAACATTAAAACGATGCATTAAAAAAAATGTCAATTTCCTTTTTTCTAACAAAGTGTATTTCTTATTTTTAACGTAGCATGCCTGGTATTTGCTAGTTCCATACAGCAGGACTGTCGGTAGGTCATTTTATAATGGGAGTTACTATTGCTATGCTTCGACGATTTTCTCGTAGCAATCGTAGACTGAATGAACATCGAAACATTTTTACTCGCTTTCTAGGAAATCACGCAGATCTTCCATCGCTGTTTAAATTCGTCGTGCTTACTGAGTCTAACTTAGGTATCTCTTTGTACAACGGCATTTTTTTTTGTGACCATTCAAACTATTTCCAGGGATTCGGTATCCATTGAAGACACGATTTCTGTAAAAAAGCAACAACTAAAAAAACAGCTGTTCAGTATAGTTTAGTTCTCATGAGTCGACAGTATTATGTCATCGGCAGGAAAAAATTGTACGGTGATATTAAAAAAAAAACCAGGCATTATTTTAAGTCCATAAACAAAAGTGTGCATTAACGAAGGTCGATGGCCGCGGACCACACGCGAATAATAGTATATAATGTATCGGATACGCTTAATTCTCCATATGCAGTACCTGCAATTTCGTTTTATAACAATATACAAATTACAATAGATTTAGGAACTTGTACTAAATGTATCTATGTATTTTTACGTGCTAGTTTTATTTATTGTTTGTACTTTTTGTAGATCAATTCGAATTGACTGCTCTTAGGGAGATTAACGTAATGTAAGTAAATATTTTGCACCTTTAGTTTAAGGGTTATTATGTAGATACAGAACATACGTCGGAGGTTTTTTGGACATGTTCACATGGCAATCGCCTACCATGTGATAATGTTTGTAGGTTTCATTAGTATCGTTTATAAGTTTAACATCGTCAGTTCGTCATTGGCAGTTCACATTGGATCCTGGGACCGACAGGGCCGATTATGTTTCGTCATAGTTCGTGTGGGTTCGTGGACGTTCGTGTTTGCTACCTTAAAGTCGAGCAGTAAGTTATTGGAATTTGTAAACGGGCGATGTTATTCAGGCGGTGATGTTTTGTGTAGAATAATTTTAAAATATCTTCAGTCTTCTTATTCCAATTCAAAAGTTAATAAACTAAGAGTATTTTTCTTATTTAAATTTAATGTCACAAAGCATATTTATCAGTATACGACTATAATATTTTAAATAAATATAATCTTGTAAGACGTACAGCGCTTATTTAAAAGGGCCCGCTGTGAATGACATCGTTCGACAGACTAGATATTGCGACTAGGAATGATTGTATGGATATTTAGAATGGTTCTGACTGTACTAGACTGTAGTGAGATGGCTAAAATTATTAGTATCGGTGTTAGAAGTTCGCGAGATGTGGTAAATACTAGTGTCAGCGTTACAGGGTGTAAGTTAATTCGGACATTTCAAATTTTTTACTAACTGTGGTGGGAAAACTCCACTTGGCATTTACTAATAATAACGTAAGGTGTTAGATCTGTTGGGGATTTAAGTGTTTGAAATGTCCAAATTCGCCCAATGCCTGTAACGCATCGATTAATTTAGATAATCGCTACCTCTTTGAATGCCTGAAATTGTTCACAGTTTATTGTCCAATGTGTGTAACATGATGATGTTTAAAAAAATGAAATAAACATGAAGAAATTTTGACTCTTAATGTATCTTTATTGACCCTATTATGCGAATGTGATGTCTAAAATAATATGTTATGTATTTCTTTATGAGTGGGCTAAGAACAGACCCCTGCGGAAGCCGTCAATAATTTATTAATTTCTGCCTAATATCATCATCTCATCTCATACTGCAATCAAGTTGCAATGATTGGGTATAGTGTGGTGTGCGCGCACCAAATAAGCTAAGCCCCTCCTGATTGCTGTCTAGTGAACAAGTTAGCACAGTAAAAAACCGGCCAAGTGCGAGTCGGACTCGCCCATGGAGGGTTCCGTATCAGCAAGTAACATAATATAAAAGTTCTTGTAATGTGTTGTAACTTTGATCGGTGTTTTAATAATAGTGTATTTTTTTCGATTTATGACGTATTAAAAAAAACTACTTACTAGATTTCGTTCAAACCAATTTTCGTTGGTAGTTTTTATAGTAATGTACATCATATATTTTTTTTAGTTTTATCATTCTCTTATTTTAGAAGTTAGAGGGGGGGGGGGGACACACATTTTACCACTTTGGAAGTGTCTCTCGCGCAAACTATTCAGTTTAGAAAAAAATGATATTAGAAACCTCAGTATCATTTTTGAAGACCTATCCATAGATATACCACACGCATGGGTTCAACGAAAAAAAAATTTTTGAGTTTCAGTTCTAATTATGGGGTCCAAAATTTATTGCTTTTTTTTCTATTTTTGTGTGAAAATCTTAATGCGGTTCACAGAATACACCTACTTACAAAGTTTCAACAGTATAGCTCTTATAGTTTCGGAAAAAAGTGGCTGTGACACACGGACGGACAGACAGACAGACAGACAGACATGACGAATCTATAAGGGTTCCGTTTTTTGCCATTTGGCTACGGAACCCTAAAAATGTGAAATACAATTCTTCCGACTGAATATCGATCACGGTGGCGAATAGTGTTGCAAAAACCTTATAGAAATGGATTCGGATGATGAATTACAAGACTCGACTTGTACAAGAGGATGCCAAGCATCAAAACTAGTGAACAAAATTCTCTAAGATATCTTGAACGTGACAAAAAGTCTTTGTACGCTCAAGTCCTTTTTTATTACCGTCTTAATTATTGACCGTCATCATCAACCTTGTAATCAACATAGGTATACATACGTATATCTGGACATAGGCCTTCCCCGAGAGTCGCTTTATCGATCCAGTTTGGTTTCTTGTATCCAGCGGACTACAATTGCTGTCACGGATCTTGAGCGGTTGCGCAGAAGTCAAATATTCGGTTTCTTTAGTGGTGTGAAGTGAGACACGGTGGCGGGGAGTGTCAGTGATTGGCTCGCCGCGGCATCGCGTCTTAGACGTCACTCCTGATTAGTTCCCTGCGTTGCTGCATGTATCTAACATCGAAGACGATTGGCTCGCCAGTGTATGGAATGCGCAAACCGATCCCCACTCTGACGCCGAGCGCTCAAGATCCGTTTTGGCAATTGTACCACCGTCAGTGTCAGCCATACCTTCATCTAATTGGATGTCTGAGTCGTCTGGGACGGTCAACAAGTCTCGGTGCTTGGCAGAGTGTGGAAAGAATTCACGAGGATTTCTATAATGCATTTTGTTACGTAATTTTAAAACCGACTTGTAGTGCGCTGAACCGCAGAACTACCTACTGATCCAATTTTTATTGAATCGGTATCCGGTTGTATTATTGCAGTGCGTATATCATATGCATACAACAAGACGAGTTTTACAATATGTATTGTGCAGGTATTTAATCAATTGAGAGTATTTTTGGTGCATCAAAAGCTTTGCACTAACTGTACGGACCATAACGGCCATCGGGCTTGTCCTGAAAACATTCATTCAATTTACGTTTGCCCCTTTGATCTACGTAAAAAAGCAAAGCATGCTTTCGGCACCAACTAGCATCTCGGAGATTTCATCCTTCATCATTATTTCATCAGAAAGATGTCCACCATTGCACAAAGGCTCCCTCAAGTGTCGCCACAATGATCGGTCCCGATGTCATTCTTTAGCAACACAAAGAAGAAAATAGTACATTTTGATACAAGAGCAGGAAGTTTGTCGGTGCGAATGAGGTGGAATAAGTGTTATAGAGCCTTTTTTTTGGTGGGGAAAATCATCCATTGACATCCCCCACTCTTGGGAGTGGGTGGTCTTTGGGTGGAGCAAGAGATAGTGTCAGACTCTTACTGACTAAAAAACCCACCCTGTTCCTTCAAGCCTTCATACCGGGGCTCGAGTTCCCTTTCGGATAACCCTATCACCGCCTACTGGGGGTAGGGTTATGGAGCCTAGGATAGCAGTGACTACACGTGTATAAAACGACATTTTTCAATACCTACACTTACGAAGAAACAAAGACAATAAATGTATACCTCTAAATTTCTTTGCGAAGAATTGAATAAACTGGGGGTCAACGCGCGCCCAGCCTGATACGATAAATGTAATAGAATTGCGGCGGGGAACGCACGCGCACTTTTCTGCACTAGTGCGGAAAACAGTCTATTGCATGCCTAAAAGCAATTATGACGATTTTAAGACGTCATAGTGAGGCCCCTTAGCTGCTGTCGTTGCTGGAATAATGATTGAGGTCCTGGGTAGGTACTTTCTTGTTTATGGATATGTGCAGCAAGTCTTTGATTGACACTTTTAGTATGTGCAGGAAAATGGACAGTTGACGTGGTTGACGTGGGCATTGGTAAACAGTTATTGTGTCTCACCCTGGCGTTTTGATTTGTATGTGTGTATAGGTTCACGTAGGTACCTACTTTCTTTCAGTCCATCCAAAGGTCTGTAAGAGATCGCCCTGTGCGATAAGACCGCCTATTGTACACTTATTTAAAAAAATGTTTGGTCTGTATTTTTGTTTATGTGTTGTACAGTAAAGAATATAATAAATAAATAAATACTAACACTTCTTTTCTGTGTGAAGTTCGAAGCGCTCGGTTCTTTTCATAGAAAATAGTTGCGCATACGCACACACAAAAAATGTTTACGTCGAAGTTCGCATGCTGCGGCTGAGTTAGTTTAGATATCTAAGTATGTTGATAAGTAAGTAAGTAGGAGATAGTCGATATTACCAACTAGCGATTCTTTCTAAACAATATCGGTTTTTGAATCGATTCAGTAATAAATCGAGTTCTAAAAGTCAATTTCCTAAAGATCTTTCCGTTGGTCACCCTGGAGAGTCCTAAAAAGTGCGGTAGGTACCTACAGATGATCCCACAATGCAAATTTATTTCATACTGGTGAGTACCTACTTAATCGAGTTTATGTACCTAGGTAAAATATTCACAAAAAAATTGGCTTGAGGAAAATTGATATTTCAACGTTTTCAAATAATAATCTGGTTGCATTCCGTAAGAAAAAAAAAAACAATTTTTCATTTCAAGTTTCTGGGAACCTTTGTTTAAAATCGATTTAAAAAATCAATTTTCCTTACCTATAAAATCGAGTCTTCGATTGATCCATCTAGTACGAACCTAACTGCAACAAGTAGGTAAGATTATTTAAAAACGAAAGCGTTATTATAACCGAAGAAAGTGGTCAAATAAACGGTACCTTCCATAAACAGCAAAGGATCTTATCACTTTCTTCTTCCTTTTACTTTTTGTATGTCATAAGCCGCTGTTTCGCATGTGTATCACGGCACTGGTAGATATATTATCTATCAGTACATTCGAGTGTTTGTTTACTAATGATAAGTTACAACATGCCTCCTTCATATTTATTCAGATTGCGTAGTATGCACCTGCTGTTATGTCGACAACTGAGGCCGATAGTTGAGTATTCTTGAGGCTGGCCTGCTGTTTGAATCAGAGTGCTTAGGACGCTTTCAATTTATGCGTTTTTGACGGTGCGTTATTCGTACAATTACCGGAACGGATCTTGAGCGCTTGCTTCAAGTTGCGCAGAAGTCAAATATTCGGTCTTAGTGGTGCGAAGTGAGACGCGGGGGCGGGGAATGTCAGTAATTGGCTCGCAACGCCATCGTGTCATAGACGTTACTCGTGATTCGTTTCCTGCGCTGCTGGATGTAGGTATCTAACAACGACGACGATTGGCTCGCTAATGTATGGAATGCGCAAAGCGATCCCCACTCTGACGCCGAGCGCTCAAGATCCGTGGCGGTATTTGTACTGCGTATGTACCTACGTTCATATTTTTCTTACAAATCGCTCGTGCGGCGAACGGTCGACAACAGGACGGCAACGTCACAAGCACCACGTGTGTTGAATAGTGCGGTGTTGAATAGCGCATCACTGGCAAACAAACGCACGGCATCCAGATACGTTCTCAATTTAGGCGCTTATTGTCGGACTGCTACTGCAACCGGGCGGCTGCAATATGGTAAACGTGCGGCAGCGGTCCGACATGAAAGGTCTAAATTGAAAACGCCCTTAGTGTGAGTTTGTTGTTATGTTAACGCGATCGACACGGTTATGACGTTTGGTGCTTTGATTGGCTGACTCCAAGCTCTTAAATTGGTTAAGAGAGACCAGAACGCGGTAAACGTTTCAATCGTGTTAACGTAAAAACAACCTAATGGATACCAATTGTTTATAAATATGAAAGTGAATCTTCCAATCGCTGGTGACCCAGCTGCTAAATTCCAAGGTTATTTGATTAATAGTTTCCATAAAGCTGGGACTGCAGCAGAGCCGTATTTTAAGTATAGATATACTTACTCGTACATAGGACAACAGTTCTACTGCCTTTTTCCTCGGAATCCTTCAAAAGATGCCCAAATTTTGGGGATAAGACCGAGGAGTATTGGGATCTCACTTCTCTCCACATTTAACCACTGCATCGGTCACCATCACTACATACTGGGGCCGCGTGATCTCTTGAAAGGTCACTCCGGGACTCCCCATAAGCAACGCCGTAGGTACCTATCTAAAGAAGCAGCAATTAACGTTTTAAATATTGGTATGAGGAAGAGTGGGAGCGTGGTGGGGACATCTCGCTATCTCTTTAAAGGTACTAAAGAAGAAGAAGAGAAGGGGCTATACTTTGACTACACTGCTCACACGTGTGCCACACGTATCGGTCTTTATGCATATTATATGGAAACTAGACTCATGCCCCGCGACGTCGATCTACGCAAATCAGACGTGTTACCTACACGTGTGCGTCGGTCTAATGAAGCTCTTGCTTTATGCACACGTAATTTAACGACGGTGACGTTATATTTCAGTGTTTCTATCTTAATTACTTTATATTATTGATTTCAATATTTGCGATTATGGTAAAAGTAATTTTATGTTAACGATTTTTTTTTCTGTGTCGTGGGTGTGTTCATAAACATGTAAAATTACATACACAATTCTATAGACCCGGACTAACCATCTGTAATCATCTGAATCGATCCCGCGAATCGCAGCGCAGCAGCCAATCGCTCGACCACTGCGCCAATCGTACCGTGCTGTCACTATCACCAAATTGGGTTAAGTACATAAGAATCCAATGTTGAAAATATGGTGCTACTGAGTTCATTCACTGTCTCACCACGTAGTCAATAAACGGTTCTTATTTTTGTAATTTGCTGCCAATATTATCGACAGAAGCTTACTTCTATCACGACAAACTTTCAATATCCTTGTAAGTCTAGGCAAAAACTTGCAATTGCATTGTCATTTTATCATTGCTAGATCTTTACGAAATATTAAACTATCTTAGATGCACGATGCAAAATGTCTATTAACAAGTTTTGTTGCAAACATTGACGTCGGCGATAAAACACTGTGTGAACTATCACCGCTTTATTTCTAAATTTTTGAGAACCAGGAAAAGGATTTGAAAAGTACTACCCGCCGTTGACGACTCGGGGTCTGGACAGCCGGAGGGCAAGCTAGCGATTGCTCGTCGTCCGAAAGCTCAGGCCTATGGTGGTTGGAAATTGGGGTCGGGATCCTGGGCTGGGGCATGAGGATGTCCGTACCATTACGTCTGCAGCCGTCGCTTTCGCTTAGAGGCGGCCGCTTGCCATTTCTTCTCGCTCCGGGCCATAGCCTGTACCGGGGCCTGGTGCGAGAGGTCGCCGCCGCAGATCGCTCCCACAAGGGCACGGCAGTGCTTCGCTCAATCGGGACACACCTTCGCCGCGTCCTTCGTGGTATATATTACTTCTTTATGCCCCAACCGCTGAACATTTTTGGATGAAATTTAGTGCACGGGTGAACCAAGGTCCTGCATGAAGATAGCTAGGCATTCATCTCATCATACGAGTATTTCATCAACATTTTCTTGCCCTTATCTTAATATATATGGTTACGGCACAATGTACCTTTTTATTCTATAATCATCCGGACCGAATTTCGATTACATCGGCGAAACGGAGATTATGGCCAAGTATGCAGGGAATATTATAATATATACGCGTATACGTAAACACAGATAAACTCTCTGTCCTTTACTTTCATAGTCCGATGAGACGGCAATTCGACACAACTGGAGGTAGACCAGGTTTAGCAGGACCAATGGACTTTACGTGCGTTCCGAGGTACCATAGCGGTCACTTCTGCAAAAAAAAATTGTACGAATCCTGTGACGCGGAATCTTACGACCATTTGAAGTTTTCGTATCGAGTGCAAGCAAAAATGAACTTAGCGGTGGACAGGCGGAAGTGTCATTCTATTTATTATACCCTGTCAGTAGTTTACCTCCATTTAACCATCCATACTTCGTAGCATCCTTCACACAGTGCATCCATCGTTGGTCTTCTTCACTTCCTCTAATCCACATTATTTAGCTGCAGCGGTATATTTGGTAGTTTATATTCTTCACTCTGCAGCGGGCGACTGTAGCGTCATCTATGCCGCCAAATAGGAACTTCTCATCATCGCCATCACCATCTTCCTTTATTCTGTCCGGTCCCCCATCACGCTATCACTAACTCTCTTTCTTTTCATATCAATTCTCACACAAACCATTTATACCTTCAAAATCCAGAATGTCTATAAGACAAAATTACTTATCGCGATCAGAAATCCCAGTAAGATTAGAAATTATCGGGCAGTTACCCAGACCAGACACTTTTGGAGATTACTAAAATGGGAACAAAAAATAAAACGACTGTATAATAAATTATAAATTCTATTTAATTAAGTGACAATCAATAAACACGTTGTTATGAATAGGTGAATATGATAAATAAATTAACACACAGTGACAATGAAACAGGTTAATCAAACAAGGCAATATAATTAATTATGCTATATTTGAACAGTAAAACCAATATGAACACTTGTCACAGATCCTAGAAACCAGAAGCTAAATTATGGGTCGTAAAGAAAACATAAAACCATAGATATGAAGAATCTACAATCCTAAATACGCTCAGAGTTAAAGACTGAAAAATTTCAAACCTAAAGTATATAATCGATTTATTAGAATCCATAGGGGGACCCGGCTAATATACCTTTGGAAGATTGGAAGTAAGACTTGCGTGTAACATCAAGCTAATTGTTTATTCACTACATAATTTATTGTAGGTACATCTCAAAATGTATACAGGATAACATTTTGCAACTAAGTGTACAAATTGGCGGTCTTATTATCGCACAGGGTAATCTCTTACAGACAACCTTATGATAGATTGAACGAAAGGACAAGGTTTCCAATCCAATAGATTTTGGAATCTGATCCCATAATATTTTACATGAGCTTCTGCATAAATGTAAATGCAGATGAGTAGGTACATAACATACAATATGACGATGTTACATGCGCAGCAACGAATTGGCTCACATCCCGTAATGCACCTGATGGAGGTGCGAATGTATTTCAGTCACGCTATAATTGGTGACACAAAACGTACAATAATATCATATTTATACAATAAATAAAACTAAATTAATATTACTTAGGTATAGATAATATTTACACAATTTAACTAAACATATTTATTCAGCAGGTTAATTAGTGAATCTACAAATAAATGCTTTTATAAAGAATTACCCGTAAAGTAAAACAATACATCTTCATCAATTTTTTTCACTATGACAGTGAACAAAATTAAACGTGAAACTCTAAATTTAAAACATTTTCTGGGTATAGGGCGGCTTCATAGATTTCTGCAGATATAAGTTTCTAAAAATAAGCACTAGACCCTTTTCCCAAGAAACTTAAAAAATTTAAAGTGAGACACGCTTGCATGCAAGTAGATAATAATCCTACTTGCATTACACATTATTTTCATGACACAAGTCACCGCCTTACGAAATTGCAGACTAATTTCACAATAAAAATAAGGTGTCAAAAGCAAAGTATCTTCGATCTTCTCTCTTGTGAGTTTCTTCCGTCTTCTGATGCTGTTGTATTAGGATGAACGCAGAGGCAGTGTCGTCAGTGGCTGTTGTCGTTATGTAAACAACCAGCTAACCACACTGCCAACGCGGTCTACCATTTATTCGTATCTTGCATTCTCCCGTCTTGCGTTGTGCAGATTCTCTTGCATCTTGCATTGAAGTAGTAGATGAGATGAGAGCCTGGGTCTTATGTTTAGAGTTTCTTAAAACTAAAAACAGAAAAGGGAGGCTAAATCTTTTGCTTGAATTCAACTAATTGCTTCCTTATTCACGTCTATTCTGTGTCTAGATTTAGGATTTATAAATTAGCATACCTATCTGCTAGAGTCTACAGAACATACATTTAATTTTTTTTTTAATTATTTTGAAACATGTTTTTTGTTACGTCCGTAATTTTGTAATATCTTCATTCAGCTACAGTGTCACCTCCAGTGTCTTGTTCAAGTCTTCTGCCGTCGCTCCTTATAGAAGATGTGGTCATCTATAACATGATAATATAATTAATGACTGACTACATGATGGGAGGTAGTCTTTCTTGGGAACGGGAATTGAACCCGCTAGGGAATATATTGTTCAGTCATTACGTGTCCTGTGTTGGCTCTTGTATATTTTGCGACCTTTTCATAATTAAGCAGGCAAAATACCTAGACTGATTCATACTGATTTCTCAATTAGGGAATTGAACTCAGAATTTATTGTGTGGGGTCAGTTTGTGAATTCATTCAATATATTTTATTTTTAAATATCAATGCCCCACACCAGAAAATTGTTCTTATATCGTGGGTGCATTCACAAACATTTGATCCATGCGGGAATTGAACCCGCGATATGCAAAGTAGTTGCTAGTCGCTAAACCACTGCGCCAACCTAAGTTTTAACTCTGTTGAGGCTTGAGTGCTTACTCCAACTGCTACTAAACTAAGTATGGTTTCATGAAGTGTGATCTCTTAGCAAAGGAATTGGAATCCTATAAAATTATGATACGTTTGAGAATCGAACTCAATCATTTACTTAAAACCATTTTAAATGTTTTAGTATCTTGTTGGCTGTCTGTTTTCTTTATATTTTCTATATAATGTTCTTATATTTTCAAATTGTTGTGTTGGCGTCTGCGCCTGCGCAGTTCTCCATATCGCCGTTGTCGCCTCAGCGCGTTCCTTTCTTCACCACGACAACCTGTAAAGAAAAATAAAACGATATTTTGTGTTGCTTTCTATAATCTATTGTTGTTTGTTGTTGTTTAGTCCTGAAGACTTTTCCAGAAACTGTTTTTAGACTTTTCCTATTATACAATATTATTTTTAGTTTATACGAAATCTGAATATAGGTTGTTCAGAATCAGTAACTGAATGGATTCAAATAGTTTTTACACCATGTTATATTTTTTCCCAAAAGACACACACAAGTTAGACACCACCGACACTATGTACCTACTTAGTTTGTAAAAAAGAGGTCATGGCAGGTCATAGCGGACATGAGGAGCAGCGCTCAGCTGGGAGCGGAAACAAAACAACCCCTCAGTCGCCTGGGTATTTATTAGTCGGTACATGGTGTATTTATGTCGTCAAACAGGTACCACAACTGGCTTATAACCTTGTGATTTGTCATAATACAGTTTTAAATTTTGTAGGTACATAGATTCTTTACATAAAAATACTAGAAAGGTGTTTTAAGGTTTTGCATGTATAAAAATATGGTTGTATGTATATTTAGATCGTCTTAATTTAAAATAATCTTGGTGTAACTACTATCTGCCTGAATATTAGCATTACAACCGTGGTGGCCGAGTGGTAACGGCCCCAAAATACAAGTTGTAGGTCGCGGGTTCAAACCCAGCCAGGCACATTACTTTGTATAATTTATTTCATCACTACTGCTCTCAAAATGTTGAAGGAAAACATCGCGAGGAAACCGGCATGTCCTAGAACCAAAAATTAGAAGATATGTGACATCGACCAACCCGCACTGGGCCCGCGGCCATTTCGTCTCGTAGAGAGGAGGTCCGAGTCCCAGCAGTGGGACCATTATAAGGCCGACTATGCTATGCTATTATTGAGAGGAAGGTAGATTTGCATGGTGAGTTGGAAGGGGATCCTCATCGATCAATCTGTGAAAACCTCCCGTTTCGATCCACCTTGATCGATCACCCGGTGAGGAGCGCAGGCACCTGGTGGACGCGACACGCACAGAACCAGTTGTTGTCTCCATGTTGTGTCTATCGGCTGAAATGATGGTGACGGATATTTCAGATTATGACAAGTGAAACAATACCATAGGTACACACCGAGACGCGACTCGATACTGCGTGAAGAGCGACACAAAATGAAACTTTTTCTACAGTAATATTATAAAGAAGTTTTTTTTTTAAGGGTGGAAATCATCAGATTATAAAGAGCCCCTCCGCTATTGTACTATTGCTTGTTTCGCACAGACTTAGTAATGTTTAGAACGTTAAACTTAAAAAATGATAAATTTTTAAAAGTCATGGAACAAAAATCGTTGTTTATGATGTTATTAACATAGTTCTGAGAGGTCGCTAGTGTTATACAAATAACCCAGTATATATCGAGTGTTTGAGTATTTTTGCAGATAGGCGGGATTCCCCCACACTGCAAAGATGGATGCGCCTTCGTGTCGTAGTCTAGTTGTGTCAGTGTGTGTAATTGTTTTGTGAAACCTACTAACACAAATTTTTAAGATATTGTTACTAGCAAATTATGGACCTCTTCCGAAATAAATGTTTTATTATTATTATTATATCAGGTATCAGTCTTTCTCAACAAGTATTTTTCCTTCAGGTACAGAGTAGTACGTTTAAGCGTAGGCGTGCAGACACGAGTTCGCTTTCGTCACACCGTGACATAGATTTGATATTTGAGTTGTACACGATTGCTCTCAAGTTAAGTTTATTCGAAATTGAAAGCGAATAATACTGGCTGCCTACAAAGGCTTTTTTATAAAATTGAAATATTCTTAAGAACTAGCTTAAGTAGCTTCCTTCTACGACGATCTAGATATTTCGCCTTCCGGCTGTCCGGTAAGAATCGAGTCAAAGTCGTCGACAGTGCGTAATGTTCCACGTCTCAAAGAGATGTCAGCAAAACTGTAGGGGCACAGCAGGGCCGATTCCTATACTGGGCCTATACGGCCGATAAACGCAAAAGCCAACTGAGGGAACATTGATGGGTTTTAGTCAGTAAAAGTCTGACACGCCCTCTTGCTCTAGAGCGGGGAGAACTCATTAGATGATTTCCTGCCTTCCAAAGAAGTCTCCAGAGTACCCTAAGCATCCTTCTAGTCTTTTGTAGGGTGGCTGTTAGAAAACTGTTTTTACTATAACCTGATGCTATACATCACAGAATAGATGGAAGAGTTTAGAATGGCCTTGTGGGCAGGGCAGGCATGCCACAAAGTAGGGCAATGCTCATAGTTAAACTACCAATAGCAAACTTGCGATCTAAGTATGCGTGGTCTGTTTGTTGCGTAATGCGCGTTCGTATTGGTTTATTGCCTGTAGTGGAGTTAAAGGGTGTGAGACAAGCGGCGACACTCGTTGTAGTACAAATCGGAAAGTATTTCCTTTCTAACCTCTTTCATCTTTTCTGTGTGACCTAGACAGGTAAGTATAGTTTGTATTCATACCAGAGACGAAGCGGATGCCTATAGTATTTAAGGAACCTACATACCATAATTGTTAAACGTTTTCAAGCTTTGAAATCTCGTGATGACTGTATTATTTCGTATACAGATGAAAGCAGTCATGGCCTACAGGGTATTTCCGAACAACATTTCGGCTTCGAAGCTTTCCTTATCTCGCTGTCGGTTAGTTTGTGCAAGTTTCCTTAGAACCGAACCGGATCTTCGGTAACAGCCATTTTTAATTTAAAAAAAAACATCGCCTTATCGTCAGTTGATTTCTGACTGCTGTAACCTCGGAGGCCTTTAAGTGAAGAGTGATTAGGTTAATTTTTAGAAGGTATGCTGTAATGTCGACCAAATCATTGCTTACTATCAGGTGAGACAGAGGTCAAACGCAAGCGTTTCAAAAATGATGAAAAAAAACTTACTCAACTTTTTTTCAAACGATATATGTAAACTAGTGCTTGACCAGAGATGCAATCGTTGACGCCGAAGCGCACTGGTTTATTAAGAGCCTATTCGCTGTAGCCTTGAAAACACGTAAGTTATAATCGGACGGGAAGACCACAGTAACTCAGTCCATTAGATTAAATAGGCATTTAGAAAAAAGAAGAAAATGTATATTTTTTTATGCACCTGCTATGTTTCCTTTCACTACTCTTGGTTTACTGGTACACAATGCCGTCCGCCTTTGTACCTTTATATTTCATGAAGCTTTAATAAATAAATAAAAGAAAACCCTTGAATCAATCAATCAATCGGTCATTTAATAACTGTAAAATTTATTGAGTTAGTCGAAGCAGTGAGTTCAAAAGAATTAGGGTTGTTTTGGTACCCTGGGTCTAGTTCAGTCTTATTTTCATATAGTTCATATAGACCTGCTGTGAATATCTAAATGTACACGTATCAGAATGTACCTAGTTTTTTACCTCTCACTAAATAGCTAATTGGTAGAATCGCCACCGCAGCATTGCTAACATAGTACCGACCTTTATACCACCATTCAACATAGCTAGCATGCGTGCTATCGCAATGCATCTGACTAATTAAATGACATACAAGGAAAACTGCTCGTGAATATTACGAGTCATCTGTTCATATCGTATACTTAAACTAATATCATAATGAAGAAGAAAAATTGTTTGTTTATATGTTTGTAAAAGGCAATCTCTGGAGCTATCTGCTTATTGAGTAGGGGTCTTACCGTGACGTGTTAAATTATCAGTTGTGTGAAAGAGAAAGAGGGATGCAGCTATATATACCCTACTAGCTTTTGCTAGCGACTTCGCCCGCGTACCTAAAGTATAGCCTATGTTACTCTGGAATGAGGCAGCTATCTATCGGTACATACCCTATATAGCAATTAAGTGTTATTCGTAAATTGGATCGCGTTAAGAGTTCATAGTAGGGCCTCAGATGACCAAAAATATTGATATAGGCACTAGTGACCCGGCTACTCTTCTGACTACGTAAGAAACCTTTAAAATTCTCGGCTTTTCTCTTTTGTAATATGTATATAACATACACCTAGACCGTCCTCATGAAAAACTCTGTCAATTAGTGAAAACTGCATGAAAATCTAATCAATATTTTTTAAGTATATCGCGAACAGACAGACAGACGCGTTGCGGGATTCAGACACACTACCCTTAAATGTCAAAGCCAATAAAAAAACTATTGTGCAGAAATGCACAGTACCCGTGGAATAGGTCACGGAAGCATAACCACGTGAATACACTAGTGTTTGTAATATAGGTACACTTAATTATTGATTTAATATTAAATTATGCGGGCTTCAGTCATGTTCGAGGGCAACTGGCTAGTGATTTGTCACAACTTAATATTTGCTGCAATTTGTAACTCAATTACTGTTCGTGTTTGAAAAGGTGCCATAATTCGTATACTTAGGTACCTACTTAAATCGTTGTATTTTATGATAAAGAGAATGGTGAACATGATCTATGTTTCAAATGTTTATTGGCGAAATGTGGGTGCAATTAGGTCACCTCTGCTGAGCTCCAAGGAGTTGTCAGCAACTGTAGAGACCCAGTAGGGTCGAAGTCCACTAGAGCCAGGGTCTAGTTCCGAGAGGGAGGCTCAGCCCCTGTGTGAAAGGCAACAAAGGAACTGTGGGTTTTTTAGTCAATAATAGTCTGACGCTATCTCCCGCTTCGCCCAAGGGTGGGGCATATCATTTGGACGATTATTACCCACCGAAAAAAAATCCTCTGCTGAGCTCACAGGTCGCAAATGATATTTTAATTTACTTAGAACCAGCACCCGTAGCCAAGTTGATAATCTGCAATCGTTAACGCTAGTCGAAAAGTAATCAAATGTATGGGAATGACATCATCTCAACGTTAAGTCACATGGTCGGAACAAACGAATAGAAAATTCGTAGCCAAGTTCACATCGTTCAAAATGATAGAATGAATTTCTACAACGTTTAACGCTACATCCTTTGATAAAAAAACGCTACATTGTAAACGACTCAGGCGCGTCAATATGGTTACTCACTTATCGTTTTCTACAATTGCTGACACCGAAGCGTTACCGATTGGAGAACGGAATTCTACACGAGTCGGTTGTAACTTGGCTAGGGGGGGCAGGCCGTTTTTTTAGGTGGAAAATCACGGGACGGCGTGTCAGACTTTTACTGACTAAAACCCATTCTTATGTTCCTTCTTTCCCTTTCTTTGCGAAGGGGAAACCAGGAGTCCTAGACTGGGTGTTTCTCCTTCGGGAGCCAATCTATGGCTCCAGGAGACTTCGACCTTGCTGGGCACCTAGTTTTGCTGATATCTCCTTGACGTGCGCGAGGAACATAGTGACCCTGACCAGTAAAATGTAAAAATGTCGCGGGCTGCCCTGTAGTTTTCCTAGATTAACCGTTTGTACTAATCTGTGTTCTAAGAAGAAACTAATCGTCTACCAGCTACCATGATATGATCGCATTCAATTGTCGTCTTTACACTTGTCTCAAGATACTGCACTTTATATTAGTCAAGTACTACATGTGTCTATTTCAATGACAATCACTAACATCACACTATTACTAGATACACTAATGGTCTATTAGATGCACTAGTTACTTTATAAAGGCAAAAGTTTGTAGGTATGTGTGTGAGTTGGTTACCCCTTCACGCTAAAACAACTGTACTGATTTGGATGAAATTTGGTATACTAGTAGACCATGTCCTGGAATAGTACATAGGATACTTTTTATTTCGGGAGTTTGTTCTTCTGGTATAATTATACGAACGAAGCCGCTGGTAGATTATAGTCCCTTATTAATTATATATCTTATTAATTCAATGACTAAACTATTAAAATGAGTTGATACTTGCCGTGTACTTGTGCATCTCTTTATCTATAATTAGATATTAATAACTATTAGCTTATCAGAGGCACAACCTTTAGAATCACTGCGCTAGCTACCTACTTCTATAAGGAATTTACATATTTACTTAGGTATATTTTATGCGAAGCGTTTGCTCTGTGGTAGATTATATGTTCCTAGAGTTTGTGCACTCAGTGTGAGTTGTTTATACGTTAACGCGATCGTAACGTTTATCGCGTTTAGCTCTCTGATTGGTTAAGAGCTTGGAGCGAACCAATCGGAGCTCTGAACGTTATAATCGTCGATCGTGTTAACGTAAAAAAACTCACACTTTGTGTAACTGTGGTTTCGTGAAAAGGCTTTATTTCTATAGAATAAGAAACTGCAAAGGACATAAAGACCATTTCGAGGAAATGTACTTTTTGATTCACTTTTACTTTGTTTTTTTCGCTCTTACAAGCAGTTAAAATCAGTCAGCGATAAAAAAGGGTTATACATTTTTAGTTTCTTGCTCAAAATTTTAAATCGGTGTGAAATTTGGAGATGTCCACCATCTTTGTAGTGGAAGGTGTTGTTTAGTATTTCTATTGGCCTGTTTGTCTTCACTGCTAAACTAGATATCTAATTGGTCATCCTAAGAAGCAGCCAGCCTCGGGCAGTCACAGGTGCGGCTCAGCAGTTTCTTTATAAAAAAAATTGGCACCTTTTTAGTGATGTGAGCTTTCTGTCTGCAGACTTTCGATTTCTCTTAATTATTATGGACCTGATTGGATGGGCCTCCTAAAATGGGAGAAATCATTATGGTAAAAGACTTTCAAATATGGATTTTGATAAGTTTTTATGACCAGTTCTTTTGCTCAGTCTTGTGATGTCCTAAATAAATGTAGTTTATGGTAGGCGCCAAATGTCCGTAGAATAACGGTCATTGACCCTACTACATTTATTCATATTCTTAATTTCAAAAACTTCATTAAAGACATGCTGTCTTACATTGACATCTCTCGTGGTCCTTTAAGTTTTTGAAAAACATCATCATTGATGGTTTTTCGGGTATCGTCGATATTTTGCATATGATATTTTGCATAGGAAAAAGTCAATATACTTTATCTTGAGTTTATATGGTGTCTCGTATAAATATTAGTATAAAATTGCGGGTGTCAAGTGCATTAAGAGTTTTATAGTTGTTATTTGTGGTTGTAATAAAATCAGACTATTAAACATAATTAATTCTATTCTAAGTTATTGAGTGCTTCAATCGTATCTTATTAAAGCCGATGTGATGATTCCTCTCGATCATAAAACGTTCCGGAATGCTGGTGCCTGATGATAATGAGTCGTACCTAATGAAGGTCACACTTAATTTTCAGTAAAACTAATTATGTTTTTGAAAAAAATTGTTCTAGAGTGGGTAAAAATGGATGGGGTTGAGATAAAAAAATAATAAAACAAAACAAAAACAAAATAATTTATTAAATGAAATTATAAACGCCGTCTTGGTCTAAAAGATGCTGATGATGATGCTTTATTGATCATTGTAGACAGAACATGAAATAATGTGGTTTCTTCACTATCGCTTGACATCAGGTAACCTATGTAGCGTGAGAAACTAAGATGACCAGAGGTCCTACTACGAGCTCTTAAGACGATCCATTTGACGACCTTAATCGAACAGTTCAAGGGATGGAGCTGTACAAACTTATTTTTTGTAATACGAAGCCTGGCACACCTTTCTAGTATTTTTATGTAAATAATCTATGTAAATACAAATTTTCAAAACTGTATTATGAAAAATCACAAAGTCGAGTCCAAGTAACCGAGCCATCCAGGAGACTGAGGGGTTATTTGCACTTGCATCCAGCTGTTTGATAGCGCCTAACATCCGTCATGACCTGCCGTGACTTGTGTTGTACATATTGTCGGTTTTGTCCAGCTTGTGACTTTTTAAAATACTTTTAGAAAAAAATATACCTAAAATACAACGTTGGTGTAAAAACTATTGGAATCCATTCATTAACTGATTCTGAACAAACCATATTCAAATTTCGCATAAACTAAAAATAATAATAAAAAAGATGTCTCCATCCCTCTTTCTCGTTCGTACACCTGACATTTTAAAATAGATAATGTTTGCCAACAGTCTCCGTTCTGTCGTCAAGTGATTGCATTACGTGGGCATAAGGTGTGAATACAATAGCGAAATGAGATTAAAAACAATGCAAGGCTAATCGTAGGGCTTCCCTGGACGCGCGTCCACAAGACTTGACCCACTGGCATCGATCCACTGATACCTAACAATACAATTATAATGTCACGTAGAATACGTACATACTTACTTAGGGCCTGTACACACCACGCTTCTTAAACGCGCCGTTGACGCGTTTGTAGCGATACAGACGCGATACGAACGCGAGTTTAGCTTTAACGCACTTTTTTTATTGTTCATAAGGTTCGTGCTTGAACGCTGTACAGACTTAACCTGATGGAACGCGACGATGCGGTCCACGATTTATCGTTTCTAAAACGCGCGTCAACAGTGCGTTTAAAAAACGTCGTGTGCACAGACCCTTGTAAGATATTGCCGCAGTGATAGAAACTATGTGCGTGTGAATTTTTTAATCGTTAACAAAGGAAATGAAATCGTAGCGTGGCTGTTGGGAAGTACTTTTCGTGATTGTGTGCTCTTTACAAATAACTAGCTTTTGCCCGCAGTTTTGCCCGCGTACATAAAATATAGCCTATGCCACTCAGGAATAAAGCAGCTTTCTATCGGTGAAAGAATTTTAGCTATCGGACCAGAATTTGAGATTACCTCCTACAAACCAAAAAACAAACTTTTACAATATTAGTGTAGATGATATGACTAGGTCATCCCTATCGCCATGACAGGAGCAAGCAAGCGAGAGAGAAGGATGGAGCTATAAACTAGAGATGAAACGGATAGTGGTTTGGCCGGATACCGGATACCGAATATTCGGCAAGCTACGAGGCTGGAGTGCCGGATATCCGGCTGCCAGATAATCGGCCCTTTATCGTATTTCATGGCGCGATTAGTTTGATTTGCTAGAATTTATTTTTCAGCACCTGACAGTAGCATTTTCGTCGTAAGGGTATTTTCAGAAGCTAGTCTAGTTTACGAAGCTAAGTGGAGTCGCCTCTTAACAAAAAATGCGGAAAATTTGGTATTACTTTACCACAATTTGCTAATTGTTAATTTTGAATACTAAACTAATTAATAAAACAAACATTTTTTACGTGCGATTATAAAAATAAACATGGTGTCCATAACCTATTGTGACGATTTGCCTGGTGTAAAATATGGAGGATTGTTTGAATTTTACGAACCGGAATCCGGCCGGATACTGAATTACTATCCGGTATCCGGCCGGATAATCAAAACAAGGCCGGATACCGGATAGTTATCGGATATCCGTTTCATCTCTACTATAAACCCTATAGCTCTATCCTTTCTCTATCCTTTTAACAGTTCAGTTTAGGTCGTTAAATGGATGGCAGCCCGTATCATACGAAGGTACGGGGCCCCTGAACTATAGAAGCCCAACCTCCGTAAAAATTCGTAAGTAACATGTTTTTCACAACCATAAATTGGCATAATGTCAAGAGGCCAGTAGTGAATAAATAACGACTATATGATTGGATCTTCCAACTTTATAGCTCGCATCGTACTTATATTTTAGTTTATCCTAGCCCCTTTGGGATTAATTACGCCACTGAATGTGACTTTGACTTTAAGGCGACCATGTTTAAATTAGGTTCTAAAAATGATGACGATTAAACATTTAATAGAAATATAGGAAACTAGAAAGCGTGTTTCAGCGAATGTTGTTAACATCATAGGTACTGCTACCACTAATTTAAATACGTTTGCCATTGCGAATCATAACATATCCATCCAGGGTTAATAAAGTATAGGTAATATTACAGCATAAATACTGAAACTGCTGCCTTATGATAAGATGTGTCCCAACTCTGGTTTATTTTATTCTGATTATAAGTATTCGATTTTGGACTTTCTGTCCGTCTCTGACTGTTTTCAATACTTATTAATGTGTTTCCTGAGAGCTACAACTAAGGGGTCTTAAAGTCAAGAGTGAATATAAGTTACTTCTAGGCAAGCGTGTTTCTTCCTCGACCACATCATCGTTTACCATCAGGTGAGATGGAGGTCAAAAGCAGGCCTATCAATAATAATAATAAAAAAAAATATTTTTAAATATTTGGTATTTTATATGAAAAACCAATATGTAAAATTCTTGCATATGTCTAGAAAAATAAAACTACATAAGTAGTGTAGCGACGTCTATGGCGTCACAGAACTAAACTACGAAATCCTGCATCGCGCAATTAGAGTTCTCCGCACGATTTGAACATATGTTACAGTCCAAATCATATAATTGGCAGTTGCCTGGATCAGACCTAACACGCGTCTGGTCGGAAGTATGTGGGACTTGACACTATTCCAATGCTCCAACTTTTTTTATTAAAGTAATCTTCAAAAATCTTCAATGTATTGTCAATAGGATATTGACAATACATTGAAGATCATTAAAATCATGAAGTTTTCAGAATCGCCCTGTAAATTCTAACAGATAACCATGGAGCTAACTGCGCTGGCAATAGTACTAGTAACTCGGTAAGATTACCAAGGCCGCATAAGAATAGTGCAGAACTATGAATATGAGAGCGCAACATTGTTTGTAGCTATTTCAACGTGGCTCTAATTATACCGTGGCCAATAGTTAGCGGTAACCGTGTGGGCTACAGCTGACAGCTTTCGAATGCTCCACTCGCTCATATTTGTGCCAGTTGGGTCTGATTTATATCGGCCTTCCCCACTCCAATCACAATATAGTATAGCTAGTTTTATATAAATTGATCGATCGAACAGGTGGATTGAAGTTTGGTAACGTAGTGATGTAACCACTGCTCTAGGATGCATCGTGATGTTTTCAAATTATATTTTGTCGGCAGTGATTAAACAGTCATTTTTGTGAATATGTTTTTTTGTATTTGAGATACAACTATGTACCTATGGCATTCCGTGGATCTAGAAGTCTAGTATAAAACACACAAGTCACGCTTACGACAGAGTAACGCGGCAGTAAAAAATGGTAAATCCCCACAAACAAGCAACTGCAATAGTGCGGTGAGCGACGATATAATTACTGCCGAAGGCTACACGAGGGAACACGGCCACAATGGCTTCCTACCATTATGTCTTTGTCAATGTATTAAACTATGTGTACCACAGTATGTATCCAGAAATTGCTACTGTCTACAGACACTACAATATATCATGCAAATAAGAAAATTAAACTAAACTACTACATTCATTATAGGCTTAGGTTTGGGTTCTATAAGTGAAATATAATAAAGAAATAAAACAATAAAAATCTCGAAGAAAGCTGTAATAAAAACCCACAAAAATATTCAAAATACAACCAAATTAACAATTTGTAACACTATTATGGAAATACAATCAAATTAACATAAGTGCTTACATAAAATAATACTTAGTATACAAAAATAATACGGTATAGGTAAAAGCCAAATTAGACACAATGACTAATAATAAAATAGATAAAGCGTACAATGAACTCAAGAGGTTTTCTAAAACACAATTTACGAAAATAATTGAAAAGCGTAACAGATATAAAACTAAACACAATAAAATAGGGAAAAATATAAATAATTAGGCGCAGTATGCTCGAGAATAGTAAAAAAAAAAAACATTTCACTAGAGTTCATAACAGTTCAGAGAACTGGTGGTTGGTGTTGTCTGGTCAGGAGCGATGCTACACGCTCCGGGGTGTCGTACCAGATAGTGCATTTACAGTGTCAACTTTGCCTTAACGCAAACTTGTAGCGTGCTTTGCAAACGCACTCCTGGCACGAACTCCGGAGCGTAAAAAACTTCGATATCGATATCTGACGGACGAAGGGCAGCACTACACAGTCTATGCACTACGTACGGAACGTCTTTGCCGTTTGTCACTTAGTGTCCCCAAATTACAGTAATTGGCACAGGACTTGGTTATTTGCTGATTTTGAAAGCGGTTGTAAGTGCTAAGCGATGATAGGGTTAGTAGTTTTGTTTTGTATTCGTGTTAGTAGGTATAGTAATGCTATGATTTTACATGCAGTCTATCAGTGTACGCTGTTGTGTTTAACTCGATGCCTTTCTACATTTCTGTGTGCGAAGAGTTTGAAATAGGTTTACATTTAGAACTCTATTCTAACAGGCATAAACATGTATTAATATATCCTCATGTTAATAGTGATTGTGTATCTAATTCGCACATATGGCAACTGATTGTTATTCTACGTACAGAGGCGTCGTTTCATCATATGATTGACATCGACGGTTAAGGATGTGACAAGGCCGCTAATAGATAAGACACGAGGGAAATCGTGGATTATTAATTATGTATTATTAATCTTCATATAACTCAAGAGGCAATTTTTTTTTTACTGAACATTGCTCGTTCCTCTTAAAAAAGGTTGTCAATATCGTATTTGCGCTTTATTTACATTTTTAAATTCTTTTTATTTTTAAGTTTATTCTAGGAAGTTTAATTGGATAATAAATGTTATCTTTTTTAAATTTTGTGACCGAGTGTACATATTACACCCCCGTTACACAAATTAGAACGTCCCTCATATAGATAACTGGATTGAAATCACTGTAATGAAAGTAAGCTATCTTTTTTCACGAGCAGTAGTCAAACCAGTTGTAATAGCTGCAATTTTCCTTTTTACGAGCATTTAACAATTCATATGAATGTAAATAAAACCAGTGACATGCGCATGCTCAGAATGTTTTATGTGTAGTGACTATTAATTTTCGCAGCGCGTGGAAAATGACATTTGCGAGGTTATGATCTCACTTTCCGCTGATGTTATTACGTTTGTATGACAAGACTCGAATGTAGCGAGATCTCCCACGGATTTCGAAAGCTTTGTGTATTTTTTAAATATTCAAGACGAAAGTGTGGAGTGAAAGCGTGACATTTTAATAACGAGCGCTGATAAGAGCAGACGCCTCGGAGCTTGAGCGACGAAATGTTGAGAAAGAATTCTGTATTAATGCATTAATTACTTCTTCTGGTACTTAGTGACTGTAATTATATTACAAGTGCTATAATTAACACACTTTTAGCATGCAAAGCGAGGGAACTGTGCGGAGAATGCTGATGCAAAACATTCTCTCTTTTCGTAAGAAAAAAAGTGAGAAATATTATGTTAATGATGTCAATGATATTTGCAATTGAATCTGAGTTAATATATATTCTCTACCTGTTTAATTTTCATGGAGAAACATCTAATTTTCCTACGTTTCTACAACCGTTACATGCTCAAATGTTCGATGAATCAAATATAGAAAATAGTCTTGTTTTCTCATTGCTTCTATTATCTACGCTTCTACAGGAAAATACAGAACTCTGTAAATATATATATATATCTATACAGACAGATATGTACCTATTGTCGTGCATAAGGCTGCATAACACGAGTGCTTGCTTGACTATGCGTGCAACTCATTTTGTTGTTTCCTCATTGAGAAACAAGAATGGCATTCTATTATAGTCCAACAGGTGAACTAGGTTTAATGATTTTTAGGTCGTTGTGGCGACACTTGGGGAGGCAAGTAGATGTCAGCATACAATTTTTATTTAGGTAAAAGCGTTTTTGTACTTTTATTTATAAATGCATTCTACGTATGTAATGAGTTTAGTTTGTTATGTTTAAATGACCATTAAAAACGAACGGTTGGTTCGAAGTTAGCATTGCAGCTTGAATTAGCATTCTTTGAGTGTTGTTACTTCTAAAGGCTCGTAAAGATATGCAATAAAGAAGTGTAAGAATTAATTTAACTATTAAAAAAGATGACTAAGAAACATTTATTGTCACGTCGAAAATAAACTTTAACACTTTGAACTTCGATCTTTTTAGTATATATTTGTTTAGTCATAAAGTAATGTGCAATACTAATTTATTCGTATTAATCAAAAGCTACATTAACAAAGCTATTAACAGATGTGTCAGCGCTCAGTGCTATTGGTAAGTACATGCACACACAACTGGCTTCATCAACGCGGTATAGATCAAGGCAATCATTTGTGTTGTGCCTATACGCACACAAATTGTTTACGAAGTTCGTTTCCATTGACAAATACGCAATGACCTTTTAATTGTGTAAATCTTTAATGACGGTCAAGTCAATGTACTCATATTTATTTATTTATTTATTTATTTAAACTTCATGTACAATAGTGGTACATAGGCGGACTTAATGCCACAAGGCATTCTCTACCAGTCAACCTCATATCTTTATATTTAAAATTTTCTTTTAATGACAGTTTCAGGTAAAGTAGCTTCGAGTAAGTTTTTTTTTAAAGTTGAAATGTTTGTGCCAAAGATCGTTGAGAAGTGGGCGTAGCGATGCAAGATAAGTTTTTCCGTAATGACGTAACGTTGCAATGGAGACGAGACCTTGTGTTACTTGACACGTGTGCCATCTATTATAGCTAGCTTTATTTGTATACGTAATGCAGTGAAGTCAGCTGCATGCGCGCTGCAATGCATATCTGTGTTAATTTATGCATGTGACGCGTAAAGTATAGAATAGAATGACTGGGCGCTGTTGAATTAGTTTTCTTTAAATGTTCTGCTGAGGTAATTATAGGTTTTCTATGAAAAACTTTGCAGAAATAAATTTGTTTTTTTAGTTGTACTCTTGGAATGATACGAAATATTGTTGATGTTTTTGCTTCGATTCAACTCGGTATTTTTCTTGTTAATGAAGCGTCTACAGAACGTTGTTTTTCTCGTTTATGTCGGTCATTAGCTGGCTTCTTGTCATTACAGTTACATATGGACACAATCGTGATGATTCCGAATGATTTTATTTGTTTAATGAACGAAAGACGTCCTTAACAATTTTACATGAATTTATTTAGGTACTGATATAAAGTTGAAGAATGCAAACGATTGTCCAATAGCCATTAAAGCTAGAATCTTAGCCAGGTATGTAATTATATTGAAGTTTTTACGGCGATTCTTGGTATAATGACTATGATGTCGTTAGGGTGTTGTTTAGCTTGGCACAATGTGAAACAAAGGTGAGCCGGCAAGTGGGTCACAGCTCACAGCGGCGGCCTTGCGCAGAGAGAGACCGACCCGGCCCGCCATCCGAGGGAGCGAACACTCACGCTTTAATTGTATTAGGTACACGACAGAAACACTACTATGCACCGTTTTATGACGTGTCATAATAGTAAACTATTTTTAGGTAACGCGCTCGTATGTTTACGCTAACGCATTTTATTTGCATAAATAATGAACTTGCACATAACCGTGTATAAAATGCTGGATAAGTATTTATTGTTTCCATGAAAAAGTTTTATGCAGATGCATTATGTCTAAAGTACTTTAACTGTTTCTGGCTTAGAATTGAATAATAATAAAATATGCATTTGCAAGTATAAAGCCTTGATGAATGGCACAATGGTCGTAAATCCCCATGGGTGGCGTGTTATGTGGGCGGTGAGCGCTAGCAGCTAGCTGTTACACGGGTTTAGTACTGACGCCTCCGCGCATGCTCCCGCGCAGCACTGCACCCTGACGTCATAGCATGCAACCGTCCTGCACTCTGTTACTCACCGGCCGATCATACCGTCATCCCTTTATTTATAAACGCTAATTTTATAAGTGCGAAAGAGATGAATGGATGCAAGGCTATATATCACTTCGACCTATTCACACCTCCTAGGGCTCGCAAATCGCTACAATCTTTCCTATTGGAACTATTTCATGAATAAAACATTAGTCGAAATCGTTAGTGTTGCGAGTGAATGTAACATGAATACAAACTCGTTTGCGGCTGGCATTATGTCACGACAATCAATCTGCTTGAAAGTGCACAGATGTAATCGTAAGATCTGCTGAACATGAACGCTCTAAGAAAGTGGGACAAATAATTGCTGGGTCTCATGCGCTAGATAAGCTGCATTGTGCAATTGTGGCGCGCATGGGACTTGTGATAGATGTGTCCGCTCATTGGCGGCACTATTAATATGTCCTTGAACGCATGGCCACTAAGAAACCGCATCATATGGCATTTGAAACGCGATTACTGTATGTTATGAATCGCAAATGAGTGTGGACGTGTGAGAATGCGTATACAGGCTGTTACTTTTCCTGAGGCCGGTGCGCGCGAGGTATGCGCATGCGCCGCTCGAGGAAGCCGTCGGCTCCACGCTCCACCGAACACTTTCCCTCTCGACCCGACATCGCATCCGACAGTAATTGCAATTACAAACATTTTATAATTTATTGCTATCCATACTCGGAGGTTTTCGCAATAAGAAACTGGCATTACGACGTGAAGTGACCAGCATTTAGTTTCTAATGGAACACTTTACAAGCGGGCTGTTCTTGAGGGAACTACCATGTTCTAGCCAATATTGATGATTCGGTAGTTGTCTATGGATTTACAGAAGGTTTTGCTCAATGGAACACTATCTTAACAATGCAAATCTATCTGAGGCAGAACAGTTCTTGTTCCTATGATTTGAGTTTGTGAACGATATGCGGTAATGTACGAATAGATACAGTCAAGTTTTCATGCACAGGAAAAGCAAAGCGTTCTAGTAGAGAAATAAGATATGTAAGTGTATAGACATAAATACATACATTCCGCTTATGTGTATGTATGTTTAAGGTTAGCATGCACAGCGATATGAGTTATTGGATTATGTATGTTGAACACGTGATGTGCACTGCGAGGCAGCACGTGCCGAGCTGGCGACGCTGTATGTACAGCCAGGGGTGCACTCCACCGGGCCGGGCCGCAAGGTCGTGGCCCCTGTAACTATCTAGTTTAAAATAATCCCGCAGTAGGCGTAGGACTTGCGCAACACAATTCCGACGTTCTAGAAGCGACACTGACACGACACTGGGACACTTCACTGCGGTGGCGCGGCGTGCGGCGGCGGCGCGCGCGCCTGCTCCACTGCGCGCGCCCGCACCACTGCGCCGCGTTCCACTTTTCCTTCCGGCGGAGCGCGCGCGCCGCGAGTTGGCAGCGGCACGCCTTGCATAACCGACGGTTTCGCAAAGCGCTCGGTGCAGCGCGCGGCTCGGCTTGAAATACGCGCCTGCGCTGCCAACGGGGCCGCCAGTTGACGCAACGCTGCCGCCGGCACCCGGCACCCGGGTTCCACCGGCCCCACCGCAGCCGCCCGCCGGCCGGCTCACCTGCGCCCCCCACCCCTACACGTCCCTCCATCTGGTTTCTCAGACACCACTTTCGCCTGTATGAGTACTCGCTTTCATCGTCAGCGCATCCACGCTCCACTTTGTCTACTCCATTGTCGAGCGCGGAGAACATATCGCGCGATCAGGACGGGCACGTCGAGGAACGAGGAGCGCGCATCGCACGACCGTGCAGATAAGAGCGCGCGCGCCAGATGCATCGGTAACTAGGCCACCACGCACTCTGCCATCTGTTTGCATGATTGCACTCCATTTAGATTGTGGGATAGCCGATTGGGAATATGAATTTATTTTTTCCGCGATATTTTATAAAAACCGGCCTATTGGTTCAAACTACAAACCGTAGTATCGTAACGGTAAAGAGCTGTTAAATGTCGCGCGTAAGTCTCGTATGTCGGCTACAGTATTGTCGCGAGCGGGCCTCGAGCTCCACAAATAGACGTTCCATTTCGACGGCCAACTCACGGCGACACGCGAAAACATTGCAGACACGTTTTATTATTTTATAGCCAGGTTTAAATTGAAAACAACGTTTTATTTACCCCCCGGGGACGAGTCAACTTAAAATAAAGACGTGGCTAGGGTCAAATTAGTTCGTGAATCGCGACTAAATTGTTATGTCTGGCTAAGCTCCGTTTCCCTACAAACGAGCGATGTCGGACGGACGCGTCTCGTTGGTAGCTGCCGGCTTTCGCAATATCAAATCAGTATAAAGATAGGTTGCGCTCTGTCATCGTGGCGGCCTCGGTCTGCTGTCACTGCTCGCTGGTAGCGGTGGACCAATAAATAATATTTGAGCGTTTAGCGGGTTTACGCTTATAGTATGCGCGCCAAGGCCGCGTGACTCACGCTGGGCGGCCGGTGTACCGCGAGCTAGGAATCTGACTCACTGCCACGTGTGCTCACCTCAGGATGGCATGCAACCACTGCACACGATCAGCTGTTGCCCGCGAGATTAGCCGATCTTGATCTACAGTATTGACGCGACATTTGTACTTTTTAATTGGAAATCTAATTATTTTTTTTAGCAAAATCATTATTCTCTATTGACCTTATAGTATCCTTTAGAATGATGAATGGTAGCAAGAAGCCTACTTTTTTATTACACAATTGCGTTTGTTCTCGTCACGGCTAGTTAATTCAATCGGGGAAACCCTAGAACACGTACATATTTATCTTAGATTTTCTTTGTTACTGCGCTAATAGACGACTCTATTACTATGAACAGAACAGCAATCAGCTTGTTGTTCCAAGTGTCATTTCGATACGAAAATGATTTATACATCGTTTCAAAAATAAACTAACCCCGTTGGTTTGGTCCATTTCTCAAGATGAGAATGACATCTTACACATTGCCAGAAGACAGTTTAAACCGAGTTTTATTATAAATTTTTAAACGAAAAATAAAATACAGCGTTGTCTATTCGATTACTACATCAATGTTATGGAATGTTTTGATTAAAGTATTCTACCAAGCAAACAAAAGTATATAAAACGGCAGTTTTACGAGTGTCCATGACGAATGCAAGTGTTTTCACTTACATAATGTTTTTGTTTGTCGACATTATATGCAGTTGGCTCTGTATCAGAACAAACTTGGTAATTAATCAGGTTGTAATGCAGCGACCTACAAACCTTAGGTGCTATCATTTATTCCGAGAGGGGAAGGGGAGAGACATAGGTGTATTTTTGGTCTCCTGGGCACGAAGCAAGATTACAGTGTGTCATTCTCACGTTCAGTTTACGACCGGTGTTCTTTAGCACGCTCCACAGAAACTATTTACATTTACTTCGAGAAATAAACGCATTAACGCTTCTATTGGATACTTAACAGGACTGTTAACGAATTTAAATATATCTAATTATAAATAAATAAAATTATTGTAAATTGACTTTTAAAGAAATAGCAGTATATTTCAATTTCCTTTGCAAGCATATTTATCGGTGTAAAACAATTGCGACAGCTTAGCAAATATTATAGTACTTTACGTTAATTAACTGTCATATTCTAAGGTTTTAATTACGAAGCGATTGCAAATGCAGCACTAAGTAAAAGCGAGTACCTATTAAAGACTATTGCAGGAAAAGAAACCGATGCAAATGTAAGAGTCGGAGTATCGAGTACACTAACAAGTATCGTATTTACTATTAGTAGAGAATGACCGACTAGTCGAGAAAATGTGCACTAGTTACAGGAAATAAAAGAAATAAATAGCCAATAGTCATTAAACTTTTTGTATTTTTTAGAATTGATTATGTTTTACGAAATCTGTGCGTACCATTATACAATTAAAATTAATTAACGAAGACTACTCGGAAAAACCGACTAGTCAGTCACACTTATTGTCGCAAAAACCGAACAGCGAGCCACACTTATAGTCGGCCACTAGATCGCAGACTAGTTGGCCATTCGAACACCGACTAGTTATCTAATCGGCAAAGTCCATACTCGGCCCATCTCTAACTATTAGTCGATAATCGAGTCTGTATTGGCAATATCGATTATTTCCTGTTCATGCGCAAATAGTTGAAGGAGGGTAGAGGGGCGGAAGCCAGCCCCCCTCCCCCTTCACTGAAGCTTTGGCATATCGCCCAAGGACGTATTCTAGGCTCCCTAGGAACGGTCAGGGTCAGGTCATATCAGCCAGGGCCGTGTTTCAAGGGTATGCGGTAAAGACATTATTTAGTAATATCTAGTCTAAACGCACAATGTCGATCGATAATGTGGTTTTGTTAATATAATTTAGTTTTCGCGTGTGGTTTAGAAATAAAACTGTTAGTCTAGAAACTCATCGATGTTGAAAGTATTCGATTTTTATACACTCATAACATTGAGAAATGTTATGAAATGTAAAAATGTAATAATTGAACGTTCTAAAAATGGTTGGAGTAGAGGGCCCTATAAAAAGCGTTTGTTCCAATGAAACATGATTGTGATATTAACTATTACGAATCGTAATCGGGTACTCTTTGATGCATCCATCGGTTTTTTAAACGTCCTTAGTTCCTTTTTGTCGTAGAGGCTTCACGCCTGCTACGGCGTAGCAAGGAAACGAGCTCGTAGCAAGGACGCGTAGCAAGGAAGCGTAGCCCGTAGACCCCTTTACTTTTCGTAGACTGGGTGCAATGTGAATTGGCATAATGATTTTTGTAATTGATTTTCTTTGGTATTAGAGAATTTTATGTTACCAAAGAAAATTTATATGATTGTTTTAGAGAATATTTGCTTTTGTTAATTGTATAATTTTATTATTAAAATAGAAATCTAGTTATTTTTTTTTAAACTGACCTTTTATGACCGATTTATTTTTTACTTTAGATATAATCAATATTATCATAAATAATTACAACTAGACTCCATTCGCGCTCACTTTCTACGGATTTGCGAAAAAGAAACATCACTAAAAAAGGTACTAATGACATTGCGTGTAGCGTCGAGGCGTATCGTGAATTACAATGGCCGGGCGATCACCGCTGTTACGACATGCTTTAGAAAGTCGAGCCACGGTCAACGGTCCCGCGGGCGAAAGTTACCGCGCGCGTGTGTGCGAGCCTTTACATGCGTACGGTGCAAGTGTGTGGCTGCCTTTACGCACGTTTCGCAATCGCGGAGACGGAGACTACCACGAAAACGCGAAACTTCTGGTTACCGGTTTGTGATTTTTAGTGCGAGTTGCTTCGCCTTTCTATTACATTAGTGAAACAGTGAAAGATGTGACGTGTTCGCGTGGTAGCGTCAGATCGTGCTGCCACAGCAATGAAAGTGATAGTAGAGCCACTATATTATGTACTTTTTTGCTTTAACAGATCCATGCGATCACGTATGCAGCAGTATATAAGTGCAGAGATACAATCAGTTAAGTTGAAAACTAATCAAGTTATCAATGCTCTTGCATAATAGTTAATAGACACGAACACGATATTTTCACGAGATATTTTAGAATTCCAATTATTAAAATCAATTTACAAATTAGGTCAAATAATATTTGAACAAGCTAAATAAACGGAAACATGCTACATTACACTACAATATCAATTACGTTTAAATAATACTAATTTTTCATGCAATTTGAAAGAAAAATAATTTGAGTACCCGATTCCCTTGAAAACATCACACGACACAAATCAATGGAGGATAGATAACGTTTATATAATGAGCTAGTATGTAGTTAATGACTGGAGATCACCTTGCGGTATCACTGATTGCACTGTCACTGAGTGTTGGCGCGGCGGAGGTTCGGGAAGGACTGCGCGAGTCCCTGATGGCTAGCTAGCGCCGAGGTCCCGGATGCACCTGCGCTGTAGTGCCGTGAGTTATTGCATTACCCCCCCTGCCCCCGCGCGCCCACCCCACACTCCCGACCTCGCCTTATCCCCCTTCCCCTTATCACCCTCACATTCCCCCCAACGCGACCTTCGCGCCTGCATCCCTGGCCAAATGCCAGCCGTGCATATCTCGAGTTGACTGTCATCCCCGACATCCTAGATATGTTCCCAACAATTATACGAAGACAATCAGCACTCGACAGCTCAAAGGACGCTGTCATGATCTATGATCGAATGCTTTAGTATAGCAGTGATTTATTGAAATGAATAAGTTAGTACTGTCCGTGCAATCACTCTGTACATGATCAATATGAATTTCTGAATATTGATTGGTTATAAAACTATTACTAAACAAATGCCACAAATGTGTGGTCGGAGCTGGTGAGCTAACATAAACAATATATCGTATCTAAATAGAGCCGTCGATCTAAATCTCTCGTATGAATTATATCACAGATATATCCACAGATCCTTCCTAACTGACCTATATTCCAACGAACAGCTAGAACGTACAACATAATACATTACCACATTGTATAACAATTATATGTAGTTCTTATCAGTAATCTGTTATCGCACACTAGTTAAACCCAATTTTGACACGTGACAAACATCAAAAGTTACTACGAAGACTGGTTTAGTGCTTGGTGTAGCGGAATGTGAACGGTGAAAGTAGACGCGTCCGTTACTAAGAAAAAGAGTTTTCCACGCGGTTTCACCTTGCGAGAGCGCGGCCAGTGCAACAGGTGTGAGCGGAGACACGAGACCACTAGTTCGAGTAAATATTGAACGCACAATGTAAATGAAGCCGATTTATTTAATGACGGAGCACAGTGGTGTATGCCGATGCAAGTGGAAGCGAGGCGCGCGCGCCAGCGGAGGCGCGGCGAGCGACTGCGGCCGGCCAGCTGCACCGAAATAACTGCTCAATGCAGCCGGGCGGCTCGATGCAAGCCTCCCCCCCCCGCCCCGCGCCGCTGGGACCCCTCGCCCCCCCCTCCCCTGTACCCGCACACCCACCCGCGCCCGCACCCTCCAGGTCATGGCTGCAGGTCGCCATGACAATGCGAGAGCTGCAGCCCCCAATCGATCCAGCTGTTGCTTCTAGGCACCAAGCGGCCCTGAACTTGAAGCTGGTATGGGAGGGGGTGGTTTAGGTTTAAAGTAATGTATAGGGAACAAGGAAAACCACTGCATAGCTACTGTTAGTGCTATAAGGAAGTAAATGTCGCGGACACATAATGATAACCGTTGATTGCCCGCTTAGTAATTATGGATCAAAGAATCTTCAGGAATGCAGAGCGTTCATAAATTTTCGCAATTAAAACATGTTCACGTCCTCACTTCCATATTTCCTGTTAATTTTCGCTAAGTAGTTGGAGGACAAAGCCAGCTTTGTGCACTTCAAGGTTCAACAATACATCTGGCGCATGCTGGTGTCAAGGCTGGGCCAGTCCAGGTCTATGCAGCGCTGTTTGGCTGGCTGCCAAGGTCTTCCCTGCTATTTTATTCTCCAGTTGTAGTTTCTTATTAATTTTGATCATAAACGTCATAATATATTGTTATGTGTTCTTTCTTAACACACCGTGTTTTCTGTATTACCACATATTACTCAGTCAGAAGTAACTTTATGATTCTCATTAGATTGGTGACTGAAATTTATCTACACTAATATTATAAAGCTGAATAGCTTGTTTGAACGTGCTAATCTCAAGAACTACTAGTTCGAATTGCAGAAATCTTTTAGTTTTGGATAGGTCATTTATCAATAAAGCCTATAGAATCCACTGGAGAGGAGCAGTAACTAAAGAAGCTAGTAAAACCGCGGGGGACGAAGTGTATAGAAAATAACTGTAGAAAATTTAATTCGGACATCATTCAGTAGCAACTCGACAAAAGTCCAAAGGGACAGTCCTGTTGCTCTCCCGACCTTGCAGCACTTCAGTCCACTGTTCAATAATATTTCTGCGTAAGATTATAGAAAGTCATAGATCAATGTGAGCATTATTACGACACTATCAGTCTGCCCTTGCCCGCTATACGCGTGTTTGTGCAATGTAGGGATGTGCCAGAGGCAGTTGGCATGCCTCTTGGCTTTGATCTGCCACTCCTCAGCCAACGATATTTAGACACGAAGACGCCAAGATGTTATCTTATTAAGGTAATGCGATGTGTGCTAAATAATTGTAATTTATAAGATTACACACGACAATTTATTGACGATGGCTATATTTATTTATGTGACTATGCGGCCCGGGTCGTCTTTAGATGGTTTGTTTCCATTACGTTACATTATAGACGAGTAATTAAGGCTGTCTGACTGCAAATTGATTTAAACGGCATCCAAAGTACTTCAAAGATCTTTGTTTTTGAGGTGAGAAATAATTAAATAGCTTCTTCCGGGAGACTAAGTGTCACATTTTATTGAATAAAACCTATACTTGTTCCTTTAATTATCCTTTGCAGTCCAGGGCTAAGTTAACTCTTTAGAACAATCTCGAAGCCCACTTCAAAGGTCTTAACTATCCAAAATGGCCGGTTCATTGCAAGCTACCTACATAAATCATATTGCATAAAAGCCTTCAAACGCCCGGGCGAGGGCTGCTGGCTGTAGCTCGATATAAACACCTACGTGCTAGATACAGACCTCCACAGATTCCCGGAAAGCCTAGCCTCCTCCCGATCCCCTGTGTATCGATCGGTCGTGATGTCCGCGCATAAATATCCGAGGCAGATGTTACTGTGTGTGCAGTGTTGTTATGGATGTAGTTGTACGAATGTTCTGGGGTTCTCGAAGGCCGAATGTGTTACATGCTTTTAGGAGTTTTGACGACGGACGTGCTGCAAAATTTTGAAGATTATATAGGGGTGTGAGTTGGAATTCTTGCGACCGGCAGATTATTTAGGTTCATTCTTTTGTTGTTTATGTTGGTGTAGCCACCAAGGGGGCTTCATAATTGTGCACTTTAGATGTTTATATGTACCAAAAAGACACTTCTGCATGACCACCGCTAAGTGGGTTTGGTTTGGCACCGCTGTAGAAGAGTCTGTCTAATTTGTATGATTTTAGGAGTTTCGGAAACAGATTCGGCGACAAAATGATCTAAAACTCAGAGTTGCAAGTTCAGATTATTCTATGGTTCTATTCGCAGTAGGTTTACGTCGGTTTACTCACCAAGAGGCTTCATAAAACTCACATAAAAATGCGCTTTACGTCGTGAACAACCTGTTAAGAAAGCCCTGTGGTCTCGACATTTAAGTGTTGCGTGTGAATCGGTGGCTTGTGGCCAGTTTTCCTTTCAGCAAGTGTTTTTCTACCTTTCCTTGAAATAGGTAATATTTTTTATTTTATTTGTATTTTTTGTCCAAGGCAATGATGATGGTCGATGGAGACGAAAGGTTCTAGAGTGGTGACCCTGTACCAGAACACGCAGCGTTGGGAAACCTTGTGAAAACAAAGCGGACCGATGACTTAGCGAGGACCGCGAGAATCCTATGGATGCGAGACACACAGGACCAGTCGTTAGGGCAACACTTGGGGGAGGTCTATGTCCAATAGTAGACGATTTTCAGCTGCCATAACGATGGCGATGACCAAGATGTAATAATTAAATAAATAAATGATGATAATTGTACAAGTAACTGAGACTCGTAATATCTTTTCTTTCGTTAGTATTGTAAAGCTACAAACAAACTTGTTTAAGTTAAGCTTCGAGGTAGAAAGCTAGCAGCAGCGATTCACATACAAGCAGTCCAGCCTGTTTATAATGCAGCGCTGAATTGGAATTCCCTGTCGGAGTCTGTTTCCTAATAACTATAACCTGTCAAGAGAGAACAGATTGCTTCTAGACAAGCGTGTTCCATCGTCGGCCACATCATCGCTTTCCATCAGGTGAGATAGTGGTCAAACGCGAGCCTATCCAATATCTATGATAAAAAAAAAAGAATAACGTTAGGGCTGGTTCGCACCCAGACTCTTTATGAACTTCAGCAAACATCCTTGCAATAATTTGCTAACCATTTTTCTATCAAATGACTCTTTGTAGTCAATTAAATGAAACTTTTACGTACTATTAAATAAAGTCGCTTTCTGTTTTTCTGTCTCCGTCTCTTCTTGTTAACTTGTCCTAAACTGCGCAGCGGATATAAATGCGGGTTTCAGTAATAGAAACAGTAATATACGAGGAAGGTTTATATGTGTATAATTTGCATCCGTGCGAAACAGGGGCCGGTCACTAGTTGTGAAATAAAAAAGAAAAAATATTCACGTATTAAAATCATGATCGGAATTCGATAAGGTTGCGTGTTCCCGACGGATGCGGATAGTTTTTCCGGGTCTGGGTACTGTGTGTGTAAGTTTGCATGTTTGTGAACGCACCTAAGTTGGATGAGTATTGCTTAGTATAAGATAAATAAAAAAGGAGTTACTCTGTAATACGTTTTGCTGATATTGCAAATTCTACAGAGTACCCTCTCTTCAAAGAAGAAAGAAATTCGGAACTTCTGACGCTTTAAGAACACAATTTTTGTAGTTAAGCACCTATCAACCTATAAGAGCGGCGCATACGCCACAAGGAATCTTAAGCTCAAACAATCTACAACGGTACACAAATCCACTGCCAATAAAATTGTATACCTACCTAACGAACAAAATGTATAGACAAGCAATTAGTAGCCGATGACGTAAACGTGCCACCTACGTACAATTCCTGACTACGACCGGGTGACCACGCCCCAGGCTCGAGCGCGATGAGGCCTGGATGCGCCCACTCATCACCCGACCCCCACTGCACCCCCACAGCAGCCTGCGTCCTTCACATAGCTTCAGTTTCGCGGAAAGCCTCCCACGCTGGTTTATATTGATCGTTAGCGCTAAAGTTTTATGAGTTGAGTGAAAATGTGGAACGGTGTTAAAGGGGCTCACTGCACTATTACAGCTAGACCTATATTAGATCGACGCACACGTGCATTATGCCTAATTTGTACGTAGAACGACGTCGCGTGGCGTGGATCTAGTGGAGCTCTACAATCCTAGTTTCCATATGAAATGTATGGAGATGGACGCGCCCAGATCGGCGTGTGTAGCACACGTGTGCGCAGTGTAGTTCTAACTTAAATCTCCTGAAACGAGAGTTTTTTGTTCTGGAGTAAATGCATTTGACTAACTTGTTGGTCTAGTGGTTAGTGGCCCTGATTGCTAAGCCGGAGAGCCGAAGGATTTCAACCCAGAACAAATGTTAGTGTCTTTGCAAAATACACAAACATACATACTACATAATATGTAAATCAATCAATGTTTTCAATTTTTCAAGCTATTTAATTTTGATTTTGGTGGAAGAATTTTTCGCTAATTCAAAAAGAGGTTTGTTAATCAGTTTTTGGGGCTTTCTTGAGTTTGGAGGATCCTTGGCAATGCCTCGCTTAGCCCTTTGTTAGTTACGCCGGCGGACTACAAGAAATTGTGGCCACTGCCAGGGCTGCGAGATCGTAAGAGTTAGGTTCGTATGAAACAACTGAAGGAACATA
The DNA here is from genome assembly GCA_929112965.1 of Mythimna albipuncta. Classification (NCBI taxonomy): domain Eukaryota; kingdom Metazoa; phylum Arthropoda; class Insecta; order Lepidoptera; family Noctuidae; genus Mythimna; species Mythimna albipuncta. The sequence goes on along the minus strand of OV815977.1, from coordinate 11,472,826 downwards.
GGTAGGTTTTAGTCAGTAAAAGTCCGACACTCCCTCCTGCTCGAGGAAAGAAATCATTTGATAATTTCAAGCCAGTGGATTCTTTGCCAAAGTCTGAACTCACTTAGCACCTAGGCTACCACCTACTTTAGGCTTTGTAAGCAGCTCGGGGTAATACTACAAAGCCATTACATTTTTTATACGTAGTAATTATATTATTTATTGAACATAGAGTAAACACAACCTTCACATAAAGTGCCTAGGTACATGAGTGGACTACATAGATACTACCTAAGTAATCACAGCATCCAACAGCGTAATTCAATCTCAAAATTCGCGGAAGCCAGCCTGTGCTAAGCGAGGCCTCGGGGGGCGCAATTCAGTGGGGATGCAACGGGTGCACCACCCCAGTTTCCCGGCCCAAACATTTTCAGGAAGTGCGAGGCCACGGGGCGTAGCTGGGGAGATGTGGAGTGCAACCCCCTGCCACCCCGCGCTGCGTCCTTCAAATGAACCTGCGAGCTGCGCCAACAGTTCCTAGGAAATCTAGGCTCTCTCCCACCTGTATTGATCCGTTTTGCTGGCCGGGGAAATATATTGCGTAGATTTTGAGCAATACAATTTATGTTATAAAGTTCTTTGTCTATATTATAATGGAATTCTTCCTTATAAGGTATTTAGGTACCCATAATAATTTTAATAAGTATACAAAACCCTACATACATAGGTTACTTCAAGGCAAGCGTGGTCCATCGTCGGCCACATCATCGCTTACCATCAGGTGAGATAGTGGTCAAACGCGAGCCTATGCATAATTAATATTAAAAAAAAAACTATATATGATACCTCGTTAATGTTTTTTATAGTTGGGGTTTTATTTGTTTAGATATAATTTCACCTCAAACAGGTGTCTCACAGTTTATTTTATGTGGTCTCATGTAGTACCCTGAGGTCCTGGACTTCAGGGTCCTGAGTTATACATAATAAATGAATAATAATAATTAAAAATATTTGAAAATGTAATTACATGTGTTTATAATGAATAAAAGGAATAATAATGTATTAAGGCAGTACTCAAACAATAAATCAATGGCATGCCAATAAAGACTCGAATAAGGAAAAAAAAAGATAATTTTCGCAAGGTTGTTAGTTGCTCAAATGGCTAGTCACAGGAAAGCCTAGATAGTAGGTATGCTCTTTCTTTGGCCACTTAAAATGCAATGCATTCGGCTAATCTATCTAGACGTTAGCAGTTCCCAAACTGTGGGCAGCAAGAGCTAAAACATGGTCCACGAATAGTTTCATATTTCTTTCCAACTGAAAAAGATAAGTATTTTTAATTACAATCAGTTGTTTCGTAAATGATTCTTTCAAAAATATTGTTTCTATGACATCGCTCTTTATTTTTAATTTCATAGAATAGAAAAGAAACTATTTTTACCTTAAAATTTTGAAATTAACTTCAGGATTTCTGGCCCTTGGCTAAAGAAATTAAAGTTGTCAAAAGTTAAAAGAATGGTTGGCAAGCACTGCCTAATGTATTTATTAGAGACCTTCTAATTGATAATTAATGCTAGGTGATGGCGTCTAAAGCGTTTAGATATCCTCATTTTTCTGAATTCTTGCATGATTAGTTTATTTGATATTGCATTTTCATTTAATTCTTTTGTTGCAATACGACTACGAGACATTAATTAGACGAGAAAATTAAGTGGCTAAATAAATAATTTATCGAAAAAGTTAATGTTTCAACCTAACGAAGTAACCGGTTGGTTTCATACATTATCTAGATTTACTTTACCCGAGGTAAAGTAAGGGTGACATAAAATCACATTGGCATTTCAAATAATCAAAACTTTGTGTTAACGATGCTGTTCACACGGTTATATGGGAACAGGTTTTACTTAGTTGTTTGAATACTTAAGGTATTCAAGATTCTGAACCCTTTGACAAGATTTTGTAAGAAAGGGTGACTCTTTTATCTCCAACATAAGATGAAGGACAACAAGGACAATCATGCGAATTTGGTGGGCCTATAAACATAGCATAATCGCCTTTAATTTTTCCCACTGCTGGGACTGAGGTCTCCTCTCTATGAGAGGGAATTTAATAGGCCGTAATCCACGACCCGGGTCCAGTGTGAGTTGGTCACATGTATTCGAATTTTTGGTTCTAGGACATACCGGTTTTCTCACGATGTCAGTTTCGAGAGCAGTGGTGATGAAATAAATTACACAGAGTGCCTGGCTGAATTTGAACCCGCGACCTACAACTTGTAAGTCGGGGCCGTTACCACTCGGCCACCATTTTGTTGTTCCATTTTGCGATTTTGTATAAAAAAATGGCGTTGATGATGTAAAAATGGGAGAAAGAACCAACACCATCATGAGGGTGTTTGAGTTTGCTGAAAGGTTATAGGCAAGTTTATCATGGATAGATTCATCAAGTTACATGACCCACAATTCCCACATGTCTTGAGAATAAATTAATCTGCGCCTAATATATTTATATCTGTGTATGCTCGTAATTCGTATTTACTCACTAACCCTGCTCCCACTAACATAGTTTTAGTTATTTCTTTAATCACTAACACAATGTGAGCCTCTGTAGCCTGTAAATAAAATATTTTTATTTTATTTACTGTCAATTGGAAGGTTTTCGACTCGACTTAAAGAAAAGGTGAAAGTTTGTTTTGTTGTTTGGAGTAACAACTCCTTCACGCTGAAACTACTCATGGAATTTGTATGACATTTTGCATACGGGCAGACCATGTCACTTTTGATCCCTGGGCTAAGTTCCCTTGGGACAATTTTTTATATTCATAAAGGCGAGCCCATTCTAGAGTCTAAATACAATACAATTCCATGATGATTGGGTACATAATATTAATTAGATGTTCTACAAGTCCTCTTCTAAAAATCTATAGCAAAATTTTAGGTTAATTCCATTTAAATTGCTGTAAGAGTCATGTGTCGTACATGGCCCTCGCGTATTGCAGTTCAGCACTATTTCGTCGCCTTGCACAAAATATATTGTAAAGCGACAGTCCACAATTAGATTCACAGACGGGTGTACTCATTAGCGATCATTCACACTACATTCATATATGGTAAGTTACACAATAAATCACATCTTCTCCAGCTATCAGTGACTATCTTTTCAAGGTAACATCCAACTCATCAGGTGTGTGCGACCCATTCGGCAGCGTATACAATTGTATGCCATTATATAAAAGGTGCTTAAGATTGTTCATTGCAAGTTAAAAGTATCGTTCATAAATAATTTAATTTAATCTATACTATTCCGAAATCTCTTACGCATAAGGTCGTAAAGCAAAAAGAGCGTTTTTTCAGGAGAGTCGTTTTTGTAATTGTTAATGATATAATTAGTGTAATATAATTAATGTAATTAGTGTAAGACTTTTAGCCAATGTTTTTACATTATGTAATCAATAATCAGTTTACGATCACAGAACCAGACACTGGATGTAATCTAGACTTATAATAAATCTGTAGTTTTTAGTTGTGCGCGCATCACGAAAAATTTACGAAATCGATGTGGATAACTTTTACAAACTTTACATTAAAATTGTGTGTAATTTGATATATTACTTAGGGTTTGCTTCATCGCAATTGGCTAACTATATCGAAAGATATACTACATTAATTGAATGTTCGGCGGTACGAAGAAATAATAATATTTTAACCCCTGATACCCTAAGCATTTAAATAGGTGTAAATAAGGATAAATAGAAAAGGTTGCTTATTTTCGAAATTTACAGACTACTTTATGAAGAATTTCTTATTTACATTTTTAGATACATAATCAATAAATAAACCCTCATAATCTTGATAATCTACGTGGACTTTTAATAATATTAGTGTTCAACTAAATGGCGCGAAATCACGCGCGTTCGCTTGGGGTTTGAGGGGTCGGTGAAGAAAACACGGTCAAGAAACCGGCATGTCCTAGAACCAAAAAATTCGAAGACGTGACATACACCAACCCGCACTGGGCCCGCGTGTTGGATTACGGCCCTTTCAATCTTCTACACCCGAGTCCTGGAGGAGGCCGAACGCATCAGGCAACGGCGTTATCGCCGCCGCCGCCGCCGCCGCGATTCTGATCCCGATTTCCGGCCACTGTAGGCGCGGGCTTGCGGACAGTGAGCAATGGGTAGCTCGCTGTCCGGCCGTCCGGTAACTGTCCGGACCAAGCCCAAGTCGTCGACGGCGAGCACTGTTCCCGCGCGCCTCAAGGAGTTGTCAGCAACAGCAGGGACCCAGCCGGGTCGAAGCCTACTGGGGCCAGGGTTATCCGAAAGGGCGCTCGAGCCCCGGTATGAAGGCTAGAAGGAACGGGGTGGGTCTTTTAGTCAGTAAGAGTCTGACACTATCTCCCGCTCCGCCCAAGGGCGGGGGATGTCAATGCATGATTTTTGCCCACCATAAAAAAAAAAGACCCGATTCCTAGCAGTGGGCACATTAAGCTGATTATACTGTGCTAATAGCTTTTTATAATCAAAGTAAAAGTTACGACTTAGGACATCGCTGTATTTCCTAGCAGTAGAGCAACAATGTGCTAAGGTTCCATCTAGGTGACATTTAATGCGTACGTGACCTACAAGAGACGGCTTGACCTACATCAGACAATAAGCAGAATTTCATCTGCCAATGTTGTAAATCAGGTCAGATCAGGCTTTTCAGGGAAACTGTGCCGCAGTGAGGCCAGGTCGAGGCAGGTGGAATCAGGACGCGAGGACCTCGGATTTATTAGGTCAACACTAGATGCTAGCCTTCGATGGGTCAGTAGGATAGACGACCTTCGCTGGAGAGATCTAGTTTTGGTGGCCTACAAAATTATAGTGAATCTGGTGTTTTTTAAAACTAGATTTTCATCAAGGATTTCGTACCCGAAAGGTTCCAGCGGGACCCTGTTACTAAGCCTCCGCTGTTCGTCCGGCTGTCTGTCTGTCCGATTGGCAGTGGGCTGTATCTCATAAACCATAAGAGGTAGAGAGTTGAAATTATCACAGATTGTGGCTTTCTATTGCAGCTAACAAGCTAACAACATATAAAGAAATTAAAATAAAGTCAGAAATTAAAGTTGGTCCTCCTACAACAAACGTTATTTTGACAGTTTTTTTTGCTTGATTTTAATATTGTGGCACAGAAACCTTTGTGTGCGAGTCTGACTTCCACTTAGCTAGTTTTGACAAGTGATTGTTGTTATTCTGATCTATTGGGTGATTCTGTAGTTTTTGCTAAGTAAAGACGTTATGGCCTGTAGAATTATTCGAAAGAGTTACCGTGACCATGGATCGCAAGAGTCTACTGAAGGAAAACTTTTTGGTTTTAGTCAGTAAGTGTCTACCAAGTCATTTAATGATTTCTCACCGCGAAAAAAAAAATTTTTTCTAGATAGTCCAAAGGCCACGACCTCTTAACGCGATCCATTTGACGACCTAAACTGAACTTTTAATGGAGCTATATAGGATGTGCAGCTCTTTCTTGCTCGCACTCTTGACAATACAGGGTGTAAGGGACAGGTCTCCGTAAACTTTAAGGGCTTCATCAGTAGACGAAACTTAACAACCTTCCACAAAATTTTTTTCAGAAAACGAAAAAAAAAAATCGGCCTCTCAATACTAAATAATAAACTTGATCGGAAAGTTTGTATAGACAGGCCGATTTTTGTCTTTTCTGAAAAAAAAAAACTGATAGACTACTTTTGTTCAATTTCGTCTACTGAGCAATCCCTTAAAATTTGAGGAGATTAGTCCATTACACCCTGTACACGTCATGGTAAGGAGTCTAGTCTTTTTGCATTTTCAATAAAGTGTTCTAGAGATAGATTCGCAAAGATCTCGAGTTATTGGGTCAGCAGATTAAGGTTGCAGCCTCTGATAGGTTATTGGAATAGACCTATGTAGGGCGCGACCTTCCCCGGGATAGATTTAGCTTTATTTGCACTATTTATTATGAAGACAAGAGATGTTACGACTTTTTTTCAGGAGCAGATTTTTATGTGACTTAGTACTTTTACGTTTTTTTTTGAAAACCGGAATAGGAAAAGTTGTCGTTTGTCTACGTAAGTGGTTTTTCTGCATTTTTTATTATTTAGACTATTTTAATGTTACCTAATAAATATAAAGGTTCAGAGGTTAGACAGGCATGATAACAATATGCGACAATGACGCAACAACCATTCTTCATGGTGGGTTTTAACTGATAAAAATTCGAAGAGCTATTTCTGTGAAAATGGTTAGGACCTATCTGCGGGCGCCTTAAATCAATTTTCTTTGTCTATTAACTTTGTTTCCGGCAATAACGACAAAACTTTTCTTTATATTTGTTTTAATAACGTGAGCGACATACCGTAAAATATAACCGAAGCCATTAATTATTTTTATGGCTGGCAATACCCACACACAGCGTGAACAATCTAGTTTACGTTGACATAAGCAGGAAAAACAATGAAATATCGTACAGCGATCACATCGACAATGAGTAAATTATCATGACTTTATAATAAGCTCATTTTACTTTTAAAATTTTCGCATTATTTCTTTATTGCATTTTTTTTTAAACTGATTGAAATAGTGACTTAAAATAGAAGGCAATTTTAAATAGATACTAATATTAATTTCACTGTGATCAATAGCAGTTTTATAAAGACACACACACAATATACTTATTATGAAAAATGGAATCTGGGTAACAAGCAATAAATAAGTAAGTATATTTACATATAGTCACAATATAAACACACAATAAATCTATACCTACATGCAACAATATACACCTAAGGGTGTTACTAATCCATCGATCGATCGTCACTCGATGTCATCGATCGATGGTAGAATGGATTAGTCGACGTTAATCGATAGTTTATACCAGACCAATCGACGATCGATCTCGAATCTATCGATCGACGATCGATCGAATCTTCTTGTGAATAGAAAAGAAACTGATGTAATATAGCCAGGGTTAGTGTTTTTACATGTAGATCATTATTTATTAATTCATAATCAATAGCCTGTACAATTTTTCCATAAATAGAGTGACATTTTGGGATATAAACAATCGCTAATAACTTTGCTGTTTATGAATATTATTTTTTTATGACTTTACTTAAATATTAACAAGACCTTTTCTAATGAGCCCTTTAAAAGTATTTGTACTAATTAAAAATTTGTGGTGTATATGCTTCACCAAGTGTATAATAACGAATACGCGTCTATGAAGCCACGCGTTCGTGGTAAAATTACCGGCACGGATCTTGAGCGCTGGCTTCAAGTTGTGCAAAAGTCAAATATTCGGTCTCTTTATTGGTACGAAGTGAGACGCGGGGGCGGAGTGTCAGTGATTGGCTCGCCGCGCCATCATGTCATAGACGTCACTCGTGATTCGTTCCCTGCGCTTGCTGCATTTAGCAACGACTCGCCAATGTATGAAATGCGCAAAGCGATCGCCAATCTGACGCCGAGCGCTCAAGATCCGTGCCGGAAATTGTAAGTAGCCTTACGCAGCAAAATTATATACGATTTTTTACGACACGAAACACTGACAACTTAAAGGCGGTGCTACACATAAAATGTAACGGGCACAAAAGTATGCAAGTACCTATCTTGCATGTTATTGCGTCATAACAAGTTCTGATTGGTGGATGTCATTATAACATGCAAGTTACTTGCATCCTTTTGTGCAATATACAGGCATATGTATTGCGGTCTTAAGTTCTGAGAACATACAAATTTTAAAATGCATTTCATCTGTTATGTGTTAATGTAGGTGTAAATTAATAGTGATGGTAGCATAGACACAATAGTGTTAGTAAATAGGTACGTAACGTAAAGTCAGGAAAAATATCTATTGTTTAGCAAATACACTGTTTATTTCTTATTTGTACTCGCTCGGTATTTGCATTTCATCACCATTTCAGACGAAAGAGGTCCACTGTTGGTCATATTCTTCGGGCTATGTCGGCGACCATAGTTCTTTATCTTAATTCCTAATGTGGCAGGAGAAACTCTGAGTATTTCCATTGCTTTTTGGGTAACTTTAAGCCGTCTGATGAGACGTTTCAGTGCCATATGTCATGTATGCGCGTGTGTGGTATGTGCATTTAGCTAGTGTAAAGTTTTAAAAGTATTTAGTTTATTAATTATTATTAGTGAATTAGTGATACAGATACTTTATTTTCCGTTAGAATGCGGCTGTAACATATTTTGGATTAAGCAGCAAGTACATAATTATATATCGAATCAGCCATCTCACCAAGGTTTGCTGAGGTAGTCGATACTGTGATTAATTATTCAGCTCCAATTTACTAATATCGCACCTGTTTTAATCAACAAAGTTAACTTTTTACTGTTATGAAACGAAATTAATTTGTGTTTAATTTAAACAGTCTCTGAATTTCACTAGAAAAATCCCGTCAAAACTTCAGGCTAACAAACATCCAACTCCAATATTGTTCGTAGAAATTCGTAACTGTCATTCTCTGACAGTTATTTGAAATATTTGAGCTATTTGTGTATATTTCTTTTTATGTTATAGCCATCGAAGATCGAAGTTATAGGTAATACTGCCAACACAGTACAGCCTTATGACCTTCTAAATTCAAATTCTGCCTAGATCATTTTGAATTAAGAACTTGCTAATCAGTGTTTGAATGTATTCACATGATTATTTACTTATAAAGGATTATATATAAAATCTTTGCTTATAAATTACGCTCCCTGCTCGCAGATCAAATGGTCGATGGAGCTGAAAGGTTCTTAAGTGGAAGGCTTTCCACAAGGTGAACCGATGACTTAGTGAGAGTCGCGGGAACCCTAATAATGCGAGACGCACTGGACTTGATAGGACCGATGATGGCTCCCCGTGCATCAATTTGATATAAACTACTTATCAGTTTCTCTAAATTTACACAAACACATATACAGAAACATGAATACAAAAGTAAAATGTAAGTCCATAAATTCTCATAAAAATTAAACAGGTCCACTGCAAGAAGTTTCACGTCAAGTGAAGTCATTAATAAAACTTGACGTTTTCATAAAGAGCCAGTGACCCGCGAGTGAAGCCGATGCATAAACTCGTTTATGTAACGAGAAAGGCACATGAACCACCATTTAAATGACGTGAATATAAGTGATCTTGCAGGTACCTACTTATTATAAATATAGAGTGACTTTATCATGTTAAGTTTTAATTTCTTTAAGTGAATGATTTCAAATTAGTGATGAAATTCGATGAAAGTAACTACAGATACAAACGCTTAAGCTAGAACTACATTAGACCGACGCACACGTGTAGCACGCCTGATTTGCACAAAGAACGACGTCGCGTGGCGTTTACCAAGTGTAGCTCTACAAGTCTAGTTCCCTTATAAAATGTACACGTGTCACACGTGTGCGCAGTGTAGTTCTACCTTTACTAAGTTAGTACAAAATATTCACAATCAGCATTTTTTCATTTTCCTTCATTACAAAAGTAATTACACAATTAAAACAATTACGAATAACTACCTCAATAACACAACACTAAAACAACAATTAATACTGAACATTCAACAACACAACACAACAGTCGGTATAATTTGTACAAAAACATTCGAAGTCGGAATCGTCGAACATTTTATCATACAACTTTCCCTCACGCTATGGAAAGACACGTATCGTGACGTCACGCAGGCCGTCACACTGACGACTTGCGCATACGCACATCTGCTAAACCTCGTCAATATTCTCGCTAATCGTGGTTTAATACCATTCAAATGATTTAAAAAAACTCTACTTATACAAAGTGGATATCAATAAGCTTTGCAGATAAAGAAATAGAAATCCGCTTTAATTTATGGGTAATTTTAGTATTTTTTTTATTTATTTTTTATTAAATTTATGAAAACATACGTAGCTATACTTTAGACGAAATCAGCAATGATTGGTATTGAAGAAAAAAAAATGGTTTCGGATTTTTTTTGTAATTAATCAAATCAAAAACAACTAAAACCGTTGTTTTTTTTTTAAACCACCATTAGAACGCTACTTTTTTTCAAATTAAATGGTCACTGGGTGACTTATGCTATACTTAATGTTTTTTCTACTGTAACTTAGACAGAAAAAAGCCTTTTGGACAAAAATTAGAGATGCTACAAGAAAAGCCGAAATACGCAAAAAAAAAACTTTCTTATAAATATCGATACGAATTCTCTGTGAATTTTAATTTTCTCTACCTACGTTAATTTTTATCGAAATTTATGAGAGTAGTTTATAAAATTCTAAATAAATAATCCACCTGTATGTATATTATGTATTTGTGTGACCGCATAGCGACTGCAAGGTATAGCCACCACATTGCCACATGTGTCCACTTTTGACAGTTTAAAAATAACCAGAGACGAATATTTAGGTTACGCACTATCTGCTGTAGGTACCTATAACTTGTCAGGTGCGGTTTATAGCTGGACCACTTCCTACTAAAATAGATATTAATGACATTTTAACAAGCACACATTGGGTTAATTTTAGTGTTTCTGTTTCGATAATATATGTTACTATGTTCAGATTATTGTTATTTCTAATAATAAACTAGCGGTTTTATTTTGTGGTACCTTAATATACGATATTATAGTTAAAATTTTGGTTTATAATATTTGATACAATTTATTTATCAGTCAATTTAACTTTCACCATCTCATAAATTTAAAATCTCTAAAGAACAAAAAAGAAAACTATCCATTCGTAAAATAAATAAAGAAAAGTATAAGCTCACAAAAAAATATAATTACAAAATGGTTCATAATTTGTTCATCTTCCAGATTGTTATGTACACTTCGCAGTTAGGTTTCTTCTGCCTCTTCTGGTTTTCTCTTCTTGTATTCGTCTGTAGACCGAAGAGTGGGAGAACTAGGGAACAACTGAGATACCACCAGCTGTGTTCACTCCGCACTAATTCCCGAGAGAGCACAGCGTGGCACCCGGTCGTTCGATAGCCCGTTGCTCAAAATTTTCTATATTTTCTTCTCTCTTCATGCTATTCCCACATAATTCTTTCCAATTCCAAATATTTCTTCTGGCATTTTCATTTATCACCGCGACCCTAAATTAAACAATAAAACACGTTACAACGCCATCTGTGTTCGAACGTAGGAAGTCAAGCTTCGTCAAGTGAGTCAACCGGTTTGTCGGTGTGTACCACTCCTTAGGACGGAACTAGCGTTAGTTTCGTGCATTGAACATAGATGGCATCGATGCTGTTTACACTCTGTTCTTGATATAAAATTAATTAACATTAGTATAACTCTGAAGACATATTTCAGGAAAAATTAGGGACTTATACAGATTTTGTAAAATAGTTTTACAGTTTTGTTATCGATAAACTTGCGTGTTGATCATAATGATTATACCATTGGAATTTGAATAAGATATAAGTTTATAGCTGAAATTCAGCAATAGATGGAGTTGTAGGTGGAGGGAAATATTTCTGAAAATGTTTTTCCTTTGTGTGTCACATCGAGGCTCAGCGCTTTACAAAATTATACAGTTCAGAGAGTTCATATTCCCGTGAATAATAATTATTCACGTTCATATAATTAGGTAGAAACTACATCCAAGTCTCTATTGCTAGGAAGTTTTTTACCTAAGCTTATATTTACATAAAATGTAGACGTGTTGGTATGTAAATCAAGATAGTTTTTCAGCACGCAACTGTTAATATAAATTATAACGCCAAATTAACTTTTGCAACACCTAATAAATTTTGAAGAATTTAATCTTAGTTTAGTCTATGCATAACTTAAAATTTTACAAATTAATAAAATCCATCATAACAAAATTGGCAATTTCCTTGACAAAGGATTCAGTTATACTTGTCACATATATGTTTTAAATCCAATATTTAAAGGTGTTTAAATTAAATATAGAATAATATCGTGTCGGGTGCAATTTTGAGCATTAGTTTTTTAGCTTTTACAAATAATTTTTTTGGCCAACAAATTATTTTTATGAATAACCTAATCCTTCTATTAGGATTATGTTATTCACAAAAATAACGTTTTACTCAACCTAGATCTTGAAAATAATTTCAAACCTTCAAAATGATTCTCGCCCGTAGAATATTTCATCGGGCTATGAAAGGGTAACTTGAGTGTGACTAATAATTTGCTGGGGAAGCCGGCGTCGCGTCGCCTCGGAGGGGTCCCTCCGACCCTCGCCTCCTCTCCGGGTACGCCATACCCGCCACGTGCCGACCTTGACCTTGGAACGCACACACACAACACACAAGTGCACTTGTTGCACACTCACTCACTTTTATAAGTAGATTCGCGTTTGAACGCATCGTTCTCGAAAACTGTGAACTTGACTAAATAGGTATTAGCAGCGGTGTAATATTCTTAACTTGAAAAACTTGTGACGTGTATTGTAGACAGATGGACTGTGATGGTAAGTATCCCTAACTATTGTTTTTTATTGAATACAAACTGTATTTATTTATTATTTTACGATTTTTATTTTTTTTCTAGTACCTATCTTTACACCAAGTTCCTTTTTCGTTCCGTTTTGAAGACACGCGATTAATAATTGCTTAGTAAATCATAAAGAGAAACTGGTTAGATTATTTTTTGAGGTCATCAAACTATTTATTTAGATAAATTATGCTTTTATATTATATTTACTAGATTTTTTAATATTTTTATTATCTAATTTAGTTCATAGACCACAGACAGACCCATGATATTACGGCTTAGAGAACCCTTAAACTTTTTGCGTTCGATTGTTTTTTGCGATCATATCAAGTTTTGTCATCCGGTTTGGATGTTATAAATACATATGTATTTGTTTAGATATTCCGCTAAACTGGCTATGATTCATATCTACATGTAACTAGACTCTTTAAAAGAATACAATCTTAAAACGTGTTTCACCTGGCCCCTATTAAATTAGGTTAATCATGAAGGTGTTTGGTATATTTATTTACGAATATTTAATGCGAGATCGAGTCATTATGCGCAGGAAGTCGATATTAGTAATGGTTATTAAATTGATTACGTAGCAATAACTACATCGACTTTTTTGACAGCGCTCTGTACATTAAATATCGGAATTATATTGCATGGATAAAACCCAAACACAGGGTTTGTTACACGATGAGCCATAACTCATCGTGTAAATAACAAAACAAACAAATAAATTAACGCATAATATTATCTATAGAGTAAAATTGAAATACATAGATAATGATCTAGGGACTTTACCATGACGTGTCAAAATGGCAATTGTGCGAGCGAAAAAAAGAGAGGGAGCTATACATGTATACACACTATAGCTCGAGCCCTTTAACAATCCAGTTTAGGTTCTAAAATGGATCGCTTAAGTCCTCGTAGTAGCACTGCTGATATATCTTTTAGTACTCAATATTTAAATGTTACATTTAGACTTAAATGTTATAAAACTTCTCAAGTTCTCATTCTCCGTGGTGGCATATTACCGACGGTTTATTTCGCGCATGCGCACCGTCTGTATTATCACCTTATACCAAGTACAATATTGCATATATGTCTCATACTATACATTGCTCATATCTATTATATTATGGACAGTACACGTGTGGGTGTAAATATTATCATTATCGCTGCGATAAGGCGAAGTGTTAACCCGTGAATGGGTTGTACATAATAATGCTTTTAAAATTGCATCCTACAGTCTTAAAGCTCGGGTATGAAGATATGGGTTCTGGATATGGAATATGGGCTAGTACTGGGCATTACTGTAATGTCAATACAGATTGACTGGGTCAAAGCGAAGAAAAATTAGATAATATTTGTGTTGAAAAAACTATCCTGACAGTGTTTATCCTGCCCACATTTATAAGTTTGTAATGTCAATACAGATTGACTGGGTCAAAGCGAAGACAAATGACATAATGTTTGTGTTGAAAAAACTATCCTGACAGTGTTTATCCTGCCCACATTTATAAGTTAAACACTGACTCTAAATCACAGAATTTCCTAGTCTGAGAATCAGGGTTTTCTCAATCTCTGATTCACTGTTATTTTTTGCACATCGATCTAGTATCTGTCAACTGTCAAGTTAAAGGTTTTTGTATAAATAAAAATTATTATTAACTATTCTATTATTAAAAAAAAAACTCGTAAAAACCTTACAGTTCTTTTTCAAATTTTCTTTCCCTTTTTTACTCGGATTATTACGAAGAAAACTTAAACAGTCCTACTGTTTTTAAGTCATGAACGTATTAACGAACAGCATTTAATTTTTATTTATATACAAGATATAGACACTTTATATGAAGCGAAAGTTATAAAGTATTTATGATAATATAATTCTCACAAAAATATAACTTATTATTAGTGTCTGACCGAAGCTTCGGCTTCGGCTTCGGCTTCGGCCACCTTCGGCCAAAAAAGCACCTTCGGCCAAATCTTCGGCTTCGGCCAAAAATTTGCCGAAGGTTTGGCCGAAGCCGAAGGTTTGCTAGTTGTCAAAATTTGAAATTTACTGAACGATGCTAGAGCGAGACGGAGAGTGTGCAGAGCAGCAGAGTTTCGCCGCGCCGCCGCACCGGACCAAACGAATCGCAGTTAGTAAACTAAACGAGTCAAAACAAGTTTGAGAGCATGTCTTAAAATTCTAATAAGTGTTTTGTTTTTAAATATTTCATATTTGTTATTACAAATTATTTTATTTATTACTGTGAGTAGTACCTGTGGTGATACGTTCATTGTGAGGCACTCTAAGAACCAAAAAACCGTAAGTATTGTCTGGTTTAAAATATTTTATGTTATCTAACGTTAGGTAGGAAACTAAATGGAAACAATGTTGGTATGTTTTTTTTATGCAATTCTTAGATAAAAAGACATGTGAAGATTGTTTACTTTTAGTTAACTACCTAAACCGATAGGATTTAGGCGCATCCGCGTTGCAGAGTCCTACTGCGAGTACGGGGCGGTCGGCTCGGCTCGGTAGGTACTTGTGCATTTATATACAATATTTTCTTTCAGGTACACAATGACATCTTTAGAGCTGAATCCTATCTGGCAATATTTTATAAAGGCTACTGATAAAGCTTTACCAAAAAAGCAGAGTACCACTAATATTAAAAATCATTTGATGAAAATGCATAAAATAGAGTGGGAGGCTTATTGTAATGCAATAAATGAAAAACAGAAGAGTAAGAGTTTAATGAAAAATAAAACAGAGGCAACTACATCTTCGCAATTTAATGTCAAGCAGAGTACTTTACCTCAAATCATAGAAAAAAAAGCAGCTCCATTGTGGCCAGATAGTGATCCAATATCTATGAGAATCGATAAAGGTATAAAGGATCTCATCATCGTTGACATGCTGCCTTACAACGTTGTTGAAGGAGAAGCATTTCGCAGACTTAATTGTACTCTAATAAGGGTTACAATTTGGGTAAAATTGTTACCAAAACTTGTTAAGTTTTTATTTTCTCCAATTGTTACCAAAAATGTTTAACTTAATTATCCTAAGAAATTACTTATAAGTATTTAATTTTCTCAAAAATTCCAAAAAATTATATGTAAAAATAGATATTGAAAAAGCGTTAAACTTTACTCAATTATTTTATAGAAATATTTTGTGTTCGTCTGATAATTAAAAAAATGTGACTGATTATTTGATTTTTTTTGTTAAAATTACTTTAAGTAAATAAATATTTAATTAACATTGTATATTTGAAACTTTTATTTTAGACAATATTTTATTACTACTTGTATATGTTGGTCACTCGGCTCGTTATTGGGCTAAATCTCTAAAGCTCTCACAATACGTATCTAGTATATTCTGAGATCAAAGTAACTATCGTATTTCTCAAGGTCAATGACACCTTCGGCTTCGGCTTCGGCTTCGGCCGAAGGTTTTGGTGAATACCGATTAATCGGCTTCGGCTTCGGCTTCGGCCAGAATTGCACCTTCGGTCGGACACTACTTATTATTCATATAACTCTTGATATAATTGTTGCTATTAACATACCTATTATCATAAATGCTTTTACATTATGAAAAAGAAAAGCCGTTCCTGCAAAAAACACATATTGTCGATTATGGTTTTCTTGCTGAATAGGCTTGACAATATGTTATGTTACCTATATGTATATCAATGGTCTCCGATATCCTTAATGAATCTAATTGGAAGGGGTTGAAATTGCAACCCCTGGTCCTCCGCTAATTAAATGTAGGGGTTCTAAATTCGAAACCTTAGTCCGTCTCGACTAAACTCCGTAACAAATAGATCGATTTTCATGAGGTGTTTTACGATAACACATATACAGATAAAATAGATAATAATTATGTTTCATATTTATCGTTAGTTTAATTTATGTGGCATAATATTGAACGTTTTTTTTATAATATTGGCCGTCACTTACTTGTGTATAAATACTTCATAGATTAGTTGTTGTTTTCACAACTTACATAATATTATTAGGATAATATTTTGTCAGATTATTATTTACGTATTTTGTATATGGTCTACAATGAACCGTCCATAATTTATATAATATAATATATTTATTATTGTGAAGTTCATTAAAATCTATACATAACTCCTAGTTAGGTATATATTTTAATGAACTTCGCTACAGTACTTTACCAATATTACCGGTGTTTCTTAAACTGGCGGGTGAAATGCAGGTGATCTTACGAATTCAAATAAAAAAGAAAGAGTTTTTTGTTCGTTTAAACATACTTATCTCTGGAACTACCAGTCGGATTGAAAGATGTTTGTGGAGATGATAGCCTGATAAAAGAGACTAGTATTCATAATATCACGCTAACGACTCACGGAAGCGAATCAGTAACCAAAGACGCGGGTGAAGTCGCGGGGGACATCTAGTCATACATATAATATACAGAAAAAGATCATTAAAATACGTCATGCCAATAAAAATATAGATTGCAAATACATTGCGATCGTTTCAGTTTGTCTGTGTTTATGTATTTTATCGATTAATTATTTTGCTCTCGAATTCCTAAAAATGACCTAAGATATCTCTGTTAACAAAAATTGTAAATACCTACGTAATTTTGGTAGCCGGGAATGTCCCAAGTAATCGCTATAAATGTTGTTCTTATCAACGCTTATAAAAAAAAACTGTGAATGGTAAAGTATGACGTACCTACCTATGGTTTTAAATACTTATTACCAAAAGCTAGGATTGTTTCTAAAGACAACTTTATTTATTTACATGAATCACAAAAAAAACTTAACTAACTATAGACTTAATACTTAATAAAAACCCTACGGTAATTACAACTAACAAAATCAAACTAAAATATGGCGTAAAAAAACTCTTCCACATCGCTGTCGACTGGTAATGTGCCCAAAAGACTGGCGGCATTACCACGCTGTATGGCAATGCTTATTCTCTGTCCGGTATAAAAGCCAGCCCTTGGGTCACGCGAAGTGTCAACGTTTCGACAGATAACATGTAAGCACTCGGACCCCATGAACCTAATGTTATGAATTTTTCTTAGGTTACTAAAATTATATAGGTATGTTACTACTGTGGTACCTACTCATAAATGGACCTGAACCGCACGACTCATCCTGTTTACGCCATAATATCCTATTCTTACTCACAATGTGGCTACTTAGAGTGAATAAAGTACCCTTTATACATAAACAAGATATACTATCATACCTACTTATCTAGTCTAGATATTGTGATTTTGCAGATCGTATGAGAAACGTACCTTGTTAACAATTTTGATAAAACTCGTTTCATTTGGAAAAAGGAACGCGGTGACGCAAGTAAAGCTGTGGGAAAAGCTTGTGTCTTAATAAGATCACCTTTAATAGCTCGTTATAACTACATATTTAACACATATAATATGTATATATATCACACATACCTATCTATCTATGTGTGATATCGCGCGTTATACTGACTCACCGTTGTACTTCGCATCTAATCTGTAGGTGTTGTTGTTGTATAATCAACAGGTTTAAACACTGTCCTATTATAATATAATAATACTTTATGCATATATTGCTTACAAATATAAAATTTAAATGATTTGCTGAAGAAGGAATGCTTGTTGTGATATATAGAGTTTGTTGTGCATCATGTACATATATATATATATATATAATATGTATCTAATTGTGCACTAAAATATGGTCTGGGTGGTTTAAAAAAATAACAACGAAGGAGATGGCGGGGTCTGTGTTCGCTCGCTTCGCTCGATCACTTGACCCCCGCCTTCTCCTTCTAACCTAACCTGTCCGAGTTAGGGTGCCCCAAGTCCCTTAATAATTGTAAAAATCCCATTAATATTTTTTGTAAATAAGTATTTTTAGTGAACAAGAAGAATATTATTAGACGGTTGAAAATATCCCTTTTAATTGCAATGCAGAGTTTTTAATTTAAATTTTAAGCTTTTATTTGTTCTTATAAGAGCTGTATGTATAAGTTCCTATTTTATTTAGACCTTTTATAATCATAGAAATCCTACATTAATGATAATGGTTAAACGTGGATTGACATTTATGATCAAAAGTAAAAATAATCAACAAATATTTAATTGCCTACATTGATCAATCCTGTTGGTATGTTTGTGTGTGCAAGCATAGTGCATTGATTCGCATATTATTTGCCTACAATTATGGGATACTTTTATAATTAAATGATTTCTAAAAAACACACTACCTAATTATAATTCAATAAAATTGCTAGAATTATGATTGTAACTTAATTTTCTAAATGGGTTGTATACGGGTGTGCATTATTCTAGTTATATGTTATATACTTTGCTTATTTTCTTTTATAGGAAAAATTAAGCCAGACGTAATTTCCTTGAGAGTTTCTTGCACGTTCTTCTTAATATAGTTAGACCCTTTGGAACGTGTAACGGTGCAAAGGGTATAATCAGTATATAGTTTCATCTTTTGTTTCTTCTTTTTTGTCTGACCGACCTTGACAATTCAAAAAGTTCCTGTAAATGGTATAATTGAAATAAATTCTTTGAATTGGAGTTTTATGTTGTAATCATAACGCTTTGTTATTTAAAAGCATCCTTATTTTATTTTTCCTCTCGTACTACCTACCTAAAAGTACCTACCTAAAATCTTAAATCGTTGAACCTTTTCTTTACGACCTTCCTAACATCAAAATTAAATAGAAATATATATTCACCCTAATATTTTCCATTCAAATGAACATACCTTACCGCTATCCCGAAATGAACTTTACGAAAGTTAATATTCTTCAACGGGTTAAAAATTATATTAATAAACAATTAAATAAAGAAATCTTACCTGAACTCTTCGCTACACGTGTTCTTCAACAGTCGTTTGTATCAGCCTGTAGATCGCCAAAATCTCTCTTCAACTGAAAATAAAAGAAAACGCACTTAAATAACGGCCAAATAGAGCTAATTTTTACTTTTCAATTATAAAAGTGCTATCGAATGATCAATAAATAATTAATTATTTTAAAAAGCTACATCGATTACTAGACGCTACAAGGTGCGTAGGTCAAATTGATTAAAGACGTCCAATATTGCTCCAATAATGTTATTAAAATGATAAACGGTAATTAATTAATCCATATTATGACTATCAACGTTATGATTAAGTGAATCATCATCATCATCATCATCCTAACCTTTTCCCAATCACCTTAGTCTAAACAAATGCGGCTACTATCAGACCTCCATAACCCAGTTACTGGGCAACACGATACTCCAAAAAAAAAACAAAAATCAAAATCATTTATTTCAAATAGACCATTTGCAGGCACTTTTGAATAGTCAAATGTCGATCAGTCCAAGAAAAGTGAAGCTGAATTGCACGTTCCAAAGCGTAGGTCTCTATGGAGAAGAACGTGCAAGAAACTCCATGGACACTCTTTTTAAAACATATTATGAGTTACATAGATCTTGGTTACATATACTCCTTGGATAGATGGTCTGATGGTCAGACTTTCTGGCGTTTGACTACCTGTAACGACTGTCAAAGATCTGCGAATGATAACCGGGACTAACGTCTTTAAGTGTTTTCCGAGGCATGGGATGTCAGTAATGTCCTAGATGAACTTTGAAAAGTACATATGAATTAAAAAATTCACATTGCTACTTGCTATATTTCGAAACCGCAACCTCGAACATGGTTAAGTAAAATTTTATATTAGAACTGAATTACAGTTTTATACCTAACTTCGCACGGGTTCAAATTACATACACAAACCTGTCTCGTATATTGCCCTTTCTATTAGTGGAAACTGCATTAAAATCCGGTACTTGTTTCAGGATCTAGCGGTACTGCTGGCGGTGCCAGGTAAAGGACGCAGACACGAATGGGGTGCAGAAGTGATCAGACCAAGAATGAGTTTTGTATCATTCATTTCAGTAATGACATATGGCACTGAAACATGGTCACTTACAATGGGCCTCATCAAAAGGTTTACAGTCATTCAAAGGGCAATGGAAAAGCCGGCTATGCTCTGAGTTTTCTTGTGCGATCGCATCAGGAATGAAGATATCTGCAGAAGGAAAAAAAAAGAGTTTCCTGGTGTGATGAAAATGCGAAATGCACAGGATCGGTCGTTGTGGAGACGCTTGGGGGAGGCTTATGTCCAGCAGTGGACGTCTTTCGGCTGAAATGATGATGATCATTTATTTCATCAGAATGAGGCTACTGTTTCCCAGTCCCTCTCCTCCACCGCCGTTGATTGCTTCCAGGAGGACAAGGTGGGCTTCAGCCAAGAGGGGCAGTTACAGAAACCAGCACCAGGAGTTTAAAAAGCTAGTTAAAGCACTGATTAGCGAATAAATAGACAGACACAGAAAGCGACTTTGTTTTACACTATGTAATAAAGATGATCTCTTGGACATTATTTTTGTATTACAAATTAATATATTGTTGACAGTAAACGATTGTCAAACGTTGTACATCTTCTTTGAAAAAAGTTCATCTTTGCGGAATGTGATCTTTGACACAGACATAATACACTATTGTGCTATATAACATGCCAATGAGTGTCTGTGACGTGACTGACATATCAAAGCACAGACGAAACTACTGGAACAAGTGGCGTGAATTTTGCACAAAGCTTCCTTTTATGGTGTAGGCGAGCATTAAGAGAGGAATTTCCAAAATTCACCCCTTAAGTGAATGAAAAAAAAAACGAAGTACCTTTTTTTTTAAACTTACATGTACGAAATTAATTTCTTTAAGAAAACGTCAGCTGAGTGAGTGCAACGACCTGTATGTCATTGAACTCGCTCAGCTGACGTTTTCTTAAAGAAATTAATTTCGTACTTTCGTAAATTAATACGAATTTTAAAAAAGGTACTTTATTTTTTAATTTTATCTTTATAAATCGATAGTGTTTCATGTGCCGGATTGACCCTCCACGTATTAAAACGATCAAAATTTATCGGTGTATATACAAAAGGAGAAGCTGACTGACTGACATATCAACATACAATCGAAGCTATTGGAACTAGGCGCTTGAAATTTTGCATAAGGTTTCCTTTTATGACGTAAGTGAGCACTAAGAGAGGATTTCCCAAAATTCAGCCCCTACGGGAATGAAACAGGAGTCCTAAATTTGTATGGAGTAACTTTCTTACACGCGAACGAAGTAGCTGGCAGAAGCTAGTTGTGCAATAAATGGATATTGATACCCTGCAGAATATTTAATCAGTTCTCTAAAATAAACGAAGACAGCAAACAAACATATATTTAGCTGTAATAAAATCACGGTCCCCGTTCTAGGAACGTTCATATATGACTTCCCTTTTCTATAGAATGTCCTATAATATCTATACATGTGACAATAACATCCGTTTCCTGCAATGCTAGTCCTTTGTCTAAATGTCGTTTGACAAACATAAAAAGTGAATCCCCGATTGCGATGATCAATTTTTACACAAACGAGCGAGTTCTTGGTATTATGAATATTGTCACTTGAATTAAAATTAAGACGTTACATTCATAATAGTCATCATCATGTCAAACATTATCTCTAATATTATTTTGGTTCTTTTTTTATCTGATATAATTAGTACTTGACTGCGAGCCCACCTGATGGTAAGCAGTGATGCAATCATTGATGGTGAAGCGCACTAGTTTATTAAGACCCTATTCACTTTAGCCTTGAAGACAGCTAAATTATAATCGGACGGGAAGACCGCAGCAGGCAAAATGTTCCAGTCCTTCGATGTACGCGTTATAAATGACGAGGCGAGAC
Organism: Mythimna albipuncta; assembly: GCA_929112965.1. Taxonomy (NCBI): domain Eukaryota; kingdom Metazoa; phylum Arthropoda; class Insecta; order Lepidoptera; family Noctuidae; genus Mythimna; species Mythimna albipuncta. The sequence goes on along the minus strand of OV815977.1, from coordinate 11,450,602 downwards.
GCTTAGTCCGGACCGTAGAGGATTCAACAACGTTAGGGGGTATACTCGCGGTACGTCAGTTTGTCCGATGCCGATGGTAGAAATGAGATGCCGGAATCAAGTCATGCAATTCCTTCGCACACTCTCCAAAATGCAACCTGCAAAACACCGAGAAGCTGGCGACCCTACACCTGTGCTCAAGGCTTTGAAGATTGGACTCAACCATATCTGGATCACCAATCAGCCTCTTCGCACGCCTTTCCACCAAGTCCAAAGCTGCTAGGTGGCACTTTGCAGCACCAGCCCATATGTGGCTGCAGTACTCCACACACGATCGGACCTGTGCTTTGTATAACATTAAAAGCTGTTCCGGTGGTTCCACGGGTATCTAAATGCATCCTTAACCTTTACTCTTTTCTCCTCTTTTTCGCTTCCATTTAATTATGTAGCACATAATTATATATAAGTACCGCATATATATATGTTTTTAAGCTTATGAATTATATCTTTTGTAAAGGTATATTTTTATCTAGGTATGTATCGACTGTTTTTTTTTTAATTGTTTGACTTATTACTTTGCTAGCAGTACGTGTACACCGCAGACTACCCCCTTTTTAATAATAATGGTCTTTCTATTGTAAGCTTTTCTGGTAGATATCGCTGTCAACGATAACACCATCATTGTACCCAAAGATTTTAGTTCCTGTGAAATTGATACTATTTAGGTGTACAATAAAGTTTATTTTATGTCAGGCAAAAGACGTCCACTATTGGACATAGGCCTTCCCCAAGTGCAGCCACACCGACCAGTCTTTATTATATGGATAGTTTCACATTAATTCCACAATAGTTTATAATTTGGCACAGTTAAACTGATGATTTAAGATATTTTTGGTTCTAAATAACACTAACGAATGGCATTATTATTGTCTTTAGCATATGCTTCGCACCCACTTCATGGGAGCTCATAAAAATCTTAATAGCCGTACTAACGATGAACAGTCAAGGGCAACACTGACACAGTCATCACTTTACGCAGATGGAATATTGACAGAATAGATAGAAATCACACAGTACAGAGATGTACTCTCATCTGTCAGCGACCTCGCCCGTGTGACAGTAGAAAATATACATAGTTTGGCTTTTATCACTCAGTAATAAAGTATCATTCTACTAGTGTTAGAAATTAAAAATAGATTTATGGAGATTTGTATCTTTCCTCTTTATCTAATACTAGCTTTTGTCCGCGACTTCGTCCGCGAACATAAATTATAGCCTATATCACTCAGGAATAAAGCAGTTTTCCAGCGGTGAAAAATTTTTAGCAATCAGACCAGCACTTCCACAGATTACCTCCTACAAACAAAATAACAAACTTAACCTATTTATTATATTAGTTTAGACTAGCTTTTGCCACCGGCTTCGCCCGTGTTAAAGGAAGTTTTTCCATACTAACTTTGGAGCCCCGTTTTATCCACTTAGGGGATGAATTTTAGAAAGTGCATACAAAGATCAAGCTGCTATGACGCCTTACATCCACTACCACTAGTTGGGGAGTGCTGCGAAGTAGAAAACTTCAAATGTATGGGAATGATGTCTCTATGCTCAGTCACGTGGACAAAGTCAGAACAAAGAAATTGGAGGCGTTGACGAATCAAGGCGATCGACGAAAGAGAATCAAAATGAAACGGTCGTAACTTGGCTAGGCCTGCTAAACGACCCTTGCCATCCAATGCACAATACCGAGGCCAAAACAATTACAAAGATCAGTTTTAGATAAACTTGTTGTAAATTACAAATTGTTTTAAATTACTATACTATTGCTAATACAAGTCACCTTGCAGGAAGTCTGCGTTTGTCTTTTAACAACAGACAGTGTGTAAGACTGGCCTACAATTACACGCGACCACTTCGGAAACACTTACATAAAACCAGCTAATGAGTTGTAATAACGCAGATGTTTCGTTACCATATTAGAAACTAAACTCTATTGGAGGCTTTGTCAGAGTGGAAATAGAAAAATAAAAAAAAAACCTTGCCCATACTAGTACTAACTCCTGTATTGAGGGATTCTGCACAAGCCACCTAGACCTAGACCATGAAGTTTAATAAAGTAACATTGTTTTAATCTTGTTTCAGTGTGGGTAAGAGAGATGGCGCTAGACTACCCTGTCTCTTACCCACACTGGAATAAGAATAAAACAATCTTACTTTGACTGTCATGGTAACGCCGCTAGACCCGGAACACCTTGTCACCGTGCAGGAATCAGACCCGCGCCACGTAGCCTAGTACCCAATCGCTGAAACAACAGTACCAACCATGCCGTAAGTATGACCTTAAAACGCTGACCAACTTAAATAGGACTGAGCAGGATATGTCTGCCGCATGCTTTTAAGAAGCTAAAAAGGGCCGTAAAACAGTCCAATCTGTTTAATATAATAATTTTCAATAAGTGTATGTAGAAAATAATAATAATGAACGAAAAATATTAATATCATTGTGAAAAAAGCGTGGGGCGCTTTGTGCCATCTTTTTCGTAAATCGAGCACCCCACGCTTTTTTTTTTTCACAATTATATTAATATTTTTCGTTCAACAAGTGTTAAACAATTTTCAATAAGTATAGGTATACTTATTGAATACATTTTTTATTTTGATATGTTATGAAAGCATGTTTTTTAGTTTTTTTAAACTATATTTTTATTTTTCACAAAAAAAAAAGGATTATTGTATTGTCATCAGTCTTTGATGGGTGTGCAAAATTTAAAGAAAATCTGATCGCCCAAGGTTGGTCAAAAACGAGCTCAAAGGCGTTGGTTACAAACATACAGGTAAAGCTAATATAAGCGTGTTAAAAATCATCAAAATTGATCAAGAATAGAATAGAATAGAATAGAATAAACTTTATTGTACACCAAAATAGTAACAATTTCACAGAAACTTAAACAAGTTTGCAAGTTTCAAGCAAGTTTGGCTTGAAAATGTAACCAACAAATAGACAGTTATTCGCATTTATAATACAAATATAGTAGGTATGGCAACACCACGATTATTGGTTTTCAACAAACCATGACCATGGGTTGTATAGTGTAACAGTCACGTTTGAAATCCTTGAGGTGATCTGTAGAAACATGCGCTGAGTCATACCGTGACGTTTGGAAGCACATTAACCATAATATTTTATTTGTTACCCACGAAATAGTGTGGTGACGCTAGTTGAGATAACGATATTTTAGTATTTACACACGTGTCCAGCGGCATTGATACAGCAATAGTTTTTATTTCATATTTTTTTTTGCAATTTTTTTTTGTTTATCATGTTTGTTTTAGACTGTATAATAATTTATGTGGTTCATAATATGGTGTTAGAAGTTGTATATACACATACCAGTGTTCATATTTTAATAACCTTTCGAATGTCTTAAGTTACACTGTCCGACATAAGGTCTATTGTGTTTCTAATTACGACATTCAAAGAGTTTCCGATACATAACTTTGTATGTGATATACTGTTGTTGGTGTACCAATAATAATAAATTAAAATAAGAAGCAAATTGTATACTGTCATTGGTTAGTTAATTTTCTATTAAATAATTTGAAAACGTGTCCCTATCCATTGTAGTGGTAATGGCTAAGTATGAGAGCATTGTGGATTTTATTCAGCAAGTATCTTTGTGTTTACACCACACCACAAGGGAACTAAAAGACAAAATCCTACATCACAGTATTCAGTTCTCAGCGTGAAAAAAGCCTTTTGAATGTCTTATGTTACACAGTTCGACATAAACAATTGTCTTTCTATTGTGTCTCTAATTACGGTATTCAAAGAGTTACACCAGACCACATAGGAACTAAAATACAAAATCCTACATCACAGTATTCAATCCTCTGCGTGATTAAAACATTTACAACATTCCAAAAAACAACTATCGGACAGTTTCCCTGACCAGACAACAGCCATGTGGTCGGAGAATCCTCCCTCTTCATTATAGTTTCACAGGACTTTACACCCAGTGCCGCATACTCTACTCTAAACTAATTTTATTCTTATTCTTAATTTTTACAAGTAAACATTTTTAAAGTGATGATACAGGTCAGTCTCTCATTATCATATTTCGTAGAATATGAGAAGGAACTAACCAGACTCACACGCTATTACAAAAACAAAGTTTGGCAAAGTTGTTATTGATGATAGTGTTTTGATTTCCAAGTATCTCTGGAGTGATTAGATAACTATTCTCAATTAAAGAAAAGCTAAAGGATTCAATAGAATAAGCTTTATTGCACAACAAAATAGGTAGTAACAATTTTACAGAAACTTAAATATAATGGGAACAATGTTGACAGCGAAGTCTACCAGACAATCTAAGGATGGACTATAAAAACTCAAACTAAAAAAAAATATAAAAGAAAAAAAATCTTGTCTTAAATGTTGCAACTCAGTATAAAAGGAAGTAGTGATTGTTCTGAAAGGATTTTGATTTTGGCTACACGTTGACCGGATCTCGCTCTTATCGGTTGATTAATTAATCCAAAACTTCATAATTTCCCAATTGTCTAAATAATTTAAATTAAATTCTTCGTTAACATTGAGGATGAGATAATCTGTCGTCACAAAGTCCGGTAGCTCTAAAAGGGCATTTATTATTTCAGTAAGCAAATTCGCAGCTAAATATAGATCTCGTGATCGACACGGGCTCTAGGTTCTGCGTCATCAGCCCACGCGGGGGAGGCTTGCGGCGGAGGGGGCCGGGGAGGGGGGAAGCTTGGCTGCCACCAAGGACGAGCGCATGCGCGGAAACAGCGCCTACGCTAAATAATGTCAAAGGGCAGCCCGGGATACCAGGGCCAGGCTACCTAGGGTGCCTCACAGCCACACAGGCTTTATTAACTAAATATCTGGGTCAGTTTTATATTCTGTATATGTAGATATGTCGATGTTTATATCTAGATAGTTCCGTATCTACTTACAGAGAAATGGACTATTATAAATGTGCATAAAGTAATGCAAACTAAACACGTGTAACTATTTGAATATACACAATACAAATGTATAAATAAACTAGTGTCGAATGAAAATAAATTTGAAAATTGAATCTTAGTTGGTTTAATGTTCTAAGCTTAGCGTTGACAAAAGATGTGGGATGGGAATGGTGAAAAATTGCTAGTAATAACACCGTAACAAAATTGTATACGTAACACGGTACATGCTTAAAGAGACCTTGAGGAAAATAAGAATGAATAACATGACCATGTGAATGAAACAAACTGACAGTAAACTGATGCTAATATACAAGAACATTTGCAACAAAAGGAAGCCGTAGACAAACATAAAGCGGATACTGCAATACACAGTATAAAAATCTAAATCTTTAGAGTATAATCAATTTGAAATAACAAAGAAAACCAATCTAATAATATATATATGTAGCACGAAATATCAAAAACGAAGAAAAGAAATCATAAACTGGTAATTTTTAAAGAAGAAAAAAAAACTAAAAGATACCTAATATTAATAAAATGCTAGCTCGTAAAACAACAAATGCTGAGGCTTGCAAACAATAAATGTTTAAGTAATAATGAACAGTAATTGCTGGATGCCCCTTAGTATTCATGTGTATTGTGATAACGTGAGACTTAGCCTCGGTTTTCTAGTAGTACGGAGTATGAAGACCCTGATGGCGCAATTCCCGAGTCAAGAAAAGCGTTATTGGGTTTTGTCATATAGAATATCTCAGTTCATAGCAATATGCTTACCTGTTATAAAACAGGAAATATTAACAAAACTAGCGAAATATATATACTTTAGGTACCCCTGTGTCCTTCAGGGAATAAAGAAGTGATGCTGATGTTTTACATAGAACAAAAAAGCGAGTCAGCGTATATAATTGTCGTGAACGAGTCAATTGTGGTAATTAATAATATGACATACATACCGACCCTGAATGGACATCCGATACTCTTAGAGCTGCGGTCTTAATCTTAAGGACGACAGTAAACTTCCACATGTGTTTATTGTCTTCATTATCAATGACTACTATGTTATTGGTTAAAAGTATTAGAACATAAGATATTCTTGTCATTTTGAACATTTTTTTTATTATAAATTCCAAATTCATCGGCTGATAACTATAGAAGAAAGATATAAATAAAATGCCCATTGTATTGCAGTATTAGCATAAGACCTTGATACAATTTTAGATACTGCACCCACATGCAGATTTGTAGCTTGAGATTTTCCAGAAACGATTAGTCTCGGTATCAGCATCAATGAAATCTGAATTTAGATTATAATAAATGAACAAAGAAATCCGAGTAACCTAGCTAACGAAAACTTGAGAACAATGCTGTGAATTCGAAGCATATATTAAGTGTGCACAATAAAAACAAATTATGTCTACCTACCTCAAAAATATTTTTTACTTAAGTTGCTACAATTACAATGTCGCTCGTCTCTACACGTCATTATTCTCATCAAGGTTTGAATAAAGTCACAAAGACCTTTTAACGTATTGAAGGGCAAACACAATTGTGGACTGACTGTGTGTTTAATAAGATCAAAAGGAGAATTGGTCAAACTAACGGGTTTATTGGTCTTGTTATGATTTAAGTCGTTTTCATCTTCTGTATCACCTGCGTTTATAGTGTGTATCTCTTTAGACTTGTTAGTTTCAGAAGCTATCTTGAATTTATAAGTATGTTGTAAGAGATTTTTCTATTTTGATCAACAATTTTGTGCATAACTCTACCAATATAAATATCATCGCGTGCAAAGATATTTATAGTTCTATCAAATGCTACGTGCTCCAAGAAAGTACAGCTAGTAGATATACATATTATCGCTCTTTAGCTATTCAAACATTTAAATGTACTTGGAAATGTTAAGAATGGTTTGTTTTGTTTGAGTGTATTGTAGACTTGTTTTCCATTAGCAAAATCTCCACCTTGTATAAACAAACACGTAGGTGTGCACGTCGATCTGGCGTGATCGTGAAACCGATGTCAATCTTAATTGTACAATCCTTCTTAATCTGATGAAACTGCTCCCCAGAATACTGTGCCATGTAATGAATTTTAATTTTCCCTTTCATATTTATGTCTTCGTATAATATGCATCATGTAGCAGTATACCGCTCTGATAGTGCACCAAAAAGTGCAGTGCCAACAAAAATAACCAGAATGAACATTCCATATACAGGCAAAAATCTCAGTCATAAAGATAAACAGGAATGATAAAACAAATTAGCATTCTCATCCTATGATACGTCGGTAAGGCGGCGTACAGCGCCTAGGGGAACATCTGACAAATGCACACAAAGGTCACATTCCCGTCGGTTGCCATTACGACTCCATAAAACGTTCTGTTTTAAATTGCAAGCAAACGTGCAGACGAGTAAAACAGAAATAAATAAGCAAGTCTGCGCTGGCAGCGCTGTTGCTAGGCGCGCTCAAGGTCTGCGCGGCCGTGGCCGTGCCCCCCCATACCCTCTGCCCTTCCCCCCGCGCATGTGCACCGTCAAGCTGCATTCGCCAGCCGCACACACGCACACCCCGCACACACTCGCAACGCTTCACACACAATCTGTATCGACATGCTGCACGTGTAAGCTTAGAAAGGGTTCACGTTAGTGAGCGTGTCGTACACACACGATGTCTGATTAATGATGGTGGATATTCTTAGTTCTGTATACAACACACATGTACACGGCTACATGTGCTTGTGTACATAGTGTACGCCGCTCCATTTGAACTAAATGTGGAAACTGCCTGCTTACGTGACATCCGCGGAATGTATCTTCCGTCAAACTGTTTTTCGCGTGTTCCGCATACTTCCTCAAAAGATTTCTAGGTCAAGATTCCAAAATTCTTCGAGATAAAGCAAAAAGAAAATATTTTTAAATGACTTTCCGGAGACATTAATCGTCCTCTTTAAAATAGATGTAGGAAAGAACGCCCACCTCCAAGTTTTCAAGAAAATTGCAATATCTGTCACTCTGCAATAATGCATTCACATCCATTATTTTTTCTTTTGGCAAGTGATTGTAATGTTACAAATCACTTCATGTTATATTTGTGACTTGAACAAAATTCTTTCATAAAGTCTAATTTATTTTCAATAGTTCGTAAGCATTTTTTTTCAATTTTCCCACGCGAGCCCGGAAGTTGTTCTGGTTCCAAGTGTTTCAGTATTGTAAAGAAGCAATGACGAGGGATCATTGTGTATTATATATATCGCATTATGTCGCATCTGATGGACCACTGCCAGATTTAAGTGACGAAATGAGTTTTTACGTAATTAAAGTTATACGTATTACGATGATAATGACTATTACCACTTAACCTTGGCATGAATTTTTAATGATCCTAAATTATTTTTCCGTCTTACGTCTTCTGTCCAAGCTAAGGTCGATTGTCGAAAATATTTTTCTATAAGCTGAACAATTTTCCTCTAGTGCTCAAAGTCTTATGTGATCAATAATAGGTACTATGCCACAAAACAAGCAATTTTTAAATAAATAAATAACATTTTTAGGGTTCCGTAGCCAAATGGCAAAAAACGGAACCCTTATAGATTCGTCATGTCTGTCTGTCTGTCTGTCTGTCTGTCTGTCTGTCTGTCTGTCTGTCTGTCTGTCTGTCTGTCTGTCTGTCTGTCTGTCTGTCTGTCTGTCTGTCTGTCTGTCTGTCTGTCTGTCTGTCTGTCTGTCTGTCCGTCCGTCCGTATGTCACAGCCACTTTTTTCCGAAACTATAAGAGCTATACTGTTGAAACTTTGTAAGTAGATGTATTCTGTGAACCGCATTAAGATTTTCACACAAAAATAGAAAAAAAGCAATAAATTTTGGGGGTCCCCATACTTAGAACTGAAACTCAAATTTTTTTTCTTCATCAAACCTATGCGTGTGGGGTATCTATGGATAGGTCTTTAAAAATGATACTGAGGTTTCTAATATCATTTTTTTCTAAACTGAATAGTTTGCGCGAGAGACACTTCCAAAGTGGTAAAATGTGTGTCCCCCCCCCTCTAACTTCTAAAATAAGAGAATGATAAAACTAAAAAAAATATATGATGTACATTACTATAAAAACTACCAACGAAAATTAGTTTGAACGAAATCTAGTAGGTAGTTTTTTTTAAATGCGTCATAAATCGAAAAAAATACACTATTATTAAAACATCGATCAAAGTTACAACACATTACAAGAACTTTTATATTATATTACTTGCTGCTACGGAAACCTTCATGGGCGAGTCCGACTCGCACTTGGCCGGTTTTTGAATAATGGACCCCAAGACAAAATGATTGTAGTATTACATTTTCTATTCAATTATTTATCTACCTTCGATGAACATTTTGTCAAAATCCTTTATGGATACTTTTGACTAAAATAAGTATGTAGAAAACCAACTACATATGAGGCAGGTATAAAAGGCTGTGCGCAGACCTAAGACAACAATGTTTTTACACAAATCATCGCTCTATGATATCTAGGAGTCCACCCTTAAGATAGATCCATTAGATTGTGTGTGCATACTGTCTAAGGGAATATTAGATATGTTATTACTAGCACCACCTTTATGATAACTCCTTGTAGACAAAGAGTTATCATAACCACCATAACCATATCAACCACTACTACTGCAGAGTATCGTGCACTAGCTTCTGACGTTTTATAAGTGCCCAAGTAAGCCAATGTGAAATAAAAACCATTTTGAGTTTGAATATGTATTACCAGAGACGTTGTCTTGTATGATAGGCACGTGTCGTTCGCTCCATACACACGCTTTGGCAAACCTCTGTGTTTATTTATCGATGATGACAGTGATGCACACCGCTCCCACGTGTGCTGCACTTTATCTGTTTTTCTGACTTGAGTACGTCTTACAATGTTGCGCATTTCATTGATTTATTTCCTCTTAACATACCTGTGCCAAAGGTATGCGTTTCATTTCTCTATGAATACATGTTTGATTACCTATATATTTTTATTCAAATAATCTACTAAGTAGTGTTTGTACCGCAATACAAAATGAATCTGATAATATATGAATATAACAATGTTATCGAAGAGTATGATAAACCCCGTGTTTGCTGTAATCTAAATATATCGCGAATTCATTGTAGGTATGTTAGATATATACCTGTCTCCTAATGTATGAGACTACCTATTGACTACTTCTGTTGTTGTAAATAAACAAATGGTCGGCCATCTTGGCCGCCATGTTGTCGATGAGACGTCAATGTGACGCGCGCGTTCGTCAGCTGATAGCGATACGTGGATTTCAACGCTAGACTCTAGCTCATGCAAATAAATGTATGTAACAACCACTTGGAGCGAGTGCTGCCCAGTCAAGTGTCCGGAGCCAAAATGAGCCACAAGCGCACACAATACAGGCTCGATGTACATAATTAACATAAAAAAACTTCATCATTCATCCGATTTGCATTATGATCGATGGCTGCAGCTCGATCCGGTTTTAGATCCACAATGGTGAACAATAAAATAGGATTTGTATTGAATAGCACGTTTGTTTTGGAATTCAAATTCCACAGGCAACCTGAACGTTTCCTTGAATAATACCAAGTATGCTGATTAGTCATTCCTCGTGTTGCTTACTTTTGTTTCAGGAATCTTTGAATGAACTACGATTTCCTTTTGACGTCCTTGACTGTAAAATTGAATCAGTTGTTAACGATAATGACGAACGAGGAGACAGGCATGGTATTATTATTTGGTAGATTATTGTTATTCAGGCTTCGCGAGCGCGGGTTCAAGGCAAAGCCGCCATCAGCATGTGGGAGGCCCCGCAGTTTCGTATTATTTAACTCTAACAGTTTAATCTTGGAATTGAAAATCAAACTCAATTGTTACAAAAGTTCGAAGTAATTCGATGTCCTTGTACCTACTTGTAATATTGGAAAACTGTAATTACAGAATTGTATGTAAATATTTGTAATTTTATACAATCGTTATTTATTTACTTAGTTTCGTATTAGTAGCACGTGTCATGTTTAATTTACAATATACATTTATTATATTAGTACATTTATTTATTTATTTTAGTTAACCTATTATATATTGTATTTACTAACTGTACTTAACAGAAAATTTACTTCTGAACTTGTTATTAACAAAATTGTAATCTAATGGTGTTTTCAAGTTAGTGTTTGACGACGTTATTCAGTTTTTTTTTTTTGCTATATTAAAAATTAACAGTGACCAGAACGGTCACTGTTAATTTTTTAGAAGAATCAACGACTGTAAATGGATTCCCAACAATTATTTAGATTCAAAGAAAAGAAAAACGCATGAAGTCTGACTTGGTTGTTCACTTGTTAAAATTTATGCCAATGCTTGGATTGATCAATTTAATATTAATTACAGATTAAAAAGTGAAACTTACATACTGGTTACTAGGCAATGATTATATAGGTGATGATGTTCATTGCGATATAAGTGTGTACAAGTTAAACGAAATGGATATTCTAACAAAGAAGTGATAATTAAAACCAGTGCATATAAATTATTAACTGAAAGTACTTTTAAATTCTTAATCCAGGCAAGTATCCAATTTATCGACTTTGACATCAGTGTATGATACTGTTCACCCGAATGCACGGACTCATTGAGGAAAACCTCGTCCATAACAACAGTTGGACATTTATTCTAAACAGTTGATCATGCATGCCGCTCATAGCACTGATTCAAATTTTATCTTCAAGTTTTTGCTAAATTCAAATACCAATATAGCTTTATTCAGTAAATACCTATATTTACATAGTAAACAGACTATCACCTTTTAAGAATCTATTTTAAATTTAAGTTGAGGATCAATATTTTTTTTGTGAATAGGATTTAAAAGGATTCATTCCTAAAAGTCAAACAAAACAAAGAAGTCATTAGGAAAGTAGATATTATGAAATAACCAAGAAAATTAATGATGAATTACCTATAGAAGATGATTTCAAAGCAGATCTTGATATTAAAGAAGGTGGTACAGTTTTGCCAAATTAATAACTTCAGCCACGCGAGTTTGTTTAGTCATTATTTAAATTAGTATGCTTTTAAGATCATACTAATTTTGGTTGTCTTTACGAACAGGTTTAGTGTAAGCGATCCGGATTTGTCGAAGAAATTAATCACTATAGCGTTGATCATTACAATCCCAAACAAAAATGACCCGTTATTGTTTACTGCAGTATGTTCCAATAAAAGTGTTGTTTATTAAATCTGTGTAGGTATACCTAGTCTATCCAACTCCACGATCGAAATTCTATTAGCCAAACATGGATTTCCATGAGAAAATTTTTGAATCTCAATAACTGGCTACGAGTTAAGTTTTTATTTGCGCTGGCCTACCAAGCCAGCGTCGACTGGGATCACCCGATCGCCTTGAACTCATGTTCGACATTTTTTGCGAACTAACGCTACAACAGGATACATAGCGCGCCGCGCCGCTGTGCTCGGCCCTTAGTGGTTTAGTTGATGCCCTTGATGAATCTTAGCGATTTTTGGGGCCGTTTTATGGCCTGGAATTCGGACGAGCCGGTCTTTGCAATTCTTTTTTTTCCTTTCGGTCAGGCGATGTTACCTTACATAACTACCTCAGTTTTAAATTTCGCTTGATTCGTGCGAATTTCCTGCATATTATGTAAGATGCATGAATAAATACCTCATCAGTTTTTGAATTCACACAAAATTGCAATGAATTTGAAGGAACACGAGGTTATCAACAAAGTTTCAGGCGCTTGGCGCTCGCGGAAATTTGCTTTTTCATTAGATACTAGTAATAATAACTTCATGATCAAGAGCGTTGATAAGGCTCGAGTCAAATTGAGTCATGTAGAGGGCACACGAGTTAGTAGTAGGTAATATTGACTGTCTAATGTCTAGAGTAAACATGGCTGCTAACACGGAACGCGCAGGCCCCAGATGAGTTCGGATCAAATTATTTATTCATAAAAAGACTAGCGTAACTGGCGCATAGTGTGATTCTTAAAACAATTCCAGAGATGACGATTACAACAAAGATGCGACTGTAAAATTATTTTGAACTGGAAATTACAATAGTGAAGATACGCACGATGTTTTCCTCACTCTTCCAGCACCTGCGAAAGTTTTTAAACCAGCTGCTGCCATTAAAGTAATGTTAGTTAATAAAATCATTGTAGGAAACTTACAAGAACGCAGTTTTCTTTGGAAGAATTGTTGCATAATGTAAACGATGTGACAGCAATAGCGTAGTCGGTGGAGTAACACATGAAGCTTTCCCGGCAGGAACCAGTCAAAGAAACAGTAACATCGCCATATAATCTGCTCACCGCTGATATACACTCGGTTTCACAAGGGTCCATCTAAAATTGCCGGCAGACATTCAAGCTAACTGCGATAGTTTAGTGCGTCCACGCTTTAGCGGCGCAAGACTCGCGGAAGGCCTCAACGTGACGATTTTTGCGGAACCGTAATTGTTAGTCAGGTGACCCGGTGGGACGCGTCGGTGTGGAAATGGCGATGCGGTGTGTAGCGCGGTCGTCGGTGAGGCACTGACGGTTCGCCGGCTGCCTGCCGCCGGCCGCTCCTGCATTGCGGCGCGCAGCCGCACTCGCGCGCGCATGACCTTGGCATTGAACTTGGCAATGGGCCGGCGCGGCACGGCGTGCGGGGTGCGGGGCACGGGGCGGGCAGTCGCCGGGGGATGGTGATGCACCGGCAGCTGCACCGCCCCTCTCCCGCCATCCTTCCGTCATCGCCACTGCCCGAGCCCAACTTACAGAATACAAAGTACTGATTCCAGTCTTCAACTATATAATGCGAAGATATTCCTTATGTCAGCTTCTATATACCCGATGGTGACGCGCCGTTTCCGTTGTTTTATTTACTTTTTATGACACACAGAAGCGTTCGAAGTGTAATAGGTGGAACGCACGATTCTATAATTGATAGCACTGTAAAACTAACAAATTGCACCAGACAAATATCTAGGATTATAATTTTTGAATAGTATGATAAATTTTTTTGGATATTTGCCCAAAGTGATTAGTTTTTGTAATGGCCAGTTTACATTTAACTTTTGTGGCGATGCAGTTAAGTATGTCAAAACATTTCAATTTACATAAGCAATATTTTAAGGAATTTTAATTAATGACGTCAATAAATTGGCATATAAAACTATTGTGGATTTTGGTGAACAATACATAGTTGTATTACAATTTTGGCGGTGTAGCAGAGGCGATCATGGTGTTTGCTCGTGCGCCGCTAGCTCGAGGCACATCTGATGTAATATCGGTGGACTATAAAAACTGGTCGCACTTGAGACTTTATTACCAACCGGCGATTTATTAAGCCCGCAATCATTTCTTCGATAATTACACGTTTATAATATCAAGCAGAATTCATTCTATTAATAACATCGCTACAGTCAGAAGTGGAGTATGTTCAATTGTTATCATTCTAAATGAAGTTGAGGAACGCGCAGGTTGATTTTGATGTCGTAGTTATAAAACATAATCAGTCGTGGGTGATGAGCTATCTTCCTACACGTGTCGGGGTGCGAAGGCTGCGGGTTGCGGGGAGGGGTGGCCGAGGGGTGAACAGCGGGGGATGTTGCGAGATCGATCTAGATGCGCGCGCACCTCGCTCCTCGCTACCCACTCAGGCCACACAGATCCCGGGCTGCCTAGGTACTTAGGTACCAATGCCAAGCACTAACTCGATACATCTCTGTTATAACGAATATATCAATGTAGATATAATGGTATACTTGGTGGTAACTGTATTTCTGCCTGTATTACTACTGCCTTCACTAAAACTATAAATATTTGAAACGATTTGCAAATTCATTTAAAACATTTTGTCTTTTACTTCATTTTTCAGTTTACTTTAAACGTCACGTACCTACTGATATGAAATAGGAACCATTTTACCAATAATCTGCTATTTTGTCTTTATCGTTTGCTATTTTTATTACAGTATACTTATCTTTGCTTACTTGTACATATAATATGAGATCCTATTATAACTACCCACAAGTTTATTAAGTTTATTACCTTGAGAACTATTATTACGAAGTACCCGGCGAAGCTCACGAACATTAATTTCACTTATAACTTTGATAACAGTGCACTGAACTTTGCGTGAACAAGATTGATTGTATCTTGTTTTTATGAGCTCCAAGCTAAACCATTTGGTTCTGTATTGTTATGTTCTTTCCATTATAATTTGAAAGGTTATCGACGAAGCTTGAATACCAAAAAAATATAATTGCTGTATTCAACAATCTATGTTTTGATCTATTTGGTTCTTAATCTAAGCTTATTTAGTACACTTTGTTCAAACAGCCACACAGTTTTAGATTTGCTATCATTTAATTAATGGCTACTTGAATCTTCTGACCGATTATCCCAAATCTTTTGTTATCAAATATTTATCTGTGTAATTATGAACAGAGCTGGACCTGACATATTGCCTTGAGATACACCATTCTATTATATTTTTAAGGACATAAAAAATAGGTAAACCTATGACATATCTGTTATTGCAAGTATTGTGTCGACTCCTTTCCTTTTCCTTAAATAATGCACAGACTAAAAACCCAAGTAAATA
The DNA here is from genome assembly GCA_929112965.1 of Mythimna albipuncta. Taxonomy (NCBI): domain Eukaryota; kingdom Metazoa; phylum Arthropoda; class Insecta; order Lepidoptera; family Noctuidae; genus Mythimna; species Mythimna albipuncta. The sequence goes on along the minus strand of OV815977.1, from coordinate 11,435,017 downwards.
AAATAGATGTTATTTACGTGCCAACGAGAACAGTCGGTAAATCAAATGTTTTGATTAAGAACATTGTCAAAATTTAGATGGAAATTAATCATATTTCAATGAGCACGTAACAGCAAACTTTTCTATTATGTATTTTGAATACATTGAATATTTTTTTTTTTTTTTTTATGACACAATGTCATAACGTAGGAGTCACCGGTGGAAAATGGATGACTGAGTTGTGGTCAGCCTGTCACCCCGTCATCGTTCAACTTACTTTGATCTTTTTTTATGTCCAATGTAAACTATTCATGTTCATGATGCATCCACTACGTCAACTACAAAAGACGCTTTGATAAGTAAACCTAACTACTAAGGTATATTATCATATGTAAAAATAGCCTTTGCTGTTTCGAGATTTCTGCAGTGCATAGGCATGCAAAATGCCGCAAGAAAGTACGTCACGTCTGGATTCTTCAAAAGGGTAGGGGGAGAGATACTATTTTTGTACGTTTACATTTTACTGGAGATGAAATTGAGTCCCAGGGTCAGGTCTGATACTTTCCACCGAGTAAATATTTTAACTGGAGTGACATAAGGTTTTAATCTAGTACAGGATCTTTGTTCGGCATATGCACTGCTTTTTTAATAATCTATTAATGGAGTTTAATTTGTACTGTTATCTGAATTAGAAAACTTTTGTAAGGAATGAAATTTCTATCAAAATTACCAATTTATAAGCATAGAAACAATTCTGAAGGTGTCAAACAAATTGACTGAGTCAGAAAATTTCATTGGTTAAGCTTTGATGTTTTTGTAGCACAGTCGACTTCCTTTCCCCGAATTTGAACTGCTAACATACTTGTTAATATTTATACTTTTTCTGCCTAAACCTTTACTTCCCTTTACAAAAATACAAATTGAATGAACAGTAAAAATAGATAAGATACTTTTATTTATAAGCAACGTTATGTAATTATATCATCCGGCTTTTCAGAAGACGTTTGACCTTTGTCGCGCTCTTTTAAGGTTAAAGGTTGAAGGTACCTCGAGCACTGTTAAATAACTCATCTTCAAGTTACAAAACATGTCTTACTTCAGGATTACTTTTACCATTTTCATGTTAGAAAATAATATCATATTATTTTCTGATACCTTATTTATTAATCGTGCACACCTGCCACAGTTTTTTTTTACATAAAGTTTTTACATTTCATTGCTTTGTTACATTAAGTCCGTCTATGTACCACTACTGCAAGTGAAATTTTAATAAATAAATAATATGTACTTATTTATAAAAATCTTTGAACTCTTTAGTAAATGGGTAGCAGATTTGAAATTAAAATAAAGCCCTCCTTGTTTTTAAATTGCTTGGAATTAATTCTTTCAATCTTATATCTTAGGTTCCGCAACTGAAAACTAAAACGTCCTTTAATGTTAACAAATATTTTACAAGGTCAGTCTCTAAATGATTCACACCTTGATCTGACATATAAAATGCGTGCTTTATAAATATTTTTTTATAAAATTAATTCCAATTTTCTTTCTATATCCCTTATTCAGAGCTTGCTTAAAAATAAGCCTGGTATCCTGTTTAACTTGTGTCTAGGAAAGATTAATGGACTCTGCCAGTGCGTATTTAATTTTGTCTCTATGAGTATACGTGCCTTTTACGTCACTGCGGTTAATCTTGCACATAAATAATTCCCTATGTGATCGACAGCCAATGAATAATGCATTGTGCTTAGCAGAAGCCATAATTATGATTTTATTGGTCGCACGTGTCTCCTATATTTATATATTCAAGTGCAAAATTATTTTTAATACCTGAACATGGAATGTATCATTTGTGAATGCTTAGTCACCAAGTGTGTAAATATTATGTTTATATTAGTGAGCTATCTTTCCTGTTTTCAATATTTTTAGTGTTATGTTTACAATGATTTTTGACCTTCAAATTAATCTTTGCGTCATTATTGAAATCTCATCAACATCACTTTCTTGTGCAACATGTTCTAGTAAGCATCATGATTATTTTCAACGAAGGTCATATGTCAAACTATATCAACCATATTTTACATTTTAACGTGTACAAAAATCTGCATTCCCAATATTCATACGTTTTCAACGTAAACCACAAAGGATATAGACACACTATCGAGCACGGATTACATCCAGGGTTCTACTGCGTATAAAGTTACGGCATTTGCCGGCGTCACAGCCGCCTCGCCGCCTCGCCGCCCGGGCGGAGTTGGCCTTGCCCTTCAGTCTTCACGAAGGCGCACGAAGCGCGAATCGATCGGCGCGAACCAGCTGACCCGCCCTGCCTCTTGTAAACACTGCTTTACCATCAATGGAAGGCTATACTTTGTTTGGGAAACGTTTGTATACTTTTAGGACTTGAGGATGTGTATAAATAGGTGAGGCTGTATATTAAGAGTTATATTTTAGGAAAAAACAACCGTTTTTCAGCTAAAATTTATTTTTCAGAAGATCAATTTTTTACTAATGTATATTGATACATAGGTGCGTATGCTAACAAAGGATTATCTATAGGATTGTTTGTTTGGCTAGGGATTTATATGGAAACGGCTTATCTATCTGATATGCGATCCTCCTAAAGTAGAAGCCTTGTAGTTTACATAATAGTCACTAACCTAACCTAACTATCGAGCCCGCTTTGTCATTATGTGATGCCAGTAGGTATACAATGATGCTTTTTTGTTGATTTTTCATTCAATTTACAAAATTAGTATGTTTGATCCTATCAAGACACAAAAATTAAGAATAATTCGCTCAGTGATCAGGGAGCTGTAGTTTTCAGCTTACTACATATTTAATAAGTCAAATGGAGTTTCTTGATTCTTCTCCATAAGAAATAACTGACTGGAATCGTGTACTAACTTCTGAATTGTATTAGTAAGCAAGCATGTATGGATGGAATAAAAACATTTAGAATCTTGAATTTTATTGAAATTATTTGTGGGCAATCACACGAAACAATTTTATTTTTTTGTTTTATAATTGCACTAGCATACTCGGAAATCAATAAGTAATTATATGATTGCATAAACGATCGGAGTTCAAATTTTAAGCTCAATATTTTTGAAATTAGGTATTTGAGAGTATCTCGTTTGTATATGCCATCGAAACGCTAAAAAGAAATTAGATAATTTTTTGTTGTTGATAATTCTTTGTTGAATAAATAAGAAAAGAGAGTTATTTATGGGCACTTACATATTTATACAGGGTTATTTTAAAACACAAGCAACCTCATAAGTGCTAGTTAAGAACATCATAAACAACAACTTTTGTTCTATGACTTTTAATTTTTTTTTAAATCAAATCAAAAATCTAAATCAAATCAAATCACTTTTATTTGTTAACACAGGTGTACAGATATACAGATCTTATATTTTACTAACAGAGCGCCATGTTATGCCAGGAGGCGTACAAATATGGTGTGCATCTAGCTCATGATTACAAATTAAAGTTAAAAAATATTTGAGAACCATGCTTATTTAATCATATTTTGGTTCAACAGATTTTCATACCAAAATAAAAATATTTAAATTTGGAGTTCTAAATATTAAGAAGTCTATGGGAAGGAAGCGATAGTACAATAGCGGAGGGTAGCTGAACATGACCCCTATGATACCTATCCACCTCCTATATCCTGTCCTCTATGATGCCTATTTACGGGCGACCCTCTCTAGTCGATCAGTCGCATTGATGCGCTTGCGTCGCGTCATTCGTGTTCTTGTTGCTGCAAGAACACGGCAACACGCAATGCGGCAGTGCGGATCTTTCCATGATGGTGTACCAATATTCTAATGTTGTGTAATTACAATGTTTCGGAAGCCTGCTTACTATTATTACGGATAGAGTGCGCGGGAGCCGTAAGTAGATACAGCAAAATACAGACTTGAAATGTGTTAGATAGAACAACGAAATCTTAAAGGTTTGTTATTGATAAATGTGTAATGTTTTGTAAAAAGTCATAGAACAAAAGTTGTTGTTTATGATGTCAGTAATACAGTCCTGTAAGGGTGTCAGTGTTTTACAAATAACCCTATAGAAGTCTAACGAGTTTTGTAAGCGCAGTGTTTTCTTTGCTAGAAATCCCATAATGCCAAGAATTTTATTGTTAAAAATAGTTTGTCTCTCTAACAATAGGAATTGATCAAATACTTTTTTCATCTGTTGTAGAAAGACTGAATTCTTTGAACTGGTAAAGACTTGTTTCTTATTTTCTTTACAAAAGAATATAAAGAGAGGCTTTGATTTAAGATCCTATGTCCCTTAGTTGGGGCTGAGGGCGTCAACAGTATTATAGTCACCCAACGCCAATATAAAAAGAGAGTTGGACATTAATTATCTATTAATAAATCTGTAGAAGTGAAAATTCTTTACATTGAAAATATCAAAAAAATAAATGTCAGGGGGTGTTACTAGACCGACACCGAACCCAAAAATGTGATTAAAAAAAATTTTGTCTGTCTGTCTATCTGTTTGTTCATCTGTTTGGCATCAAGCAAAAACTACCGGTTCGATTACGATGAAACTTGGTATAATTATTCTTTAATATCCTGTTCACTACACTGGCTACTTTTTATCCCGGAAAAGTATATACAATAAAAAACAAACTTCATTTTGCGGTTCGATCTCAAGACCCGATTACTGTACCAACTGCAAATAATAAGTTTGTCGTAGGTTACGTCACCCGCAGTGGAGTTCGCTAAGGGGAGTTCACTAACCCCCCACAGAAAGGGGAACCGTGTTACCCCGAATTTAACGCGAGCGAAGCCGCGGGCATTAGCTAGTACAGAATAAATAGACTGGGCTTTTGCAATTTGACTGGCCTGTTGGTCTAGAGGTTAGTGGCCCTGACTGCTAAACCGCAGGTCGTGGGTTCGATTCCCACCCAGGACAAATGTATATGTGATGAGCATGACCATTTGTTCTGTGTCTGAGTGTAATTTATCTGTAATATATATTTATCAGTTGTCTAGTACTCATAACACACGCTCTGCTTAGCTTGGGACTAGATGGCGTTGGGTGATAGTTGTGGAAAAAAAAATGTTTTGTCTTTAAACATGGAGTTTCTTGCCTGTTCTCTTTATAAAATTGATTCAAAAAGATGTAAAGGTGCAAGAAATATTTATTTTAAATTGTTCATCTGCTCACGTTTGACCACTAACTATCTCACCTGATGATAAGCGATGATGTGGTCGACGATAGAAAATGTAACCTATTCACTCTCGTCTTAAACTTCCCTGTCAAACAAGCCTTTTTCCCTTCTCTTTGTATAAGATTCGGAATCCAAATATATTACAAAGAAAGTTGTAGCACAATATGAACCTACACAAAACATACTAAAAATAGATAAAAACTTGAATATAGCAAAGTAAATAAAAGTACTCACAACACGGGCATTGAGACGGTATTCTTTGTTAGGGTTTTTGGATTTCGCTTCTTGGAAAATCTTTTTTACTTTTCTTTTTCCTTATAATCTTTTATATTTTATTTATAACTTATATTTTTATAAACTGGTAAACGTAGCCAGAGATCGTCTAAGACAGAGAGGTTTGGAAGAAGAACGGGGAGGTTTTAGTCTAGCAGAAGGATTTAGAAAACAATAGATATAAAAGGTTAATAAAAAATAAATAAATCTTTATGGTAGCAAAACAATACAATGTCTGCGCCTTTAAAGAAACAAAAAAACTTTAAGGATTTTTTTTTTCTTTTGTTTTACATATTTTAACGTTCCTCAAATGCAAAATTTTATTTTCATTTACATAGTTTGCTGTAAGAAAACCCAGTTTTAAGAAAACTTAAGCTTGCCTTTGTACATATGTACATCAAATGTCTTGTTTTGTTGTTTGTTAAAAATTTTGTGTACAATTAAGAATAAAGAAATAAAGAAATTATATATACTTAGAACTTTAAGGAAAAAAAAAAAACAAAAATATAACAGTCTACTAAACAAAACACAAATGAGCAAGAGGCTCAAGAAATATCATTAAGAACCTATTAACTATTTTGCGAAGGTACGTCAATAAACATTTTTTTTTTTTGTGTGTGGGCGGGTAGCGTCGGTCGATAGAGGGAGATCAGCCCGCCCACTACTTCCACCCCACAGCATCCCCTGACCCAAATAGAGGGGGATGAGTCACACACACAAACAAACAAGGGGACATAAACATATGTCAATATTAATGGGTATGTGTTGTTACTTATGGAGAGGATAATAAATAACAAGCAATTTGATATGTTGGACTTGTGAGCGGATATTGAGAGTTTTCTTTTATGTAACGGTAACAAAGCGGCCTTTGTTGGCTCTTTGTTTTGTTCGAGGATAATTCATTGAACATCATACCAAAATATCTAATAATAGCGAAAAGTAACGTTTTGAAAATAATCTTCAATAACAGTTCCTGGATTAATTTAAAATAGTACAAGTATTGAAATGCAAAAAAATAAATAAATTTAGAAAAGTTTCAGGTACGACCTTAGGTGTGACACTGTCATGTATACAAATATTTATTTATATATACTTTATATTTTCTTCATATGTAGGTTTTTTATAATCTTATTTAATCAAACAATCTTTTTTACAATATTAAGTAGTCATTACTTTTTTTAAAGTTGACGTTGTAGTATAATTTATTCATCTTGTCCAAATCTTGTAATTTTCTAAGTTTTTTTTTTTTTTACAAATTCCAAAGTTTTAAATGCTGCTACTGAAAAGTTTGCTTTTTTGCACAAGTGACAGTAACTTCGCAAAAAAGAATTATTCATCCCTGCGATGTGATATATTGGTTATATCAGCTTGATCTTGATTGTTAAGATTTAGTTAAAAGTACACAGGGACTTGTAAAATGTGATTTTACAAAAAAAAAAAAAGTATTAAACCGACTTCGTATCGAAAACCCTAGACCACGAAAGAGATGGGATGACGACTTCAATCTTCCATAGGAATTTGTACGATAAAGTGAGGAGCCGTGATCATTTGAGAAAATGGAGGAAGGCATTAGGACAATACGGGCGAGCTATAATTATTATAAAACACACTACCTGTATAGTGAAAAATAACTTTTTAGGAAGTCGGTGTTCCTAGTTTTGTTACTTCGCTATTAAACATTGATTTCAGACTCGTTTTTTTGCAGTCGGTTTAAAACAATGGTAGGTACCTACTTGTGTTTCATGGACTATAGAAGATAATATCAATTCAGTTAGGTCGCAAAGGTTCCGTGTGTGGTAGAAGAAATCTGGTGAAGTCAGTCTGGTCTTGAATTAATGTAACATCTTCCTTCATCTTTCTTGTTCTGGGCTCCTTGTTTATGATTCATTGACGTTCTAAACTATGAACCTCGCTCGTGAAATGATCTGCTAATGTCATATTGTTATTTTGATAGCTAGTCTATGTTTATCCCCACTGTTGGGCAAAGGCCTCCACCATTTTTTCCAATGATCACAGTTCCATGCTTTCTCATTCCAATAGTCAAAATATAGGCACCTCTAATTGTATAGGTACTCTTAAGTTCGAAGATTTCAAACGGCTCAAAAACATAAAACCTAAAAGCCCACTGCAGGGTTGGCTACAGTTAACCATATCCATAAAATTATCCTCCACTACCTTTTCCAAGTAAAGTGAATAAAAAATGGACGAAGGCGGTACCTACGTGCCGACGTAGAAGTGTGACGCACACCGTAACTCCGTGAGCATACGCAAACAAGGGATTACCTCAGAAGCGACCTTAAATATTGATAGTTAAATTATGGGCAGTTCCACGGCCGCTAGGGGAAGAGAACTTGAGCGAACTACCTCCACGGGCGTTGTGAATATCATAGACACCATAATCTGCTAAATAATGTGCCCGTATGGCAAACACCGGCACTAGACAACTTTGTCAGCTTGACAAAGTGGAATCTATAATACAACAATAAGTTTCTAATACATAACAAAGACACCGAAATAAATATCATATAAGAACAGGTATTTGTTACGAGTACTTTGACTCCAGCACTATTAACGATACTTAGCACGCGGTACAAAAACATGCGCAAAAAGTGGGTATTCGACTCATATGTGGAAGCAAACATCGCCGACTAACCATTCTTCGGGGATAAAGGACCATTTTAAATGTGATCATAATGAATTCAGTTCCCAAAACAACGTCAAAACTGTTAGTTGAGACGATTAGCGTGCAGACCGGTGACGTGACACGGTGCGCAAGGTGAGCTGACCAATTTCGCGCAATGAACAAATGATTTGTTCGCACTACCTACGGCAATGTTACCCATCTGTCGTTTAGTTCCTGTTGTTATTTATAAGCATCGAAATACATCGGCCATCTAATTTATTCGTAGCGTGCAAAACCACGCAAGCGGCGCGATGCTATGTATACGTACATAGGTGGAAAGCGTGATTACAAACATTACACAACTGATCGATTTTTGCAACAAACGGAACGCGGTCGTAAATTTCTTTAGGAAATGGCGTTATTACCTTTGTCGGTGAGTCCATGGCTGTGCTGGGGATCAGGATACATGGCACTCGCGGTGATTAATGCGCATTTGTCCCTCAGATTTTGTTTCCAGAAAGAGGGCGCCGCGCGAGAAGAACCTACCAACGCGGCGGTGCGCGGCAGAATCGCTCGGCCTCGACCTTGGCCGTCAAACCCGCGCATGCGTCGCGCGCCGCCTCCCCCCGCCGCGCCTCGCGCCTGCGCTCCCCCCTGCCAATTATGTCATTATGATGTGCCGCCGAGTTCGCTGCTGTTGTGTTGCCAAACACAGTTGCGCTCTGCTGGAGCTGGATCCAGATTTTTAATAAGGTCAAATGATGTAGGTAACCACATTCTTGGAATCAAATATGTAGCTATGTACAAAGACGCAGCGCAGTCCGCCGCGCGCCGCCAGCGGCACCAAGTATGATATATAAACTAAGCAGATGTTGACATTGGCACGCTATTGTAGATATTACTAATCAAGTAGGTAAAATGCGATTCTCAGTTTTATCAATCGTTTGTAAACATGAAACTGAATTCAAACCGCTGTAGGTAGGTAGAGGATATGGGCCGATACGATACGCAATCAAAATAAACACCGTTGTTTTTTATTTATATACTTATCAGCAAATGACGATTTTTATGAAAAAATAATCCAATTAGTAGTGCTTTGTTGCCATTTCCTCAATTTTCTTAAATCATTAAATCAAATTATGTCAAATCGTCTATAATTTAGAGAAGCTGTTATTTTCGTATAACCCATAATTTACATTTGTAATCAATAACAATTTATTGTGATGCACTGAAGAGTTAGAGTATGAGAATTGAAGAGTTAAACGAGATGGATATTTAACCGTATATGAACCATATGTACATGGTATACCAACCTGGCGAAATGGACCCGAAAATATTTGTCGGAGTCAACATAAGCGGTTAGGAGCAGTGCTGTACTTAGGGCTGTGCCAGCGGTGCCCAGGCACAGGGCGCAGTTCGTGGAAGGGCGCAAAAATATCTACTACCTAGTTATTTTTGTTCGTATTGTACTTTATTCTAGGGGCGCAGTTAGAGAAGCTCGCACCGGGCGTATAAAAGGCTAGTTACGCTACTGGTTAGGAGCAGTGGTAGCCCAGTTATAGTGGTTTTGACTTACTAGTTGTAGGTAGCCGGTTCCAACCTAGCCAGGCGCATTACTTGTGTAATTTACTTCATCCATAACCACTGCTCTTAAAATGGAGAAGGCAAAACATCTTATGGAAACTGGCATGTCTTAGAAACAAAATTCGAAGAAATATGACATCCACCAATCCGCACTGTGTTCGCGTGGTGGATTACTACTCATTCCCTCTCCTAGAAAGGTAGCTTGCGTCCCATCAGTGGGAACATTATACTGCTTTTTTTCCGGTGGGAAAATCATCTTATGACATCCCTCGCTCTTGGGCGGAGCGGGAGATAATGTCAAACTTTTAGTGACTAAAACCCACTCCTGTTCCTTCGTTGCCTTCATACCGGGGCTGAGCTATTCTTTCGAAACTAACCCTGGCCCCAGTAGAACTAGGGTTAGTTCTGGCCCCAGTAGAACATTATACTGCTAACTGCTGATGCGGCTGATAATGCTAAACGGTTAAGGGGATAAAGTCACTTTAGATATGGTTTAAATGTACCCATCTCCAAAAATCTTGAAGGTTAGATAAGGGCCGCTGTAGTAAAGTAGTCCATTGGGATTACTCAAGGGTCTTCATGTTAATTTCACCCTATCTTTATCGGTTTATCCCTTTCTTCAAGATAATGGGACCACTGATTATGAAACTATTTTTCTACTCTCCCCTTTTCTTTGGTGTAGGAAAAGTCGATCACTAATTAATTATATCGATGGCAAGAAATCATTAAGTATGTTCTCCCATTCTGGGTGGAGGGAAATTCATTCATTAATATTTTTTTATTTATTCATATAAAAATATTCATTGTGTTTTAATTATGTCGTTAATTAATTAATTTACAACAGCTAAAAATAATAAATAGTGAATTTCAAATGAACACCTAAAGAACGAAAGAGATTGTTAGACTTTTACTGACTACAGCCTTACCTATGTTCTTTCATCCTCACCCTATGCATCCTAGGATCATGAGTAACCTTTTCAGAAGTCTAACCTACTGGGGTTGGGTTAAGTTAGGTTAGGTTAACCTAACTTAACCCAACCCCAGTAGGCTTTGGCTCTGCTAGGCTCCTATGGGTTTGGCTAACATCTCTTAGGGGCGCGCGTGATACACTACAGTTGCCAAAACGGATCTTGAGCGCACGGCGTCACAGTGGGGATCGCTTTGTCAGATTGGCGAGCCAATCGTCTTCGTTGTTAGATACATGCAGCAACGCAAGGAACGAATTAGGAGTGACGTCTATGACGCGATGGCGTGGCGAGCCAATCACTGACACTCCCCGCCCCCGCGTCGCACCACTAAAGATACCGAACATTCGACTTGTGTGCATCCGCTCAAGATCCTTTGTGGCAACTATACGTGCCGTCGACGACTCAGGCTCGGTCCGGACGGTTACTGGACGGCCTCCTAAGATACCTGAGAAGATGTTACCCATGGGAAATTCCGTCGGTTATAATCACACCAAAAATATGATATTGTAATGCTTACGAGCCTTACCTACTGGTACGTTGTGGGTTCACACCTATGCTTTACTTTTATTTCAACACTACTGCTTTGAAAATGGTGAAGAAAAACATCGTGAGGAAACTGGCATGTCCTTGGCCCGTGTAGTGGATTACGGCCCATTCCCGTTGGTGACTGAGGGGTTGTTTTTATTTTGTTGATGAGTTCGCGCTTGACCGCTGTATCTCACCTGATGGAAAGCGACGATGCGGTCGACGATGGAACGCGCTTACCTGGAAGAAACCTATTCACACTAGACTTAAAGATTCCCGGGTTGTAGCTATCAGGAAACACAGACTCCGGCAAGGAATTTCACTCCCTAGCTGCACGCACAATGAATGTGTTCCATAAACGTTTTGTGCGTGTAGGTGGGATGTCCACCATACACCGGTGGCGCAGGGCCGTACGTCTGGTAGTTCGATGATGGAACGGGCTAGGCGGAATAAGGTTATGCAATTCCGATGCACATTTCCCGAAATCACTTGCATCCAGCTGTTTGCTGGCTCCTAATACCCGTTATGACCTGCGGTGATCTGTTTGTACTTAGGTGGTGTTCAACTTGTAACCTTTATTAGTATTTTTGGGAAACAATTTAATATGGTGTAAAAACTATTGGAAACGGTTCAGTTAGTGATTCTGAACAAATTATATTCAGGTTTCGCATAAACTAAAAATTATGTATACATTAGATACGTTTTTTTTAAGAACCTATTGTTTAGAATCTCAACTTCAGATACATTATAGTGATTTTCATTTGTTTTAGTCACTTCTTGACGACACTACACGTTCTCAAACGGTTTTATCGTCAACCAATTTCACATAGATGAAATCACCAACTCATATGAGAAAAGAGCAGAAAATTTCAACGACCTTAACGCCAATCTAGCATAGCAACATGGAATAGCACTTAATTATAAATCGACCGAGTAAATTCATACGTCGGAAGGTAATGAAATCTATAAATAATGCTAACATCATAGTGATGTAATCTGCTATTGTTGATTTACCTGCACTTGTGTTTATGCTAGGTACACAGATGGTTGCATAGGTACGCGATATTGAATGCTTCAGTGTATAGCGAATCACAAATTAAATTAGAATAATTTAATTAGGAGCTTTGTACAGTGTGTGTTTGTGATTTAAACTTAGTATAGGTTTCCTGTGCTACAAAACACAGATTTTACAAGCTATGTCGGTAACCTTGGTTCTCCTGCGGATATCCCCAAACTTAAGTGGCAATGGGCAGGGCACACTGCACGTAGAACAGATGGTCGATGGGACGAAAAGTTCTAGAGTGGCGACCGACCACGTACCGGAAGACGCCGTGATGGAAGGCCTCCTACAAGGTGGACCAATGAGGTGAGGGTCGCTGGAATCCGATGGATGCGAGACGTTCAGGACCGGTCATAGTGGCAACGCTTGAAGAAGGCCTATGCCCAACAGTGGACGTGTTTCGGCTGAAATGTTGATGATGATGAAAATACAGATCATTGACGTGGTTTAGAAAATTACCCAACTTAAGCGGGACTGGGTTGACCTGTCCGCCTCATTGGTGCGCTGAAATCGCACGACGGGGTCGTAGCAAACCACGAAGAAGGTTTTGGGACGATAATGTCACTGTCTTCTTTTGGGATTGGGAAGAAGAGGCGCTGGGCCGGGAACAAATGGAAGAAATGGAGGGAGGACTTTACCCAGTAATGGAACAGTATAGTATCTAGAATATCTAAATCTAGGTTTTCTGCAGCATGCCAGATTTACTCACATTAAAGTAGTTGGCAATAGATTTTCTCTTTGATTTTTTGTAATTCCAATAGGTCTACTATTATATCGTTAAATTTAAAATCATCGCGTCCAACTGTTTTCATAAACGAATTTAATTATTATTTTTAGACCAAATTAAATTTTATTAACTTTGCTTAAAAGCTAGTTTCAACTGTACCAAACATCCCAAAAGCTACGACAAAATCAAAATAATTCATTATCGCCTGAGATTCAACTATTTTTAGAATGTTAAAAGTTGCAAAAGACGGGCTGACCCAACGCCAGATGAATGCTTAAACGAAGGGGAGCAGGTTTCAAGTATATTAAACAAAAAACGTTACATTACTGCAAGGGATGCTGCCGCCCTCTCCCTCTCCTTGAATTCAAAACTAGTGAGTGACCAACTTTTGATCTCTAATGGGAAGACAAATCACGTTAGTATTATAAATGCGAAAATTTGTGAGCCTGTGTGTAAGTTTGTTACTTCTTCATGCTCGAATGGCTGAACTGATTTGGATGAAATGTGGTCCACGGGTAGACCACGTCCTAGAGTAGCACAAAATATTCTTTTTATGCAATGCCGCTGGAATTTTTCATTTAATAAAAAACAGAAAAAAAAATGTCTGTACTATACCGAGACTATCAGTATAATAATTAATATATAAAATATCAGCTTACACTAAAATTATAAAGAGTAGTTTTTTTTTTCTAGCTTGCAGGAGGTAAATTCCGAAAGTACTGATCCGGTTACGAATTTTTTTCACCGATAGAAAGCTGCGTTATTCCTGAGTGAGTGTGTGAGAGTACTTAAGTTTTATGTATGCGAGCCAAGCCGCGGGCTCTTAAAGAAAAGGTAGTATATTATAAAGCTGAACAGTTTGTTTTTAGTTTAAATATATTAATCACACGAACTACTGATTCAATTTGAAAAAAAAAAAATGAATATCTCATTTATCGAGGAAGGCATGGCGAGGCAAGAAATAACTTCACGGTAAGATCCACGGGAGCTGAGCAGTAACCAAAGACGCGAATGAGATCACTAGTGTATAATGTAATAATTAATATAAAAAAAGGATACTTTGCTAGCCATGTAGCTTTGCAGCTCCTACGACTTGATTAGTGTGACTTTGTGAATTCACTTCTTAAATAATACAATAGCACATCAAATTACGAGTAGGTACGAAGCACATAACTAAAAAAGGAATTACAAAAAAGCACTGTGAACAAAACTGAATTGGGAATAATCTCATTTGGAGTCGGTAGCGCCATCTACAGTTTCTATAAGACACTAATTTCACGGTCAGAATCGAATTCAAGTTCGGAACTCCACGTAGCAGTGCCATCGTTTATACATAGATGGCAGTAACCACATAGCTTGGAGTAAAAATTATATACTTAGCAGTGTTGGAAAAGGATACCATATCCCGACGATAATGTCGTCGGATTTGGTCGTATATTTATACTTATTTTAAGAAGTAAGGTAAACCATGTGTGGCGTGCTATAGCCTATTTTAAGTTATTGTTGGTCATAGAGAACAAGTTATGCTCATATATCATCGTATTATACAGTAGCAAACATAAATCAAATAATAAATTAATATTAAATTTTCATAGTGCGTAGTAGGCCTACGCGCTACGCCGTAGGACAGTCTACGGCGTAGTACCTACGGCGTAGGCACTATTTAAGGGCTGCACCATTAATCCCGTGGAGGGTCGATCCGGTACATGAAATAATTTCTCTATGAAAACGTCAGCTGAGCGAGTTCAATGACCTGTAGGTAGCGGATATCGAATGGATATATATTATATGGGCTGCACTAATATAACTAGAGACGAAAATATATTTATTTTGTAGGTATATATTTTATTTAAATATATTTTAGTTTGTTACTAATATATATTTAAAATATATTTACTATAAAGTACCTACGTACTTTAAAAATCGGACTAGTATATATATAAACAAAGTTACAAAGAAAATAAAAAAAATGTGTTTTATTTGTTATAGATAATTTTATTTACAAAATCGTAACTCTTAAGTTAAATTAAAAAAAAATCACTTAATTAAATTGATACCTAATAATCGTCTAATTATGTATATTTTCTTTATCAGCAAGTCAACAGTTTTCCCACTAAAAACTTAAGATTGCTTATTTTTGGTTTCTTTACCTGGCCTTAGACACACTAGTACAGGACAAAATGTCCCCCAACATGACGTATATCGTTATTTTCTATTTTCATGGAGAAACTTTCAAATGGCGCCCGGACTGGGGGATAAGTCTAGGGTGTGTGGGATTGTTACCTCACTGAAACGACCCCGGTGATCACCATCAGCACTTAGAAAGGAAATCCCTCTGTGCTATGCGAGTTAGAGAGAAGAGGACTGTACAATTGCCGAAACGGATCTTGAGCGCTCGGCGTCAGAGTGGCGAGCCAATCGTCTTCGTAGTTAGATACATGCAGCAACGCAGGAAACGAATCAGGAGTGACGTCTATGACGCGATGGCGCGGCGAGCCAATCACTGATACTCCCGCCCCCGCGTCTCACTTCACACCACTAAAGAGACCGAATATTTGAATTTTGCGCCACTTGAGGCCAGCGCTCAAGATTCGTGACGGCAATTGTACAACGGTCTCCCCTGAGCTTTATTGTGCACGGCTGTACGTGATCATTTCGCTACCATCTTCATTGGAATCACTCGATGGGCGAGCAGAGTTCCCAACAATATGCTCTGGCCTCTGCGTCACGTGGATGCATTGTAAAATATTGGGAGGCAAGTTTCGGGACACTGGGCAACGTTGCCACGTAGATTGAGCGTTGCGTGTCGTGTTGGGGGACATTTTGTCCCCTAATGTATCTGAAGCTTTATCGTAGCCATTGTAGTTTTGGGACGTTTTCAACAAATACTTTTTCTTTACATACATTAATAAAATATACAAAGGTACTCGTAGATAGTCGTAGGGGAGGCGAATGTACTAAATTTACAGTTACTAAAGCGTCATGGGGACGTAATGAACTGCGAAGATTAGGTTCAAAAACGAAAAATATGGGGGGGGGGGGAAGAGCGTGTAAGTTTCTACGTTTCAATAATGTAATTTTTTTTCTGACGCGCTCGAGTTCCGTGTAAAATACCCATCTCGGCAGCCGTACTATAGTGTTAAAGAAATGAGTTTCATATTTTGGATGAGAAATATATCGTGTCTGGTAAGTTATCGTTGAGATGTCCACTGCCCGTGGGCACGGTGCTCATGCTGGTGTTGGGGCTCACCGCCACCGGGCTCGCTCCGAGGTGCATTATCTTCTTGATCCTGGCAACACACAAAGAAGAAATTCACAAAACATTGTTTTGGTTGATTGAACCTCACCTAGTTGCAAAAATAACAACAACCCTACCTCCTAACCGTATTTCAATTACGATAGAGATTTTTTATCCATCCTCTTTTTTATAATGTGAATGTAAGAACACTGTAGACTTTGCAACTTCTTAGATTGCTTCCTATTAAGACTCAATTTTTTATTGTTTTTTTGAGTACAATACTGAGTGCTCCACACTGTCCTTACTAGTATTAATACATATTAGTTATATCTAATAATACTGTAATATGGATTTTTTTTAAAGAGTAACCTTGGCGTTTCTTGCCGGTTCTTCTCCGTAGGAAACAACCAATTTGGGACCGTGCACTAGCTTCTGAATTTTTTATGTGTAATAAAATATTTGTGTTTTGAATTTTTTAAATAGCTTAACCTTTCGAATGTCTTAAGTTACACTGTCCGACATAAGGTAATTGTCTTTCTATTGTGTTTCTAATTACGACATTCAAAGAGTTAATACGCAGAAGATATTAAGCCGGGTACTCACCTACGAACCGTAACTGTAACCGTTGCAGATACAGTAACATAGTTTACGTGTATTCATTTCCTCGTTGTGGTTACAGAGCTCACTGCAAGCTCCTTTGTGTTCGCGGAAAAAACCAATAAGTTTCGGCTCACTGCGACTGGCTCGCGTCGAACCACAACGAGCTCGCAAGCTACGTACTCACTTATAAAATTTGGTTACTGTATCTGCAACGGATACAGTTACAGCTAGTAGTTGAGTAGGTACTCGGCTTTATAGTGCACAAGAGCGTGCACAAGCAAGGGTGGACTATCTGTTCCTTTACGATAGGATGGCAATCCGACATGACCGGAGACAGATCAGGGGCGGGACTAATAGCTTTGCGCGCTTTTCGAGACACGGAAGTGACACACCACCAACTTCCTAACTCCGGGCTCCTACAGAGTAATTTGTAATGGAAAAATCCAATAACACTTTTTGAACGCCCCGGGAATCGAACCCAAGACCTCACGCTCAACAGTTGCGCTTGCGACTACAAGACCAATAAGGCAGTGACAACAAAATAATAAATAACTGAATAGGTACCTATATATCATTATCTTCCTGCCTTTGTCCTATTATACTTGCGGTCGGCGCAACACGTTTTTTCTTCCATTCTAAACAGTCAGTAGTCACGCTATCACTGAATGTCTTTTCTTTCATATAGCTCTTCACATAATCTACCCAACTTTTTTTATATATACAATGAAAATAATAGTATGTACAAACGCATATAGAACAATTCATTGGACAAAAAAAACTCATAGGCAAGTATATTAGACCTAATTAGTTAAGTTCATCGAGTAGCCCAGTGTCTGGATTTTTGCCAGGTTAGTGAGAATGCCCCTCCTATTAATATGCGGGATTACCAATCACACCCGACCAACCGCACAGATATGCTTTAACCTAACCTAACAAAAACAGTTTTTTTCTTTCATACTTTCTTTCCTTCTTTCTTTTATACTTTCTTTCCTTCTTTCTTTTATTATATAGAATAATATATAATATAATAATAATATGATATATTCCACAACTATCACACAACGCCGTCTAGTCCCAAGCTAAGCAGAGCTTGTGTTATGGGTACTAGACATCTGATAAACATACTTATATATTTCTAAATACATACATATTATAGATAAATGAAGAATGGTTCACAATGGTTGATGATTAAAAATTGTAATCTTATTGAATAAGTAAATACTTAAGTACCTCCTTTTCAAGCACAGTGCAAGTAGTTTGTTAGCAGGCGCCTCCGCTAGTAGCCAGAGTAGAAGAGCGGCGATGCAGCCCCAGAATATTACACCCGCTGTCGAGTTCAACTAGAACAAAAGATATATTTTCAATGGTATGTGAGTTTAATTTTTCATTTATCAGGCCAAGATCATTGTCATCAGTGCGTATATGACCAGCCCCCGCCCCCTAGCCAAATTACAACCGTTTCGCCGAACACTTAGAGTTGGCCGCGCCGCCAATTCTTTTGTTCTGACCACGTGACTGAGCATTGAGATGACGTCATTCCCGTACATTTGAAGCGCTAGCTTTCTGCTAGCGTTAACTATTGCAGATTAGCAACTTGGCTATGGGTACAGACATCGAGTAGATCGTGGCAGGTAGTGTTCTGTATTTTCAGCCTAATCTCTATGAGAAAAAACGTGAGTAGCTATATCTACATGATTATTTTTAGTTTATGCGAAACCTGAATATACTTTGCTCAGAATCAGTAACTGAATGGACACCAATAGTTTTTACACCATGTTACATTTTTTTCCAAAAATATTTAAAAAATGTCACAAGTGGACACCAGCGTCACTAAGTACAACACAACAGAGGTCACGGCAGGTCATATCGTCGACAGTACTAGCACAAAATAGGTAGGTACAGAAGTCAATCTATATACAAAGGGCGCTCGAGCAACGCACACATAGACACCGCTCACAGACAAGATGTCGCGGCCGCGTCTCGGATCACTCGTCAAACAGTTCCGGCTCAAACGCTCATTGGTGTGCGTCCACCGAGCGTAGGTATAAAAAGTGAAGTACATACATGAGATTGTCTTCTGTATCTATCTATTTTGTGGTATTAGGCGTTTAATGTGGGTCTCGCATCCATCGGATTTCCGCGATCCTCACCAGGTCTCAGTCCACCTTGTTTTTCACGGATTAGTATTTCAATGTGTTACTTACGATTTCAAAGTGATCGTTGTGCTGTGGGTTCCTGGTGATAAAGACGCTTCGTGAGATCAGCAAGGAGTGCGTCAGGTACAGCCCGTAGGAGAGACGGCTCAGAGGCACCCACGGGTACCAGCTCAAGAAGCCCTTTACAAGCGCTGGAACAAGGTATTGCTGCATGAATCATGACCTAATTGTATCATTAACATGGCTCCTTGAGCGCTAATTGTACATAGGTACAACTTGAACGACCTTGAAAAACGCTATTGTCGTATTGTATACATGGGTGTACGAAATTAATTTGGCCAATTATTCTCTGTACGTGCCCCTCCTGTGGGTAGGCCCTTGCAATGGTGAGGGTCATGGGATTCTAATTGATAAACTCAGCAAACGTTGCTCTTCCACGCTAAAATAAACTGTTCTTTATATCATAAAAATTATTAAAGAAAAAACTGAAGAGCGGGGTTAGAAGGGACATTTTTCTTATAAAATAGGTTAAGTCGTTTCGGAGGAGATCGATGACAAACACAGCGACGTAAGATTTTTATATACGAGTAGGTATTAGATATCTACACTAATATAATAAAGAGGTCAAGTTTGTTTTTATGTTTTTTTGTTTGTAGGATGTAATCTCTGGAAGTACTGGTCCGATTGCTAAAATGTTTTCACCGATAGAAAGCTGCTTCATTTCTGTGTGACATAGGCTGGATTTTAAGTATGCGGGGGAAACCGCTGGCAAAAGCTAGTTAGAAATAATCTAAACTGCTAAGTGTTGTTGTGTTGTGAAAGTTTTGTTCCGTGCTACCAAGTCCAGGTAACCTTGTATGTATCCCTCAATGTAACAAATACTAAAGTGTAATAAACGAACTGTTGTATGACATGCCATCTTTGACCTTCTCACCAGCAAACACGCAAACATATCTCGGCAGTGCAAATCATATTCATGTAAGAACCCTAAAACCGTGTTCATCCGTGCCAATTTGTTGCGTCGCATGATACGCAACAACTTGGTCCGCACGCGTGTTCCTACCACTAATGATCATTGAACACTCTGTTCGACTAGTACTTGACTGCGATCCCGCCTGATGGTAAGCAGTGATGCAACCGTTGATGGTGAGGCGCACTAGTTTATTAAGAGCCTATTCACTCTAGCCTTGAAGACACCCAAAGTATGTTTTGTATGGACGGTGTTCCTCGTGAACCAATGCGAACACCAAAAACTTTTCACTACTTCACTATCGACCACATACAACGATGCTGCCATGGCTATTAAGAGAGTTCACAATAAAATTGTTGCGCGCGAACTCGATTCAAACTACGTACGCGTTCGTGTTCTAAAATGCCGTCCATACGAACAAATAAAATGTTCAAATTTGGTGTTTGTGTTCGATATGTTCGACCTCGTGCCAGCGTGCACGGCTTAAAAGGTCTCCTATAGAGACAGACTTATTGTAGTCTCCATCTGTATTCGATGAACATGGTGCTTAATATGGAAGCGACATCTACAGATACTTACGAACATGTCCAAACGAGCAGCACAGTACTAGTAGAGCGACCCCACACGCCCAAGCGGGCCTGTTGAGAGCGGCATACACTGCGCCCTCTAGCGGATGATAGCTGCGCCAGAGGAACGTGCTGCCCAGCACCATGACCACTAACATCAGTATTAGGGCAGTGCAAGTGCCGAGGACAGACCATTTCTGGAAATATACATAGTGCTAAAATTATGAGAGATGTCGTTTTTTGAAGGCGATTCTCACACTGCAGCGTAGCCCGTGAATTCGACGATAACACAAGCAACGTTAAGTTAAAACACGCATTCACGCGCTACGCTGCGTGGTGCGTGGCAGTGTGATTTGCCGTGTTAGGAGTAACGGCAAATTGTATGACGCTCTTTCATACCATCATGGTCTCAACACCACCGCTCTAGACTTCCTTGTGTGAAATTTTATTTATTTTCCTCAAAGTTTATTTATTAATTTTCATAAATTATATTTTTTATCATCGACTTTGATGTTTCACATCTTCCTAGCGTAGTGTGACGACCCTTTTTTTTTAACAAAGGTTTAGGTTTGGTCATCTACAGCCAAAAAGTAATGCAGCACGAAGAAGTAAAATATCACGAAAAACACATCTTAGATACAACAGTTCAAAAAACACGTGTGGCACTCGGGGACTGCCGCGGTAAAGCTATTGCATAGCATTTATTATCAACTTATGCAATTATAATTATTTATTTCTTGTATTTATGCAGTATTTTTTTCCTTTGTTTTTTTTCTTTGATATTAATTGAAGTTACACTTTTTGAGCGTGGTGACCGATAAGAAAACAAATGAGTGGGGGGTGTTAGGTTATTTTCGTTACGGAATTTCTGGATTCGGTCTCCACGCTCAAGGCCCGCGATAGTAGTTATGCAATAGCTTAAAAATATGTGGCAACTTCCAATTTGATAGTGGTCAAACTGATGGGCACGCCACAATCATGGCGGTAAGTCCCCTCTTTGAGGCGTGGCTGGAAAGGCCTCACGGCGTCCTTACCTTCCGCATGACGCAGGTCCTCACCGGACATGGTTCGTTCGGGAGTTTCCTACACCGGATTCATGCGGAAGTGACGCCCGGGTGTCGCCACTGTGCGGAACGCCCGGAGGACACGGTGGAGCACACAGTCGAGGTGTGCCCTGCTTGGGCGGAGCATCGCCGTGCCCTCGTGGGGGCAATCGGCGGCGGAGACCTCTCGCGCCGGGCCTTGGTTGAGGCCATGGTCCGGAGCGAGGAGGAGTGGCAGGCGGTCGCCGACTTCTGCGAAGCAGTAATGCTTGCAAAGGAGGAGGCCGAACGCATCAGGCAACGGCGTTATCGCCGCCGCCGTCGCCGGGATTCTGATCCCGATTTCCGGCCAACGTAGACGCGGGCTTGCGGACAGTGAGCAATGGGTAGCTCGCTGTCCGGCCGTCCGGTAACCGTCCGGACCAAGCCCAAGTCGTCGACGGCGCGCACTGTTCCCGCGCGCCTCAAGGAGTTGTCAGCAACAGCAGGGACCCAGCCGGGTCGAAGCCTACTGGGGCCAGGGTTATCCGAAAGGGCGCTCGAGCCCCGGTATGAAGGCTAGAAGGAACGGGGTGGGTCTTTTAGTCAGTAAGAGTCTGACACTATCTCCCGCTCCGCCCAAGGGCGGGGGATGTCAATGCATGATTTTTCCCACCATAAAAAAAAAAAGTGGTCAAACCGAGCCTATTCATAATAAAAAAGCAAAGAACTGCACTGAAAGATATGATCCATGCCATTTTATAAAGAGGATGACTAACTTAGGTTATGAAACTAACGGGCGTCAAAGTATGGGTCGGTTCTTGTCATATAAGCATCTCTTTTGATTGCGGTATTGTCTTGCTATCGGCTGATGCTGTTTACGTCTGGGTGAGGCTGGCGCAATTGGCAATATTTCTCACTTATCACAGTAAATAAGCATAATCGTCGACCACATCATCGCTTACCATCAGGTGAGATAGTGGTCAAACGCAAACCTATCATTAATAAAAAATAAAAAATAAATCAGCCTCATAATGTACCCACATCTAGAGCGTCTTTTCTCTAGAGGAGGGAATGGGCCTTAATCCACCACGAGGGCCCTGTGTAGTTTAGAAGATGTCACAAGTCTTTGAATTTTTGGTTCTAGGATATGCTGGTTTCTTCATGATGTTTTCAGCTTCACCGTTTTGAGAACAGTGGTGATGAAATAAATTATACAAAGGAAAGAACCTGCCAAGGTCATTACTATAGAATATACACAGAGGCCGTTATCACTGAGCCACCACCCCTTCAACCTGCGTCTAGATTTCAACCCCGTGTGAAGCTGGGGCGGGTCGCTAGTTATCAAAGTTAACTCACTTGTCTAATCCGGTTCAGATTTCCTTTGCTGCTGTAAGTAACGAAGAGATACCCGCTGTAGAAGCCGACCAGGTAAGCGGCGAATCGCAAGTGACTCTTTATGTAGGCTACGTTAAACTCCTTGCTGGCGCGAGGATCCATTATGAACCTAGTGAAAAGAAAATAGGAATAGATGTTAGTACTTAAAATTTGAGTCGGTCTCAATGACAAATGGAAATGGTCTCCTAGAAACTGGTTTAGGTCCACTAACAAGGAAGCATTTTATTTTTGTTATCATTTGCGAATCTCTGGATTGTAATGGCCGGGTATAGACGTGTGTGGAAAAGGGAGAGGGAGGCCTTCGCCTAGCAGCAGAAAAATGAGATAATTAGATTCAGATTTGTGGATTTCGAAGTAAAATATCTTCATATTTCAGATATAGAATGACTTTCAATTGTTTATGTAAATGCGTGTTTAGATGTTTGTGTTTTTAAAAGTATTAACATAGCAAAAGCAAAACAATCTTATTAATGTTTCCACTGCTGGGACTGAGACCTCCTCCTTAGGAGAAGGAATGGTGCGTAATCCAGCATGCGGACCCTGTGCAGGTTGGTCGCATGTTCTTGAGGTTTTGGTTCTAGGACAGGTTCCGGTTAGGTTCGATATTTTCCTTTGCCGAAAACTTGTATCTAATGAAATAAATTACATGAAGTAATGCGTCAGACTGGATCTGTAACCACGACCTATTCATAAGTCGGGGCTGTTACAACGGGGCTGTTACAACTGTGTTTTTATATTCTCCCCTAACTGAATTTCATAATATCATCATCTCCCTTTTCCTAAGTAGCTCAGGGTCCGTTTCCAGTATAACTGGAGCGGCTGAAAATCCGTGTTTTACATGGAACAACTGCCTATCAGACCTTCACAACACAGTTACTGGGCTCCACGCCGCGAGATTATGAAGAAGTATGTTGATTTGATGTCTTGCGAAATAATAGAGTCAAAAAAACTTTTTACAAAACAAAATACAAGTCGGTGTTTCTATAATAGTTTTATTTCTTCGTTATTTAACACCGACTTCCGAAATTAAAGTTATTTTGCACTATAAGTTTTTTATTTTACTCTTTTTAGTGGTGGTAGCACCACTAAAAGTACCCTTGAGTCAAACTCAAATACCTTATAGCCAGAGTGCATCCGACAACAATTCTAATAATCCCAAACACGGTTAGATTACATTAATTTAGCTACCGGCTTCATCATCAGATCAGTTCGATACATCCCCTCCCCCTTTTTTTTCAGTCAGTCATCGACTACACGTGTAAACGAAGCAATCTTACTTGTTACGACAGTTTTGCTGTGATCCTATGAGGAATTCTGTTCCATATCTTCGAAGTTCATGATCGGATCATAACAATATTTCTATGGGACCAACTTGGAAGCATATCCTTACATTAAAAAAAATAATTTTCAAAACCTGTCCACAACTGACGGAGATATCGGTGAAAATACAAAAAAATAACATACATTCTGCCGGACATAGAACCTCATCCTTTTCGAAGTCGGTTAAAAAATGGGATAATGATACCTATTAAGAGATATAGTAAGACTAAGTTTCCATTGCTAATTGATGCGTGTTGCTTAAGTATATCGAGAAGGTTTCTAGATAATGGCTATAGTGCAAATTGATTAATTACTAGATGTCGATACATTCATTAGAACAATGGTAGAGGAAATCCTCCGTGATGAAACTGTTGTGACTTTAATGCGTCATATACAATAATTAGATGGAAAATAATGGAAATGCCATAGGAGATTTAGACTCCTTGAAAAAAAAAATACGATGTTTGTCTTTGTTACTTCTATAATTTAGTTTACCTTTTAATTTTATGGCAAGTTAATTTTGAAAGCAGTTAATTTTTACTCTGACGTGACTAGATCTTATAATTGATTACATCATGATAAGGTCGACTGGCAGATAATGCTTAAGGCATTAACTCCACCTTTGTACAGTTTTTTTGTGCATAAAGCTTTAAATAAATACATAGATATGGCCAACGAAAATTGGCCAGACCGTTTAAAAGCCCTTAACATGGAGGTTACATCGACGTTTTACTATTTTATTTTATACCTACTAACTTTCTACCTCTGTATTTCTGTTTTAATAACTTGGAAATATCACAAAACGTCTGCCTATTCTTCGAAATGTACAAATGAATGCAACACATACACCGCAAAACATAAATGAAACGCATCAACCACATCAACTGATTAATGAAGCGCAATAAAGATAAACATCTAATTGTTTTAAATACCGCAATTTGATTACGGATGCCACGCCACGCAACTAATAGAGAAAATATCTTGAGATTTTTCCACAGGGTGTTAATGAACTTCATTTCAAACGCAAGTACTTCAATAATTTCAACAGAAAATCAGCATTTTTCAGTTTTTTAAGGTAATTTTTAGTTTGGGACTTTATTTTTATGGTAAAAAACTATAATTTTAATTAAACTAAGTAATGTGTCCAGAAGATTGACTTGCACTGCCACGTTGAATGGCAATACCAATTCTTTGGGCAAAGAACCAGCCAGCCTTCTGGTCACGATGTTGTGTGAAACCGTAGTTCATTATAATCCATCATAGGTCGTTGGCAATATTTTACCCTCCTCCCCCCACATCCCTTTTTTCTTAGCCAAAATATGTAGCAGAACAACGTTTGCCAGGTGGGCTAGTTGTGTAGGGTGTACATCTGTACAATATCTAAATTTTTCTAGAATCTTGACTCTGTAACAAGTCTCATCTAGTTCTTAACACTTTTTTTTACCTAAAGGCTCGCGATCTCATACCATCGGATGCATCGCCGATAAAACCACACTTAACCCGTTGTATGGGCGGAACGCAGATCCACGCGGGACACAATAACTTTTTAACCGACTTCGAAATGGCGGAGGTTCTGTGTTCGGCTGAATGTATGTTTTTTTTTTTAAATTGTGTCTCTAATTACGGCCATACGAAAGGTTAAAGTAAAATCACACTGACCGTACCTACTTCACGTTTGAAAAGTTCTATGATATTATTAATCTTAGAATTGCATCATTAATCATAGCTTAGTTAGTGTTACAACTAACGAAGTTCAGAGATCTGAAATTGGCAACACGCAAGAAACTGATTATCTGATGGCAGGCAGTCGACTGACTTACCGGCATTTTCAACAACAGAGTATTACGTAGATTTACTTACAATTATATTTTGACATAAAGCTCACTTATCATCATCATCATTCTGGCTCATTTATCATCTCATCGTCACAGTTCACAGTTTCTCTCAAATGTTGCCACAACGACCGGCCCTGCGCCGTGCGCGTGTCGAATCCATCCATGCGATTCCTGCGACGCTTATCAGGTCATCAGTCCACCTTGTGGGAGACCTCCTGACGCTGCGTCTCCCAATATGTGGTCGCTACTCCAGAACCTTTTGGCCCCATCAACCATCTGTTCTGCGAGCAAACTTAGAGTCATCAAACTTAGGCAAGTTTGATGATTTTTTGAACTATGTCGGTAACTTTGGATCTCCTGCGAATGTCTTTATTCATAATTTGATCACTTATGCAAACTCGGAGCATAGCTCTCTTTATTGCCTTTAGGTGACTTTCGATGAACCTTTTGATGTGACTCAAAGGACGTTTAAAAAATATTGTTATAGTATATTGAATACCCACTGCCATTTAGTAATAAATTAAGATTAGAATGACCATAACTTACTCGAAAGTAAACAGCTGCACAGCAGACAACTCGTTGATATAGTTGACGACTCCTGGTATCACAAGAGCTCCAGCTGTCAACACGGCTGTGATGGTGAGCCCCAGTTTAGGGAGACTTCTGTAGATGCAGTACACCAGGACGGTAACCACGAAGAAGTGGAAGTCGCAAGGGATGTACCACGATTGGATTATACACTGAAAATGGGTTATTTCTTTTATAGCTGAACTTAGTGCTAAACTTGTGCGGTGGGATCGCAGTCTAGCACTAGATTACATAAATAAATAAAAAAGTCAGACAATTTTCACAAGTCAGAATCAGTCAGAAAGTTTTCTACATATAATTTGCCAAGCCACCATTTTATTTAATGCCGACTGGGTACGTAGTAATTATTCAGTAATCTGTGACTGGGGCCAGGGTTATCCGCATGGGAAGCTCGGCCCCGGTACGAAAGGCAAGAAGGAACAGGGTGGATTCTTTAGTCAATCTCCCGCTCCGCCCAAAGCGGAGGATGTCATTTGTATAATTTTAATGCACCAAAAAAAATTTTAGTTGAAGAATGAAGATTCAAAAAATCTTATGCTAATTTTATTTAGTGGATATCATCGGTTGTTGTTGTACAACCAGTTCTCAACTTGTCAGTACCTACATTGCCAAGAGAAAAGTTGCCATGTCACTTGTGTCTTTAAACTTACACCATTTTTTTTTTCTTAGGCCTACTGTCCACGGACGCGTAGCTTCTTAGACGCGTATTCGTTACTATACGCTTCGTGTACGCCTGCGTGAAGCTTTCATACAAAACTATGCAACTGTGTCGAAGAAGCGGCAACGATACGACGGCACGGTGTTGCCCCTTTGGCGACAGTTTTGTATATAAGCTGTTGCAGAAGGAAACAATACTTTCCTTTCTTCAGATTAGAGGTTTATTATACCTAACTTAGAAATAAACAAGTTGGACAGACACCCATCATCAGAATAAACTGGCATCAGCTTATTTCTCTTTTATTAGGTGGGAAATCATCTAATGACTTCACCCGCCCTTGAGCGAGGTGGGAGGACGTGTCAAGCTTTTAATGACTAAAACCCACTCCTGTTTCTTCTTTGCCTTCGTTTCAGGGCCCCGGGATTCTCTTTCATATCACCCATGGACCGGTAGTAGGCTTCGACCCTGCTGCGCCCCTACGGTTGCTAACATCTTCTTGGGGCGCGCGCGAAACACTACGCGCCGTCGACGACTTGGGCTCTGTCCGTGCGGTTAACGGACGGTCGGACGGCAAGCTACCCATTGCTTGCCGTCCGCAAGCCCGCGCCTAGCTTAGATCTCTTGCTAAAGGTAGTTTGCTCACAGTTTTGCTTATTCAATCGTGGCAGTTTATTAGAAGTGTTCTTATAAAAGAGCTGTAGGTACTCACAATATTCTCCGTGTCGATATAATTGCTGAGCATGATGAGATTAACCCACCAGTTCTTGCGACAGAGATCCGTCTCGTGGCCGGCCACCCTGTTCCACAATGGACCAGTCCCTGTGTAGGAGTACACCGCGCACACATAGAATATCACCACGGCATATGCAACGATCAGTCTATTGAAAGGAAGAAAATACATTTATTTACTATTATTATAAGCTTAAAGACACACTGCACTTTTTTGTACTTTACAGATTTGTTCTAGAATAGTTAAAAAGTTAACAAAATAATTCAGCTCCCCTAGCCAAGTTACGTTTACCTTGAGTCGGCCATGCCTCTGATTCCTTTGTTCTGGACGTCATCCCAACATTCTGTCACGTGGTCACAACAAACGAACCGGAGGTGTTGCCTACTAGAGGCGTTAGACGCAAGAGAATCGAAACGAAATGGTCGTAACTTGGCTAGGGGGACTGGTTTTAAAACCTTTAAAAATATGTTTGTCACGGTAGTTGCGCCAAATAGATAAATTGAATTCCGTCAGTATTAAGAAAAAATGTGTTGGTATAAGTATTTTACAAATATACAGAATTATCTTGAAAAGTATTTTTTGTGTAATGTGTGTGTTTGTTAGTTTGTGTTTACTAATAAGAGTACAACTTTACTTCGCTTAATTTTTATCAGAAACTAAAATGTTTTTACATGAAGGTTACCTTATGTATCTCTTCAGGATGATGAACAGGAGATTTGGCAGCCTCTTGAATTTAGTGATATTTGTAACGGTGAGGAAGCCAGATAATAGAAAAAAGGTGTCCACGAAGAGGTCATCGTGGAGTATGAGCAGGCCCAGCGGTGTTTGAATGTCCTGTCAAAATAAAATGTAAAAAAAAAAGACGGGTTGCACTCCGGGAGTGCCGGCAGAAGTGAAAACTTAATTATTAACGTTGAGCATGTTTGATATTTTGGAATGGTTAGGGAATATTTTTGCACCAATTGCTTTATCAGTATAAAAGTACTATCATTTATGTGGTACAATACAATATTCATTTATTGCGCTATCGTACACAAACATGTCAATTTATACTACATTAAAAATTTAACACTTTAAAACCATTACAATTATTTTACATTAAATACTCTCCATCCGTCTTACGCTTTTTCGATCAGGTCACGTGTCCTGACGCGAGTTTAAGATTTTATACCCATTACAGAAAAAGTGCTCAACGCCGCTAAAGAAGTTTTCACTTCAAAAAATAAGGAAAAGAGAGAATAGAGAGGCAGTAGAGACTGCTTACAACGCCTAGATCATTTGCTGATGATAAAATAAACTGTCACAAAACTTGTGAGGAGCCGAGGATTCTTCAAATTGTTCGAACATATTCGATAATGTAGGCCTAGGTATGACAAAAACAATATTTTGAGTTTGAAGAGAATATGTCTATGTTTCCAAAAATCATAATTCTCCCCTTTTCCAGCTTTCAATGATATTACATCTAATTTATATAAAACTCGTGTCACAGTATTTGTTATCTTTTTCTTCTGAAATTACATGACCAATTGTTAAGATTTTTTTTGTATACTAGCCGACTCGACGAACTTCGTACCTCCTAACAGTCAATGAATGTAGTGTATCTTTCGATATAGTCAACCGATTGCGATGAAACAAAGCTTAAGTAATATGTACACAATTTTAATTTAAAAAAGTTATTTATATCGATTTTATACATTTTAAGTGATGCGCGCACAACTAAAAACTTTTACAGATTTATTATATGTATAACCATTTGGGAGGTCTGAACATAGACGCCGTACATTATTTTTTATACACTTATATGATAAGTCTACTAACACGTGGGCGAAGACTGGCAGCAGTTAGTTAAACTCTATAACATACCTGATCAGACGTCAGCCCATCACTGATAGGGCCCGAGTTAGCGATTCCAATCTGATGGTCCAACACTATGAGACATATCGTGAAGAATCGAATGCCGTAGAACACTTCTATACCTTCCTTCTTCATGCGCAGAAGATCAAGAGCATTCTCTTTCAGACAAAATGCTTTGATGAAATCTGATTCTAAAAGTAAATAAGAACAGTTAAAGACAAGTATAAATTAAATTGGATGTAAAATAAACGTAACGTCTTAAATGATCTTACTTCTAGAATCTGGATACAGCTCCTTTTGCTGGCAATTCAAATATGTGCAGATTAGACAAATCACTGTTATTGATCCCATTACACCGCTGAAAAGAAAAAATGCAGTACATTGTAGTATTTGCATTGAAAATGTTTACAAATTATAAACATTTTTTCTAATGTGTTTAATACATTCTATTGATCTTATTTTAACATACAAGGACACATTTAACAGTGTATCATCCTCCCTCTCGTCATCATAGCTCTGGCAAGGCTCAATGATCAAATCAAATCAAATCAAATCAAATCAAATCATCTTTATTGTGGATCATAGATAATACAGATGGTGATAATTATATATTTAGTGAACAGCTATGTCCTACCCTTAGGGCGTACAATAAAATGTAGATACATAATAGTGAATTTACATGAAAGTCAACATTAATTAGAATACATTGCAATATTATTACATTTCTAAATATTAGTTGCAGTTACAAATTTCAGTAAAAAAAAATTTCATCATGTATCTAAGTATACAAAACGCATCATGACCCAGGCAGATTGTATTTTAAAAGTGATTTATAAAGTTTTTTATATTTTTTATATATTTTTTTTTATTTTAGTGTGTTGATACTGTTGATAACCCGCATTCAAGCCGCGTCCAGGGACTACGCGATATGTTTGTTGTCTTTATGGACTGTAACGATGTGTTGGTAATGTTCGTTTAGGAACGGGTCCTGCTAAAATCATTATTAATATCACTTACAAGAATGCATAGAACAGCGCATCGTACTCCCTCTCGTCGTCGCTACTCTGGCAGGTCTCGGTGACGCTGATGTTTGCTCTCATGCCGGCCGCGCCGAGGTGGCTCCGCGCCAGCATGACTGCTAGCAGGCGCTCCACGGTGCGCGGGGCACATGCTGATGGGACGCAGGCGCCCCATGTCAGCTCGTTGAGAGGACGAGTGTGGGGGGGACGGCGCTGGTTTAAAAAAATGTAACTTGGCTTAGATTTATAGGAGTAGACCGCAACGTGGTAGAGTGCCGTGACTCAAATTATGTTTGCTCTTTTTATGTAACCATAAATGCTCAAAACACAAAGGTAAGTAATGAAGAATCATTATTATATTTATGCAGACAAATGGTAGATTAACTTAATCTGGTAACCTCATACTAAACTAACAAATAATTTTTGACTAAAACGTGTTTTCACTACAATCTTTACACAATAATAAATGTAATCGTTTAAATTTCAGACTAAAGATAGGAAATAATTATCATAGGTATTATGGCCAACACGCATGGCTCTTAAATGTGATGGTGCGTGTGCTACGATTTCGTAGCATTTTCGTAGCAAAGTGCTACGCAGTTCAAGTCATCTAATAAATCATATGAATTTGTTTGTCTATGTTGTTAGGTTACTGTTTTGCCCAACGTCCAAGGAAGGGCATTATTTCTGTTTATTATTATTAACAAACATTAAAATTCACATTTTATATTGCGTGTCATCATCTTAGCAGGCTGCATTGTTGTTCTGTTCACTTATTTCAATTAAACATAAACATGCGACATTTGCATATCCAGTTGGGTAAATTATGATGTTATTTTGATGTCGTAATCTTGAACTGCGTATTTACTGACAAAAAAGGAAACTTAAGCATGAGGTATATTCCTTCTCATAGGAAGATGGTCTGGTTCCCAGCACTGGAAAAATAAAGCTAATTATAAATGTGTGATAACAATGATTTTCTACTTTTATGTGGGCTTTAGTTATGGCAGCAGCTGGTTTGTAATAATCAAATCCTTTAGGTTAATGAATCCGTAAACAAAAAACAACAACACATATACCAGCTGCCACCAACGGTTTTGGCCGTGTTAAAGTAAAAAAAAAAACCCAAAGAGTACATACTCCTGGGATAAAAAGAATTCTATGTGCCAGATATACCAGAACATGATCTACCAGTGTACTAAGTTTCATCGAAATCCGTTCAGTCGTTCGAGCATAAAAAAGTAACAAACATCACACACACATTCATAAACTTTCGCCTTTGTAATATGTATATATTACAGTGATAACTTGACAGCTACGCCAGTTTAAACTATTGCAGTATCATTGTTTCACATTGCTTTTCCTGTGCATTTTAGTTTTTAAGCTATTGCATAACATCTATCGCGGGCCTTGAGCGTGGAGACCGAATCCAGAAATTCTGGAACGAAAATAACCTAACACCCCCCACTCATTTGTTTTTTGAGCGTGGTGACCGATAAGAAAACAAATGAGTGAACAATGAATCAACATTCAATTTAATATGTGAAAGTGTAACTTCAATTAATATCAACGAAAAAAAAAACAAAGGAAAAAAAATACTGCATAAATAAGATAAATAAATAATTATAATTGCATATGTTGATAAAAATGCTATGCAATAGCTTTACCGCGGCAGTCCCCGAGTGCCACACGTCTTTTATAGTCCAAATTATGTTGTTATTATTATTATATAGTAAACTCATAATAAGAATATTAGAATTATTGGGTTGTTCGAGTAGTTTCGGATCTGTTTTGTAAGATATGTGCCCGTTAACTTAATCATGCTATATGCATGTGTTACGTTTTGTATGTGTGTGTGTGATCTTACCTCAATAAAATCCAAAGCAGATTGGTACGGGTAGTACGGCTTTTCAACCTTCCGTCTCACATTCTTATCAGTTCGTTCTAGAACGATATCAGCGAGGCAATACTTGGTCTTTAGTTCAGGTTGCTTCTTAGCCCAGGGCGCGTTCATGCACTGGTCGAAGTTCCCGAGCTGGTACCGGTTGCCAAATAGCAGGCCTTGTGGTTCTGACGCTTGGGCATCCCATTCTGTATAGTGGGGTATAATAATTAGCTTTTAATATGTGAATTTACTGTATCATTGGCCTAGTGGTCGCAAGTGCAACTACCGGGTGGTTCTGGGTTTGATTCCAAAAGGGTGGGCAAAAAGTCCTATTCGTATTTTCCGTTATGAATTACTGTATAGCTCGATTTTGGAAGATAGTGGTTTTGTTGTTTTTTTTTTTTTTGATGTAGGCGTCATGACTTCTCTTGCTCTAGGGTAGAGAGGGAGGAGCGCAGAGCGTTCTAGAATTTTACTGACTAAAATTGACATCGCCGTGCAGGGGCACGGCGATTCCAAGGGTGGAAAGCACGTAAAAGCCATAGATGCTACGCCTGATGAATCCCCGGTCATGTCGGATTGCCGTCATTGCCATCTAATAGTACAGGATCACATAGAACATCTGTGATTGTACCCACGCCCATAACTCCTGTGTACTTGTCTAATCACTGTTGAGATTTTCACTGTGAGTGCCAATTTATATTTACTTTATACTCGTATCAAAATAGGTCCCTGGATTATTAGATATTTTTTTTAGAGCTAAAAAAGTGATATTCTATATTTAAAGCAAGTGTCTAAATTCCATAATTTATATAGTATTTAGACACTTAGTATTGATATAATTGTCCATTCATCATCTTCCTTTGACTTACGAGGAAAGTCCACTTACACTTTTTTTTTTTTTTTTCAATTACAAGGCACTGAATTACACAAAAAAGAAATGAAGATCCTAAATAGATGTGCCAACAGTTTCACCGTGAGATATTTATCTTATCTTCTTTTTTCGAAATAAAGTATAGGTTTACAAATATGGCGGTGAAACTGTTGGCACATCAGCTTAGGTTCTTCATTATTATTTTTTTTGTTCAATTCAGTGCGGTGAATTTCCCGAAATTTTGTAAACTGTAAGTGTTGATTTATTTCTAAGGGACTCTCCTCTTAAGTAGCTTTGAATAGGATTGTAACTTTAAATTGGAGACCATTATTCTGTCTTTGTTTTTGTACTGAGGTACAATCAGTGTCTAATATACCTACTAGCCTACTGGAACCACTTTTAAGAAACGTTTGCTTCAAAACTATTTACTTTTTGTTTTAATAAAATTTAAAGATAAACGCTATGTATGTTTAGGTATACAAAAACGACCCACTTACCCCAAACGGCCCAAAGAGTGAAGTTCTGCAAACCATAAAGCAGACGATAGATATGGTCCAAGCACGGTTCCTCGTCAGCAGTCCAATTCTGGTTCTTCATGGCAAACAACACGTCATCCAGATACACACTACTTTCACCATCCTGTGCTTTTTTAGGAGATTCTTTTTTCTCACTAGTTTCTTTATTTATTACGTTTCGCGTGTCATTGTCTGCCGGAAACTGCGTGGTTAACGTTTCACTTATTCCCCCATTCTTTGTCCGGTCAGTCACATGACATTTTATTTTATTTATTGCTATAATACCGAGGCATATTAAATAAATGTACTTCATTGTTTCCTAGCTGTCTCGATAGTGGACTGAAGCTAGGATGCTCTTGAGTTCAGTTATAAAAGAATAGTGTTGCATAATCAAAGTCTTTGTTACTTTGTTGGTAATTAGCTTCTATTGTGTCACGGTATGCTAGAATAGGGTAGGTGTTGATTGATTCAAGATGAATTAAATACTAGAATTTATTTGTTATCGCTTATTAAAAAAAGAAAAATCTTGACTTCAATTAGGAACTACACATCTATTAGTCTTAAAGATGTTTATATTGAAATATGTAATTATCTATTGGCCATACAAATGATTAGGTACCTATATAAGCAAAACATGACTAAAAACTATTTTATTCCAAATGACTAACAAGACCGTACGTAATACTTTATAACTATTAAAATTTGTAGTTTATTTACTTCTACTTAATACCGTAAATATTATAATTAATGATTAATTTGTGTTTCTTATTTTGAAAGCGTGATATCTAAATTCAGACGAATATGAGAATTACTTGTTGTTTAAGAACATCTTATCATCAGGTGGGATCGCAGTCAAGTACTAATTAATATCAGATAAAAAAAATCTTAGGCAGTCCCTTGGAGAAAACCTATGTATGATGAAGTTATAGTACATTTAGATGCAAGTGGGCAAAGTTTGTCATTACAATCAAGGTGGAATACTCGCTCGAACCGAATGTGGTTTGAAAACTGCAATGACAATCGTCCATGAGTACCTATTAAACGCTGTTTTTCAACACACTTACTCGAGAATAAAAAAAAAAGACGGGTTGCACTCCGGGAGTGCCGGCAGAAGTGAAAACTTGATTATTAACGTTGAAATATATATATATATATATATATACATATTTATATATATTATATATATTTTTTATATATTTATATATATTATATATATATAATATATATAAATAAATATAAATATATATATATATATATAATATATCTATTGTAACCCATGTAACGTGGGGCGTTACACAAAGGAGTGTAACAGTTACATGAGAGGGTAAGGAGGAGTATAATATGGGAGTGAGGAGTGTAGAGGAAGAGTGAGAGTAAGAAGAGTAAGTGTATAGTAAGAGGAGAGGAAGAGTGTTACGCGAGTGCAAGAGGGAGTGTAGTGAGTAAGTGCCTCCAGGGAGTAGCCCTGGCAAGGCACGTGTGGTGAGTAGTGAGAGGTTGAGTGAGGGAGGAAAGTATGGAGGGAGAAATAATATATATAGATATGAATCCTTGATAAAACAATAGGAATATAAAAGATATAAAGTTATAAAAACAGTTCAGTCGGGCTCGGCGTCAGAGGCGGAGTGCAGCAGCAGGAGTAGGCGTAGCCCTCAGCCGTACGAGGGACGGCGAAGGCTACGCAGCCGCAGGCAGCAACAGTTAGTAGTAGTCACAGCCCTCCAGCGTAAGGGCCGGCAGAAGTAGAGAGGAGGCCCTCAGAGGCCAGGTCCAATTGTAGAACAGCCCTCTGCCGTGAGGGCCAGCAGAGGCAGAGAGGAGGTCCTCAGTTCCTTCTCTGAGGAGGTCTTCATGGTCCAAGGAGCTCAATCAGGAAAAACAGACATCAGGAGCTGAGCCAAGAAACTGTCACATGTAGCTGAACCAAGAAAAACTGACACCAGGAACTGAACATGTAGCTGCACCAAGAGTCTGACCGAAAACTCACTAAGAAACTCACAAACATGGTTTTTTATCAATTTTGACGGCTATGCTGGCTGTCAATTCATAATTTAAAATTTGAAAACAGGTTTCAGCCAGCATTGCTGTTTCACAAGAAAGATATAAATTACAATTTAATTTTAAAGAATGATTTCAGATAAGAGAACATATAATTTGATAGCAAATTATATGATTACAAAATAAATAATATTATGAGTAAAAGAATAACACCTAAGACTATAAAAATACTCTTTGTTGATACCTAATCAAAACCATAGAAGAAAATAGTAGTGACATGACAGATGACAGTGATCAAGGAAAATAAACAAA
This sequence comes from Mythimna albipuncta, assembly GCA_929112965.1. Taxonomy (NCBI): domain Eukaryota; kingdom Metazoa; phylum Arthropoda; class Insecta; order Lepidoptera; family Noctuidae; genus Mythimna; species Mythimna albipuncta. Next base: position 11,398,549 of record OV815977.1, on the reverse strand, counting down.
CTAAATATATAAGAAATATTATAAAGAGATGTGATTATTGTTAAGTAAAGTAAACGTAAGTATTAATAACATTACACTATATACGTTGAAATATATATATATATTTATATATATCTATATATTTGAAACAGTATCCCAGGCATACATTTTCGCCGCGCCGTAGAGAGGGGATAGCTGTCTACTCTCCATCCGTCTTACGCTTTTTCGATCAGGTCACGTGTCCTGACGCGAGTTTAAGATTTTATACCCATTACAGAAAAAGTGCTCAACGCCGCTAAAGAAGTTTTCACTTCAAAAATCATAAACATAATATATCTAGTAATAAATAATTGTGAGAAATTGCCGTTGCACGACCCGTGGGGCTGTTCGAGGATCGGCCTGATACATTAAATAGTATAATAAAATGTGGCGGTAAACTCCCGCCGGTTTTTTTTTAGTGGGTAAAATTCGTCCAAATGACATCCCCCGCCCTTGGGTGGAGCGGGAGATAGTGACAAACTCTTATTGACTAAAAAAACCCAAATGTATGAAACGTTTTTCATTACAATTACGAAGAAATAAATAAACGAGGGTTTGACAGGCGCCATGCGCGGGTTGCTCACACTTTTTTACAAAGAAAGTGTATTGAAAAGCATATTTATCATTAATACAATCATAATAACAAGGATAAGTAGAGATATACGCCATCTGTATCGTTCATCTAGAGTTATTTACCCTAGTGAGCTTTATAAAGGGGTGTTGAAATATTGTAGGGGAAGCGATAAGCTACAGAACATAGAATGGACACAAGGGGTTTGGATATAATTTTAATTCAGAAGCACAGATGTCGCTGCTGTGCTTACTTGAGTCCTATAGAATAATCAGATCGTAAAAATAACGAGGGAGATTTGTTAACCCGGTCATCACACTGCCACGCACCACACACCGTGGCGTGTGAAAACGCTCCTACGCACGTACTTGCGGGAGTGCAGATCTGCATTATCGTGCTGGTTTTTTACGCGTTCGTGCGTCTTGTAAACTCACGCAGCCACGCACTCATTTCATACAAAATCACGCACGGTACTATAAGACAGTGTAGCATAGTATGCGTGTCGCCCCGTACCCATGCGCGTGAGTACGTGTTTCTCCGCATGTAGGTGCGTGGATGCAGTTAAAGTGTGTTGGACTGTGCGTGTGTTCTATACGAACGGAGATACTTACAAGCAACGTTGAGACACGCATTCACGCACTAGGCTGCGGGGTGCGTGGCAGTGTGATGACCGCCTAACAGAATCTACCACTTGTAGGAAACAATTGTTTCTCATTTGTTCTCTCTATAGGATGCCTGTATGGATGGGATGTTGCATGGATGAACTAAGCGTTTCGCCTCGTCGTTTATACCGCGCACGTCGAAGGACTGGATCAATCTGGTTGCTGCGGTCTTCTCAACCGGTTATTATTTGAGTCTTCAAGGCACGAGTGAATAGGGTCATAAACTAGTGCGCCTCACAGTCAGAGATTGCATCACTGCTTACCATCATGTGGGATTGCCATATAAACTAGTCAAGCACTAGTTTATATCAATAAAAAAAAATGTGCGCAGGAATTACATGACTTGATTTCGTCATCGTCTTTCTACCATCGGCCAACCCTAGCGACGTACAGGCGAATGTCCACCCTTACTTTATTGACATCTACGGCCCGGACTAAGCGCTTCGTCTCATCGTTTATACCGCGTACATTGTGGATGTAGTGGTAAATTATTCTAGTCCTTCGACACTGCTATGGTCTTCCCCTCTGTTTTTAATTTAGGTGTCTTCAAGGCTAGGATGAATAGGCTCACCATCAACGATTACATCATTCATTCCACAAACTAGTGCTTGATGTTTGTAAGACACATTCTTACAAACATGAAGCACTAATTTATATCATATGTTTGTTCAGGGCAAATCTTTTAAATGGATTTTGTAACTTGGATGACAATGCATTAATATGGTGTCATCGAATGGTTTGATGATGCAGTCGGAAAGTAGCCATAGGCACTGCACTAAGCGTAAAAAGATAAGTGGAAAGTAAGAAAAGATAAGTACCTAAAGGCCGCGGCATACGTGACGGGTTTTTTCACGGACGGGACGGAACGGGAAATTTTGGAAATATCGTTTCATACAAAATGTATATAGAATATGTCACGGTGACACGGACGGGACGGGAACGTTAACATTAGTTTGATATATCCAAAATTTCCCGTTCCGTCCTGTCCGTGAAAAAACCCGTCACGTATGCAGCGGCCTTAAGACAGTAAGTTTGTTTGTTTACTAAACTTCTTCTCTTTCACGCCTTACCCATTGATCATTGTCAGGGTACAAAAAAAAAAGATGATAAGTCCCACATCCACGTTCCGTTAAAAAGGGAACCTCCCTTTTCAACGGGACGACCAGACAGGTGAAGTGATAATAGATTTCGGATTGTTGTTTAATATAGTTTTATATATGTTCTAATCGCGATCTGCTTACGAGTTGTAGGTCGCGAGTTCAAACCCAGCCGGACACATTACTTTGTGTAATTCATATAATCAAAACAGTGAAGGAAAACGTCGTGAGGAAACCGGCATATCCTAGAACCAAAAATCCGAAGACATGCGACATTCACCAACCCGCACTGGGTCGCATGGTGGATTACGGCCCATTCAATTCAATTTATTGGAAAATAATTCCTGAAAATAGGTTTTTTATTATTGATAGACTCATGTTTGACCACTATCTGATCTTACGGAAAGCTACAATGTGGTCAACGATGGAGCGTAAATGACGAGAGCCTCTCAAGACAAGTGGAAAATAAAATAAAATGCAATGATATTTCTATGATTTATTAATTTCTCAAAGTTTAATAAATATCTACATACATAGCTACACATTTTCTACAATTTCTTAATTATATTTTGACAATTTTAGTCTTAAGTACATAAATAAGTGCAAACTACATCTAACATAAGGTACGGGAGTGCAAACTATAACTATCATATTCTTCTATAGTATAAACTGAATCGAGGCCGCACCGAACAAATAAGAGTTATAAAAAAGACAACCTTACAGTAAAGACACGTTTATATTGGTTGAACGTAATCAGATTGTAGATTATCTGATGCATGATTCCAGAATACAGGAATGGAAGTAATGGAGAATGGAGCTCCGTCACATCCATATTTGCGACTTCATATAGTTATCCCAAATTGCTGCAAAATAACTATCTGGAAATATTATTACGTGTAGCGGAGATGAGAACGTTGAGATGGATGCGTGGTGTAACGAGAATGGATAAAGTGAGAAATGAGTATATTAGAGGAAGTTTAAAAGTGGCGCCAGTGACTGAAAAGTTGAAAGGAAATCGTTTGTCTCGGTAGGTACTAAAAGAGCTCTGAATATGATGGAGAGGGAGAGGGAGGCCAAAGAAACGATGGATTGTGTGAGGAGTGAGAAGAAAGAAAAGGGAGTTAGTGATAGCGTGATATAAGTAATATGGGATAAGTGCAGGAGACGAAGACAAACTGTACTAAAACGTCACGTTCTTTAAAGCCTATATAAGAATTCATGTACGACCAAATGTAAACGCACCCCATTAGATTAGCGATTTAGGGAATACCGACATTTATTCAGCTCCATTTGCGTTTCATTCGACGATATTGGTTACACATATTATATACAGTTGTGCTTCTATAAGCCGTGTACGACATCGTGAGATTGTGAAAGGCCATCACAGCGAACGCGGTGGAGTAGCACTGAACAATGTCGTTAGCATACGCAACATAAAATATTAGTTCTCATTTTGAATTTATGCTTACAAAACTGATATTTTCTAAGAACAAAAGTTGAATTGAGCTGAATAAATGTAGAAAGGTCCTTTACATAGCGATGCGATTCCGTTCCAGCATACATTATAATACACATAAACAGTAAAAAATACTCGTAACTATACTTATAAGTACATATAATATTGTTTATTAGTAGTAATTTGACAACCAAAATTCCAAGTCAGTTTAAATGACCTCCGAGTGTCTTAGGAAAGAAATCTAGGCTTAGTCGACATGAAAACAAAAAAGAACCATCGGCTAATGGCAATAAATGTCAAAATAGAATTTCCATTGATGATTCAGGGTGAAGTTGAATTGAGGACATGACTTGTAATATACACGTATCCAAATGTATAAATTCTAAAATGAATATATTTACATTATTTATTTTTTTCTTTCATGCTGTGATTTTTTTTAACAAAAAATACTAAAAAATAATATGTAAATAACTTCGGACTGGTCAAAACGATTACTAAATCTGGTCAGTCAGAATTCGAGTAAACTAAAACTAATAGTCATTTATTTATTATTATTATTATTATTTAAAGTAAAATTAATTTGTAGTAAACATAAATAAGATCAAAATTATGACGCATTGTTTATTTACAATAAATCTAAAATTCACACACGCACATGGTGCTTCAAAATTCATTGACTGAACTGCCTTTTCCACCGTCCAATAAAATATCCTACTAAAATAAAAGAAAATAAATTAAAATTATTTATATGTTATCTAAATCATAAATAGAACACAAAATATTAAATAAGGGTATTCTTTTCCCTTTGGTGTCACGTAATCTTAAATAATAAAACTAAGTAGAGTAGAAAAATATAAAGTGTAAGGGACAGGTCCGCACAAACTTTGACCATTTTTCGGAAATGAAAAAAAAAAAAAACCATCGACCTCTTCATACAAAATTATGAACTTGATTGGACACTTTGTATGGCGATGCCGATAAGTTTTTTTTGTTTCCTAAAAAAAGGCCAGTGGAAGGTTGTTCAGTTTTGTCTACTGAGCACGCCCTTAAAGTTTACGGAGACCTGTCTTTTACACCTTGTATGATTTTTGTTGTATTATTTCAAAAAGTCAATACATATGTATGTAAATATAAATAAATAGAAATTCTATTAAAATAATTAGCCAATTAAATAATATATTAGTATTTCTTATAAAATAAATAGCGTTTTCTTAATATTTACATCTTTGGAACGCGTTTCATAGACACACTGACTAGACTTGACTCGTTGAGATAAATCTTTATAAATTAGAATTATTATTTATCATTCTTAACTAGGTTAATACAATAATTATTTTATATGAAATTCCATTTAATGAAACATTAACAAATAATAGCGTATATTTATATGTATAATACTACACTATTTTTTTTTTTGTTTAAAATGAAACTACAATGTAATCTCATTTATTATAATTGTGTGCATTATTAATAGTGTTTACTTACAAGTAAAGATGGAGAATAAATAAAATTTGTTTTCTGTATTTTTCTTATTGTTATAAAACTATTTCGAAGTTGATCAAACACGAACTATCGAATCGTTTAGTTATTTCTTTTTAAACAAGGGTAATCTTATCGTCAAAGGGTCACCGCTCGATGCTTATATTTTAATAATATTTTTTTTTAGTTTTCATTTTTTTTTCTTCATACCGACTAGGACAATGACTAGAAAAAGAACTTGAGATCTTGTTTCTTTATAAACTATACAAAAGATGACTGAATAGACTAGACTTGACTGATGATTGACTAGGTTTTAATTACTCTCGACTAGATAGACATTCATGACTAGAGCAAAATAATATTTTTTAAATTATATTTTAAAAAGTATAAAAGACTAGATGTAAAAAGACTAGAATAAAGTAATTGTTTTGACTATAAAACGTTAAATTAAGACTAGATATTCCAATTTGGTTTGTTCTTCGTTCGGCCCACTGAGTTTTGTCCCACATAAAAAATTCCTGGTTCGTCCCTAACCATATGCTTTCTTCGTCCCGAAATAGTATTTTAATTATTTTGTTCTCGATTCGTCCTATTTTATATTCCTTGTTCGGCCCATATTTTTTTTGTATAGGCAATTTTGACTTTTTTGTACACTCAGCCAAACAAATTTATTACTATTTTATGAGTACAAATTACATACTAGCTTCTGCCAGTGGCTTCATCCGTGTGATAGTAAAAATATTCTCGAAGATGTGATGCATTATCTAGCGGATGGTACATTTAAATGTGTGTGAAACGATTTAAATAGTTGTATATCATTTAAGGTAATCTCAGAAGTACCAGTGAAAAAAATAATATTGTGCCGTTAATATATGTATTGGACAAAAAGGAACCTACAAACGGAACTCTGTTCTCTCTTATTAAATCGCTAATTCCTCGTTGGAACCCCATTTCATTCAGAACTGATTATGAGAAGGCGGCCATGAATGGTATCCATAAAATATTTCCAAACGTCACATGCAAAGGTCTTAACTTCCATTTCCCTCAAGCTCTTTGGAAAAGAGCAAAAGCATTAAATTTATATAAAAATAGAATGTTTAAGAAGCATATTGCTTTGTGTTTGTCATTAGCTTTGCTTCCATCAAAACTCGTTTTGTTAAAAATTAAAGCAAAGATTTTTTTTTTGTTTTGATAGGTACCTACTCTCAATTAATTCTTGGTCTGTAAATTATTTTATAACTAAAATTATCACGTCTTAATTTTTTTTTTTTTTTTTTTGCTTTATTGGTAGGCTCGCGTTTGACCACTATCTCACCCTATCAGGTGTAAAGTAAGTGATGACTATTTATTAAAGATCTGACCGTTTTATGTTAGGTATCTGATTATTATACCATTTTTGTGATTTTGATTATGATACTCGATAGTAAAGATGATTTATACAACATTTTTTATAATTGTTTTATTATTAGAAATCAATTTCATCATCATCATATCAGCCGAAAGACGTCCGCTGTTGGACATAGGCCTCCCCCAAGCGTCGCCACAACAACCGGTTCTATGCATCACGCATCCATTGAAATGAATTTACTTTAAAAAAAAAAATTAGCCAACTATATTACTGTAAAAGCGACAAATAATAACAACTTTAAATTAATTAAAACGAACTAAAATATAATGTTTGTTTTTAGTTGGTTTAGTTTTTTTTATAAGTCCGTATTTTAAATTTTTGAAATGTTATTCGAAAATTTCAATTATGTACTTACGTTTTTTCGTTGACTGTACTTTTAACGTATTTGGAATTCGGGACGAAACACAACTTTAATAGTGATGTGGGACGAATAAATAATTTTTTGGAATGTGGGACAAAACTTCGGGACGAACGAAGAACAAACCTCCAATTTTCATTTTAGTGGCACCATTGTGGTCAATAATATTAAAAGAATAAAAATCTATTTTACTTACAATAAAAATATAATGACTAGATTTAACTAAAACTGACTAGACAATAGACAATGTTGAGATAAAGTTAATATTGAACTAAGATCAATTAATATAAAAAAAAGTTATAAAAGAGACTAGACTCTTCAAGACTAGATATTTTCGTACGAGTATTATTAAATCTAATGACTAGATTATAATCTACTAAATATAATTTCGTATACTAATGAGACCAAAATGACTAAATTATAAATTGATGACTAGAAAATCAATACTAAACAAATTTTTTTTAAGTTTGTACTAACGAATATTAATGACAATAGTGTCTAAATATTTTACGAAAAACCATTGATGACTAGAAAATTAAAAACTATTTTTTCTTTGGTGTATTAATTTTTCAGTATAATATTTTTAGTTCTTCAGATTTTTATTTCAAACTTATTGATTTATGTTTAGAGGTAAGTACCCTAAATTTTTTAAATAAATTATTTAATGAAGAGCTGGAATGTTTTCACATTACATTGTTTCATAATTAAAGACGTCCTAGTTCTCAGTGGACTCAATTCCAATGAACTGTCTGTTGAAATAGTAATGAGTGGAGGTGGTGAGGCAGGCTATGGTGCCTCCACCACCGCCTGAAAACACGAGTGCATCTAAAAATATGCTCCTGCAGCGATCGATGGCGGTGACCCCTCGGACTGCGAGCTGACGATCGAACTTAATGCCAATACTTTCTTACTGTTACTTTGTAATTTACTCAGCGAATTGAGGAAAGCTATGATTGAATTTGATGTTGCGATTTTGAATATCGACAGTTAAGTGCCAAGTGTTTTAACTGACATTTTTCGAAAAAATTACTTCTTTTCGTTATTTATATTGAAATATTGGTTTTACTGCATGCTCTATTGAAATCTCCGAAAGGGAAATTTAGTTGGATCAAAATTAATAAAAAGACCAACGAGTCTATTTCAAACCACCTTTTTTTTTTTATTGTTGATAGGTTCGCACTTGACCGCTATCTCACCTGATGGAAAGCGACGATGCGGTCGACGATGGAGGACCTAACCTTTTCGGGACAGGAAATTTTTGACTTAGGCAGTTAGGAGTAACTGGCACTTCGCGTTCGATACGATGTTTGAACGAAATACATTTCAACTTCGAAATATTGAATTTTTCAAAACAACTATTTTATCAGTTGCACTAAAGTGACTATTTTATAACATTTTCTTACTGGCTAATAAATTCCTATTTAGTCGTAATTTGATTATAACTTATATCTAGATACTATGATATTAAATACTCATTAAAAAATGTGGATAAGACTAAACTGTACAATCTATAAGTAATTATCACGCAAAATGTTTCACATTTGCGTAAATTGATAAGTTTGGAATGTGCTGTAGGAGATCGTTAACATTTACATTTACTATAATCTAAAATTTATAAAATATCTAAACACACATTAAGCTTATTTACAAAGCAACTATGTACATAAAACACACATTTATTAATTTAAAACTATTCTGATGATATGATGAAGAACAACTAGGTACATAGACAATTATTATATGTAATATCCATCAAACATTTACTTTTTTAGATAATCCTGATGTATTCTAAATTTAAATTCAAATCCAGAAATTAAAAATGGCGACAATCTAAATTCAAATGCGTCCCATTTCTATATGGCCAGTAACACTTACCAGTTTAAGAGAAGTACATGTGAGCGTCATGGGCATACGGCGCGGAGTACGGGTACAGAGTGGACGCGACGGGTGCGTACGGCGGCAGCCGCGGCACGGGTCGCAGTACCCTCCGTCACCCGTCCACCAATCCCCCACCCCCACCTTCGTCCTCCGAACCCGTGACGTCGAGACTCCGCGAGTCCTCCGAAGAACAAGAGGATCCACATCGGGGACGCACGCCCTCCCAGCTCAATTCTTGAGGAGGGGGCGGGATCTTGTTCCAGAAGTTATTGAAGCCGGTTTCTCTGATTGTGTCCTGATTTAAAAAGTTGATTGTAAGTGGAGGCAATCATATTATGAACAATATTAATATCAATAATTCAGAAAATCACTAAATTACTCTCTTATTATATGTAGTATTTAGTGGAAAATTCGACTAGAAACATGTTATTCACAACTCTTCACATCACATTTACTGTGCGTACAGCTAAGGAGTGGAATTCCTGCCGGAGTCTGTGTTTTCTGATAGCTACTACTTCTTCAACGTCCAGTGAATAAGTTACTTCTAGGAAAGCGTGCTCCATCGTCGACCACGTCATCGTTTACCATCAGCTCAGATGGTGGTCAAACGCGAGCCTATCCATAATAATAAAAAAAAATAACTAGACCAGCACACAAACTGTCAGAGTTTTGTTTGTTAGTCTTTACTCACCGGTTGAAAAGCAGGGTACTCAGCATGGACCTGCCGGAACGCTGATGGTTCCTTCTCAGGTTCGTTCTCCGGCTGCTCATGGGCTAGCATGTGCTTCCTCAGATATGCCTGCCTCCGGAACATCTTTCCGCATCTCTGGCAGGGGAAGCGGCCTGAGTCGGCGGCAGGAGGGTCGCGACGCTTGACTGCACCCGCCACCCGGGGCTTATGCCAGCGACGGTGGGACGCTAAGTTAGCCGGGCAGTTGAACACCTAGACAAAGATGATAAAATGTTTTGTTTCTAGTTCCTTTAGTTAATCATGTTGAATGAAGTATGTAAACACAGAACACATGCGAGCTTGTAAAAGTAACTAGATTCTTCTCACATTTTTTTTGCTTTTGATCAGGTAAGATGTTGCACATTGTCCATTCAATGAGTTTCAGTCGTTTTGCTAAGTGAAAACATCGAAATATAAATGGTAGGTAAGTAATCTATTTAACTACATAATCATTCGTGTGATATTAGAGACTTTCAATACCTAATTAAGTTGCAATATTATACACTTCTTTATCTAATCTCTTCAAAGCACATAATTTAAAATTATAGAAAATATTATGGCGCCAAAACACATCACATTTCCCCGTGCTGATGTGCTGCTAATTTTAACAATATTTTATTTAATCCTGCCAAAAAACTCCGTCAATTACGATTATTTTGAATCAGAAGTAGTTCAAAACTATTGTGAATTTTATTAATTAATTTTTGGTTTACCAATTTGCCAAAAAACGTTTTTGGTTTTTCTATTTGTATCATATATTATTTATTTTTGAATTTAAACAACTCTATTGAGATCCATTTTTTTTTGTCACCGTCAAGTAGACATAAGATTTCATTTGAAATATCTGTCGTCAAGTTGTACGTTATTATATAAAGTAGTATTATTTTGTTAAAGAAAGTGTGCTATAAATAAACCTTATATTTTTATTCAGATAAATAGGTCAATAAGATATTAATTATTACTCTTGATTGCACAATAGGAACTTTACCTACTTTATGAGATTAGGTAGATAAAACTTCTTTCCAAAACGCCTTACAATACGCTCCAAATAAGAATAAGATCGACTGCCATGTTCTGACGTCACGTTATACTGTCAAATTGCAAAAAAATTGCGAAAAAATTAAGAACTAAGAGATGAGCAAAATTGAAGAACTGGATTCTAATTAAACTCTTTTCGTACACAGTTTGTAAATAAATTAAATTTTAAAGATTTCTTGTTTTGCACACCCTATTAATTCTTCAATTTGACAGTATGAAGTGACGTCACAACATGGCAATAAATCCTATTGTTATTTGGAACGCATTGTACTTTGTGTTTACCACACAAATCGAAAACGATTATTTCAATTTATCGATACCCCAGAGCAGTAGCATCGCGCAGATAAGTGCTAATATTCTCTCATCACGCATCACCAAACAGCTCTATTAGCGGGCACCCTTGCACAAACATTTTATGTCACCACTCGAGGTGTGTTCCCATGGAAATATGCCAACTGTACACCACCCTCGCAAACTTGTTCCCACGGACAAAAAACAACAGAATTATGGACCAACCTATCTAATAAGAGTAATAAACGCAGTTTAATTAATAGATGACGGAAAAAGAATTGGGATATCATAAAATTGAACGGGTGTTTCGTTATCAATTTTAGTTCAATAAAAGTTCACATGGGAATATTGGTAGATAAAACTGATCGAGAGATATGGTAGTTTATCATAAAACGTTTATTAGGAAACAATAATGTTCAATGATAATACTTTGTTAGTTGAAAATTAATTTATTCGATCCCTACTTTATGTACATAAAGGTACAGTATCAGTCAACCTTTGGGTGACGCAGAGAAGAATAGTGGTAGGTGCAATAAAAGACAAAAAAGATGATTATAAAAAAAACACCTCACTACTAATCATATTAGCTCACGTACACTACACACCTAACTGTTATGCCATATAAGTATTTGTTTCGTGCGAGATTCGAACCGGCGACGCACAGCGCATCAGTCGATCGCTTAATCACTGCTCTAACCGTCTAATATCTAGATCAAAATCATACCTTATCGCATTCGGGGCATCGGTATTCAATGTGCACGATCCTAGAGCACCGATGCTGCGCGAGCGCAAACGCATCGCTGTACAGTCGCCGGCACAGCCTGCAGATGTACCGGCCGAGCTTGTTCTCTATCGCCGCTATCAAAGCCTTCGCCTCGTCCGTCACCTCCACCACGTTAAAGGCTGGATCAATGTCCCCCTAGAAAAAGTACAATTATGAGCATGCAAGCCAACATTCACAACTAAAACGATTCCTTATCACACCAGCTATTACGACTATTAAGTAATACCATATCATTAACATTTTTATTACGTCTAAATTGAACGTTACAGTTCTCTATCTCAATTCAAAGAAATACAGTGATATTGAAACGGCGATTTATTTCGTATTTAATGTCCTTAGACACACCCCCGCGGTAAGCGTTGCGGTGCGCCCTTAGACCTGTTATTAGCGCAAATACAGCACAATACCCGATTTTTCTACCTGTTTAATTGCTGAAGCGATAAGGAAGTCGCCGTGCGCTGTAATGCTATGGTAAGAACGTCTAATTAATAGTTCCTGTGCAACTTTGCCATTTATTTTAGGTACGTATGTGTGATTACACTTTGTTTGCAGTTTTCCGGTGACGTTTTTCTTTAACGAACCTTCGCGAAGGAATGTTTTTTTTATCTTTTGACATCGACCAGCTTGTGCATATAGCCAGTGTAAAGTTTTAAAAAAAATCATTAAGTTTTTGTGACAGAATACAATAACTTTGTTTTGAATTATAATGCAGATGTAACTTAAGTGATGTCTAATGCATTTGCAATATCTATGGCAGCAAAGGCAGCTTTCTCGGCAAGCTTCGCTGGAGTAGTTAATAATACAATAAATTATTCTCTAATCAATTTGTGAATATCTTAGACAGACATTGAACTTCATTCGAAAAAATACCGCCAAAAACTGGAGGAAACAAAACAGTTTTTCGGAATTAATTACCTTTCGCACGACTAGAGTTTCATCCTCGGCCAGATCTCTTATGATGGTTCCTGAGACGGGAGATGTCTTATCTTCATCGAACATGAGTCTTCGAACAGCTTTGCTTTTCTTGGTTGGTACCGTCAATGGCTTTGGAGACTTTTTGGGTCGTTCTTCTATATCTTTTATTTCGACCACATCTGGTGAACTTCTGCCACTTTTCGATGGCGTCTCTTCTTCTTGCGGTAAACATGTTTTCAGTTCTTCGAAAAATTGTTGTGTGAACTTAAGTTTTTTCGCTTCAGGACTATCACTGTCGTTAGAGTTTTCATCGTGTAATTTCCTTTTCTCTGTTTTATCTTCGGACTCCTCTTTAGTATCATTATCTTCGAAATGTCTAAATATCTTCGGTGATTTGTCTGGTTTGCTGTCGTCGGTGGCTTTTCTTTTGTACGAGGGTGGCGGCGTGCACGGAGGGGTAATCGGTGTAGTGGATTTTAGGGACAAGTCGAGTGGTACTAGTGGCTCGTTGTAATATGCCAAATATTGCTGGAGGAGTGTGGGATGTTGTTGTGGAATGAGGTCGTGAAGGTAGTTGCTAGAAATGCGCACTGGCGGGGCCGCATACTGCTGGTAAAACCGTGATGATGTCAGACGATGGAAATGCGGCAAAGCAGCCTCCATCTTCGTTAGTAGATTTTCTATTTAATGATTTCGATACTCATTTTGTTGAAGATCACGTTCCTTGTTCGGATTCGCCAACATTTTTATCAAATCTGCAAAGAGGAAATATTGTTTAGCTGTCTGCGAATAAAAAGAACATTAATAACTTAAAGTGCAGAGAGAACAGCGGAGGTGGTTCAAGGGTCCGGTAAAAGGTACAAAAGGCGAGGCGTTGATTCAATTGTGTTCGAGAGTTCCATTGATTGTAACGAGGACGCGACGATGTGTTTAGAGAAATTGGTCCTCACTACTTTCGTGATTGGGCCAGAAAACATAGTCCTGTCTTAATAAAATGTTTCCATACTTCTTCTGCCACCAGAAGGTTGTAAATTCTACCTGTTATAAGAACAACAGTAGTACCTACTTGGAATAATTAAAAACATGTATAGATAAGTTACCGTCTAGACTTTCAAGTGTAACTCTTTTTTTATCGTGGTTCTCGTTGGTTAATTTACGACTCCCACATGACTGATGTCACAGAGAAAAGTTAGACATTTAAAAAACCCTGATAAGTGGGTATTTTATTTTTTTATTGTTTGTATCAAAAAGTAATTTCATCCAAAATTGGAAAATAAAATGCATTTTCATATCCGTTCAAAATTATGTAAGTTAGAAAAGACAACCCTGACCTATTTGGTGAAATTTGTTAACAGAAAAATAAATATTAGTTTAGTGCTTGTTGTTTAGGATAAAGTACCTAAATAATTCAGGAAAATATCAAATCACGATATTACATTAGAGCGCTATTTTAAATGGCCCACACAAGAGAAAAAATTATTTGTCTTTATGTTCCAGTTATACTCTTTTGAACATTCCCGCAGCTCGATCACTGTAGACCAGGGGCCGTAGCACGAGTTCTTAATGCTATCCATTTGACGACCTAAACTGAACTGTTAAAGGGATGGGGCTATATAGGTTGTATAACTCTATCTCTCTTTCTCGCTCGCACGCTTGTCATTTGAACACATCATGGTAAGGCCCCCGATCTTACAATTATGTTTAGGTAATTTTACTGCCGTACATTTTGTTGGAAAGTAATGTCAAGTATTTCCACGAGGTACGGCTGTGAGGTGCACTTGTTATATGTAAGTTCCTTCAGGCTCGCACGCAGACCATGCGGAATGTTTATTGAGAATAATTTTTACTACTCGCTTTCATGCAATTGTTCTACTATATTAAAAGTAAAGTAATACAATTTAAAATTCTACAGAGATTGCATAATTTACTAATTTTCTGCTAACTTTATAATCTTTTAATTGAATTATGCTAAGTCCCTGTTTCTGCAATAAATAGTACTTAGTCAATTAATATTTATTGTACATAACAACATAAATTAGTACACAGTGATTTTACAATTATAAATTGTATTTGAATTATTTTATTGAAAATATTTGAAGAGTTTCGAGTTTGTCTTTTAGAACCCCAGCTGTAGTACCAATTTTGAATAAATCGTTCTTCTTATCAATTATCTTTCCATTTTGAATAAATCGTTCTTCTTATCTATTACTTGCATCCAATAGTTGCAAATGATGATGGATTGTTTCATTTATTTCATTTAAATTGCTTTATTTGTCATAAAACAAAAGCAAACTTGTGATTTTGTCAAGAACTTCATCATACGCCCAAACTAGTTCGGGATTTTTATCAAAAATCTGGATTGTTACAGGTTTATGATGAAATCGAGTTTAAAATATGTCATCTTACGGTTTTTCATCAAAAAGGCAAGCTTAATTCATTAAACCCCAAGCGAACGCCGGCGTTCGCGCACCTATTGTCTTTCTATTGTGTCTGTAATTTCCACGATTGAAAAATGTACAATGCCTTTTTTCAAATCTTTAGAGACAGATTTGAAAAATCGCAGACTATCACTATACGTTCCTGTAATTAAAAAAATAAAAAGGTGTAAACAGCCAAATGTTTCACTCGTATTTAAATTGTAACGTACCGATATTTTTTTTACATTTCCCAACACAGGAATTGGCAGTTATTTTGATTTTCAAAAAATAAAACCGATAATTAATTATAAATAGATCTTGTTTTTAAAGCATTAACATAATGAGTGCGTGTTTTCTGTGGACCACAGTTCCCCTAGATATAAAACACTAGCTTTTACCTACGACTTCGCCCGAGTGAATGGCAGTTACTGCGGACACGAAATCGAAATCAGATAAAAAAGATCTTTCATCAAAATCGGTTCTGTAGTTAAGCGTGAAATCTTATCAGACAGCGTTTCTTTCACATTTAAAATAATATGTATAACATTTATAATAGTAAAACAATACTTATAGAAAACTAATAGATATATTTTTTAATAATTCTTTGTACTTACTTTATATAACGAAGGTTCTTAACACTGCGATGTTTATGATCACACACAAAACGCACATTTTAACATAGGTAATGAATTATTTATGTGAGTTATAACGACTTCAATTTGGCTAACTAATGGTAATTAATACTTCGTTCTAAAAAGCTAATGAATTTCGTGTACTGCGCGTGATTCGTTTCAAATCTACCCTACATAATATCGAACTTCAGCTTCATCAGGTGGGATCGCAGTCAAGCACTAGTTTATATCAAATAAAAAAAAATGTTTTTTTTTTTAAGTAACGTGGATACTAAGTCTTTTAAGCCACTTTTTGTTTTATACAAAATGGCATTCCTTATAATACAAACGTGACTTGTTCACTGACAGATTTGAACAAGATTACTCGTAACAAGCGTAGACCGTCAGTAATCCGCGCGTAGGTCGGAAACGCAATCAAGGGGTGTCGCGCGCGCAAACTCACCTAATTACTGTCAACGGGGCGCTCCCACGCTGCCGTCAGTGAAGCCAGCCCTACTGAGGGTGGACTACCCTCTCCTTTTAATAAGTTTTATTGTTTGGTTAGAGCAAATAGTGAATATGTTGTGGTAAACGGATGTTTATGCCACGTTAACTATTTTGCATTTGGATGCAGTGATGTGCATTTGCAATTGGGGTTATTAATTTAATTGTCGCTTAATTTTAAACTCTATACAGTAAGTATTGAAATTCTCTGCCAAAGTATCGGTTTCTAGAAGCCATGATGATGGGAATCGATTACTTTTGTGGCAAAATGAATAGGTAATTTCTAGACAAGCAAGATCCGTCCATCTTCGATAAAACATTTATCGAACGAAAACATATCATAAGAAAAAAAAAACATAATAATCAATAATTCGTATACATATGTTTTTAGTAAAAATTACAAACTCGGCTAAAATGATCTAGTCTAGTTCTAAAGCATTTTCAAAACAGACTAGGTATTAGACTTCTATAATCAGAATAAATCGAAATGTAATGAAGTCTTCTACTGTTACAATAAATAAATAACTTGCAAAGAGAATATTCCATCATTTAAAATAATAGTCTATATAGTAAATATAATATGCACAGCGTATATTTGTGGTAAGCCTCCATCAGATTTGGGCGGTTTTAATATTTGGGAGGCCGATCGACCAGAGGAGGCGGAGCTCACGCTGTTGTGTTATTATCACGGCTGTACCTACATATATAATTATGTAGATACGTTTATATACCTACTGGAATATGTAGGTTATTCGTACTTTATTATTTATCAAGAATAAAATACATTTTCCTATGAATAATATTAAATTAAAAGAGGACGAAAGCGTATTCTCTAGCTATATGTAACATTTTTAAAATACACTTGAAAACCCGCTCTTATCTTACTTTAAGGCACGCAATTGACTGTTTTTCGCACTAGTGTTTCAAAGTGTGCATGCGAGCATGAGAGTCGTCACAATTTTATTACAAAAAAATACGATCGTACGCAGTACGACTTAGGCCGCGTTTCCACTCGCCACTAAATTGCAAGCAAGTTAAAATACATTGCGGATTAGCGAGGTATGATGTAATCAAGCGGTCCTTCGTAACTCGCAATGTGATTCGACTTGCATGCAATTTACTTGCAAGTGGAAACGCGGCCTAACGCACTGCATCTGCTCCTCAGCAGGTCGTCAAAAATCGCATACATTGAAAGCGCACTAAGGGTAGATAATGTAATAAATAAAAATAAAAAATATTATAATGTGATCCTGTAATTCGCTACACCAATTCCGTAGTTGTAAATATCAAAACTGAAGTAACTTGATCCAAAATCGCAAATGGAAAAGATTCTTCAATAAATCGATAAGAATTCTCAAAAGGGACATTGAACTAACATTTAAAATTGTACCTTATGTTGATGGAATAAAGATACACAAAAAACAGAATTGAGATGTCACACCGTCATTAAATTACGTGTATAGCGAGATGTCCCCACCACGCCCCACCTCTTACCAATATTTGGAATGCTAAAGACTGCTTTAGATTTATTTTTAGTTTATTTCATTATTTCTAGCTTTTGCTCGCGGCTTCGCCCTTGTAAATAAAATATAGCCTATGTCACTCACGAATAAAGTAGCTTTCTAACAATGAAAAAATTTTAGGAATCGGACGAGTACTTCCAGAGATTACCTCCTACAAACAAAAAAGCAAACTTTACCTTTTTATAATATTATATTATTAATATTATGTATATTATATTATAAGTGTAGATTTGGTATGAAATATTGTAACAAAAAGTAATACAAAAATGTATCTAATACATAGTGTGGTGGAATAAAAACTTGATAATTTGGAGGATAACTTTATCGAAAAATAATCGTTCAATCATTTGAAAGTGATGATAATTCAAATGCTAGTGTTGATTGTAGGATCAAGTGGTCGCGTGTTCTAATCTAACCCCCTGTTAACTATTGAAGTGAACCCATTCGTCAGATAAACATTACTTTGTTTATTTAAAGGGTTAACTTTTGGTGAACGAAAAAGAGAGATAAGAAATATATAGGGTCTCTTTTACCAATCGAATGATATGCTAATAAAATTTTATTGTTATAGCAAGTCTTGCAATCATTGAAAAGTTTGATTGTTGTCATGGCTTATTTTTTTGTCATGCTTGGTCAGTTAGCTACTAATTTTGTACTTTTTTTGAACCTCTGGAAACCCACAAATACCTATAAAAGAAAACACCATAATAAATTATTTAATTAAAATTGACCATTGAATTCATTTTTGCCCAGCGGTTGGTCATATAAACCGTTGGACAAAAATGAAAGTACGATGTAAATTATATAAAAATCACGAAGCAGACCCTAACTTACAATTTTAAACGTCTATGTCTACGAGATTACATAAAATACATAATAAAGCATTTTTTTAAAGGGTCTTGAATAGTTAATATGTTTTTTTTTTTGTAAAAACAAAATCAATGTTACGGGGCGGCGAAATTAACATAGAACTGGGCAAAACCCCTACAAAATACTTTGTGAATACAACCAGCTCTTAAAGTCTCATAATTAACATCGCCCCGAATATTTAATACCTGACAGTGACTACTTTAATTCTTTTAAACGCTTATCAGGCATGAGGACAAAGACCTAAAACCGTATTGGATAACCTAAGGCTTTTTTCTGAACCTACTCCAGAGAATATTAAAAAAAAAAATAGTTTAAAAAAACACGCTTTCATAGCATATCAAACTAAAAAGTGTAAAATAATTTTCAATATAGGTAGAAAATATGCTATGAAAGCGTGTTTTTTTTAGTTTTTTTAAACTATTTTTTTATTTTGCACTACAAAAAGAACAGATTATTGTATTGTCTTTGATGGGTGTGCAAAGTTTGAAGCAAATCTGATCGCCCAAAGTTGGTCAAAATCAAGCTCAAAGGCGTTGGTTACAAACATACAGTTGAAGCTAATATAAGCGTGTTAAAAAAAATATATAAGTGCTAATTTCCAATACTATTCAGTTGTCCTGAATTAGCTGTGGGCACTTGACCATTCGCTGAACGAATAGATACTCTTTGCGAATACTATGACAGCAAAGTTGTAAGGTAGGTATGCCTAGATCGAACACTGACACTTCCCGCCGATAGGGGGACCGCGGTACTCCCCAATCTAACTAACGTTATTGGAAATTACGTCGCGCTACATTTTCACATAATTCTATGTAATGTGACCCCACAATTGAAAGCCGTGACTCCCTACCTTCTTTTTATTGTTGATAGTTTCGCGCATGGCCGCTATCTCACCTGATGGAAAGCGACGATGCGGTCGACGATGGAACGCGCTTACCTAGAAGAGACCTATACACTCTCGACTTAGAGATTCCCGGGTTGTAGCTATCAGGAAACTCCAGCAGGAAATTCCACTCCTCAGCTGCACGCACAACCGGGCTCGCGTTTGACCACTAAGTATCTCACCGGAAGCTTGCCTAGAAGTAACCTATTCACTCTTGATTTAAAGACTTTTAGGTTATAGCAATCAGGAAACACAGATTCCAGCAGTGAATTACATTTGTAAGAATAGGAGATAAACCTTTAACATCAATGAACCTTTTATTATAACACCTAATACGAATTCTTCACTTAATTCTTATATGCACGCGTTTATGTTAGATTTGTCCCTATGAAATTATATAATTATAAAAAATCACTCGCACCTTTCTACCTAGCAGCTATCCTCAATCAATAGGCTATTTGTATTTCAAATTCGAATTAGTTTTTTTATTTTTTATTTAACACAATGCTATTCTTCAATTGCCATTTTTGAATTCTAAACCATCTACACAGTTCTTGATAAAAGAGTCTATCAATTTTTTCACACCTACCGAGGTGAATACGAAGACGATACTTACTAAAACCAAACTGTATAAAATCATTAAACCAAAACCGATCAAATAAATAAATATCAAATGAATTGAATAATAATATCCCTCATGAGACTAGGAACCATTAATTGTCGTGTTACGTACGATTATGAATATTGTAGATAGTCTATTCGTCCCGGTCATTAGGGCGTGCACACACCGCAGCCACACTGAAGTGTAACAGTAATTATAGGTAATTAACACCTTTCTACACTCACCGTGGTGGTAACACCGATTTCATTGACGTGGAAATTGTTGGGAACTTGATTTGATAATTAATTTATTAGGCTCCTTGTTTTATGGTGTAAACGATGTTTGTTTCTATTTTCGTTCTAAAGGACTTTATTTTTTAGTCCATTGAATCAATCAAGTCCTAAAAAATATAATAAGATCATAGAGACATAGCTCTATATCTAGCTACAACTTTGGGTCATAGAGTAAATAGGTTATTTCTAGGCCAGCGTGCTCTATCGTTGACCATTGCTAAATATCAGGTGAGATAGTGATCAAATGTGAGTCAACTCACATTTAAAAAAGCTATAATGGAAGAGCCCCGGTATGTAGGCTTGAAGGAACGGGATAAGTTTTTTAGTCAGTAAGAGTCTGACACTATCTCCCGCTCCGCCTAAGATGGGTTGACATTGGATGATTTTTCTCATCGAAAAAAAAAGCCTACTTCTTCAATTATAAATAAATACTTCATCAAGATCCATGTTTAGAGATTATCTTTTCATTAAATCATGAGTTCCATGTTTTATTGAAAGTTGATTTTGTATAATGTAGTTTTATTAATTTAACCAAGCTTCCATTAATTTCCGACGGAGACTACAATAAGAGTATTAAATTCTTATACCGCCTCCGGTAAACTTTTATCTGTAGAACAGTTACTAAAAACATCCAATCAAAACTCGACTTGAGATTTGACAACGATATAATATGTAATTTCAATAGGCTTGCAGAATCCGAGAATTTTTTTTTCTTCTTCATTGTATCGATAATTCTAAACTCAAATATCTATAGAAAAAATTTGCCATATCGACAGCGTCAGCGTTTGTCTATTAAAGCCCTGTCAATTTGCAGTTGTGCTGCACACTGAGCATAACTGAAGGAGAAGCATAATTTGGGACACAGCTCCGAAATCGGACTGTAGCTCTTCGGAGAACCTCCACCTGGTTTTTAGTAGTCGGTTTAGAGATTTCCAGTCTTTTATTGATACTGTTCGAGGTACTTATATGGAGTGATTTTATTTCTTATGTAACCCGTTGTATGTCCGGAACGTGGATCCACGCGGGACACAATAACTTTTTAATTGTGTCTCTAATTACGACATACGAAAGGTTAAAGATGAGTAATCAACCGGGTTTAAAATCAACTATACGGTTTTGAACCATCCCAATCACCTTTCAAAAGTTACCATTACAAAAGGTGACTTTTGGAAGAGAATCATAAAATTTGAATATACCTACTTATTTACTCGATAAGAAGCTTTGCGAATTAATTACTAAGGAAAGTCAACTATGCGAACAAATACTCTAACAATCTAAAAATATCAATTTAAAAAGTTCATATTACTTCCATATTTTTTAAGACTGTATTTATTTATTTATTTATGTATCCTTTATTGTACACCAAAATAATAACTGTAGTTTATAGTAATAATATAATAAAATATGTATATAATCAAACGGACCTAAAACCATTCTCTTGCCCCACTCTAATGACACTACAATAAAGCACTCGGAACATCCTTAACTATAATAAAAAGTTATAACTAATTGCCAACTCTCACGATATCTTTAGACTACAACAATTGCACAAGATTAGAAAAAAATATAACAGCAATAATATTTAATGTCGTAAAAAATACGTTTGATACCTCAGACAGACTTAGGTATAGTATACTGAAAGTCTTTAATGTGTAACTAGCAATCCCCGCGGATACACTCGTCTTTGATTACTGCTCCATTCTTGTGAGTTATGGCGTGATGTTATATAAGCCTTGTTATAAGACTTACTCGATATATGGGATATCCAACTCTAAAAGACTTTTTCAATGTTCCTGAGATTAGCCCGTTAAAAGTAAGGTATCCCAAGAACAAAATCGTATATAAAAATAGTTGACCAAACGATCTTCCTGAAGGGAAATTCGGATATAGAAATCAATAAACAGGCTTCTTTTAGGTCGATAGTTGCTAAAAACCCCCTTTGGGAGATTAATTTAGCTGTTGTTTCACGAAGAATATAACAGAGGAACCGTAACGTAAAAAAAAGTCTAAAATCTAGGTAAATAAACTATATCTTCTATTGAAGCGACTCATATATTTATGATTAATTTACGGTATAAAGTTTTGTAGTTCCGAGTAAGTATTAAGATAATGTTCGATTGGTTAAAAGGATATTAAACAATTAAAAAGTTTTAATTAGGTTAGGTTAAGTTAAGCATATTAACGTTAAATTATATCTTTTAACATAAAAATAAATAAAAAGTATTGTCATTTTTATTTATTTATTTATGTAAACACAAATACTTAAAAGAAAAGAAAAAATACAGATATAAAAGAGCACAAAGGTGCTGCTTATTTCTAACAAAATTTCTTCCAGCAGACCTGCGACAGGAGAGTAGGATAAGAAATACAATATACGAATAGGAATAAAATACTTAAATCGCCTTATTTTTCCGTAAAATTTTGTTCTCGGGCCCCGTCGAATAAAGAAGTCATAAACGGTAAGATCACACTGCTAAGTTACAATTTTAGTTCAATTTGCAAATAAAACTACCTCGGCTTGGCTACGAGATCTCGTAGTTCGGGTAAGACCATAGATATAAGATTCTTTTATATTTCTAATTAAAAAAAATCTAAATAATAAATCCATAATAATACCCACAAATTTAAGTTTTTGTATAAGCGGTGTTACTTTTTGGTGTACAATAAAGTCTATTCTATTCTATTCTATGGGTAAGACGTAAGGGTTATGAGTGGGATATATGATAGTATGAGGGAGGCTGTGTCCGGCTTCAGCAAACTTCAGCGGACTTGGTCGAAAGCCAGACTCGTGTGATAGCCGATACTCTTCGTGCACTCCGGACAACTTCGTACGAAGTTTGCTACGAAGAAAAGGATTCATAGCACTCAATATTTTCGTTGATAATTTAGCTATATTAGCTCTATTTATGGACGTATAAAAACTCTGCCTTAAAGCACAGAATTATTCGTTCAGTTTAACACACTCTGGTAGATTGCGTAGTTATCACAGAAAGGTAAAGATGATTTTGAGAAAGACTACTCTTTATTTTAAATCATTAATCTCCCTAACTTTTTTAAAACTAGCTTGGGGTCGGCTTCCAGTCTAACTGGATGCAGCTATCAGACCCCCATCACCCAGTTACTGGGCAACACGATACTCTTTGCATAGACTAACGGTGAGACTTTCTACTTGTAAAGACTGTCAAAGATCAACGAATGACAACCGTGACCAAAGGTTTATGAGCTTTCTAGGTACAGGGTATCAGTATTATCCTAGATAAACTTAGAATATACGACTATGAATTGAAAAAATCATTTCACCACGTCTCAAGCATGAGGTTTCGAACCCGCAACCTCATGCTTGAGACGTGGGTGCCTTAACCACTGAGCCATCACACTACACATACAACACACAATTAGGATATTTTAATCTTTTTTTTTTAATTCAGGAACATGTTCTATCCGTTCTAAATGTTCTAGGAAAATGTTATATTTATGTTCTCCCGTACTTATACCAAATTTCATCCAAATCCGTTCAGCCGTTTGATCGTGAAGGAGTAACAACCATACACACGTACATATGTACATAGATAGAAAATTTCGCTTTTATTAGTGTCATGGAGTAGGGAATCGCAGTGTACGTAAATATATGCTCACTGCGTAAATATGAACCACATCCAAAAAGACGAAACAAGAATTCAACCTTCCGAATACCGTAATGAGAGACACAATAAAAAGACAATGAGAAAGCGAACGCTGGCTTCGCTTGGGGTTTGATGAATTAAAAATTTAGATTATTTTTGAGACCACTATTCCGCGAAAATTTAAATTAAACACAAAACATTACTAAATAAAGGGTTTTAATTTAACCAAAACGGCAGTAAAATCAAAGGAAGATGCCAATCGCCCACGTGCGAGGCGAAACGCAGGTGCGTGCGGAGGGCGTTACTATGGCGAAAACTAATGCAAGTGACTCATACCTTGGCCTGGTCCTCTTCTGAATCACCCGGCGACACCCCTGCTCACGAAAACTTTTTAAAAAGTTAATTTTAAAAACCGAAAGAAGCA
Source organism: Mythimna albipuncta (assembly GCA_929112965.1). NCBI lineage: Eukaryota > Metazoa > Arthropoda > Insecta > Lepidoptera > Noctuidae > Mythimna > Mythimna albipuncta. The sequence continues at coordinate 11,374,115 of OV815977.1, read as the reverse complement.
ATCAAGGACTAAAACTGACAGATTCGATTTTTAAAACTTTTTTTTTTGTTGACGCTGTTAATTATTTATTTTTAGTCGAGTGAAGGAGTTCGATTAAGTTTGTATAGTTCGGTGGTGTCGTAAGGGGTGCGCGGTCCGCTCGGCGGGGCGGTCGACACAGGACTGGCGCGCTGCAGCCAGGGTGCGCACCCTGACGCGTGCGACGCCGTAACCCCCGTACAGGGTGCTGTCATTGTGCTGTGTACTTATTTTTACTTTATACCTGATTTGGGTTCGGAATAATAATAGTTATGGGGATGTGGTGGGAGTTGGGGTGTGATAGTGTGCTTTTAAACAGAGATACGTACTTGGTTCTACTACTTATTAGAAAAAAGAAGTAAATATTTGTATTTAAGAGTATATATACGATTATCATAGTATTTTAAGAATATAATCAAGGAGATCATCGCGAATGATGCTCTCATCGTGCCTTTCACAGTTTTGAGAATCAACGCCGAGTTTCTAGCGTGTCGGTTTTTGGTCGTTTACATTTCGGTGAGTGCGCATTGGAATCGCATAATTAAATTCCGCCAAGCCCGTTCAATCGTCGGACTACTAAATGAACGGCGTTGTATTACCAATACATGGTGAACATACCGGCCTTAACTACTAAACATTTTGGGAACACAATTATTGCGTTAGACAGTGGAATTCCCTGCCGGAGTCTGTGTTTCCTGACAGCTAGCTTCACTTTCGTCTTTAATTACAGATGATTGCATAAGCTACTTCCAGGCAAGCGTCGTCCACCTCATCGCTTACCATCGGTTGAGATAGTGGTCAAACATCAGTCTATCAATATACAATAATAAAAAATATTTAACAAGAATCTAGTTTTAAGTCAGAACTGTCGTAAAATTGTTTTTAATATTATTTTGACACTACAACTTACCTGTAAGTCTGTACACGAGCACGGAGGTATGTCAGCGGGTACGGGAACAGTGCGGGCCCCTGCGCACGCGCCACAAGTGTCTACTTAGGCGTTTTTTAAACCTTCGCGTTGTACCGATGGCAGATAAGACCCCCATCACTGCGGTACCTCGTTGTTACTCACTTGGAACTCGAAATAACACCGGTCATCGATGTTGTGTCTATAAGAACATTTTTTTAATTGTTTATTTATTTATTTAAACTTTATATACAGTAGTGGTTCATTGACGAACTTTATACATCAAGACATTCTCTATTTTAACATTCTCTGGGTTAAAAACTACACTGTCGTGTGTTCAATAAATAAATACTTGACATATCGCATGCTTAATCAAAAAGAGACGTAACTCAAAAAAGTGGATATTTGAAAATTAAACTTTAACTTCTAACATATCTTTTCAGATTCAAATATGCCTTCTTTTTTAGTTAGGTCTGTTTATGATTAAGCATGCGATATTATATTACAAAATCCCCCACCGCATTTGTCTGTATGAGTGCTATAAACTCAAAAACTTTAAATAGGTTTAAATGTATAATATAGTAGAAAAAAGCCGAGAATTTCAAATTTCAGATGTAAACAATATAATAAATATCACAACACATTAATAATTATAAATAATGAGTATTACTAAATTGTATAATTTAGTAATACTCATTATTTATGGTTATGTAAGGTTGGTTGTCTTAAGATTATGTACGAATACAATGGTGAGCTTAAAATTCAGTAGAATTTGGTCCAAGTAAATCATGTAGACATACTAATATGAACCTAGGTAGACATTGGTACATGTTTTTGAAATCTGTATGAATACGCGAAGAGAACTGGGCATTTAATTGACTGATATGTTCAGTCGGTATTGATTGTATTCCTAAAATAGACGCCAACAATGAATGCTTCGCTATCAACTTCAGGTCACATTAATGTTTATAGTTGGTAAAGGATTCAGTGATAACTAGCTCCTGCTTCGATCGAGTGAAATATTGTGTTCTGTGATTCATGAAGAAGGTTTAGGGGTTTGATAAACTTACATCTAATGCATATTATAGTAGAGCAAAGTTAATCATTCCAAATATTTCTAGCATCAATAAGGATCTAAGGCGGGTTGCTAGTATTTTATATAAATATTGTACCCTTATTGCAAAAACTAACTATCTGCATTTTTGTTTAATTCATTAAACCCCAAGCGTTCGCGCACCTATTGTCTTTCTATTGTGTCTGTAATTTCCACGATTGAAAGGATAATTATGTTATACTTTTTGCCGAAGCTACCTTTGTAAATAAGTGTCATAGCAAATAACCAGTATTACATGCAGACTCGTCTTGATGATACGAATCGATTGCTATATTTAACGTAGTAATTGGTTTAAGTAAATGTAGATAATTGGTTTATGCAATAAGGGTACGATACAAAATTTGGACCCCCCTTTCACTTCTTAAAAAGTTGAATTTCATCATTTTGAAGCCATTTGCAAAATTCCACGTTTCTAAACCCAAAAGTTTCGGCTTTACATTGGTATGTCAGTCAGTCAGTTTTTCCTTTTACATAGGTATATAGATTTGTTAAAAAAAAAAATTGTTTAATTCTTTGAATAATGTACCATTGTAGAGAAATAAGTAATTCTGAAGACTTTAGTTCGAGTTCATTTTCATTAGTACCCTTTTTAATAGTTATCGTGAACTTGACAAATTCAAGGTAAATGCCACATTTTGTCACATAGTTTAGCTATTTTTGTAACGATAAAAAGCTCGTTCAAACATTGATGTTTTTTAACTCACATAGCATGACATGTTGACATCGAAGTCAGCCAGTATGTACCTAGTTATTCGTTGCTAATGGAACAGCAACCCCGAAGACATTACTTTGCCCCACACTTGGAATAACTCCTGGGTCAGAGATGCGTTCATAAACATGTAAACTCACGTACACAAGATATCCAGACCCGGAACACTTATCTGTAGGCCATAGAAATATTTGTCCCATGCGGGAAACGAACCCACGACACGCAGCGCAGCAGACAATCGTTCAACCACTGCGCCAACCGTGGCCTCACATTAAGAATTTTCATTTTGTAAAATACAATCATGAAGATTAAAAAAAAAGAGAAAACGTGTTTTATTTGTTGAAATGAATAACATCATAAAATTCAAATTAATTACGTTTTCATTTACAGTTTTTATTTACAGATATAATAAACTCAATAAACATATTCAAAAACAAAGTTTAAAAGCGTAAAACGAGACACAGAGATATGTTTGGTTGGGCGGTTCTGTGCTCTGCCCGCCCAGACGCACCGCCCAATCCGCTGGCGCCCCGCCCACACCGCCGCCCAGAGAGCTGAGAGAAAATAATTGAGAGTAATTGAATCATGAGACTGGAGAATTCAATTAACGCATCACAGTGGCTGTATAGTCGGTAATCAGTGCGATTGTCGCGACCTGAATGCGCTGCGATCGAGTCGCAACTCTGACTGCAGTCTTTTGTTCTTTAATGAATATGCTTATTGGATTCTTGTCAGATTGAGATAGTAGATTACTGTATGTTATAATCTACTCTGGTGTGAGTTTGATGGAGAGGATATCGGAGCTTGTGTTCTCATGATACGCATTTAAAATGAGATTAAGTTTGAGCTACAAATGGTCTACTTTTTTACTATAAGTATTTTCATTTGTCTTCATAGCAAATCACGCCAATTCTTTCCAATTACACAGGTACTACGTACACTTATGAGGTACCCACTAAACTGGTGAATTTGATAAATCCAGCATATCAAGAGCAAAGCTGCCTGATGCTGTAAAGCTTTTGATGGGGCATTAAGCAATAAAGAGAAATAAAGCAGTACATAATCAAATCCTTGCTTGACATTAGGCATTAGCCATAACCAGGAGATCTTTCGGTCAACATTGAATGGCTTACTTCCAGGCACGCGTGCTCTATTGTCAGCCAATTCATCGCTTACCATATTAGTAGCGAAACTGGCGTTAACTACCGATGTCCTGATTGATACTAAAATGTCCTGAATATGCGGAGGAATTCCAGTTAACGTAACTTACAAAATTGTTGATTTTCTGGAATATATGTATGCAGACGGCGTAAATATTATTTCCAAAACACTATTTTCGTAGAAATCTATTAAAATATTTATGTAAAATAATTTAATTTAATCTTTTATCGTTTGTAAGCCTTACATTTTTTGATAATTAAATTCAAAGTATACCTTTATGCAACATTCCTAGATACGAATACAACTTTGACTTCTTTGTGCAATTGTCAATGTCGAGATTACTTACCCAGGTGAGGCAGTGTTGAAACGCAAGTTAATCAGTAATAATATAAAAATAATAATATAATACAATAATAACAGTTTGCCTGCTGCGGTCTTCCCGTCCGATTATAATTTGGGTGTCTTCAAGGCTAGAGTAAATAGGCTCTTAATAAACTAGTGCGCCTCACCATCAAAGATTGCATCGCTACTTACCATCAGGTGGGATTGCAGTCAAGCACTAGTTTATCTAAATTAAAAAAGAAAAAAAATATTCCACAACTTTCACACAAAGCCCAAGCTAAGAGCTTGTGATATGAGTACTAGACGACTGAACACACTTACATACATATTATACTCGTATTAAGATAAATTACAGCCAGACACAGGACAAATGGTCTGAGCACGACCATTTGTCCTGTGTTACACAAAAAAAAAATGTCCTGGGTGGGAGTCGAACCCATGACCTCCGGCATAGCAGTCAGGCCCACTAGATTAACAGGCCTGTCGAATAACGAAAAAAAACCATGACCATTGATACTTATGTATATTTTGCATGTATATGAGTATTTTTTTCAGTAGATACTATAGGATCATAATAATAGGATTAAAAGTCTATGTTCAGGGGCATGAGGGGGGTGTGTAGGCAGAGACCAAAGTCGTAACATAGTTCTTGGTAACCAGTCCACTTAAGCCTCCCAGAACTTGGGTGAAGTAGTACAGTGCACACAGGGATAATCACCAGATAGTGGCATGCTCCATGAAAAGTCACTAACAGGACTGCAAGTTGGAAATGCAAATTTTCAGGACTCATGGTTATGTTATAAATAAATACTTACATGAAAAATAAAACAAAATCACAGCATCACCCTAATTCCAGACAAGTATATTTTATTGGCATATTCTGTAAAGTGGGCTTTTTAGGAAATTTTTAGCTATGAATAATAATAAAGGAAAACTTTATAATACCACCTACCATAGCACTAGACATACCGCCATTGTACGAACATATGACGTACTAGATAGTACTTAAATCCCCTTCGAGTGTCCGGCTTAGCGCCTGCGCGGCAACGACCTAATTAGACTATTTTACCACCTTTTTATTACACTCGCTATAACCCATAAAAACATAAAAACAGGGATGAGATTTGTCTGATTGGGACTTCGAGTACGGTGCTTAAAGTAGGGTTGTAACCACTTTTTTAATTCACTTACCAGGAACCTTATTTCAAAGGAATAGTGATAGTTTTTGTGTGGCTGGTGTTAAAACTAATTTGGTTTTCATAGCGGAACTGCGAAGCCGTACTCGCGCACGCGCCGGAAGCCTGCGCCCGCGCATCCTTTGCTACCGGTGTCGCTTACTACCGGCTGGACTTGTAATTGAATAGTGTACTTGCGGATATCGATGACATTGTAAGTACTTGCTGCTTTATTGATTAGCTGTAGGTAGATTATGTTAGTGGTAGAAGTTGGGTTTGGGGGGCTATAGGCTGATAATAAAAATCGATATTTTCTATAATAATGATAATATTTTTTTTTACTTAAAGTATCAAAACACATGTTAGTAACCATAAATAAACTTATGAGTATTGTTAGTTCTACTATGATAGAAAATATTATACATAACACCCACAAACAAATAAAGAATAACTGTTTCAGTGTACCACAGATGAGATATAGGAGCAACTATTTATATCACAATAGTCCAGCCTCTCATCTGTCAGGCCCAGGATGCTGTTGGAGCCAGCTCCTACTACATCTCTATTACTTCGGATAGATGAATTGAGATATACATTGAATAAATGGTACAATATATAAAAATCTCGTGTCACAATGTTTGTTATCGAACTTCTCCGAAACGGCTTGACGGATTTTTATGTTTTTTTTTTCGGGTGTGTTTGGTAAGTCTGTGAATAGGGTATAGGCTATTTTTTACTCTTCTACCCCCATCATCTATTTTAGTAGGAAATAATCAAGTAACTTCTCACGCTCTAGGTAAAGCGAGAGGGAAGGTCGGACTTTTACTGATTAAAACCCGTGTTTCATCAGACGCGGTAACTCTTGGTTACTTTTTCGAACAATCCTGCTACTTCCTTCCTCTCCCTCTTCATCCATCCCAATAGCCATCTTAGTGACGGAATTACCAACAACTGCACCATTTTTTTGTCCTACAACAAATCATACAGATAATCAAGCAACATTTTAAAATTTTAAATTGTACCTATGGGAACTCATTATCAAAACTCAATTGTATCCCGTTATGGGAAACATAGGTAATCCGTTCCGCCAATTGATTAATTCCCGCCCTCTAAACATCACATGTGTTACATGCGACAAGCCTGGTGTCCTCCCATGCTGAGGTAACAACATGCGTAGTTTCACACAGATACTGGCGTGGGAGTACCTGCTTACCAGTAATTAGGTGGCACATCGATGATTAATAGTTTGAATTCATATTGAATTGACGTGAGACTCGAAATAGTTTTTACCCTTTTTTTTTATGGTGGGAAAAATCATGCAATGACATCCACCGCTCTGGGGCGAAGCGGGAGATAGTGTCAGACTCTTACTGACTAAAAGACCCACCCCGTTCCTTCTAGCCTTCATACGGGGGCTCGAGCGGATAACCCTGGCCCCAGTAGGCTTCGACCCGGTTTTACCCTTATGCTATAATAATAATATTCCGCAACTATCACATAACGCCATCTAGTCTCAGGCTAAGCAGAGCTTGTGTTATGGGTACTAGACAACTGATAAACATACTTATATATTTCTAAATACATACATTTATTATAGATAAATTACACATTATAGTTGGCCTAATTCCAAAAGCAAAAATTAACCTGCTCAGAGTCAGGCAGACTAAGCATTGGCACTTGGCAGTAGTTCGTCGAAATTTAGTTTTTTTTTAAATAATTGTAACTGAGTGGTACAGAACGACTTACGTGTTGTAGGTCGCGGGTTTCTACCCAGCCTGACGCAATAATTTGTGTAATTTATTCCATCACCACTGCTCTCAAAAGGGTGAAGGAAAACATCGCGAGGAAACCGGCATGTCCTGGAACCAAAAATTCATAGACTTGTGACATTCACCAACCCGCACTGGACAACCCGCATTCCCTCTCCTAAAGAGAAGATTTGAATCCCAGCAGTGGAACATTAAAGGCTGATTATGCTATTCTTATAATATTATGCTTATATTAATATTTATTTAGCAAGAAGAATACAATTATAGGTGACACTAGGGTTTTTTTTTTTTTTTTTTTTTTCGATGGGAAAAATCATCTTATGACAACCCCCGCTCTTGGGCGGAGCGGGAGATAGTGTCAGACTCTTACTGACTAAAAAACCCATCCCGTTCCTTCAAGCCTTCATACCGGGGCTCGAGCGCCCTTTCGTAGGGTGCAATTGATGAGGTACAACTTTCGTGATCAATGACTCCGATGATAAGGAAATCTGTGTTCAAATGTTAGTTCCTAACTAAAGTTTTAAAAACATATCTGAATGTTCAATCGATTACATTTTAGCTGCTGTTATGGCTGAGTTAGTAGAAATAACAACAATTCAAATCACATCAGAAGGAAGCACTCATTCTATCGCTAAGTTTGTAGTACTCGTATAATTATAGAACGTATAAGTTTCGATCGTCGCGCGTCGTCTCATTTCCACGCTCATTGCTTATACTTAGTCCACTATTCGACTTAACACTTTGTAGCTTTGCAACAAATTGTCCCACATCTCTCCAACCTGTAAACACTACAACACAAACAGTCCACTGGAGGGTCCTAGGCAACTAGTCCATCAAGTAGCGAGTTCTCACCACAAAACCTCATTACACTGCCATTCAGGAAAAAAGGGAAACAATTACAAAAGGTGTGTTGTGACGTGGCACTCGAACGTGTACACATCCTTCCGACATCAGTTTGTTCCCACGAGAGTCGCGCTTTGTTTACACCTCGGCTCATGAGGACCATTGATAGGTACACCTTTTAAGTCATTGTTAGGCTTTCCAGGTCATAGAAATATTGTAGTGAAGTGTTGGTTAGTTTTTATGCACGGGAGTGTTGTATGTTTGTGATACACTAGTGCGCCTAGTACTCGAATTGAAAGGCATGTGGAACCTGATACAGAAAAACGGTTACAATTTTTTTTCTCGAGTAAACGCAAGCAACCACAGTTGAATATCTTAAGATTATATATGAGTTGAGTATTTGAAGTCAAAAACGACAACGGTTCGCGAATTATTTTTGCAATGGATTAATCAGCAAAACTATGACAGGATAAGGTAATGTCAACGCACATTTATCTCAGAACATTGCGATAAAGCCGTACATTAACCGTTATATCCAATTTCGGTATTGATTCGGACAGCCAGCGTGGAAATCAGTGCGTAGGGTGCGCGCACGCCGCCCTCAAGCGACCAATCAGAGACGAGCCTGTGACAGATGCGCGCGCAACTCTATTGTGCTCCCAACTATTGTGTGACGGACAAAGTTGGGGTGGCGTACGTGTGAGAGCAAACATATGAACCGAACATTACTTTACTGCAATAAAATAACGGTGAAATGATGATACACTTTTGTTTGCGAACGACGCCGACGCAGGCGCAGCAGCTATCGCCTATCGGATGACTCAAATATTGACGAAAGACTAACAATTACTTTGAGATCATGCTATATAACATACTAGTCTAGCTATAGATAATATCAATAATACTACCTATGGTTCGAAGGTTTCGAAACGCCTAGCGCGTTTAATATGACCTCCGAAAAACTAGACGAAAACAAACAAAATTAAGTTTGTGGAAGTATTTTATGGTGCCAAGAAAATAATCTCTTTAGACTTTGCACAGAGGAAGAGAGAATACCTATTCTTCGTAAAGTAGACATTGAAAGGGCCCTATTGTCGAGTACAGCAAAAGCCTATTTTTGAATTCCGATGCTAAAGTATCAAGATCTTTTAGCCACGCCATCCAATCGAAACCTAGTTCGATTTAATGGTGTGGCGTGGCTAAAAGCCAACTACCGAGGAAGAATAAAAATATACAATTGTAGGATATATAATAATCTGAGATTATCAGCTTGAATAAATATTATACAACATTTTTTTTGTTTTGTTTATGCGAAACCTGAATATAGTTTGTTCAGAATCGGCAACTGAATGGATTCCAATAGTTTTTACATCAGGTTATATTTTTTCGCAAAAATATTTAAAAACACACAAGTCACAAGATGGATACTACCGACACTAAGTACAACACAGGCCATGGCAAGTCATAGTGGGCTTTAGGCGCCAGCAAACAGCTGGGCGCAAGAACAAAACAACGCCTCAGTAGCCTGGATGGCCCGGTGACTATGCATTTTTGTTGACATACTTAACAATTATGAAATGATACACATTTCTTTACATAAAAATACTAGACACGTGTTTCGGGTTTCGTTATACTTAAACTCATTTTTTAAATTGCAAACCAGCTTGAAATATAATACTACATATTTAATATAATACCTACCATAACATCAATACAGCAGATGCAGTCAGAATTCAGCAAGTTACGTACTCCAAATCAGCATAATCTCCATAGCAGACAAAAAAATTGAATACCCTGATTAACCCTTTTGGACACGTTCGTTAAATTCAAACTTGTTTATCAAAAAGCTGGTTGTCTGGGCAACGCACCCCCGGTGCCCGTGCCATCCCGCAGGTGTGCGCAGGATTTAATCAACTGATTGTTACTGACATACGCACACATACATACATACTTACTTATTTAGGGTACGGGAACAACCGTTACTGAGGGTAAACAAAGGTTATAAAATATTGGAGGTAAAACAATCGATTGATGGGTGTTTTAAAACGTCGTTTAATTTTGGGAGATGCATTTCGGGTTGATTCAATGAATTCTTTCTAAATTTGTTTTCAGTTGTACTCTAAATTAAATAACACCTATCTTGAAGCAGAGAGATCTAGTATCTAGATGTTCATGGAACGCTTTGGAACGTGTTATCCGTAGGGTATATACAAATTTTTTGGAACGTGCAACTTAGCTTTACTTTTTTTGGACTGTCCGAAATTTTAACATTTCATAAGTGCCTGTTATTATTAGTCTATTTGAAATAAAGTCTCTGATCGGTCCCACAATGAAAAAATATACAATACTCTCGCAAAAAATCAGCCCGTTGTGGAATTACCATAAAAATAAAGCTCATTAAGCAAATCCGTAGTCAGGCACGATCATAAAAATATTTCATGTAAACATGAATGGATGCATTCTTCCTCCCCCCGTCTATAATCTGGTATAATAGTAGAGTAATTTACGGACTCATAGTCCATTGGCGAAAAAAAAAAGAAAAAATAAAAAAGCTGTGTAAGCATCGGCCATGACAGTGCAGGAGCGTGGAGCTGGCGCTGCGCCGGCGCACGTGCCCGGCACGCGACCCGCGTGCGCACCACGCACACCTTGCTACCGACTGCAGAAAAGACGCATGTTCGTAGAGACAATATTTTTGAATGTTATTTTTTTACAGATGTTCATGTATATTATGAATACAATTTAATAGTAGGTCCCTACTAGAAAATCAAAAAGAAGGTTCATGAAATCAATAAAAAAAATGTTAATACCAATTAACATTTTTTTTTTTTACAAATGTTTGACCATTTGAAACTAGAACTTTTTCATTCATTTCAAAGATTATTTGAGCGACCTCTGTATGTCATTTGTTTTATTGATAGGCTCGTGTTTAACCACCATCACACCTGATAAGTGATGATGTGTTCTAATAAAAACTTGAACTACCCATTTTCACCTTTTACAAAAATAATAATAGTCACCTTTATTTCCGCTTCTAACCGTACAAAACTTGAGTACAAAGCACCGGATTATTTTATTGTATTTTTCGGTGAACGGTTTCTCTAAAAGGGGAGAGCAGAACACCTATCTTCCACCGTTGAGCACAGGGATTTTTTTTATAATAAACGCCATTACTTTTTCCATTATATTCTTTCCCTTATGGCATAGATTTTAAAATATTATACCATATACGTATACTATCAGGTTTTTTTTTTGTGGGTAAGGTGATGAAAACAGATGTATGAAATTGAGACATAATCCACATTTTATACCTGTGTAATGCTTCTTTAGAATCTCGCTCCGAATTTAGATTTTGATCTTTGATTCGTAAAGATTTTTGATAGTAGATACTTAAAGATTACAAGTGAATTTTTTCACTGAAAATTCGGCATTACTTCCCTCCTCCTAAGTTTTAAATCCAAATGTCCTAACAAAATAATTTAACCTTGCAAATACCGTCATCATCATCATCATCAGCCTTTTTAATGTTCCCACTGCTGGGACTCAGGCCTATACCGTAATTAGAGACAATAAGAAAGCGACCGCCGGCGTTCGCTTGGGGTTTTATGAATTAATATACGTAGTTATGTATGTTACTCCATAGGGTACGTATTTATAATATGGGTTCTGTTCATCAGCAGCCTTTTTAATGTTCCCACTGTTGGCACTCTAGCCTCCTCTTTAGGAGAGGGAATGGGCCGTTATCTACCACGCGGGCCCAGTGCGTGTTGTGAATGTCACATGTCTTCGAATTTTTGAGTTCTGTCACCTGAAATAAAATAATAATTATTATTATCTATAAGTTTTTTTTCCAGAATTATTTCATTAACTCACCTAATTTCAACAAACTAGTTTACAGTTACCATCACCTTCATCATAACAAATTGCAAGTCTGCAAAAGTAACGCACCTCATATCCTATGCTAAACTCTGCTGCAATCACGTCTGACCTCTAAATAAAACCATACAAAATACCAAAAAGGATCACAATGTCCTTTTACTTACAATAGTAAAAGAACTGGTTAGCTCGACGTTGAAAAGTCAGTCTACAGTTGAAAGGTCGTCGCCGGCGCATGTATGAGCAGCTGCGAGGCCTGTGCCCCGCGCATGCGCCGTGATACGGGCAGGTGTACCCTGGCGACAATGGAAACGAGTATGCTCTGCTTTATTATTTTCATTGTATTTCAAAAGGTGAGGACTGTACAAGTTGACTGTCTAGTGCCAGTGGTAGATTTGAGAATTATTATTTATTTTGATGAAAAAAAGGAATGTGATGGTTGCATGGTACCTATTTCAGCTTGTGTAGGTTTAAAATATTCGGAAGTCAAGCAGAGGAGATATCACATACCATTTTATAAATAACACCATCACGCCTATTTAATAATAATAAAAAAATCCTTAATGAATTGGCTGACGGTGTAAGGTAACATTATTTATTACCACATCATCATCATTTCAGCTAAAAGGCGTTCACTGTTGGACATGCCTCCCACAACGAGCGGTATCCTGTGCGCCTCGCATCCATCGGACTCCCGCGAGCCTCATCAAGTAATCGGTCCATGGCACACCTTCTAACCAGCGGGCTTGCGGACAGTGAGCAATGGGTAGCTCGCTGTCCGGCCGTCCGGTAACTGTCCGGACCAAACCCAAGTCGTCGACGGCGCGCACTGTTCCCGGGCGCCTCAAGGAGTTGTCAGCAACAGCAGGGACCCAGCCGGGTCGAAGCCTACTGGGGCCAGGGTTATCCGAAAGGGAGCTCGAGCCCCGGTATGAAGGCTAGAAGGAATGGGGTGGGTCTTTTATACAGTAACAGTCTGACTCTATCTCCCACTCCGCCCAAGAGCAGGGGTTGTCATTGGATGATTTTTTCCTACCATAAAAAAAATATATAAAAAAAGACCTTCCAACCAAACCAAAAAATAAAATTAAAATCGAGCATATTTCCTGCCATATCCCAGTAAGTATGAGCCATAACACACGAGTGCTATCGCCATTGTACAACCACCATACTTATCTGCAGCCAACCGACCGAGCCAAATGCGGGCTCTCCAACGCTATACATCGTACCATTCAAATACTACGATACCATGGATTTCGTACACTTGAATAATAAAAATTGCATTGCACTTAGAGAATACTAGCTTCTGCCAGCGGGTTCGTCCGCGTGAATGTTGGTTATTGCAGACTCGAAGTCGCAGTCGAAGATGGTATAAAAGTATGCCCATCCTTGGAGATAAAACTTACGTCGTACCAAATTTTATGAAAATTGATTTAGTAGTTTAACCGTAAAAGCGTAACAGACAGACAGACAAACGGACAGTTACTTTCACATTAAAATATTAGTATGGATGTATGAGTATATTGATAGAATTGTTGAGTTTCAATCACGGTTTATGATTGCCCCTCTCGCTATAAAACGCATTTTTGATATTAAATCTCCATATTTATGGCTAACTAACATTTTTTGTGCAACTTCGTTCGTCTCAATTTTGTACTTTCTTTTTTTCTTTAATACATTAAAATACAGGTTTAAAAGATCTACTAATTAGATTTTTTCTTATTCAATTTTGTGTCTATATTTAAGTTTATTAACTGAAGGAACTTAACAAAAGTATTTCTTTTTTCATAGAAACTTTGACAATGCGTAAACCATCTCATGGGGGTTGTTTTGAGAAACTAGTAATACCAAAGTGAGTGCTCGTCTATACCATAAAAGGAAGCCTTCTGCTAAATTACACGTTCCTATTCCCAGTAGTTTCGTCTTTGCGTTGATAATCAGTCAGTTTCTCTTTTTATATCATCATCACCACTGTTGGACATAGGCCTCCCCTAAGCGTTGCCACACCGACCGGTCCAGTGCGTCTCGCATCTATCTTTTTTATAGATATAAATAGATAGTTAAACTTCTATCCCTCCTCAAGAACTTTTAGAGGACGTTGCACTACAGGACACAGATCTGAATTGTCTGTCAGTCTGTCTGATAAAATTTGTCACACAACGAAAAATCCTGGAAAGATGCCACTGAAATAGAAATTTACACTTCATCGGGGTTGTAATTAAAAAGCAACCTTTTAAATACTGTGCTGACGTAATTTTTAGCAAAAAACAGTAACAGTGAAAAGAAGGGTAATAAAATACACTTGAATGTCTGCTCATAAATCAAAATCAAATAAAAGTCCCTTCACCGATTCTCAAGCACTTAATCTTAGATCCAACAAGTTATGAACTTGTAAAGTTTTATCAAAGGCTCATAAATCAGGTGGCAAGCGCGTGTTCCCCTAATTTCCTCGCTAATGGCTTGCCGAAGGGCGCAACAGGTTGTACCGCCTTGACCTGCTTCTTGAGGGGAGCGCTATCAATGCCACTTGCTTGAGACTACATGTGCATACGTTAGCTGGATGGTGCAACAGGAATGGGGTTTGTGTGCGTAGGTGCAAGGCGTTGGCGCTGCGTTGAAAATTTTAGTTGTAAAGCTCAATGCACTTACATTAATTAATTAAACCCCAAGCGAACGATGTTCGCTCTCTCATTGTCTTTCTATTGTACCTCTAATTACGGTAGTATTTGAAAGATTAAAGAATTGAGCATTGATTGACCGAATGTTTATTGATTGTAGTTTCTTTTAGTCAGTTTCCAAATTATGAATTTGCAGTTAAAAACGGGTTTTAGGCTATAATATATTTTGAGTTCGTTATTTTAGCAACCAGAGGTTGCTGTCATCTCTTTGTGTAAAGCAAAGCTCAGGCTCGTATTTTTGTAGTTTTGAATTTAGAGTTTGTAGTTAAGAATATGTCAAACCCTGCTTTAGGACCTTTGGACAAGGCTTCGAGGCTAAAGTACAGTTGAAGAAATAGTCATGCTTAATTTAAACGATTTCAGGCTAACTGTTCTTACTTACTTAGCAGAGATGTTCTAATTTAGCTTCACTTGTTTCGACTAACTGTCATTTTGACGATTAAAATGTGTCTGTAAATGGTTTATTTGTTCTGACTTATTATGAATGTTTCTCTAATTTACTGTTAAAAGCAGTAAGATATTTCTTGTGCTCTTTCCAGTATCTCATATAACATAGTTCCGTGGCAAGTTACTCACGAGCCACCTGTTCTATTCTGACACATGGTATCGGGGTGCTGAGGTTTTCACACTCCATAAACACGCAGATAATTATGAAAATACAAACAACTATCAATTAGATAACTTTTTTGTTTGTTTTTATTGATTTTTTAAGTTTTTTTTTTCGATGATGTTAATTCAAATGTGTTAATTTGCTTGAATGTCATGAGATTTTTTTTTTTTTTTCTAAAAATATAAACTAGTGCTTGACTACAATCCCACCTGATGGTAAGCAGTGATGCAACCGTTGATGAATTGTTTTCTGAAAATAAAGACCGTAAGAAGTAAGACACCTTGAAACATTAGTTTATTACTTTGTGGTTTTAAAGAAAATATATCTCCAAAGTTGAAACGAAACACGAATATCTGTAGGGTCTCCGTCTCTACCAAAATATTAATTTCAAAAGCCACGCGTCTCATTATGACTATATGTTTACCATATCTGGCAATATTTACCAAAAACACGTGAGATCTATTACCGATACATATGATTTGGGGTACATTGGCCACACACCGCACATAGTACGACGCCGGCGCGCCGCCCGCCTTCCGGAAGCATTGGAAATTAGTCCATTATCATAATTAGACATGCAGCTGGCTCTGACGGCTTGTGCCATACACACCGATACCAATGTTACAATGAGTTCACACGTGAGGTGAATGTAGGTTTTTTTTAACTAATATAAACTTACTTTATGTCAAGAGTGAATAGGTTCTAAGCAAGCGTGCTCCTTTTTCGGCTACATCGTCTCTTACCATCTGGAGAGATAGTAGTCAAGCGTGAGCCTAATAATAAAAAATAAGCCTTCACTTAAATCTCCCAAAATCATAGCCATCTTGTTTTAAATGTCGTAATAGGTTCCCACCTACAACGGGTTGCCCTTAGGTGCACTAATAGCGCGTACAGGAATAATCGTCGGTTGGTATTACGTTCCACGTAAAGTAACTACGGTTTTAGAGGTTTCTAAGAGTTGACTTTGGCCCCTAGTACCTACGTTTAGCAAAGTTCCATTTTTAGGGTTCCATACCTAAAAATTCAAAAACGGAACCCGGATCACTTTGTTGTCCATCCGCCCGTCAGTCTGTCTGTCGAGACCCTTTATCTCGAGAAAGCGTCGAGGTATCGAGTTGAAATTAAAACTATATACTCAAGTCTGCAGTCCCTTCAAGCTGTGAAAAAATCAAACTTCTAAGTTTATGAATAAAAAAGATACGGCCTTTTATGTCGTAAAAAACGTATATTCTGATACTCTCAATGATCGAAATTTTTTTTTAATTTCCCAAAATTTCCCCTTGACCCAGAATCCGGAAATTTTGTATAAAGCAAGGTAATATAGCACAGGTACAGGAATAAATCTAAAAACAATAAAATTGTGGTTAGCTACGTCACCCGAAAAAAAAAAAAATTATGCAATTCCGAAAAATCTTTGAGTCTCCATTCGGGAATTGTAGTTTTCACGAAACGGGTTATTTATAAAAATTATCTACTTTAAAAATAGCTAAAATCCATACAATAGGCCATTCCGGATATACCTACTACGTACTTTTTAAATACCTTTAAAGGTAGTATGTAGCAATTATTAAATAAATAAAGCTTTTTATGTACCTTCATCATAAAAGTTAAGTTACCTATTTCCAGACTTAGCTCATAACACACTGTTTAATAATATTGTATTAAGCTTTGCATGTAATAGATCTACTACAGTCGAGTGTCGGTGGAACCCCGCTGCCGGCGCCGGTCGATCTTCAAGAGTTTGAAGGACTTCCCTCTCGGACAACTCTGCCCTCCCTCATAAACTTGTAGTTACATTGTAATTAAGAAGCGCTGTTGTTGCGTTGAGTTAATTATAACGAGGTAAAAGATATTTGTTTTTCAGATTTTTCTTACAGAATTGTGGGAAAAAACTGTAGCGTCTATTTTATATTACCTTTTGCCCGTGGCTTCACCCGGGTACATAAAATATGGCCTATGCCACTCAGGAACAAAGCAGCTTTCTATCGATATAATAATTTCAGCAATCGGTTTAGTACTCATACTTTCAGAGATTACTTTATCCAAACAAACAAAAAAACTTTACCTCTTTACAGTATGTATTAGTGTAGATTGAATACTACGACCCGCCTCGGCTTCACTCGGATGCATATTGTGTTCACAAACTTTTCTCGTGTATCACTCTTACTGTTAGTAAAACTGTGTGCGGTTTAGGTAAAGTTAGGTAGAGGTTACAAAGAAAGACAAACGCGGAAAATTACTTAATTTTTATTGTGTAATTAATTTATGTTAGGTTGTCTTAGTCTAATCATGCAGAAAAAAAATAATAAATAAATTTGTATTGTTTACTTTGAGGCAGATTTCGGCTATAGTTAGAAGTAAACTGATTTAATATTTAATGCTTCTATCATATTGAAAACAAATCGACACGGTTTCCGTCACATAGACCATTAATAGATTTTTTACCAAATTGGTTAGATTGTTGCTGCATATCGGTTGCGGTCAAAACACCATACCTAACAAAGTCTAGGAAAATTAAAAGCAAAATGTATAGCGTCTGATACAAAGACAAGAGAAACATTATTTTAAAGTCATTGAATTTGTCCGCAATGGATATTGGAGTTTTCAACAGGATCTTAGCCAAACTTAATTGTATGTCAGCAAAAGTTTTATATTCTTTTAGATTTTAGAATGCAAACAATTTTTTTTAATGAATGTTATTTAGGTACAATGGGATTGACATTTTTACGTTCGTGTACGAATATCCGGAATAAAATATGCTTACAAAAGGTCCTGTACCTTACAAACATAATAAATAGACGATATCGATCCAATAAAAACATTATACCAATTCGAACAGTTGCATTCAACAAATCAAATAGTTACAAAAAATCAAACTTTCTCTGCAAAAAACCACGACTTCCGGCCCCACAGTCACCCCATTGAACATCTGACGAGGTGAATGAATCCTCAACACTGGGGTGCTCGGGTGCTTGCCGAATGATATAAAATGTACACCGCTTGTAAAGTTACGGACAAACAATTACATTCCGGCACACATCTGTCGGCGTTTAGACAATCACGATACGTCACGCGATTTTAAAGGGTAGCTGTTAGTTTTGATACTTTTCGGTCCTGTCCCCCACGGTTTTGAGTAGAGTGAAAAATTATATGACGTCAAAGGAAGTGTATTTGTATCTTTATCATCTCTCAACCATCAGAAGGAATCTTTCACGCGGTTGAAAACGGGATAAAATATCTTGAACAGATGGTTCAATACATTTTTATTGAATCTTGATTTTATTCAATCCGGAGTAAGATTTTTTTTTGATGTGGTAAATCATCCAATGACTCGCGCTCTAGGTTGGAGTGGCGACCTGTTTAGAACTTTTACTGACTAAAACCACACCTGTGTCCTTCAGTTGCCCTGTACATTCTAAGACCAAAAGTTTTCTTTTCAAAAAATCCCCAGCGACCTTCAAGAACAAATATGCAGAGAACTAAATTTATAAAAAAAAAACAACTACATTATGTATCTCACGTCTAGGCGTCTACGCCAGATAGTTCCAGTGTTACAAAATGCTAGAGAGATACGTAGCAGTTGCCTGACGCTAGTAAAAGATAGTTGCCTCTTTCCTACGCAACCAATGCTGTATGGTACGAGTACATAATGAATGTAAGAAACATTCATTATGTACCATACATCATTGCATAAATATAACAAAAAAAAAATCGTTTATGTAACATTATCATTCATAAAGTAAGCAAACAAGAAGCGCTTAAGAGAAAATGAGGTTTCAATAGACGCTTTATTTAATAAGCCCTTTTTAACATAGCCCAGTCACAGCAAGTATCAAGTCTCCATGATCGCCCTTTACAATCCACGACAGCTGCGACTCGCGGCACGCACCCGCCGCATTAATTCGGTAATGCGCCGCCTTTTAATTACGGCGCTGATAAATCTGCGCGCGCGCGTGCCGTGTCGCTCGCGTGGACACCGCCTTATGCCGTAATAATACTAATAATGTGTACAGACCCTTGAATTTGGCCTGCTTTGGATAACAATGGGTTGTAGAGGTTGACGTTTTAGTAATAATAAAGCTTTGCTTAAATGTAGTACAAAAAAAATATATTTTTTTTTCGTTCTTAGTCAATTTAAAATTTAATAGTAGTCAATTCCCTAAGCTACAAACTAGGTTGAAACATTTTTTTTATGTTTTTGGCTTATATATGTAGGTACTAAGTCCTTTAAGCCATGTCTTCATATGAAAACACATTATAATGTTTTTGCAGTATTTGGCAGCAAAAGTATCAAGTCAACCTTCTCGGAAAACTTCGCTGAGATAAGTAGTCAACATTACAATAAAATCCTCAGCTCTACTTTACCGAGATTGCGCCTGTTTCAGTAGTCCCAAGTATTGTCCAGTTGCGCAGATACTTGAGATACAAAACTACGCCAATTTTACATCACAATATCCACGAGGAAACAGTTTTCGAATAATTAAAACAGCCACTGAACTTGAAAAAATCCCGCCAAAACCAAAATTAAGGTTGAAACACACGCACGACAGATCATAGATTATAAACAGTAACAGTCACCACAGTCAGCATGATTAAGAATATGGTAAACTTTTTTTCTTTCTTAAAATCCACCGCCTAATGCTGATGTGTCACCAATGTTTGACGTCCTAAATCTGTACAAGAATGGAAAATCTAGTCTGAAGGAATACCTGAAATGTAATAGAGTAACTGAATAGGAAAGCCACCGCACTAATCTGAATACGTATTGTAAAAGAAAACGACGAGGAAATCGTTGATGAAGTTATTAAGTTTGTACACATTATTTCACCAAGATACTCGTATGTACCGGCGTAATCATTTTCTAAATTTTATTAAATCAAGCTGTTGACCAGACTAAGTATCACAAAAAAAAAATCGTCGTGCTTAAAAATTAAATTGACTAATTTTTTTAAGATACCTAACAGATATTTTTTTTTTGCTAGCACCAACTATAATTTTAAATATCATTTACTTGACGCAAAAAAAATACGCCAGTAAAATTTTGTTAGAGAGTTTGTTATTACTTATTCGACCACTACCCGCGATATTATTGGTGGCCATGGCTTCATTTAATTCATCGATTCTTCGTAGGATTTTTCCAATGGATTCAGATTTTAGCCAAATTGGAAATAGTCTCTAATCTGTGCCACATGTCATTATAATATTGTACAACATACTACTTACCTAATAACACATATTAAAACTCTCAATCTGCCACCAAAACGCACATAAAAACAGGTCCGATACTACAGCAAAGTGATAATTACGTCATACCATTTCCAAGCGAGCAAAATTGTTGGACATAATTGTTGGCGCCCAAATGGGACCCGGTATGGCGGGAGTCGCAATTTTCCCGCTCTCCCCAACACACGTGTGCTAATAACCTGTGACATTCCACTTATAATTACCCTACATTGTTACCGGAATATGTGCGTGCAATGCCGGGATTTTGTGTCCAATATAATTGGCTATTTGTTGGGCAGTAATTTTCATGCAATAAGTAATAATTTTGGTTAAATGAACTTGGTGTCTATTTTGAATCACAGTAGGCAACTATCATGGCATTTTATGCAATTCATACAAATTATATCAAATAATACATCACAACTACATACAGCCAATAATTCCAGTAAATTAGAAACGAAAAAACAAAAAACATAATATGCTTGAAACTGCATAATAAATCGTATAACATAAATAACTCCGTGCATATAACGTTTCTACTGCTGGGTCTCAACTCTCAGGCCTCATCTCTATGAGACAGAATTAACCTCAATCCATCTTGCGGACCCGGTGCGGATTGGTGAATGGCACATGTCTTCATTTTTTTTTTCTGGTTCCCTTCACCGTTTGAAAGCAGTAGTGATGAAATCAAATAAATTAAAGTACCAGCTTGGGTTTGAACTCACGATAAAACAAAAATCACAAATCCACGATAAAAGTCACAAATCGGAGCCGTTACCACTGAGCCTTCATAAAGCTAACCAGACATTAAAATATCGAACCATTTCAGGTAGCGACCATTTGTGTTTTTTACAGGAATGAGTATTTCCTTTCCTTAGTATAAAAAAAAAAAACATATACTCGTAATATATGTATGACTAGCTTTTGCCCGTGACTTCGCCCGCGCACGTAAATTATAGCCTCAGGAATAAAGCAGCTTTCTATCGGTGAAAAAATTTTAGCAATCTGACCAGTAGTTTGGAAGTGTTTTTTTGTTTGTAGGAGGTAATCTCTGGATTACATCCTACAAAAAAGTAGTCCTAAAAAAAAACCCAAAACAACAAACTTTACCTCTTTATAATATTAGTGTAGATAATATCATTCTAAAAAAAAATATTTAAAGAAAAGCGGAATTTAGACGCTGAACTGCGGGTTTATTCGAAAGAGTTACCACGGTCCTGGGAGAGCCGGCGATAGCTGAAGATCACGGGTGAGTAAGTGAGTTAAGAGTCTGATACTCCCTCACGCTGAACCCAGAGCGAGAGAAGTTATGATGGACTTAAAAAGAAAAAAAAAGGCTCACCAAACATTTAATCGAATCATTCTTTTTTATGAATGTCAAAATATATTTTTTTCTGGCACAATTAATGACTATTATTTATCTCACCACACAAAAAGTTGTATAGATTAATTTACCGATTAATGGAAACCGAACATCTGTTCCTAATGGAACTATCAAAATGTTTGATAGCAATCAGTGGGGTGTTGTATCGAGAGTCATTGATGCCTGTTTTTTTGTTATATTTTATAGGCATTATATAAATTAAAATGTAATATCAAAATGATCATAATAATGAAGAATTAGACACATGTTTTATTCCTGGATAGAGATTATAAAATATTATCTTCAAAACGACGTAATTTGTATCAAATCCATAGAATAGTATAGAAAATATTTATTTAACAAAGACACAACACAATAGCAACAAACATAAAACACTAGTCAGTAAAAAACCCGGTCAAGTGTGAGTCGGACTCGCGCACCGATGGTTGCGTACAAAATTGCCCAAGTAAATACATATTTCGGTTCCCGAATAGCGAAAAATAATTATTTCGTTATGTAACTGAAATATTACGATTTTCAAATGTGTTTCTTTATTTGTGCTATGAGACCTTGCTTCTTGCCAAGTTTCAAGATTCTAGATCAGTACTCAATACTCAATACTTTATTGCATTCCATATGTACATATCAACGAAAAGCATGCAAAAATAAGCGCCTAACCAAAGTATAAACGGCCTTATCTTTAGATTAGTTAATTAAGGGCCGATTTTCATCCAAATCCGTTTGAATTTGGAAGAAAAGCACACGATATCGGCTATATACTGGAATAGCACAAAGGCTATTTTGATGGCCCTTTTATCCAGAGAGTATGATCTCATGGGGTAATTTTCGCCTTAATTTAAGCTGCTGCCAGAAGCTAAATTTTACAATAGGTTATAAAGATTTCACACACATATTACAAGTCTGTTAAAGACATTCAGTAAAGCAGAAACACAAAGACTGTCCCTGGAAATACATATTTCATTTCCTGCAGCTAAGCCTTGATCAAAGAGCCTTTAAATAAATATTCTCAAAGCTATCAAAGATAAAACGAGATGTCAAAAACAACAAAATAATGGACGGTGGACATCAGTACTTGTACCTCTCAATGACTTGAGAACGTTGAAAAATTGTCCCTATAAATCTGTTGAGAGGACCGACCAGAAGCTATTAGCTACAAATCCCCTATGACTCGCGACTAGGGTACACATGAAATGATTTTAGATGGGATATTTGTGTTTGAAAGGATTACTTGATAAAACCCTTATTTCGTTTCTTTATAAAACTCCATAAATTAGACAGAAGTCTGAAATCCCACAAATCATAATCTTAACAATATTGGATCGATATTCTCACAATTCTAACAGAGCTCTTAGTGGAAACACTTAGCAAAATAATCATAAACTAATCTAATCTACACTATAATATTAAAAAGAAGTACCTAAAGTTTGTTTTTATTTTTGTAGGAGGTAACAATCTCTTTATTCCTGAGTGGCTTAGGCCAAAGCCAGTCATAAATATTATTAAAGAAAAAAGAAAATTGGAACCACTATCTTTAGACCATAAACATATTTGATCCGTGCGGTAATCGAACCCGTGCTACGCATCGCAGCAGCAAATTGCTCAGCACACTGTGACAACCGTGTCAATTAAAATGAATTACGATCGAATATCAGCCACTGGGGCGTTTACTAAACCTATACCTTGACATTCTTCGTAACCAAAATCATGTGGGTCTCAGCGAAACTAAGCGACATCTTAAGCAGATCTTTTGTAACATCATAGTCACCGTACAAATAGTGGTCAGATAAAAGTAAGGCTGTGTACACCGCCCGGAAGTAGTGTCCGCCGCGTGGTCGGCGCCCGCTGATGTGTACCTTGCTTTATGCACACACTTGCACGCTTCCCACTGCGAGACCTACCATTTACTACAGACACGGATTTAGACGTATAAATTCTGGGCAACGGGAAAAAGTCAAAGTATTAGAGATCTCAAGGGACTGAAGATGGGTGCTCGTGGTCCTAGCAAAAGGCAACAGAAGAAGCATAGGTGTGGTTTTAGTCAGTCAAAGTCTGACACGTTCTCTCTTTCCAACCTAGAGTGAGAGAAGCCATTAGATGATTTCAAGAATAAGACATGAAATTCTGAGTTGCGGGATTATTTGGAAGAATTACCATGCCCCTGGAACGCAAAGGTGACACGGGTGGGATTTAGTCACTTAAAGTCTGACACTCGCTCTCGCTCCACCCAGAGAGGTTATTTGATGACTATCTATATCATAAAAAAAAGAATGAAAAATTACATTAATTATAATTGAACTGTATTTTAAACTAGCTTTTGTTCGCAGCATCGCCCACGTACATTAAATACGCCTATGTCACTCAGGAATAAAGCAGCTTTCTATCGGTGAAAAAATTTTTGCAATCGGACCATAACTTCCAGAGATTACCTTCTACAAACAAAAAAAAAATAAAATCTTTACCCTTTTATTATATTTATTAGTGTAAGAAGTGTAGATTACCCTGTAAAGTCGCTTGTATCTCAATCACGAAAATGTACAGTCATGTAGGAGAAAATCAATGAAATGATAGATTAGAACAACGCAGATGTGCCATCATTATTAACATAAGAAGTTTAGAATAAGGAATAGAGAGCCCAAAACGAAACTCGCGCTGCTCTCTGAGGCACAAAGTTATCTAGATCAGATATATTGAATTTTCCAAAATTTCTTGTATTCTAGAACTTAAGATATTTGTAGCACAAAAAAAATAAATTTTCGCCGATTTACCCAATCATTCAGTCCCACCCTGCCCAAAACCCATTGTATCCGGCATGAATGCAATATGATATGATTACTCCTTATTGTCTCTGCTAGTGACATTTACCCTGCACTCCAATACTCTAGCCGTGATTGCACTATGGCGGCATAGATTCGAGGAATGTCTAAATGGCCAGCTATTTGTGGCAGACCCACTTCTTCAAATGTCTTACTGCAAGTAAATGTCACGTTATCGGAAAACTACCTTCGTGATTTGTTGTGTTCAAAAGGTTAATAAGGCAATAAAAGGCTTGTAATAAACGCGTGCGATTCACCATCATCGATTGTATCGCTGTTTACTATCAGGTGGAATCGCAGTCAAGTACTAGTATAATAAATTAACATTAAAAAATAATACTGCCATTTTCTATTATTGGAGATGGGAATAAGTGGAGAGCAAAGAACAAGGAATGTCACAAATTTTGTATTTTTCCTATGTTAAAGGTGAAATTACCTTTAACATAG
The DNA here is from genome assembly GCA_929112965.1 of Mythimna albipuncta. Classification (NCBI taxonomy): domain Eukaryota; kingdom Metazoa; phylum Arthropoda; class Insecta; order Lepidoptera; family Noctuidae; genus Mythimna; species Mythimna albipuncta. Next base: position 11,349,046 of record OV815977.1, on the reverse strand, counting down.
GAAAAATACCAAATTTTTCTCTTCTCAGTCACTAATTTTCACAACACACAGATATATTATATCTGTTTTTCTCATACTCGTCATATTCAGTTCATGAGTACATTCCTAGTTCTTTTCAAAAGCCTGGTGGCATTGATAAAAAAAAAAAAATATTTTTATATTTTACTTTTTAATATTGTATTTAAACCGAAATAGTGTGCTAATTCTATAATGTTGTATGTGCAAGAAATTAAACCCTCCATAGATTTGTATTGACACCCTCGAGCAGATGTACATTGTACAATACATAATTGCATGAAATCGTTAAAAAACGTACGTATCATAGAGTTCGTTGATCACCATAGTAACTAGGAAAGGTGACAGTATTCACACACTCCCGGAAACGGCAAGCTGCACTCTGCCCTCCGTGTCCGTTTCATTACGGAGAAAATACCAACCTAACAATGTTTTCTTCCTGCACACTGGACTTACAACTCTATTTTTCGGAGTACTGAGTTGATTTTGTTTTTTTTTTGCGATAAATGTATGTATATGGTGGAGTGACGTAAGCAAGTTGAGTAAAGTTCCGTCGGCGTTTGGTTACATGTGGTTTGTGGTTAGTTTGTATGCATGATTGCTTCCTGAAGGCTGTCGGACTGTGATGGTTAGCTTCGTTTTTTTGTTAGTAGAGGTGATGTTTTTCTATTGGGTTTAATAAAAGCGTCTCTATTTTGTTTATGTTTGCGAAAACGACCGTTCTTCCAGATTACCTTTTTGGTGGAGAATTCCCTATAGAAACGACAGAAGACATGATAATTATACAAACGTTGTTGTGGTACATACTGGCTAATTCCTATTTCTTAGTTTATTTTCTCTTACTAGGTTATTCATTTGAAATGTTCTATATTAAAAAAAAAAAGTATTACCTAGTTACTGGTTTATAAACTCATGTCAGCAGGTACGAGCCTACATGCTATTATTTTAACAGTATTTTCAGACAAAAGTTTACATGAGTGACAAGGAAATCTGACACTAGTGTTGCCAAGCGGTGCCTATCGTGTTACCCTATTACTGGGTTGTGGATTTCAGATAGGCAGACGTTCCATCTAAAATACTGTTATCTAACTGCATTCGGTTAGACCGGAAGCCAACCCTAACATAGTAAGGAAAATACTCGGCAGTTTCTTTTTATTTATTATTTTTGTTCTTCTTAAAGCTGATTTTTTTATGTTTTTGGATTTGGATACTAAGCCTTTTAAGCCGTGTCTTCGGATGTGACACATTCTAATACTTTTGCAGTATTTGACTTGAAATGTCTCGAGTCTGAAGGGGAGGTGTAAAGTGGAGGGAGTGTCACTCCAAAAACCTTTCAAATTGTAATAATTATAAGTATCATTATACTTATGCACAAGAATAAATAATTAGAAACTGCGTCTGAGCTAGGCCGAACCTGCATTTCAGGGCGCAGTTCTCTTTCTTGGAAATAATATTAAGAGATCAATACAACGATTAATTGATGCTAGATATTGACAGCTCATTTCACGGTGAGATTTTACAGAATAGGACTACTGAACGCATAGCAGGGGTGTCGCACTCGAGGCTCTTGATGCCCGGGGCAAGCATTACCGTGTTGCGTTACATTATTAGTTGCACGCTGCACGACGCCTGCAGCGGTCGCTCGCAAGCGCATGATATCCTACACCTTTTCCAAATTCAAATATGTTGTGTTCCATTACGGGGAAAATATTTAATCAAAACTGTTTGTTGGGGTGGATAACTAAGTCTTGATCGAGTATCGGTTACCACTTTTTATGTTATTTTTTTTTTGCTAAATTGCAAACAAACTACCTACTTGATATGTTGTGATCACCGAACCGATGACTTTAATGAAAGTCACCACTGTTTATGTAAATTTGAAAAAATATCATGTTGTGTATTCGCTCGTAGAGGCATAGAGAAAAAGCCAATGACTAGAAAATTATTTTCAATACATTTACTCGGAAACCCACTTTTATCCTTCTGCTTTTAGGCATGCGATAGACGGTTTTTCGCACTAGAGCAGAAAAGTGCGCGTGCTCTCTCCCGCCACAATGTTATTAGTACATTTATCGTATCACGCTGGGCGCGCGTCGACACCCACGAATCGCCGGTCAACCCCCATTACTTCGTTTCTTCGTTAGTGAAATGAAAAAAGTCATTTGATATACGTGCTTTGTCACCGCAGCCCTCGGTTTCGAGAATTTCGCCTTGGTCGCAGTGATAAACTATCTGCACTTGAATCAAAATGTATCTACTATACTTACATGTGTATTTTTATTTTTGGTATACAATAAAGAATTTATTAGATATCTATCTATCTATCTACTATTAGGGTTGCGAAATTATTCGAAAGAGTAACCCTGGCCCTGGAACGCAATGGGTACCTGAATACACGCCCGGTTCTAATCAGTAAATGTCTCTGTCACTCCTTCACCCATCACTCAGAGGGGGGGAAATCATAAAAAACCACCTTCGAAAAAAGAATCTAAATTTCACACAACAGACGTCAGACGAGCCAATTACACAGGTCTGCAAAAAAAATGCTGTCTGGATGTTTCCAACTGATTTATATGTATTAAGGTGTTCTGAAAGCTGAAAAAATACTCAAAAAATTCTAGAACGTCACGTTATTTTGCTAAACGCAAAATTTTATTACAAAAAGGGGTTTTTGGGCTAACTTGAAGTCATAAATTAATAAGTACAATTTTATTTTGATAATTGTTTTTAAATGTATTCAGGCCATAACTATCATTACTTTCTAAATAAGAGCTTAACGTCGGCGAAAAGAACATCCTGCGTGAAACATTGGTGCCTCGTCATAAAGTTCTTCTACCACCGCTTCACATAAAGCTGGGATTGATGAAGCAATTTGTAAAGTCACTTCCAAGAGATGGAAATTGCTTTAAATACTTAATATCAAAGTTTCCAGGCCTCTCGGAGGCAAAGTTGAAAGAAGGTGTTTCCACTGGACCAGATATTAGACGTCTTATGGCTGATCCACAATTCATCACAACCATGACGGATACTCAAAGAAAATTGTGGATTGCCTTCAAAGAGGTCATAGAAATTTTTTTAGGCAATAACAAAGACCCTGACTACAAACAAATCGTCAAAAGAATGTTAAAAGCATTTCAAGCTTTAGGTTGCCTAATGAGTTTAAAAGTTCATTTTCTTCATTCCCTTCTCGACTACTTTCCAGAAAATTTAGGAGACGTGAGTAAAGAGCAAGGTGAACGATTTTACCAAGATATTAAGGATATGGAAAAAGATACCAGGGAAGATGGAGCGTCTCAGTGATATCAGACTACTGTTGGATGCTTCAGAGAGACCTTCCAGATGCTTCCTACAAGCGAAAATGTACCAAAAGGAGTCTCACTGGGAAAAAGAAACGTGTTTAGTGCTTACTAATGAATGTATTTAAGATAAAAAAATTAGTTTCGTTACGCAATTATAAATAATTTTTTTTTTTTTAGTATTTTATCTTTTATTTTAAGGTGATAACTTGTTTAACATAGATACCTATATTGTCAGAAAACGTGACGTTCTACGAGCAAATGAAAGTCATTTTCGGATTCAGCACACCCAAAAACATAAGAATTACGCCAAAAAATCAAAACAGCTCTCAACTTTTTTTTTTTTGCAGACTTGTGTTATTAACATATTAGACCACCATTGCAGTATGCACAAGAACGGATAATTTTCTAGTTTCTTCTTTTACTTACTATGAATAGGCTTTTTTATGCAGGGAAAATCATCTAATGACAATTAAAACAACCCCGCTCTTGGGCGGAGCGGGAGATAGTGTCAAACTCTTACCGACTAAAAACCCACCCCGTTCCTGATGCGGTCGGCCTCCTCCTTTGCTAGCATTACAGCTTCGTAAAAGGAAGTGACCGCCTGCCACTCCTCCTCGTTTTGGACCATGGCCTGAACCAAGGCCCGGCCCTACGAGGGCACGACGATGCTCCGCCCAAGCAGGGCACACCTAGACTGTGTGCTCCACCGTGTCCTCCAGGCGTTCCGCACAGTGGCAACACCCGTGCGTCACTTCCGCAAGAATCCGCTACAGGAACCTCCCGAACTTGCCATGTCCGGTGAGGACCTGCGTCATGCGGAAAGTAAGGACGCCGTGAGGTCTTTCCAGCCACGCCTCAAAGAGGGGACTTACCGCCCTAATTGTGGCGTGCCCACTATGAATAGGTTGTATTTGACCACTATCTCACCTGATAGTATTTAAGCGATAATGTGGCCGATGATGGAGCTCCCTTGCCTAGAACTAACTTATTCACTATTGACTTAAAGACGCCTGAAGCCGTATTCTACCTATTTACCCTTTTTTTTTCTATTCGGCATCCGCAACTCATACCAAATTACCAAGCCGCCAAGAAGACTCCCCTAAAATTAGACGAAAAGAATCTTGAATAATAACTTCCCGAGTTCACAACAATCACTTAGAACATGAATATTGAACAATAAAGCGGACGAAAGATTTCTAAGTAACTAATTGTTATTTAGCCCTCGAAGCACAGTTTATTAAATGGTAAAGATAATTAAATTAAACGGGAGTCTTTGACGCCGGGCCGGCTAATATTTTTATTAAGGGTTCCATAGTACTGGATAGGAAACGGTAGGGAGGTAGTTCTCGAGCTTTTTTAAGAGTTATCGATAATATTTTTATTTATTTTGTATTATACCTAAACCGTGTTCATATATTCAATATTCTTTTTATTTTTATTTTTTTTAACATTGATATATTTCGGATTGAAGGACTTTGTATCCGACAAAGTCCTTCAATCCGAAATATAAAGATTACGTTTTTTTTAAATACCTAGTTAATTTGTTATTTATATTTATTTTGCACAATAAAATATCAAATTATTTATTTGCATAAATAGATTACCTCATATTAGTAAGTTTATAATTAAATTAAATTTAACATTCGTTAATTTATTTACCAATGTGTTACTACTTGTGTACTTGGTAGCAAATGTATCAAATTAACTTTCTTGGAAAACTTCGTTGTAGTAGTCAACACTACAATAAAATTCTCAATTTTATTTTACCGAGGTGACGCCTGTTTCAATCATTCCACGTATTGTCTAGTTGTGCAGACACTTGAGATACTTTACCTAACAATATCTAACTACTAGGAATTAATTTGCGAATAATTAAAACACCCACAAAACTTCGAAGAATCTCGCCAAAAACTCACCATTATCATTAATTAATTTAATCATTGACCATCATAAATGACTAAAATAATCTCAACCCTCAGTTATTCTTCTATCAATGTATACCTTTAAAGTAAATTCCTGTACCTGCTTACCTATGTATAATTATCTAGAAACATTCTGTAGCAAAACCATAAAATCATAAAATAATAATTTCGAAAATAGGCGATACGTAAAAAGTTCATAATTTAATACATTAACAAATTGAAAGTGCTGGCCGAATTACCCGAAAAAAAATATTAGAACGCCATGTATTGCTTAAAAAAAAAAACAATAAAAATAAAACTTAATGGCATCTCGAGATTATTTTGACCCCTGCTGTCCAGTCAACAGGACAAGACAACAAAAAAGAGATTATGTTTTTAGGGAAATGAGAAACAAAAATCTAAGTTTAAATCTTACGAACAAAAGCAATTCAGTTAACTGTTCTCAAGAAACAAATATTTTGCACAAACTTTATCGACTTCCAACAACTTCCCTTCCCACGGCTTTTTTCCCGGCGAGGTGATAATGTCGGAGTTTGAAGGCGGCCGTAATTACTGACACGAGCCTTCTGCATCCCGTCCGAACGGGGCACGGCTCATAATCGAGTCAATTATACGGAACCAATAAACAAGACATAATTAACCTAAGGACTTTTATTATTTCTTACAACATTTTTATTTGAGTTATTAATACTCGTATTTTATTTGTTTAAACTGTACTCACAGCGTGGAACTAAGTTTTATATTTTTCTTTACCTACAATATTTATTTTAGAAGTTAGTAATAACCTCACACGATTAAAGCAAGTGTAAATAATGTAACAAGACGCCAGATTTTCCAAATGATGGCACTCACGCTTTCTTTCCACCATAGATTGCCATATTTTTAAAGTTTGGTATTGAAACTTTTTTAATGCAGTGCGACAGTGTCGCCACCCCGAATGCGTAGCGGGAAAAATCAGAAACACCAATTAAAGATGGTGATCATTGTCTTTGATTTCCCGCGCACGTGAAAAATCTTTGAAATTATTTTTTTTATTATGTGTGCTAGTCGAGTGAAATAATAATGTTTATCGCGAAGTTAAGCAGAGAAAAAATCAACATATTTACCAGTAAATGTACGTTTAATACAAGAAGAAAACTGTACGTTTAATATAAGAAGTATGTAGTAGCTAAGCACTTAATACTTATTGTTTGTTCGAGAAATTGCATAAAAGTCACGACACCGCGTAATAGAGGGCCGCGAGTTTCTGCACGAATGACTCTGCTCATATTCTATGTTAATCGCCACTCCACCAGCATAATTTGTGTTATTAACTTTTAAATTACAAGCTTATTGGGTTACAAAACATTATGGAAATCTGTTAATAGGTGGAATTAAATACTATGTACTTATGTCAAGAAAATAGTTTGTGCACATTATGTCAGATTTGTCGAGATTGTCATTTTTAACCGACTTCGAAAAGGAGGAGGTTCTATGTTCGGCTGAATATAATATTCTAATTCAGTAATGTAAAAGTGTCACAATTTTTATTATTTAGAATGCTTTTGCCCGCACCTTCACCCGTGTACATGAAATCACTCAGGAATAAAGCGGCGTTTTATCGACCACAAAAATTTTGCAATCGGACCAGTACTTTCAGAGATTACCTCCTACAAACAAGAAAAAACCTTACTTTTATAATATAAATGTAGTTAAAGATAGTTTTTTCCGTAGACGTGATACTTCGCGGAACTGGGAACGCCGTAGAAGTACGTAACAGTGCTACTTACACCTAATTTTTCACAATCGCTTTCATCCCTATAATTGAAAATTATACTATTAATCTAATTGATTTTTGTGTATTAAATATAAGTTAACCGCTAATTTAAATTATTCATCTACAAATAGAATTCCTGAAACTTTCATGAGTTAAAAACATATGACTCTCCATTAAAAACTAATTATCAAGTTTACATAAAATTAATTTATACCGAAATCGTAGACTAGTACAGGGTGGGCTATACTCCGACGGGGCGGCGTGACTTCTTCCCGACGCAAAACACTCCACTCACTCCAGTCAAATTGGAAGCTAAATGCTGAATAAAGTTATTTGCCATGAATGCCTCCGGGCACAAATTTCAATTATTGTCACATCCGAATAGTTTCGTAGGGGGCCCACCGTGCATTTGGTACACTCATTCACGGAACACTTTTGAAAAATATTAATGTGCAGTAAATTTAATTTATCTCGATAAACAGGATACGGAAAATAGTAGGCATTATATGATGGGACTTTTTTTAGGATGGGATAGCATCTAAATTTTTCCCCACTCTGGGTGGAGTTAAAGAGAGTCTCAGCCTTTTTCTGACTAAAGCCCATTCGCGTTTCTTCAGATGCCCCTTGCGTGTCAGGGCTGCGATGAGTCTTTCGAATAATCCTGAAAGTCTGGAGCAATACCAAAGTACTGGTAGTATTGTAGACCTTGTGGACGCTTTACTTTTATTCTATTAGCTCTCTACATAAACTCAGCAACTTAGGAATACAATTTGAATCTTCGTTCAAACTAAACAGTTCTGGTCATCGATTTGATTTGAGTTGAAGAGCCAAATAAATAAATAAATAAATAAATAAATAAATAATAAATAGCAGACACTCCATGTAAAATATAGGCATTTGGCTGTATTCGATAGCCAGAATAATTGATTTTCTTAGAATCAGTTGATAGCCAGTCACAGAAGGGAGAACGTAGGAGTCAATCAACCTGCAAAAGTAACCCCATGTTTCCATGTATTTTGGAAGAAGCGTAAAATACAAAAATGTCTCTTAGACCTTCAATAAATTCATAATAAACACTTGTGAATCCGACTGTACCGCACAGTGGGCGTATTCATCTCATAAAGGGGTCAAAATATTTTATTAGCCTTGCGATTTTAACGTCGTCGCGAGGGCGCCAACTAGATTAGAGGCCCGAGGCGCTGGAGGCGCGTGCGACAAATCGACACTTCGACAAATCGTCACTACCCTTTTATATAAACTAATTGTATTTCTCGACTCTCTAAATGTTGGCACTCCCTAACTCCCTTAACTTTAGGTGCATATTCCTTTGATAAATATTTTGCCAGTGACCGATGAAAATGCCTTTTTCAATTTGTCCCACAGTGGTCAAGGATGAATGCAGCGCAGATTGGGCACGTCACTTCCATGTACAAAATTTGTGTTATCGGTATGAATAACGTTAAGAATATTTAAATCTCAACTTTTTTAACTTGAAAATCAGAGGGTCAAAAGATCTGAGAGATCATATTTCTGTACACATTATGTAGTTACTCAGAAAGTAATACCAAGTAGTACAAATATACAATTCAGTCTCTTTCACTTATATATATATATATATATATATATATATATATAGATAGATATATAAACACAATACTATACAGTTTCCAAAAAAAATATGATAGTTACAAACCTTACCTACTTTCGAAACAACATTCCCCGCATTAATTGGTCCGCTACAGGATTCATAATACTATTGTAACTATTTTAAATGTATCAATACAAAATATTCAAATATATAAAAAGGTGTGTGTAAAATAGCTACTTACGAAAAAAATACTTATTTTACGGAAAATTATTTTAGCGCTCTCCCTCTCTGCTACCACTTAAAATTTTACTGTTCATATTTTCCACTTCTTTCAACTTTCATAATAATAAAACTGGACAAGTGTGTTCGCGCACTAAGTGTTCTGTGCAAACTACAATTCCCGAATGGAGTCTCGAAATTTTTTCCGAATGGTATTTTTTTTGTGTCGTTGGTATCAACAAATTTACTGTTTTCCGATTTATTTGTATACCAGTGCTATAAGACCTTGCTTTGTGCCAAATTTCAGGATTCTGGCTCAACGGGAAGTACCCTATAAATTTCGATCTTTAAGAGTATCAAAATATACGTTTTTGTGACATAAACGGCCGTATCTTTTTTAATCGTTAACTTAGAAGTTTGATTTTTTCACAGCTTAAAGGGACCGCAGACTTGTATATATGGTTTTAATTTTAACTCGATACATCTACGCGTTCTGGAGATAAAGAGTCTTGACCGACAGACAGACAGACAGACGGACGGACGGACAACACAGTGATCTTTCCGGTTCCGTTTTTTCCTTTTGAGGTACGGAACCCTAATAATGATGAAAACGCAAGTAAGTAGTATTAGCTAAACTTTTAATCGGCTATCATTGACTGCACAAATGTAATATCATGATAGAAAGTTAGTAAGTACTAGTATACCATAGTACTATTGTACCATATAAACCTACATAAAAACGCACCATCGTAAACAATCTGTTAATAAGTTCAGTCTGTAGTACATAAACGAATCTTAAAATATTCATGAGTATCTCCCCTACGTCTTAGGATGTCCCCTTACGTATAACTGTCGATACCTTCGTACTTTGGTGTGCGATGTCTTTGCTTTTGTTTTTTAAATCAGGATTTATTATTTCCTTTTGTTTAGCGAGTGGGAAAGTCAGACTTTTACTGGCCACCCGTGTTCCTTTTGTTGCCCTTGGTTTTCCAGGACCGCGACGACTTCCGAACAAAGTTACAGCTCTGGCGTTAAGTAAGTAATAGGTAAAAGTACAATATCAAAGTGAAATACTAGAATAAAAATAAATAGCAATTTTTTTCTAAGATCTTATAAACAAAATTGAGTAGAAATAATTGTCTCCATATCTTAACTTGCCAATTCCTCAATTATAATATTTTTATTGCATATTGTATTATGATAAACTAATCCATTTTATGAGTCAAGAACATCATCACGTTTTTCCTGTAATATGCGTAATATCGCAACTCAGTTTTATTAAATTACAATAAATCTGCATAATGAACAATAGCTGCAGACATAATTATTTAACGAGTCGCATACCTACCTGAGCTAAGACCAAGCTTGTAATTTAGCATCAATTAAAGTTGCGTTTTTAAAAGTACACATACAAATTAATTGAGCAAGAATTGGGCCTATTAACTTTGTATAATAATGCTGCTAAAGGCTAAATCGCGTGGTTTTTGTTATTTGTTAGTCCATACCGGTGGAAAAACTGCGTCTTAAATCATAAAGTAACTAAATGTCTTGACTTTAAAAAATAAATATTAAAAAAACAACGTTCCTTTTTTAAATGGAGCGGGAATATTGTTGGTTGAGCCGCGATGTCATTTGCAAGGCGATAATTATAGGGCTGGCTGACGTGCTCGACAATGGCGATGCAATGCTGAGCCGTGTGCGTCAGTAGCACTCGCCAAGCTACGCTAATGATTGTACTCGTTACGACTCCTACAATTCTAAAAAAGTTGACGGCTATCAGACCCAGATTATTGAGAAGAAGATAATTTAGACATTTTCTCATTTTATTTTAATAAAGACGATTCACAGTTCTATTCAAACTAAATAACCATAAAAATGTAGTAAACAGTAGCTAGTGTCAAAGCTTCCACGCTACCTCTGTCGGGTGGATTCAATCAGTGTGACCGAACGTGTCGCCGTGTCGCGCTGAGAGGCTTAGCCCCCGTCCTCCGTAGGTGTTCACGAGCGCTCCGACGCATCCTCTGGGATTCCGTCCGTTCTCGCGTTCCGCTTACCTGAAAAATTCAATGTGCGACGAACTCTCCACGTTGAAATGAAAAGCCCTGATGTAAAGAGAAAATATCTGAGAAAATGCTGCCAAAAAGCTCATTACTTCCATTCCAGTGTTTGGAGAAATGTAATAGGTTTACATAACAGTGTGTGGAGGAAGTCGCAGAGCACTCCACATAAGGAATCACTGTCGTCGCAAATAAATCAATGTAATCACAATGTAACGTTCGATGTTGCGGATGTCCATTAAAAAATCATGAATAAAAAATCTGCTCGCGTCACACAAATAGGCCATCTCAACCCTAAACGAAATGTTTTGATGTAAACGGGGAAAGAATGCTCGTCGGATCTCCCCTGATAGTTATTTGATATGATTTATTCATACGCGCGGCGTTCGGTGTTGTGCACCACGTCAAATGGAAGTTTATTTAATAGAAAATACTTTCCGAAATCTATTTATAAAGCCATTATGGCCGCTTTTTTATTTTAAAGCTGTTCCTGTCGCGCGCTTGTTATGCAAATAGCGCGAGGGCTGCGGCCTACTCGCGATGTTTATCCATCTAACTAGAATGTTTACCCGTACTTTTATTGGTCGATTAAGTTTCAGTTTTATAATTGCATTCACATATTTAAGTGGGAAAGCTAGAAATTATTACGATGTGCAGTTGTATTGTATATACAACTGCAAAAAATACAACATTTATTATTTTCAGCACCAAATATTTTTGAAAATAGTTTGTGACTAGAGTCTCTTTTAAGGTAAATAATGCCTGTATTAGGAGACTCTACTTTTCTATAACCTAACAATATTACAACAGTCAACAGTTAAGTAATTTTCATTTACAATTTTTAATTTATAATTATACCTAAATTAAACTACATGCTAAGTAAAATTTAAGGCCGCTTTTATAATCCTGCATTAACGTAACATCGCTCTTGATAAAACCACTACCTACACTTACCTTTATTATACCTAATCCCCTTATTCGCAGCAATAAGTCGAAGAACTCCTCTTTCCGTCCAGTCATTTTAATATTCCGACCTTTGCCTCTCGCAAAGTAGCAGTAAAAGGAACAAAGGACAGATCCGCCGGTTGATAAAGTATGCACAAACCGCCCGCCCATCTGACTGGAGGATCGTGGCGATCCGCCCCGCCCATTACCACAAGCGGCTTACATACTTACTACACTACATACCTACATTATGTACCCACCATGTGTACCGAAATTAAAGCCTCATAAACTATGTATTGCAAAGCTTCAGTTGGATTCTGGGAAATGTTCCTAGTTGTTTTGTAGGCATTTGTGTAGGAAGCTTGTTTTGGTATAATTAATTTATGATTCTATTTATCCGAGGCAATTACGTATAACCTAACGTAAAGATTGTGTTTTAAAAAATAACAATAGGCTATTATTGCAACTTGCATACCCAACTCGAAGACGGTTCTGCGCACCTAATGACAGTGGCTTAAGTTCCATTCGGCTTAAGTTCCATTCTTAACTGGGTTATGGAGGTCAGATAGGTAATCGCTTATAATGGTATTCAGCCGCATCCAATTAGACCGCAAGCCAACAGAAATAATCTTGTAGGTGGGGAAAAAGCTAAAAACAAATGATGTCGTACATTATATTATCATTGAATGACCCGAATGAATTCATTGCTATCTAAACTCAAGTCAAGTAGCTATTATGGTAATCAAATCGCAAATCACAATAACTTATTTCAAATAAAACTCCCAAAAACTCGTTTATGCTCTATACAACCCAAACCAACACATCCACAGTTATCTCCCGGCAACATTTCGTCAGCACTAATGCCGGCTGAGTGCGTGCGGATTGCCCATGCATATTTGATGCGCCTCTAATGCGCGCCGCGCTAAGCGGATTGCGGTCTCCGCTAAATGGTGCCACTCCCTGTGTCGCTTGTTTGCCGCCGCCGCCGTTGTCGTCAGACGTTGCGGCTCGCCACTGTTAAGGACTTTGTTGTTACATAGCACCGCCTATTTATTACTGGATTCCTGATGTTACATAAGTTCTTAGGTAGCCAGTTTTTAGATGTTGAAAAGAAAATTTTTAAGTACAATTAAATGAAGAATGATGAGAGGTTCCTTTAGATTTAGTTAGGTACCCCGCAAGCATAGATTCCAAACAAAATTCATCGCATCACAGCAATTTCATACAAAGTTACTAAGTCTCATAAGTAACTTATCTAGTCACTCTAGATTGCTTACATCAAATACGAGTAAGTCTCGTAAGTTCCTATAGTAACAATACTTTTCGATGAAAAAGAATATTCCAATCATAATGTGTAGTACGAATTGAGGGGCCTCATTGAAAATTATAATACCTGGATTATCGAAGCACGCATGTTTCGCTCTCAATGCTCTATTATATTGAATATACCTAATCTACCTAAAAAGAGTTAAATATTAACACTGATGGCGTCTCTTCCTCCTTTTAACATTTCAATACATAATAAAAACAAAATGTCTTCAAAACTTAAGTAAAATACTCCAACAAATCTGAAACCACATAAGACGCTGCATTGCTCTATCCGCATTCGCAGAAACGAGATCCTCCTACGAACATTCAGAGATCAGTGAGCTTCTTATAAGAGAAATTAGCCGAGTCTTGAGCTCAGTGAAGAATGTCCCACTTTATTAGATTCCATAAGCTCTATTCATCGTTTTTTCGCCCTCTCGCAGGGAACCTTTGAGGCATGGCGTATTAGTGAATAATGCGATCGAATCATTCGATCTCGCGTATTAGACGCGGTCGGGGTCGTCTGTAATGTGCCCAATAATAATAGACTGCCAGTATTAGGCGATTATACTAGCTTGCGATTGCCAAAGTTTTGTTATTGTTATTTTCTTTTCAATTAAAAAACATAAACTCTGTCTTTGGCGGGCTGTTTCTGTCCTGCAAACTATGTATTTCAGAAATGCTGAAGTTCACAAACAACGTAGAAGCTGCAAATTGGAACAACGCTTTGAACATGAAAACATTCTAAAACAACTGAAATTCTTGCAACAGAAACGATGAGCTAACTTTCATAGCCAGTTATGAAAGAGAAGATAATATTCCGTTCCTACTGCGTAGCTGGCTTTATCGCTGTGACATTGTTTCAACGTTACCTATGTCATCGAGTCTTAGCGTCATTTTGTGTTAGCGAAAAAAATAAGATATTATCCGCCAGTTTCGGATAATTTCGATTACAGATATTAGAATTTTAATATTATAAATGTAAAATACTAATTGAAAGGTTTGAGTTTTATTTCTTGTCTAAATTAACATTTGTTTGGCCATCCAAAAGAAACAAAAACCTGCCATAACGTCATTTCGCCTTTATTCGAAACTATCCGAATCATTTATATCGGTTTGGTTCCAGTTGCGAATATTTTTTATTTCGGATATCCGATTGTTTCGGTTACTTTAGAAACTCTATAAGATCCCTGCTGTATACCTAGAAAAGAGTTTTTTAGTCATATGGGTACCTATTTACGTGCATAATTAAGCTTCATTCGTTCGATTTTTCCGTCACTTTTGTACCTGTTCATATTTTCTTAGCAAAATGTTTCACGTCTTCGTCATTGTTAACTTGAGCATCATTGTCCGTATGAAAAATATCAAAATGTTTGTTGTCGATCACCTGTATGATTCCATTAAGAATTACAGGGGATTAGTGTTGAGCCGTACGTACAATATGATCACAGAATTTAACCATATTTACTTATTTGATGGTGGATGTATTTGTGTTATATTTAGGTTTTTGTATGCAAGGGTAAACCTGTAAGTGAATTAATTAGGCAATAAATAGAATATTATTTTATCGTAAAGCTGTTTATATAATATATATAGTAGTGGTAAGTACATAGGCGGGCTAAATGCAACAAGGCGTACTCTACCAGTCCATCTTACAGCGTCAGTCTTGTTTTGATACCTTATAGACTCCTACAAGGAAATCCACTCTTTACATAGGACAGTTGGGATCCGAAACATGGACTTCTCTGCAAGCGTAACCTAATACATGAACCCGTGTAAATGTTATTGCCTAGCCATGGAACTCTCTACCAGAAAGGACTCGTTTATGACCTACTTTGTTATCAAACTAATAGTATAACAGCTACGGTTTGTATGTGTGTTGTATAATTGTTAGATACTCTTTTACACTCAAACAGCTGAGTAGATTGCATAAAAGCTAGTGGCGTACAAGCCCAAGTCGTCGACAGCGCGCACTGTTTCCGCGCACCTCAAGGAGTTGTCAGCAACAGTAGGGACCCAGCCGGGTCGAAGCCTACTGGGGCCAGGGTTATCCGAAAGGGAACTCGATCCCCGGTATGAAGGCTAGAAGGAACAGGGTGGGTCGTTTAGTCAGTAAGAGTCTGACACCCTATCTCCCGCTCCGCCCAAGAGCGGGGGTTGTCATTGGATGATTTTTACCATCGTAAAAAAAAAATCTGGTGGCCTACAAATTAATATTTTCTCGAACGCTGAAGCAAGATTCCTGAGTGACCCTCGTTCCTAATAATCTTTGTCCTTCGACGTCCGGCTACATTGACGACAATAGTTAAGCCTTAAA
The DNA here is from genome assembly GCA_929112965.1 of Mythimna albipuncta. Taxonomy (NCBI): domain Eukaryota; kingdom Metazoa; phylum Arthropoda; class Insecta; order Lepidoptera; family Noctuidae; genus Mythimna; species Mythimna albipuncta. The sequence goes on along the minus strand of OV815977.1, from coordinate 11,333,620 downwards.
TATCGTAGTTCTAGCACAATAAGCCTTCCTTTGTGTAAGGTAATCTCTTAAGGCTCGGACTCATTCTGTCGGTCACTGCTGAGCCCCGGGTACTGCGCAGGCTTTGTATGGGCATCTGTAATTCTGAAATTGTCGTGAAAAGACTCGGAATAGGATTTTCTAATCGATAGCATGGGACATTGTTACACCCAATTGTGTTACGTAATCTTTTTAAAACTAAGATTTAGGTAGTCTTAACCTGCTGTGTGTGTTTGTCATGCTTTGGATGTTTCAGGAAAAATCGTCAACAATTTTCATGTTGGCGATAATCTTAGTTAATCTCTGAATTTTTCCGCTGCGGCAAAAGTGGAGAGCTTGAAGCATTGAAGTTCGAATATCTTTTAACGTACTTATTCTTTACCCTTCCTACTTAAAAAATGTACTGAGAGAATATCTTCTAATATACCTCAGCTTAAGGATATAGACAATGCTTCCACTCCTAACCTCAAAATATTTGCGGCAACATTAATTCCCTACACAAATCGCTAAAGCTTCAAATGAAACGGGATTTTTATTCCATACTAGCTTTTGCCCGCTGCTTCGCCCGCTTACATATAAAAACCTTATATCACTCAGAAATAAAGCAGCTTTCAATCGGTGAAAAAATTTTAGCAATCGGAACAGTATTTTCGGAGATTACTTTATATAAACAAAAAAAACTAACTTTACCCCTTTATAATATTAGTATAGATTTTTATTAAAAAAAAACCCACTCGGCTGGCTACCCAATTCGCGTCCGGATCGAGGCTCGGCGAGACAAAATCGCCTGTTCGCCCACCGATTTCCATGGAATTTTTCTATTACGGGAACAAATTGCACGCCCGCCCGTGCCGCCTCCGTAATATCGTACACTAGACTTGACGCTTTATTATTTATTAGTGAAGAAGAACTTGTTCTAAAAAAGTCGTGGAAAATAATGAATGAGTGTAGAAAACGGTAAGGTTTTTTAAAAATAATATAAACTAGTCCTTGACTGCGATTTCCCACCTGATGATAAGTGATGCAATCGTTTATGGTGAGAGTTAAGACGCTCTAGTTTATTAAGAGCCTATTCACTCTAGCCTTGATGACACCTAAATTATAATCGAACGAGAAAACCGCAGCAGGCAAATTATTCCAACCCTTCAATGTACGCGACATATCTATAGGGTAGGTTTACTCCAAAGTTTTTCTGAAGTTTCAACATCTTCTCTTTTTATCACTCGCACTTGTACGTGATTATAACTTGTTTATACTTTGTTATTTACAACAATATTGGGCTAGCGACACCATCACAAACACACAACATGGACTGTCTCAAGGATGGCCGACCCCAAATAAATTGGACAAGGTCTAGCCAGAAGAAAAACAAAAGTAACATGAACCAATACCCTACCCTACCCCTTTGTACTTGTATTATCTTTTTCTGTTATTTTTGTGTGTACATAAATAGTTAAATAAATAAAATAAATGAACTAACAAAACTTAATGTTTTTTGGACAGTAAAAAGTTTCAAGGAAAAATGTTATTCCTAAGACAAAGTCAATGAAGTAATAAATTATACGAGTATGGACGCGATATACTTGTAAATATATCGCGTGCTTTATTTTTATACGAATCAAAAAGTAATGTAGAATAATTATTATGAAATTATTGCATCATACATACTGCAACGTGGCTTACTAATCTAAATTCTTTTATCATCTTTAACGCGACAATAACTCCCACAATATGATAATCAAGAACTTGTATTTATCTATATACGTTTGCACATTTATGCATTTTATGTAATTTTGACCAACGCCTCTACACTATAATTCGCTGCACTCGTGGAGTTCGAGTGTAGATATTAAATCTAATATGTACTTACTTGAAATAAAAAAACAACTAATGCGGAAATATTAACGAAATTGAACGTATTTTTTATTTCGATATTACACTATAAAATTATAAAGAGGTAAAGTTTGTTTTTATGTTTTTTTGTTTGTAGGAAGTAATCTCTGAAAGTACGTTACTGATTCGATTGCTAAAATTTTTACACCAATAAAAAGCTGCTTTATTCCTGAGTGGCATATGCTATATTTTATGTATGTGGGTGAAACCGCAGGCAAAACTTCGTACTTAAAATAGTGGTAAAGATCTAATAGTTATTTGGGTGTTACTCGTTCATCCAACAGTGGCAAACAAACGAGCAAGTGCACAATTTTAACCAAGACGCTGCCACAGGACGTTCCTCAAAGACAGAAAGGCATACATTTCACAGGTGGCTGAGTAATTTCACCCGTCCAGTCCGCTGTCCGGCAAACTTGTCCTTTGTCCGGCATGACAAAGAGCTAACGATGTGGTATCCCAACTTCCACTTGCACGCATCACTGTTATTGTTTTAATGGTCATATTTTACGCCTTAGACATTATTTGATTTTGTTTTGTTTCTTTAAAACTGCAGCCGTGTGTAAAGTTGGACGAACCACAGAATATCACAATTACGATAATATATCTTGGCTAAAATGCCCCAGAAAAGTTAATGTGTCAATAATAAGTTATTGCGTTCAGTGGTATATATTAGTGTCTTACTTACTTATTTCATGCAATTTTGACCATTTTAACTTGTACAGTATTAGTAATAAAAAAAAACTTTTATTAAATAACTCGTACATTTAAATAAAAATGTTTTTTGTGGTCTATGGCTGCAATTTTAAGATGCGCGCGGTTTTTGGTTTGATTTATTCGAGAGAAATTCAGTGGCTGTATTAATTTAATTAAATGCTACAAAATCATTAGAAAATGTTACATGCGTATTCCATTGTCACTACGAAAGATATTATAGTAAAACTTTTTTACGCAAAAAACATAAACGTAAGACTAGGTGGTATGATCAAAATACCTTAGTCTTCCTCTAGGGATAAATAAAAAAATTACCTATGCGCGCATATGAAAACAGATTTTTACCGCCATGTCACAAAAAAAATACTAGTTTTACTGTTATTTTCTTCACAAGAGTATTGAAAAGTGTGGTATGATACACGTGAGTATCACTAACATTACACACTTACATCATAATATATTATTGTGCACTAGCTTCTGACGTTTTATAAGTGCCCTTGTAGGCCTATGTGAAATAAAAAACTTTTGACTTTGACTTTGAATTTGACTTTATTGTCTTGTTTTTGGAAGGCCTCCCACAGGGTGGACCGATGACCTGGTGAAAATCGCGGGAATGTAATGGGTGCGAGATGCACAGGACCGATCGTTGCGGCGACACTTGGGGCGGCCGCGGCTTTTATCCAGGCGTTCTATTCTATAAGAAAACAGCCTTGAGCACAGCGCTGGCCGCAACGACAAAATCCAAATAGGCACATTGGATTCACAACCCAATGTACCTATTCATTGGATTGTTAATTCAATGTACTGCGCTCTTGACTCGTCGCTGCGGCCAAGGCTGCTTTGTTAGAGAATAGCACCTCAGTAGAGAATGATGTAAGTACTCGTACCTAATCTGAATGATTAAGTATCATTCAGATTAGGTACGAGTTGTAGGTATTTAAAAAATTATCTATCTATAGTGCACACACACCCACTATAGTGTAGACTCTTTTTTTTTAAAAAAAAAAAAGGATGACTGGTAGAGCTTTGTACGACTACTATACAACAATTAACAAATAAACCACCACCAGTCCTAATTAGTAAAATAAAAATATAATGTTAATAATAAGAATGATAATGATGGTTAAAATAATGATTTTCATTAACATGCAACACTGCTGTAGAAACCAGTCTAGACTGTATAGTTTATATTTTGATAAAAGTGGTCTATCAACGTAGATTACAAGTCACCTTTGCCATTGCAAGCAAGACGTCTTCTTAGTCTTGTTGAGTCATGGTGAACCAAATTTATCTGAAGAACGAGAATTAGATGATAATTTACTACATATACATTCAATAGATAACATTAAACATATACGCTCAATGCTCAGATACATAATAAAACATATACAATATACCAAGATAAGTCCAATACATGTGAAACCACACGATTTTTAGATTGATAAAGTATTTAGGTGGTTTATCTGACATGACAACAAAGAAATATTTTAATTTCCAAAGATTTATCAGTTACACAAAACAAGAGTACATTCTGGAAAAATCTGTTCACTTCTTTGCTAAAACAAAAAGAACATTACATGTACATATGAGTAATGAATATTTATATTATATTTATATATGTATTCATAACCGTTGAACATATTGCAATGACAGTAAGGACTGAAACAATTTGCCTGCTGCGGTCTTCCCACCCGTTTATACATAATTTGGGTATCTTCAAGGCTTAATAAACTAGTGCGCCTTACCATCAGAGATTGCATCACTGCTCACCATCAGGTGGGATCTCAGTCAAGCACTAGTTTATTTCAATTTAAAAATAAAAAGTAAGATTAGCGACAACGTACAATTTAAAAGATGATTTACGTAGATGTTAACCAACCAGCGTAGGTTGATAATGATAATAATCATACAGCTGCACAACTCATTTTTTTTTCCTTTGGATAGGCTCTCTGTCGACCACTATCTCAACTGATGGTAAACGATGATGTGACCGACGATGGAGCACGCTTGTCTAGATGTAATCCATTCACTCTTGATTTAAAGACCTATGTTGTAGTTATCAAGAAACACAGACTCCGGCAGGGAATTTCATTCCTTAGCTGTACTGTACGCATAATAAATGTGTTCTCAAAACACTTTGTACGTACCCATGGGTTGAATGCCCACTATGAGCCGGTGGCGCACGCCTTACGTCTAGTGGTCCGATGAAGGAATGGACTTGGCGGAATTCCAATCCACACTCTCCGAAGTGTAAACGATAGAAAACTGATAGGCTACGACTTAGCGTCGATGGTTCAAGACTTTGCAGTTTTGACTCGACAATTTAAGTGAATTATTGCCGATGAACTTCTTGGTTCGCTTCTCAACTGATTCTAGTGCATCAAGCTGGTATTTGCCCCATCCCAAAGATGAACCTTTTATAGGTATAACAGAAAATTATTTCGACATTCTCTAATAACACTACTCTGATTGTGACCACCGCTTGGCGTTTGAGAATCAAACAACAAATCCAGATCACCCTCCAAAACCGACCCTGTATCTATTAACATAAGGTTGAGTTTAATATAGTCAACGGAATGTGTATGAACATTCGATTACACACGCCAGTGGTCAAGTATTTATCAATTAAAAGCAAATTTAGTTGAGCAGGCATCCCTGTCATCGTGTTGAGGGTACATTCCAGGGTTATAACACACGTGTTCGGCTGTGCTGATATTAAATACCTACCATTCTGAGAAGACAAGGTTAATTGGAGGCTGTACAGTTACTCCAGTTTTAATGAAGGTAAGGATAGATACTTGGGTTAATCATTTCAGGTACAAACGAAACAGGTTTTTGATTCATGAAAATAGGATTCTAGTTGAGCTGTTTCCAGGAAATAATTACTGTTTTCCTGGCCTTGCCCGCCTGGCAGAACTTTTTACTTCCACTCATTCTTTTTATCTTTTCATTGTGGCTTTGTATTGAACAAAATTAAACAAAGAAGATCACATTGGTTTTGGAAAACGGGTGGTATGTTATATGATTCCGAAAATGAAACCTCGAATAACATGTCCCCGTAAGTTTACTAACAACTCAATTTTTCATATGCTTCTCCCAAATTACGCCATAACACCTGATCCTCATTTTTCCTCACCTCACTGTGAAAGTCATTGGTACTTTTTTTAAGGTCACTCGTCCAACTAGTTAGTAGGACAGAGATGGCAAAACTTTACAAAAAACGTGCCATAATCTAAAATATAAAACTGCGTGACGCGCCGTCAAAAATTCTTGATTTGGTGATTTAATTTAGATAGCCTAGGTAATATACCTACAGTAAATCAAATTAGATAACCAAAATACTTACAGTACTTATTATTTTTATTCAAATAAAAGAAAAAAAGTGTGGTTGCAAGTAAGCTTGACGCTGAATATTTTACAGTAGCTTTTGCCCGCGGGCTTCGCCTGCATACATAAAACATAGCTTATGCCACTCAGGAATAAAGCAGCTTTCTATCGGTAAAAAATTTTTCGCAATTGTCCAGTACTTTGAGAACAAACTTTATCTCTTTGTAATATATGCGTAGAAGTGTAGATAATAATTAGTCGAATTCTATTGATGCATGCCTGCACTGGCACGTTTGGCATACGTTTACCATCCCTGAGCTACGAGGTATCTAATACGGAGTGTACACTTCGGACTGGTCCTCAAGTCTGCTATTACAATATAGTCCGTCTAATGAAAGCGTGACCTGAGAAAAAGAGGTTACAACCAAAAATTTTGAATGTGGTATTATTGAAATAGTAGGAGAAAAAAGTTTTGATACTAGAGTATTTTTTTGTATTTAAAACAATTTTAGAATAGTTGTATAAGAACTTAAATCCTAGTCAAAAACATGTGTGTAGACTTAATTATTTGGTGGGTGTATGGTAAATGTCAATAACACACAAAATGTTAGATAGTATTCCAAATTATTTTATTTTATCAGATCTCTCAAAAGTCGCTATATAATATTTAAATAATATTCTTTATTTTCCATTTAGCGTTCTGGCAAGAATACCAAGTGCACAACACCGTGATAGTCTAATAAAATAGTCAACATGATTTCAACTTCATCTCGTCTCGCCAACACTATTAATGTGTTTCAAGATTGTTGGGTTGGAATCGATTCGTTTTAGCATAGAGAAAATTAAGATCTTTTGGGATTAGTCAAGTGGGAACATGTTTTATACTCCAGTGATTGTTTCAAATGATACGGATCGACTCGCGAGACACAAGAAGTTCAGCAGCTGCTGCAGCAGCATCTCTCTCAAACTTGAACTAGGATTTTCGCGATTTTAACTTCAGTTGCAGACTTTCATGCACTACCAGACAGAGTGAGGCAAATCTTTCATTACATCTCAACTGCTTTTGAACGCATTCTACCACTCACTAGAATGTGTTTTTGATTAAGTCGATTTACCAAAAGCCTTCGTTGTTCGATGTTTTTGTCCATTATGAAATTCGCAATATGTCAGATTATCTAAAAATATAAGAAAAAAAATATCATTACATCCTTAATATAACTATCTAATAATATTAGTCGACAAGGATCAAGATTATAACGTCATACTAACTTAAAAATCAAAAATCGCATGTAAACAATGTTGGTTTTCATTGAAAACACCTTCTTTCTCTTCTTGTTTTTGTTTGAACTTATTAACCGTAGTGTGTAGCAGTTTTTGCACGTTACTGTTTGTTGTTATTCTCACAATTAAGCAATTATTCTTGAAAAATAAATATCAGTTTCCAAAAACTGACAATTGCAACCATAGACTTTGACGTGATTTTTTTTGGCAAAACAATGTTGCCAATTTAATTTAAAAAAAAAACTCCAGGTTACGCTTTCAGTAGACGCACTCTAGTGTCAAAATGGTTCATCATTGACTTCATAATTGTTGATATTGACAAGTTTTGGTAATCTACTAATATAATGGCGTCATTATGACTTTCCAGTGGTCAACCACTGACACTCCAATGTAAGTGGCATACTCGTATAATGGTAGTCACGTACATATTGACAAATGAATGTCTGACGTATGCGGTAGTTTGCAAAAATTGCTCGATATTGTCAATCTACCGCAACTCTATCACGAGACTATTGACCGATACTGATGGGTTCGGTCGGAACCACTGGGTTGACCATTATGAATTAAATTAGCAGATTACGAAGTTTTGGCAAAATGACAATGGAATCGTGTTGGAATGACGACTTTATAAAAATAGCAGACTTGGGCCCCTGATCTGTTCCGAAAGCTATCGGTCTATCAATAGATACCCGGCTAAAACAGCCTTCCATTGTCTTGGGTGGTTCCTCGTTGGTGTCTTAAACTGGAACTAATATCGATTTGATAACAACATACTGGCCCATTGTCAACACTGACTGTTTATGGATTGATAACTACACCTATATACTATTTAAGTATACGTATAGTTGATACTGTGATGAGATAGGCAAGTAATTACATAAGTAGGTATACGCAAGTACCGACCGGTACTGATATAACTGTATGTAAGAAACATCCACAAAAATAACTTCGTAATCGGCCTTATAATGTTCCCACATATATACGTCGTGGCGATCTTAGATTGATCACTTCATGATACGGCAAACTAAAACCGATCAGGGGTGCTATTCTCTAAGAAAACAATGCCCCTTTACGTTGGATTGTTAATTCAATGTACTGCGCTCACGACTCGTTGCTGTGCCAGCGCTGAGCTCAAGGCTGTTTTCTTAGTGAATAGCACCCCTGATCGTTTGAAGTTTAAACGTTTGATGAGATGTAAACTAGACTCAGGTAGCCATACACGTTAGGGTAACTGACAGATTTACCTGTACAGTTAAGTTTTACATGTAAACTGGAGCGTGTGTGTTGCACAACTGTGTAGGTTTCCACACTTGTAAAGCCAACCGAAAAAAATATAAATTTCGATATTTTTTATTTGTCGGTATACCTGTGCAGTTTAACTGTACGTGTGTGGCTGTCGCCTGCGCAGGCCTCTGCTAGAGGTGGAGGCTGCTGCCGGGGCCATGGCTTCAACACAGAGTTTAAACAGGTTTATCGCACGAGTGTGTCCTCTGTTTACCTCAAGCAAACCTGTTTGGTACACCCTAACGTGTAGAGCTATCGTGTATTTCCATACCCCAGAAATAGTGTTATTTTTAGAGAAGAAAATGAAAACAACTAATAGTAAAGATTCGGCAGAAGCGGAATCCATCACAATTAGGTACAGATAACTCAAGAGCCAACTTTATACGAAGAACAATCTATTACCAAAATAAGTAATAGGTACTCCTGAAAAGATAAATTTACTTATTTTGTCAGATGATCAAGGGAAAAAAAAGTTTTGTTCAAGGGCTACTGAAAAGTGGGGTAATTAAAGTTGCGTTTTAATAGTGTTTTAACCTTGCCAGGTTTTTTTTTATAATTGATAGGCTCGAGTTTGACCACTATCTCACCCAATGATAAGCGATGATGTGGCCGACGATGGAACACGCTTGCCTAGAAGCAGAAGCAATCTATTCATTTTTGACTTAAAGACCCCTAGGTTATAATTATCCGACAGGAAATTCCACTCCTTAGCTGTACGTATAATGAATTTGTTCCCAAAACGCTTTGTACGTATGGGTGGGATATCCACCATGTACCGGTGGCGCAACGCCGTACGTCTTGTGGTCCGATGATGGAACGGACTTGGCAGAATTAAATTGTGTAACACTAGTGCACACTCCCCGAAGTATAAATCATAGAAAACAAATAGGCTAGCAACTCGGCGTCGATGCTCGAGACTTTTGAGTTTAGACTTTACAAGAGCATCATTGTCTATGATCTTCTTGGCACGCTTTTCAATCGACTCTAGTGTATCCAGCTGGTATTTGGCTGACCCATCCCAAAGATGAGAGCAGTACTCCATACACGATCGAACTTGCGCTTGATAGGGGTTGAGCAGCTGTACCGGCGTGAAATACCGTCTCACCTTTGCTAAGATCCCCAATTTTTTGGCAGCTTGTAATTGGTAACACTGGTTTTCACAGGTATACAACTCTGTAGATAAGCTTTTAATTTCAAAATAACATAAATATTCCACGTTATCGTACAAATTGATACGAAAACCAATATTATCCCCGTTTGGATTGGACGCAGTGCATAGGCGTGATTCGAGCGACCCTCTAAGCTCGCCTGGCTAATCTAGCGGAGGGTCCAAATACAGTATGTACTAAGTAAACAGATAAATAATATACGAATTTATTTACATCCAATATCTTATTATTTATAGAATTGGAAATTTACTCATATTGACTGCTTTGTTTGTGTGGGTGTTAACGTACTTTACTCTCTAATTTTATTTTAGACTTGAATGCCAAGTAATTAATCGTGTCGTACCTATACGGTGAACTAAACAATAATTTTATATGAATTCAATTTAAGGACCTTTACTAAAAGAGTAACGAGGAAAGACGAAGAGGAAGGCCACAAAAAGATTAATGGATTGTGTATGGAGTAATATGAAAGAAAAGAGAGTAAAAGCGTGACGGTTATCAGGACAAAATGTAAGAATAAAACGTGCCGCGCTGACCATAGGTAAAACGGGACAAGGGCAGAACCTTGTTATCTTCAAATGAATTACCTACATATACCTACATATAAACCATTAGTAACTCACGACTACCTTTTCTAAAAAATGTTGTGGTTTTCAGGCACGTACACACTTAATAAGGATAAAATTATGCCTAATTAGCTGTGAGGAAATATGAAAATATTCATCGGGGAAATCCGATTCGAAATTTCGCTTCTAGCTGTTTTGCAAATACTAGAGCAGAAAGTTCCACTCAAATTCTTTTTCATGGTCAATTTAAAATATAATACAGTTGCCGACAACGAATAGGCCCTTGCAAATCTAATTTGCGCCTCTTTGGGTCCATGTTGGGGCACTACACTACTTATAAGATTTAACTTTTTAGAGTTGGATCTTTGACCTCAAGGGATGGTCTGTCCGAGTAATAGACTTGGATATAATAAAAAAAAGATTTCTGACTATTCAGCGTAACTATATTTGTAACTGTAAGTCACTCATTCATTATTCGCGAAAATTTCATTAATAACTTTATCTTATTTGACTGTATTTTATTACTGACAACGCTAATAAGATTTTATTAAATTTCAGTAAGTATTATTTATCTACTACTTATAAACATCTTAACTAATTAATATACATACAAGCTGAAAATAATTATATGTACAAATGTGTAGAAAAATAACTCATTGGACATCAAAAAATTCATCCACATCAATGTCAATGGGAGAAGTGCTGATTCGTTGACTGAAAGAAGCCTCAGGTCACACGAAAAGTTAATAAAACATATATTGTAGATGTTTTAATGGGACTGTCTAAGTATAGCTTAGACTTAATTAAATACCTATCGCTTAATTGGTTTGCCTTTGCCAACCAGTGCTCCTTACCATCAACTATTGCATCACTGCTGAATCGCAGTTAAGCATTAGTTAATGTCAATTTAAAAAAAAGCGCATAAGTTTATTAAAAGTGACTCTAGACTTGAAGATACTCAAATTCAAATCGGATAGGAGGAAGACCGCAACAGGCAAATTGATCCAGTCGTTCGATGTACACGGACGCGGTGTTATTATTGCCTAGGTCGGGGCTATTGTGTAGTTTGATGTCTAATTCAATATGTATGTGTATTTTTCCTCTACATAACAATAATTATCGAGAGTCAATAAACTATAAAGACGGTTGCTAGGTACATCAATATTTGTATTAAACTAGTAAATAAAAGCATCTATTAGAGTAATTAAGTGTGGTACGTGTTACTGATTTGTATAAACTGTAAGTATATATAAAAGGCAAAGTCCCGACTCAATCACTAGCGTATCAACACCTTAGCGAATGTAGCAGCATGACATTTTCCACAGAGGTTCCGGTTCAAGATTTAGGTATTCACAGAATAAGAAAGCGTTTTTCATAATTCGCCATCTAAGGGATTTAAAAATGTTTTTTATTAGCCTAGACTGTCTCAATGCTGGGCAAAGGCCTCCTCCAACTTCTTCCAGGTATTCATTTCTTATGCCACCTCGAACCACGGTACGATTACGGTAAGCGGTATAAGAGATAAATACATTTTTTTTTTGTGTATGCTCTGTAAAATATGTGTTCAGAGACCCTGTGAATACGACAATAAGCTCAAATTAGAGGAAAACCAAGAAAATAAATATATATTTGACACCATTTTTTTTTTTCATGTTGTTTAAGTATGTAAGTTTTTTGTTCAAATAAAAATTAATAAATTTTGTTAATTAAATTAGTTCCTATTTTGTGTACTAAAAACAAAAATGTAGAAAATTGTTTATAAACAGTAATATTACCAAGAACGGTTTTCTGAAATAAGTTTACAGCTCAAAAACAGTAATCAACAGACAACTTTTTCTTCTTAAATAACTATGACTTTTCCTTAATTTTTATATTAAGTATTGTATTTTTCCTTGATGTTGGGGTAGTACGTAGAAGATAAAACCGTTGTCAGTAATTAAGACACAAGAAGCACCGTTTTTTTTTCAAAGGTCCAGACAAATAAAAAGATAACGGTATGTATTTATTTTTATACAATATTTGCAGTTCGGGATTTCCAATGATTTAATTTTCCAACTGAACGTTTTTTTTGCCTGTGTTATACAGGCTGCTGTTTTCTAACATAGAGCTGAATTTTGATTACATATTATTTTTACAATGCACTGTATTTATTACTAACTTTGTGTTTTGTCAGAATATATTAATTTGAGCTTAATATTTCCATCTACACTAATATTATAAAGAGGTAAAATTTTTTTTTTGTGTGTTTATGGTTTTTTTGTTTGTAGGAGGAAATCTCTAAAATTACTGGTCCGATAGCTAATGTTATTCATCGATAGAACGCTGCTTTATTCCTGAGTGACAAAGGCTATAATTTTATGTTCGCAGGCGACACCACGGGCAAAAGCTGGTTTTTAATAAATTAGTTTCAGATTAGGTAGTTAAGTTATTAGGTTAGTCAAAGTTTCAAAAAGGGCAAGATTTTTGATAAGTAGTTAAGTCAACTTCGTCGAAAACCCTTGAAGAAACAAAAAATATTCGATATACATTTTACTCTTTATAGAGTGGAAAGATCAAAACGTTTGCTTGTTCGTTACGCTGATGGGAAAATAGGGATATTCTTTCTACCGATGACAAAATTTTCACAATCGAGGAACATTACAACAAGCAAAATGACAGGTGTATGTATACACCCGATCATTCACGGAGTTACGAAACTTAAAAGAAGCCTGGTATTGGTCAGCAGTAATCATGCTTGCTTGGTCATAATTATAAATTAAATTATACTAGCTTTTGCCCGCAGCTTGGCCTGCGTATATAAAATATAGCCCATGTCACTCAGGAATAAAACTGTTTACAAAAACAAAAAAAAACTACCTATTTATAATATTAGTGTAGATTAAAATATGGGTTGTGATAAATACGTATAAAAAAACCTGATCCTTAGAGAGTCCTTTAACAGTATTTTAATTTGATCATTATCCATTTGCTGTTATTACCGTTATTGAATTAAACTACCTACAAAATTAACTGTTAAACATTAATTATTCTAATCATGTCTACAATCAAGTCGTGTAGTCTCGTAGTATATCGTAGAAGTTTGTGAGTTTCATGTGCATTACACATGATACTCTATTCACATACAGATGTTACTATAATTAACGTTTGAATACCTTTGACATAAAATAAAAACCTGACAGGTATTTTGCAAAACTGTGCTAGATTTTAGACAAGCTTACCTGACAGGCATATCTATGCAGGTAAACTTGTCAGGCATACCCTAGCGTGTATATCTACCTTATTGAAATCCACAAAGCAATAACGCACATGTAACAGAAATCATTGGGCAACATCACAAATCAGTATCTTTTTACGCGCAAAAAAAGATATTGTGTAATAAAAAAATGAATTGCAACAATTATTTGACTATTGAGTATTACAATCATGCTGTAGATAAAGCTACTGGTAGTTCAAACACGCATGTTTGTCCTCATCAGCTATTATATAATAAGGTTAAAGTCGGTAATTGATACGCATTGAACTTGTGAACGGTACGACCAACAGTATTAAAATAATTAGCGCTGGACGCCACACAACTGTAGTTTAATTAATTATTTAAAATCGAAATGCTTCGGAAGTACTCTGTCATTTTAATTGTGCTGTTACAAATATGTTTGAGTTACAGTGCTTATGTGAAGGTGAGTTATTACAGGTTCTTCTTGCATGATTTTTTTATATAGTTTTAAGAATATTGTGCCTGACTCAAATAATATGGGAATGACTAATATAACCTGTATTTGCGAAGGAAACAATAGCGTGTGGGATTAATTACTTTAATAAAATTGCTTACCAAATAAATTAAATGTATAATCATTAAATATTTAATGATTTAATTATTTATTTTGCTTAGCAATTCACATAATTAATTTATACATTACTTTTTTATTTAAACCTAAAACAATTGTTAAACTCTGGTTAGACTGCAGTCTGCGTAAATAATAATAATAATATTTACAAACGTAACGTTAAGATAGATTCAAGCAGTTTAGGAGTTGTAGATTTAACATTAGTTATTAAAATAATAAGAGCTGTATAAATAAGATTTTTTCTGCCCTGTACCTCTTGCATTACCTATACCCAAGCGTTCTCAGGTACTTATTTATCTATTCAAAGTTCAAACATTCCTCTGCCAAATCCTTTCGATAAACAATGATGGTAGATAGCGTCTAAACTTAACAGTAGCGTGGCGTTTACGTCGTTTTGGTAATCAGTATCACAGTCGCCGTAAACTTGAAGTGCCGTCGCACAACACACTCATAACAATTGTTTCGATAAAAACACTCGTGACGGTCCCGTCTATCTCGTTCTTATCGAAAAAATTCTGATAAATGTAAATAAAATGACAAATTAATAATAACAGTGTGACAGTGTTCACTGATCTGCCAATTATTTTAAGATAAAAATGGTAAGATCATTAACTTTTTGAGTTTATTTTTAACTTTGTAAAAACTATAGGTATTTTTATCAATGTGTAGCATAAACGTGACGTATTTGAATAAACTGTTGGAATAATGACTGGAATATTCTTGTAATAAAACAGGTTATTTAGTGTCTAATAAAATATGTAACATGAAAACAGCAGAGTAGTAACGAGTGACATTAAAATGTTCATTTACGAAGTGTGTTACTATTTTATTATTATTCTAAGTAATTCTTTATAATTTTTATTCAGAATGATTAATTTTTACCTTTCTTACAACCTTTCAGAGGTATTTTTGAATGTGTTTTTTTAGTAAGGGGAGATTGAAATTGTGATTGTTGATTGAAGTTGACATTTTTGTGAAGTTTTTTGCGAACATAAATGGTACAGCTGATTTTTTTTGTCAATTTGGGAATGTTTTTGTAAATGTTATTTTCATGAGAATGGTAAACCTCTGAAAGATTATAATTTATTTAATGGTCACTGGTTGATTATATATTACTATATTATGTTTCTGCACTACGTTCTTTACTAGTGCATAAATTTATAATAAAGTAATAAAAGTATTATAGGTACTATTTACAAAAAGTAAATAGTAATCTACTTTTCGAGTTCTAGATATTCAATTTAACTTATTTTTTTACAAATATTTCGAATTTTGTGGTGATAAATTATAAAAAAAGAAATAAATATGTTATGATTCAGAAATTTACTGTAGATGAAAACGAAAATTCCTAAATTATCGTTCATTCTTCCAATTTCTTCCATTCCTATCATAACTTTGTGTATAGTACAAATATTTTCTTTTATACATTTCAGACAAAACGCGTTTGCGTGATCGGTGCCGGGATAGCAGGTCTTGCTTCGTCTCGATACTTAAAAGAAAATGGGATTGACTTCACAGTTTTGGAAGCCACACAATATATTGGTGGTACTTGGAGGTACGATCCTCGAACCGGCACTGATGAAAATGGCCAACCTCTACACACTAGTATGTACAAAAATTTAAGGTAAATCCATATACTAAATTTTCATTTTAAGACCTTCACGCCATTTCTGTGTTGGTTTTAGGCAATCTGAAACATTTCTTTTGGTGCGTTTACAAAGAATGTTTTAGAAACAATTATATTAGAAAATTTTAATTCATATCGACTTACACCAGATATTCCATGCAAATGTTGAAACTGACATTATAATATTGTGATAACGTTTATCTTATAATTAAACATTACTTATTTGCTATAAATTATATACTTCTGAACTAAACAAACAGATGGCGTGGTATCAAGTTTATTCAGTTGTGTATTGATTAGGCTTGTCTGAGTCTAGAAGCGGCGATATTCAAACAACAAGATAATATTTATTAGGAATAATAGGAATAAATAAGAAATATTTGCTCAAACATGCAACATCTTAAATAAAAGTGACTCACGAGCACGACATGTCTGCCATTTCTCATGGCGTGCAAATATCTTAAATTCTATTTTTATTACGAATTATTTTTTTTTCCATTTTACATTTATACATTAATAATAGTCATAATTAAGTTATTTTTATTTTTTATTTAAAACTTTATGAAAAAATTATATAGGTACTGTACTAAGGCAGGCTTAATGCCTTTTCGGCATAGGCATTTTCTAACAGTCGACCTTAGAGTGGTGAAGAGACTTATCATGGCGTACCCACATAATATGGTCTATTTTCTATACTATGTAATTTATAATTTATCTTAAAAAAAAAATTGTGATCATTAGTATGAAATTTTTAATTGGTTATATGATCTTTCTTCTGGAAGTAGGCGTTCATAGCTGCGACACAGTTGCTTACTAATGTAGCTATTTTCGTACGCGTGAATTTGTAAACTTTTTTCTGTTCTAATAAAAGATTAATAACATCCATTCAAACAGTCCATCCATTTGGTAAGCATGGTTATTGAAACATGAATATAATTTTGTGTTTATGGAAACGAGTTTCTCATAGAATAGTCTTGTTTTCCACCTTGATTCTTAACATCAACCAAATCCGATCAATGGAATGGCTATTACCTTCAAAGGCCCTACCACGAGCTCTTAACATGATCCATTTGACGACCTAAATTGAACTTTTAGAGATGGAGCTATATATATGAACTGTATAGCTCCATATCTATTTCTTGCTCGTACACTCGACTTTTTATCGCGTCATGGTAAAGAGTCAGGTACATACTATTTGAAATTTTGAATCAATAACATTTTTCCAACAGCCTATATTTATTTCTCTTTTAGAACAAACCTACCAAAACCAACAATGGAACTGAAAGATTTCCCCCTACCGGAACATCTGCCATCGTTCCCCAGCTGGCGTGATTATTACCACTATCTACAAGCCTTTGCGAGACACTTCGACATATTAAAATACATAAAGGTAAAACAGTTTCTTCCAGCGTTTTTTGCACTAAATAAGTTAGAACATATAATAATAATAATATTCCACAACTATCACACAACGCCGTCTAGTCTTAAGCTAAACATACTTATATATTTCTAAATACATACATATTATAGATAAATTACAAATTATTTATTTATTCATGTAACATACGATAACACTTCAAAAGGAAAATAAAAAGTACAGATAGAAGAGCTTAAAGGCTTATTTCTAAAGAAAATTTTTTTAACAGACAGCAACATGATATGTAGCTATATCAATTGGTTTACAAAAGAAAAAAAAAATATATTCGAAAATTATCATCATCTTATGTGGTATCGAATCCGGTGTACCTTTACATCATGAAACTTCTCTGTTTTACCCATTGAAGCATTAAGGCTACGGTGCTAGGGCTATGGGTTTGCTTCTGAAAGAAAAACCCGGGGTCCTGGAACGCCTTGGACTGAAAGATCATAGGAATGGGCTTCAGTCAGTAAAAGTCTGACACACCATACCGCTCCGCCCTATAGCAGGAGACGTCACGGAGCCATTTAAGCATGAACCAGTCTTTCTGTATATAAACGAAGTTTCATCTTCGTCAATGAGAAATAACACCTCTTACCACTTCTTCGCAGTTTTTGCACAACGTAGTCCAAGTGAGAAGGGTGGGCGACGTGTGGAAGGTCAAACATGAGCATGTGCTAACGAACCAGACGTTTGAAGAGGACTACGATTACGTCATCGTAGGGAACGGACACTTCAGCAAACCTAACATGCCTAATATACCCGGTGAAGACAGATTTAAAGGTAATCGGGGTGATTTTTTTTTAATAATATAGACTAATGCTTGACTGCGATCCACCTGATGGTAAGCAGAGATGCAATCGTTGTCGTCAAGACGCACTGGTTTATTAGACGCCTATTCACTCTAGCCTTGAAGACACCTAGATTATAACCGGACGAGAAGACCACAGCACACAAATTGGTCCAGTCCTTCGATGCACGCTGTATAAACGACGATACGAAACGCTTAGTCCGAACTGTAGAGGTTTCAATAACATAAGGCCATCTTTCCGTTGTTGAAACCTCTACGGTCCAGGCTTAGCGTTTCAGCTGCGAGTTTCCACATACTCGTCGTTGAAAAGAGATATCTTCGTGGTCAAAAATTTTCTTGTTCTGATTTTGCATCCTACTTTTTAGGGTTCCGTAGCCAAATGGCAAAAAACGGAACCCTTATAGATTCGTCATGTCTGTCTGTCTGTCTGTCTGTCTGTCTGTCTGTCTGTCTGTCTGTCTGTCTGTCTGTCTGTCTGTCTGTCTGTCTGTCTGTCTGTCTGTCTGTCTGTCTGTCTGTCTGTCTGTCTGTCTGTCTGTCTGTCTGTCTGTCTGTCTGTCTGTCTGTCTGTCTGTCTGTCTGTCTGTCCGTCCGTATGTCACAGCCACTTTTTTCCGAAACTATAAGAGCTATACTGTTGAAACTTTGTAAGTAGATGTATTCTGTGAACCGCATTAAGATTTTTACACAAAAGTAGAAAAAAAGCAATAAATTTTGGGGGTCCCCATACATAGAACTGAAATTCAAAAAATTTTTTTTCATCAGACCCATGCATGTGTGGTATCTATGGATAGGTCTTCAAAAATGATACTGAGGTCTCTAATATCATTTTTTTCTAAACTGAATAGTTTACGCGAGAGACACTTCCAAAGTGCTAAAATGTGTGTCCCCCCCCCTCTAACTTCCAAGATAAGAGAATGATAAAACTAAAAAAAATATATGATGTACATTACTATAAAAACTACCAACGAAAATTGGTTTGAACGAAATCCAGTAAGTAGTTTTTTTTTAATGCGTCATAAACCGAAAAAAATACACTATTATTAAAACATCGATCAAAGTTACAACACATTACAAGAACTTTTATATTATGTTACTTGCTGCTACGGAACCCTTCATGGGCGAGTCTGACTCGCACTTGGCCGGTTTTTTATACCAGTTATTTCGGTTTTTCCATCTACTTCCCTAAAGTCAGCTATACACGTTACGGTGTACCTGACAAGTTTACCTGCACAGTTATACCTCTCAGGTGAGCTTGTATGGAAACCTGCACAGTTGTGCAACATACACGATCCGGTTTACCTATACAACTCAACTGTACAGGCAGGTGTACCCTAGCGTGTATGGGTACCTTAAGGGGAACAGTAAGTTCATATACAGTTATGTTCTTCCAGGTAAAATTATCCACAGTCACGACTACAGAGAACCAGAACCGTTCAGAAACCGCCGTGTCCTGGTAGTGGGCGCTGGTCCCTCGGGCATGGACATCGGCTTGGACGTGGCAGACGTTGCCAGCAGCCTCATCCACAGCCACCACTCCCGGATCAACTTCACCACGCCCTTCCCTCCTCAGTACCACAAGAAGCCCGACATTCTGGAGTTTAACGAGACCGGCGTCATATTCAAAGATGGATCCTATGAGGAGATCGATGATGTTATTTACTGTACAGGTAAGAAAAATAACAAGTTTATTTGAAGTGTTACTTATTCCACAAAAAATCGTATCTAATAAGTCTCTCTGAATGGAATACTCAAACACCCTGACAAGCCAAGAGTCTTGCCAAGGTGTTTGGGATCATGTTTACTTCCGAAAGGGAAACTCGTGATCCTGGAACGCAAAGGGCAAAGAAGGAACTTAAGTGTGGTTTTGATCAGTAAAACACACGTCTTCCCGGTCCACCTTAAAGCAAAAGTAGTCGTTAGATGATTTTCCAGCTTATCGAGGCTCTTGAGAGAGGAATCTCCGAACAGTACGTACCTGTTCTGGTTGATCTTGAAAATTATTATAGGTACCGGCACGAATCTTGAGCGCTCGGCGTCAGAGTGGGGATCGCTTTGCGCATTCTATACATTTGCGAGCCAATCGTTGTCGTTGTTAGATACATGCAGCAAGAGCAGGGAACGCATCACGAGTGACGTCTATGACGCGATGGCGCAGCGAGCCAATCACTGACACTCCCCCGCGTCTCACTTCAAACCACTAAAAAGACCAAATATTTGACTTCTGCGCAACTTGAAGCCAGCGTCTCTATACTGATATTATTATTGTCTTCTGCTGTGGAAACTCCGGCTTTTTTATAAATAATATCAGCAATATCCCTTCTTCCCCAGGTTTCCATTACTACTGTCCGTTCTTGGACGAGTCGAGCGGGCTGACGGTGCAGCCCAAGAGCGTGGTGCCTCTGTACCGGTACATGGTGAACATCAACCAGCCTACCATGATCATGATGGGGCTCGTCGTCAGAGCTTGTCTTGTGGTCGCTTTGGATGCTCAGGTAAAGGTTTTTTGACTGACCTGTTGGTTTGGTGGTTAGTGGCCTTGACTGCTATGCCGGAGGTTGTGGTTTCGATTCCCACCCAGGACAAGTTGTGTGATGAGCATGATTATTTGTTCTGTGTCTGGGTGTAATTTATCTATATATGTGTATATATTGTTAGAAATATTTAAGTATGTTTATCAGTTGTCTAGTACTCATAACAAGCTGTGATGGGTGTAGACGGCGTTTTGTGATAATTGTGGAATATTATTATTATACCTGACTATAAGTACCTCCAGATAAATTCTTTTCAAAACACTCGACAACCCGCTCCTTTCCCTATCGCTCTTAGGCAGTTATTGTTTTCCGCACTAGAGTATTGAAAAACGTCGTTTGATACACGTGGAAGTTTGCCACTGCAGCACTCGGCTCCATAACACTCTCGCCTGCAGTTCAGGCGAATTCAATCTTGGTCGCAATAACAAACTTTCTCCAGTTGTATCAGAACTATATTATTTCAACAGACTTCCTCAATAACACACTTCTATCCCAACTGCTTAATATGCGGCGACTAGCCCCGCCTGATTTTTATTAATTAAAGCGCATGAAACATTCTACGATGAATGCGAGACGCACAGAACCGGTCATTATGGCGACACTTGGGGGTGGCCTATGTCCAACTGTGGACGTCTTTCGCCTGAAATGATGATGAATAACGGAACGGAACGGACCGAATTCGATTCGGTACTTGAATCTTTGGGTTCGGAGTATGCACATCATATCATCATGGGAGATTTTAACACCAACCTCCTTGCCCAGAACTCCCCTCGCTCCCGTAAACTCTTGCATCTTATCCAGTCAGCCAGTCTACATGTATTACCTCTCCAACCCACGCACCATAATAGAAATGGTGATGATACTTGGCTAGACTTGATCCTCACCTCTAACCCTTCCTTAGTGTCCTCGCATGGTCAACTTGATGCCCCTGGCTTTTCCCATCATGATCTCATTTATCTGTCCTATGTCCTTAAACCTCCTAAACCCAAACCCATGTTCCAGTACAGGCGTGCCTTTACTCGCATGAATATTGAGCAACTTCAGAACGATGCATCAGATATTGACTGGTCATCCTTACAGGAAGCTGCTACAGTTGACGATAAAGTCAGCGTTTTCAACAATATTGTGACCAGGCTATACGACAAGCACGCTCCTGTCAGGAGAGTTAAGTTGAAGCGTCCACCTGCACCCTGGATGAACAGAGAAATTGAGATGGCTATGCGGCGTAGGGACCGTGCGTTCCGGAAATTTAAGAGGGATCGCTCGGAGGACAATTGGGCCTTCTTCAAGTCTGCCAGGAACCAGTGTAACCAGATGATACGCAACGCAAAACGCCGACACATTCTAAATAACATCACTTCCTCTTCTTCGGCCGATATTTGGAAATTCCTCAGAACTCTAGGTATCGGTAAACCCGCACATTCGGACCTTCCTAACACAATTGGCTTAGACGAGCTGAACTTGTATTTCTCCACTGTTCCTATGCTTGACACTCTAACCAAAAGTCAAACTATTGGTTATCTTACTGGTCTGACGCGTCCCAACATCACTCCCTTTGTTTTTACCCCAGTCAATTCGGAAGAGATCAAAAAGATTATCCTCTCCATTAAATCCAAAGCAGTGGGTTGCGATAACATTAGTCGTCACATGATCGTGTCTGCTTTGGATCAACTTCTTCCTGCTATATCCCACATCGTTAATTTTTCTCTATCCTCATGTATATTTCCTTCCCTATGGCGTAAAGCTTATGTTCGGCCACTACCCAAGGTTCCTAACCCCTCCCTTTCCGGGCACTTTCGTCCAATTTCCATCCTACCGTTCCTGTCCAAGGTGCTCGAGGCCTGTGTTCATAAACAGTTTTCCAAGTTTATTTACCAGAACTCTCTCATCAGCCCATTCCAATCTGGATTCAGGCCCGGGCACAGTACTGTGACAGCTCTCCTAAAAGTGACTGACGATATAAGGCGGGGAATGGAAGACACCAAAGTTACTACTTTGGTGTTAATTGACTTCTCTAATGCTTTTAATACCGTCAGTCACGAAGTCCTCTTGTCTATCCTTTCTTGTCTTATGGTCTCTCCCGAAGTACTGGAATGGTTTTCTTCTTATCTTCGGGGGCGCCAGCAGTCGGTTCGTGCTGGAGACTCTGCTTCAGGGTGGTGCGACCTTGCAGCTGGCGTCCCCCAAGGCGGTATTTTATCTCCTCTTTTGTTCTCTGTTTTTATAAACTTTATAACTGCTAAACTTCAGTGTGCGTATCATCTCTATGCTGATGATTTGCAGCTGTACTGTCGGTCAAGTGTGGACAACATATCGGATGCGATCGAAGAGCTAAACCGGGATTTACAGGTGATTCAAAACTGGTCTGATAGATTCGGAGTGGCGGTTAATCCTGCGAAGTGTCAGGCCATTATAGTTGGGAGCCCCCATAGTCTAAGAAAGCTAGATGGACTAACCGTACCACCCGTAATCTTCAACAATACGGTGATTCCGTTTGGCTCTGAGGTCAAGGATCTTGGTCTGTATGTTGATGCTTGTCTGGATTGGCGGAAGCAGATCACTAATGTCAGCCAAATAGTCACTGGAACGTTACGGTCTCTATATCGTCTCAAGAATCTTCTCCCAGCTCACATAAAGGCAATGCTTGTACAATCCCTAATCTTTCCCATAATCGACTATGCTGATGTGTGCTACTATGACCTGAATGCAGATCTCCTCAATAAACTTGACCGTCTTCTGAATAACTGCATTCGATTTGTCTTCAACCTCCGTAAGTACGATCATGTATCAGAGCATCGTTTGCTTTTAAAATGGTTACCCATTCGCCAGCGCAGAGCGCTAAGGGCCTTGACTACCCTGTTCTCTTTTCTGGATAATCCTTCTTCCCCTTCTTATCTGACTTCAGAACTTCAATTTCTTTGCTCTGGGCACAATAAAAATCTTCGGTCTACTAATAATCGTCTTCTACGATGCCCCTCACACCGCTCTGGGCTTATCCACTCTTCCTTTTTCGTCCAGGCGATATCTCTTTGGAATGCGCTCCCTCTGAATATCAGGATGGCAACAAGCCGATTTTCTTTTAAGGTGAAGGCACGTGAGCATATTCGCAAGATGTTGGTAGAATCATCACCGCGCTAATGTGTTGGATTTGTTTTTTCACTACAGTATTGTTTATTTATATGTATGTATCTAAGTATGTATTTAATATTGTATATATTTGTTTCTCTTCTGTTTTGCCTATATATTCAGTTGCACCTGCCATGTTATGTTTCTGCACCACCCTAAGGTCGACTGGCAGATAATGCCTAAGGCATTAAGTCCGCCTTTGTACAGTTTTTTTGTGCATAAAGGTTTAAATAAATAAATAAATAAATAACGTCAATATAAAAAGAACAAAGTTGTCGTTTGAAGAAACAGCTTTTAACAAAGCATATTGACTTGCAGGCACGTTACGCGACGGCGCTCATCGCCGGCAACTTCACGCTGCCGCCCCGCGACGTCATGATGCAGGAGTGGCAGAAGAGGATGGACACCATCCACTCCAAAGGACTGCCCGAGTCCTTCATACATATACTAGCTGAGAAAGAGGTGGGTTACAGTTCTTGCATTTATTTTTGAGACCAAGAGACCCAAGGTATTAAACCTTGGTTCTTAGCTACTCGTACCTGATAGATATAACAATATTCCCGAGCTACAGACCGGAAGCGGCGCGGCGAACACTATTAGCGTGAAATAATTTTAAACTTTATCTACATACTTACCTAAAGGCTATTGTCGCTTGAAAAGGTCGCAAAGCCGCTCGTCTTGTCTGCAGTTCTACCAGCGGCTGCCAACGGTGACGCGCGGCCGTTCGCGCCATCGCGGGCTTTCTCGTTTCTTCTTCTTCCGCAATAAGTGCTATAATAACCAATTACATCGCGTTCACTCAAAACACACGAGTTTCCTTGCCGAATGTGAAACTAAAATAGTCAAAAGGAGATTGGTGCGTGGAGTCTGGAGGTCGCGTGAGGCCGCTACCAGCCGCTGCCATTCCGGAGTGACTCGGCCCTAACCTTGACGACCGACCCGCGTGGTTGTAATTTTCTAGCAAAAAACCACGTTAACAAAATCTTACAATAATGTCCAGGACCAGTACTACGCCGAGATGTCGGAGGAGTCGGGCATCGAGCGCGTGCCGCCGGTGATGTTCAAGATCCGCGCGCTGGACACGGAGGCCAAGCTGGAGAACCTGTACACGTACCGCAACTACGAGTACACCGTCATCGACGACCACACCTTCACCAGGAAGGTGGAAGACCCCGCCGTCAGGAGAGGCTTGAACCCATAATCATCACCATCATCATCGTCATATTAACCGAAAGACGTCCACTGTTGGTCATAGGCCTCCCCTAAGCGTCACCACAATGACCGATCCTGTGCATCACGCATTCATCGGAAAACCCATAATATATTAAGACTATTTATTCAATTAGAAAAGAACTTTGTTGGTAAAAAAAAAATCTGCTTAATTCGTGGCGCCAAACCTAATCCTTTGAACTTTTCCTTCCGAGTGCAAGCAAAAATTAACTTGGCAGTGGTCATGCGGAAGTGTCTTTGATGGTACAATCAAATCGTTTAACCTTAAATCGAACTTCTGGAACAATTTGCCTGCTGCGGTCTTCCCGTCCGATTAGAGTGTAGGAGTATTCAAGGCTAGAGTGAATAGGCTCTTAATAAACTAGTGCGCCTCACTATCAACGATTTCATCACTGCTTACCATCGGATGGGATCGCAATCAAGCACTAGTCTATAACAATTAAAAAAAAACGTATTCTTCAGACAAGTAAGTCCTCGTCAAGCACTGGTTGCAATTGTACACAAAGAGTACACTCATTACGTTTTACACTAGTTTTTCGGATGAAAATTTAAATGTCACCAATTTTATCAAGCATCCACAAAACTACTGATTGATAGAACAAATTAACAACAGATATTCACAGTAGTTTAAATTTACTTTATCATATAGAAAGTGTGGGCGTCAACCTAACTGAGGAGATATATTGTATCATAAATATGCATTATAATACGACCGGTCATTTCATGAAATAGTGTTCTAGCTAAACGCACGATTGTTTCATGCTATTGTCAAACATGACTGATAATATCGTAAAATAGTTACATTGTCGACCAGTAGACTCCACTATTCCTCAATGTATTCCTATTTTCTACTTCGTAAATTGCTTTTGTTAAATCAAAAATATTAATTATGCACTGAAATATTCTCTTCTGGGCGGTTTAAAAAATAACCACAAAGGAGATGGCGGGGTCTCTGTTCGCTTGCTTCACTCGCTCATTAGACCCCACCATCCTCTTCTAACCTGACTTAAGCCGAGGAATTGGTGTGCCCAAGTTCCTTAATAATTGTAAAAAATTCATTAATATTTGGTGTACAATAAGTAAGGTAATACTTACAATATAAGTAGTTTTGGTAAAGAATAAAATATTTGATGCACAGAATTCCTAAGTTAATTATATGGCCAAACGCGGATTGACATATCATAAAACGTTTACGTTTAAACGATCTGGCCAGGTTTTAATTAGCAATATCATGGAGTGATCAACTCCAAGATCTGGCCACTACACATACATACGGTCAATCCGAAGTTTTGCAGTTTCATGCTGTTCAGATTAATCTCTTCATGTTAAAGTCGACCACACCTAACATCTGTCAGAGAGGTTCATCTAGCCTTATTGTATGATCACTAATTACAACATATTATCACATAATTATATTAAAACAAGTGCCATGTACGAATATAAGAATAAGTAGTCGGTTGTTGATTATAGCTTAACTAAACCTTTACTAACGACGATGTGTTATTTAAACAGCCCCGTATCAATAATCATCAGTGACCGGAATAGGTAGGGCTATTTAGGTTCATTGACTACAAACATTGATGTCAATATGGATATTCCACGGGATTATTAATATGTTTTTGTACAACTTAGAATAAAAATGTTTAAATTATTGTTGATTATTGTTACATAAAAAAAAAATGTGATTAAATTAATCAAGTTTATCTATTTTTTTACACTATCATCAATCTCGTCCATCTTATATTTACCCGTCAGAAAGGAAGTGTAATCTTTCATTAGTCCCGAAGGCAAGAATAGTTTTTTTTTTTTATAATTTTACTACTTATAATCCAACCATTTCCTGGGACTCGGGGAGTATCCATATTATTCTAACTTAAGGCAAGTACATAAAAAAGCCCTACCTATTCCGATCTATGATAATCATATTATTTTAATAAATAATTGTAATAATTTGATACGTGAAGGAATGAAGATCCAAAGATAACAATGGCATTTCAAATTGTTTATTATTTTAATATAATAACATCAAAAAGTACCTAATAGTTGTTAAGGATTTATTCACTATAGATAATTTAATTTAAAATTATTTAAAAATAAAAATTATTAGTAAAATGCACTTCATTTACAAACAAACAAAGTATGTACAAAACGAAAAAAAAAACCTGTAATAAGTAGTTATTATTTGTACTTATTAATTAATAATAGTTCTTACATAATTGTTATTATTGGTAACAGTCAATTATACAAATATAAAAAAATATTACATTAATAACTCGGTTTATTTAAGTTAAATCTCTATCTAATATTTATACAGGCAAGATTAATTTTTATTCGTCAACAAAATTCACTTTCATCAGTCCTGTCATATACCAATTTACGTTTTAATAATCTCATTAATTAAAATTTGATCTTAAAAAAAAGATCGACACATTCCTTGATCTTCCTCAGAAGACTCCACTCCATTACTCGCTAATTTTATCCAATATGAATATTCTTCTAAAATGCTTCAGGCATTTTATATTTCAATAGGACACGGTAGTTCTTTCCTCGGAGTATACTTTCTCTCATAGTTGTCTGCATCAATGATCTTGTAGTCGTATTCACGATAGTTCAGCAAGTCTTCTAAACGATTCCTGCCGTTGAAACGCGCGATTTTGGTCAACACTGGAGGCGAAGGAATGACGTCAGCTTCTGCAGTCAGGTTACCAAAATAGTCATCCTGAAACAAAAAACAATTATCAGCATAAAATAAAAAGAACAGAATTCCAGCCAGCCTTTCGGTGGTGTGTAGGATGCATTTTGGAGAGTGTGCGCAGGAATTGCATGACTTGATTAAGCCATCTCAATTCTACCATCGGACAACCCGACGTACGACGTGTATCGACCCATACGTTGTTGAAACCTCTACGGTCCGGACTAAGCGTTTTGCCTCGTCGTTTATACCGCGTACATCGAAGGACTGGAACAATCTGTCTACTGCGGTCTTCCCTTCCGATTATAATTTGTTTGTCTTCAAGGCAAAGAGTGAATATGCTTATATACTAGTGCGCCTCACCATCGGACATTGCATCACTGCCATCAAGTGGGATCGCAGTCAAGTACTAGTTTAAATCAATTAAACAAAAAAAAGATGGGAAGAAGTTTGGATTTTTTCATATGGCACTTGATGCCAAAGCATTGTGCGTGCTTGGTCCGTAGAGTGCGGCGCACCAAGCACCGTCTTGAGTACAGTTGCGTCCGGGTAAATCCGGACATAGTCAGGCTTTTTGATTACGTGTGCAGCCGAATTAGATGGTCCGACCTGTCCGTCTACTGTATGGTTATTTTTATTAGACCATTTTTAACTTTGACTTTTTTTTTCGTGTTACACTAAGACTAATATAAATAAGAGTGTCAGGCCTTTTTATAAAATAGAAAAACCGGAGAGATTATACACCGTTAAACGTTTTTTTGTTAAACGTCAGCTGAGCGAGTTCAATGACGTAGTAGTCGGCGTTGCGTACAAACTAACTACAGGTCATTGGACTCGCTCAGCTGAGGTTTTCTTAAAGAAATTAATTTCGTACATGCGTAAATTAATACGAGTTTTGAAAAATAGGTGCTTTATTTTTTAATTTTATCTTTACAAATCGATAGAGTTTCATGTACCGGATCGACCCTCCACGGGATTAAAACGATTAAAATTTAGCGATGTATAGCTATAGTCAGTCCGGTTTCTCAGTTTTAAGTTCTGGCAATCCTAGTCTCGACGATGATCGCCAACAGACTGATGCGTTTTACGATTGTGTAAATAATACTGAACCTAAGCTAATTTCAAAATGAATGCAGACTGCAGTTACCATGTTGCTAATAACATTGACGTCGACGATCCTCAAGCCCTGGTTCTGCTGGGTGTACACGTGCTCCAGCCAGTTCCTCAGCATCTCCTCCCTGGACGGCAGCTCGAACTTGCCTGATGCTAGGGCTGCAGCATACTGACCCTGTTGAATTAACACACATTACCGTATTACATATTTAACACAACTACTTAAGGGCCAAGCGCCCGAAAAGTGCCATAAAATAGTGATTTTCTGAGGCCTACTCCTCCGTAACGGCTAGGTCAATTGGTTTGAAAAAAATATATGTTTATTATAGATTCATGGACAATAATATCAACATTTGATTTTTTCGTGCAATTAATACTTTTGTCAAAAAAAAATATTTAGCAATTTCGCAACTTTTCCATACTCCTTCGAAACGGCTTGGACCTCTAGAAACATTTTTAAACATAAAATTGGTGGTTAAATATTCTTCAAAGTGAACATTGCATATGTAAATCAATCAATATCTCGCAGAGAAAATGGGTTTAAAGCGCTTTCCGGGCACTGCTGGCCGCAAATAAATGCACAGATTTGCGTACTGCCGCCTAGGCGAGTGCGAGAGTTGCGTTAACATAATTTCGGCCAGATGGTTCAAGGAACTATACGCCTTAACTGAAACTGTTCAACAATTTCGTAATGCGCATTCAAAATTCGCAAGCTTGAATAAACAATGAGTTTAGTTTAGTTTTTCAGTTTAGTTTCATTTAGTTTTCAATATGTCATAATATTGAACACATCTGAGTCTACTCAAAAAAATCAATCCATATTCAAGTCAAGCAATTGATGACAAGATGATTGGATCATGTGAGAAGTGGTATGAAAGAAATTATAACGTGACGGTTGACAGGACAGAATGGAAGAAAAAAAAGGGTGTTGCACCGATTACTGCTGCCTATTCCTGCCGACAAAGGGCAGAAAGACAATGATTCAATTTTTCGCATTAAGACGTTACGTTATACGTTTTAACCGTACTGTTTCGAACAGTACCGTCAAAAGGTATTGGCCGACTAGAAGTTAGGCGTTCCGAACTATGCACATACTCGAAAAAATAAGCAATAGGTACGCATTCGCCATAAAGATTCGCAAAAAGAATTACTGCGCAGCCAATCGTGCGAAGTTCGGAGCAGTCAAGATATGTCGACCAGTAGGTACCAATAATGAACTGACCTGAGCATCCATGACCCTATTGATAACTTTCTTGGAGACTCCAACAAACATCATGCTGGGATGCTTGATGTTCACGGTCTGCTGGTACAGGGGGAGCACGAACTTCTGCGATGCTGTCACTCCCGAAGTGCTGTCGAGGAACGGGTGAGCGTAGTTGTAACCTGGAAATAAGTATAGTGAGTAAATCAAGCTTTCGATGGCAAACGTAATGTGGACACTTTGTTTTAAAGGTTGTTTTTGTCTTAGATTACTACTCCACTCCTATTGGTCGTCGAGAATGCTTTATAGGTTATAAGCCTTCCTCTATATACCGCTAAATTTTGATCGTTTTAATCCCATGGAGGGTCGATCCAGTACATGAAACACTATCGATTTGTAAAGATAAAATTAAAAAATAAAGTACCTTTTTTCAAAACTCGTATGAATTTACGCATGTACGAAATTAATTTCTTTAAGAAAACGTCAGCTGAGCGTCATTGAACTTGCTCAGCTGACGTTTTCAAATATCATATAAATTTTCTTTTTAAATTTTATCCACAAAAAAAATCCGAGATTTTTTTATTTTGACGCCCAAGACTTCCCTCAACATGTCCATGTTGAAAGAAGGCTTTAGCGCCTGATAGTAGGTGATGGCAATTTACCATTGACGACAACAAATTGATATTGGGAATGTACACCTAAAAATTCTAATGGCAAATAAAATAGCAAGAAAAATCTTCTAAATTATCATCACATTACAAATCCAGATAATTCTTATCATCATGATTGTCAAGAGCCCTCCTCATATAAAATATTGTAGCCTGGTAACTAGATAAAGCCAGAATAATAATAACAAACATTAGGTTACGCAAAAAATATACCTGTACAAAATATAACATCATCAAACTCTTCAGTGGAACCATCGACAAAGAAGGCGCCGGTTGGAGTAAATGAGTCAATGTCAGGTTTCTTCACGTAGACCTTGGAGAACTCTGGCTGGTTATAGTTGAGATGGTGACTGTGGAACAGCTTCGCAGTCACGTTGGAGAGTTGTATGGCGAGGTCCAGCCCAGACGCGCCTGCGCCGACGAGAAGCACGCGCCGGTTCCGGAATGCTTCCGCATCTTTGTAATCGTGACTGTGGATAACTTTGCCTGAAAATAATTTGATCTACTTTAAGCACAATAAAAATGTGAAGGTAGGATAATGCTAGAACTACACTGCGCACACGTGTGACACACACGCCGATCTGGGCGCGTCGGTCTCCATACATTTTATAAGGAAACTAGACTTGTAGAGCTACACTAGATCCACGCCACGCGACGTCGTTCTACGTACAAATCAGGCGTGTTGCACGTGTGCGTCGGTCTAATGTAGTTCTAGCTTTAACGATGAAAGTTTCTAAGGAAGTAAATTTTTGCTAACAGGAAATCTCGGCGGACACACAGCTGATTTTGTTCCATTTTTTTTTTCTAGCCGTTGCTGTCCCTTTCTTGGCAAAGGCCTCCCCCAAGTCCTTCCAAACTTTCTTCTCCTACGCCGTCTCCAACCAGTCCTCGCGGTACGCCTCCTAATCATCCCGCCACCTTTTTCTAGGCCGACCTCGACGGCGCTTTCCTTCACGCTCGCCCAGCGGTCCCTATGAATGCGTCCCTATGCATGCATTTGTTCCAATAAAAAGTTAATAAGTTGTCAATAGTTTAATATCATATCTAATAATGTTCCCACTTCTAGGACTCGGACGGAGAGAATGGACCATAATCCTCCACGCGGACCCAGTACGGATTGATGGTTGTAACACATCTTCGAACTTTTATTTCTAGGACATGCCGGTTTCCTCACGTTTTTACCGTCACCGTTCTGAGAGAATATTAAAAGTAATATATAAATCGGGGCCACTAACAAGGGGCCATTACCTACTGCTTAACTAATATCAGTTTTGTACAAAGAACATTCCATGAATAGACTACCTACGGCATGTTGAGATGTCGAATAACAAACAGCCATTTCATATAATTTTAACTTCAAAGTTATGGGACATGAAACTTAATATAATAAGGTAAGCACAATAAAATATCCTTGAAGTTGCCACAAAACGTGACTGACAACAAAACAAGCTTGCAAAGTACAGGAAAATGATACACGAACACAAAAGAAACTACAATTATTATCCAACGTATTAGTTTGGTGAAGGTTATTATGTTCAGGTTTATAAAAAACGAAATAATTGGAGGCCAGTCGTTTCATTGGAGGAGCTCTTAAATTACGAACTGTGTTGATCATAATCCAAAAGAAAAAAGTTTGAAAGAGGACGAGATTTGTTTTTATTGAAATAGACTAGTGCTTAGCTGCGTTAGATCCCACCTGATGGTAAGCAGTGATGCAATCGTTGATCGTGAAGCGCACTAGTTTAAATTATAATCAGATTGAAAGACTGCAGCAGGTCTAAGCGCACAGTCGTACGCAGGCCAAGTTCCAGCAACCGGCCGCGCGCATGCCGTGCACTATTTACACGAACCGTTTCGGCCCACTTTTGACCCCCCTGTAGCTCAGTGCCTTTTGCAAGTATAGAAATAAAATTGTACCTACGTTATCATATACTAGTACTAAATCAGTATGCCAAATTTCATAGATATATCTTCAGTAGATCCTGAAATATGACCCTGTGAATATAGCTAATTTTGGCACTGACTCACTGACCGGTAAACAAAACCTCTAGGCCACTTCAATTGTCCTAGCGTTATGAAATTTAGCACACAGGTCGTGTGTTATATGTAGATAAAAAATTGAGAAATGTACGAAATCGGTCAAGCGTGAGTAGGCTCAATCTAATATTTATGAACCAGTGATATGAGAATACGAAGAGGAAAGGGGGAGGGGGTATAAAATATGTCATAAGAAATCGGTCAAGCGGGAGTTGGCTTAATCGAATACCAAATTTTTTTTTAAATATTATGAACCAGTTATACAATTAGAATACGATCTAAGGTTAACAGTGGACGCGGGCGTGGCACAAAAAGAAAAAAAATTGGTACGATTTCTTGAAAAAAAGTATTGAAGACCCACCAAAAACATACCTGTTAAAAAGGGGGCCAAGTTCCTATCGGCTAATCGTTCGCCTAAAAAAGGGTTAAAATCTAATCCAATGCCAAGTTTAGATGCACTTTAAAATCGATCATAATCATCTTCATCAATAGCCTGATTATCGTTAAATTTGAACTTGGCAGGTTAATTTAATTTTATAATTAATCAAGTGTTACGTGCAGCATGAAAACCTGCCAAGTCAATTTCAAAAGAATAATCTTTGTGGTAATCAATAAATTCGTACATATTTTTAAGGCCAAATATTACAAAAATAAATCGGAACGGGATCCGTTGAACCGTTTGATCGTGAAGAAGTAACAAATACATACACACACACCAACTTTCGCCTTTTTAATATTAGTGTTTTTTTGCAAGAAAACATTCCCTTCGATGCAGTTTAAATACTTGCTAAAGCGGAACAGCCAAGGCCGTATTTGCAGTGTAGTGTGCATGGAATCCTGCCAATCCCGTAAGGCAAAAGAATGCGATGACACACAGGTTGTATTGCCTATCTAAGACTCATATTTATCTATATTATATAATAAAGAAGTAAATTTGATTTTTTGTTTGTAGGAGGTAATCTCTGAAAGTACTGGTCCGATTGCTAAAATTTTTTCACCGATAGAAAGCTGCTTTATTCTTGAGTGACATGGCTATTATGAACGCAGGCAAAGCCGTGGGCATAAGCTAGTTTAATAATAAGAAGCATAATAGGCCTTGATCCCACGGCTGGGACTTAGGCCTCCTCTCTAGAATAGGGAATGGGCGGTAATCCACCACACGGGCCCTGTTCAAATTGGTGGATGTCACATGTCTTCGATTTTTTACCTTGGAATGTCGTGAGCTGATCGATGTCAGGTATGGCAGGACTGCTGAACTCGCCACTGGCGATGACAATGAAGTCGCACACCTCTGTCACTTTCTCCTTGGTGTCAGTCTTCATGTACGTCACCTCCCAATGGTCTTTTGACCATCTGACTAAAGTTACGTAACTTTGAAGCTGAAATTGAAAAGACAAACTTTTAGTTTATGTAGTAGTGATTACATCAGATATTAAGATATCCGCAGAAGGCCCAAAGTTAATACAGACATAGCGCAAAGAATCGCCAAACGTGGGCAGGGGACCTTGATCGCAGAACAGATGGTCGATGAGGACGAAAGATTCTGTAATGGCAACCACGTACCGGAACATGCAACGTTGGAAGGCCCACAACCATGGTCCGATGACTTGGTCACGAGAATCCGAAGGATGAGACGATCAGGACTGGTCATTATGGCGACACTTGAGGGAAGCTTTCGGCTGAAATGATGAGTAGTGATCGAAATTTTTCCTTGAACAGCCGTTTGGTAATAAAACGGAAAAACTACATTTTCTCCTATACCATTTGACATAAGCGAATGTTTAAATTGGACGTCTTGAATCACCTTTAGGTATATATCATTCTTCTCTTCGTGTGTTTGTCATCTAACGCCTCCGAAACCATTTGATCGATTTGAATGTTTTTTTTTTGTGTATATTTCAGTGGATCCCTAGATGGTTTGAAACTATAATGGGACCTAGTAGGTGTTTGTCATTTTTTTTTATAAAAAACCAGGTGATTCGCGTAGTGGACCCACGATATCAAGATAGATGTGCTCTAAAGGCGCAGCAGACGTAAAGTTGTCTGCATAGGAGCTCAATTCATATAGCGAAGTGCTCTATTGAGTTGGTAATATATAATGTAGATAACGACACTTGTCTCAGGGACTCCTATCCCACGTTCCTTTAGTATTCATTCTGGCATGTCCTACCATATCTATGAAAATCGATGAATTATTCATGAACCAAATGGTGTGAACGATAAACAACAAATAAAACATGATGTATACAGGTTTCTCATCACGTCAGCCAACTTGTTATTGGCAATGAACATTGTCTACAGCCGTACATCCTGATTTTATTCCGCGATTGTTTATGGTTATAGTTACGCTTAAGGGCATGTGATTGGTCGCTTGTCTTCCTCGTTTTATGGTCACGCAAACAGCCATTATAAAACTCGTTCAGAAGAAACTGATGACTCGTGTGGGAATCATCTTCATTTACAATGCACTGCTTGGAAATCAGGTTTTTCTATCTATATACTCTTATATTTATAATAGCTATCTATGTATAGGTATACCTATATTCTATCTATGTCTCGCTTATGTGGTTTGCTGTTAGAAAACCCAGTTGTGGATTAAGCTCGCCTATGTTCATCAACTGTCCTATTTTTACTGTAGGTATGTATAAATTGTGTGTACAATAAAGAATAAAGAGAAACTGACTGGCCGACATATTAACGCGCAGCCGAAACTACTGGGGCTAGGAAAGTGTACTTTTACACAAAGCTTCCTTTTATGATGTAAGCAAGCACTAAGAAAGGGTTTTTGAAAATTCAACTTTTATTGAGAACTAGCTGTGCCCGCAACTTCGTTCGCGTGGACTACAGTATTTTGAATTTATTTTTTCTAAAATATAAGTAGCCTATGTTAATCCTTATTACATCAGCTACCTGCCAAAAAAAGTCCCGTCAAAATCGGTCCAGCCATTTCAGAAATTAGCCCGGACAAACAGACAGACAGACAAAAATTGTAAAAAAAAATATTTTGGAGTATGTACCATATTCATATGCATGAGGTAAAAAGCAGTTATTTCAATATTACAAACAGACACTCCAATTTTATTTATATGTAAGTATTGATGTGTAGATTAAATGGGGAAATACGTCAAAAATATAGAGTAAGTTGCAAGTCGATAGTAAGTCTTTGGCTTTAAATTGACATATCATAGTATAAAGTGTTAATAAAATTAGAGGTCAACTTTTACTGGTTTCGGTATTAAAACTTACATACGACCTACTGCACTTAATACCGCTTAACTACGTTGTTCAACAGAAATTAAAAACACATAACCAGTTACTTGAATAGCATATTATTACGAAGTTTACGCATCGCATTTTTAATTAGTGTTAAGTATCCCATCATGTTAATAGTGGAGTTACCTAAGTTAAAGTAAGAGTAAACACGGTCATAAATAGGGTTGCCACTTTTTTTTGGAGAAGTATAGCGAGTTTCATAAAAATATTTTAAAAAATATATTTTCGGAATAAAACATTGTTAACATTTATTTTTAATTTAATTTTAGACTTTAATTATAAATTTTTAGGCTTTTGAAAATAGCGGGTAAATTGTGTGATGATTTTGAGCAAGATAAATGCATATTTATCTTGCTCAAACTCGACCGAAATGAGCTCGAAAACTCTAGCCTCAAAGTAGAATACATGTCATTAGGTTTTACATAAATAGACAGACACCAATTTGTGAATTTAAGCACAACATTATAGGTAATATTAGATAAGTACGAGTATAAGAGGTTAGAGCGAGCGCAGCAAACTAAAAACATTTTGTTACTCCTGCAAACTGTGATTTAGGTGCGTAATTGTCGGTAATTTAAATTTCAAAATTTATTGTGCGCACTAAATTATCTAATACTATAACATCTCGTGTCGCGGTGTTTTGTTATCGAACTCCTCCAAAACAGCTTGACCAATTTTTATGTATTTATTTTTGTGTATGTTACCCACACCCCCTTTTTCTTTCATAATTTATGGTAGAAAAACTTTTGCTGAGAAACATTGACCAACATATAGTTCAGGTGGCAGCCCTGGTCATAACGTTAGTTCCTTATGACCGCTGCGCGTTGTGCTGACTTCATTCACACGATAGTACTTATGCAAGGCTTTGACATTAGTTAGCCAACAAAAGATTTCTCTTCCCTTTTAATCTTAATGCGTTGTTCTTGGTAAAATCATCATAACTTTTGAACAGAGAATGCACTTTAGCTGTTAGCCGATCCTTCCGCCTAATATAAAAGCCTAGCTTTTGCCAGCGGGTAAACTAGCTCAAAAGAAGATATTTCGTGGACGACATTTCAACCAAATAAGTTGAACCGTTTGAGCTTGAAGGAGTAGGTAACATGCATACACATACATATAAACTTTCGCTTTTATAATATTAGTGTGATTATAGCATGACAAGCGTTGTCCACCGGCTTCGCCCGCATGAAAGTAGATTTCTCCATACAAACTTTGGACCTCCGTTTCATACTCTTAGAAGGTGAACTTTGAAAAATTATTTATTAGTGTTTGCCTACGTCATAATAACTAGGTATCTGCGTGTCTTTCAGGGTAATCCACTCAGTTTTTTTAATTGTGCTGTGTGTTGATAGATCAGTCAGTCAGAGTAACGATTATCTTTGTTTTATATAAGTAGGTTTAGAGATGTTATCAGATCGCAGTCAAGCACTAATTTATATCAGATAAATATATATATATATATCATGCTGGAATTTGGCACGAGGATAGATCACGTCCTGGTATACCAATACCACGTAGGATATTGTTTATTCAGCGAGTTTTTTTTTAAATCATCAAAATTTCATTAATCATCCATCTTTCATTGAAATCATCCACTTTTCAGGCTCTAGGTGGAACAGGAGGGACAGACTTTTACTGACTAAAACTTCACCTGTGTAGTTGCCTTTTGTGTTCCAAGACCACGGGTTTCCTTTTCAAAAAACCCCTTCGGCTCAGCAGGACCCAGCAGGGCCGATGCTCGCTAATCGGCTCTGCTAGGCCCAGTTGGGCTGATGGGCTGAACTTTACTGCAGTGTTTTCCCTTGAGATAGTTATCTATTTTCACGCACACGAAGCCGTGCACAGAAACTAGTCGTTGAACAAAAACACAATTTATCTAATAATATCTTCTGACAAATTGATCAAAGGTTGAATTTCATAAGAACATCTTAAAATTGTGTATGCGAAACCTGTCCTGAGCTACATGTGACCCGAATGCCAGCTGAATCGAAATTATTCCCAACATCACACCTTACAACATTCTCTCACTAAAATTGCACAATATTAACAAACTCGAATAGATTTTATTACTTACATAGTAACAAGGTGCTATACATAAGGATCGACTCGAGTTCTGTGTCCTTGATTCTACACTTGAATATCATGTGGGGTCACTAGGGATATACAAGAAAAAAAAAATTGCTATCAATAAATACCTATACAATTCTGAAAAGAATATCAAAATTGGTAGGAAAGCAAACGAGATATAACAATTTTCAATGGCGGCCGTACGGATGTCCTGGCCGTTGACGTCAATACTTTGCGGAGCGGGAGATAGTGTCAGACTTTTACTGACTAAAAACCCACACCTGTTGCTTCTTTGCCATTGTTCTAGGGCTCCGGGGATGTCTTTCGCATCACCCATAGCCCCAATGAACTACGACCCCTGGGCCCCTACGTTTGCTAAAACGTGATGTGTGGAACACTAGGCGCCGTCGACGACCTGGACGATTATCGAACGTTTGGCCAGCGTGTTACCCATCGCTCGCCATCCGCAAGCCCGCGCCTACGGTGGCCGGAAATCGGGATCGGAATCCCGGCAGCTGCGGCGCGAGGGCCATTGCCTCGCGCGTGCGGCCGCCTTCTTTACTAGCAATTACTGCTTCGCAGAAAGGGGCGACCGCCTGCCACTCCACCTCGCTCGGGACCATGGCCTGTACCAAGTCCCGGCGCGAAAGATCACTACCGCCGAGCGCCCCCACGAGGACACGGCGTTGCTCTGCCCAGGCGGGGCACACCTCTACCGTATGCTCCACCGTGTCCTCCGAAAGACTATGTCTGACTTCTCTATTATAATACCAGCAATTAAGCTTTATATCTTCGTTGTTGATGAAGATATGTATTTCTTTCTTTTTTCTTGTACCAAAGTATTAAATTTAGCAAATAAAAAAAAATACATGCATACATATTCCCTTTTATCTCATTTTAACTGCCACGTTCGTTTCGCAGTCGCGAGCAAGACTGCTGGGCGTGGGTTCTTATGTTCGATTCCTGGGTTAGGTAAAGTGCTGTTGGTTTTTTTTGGAAAATGGTGGTGTGAGGCCCCCGGTTCCTATGCTAAAGGACTATGAGAGTAAAGGAACAGAGTATGCACCACACAGGTGCATACTCTGTTCCTTGCGCACACGCTTGTACCCAATATCTCCTGCTTACTTAAGTAATCTTTGTTGATCACCGTGATCGAAATTCGGTCGGCAGGATTACTTTTTCTTTATTATTTTGTTTTATTAGATATTTTTTAAATTTCTTAACAAAACACTTAGGTATCTAATTGTCCTGTCGACTGTCATTATGTATTTCTGTGTTTTAACTTATAAATAAATGATGTCAATAAATTAATTTTAGATTTCTTAAGACGGTATCTAAAATATCTATTCGTATTTTTCCTCATGCTATGATGCCAAAACTGTTTCTAAAGATGACGTATTTTCAAGGAAAGATAATGGCAGGATTATTAGGCTGGCGCGCAGATGATTAAATATTGCGATGCTATCATGCTAGCTAGAGCGCAATCGATTAAATACTAGTCAATTGTTACGTTAGCTAGGGTACCTATTAGGTAAATATTCTAATAGTGTCCGACCGAATGATCGGTTTCGCTAAAAAACGAGTTTCGGTTTAATTTCGGTTTCGGCGGCAAACCTGCCGAAACTCCGACCGAAACCGAAACTTTACTCGGGAGTTTTCGCCCTGTGATCGGTCATGTTCGTCGCTCCAAATTTCTTTCAAGCTAGTAAGCAACGAAGACATTTTGCCGTGTGACCGTGTCCACATGCCTAATCATATCTTGCTTGTATTTGCAGTTCGTTTTACTTACTCCCAAACTAAAATCGAGTGCAGTAAAATTCGATAAAAGTCAACGAATATATATAATTTTACTTAAGTACTTTTTTTACTTTACTTTAATTAATACTTAAATTTAAAATGCATTAAAAAAAGTCTGACTGATTATAATAACGTTTTCTTTATTATTCCCTCAAAAACATGATCGTTGTAAAGAAGTTTCGGTTTCACCTGAAACTGAGACTGTTGCCGAAATTCGATTTCGGTTTTGGTTGAAAAACCAGTTTCGGTCGGACACTACATTCTAAAACCACTCAATACAGTTAAAGCCTTGCCTTACAATTTGCACATCGACTTGCGAACTTTCCGTTTCTCAACAACTGGAAGGATACAAGGCAAATAGACTCATTTTCTTAAAACAGAGAAATATAAAACTCCGCTATTATCTTTTTTTTCCTAGAGCTCTGGCACAGAGCGGTCCACGTTAATCGTCGAGGTGATTCAAAAGGCTGCTTACTTAAATGAGATTTAACATTAATATGTCTCCGAATGCCTGAAGCTATGGTTGTGTGTGAGTCCGTAAAACACAGGAGTGCCCTGCCTAACACAGTGACACGGGAGTACAAAGGAAATGGCGTTAGGATCTGCCAAATTACAAACGTTTCGCTTGCGCCGAACGCTTCGAGTTGACCTTGCCGCCAATTCTTTTGTTCTGACCACGTGACTCAGCGTTGAGGCGATGTCATTCCCGTACATTTGAAGCTTTCTACAAGCGTTAACTATTGCAGATTAGCAACTTGGCTGGGGATACCTACTTGATGTGTTTATTTTTTAATTATTATTATTGATAGGCTTGCATTTGACCACCATCTCACCTGATGGTAAGCGATGATGTGATCGACAATAGAGCACGCTTGCCTAGAAGTAGCCTATTCACTCTCAACTTAAGGACTCCCAAGTTGTAGCTATTAGAAAACATTTTCGATTTTTCCAATTTTTTCTCTTTTTCCAATTTTTAGGAACCTTAAATACGGTATAAGTGGAACAACATGGACCGGTAATCATCATTATCATATCAGCCAAAAGACGTCCACTGTTGGACATAGGCCTCCCCCAAGCGTCGCCACAACGACCGGTCCTGTGCGTCACGCATCCTGACCAGCCATCGGTCATCGCACGAACCGGTAATAATAATAACATAATAGTCGTAAAGTCGTAAGTACCTATCTATTTTAAAAGTTATTTCTGAAAAAAAAAAACCATATCTCAATACAATAGATTCCGGTTTTTCTCGAAGATGAAGCTTTTACTACTTACTTGAATATCGTTCATCAAATCGAAATGTTTGGCGAAGTACTGCAAGTACTTATAGAAGCAGGGTCCCGTGGGATACGAGGGGGTGCCCTCAGGGAACGGGAACCCGGAGTACTCCATCGTCTGGCGCGGAGTGTTTGTCCTGCAACATATCGTTCATTTACCTACACGTCAATACTGTCGAGCGACTTAATGAGCTTCATAAAACACTCTAAAGCTTTTTCAATACACTTAATCGAAAACCCGATCTTATCACACCGCTTTTAGGCACGCAATAGACTGTTTTCCGCACTAGTGCAGAAAAGTGCACGTGCACTCCCCGCCACAATTTTGTTACATAATACCTATAAAACGTATCAGACAGGACGCGCGTCGACCTTGACGAGTCGCCGGTTAATCCCTGTTTATAAATTTATTCGTAAATTTGTTGAAAAACGTCGTTTGATACACGTGCAAATTTGTCACTGCAGCCCTTGGCTCCATAACACACTTGCCTATGGCTTGTGCAAATTTCGCCTCGTTCACAATGAAAATTTTTCTGCAATTGTATCAAAATGTACTATTTTGGCATGGATACCCCATAGATACCTAAGATGTGGCTAGTAGAAATCCTTGTATTTTGTGTTGCAATGTTAGTTATTATGTTTTAAGGTTGCAGCATTTGGCAATAGTTTATTTTGATTAATTACACCGAAAAATATTCGTGACTGAATATTTAGTTCGCATATCTGATCTGTGATCTTTATAGATTTTTGTTTTTTCCTCAAGACTTGTAGTTTTTTAAATATTAATCAGAAAATAAAAGATCGCGTTCGTCATCGTCCTTTGCAATTTACAAAATCTGTTTAGGGTCGCTGCAGCCGCTTTCTCTACGCAAAGATTTGCTAGGGTTGCTAAAAAGTTGGAAGACTTACCGACCCTGTAACGGACAGGGTGACTAGTGTAATCAGCCTTTTAATGTTCCCACTGCTGGGACTCAGGAATCCTCTCTCTAGAAGAGGGACTTTTACTGAGTAAATCTGTAAAAGTCAGATACGCCCTCTCGCTCTACCCAGAGCGGTATAAGTTATTAGATGATTACACACCACATAGAGCAGTGTTAACGGCCCCAACTTACGAGTTGTAGGTGGTTCAGACCCAGCCAGACGCATTACTTTGTGTAACTTATTTCAGATCACCACTGTCAAAACGGTGATGGAAAACATCGTCAGGAAACCGGAATGTCCTAGAACCAAAAATTCAAAGACATGTGACATCCACTAACCCGCACTGGGCCCGCGTGGTAGATTACGGCCCATTCCCTCTTCTAGAGAGCAGCACGCTTAGCCAAGTTGTTATTCTGCAATCGTTAACGCTGTCGAAAAGTGATGAAACGTATGGGAATGACGTCAGCTCAACGTACAGTCGCGTGGTCAAGAACAAACGAATAGACAATTTGTAGCCAAGTTCACTTCGTTCAAAATCGTTTCTACAATGTTTAACGCTACATTCTTTGTTATACTAACGCTACATTATAGAACGAGCGGCCGACTCAGGTGCGTCAACATGGCTACTAACTTATCGTTTTCTACAATTGCTGTCACCGAGGCGTTACCGATTAGAGAACGGAATTCGATTGTACCTTGGCTAGGGGGGCAGGTCTGAATCCCAGCAGTGGGAACATTATAAGGCCGACTATGCTATGCTGTACACACCTGAAAAAAGAACCCGACCTCTACAAAGAACAAGAGAGCTCTAATATTGCACCTAACATTGCACTTTAATTAACAAGAACGTGCTATTTCGTACGTTATGTTATGTTCATGACCTTTGCCTTCGAACCAAATGAGCTCGTTAATTTATTTTATCACCTTTACTTGTTTTATTATATATTCTCATTTATGTTAACACCTAACTAAGCATTCAAAAACAAAAAGCGTCCTTCGCTTTCATTATATTAACAATAGTTTGAATCGTATTTAAATGACTTATTATATTATTGTTTATGTTTTTAATAGGGTTTTCCTATAGTTGCCTTCAAGCTAGAACACGTATGACACACACACCGATATGAGCATGTCGTACATTTTATATGGAAACTAGACTTGTAGAGCTACACTTGATCCACACCACGGGACGTCTTGAACGACGTCGTACAAATCAGGCGTGGTAAACGTTTGCGGTCTAATGTAGTTCTAGCTTTAAGATATAAAGATTCCTTCAATAACAAACTATTCTGATACCTGAGCCTTTATAATATGAAGTTAGTACCACACTGCGCACACGTGTGTCACACACGCCGATCTGAGCGCGTCAGTTTCCATAAATTTTATATGGAAACTAGACTGCGGAACACTTAATACTCGCCACGCTACGTCATTCTACATACAAATCAGGAGTGTGAAGGTGGATACAGACTTTGCGAGGCATG
This sequence comes from Mythimna albipuncta, assembly GCA_929112965.1. Taxonomy (NCBI): domain Eukaryota; kingdom Metazoa; phylum Arthropoda; class Insecta; order Lepidoptera; family Noctuidae; genus Mythimna; species Mythimna albipuncta. The sequence continues at coordinate 11,290,251 of OV815977.1, read as the reverse complement.
CGCCACGAACGACACACAGCGAATGCCTCTGCTTGAAGTGTGCGTGTTGAAAACAATATATGTACCAACATATACTCGGGTCGAGCCATGGCATCCGAAGCAAATGCTTCATTTGATTGTCTTTATGTTTGTGGCGAGGCATGTGCTTGCGAAGCAATGGCCGTGCGCCGTGCGTGGCGCATGCCTCGCACAGTCTGTATCCACTCACACACGTGTGCGTCGGCCTTAGTCTGTAGTTCTAGCTTTAGTGTGATTTTGAGGCGTTGAATCAACATCACACTAATTTATAAAAGCGAAAGTTTGAGATTGGTGAGTGAGTGTGCGTATTTTTGTTACTTCCTTACGCTCAAACGGCTAAACAAATTTGGAAGAAATTAGGCACACGAGTAGTCCATGTCTTGTAATAGCTCATAGGATACTTTTTATCCCAGGAGTTTAGGTAATCCATTGGGACAATTCTATACTTTCACGCGGGTACAGCCGCTGGCAGCTGCTTCTCGTTAAATAAGTAAGAGTTAAACGAGTTCATCTTAATGATAAAGAAGTCGTCCTTGGTAGTCAGAAAGCCACGGAATTCTTCGAAAGGTACCGTGGGCCTGGAACACAAAGGGCAACTGAAGGACACAGGTGAATTTTAATCAGTAAAAGTTCCACTCAGACCCTCTCGCACCATCCTGAACGCAAGAGAAATAATTTGATAAATTCAGTCTTTAATCTGACGTCAGTTTAGTGATGGGGTATTGTATTCCCCGGCAACTTATGGTGGTGAGATAGGCAGTCGCTTCATGTATACTCGTAATACTGGTATCTAGCCGCAACCTGTTAGACTGGAACTAGCCCTAATATAGTTGGTAAAACGTGCATAACCTTGCAAACAGGAGCGGAGGCGGAATGTTAGTAAACGAAAAAATTTTAGATAGTTTCCCCACACTAAGAATTACTCCTGTATAGGTAGTACGTAACGAAGGTGAAGGTGCGTTCACAAACCTGTAAACTGACAAACCTACATAAGACACCTAGACCCGGAACAACAAATCCAGGCCATGCACATATTTGTTACGTACGGGAATTGAACCAGCAACACCCAATGAAGCAACAAATCGCCATATCTTTTGCACCACATGTGTGAAGATAATTTGAAACAGGTATCATGAAACTGGTCGTCTTAATAGACACAGTGAACTTATTTTGTAACAGACCGGTTTAAAAAAAATACTATTATCTAATGTCCGAGTTTCTCTCGACTATGCAAATATAGCGCAATCATACAACATTATTTTTAGTATAGGTACAATTACCGGCACGAACCTTGAGCGCTGGCTTCAAGTTGCGCAGAAGTCAAATATTCGGTCTCTTTGGTGATGCGAAGTGAGACGCGGGGGCGGGGAGTGTCACTGATTGGCTCGCCGCGCCATCGTGTCATAGACGTCACTCGTGATTCGTTGCCAGCGTTGCTGCATGTATCTAACAACGAAGACGATTGGCTCGCCAATGTATGGAATGCGCAAAACGATCCTCACTCTGACGCCGATCGCTCAAGATCCGTTTCAGCAATTGTATGCGAAACCTGAATAGAGCTTGTTCAAAATCAGTAACTAAATTAATCCCAATAATTTTTATACCATGTTATATTTTACCCGAAAATATTTAAAGACGGACACAAGTTCGAAGGACACCACTGACACTAAGTACTCGTATAACACAGGACACGGTAGATCATAGCGAGCATAAGGAGCCAGCCCACAGCTGGGTACAGAAGCAAAACAACGCCTCTGTCGCCCGGATGGCCCGGTGACTATGTATTTAGGTCGCCAACCAGGTGCCATAGTGGGCTTATAACTTTGTGATTTTTTTAAATACAGTTTTGAAATTTTGTACATAGATTCTTTACATAAATATACTACTACTGGTATGCTGGAAGAGATTTCATTAGAAATAAGCATCACCTTTGTACTATTTTTCTGTTTCCTTCCTCTTTTCTTGTATTTCCATGTGTGTACTAGTTAAATAAATAAATAAATACTAGACAGGTGTTTCAAGTTTCGCATATACACCAAAAATAATTGTCGTGTACTTAGTGCATTAATTGCAAAAGATACCAAATTATGGCTAGAAAGCCGCTTCTTGCACTACGATCGCATTGTTTCGCGTGGGAAAAATGTGAATCTATTTTGAAATCAACAGTCAAACGTTGCAATTGCAACAACTGCAAGTGCCTTCTGCGAATGATTGCTAGCTAGCTGTTGTCAGTGGCTTTGCCCGTGTGATAGTACGAAATTATTGATCCCAAATAAACATACTCCCAGGATAAATATCCTATGTGGTATTCCAGGGCCTTTTTTTTTGGTGGGGAAAATCATTCAATGACAACCCCCGCTCTTGGGCGGAGCGGGAGATAGTGTCAGCCTTTTACTGACTAAAAAACCCACCCCGTTCCTTCAAGCCTTCATACCGGGGCTCGAGTTCCCATTCGGATAACCCTGGCCCCGGTAGGCTTCGACATTGCTGTTGCTGACAACTCCTTGAGGCGCGCGGGAACAGTGCGCGCCGTCGAAGGCTTGGCTTTCCAGGGCCTGAGGTATCTGCCCGTGTACCAAGTTAGAAATCCATTCTGCTGTTCAAGCATGAAGAAGTAACAAACAAACACAACACAAACTTTCGCCTTTATAATATTACTGTTTCTTAACAAGGCTAGGTAAACATGGAATGACGTTAACTCAAGACCTTAAAAATAAATATTAGCTTTATTTATTTATTTATTCGACTTTGCTTAACCTCCACCTTTTTTAAGGTCATCTCAATTATAAGGATAAATATCAGGATACACGTTCAAGTGTACTGGCATTGACAGTCATTGCCAAAAAAGGTTTTACTGTTTCCTTAGGCAAACATGCCAAGTCACTATGCAGGTCCTCACCTCGACCACAAAATAGATATAGTCTGTCTGATAAGTCAACCGACTTGGGAATTTTGTATAATATTTAATCATTTAAAAATACTTATATTCGATACTTTTCATAAGGTTCTTCTGTTTGTAAAAAATTATCTCTATCTCTTAATCAACCTTGATTATTGAACCCGTGTTGACTAAATCAGATTTCATTAAATCCTCATCATTATTTAATTAGTTTAGTCGTTTAACTTATTAGACACGTTGTCAGTTGCGAACACGGATCTTGAACGCTCGGCGTCAGAGTGGAGATCGCTTTGCGCATTCCATACATTGACAAGCCAACCGTCTTCGTTGTTAGATGCATGCAGCAACGCAGTGAGCGAATGAGGAGTGACGTCTATGACGCGATGGTGCGGCCAGCCAATCACTGACACTACCCACCCCCGCGACGCACTTCGCACCACTAAAGAGACCGAATATTTGATTTCTGCGCAAGTGTTCAAGATCCATGACGGCAACTGTACCTCAACTGAGTCGCCATGACAATGCGCAAAAAGTCCTCGATTAGTATCAATAAAACAAACAACAATTTAATGATTTGACGTGGAATTGAGTTGGAGGATATGACTTGGATTAAAACGGGTTTTTTGTGAAGTGGGAAGTCATCCAATTATTTTGCCCGCTCTATGGTGGAGCGCGAGAGCTTTTCAGACTTTTACGAACTAAAACCACGCCTGTATTCTTCAGTTCCCTTTCCAGAAAATATCGATATCAAAAAACCATATCAGACTCCAACCTGCATGGTTCTCATATGATTTGACCATTACATGTTTGATGTATGAACTTTAAAAGGTACTTTGACCCCTAAGTTTGTTTCGATGTTTCTTCACTGAGTACTTGGGTAGTCAGCTAGGAAAAACCGGCTTCATCTAGTTTAAATTGAAGAAAAAATTGGCGTGTAAAAGTGTTTCTAAAAACCTATTTGCAAAATAAATATAATATAACAAAGATGAAAATTTGTGCATACCTCAAGTTCTTGTACATGCTAGTGAAGAGAGGTAGTCCATCCTCGTCAACGCCGACGTGAGGGTCGAATCTCCAGGTGCCTCCGATGTAGCGCGAAGCTTCGAAGACTGTGAAGTTGACGCCATACTCCTTCATATACCGGGCGGTGCCCAGACCAGAGTAGCCAGCTCCGATGATGCAAACACGAGGCGCAGTTACAGCCTGAAAGTTACAAAAAAAACGCTAAGTTAAAATATTTTTGGACGGTCAAAATAAAGGTACCTAAAAGGACCTAGTGCAATAATTTAACCAAGAATATTTTCGGGTAAGGGTTCCGTACCCGAAAGGTAAAAACGGAACCCTATTGCTATCACTCCGTTATCCGTCTGTCTGTCACCAGGCTGTCTCTCATTCAACCAGGATAGCCAGACAATGAAATTTTCATAGATGATGTATTTCTGTTGCTGCTAAACAACAAATAGGTACTAAAAATAGAATAAAATAAATATTTAAGTGGAGCTCCTCCATACAATAAACATGATTTTTTGACGTTTTTTTGGAAACCCTTTGTGCGTGCGTTTGGGCAGCGAGCTACCTATAGCTCGCCGTCCGCAAGCCCGCGCCTGCTGTGGCCGGAAATCGGAATCGGAATCCCAACGGCGGTTCAGGCGTAAGCGCCGTTGCCTGATGCGATCACCCTCCTCCTTTGCTACCATTACTGCCTCGCAGAAGGAGGCGACCGCCTGCCACTCCTCCTGTAGGCCCTGAGCGAGAAATCGCCGCCGCCAATTCGCGTTGGGTCATAGTTTAGCAATCAGCATAGTAATAATTATAATTATTATTCTCAAGACGAAACCAATTACGCGAATCCGTATTCCATTACGTAGATTTTATGTAATCTGTTATTGGCTTAATGACGTAGGTAAGTAAGATAAATCAAACATCATGACATCAGTCACTTTCTGAAGTAACAGGTGGAGGAGGTGGATTTAGTCAGTAAAAGTCTGACACGCCCTCCCGCTCCACCCTAGACTGTTCTAAGTTGTCATTAGATTAAACTGTACCTGCATACCTACTTATAGATATATTTGGCATTTACTTTACGGAAGTAACAAAGACTGCAAGCAATTTAAATAAACTTTGAGTGAAGCTAGATAGGTAGGTAGGTTGGTACCTCGTTTAAGTCTAGATCAAGGTGACATACATAGTTAATTACCCTCATTAAAATCAAATAGAAAACCATTAACATACTGCCAACGCATTATAGACATGATAAGGTAAATAAATCACGAACTAACGACACAGCATTAGCAGAATATCGTAAATGATAATCTAAAGTTTGACTGTCCTGTTGGTTTAGTGGTTAGGGGCCCTGACGGCCATGCCGGAGGTTGTGGGTTTGATTCCCACGCAGGACAAATGTTCGTGCTCATCAAGCACGAACATTTGTTCTGTGTCTGGGTGAAATTTATCTATAATATGTATGTATTTAAAAATATATAAGAGTGTATGTTTATCAGTTGTCTAGTACTCATAACACGAGCTCTGCTGCTTAGCTTAGTTGGGGAATATAAATAAATTTATTTAATTTGATCCAATAACATACATAAATAAAGAATAATACATTATTATATAACGCTCGATCGTGATTATTTCTTTACATTATTCACGCTATTTCTTAACACTAATTATATGTATTACATCTTCCACAAGTCTCATACTGGAATGATTACCTACCAATCATTATTCTATAACTAGATACTATAATGCCATACTTTATATCATTATAACACCATACGTAATCATAATTAAATGATTCTATCCTTTGGTAGGTATATAACTCAAATAAGTTATTAACTAAATTAATATTATAAATGTGATAGAGTGACTGTCAATTCTTTACTTATAAATCATTTATACGCGGATGAAATCATTCAGACCTAGATACCTAGTATTAGTATGTAATAAAATTATTAACTAGATGAGTCTAGCCTTGACTGGAATTAGCGGAAATCAATTATTTATTCAAACACTCGCATGCAACTTTTATCGAGAAAATAATTAACGACATTTATCAAGTTAAAAATAAAAGCTTCGTAGATTTTTTTTATATAATATAAACTAGTGGTTGACTGCGGAACGCAGTCAAGAACCTGATGGTAAGCAGTGATTAAATCATTGATGGTGAAGCGCGCTAGTTTATGTGGAGTCTATTCACTCTATCCTTGAAGACACTTTCTAGTTATAATCTGAGGGGAAGACCGCTGTAGGCAAATTGTTCCGGGTCCTTCCATGTACACGATATAATCGACGAGGCGAATCGCTTAGTTCGGACCGTAGAGGTGTTCAACAACGTAAGGGAGATGGCGGAATCAAGATACCTATGCAATATCCAACATTATTTTTGGTTTATGCGAAACCTGTATATAAACTATATACTTAGTTCAGAATCAAAAATATTTAAAAAGGTCACAAATTGGACATCACTGACACTAAGTACAACACAGGTCACGGCTGGTCATAGCGGGTATTAGGCGCCAGCAAACAGCTGGGTGCAAGTGCAAATTTGCTGACAAAACAAGTTTATAATTTTGATTTTTCACGATATTTTTATGAAATTTTGTACATACAATAATATAGATTATAATCCAATATAGATTATTTATATAAAAATACTAGACACATATGTCGGGTTTCGAATATGCTAAAACTAATGTTGAATAGAATATATTTCTAAACCAACACGAAAGCAACGATTTTAATTCATAACTTCCGCTAAAGATGGCTACACCTGGCTGAATACTAAACATCAATAAAGGAAAATCCGCAAAATCTAAATAATTATGCTGATGCTTAAAACGAATTAACGTCACAAACATGTTTGTTGACTAAAAAAACATAATTTAAAAACCAAATAACAATGTTATTAAATGTTGTTGACCGTCGCCGTATGTGTCACAGACAACTAGCTAATGTTCGCTTTTTAGCCTTTTTACTAAACTGCGCCATACAACTAGCCGCCTGAATGATATTCAGCCATACAATCAATAGACAAATGATTTGGATCGATAACGGGTTAAACCCTTTAACTGCTTGCGTCGGATTATTCCGACGACTTATTTCGTGTCCTTTTCGCCAAGGTCTACCGTTTTGCTGGCCGACTCGGCTGGGCAGCGTTCGGGAAGCGGTGCAGTATCTTCTCATCTAAAATACCACAGTGTCTCAAGACCGGTGCATGTTGCCAGTGATGACATATGGGTCGGAAACGTGGTCGGTCACAATGGGCCTCATCAGAAGGCTTAACTTAAGTCACATAAAAGGGCAATCGCAAGGGCTACGCTCGGAATCTCCTTGCGTGATCGAATCAGAAATGAAGATATCCGCAGGAGAACCAAGGTTGCCGACATAGCACAAAGAATCACCAAACTAAGTGGCAAAGGGCAGGGCACATGGCCGTCGGGGCCGAAAGGTACTGAAGTGGTTACCGCGTACTAGAAGACGCAGCGTTGGAAGGTTTCCCACAAGGTGGACCGAGAGTCGCTGGAATCCGATGGATGCGTGACGCATAGGACCGGTCGTTGTGGCGACGCTTAAGAGAGACTGTGTATGAACGTCTTTCGGCTTAAATGATGATAAATGCTAACTATCTACAGACGGAAAGACAATCTTCGGCCTTAAACCAATTCAGTAAAATCTACACAAGTACAGGCAAGTTAAAACTAGTGTGCTTACGTCATATAACACATAATCCTCATCTTCTTCCTTCTTCATCCACAGCACTATAAAATACACGATAGCTACTAGAAACACGGTTTTGAACACACGTTTATATTTGATTCGTATCATTTCACATCTTAAGTTGCTTGCTGTTGAAGCAACCGGATCCTGGAGGTCTGAGATACAGGAAATAAACCATTGAACGGCTGAGCAAGATGATTCTGAAGAATGTCAGCGTAAAGACGCAAATTAACCACTGCTAAACAACGTGAGAACACTTTAGATTTATCATCGAATTAATTACGGAATAAATACGTAGATATTTATCTTTAAAGGTAAACGTTTACTATAAAATATATATTTTCAAAAAACACTGACTTCTTTATCTGACTTTGGCAGTTGAGTCAGTTATGCCGCAGAATATCAAATAAATGCCAAATCCTCATAGTCTACAAGTAAAAAGGTTATCGACTCGTACGTATATAATTTAGTTTCGGTTTGATTTCTTGAATGTTTTTTGCGTATTCATGAAATGCCTATGTACTATATCATGCATTCATTTAACACGAAATCAATCATCGCACGGCCGGTATTGAGTATTGAATTTACGAGTTTTATTAAACCAACACGAATTCAATCTCGAATCCTTCCAGAAAATGTAGATAGGGGTAGAACCTGTATTGGATACTAGCTTCTGTTAGTGGCATCGCTCGCGTTACTTTGGACATCCCCTTAGGGGGTAAATTTTGGAAAATCCTCTCCTAACGCTCGCCTACGTCATAAAAAGGAAGATTTTTGCAAAATTTCAACCTCCTAGTACGACTGTGCGTTGATATAGATCAGTCAGTTTCTTCTTATATATAGACAATGAGAAATAAAAAACGAATAGAATATAAGTAATCACCAACCAAATTACGGACTCGAGACAATCCTAAATATTCTTAGCCTTGAAATTCGTCGCTCATTAGCGAGTCATTCTTCTAAATCACTATCTCAAAATCCTTTCCGTCACTGAGTACTTGGAAATTCTAAATCCTAAAAAAGTCGAAGTCGACCTAAGAAGAGGTGGCGATATGACCTAGATACCGACCACAAGGCTCAAAAGAAGACTGGAATGGAAGTTCAGTGTCACTTGGCCACTTCTTCTAACTCCTGACCACTCGTGACTGGCGACCAGTTGCTGCTATCAACAAAATGTATACAGCTCCTTATAGAGCTACCTTCTATGAGAGCCACTTGGAGCTACTCACCTGGTGTCTGTTTAGTTGCGCAACCAATTTGATGGCGAACGTGTGGCGACTCTGGAGTCTGTATTATTGGATAGGAAAGGCCAAACCGGCCTTTATTAGAATTTTAATTTTTGATAGACTCGGGATTGACCGCTATCCCACATGATGAAAGCGATGATGTGATCGACGATGGAGCACGCTTGCCTAAAAGTACCTAATCTGTTCACTTTTGACTTAAAGATCCCCAGGCAGCTATCCAAAATCACTGACTCCGTTAAGGAATTCCACTCCTTAGCTGTACGCATAATGGCGCAGTTAGTGTAATAAATATTACTGATTTAGATTTTAGGGGGGCACTTTCATATGCGTACTGAAACCGGCCGGCTGCCGCACGTTTGCTGGGCCACAGCCGGCAGCTTGCGTTAGTAGTCTGACAACAAGTGCCTAAATTGAAAAATTTGATTAACATTTGTATGCCAGTGACAGGGCCCGATCTAGGGGGGGGGGGCACGGCGAGAAATGAGGGGCGGCAAAATCGACTTATTCCTATCTTTCAACCTAGCCATTAGCCATCCACACCCAAGTTGGCAGGTTGAGAATTTTATGGCAGGTTGTAAAGTTTTGTGTACCTACGTAAAAGGCGGCAAAGATTATAACACGTGGTGCTTGTGACGTTGCCGTCCTGTTGTCTACCGTTCGCTACATGGTTACCTTGACGCGCGCTTTGTATGAAAAATACCTACGATCATACGTACGCAATACGACTAACGCGTCGCATCCGCACCGCAGCAGGCCGTCAAAAAACGCATAAATTGAAAGCGCCCTAAGTAAGTAGGTACGTAATCATCATTCTAGTGTTACTTCACGTGTATCTGTCAAATCTCTTATTCACGAGCGGTAGCGTGCGGTGACCGTTTAACCCAATTTAGTGTTGCATAATAACCAGCGCACGCGCATTACCTGTCTATTCTACTAACGCAAATAAGATAATTACATAATTATTTTGATTTATTAGGTACTTAGATGGTTTTTAGAAGTATTTTTTTTTTAATTGTTTTACTTAATTACAACTTTTATTATTTACTTAGGTTACCATTTGTACGGTGTGCCAACTTGCAAGTCCAGTAGGCGAGTGTGTTAAAGAGCCAAGAACTCCAGAAATTGCTGCGGGGAGAACACGCGCACTCTGCACTAGTGTGGAAAACAGTCTATTGCGTGCCTAAAAGCGGTTGGATAAGAGCGGGTTTTCGAGTACGTGTATTGAAAAGAGCGTACATAAGCAATTTCCTATTTCCACCTTTAAAGGTTAAATATCCAAAAACCCCTTCTTAGTGCTTGCCTTCGTCATAAAAAGAAGCTTCATGTTTCAAGTAGTTTCGGCTGTGCGTTGATACACTAAAACTTTCTTTACTAATCGCTTTACCTATTGGTGAAAACTGCATGAGAACCCATAAGCATAAGCAAAAGCATAATCAGACTTTTAATGTTCCTACTACTGGGACTCAGGCCTCCTCTCTACGAGAGACCGTAGTCCACCAACTTTTGAGAACCTATTCAGGAGTTATAAGGAGGTTTTGAGTTTATCGCGTTCTCATAGGGACTTCGTTTTATAATTAAGTACCTAAGTATGAATGGCACAAAAAAATATAGACAAAAAAAAACAAAAGCTAGAGATGCGCAAAGGTGACCGTGACAGAATGGGTTTATTCCATTTTTAAAATCTCATTAGTGTTTGTCTTTAATTGTATTTATATCTGTGTGTGTATTTATATGTGCTATGAGATCCTGAGAGTAGATTTCTACAGTCTACAGCGTCTTCCTACTAAACCAATTACGTAAAACCTTTATCTGATAGAACTCTCGCTCTTATCATCTAGTAGGGCTGCCACATTTTTTGTAAAAATATTAGGTAAAGTCTGTTTAAAAAGTCAAACGATTTGGGTAATCTAATCAAATAATCAAATTCTTGAAATTTTACATAGTCAACACTGGTTGAACAATCAAGGTTGCAAAGAGGTGATCATTATTTACTAATAGAATCTTATAAAAAGTATTGTATGTAATATGTAATATACCTATATAGCAGATTTTTTAAATCGTTTAAAATTTCCGAGTCGTTTAACTTTTAAGACAGACCATATTTTTCGTAGATGAAAAATGATTTTGTTGTGTGTTGTTGTTGTGTTTTTTTAATTTGTACCCGTTTATTTTTACGATAGAGTTTTTATTTATTGTTACTTATTTTAGACCGTTTTGAGTGTCTAAATAGCCCTGTGGTTAAGGCACCAACTCCTCAGGCATGAGATGAATGAAAAGTGAATTTTTCAATGCATATTATTATGCATTTTTTCCAAGTTTATTTGGGGCTAATATTTCTAAGTTAATTACTAAACCTCTGAGCTGGTCCTAGTTTTCATTCGTAGATATTTGACAGTCGTTACATGTAGTCAGCCACCAGAAGATCTGACCATCAGACCATCCCAGGAGTATCGTATTGCTCAGTAATTGGGTTGTGGAGGTCAGATAGGCAGTCGCTCCATGTATTCAGCCGTATCCGATGAGACTGGAAGATGACCCCAACCAACAGTTTAGATCTTAAATTGTCTCCTTTATTTGTTTATTTTTGGTAATGTCAGTGGTATTAGGTGTGGTTATGTCAGCATCACATTCCATGTTTTTATTTCATGGAACCAAATCAAATAGGTTCGTTAAAGTTGAACCAATGGATTAACCTCTTAGGCTCGTAGGGCATTTAGTATCGCAGTCAAAAGATTAGTGCTAGAAAGAGCGAAACTGTAACGACAATTTCGAGCACGTTTACACATTTTAATACACTGAAAAATCAGAAAACAGTTTTGAGTCCAGGAATCTAGGTCGAGCGCAATAATCTAGAAATCTTTTGGAGTCCTCGTTAAACTGCGTTTTACTGACATATTTTGGTCTTATATAGGCTATTTTCAATAAAAATAAAACGTTTTTAATCGTCTAAAGTTTGACTAAATGGTAAAAATGGATCTACTCTTCTTAGCAGATTTTTTTATTTTACATAGCAACGGCTAGTATTATTTCACAGAAACTCGTTTGGCATAAACTCATTAACACACATTCAAAACTCGAAATTTTGTGAACCAGAATTATCTTTAAGCATAAATTTCATGCCCATAATAATTAAAAAGTAGAACCACATCGCAGGATCTCAGTCAGAATCGTATTTTAACATGCATTTCATATATCATATAATAGTCATTAAAAGACAGAACTATCATATCTCACTAACAACAGTTAGAATCATGTTTTAGCATACATTACATATCCATAAAACAGTTGGTTGTGGAAATTAAGTTTTTATTTCTAATTCTGCCATCTTTATAGAAATCAAATATAGGTAACCTGATAGGCAATAATAAACGTTATTAAATGCTAAACGAAATTATAAGGAATTTTAACTTAGTTAAAAAAAAATCTCGATCCAGTTGGGTAGGTCTAACTTCGAGAAAGAAGTCAATCGTTGAATCCGAATCGGCTGGGCAACGTTCGGGAAGCTGCGCAGTGTCTTCTCGTCCAATTTACCATAGTGTCTCAAGGCGATAGTCAATGACCAGTGCGTGTTGCCGGTGATGACTCATGGCTCCGAAACGTGGTCGCTTACAAAGGGCCTCATAAGAAGACTCAAAGCCACCCAAAGTGCGATGGAAACAGCTATGCTCGGAGCTTCCTTGCGTGATCACACATCAGAAATAAAGATATCCGCAGGAGAACCAAGGTAACCGACGTAGCTCGAAGAATCGCCAAAATTAAGTGGCAACGGCCAGGGCACATTGCACGCAGAACAGGTGGTCTATGGGGACGAAAGTTCTGGAGTGCCAACTACGTACCGGAAGACTCAACGTTGAAAAGCCTCCAACAAGGTGGACCGGTAACCTGGTCAGGACCGCAGGAATCCGATGGATGCGTGACACACGGGACCGGTCGTTATGGCGATGCTTGGGGGAGGCCTATGTCCAACAGTGGACGTCTTTCGGTTGATAAGATGATGATGATGATTAAAAATATGCCATTATAAAATTTGGACCTATTACGAACATTCGACCAAGTAATTTTTATACCTTAAAATTATTCGTATAAAGAAAATTATGCCAAGTATTTGTTATGAATATTTTTTTTTTATTTATCATAGTATCTTGCTTACTATAAAAAGTCGTATTATTATATCGTATCTAGGTTTGACTGAAATATAATTTGTATACTTAAAATATTATCTACCTACGTGTGGTAACCCTATCACTAGAGTTATAATATAGGATACTTTTATCGCGATATGCACGGTCCCCTTGGGATGGGCCACGTGAGTATACAACCTTGGGAAAGTCCGTATTTTGTAAAACACTTCAAACTTCTAATAAAACCCAAGCTTACCTCGACGCTAATGTTAGTTTTTTTGTTGATGGCTTGCGGTCACGCAGAGATGACACAGGATTTTAATTGAGCTTATTGGTGAATCGATCTCTCGATTTATTAGCAATACTAGGCTGTGCCCGCGACTTCGTTCGCGTGGACTACAGGATTTTGAATTTTTTTTTTCTAAAATAAAAGTTACTTATCACACTCCTTATTACACCAGCTACCTGCCAAAAAGTCCCGTCAAAATTGGTCCAGCCATTTCAGAGATTAGCCCGGACAAACAGACAGCCAGACAAAAATTGTAAAAAAAAAATATTTTAGTGTAGGTATGTACCATATATATATTCATATGCATGTAATAAAAAGCAGTTATTTCAATATTACAAACAGACACTCCAATTTTATATATATTTATGTATAGATATATAGATTAAAAACAAGCTTCTGCCCGTGGCTTCACCCGCGTACTTAAATTATAGCCAATGTCACTCAGGATAAAAGCAGCTTACTATCGATGAAAAATTTTTAGCAATTGGACCACACACAGAGATTAGGTACCTCCTACAAAGAAAAAAAAATGAAACAAACTTTACCTCTTTATTATATTTGTGGAAGTGTAGATAACGTTTTTTTGTTTTTTAAGATTCAAATTTTGTCTAGATAATTTGCAATTCATTTTGAATTATCTAATGAAGGTTTTAATGTGATTACTTATTCATGAATTGTGCTTATTACCTACCATATCTATATGACTCTGTCGTAATAAATAAAGTTAACATAATTATTGAATAGTACCTACTTACTCTGTGTATTGATCATATCTACTGCCATGCTGTTTATGCATATTAAAGAGGAACATCAGTAAAATACTTATCTACTTATTACTTAGTTTTACATACGAAGATCTATAAAAAACTGGTTTTTCAATAGTCAGACAAAATTTAATAGATTTTTTTTTTATGGCAATTGAGCCATAGCGACTATTCTGCCAGTGTCGTGTTGAGACGGCGACTTGGAAAGGTCCACCGTCGAGATTTACATTCGTGGTAGAATAACATATCTTCTTCTCCTGCTCCCTAAACAATAAATCTTTCGACCTCTATCACAAAATTTCTAAAATAAATTTTATTATGCTGTTGTAACCAACTGTCATTTTGATTACTTAGTTCAAACTAGCTACTATCAGTGGCTTCGTCAAAATTAAAGTAGAATGTCTAACATAATCCAAGGGATATTCCGGGGATGAAAAGTATCATAATAAATGCTATACCAGGACATGGTCTATGTACCCCAAACGTCCAGTTCCGTACAGCTGTTTCAACGTGAAAAAATAATAAAACATACAAACACACTCACAAACTTTCGCTTTTATTTATTGTGATAACATATATAGGGACTGAATAAATTATCCGACTTGGTAGGTATTACATGAATCTCACTTTTTACGGTAGAAAAACTGAGTTGCAAACCTTGGTTTTTTTACAAGTTATGTTTTAGATAGCATTCGTATTTAATGAAGTAGGTTTAATACCTAATGATGCGGGCTGTGGGATTCACCGGCAAATATTTAATTACTTAGGTAAATAGATAAACAGAAACTTAAAACATAGTCAAGCATAGAATCTCCTAATATGACTTCGATTGACAAGTATGGCATTAGAAAAATATTCTTAGACACAATGTACAGAGAGACACCAAAACAGCGTCAATGAAATCTTTCTACGTAACACAGTCGTCTGACTGGAAGCAGGTAAATACTTGGACATCACAAAGATCTTTTATTTTACCATAATAGCAAGCAGCAAGGAGATGAGGCAGATTTAACTCAAGGTTTGTCATTGCCCCGAAATAACAGGATTACGGTCGTGAACGACATGGGCGTATAAACAATAACAATATCACTCTGTTGGTTGGGTTTCGGGAACTTTTGATAGAATTTTATTATTTTCGTGGCCTTGGAACGCAAAGGGCAAATGACGGAGCATAGATGAGTTTTAGTCAGGAAGTCTGACACGCCCTCTGGTTTGATCCTAGAGTTAGAGAAATCATTTAAACATTACCCCACCTCAAAAAACAAGGATTCCCATAAAACCGTTTTAGGTTTTAGGGACTAAGCTAAAGTTTATTGGGCGTATACCAAAGTCAAAGTCAAAATATTTTATTTCACATAGGCCTACATGGGCACTTATAAAACGTCAGAAGCTAGTGCACGGTTCCAAATTGGTCGTTTCCTATGGAGAAGAACCGGCAAAAAACTCTATGGTTATACATAAATATATATATACGTAAATGGCTATTATTTTATACGCGCCATCGAATGCCGTAATTGGAGACACAATAGAAAGACAATTGCTTATGTCGAACTATGTAACTTAAGACATTCAAAAGGTTAAACAATAGCCATATCACCCTGTGGGTTGAAAATACCATACGCATATTCCTATTTTACCCCTACTTTATATTCTCTAACGTATTCGCAGAAAAAGCTCTACATAATAATACTTAAAACAATATTAAGTTTGTTGACCAACAACGGAGAACGGATTAGCCTTGTGAAATGAAGTACTACGGCAGCTTATTTGAATTGAAGGTAGTACAGTCGCCAAGGACAAAAACAGACTTGATTATGTCCTGTCTATTATGTGTCGCGGACAACTTTATCGCATTTAAATTCATATTTCTTAGAAATATTTGTAGATACGAAGCTAAGTATCTGACGAAGGAGCGTATTTAAAGCTGCGGTCGAGGTTGAGATAATCAATTCATAGAAATAGGCTCGATTCGCTTGAGGACGTACTCTAAGAATCATAAACATCCTTGGTCTCAAATCGTAGTGTCTACAATAAAGTAGCATTCTGCCTTTCAATAACATCTATTACTAACATTACAACCATGACTATCCTATTTTTTTAGATGGAAAATCATCAAATAACAGCTCCCGCTCTGGATAGAGCGAGGGAGAGTGTCAGACTCTGACTGATCTGTTTGAAGACAGAGCCGGGTACAATGTTAACACCCGGGTGTTTCTTCCAGCCGAACACGAAACAGGAACTTTCGGAAACAACCGTGTCTAGTGTGAAGCTGCAGAGGAAAAGTGAGGACGGAAAGTGAGAACATTGTGACGCCTCTCTAAACAGTCTACAAAGCCAAATATAATGAAACCCCATAACTTAAGGAACTTGTTAGCTACCTATATTCTTGCAAATAAATACATAAGTATATAATTCATTCAAAGGGAGGACTTATCGTCGTAATTAAGGCGTGTCCAAGGACTTAAGTATAGTGCCTATGCGTATATTTCTTTTCATCCGTAGGTCGTAGGCCAGGTATACAGGTAGTAACTGGTTGTCTAATGTTGTTGATGGTATGTAATTATATATAAAAAACGTTAAGTGCTGCGTTAATTGACCAAGGAATTAAATGCCAAAATTAATAACATGTTTTCGTTCTCTGTACAGTTTAATGGAGACTAATACAGGTCTAGACTTGATAGTAATTAATAACAACATAATTATTAATAGATAGGCTCGTTGCTCTAGCTCAGGTACACTCAACCTTCGGCCCGCGGGCCACATGTAGCCATTCAAGCATTTCTGAATGGCCATAAAGTGTAAAGTTTTATTTTACTGAAGTTATTGAGGCTCATCATCACAATGGTAGAAGCATCACTATGTGGCTCCAGAAGAAAAAGGTTGAATACTGCTGCTCTAGCTAGCTTTTTTACCTAAACCTAAGCGTCAGTACTGATTTCCAACGTTCGAGTCTCGAATTAGGAATATGAATATAGGACGGAATTGGAATTTCTTAATAACAGCCTAAAGTCGGATATATTTTTTAAGTTTTTTATAAGGCGTTCCCACGAAACGAGATTAGAAAACGGTCGGGACGATTAAAAACCAGATGGATGACCAATATCAGCATGACATTGGAGGCTTGGAGCCTTATTGGACTAGAGTTGCAGAAGACCTCTACCCTCTGCAACTCTTGTGCTTAGTGTTGCCAGGTGTCCGGATAAAGCTGAACACGGTCAGGCTTTTTAGTTTCTGGTCCGGCCATACTAGGCGGAGTTTGTTAGGCTTTTTAAATTTGACCATTTTATTTAGAATTTGTCATTTGAGTTCTCTTGCACAAGCAGAGTGGACATGCAATTATTCTAGCAATTACGAATATATCACTTATTTTATTGTTTCTTTTTTTATTGGAATTTAAAAAGTTTTTATGAATTTTAGACCAGTGTGTCGTCTTAAGGGCGGATCTGTTCTGCTTTTCGGTTTCAATACCTGGCAACCCTACTTGTGCTCATGTGCTAATTGTACTGTCACAATAGAGAGATTTAGAGGAGGCTTATGCCAAAAGACACCATAAACTGCATACAATATTCTATGGCAATATTCATATATTCAGATGCCTTGTTTCTTAGCATTCATCACACAAACGTAGAAAGCTTTAATGGGCTTTGTAATTTAAAAGGTTAATGACAGATAGTGCAACCATAGTTGAATCACAGTTAATGATGTTTTCCATTAAATGTTAAGTGGTTACAGCCAATGCAGTTAATTAATTTTAACAATAAGTAATTGATTGCAAAATCTTGGTTCTATAAAGATCATAGATCAGATATGCAAACTAAATATTCAGTCACGAATATTTTTCGGTGTGATTAATCAAAATAAACTATTGCCAAAATGCTGCAACCTTAAAATATAATAACTAACATTGCAACACAAAATGCAAGGATTTCTACTAGCCACATCTTAGGTATCTATGGGGTATCCATGCCGAAATAGTACATTTTGATGCAAGTGCAGAAAGTTTGTCATTGCGACCGAGGCGGAATTTGCACGAGCCGCAGGCGAGTCTGTTATAGAGCCGAGGGCTGCAGGGACGCACATGTATTAAACGAGATTTTTCAATACAGTTGAAGAAATTAATAAACGAGGGTTGATCGGAAAATCGATGAATGAAATTGTAGTGGGGCAGAGCACAAGCAATTTTCTGCACTAGTGCGGAAACTGCCTATTGCATGACTATATGCCACCGCCTTCGAACATGGACATAAGCGGGTTTTCGAGTAAGTGTTTTGAAAAATTATTTGTATATCAACTCCATATTCGATCCTCATTCACAAAAAGACGCCTACTCATCCAAAATAAAAATGTATGCATCAGAAACTCAGTCAAGGATCACCAGTGTATTCATCATACCCATATCCGCTGGCATCTTCCATAAACACAATTTTGATTCATGTTGGCGGCTACAAACGGCCATCATTATTTCTGCCCATGACACAACTGCCCACCGGAGCTTCAGAGGTTCTCCATTGTTCGATGACAACGATGGTTCTGTGTATAAATTACCAACGATAATGTGCTGGTTTCGAAAGTGGTGGATACTTTAATATTGTTAACGGAAAACAAAAGTGGAACTATAAAAATATTTACTGTACCTACAACTTTCGCAAAGCGAGCCTGCGAGTTGGGATCGCCCTCATTAATTTGCTTGACAAAAAAGTCTTGTTTTAAAACAAATATTTAAGTATATAGAACTCTGATCACCAATAATTTCCTTTGCCTCATTAAGTAACAAGGACTGCTAATAATCTAATTAATTTAAACCATTATTAATTAATTTCCTTCATGGTTAACTACTAGAATGCGTTGTTCAATAGTTTGTCATATTTGACGGTATAAATCAATTATTCTGACGTTCATACGTAATTTTATAATACATTTTTCAAAAGATTACCCTGAGAAATGTAGAATTACGTAAGGTGAAGAACTTGTATGTAAGAGGTTGGAGGAGGGAGGAGACTGTTTGTTTGTGTGTGGGAAGTAGGTATCGATCCGGTTTCGAAAATTCTTTCACTTATTGAAAGCTACACTCACTAGTTTTAATGCTGGAAAAGTGCACGGATCCTGTGGTATGTAATCCCATGTCATATTATCAAAATCACGTAACAAGGGTAGCGAAGACGCGATGTCGTATTCTTTATCAGAAAGGGCACGCGCTCAGATAGCGGCTACGAACATGGAGAGACATTATGCGGCCCAGCCGGTTGCGAAATGCTTCCCGTTTTGCCTTCGACTACATTTTCCGCACGGCTCTGCGAGCGTACGAAACGAGCCATCACCACAACGATACGATCACGAAGCGTACAGTGAATACGTCGGAAGTGTTCGTAGTAATTATAGGAAAGTTTATAATTACCAGATTTAATTAGATTTTAGCTATCATTGTTTAGAAGTACAAAGCAAGCGGTGGTTGATTCGTATCAAGCCTCTATTGTCCACTAAATATGACCCTCTATAACTACAATGTTAATGAGATATAAGGAATGCAGATTTATTTTTGTAAACGTATTTACAAAAAGATAACAGTCACATATCCTTATTTCCTATTTAGCTCTAACTAATCAATGATCTGAATGTCTTATAGCATCTTTTGCTACACCTAACTAAACTATCCAGTTAGTTTGTCCATCTGCTTCAAGGGACAGTTCTATGCTAGTAGGTCATACTTTTTTTTTAATATCCCGTGGGTCCCGTTTGGCACTGGCCCGAATGGACACGACTTGATATTGAAGTCGTGTCCGAAAGCGCGTAAAAATCGAAATGTTTGTGATTGTAAATACCAAACTATGTAGGTAATGCATTTTTCTGTGGACAGATGAAGTCTTAAGGATATGTCGGGGTAATATAACCGGTAAATGGTAGCAAGTCCCTAATAAATAAATAAAATTTAAAAAAAATTGCAACCCGCCATTCGTCTGATTTTGTATTTATCTTGGGTTATAGTTTTCACTTTATATTAGTTTAGTTCCTGTTCACCAAAAGCTGGAGACCTCGGCTTAATTGTTGCTTAATGTAGTTAAAAATAAAAAATAAAAATAGTAGATATTTTTACCACACTGTACCACTAAATCATACAGACTAGATGATTGGCTAAACATTGCGGAAATTCACAAGTAAGCGTCAGTTATTTTTTAAATGAGCTGTTCATTTAAAAAAATAACTGACAATGTCGAAATAACTTTCTTCTAGATTAGCATAAACTTTGCCAAATAATATCCGACCACCAGTTTATTAAACGAGTAAATAAAATAAAAATAAACAAACCACCTACCAGAGTCACCACATCAGCCACTTCCAAGATCACATTTAACAAACATAATATTATCACGCACGATCGATACGCCATTATTACCAGCTCGCATTAATGGAACACAAGAAAAAACTGCACGGTTATTATACTTGGAGATAATAATAAAAAAAAATAAGTTGCGCGTGCTCTGATCAGTGGCGTTCCGCGAAGAGACAACACAAGAGTGAGCACAGACTATGGGTGCCTGAAGTAGGGGACCACTCGGTGACCTTGACCGTCGAGGCTCACTGACTCACATACACAGACCCTGTCTTCTTATTGCCGGTGAATCGATCACAACAAAAACTTAATGCTAATTGTGGCGGTGTGAAGTCACTTAATGATCCCACTATACAGTGATTGCGCCCTGCTGCGCTCTGCAAGACGTGCTGCGGTTAATTTTTGTTTGCGCAGTCTATCATTCTGATGATTCATAAAGGCTCGGGTGCCAAAAAAGGTGGTGGTTATTATTTAAGCTCATTTGAATTCAAGCTGAACTTAGGAACAGATAATCTCATCTCTGTCCATTCTACGTTACCTGGAAGAGATCGTCGTCGCCAATTTTAGTAAGTATCTTTAATTATTTAGGATTTCTCATCCTATATGAAGGTAATATTTTTATCTTAGTCTACAGTTCTACACTAATATTATAAAGAAATAAAATTTGTTTTTGTTAGTAGGTTTGTAGGAGGTAATCTCAGAAAGTACTGTTCTAATTGCTAAAGTTTATGCACCTTTAGAAAGCTGCTTTATTCTAATTGTTAATGTAAATAAACTGTGCTTACTTTGCGACCATAGAATAAAACATTCAGACTAGAGATTTTTTTTTGTCCCGTTAAATTTGCAGAAAAACTGCCACTTTTTCTCGATAGACATGTGTTTTCCAACTGTCTCTATGTATCAATAAACGGTTCTAGTGTGACTAACGAAAAGCAATTTTTATATATATATATATATATATATATAAAAATTGCTTATATATATATATATATATATAAATATATATATATATATATATATATATTAGGAGATATTATATTTGTAGATGAAATTTTAATCATTATGGAATATTATTACTAAGTACCTGTTGTGGGTACTCATTACTGACATTCATAGATAAAATTATAGTTTATTGTAAATAGTTATAATTGTTAACACGTTCACCTACTGGTGCCATGCCGTTATCAACTTACGGATTCCAGATTTCTATGTCATGGTGAACATAAAAACCCGATCTGTTTATTTATTTTTTATCATAATGTAAGCTCTCATTAAGCAGTGGCACTGGCGGTGGGTTTTCCAACGAATTATGACATCACTAGACATAAGTATTCGTCTACTGATTTCGAAGTAGGTGCTTCAGCTTGCTTACTTACTTCACTAAACTTCATACATAATTCACCGACTGCAGGAATTACACAAGATAAGCTTTCCCTTTCGATAGATGATGAGGAAAAAGTCGGCAGTACCTAGGTCAAAAAAAAACAGCTAAATGCGAATTGGACTCGCTCGCGAAGAAGTCCGTACTGTCCAAAATAAAAAACTGCGCAAATGTCAGTCGGACTCGCGCACTGAGGGTTTCGTACAGACTTACCTATGTAAATATTTGCTGCTTTACCCTGTACTGAGGAGTCCCTGGTGTCCTGAAATACAAGCCATGGCTTAGTTTAGGCACCAGTCTCCCACAAATTAACATTATTATACCACATCGAAATTCGGTTTTACATTCCTGCTGTTATCGTTGCCGTTATTTGTGGAAGATAAATAAAGATTATTATTATTATTATAATAGTTCAATTCCCGAAAAGAAAGAGTCTTGAATTTTTTTCCGCATTACAACAATAGTTTTTTTTTTTCTTTGTGACGCAACAACAAAACTGTTTTCAGTTTTATTTATACCTATATCTGTGCTATAATACCTTGCTTTATGCCAAATTTCAGGATTCTAGGTCAACAGGAAGTACCTAGCCTATGAATTTTAATTCCCTTGAGAGTGTCGAATCGAAGTATACGTGTTTTGCGACAAATTTATGACACAAAAAACGAGTTAAGGAAAAATCCTTAACTTAGAAGTTTAATTTTTTCACAGCTTCAGGGGACCGCAGACCTGAGTATATAATTTCAACTCGATACCTCCACGCATTGCCAAGATAAAGGGTCTTGACAGACAGACAGACAAACAACAAAGTGATCCTATAAGGTTTCCGTTTTTTACATTTTACTACTAAAAACTGCAAAAAAGACGTGTGGCACTCGGGGACTGCCGCGGTAAAGCTATTGCTATAGCTAACAGCTGCTTAACTCCACCTATCCAAAACCAGACCTCGCCAACAGCTGCTTAACCCCACCCATCCAAAACCAGACCTCGCCAACAGCTGCTTAACCCCACCCATCCAAAACTAGACCTCGCCAACAGCTGCTTAACCCCACCCATCTAAAACCAGACCTCGCTAACAGCTGCTTAACCCCACCCATCCAAACAGACCTCGCCAACAACTGCTTAACCTCTTCCATCAAACACCAGACCTCGCTAACAGCTGCTTAACCCCACCCATCCAAAACGCCGACAGCTGCTTTGACTCATTGGTTTTCTTATCGGTCACCACGCTCAAAAAACAATTGAGTGGAGTGTGTTAAGTTATTTTCGTTACGGAATTTCTGGATTCGGTCTCCACGCTCAAGGCCCGCGATAGAAGCTATGCAATAGCTTAAAATCACGTTAATCACGATAGTTATTACATTTTGTTTCTACCAGAAATACATCATCTGTGAAAATTTGAACTATGTATCTAGCTATCACTGTTCATGTGATAAAGCCTGGTGACAGACAGACGGATAGTAGAGTCATAACTACAGTGTCGCGTTTTTACCCTTTGGGTACGGAACCCGAATTAGGTATCTTCAATCACTAATTGGCGCCCAACTAACAAAGGGAGCTCTATCCTTGTTCCCGGTCGAAGCCTACTGCAAACTGTTGCCGAACATTTATTTATTTAAACATCATGTACAATACTGGTTACTGGTACATAGGCGGACTTAATTCAACAAGGCCTTCTCTGCCAGTCAACCTTTGGGTTAAAAAGACAATTATTATTTTTATTTCCTGGCACTAACTACTAAAAGGCCTGGATACATTATCACGGCGCGGCGCGGTGTTGGTATACTATCGGTGAAACGGCATGATGACACGATAACAGACTGGCGCATCGCCTGTCTGCGGTAGGTACACTGCCGCATAAAAGAGATATAATATGGTGCCTAGCCAAGTAAAGCAGAAAGAAGTTACAACGTATAAAAAAACCCGTTTATTAGTCACTAATTTAAATTTTCCAGCAGCCCTAACAGGCATCGGCCTCGCAGCTGGGCCCCTTCAGTTTTACTGACATCTCTAGGTGCGCATGGAACGCTACACGCTGATGACTTGGTCTTGGGCCTTACCCAGGACTCGGCGCGAGAAGCCGGTATCGCCGATCGCTCCCAGAGAATACGGCGGTTCCCCGCCCAAGTGGGACACACGGGCACGTCTCCACCGTATCCTTCGGGCCATCCACACAATGGTGACACCTAGGCTTCGGTTTCTTCCACACGAATGAGGAACCTTCCGAACATACACACCGTGTCCGGTGAGGACCTGCTTCATGCAGAAGATGAGGACAGCGTGACGTCTTTCCAGCCACTACTCCGTAACCAATATCAAAGATCTTCAAAGACCCATTCTAGTTCGCATTTTATAGTGTAGTACTTTTGTTTAGGCATAGATGTCACTATACGATGAATGCTGACTTAGATTTATGTTTGATTACATAAATACACGTAGGCTGTAGCATTATTTACACATATACTAATATTCGACTACATCAGACATGTTGATTTATTTTATTGTTGGACTGAAATCTCTAAACTAAACGCAACATTAAAGGGGAAATGTTTGACAAAAGGCATTCTGACTTGACGTTTTGTGCGTTCTGAAACTTTATTATTCTTTGATAGTAGTAGTAGGTACAGCCATTTTCCTAATGTAGATTAATACTCTAAAATTTTATAATAACTGTGCTATAATCCTGACTTAATTACAATAATTAAACATTAATAATCACATTTTATCTATTAATTAAACATGCATGTTACGTTTTTGTCGGGGAATCACCAAGACTTGTTTACTTTGAAGCATTTTGAAATGTGACATTTTAGTGTCACATAGCTGTCATTTCCGTAAAATAAACATCCATTCGTTCGTGTGAATTCATCACATCAAAATATAATTAAAATAACCAAGCCTTCTCAAGAATAAAAGGCTTGTAATAATTATATAAATGTCTATAGATACTGAAAATGATTTCTCTGACTTCAAAGTACGTGTTTCGTGTCCAATGTTATGATGTAAATGCAGAGTTATCGTCATTTAATCCGTGCAATATGTTTTAGCTACCACCAATCTTCGAAGATCTAAATGAAAGGGTAAAAGAATATCTTTTGAAGCCGGAAAGACTTTCGATACATCAATGGGAACGTTCGCAGTCTCACTGGCATCGAGAATCGAACATCGATTCCTTATTTATTCATGATGACGATGATTTCGGGCCGGACACTACACTTGAGGTATATACTTAGAAATCTAGAAAACAGCCGTTTCTTGAAAACAATGTTGTTATCGGCACATTATAATTTTTTTAACTAGTGCTTAACTGCTATTCCACCTGAAGGTAAGCAGGGATGCAATCACTGTAGTACTTTAGATATATAATGGTAAATAAACCTATTATCTTTTACTCATGTTATTAGAATTTGAAATAATTATTTTGTATTTTATTCAGGTTGTCAGGGACCCTATAACAGGTGAGATAACTGGTTTAGAAGAAGTAAGCATACCTGTAGAAGATGATGAGGACAGTCTTTCCATGTCAAGGGCTCCGTTGCCCCCAAGCCTTGCAACTAGAGGCACAACTACCCAAAGCCCGTTCCTGCCAGCGGGCTTCGAAGAGGAGCTTGAGAAAATGCTGGCTGATGCAGCTAATGGAGACATCAACATAGATCTGGATAATGAAGAGCCTGGAAAGTTCTTGGGTGAAGGTAAGAATGATAAAAAGAGCCTTACGGCTGATTTACATTGATACAGTAGCTGGCATCACTGGATTCTGGCACTGGATCAACACTGTATCAATGTAAACATGTTTCAATCCAGTCTAGCAATTATTTCCATTTACTGATTAGTACAGCTACTGTATCCATGTAAATCAGCCTTTATAAGTCAGTTTCCATGCCACTACTTGATAATAAGTTTATAGTTATTTCTAGCGCTCCATTTTGTTGGTATGTTTTGTTTCTTATTTTTATTTACTTGTTGATGATGTATATAATTAATAAAATACAAAAGGACTAGCTTACTTATGTTCCCAACTTTGTCTTTAACTATTTTAGGAAATGTTATTTCAAGTTCTACATTTGGTAAGTTTTAACTATCTTTGTATTTGTATAGTCTTGTGTGCAAAAAAGAACAACGAGAAGACATAACACATTCATTAATTTATTTTATTACTATTAATTTTTCAGACATTTTGAACACAGCTCCAGGATCTAAAGACACTGTTCTATTTGCTGATGATGGCTTCACCCTCCTCAATGCACCCAAGGAGTCTGATGAGACAGCTGAAGACAAAGAAAATGTTGACATACATGTGAAGATCAATTTAGAAGAAGTGGTGGATAATAATGCTCATTTAGTAGGCAAGTATTAGATCATTAGGTTAGAATAGGTTTTTTTGTACAGAAAAATAGTAACAATGAATAATAATACAATCAGCTTAATTCAAATTAAAGGCTGCTTAACATAAGCATCTATTTATGACACAACAATAATATTCTCTCCCCTATCTGCAGTATGCCTAAATGTCTGTAATACCTATCATTAGTGAGGTCTGTCTGGCTTAAAGTGTTCCTAGCTTAGTTTACCAATTTTGGTCACCAAGATACAACCTTTTCCTAGTTTAGGACCCTTTGATAACCAGTTAATGTTCTTAGTGTAATTTCTTAATATTCTTATGTAATTGTATCAAACTGTGTTTGTCTCAATGAATAAAATAAAATAAATAAAATATAATTTATGGACACTACTCAAAGCCATTGTTCTTTTCACAGACCTTACACAAGAATAATACTAATTTTATTTATTTCTCGCCAGAATATCACAGCAGTTCCAAAAAGTAAGACAATATCAACAATTGGAATACATACTGTATGAGACTGTTGACTAAACTAAGCTTTTAGCCTAATTTTACACTAAATGAAACCATTTTTCAATAAAGCAGAAGATTAAGTTGTTATTTTTAATACAGAAAAAGCCAAATGGCATGTTTTGTTGTTGTTTGTCATGCCATTTGGCTTTTTCTGTATTAAAAATAACAATATTTCTAATATTCTCGACGTAGGAACCTAGATAAATATTGTCTATAACTGAATATCATCATAATATGCTGGAAATATGCTCCAACTGCAAATGAGTGTGGTATTACGTTTGTATGGAAATTCATTTGTCGCCGGCCCCTTAAGTATAGACTACCCATTGTACACTTTATTTTTAATAATGTTTGTTCTGTGTTTTTTTTTTTTGTTTATGTGGTGTACAATAAAGAATATAAGTAATAATAATATATTATTTTTTCTAATTAACAGATCTCTGGAAAGATGAGGAAGTACAAGAAAAGAAACCGCACAGACCTACCAAAAAACTTGAACTTGAATCAGATGCTGATAATGATAACTTCCTAGAAGCCACAATCATTAGGCCTCCCATAGAGTTGCCGGAGATACCAGTCTTGAACATCACAAGTTCAGCGGCTAAGCAAGGAATTACATCTACTGACTGGGCTGAGATGATAGATGTGTCACAGCCAGTACCAGAGTTCAGGGAGATGATTAAGGATATGGCACAGACTTATCCGTTTGAGTTAGACAATTTCCAGAAACAGGTAAGCTTTACTTATAAGCCACTCAAGTTTAGACTTCACTAGTGATTGCAAGTCTCTATAGAGAGGGATAGAACTAAGTTTTAGCTTTCCGATACTTTGATATATATGCTGATGAGATATCGAAAGAGATTGCATGAAAGTAAATCTCATTAACTTTTTTTTGGCTTCATATTGTGCATTTACCCAGTATCAAGTTTAGACACTAAGTACTTTTTATTCTCTTTGAGTAACTTTGAGTCCATTAGAATGCAGGCTCTGCAAATGCACATTCTAATATTGTTGCAGTTTTTGATGGCAAATATATCAAGTCAAACTTCTCGGCAAGCTTTGCTAGTGCATAGTGCATATTTAATCATTGCGTACATGCACTATCTCTTTAAAATACCGTCAAATATTTTATTTTAATTGTTTAATGAATATAATACCTGCCTGCCATAACAACGAATAAATTTTCGTTACTGAATAGCAAATTACAAAAGAAAAAACGAAAATTTGAATTTGGTGATCCACCCTGGAACGTTTATTTTAAAAGCAATTTATTTATTTGTATAGACTTTATTATAGCTTTATTTAGGTACTTATTTTACTCATCTAAGTAATGTTCTCAGGCTATCCTTAAACTGGAGGAAGGTCACCATGTATTTGTCGCGGCGCACACTTCAGCCGGTAAAACTGTTGTTGCTGAATATGCTATTGCTATGTCAAGAAGGAACTGCACAAGGCAAGTTCTATATGATTACATTTTCTGGTGTTCTATTTCAGGAACGCGGGTTAGTTTGGGTTGGGCGTGTAGATAGATTCGCATTATTTCTGTGTGTGTAAGCAACCCGCATTGCTATGATAGAACAACTGTATCCCAATTAAATATCTCGTGAATATCTCGTGAATATCCCGTTTCTCGTAGAGTTATAGTTATGTATATATACTGGTTTTGTAATTATCCATTTTTATGTTTAGTGTTAGTCATAAAATAAGTTCTATGAGAGGACGGTAGTGTGAAAAAAAAAGGACGGTAGTGTGAAACTTTTACCGACTAAAACCTGTCTGCGTGCCTTCAGTTGCCCTTTGCATTTCAGGATTACGGTAACTCTTTCGAACCTGAGAACTGAAAAAACACGCTGTTATTAAACGTCAAAAT
This sequence comes from Mythimna albipuncta, assembly GCA_929112965.1. NCBI lineage: Eukaryota > Metazoa > Arthropoda > Insecta > Lepidoptera > Noctuidae > Mythimna > Mythimna albipuncta. Next base: position 11,261,763 of record OV815977.1, on the reverse strand, counting down.
TCAAATCAGGGCCGCGAATCTGTTAAGCACACAAGCCACAATTTTTCTCTAATTGATGACTGTCTTGCGCGGATATAATAGTACATTATGATACAAGTGTATAATGTTGGTGATTACCGCTGAGGCGGTATTTAGGTAGGTATTAAGATAGCCGAGGACGGTAATCGCCAGTATTCACGTGTATCATACGACGTTTTTCGACACACTTGAGAAGAAAAGTTTTATAAATTAATTAATTATTGCTTTATCAGCAAAACTGTCTTTTTTTTGTGTTTGTATTATGGCGCCAAATAATTGTTCTTTCTTCTTATGCGCGCGTATCCAAAATGGCGGCCATAGATTAGCTACTCTAGCTAGGCTGTTTAAATAAAAATAAGAATGAGGTTGCTTATGTTTACAAACAGAAAAATATTTTTATTTATTAAGTTTAGTAAGTTAAACTAGTTTATTTAAACACAAATTAGCATAAAATAAGCAAGCAAGAAACTAATTTTTACTATTGAACGCAATACCTAATGTATTTTTTTTTTCGAATTCAATGTTTGATTTGAGAACAGAGGTTTAACAAAAAAGGTTATCACTACATTATCACACTTATGCATAATGGTAATCAAAAAGTCACAGTTTGGTTGCAAGCTACATTATATACCTAAGTGTACTGCAATTGTAGTCACTTTCTGAGCAAGTGTGTCGAAATATATTTTTTTCACACTTTGTAATCTTCTGCTTTGTTTGGTTATTTTCCTCACAGAGCAATCTACACATCACCAATCAAAGCTCTCTCGAACCAGAAGTACAATGACTTCAATAAGATGTTTGGCGAGGTGGGTCTCCTGACGGGAGACCTGCAGATCAACGCCACTGCCTCCTGCCTCGTTATGACCACAGAGATCCTACGGTCTATGCTCTACTGCGGCTCTGACGTGACTCGGGACCTCGAGTTTGTCATATTTGATGAAGTTCACTACATTAATAATGCTGAGGTATGTTTTTTGAATTATTGATATCTATGACGTCATTTGAACTAAAATTCAAAATCCTATCAAAGTATCAGGTATCAAGGTATCAGAGTTCTCCTCCTCGTTATTAAAACGACTTAAAACCAATTGCCGGGCAGTTGCCCAGACCAGACACAACACCCGGTCTGGTCGAAGGATCCTCGCATACCTCTTAAATACTAATAATATTCTACAATCGTAGTTATCTATTTCTCTCCTTGTGCAGCGCGGCTACGTCTGGGAAGAAGTCCTAATCCTATTGCCAGCTCACGTGAGCATAGTGATGCTGAGCGCTACAGTACCGAACACGCTACAGTTTGCCGACTGGGTGGGGCGCACCAAGAAGAGGAAGGTGTATGTCGTGTCGACGCCGAAAAGGCCGGTGCCGCTATGTCATTATCTTTATACAGGTATTATATTAGAAACTACTTCGTTATGTTGGTATTAAGTTGGATGAAAATTTACTGTAGACCTGTTTTTAATCGGGTTATTTTGTTACTAGCTGATGCAGAAGGTTTGGGCTAGACAATCGTGGAGAAATCCCGTTATCTCTTTTGTACTCGCGTTTGTCATAATGTGCCACTAATGTGCATACTTTTTCTATAACTTGACAACTCCCTTTCCATCAGATTTGAAATATTTCTAACTTAATGAATAAGGAAGAATTTTGGATAAAGTAAATTATTGATACAAATAAAAAAATCCGTAATACGTAAATGGCTACATTCGCACTGGTATAATAGAGATGAAACTCGGGAAAACTCGATTTCATATATTTGAAACCTAAAATTGCATTATGGTATGTTATTAACTTGTGCATTCAAATTCTCAGGAACGGGTGGAAAGTCAAAGAACGAAAGGTTCTTAGTAGTAGATCAAGAAGGAAACTTCCAACTAAAAGGATACAATGAAGCGGTGGCCGCCAAGAAAGCGAGAGAGAATGAGTACAAGAAGAACTTTGGGCCTAAAGGTAAAAATTTAAGTGGAAGCTACGGGTCTAAGCGAAGCCATTTTCTCGCTAGATGACGCTGAACTCAACATTTCAAGTTTAATTTGTTTTTAGTGTATAAAATGGCATTTGCTAAAATCGGACATCCCACTTTATTGAACTGAGGCCTACTGTCTACGGACGCGTAGCTTCATAGACGCGTCTTCGTCATTATACGCTTGGTGAAGGCTACGTGAAGCTTACATACAAAACTGTGAAACTGTGTCGACGAAGTAGCAACGTCGTGCCTTCGTGGTTTTACCGTTTCGTTGATGAAGAAATACGTATTTATGAAGGTAAGCGTCCGTGGACAGGGCCTTAGTTAAATTATTGCCTCAAAATAATATAATAATATTCCACAACTATCACACAACGCCGTCTAGTCCCAAGCTAAGCAGAGCTTGTGTTATGGGTACTAGACAACTGATAAACATACTTATATATTTCTAAATATATACATATTATAGATAAATTACACCCAGACATAGAACAAATGATCGTGCTCATCACACAAACATTTGTCCTGGATGGGAATCGAACCCACGACCTCCAGCATAGCAGTCAGGATCACAAACCACTAGACCAAGAGGCCTGTCCAAAATCTACTTAATTCTGACTGTTCTTGACTAGCTTTCACCTTGAGGAAGAGAAGGAAAGACGATCTCCAGACCTTAAGAATTACCTCAGAGCTTGTTTTATTTCCAGGTGGTAAAATGTATATGAATCCTAAGGCTGAGCAAACGATGTGGGTCGCTTTTATCGATCATTTGAAACAGCAAGACAAGCTTCCTGTGGTCGCATTTACACTGTCACGTAACAGGTAATAAGGCTCAATTATATTAGTGATGGTATGAGTCAAAATTTGCAATATTTTCAGCGATTTAAATCAGTTTCGCTTTCTATATTGGTTCAACTATCAAATAGAAGGTAGCATCTCCCTGAGTCTCTGAGATTCAAACATCAAATCAAGTTTTAATTTTAGTTGGATTGCAGGATTTTAGTACGTCTGACACTCTCCCGCTCGCTCCACCCAGAACTTGAGTAGATATTTGATAATTTCCTACCTTCTAACTTAAGTCCTAGCTCAAATGTCGGATAGGTATAGTTCTAAATACAAAATTGACTATTTCGATTCGGGTCTAAAGAGATATGAACTAAGTAGTGCGTTACCTAAGAGAAGATTAAGCTAAAACATTTTTTTTTTAATGAGATGGAATGTGTTTAAACTTGCCATATACAAGGTGTCGTTTTGAAGCTGCAAAATATTTCAGGAGGTAATTATGTTAGTGATTCTCGACCCGAATCAATAATAAAATGAGTAGGATTTTTTTTTCTTATTAATGAAAATCGGTATGTGTGAACTACGTTTCTTAAAAAGCAGCCAGTCTGATACCTGCCTTATAACCGTGCTTTCTTTCACACACACAAACACGGAAAAATAAAGGGCATTTTCACACACACTAACTCGCAACGATAGTTTCATAAATAATGTATCATCCAATCATCATCCCGCACGCCACACCCTAGCCACGCCCCCGCTGCCATCGATCAATCGAATAAGTTTAGTATAATTAAAAAATAAAATAACAAGTATTACTGATTATTGACCAGGTATCGTTTTTTCACATAATTATTTATGAGTTTTATTACAACCTCCTAAAATATTGTGCAGTTTGAAAACTGCACCTTGTATACTCAATAAGGAAGATATTTCTATAGAATTTGATTCCAGATGTGATCAGAACGCTGAGAGTTTAATGTCAGTAGACTTGACTACTGCTAAAGAAAAGGGTCATATCCGATCCTTCTTTCAAAAATGCTTGCAGAGACTGAAAGAACCTGACAGGAGGCTACCACAGGTAATGTAAACTAGTTATTTATTTATTTTACATTCAATACAAACGGCCAGTGCTAAATCATAAAGATTTCTATATAAATATTGACCTAATTAACATATTTATATGTATATATATTAATCAGTTGTCTAGTACTCATAGCAGAAGCTCTGCTTAGTTTGTAATTTTTAATATTATATTATATATATTGAGGAACGTTCGTTGTGGCGACGCTTGGGGGAGGCATCATGTCCAACAGTGGACATATATCGGCTGAAATGATGATGATGATGATATATTTTGACTTTGTTTTAGGTGATAAGGCTGCAAAGGGTCCTAGAAAATGGAATAGGAGTACATCACAGTGGCATATTGCCACTCCTCAAGGAAATTGTTGAGATGTTGTTCCAGTCAGGATTTGTAAGTGTAAAACGCAAAAAAAAACCATTTACATAACTTTGTATGCGAATTTGCACTTTACCGTTGTCTACTTACAGGTCAAAATCCTATTCGCAACGGAAACATTTGCGATGGGTGTGAACATGCCCGCGCGTACTGTAGTGTTCGATGAGACCACCAAGTACGATGGACTGCAGCGACGTACTTTAGCTCCTGCCGAGTACATTCAAATGGCAGGCAGAGCCGGGAGACGAGGTTGGTTTTCAATAGTATCTACTAGATATTGTATGGAGGTTCCTGTGGAACCCTGACCGCCAGTAATAGGTTGCATCTTGTTCCTGAAACCGGTTAGAAACAATAATTTTTAATGTTTTATTTCAAAATAGGGTCGTTTGAGCTCCATCAGTACTGTTAATCGGATCTATAACCTCGAAATAAGATTCGTAATAAGGCGTTCTTTGTTGGGCGAAGGGTATATACACTTGTTTAAATCAAATCATATCATATAATCTTAATTTTAGTTCTCATAAAATAATCTCCATAGATAATTACTACACAACAAATACAGCACTCAGTGTTGCCAGTAACGTGACATACGTCACTCTAAACCACTACCGCCGCTTTAAACAACTAGCGCCGTCGCTGATATCTTTTGAAAACTAATTTAAATACGAAACCGCCGTCAAATATAATTTAGATACATAGATAAGGATAAGTACTAACGTATTTAGATAATAATTAAATGAATAAACATGAGTATACTCATACTAATAATAATGTGTTCTTGTCACTTAGGTCTGGATGACACGGGAACTGTGATCATTCTATGCAAGGAAGGTGTACCCGACCTGGTGACGCTGAAGGGCATGATGTTGGGCATTCCGCAGAAGCTGTCCTCGCAGTTCAGGCTGACATACGCTATGATACTCAGTTTATTACGGTAAGATTATAGAATTTTTTATTTTAGGGTTCCGTACCCAAAGGGTAAAAATTTATTTATTTATTAACACTTCTTGCACAAAAAACTGTACAAAGGCGGACTTAATGCCTTAAAAATGGGACCCTATTACTAAGACTTCGCTGTCTGTCCGTCCGTCTGACACCAGGCTGTATCTCAAGAACCGCGATAGTTAGACAGTGGAAAATTTCACAAATATGTATATTCATATGTATTTCTGTTGCCGCTATAACAACAAATACTAAAAACAAAATAAAATAAAAATTGAAGGGCTCCCTTACAACAAAAGCGGTTTTATACCGTTTTTTTCTACGGACGGTACGGAACCCTGTGTGCGCGAGTCCGACTCGCACTTGCCAAGTTTTTTTTTACTTTCCCAGCTGTTTCGCAAACTATGGAATCAGGATCATATTTTGGTGCAAACAAAATTTAATACTACTATCCATTCTATAAGCGACGTTTCAAAGTATTCTTAAAATTCTTTATTGTTGTTTAACAACAACAACAACAACACCATCACAAATTTCATTTTTGTCAGAATCCAAAAATTCTAACATTAATCAATTGATTTCATACTCATGTACAGTAAAACGGGGTGAATAGAGACTTGAGGTCAAAATACCCTCTAAAGTTTTGTCTCTATTCACATAGAGACAAAACTTTAGAGGGTATTTTCTCGATATTTGAATATTTTTTGCAGCATTTAACTATATCAATTTAATAATTAATTGTTATTCTAAAAAATCGATGCTTTGTTAGAGGCCGATATTATGGTATCAAAGTTAAAAACCAAACCAAAGTTTTGTCTCTATTCACCCCGTTTTTATCATAAATATGAGACATTATAGTTACTACGAAACCACATTTCCAATTCAGGGCAGCAACAGTATCAGTAGAGGGCATGATGCAGCGATCATTCCGCGAGTTCAACCAGATCTGTCAAGCGGATAACTATAGAAAACAACTGCAACTCGCTGAAAAAGAATATTCAGAAAAATGCAGTACACCTCTGGCTTCCCACTTGGCACCGTTGGCTACGTTCTATGACATTGCAGCTGCATATATTGACGTGTTGAATGAAATCATGCCCATACTGCTCAATACAGGTAAAATTGCGAAGGAACTAGTACCGGGGAAGATCTTGATTGTGTCTGCTGGACCTTATATGAATCAGCTGGGTGTGTTACTGAATAATAATGGTGAGTGGTTAACTATTTTTTTTTTTAAGGATTAGATCTAGCCAGTGAGTGAGAGTAAGAGCAGTGGTGGCCGAGTGGTAATGACCCCGACTTACGAGTTGTACGTCGCGGGTTCGAACCCAGCCAGGCGCATTACTTTGTGTAATTTATTTCATCACCACTGCTCTCAAAACGGTGAAGGAAAACATCGTGAGGAAACCGGCATGTCCTAGAACCAAAAATTCGAAGACATATAACTCACCAACCCGCACTGGGCCCGCGTGGTGGATTACGGCCCATTCCCTCTCCTAGAGAGGAGGCCTGAGTCCTAGCAGTGGGAACATTAAAAAAGGCTGATGATGATGAGATCTAGCTATACTGTCTCACTTCTGGGCAAAGTCCTCCCTCCATTGCTTCCATTGTTCCAGGCTCTGAGCCACTTGTCAATTCCTAAGGAAGACATCTAAGTCGTCCCGCCATCTCCTAATTGATCTGCCGCGACCCCGTCGTGCGATTTCAGGGCACCAACTTTGTGTTTTACTGACCCACCGCTCGATCGGCATGCGGTAGACATGTTCAGCCCAGTCCCACTTAAGCTGGGCAGCCTCCCTTCCTTTTTATAATACTTTAATTCTTCTTGAAGAAAAACGTTTCTTGCAAGTATTTAAATGCGTTTCCACAAAAGTATGATGCAGCAACAATGGTAATGTTTCTTAAGTTTTGTGTACCTTATGATATTGGATACTAATTTTTTTGTTTTCAGGTCCAAGGCAAACTCCATACAAGGTTCTCGTATTGGACACCAAAATTCAGGATGATGCTAAGTACAACTTCGAAATAGACGAGAACTGGTACAGAATGCTTAGTTTCTCCGCTTTGTATGATTCTATAGGTAAATATGGCTTTTTATAGAAACCATCATTCGAAATCCTTCCCCCTATTCTCGACTTTCAATACAATATACACATACATAGTCATTAAACGAACTAGCCGGTCTAAGGTGAGGAACTAAGATTTAATCGCTCTTCGTTATCTCTTGCTTTCTCATTCTAAAGGTATCAAGTTTTTTAATCAAAAAAATTACGAATTGGCTTTTTCAAGGTAGTCTTATCGACGGTGCTGAATATGCACCATCTTTAAATCAATCGTTCTGACTTAACCTCAACTATTAGAGATCAGATCACGAACGCTTATTGATCGTTGTAATATAAAGCTTATGTCAATGCTTATAAAGATCACCTTTACGTTTCTTGTATTGCAGGCACTGAAGAAAGTACATTGGATCACACGATATTATGTATTGCGCCTAAAAACATAATAGCTATCACTAAAATGAACTTAAAAATTGACCCTAAGATCATTATAGATGACTGGGAAAGAAGACAAATGCCCAGGTAAAGAAAAAGTGTACATCAAGTCAAGTGTACATATCATACAGATCCTTAGGGCCGTCGGCGTCGTTGCGTCACGCGTTCGCCCGCGCGGTCCCATGCAAAAGTGCACCGTCGCTGCTCGCTGCCTGGGCAGTCGCGCCCCGCTTCCATTTTGCTACGTAATAATACAGTAGCCATCGGCACGACTACATGCACACCGTTAAAGTTAAACTAGCGACACTGCTCAGGTAATAATCTGGTTTCCGCTACGGGGCCCACCGCACACGACACACGCGCATAGTCACGCGACGGGTGTCCGCGCATGCGCCCGCTTAACACAGTTGGCCCTTATATGTTATAAAACAAAGTACCATACTGCGTCTGTCTGTATGAACACAACATTCGGTCCATCTCTATGTTACTTAAAAATATAAGTAGTTTTTTTTTTTTCGTTTATCTGACGACATATCGAGACAAATCACGCTTGCGGAGTTTCGCTAGCTAATTGAATTTAACCCAATTTGTGTGTAAATATTTTCAGAATAGGCCCTGTTCTGATACTTCATAAAACACATTTACTTAGCGTACTTCTTCTTAGTGTATCGATGTCAATTTTTTTTTCTAAATTAAGTCCCTAACCTAGCATTTTAAAAACTTTTACTTGAAGAATGACTCAATAATTAACTCAAAAATCTTAGGTTCAAAGACGCCCCAGTAGGATCAAGCTGCGCAAGCGCAGTGCAGGAACTGTCTCGCATCTCACACGCAGTGTGCTCGGGGGCCACCACGCTGGAGCACGTCAGCCTCACGCAATCGCTGTCCATCACCACTGGGGAAATACTCTCCTCGCTCGACAAGATGAACAAATGCATGGTAAGTATTAACTTTTGGGGGGCTTTGCGTGATTGGTGGGGTGGTATTTCCGTATCGATTATATGGGGCTGTTCAGGGTAGCTTTGTTAGCTTGATAAGCCAATTTAGAGCAACATAGATGGCCTCGTAGCACCAGCTAAGATTTTATCTGCATCTATAGGAGCTCACAAGCGCTAAAGTGACATTGTCCATCAATGAAACTGGCCAAAAAAATACTGGCCGTATAATGAACACAACCGCATCAAGGATATGAATAAAATCGAGTTCCTTTATTCACAGCTACTAAAACACTCGCGCTACGTATGCTTCGGACTTTTTATGCTGTACCGCGACATGCTTGCTATTTACCACTAATATCACACATGTAATCCTTCTGATGGATAAACATTAAACGACCTTATCATTTTCATCTTCATGCATGCTATAAAAAATTTGTAATGAATGAATGACATTATTAAATTAAAATGAATTTGTAACGACATTACTTAAGACGGGATGACAACAGATTGCCAGACAAAAACTGAAGTAACATAGGCAGTACGCTTGAGATCAACGAACGTGTCTGGCTAATTTTGAATCCTCTATATAACATTTATGTTAACAATGACGTTGACGAATCTTGAAGACGCCTTGACGGCCACTGCTATAAACTAGAGATGGGCTAAGGCTGACAATGACAAAAAAATATTGAGCGGGAACAATAACCAAATCATCAATAATTTTTATCAATATTGAAGTGACATAATCTCTTTACATCAATAATGACTGCTGAAATGATCGCGAAAAGGTTTAGTGCAATTATAACAGTTATTTAGTAGGGATGGGTTATATTCACAAAATCGTGTACCAGATCTTCCAATTTCGTTCACCTTAAGAAGAATCCTAAGTAGGTATAACCTGGTATTCGTAGCGACCGAGACAGCGCGTCCGAATAATCGTAGTTCGCGTTCACTTCATATGAGTAATAATTTTATCAATGTCATTGCATGGTCAAATGTTTTAAAATATTGATGATTTTTAAATGTGACACGATATCGGACTAAACTCTATAATAAGTAGACGGCATTGTTGAAAATTTCCAACCAACCAACCGTACCATTGTACCATTCGCCGTTTGCGCATAAAAATTGACGACCCGTAAAAGTTCTGACTATACCTACAACTTGTATAGTACTATAATTGTCGCTGTCTCTATTTCTTGTTCTGTGTTAACGGCCTACATGGCGATTTTACAGAATAGCCTAGCTGGTATTTGAAATCGATCAGCAATCTTAGAAAATTAAACATCTCATCTGCCTTTATCATGTGTGGTTCGACCCGCACATTGAGGGGTCGGACCAGCTGTTGTACTTATGCATCATTGATTTGATTATTGCTGAAGGGCATGAGGAAACTCAGGTAATCATATTTTATGATACAATTGATGTTAGCTTGGCTACTATTATATTATGATTTATATTTCGCTTTGCACTGCACTTGCAAGTAATCAGTTTCTTTTGAAACCCCTGCGACTGTGAAAATACATCGGAAATCAGAATTATATTCATTTGAAAATACAACAAAACCATAAATTTTGCGTGAACATATTATGGCAAGATAATTTTATCGATGTTTGCAAGAGGAATCGATAAACCATACCTCATTTAAATGACTATAAGTAGAACTTTATTGCTTAAAAAATTGACCACCTATTGAAATACGAAATCGATCGAGAACCGGCTAAACCTAAACAGTAAGCAAGGTTAATAATATGGGTCGGACGTCTACCTATGAGCTTATTAATATTAAATTAATTTATAGCCTAAGTACTCATGCGTATTACATAGCATAGCATATTCAGCCCTTTAATGTTCCCACTGTTGGGACTCAGGCCTCCTCTCTCTAGGAGACGGGCAGTGAGGTAGGCATATATCATGGCAATTTCATTAAACCCGAACGTATCTGTCGATACATTATCACAGAATTTTGGTGACAGCAAACCTCATCATCAACTTACGCATCAGATCAATTAAGTGGTACTGTTTTCATAAGAACAATTCATTTTTGCTTCATCGTAGTCGTTTAACTATTTCAAAATCATTCATTCATCCTCGTTCCAAATCATTCATTCATCCTCGTTCCAAATCATTCATTCATCCTCGTTCCAAATCATTCATTCATCCTCGCTCCAAATCATCCGATCCTGTTTTCACCTCGAGTCAATACAGTCATCGCATGTTCAGTGTTTTGAAATTTTTCCTCATGTGAAATGTTGTATTAAGTATTTATGATGTTTTGGACAACTTGATTGTAGAGATTGACGTAAATTCTTATGTAGTAGGTAGAATAAATAATAATTGTACTTCCTTTAAAAAAGTGTACATTTGTTTTGGTTATTTTTCGTATTGTTTCATCAACGATTTTCAGGTAAAATTCAAAGAAAATGGTTATGACTTGGCTGCAAAGGAGGGTTGTGCCATATCAACACAGCTATCAGAAAATGTAGCATGATTAAAAAAAACGTCTGAATTCCAGATGCAATGCAGGTTACGCTCCAAAAGGCAGCTGCTATGTAACTTAATATATCTTATATCCAAACCGGAACACAACACCGCTGCTTAGTGGGATTACTCACGGATATAGTACTTCTCCATACATGATCTTTCACAGAGATCAGCACTTCTAATGCTATATTTATTGAGAACAAGCGGAATGCGAATAAACATTTCAGCGAATATCTCTACAACCTAATTCAAATTTCAGAAAGAACTCAAAGAACACAGAAAATGCACGGACATAGCGAACTTTAAGACGGAGTTCGCAATAGTTTACGAGCGAAAACTGACGGAACGCAAACGTGACAAGTACAAACGGTTGCTGTCGTTCGAGAACCTGGCTTTATACCCCGACTACCAAAGACGACTGATGGTGCTGAGGGAGCTCAGCTATATTGATGAACATGACAGTGTTATATTGAAAGGTACGTGTATGAAATTTTTTATTTAAGGGTTTTCTGCGACATGGCAATCTGTCAGACAACAATAGGTTTATCTTTTGGCGGACTTTCTTTTTCTAGGTTTTATAGTCATATGTTAGAAACTTGGGTGGACACTAGTCAAGTGTTTTCTTTCCACATTGATGTATCTATCTAGAAACTAAAAAAGAGAGGATACTTTGTCTTTTAAGTCTCCTGTGTTGCAAGTCTCCGTCTCCTGACAGATTCGACTTTTGCCATTCATTGAATGGGGTAATATCGGAGAAACAGTGTAATTAGTAGTGTGAAATAATATTTCTTCAACTACTAGGCTAAACATTATAGTTTAAATAATATTGGGTTCGATTCTAGACTTTCATCAAAGACAGGATGTAATATTAAGGTTCATTTCTATGTAATTTTAAGTTTACCAGCTAAAATATGAATGGGTCTACAATTCTTTACACATTCTTTTTTTTTTCTTTTTTTCTTTTAATAGTTTAATTAAAATGGTGTAAGTTTGAAGACACTGACATGTGCACTCTCACAGACGCCAAGTAGTCCAAACGTACATTTTCCCTTTGCAGGAAGGGTAGCATGCGGCATGGGAACAAACGAACTGATAATTTCCGAGCTGGTCTTCAGGAATGTGTTCACGGATAAGACTCCGGCAGAAATAGCAGCATTGCTCAGTTGTTTCGTGTTCCAAGCGCGGACGCAGATAGACAACCAACTAACAGAGAAGTTGATGGAGGGAGTCAAGGCGATAGAACAAATTGACGCGGAGTTGACTGCTATTGAGTCTAAGTATTTGGTAAGCAGAGACAGCTAGGTTCTGAGTTACCAAACTTGCATAAAAGTGTTTGAGAAGAGTGGCTAAGGCTAGTGGCTGTTTCCGTGTACTCGACAATAGAATATTGATACACCATCATGTAAAGATAATTACGTCCGCACTGCCGAATTACACTACAAGAACACGTATGACGCGACGCAAGGGCAAGGCAACCGATCAACTAGTGAGGGTTGCCCATAAATCGGTCAAGTTCATGTTCAGCTACCCTCCGCTATTGTACTGTCGCTTGCTTCGCATAGACTTCGTAATATTTAGAACGTTCAATTTAAACATTTTTATTTTTGTATGAAAATCTGATGAACTAACCATATGATAGATTTTTAAAAGTCATAGAATAAAAGTTGTTGTTTATGATGTTTTTAACATATTCCTAAGAGGTTGCTAGTGTTTAGCTATTAGTGTCTGGTTTCGCACTTAATCCTAGTTGGACCATTGTGAGCGGGTCATGGCGGCCATCCTTTGGCCAACATCCATCCAGTCCTCGACAATCACAACCTTGTTTCAGGTGGGCCAATTTGAAGGCCAAGCTGAAAGGCTCAACTTCGGCCTCGTGAGGGTTGTTTACGAATGGGCGCTAGAGAAACCTTTCGCAGAAATAATGGATCTTACTGATGTGCAAGAAGGAATTATTGTCAGGTGCATTCAACAGTTGCATGAGGTAAGAGAGAGAAAAAAATAAATGAAAGGTTTTACTGATACAAATAAAGGACATGTCTATCTTCTTTTTGCTCAATTTTAGTGTAAACCATAATGAAATGATTATGGCCCAATTATAGGTACTAAAAACTTAGCTTAGACTTAGTTGCTAACACGAGTTTAAATAAGAAATATTCATAATGCCTATGAATGAAATATTAGTTATTTAAACTCATTTTAACTACAAACTGAGTTAATAAGATAACTCTGGCTGTAGCATGCGGGTTTAAACAAAATAAAAACAGGATGCAGAAAGACTATACTAAGAAAAGAAAGAAAAAGCGTTTATTTGAGCCTTACACAATCGTATAAACCAAAAATACATAATTAAAAAAGAAAATTAAAATCTGCTTTACGCCAAAAAGGCACCTAACTCAGCATATGCTGCGATATATAAAGCAGCGCTGGTATTCTGTTAGGGTCCTCTGTGATGCCACGGACACACTCACGGAAGCTAAATAGAATATCAAATTAAAATAAGATAGTGGTGCCTTCAACATTTCTTTAAAGCACTACGCAGAAACTCCCATTAACGAAGCAAATCCTAACATTAATAAGACTTCAAAATAGGACACAAATAATCACACTTTAATTTCTAATCCCACAGTTGTTAGTAGACGTAAAAGATGCTGCTGTAGCTGTCGGGGACCCGAAGCTTCAAGCGAAAATGATGGAAGCCTCCACCGCGATCAAGAGGGACATCGTCTTCGCAGCCAGTCTATACACCACGCAAAAAGAAACGGTCACAACATGATAATAGAGTTGCATTTACAAAAGCCAGTGCCTTATTTTATACGATAATGGAGTTTTTATATACAAGATACGCTTACCTAGTGCCTTGTGTTCTTATTTGGTCCGATGTGTGCGTTAGGCGTAGCGTAGTCAGGGAAAATAATTGTTTACCACCTTGGTTAAATGACACTTATGTATAAAAAAGTGTAAAAAATAATATCGTTGATGTAAATTGACACTTCGTGTTAAAATTTCAACCTTGTTGAATTTTTATCTTGCTGGGAATTGCTATCAGAAGTGGTAAACATTTATTCTCATTGTATCATTACTGATCTTATGAATTATTGCGTTTTACGGGCGTGCACGACGACACTTATTGCGAACCGGATTGAATGTTCTTTATTTAAAAAAAAAACAGAACCCTGGTTGATAAGATTTTGTAATTCGAATACGAAACCTGTATGCAGCTTAGCTAATTAATAATTAATCAATCATAAGACTATATTAGCCTTATGGTTGATCGGTGTTAAGAAAGTGTTTAGTCTGTTCGATATACTTAATTTTGGCTTAAAAAGACAGATTTTTTTGTTATTAAGAGCGCAGGTTCTCGTTAAAAAAATACTTGTACCGTTTAACTTGTTCAAGATTTAAATACGTCAACGCGCATGCCCGAATGTACGTTTATTTATTGTTTTATTTCATCGAATTTAATTGTTTTATATTTATATTAATTCAGTTTTAGTTTTTATCTCTAAGTGAATTTTTCAAGTGGGCTAAAACCAAAACTAACAAACTTTATACTTTTTTTATTACTTTACCTGCGTTACATTTTTTTTTTCTTTTTACATGGTCTCTAACCGCGGAGGACCTAATTATTTATTTTTCAAAACTCCAATGATGCAATTTTATTTTCCATCAAATCCAGGCCCAGGACAGCTTTCAGTATTTTTCGCTAGTCCTCATAGTTTTTTTGGTCATCTAAGCGCACTTTAAAAATTCACAAAAAAAATAGCAGTTGTATAATGCGATCCTGTAGTTTTTTAATGCATGATTTTCTATAATTTGGTCACGCCCATGAAAATAAAGTTTTACATTTTAGTTATTTGTTTTATTTGGTTCTATTTTGCTACTGTTTGATGTTATATTATTATTGCACGGTATACTGTTGCTTTGGTACTGCAAGTCGGCTATGTGTGGAAGTCAATTATTGTTTTTTTATATATTATTGATTATGCTCAATTATTGAGCAACTAAAGTTGAATTCATAATCTCAACACAATTTATATTCCATCATCGTGCAATCAACTTCTTACTTTAACGATAATATTCGTACTTGTTCAAAAACAACTACGACTACGGATATTATTATTTATTACTCAAGATTAACCATATATTTTTTTGTAATAAAAAGTTCCTAGAAAAATTCTAGTTGCAATGGACTTTGAACTCTATAATGTAAATTAGAAAAAAATAATAGTCCCAAGTTTGAAACAAAACCAGATAATATATTGTATAATTATATTAGATCGGGTGCAGGAACGCCTGAGTGTGCAAAATATGAGAATCGCATTCTGTGCATACTTTTGAACTTAGAAAAACATGTAGATTATAATTCTGTCTCTGTGTTTATTCATCATTTCAACCGAAAGACGTTCACTGTAGGACATAGGCCTCCCCCAGCGTCGCCATAACGACCGGCCTTGTGCGTACCGGAAGACACAGCTCAGTATTTATTAGTCCATTTTTTTTTAAAACTCCACCCACCTTGCATATTAACTGAACAATTTCTTTAGAAACACATTAATGATTGATTTAGTGACAACATACAATTGTTTCAGAGATAGGTACGTATAGCTAGTCAACGTTAAAGCATAGGTTTGAGTTGTGGTAGTGATGCATTAAATAGGTACTAGGTGAATCACTTTTCAGTTTCTTTGCAGATCCAATATAAACTTGAATTATTTCTAATTTGACTTTTAATCTCACAGATAAAACTGCTGAAGTTAAACGAACGGGCCGGAGCAGCCCGACTGAAATCGAACCAGCAGAATAAATCAAACGCCTCGATGTACCGAGAAATAGTCCTGGCTGCCAGCTGGACTTCGAATTCAAAAACGAACAACGAAGGGAGAACTATCGAGGAACCTGTATCGACTCAAAGCAGAAAAGAAAATATAAAAACAGAAGTTAATACGCCAAAACTAGACAAATCTCCGGAAGCAATCGAAAAATCTGAACTAGAAGGGACTGAAAAGACGGATAATACATGGAGGAGATCGAAAAACTTTAAACGTCCTGTGTCTCATAAAAAACCAACAGCTAACGCAAAGGCACAAGAGAAAAAGAATCCAAACACGAACGAGAAAGGAGACGAAGCTAAACCTGTAGAGAGTAACGGACGTTTGGGACAGTTCGACGACTGGTCAGATTACGCCTAGTACATAAATAATAGCAAAATTCTTATGTGCCGAAATTCCGACTCATCATTTTAGGCGTCACTTTGGTACCAAGCCCAACTGACAAGCAGGCAATTTACAGCTTTTACTTTACGCATAAAAATGAAAATAAATGTGGCTGTCAAGGAACGCCCGGCAGACGTGTAACATAGAAGGAAGTGGTGGAAAGTAGAGATGACGTCATAAGCAAGTGTCTCATCGGTGCCTGTTGCAGCATACGAGAAAGTCTTATTCATACATACCAGCACTATTTAAATCAATAAAAGTCTAAACTTTTTAAGTTGTGTGTGTGTGGGTGGCAAATCTGGACTCCTATTGAGTGATCCGCAGAAATAAGCCGTCTTCCAGCATCCAAAACCTTTACAATTTTAGTTTACCATTTCACAGTTCGCACTTAAACAGTACAGAGATAGGCTAACGCAATCTCTAGTCGAACAGGTAACATACATAGTTAAAACATTGCATCGGCAAGGAAACAAACATAGATAAGTCAATTTGAAAACAGTAACCATTCAGATTTTAACAAATGCTTTTTAGGGTTCCGTAGCCAAATGGCAAAAAACGGAACCCTTATAGATTCGTCATGTCTGTCTGTCTGTCTGTCTGTCCGTCCGTCCGTATGTCACAGCCACTTTTTTCCGAAACTATAAGAGCTATACTGTTGAAACTTTGTAAGTAGATGTATTCTGTGAACCGCATTAAGATTTTCACACAAAAATAGAAAAAAAACAATAAATTTTGGGGGTCCCCATACATAGAACTGAAACTCAAAAATTTTTTTTTCATCAAACCCATGCGTGTGGGGTATCTATGGATAGGTCTTCAAAAATGATATTGAGGTTTCTAATATCATTTCTTTCTAAACTGAATAGTTTTCGTGAGAGACACTTCCAAAGTGGTAAAATGTGTGTCCCTCCCCCCTCTAACTTCTAAGATAAGAGAATGATAAAACTAAAAAAAATATATGATGTACATTACTATAAAAACTACCAACGAAAATTGGTTTGAACGAAATCCAGTAAGTAGTTTTTTTTTTAATGCGTCATAAACCGAAAAAATACACTATTATTAAAAGATCGATCAAAGTTACAACACAACAAGAACAAGAACATGAACTTTTATATTATGTTACTTGCTGCTGCGGAACCCTTCATGGGCGAGTCCGACTCGCACTTGGCCGGTTTTTTATTGCCTGTAGCATCTTAATGCAAGGCCAAAGGCTTCTCTTTTATTTCTATTTATCTTCTTAAAGCTATTGAGTGGCTGACTTTTTAAAGGATTGCAGCTGATACCAAACTACTTGGCTTTCTACCGTATCTCAGTACCAAGTCAGTCTGCTACGTTGTCCTACAAGCTACGAGGAGTGATATGAAAGAAAAGGGAATTGGTGATAGCGTGACAGTAGACATGAAAGAGCGGAAGAAGAAATGTTTTGCACCGACCCGACCCCAAGTAATATGGCCACAAGAGCAAGGGCGTACACTACGTTGTCTTTTTGCCATGTTACCCTTTGGTCATGAATTGTAGGTACTCATTTGTGCTGAAAATCATAAAGCGAATTAGCCAGTTTCATGCTAGTTTCAACTATCCACTGACTAATGACTGGTCTGTTGGTCTAGTGGTTAGTGACCCTGACTGCTATGCCGGAGATCGTGGGTTCGGTTCCCACCCAGGACAAATGTTTGTGTGATGAGCATAATCATTTGTTCTGTGTCTGGGTGTAATTTATCGCTCTTCATCAGGTGAGATAGCGGTCAAGCGCGACCCTATCAAAAATAAAAATATCTTTATTATGTATGTATTTAGAAATATTTATGTATGTTTATCAGTTGTCCAGTACCCATAACACAAGCTCTGCTTAGCTTAGGACTAGACGGCTCATAACACAAGCTCTGCTTAGCTTGGGACTAGACGGCCCATAACACAAGCTCTGCTTAGCTTGGGACTAGACGGCCCATAACACAAGCTTTGCTTAGCTTGGACTATGCGGCGTTGTGTGATAGTTGTGGAATATTATATTATTATTATTATATTTACTTAATTTAACCATTTTATATTTTCAGCAGTTAATTATTTACAAAATAAATTATCCAGTAACCATCTGTTGCAATTAGGTACTGTACTACAATACGAAACTACTTTTTAGAATTTGTATAAATATTCTTGTGTAATCTTTTGGAAACCTAGGTCATTCCATCTACACATTTCTGTACTTATTACTTAAAATATGTACCTATTATTTCGAAATAAACTTGTTTTTTTTTTGTAATTTCCTGTTTTTTATCCAACTACTGTTTAAAGAAGGGGCAATTAATGTATGAATTTAACCCACTTGACTGACATTTCTCAATATGTATGATATGTGAGAGCTGATAACCAGTCTAATTTCCATTAAAATAAAATATGTACCGACTTAACTTCGGCGCCTAGTAGTTTCCAAAACATGCGCCATGCGCGTGCGCAATTATTGCTAAATATAAAGCGCGACGCGATTCATCTTGCGTTTTTTCTATCAGTATCTCGAAAGAGACGGACTATTTAAATTATACGGCTGTTGCAAAATTTCTGTTTGCACGCGATATTAAAGTCGATTGTGCAGTTATGCTTGAGTCGTGATAATGACTTGACTTAATGTCTTATGTCCCCTAGATGGGGCAGAGGGCTTCCACAGTAATCCTTCATCACCTCACTCCACGTCATTCCGTTGCTCGCCGCTTCTGCCAAAAGGTACGGTGCGACGCCAGGTTGGACGGGGACGGCCACGCTCTCTTTTTCCTTACGGATTCCAGTCCCACGCTTGCTTGGGTATGTGATTTGAATTCCTTCGAAGCGTGTGGCCAATCCATCTCCGCTTCCGACTTTTGATCTGACAGTCGATGGCCCCTCTCGTGGCATTTTTCTAACAGCTCTATATCCGATATTGTCTCGGGCCAGTAATTTTCGAGGATGCGACGGAGACAGCGGTTGACAAAAAATTATATTTGGCGTGAGATGTCCTTTGTAACCTTCCACGTAGAGCAGCACAGATTTGACAAATGACCCGAAGATTTTAAGTTTTATGCTAAACAGGTCTCAGCTGCGCGAAGGTTGCTCAGGTTTTGGCCATCCGTGAAGTGATGTCCTCTTCACTACTGCCGGTCTCTGAAAGGACGCTTCCTAGGTAGGTAAACTTGTGAACGCGTTCCACTTACCTCCGAGTTCAACATAAACGAAATCCCTCACATTCGACACACCAGTTCTTATCTTCTGTGTCTTGCGGATGTTTATTTTAAGGCTAGTTTTTGCAGCCTCCCGACTTCCAACTTTGCTTGCATGTCGGCGTTGGTATGACTTAGGGCATAAGTCATCGGCGTAATCTAAGTCCATCTAGCGTGATAGCGTATTTGATAATCCCCACTCAATTCTACGGCGCCTGTTATCGGAGATGCATGCTTCGCATCTCCGAAAACAGGCGCCGTATTCCATCAAGAACCAAAAGAAAGAGTTAAGAGAAGCGGCGAAAGTAGGCAGCTCTAGCGGCCACCAGCATGCACTGCGATGTCATCAGAGACGAGACCGTCGTTCGTTATCTTGCAAGAATATTTCATAATAGCCTCCAAAAGACGGATAATTTTCGGTAGTACTCCAATGGTCAGTAGGCGAGACCACTTCAGCGTATCAAAAGCTTTTTCGAAGTCGACAAAAGTTAGATAAATCTCCCACTGCCATTCTGTTGCCTGCTCAAGTATACTAAGGAGCGTGTCTATATTACAGTGTACCTAATTCAAATCCAGTCGGTACCTATGCAGTTTCGGTGCTGATATAAATCCTACCTACTTACCGATTTCTAGAAAAATTCTTTACTCTCGCTCGAAACAACTTGATCGAAAGGCCTATTCGCTACTCACTTATGTACGGGTTGCGATATAAATAATAAGAACGAATCTAAGCATAATATCCTACAGTACCGCAGAAAATCGGTGCATTTCAGTGTATCTCACGCAATTCCAAGACTTGACTAAATTCAGGAATTTAATCTAGTAAATTAAAGTTCTTTTAATTTAACTGACTCAATACTGGCCACTTATATTGTGTGTTGTTGCTGTTCATATCATATTAGAGGTTTATATTTTGGACTCTTAAACCTTTCCTCTACGAGATTAGGCCGGATTAGGCATTCTTAGTTCCGATCAATCTCGTCCAAATTTAAAGTCAATGAAGACGAATAGAAACTTAAGTGCGGATACATTTTGATAGGTACCTACCAATCTAAATACCTGTCCTGCTAGTAGAACACGTTATTACATCGCTCACCCGAATAATCGATAATTTATTATATATCTATAACTTCAGCTATTGCAAGTTTGCAACCAATGGTGTTGCATTTACGCTTCCTGCAGTCTAAAACACACCCTATCACTTGTCATAATGCGTAGAATGAAACGAATATTGCTACCGTGATATAGAGTGTTGTTCAGTGTTGTTCTTCAAATGACGCATGTCAAATTTTCGTGAATCGGAACGTACCTTTGGGACTGACTTGGCGATTCGGATTTTCTTTCAGTGATTATCTCAATGACTTGTGTAAATTCAATGTTAATTTGATTTGTTAAATGACATTTTATTATTGGTGATTTGCGATCGTAATTCGAGTAAACTTAAAACTGTGCTCATGTGGCCGCCAGGCATAAAGGACATATTGCAGTGACTCGTTATATTTTTTCTAACAACAAATAACGTAAAACAATCAAAATGATACAAGACGACGAGTTTGAGCTGCTGGTGACGACCCCAGAGCGTATAAAGGCTCTGGGGTTCAAGCCGCAGAAGGAAATACTGACGAACCACATCCTACCATATGCCGCCGAGTTAGATGAGGAGTCCAAGAGTTTCCTGGAGCAAGTGAAGTTTAACCTGGCGCGGTCCGTCATGCTGCGCGAGATGAAGCCGGCGTGCGGGGTGTGGTCCTCCAGGCTCATGAAGTAAATAATACTTTTTTTTTTCATAAAGACAATGTGTCCGTCCAGCGCTGGCACATTTCAGGTGATATTGAATTGTTGGAAGCTGTCCAACAGATAGCTGAAGGATTGTTAAACATATTTATCAGGAATAATAAACATAACTGCTCTCTGGAATCTAAAGCTTTTGTATGTTAAGGCCTTAGACAAAAATAACTCTAATCGAGTGTTATTACAAATGTAATACAGTCCCTTGATACTGTATTCCTTTAACAAATGCTATAGCAATAGGGAGCGAAGCACTTGTTCATCTAAAAATTGAGATCCTTACAGCTATGGTGTTTTGTATTTTATTTTTGGGTTGTAGAAAGTGTTATAAAATTTTGTTTTCCTCTAGAAAATTTTGAGTAGCCATCTGGAGTTTAGATTGTTACCTTGATTCAAAATACTGGTAAAAATCTTCTTTGAATTCATTATACCCCAAGCGAACGCCGGCATTCGCGCACCTATTGTCTTTCTATTGTGTCTGTAATTTCCACTATTGAAAGGTTAAATGGGACTGGCTTAATTATGTCAGTCAAGCAATATAGACAAACAATTATTAACCTCTCAATCGTGGAAATTAGAGACACAATAGAAAGACAATAGGTGCGCGAACACCGGCATTCGCTTGGGGTTTAATGAATTAAATAGCTCAAAAGTATATGGCTATAATGGATAGGAGATCAGTAATCAACTTAGTAAATCATTTTATATGTTCTCTTGATTATGAGACTAGCTTTTAAATGAATTTTATTATTTTCTCATTATTGTGGGTAGTTCACCACTTGCTGACTTCAGATATTTTTATTTATAAAATGCTTTGTTTGTTACTGTTAATACTCCTACAATATATATAAAGTATATTAACCTTTCAATTGTGGAAATTACAGACACAATAGAAAGACAATAGGTGCGCGAACGCCGGCGTTCGCTTAGGGTTTAATGAATTAATTAATTAAGCATAGCATGCCTCAATCAATACTTAATTAATTAAACCCCAAGCAAGCACTGGCATTCACTCTCTCATTGTCTTTCTACTGTGTCTCTAACTATGGAATTCGAAAGGATAAAGATTTTTATGTACAAACTTGTACCTGAACTGCAGGCAAAAAAAAAAAACAGCATGATGAAGTGAATATGACTTGCATTAAATATTATAAAATACCTTTCAATTCAATGCATTCATTAGATTGGGTTATTTATATTTAAGACATCACAGCATCATATACAAGCAAAACAACATCCATTAGTATGTCCATCCATTAATGCTAAATACTAAATTTGCATAAATTGCAAATAGTTATTATGTTATTTGCACACTATAAAGATTTTTTTTAACCAAATCCATTTTTGGAAATAGAAAGTTTAGCAAAAATCAAATCTACCCAGTATAACAATAATCTTGTTCATTTTTGAAGATCAAATTGTGCTATGTAATGATGATTAATGAAATAAATATTCATAATGTTTTATAGGCAACAAAATCTTTTGAAGTTTTTCATCATCTATGTAGCTTGTGTATGTATTAAAACCTGCCTACTCACCTAAGTAATTACAGGTGACAGATATTTTATGAAGGCGTAGCTAGATAACCAAAGTCCCTGTGGCAAAAAAATATTGAGGCCCATTTTTACTAAGGGTATCTTCAAATAACTTCTCTTGCTCTGGGTGTAAAAGAAGAGTGTCGTATGTTTACTGACTAAAACTTGTTGCCTTTATTACAGTAGTGTTGCAATTTATTTTATTTAGATTTTGAAGAAGAGTACATAGGAGAGAATTTATAGATTGTTCATAAAGATTTTGCTGATCAGATTTTTGTGGGCCCTCTATATTAGGGGCCCTGGGCTACTGCCCTGCCCAGCCCTTCGGTAGCTATGAGCAATGGAATTGTTCATATAATATATAAACCTACTGAAAATAAAAATAGTTTAAGGGTTCATATATAATGTAAACTTTAAAAGAAACATAAACAGCAAACATTTGTGCTAAAATACCAAATGGAACAATGACACAACCATATCATATTCTTCAGCTATATGTAAATCGTATTGTAACAAATTTCAGTTTAGCGTTAACCTTTGGCAAGTATTAGTGAAGTTTGAAATATGCTGGCTAACACCCAGGCCTTCCTGTTAACTGCACCTGGCCTCACATAACACTGAACAATCATTGTCTTACTTCATCATTCCTATTGTTATGTACCTATATTGCAAAATGACTCATTTTACTTTATATAAAAGTATAAAACATGTTTATGGATTACTTAAAGAGGCAACTATTGCTTTACCATTTAACTGCAACATTTTGGAGTCAGCTATGTGGTGCGAATCACGTATGCAATTTGACAAGTTCAAGAGCGCGAACTAATAAATACAGTACCCCTAGCCATGTTGCTAATCTGCAATAGTTAACGCTTGTAGAAAGCTTCAAATGTACGGGAATGACGTCGTCTTAACGCTCACTCACGTAGTCAGAACAAAAAAATTGGTGGCAAGGTGAACTCGAAGCGTTCGGCGCAAGCGAAACGGTTGTAACTTGGCTAGGCTGGAATACCATTTGCGACCGCGACCCCAATGAGGCAGGTTTCTAGTAAACCTGAAAACCTTCAAATGTCACATTAATTACAGCTTTAGATAGGAAATCAAACCCTTACGTTGTTGAAACTTCTACGGTCCGGACTAAGCGTTTCACTTTGTCGTTTGTACCGCGTACATTGAAATACTGCGATAATAATTTGCTGCGGCGCGGTCTTCTCGTCCAATTATAATATAGGTGTCGTGAATAGACCCTTAATAAACTAGTGCGCCCAACCATCAACTATTGCATCAATGTTTAGGTACAATGGTAAACACCTAATGAGGTGTGATCGCAGTTCAGCACTGGTTTTTACCTATCAATAAAAAAAAAACTTACGAAAACGTAATCTATTGTGTCTATAATTACCACGATTGAAAGGTTAAATAACAATAACTACAGCTTTTCTTGAAAAAGTAAGCATTGTATTTTATTCTATGGGGTTAGAATACTTACTTTACTATTCGCTTACATTTAAAATACCCGTAATCGGGGGAAAGCATTTAAAGCGTGCTGCTGCTGTAAATGTCTATATGGAAAACCTGACCTAACCTCGGTTTACCTCGCTTCTGCTAGCGATGTGGGATGGTTTAAAAAAAGAGTTCCTGTGGCCCCGGTACGCAAAGAGCTACTGAAGGAAAAAAAGTGGGTCTTAGTCGGTCAGTCTGACACTCCCACCCACCACCACCTCAACGCGGAAAAAGTCGTTAGATAATTAACGACCACAAAAATGGGATAATTCGCAGTTCAAAGTTTTTTATGTCAAATAAGTAACGAAAGGCTTTGTATTTTTTCTAATTTTACAAAATAATCAAGTCATTGATATAAGTTTCTAATATTCACAGATACATACGGATCCATGGCCTCAAATTCTCGAAAGAAGATCACATAAAATTGATAAAACTGGCTTACGAACTTGTGCTCATACCTGATCTAGAACCAGGCAAGGTGCACAAGTTCGCGACTATGTTTCTAATGCTCACAAAGTAAGTATTAAGTTTAAAATACTAACTTATGCTAAACCAGCTCTTTGTAAATGATTCTGATTTTAAAATCAAATCATGCATCTATAAAACAACGGGAATTATAAACAAGAATGTACCTAATCTTCCCAATAAAAATTAATTGATCGTTCCTATTTTAATTTTTAAATATATCAGTCTGAAATAAATTCAAGGAACCCACACTTATGCGTAATCTTGGCAGTAAATACTTTAAATAATTGGCACTGTCCGCTTTGTTAATTGCTAACGAATTAATTAATTTCTACAGGAAAAGACAATTGATTAAACCTGAAGAACTGACTCTACATTGGCGCCCGCTCTACGATATGGGCAAAAGAATCTTTGATAAGAGCTCGACCCATATTGGAATGTACCACTATCTGACGTAAGTATTTATTAATTTAGTTAGTCTATGATAGACATCAAACATAATACTATCATCACAGTATTAACACATAATCCGAAGAACTTGATTATGAATGTGTCTGCCTCTCTTCTAGCGCCAACTTTTGTTTCGACACTTCCTTCATATGACGTATCGTGTACGATAGGTTTGACGCAATCACGCATCTATATTAAATTACTTCTACATAGCTATGTATAAAAAAAGAGGAAAACACAACTAAGATTACCGTAACTGGAAATTCTTCAGAACTCAATGACGTAAACGTTACTTTACGGTTTCGACACGGTTCGACTTTTATCGATGTTTTGGTTGTGTAACAACTACCTGTTTATGAATTTAAATATTTTATTTAATTATAACATCTGCCCACGTAAGACAAAGTTAAGTTAAGAAAAACATAATGTGTGTTCAGGCCAAATCGTTTTATGAAACAAGGAGGCGATATGCTCGATATGATTCGCAAATTCCTGTCGGGAGACGGGCTGGGCGACGCCCTAGAGTTGTTCGGCCTCGCGGGACCCGACGAGAACGAACTGCCCACGTAATAAATAGACAACCAATATAAGTTTTCGGGACACGCTTAATGTTCGCACATCAGGTGGCAGACGGGAAGGGCTCATAATTCATCAGACCCATGTCACTATCCTTGGTATTACCCTAGAAATGACTTTTTAAGTGTTCAACTTAATGTAGTTGAAAGATTAATAAGTTATTTTATTCAAACAATCCTATTGTATAAACTGTAGTGTCTGTGTATCAAGGTGGCAGGCTGTGCATGTTTAGAAACGTTCCTTCAATTCGATCTTATTTTAATGCACTTAATTTTATTTCAGCTCTCTAGAAGGATCTTACATATCGATGGTTAAATGTGCCAGACCGTAAGTAAAATAGCCATAATTTTTACCCTTAAAGAAGACTTTGCGTCCACTTTACATCTTTGAATGTTTTAGATATTTCCCTCTGCAAGCCACGAAAGAGATCCTAGCGGAGTTGTTGCCTCAAATAAACCCATGGTCCTCAGACACACACGTGGTCTGCCAGCTGGCCACCTTCTTGCCGGTCGCATTGCACCCCGACTATGCACAGTACGGCCATCACATCTGGTTTGATGAGATCATGACTCTTTGGGATAACTGCTATAACTCACAGTGCGGAATCTCGGTAAGAACTCGCATGATTAGAAATGACTAAAAACTAACAAAATGCAGCACTTAAAAAATCTTTCTGGTGCAGACACCATAGGTACTCCATATACCGCAATATTTGCGATCTGCCCCATCTTCCCTATTCTTCGAATGTTTTAAATTCTCGGCTTTTCTGTTTTAATATGCATGTATTCATCTATATCTTCCTCATGAATCATTAGAAATGTGTTCAGTAGTTTTTAAGTTTATCACGAACAGGCAGACAAACGCGATGACTTTGTTTTATAATATGTACAATAAATAAAATATGTATGTAAGGAAATAAAAATTTAGTTTGCAAGTCTGCGGCTTTAGCTTTGTACCCTAATCACTATACTTCACGTGAACATAAAGTACCTACTGTGGTAGTGTCATGCATATATAGAAACAAAGGTACTCATATTTTGCATGTATTTGCTGCAAAAGTTAAAGTACAGTCTGTATTGCTGTACTTAAACTTTTGCCTAACTCGTCGAGGATTACAGGCGTTTTATAACGCGTTGCTTTGCATAGGACCTAATGATGCTGTTCGCTGGGCTGGCTAAGCGCAACCCTGGCGCCATTGACTGGACGCCTCATGTCCCTAAGATGTTCACGCGCTTCCTCCACGCGCTCAACTTGCCGGTCGCCTACAAAGACATGCAGATCACTCGCGCACATTCCCTCGGTGAGTTATATGAATACACTGTCTTATATTATGGCCCCGCCACACGTTCCAATTGTGAAAAAAGTAGCCATGACGTGTCAGACATTGAAAAGTGTCCATGGAGTTTCTTGCACATTCTTCTCCATAGAGATCTACGCTTTGGAATGTGCTGTTAGCATCTTTTTTTTGACTGACTTGACTATTCAAAACTGCCAATAAATGGTTTATCCAAATCTATTCTATACATATCATAAATCTGTAGAAGTCTTTACTTGTGCACGCATCACATACTATGTACGAAATCGTTGCAGATAACTTTTATACATTAAAATTGTGTGAAACTTTTTATTTTACTTAGGCTTTGTTTCATCACCGTCGGTTGACTATACGAGTAGTACATTCATTGCCTGTTAGGCGGTACGAAGTTAACCGAGTCAGCTAATTCGAAATAAATGCTTTAATTCTTGATCGATTCTTAAAAATCGCAGTCTACTGTGAAACAGTTGGTAATGAAACTTAACATTGTTTAATCAAACAAATTAATTTGCTGTCCAGCCTTACCATCCATTGTTTCGGTTTTTATTAATTATTAAAATATATCGAGTCTTCGCGCGTTCACGTACTCAATATTAAATCCGATACATAATATCATCTAGCCGGCACGTAGAATATTGAATAACAGAGGCGCATGACCTAGCTGACATAATACTTATGTATTTATTTATGTGTCGCAGAACTATGACCACAGTGTAACAGATTATTTGTGTGGTCTAGATATGAAACACGTCGCATCATGGATTGTATGGAGTATCAGCCCCAACGGTGTGGTGCTGAAGCAATTGCGTAGCTTCCTGGCAGGAGTCGAGAGCTACCTGCATAGCGCCAACGCCGGCCGATGGTCCTACAAGCTAAGAGACCTCCTCAGGAAACTGGCTCGAGAGTTTCTTAACAGGTAAAAACCTGGAAAAAAAAACATTCTTAACACACCATTTTACTTCAGAAGTATGTATGTTTTTAGTTGTTATTTATACTATTTTCTTTAAAAACAAATACTTAGAAGACAGAAGTTATTTCGGCGTCAAAAGAGCTCATGATTCTGAACTCTACTGCGAGCCAACTCTAGTCGAGCGAGTTTACAACTATGAGTCAAATCGTACATAAATGCTGCTGTACCGTTCAGCAAATGTAATCTTGTTAGTGAAATGCTATTTGAATGCGATCTTTACCTTACAGGGTGCGGCGTGAACGTGAAAAGAAATTCCACGAAAGTTGGGAAAACCAAACACCGTCGGAATATCGACTCAGAGATGAAGACATCACTGAGTTTATCAACATCGTGCTCGAACCAACGCTGCAGGCGGTCTACAGCCGCAGCGGCTCGCTCGACATATCTATCGCACTGCATAACTTGGCGACGCTGCGCCCTGCTATGGTAGTGCCGCCCTTACTAGAGAGGTTCAAGACTTCTCTGACGTCACTGACGGAGCCTCACCGAGTGACTGCTGCCATGTCAGCGGTGGCCGCCGTGGCTCGGCCCATGCTGCGTGGAGCCGATGCGGACTACCCAGAAGGGCCCACTCACGTAGTACCATGCCTGTTAGCCGTCCTACCTGGGCTCGATCCTAACGATATTAAAAAGACATTAGTCACTCTGCATTTCATACTCATCTTCACTTGGATGGTGCCATTCATAGATTGTAGCTCCGCTCACGAGCATTGGGATGACCTCACCGAGGAGGAACTCCTCACCTGTGAGTCTACTGCTCAATTCGAAGACTTCGTCCTTGTCTTTTTGGACAGACTGTTTGTCATCATCGAGTCCAGTGTCCTCGAACACGTAAGACTGGACACCAAAGAATCCGATGCGGTTCGCAGCAAAACTGATGCTGTGATGGAAACAGCGATCTCATCAGCCGCGACGGCTGTGCTTATGCAGTGCTCACCGAAGATATTCAAGGAGGCATTGAGAAAGTTTAAGTCTTTCGCCACGGAGTCAACGTTTGAGACGAACGTGTCTGGAAGTATGGTGGGTGTTCTGTTGCGCGTGTTCGCGAGAATTGATTCTGAGTCGACTTTAGCGGCTTTTATGCCTAAGCTGTGTGAGGACCTGACGGAGCTGTTGTCTACGGAGGAGGCGCTGCACGAAGAGAACCCGCCGCGTGACCTCATGTACCGATTGGTCTTATTCATGCACGCGGTAGAGTGCGATGGCATGGTGCTACTGAAGTACGTCCCCGACATTCTTCCTATATTGGACCGAGCTTTAAAGCTGCACTCTAACTACGCGCTGACGCGAGCGTGCGAGGTGCTGAGCCATATGCTCACGTCCCTGTGCTACATCGATATTAAGGAGTGGAAGAGTTCACCCAAGAATTACTCGGAGGCTCCTGAAAAGTGGTTGCCTATACGAGAGTGGGGTTACGGGTGTTTGTTGAAAGATGCCAATTTCAAGTGGCACGTGCCGAGCGCGGAGGAAGCGGAATGTGCTCAGATGCTGCTGGACCGGTACTTGAAAGCGGAGGTGGGGCGGCTGCGCCAGTGGCTGAGCGGCGAGCGGCCGATGTGTCGCGAGCGCCGCCTGCGCTCCTTCTACATTATAAACGCGGTGCTGGCGTGCAGCACCTTCCTGCCGCCGCCCGATGAGCAGCCGGTTACACTGTAAGTATTTATGTCATAATTTTAGGCCAAATATTTTTCAATAATCACGAAGAAAGTTTTTGCTCTTTCATTTCATACCAAACACAGCATCTTTTCGAAAAACTTCTAGAGGGCGCCATATTGCCTATAAAATCAGCCGATGATCAAGGCGCTTTCAAGGATATTTCTTTGAAAAATATTATCCTAGTAGTAGTGGTCGCCTTAGTCGGGTAACAATTGTGATAAAACCTACTAATTTCCTAGCATCGAGACCCTAGTACCAGCGACGAGCATCCCGTTCACTTGCGGCGTACGGTTCCGTGTCACTCTGGACGGAGAGAATGTGCGCGTGGCGCTCACTAAGTTGCTGCTCGAGGTGCAGGCCAAGTTGCTGGACGAGAAGACTGATGATACCAGGGGACTGGAGATGCTTATACAGGTGACTTCTTCTTTTGTAGGATCTGGTTATGGTTCACGTATTTTATAATCGGTTGACAGTAAATAAGGTACCAGCCATCCATCACGGCGTTGTTATCGTCGTGCTAACTATAATTAGTTCTTTAATCTTCCCGACCGAAGTTCCGATCACGATGTCCAATATCAACAGGCATGGATAGACAGATAGATAGATATATTGTTTATTGTACACCAAAAATAAAATAACATAAAAATTACATCAGCAACTTAAAATTAATAGGGTGCCACAATGGGCGGTCTTATCGCTAAAAGCGATTTTTTACAGACAACCTTTGGATGGATTTGACAGAGGAGAAAAAAGATACGTAGGTAGTTCGTGGTGTACTATTTACATTTATAAAATACTAGCGACCCGCCCCGGCTTCGCACGGGTGCAATGCTGATACTAAATACACTACAGAAAAACTGTGAACGTTGTATATAAAAACATAGCGGCCCGCTCCGGCTTCGCAGGCACGCTCTTGCCGCACCGGGCGGCCGGCCGGTACCGCCGCAAACGCTACGTCCCGCAATTTTTAAATCTGTAATATCTTCGAAAATATTCACTTAAATCATACGGTGTAAAGGGCCATATAGATCTATATTAAATGAACAATGTATTCAAGGTATTTAATTGGTTAAGGATTAATGCTGTATTGGTTAAAATCGCTTCGAAAATTAGCCATTATTTGTCGTAAAAAGTAAATGACAAAAAAAAGTTATTGTGGGTTATCCATAAGAGATAGACATATACCATCACGGACTTTTCTGTAGACCTTTTCAATGTGTACAATACTTAGTACATTATTTTGATAAAACTCGTAGGGTTCAGCCTGCGTTTGCAATGTAAGCGGAAAAAATGTAATTATTTACGACATCACATTAGAAACCTCAAAAATAACAGTACTTCTCCACTATTTAATGGATGTTATTATACATATAAACCTTCCTCTTGAATCACTCTATCTATTAAAAAAAACCGCATCAAAATCCGTTGCGTAGTTTCAAAGATTTAAGCATACAAAGGGACATAGAGACAGAGAAAGCGACTTTGTTTTATACTATGTAGTGACATAAACTAATAAATTACATATAATATATGGATGCAAGATGCAAAGATAAGCCAGTAATTCAGGTTGATTTTTTTTTTTCGGTGCGTAAAAATCATCCAGATGACATCGCCCGCCCTTGGGCGGAGCGGGTGATAGTGTCAGACTCTTATTGACTAAAAATCCATCCCGTTCCTTCGTTATCTTCTATACCCGGGCCGAGTCTTCCTTTCGGAAACAGACCCTTGGCCCCAGTAAGCTTCGACCCTGCTGGGCCCGGTTGCTGACAAATTCAGGTTGATAAGGGTTTTTTAACCGAATAATCGACTTAAAGACTCCTCACCACAATAGTTGTGTTCACTCCCCGCGCAAGCATACCCGCGGGCAAATCCGTTAGTGAATTTTTCGGTTTAGGCTCTTTATCGGTATAAAAGTGTCTTTATCATGTATTTTATTGCAAGGTTTGGGAACGTGTGGTCGTAATGAAAGGCCTACGCGGCGGACCCGGTCTGGAAGCCCGGATGCGTTCGTACGGAGCGCTGGAGCGCGCGCTGGACGGGCGCGGCGGCGCGGCCGACCGCGCGGGCGGGGGGCGCGGCGCGGGGGCGGCGCGCCTGCGCATGCTGGCGGCCGACGCGGCGCGCCTGCACGACGACTCGCGGTACGACCTCGTGTGCGAAGCCGGCATCACGCCCTCGGCGCTCAAAGCGCTGCATGCCTTGGCTGATCTATCTGTCAATACGTATAGCTCGGTAAGTAACTCTTTATTATTTTTTTTCTTGAACTGCGTAATTATATTTTTAGTAGTTTGATACTATCTGTAGAAAAATTTAGAAGTTCACTTTTTATTCATCATCTTAAACGCAAAACACCCCCATTTGTAGTTATAAAAAAAAAATACGATCATCTTAATTATTTTTCTGAAATAAACCAGTTCTCTAAATAACATTCATTTTGGCTTAGCTATTTATAACTTTTTTAACACATTCATTTGAGACCCAAAGTTATAGAATAAACTATTAGCTCTTTTAAAGAGAATTTTCAAATTCCCAAAATCGTCATTGAATTTGAGGAACCTCTTTAACACCTTTTCCAGAACATCTACTTTCCGACTTTACCTAATCAAATTTATTCCATCTCACAGGTCCGAATTCTAGCTCAAATCCGTCTCTACTGGATGTTGAGCCACTACCCGTATTCGTACCGCGCATTAGTCCCGAAGTTAGCCGCGATACTAGCGGCTGGGGGGGAGGGCGACGAATGGCATGCTAAGCATAAAGGCGTGTTGTTCATGATGCTGGGCCCGCGCACTGGCCCACTCATCGCCAAGCAGGACTGGGAAGTGGCGCGTACACTGTGGCCCGCTATACTCAATGCGCCGCTCAGTGAGAAACCCAGTATGGTTCGGTAAGTTAGACAAAACAAATTATTTATTTCAGAATTTATTTATTGATTCAAATCAAAATAGGCTTTCTTTGTTTGAATTAGGTTGAGAAACCGCACTTTTTGAGCGTCAATATTAAATAATACGCCTTCTTCATTGCTAACTCAAGTCAGTTCCTTAATTATCATCAGTGGACTAACATACTCGCTTTATGAGTAATTTATTTATTTATTTAATCATAGGAGAACCAACAGCTGTTACAAAAGAATAACAACAGTACAATAAACATTGAGCCAATTACAGGTTCTCACGAGCAGAAATAGTTAAAGTAATAGAAAACTTACGATCACATAAAGCACATTGAAAAAAAGAACATAATAGGCTAGTTGCCTTAAAAAATTTAATTAGTTCGTTTTATAGATTATTCAAAAATAAGGGGACGTATTTTTTTATTTGTAAATTAAACCAAAAATGACAATTAAAGTTACGTGTGACGTCACGCCGTGCTACATTTTTTCGCACGGGGTGACGTCACACGTAGCTTTAATGGGCTATATCTTTGTTATTATTGTTTTAATCGAAAAAAGAAAAAATACGTGTCCAATGTCCAATATTTTTTATAATCTAAAATACTGACTAAATAAAATGTAATTATTTTGACCCTGGAAACTACCCTATTAAAAATCACTTTTGAAATTCGCATTCAGCTGAGTGCGTGCAGAATAGGTTTTCGTTGTAAACGGGTCAAAAGAGAACTCCTTGCAAAGAACATTAAAGTCCTTACTCGCTCGCACCATGTACGAGTTTCACCTGTAGTTAGTAGAGGAAGAACGATGTAGATACCCTTATAGGAAAATTAGCCTTATTTGTGAAACCAGAGATGCTGTAATTGTTTGGCAAATAATTTTTGTTCTTTCTACGTGGGTGTGTGGTAAGAGCGAGAAATAACCAAAACCCTAACATATAGGTACCCAAGGAGTACAGGCTGTACAGCGCTATCTAACGAGAACAGGAGCTTTACCATAACGTTTTAAATATTAGACGTGCGTGCGAGCGTGCAAGCTATACACCTTGTATAGCTCCATCCCTTAAACAGTTCAGTTTAGGTCGTCAAATGAATCGCTTTAAGAGGTCGTGATAGATCCTCACTGCTACCACAAAATAGATAGCTACGGAAGTCAATCTACATACAAAGCGCGCTCGAGCAACGCACACATAGACACCGCTCACGGACACGATATCTCTGAGCGCCTCGGTTCGCTCGTCGTAAAACGCTCATTAGTGTGCGTCCACTGAGCGTAGGTATGGAAAGTGAAGTACATATATGAGATTGTCTTCTGTACCTATCTATTTTCTGGTGCTGTTCTCGGGCTCGTAACTTTCACTTTAACACACCTTTTTATTACAGCTTAGAACAAGCCTTCAGCGACAGTCTCCACCGCCACTTCCCCACCGTGAACACCCGCCTCACGGTGACCATAGGCGCGGTGGACGCGGCCGGGGAGCTCATCTCCGAGTCGGAGCGCACAGAGCCTAGTTTCAAGGAGTTGCTCAACGCCTCGCTGAAGAAGGAGCAGGACACCTCTGATAATTGTGAGAGTCTCTACAATGAGCTCATTGCGGAACTCATCAAAGTTGTCGAGACACCTAATATGTAAGTATTTCATCCCATTTTCGCAAAATCTTTTTTTATTTTACAAAATAAATAATAAAGAAAGAGAGAAAAAAAAAGAGAGAGAGTAGAGAGATAGAGTAATTAAGAAGGTCATGAGGCAATAAGCAAATAAGATTTATGAAAAAAAAAAACATACTGCGCCGACCGTTGGTAGGTAAGGGAAAGCGGTAAAATATTTTTTCTTTGTTCTTTAAAAAACTAAATAACGAAATACATTTAGAGCTGAAAAAAGGCCTTTTTTGGGTTTAGTGGTTTAGCTTTGCCAAATATGAGACATTATAGAGCTACCACCTATAATGTCTTCGGCATATTTGCCTAAGTTAGTATCAGACACCGTGGTTGCCTCCATTTAAAAAACTAGAACCACAAAATCTTGATCAAAACACATTTATAACACAAAATCTGCCCTGAGGTGAATGGAAGGATCTGTCAGACTCTTACTGGCCAAAACCACCCTGTTCTTCTATAATGTACGTCTACAGGTAGCCATACACGCTAGGGTGGGTATATCTAACAGATTTGCCTGCACAGTTAATTTATACAGGTAAACTGGAGCGTGTATTTTGCACACTGTGCAGGTTTCCATACAAGCTTACCTGGCAGGTATAACTGTGCAGGCAAACTTGTCAGGTATATAGGGTATACCTGACAGTGTGGCGTGTATGGCGTGCTACCTTAAGACAAAAGTGCGCACGTTGGACGCGCCACCCTCTCGGGTCAACAAGTCGTGACTTAGCCCAACCGTTCCACCAGTCAGTGGCGGCGCCTAGAGCTAGCGATGCAGATGCTGACGTTCTGCCCGTCGCTGCAAACGCCGTACCCGGGCGCCAGCGTGGCGGCCACGCTGCGCGCGCTGCTGCACGACGACATCGCGGTGCGGCGCACGGCGCAGCGCCTGGTGCACTACGTGCTCAAGCAGCGCAAGCACAAGCTCGTCAAGCTGAGCATTGACCCATATGACGTCGCCGGCGTCCAGCGCCCCGACCGACCTATACCTGGTAAGCTTTATTTTTTTGTCTCTTGTAATAATACCTCAGTAAGCATTTTACCTCGTCATTTATACTGTGTACAACGAAGAACTGGAACAATTTGCTTGCTGTGGTCTTCCCGTCTGATTATAATTCAGGTGTTTTCAAGAATAAGCTCCTAACCGTCTGTATGCGCCTCACCATTAACGATTTCATCACTGCTCACCATCAGGTGGGATTGCAGTCTAGCACAAGTTTATATTATTTAACAAAAAGTAACTACAAGAAAAGGAATCATTTAGAATCTACCGCAGTTATAATGAAATCAACAGAGAACAGAAAGTCTGATCGTAGGTTGCTCCGCCTTTGGTTATATATTCGTGGTCTTTGAATTGTTTACTGTGTAATATATCTGTTAACCGAAATAAAATCTTCGTACCCATAAATAAGATACAATTTCTCAGGATACCGGCCGGACCTTGAGTGGGCCATGTGGTGTGAAGACAGAGTGATTCGAACTGATGAAGAATGGGAACGTCCTTGGCTAAGGAATCCGCAATACGGGTTCTATGCTTGGCCTGATCTACTTGAGGTGAGACATAATTATATTATTTACTCTTAGTTCCATGAGTTGTTTTCCTTCTAGGTAACTAGTGGTGAGGGGGACACGGATGGCAGGTAAAGTTTAAAACAACAGCATCACAACGCAACAACGACGGAATTGATTGAAATTTGTAAATATTGAAAAATCTACATCTATATGGTTCAATAAGAAAAATCTACTTTCCCTTGTTGTTTTAGAAAAAGTATAGAAATACTGATAATAGAGCATGTATGGTGCGACACATGTTGCGCAATATGTGATACAGCGCATAGCTTCGATCTGCGTAGTTTGTTCTTGAATGTTGTCAACAAAACAGAGTTCAAAATATTGCATTCTATTTGACATGTTCAACTTTTCTACAGTACCATTCACGAATGATGGCGGCCGTGAAGTTAGCCTTTGCGAAAGTTCGCGCATACTACACTCTTCTCGCACACGCACGTCGCCATTTGGTTCCTAAAACACGTTACTGCGCAGCCTTCAGCAAACTTCACGACCGCCATCATTCGTGAATTGTACTGTACAATAGTGCCAGACATTACTATCAGACATGACTATCGTATCATTTTTTTCATAACAATAGTACAGATCCTTGGAAAACTAAAAAAAAAAATTTAGAGAGAAACGGCTGGTAATGTTAAAATAAAATCCCATATCTGCAATCCTCTAGGTGGCAGCACCATCAAATCAGCAGACATACTCCTCAGACTTGCCTCCCGAGGATATGGAGGAGGGCGAGCGTCACGTGTACGAGTTCTTCCACGACGACGCCAACGTGGACCGTCTGGTCGCCTTCCTCACTGTGGAGGAGAAGAAGGGAAAGGATAAATTCAACGGAGTCAGGTTCTCGCTGTTCAGGGTGAGTTTAATTGAGTTTTACTGCAGCGAAATTGTATTTAAGTCACGTGGTTTTCTTAAGTATCGAACAATACAAATATGGTTCTGTATCTGCTAGATAACGACAGAACACGAAAAAGACGATGAAACGAGCTAGACAAAATTAACATGTATGCCAAAAGGCTTTTTACTTTGTAAAGGACATGTTGAAGACGAAAAGGCTTGGGATTGATCTGCTCCAGTACTCTCTAATTTTTATAACTATTATTTAGTTTTCCTTTTTTTTTCAATTGTGCTTTTTATTATTTAAAAAAAATTGACATTGTAATTTTTTTTTATTTTACAGTTTGACATGTTTTTATTTACCTATTTTTTTATTATTATTATAATTTTTTGACTTAAATCTTTACTTTGTGAAGTTTTACATTTTGCAAACTATAAATTAAACTACATATTTCCTTTTATTATTGTCTCTATTATTACTATTGTTATATTATTATATTATATTATTATTGTTATATTGTTGTTTATTATTATTGTTTTATTGTTACTCTTAACAGAGTTGATAGTTTTAAATATCTGGGTCAGATTGTGACGGCTGATCTAAAAGATGACGCTGACATTGATAGGGAACGCAGGGCGTTGACGGTGAGAGCGAATATGTTGGTCAGAAGATTTGGAACTTGCTCAAAGCAGGTTAAGATAACGCTCTTTAAGGCATACTGCCAAAGCTTCTATTGCAGCAGCTTATGGACAACATATTCGCGAAAATCCCTCGACGCCTTGCGCGTCCTATACAACAATGCCTTCAAGATGTTATTGCGGCTCCCGCGGTTTTGCAGCGCATCTGGTATCAGTGGCGTGCCTGATGCCTTAACATGGGGCAAGCCAAGGAATCTTGACATAACTACTACTTACCTATTAAAAAAAAATCTCGTGCTACCACGTGTCATCAGTGCAGTAATGCTGATTTTTCTGAATTGCTCCACTACTATTAACAATTATAATGTTAATAGTAAGTAATAAATAATGATAACAAAAGCTTCACCACAACAACGTTATCATCATACCAATAATCGTAAAGTTTGAATAGGTACATGAATAGAAAAAAAAAATCGTATTCTAATTCAAATTGTCTATCTTTATTTAAAAATGATTGTATTACTTACACCAGCGTAAAAAGTTTGTGAACGTTATTCTACCAACAGCTGATTTTCAATTGCAATCAAAGATAATTCGGAAAGCCGCTCTTGTTGTCGAGTACCTACCGGCCGGCCGGGATGGTCAGCCAATACTATTATAACGATTAATTTGAACATAATGAATATTTAATGTAAGGTTGAGTTGAATGTGAAATAAAACAACCGAGTACTAGGTACTGATCTAATGTTACTGTTTTGACGCCAACGCCATCTAGTTATGAATGTGTAACTAATACATATTTTTTTAAATCTTGGTGTTTCAAACACTTGTTCGTTGTAATAATATGTAATATTATTGGCAAATACTCACAATTGAAACAGCGGTAGCTTTTCGTTGTTCGCTTTTTTAAAACACACTTATCACTTAACTGTCGAGAAAGAGAACCAACTTTCTATTGGCGGTTTACCAAAGTCAAAGTCAAAGCCATGTATAAAGAAGGAAATAACAGCGTTCAAGTAGTACTTTTGAGAATTTTCATGGCACTAGCAAAGTTATTTGAGTCATACCTGATGTATTCCAAGCATTGTTATTAACTTTTCTGAGAAATATTCAAAATAGTAAAGTTACAAGATTATATTTATATTTAAAACTCAAACCCTACCTGGCCATTGATATCAATTCCACACATAATAATATCCACACACAACCACAAGTATAGTTTCCGAATTCATAAACTGGTAAATGACGGAAAACAAAAAAAAAAACAAAACAATAATTACGTACAACACGATAACCGATCAAAGCAAATTTGAACTGAGTACTTTTTAGTTCGTACAACTTTACGCGTCATAGAGGGCGCCTCGTATTATAATATGCGTAAAAATTTCTGTCATTCATAAATTTACCAAAGCCCTGCTTTTTTTTAGAACAAAATGTTCGACGAGGATTTGCACACAATAACAAATTACACCCACACACACTCAAAATTTGACGTATTTATATCAAAAGTTGAGATAGAAGATAAAGCCTCATAAAAGCCTTTGAGGCAGAAAAAGACAACAACACATTAGTGTTCATCTCTTTCTTTTGTTAAGTGTTAGAGTGAGATCGGAGAGATTTCGCTCAGAATGGCATCCTCGCTTCGCCCTGGTATCGTCTTATGAATGATTTTTGAATTTCACATAACACAGTGGCAACTTAGCGTAACCGCGTAAGCGCGCGAAGTTTAAAGTTTAGATTTTTGTGATAATTAATTGATTGGTCGTGTTCTATGAATTAGGTGAGGTTTTGGTAGGGCAAGCCAGGCTTTTTGGCTTCTATGGCAGGCACGCCACTGTCTGGTATGTTCACGGAGGCGCGTACAGACGGATTCGCAGCCATTTTGCGCATGAATGTGGCCTCCCTATTAAGCAGGGTTCGTGCGAGCAGCAATGGCATTCTGGCGGTTGTTGCTAATAAATTTGACTGCCCTTTACTACAGCATCAAATTAGGGTGCTGACTGAAAGTAGAAAGTGATAAAGTGTGACATTTTTAATATTTTAATTTTACTAACACCTAGATGATAAGTTTGCTACTAACCATTGGATCAATGATATCTGAATGAATAAAATTATTATTGTGATTGTGCGGACTATGTTGATTACTATTTTTTTCTCGTAACCGTATGTCTGGCAATTTCAGTATTTTCTGCGGCCTACACAAATGTCCTTTCCTTGGTATTGTTCGTCAAGTCGTTGAGTCCTGAGTTGAGCTTTGCGAATACTGACAAATACTTGCACTGACTGGACGGGTCCACTCATATTTGTATGGTTCTTTCTTCAAAAGACCATCTCAGACTAATCTGCATGGTTCTCATGTGATTTGACTATTACATATTCACTGTATGGACCTTAAAAGAGACATTGACCCCTGAGTTTGTTTCGGTGTTTTTTCTCAGGGTAGTCAGCTAGGAATCACCGGCCTCATCTAGCTTAAACTGACGAAAAAAAATTGACGTGTAAAAGTTATTTTAAATCTATTTGCAAAATAAATATCATTTATTTATCATTACACGGAGCCAGTACAAAGAGGAGACGACCTAAACAACTGTGCACTGTGATTCTCAACTAGGTCCTGACGTCATCACGGTGGGCGTGGCTTAAATCAGTGTATTATTGGCGTTCGTCCTGTGCACAACTTCGTAAAACAAAAACATAACAAAATGACAGGGCAGTAATTAGAAGCTAGAGTCTGTCTAATGAAAGCGTGACCTGAGAAAAGGAGGTTAAAACCAAAAATTTGAGTGAAGTATCGTCACATAGTCCCGTCACTAAGAGCTACTGGGCACAGTGGGACAGTTTAGGCCTAGAAAATGATGTGCTTTGTAGGAAATGGGAATCGAACGATGGCAAGGAGGTGACCACACAAGTGATAGTACCACGATGTGAAGTAGTCCCCCTGCTACAGGGAATACATGATGGTGCTTCTGGAGGACACCTGGGAATCAAGAAAACTCTACTGAAAGTGAGAGAGCGGTATTACTGGCTCAATTGTAGAGATGACATAGAGCTATGGTGTCGGAAATGTACAGCGTGCGCATCTGTGAAAGGACCACATGTCTGTCTGTCCGTCCTCGTCCTCTGTGACCGTTAGCACTAGAAAGCTGAAATTTGGTACCAATATGTATATCCATCACGCCGACAAAGTGGTAAAATAAAAATTGAAAAAAAAGTGTTTTAATTAGGGTAGCCCCCCTATATGTAAAGTGAGAAGTGATTTTTTTTTTAATTTCAACCCTAACGTGTGATATATTGTTGGATAGGTATTTAAAAATGAATAGGGGTTTACTCTAATCATTTTTTTATTATGTCAAT
The DNA here is from genome assembly GCA_929112965.1 of Mythimna albipuncta. NCBI lineage: Eukaryota > Metazoa > Arthropoda > Insecta > Lepidoptera > Noctuidae > Mythimna > Mythimna albipuncta. The sequence continues at coordinate 11,221,072 of OV815977.1, read as the reverse complement.
GATTGTGGAAATAATCGCTCCAAAAGTAAAAAACAATGTGTGTCCCCCCCCCTCTAACTTTTGAACCATAAGTTTAGAAAATATGAAAAAAATCTGACAAGTAGAACTTTATAAGGACTTTCTAGGAAACATATTTTGAACTTGATGGAAATAACAGTTTTTGTTCAAAAAAGACAAAAAGGTTGTACAAAATAATTTCTGGACTAAGTTTGTAGTATAATCGTATATGGAAGCATTTTTTTTAACTTCGTTTACATATTTTATTATCCTGAACGTATCTTCTTTTAAACAAAAAAAGAATCATTAAAATCGGTTCTCGCAATCCAAAATTACCACCGAAAACTTCTTCTGGTACCTATGTATTAATAATAACCCAATTCCCCGAGAGATGGCGCTGGGCTATTTCGCGTTCGCGCTGTTAGGATTTTTCCTGAGTTGATGGGGTCAGGTATTATCGAATTGTTCGGTTGGTCTCTCCTTGGCATTGGCGGTATTATCTTATAACTACATAAAACTTCTATCAGGAACATGCTAAAGCAATTTAGAACAAAATGAAAATTAATTTTTAATGCCATCTATCAAAATGTTAAGATAAAAACCAGTTCATAAATGGTTCAATAGATGGCGTTGCGTAATAACTTTCATAACCAACCATAGTAAAAAATCGTTGCTTCTGAAATATATTCGTAATTTTAGGAGTGCACAATCGCTGAAGTTTCTACTACTTGCATACTGTTTTAGTTATCACCGTCCTTTGTGGGCCCGTTCTTAGGGTTCCGTATTTATTAGAGTTCCGTGCTTAGTATGTTAACGTAACAATTAGCCTTTTTTTAAACTCATAAGTGGGAACACTTATTGTGACGGACGGGAAACTACGGAACCCTACACTGATCGTGGCACGCTCTTGGCCGGTTTTATTGCTTCGATATTATGCCCTAGATTGTATATATTTTATTATCTGGTATATTATGACGTCATAAAATCATTGCATATTTCTCTGACAGACTTTGTTCTCCCAATTCGGAGAGGAAGTAGCGGGCAAGTTCATGCGGCACGCAGAGCGCTGCGCGTCGGACCCGCAGGAGGCGCCGCAACGCTTCGCCGCAGAGGTGTGCGCCGCCGCACTGCGCGCGCCGCGCTACTGGCCCCGCCAGCGCGCCACCGCTATGTACTCCGCCGCCGTCAAGATACTGGAGACTGGTATGTATGTGACAAGTTCATGCGGCACGCAGAGCGCTGCGCGTCGGACCCGCAGGAGGCGCCGCAACGCTTCGCCGCAGAGGTGTGCGCCGCCGCACTGCGCGCGCCGCGCTACTGGCCCCGCCAGCGCGCCACCGCTATGTACTCCGCCGCCGTCAAGATACTGGAGACTGGTATGTATGTGACAAGTTCATGCGGCACGCAGAGCGCTGCGCGTCGGACCCGCAGGAGGCGCCGCAACGCTTCGCCGCAGAGGTGTGCGCCGCCGCACTGCGCGCGCCGCGCTACTGGCCCCGCCAGCGCGCCACCGCTATGTACTCCGCCGCCGTCAAGATACTGGAGACTGGTATGTATGTGACAAGTTCATGCGGCACGCAGAGCGCTGCGCGTCGGACCCGCAGGAGGCGCCGCAACGCTTCGCCGCAGAGGTGTGCGCCGCCGCACTGCGCGCGCCGCGCTACTGGCCCCGCCAGCGCGCCACCGCTATGTACTCCGCCGCCGTCAAGATACTGGAGACTGGTATGTATGTGACAAGTTCATGCGGCACGCAGAGCGCTGCGCGTCGGACCCGCAGGAGGCGCCGCAACGCTTCGCCGCAGAGGTGTGCGCCGCCGCACTGCGCGCGCCGCGCTACTGGCCCCGCCAGCGCGCCACCGCTATGTACTCCGCCGCCGTCAAGATACTGGAGACTGGTATGTATGTGACAAGTTCATGCGGCACGCAGAGCGCTGCGCGTCGGACCCGCAGGAGGCGCCGCAACGCTTCGCCGCAGAGGTGTGCGCCGCGCTATTGGCCCCGCCAGCGGGGTTGTACTGATTTCAAAATGATTGACGGTAGAATTTCATACCTAATACTGTTATTTCTACCATTTAGGTCTAACATCAGTGACACCAGAAACTCTAGAAGACTGGGGAACATGCGTTGCTACCGGCGTGGAGAAGTTAGACCCCACGCGGGGTCGCCAGGTGTTGATGGCGCTAGTGAACCTCTGCACCCCACAAGTCCGACGAGGTGATAACGAACCGGACATTGATACCTCGTTCAGCATCTGTGCGAGGCTTTACGCTCTTCAGGTAAGTGACTCTAAAAGTTAAAGTAGGAGTGAATCCTGTAGTAATCATCGTCACTTCTGTAGGTGGTTCTGCGTCCAGCCTTTGTCCTGTGGCTTTATCATTTACGTCATTGTAGGTCATCATGCCTTACATTTTGTTTGTTTTTCGGATTTTTTCGGAGTCATCTATTTGGCAATCAGTTCTTGTGGCTACATTAGAAAAAAACCATCATCTTGGCTAATTCTAGCTATTTTATTCATTATCCTTAGCTTCCGCTTCAATCGTATAAACTTTTCTAGGGTCCGTATGTCGACCAATTCACGTCGTCGATACTTTGTGTACTGAAGTTCCATTTAGCTCTGCAAATTGACGCTTCACCATTCGTTAAGTTGGTGGTTTTGTGGAGTTCCACTGACTATGTCGGTATCAGTGAGTTTAGGTCTTAGGTTGAAGATATGCAGTGGTTAAAGAGTCGCAACAGTTAGTAGCTCATAGATCATGTAATCAAGCTCAGTTAAGTGACTAGTTGTTTTTGCAGGATTTGTCCACAAGTTGTTGCTCTTTCGGAAAGGTTCTAGAGGACACGTTAGTGGTAATGTTTTCACGTTGGTCGCAATCATTACTACTTTTTGAAGAAGAGTTATGTAGGAGTAGTTTAGAGTGGCTGGTCCGACCAAATGTTAAAAAGACTCATCAGCCTAGCATTTTTTCAACGTGAGTTGAACGTTAAGGTCGCCTTCTGGCTTTTTTTAAGCGTAGAAACGTTGACCTTGACAATTAATTAGAATATCTAAACAAGTGACCGATCCAACAGAAGGGCCTCATTCAAGCCCGTCCGGAAATGCCGGCCGACCTGCTAGAGATGCTCAATTCATCCAGCAAGCGCTACACCGAGGCGGGGGGCGACACCCTGTTCCGTGTGTGTGCTAGGCTTAACGCCATTCAGGTGAGACCTCGGCGTACCTTGTGAACACAGCTTTAGGCGCGACCGACTTTTGTATCTGAGTAGATTTGGATAGCATGCTGTATTATGTCTTATTTTTTTATTTGTTTTTGCGAAAAAAATATACATCAGATTTCTTTATCAACGGTTTCTTTAGATCTGACTTACAGCAGGGGACGATACGTATTTAAAATTCGGGGTGTGGTGCATTTAATTCGGACTAGATTGACTTTTCTATAACATCTATATTTAAAACCATTATATCGCCTACTTGTAATTGTTAGTAAACTTGCATCCTGCTGCGTTCCTTGCTTTCCATGTCTTTTTTGTTTCCAGTTTTTTTTCTTGTCATGAATGTTTGTTGGTTTAAGTATATTTACAAGTTTTTATGTTTTTAGACTATGGACGGCAGAATTTTATTTTCGTGCATTTAAGAATTTTATTTGCTTTCGAAATAGATGTTGGTGAAAGGTGTTCTCATTTTAGAAAATATATTTTTTTTTATTACTACCTTAACCAAGGTTTTAATTTAAATTATACTTTCAGCTGCAACAAATTATTTTTTATTATATTGTTTAAAAAAATGCATAATGTAGATAATTTTAGACATCTTTCTTTTCTTACCCACACCACAAGTTTTTTTAGAGGACACTTGTTTATTTGATTTTGTTTGATGTCAAGATATTTTACATAATAGAGCGTTTAATTCTCAAAGGGCCTTAATAAGATGTACCTTCTAAATAGTATGAAGAGAGCCTATTACCAAACAGGCACAAATCCGGACTGGTAAGAAATTCCTGATGGCAAAACCCAATAAGATCATTCAATGTTGTGTGTAAAGATTAGTTTTATGTGGTGGAGTCAATGATAATCATTTGACTGTGTAGGGAGCACTAGGTTCACTTCGCTGGCGTGCTGCGCCCTTGGCTGCTATGCTGCTGAAGCGGCTGGAGGAAGCCAACTTTATCCAGCACCCCTACCAGAACGTGCGGGAAACTGTGGGCAGGTAATATTATATGCACTTCTACTCATTCGGGAAAGTAAGATAAGCTTATACTATAAATAAGTACTAGCGGCGTACTACACTACTAGCACGTGATCTACTCTTGTACCAAATTTCGTCAATATGGATAAAATTTGGCACACAGGTAGACCGTTTCAACGTGAAGGAGTAATAAACATACACACACAAAGTTTCGACTTCATAATATTAGTGTGAAAAATTTTTTTTTCTTTTTCTAATGCGTATGGAGATTTAAAAACGTGTTCATTTATACATCCTATATTAGTAACAGGAATAACGCAATCGCGGCATTCACATATCTGTTAAAAGTTTTTCGATAAATATACAAATATAGAATATTAATTGTGAAAACAATATCAAAATTGATAGGTAGATATGATCACGTAGAAAAAGCAAAAAAAAAAGTCATCACCGGGTTTTTACGACATTAATTAATTGTAACGTTAAAGAAGAACAGGCAAAAAAAACCCAGACCCGACAGAAAAGTGACATATCTCAGTTTTTTTGTTATTATTTATATAATCATATTATATAGTTTTTATATTCCAAATCAATGGCTAACACCAAAATATTGCCTTATGTTTTTGTTCAGGATTTACACTAAAAAATACAAAATGCCTACTTATCTACACAATTCGTAATGTATGTAACTAAATGACGATAAATAGTTATGGGATGTATCCAGGAGACCTGGAGATACAGCTGTATTATATAATTTTTTAACTCCGAGTAGGTACAACATTCAACTTAGGATTTTTTTTTTAAGGTGGTTTAAAATCATCTAATGACATCTCTCGCCCTTGGGTGGAGCGAGAGGGCGTGACAGACTCTTACTGACTAAAAAATTCCACCCCGTTCCTTTTTGCCTCTGGTACTGGGGTCAGAGCATGCCCTTCTGGATTCGCCCTCAACTTAGGATTAATTAAAATCGTCATATTCGATGATTCAGATCGGATTATTCCACTAATTCGTTGACGCCAGCTCGAGCTTATATCGGTGATTAGAGAACTAAAAAGTTCATTAATCACCGTTACGATAACAGGTATTCGTATTTTTATTTTTAACGCAACCGGTATTAGTGGAATAATCGAAAAGAATGATCTGATCGTAGATCAGTGATTTAGGTAGCTATCAACGGGGTTCTACCAAAAATAAAACAAATATGTCGGGGTGGAATTTTTTAGTCAGTAAGAGTCTGACACGCCCTCTCGCTCCACCCAAGGGCGAGAGATGTCATTAGATGATTTTAAACAACCTTAAAAAAATCCTAAGTTGAATGTTGTACTCGGTCGGTAAATAGTTATGGGATGTATCCAGGTCTCCCGGATACATCCCATAACTATTTATCGTCATTTAGTTACATACATTACGAATTGTGTAGATAAGTAGGCATTTTGTATTTTTTTAGAGTAAACCCTGAACAAAAACATAAGGCAATATTTTTGTGTTAGCCATTGATTTCGAATATAAAAACTATATAATATGATTATATAAATAATAACAAAAAAACTGAGATATGTCACTTTTCTGTCGGGTCTGGGTTTTTTTTATATGGGACGTGACCGTTCTTCTTTAACAAAAATGGATACGATTGTGAGAGTTATTTTTACGTAAATTTTCATGGTCGTAATCACCACAAACTGTTTTCTTTGTAAGACGTAAATCCAGGCTAATTTTTAAACGAAAAAAAAAAGAAATAAAAAGTTTTGAAAATCTAGCCTCTTCTTCTTAAAATTATGAAAGTATTTTTAAAAGTTCAAAAGCAAAAAAGTTATGTTATGTAAGTTTTTTGTACTCCTGAAAAGTAAGGTTTTGGTTTATACGACAAATGAACCCAAATGTGTCGATATAACCGTCAGCTGAGAGAGTACAATGACCTGTAAGTAGTAGTCGGCGTTGCGTACAAACTACCTACAGGTAATTGGACTCGCTCAGCTGACGTTTTCTTATAGAAATTAATTTCGTACATTCGTAAATTAATACGAGTTTTGAAAAAAAAAGGTACTTTATTTTTTAATTTTATCTTTACAAATCGATTGTGTTTCATGTACCGGATCGACCCTCCACGGGGTTAAAACGATAAAATTTTTGCGGTGTATAGTGGTATCAAAAAAAAGTTGCTTGCCAGGAATATCCGTATTTAGAATGTTTTATGTTGACGGCAGCTTGCTGATGACGATATTCGACACGGAGCTGGTGTTCCCGGGCGGGTCCTCGGGCCCGGCGCCGCGCCTGGCGCACTTCCTCACGTCTGTGCAGCCGCGCCTGGCCGCGCTCTACGACGAGAACGGAGACATAGGTCTGTATGCTAAGGGTCGCAGCACACGGGTCACCACCACAAAACGCCGCCACCGGCATATTTCCTGCATGTTTCATACTTATATGGACTCGCCGCACACGGTTGACGTCGGAAGCCGCCACACGCTGTAAAACGTCGCTGCTCGCTTCTTTTCTTTCACTAAACCCGATACAAAACGCTGTCACACACAAACATTATATAGTATAATGTTAAAAAAAGTAGCAGCCACTGGCCACACGTGGCTTGTGGCCGCTTCTAGCTTGTCGTGACGACGTTTGTGGCTGCGGCATTTAGCCCATGTGCGGCGACACTAATAATAATTGTTTATTAATACAACACTAACCAAATTTTAGAAATTAAACCCGGATTCCCGAGCTAGGTTAGGCCGCCTGTATTTCAGAAACCAGTGACTACTTCGATTTAAATTTCAATAACATTGTTTATTTATATGTATGTATCTAAGTATGTATTTAATATTGTATATATTTGTTTCTCTTCTGTTTTGTCTATTTATTAAGCATGCGCATTTAAAAACATAACATGGCATTTGCCATGTTATGTTTTTGCACCACACTAAGGTCGACTGGCAGATAATGCCTAAAGCATTAAGTCCGCCTTTGTAGTTTTTTGTGCCTAAAGTTATAATAAATAAATAACATTGAGATAATTATAGACATTCATTTTACGAAATTATTTATACAAAATAAAGTTACCTACATAATTTATATAAAATAAATATTAAAAAATTTATATTACTAATAAATCATAGAATAAATATATACAATTATACAATAAATACTCATATTAATACACTACATACATAATACATGCACTAAAATAGTCAAACAATTGAGAAAAAAAATTACATATACCTTACACCATATTTTCATTTTTTTTTCATAAGAACCTCCTCACAATAACGAATACAACAAATAAAGAATTAGCGAAATCGGTACAGCCGTTCACGCGTGATGGCGTGACCAAGAAAATAGCGTTTCATTTTTATACATATAGATTTTGGATAGTTACTTATTGAAAAAAGAAATCCAGTTAACTGCGATTTTAAAATAACATTCCAATTGCAGTAATAAAGACCGCGGCATCAGCTGCAGCGGCCATGCAGTGCAGCACCCGCGAGGAGTCGTCTGACTGCGGAGCGGCCACGCGAGCGCTGCGCACGCTGGCGTCCATCGACGTGGGCGAGGTGGCGGCCGTGGACGTGGCGCGCCTGTCGCCCGACCACCACCACGCGCCCGCCACTGAACACGTGCCGCAGGTAACTTGCGGTTTTGATGACGCATGCGGGATACACGTAACCCCGCAAGTGACCATTTCAAACAAGTATTGTATTGCGTGGCATACGCACGCGGGACGCGTTTTTTTGCATATCAAGATTTTTTGCATGCGGGTAAATCCCGCATGGTGTTGATTCGCACCGTAATATAAGCAACCTTAGTTCTAGATAGCCAATTATGTCCCACAGCCTGGCGAAGGCCTCCCTTTTCTACACAGATCTGTCTTTGGCCATTTTGCCGTATAAAAGATAAAGTTAACGGCACTTTAGCTTTACGATCATTGGCGGACTTTCGTTTTAAGATGCTAATAATTTTATAGCTATCTTTCTAAACAGTATTTTTCTAATATCAATAGTTACTAAGATAAACAAATAAAATCATTTCAATCAAGGATCTGGTTGTTTTGTGTATAATATTTTACATGTTTATGAACGCTTCTACGATACAGGAGTAATTCCTAGTGTGGGGGAAAAAAATCTTTGTCATATAATTTAAATATAAATATCTGTGCCTTCTCAGTCAGCGGAAAGCAGCGGGGATTCATCAGACCGGGAGGGAGGTTCGCGGGGCTCGCGCGTGGAGCGGCAGCTGGTGGCGCGCCTGGACTCGGCGCTGCACCTGGCGGGGGACGTGGCCGCGCCCGCGCCGCAGGACCACGCCCGGGCGCTCAACTTGCTCACTACAGGTACACGAGCCGGGCTCCAAGCGCTGCGGGGAGCGGTGGAGGCGCGGGAATGCGCGCTTTGTGCCTGTCCGCAGTTGAGCCGTCATAACAAAGCACGCGATTAGCTTGAACTTGACATGCCCCGCTCCCGCGCACACACTTTGACCACGCGCTTTGACGGCTATTATCACGACTGGCTGCAACCTAGGCAGCTGAAGTTCTGTTCAAAATAGTTTGGCGAACGACGTTGTCCGATCAAGTTTCAAAATTGCACTAATCGTAGTCGTTGTCGAAATCGGCAACAGAGCGTTTGTGCAAAATCTCTGAATTACCGCGAAATGAGAGCCAAATATTTAAAAGTATGTTAACTGTTAAGAAGTTTATCGACAAAAAATACTGCATTTTTAGTGCTGCGTGGCTGCATGGGCGTGATAGTCCGCGGAGTGAACGGCAACACCATGACTCAGTACTCGATGGCGGGCACGGCGTGCGCGCTGGCGGCGCGCGGCCCGCCGCAGCCGCACGACGAGCTGCCGCGCGCCGCCGCCGGCCTGCTGGCCTCGCTCGCGCTCGCGCACCACTCCTGCGAAGCCTTCGATGCAGCGCTCGCCCATCTGGACACGCTGTCTAATGGTACGAAAAATCCTTTCCATTCTCAATTTTGAATGAAGTTACATTTTGATTAGAAAAGATTCGAGTCAACTACCAGAAACACAATTTATAGAAATACTAAGCCAAATAGATCCTCCGAACTGATAGAAAACTGCACTATTGAGCAATAGATATAGGGCGTGTAATACACCTTCATCAACTTTTATACGAAATTAGCTAACTCTACGTAATTACCCCAATAGCCACCTCTACGCCATTACCTCATTAGCAACCTCTATGCCATTCTCCAAACTACGTTATTACCCCATTAGACATCTCTACATTATTACGTCGTTAAACCACCGTATGTTATTTTAGGACGGTCCTGGTGGGCTCGCCTGGCGTGCATAGACTTCGCGCAGCCGCTGCTATTCTACGGCCTGCCCATGCTGTGCGACCGTGCGGACCGCGCTGTCGCCACAGAGAAGTTCGCACTCAAACTCATGAGAGACCCAAGATTGGAGGTAAGGGAAACTTTTGTTGTTCAACAATTCTTTTTATGAAGCTGTGTTTTTAGTATATTTTTTTATACTTCAGGTCGGCGCTAAATAATCAACCGCCATGCTAACATTCACTCCCCTTCAAATTCACATCTACACACACCTTAAATAAGTATAAATGAATGAAATAATTTGTCATTTTCAGGTTCGTCAATCGGCAGCAAAACTTTTGACGGGTTTGATGCACTGCCGCGCTCTACCGGACGAGGAGCGCACTCTGCGCGCGCTGATGCGCAGCTGCCGGTCGAAGGAGCTGGTGGAGCGGCACTACGGCGTGCTGGGGCTGTGCGGCTACCTGGCGTCGCGGCCGTACAGCCTGGGCGCGCGCCTGGGCGCGGTGCTGGCGGAGCTGGCGCGCCACACGTCGGCGCCCGACCCCGTGCCCGCCACCATCCGCAGCGCGCTGGCCGACTTCCGCCGCACGCACCAGGACGACTGGGCCAAGCACCGCGACCAGCTCACCGAGGACGAGCTCGACCTGCTGGCCGACCTCACCTCGCCGCCCTCCTACTGCGCCTGAATTGACTTATTCTATCTTTACGATAAGCGATTTAATTGTGATATTCAACAATAGCTTTACGTACGACACAAATTTTCGTTGCATAATTATTCCAAAATGGGATTTTTTGTTTCGTGAAACTTGCAAACTACATGTAATCGATATTGCCGTGGAACATTTATTTAGCCACCGGTAAATCAGTGTAATAGAAACGCCATAAATATTGTAGTGGCTTAGTTATGTAAGTTACGATATGATCATCGCATCACTTGCGCACGTATATAATTACGTATTTATATTGAATCTGTCATGGTGGTGGCTCTACACTACACCCATTATCACACCCACAGTAGACGCCGGTGACGGATGTAGGTGTAAGATGCTCTTAGAAATATTTTGATATTGTATTTGTTTTGTAGTTTTATTGCACGTTTCGTGAATTGTTTTGGAAAGAGGTATAAAAAGCTGGAAAAAGGTTGAATTTTTAATTGACGGGCATATTGTTAATGCCAATTTTATATGACTATGATGTTGCATTGATCTTAAAGACATTTCGTTCCATAAATAGATCTGTTTACATGGGTTAGGGATTTGTAAATACGTGTATAAATATTTCTTTTCTAGGATGTTATATTAAATACTACATTTACAAATGTGTTTTTCTAAATAAACCCAAATATTAAAACGACTATTTACCACTTATACAATTTTATTTATAGTTACCCAATTTTATCAGAAAATTTGCATGGAAGGTGTAACATTATAATGAAATTCAGAACATCTATAACAAAAGATCATGTTTTTAAATTAAACCTAATATGAATTTTTCCCCAGAGGCTATCTTCGATCTTCAACATCTGAAATTAAAAGAAATTGGTTAAATAAATTTGGTTCATCACCATAGAATACATCTATAATTCCTTTGTGAAATAGAGCCTCGGATAAACCTTTGGTTAGCTCCTATTGAAATACACATTACTTGAGAGTTGTACAGTGACTATGACTATGAAGTAGACGGTTCTATTTGAGTTGTGGGTGGACCATAACTATAATTTAAAAACAAAGCTATTTATTTGCATTAATTCATTTAACCCCTAAGCAAACGCCAGCGTTCACTCTCATTGTCTTTCTAATGTGTCTAATTATGATATTCGAAAAGTAACATGCGGTACCTGCCCCCCCTAGCCAAGTTACAACCGCTTCGTGTCGAATTCCGTTCTCCAATCGGTAACGACTCGATGTCAACAATAATTTATAAAAAACGATAAGTTGGTAGCCATATTGACGCGCCTGAGTCGGCCGCTTGTTGTACAATGTAACGTTTGTATAAGGACGTAGCGTTGAACATTGTAGAAACGGTACCTAACATTTCATTCTATCATTTCGATGCGATGTAAACTTGGCTACCAATTTTCTATTCGTTTGTTCTGACCATGTGTTTTAACGTTAAGAGGATGTCAATAATATACATTTGATTGGTTTTACACTAGCGTTAACGATTGCAGATAATCAACTTGGGTAGGGGTACAGAGATTGTAACCTTTTTTTAGTGCAGATGCATTTTGTTGCATTATAAGTTGGCATGCAAATATTAAAATATATAATATAGGGTGACTCGTAATTAGTGACCCATACTTAAACGCGTGATTGTACTCATAATTACAAAAAACTTTCCCAAAGAAATTTTTTTTTTACTCATTCGTTTTATCAGTCGAAAGGGCGCGCGCGTCAATTTCATACAGCTGTTTTGTTATTCTTTTAAAATGAATGAAAAGAAAGACAAACAAAAACTTTTGATTAGCTGGAAAGGGTACAAATTTAAGACTAACACACATTTATATATTATATATAAACATTTTCCATGACAAAAAAAATGAGTATAATAAAAAAAAATCCTTTATGAAAGTTGTTTGTAATCATAAGTATAATCACGTGTTTCACCCTATATATAGGTGCTAATAGAAAATTCCTATCATCATCATATCAGCGGAAAGACGTCCATTGTTGACATAGGCCGCCCAGCTTTGCCACAACAACGGGTCCTGTGCGTCACGCATCCATCAGATTCCCACGACCCTGATCAGGAAATTGGTCCACCTTGTTGATGAAAGTTAATATGCTGCATGCTAAATCTGTGTCTGTTTTATTGTTACGGCAGCTATTGGTCAACTAAAAATATATATTTATTGACTGACTTGACTCATGAAAAGTAGGTTGCAGTGTTAGCAAATTATTGCCTTTTCATGAACCATACTGACAATTGGCTTAGGCACAGTAGCTCCAAAAATAAATGGGGTACCGACTTAAGAAAAAATAAAAGGCAATCCATGGTAAAAGGTTAGCCAAAAATAAACAATAATCACATTATACAGCAATCAAGAATCTTGGTTGAAAACCAAAATTTGATTGGTCTCTGCTAATATGATGAGAGAATTGTTGAACAATTTATTATTTTGAACAGTCATCAATTGTAATTCATGACATTATGCAAAAAAATGGTTGCCTGTAAAGTCGGTTTTACGGGCGAAGATTTTACGTGACAACATCTTTTTCTCGGTAGAATATTTATTGATATGAATATAATTAAATTGTACATATTGGCGGCAGACCGATCATAGTTGAGTGGGAGAGAGACGCAAGGCATTCGGCGGGCCTCTCTCTCGTTCGGTGACTCATCGTAACGTTACCGAGCGTTACACTTTTTCATAAGTGACTCCCAGCCGCAACCTAATTTAAGACGTTGTCACGTCAAAACAACAAAAACTGGAGGTACTTGTATTGATCTGTAGGAATATTCCTTAAGGGGAACTACCAATAGGTAGTGATAAATACCAATATATGAGGAATACCTACCCACAATATTTTCTTTTGGCTTTTATACGAGTGGAAGACCACCAGATTGATGGACAAGACAGTTGATTAGTTATATTAATTTGTTAAACCCCAAGCAATTATATTGATACTGATACTGTACATAGATTTATTTATTTGGGTTGTCTGTAGCGACTGCAGCCAACCCCAAAGATAATCCACTGACCCAATAGACTTAATCTGTACTGTCTTATCAAAATACTCACTTTTGCCATCACATGCTACAATTTTCACTTTGTCAACTTTTGCAACTTCTTGAACTTCACGAAATTCCACATCATTCAACATGAATGTCCACACATTATCACAAAACCTGAAATACACATTTTGCAATTAGCTACTACAGAGATACTTTACAAAAGAAACTGTCTAGAAATATTTATTACCTATAAGTATTTAATTTTCCTGCTTTGAAGGTTAGTCTTGACTTCACCCTGTTCGATAGCGCCTGATTTATAGATTTATCAAATTGCAATAGAACTTTCACTGCTAGCGCTGGTGTAATCTGTCCATACTGAAAATTACCAAATATTTAGCAACTAACAATTATGAATATATAATTATCAAAATAATGTAAACAATCCAAACCTGAATCAATTCGTCGAGGCTTTCTTGTAAAGTATTTCCGATTGTGGTGTTTCTATACAATTGATATGACATTACTAATGATTATAGTATAACGCTATTTGTATAATTTCTACTTATTGAACAAATAAATTAGATGAAATGATGCTAAATCTTTTTTAAATTAAAAATTAATCTCTCACGTTCACAGATTTTTGATAATGAAAAATAGTGATGTTACGATGCCATCAAGCAGGTTGGTTGCCTTAAGGCTGCGAATGTGTCGAAATGCAATCAATTGGAATCGATTTTAACTCTACTAAAGCCAATCGGTAATATACTATAACTTCTAATAGGGTTTTTAGGGTTTTTGTTTGGCCGGATTACTTTTTTAGCCCCGTGGTCAGAAATAGGACCTGAAAACTATAAAATTAACGTGAAATTAAAAAAATTATAGTGATAATTATTTAATTTGATTTGCTTACAAGTAAGCCTTCTAACCTAAACCAACATGTCTGTGTGTGTTGGGGTCACTTCTTTCCATGCTCTCGTATTTACACACATACTAAAGAGCATGTAAATACATACATTACCGATTGCGCATTTGGTATTGTAGAATAGCTAGGCTAGCTACTTATAAAAAAAATAATCATAAATTATCTACATGTTTTAGGCATTTTATACATTTTCTAGATATTATTTATATAGAAAACCGGATTATACAGATTGCCGGGGGCATGTAAATACATTCATATCTAAATAGTAGAGGTCAGTGACTCATATTCTATTAGTAAACAAATGAACATCAACTATTCATTGAGAAGAAATAGTCCAAAAGATTTAGTACCCAAGCCATAAACTTAAACAAAAAAAAAGAGCTTTGTGGCGGGATTTTTTTTTTTAGAGTCAAGTTCAAATTCAGTGACTGTTACTGTACTGCTCAGTAGAATACTTTTTATTTAAAAATTTAAAAGTTAGTGTTGTTATTTAATTACATAATCATTGCTGTTTTATTCATTCATGCAAATTGGTTCCTAGTAGATATTGTGATGTGAAATTGGTGTACTTAGTTTTGTTTCATATGTGTCTATTGGATGGGTCTCAATCTCAACTTCTCAAGTGTCTAGCTGGAAAATATGTGGAATCATTGAAACAGGCACTATCTCGATAAAATAGAGCTCAGAATTTTATTGTAGTGTTGACTTACTTACCTACTCAGCGAAGTTTGCCTAGAAAGTTGACGTGATAAATTTGCTGCCAAATAAGTACTACAATTACAAAGTGTAGGTGCATCCATATTCTAAAGGTAAACAAATTAATTATTCATTCTAGACTTGAGTCTCATGTAAGATAAGAAAACTACATGGCTTATAGACTTATGCATAGCATAGTTCGCACTGGTGACTTTGTCACGGTTACTTAAGTTTTTTTTCATTGTCACGTCACGTTTCCAAAGTGGAGTGCGCTCACGAAGAGAGGCAGTGACAAAACTCTTCGAAATCGAAGCTTCATTTGCCGCTATGGAAAGGGAAAGTGAGAGTCTGACTCGCGCCCTGAGGGTTCCGTACAAACTTATCTAAATACCTACATAGTTCAATTCCTGAATGGAAACTCGGAAGATTTTTTCGAATCACAAAAATGTAACAACAGATTTATTTCTACACTTGTGCTATTAGACCTTGTTTTATACCAAATTTCAGTGTTCAGGGTCAACGGGAATTAATTATACGTTTGGATTGCATCGACTGTCGTAATGTACGTTTTTTGCCACATAAACAGGAGTTTTTTTTCTCGTTAACTTTTACAAATTTGATTTTTTTTTTACAACTTCAAGAGTCCGCAGACTTGAGTATATGGTTTTAATTCAACTCGATACTTCCACACGTGCGACAGACAGACAGACAACCGGACAGACGGACCTTTGTTCTGTGGAACGGACGGACGAGAAAGTGATCCTATAAGGGTTCCGTTTTTTTACGCTTTAATTTTTTTATCATATAGAGCTGGTTTTCCATTTCTACTTCACGAATGCTTACGTTTTGCGTAGATGGTGGCGCCATTTTGCGCGCGCCAATGTCGGTAGTCAGAATGTAAGACATAGTGCGCACTGTTGACTTTTGTCACGGTGACAATAATTTTTCTAAGTACCCATTTTTTGTAACTGTCACGTGTTCAAGTGCGCGCACTACATGTTGAGTTCATAAGCACGGTGACTTTTTTGTCAAAAGTTACGGTGGCAAAGTCACCAGTGCGCGCTATGGCTAGATGGCAAACAACCGACGCGATTACGAGTGACAATTTTGTCGCCAGTGCCTCTATGAAAAGTTAACGGCGCAGTAACAGTTTCGTTACGGGCTTGTTCGCCGGTCGGCGTACACAAATTTCACCTAGTTGTCACGACGTAACATGCGCGCATCTCCATACACGGACTTGATAGGAGTGACGAAACAGTTACGGTGACAAAAGTCACCTGTGCGCGCTAGCTCTAGACTCGCAGAGTACTAGACCGCCCTGGATACATACATGAATGGATACCAGTAGCCTGATTCACGTAAAATCAAACAAGCCAAATATCGTTGAAGTTTTATAGTCGTTCGATCGAAGTCCTATCTGAAAGCGGTATTCATGATATATCGACTTATTTCCAGTTACATTAAAAAGTATTCTACCAGGATAATGTAAAACAGTTTTTTTTTTAAATCGATGAATTTCAAACGACTTTAAAATTGGTGTCGTTTAAACTCGATTGATGGATGTGAATACGGAAATGGTCTAAACGACAAAATCGCTACGATATCGTTACGGTTTTCATTACGTGAATCGGGCTACAGAAACGAGCTGTTGCGTATGCGTTGTACTCATTCACTATAATTAGAAAAAGGCCTAAAAAGTTCTAGGTGGAGCCACTGATTGTCGGATTTCTGTCTCTTCGCCGGACACTGCGGCCGCCGAGCCTGTAAGTGATCGCGGCTCGTGCGATTCCACTAGTTGTTCGCCGGTGCAGCGGGATCCGCCAACAACCGTGCATACCGCGGCCGCGTATTTTTAATTTTTTACATACTGCATTCTACAGAACCTGCGGGCCCGCAACCGCGGCGGACCCGGGTGAAAACCGCTTCTTAGCCTGAGAGAACAACCATTGAAATACTCCAGAAATAGGACTTTAAATGAGATTGCGTCGCCTCAATCTCGATTTGCTTAGGTATTGGAGGGCATTTTTTTATATTTGTATAGCGTCAGTAGTTTGAATACCGGAAAAATTAAAGACGCGATTGAGCAAAATAAGGGCACCAAGGTGTTTGCAAGAGATCTGTCTATTGGGCAGAGCCAGCTCACAAAACTGAAGACCGACGATGGCCGACTCATATCCGCCAAACCGGTGCTTCTGGGAGCGATCGAAGCTTTTTATGGATAGTTGTACACGTCAATCACCAAACCCACTGCAAATCTAGCAAACGACCCAAGAGCTAGATTGACCCGACACTATACCGAAGATATCCCAGAGTCAGCCTGTATGAGATTAGGATGGCTCTGAAGCAGCTTAATATCAACAAGGCGCGATAACGGAATTACGGCCGAAATCCTGAAGACGAATGGAAAACCGATCCTTAAGGCCCTTCAGAAGCTGTTTGATTCCGTCATACTCGAGAGAAAAGGAGTGAAAGTACATATAGTGGTATTTTTTTTTTAAGAAGGGCGACAAGGCCCTGCTCAAGAATTATAGGCCCATCTCACTTCTGAGCTATATCTACAAGCTGTTTTCCCGAGGTTCGACGACTTCCATCCTCCTAAACAAGCCGGATTCCGAAAAGGCTTCAGCACCGTAGACCACATACATAATCTATGACAGGTTATACAGAAGACCCAGGAGTATAATCTGCCCCTCTGCCTAGCGTTTGTGGAATACAAGAAAACCTTTGATTCGATCGAGACTTGGCCTGTACTGCAGTCTCTCCAACGGTGCCAGAATGACTATCGGTACATCGAGGTGCTGGAGTATTTGTACGAAAATGCCACTATATCAATCCGACTTCAGGACCAGACCTGGAAACCTGTCCTCCTTCAGCGAGGTGTGAGGCAGGGAGATGTCATTTCTCCGAAACTGTTCACGGCTGCAATGTTCTGGACTTTCGGTTTGACGACGACATAGTAGTCATGGCCAAGACTACGGAAGAGCTCAGTACAATGCTCAATGACCTCGGTAGAGTTTCAGAAAGAGTGGGTCTTAAAATGAACATGGACAAAACTAGTCATGATAAACAACCATGTACAGGTCACGCGGTGAATTAAGATCGCTCATTGAAAGGAGTGGGGGTACAATTGTGCACAGAAATTCTTAGTATGTTAGGATTTTATTTTTAATTTCGTATGTTTGAACCTTAGTAACATAACTTATATAAAACACTAGTTTTTGCTTGTAATTTATAATCTTGTAAGTAGTTAAAGTCAGAAAAATTAAAATTAAAATAAAAAAATAATAATTTCGTTAGTTTCTTTCTGGTTGGGTTTGTTTGAGTCAGAAATGAAGATATCCGCAGGAGAACCAAGGTTGCCGACATAGCACGAAGAATCGCCAAACTTATGTAGCAATGGGCAGGGCACATTGCTCGCAGAACAGATGGCCGTTGGGGCCGAAAGGTTGTGTGTTCAGTGGCGGCCTCGTACCGGAAAACGCAGCGTTGGAAGGCCTCCTACAATGTGTACCGATGACCTGGTGAAGGTTACGGGAATCCAATGGATGAATCCGGGACGCACAGGATCATTCATTGTAGTGACACTTAGGGGAGGCCTATGTCCAACAATGGACGTCTATCGGTTGAAATGGTGGATAGCGTCAGTGCTAAACCAGTGGGAACATTAATATGTTCCAACTGTTAGGACTCAGGCCTCCTCTCTAGGAGAGGGAATAGGCCGAAATCCACTACGCGGGCCCAGTTCGAGTTGGTGAATGTCACCTGTTCTCGAATTTTGGGTTGCATGCTGGTTTCCTGACAATGTTTTCTTTCACCGTTTTGAGGGCAGTGTTGATGAAATAAATTACACAAAGTAATGCGCCTGATTGGGTTTGAACCTGCAACCTACAACTCGATAAGTGCCCCTTTATAACTCGGCCCCCACTGCTCTGCTATACAAACACATAAAAATAAAATGCGCTAAATGTATAGTATGTTGGCTTACAAATTCCCAGATTTGTTCTACAATTGTTGTAAGAGTACTACCTACTAAATCCCTGTATGTATTTTTTTTTTGCTAAAAACCAGTGTGGTCCTTCAGTTCACACGCACGTTAAATGTAGAGGTTAACCTCTTTATAAAACCACTGGACAGGCTGTTCCATGTGTTTCCACAGAAAATAACTAACTAACCTAATTAAACTAATTTTGTGTGGTAAATAGTAGAGGTCAGTGTTGTGTATAGTAAGCATTGCTAACTGCCTTTATTTGATACTAGCTGTGCCCGACTTCGTTCGCGTGAACTACAGGATTTTGAATTTATTTTTTCTAAAATAAAAGAAGCCTAAGTTACTCCTTAATACATAAGCTACCTGCCAAAATCCCGTCAAAATCGGTCCAGCCATTTCAGAGATTTTTATATGTTTATATAGATACCAATAAATATTGGTTGAATAGATTACTATTATTGGTTTGTACTCATTGACCTCTAATTGTGGTAAGTAGTAGAAGTCAGTGTGTGTACTAGTAAGTTTTCTAGTGTCTGGCTCCTTGGACAAAAGGTGAATTGTATGAAAAAAAATAGACATGAAATTTTTATAATATTTATTATTAAATTATAAAATATGTTGATATATCTTTATCTCGCCGCCGCCTGAGTCTTGGTTTTCTTCGTCGCCAGTTCGTGAATCTTCTCCGCCGCCCGGTCGTAGATATTCTTAGCTGCTTGGTGCTTCTTCATTTTTTCCGCCGCCTAGTCCTTGATCTTCTCTGCCGCCTGGTCCTTGATCTTCTCCGCCGCCTGGTCCTTGATCTTCTCCGCCGCCTGGTCCTTGATCTTCTCCGCCGCCTGGTCCTTGATCTTCTCCGCCGCCTGGTCCTTGATCTTCTCCGCCGCCTGGTCCTTGATCTTCTCCGCCGCCTGGTCCTTGATCTTCTCCGCTGCCTGGTCCTTGATCTTCTCCGCTGCCTGTTCCTTATCTTCTTCGCCGCATGGTGCCTCCTCTTCTCTTTGCTGTTTAAATCTGAAATGCAAAAATTGTACATTTAGAATAGTAATGGTAATTAAAAGGATAAAAAAAATAATGACATATTTAGTTTGATGTGGACTAGTGGTAAAAAGACATCAAGAAATTTAATCTCGCTAAACTGAAAGTATAAGGGCAGTTTTTTAGTAAGTCTTGCTAAAAAGTTTGTCTAGGTACCTTATAGTGTTCTGCTCTTCAGTGTGCGATTTCTGTGCTTGGTTTTTCAGTCGTCGTGTTTGTACTTGTTGTTACCGCCGTGTTCATCTTCAGCTCCTTGTCTGTATTATTCAGGATCACTGAAAGAAGGCAATAACAATATTAAGTATTATTATAATTGTTTCAGTTAAGTATTAATTAATCCCGTTTTAATGGTACGTTCATTCAATTACCTGTTCCATTTTGTATGAACTTGATCTTCAGCTCCTCGTCCGTGTCTTCTTCTCGTTGATCTTCTGCTCCTCGTCCGTGTCGTCTTCTCGTTGATCTTCTGCTCCTCGTCCGTGTAGTCTTCTCGTTGATCTTCTGCTCCTCGTCCGTGTCGTCTTCTCGTTGATCTTCTGCTCCTCGTCCGTGTAGTCTTCTCGTTGATCTTCTGCTCCTCGTCCGTGTCGTCTTCTCGTTGATCTTCTGCTCCTCGTCCGTGTTGTCTTCTCGTTGATCTTCTGCTCCTCGTCCGTGTCTTCTTCTCGTTGATCTTCTGCTCCTCGTCCGTGTCGTCTTCTCGTTGATCTTCTGCTCCTCGTCCGTGTCGTCTTCTCGTTGATCTTCTGCTCCTCGTCCGTGTCGTCTTCTCGTTGATCTTCTGCTCCTCGTCCGTGTCGTCTTCTCGTTGATCTTCTGCTCCTCGTCCGTGTCGTCTTCTCGTTGATCTTCTGCTCCTCGTCCGTGTCGTCTTCTCGTTGATCTTCTGCTCCTCGTCCGTGTCGTCTTCTCTTTGATCTTCTGCTCCTCGTCCGTGTCGTCTTCTCTTTGATCTTCTGCTCCTCGTCCGTGTCGTCTTCTCGTTGATCTTCAGCTCCTCGTCCGTGTCGTCTTCTCTTTGATCTTCAGCTCCTCGTCCGTGTCGTCTTCTCGTTGATCTTCTGCTCCTCGTCCGTGTCGTCTTCTCGTTGATCTTCTGCTCCTCGTCCGTGTAGTCTTCTCGTTGATCTTCTGCTCCTCGTCCGTGTAGTCTTCTCGTTGATCTTCTGCTCCTCGTCCGTGTAGTCTTCTCGTTGATCTTCTGCTCCTCGTCCGTGTAGTCTTCTCGTTGATCTTCTGCTCCTCGTCCGTGTCGTCTTCTTGTTGATCTTCAGCTCCTCGTCCGTGTCGTCTTCGTGTTGATCTTCTGCTCCTCGTCCGTGTCGTCTTCTCGTTGATCTTCAGCTCCTCGTCCGTGTCGTCTTCGTGTTGATCTTCAGCTCCTCGTCCGTGTTGTATTGCCTTCCTAGTTTATTTTAGTGTTTTTCGCCTTGCAAATTTGTAGTGTATTTACCTGCTGCCATTTATGCCTTCAAGTCGCCTCAGGTCGAACAATTAGTTACCCTAACTTTTGTCATCATGACAGTACTCCAAGGTTTTTTATTATTACCTCACAGGCGAGTTCATCGTTGCGTTGTGTACCTTACAAGTTTTGATTGCAGTAATTCATCTCACCTTGTCTATTGTAGGATCCATGACAGCAAATTCTACGCCTTTCTCACTCTAATCAATGTTAGTAGACTTATTTACCTCATCCATTCTATCTTCCCAGTTTTGTTTCTATTTTCTTAAGTCTAATCTTCGCTCAGGTATTTTTCATGTAAGGTTTACGATTATACATTACATACCTTATCTACATTTTCGATTTAGTTCGCTTTGCCAATATTCTGTTTATCCTCTTACTTGTTGATGTCATCTTGATTGAATAATGCGCACTTCGAGTGATAAATGAAATGGACAATTAATAATATAATTACCATAACTCGACGTTTGGCGTCTGCTTCGATGTCGTCTTCATAATATTCTTCTGTATTCTTGTCGTTGCTCGCCATCCACTGCATAATCTCCGCGTAGTATGATTTCCTAAACAAATATTTATAAAATTAGTCTAGAATTCAATTCAAAAAAGAAAAAAATAGTTTTCGATGATCAAGTAAGTTTATGATAATCAATTACCTATTGCGCATTCTACAGCCTTATACTCCAATATGGTTCACGCCGTCTTCTGATGCTCCTCGTCCGCGTCGTCTTCTTGTTGATCTTCTGCTCCTCGTCCGTGTCGTCTTCTCGTTGATCTTCTGCTCCTCGTCCGTGTCGTCTTCTCGTTGATCTTCTGCTCCTCGTCCGTGTCGTCTTCTCGTTGATCTTCTGCTCCTCGTCCGTGTCGTCTTCATGTTGATCTTCTGCTCCTCGGCTGTGTCGTCTTCATGTTGATCTTCTGTTCTTCGTTCGCGTCGTCTTCATGTTCATTTTCTGCTCCCCGTCCGTGTCTTGTTGATGTTCTGCTCCTCGTCCGCGTGTTCTTCTTGTTAATTTTCTACTTCACGCAAACGTAATCTTCGTATTGATATTCTGTTCCTCGCTCGCATATTCTTTGTTCTTCTACTGCTCGTCCGCGTCGTCTTCTTGTTGATCTTCAGCTCCTCGTCCGCGTTGTCTTCTCGTTGTTCTTCTGCTCGTCTGCGTCGTCTTCTCGTTGATCTTCTGCTCCTCGTCCGTGTCGTCTTCTCGTTGTTCTTCTGCCCCTCGTCTGTGTAGTCTTGTTGTTGATCTTCTGCCCCTCGTCTGTGTCGTCTTCTTGTTGATCTTCTGCTCCTCGTCCGTGTCGTCTTCATGTTGATCTTCGTTGTTGATCTTTTTTGTTTTTTATTGGTATATATTTTTGTTTGTGCATCTTTTTATTTTGATCATGCTTATTTAGTAATTTTTAAACTCGTTTAGTTTTTCGATTTTTACCTTAACATTTTGTTTTTAATTTAATTGTAAGAGCTTTTTTATGCTTTGTTTTTTTTTTTGTTTTCTATTTTTATTTTACATTTTAGTTCTTGCCCTTCACCTTGTGTCTACGGCGGTTTTCTCAGTTTTCATTACTTCCACCATTTACATTTTGACTCGTTTTAATCTTTGTTCTGTATCTTGCACTTCAATTTTCTTAACTCTTTTGCAATACGGTCTGTCAACCACCTTCCATTATGTAATGCGTACTCTATCTCTCTCTATATACTAATATGTCTTCAGACGCCGCTAATGAAATGCCGTCCAAGTCGCCTGGTGTAGTCTCATACGCGACTAAAGGTAGCACACTAGCTTCCAAAACGATTGGTGATTCTAATCTGTCAACAATAATTTATTACGAAACTTGCAATGCCTTTATTGTAGCTGTGTTCTTCCACGATGTCGTTGCTGCAGCCGCGAACAAGAGAGTATAACATCTGTCAACAATAGTTTATTAAGGTCCTACCCTAATTCACCTCAGTGTTTTCTTTCTTCTTTGTGCCCTCTGGATTGTTGCAGCAGTGATGTCTATACAATGTCTTCACGAAGTTTCTAGCGCTGCAGCCTTAGGTCTGTCAACAAACTCAGTACGATGCTATCCTAGATACTTCATATCTATCGCATGTTGTTTACCTTACGTATTTTTGCACAGAACAGATTTGCACCAACTATTTTTGTTTTGATGTTCCCCTCCTCGGCTTTCACACTACCACTTTCACTCACGATTGCAATTATGATACAATATCTGTCAACAATATAGATTAAGATCCTATCCTAGTCATTTTAATGTAAATTTGAATAAATTATTACCTTGAGGATTATCATTATAATTTCTTCATCAGGCGCGTATGCTTAAAAGTTTACGTACTCTAAAAACAGCTCTTTTACGATATGTGTTTTCTTGAAGTTATAGCATCATGTTATTAGTACTTCCATGTGTCCCGGTTATAATGATCTGTCAACAATATTTTATTAAGCACCTAGGCACCGAACTTCTATATCCAGATATTTGCTGTCATTTTAGGTGAATTTTTTGCGCTTAAGATTTAAATGATGCCATTTCGCCAGGTTGTCTTGCATTTGATTCGTAGGTATCTGTTAACAATAGTTATTAAGTGTCTAACCTAACCTAGTTATTTAGAAATTATAGAAGCTTACCCATACCTATCGAATTGTGGTATCCATATGTATAACCGATGAACCTGTTGACAATTATGTATTAGCATTGCACCCACAGGTGAAGCTGTCGTAAAACTTTTCACTTGATAAACGCATGAAGGCTGGAGTTTAATATTTAAACAATCATTATAATGTTGTACTATTGCATCGCGTGTGTTAGAAACACCTTCTAAGGCAAATAGCATGCGGTGTATAGGAAGTCACATAAACATTTATACCTCTTTCACTTGATGTTATCTGTAGCTGGCTTCTATGACCATTGATAAGTCGTAACCTTACGTTTTTTCATACTGCTGCGCAAATTCTTTATTATCACACCATCGTTCTGGATGCCTGTTGACAATGCTCATTACGAACCTAACCAGTGTTTATAGGCAATGTACCTTTTACTTTTAGGTGCCACTTCCTAGATCCGGTTTAGTAGGGTTCATATTCGCCAATGACATTCGGTCGCGACCGCTTTTCCACTGATTTCTGCCCGGTTTCTGTTATTCATAATCTGTCAACAATACCTTATTACGGGCATGTCTTAACCTACTTAAGGGAATTTTTTTGAAGTTACCTCATAAGCACGTTGAGTATTAGAACAAATGCTCGATGAACCTGTCAAAAATATTTCATTATGCACCTACCCTCTTTAATTATACTAATATCGTAAATATCAGTTATAAATCAGTATAAACAATCAGTTTGATGTATTATTTTAGCTACGGTGTCATTTTTCAATACAGTGCATATCGCAATAATCAAGAAGCAAATGCAAATAAATCGCTATAATACCAAATGTTGTGCATTTGAATTATTACAAGCAAATTACTGTACATATTGCTTAACATGATGCAAAGATTATGGAACGTTACCATTTGCACGCGATGCGCTTTGTGTTGCACTAGCATATTGCTCCTTCACGTAGTGTAGTTTGTTTTATTGTAATTTTACGGTTTACATACTTCGGTCACCGACGGCGATGGTGTCTCAATGAAGTAAGCTCGGCAGAGAAATCATGGTTTTCTGTAATGGATGTAAATTATGTACCTCTCATCCTCTCATCCATGTTAACAAATAGTCATTGTAGTTACCAAGTTGCTGTGTTCTCTACGTATTTTTCGATGTTATTCTGTCAACAACACATGATTATGCACCTACCACGACTCTCGCCATCCACGAAGTCTGGTTTATAAAACAATATTTAAAATGGTAAAGTTACATACTTCTGCGCCAGTCTTTTCTTTGTTCTTCAATGCGTAGGACTCGTAGACTCTCAGGCCACAATTAAGGGTTCTCTTACCAGGAATATTCGCCGTTCTTGTAGATTCCACGACAGTTTCATAGTAAGTGCAAATTTTCTTTTGTAGGAATGTATCTATGTAATTACCATTCGTGATGTTGGTCTCCTTTTCGCGACCATAGGCGAATATCTGTCAACACTGAATATGCACTTACTTCATCCATCAGTAGTCAGGTTCCATTTAGATACGGTTATATTAGCGTCGATTACGTTCTTGATAATATCGATCTAAGTCGCTCAATAATAGCTACAAACTATTTATATCCCATGTGTAGGTAAGAACAGTTTTTTGTTACCGTTGTTTGCAGTTTTACTCGAATCAACCTTTTGCTCGAAATATCAGAAGAGTCTCCTGTTCAAACATTTTTAATAAGCACCTACCGATCGTCATTCATCTATAGTAGATTCATTGTCGCTTGATTGTATTGAAGACAGCGCTGAATTTATTAGGTATAATTACATACTAGGTTTCTGTAGCTATTTGATTCAGGCGCTGCCACATCGCCAAGCAGTTGGCCACTATGATCCTATGGAAATCTGTCAACAATACTCGTTATCGTACTCTATCCTAGTTATTCTATTAAAGCATTCAAAACTGTTACCGGAGTTCAATCTTGCACTGTAGGTACACATGAGGAACCTGTTGACAATCTAATTAAGTGGCACATCTATGTAGCACTTACAGATTTTTCGCTAGCTAATCTCAAAAACATTTATATTTAAAATAAATCAATTAGTTTTTTTACCTTTGCTATTGCTTGCAGTAATTTTTTCGCATTCAATGCAATTATGGTTATTTACATAGCTCTGTCCCAACCACGCAGCAACCAATGTAACCAGTTAGTATGGGTCTGCACTCTTGTGAATACGTTTAAGCATATATCTACTTGTCATTCCATGTGTCAGTGTTATTTCTATCTCGCCAAGCTTGCTGAAAATCTGTTAACAACACAAGAATGTGCTCCTACCCACCTTTTCTTCAAGAAGATCAAATAGAAAATAACTAATATTGGCTTGAAGTGTACAAGACATGCTTCGAACAGGTGAGCAGCGGAACAGGACAAGACATACAATTTACTTCTTGACGTCGTCTCAAGCGAGTCATTGGTCGAGATCTGTTAAAAATAATGATTATGCACCCATCCAAGCTATCTACGCCATGCATAACAAAATTTGAGGAACATTAAGGTTTATTAAATATACCTTTATTTTTTCGAAGAGCAAAGGTATAAGTTATATTAGGTGTAATATTAAGCTCACATACCAAAGATTTCCTTTAGACAGGTCTTACACTCTTTAGCTCCTTAGTTTAGTTTATTCATTTTGCCCAGAAATATAGATTTTAACCTACCAAACTTTCAGCACAAGTTGGTCTGGGCCTTTCTTATAATCTGTTAACAATATTTGTTACGGACATATCGAGGCTAAGCTTTGGCTATTACAGCAATCGGTAGATATTTTACTCTTTTTCAAATAGTAGGATCTGAAACAACGCATAGTTTTGCACCTACCTATGTTCATCCACTGATGTTTTGTTTTCTTAGTGTCCTTTCCTTATCAATATTTCTATCAACTTACTGTTGCAAAAAAATTTACACATGTGCTACTACCAATGCAGCAAACGTTCTTATAATACACACGTAGTGCCATTTTTCGGTTTTAGTTACAATGTGTGACGATTAAACGCAAGCATATTTTCACGATTATGCATCTAGTCCATGCACCATCCTCTTAAAAGGTCATAACTATTGCACTCGTTTGTATCTGTTGACAATATTAATTATGCAACTAACCTAATTACAACTAGATAGGCATTTCAATTTCATTAATAAAATTATCAAGATATTAGGTAGGCACTAAAGCATGTAGGCCAAATAACTCCACACTTGATAATGCACTTCTACGTACCTCGAACCAACACTTTTTCATGCGAAGTGTGCTTACAACATTAAATGCGCCTACCGAACCTCATCCAATGAGTGGTTTCGTTTTCTGTGTTGTCATTACTAAAGCGGCAATCACGAAAATGTTCCCGGGTGTGTATGTCTATTTAACTTGCAAAGCCGCAAGGTGCGTTTAGCAAGCAGGTAATGCCATCAAAATCTGTTAACAATACATGTTACGGACGGATCGTCCTATTTCATGGAATAGCATAGATAAATTACCTCCCTGTATTTCTCGAGTGCCTTATAGTCTGCACTGGTTACTGCTAATGTGATTCTTAAATTACGGTGCTATAACGGCGGTTGCTGCCGTTGTGGTCGACATTCAACCAATGAAATCTGTTAACAATACTTATTACGGACCTTATACGCTATACGCTAATTTATTATACATACAATTATAGCAATTGGATAAAAAGTACGCATACGTAATTGATTACCTGGTTTTAATAGGTATAGCAAGCGTTTGATATGTCAACAACATTTAGCCATGCACCACCATACAATCGGAAATTTTGTAACAAAAGATCCACTCGAATCAATCTCATCGTAATACATGAAATGCTTTATTTTACGTACATAATGGTGGCCGAGAAATCTTTCAACGCTTGACAAAAGGAGTCACCAAGTTTGAGTCAGGCACTCGAGTCGACAACCTCACCTGTCAACAATAATGTTTTACGAGCCTATCCTAGATACAGGAAGAAAAATTTTTTTACCTCACCGTAGATGGCTTACATCTCACGCTCGATATCTGTTAACAACTTTTTGTTACGCACCAACATAATATAATTAATCTAGTATATAATTAGATATAGTAAGAAGTACTTGTTTTTATTCTTATGACATTCAATCAGTAAAATGATAACTTGTCTTTTACATACACTGTACTAGACAGTCACTCCAGACGATTTTTCACATGATGCAAGTGATAATTTTCTATGCTCTCGGGTTCCGAAGTCGTCATCTGTTAACAATATAAGTTACGAACCTATCCTAGTAAATAATACTTGAGATGTAATAAAAATGTTACCTCTGTTATTGTTTCCTCCATATCTGGTAATGGTAATAACAATGTCATATTAACAATTAAGAGTAGTTAGTTATCTTCAATAAACAATGTTGTTAAATACTCAAGGCATCGAATTCTATTTAGATTATTATAATACCAAACACGGTTGCGTCAACATTTAACGAACTATGTGGCTGCACAAACTATTTACACACGATGCCATGCAATCTCATTCGGGTATTGGAATAACGAAAAGTCACCACCTGTTAACAATATGTATTAATGACCTACCCTAGTTAAATTATTTTCATAAATTGCTACTTACATAGCAGTCGGTATTATTGCTCACATTCTACTTAATCTGTAAACAAGTCGTTATTATGCTCCAATCGTTTTTTTTTTTTATCACAAAACAGTTGAATTACATACTAGTGTGATATATGTACCTACTCAAACGCTTGCTTGCTCCAAAATTTTCATACATGGCGCTACCATTCCCTATTTGCTTCTTGTACGCGAAAATCTGTTAACAATATGAATTAGGATCCTACCCTAGTAAGCATTCCAAGAAATACGAGTTTACTTACTTGCAAGCACTTCCGATGGTAGCTCACATATTGCACTAACGACCTACATGCATCTGAAACCTGGGTGCAGTGCTACTTCTTACACATAGGTACAGCAGTTAGACCACGCAACAAAAGGCTCTACATCTGTCAACAATGTAATGCACACCTAACACTAATACATCCCAAGCTTAAAATTTGTTAGAACAAAACATGTTGCATATTACCAGAGAATTAGTAGTAGTAATTAACCGACCTGGTTGTTACCTTTACCTTGTTTTGGTGGTTGTGATCTGTCGACAAAACGCATTTAGGCCTTGGTACTAACATCCAGTTTTGCTTGTAAGTTGCGTCATGTTTGACAAGTGAATGGATTTTCGGGTCATAAGTACTATTTGTATAATAGGTTATTTTCGTGCCGGTAAGCATCAATCGTGCAACAACAATTTCCAGAATTCGTATGTTTAACTTTCCTGACCTTTTTATCTTTATTAAGTAGGTTCTAGTTCACGTTCGGTCTTACTGAAAAGAGGCACATGCAGCGGACTTACCGATATAAATAGTGAAGAATTATGTTGGTTTTTAATTTGATAATGCAAAAAATAATCCAGCTCAAAACATCATTTAAGATTTTTTAGTTTTCAGGTTTCAGTCTGATAATACTTGATGTCATATAAATTGCATCCAGATTTTTAGTTTTAATAGTGCTTGAAATATGTCGCCGCCACTTTTAGATGCTTTTCCAGTAAGAAGTTTCCATACTTAATTAAAAATTGAAACCTTAAGATAAATCTGCAAAGGATGTGTTATTTTTCAAGTAGGCAAAATAAACATACCGTCCCCACAAGCGGACAGGCCGTGCCGTCGACCTGGGTGAGTGAGTCAGGTGGTCAGGCCGCGCCGTTGACCTGGGTGAGTGCAACAGGAGTCAGGCCGCGCGCGCCGTCGATGCGGATGAGTGAGACCGGCGGACGTGCCGCGCTCTCAACCCGGGCGACTGAGACAGGCGGACAGGCCGCGCCGTCAATCCGGTTGAGTGAGACAGGCGGTCAGGCCGCGCCGTCGACGCGGGTAAGTGAGACAGGCGGACAGGCCGTGCCGTCGACCCGGGTGTGTGAGACAGGTGGACCGCACCGGCCACGCCGTCGATCCGAGTGAGTGCGGAGGGTGGACAGGACGCGCCGTCGACTCGGGTGTGGGCGAACCGCATCGCCCACGTCGTCGACCCCGAGTGAGTGAGACCGGCGGACAGACCGCGCTGTCGAAGCTGGTGAGTGAAACAGGCGGACAGGCCGCGCTGTCGACCCGGGTGAGTGAGGCAGGCGGACAGGTCGCGCCGTCGAAGCTGGTGAGTGAGACAGGTGGAAAAGCCGGACCGTCATCAACTCTAGCGGTGGTGAAATGAGCACCACAGGCTCAGTCAGCGTGCCACGGGGCGTCACGAGCGCCACAAGCTTGCCGGAGAAGGCGCGCTGTCAGCGAGCCACGAGGCGACACGAGCGCCAAAACCGGTTGCCGGAGAAGGCGCGCAGTTTGCGAGATACGCGGTCTGCGAGGCGAGCGGTCTGCGAAGCGCGTGGTCTGCGAGGCGCGCGGTCTGCGAGGCGCGCAGAGGCACAAGCTCGGTAACTAATCGGGAGTGTCGCGAGCTGCGCAAATGTGACGCGACGTTCAGGCCGCTGGTATCACCGCTGCAGCTGCTGAACTGGCACGATGACCACGCGGCTAGTGCCGCCGGCACATTTACCTGAGGCTGGGTGGCTGGAGAAGTCTCGTAGTTTGCGAGCCGCGTGCGATGACCAGGCGGCGGGCCGATGAGATGGTTCGGCTAACCGTTGAAGTGTTGCTGCTAATATGTTCACTTGTTGCTGGCTGTCCGTGGAAGGCGCGTTGCAAACAAGTCGTGCGACGAGGCACATTCGATGACCAGGCGGCTGGCCGATGAATGGCAGTACTGATGGGAGCACCGGGGGCTGGCCGGAGAAGGCGCGCTGTTAGCGAGCCATACGAGGTGACACGAGCACCCACGATGACCAAGCGGCTGGCCGATGAGTGGCAGTACTGATGGAAGCACCGGGGGCTGGCCGGAGAAGGCGCGCTGTTAGCGAGCCATACGAGGTGACACGAGCACCCACGATGACCAGGCGGCTGGCCGATGAAGGCACGCTGTCGGAGAGCCACACAAGGTGACACGAGCACCCCCAAGATGACCAGGCGGCTGGCCGATGAAGGCGCGCTGTCGGAGAGCCACACGAGGTGACACGAGCACCCCCAAGATGACCAGGCGGCTGGCCGATGAGAGCACCGGTGGCTGGCCGGCGAAGACGCGTTGTTAGCGAGCCATACGAGGTGACACGAGCACCCCCACGATGACCAGGCGGCTGGCCGATGAGTCACAGTACTGATGGGAGCACCGATGGCTGGCCGGAGAAGGCACGCTGTTAGCGAGCCATACGAGGTGACAGGAGCACCCACGATGACCAGGCGGCTGGCCGATGAAGGCGCGCTGTCAGCGAGCCACAGGAGGTGACACGAGCGCCACCACGTTGACCAGGCGGCTGGCCGATGAAGGCGCGCTGTCAGCGAGCCACAGGAGGTGACACGAGCACCCCCACGATGACCAGGCGACTGGCCGATGAAGGCGCGCTGTCAGCGAGCCACAGGAGGTGACACGAGCACCCCCACGATGACCAGGCGGCTGGCCGATGAAGGCGCGCTGTCAGCGAGCCACAGGAGGTGACACGAGCACCCCCACGATGACCAGGCGGCTGGCCGATGAAGGCACGCTGTCAGCGAGCCACAGGAGGTGACACGAGCACCCTCACGATGACCAAGCGGCTGGCCGATGAATCACAGTACTGATGGGAGCACCGGTGGCTGGCCGGAGAAGGCGCGCTGTCAGCGAGCCACACGAGGTGACTCGAGCACCCCCACGATGACCAGGCGGCTGGCCGATAGCACCCGCAGCTGGTCGGAGAAGGCGCGCTGTCAGCGAGCCACACGAAGTGACACGAGCACCCACGATGACCAGGTGCGGCTGGCCGATGAGTGACGCTGCTGATCCATGAGTCGATGGCCGCCCAGTGAAGGCGCGCTGTCAGCGAGCCATACGAGGTGACACGATGACCCAGGCGGCTGGCCGATGAGAAGCTAACAATGCGAGCTCCAGTGGTTGACCAGTGGTTGCGCAGTCAGCGGCCACGCAAGGCGACGCGAGCACCCACGATGACCAGGTGGCTGGCTGAAGAGTGATGCTACTGATGCTTGCATTGGTGGCTGCCTGGAGAAAGCGCGCTGTCAGCGAGCCATGCGAGGTGACAAGAGCATCCACGATGACCAGGCGGCTGGCCGATAAGTGAAGCTACCGATGCGAGCACCGGTGGTTGACCGGCGAAGGCGCGTAGTCAGCGAGCTCTGCAAGGTGCCACGAGCACCCACGATGACCAGGCGGCTGGCCGAAGACTACTGATGCTTGTATCGGTGGCTGCCCGGAGAAGGCGCGCTGTTAGCGAGCCAACCGAAGTGACAAGAGCATCCACGATGACCAGGCGGCTGGCCGATAAGTGAAGCTACCGATGCGAGCACCGGTGGCTAACCGGCGAAGGCGCGTAGTCAGCGAGCTCTGCAAGGTGACACGAGCACCCACGATGACCAGGCGGCTGGCCGAAGAGTGACGCTACTGATGCTTGCACCGGTGGCTGACCAGCGAAGGCGCGATCAGCGAACCACGCAAGGTGACAAGAGCACCCACGATGACCAGGCGGCTGGTCGATGAGTGGCGCTACTGCTACGAGTGCTGTAAGCTGCCCGAAGCAGGCGCGCAGATTATGAAGACGCGATGACCAGTCTGCTAACCAATGAGATGGCTCGGCTGACCGCAGGAATGCTGCTGCTGACACGGTCACTGGCCTGGGAACCGGTTTTCGGGCGCAGTCTGCAGGGCAGAAGTGACACGACGATCGCGTGGTGACACGTTCAGCTCAGGCTGGCCTGCCTATACGTGCGCCTGTAGCTGCCCAGCGAAGACACGCTGCCAGCGCGTCGGGTGAACAGTATACGCGATGTACCCTACGGCAAAATTAAAGGGGTCGTGTAGACAGGAGCCAAATTACTTGACAGGCAGATGCAATTAACTAAAAGAATAAAACTAACATACCAGAAATACAGGCGGTAATCGAAGTTTGAGCAGTCAGCGCAACCGGAAGCGGGAAGACACGAGGTAGGTCGATCGGATGCAGCAAACAAAGTGCAGACGATCCAGCCAGGCCGAGGTTTCAGTGGATGCATGTTCAGCCTGTTGATCGGAGATCAGTCCCTCTGGGCAGCTATTCTAGCGTCTAGGAAAGTTAACTAACTGGACTAGCCATACAACCTAATCTACGGAACTTGAGGAAATGAAAAACAGGAGTAGAGTGTGGAACGGATACATCGAGGAACTACGCTTAGGGTATTATTATATGTGCGCATTGCAATCAGGATGCAACATAAAGGTGAAGCCTGGTTAAGTGGATAGGTGTTCAGCCACCATAGATAAAATGAATTCGTCTGGTATCGTCAGTGAGCATTGACGACGCACGACGCCACGCTGTCAACAAACATTGACGACGCGCAGACGTCGCATCGTTAATGAATATTGACGGGTGAAGTCGTGTAGTCAATGGGCATTGACGACACAAAGAGATTACGTTGTCAGTAAGCGCTGGCAAATGAGCTTCGCGGGCTGGAGCAACTCGAGGTCTGCGATCATTGTCGATGCGCGAGGGTTACGTTGTCAAAAAGCATTGGCGACACACGGAGGGCACGTCGTCTGCGAGCATTGGCGATACGCGGAGGTCACGTAGTCAACGAACATTGTTGGTTCACGGAGATCTTGTCGTCAGCGATCATTGACGATACGCGCAGGTCACCACGTCAGCGAACATTGACGACACGTGGTTACGTCGACAGCGAGCATTGACGATACGCGATGATCACGTAGTCAACGAGCATTGACGATACGCGAAGGTCACGTCGTCAGCGAGCATTGACGACACGCGCTGATCACGTCATCAGCGAACATTGACGACACGAAGACACGTAGTCAACGAGCATTGACGACACGAAGACACGTAGTCAACGAGCATTGACGACACGAAGACACGTAGTCAACGAGCATTGACGACACGAAGACACGTAGTCAACGAACACTGACGACACGCAGACACGTAGTCAAGGATCATTGACGACACGGAGACACGTCGTTAGAGAGGCTTGACTACCTAGGAAAGGGCACAGTCAGCACGTGTTTACGATACGTGAAGAGGCTTCGTAGTCAGCGAGCATTGACGATACGCGAAGAGATCACGTAATCACAGAATTATGACGTTACGCGAAGAGGCCATGTTGTCATCGATCATTGACGCTACGCGAAGAGGCCACGTTGTCATCGATTATTGACGCTACGCGAAGAGACCACGTTGTCATCGATCATTGACGCTACGCGAAGAGCTCACGTAGTCGGCGAGTATTGACGAAACGTGGAGGCCACGCAAAGGAGAGCTGTCAACTAAGGGAGCACAGTTAACACGAGAACTGGCGACGCTAGGTCGCGCAGTCATTTAGGTATTCAGAAAATATATTGCAATCTAAGAGGAGTACCTGCAACTGCCGCACGACGTGTCTCACTGAATCTGACTCGAGTCTAAGATACCCGATGACTGGCAGATAAGCTGCAGGTAGCAAGACGGAAGATTAAATTGTCTTAGTTGACATACCCGTTTACTATGAGAGAGACCGCGATCCCGGAAGTCACGTCGGTCTATATTAAAAGTGACCCAACTGACGTACTTGCAATCAGTAGGCAGAACTCGTGAACTTGACACGTGCCGAATTGCTTGAGCCGCTTCTCCGGACCGGCGATGGTTGGAGAAGCAGTACATCACGCGTTGTGTAGTTTTAGAATGTGGTGTCGAATTGTCAGCGTCACGGCGGTGCCTCTAATTACTCTTGGAGTTGACCTGACAAATTGACAAAGTAACAAAAAACAGCTCTCGCAGTCAGATAAAAAGATTTGAACGTACCAGATTATTTCAGCAAAGGTTTTTACCGTCAATTATTACGCAGAGTAGGCACGGACGAACTCAATGTGACGACGATGTCAAGATGGTTTATTAAATTAAGAACAATATCAGTACCTTTACATGAGTGTGGACAGCTATACTTATCCATTAAATAAGTAGATAATCGTATTTGTAGCCATATAATGGTTGGATGGTAACAGTTATTTAAAGTTTCTATATTCTTTAATTAGTGCTGGAAATTGTAATCGAATTTACGTTGTGCTTGACTTACTGCATAAGAGATAATATTGAAGGCAACTGTCTTATGTAGTAATTTAGCTTGTTGTAAATATTCATTATGTATGTCTTGAAAGCATTCCGGTAGAAGATAATTTCATTGACAAAATTTTCATCTAATTACAGCTCCACAGCAGCCTTCATAACAGGATATTAATCAATATGGCTTTGGGATGATACAGCATTATGTAGAAGCATGATTTGCCACTTTTTGGATAATTTTATAGTTGATTTTGCAGTTGGTATGCAAGTACTCCAAAAAGGTATTTCCAGAAGTTGAAGAGTAACCATTTTCTATTTATTAATAGGCCTTCACAAAGCAGTTTATTGGGTCTGCTGTATCATTTCCAAAATAGCCTGCTCCTAAAGAGATGGGAAAAAAAATTGATTATAGTGGACTGCGCAGCAGGCCTAAGATAAGAGCATATTAGGTATTTGAAAAAGCTTTAGAAAAATAAACTTAATAAAATTCTGCCCATTTTCCTGGGGTTTTACACATTATGAAATTGTAAGCAGAAAAATCTAATAGGACTAAAAATATTTTAAAATTCTAAAAAAACGTTAAAAAAATACAAAAATTCGTACCATTCGGCAGATGTAATCGTGTCTGAAGTCGACTAGTAGTCTGACCTCGTTTCTTGTTTAATCCATTAGGTCATTACAATGTTTGCAGCATGAGTAATAAAGTCTTGAGAGGTCAATCGGATAGAAAATATTTTATTCACTTGGCTCCTATTATTTGCAGAAAGTGTGATCATCATGAACATTTGATGTACCTTTTCGTATTCAAGTATTTTAACGTATTATTTTCTTGATCACTTGATAGTATTATTTGATATCATCTTGGCACAACTCCCTCAAGTTGTAGACATAATTAAACTAAGAAGACGAATCCTATGTGCCCATTTTATAAAAACGAATTGTGAAGTGGCTATATTCTTTCTCTCGTAGAATGCTTGCGCTGGGAAATGCAGGCAACATTTGCTCGTTTTTTGATTATGATAAATATTAAATTACTTCGTTGTTTTCGGGGTGATACTGAAGCCTAGGTACGTGTGAAGATGTAAGACCTGTCAATCAAAATTTTCAGCACACACAAGTTCCTTTAAAAGGAACTAATATTTATGACAACTAGGCAGCAAATTAAATGATTATGAGTATTATTTTTACTGTAGGTACATACCTCGGAAGGCTTACGTAGGTTTTTTTTTTATCAATAAGACATACTCTCAACCAAAATACTTATTATCTAATAATTTCTATCACTCAATTTCTGTGCAATCTTAAATATTGTCATTTGCTGCGCTGATAATGCTCTCTGATTTTAGTTATTATAGTGTTGGTTTGGCGAGTTAGTTTTAAACGTGTAGCCATCTGTGATCCACAAATGAACACATTCGTTTTCATAATTATTTTAAAAATATTAGCTAGATGTAATTGTAGCTAGTCTGTCGCTGGCAACAGAGTAGACATTTTTAATGCATATCTGAAATCAAAAGCTTATCTGGTTATGGGGCCCTACGTGCCGGAGCGGCAAATAAATTGAACCAAATATTTAATTATTGTACTGCTAATCAAGCAGATAGCTACTCTTGCAAAATTTCAGTTTAATAACTTCAGATTAGGAAATGCAGATAATAGAAAGACTTACCTATTCATAGTAAATTCTCAATATGCGTTTTCGACTTTGTAATATCTAATGTAACCCTAGATAATAAATATAGTTCGCTGCTGTGGAATATAATGCACGTTTCATCTTTACTACGAGTTACATAGAGTATGGTCGTTTAGACTTATCTGTGGATGGGGTGTGTCGATCCACTCGCTAATATCAACTGGAGCCGGGTTAGCCTTCTTCGCTAGGAAGGACTTCACCTTGCTTTTCATGATAGTCATAGATTGCGTGATACTCGCTCACGTCAGCCCCCAGTCCAGTAGTTAGCTGTGAAGTTTGCACACAATCAGTAAATGTTCATACTACAAACAATCTATTTGTCGCTATAAGCACATCAACTAAGATCTCAGAACGTATTAATGATTACAGAAGATCAAAGAGGTCAGTACACTTGCGACAACTCACCGTTCAATCTATCCTTTCACGTATTCACCCCCAGTTTGGTTATTCAGCTTATTTACTTAGTTTCAATCACGTTTCGCTATTAGAGGATTGTCCCGGTTTAGTCATCAGCCCACGATTTCTTTCTTGATATAGAGTCATTCAAGGTGTTTCATGTTTTTGTGTTACCTATCCTTTTTGGTGATCCATATATTATAATAATATAATCATTAGGTACCTACTGTGATGGAAGCTATCTTGTTTCCAATAACATCTCCTTTTACAACAATAATAATAAAAAAACAGCATGCCAATTCTGAGGCGTAAATAAAGTAATTACCAGTCATTACCTAAAAGTGAAAGTCGCCACGACCGCCACCACGTCGATGGCAGCAGGAGCAGAGGCACGTCAAGGCCAATACAGTGTGCTGTGTCGGAAATAATGGTACAGGTACATTGCAGACCTCTTCTTTATCTTACTTCTTCCAGCCATGCTTACGTATCGTCTCGAGGCTAACACCATTGACGGTAATTGGTTCCTGTTCATTGGATTATTATGACACAAGTATCCTAACATAGGTTATTTTCAAAATACTTTAAAAAGATCAAAACAGCAAGTAGATACTGGTATAAGGAATTAAATACACAATGACCACTATGTTTTGAAAACAAGCGACTCACCAATGTTCAAACTTCTAGAAAAGATTCATATTCCAAAGTGGTAGGTAGAATTTCTGTGGCGACGGTTTAAATCGTCACGGTAGAGGTTAAGCTTGGAAGCCTTTCCTCGTCGCTCGTGGCAGCTGCTGGCCACGGTAGGCAGGGCTCTGAGAGACTAAACACAATGTTACACGCAAGGGCCCGCGTACGGGCCAAACAATATCACTAGCTAAATGTAGGATAGGAACCTTCACGCCATCAACCTAGCGGTTACCTAGTGGGCTGACAACCGGGACCGATTCGTTCGAGCGCCTCGTTTAGCAGACAGGACGCACGCCATTGCTTAAGTACGCAGATAGCAGGCAAGCCAGCGGCACCGCAGACAGCTGACTCATACACTCGTTCACGCCATCGTTGACGCAACTCTGCCACGTTCTCCACGCAGAGGCGATGATGACTCATGGAATAATACATTGTTGGTTTGGTGAAATTGTAAGATAAGCAAAATGAAAATTCATTGATACGACCTTTTTTTAAAAAATTGTTTATTTTCATACTTAAACATATGTACAATTTTATTATTCAATATGAATAAAAATCAAACTTCCAATTTAACCGTTAAGCGGGAGAATAAATTGAAACACTTTAAAACTAAATAAATGCATGATACCGTTACAAACCCATTTTGTAGCTAGCAGCGACCACGCCTCTGCGGCAACCAAGATGGCGGCCGACGGATGCAGGCCCACGCGAAACGCAATGGGACTGTAATTTAGAAAAACATCCTACATAATATCACAGTTACAAATACACTTTACTTTACCTAAAATGGCTATTTGATAGTTGGCTTGACATTGTCTAATTCCCTAAAAAAACTATCTAAGCCGCTGAGATCATTCTTCCACAGATTATCGATTTTCTCCTGGTGTTGCCTGGCGACCTCTTCTTCCTTATTGCACAATCCAAGATCAGCTTGCATTTGAGCCCACCTCCTGGCGCGCTCTCTCTGTTTCGTAATGAGTTCACTCTCCGCACGTGATAGAGAGTTACTCAAGATGGCGATTATTCTCAAATCTCGTTTTCTCTTCGTCTTGGCGTTTAGGGATTTGCTTTTAACTTGACGAACCCAATTAGAGAGGGATTCGGTTTTACTTTCACAAAAGTCAACGATAGATTTTTCATTTGCTTTGTAGCCCATTTTTAAGGATGGGCCAGAAAGTACTGTTTTGAGACAATACTACACACCTGAATCCGTACAGGCACAAATATCACTTCTTGAAATCTTCAGCACTACACACAACGGAGGCACATCTGCACTTCACCAGGACGATCTAAGAATGTGGGCACATGACGTCATGGCCGCCTTATATACCCAAACTGAGGTGGGGGGCCGCACTGCGCAGTTGGCCGCAAAATGGCGTCATTTCAATAGCAAAATCATGAACGAATCTTGCCGAGGAAAACCGAGGACTCACGATGATTTGTTTCATTCCGAAATATGGTACTTACACTGAATATAAGTTATTTTATATTAATATTTCCAATGAAGTGCTGGTGAGAGCATTTATATTATTTACTTGCTTACAATCAGTAGGTAATATGCTTAAAATAACTACCTATGAATAATAATAACTGATCATCAAATTGTAAGAAACAAAGAGGTATAATTAATTCCTTATAAACAGCTAGGTAATCAATTTCTGGTTACTGTCAATCTATTTTTTTTAAATAACAATAAAAATGTTAATTTACATAAAATTATTGACTGGATCCGTAGGTAAAACAATATTGAGTCCATATTATTATCCTGGATCTCCAACTCTTTGTAATAAAATTCTTAATAAATACTTTCTTCTTTTTAATAAGTTCTTATATTCCATCCCAAGGTTGTCTGATAAGACCGCCGCTGTGCACATAGGTTTAAGTTTCTGTGAAATTGTTACTATTTTGGTGTACAATAAAGTTTATTCTATTCTGTGATAAGGTTATGTACCTACTTACCTAGTGCCTAACTTGGAATCCCGTACAAACTTACATGTTATAAATTCCTTTGCCAAACTTTATGATTTATGATAATAAAAATACCATAGCAGGTTCTTTTCTGGAGCTCTTGCTGGTAGCTTGGACGCTATATCCCGACTCCTAGCCCATTATAAAGCTATTTTTTTTTAAGTTGCATGTAGTTATTAAAACATGTACACAAAAAGAACATGAGAATTATAATTTTATTTACTTCATCGAAGCCAAATAAAAATAGTTTTAGGTGGTACAATTCAAA
The DNA here is from genome assembly GCA_929112965.1 of Mythimna albipuncta. Taxonomy (NCBI): domain Eukaryota; kingdom Metazoa; phylum Arthropoda; class Insecta; order Lepidoptera; family Noctuidae; genus Mythimna; species Mythimna albipuncta. Next base: position 11,181,040 of record OV815977.1, on the reverse strand, counting down.
AAGGCTTAAATCATTAAGTTACATAAAATAAAGTTCATAAGCATTCGTTCATTGGCAAAATTCCGAAATCCGAACGCACCAGTTAACGCAAGCACCATGAAAAGAGATGGCATGATAGAGAGAAAGAGCAAGCGGAGGATATTGATCCAACAAAGATGAAAGAGGCCCCATTTGGGAGGGCGGGGGAGAAGGGCATCGGACTGCGCGGGGTGGCGCGGCGCACGTTCCAGATATTTCCAACGAAGTATTGACGTCCGTCGAAGAACTAGGAAATCAGAAGAATAGGTATCTAATCTAGATTCAATTGAGAATGCAATAAGCACAACGCTATACTTACTTTTCTATAAATGGTAATTCCTACTTAAAAACTGAGATTTACAGACTAAGAAGTTTTGTTATTATTATTATTATACCTCTTTATTGCACACCTTAACTTACTAAAGAATAAAATTTAAGAAAAATAAGTGTAGGTACAATAGGCGGTCTTATTGCACAGGGCAATTTCTACCAGACAACCTTTGGATGGACTGAAACGAAAGGAACAAGATTTCGGGTTGAAAGTAACCACAAACCGAGGGCAAGAAGCTTATTATTATCATATCTACCTGACTATTGAAAAAGGTCTTTCTTGTCGACGGTCGTCGCATACCAATGATATATTCAAAGTCAATAAAAAAAAGACATTCCCTAAGATAGGCTCATGAGCCCAAGTCAGGTAGAAAACGGTTCTTGGGAAGCTAGTAAACCACTGTTTTAATAACACGCGTCATCCTGTTTAAGATTTAAATATTGATCGACAAATAACAGTGGAGGTGAAAAACAATTTTGTAGAACAATTACCTACAGAAATAAATAAAGTCGGGTGTCAGCGAACTTTTATTAGGATGCTGTAAAATGTCTAGGGCGTGGGTGGGAGTGAGACCCACGAATTTAACATATGGCGGGATAGTACCTACCTCAAATACTGTATATAGGTAAAAACTGAATGAAGGTATCATATTTGTTTTAAAAACAATACGAATTGCATTCAATTTTAAATAATCACCTGCCCGATCTATGAACCGGGAATCAAACCCGCAACATGTGAAAAAAAGAATCCGTAATTTTACAGTCGATTGAAAGGTTCAATGATATATCTTTTGTACATATTTTTTTAAATTAAAATTAGCACGAAAAATCACCAAACTTAAGTGGCAAAGGGCAGCAGGGCACAAGTCAATATTGCTCGTAGAACAGATGGCCGTTGGGGCCGTAAGATTCTGGGGTGGCGGCCGCGTACCGGAAGACACAGCGTTGGAAGGCCTCCTACAAGGTGGACCGATGACCTGATGAAGGTTGCGGGAATCCGATAGATGCGGGACGCACAGGCAACTCTTGAGGGAGGCCTATGTCCAACAGTGAACGTGTTTCGGCGGATATGTCCAACAGTGAACGTGTTTCGGCGGATATGACGATGAATAAAAACTATAAATCGGGCCAGTAAATTTATTTTTTTCATATTTAAGCAGGTTCGATTTAAAATTGGTCCAGTAGTAGTATAGATATTGAAGGACATAGTAAAGTAGCGTTGTTATTTCAATTTACGGTGTTAGTATTCATGGCTTTTCCTTCAAGTGGCAAAGTCGTGGGACGATCTATAAAGAATAGGTATAGGTTGAGTACCTACCTACCGAAATAGAAAAGTAGGTACCTAGGTACCAATCTGCTTGCCAAAATAATTTCTGAATAGTACTGAATTTTATAGCTGAAGAGCAATGATATTAATAATATCACTGCTGAGAAGAGAACTTCGGGACTAACAAAGAAATTAGTGATACCTACTACAGACAGATAATGTGGACCAAAAGTTGTCTTTAAATAAATAAATTATTAAAAAGCCCGTAAATGCGGGTAATGCTATCATAACAAGAAAATAAGGGACATTAATGCGAAACAAATCATTTTGATTGCCTGTCTTAAATTCTTAGCCGTAGTTTATGGCGTCATAAATAGTTAGGATCTAAATACTTAGGTACCATTAGTTAAATAAGTAGCTCATTAATACTATTGACGCACTTAGAATGTTCTGACGCAGACATGAATGTACATGTAGCAAACATTCAGTTATACATACGACTACCTGTTTACCCTTTTAATACCATATTAGTCATGATAAACAACAAGGCAGTGAATCATTTAATTTCTCAGTGATCGAGTCACGACTAGTCACGAGATACGTCTGTTTTGTTTCAATTGATCTACACTTAACCTTCTGAGTGCAATATTTAGGTTGATTTTTCCTCGTCTCGTTTTTCAACGAGTTTGGAAGCCCGCCATATTGTGACGTCACCCCAACGGTCTCACGCTCCGGTCACGATCGATAGACACAGACAGGGTAGGGTGAATAGCAGCTGCATGCAACGGACTTTAGCAACCGGCCTTGTTTTTGTCTATAGTTATTATTAAAACGAAAAGGAAGTATAGTCTGTCTAAAAAGTCAACCGACTTGGAAATTTTGTATAATATTTAATTATTTAAAAAATACTTATTTTCGATACTTTTTATAAGGTTCTTCTAGTACAAAACAATGATCAATATCTCTTAATCAACCTTGATTATTGAACCAGCGTTGACTACATCAGATTTCATTTTACCCTAATAATTATCCAAGTCGGTTGACATATTAGACAGACTCTAACATGGTTTCCTTTGTGTTTATCGAACAATGCTGCTATGAGAACTTTGGTTTGGCTTCCTCTGAGAACTTCATCCGACGCACTATTATTATTGAGACTTACAAATATTGTCCCGAGCGATACTCAAGTACATATTCGTTATTATAATTAGAAACAGCTATTATCCGTTTATGCCAACAGGCCGCCCGCGCCGGGGGAATTTCTAAAATAAACGACGCAGGGAAAACATACAAGGAAAACTATAATCGAAATAAACACTTATCAGTTCTTCATTATAAGTTTCAATGAGTTAAACACAAAGGGTCCTTATTCAAAAGAAGTGGCTGACCCATGTAATATGGATATTTGTCATTTACCTGCGTCACTTTTTATCATTCGTTTACGTCTGCATCGTAAATTAAAATTGCTGCGTAGTAATTATTTACAAAGCCCCTATTTTTAAAAACGAACGTTGTTTCTTTGTTCCAAAATACAGAAACGTGTTACTTTTATTGTTATCTATTGTTTCACGATTCAAAGAAAACTTAACTGATTTTGCGCCAATCCTCGAACGGGCCTAAGGTGTTAGGTATTTATTGTTCTTTCTACGACCATTCTGTGCCCATGCTTAGGTGCGTGGTATTTATTTCTAGATCAAGATGCTCACGGTGTGACACAAATTAACGTCAGAACCAACAAACAAGTTTTAACATGAATTGTTTACCGATAAAATTCCACGAAAAATAACAACGTTATCATAAAATGCTTATCAGCGTTGATAAGTTGTTGGTCAAAGTTGGCCTGTTTAATGATTTCAATTTTGCTCAATATGAAATGATCTTTATTTTGCAAGTAAGTAGGTCTATAAAAACACTTTTAAGCGTCAATTTTTTTTTTTTTGGCTGATTACCAACGAACCGATAGCATGACATGTTCTTATTTTACGTAGCTATTATTATAGGTCGTTGATGTCCACACAAGTACTTATGAATGTCATTGTATGTACTTGTACTTTGTGTAGACATCCACGACCTTACAGAGGTTGCTGGTAGACAGAGACACCTAGGTACATAAAAATGTGCGCATATGTTGACTGCGTGTCTTGTTGTCCGTTAGCAGGCAAGGCGCAAAAAATCAAAATACCTGTCTTGTATTGCGCACTTTTGTGAAATTATCGGTAATTCAAAAATATGTTAATCTGGTAATTACCTACATATATTATATCTCGTGTTATTTCTGGATAGAGCTTGGTTATCTGGTGATTAACTAATAGACGAGTCTACATTTTAGTTTCACGGAATAATATTGACTGACGACTATTAACTAAGCATTTTTTCTGGGAAGTCGTTATTTAATTTAGTACCTAACTAATTATTTAATTATTAGGACCTTATATAGGATAATTAGGTAGGTAACTACTCGAAATTAGCGTTAGTGATGCCTCACTATCATATCAATGTAGGTAGGTACCAAATAATAAAATTATAACAACGGCGAAATGCGATAATTCATCCTCCTAATCTTCCTAATTTCATAAGAAGTAAAAAATGTGTAATAATTAATCTATTGAGAATAATAACTTCTGTCTTAATTCTATTATTACGCAGTATTAATGTATTTTATGATAGTGTAGTAGGTGGAGTAAAAACCACAGAAGAGATTCATCCATCATGTGGGTGAAACCATAAAATTACACGTTGATGTAGATAAGAAGTGCTTCCACAATTTAATTGCATGAAGTTGCAACTAAATATGAATTTCGGATGTTTCACAAAAAAAAAACATGCGGAAACACACTAAATTACGTATGCACTACTTAAATAGTAATTTTCCCGAAAAATGTTAGTAAAAAGGTGAGTACTGGCACTTCACCGTTAAGTAGGTAGGTACTTAAATAATATTAAAGATTAGCTGTGCCCGCGACTTCATTCGCGTGGACTACAGGATTTTGAATATATTTTTTCTAAAATAAAAGTAGCTCATGTTATTCCTTATTACATCAGCTACCTGCCAAAAAAAGTCTTGTCAAAATCGGTCCAGCCATTTCAGAGATTAGCCCGGACAAACAGAAAGACAGACAAAAATTGTAAAAAAAAATTATTTTGGTGTATGTACCGTATATTAAGTATGTATATTTATATGCATGTAGTAAAAAGCAGTTATTTCAGTATTACAAACAGAGACTCCAATTTTATTTATATGTATAGACTATAGATGTTCGATTTGTTATATTTTTTTTACAAGGTAGGTAAATAAATGAAATAAACACCACAAAATGTAAATCAACGTTATATTAAACTAAATAATACATCCAACAGTTTCACTCGTCCTCGCCATTGAGGCCGCCGATAAGCGATCCGTATAAAATAATAAACCTTGATACAATCGCCATTCCATCGTGACTAACATTGCACCGGTTTATGTTGCTGCATGAGACAGTATCATTTTCTGTAACAAATGACGTTTATGAATACAAAAATATGTACATTTATTTAGATATGTTGATTTCCTGGAACTCGTACTAGGATTAATGTGACGTCCAGGCTCTTTCGTTATTTTACATTGTTATTATATTGGTTATTATTAATATTTTATTATAAAGTTTATTTAAATAGTTTCTTAATTAAACTAATTTTATCTGAAAAAGGAATACAAAAGAAAAGAATAGGATACCGTGTGTGGATAAATAATATATGATTGGCGTTAGGAGAGTGTATGTTATGGAATGTGAGTGTACCTTTATTTACCTTTTTAGAAAAAAAGTAACTTAAATGGTTTTGTTAAATGATTTGCAGCATCGTCCACGTGTTTAACAATAATCCCACGGGAACGTAGATACTACCTGGATAACAATAAAAATTAAATTCCCATGTCCTAAACCCGTTCAGTCATGGCCAAGTTGCATTCTACTCCGACCCGACGAGGCCATGTTGCATTATTCACTGATAAACATTCAAACAAGTTCAATATTATTAGTATTGGCTTATACCAAAGTATTATTGAGTAAGGAATACAATTGCGGAAATCATTTATAATGGAAGAACAAAATTGTCTAAACAACGAAAAAAGTTCTTCGTTTGTAGTTTGTTTTTTTCGATTTTAAAGCGTTTGTGTGTACATAAATAAAAAAAAAAAATGGAACTACTAGAGTTGAAGGAATGAAATAAAATACAAAGTATGACAGGTGTCTTAAAATGAATAATTTAACCGGCTATAAAACAAGTTTACAATAATTATCTCAATATATTTTTTTTTTTAATAATTTTCGTTTTTAGGGGGTTAAAAAATGACCAACTTTAACATTTTTTTTTTTCTCACAAACGATGTAAATTGCGCACATAGGAGTTTCAAACTCTTACATTTCAAATATGAAACGCCATAGACTCATGGTATTAACTTAGTCATGTCAGATTTTGAGGGTTTCTAAAACACGGTGGGCCATGGGTTCAGACCCATTACTTCGTGTCATTTATTTCATTACCACTGCTCTCAAATCGATGAAGAAAAACATCGTACCATTCCGGTATGTCTATAAATTCGAAAACATCTAAATCCACGAACTCGCTCTGGGCCCGAGTGGTGTATTTTGGCCCGCCTCCTCTCCTAAAAAACAGGACCTACACCTACAAACCTATTCTTTTTTTTTTGTATTCCTTAGGCACTACCCTCTGCCAGTGGCTTCGCTTGCGTGAAAGTAGATTTTTTAATACAAATTTTTGAACCTCGTTTCGCCCTCCAATTTCCAAAAAATCCTTTTTAGTGCTCGCCTACGTCATAAAAGAAAGCCTTGTGCAAAATTTCACGCTCATAGTGCCAGTAGTTTGCATTGATAATATATCAGTCAGTCAGTTTCTCTTTTTATATACAAATATAGATAATTAACCGACTTCGCCCGCGTGAAATTAGAAAATTACTTATACCAAAAGAACATATTACCGGAATAAAAAAGTAACCTATAATATATACTATTTCCAAGTCATGCTCTACACTTGTGCCAAATTTCAACCAAATCGTTCAGCCGTTCGAGGACGAAGAAGTAATAAAGACTCACGAACTTTCACCTTTACAATATTATTGAGTTATGGTGATATCTAATTGATTATTGACACATTTGTACAGGCTATGCTGTATTAATAAAACGTTTCCAACTACTCTTTGAATAAATTTAATGTCTATATTATAATTGAGTTAACACAGTGCTAAAATGCTATCGACAAAATTTTTCCGTTCTACCGCAGCATTGTCGAAGATAGATTTACTTTGAATATTAGGTCGTGCTTGCTAATAACTGTCTATTCTAAAAAGAAGTACCTGATTAGCTTCCTTTGTTTTTGTAGAAAGTCTACAGGTTGGGTTTTGTGCTTTTTGCAGTATTCCTTAACAAAAGCGGATTACCTGCCCTTTTTAAGAAGAAATAGGGATTTTATGAACCCGCAACCATTTGAAATAAAGATAAAACAATATAGGCAGCCTTGGCGAGCTTTAGAAGATTCTAGACTATAATTGCCCTTTGTGTTCTAGCTAGGACCTCGGGTTTCTTTTGGAGCTATAACGGGCATCGGCCCTGGGTCTTATTGTTTTACTGATATCTCTAATCTAGGCCCGTATTAATAAACGGTCCTCAGCCCAAGATCACGTACTTAATACCAAGCTTGAGGTCTTGATCGTATTAATAAACGAGATTCACAAGCTTAAGCTCAAGCTCAAGTTCGAGCTCAAGCTCAGCTTATGTTTACGGCATCAGCCGAGTGTTGTCTGATTAATAAACGAAACTCAAAACTTAAGTTTACAACAATCTCTGTACTTGAGCTGCCACATCATGAGTGTAGACCGACCGTGACTTGAGGTCGTGATTATCGTAGCGTGAAACATGGAGTTTGTAAATATTTTGAGTCGAATTAATTAGGTATTACGACTAAATAGAGATTACTATTATGGCCTTTGCGATATCGTTTATCAAAAATTTATGTAAGAAATGCTTCAAATCCTTTTGGATTGCCAAGTAAATAAAAAAAAAGTCAGATTTGATCAAGATTCGATATTTTATATTCCCATTAAAAGGCATTTTATTTTAAACTTCGGCCAATATGACGTAATCGTTCACGTAAGCAAAGTTGAGTACGCATTGAGGAGCTGATCTTGGTAATTGAGATCCTGTACTCATGTGTTTATTAATTAGCAAAGATCTTGAGCTTCTGTCATCGTATAATCGGGGATCAAATGATATCACACTTGAGGACGGAGTTGAGCATCGTTTATTAATACGGGCCCTAGACTACGTGACATTTCTCATGGAGTTAATGTTTTGATTACTTTTGATGATGCGTCTTATTGTGAGAATAAAGGAACAAAACAAAAGCTATAAGTAGACAATACCAGATTACGTATGCTGCAAGTTTCATGTCTAAGGTTTGTAATCAATATTATGAAAGAGATGGTGTAATATAAAATGATTGCAGTTTTGAGCAAGATATTGTGACATAACGCATACGCATTTTGTGCGTTATATAACAATAATAAAATCGCGGTTTTAATGTCGAACAGGTAAAATTAGCTTGTTCAAATTACGCAAATTTGTGAAACACTAAAGATAAAGGGCCGTTACCCGGAGACATATGACCGGGTACCTCGTGAGGTTCTGTGGTGGGCCCTTAAGGAGAAAGGTGTGCCTGGGAAGTATGTGCAGTTGATCCGAGCGATGTACAGTCGATGCAGTACCCAAGTCCGTTCTTCTGTGGGCACTACTGGAAGCTTCAATGTGGCTGTCGGCTTACACCAGGGGTCGGCCCTCAGCCCTTACCTCTTCCTGATTATAATGGACGCTCTGACGTCGGACATTCAGGAAGAGGCTCCCTGGTGTATGTTGTTTGCCGATGACATTGTGCTGGTTGCCGAGAGTGGCTTAGAGGTCCAGAACAGATTGGAGGTGTGGTGGCACAGATTGGAGAGTGTTGGCCTGAAATTGAGTAGAACCAAAACGGAGTACTTGTTCTGCGATTTCGGCGGTCTCTCCAATCCAGTGCCCTTAGCTCTCGCCGGAACGCCCATACCGATCTGTTCCGACTTTCGGTACCTCGGGTCCCTCGTCCAAGGGGATGGTGAGGTGGACCGGGACGTAACACATCGGATCAACGCAGGATGGATGAAATGGAGACAGGTCACGGGAACAACTTGTGACCCACGGATGCCCCTCAAGTTGAAGGGTAAAATCTACAAGTCCGTGATAAGGCCTGTCATACTGTATGGATCAGAATGTTGGGCTGTGAAAAAGAAGGATGAAAAAAGATTGCATGAAGCGGAGATGAGAATGTTAAGATGGATGTGTGGTGTGACGAGAATGGAAAAAGTGAGAAATGAGTATATTAGGGGAAGTTTGAAAGTGGCGCCAGTGACTGAAAGGTTGAAAGGAAATCGTTTGTCTTGGTATGGTCATGTAAAGAGGAGAGATGAAAAGCATGTTGCTAAAAGAGTTATGAATTTACATGTGGATGGATGGAGAGGGAGAGGGAGGCCAAAGAAAAGATGGATGGATTGTGTGAGAAGTGATATGAAAGAAAAGGGAGTTAGTGATAGCGTGACGAGTGACAGGACAGAATGGAAGAAAAAAACGTGTTGCGCCGACCCCAAATAAAATGGGACAAGGGCAGGAAGAAGAGAAGAAAAGACCCGGAGACATTTATCTGGTCTCCTGATAGCTGTACTTATATGTAAATCGTGTTGAAATAGCATTTTGCAAGACATTAAGAAATATTTATTAGGTATAATATGGATTCTGTTAGGAGTCGAAAGCGAGGACGAAAACCAGATAGGTACTTAACTACGAGTATAAGGGCATACTAACATCGATTACACTAACACATCAGATGATCAAAAAACAGGTCCGGAACAACTAGGTATCAGTATCAATACACACGTCGTTCTATTCCGGGCGGTGAAGACTTGAAGAAATTTTTTTTTGTAAATTTTGACTTTTACTTCCAATGTAAACAATCTATTATTAAGTTTACACCTAAAATTCTCTGCCGAAGTTCGTGTTTCCTGATCGGTACAACCTAGAGGTTTTGAATCAAGAGTGAATGGGTTATTTCTAGGCAAGCGTGCTCTATTGTTGACCTCTTCATTGCTTACCATCAGGTATAATAGCAGTCAAACACGAGCCAATCAACAATAACAAAAAAATGCGCCTATAAATCCTTTTCTATAATTTTTGAAAAAAAAAAATCATTAAAATGACAGGTTTACCTTCAAAGGTTGTAAGGCGTTAGTGATCTGCAAGCCTACGCTCCGTGCCAGTACTACGGGCATCAGGTCTACGGTATACAGTCGATGTAGCATCTCTATCATCAGCTGGGTCGGCACGTTATGCCTTTGTCGTGTGCTCTCATATTTTTGTAGCCAATCCGGGTGAGCTGAAAAGAGATTTACGATTTTAAAACAATGGTCGTAATAATAGCCACATTAAAACGACTCGGGAGAAAACATATTAACATAATATTGCTTGAATCCAGGCAACAGCGACAGAAAAGTTAAAAGGACTTCGTTCGTCTTGGTATGGTTATATGAAGAGGAGGGATGAAACTCGTGTTAAAAAGAGTTTTAAGTATACATTTGGTCGGTTGGAAAGGAAGAGGGAGGCCGAAGAAACTATGGATGGATTGTGTGAGAATTGATATGAAAGAAAAAAGAGTCAGTGATAGTGTGACGGATGACAGGACAGACCGAGTCGCCGACCCACAATAACACGTGACAAGGGCAGGGAGAGATGATGATGATGATGATGATTGCCTGAATGGTTACGACTTATAAACAGTTAAAATTTGAGCAAACTAAGCAGTCCTGGATTAGATTCATCATCAACGCACAGTATAAAACAGTCTTTTTGCGCGTGTCTGTTTATCAGCAAACTTCTGCTAAACTGTGCAATAGGTTCGTTCCAGTGCAGGGTAAAGGCCTTCTTACTAATCCTAGGGTCCGGGAATACCTAAATGTACTCAGTAGTAACCTGTTGTCTTGATAAACTTTATGTCAATAGTGTCATATTCTATTACATGGCTTCCGATATTTGGACGTCATCCAATCGTCTCGACGACGAATAAATAAACGAATCGATTTCGACATCGTCAAAATACATCCATCTCTGCTCGCCGCTTGTGGTAAAAATCGTACATCTTTAAATACGCCATAGACACTTAATCTACTTTATCAGTTTGAAAGTGTGACCTGATAACAGTTTTATCTACACACTTACTAATCTATGCGGGTAACATATATATTATTTATTAATCTAGTCTATACTGTCCCAGTGCTGAGCAGAGGCTTCCATCCATTCCTTCCATTGTTCCCGGCTAGTAGACTTGTAGACATCTAAGTCGCCCCGCCATCTACTTCGTGGGCCCGTCGTAACATTTCAGGGCACCAATTTTGTGTTTTATGGGCTCACTGGCATGAGGCATATGTGTTCACTTACTTATATCCAGACCACTATACATAGCTTCAGATAAGAATTGTGTGAGGTCTTTGACGTCGCCGAAGCCTAGGTTGACTCCTTGTCCAGCTAATGGATGAACTCGATGCGCTGCGTCGCTGTACAATAGAACAGAAAAGATTTATTGATACACTTCATTTAAACGAGGAAGCGCTTACTTATTATAAAAGTTGGACCTCGGTTTGATTCGTTTACCAAATCAGGAAATATATTGGATTTAAAGAGCTAAATAACTCGGAAGACAGCCAGCCTTGAATTGTTTTTTGATTTTTCCGCTTCTAATGTTTGTGCGCGCAGCGACATCTCTACGGCTATATGAAGTACTACTAAGTAGGTGGTTAGCTCGCGAACTACAAAGTGTTACTTGTAGATGGAGCCACTGTCAATTAAAACCACAGTCGTAAAAAGTATTACAAGATTATTGATGATGGCTAATTTATTCAAAAGTATTATTTTCATCATTGATCTCGTCGACTGATAAGAATTTAGACGATATGAGAACCAGCGGAGTTACAGCTATGATATTTTTGGGAAACAAAGTTGGTTCAATACTCTGCTGTGACATTTTACATTTGTCAAAAAAAGGTTCTGCACTTTAGATTCATTTGAAAACAAGATACTAGTATTCTTGTATATTTGCCGCAGCCATACAAGTACTGTGTATAAGGACTGCTAGATCAACCAGCCTTATGCTTCTCGTATCCAGCATGTTTACGCGGACCTCATCATGACATCGTTCCACTCTGTCCATTAAACTTTCGGCTCCATAAGTCATTTATTTAGCGAGCAGTGTGCCTTGCCCACGACCACCACCTTTCAATCGTGGAAATTACAGACACAATAGAAAGACAATAGGTGCGCGAACGCCGGCGTTCGCTTGGGGTTTAATGAATTAAACAGTGATTTAATTTTTTTTTAAATTTTATTTTCTTTAGTCTAACTAAAGAGTCAAGTGATGTGTCGGAATTGCTCAGTGGTTAAGGCATCGCATGCATGAGGTTGTGGTTTTGAAATCGAGCAAGTACCACTTTCAATTTGTTTCAATTCATATGTATGTACTTTTGAAACTGAAATAATTTAGGACTTTACTGACCCCCGTGTCTCGGAAAACACGTGAAGCCGTTGGTACCGGTTATCATTCGAAGATCTTTGACAGTCGTTACAATCAGTCTATCGTGGGGGTCTGATAGGCAGTAGCACCATATAAAACACGGGTATTCAGCCTCATCTGGTTAGACTGGAAGCTGACACCATTACAAGCTATACTCTGTTCAAAATAACATTAGACATTTATGAAAACCTCTTATTACTGTCCGTTCAACCGATTTTGACTTTTATTACGTTGGTGGCATGAAAAATGACGGCTGCAGCAAATAGTTGGTATTGTAACCACTTTTTTTCCATTTAATGCCATCCTTATACTGACGAAATAGAGGTTAAAATCGGTTGAACAGACAGTAAAAAAGGTTTCTTTAAATATCTAATCTTAACGCGAATAGAGTATAGTTGGGAAAAGCTAAGGAGATGATGAGGTTATAGTGTATCATACCCAACAAGCGCGACTCCAGGCGCGACGTATCTCGTGCTGTGTCCGAAGCCGAGCGGGAAGGCGGCGCGGGAGGCGGGCACCACGCTGCGGATGGAGGGCGGCAGCTGCAGCGACGCACCGTCGGGCAGGCCGGCGCGACGCAGCCACGAGCTCATCCATGACGTCACCGCTTCCACGCCACTGTTGCGAGGGTACTGCTTCCACTGCAACATTTTAACCCTTTAACTGCTTGCATCGGATTGGCCCGACGAGTGTTTTCGCGTCTTTCGCCAGGGCAGGTCGTATTATCAAGGTTTCTATTGAAATCAAAACATACATTTGTGTGAAACTAATTCAGTAAAGACCTCGGAAAGTCTGCTATTTTGCGTGAACTTAGGCCATTCATAATGTACGATAAATTAAAAATATATCAATTGAAATCTTCCACATTTAATCGAAATACTGAATGAAACTTTTAAGGTTCTAAAAACACGTATTTCCAGGAACATGCTTTGTGAAATATTCGAGTAAATGACGGAATTACTGAATGCCAATAGAGTTTTCAGGCGTTGTCTCTAGTTTCTCGTTGCCCCTTCATCAAACATTGTGTTGGATGAAACAACAAGCTTTTAAACCATGTTCACAGTGACGATAGACGAGCGGGAAAGGGCCCCCTTAATAGCTAGTCTTTACCAGAGCATCATTTAACTTGTCGACGAACTGGTCTTCAGGCAGCTGCAGTAACTGCTTAGCGTTGTCCTGCCATGTGGACCAGACCAGGGAGCTTCGCTTCGAATCCAGTGGAAGAAGCGCGATGGGCCCCGTCGGCAACCAGCGTTGCCATGCTGTCGTATTTACGGATTCCTGGAAGATGGAGAAAAACATGAAATGTAAGTACTATCATTGATATACAGGGTTATTTGTATAACCCTAACAACCTTGCAGGACTATTACTACCATCATAAACAACAACTTTTGTTCTATGACTTTTTACAAAACTGAATGCATTTATGAAAAGCAAACCATCAAGATTTCGTTGTTCTAACACATTTCAACTCTGATTTTGATATACGTCCCTGTGTCTGTATGACGCACGCAAGCGCATCAAGCACCCCCCGCTTCCCGATTCCCGCTCCTCTCCGCTATTGTACTATCGCTTGCTTCGCTTAGACTTCTTAATATTTAGAACGTTTAATTTAAATATTTTAAATTTTGTTTGAAAATCTGATGAACTAAAAATATGATACATTTTTAAAAGTCATGAAACAAAAGCTGCTGTTTATGATATTAGTAATATAGTTCTGAGAGGTTCCATTGTTATACAAATAATCCTGTTTATCTTTTCCCTTTATTTTCTTTTGTGGGCATGACAGTCGTACAAAAAGAGCTTCATCCCATAGTATGACTTCACCTACCAATAAGGTGGGTAAAGTCGGGCTATGAATGACGAAGTAGTCATATTTTTCCGGTGCGAGGCAAAGGTAAATCTATAGATTTTTTCATAGTGCATTCAAAAGCGCTCAAACTTTCAAATTAAATATAACAAACAATAGTTTTTTCTTTTATTTTAATATGCAAGCGATGGCATTATGTGTGGGATATAATTTAAGGGTAAATAATCGCTGCAGCACCACTGCATATAGTAACAATTTTGGATGACATCGGTCTTCCCATAATAATACGGTCAAAATGCAAGCGCACCAAGTGAAAAATTCTATACAAGAAAAATACGTGTAGATAGTGTCAGATTTTTATTTTCACAACGAAACGGTGAACTGTAATATACTGTTTTTTTTTTTTAATTTTTTTCTATGAACTTTAAACGGTTTCTTGTTAGATTATTCAAGGAAACTAAAACCGTTAGCATTGTCGGGTGTAACAAGTCATAACAACTAAGTTAATTAACATTTCGATAAATAGATAACAGTAGCTAACTAAGCAAAATAATAAACTTTTTTTTTTATTAAAGACGGGACGCTAGAGGTCACCTCCACCGACTGTCTGTTCGAGGTCATGGCGATCCTCCGCCCTAGCGTGGCAGATTTCCATCGTGTCCTCCGTATGATCAACAATATGGTAACACCGAGGCTATTCTTTCTGTCGAATCCGAAACAGAAACGTCTCGACACTCCCATGTCCGGTGAGTACTTGCGTCACGTGGAAACTGAGGATGCCTAACGCCGTGGTGCTTCTCTGAGCACTAATCAAAGAGGGGACTAATCGCCGCGATTGTGACCATAGGTTGACACTGTGCCTACTTTTAAGTAACATTGTAATGTCTCTCGAGCACAGAGTCCGCTTACGCAAGCGTAAAGTTAACGCAGCTAGAATGACGGAGATAACTTTGGCACGGCGGCGTTCACTGTTGGTCACAAGACCATGTTGGTTATACCAAAAGTGAACGCATCTATCAATCATCAACTTACTTTAAATTATTTTAATATAAGAGTACTTAGTAGTGTTGATTGTATTTGCGCTTGTAACGCCAATGCTAATGAATGGTTTTGGATTTGATTTGCGATTCAGTGCGCGTTTATGGAAATTATGGGGACAGCCCCGTGATGTATAATGACAACAAGCTTAACACTATAAGCGCAATTCCGTATCTACCTTCAGAGATTATAATGTAGGTGGTGCAAGGAATAGCAATTATATCTGCGGCCGATACGTTAATCGTTATTAATAGTATACTTGTACTAGACAGCCTTGGATGAAGATTGTTGTTGTATTTATTTATGAAACTTCTTGGTTTATCTAAACAGTATTCTCACGTGAAAAAAAAAGGAAGAATTTAATAAGTAGATAAGTACGTACTAGAATCCCGCCCATTTCTGTTGGTCGATTGGATATCGTGACTTATATTAAAATTATACTCAAAAGAAATTACGGATCCTAGAATTAGACATCTAGCTTTTACGAATCTGGTGTATATTGTGCTGGCTCAATAAACAATTTGTACTTTTCCCGGTTATCTGAGCGACATTTAAAGGACGGGAGAAGGAAGGAGTTAAAATCTGCCCAAATGGAGTTACAAATTTGTAATTGCAATTTTTGTATTAGATTTTTGTTTTATATAATGTATGGTTATACTTATACCTCAGCTAATTCCAATGTCGCTACAACGCCCATTTGTTCGTAGCTCCACGATAGATATTGGACTCCCATCGCTTTTCGTACAGCCGAATTGGCGCCATCAGCACCAATCTGAAATGAAAAGAAAAAGAACTGAATATAATAAAAAAAACTTAATGACCCAAATAATTAGGTCGGATATCTTTTGAAGGTTTCAATGTACTTTGACGAACTACCACCTATGTTTTCATGGAATGTGAGGATTTGGCATTCCAACGTGCTAAAATCTTCGTAAGTATGAAAACTTCTACATCCCACCCATACGTACAAAGCGTTTAGGGAACACTATGTTCTACTACAGCTAAGGAGTAGGATTCCCTGCCGGATTCTGTGTTTTCTGATAGCTATAACCTAGGGGTCTTTAGGTAAAGAGTGAATAGGTTACTTCTAGGCAAGCGTGCTTTATCGTCGACCACATCATTGCTTACCGTCAGGTGAGATAGTGGTCAAACGTGATCTTATACATAATAATAATAATAATATTTTTTTACATTTTTAAATGTTTTTTAAGCAATAGGTATTTTGAAATATATTATAATAATTATGTGTAAAAAATGAATAAAGAAAATAATAATAAAAAAAAGTTCTGTGAAGCATTCAGTAATTTCTATTTTTTTGGATGATATTAATCTAGCGGGTTGTGTTAGCCAGGATCTTCGACACGAGCACAACGAACAAATGGGAATCTAAGGGCTATATTTCACCAGGACGCCATGGCGGTGCAACCAGTCGCCGCTACCAACAAAATGTATGCAGCTCTATAGAGAGTTACTCACTTGGTTTGCGTTTGGTTGCGTAACCAATTTGGTGGCGCGACCAGCTCGAACGTGTGGCGACTCTGTTGTCTGTATGGCACCTAGTTTGGTAGCTTAGCGCTATATTTCACCGGGACACTATGGCGATGCAACTGGTCGCGCAGCCATGGTGTCCCGTTGAAATATAGACCTTAGTATAGAAAACGTAGTCTACGTACATCCATAAAAGTGGTAGCTTGATACACAGAGGGCCGATAACCACAGAGGGAAGATATTCACGTCAAATCAATGAATTAACGACCTTTGAAATTTCCTATGCATTTATTCATGTACATATTTTTATACATGTTTATACATATCCAGTCTACAAAGGAGGAAAATCCATGGGTAAATAAATACAAAAGCGAGCATAATAACAAAATCACCATCTTAATGTCGGTCATAATATTGCCTTATTAACCCAAAGATTGACTGTAATGCCCTCCATTCGCGCTAGGGTATACCTGCAGGTTTGCATGTACAGTTGAGTTGTACAGGTAAACCGGAGCGTGTGTGTTGCGCACCTGTGCAGGTCTCCGTACAAGCACGCCTGCCCTCCTAGCCATGTTACAACCAGTTTGTGTCGAATTCCGTTCTATAATCGGTAACACCTCGGTGACAGCAATTGTAGATAACGATAAGTTGGTAGCCATATTGACGCGCTTGAGTCGTCCGATCGTTCTACAATGTAGCGTTTGTATAACAAAGGATGTAGCGTTAAACAATGTAGAAACGATTTTGAACGATGTGAACTTGGCTACGAATTGTCTATTCGTTTGTTTTGACCACGCGACTTTACGTTGAGATGACGTCATTCCCATACGTTTCATCACTTTTCGACAGCGTTAACGATTGCAGAATAACAACTTGGCTAAGCGTCTTGACAGGTATAACTGTGCAGGCAAACCTGTCAGCTATACCATAGCGTGCATGGTTACCTTTAGAAAATTCCTGTCCGCCTATCTCAATACCTAATGTGCATATAAAGTTGAAACAAATATCTTTGACATAACTTTTGTCTATGAAAAAATACCTACCTATATTACGCAAAAATAACAACACCAGTGGGATCAGGTAAGAACTCAGACGCCAATTATTTTTTAATTATTCTTAACAATATTTCAGCTGAACCAAATAATTGCTAAAACGGTTACAGTCGAACCTGGATTAGTAAGAATTCAAGGGACCCGGTGGACCCGAATGAGTGGTGATGGAGCTTACTCTCATTAATAAAGACTAATAAACATCGAGAAGTATGGTGCTGGAACGTTAAGAAATAATGAGAACACACTTGTTTTTATAAGAAGTGTCAAACGTTTGCTTTTTCTAACGATTATTATCAAATGTTATAAGCTGGTAACACAAGCACACAGTCATGTGCGCTGCAGCAGATGCTTTTTAGTTCCGTATCGAAATTCCATCGCAAACAAAAAAGGCTTTGTGCTTTTTGGCTTTGTTAAACAAGGATACGGTTTGGCGTCTTCTACTTGGGCGCGAGTCGACTTCCGACTTTTGAAATTTTAATTAAAAGTATTATAGGTAAGTACTCTCGCTTGCAGAGGTCTACATTAAAATTTTATCACTTACATAGGTCTATTATGATGTGAAAAACGACCCTCTTTAAAAGATGTGCTTACACTGTCACACAGAGATTTTCGGGGATAAAATGAGGGGACCTAACTATAATATTTATCACTTATACAGTTCGCTTTTCCAGATTCAATTTGACTATGCGCATTTCGTAGGGAACGTAATTCTGTGCTGGGAGGAAATACTCTGTAAAAGTGGGAATATAACAAGAATAGCTAAGTTTTCTATTACAATATCATAGTAAACAGATGTTGGGATTGCGGTGTAATCATTAGTTGTGGTAGTTTATTTGTGTATGGCGAGTAAGCAGCCCAGCTGCCGGTGCAGCGGCATTACAGTGTGGCGCGCAGCACCGAGGAGTTACCTGCTTGCTCCTTAAACAGTCGAACTTCACGTGTTCGCGGAAAGTGCCCACAAGTGACTCTATAAAAGTGCAGTGAAGGTGACAGTTTTAAGAATAACCAAAAACAAATATGGCTCTCATTTGCCGTCTGTACAAAGTTATTGCGATGATTAGATAACATTGTGGTTTAACCTGTAAACAAATGGAAACTAAGTTACTTGTTCAAAGATTTCAGTAATTTCAATTCTTATTGTAAGTAGGTACTTAGGGAAGTATTTTTGGAATAAAATAATGGTTTTCATGCCGAGTTTATTTAGGTAAAGCTCTAGCAAAACACTATGTAAGTAATGGTCGTTTTACAGCATCATTCATGAAAAATATGTTCTTCCATGCTAACCTCACCAAGCAATACCAATGTATGGAAATTTTCCTATCATGTTTTGATGGCATTTTAATGATTTATCTCATAACGGGACTAGATGATATTGAGTTAATTCTAGTGAAAATCATCAAAGAATCGAGAGTCGTGGCAAGTTTTTGGCTTATTTTTGTTTAATACCAATATAATTAAGGGTTGTAGGTACATAATACTATTTAGGCAAGCAGGGATCACCGTCTCCTGAAACAGTCAGATCTACCATGATATCTGACAAGTTAGTCTTTAACCACGACTTTGACGTTTTGTTGATATGAACACACGTGCAGAAGAATAAGTGGCAATTTGCCATAATTGGCAAGAGAAACAACGTTGATTCGAGACAGTATTGAGTGGTCTTCGTCGACCCCTCAAACCTCAAGTCATTTAATTTAGTTGAACACTAATATTATTAAAAGTCCACGTAGATTATGAAAACTTTGAGGGTTTATTTATTGTTTATGTATCCAAGAATGTAAATAAGAAATTCTTCATAAAGTAGTCTGTAAATTTCGAAAATAAGCAAATAATAATAAAAATATAATTTCGTATATAAACCTATTTAAACGCTTGGGAACTCAGGGGTTAAAGTTTTAGCAAAAAATCCGTTTGGCTTTCCCCACAAAGGTCCCTTTACTGTTTTATTTGGTTTTCCTTGTTGGAAGACCATGGTACTTAAGCGACTGTTTACCTTTTTTCAGGACTAGGTTTTCTCTTTCATAATCAAAAAGTATTTATTAAAATAAGTTTTCATTTTATACAAGTTTCTGTCTTTGATGGAGCGATTTTTCTCATGTTCAATCAGTATAATAAAGTAATATGGTTCAATTTTGACGTATCATACTGAAAGGCTGACTAAAAGTAAAATAGTGATATTCAGACGATTTAACTCTTCATACCCATCACTCCAACTTTTAATGTATCCTCCTGAAAAATGGAATGACACTGTCAAATCAAGAAAGAAATTTTTAAACATTAATTAATTCAAGGAAAAAACCATGAAAAAGTCACCCATACCGAAAAAGTTGATAATTTATTTCAGCCAGAATTGTATCTCTAATTAGCCGATACGAAAGGTTCTTAAAGAAGTGACGAGAGTTTTGATATAATACAAAGTCGCTTTCTGCGTCTGTCTATTTATCCGCTTACACACATCGGATTTTATACGGTTTTCTCTAATAGAAAGAACAATAAATAAAGAAGGTGTAATCCTAACTAATATTATAAAGAGGAAAGATTTACAAGGTGAAGGTGACGCTGCGGAAACGACGCCAGATCACCCGGGAAAGGATGTCCGGGCGCCGCCCACCGAAGTGCCATCATCGGTGTTGCGGCGCCCCAGGCCGCCTACGCGACTGCCACTTCAATTGTCATGTTTTGACATTTTTCTTTTTGGCATTTGAACAATTTTTTTAGTGTTTATTTTTAGTGTTTTTCCCTTTATTTAGCTGTGTAAGTTAGTGGTTAAGCGTAAATTTACTTCTATTCAATGCCTAGTGACAACAGTGTAGTGGTGGAAAACAGTGCAAGTCAACCTTTGAACATCCTGGAGAGGTGCCCTCTGTGTACTGAGGCACGATTTTTTAAAGGTAAGCGGGGTCTGAGCGTGCATATTGGGAAGACACATAAACCCCAAAATGCACTCAATGCAGACCCTGTAGTTACACTATCTCCCTCAGCTACTACTTCATCATTAGACCCGCTTTGGAAAATTCTTTCAAAATTCAAAAATTCTTGCCCAGTTCTAAAGCGAGTTCCCCGCGGCGCTAGAGCTCTTGTGGCCCAACACCTAGCAGGTTGCATTCGCCTAGCCGTACGGGAGAACTCGCAAAGTGCTTGGGAACATCTGCTCACCTTCCCCTACAGAGTTTTACACGTTCAAAAAAATTTGGCAACAAAAAAGACTTTAACTGCACAAATCAAAGAAAACTGTAATGTTTCGGCCTGTGATTTAGATTCAAAATTACCATTTCAGAGAATTATATCTTCAAAAGGTATATCTCATCTAGTAGAAACAAAGCTAGGGGAAGGTGACATTAGCGGAGCAGCCAGGATCCTATTTAGTAGTGACGTGGTGGCAGCGTGTTCTTCAGATACTCTCGCAGATCTGGAGAGAAAACACCCTGCCCCAGCGGATGGCCTTTCATTTCCCGACCCCCCTGTTCCGGACATTCACACCCTCACCATTACAGGTCGAGAGGTGGTCACAGCCGTTTGCTCTTTCCGGAGTGGTTCTGCTGGCGGCCTCGATGGCCTCAGTCCTCAGCACCTTAAGGACCTTATCAGTTCAGGCGCCGGGGAAGCTGGTGAGTTGCTCTTGAGGGAGCTTACGGCCCTGATTAACCTAATGCTCTCTGGCAATGTGAGCGAAACCGTCATCGACGTCTTATACGGGGCTAACTTATGTGCCCTGCGCAAGAAAGATGGCGGAGTTCGTCCCATTGCCGTGGGTACCACCTACCGTCGTATGGCAGCCAAGATTTGTTGCAAATTCTATGGTCAGCTTGGCTACGGCTCCAAAGGGGGCTGTGAGGCTGCCGTACACGCGTTGTCGACCTATCTAAATTCAGGCAAAGGAGAGGCTATCCTTAAGGTTGACATAAAAAATGCATTTAATTCTGTTAATAGGGATACCTTGTTGTCAGAAGCTAAAAAAGAAATACCTCAAATTTTTAGTTTTCTCTGGCAATGTTATAGACAACCATCGAAATTACTATTTCGTGACAAAGTTTTGGAATCCGCTGTTGGCTGTCAACAAGGTGACCCCCTCGGGCCAGTGATCTTTAGCTTAGCTATACACCCAATAATTCGAAAACTAAATTCCAAATTTAATGTGTGGTACCTTGATGATGGGACCTTAGGAGGCGATGTAGACACCGTTTTCAATGATCTACAATTCTTAAAAAACCAACTTTCTTCTATTGGACTAGAACTCAACTTTTCTAAGTGTGAGTTATTCCTATCTGAAAGTATTGACCAAAGTCTGACTTATTCAAAATTCAATGCAATAGCTCCTGCAATCAAAATTATCGACAAAAGTTCTCTTCGCCTCCTTGGGTCTCCAATTTTTGAGGATTCCTTTCCCAGTTTTGTGGAGGAAAAAGTTAAAAATTTCAATGATGTTTCGGAAAGATTGCTTGAAATTAATATGCATTCGGCCATTACCCTAATCCGTTATTGTTGTTTCGGTCCTAAATTAATATATTACCTTCGTGCTTCCCACTTATGGAAGCACCCTCACCTTTTGGAAAAAATGGACCAAATTATCCGGCACACCCTAACTTTAATTTTAAATATGACCTTGGACGATCGAGCTTGGGCTCAAGTTACTCTTCCCATCCGTATGGGAGGCCTCGGCGTCCGCAAAATTACCAGTATTAGTTTACCGGCATACATATCTTCGGTCCACGGAACTGATAAATTAATCAGGAACATCCTAACTTCTACACTGATTCCTTTAGAAGTGCCGTGTTTCGCCGAGGCTTTGGATGCCTGGAGAATCGCTTGCCCGAATACAAATCCACCTAACAACCCGGCTTCCCAGAGACGGTGGGACGAGCCGCTCTGCAAAGTAGTTCAGGAAAACCTAATCGTAACATCTGCTACTGCTGCGGAGCGTGCGCGCCTGCTGGCTGTGGGAAATTGGGAGTCAGGTCTTTGGCTTCACGCACTGCCATCGTCGAATATTGGCACCTTGTTCGACGATACTACTTTCCGCTTAGCTGTTGCCCTACGTCTAGGTGCTCCTTGTTGTTCTCCTCATCGCTGCCACTGTGGCGAGGTTGTCAACAGCCTCGGTCACCACGGCCTGTCATGCAGTCGAAGTGCTGGACGCATAGCGCGGCACGCGAACATTAACGACATCATCCGACGAGCCCTTGTCACCGTCGGCGTTCCGGCTGTTTTGGAACCTCATGGGCTGGCACGCGACGATGGTAAGAGACCAGACGGTATGTCTTTATTTCCTTGGAAGATGGGTAGGCCTTTAGTGTGGGACGCTACCTGTGTCGATACTCTTGCGCCATCCCATCTTCCTAGCTCATCGTGCTGTGCTGGTGCTGCCGCGACGACTGCAGAGAACCTCAAGCGGCGGAAATATAACAGCCTCGTCGGCAGTTATATTTTTGAGCCGTTTGGGGTTGAAACTCTCGGGCCGTGGGGTCCGAGTGCTCATATGCTTTTTAAAGAATTGGCAACACGTTTAATTGACGCTTCGCGTGACCCAAGGGCTGGCTTCTACCTCGGTCAGAGAATAAGCATTGCCATACAACGTGGCAATGCCGCCAGCCTTTTGGGCACACTTCCAGTCGACAGCGATGTGGAGGAATTTTATGACGTCATATTTAGCTAGGCATTTAGTGTATATATTATTTTTAATTATTTAAGTTGTTTTTTAATATTTAAGTTTATTATGTATATATTTTCTTGTAACTAAATAAATAAAATGATTACCTCCTTCAAAAAAAAAAAAAAAATTAATATCAACTATTCTGTTAGATCAGTAGAATGAATAAGTTACATTTCTTTAGAATTATATTATCATCCTGTAAAAACGCAAATTGTCGCTTACGTTTTTCTAAAAACTCGAAACTTTCGACATAAAAACTATGTATTTTCATTTTTATTTTAATTAAATGAAGCTACCCTGATAAGTTTTTTTGATAATGAAACTAAGTTGTGAAATGGTTCAAACAAGACATACCTAGTAACATCAACTTCTATCCATATGCAATCCAGTTTAGGTCTATAATTATGTATAAAGTACCTATACTAAGGTACAAGATTTTCCTGGTAATTATTTCATTAGCAGACTAATCGATGCATAGATCCTTGAGATATTATTCCTTTAATGGTTGTTGGCGCTTAGCTTAACATATTTCTACAATTTTTTTAAAATTTTTATTCGTTTTAAACAATGCACTTGCCACAGGTAATATGTCTTCACCACCCTTGGTTGACTGGAAGAAAATGCCTAAGGCATTATGTCTGCCTTTGTTCTCTGTACTTTGTGTTAGTACCTTGTCTGAATAAATAAATAGTAAATAGTTTATTTACTTAATATTTATTTATTAATAAATATTATTGAGGATGAAAATATACCCATCTTGTATTAAATAAATCATATAATCATTAAGGTATGTAAATAATAAGATTCGTCATACAAATAAAATTTCAAGTAGAATAAATTATGAGATGTTGGATTGAAACGCAGGTTTCCTGGATTTTTGTACAATCCATTTGCTTAAGAGTAAACAATTCGTTTCTTTATAAATAAACTAGGTTAAATTCAATCTCTTTATGTTTATTTATTTTTCGGTCACTAGTAAACGCGAATGTTTTAATTTTGACGTCCATCACGTGAGTTTTAATTTTGTTTTAATCGACGGAATAAGCTTGCTTAAACTTTCCATAAATTCTTAAATTGCCATCGTATTTTGTAATAGAAAAACAAATAACAATTTTTTGATGTCGGTATCTCTCAAGATCCATTTCCTACGATAAACTTTTTATAACAAGCACGGAAAAGTAACTTTTTTGATGAACTTACAAATGTTTACGGTCTTAATTAAAGCCTCATTCCTCGTTGTATGTATCTTTGAGCTAGATATTTCTTAAAGTTCAAAGAACTACAGAGGATGCAAATTGCACATGCTTTATATTTTGTACAGGCACCAAAGCTTGGCTATATTGAACAAAGGCACGACTTCGGAGAATACATTTTCCGTGACTTATATCGCACAGATCTTTATAAATGCTGTTTGAAGAAAACTGCCTCAACGAAAGAAATACAGAATTCTTAATTTCGAATAATATCCGGTGTTACTCAGAAACCGGGACGAGGTGAAAAATCAATTGGGTCAGTGAGATCGATTTAGAATTGGAAAAGTATTGCGTATGAAAAAATAATGAGGAGCTCCTCAATTGGAGTGGTCATCAGAAGATACCAGACTGTAACATCATGCTGCGTGAAAAAATACAAGACAATACTCAAACGGTAAGTAGTACGTAGATTAAAACATGAGTAAGAACTAATCATATTTCAAAATGATGACTGTATTGGCAGATTGATGTTCTTTAAATGGCCAAATAACACTAAAATCCCTAAATATTCGTCCTATTTTCATACGAGCTGTGGAAACGTCAGCAGATATAAATTAATTCCGATAAATTATTGTACTGTGATGAAAATATCCCAATGTACCCGATATTTATTAGGTATGCTAATAACATGTACCACGTCTCCAGTAGCAAGGTGGGTGGCCTGATTTATGGAATATCATCGAATGACTTCTCTTGCTTTAGGGTAGGGCGTGTCAGACTTTAATACAATTTTAATAAATTTTTTACAATTATTTCATTTTATTTTGATTTTTAATGCAATTCGTTTAATATTTGACTGCCTGACTATAACATAATAATAAAATGAATTTAATTTAATGATAATCATCGGATCAATGCAAAATAATGATAACGCTATTTAAATGATAAAATAATGTAATACAATTTAAATTAATTTAATTTTGTTAATGACCTTTCAATTTTATGTAATTTTATAATACCTGTATACGTATTTTTGTAACTGAAATGAGTCTTTGGTACTTGAAAAAAATAAAATAAATAAAAATATGTTCCTTCAGTTGCCTTTTGCGTTTCTAGGACCATGTGTATTCCTTTTATACTTTTCTCCATGACCCTAGCAGGGATCGGACCTGCTGTACGATTGGGGGTTCTTTGAAACGCGCATGGAACACTACGCGCCGAAGCAGGGTGGCCCGTATTCTTATTCTTTACTGTACCTACACATAATTTATAAATACAGTTAAAAAAGTACAGTTGATGTATGAGTACATAGGCGAGTTTAACTCACAACTGGGTTTGCTATCAGCAAACGACACAATGGAGTATGAAATTTGACATTTGATAAACTTTAAATGTACAACAAAGAAAATAAATCTGGATGTTGTAAACAACAAATTAACATTAAGTGACTTGAGTAAACAAGCCCTCGTGAATCTGCTTTCATCAAGTTCAGAAACAAAGGAGACTGGAACGTTACTAAGTACCACGAACTCAAGATCTTGTTAAGAAACAATTTACGCGAACCCCATCAGTCGGACGGGTGTCTAAACAGAGATTAAAATAGATTGTTAACCTTGATGCTAACTATTACAAATATTTAAACACAGTATTTTTGCGGAAAACGTAAAGATATTTGGCCCCTTTCTTCAGGAATGAACTGACGTCCATTATATACGGTCATTAAAATATTAACGCACTTCTTGGAATCTTAGTTTGTCTGTACTAGCGCCACAGTGAAATGAAAGTCTTTGATGTCTTGCTAAAATATAGTCGAAATGACCACCCATTTCGTTTTCAATTATTAAAAAGAACATTTTATAACACACTATTTACAGATTATCTTTAATGGAAAGTTGTATATATTAATACACGCGGGTGCGTATGTTCTAAACAGCAACAGAATCGAGCCGAGTATGTCTGAAGCATGCGGTTATGACGTGCTAATATTGGATGTTTGATTTCATTGTTTGCATGTTTCACTCGCATAGCAGGTGGTTCTGGTTGCTTTATGACATGATGAATTTAGCTATGGCTAATGCAAACTTGTGGTTTCCTTTGCAACCTAAACGATTACATTCATTGTGAATGGAGTGGAACGTGTATTTATTCAAAACAACTATTCGTTTTTCTCTGTCTGCAGCCAAGTGGACAATGGCCTCAAGCTCTGAATTTGAACCCTACCTACACATACAATCATATTTAGCTGAAAAAAAATGCAAGGAAACAATCGAATTGCTATAAAATGTTAGCAAGTTCTGTTGAGAGTAAAAACAAAAATTGTGTTTAAGTGTGGGCTAAAAGTTTACATTATCGCTTGTTATATAATTTGGATCAGACTGTTGATTTTGTTCAGATTCAGATTATAACGTAACATCTGTCATTGCTATATAATACCAGTTTTTTGACGCGGTTTCACCCGCGTTTTTGGTTACTGCTCCATCCCCGTGGGTCGTAACATGATGGTTTATAGTCTTCCTCGATAAATAGGCTATTCAGACTAACATAATTTTTCAAATCGAAGTAGTAGTTCCTGAGATTAGCGCGTTCAAACAAACTCTAGAGTTTTATAATATTAGTATAAATGAAACATGGGAATCTCTCACAGAATAAAAGAATACTTGCCATTGAGTAGTTCCTAAAATAATTGCGTAGGCCGGAGCTTGTCGCGACACATGTGATGGTTATTGGGGACGCTATAAAAACCGTGAATACAAATTCTTAGCAAACATACATTCAAATCACATTTTTCAATTTCAAGAAATGAAAATAAATAAACGCGGTAGACATGTTTCTGGATATGATTAATTCGCAATGTACATTATCTGGAATGGCGAATACGGGAATGACGGAATCTTAGTGGCAATAAATTCGATTATTTTCCCGAGTTATGATTTGATCCATCGGCGGGGTCGACAAGCGCGGGAGTTGAGTAGCATTCAGTTTTCAGTGAAGCGCGGGCACGCGCTATGATACGCTCACACGTGCCTCGATCGCGGAATGCGGACCCTATCGTTCGTAACAAACATGACAAAAAGAAGAAAAAGGTTATTTATAAATTCATTGCTATGTTAGTTGCATGCAAAGTCCAAAATAACACGAGCTAGGTACTTTGTAACTCCAAAAGCAACAAATGTTTGTGCCACACAATGCGGTTATATCCTGTAACGAATTAGCTTTACGGTCTGCTTAGTGCTGTAAAGATCAAAGGACAGTGCATGACGCTGGTGTTAATGCAGTGTATGTTGTGGAGTACTTGGAGTGTTTGTGGTGTCGGCAGGTGTTCCGCGAGGACAGCGCGCGATGGTGCGGCGGCGGCATGAGCCAGGTGCCCGAGGATACGGATGACGACCTGGAGGCGGGCTACATCTCCAGCGATGAGTCTGCACATGGCGCTGACCTCGCCGAGCGGCTGAGAGTCAAACCTTCACCAGATATCTGGGAGCTAGGTACCTAACTGTATTAATTTTTCGTTTATTGCTTGTAGATTTATGGTTCAAACATTTTGTTTTTGATGAATGAAAAATTAATTGAGCTTATCTAGGTCAAATCTAGAGAGTTGAGTAATGTTTATACCCCCATTACAATGCATTGCCGTTGTCTTGGGTATTAATAAATTTAAATGTTACTCCCGCAATTCTGAAACTTTGGGATGTTACTACGCCGGTAGACACAGTGAAATCTAATTAGAGTACTTTTTATGTTAAACATTTTACAGATGAAATTGAATACAATTTAAGGCATCTTCCACGAGCCGAAGAAATAGCAACTAATGTAGAAACAGGCCACTACGATGATGCAATAGAAATTGCATCACAAACCCAGGATGGCATCTTAACGGCTGCTCTTTGGGCATGCTGGTTGGGACGGAGTTCATTGTTAGCTAAATTGTTGAAGGTGGGGCTGGATCCAAATAGGGCCGACGAAGCTGGAAGGTACGCACAGAAAATAAGACAGTATAAGTATTAAACACACACAGTGTTATTTGTTTAATACTGGCAACCTCTCAACACTATGTTACTAAAATCATAAATAACAATTTTTGTTCTATCTATTTTAGTTCATCAAATTTTTATACAAAAATAAAATTATTTAAATTGAACTTTTTAAATATTACGAAGTCTATGCAAAGCAAGCGATTGTACAATTGCGGAGAGGAGCGAGGATCGAGCGACGGGGGTGCATGATGCACTTGCGTTGCTTTATACAGACATAGTCAGTGTTGCTAAGATCATCAGAAAACTTGCTACTTAAATTGCCAATCCATACCACGGCGTTCTTTGACAAATCATTTACTGTCCAGGCTGCTCGTCTGTGGAATGGATTGCCAGACACAATTAAACGCGCTCAATCGTTGCCTGTTTTTAAAAGACTCGTTAAGGAATATTACCTGTCGCTGTGAATAGTCGTCATATAAGTACATATAATTTTGTCTACAGTCTTCAATAATTATGTATGTATTTATGTATCTATTATACGGCATATGTATATATCTATGTTTGTATTATACAGCATATGTATATATCTGTGTATATATTATAATATATATGTGTAACTCTAGTTTCTCACACCAACGACAGCCCCATTTCTTGTCCAGGCAACTACTTTCCATTCCAGGTTGCCTGGAAGAGATCGCGGAATGCGATAAGGCCGCCCATTGTATGTATGTGTTTTAGTTTTAGTTTCCTTTTTGTATATGTAATGGTGTACAATAAAGCGTATAATAAATAAATAAATAATAATAGTCAGGTCTAACAAAATACAGAGTTGAAATGCGTTAGATAGAACAACGAAAGATTGAAGTTTTTTTTTTGGTAAATGTTTTGTAAAAAGTCATAGAACAAAAGTTGTTATTTATGATTTTAGTACCAAAGTCCTGAAAGGTTGCTAGCGTTTTACAAATAACCCTGTTTATTACGAGATAAATACACAACGACATCGGCTTACAGGACATGTCTGCATTTAAGCTGTTTGGTAGGCAGCGAAGAATGTGCCAAACTGTTATTGGAGCACGGAGCCAGCCCGAACATGTGGGACTCATCCACAGACAAAAAAGCCACACCGCTGCACTGCGCTGCGAGCGCGAAGAGTTTGGCGTGCGTCAAGGTAAACAGAACATTTTTAAAGATGAAAGATGACCTATCTAAAGGAGTGTTGTAATATTTAATTTATTTCGACAGGTGTTAATTGCCCATGGGGCTGACGTGAACGCCGGTCTCAGTGAGCGGTCTCCTTTACATTACGCAGTACTCAGTGACGCACCGGTAGTAGTGAAGGAGTTACTGGAAGCAGGAGCTTGCCCTGACACACAACAGGTGCGCCCTGATTTCAATAATTTATCGAACAAGAATTAGATTATAAATCATCATTCAATATAAACACAGTAACGGAAACGACCCAAAACAATATTACTAAGCCTTGAATATGTTTAGGTATTCACAGAGACTCCCCTGCACGTAGCGGCATCTCTCGGTTCGGCAATTTGCACCAAGTTGTTATTGGATGCGGGTGCGGACGTGAGAGCAGCTTTCGGGCCTGGTAGAGCTACGGCATTGCATCTGGCTGCAGAAGATGGACATGCAGAGTGCGCTCGGCTTTTACTCGAACATGGAGCACGTATAGACTTGCCAAATTTACGAGGACAAACACCGTTACACTTAGGTACGAAACCTATAATATTAAGGTTATTATAGTTTTTCTTTGGGACTTATTTGGGGCGGGTTTAATGTAACTTAACTATGGTATTGTTACAGCAACTTTAGCACAATCACTGGAAGTGGTTGAGCTGTTAGTGTGCAAACGCGCAGACGTCCGTGCTCGTGATGGGGACGGTCGGACTCCTCTGCACGGAGCTATAGTGAGAGGTGCCCGCGCCTGTGACGTCGCACGAACCTTGCTGGCCGCAGGAGCGGATCCCAACGCACCGGACAACTTCGGATACACGCCCTTACACATAGCCGCCTTGAACGAATTCTCTGCCTGTGTATTGTTATTATTAGGTAACGTAGATGTTAGAAATATAATTTAAACAATAACTGACAACAAACTAATTACTTGCTTCGACGTATAAACCCGGCAATCTTGTTTCAATGATTCACACGTCGTTCCATCACATAAATTTACGTTGTTTGTGTTAAGTCCATATCTCAAAAGTCAAATTCCCGTAACTCTTACTATAGGGAGAGAATATCTAAAGATATCGCTAACTATTTGTAGATTATGGCGGGGACGTGACTCTGCGTACCAATGGCGGTGTTTCGGCACTGTCGTTCATAGTGCGCCGAGTGCCTGACGTGATCCCTCGGTACTTGTGCAAGTTAGATGACGCGGTGCATGTCAGTGAACATGAACTGGGCGACGTTGACTGCGAGCTCGTTATTGACTTCAGACCTCTGGTTCCATGTCTGTCTAGAGGGGAGGCTGAGCTATTACTTGCTTTTATTGAGGTAGATATTATTAATTATGACTGTGATTTTGTTGCACGTATAAAAAACAAGATAAGTAACAGTAATGGCTACCTTTCAGGTGGGCCGCAAAGATGTTCTGAAACATCCAGTTGCAGAAACGTTTCTGTTCTTGAAATGGAGAAGAATAAGAAAGTTTTTCGTCATGAGTTTTATCTACCACGCTCTCTTTATTACTTTATACAGTCTTTACATCCTTCGTACGTACCTACTACAATTATATTTCGTCTATTAGGCAGATAATGTTGTTGAAAACGATATTAATCATATTATTGTTATATTTCAGAGATATTTCTATGCGAGTCAAGGACTTGCAACGTGCCACCATATCTTCGTCCAGTTCAATATCTCATTCTCTTACTGAATCTCTGTTTCTTGTCCAAAGAGATATTTCAAGCTTGCTTGGATTGGTCTGCTTACATAAGGCAGTGGGAAAATTGGTTGCAATGGTTGATTATAGTCGGAGTATTTTTATGCACGGTAAGTTACTTTAATTAAGTTTCATCTTTATAAAAAAGGTTGGCTTTTTTTATATGGCAATTTAATTTTTCCAGATACCAAGTTGGGATAATGGAGAAATTAGAAATAACACATCAAATTGGCAGCACGATATCGCAGCTATTACGATATTCTTTTGTTGGTTGGAGCTCATGATGATCTTTGGACGATTTCCGACCTTTGGTTTATACGTTCAAATGTTTACTACAGGTGAGAGAAAAATCTTTATGTTACTGTGCTTTATTTTTATTTTGAACAATTTGAAGTGTCGTGGGCTGGTTTCAGTATATAATCTGAAGATCATATCATACAAAAACTGTTCCAATTTTTAATTTATTCATTTAGTTGGATACATTCAAGTGTGTACCGTTATGGACACGATTTGCAAAAATTGTGACGTCACAATTTCATGGTCAGGCTAATGATGCTGCTTTTATCATTTTCATGAGCGATTGTACTGACATTTTACAGGTCTATTACTCATTTTCGTACCAAGATTTTGTCTACGTGGAACTACTCGTATACACTGTAAAAAATCTTGGTCAGGGCGTCATACTTTATGCAAACATCTCATTTGTAGGAATGCACTATATCGATCATAAGCGAATTCATTCATACTACGACTTGCATTTAGCCGATTTTCGGATGGCTGTCAGCTGTGACCATTTTAGAGGGCTGGATCCTCGCTTGAATACTGCAGATAGTGCCTATCCAGAGACGGTACAACTCACCCTAATCCATTATACATATTTCCTTTTCAGTTACGGTGAATTTCGCAACATTTCTACTAGCATACAGTTGTTTGCTGATAGCGTTCGGGCTCGCTTTCAGCGTTCTGTTCAGCAACTATGCTGCGTTCAAACTACCGGCGAGTTTGGTGAAGACAGTGATGATGATGTCGGGCGAGTTGGAGTATGAGGACATATTCTACAGTAACAGTACTACGGAGTCTCACTACCCAGTCACTGCGCATGGAATGTTCCTTATATTTGTGCTGCTTGTCACTGTTATCTTGACCAACCTTTTGGTTGGATTGGCTGTCAGCGATATTCAGGTGTGTATCCATTAACTTTAGATGATAGTACAAATAGATGTAAATTGTACTACGTGAAGTTTATTTCAACCAATTAGGCTAGTTGTCTTGGGCGTGATTAGACTGCAACTGTTCAATTCTACGTGATCTATGCTAAACTGGGTCTATGTTAGGGTCGAGCACGAGCGACGCATAGGCTGCAACCATCGATGACCCATGTAAAGAAGAAGAAGTTCTTTACATGCGTCATCGATGGTTGCAACTCACATTTGAATAGTGTCGCTCGTGCTCGGCTCTTGTAGTCAGTCCACACTACACGAATTTGAGCTCGGCCCGTGCTCAGTTCCTCTAGCTTAGACTTACCCTTAAACTTGCTGGAAAGTATTAAGTTTTTAGCAGATACTTTTTTTTTGTATTGTAGAGGTTGCTTGGGTGAGTAACGGTGAGCTTCGAATATGAGAGTGAATTATACATACATGATAGACGAAGAATATATCGAATGATTTTGTAGAAACAATATTCTCATTGTTTACTCATCATTTTCCAGGCGTTACAAGAGAGCGCAGGCTTGGACCGGCTCGTCCGTCAGACGCAGCTGGTAGCGCACCTGGAGAGCATGCTGTTCAGCTCGCTCCTGACCTGCGCGCCTAAGCAGCTACTTGGAGTGTTACGATGGGGCGCGTTACTGACCGCCTCGCATACGCGCACGCTGACTATACGACCCAACGATCCCCGGGAGAACAGGGCAAGATTTTTTTTTAATTCATTAAACCCCAAGCGAACGCCGCGTTTGCGCACCTATTGTCTTACTATTGTGTTTCTAATTACCACGATTAAAAGGTTAAATTGCCTGTGTGTCCCACTGCTGGGCAAAGGTCTCCCATTTCTCCTTAAAAACTTCTCTGGTTAGGACCATCTCTGGGTAAAACATAGGGGAAAAAAATATTGCTGTTATTTATGACATTCAGTGACACGGACAAGTAGGCGGCTCACCTGAATGCCACCGTCCATGTCATCTTCGGACATCCGCATTTCTACGCTAGAGTCTTGGCAGAAACTTTTACAGCATTTGTTTGCGTCGTAGAAGCGGAAGTGTACAGTTTGGCGCTGCTGCACTTTGAAACCTACATGGATAATCATCAAATGTCTTCAACGGCCCTGGATGTAGTGGAAGGGAGTGTCAGTTTTACTGACTACTAGCTTCTGCCAGTGGTTCACTCGCATGAAAGTAGGAAATAAATAGCCTATGTCACTCAGTGTAGATGTAGCTTTCTAATGGTGGAGAGGAGGTGTGAGAATTTTTGAAATCCGTCAAGGAGTTTAAGAGTAAAAACAAACAAAAAAATCAGGTCTTTCCTCTTTATAATATTTTTAGAAAACCCACAGTATTCATTCTTCATTCATTCATTCTATGGCTTGGTGATTACCGGATGACCGGACGACGAGCTACCCATGTCTCACCGTCTGCCAATCCATGCCTGCAGTGGCCGGATATCCGCGACTCCCGACGCCCAGTGGGAATACCGAAAACCATTAGTTTTAAATATCAATATCTTCTTACTTTGTTATTTCAGATCCCGAAAGATTTAATAGCATCCGTCTACAAAATGGTGGCGAGCCGAAAAAATACTCGAAAGAGTATAAAACATAACAACAACTACGTGTTCCGAATACGAAAATGTAAGGAAGAAGAGGAAACTGCAAAACAAGATCTAGTCAAGAGAAGAAGTAATTTGTTCGACAGATATTCTAATGAGAGCCAGCAAGTCGAGCGGAGAAAGAGGACCACATCTGCATCGAATGCCGACAGAATCAGACCGACGTCACTCAATATAAATGCGATACAAGAAATATGCATGGTGGACATAAAAACACAGCTATTAGAATTAACAAAGAGAATAAACAAATTAATTGATAACACAGAATTAAGATTAAGTCAAATTGAAAACAAATTTAGACAACCGCCGTAAATAAAACTAATATCATATACATAGGTGAAACTTTGATTGAATAAGTGTTTGTATGTAACTCCTTTATACTTCAATGGCTGAATGGAATTGGATGAAATTTGGCACTCTCCACTATGACGTCGGTGAAGCCTCTGGCAGGACGCTACTAGGTTT
This sequence comes from Mythimna albipuncta, assembly GCA_929112965.1. NCBI lineage: Eukaryota > Metazoa > Arthropoda > Insecta > Lepidoptera > Noctuidae > Mythimna > Mythimna albipuncta. The sequence goes on along the minus strand of OV815977.1, from coordinate 11,146,404 downwards.
AATTATGAATTAATGGGCATCTACAGTTGCCGTCATGGATCTTGAACGCTGGCTTCAAGTTGCGCAGAAGTCAAATATTCGGTCTCTTTAGTAGTACGAAGTGAGACGCGGGGGCGGGGAGTGTCAGTGATTGGCTCGCCGTGCCATCGCGTCATAGACGTCACTCCTGATTCGTTCCCTGCGTTACTGCATGTATCTAACAAAGAAGGCGATTGGCTCGCCAATGTATGTAATGCGCAAAGCGATCCCCACTCTGACGCCGAGCGCTCAAGATACGTTTCGGCAATTGTACTAGGATTTATTTGACATGCTGTTAATATAATGTGTTTTATACATATAGTTGTCTAGTACACAAAGCAAAAGCTTTACTTAGTTTGGGACTAGACTATGTTGTGGGAAAGTTATGGAATATTATTTCTTTATTTCACTTAAGTATTTATTGTATTTATACACTTATGTATTTCCTACCGGTTTCGGGAACAGGGTTCCAGTCCAGATACCAACAGGCAGGGAAAGGAACCTACTGACAATACAAGCCGTGTCAAAAAGTACCGCTTTCTAAATCAAACCCTTGATCTAGCCGTCTAATGAGAGCCTTTTAAAATGCTGGTCGAGGCTCATGACTATTAAGCCAGTGGCTGACACGACTATCGGCCACCGAGACCACATCCCACCATACCACATGTCGACAACATTGTGGGCCAAGTCAAGATACTTGATTTGCTTATTTTTCTCGGCTTTCACGAGGTTCTCGTCGTCTTATTATTTATACACCGATAAATTTTGATCGTTTTAATTCCGTGGAGGATCGATCCGGTACATAAACCACTATCGATTTGCAAAGAATTAAAACTCGTATTAATTTACGCATGAACGAAATTAATTTCTTTAAGAAAACGTCAGCTTAGCGAATCCAATGACTTGTAGGTAGCAGTCGGCGTTGCGTACAAATTACCAGGTCACACAAGTCTCTGGACTCGCTCAGCTGACGTTTTATGAATTTCGTTCATGCGTAAATTAATACGAGTTTTAAAAAACAGGTACTTTTTTTAATTTTTATTTTTCCAAATCGATAGTGTTTCATGTCCCGGATCGACCCTCCACTGGATTAAAACGATCAAAATTTAACGGTGTATGGTTTAATTAAGATTTATATTACTTAAAAAAAAAAAATGGTGCTGGTGTATGATATTTTGTTAAGGTTACTCTTTTTTATTATATAACATTTTATATCCGCCATTGTTTAGAAAAAGTTTACAGTTGTTATATTTAAATTGTTACGTCTACCTTTACAACAATTATAAATTATTTTATAGACTGTCTATATTTATTACTTACCTGAATGTTTGTGCAAAAAAAGGAAAGTACAAGGGGCTATGAGGTTTTATCATTGAACTGATTGCTACCAAGGCACTTAGCTGCCAAATCACAAATACGAGTAGTACGAGGAGTCCATTATCGTGTGCTCCTCCAGTTATAGTTAAAAAAGTAACAGTTAAGTTTTACAGTTCTCTTTTGAGTCTTAACTAAAGATAAAACATAACATTAAAAACATAGACTTACCAGAAGCTGACATGTGTATGTGTCTCCATTGGCCATCACAACACGGCTTTTTGGGCTGGACTCTTCTTGTCTTGGCAGTTCATAATCAGCAATTTTAGCATTATAAACAATATTGACATTTTTGTTCTCAGCCTCAGTTAATTCTGTGTTGATGGCATGCAGCATGACATCATTTTCTACAATGTAGGCGACATCATCATCCAGCATCTCTGCGCTGCTGAATGCTATCATGGCATCGGAACATGCATCCCAAACCTGAAATTAAAGTAAAGTTCAGCTAACCTCATTGACCGACTTTTTCATTGGTGCCAAACACAATTGTCCGATAAGGACTAAGTGCAGAAACCAATCACAAAAGAAGATGGTTATAGTGCAACCTGTAGCCCAATGCACGTAATGAAAACCGTAACAATATCGTAGCGATTTAGTCGTTTAGACCATTTCCGTATTCACATCCATCAATCGAGTTTGAATGACAACGATTTTAAGTTGCCGTAAAAGTGTAATTAGTCCGTCTGTTAGATTATTCAAAAATAAGGGACACATATTTTTTTTTATTTGTAAATTAAACCATAAATGACAAAGATATAGCCCATTAGAGTTACGTGTCACATGACGCCGTGCTGCATTTTTTCGCACGGGGTGACGTCACACGTAACTTTAATGGGCTATAATCTTTGCTATTTTTTGTTTAATCGAAAAAAGAAAAAATACGTGTCAATATTTTTTATAATCTAAAATACGGGCTAAATAAAATGTAATTATTTTGACCCAGGAAACTACCTTATTTCTGAAAATGAAACCCATAGTCCTAGAACGCAAAGAACAACTGAAGGACACCGGTGTGGTTTTAGTTAGTAAAAGTCTGACACGCCCTCCTGCTCTGCCGAGCGGGAGAAGTCATTGGATGATTTCCATCCTTATAAGCTACGTAAAACTTACTTGCATATGTCTGACAGGTTGTAACCTCATCTTTTCGACATGCCTCCATACATTCAGCGAGTTCATCAAAGCCTTGGTGTTCTGGTTCAGAGCCACCACTCTATTGCTATATTCTGGCTTCAGTTCAAATGTTTTATTTGGACTTCCTTCTAACAACAATACTTTTAAGCTCGACAGTAATGTGTCTTTTGCTGAAATATTAAGAACTTATATGTTAATTATGTATTAGATGTATTATGTAGGTATGTGGTACCAATGTATGTGATGAGATGTTTTAGGAATACATTTGTTTTGCATACAGCTAATGAGTGGAATTTTCTGCCGGAGTCTGGGTTCTTGATGGCTACGACCTAGGATTCTGTAAGTCAAGAGTGAATATTTGTTACTTCTAGGCAAGCATATTGTCGGTCACATCATAGCTTACCATCAGGTGTTTTTATTTCAAACGTGAGCCTATCAATAATAATAAAAAAGTACTAACCCCGCGTTCCGAATTGAATCAAAAGCGATTATATTGCAAATCCGATCAAGGCACAACGTCACAAATAGTACTCAATGGTCCTTATATTTTTTTTACTATTAAATTTGGTCGGATTTGCGATATAATCGCTTAATAAAACCCCAAGTCAAGTGCGAAAATATCAACAATGAAAAAAAAAAGTGAAATGAGTGTGTTTGCGCTGTCATTGTCTTTCTATTGTGTCTCTAATTGATGGTATTTGAAAGGTTAAATGGTTATCTGCCTCATAAGTTTTATATTTGTAGGTATGATTACAGGCACACAGGACAGCATATAAAAGTTATGATGTTAGGGTTGCAATATATGAGCTATCAGCAGAATTCCTGATGCCTATGAGGGCTACAGGATTGTTCAAAAGTCATCATAGATAGGCCTGAAACGCAATGCAACACCTTTTTTGAAAAACAGTTCATTGATGGTTTTTCGGGTACATTCAATATATTGTAGATATTAGGAAAAGGTCAATATGCTTTATTTTATGTTTATCTGGTGCCTTGTATAGCATAGCATCAGTCATGATTGCTTATTGAGCAAATGACAAGCGAGAGGCATCAAACTATGCTGAAGAGACAGATGGTTTTGACAGTTCTTAGAGAGCTTACAAAAATACTGTGATTATGATTAATATATACATTTATAAAGCGGCGACACTTGGAGAGGCCTATGTCCAGCAGTGGACGTCTTTGGGCTCAAAATGATGATGATGATGACACATTTATATAGTTTAAAACAGTTACGTACCAAGGGCACAGGCGAGAGTGCATCCAACCATCCCACCGCCGGCAATGATCAAGTCATAGTCGCCCCTGAAATTCGTCGCCGGTTTTGAAGTTAGATCATTGACGTCTTCTGCGGTGGTCAGTGCACGGACGCTTGCACTTCTGATGTTGCATCTTAATGGTCGTATCAATAGTCGTTTGACGTTGTTACTTAACATTTTTTAAGTCGTATTTTTTCGTTTGTTTTTAAAGGAAATATGTGGCTAACCCAAGTTTATTTAATTCAGCACGTATTATAATTATCAGTGCATTAATCGCGCATGTTTTTCAGTTTTTATTTCAATGAAATACACCACTTTCTGTATTATACTATTTTTTTTTATTTTAGGTTATAAATATGACTTTTTATTTTGTTTGTGCTTTATCCTGTCAACGTCAAACAATGCTTTCAATGTCAAAACACAGCTGTTTGCGCTTTGCGTAGCTTGCGCTCCAATTTACACAGAACTTGTACGTAAATAATGGTCAGTTTATTATTCAGTAATTTGATATGAGTTTTTATTATATTTAATAAAATAATATTTAAAGGAATTTGAAAAATAGTACCAGTTAACTAATAAATACTCGATTTGTAGGTATCCTAATATGTGGAATTCTAACATTAGGGTCACAGATGGCTTCCATAGTGACTATGATGACAACAAACACTATTATATGCGTTACGAAAACGTGATCTTGTAAATTCACAAGGTTTCTATAGTTATTATCGGTATGACACATCATACTAGTGTATTTAATAACTCTTGCTTAAGAGTTCCTGTGGATCCCGTTAGTAAAATGCCAAAGTCTGCATATGAACGGAAGGCGAAATTACATACTAACCAACAGTGTTCTATCGATTCTTCTTCAACGTGTTCTGTTGCTGCCGCAAATATAGATGCAGTTAAAATGAAAGATTTTTACCGTAGCATTCCAGACTACAATGAAATTAATCATCTACCTACCGAAGAGTTTTATTCCACTTTAAAATCTTTAAGAGATAAAAAGAAAGTTATGTTAGGTCTAGCTATTGAATTTATAGACGACTGCAACGGAGACGGTGACAAAGTTCTTGATAATATATTGGACACGACGGAGGAAAAGAGTAGATTACCAACGATGATGATAAAAAGTAATACATCTAAACCCAGTCGCGTATCAAGAAGAAAATTATCTACAGGATCGAAAGACACAAGCGATAAAATGAATTACGAAACACGTAGTACAACAATTCACGCAAAACCCTTACCTACAAAAAATGTTCCCGAGACTCTAAAACGGCCTGTTAGGAAAACTGTAACAGAAGACAAGAAAAATGGCCACGATGAGTTAAAAATTGCTCCAATGAAAAGTAATTTGGAAAAGACTAGGAATGATCGTCCGAAACGAAACCATTCAGCCTGTTCCATATCATGGAATGATGCTAAGTTTGAAAGTAAAAATGAAGTTGATCAGAAGTTTGATGACTTTTTTGATGGGAAGAAGTATGATAGTCCTATGAATAAGGTATATTTGGATGATGGAGATGAATTCAAAACGCAAAGTATGCCTTCAAGTCCTTTACGATCGAAACGTTCCGGATCGCCTGTTCGGCGCAGAAAGAGCATTACTATTCCGAAACCCTTTAAAATGACCGAGAGGTGAGTACTACAAGTCGAAAAAAAATTACAGCATAAATATGATCATGATTATTTGCTATTCGAGGCAATAAACAATACCCGAATTCTCAACCAAAAATATAACATTAGATCTAAGTACATAAGTAAGCAAAAATTCTGCTGACTAAGTTTTAATGCGGATTTTCTTCAGGGACGAAGAAGAGCGCATAGTAAATGAACTCCGGTGCCTCCGTAAATCGTTTTCAGAAGATATGCTCCATCAAAAGCGGGAGAGGAAGAAGTTCAGAGCTAAGCCAGTCCCCATCGAGTCTCGGATCCCTCTCTACGACAAGATCTTAGAGGATCAAGCTATGAGGTTTCCATTCGTCATGAAAGCTACCTGTATGCTTCTAAGTAGATTACACTTTTTAATTATTTTGTATAATTCTTGGTTTTTGTTACGTGCCTGCTTAAATATTATTTACTTGCCAGTCACTTATAAAATTGCCACCAAGTAGGTGGCAATGGTTATTCAACTTCTTAGTTTATAGTTGTAGTTTTTGGTTTTTTTAGGAAGCAGAACTGTGGAGATTTGGAATCGGGAATACTGATTTAGGTCAATATATAAAATTGTGGTTTTAAGAGCTCATGCATACTTTACTTATATACCTACCCACTACTTAGGCACGTAGTAATCCATACCTAACTACCATATGTGAGCCTTCACTGCAAAAACTTGTGTCCACATTCACAGAATTCGACACATTCTTAACTTATGTTCTTACACTGTAGGTAATCATAATTTATATATTTGTACACATATTATTTTCTTTTGTTTTAACTACGCTTCACTGCTCATTAATGTCTTCCTCATCACGGCATGGTGCTGAGCTGTTTATTCAAAAATCATGCTTATTACTTTCATTTACATTTTGCAGACGAGCAATAACAAAAATAAATAGCGAGGCGGAGTTAAGAGCTCAAATGAAACCTTTTAGTTTCACAAAAAGAGAAGAAAAGGGGCTGGGTGGAATGTGTGAACGAGCTATTCACGTTTTACCTAAAAGTAAAAAGAAGAAAAGATTTAGGGCTCGACCTGTGCCTAAAAACTTATTTTCCAATTACTTTTACGATAAAATGAGGGAGGACGACTTTTTCAGGTAACTGATTCTTCATCAACATCATCATTTCAGTCGAAAAACATCCACAGTTGGACATAGGCCTTCCTTAAGTGTCACCATGACGACCTGATTAATGTAAAAATGATATTTTTCAACCCTTGGACCAGTGAAATCACCACACTTTATAGATGGCAGTGTGTTTTCATCATATTATGTAAAACGGTGAAAGCTAGCATAGCCTAGCTTTTTTTTTTTTTTTATGGTGGGAAAAATCATTCATTGACATCCCCCGCCCTTGGGCGGAGCGGGAGATAGTGTCAGACTCTTACTGACTAAAAGACCCACCCCGTTCCTTCTAGCCTTCATACCGGGGCTCGAGCGCCCTTTCGGATAACCCTGGCCCCAGTAGGCTTCGACCCGGCTGGGGTCCCTGCTGTTGCTGACAACTCCTTGAGGCGCGCGGGAACAGTGCGCGCCGTCGACGACTTGGGCTTGGTCCGGACAGTTACCGGACGGCCGGACAGCGAGCTACCCATTGCTCACTGTCCGCAAGCCCGCGTCTACGTTGGCCGGAAATCGGGATCAGAATCCCGGCGACGACGGCGGCGGCGATAACGCCGTTGCCTGATGCGTTCGGCCTCCTCCTTTGCAAGCATTACTGCTTCGCAGAAGTCGGCGACCGCCTGCCACTCCTCCTCGCTCCGGACCATGGCCTCAACCAAGGCCCGGCGCGAGAGGTCTCCGCCGCCGATCGCCCCCACGAGGGCACGGCGATGCTCCGCCCAAGCAGGGCACACCTCGACTGTGTGCTCCACCGTGTCCTCCGGGCGTTCCGCACAGTGGCGACACCCGGGCGTCACTTCCGCATGAATCCGGTGCAGGAAACTCCCGAACGAACCATGTCCGGTGAGGACCTGCGTCATGCGGAAGGTAAGGACGCCGTGAGGCCTTTCCAGCCACGCCTCAAAGAGGGGACTTACCGCCATGATTGTGGCGTGCCCAGGCATAGCCTAGCTTGATATTGGATTAATTGCAGGCAACTAAATTGCTTAGAAGTAATTTTCTTACACACTTTCTAACACGTTTTTCTTATTAATAACATTACAGATCTATGAATAAACGTATCAGAGCCGATGAAATGTTGCGAAGCGCAAATTATCCGGGAACCATGGCGGCGCGGGATCGCAGTCGCCTCTCCACGCCTGCTGCCCACAGCGACCTGCCTATAGACCCTTCTCCCGGTGTACCATCTATTTCATCCTCCGACAGACGAAGATGTTCAAGCCCTACTAAAGATAGGAAAAAACGAGATAGATGTCACAAGGAAGAATTCATCACTACAAGCCCTCAGCCGTTCCGATTGTATACGGCAGATAGAGCAGCCAAGAAAGTTGGTTAACTTCACCTTTAGTCTAAATTTAATTTATTTTTGTGTATTTGAATTATGCATTTAAAATTTATTAAAATTATTTTAGATGCATGATGTTGCAATGAAAATATATTCTGAAAATAAAAGCACTGAGAGTGGTGGTACTAGCGGGGCTGGCAATGGCCCAGGTGCACGAGCGTACTCTGCCCTCGACCTCAGAGCATCTGCATCAGGAAGGTCTAACCTAGCGGCTCTGCTAAGAGCTGAATCAGTCAGGAGGAGGTTTGAAATGGAAGCAGCGTCACGGTTGGCTGAACAGCGTCGGCGCAACGAGATGAGGCTCAGAGATCGCCAGCTCCGATCCAAACCTGCTTGGCATCTTGTTAAAAACAAGTTAGTTTACAATATTAAAATGTAAGAGCGACCAGAATGTCATATGATGCCATTTAATATTCAAAGCCTGTGTTATCGTACAATCCTTTTCGAAATTTCTTGTTTTGAGTTTATTTTTATATGCAAAGTATTTTCAAAATGCAGCAGACACAACACATTTTGAAGTTATAACCTCGTAATTTTTTACCGAATTCACACATAAATACCTAACTTAAGCTTAAAACTTGATTAAATTGTATGTTGAATATCGTAGATGGGTGCGGCTCAAAGCAAAAAATAAATAAGTAATTATAAGAGAAATCTGAAATTTAAAAAGATCTGTTACTTCATTACTTAGTTGTTAGATATGCAGATCTTCTTTTATGTTCTAGTCACGAAGAGGATATTGCCATGCGACTCCAAACTCGACGCGATGAGGAGAGAATGAGACGTGAGGAGTTCCTTCACGAGATGGAGTTGATGTACGGGAGGGTACAGCAGCAGCCGATGCTCTTTGAGAGGTACTACGCCCCACGATCATTCTCAGCACCGTTAGATACATTGCAGCTGTCTCCAAGGAAGTCGACGAAGAAACGGAGTTCTAGGAACAAATCTTACCACTACAACAGTCCAAGTCGATCCCGCAAAGTGTCGATTAACGACACAGCTGAGACATACACCGGGGATGTGACAGAGTTCCTGAATAGAATCGATATAGATGACAAGTACTCGGACTCGGAAACCGTGACCGATAGACCTTAGATAGCGAGATATTATTGTTTTTATTATGTATTGAATTTGTTTTCACTTGTGCACTGTAGATTGTCAAAAGTTTATTTAGTTAATAAATGATCAACGAAATCGCTTTGGGTGTTTTTATACGGTTTTAATAAGCACCCAATCACAATCATACGAATTCCTCCCTATACATATTTTGTCAGTATTGTCAGTATGTATGTATATTTATAAAACTACAATAGGAACGAATGATGCATATCACTACACAAGGTATTATATCATAAATTAGACTAGATTATCTAAGATCCACATGAGGAAGTGTGACACGGTAGCGTAGACCTCAAGCTTCTTGATGCCGCAAATCGTGGGCCCGAAAGATACTACTTCAACCTAGTAGTTTTTGTGACCTCCGGGTGTATCAAGTACCGGGAAAAACACATGAAAAAGGAAATTCCATGAATTGTAAGACTTTATCCTTTTGCTGAATTATTAAATAAATATACTGTCAGCGAATAACACAGATCACTTGATACCATAGATTTGGTTAAAAACGGATAATTGATATGATAAAAACCAAAAAGTAGAATTATGTAAAACTAATGGATCTGTAATTTTTAAATATGAGAACAATCTTCCCTGGTACAGAAATAGTACATTTTGATACAAGTGCTTAGTTTGACATTGCGATCGAGGTACAAATCGCACGAGCCGTAGGCGAGTGTGTCATGCAGCCGCGGGGTGCAGTGCAGTGACTTTACACGTGTATCAAACGACGTTTTTCAATACACTTACGAAGAAATTACGACGCATTTTTGTTAATTTTGCACTGAAGAAAATTTTCCAAAGTTGCCATAAGTACATTTTAGTTTTGATTTAGATGGCAGCAGGCTATCGCAAGTATTTTTTACCTTAAGCACAATATCTGGCCGCGGCGGCGTACGATCTAAAGAATTCTCTTCATTTCAACATTTTTTTCACAATATTATCACAAATATAAAATAATATTTAGTAGAGGAATCAGGAAAGTAACAAAAAGTGGGCTAGTGCCTTAATATGGGCTAGTAAGAATTCTCAAATACAAATAACCCGGGAATTTTTAATTCGAGAGTGAATAGGTTTCTTCTAGGTAAGCGCGTTCCATCGTCGACCGCATCGTCGCTTTTTATCAGGTGAGATAGCGGTCAAGCCTATCAACAATAAAAAAAATTGTAAGAAGCAACAAACGACTAACTTTTGTCGTATTCAGTCGCCCCAACATTGCAATTACCCTATCTCGTCAATTCGCTGCAAGGTGCCGTGAAGATAAGAGCATTGTTGCTTCGCCACTGCTAAAAAGTATCGCAAGACATCTAAAAAGATGTCGGTTTTTTAATCAAAATTAGTTCTAAGTAGTCTGATATTATATATTTTTTTGGAGGATATGAGTAAAATTTTATGTTTTTCGGTTGATATTTTTTTTACATTGTTTACTTAAAGTACAAGGTCAAGTTTATTTCAATCAAGAATTTTAAATATGGGCTATGACTATGGGCCATGACAGATGCCATAATAGGCAAAGTGGCCCCTGACTCTGCATGTATGTTCTGCCAGCAACTTTTTTCGGTGTTAAGTCTAGGCACATAATGACTGTGCAGGGCTAGAATTGGACATATGGCTTTGTGAATTTTGCAAGTAAAATAATATTTTTTTCATAATTACCAAAGTTATTTGATTTCTTACTAGATAAGCATTTTGTAATTGTTACTTAGTTAAAATGTTCATATTGATAGCCCATATTTCAGGGACTATTCCATATTTAAAACCTATTTTTTAATTTTGATTAATGCTCAATTTTGATAATTTAGTTTATTATGGAGAATATAAAACTGTTACTGTGTTATCTAAAAAAATATGACTGATTATTTTACATTAATAAAAGTTGATTTTTGAATAGTTTTTTTTTATTTTTGATTCAAAAACAAAATGGTTACCGTTCCTCTAGACTTTTTCCTGCGTTTTATCTTTGCAGGTTGAAGAAGAAGCAAAAGTATCAAACCGTTATACATTCTACTTAATATTAAAAATAGAAATTCAAATATTTGTGACTTTAGAACACAGGTAAGTAATTGTAAATTTGTTGATATTAATTAACACATTATTGTTGATTTAATTTAAATTTTCATTAAATATTTGTTATGAGCGTTTTTTTTATTATTGATAGGCTCGCGTTTGACCACCATCTCGGCTGATTAGGGTTCATTCCCGGGCTTTCTCGGCCCGAGATTTCACAGCAAAACCTTGGTCTTTGTTACCGGGAAATGAGCCGCGAGAAAAGTCGAGAACTCGAAAAATCATTTGAGTCTAAAATATTGTAAAAGATGACTGTTTTGCCGTTTCGTGTTTCAACTCTATCTAAGTTTGGTCAGGTCGGAAATTAAAGTGATTGTTTTTAAAAGCGTCCTTCCCGAGTTGTAGTTTAATACAACCGCTCTTACGTGTTTATGACAATGACGTTGTTATATAGATATGTGATACATAAAGATGTAGATATTTTGAAAACATTTTGTGGATTTTCTTTCTTGAGTTTCTATAGTGATCCACTAATGTGTAAAACTAATCCAGTAACGACCGCTGAAAGTCTGTTATTTTGTGTGAATTTAGAGCCTTCATAAATTAAAAAAAAGAAACTCAATTATAGAAACCGTGCGCATTTAATTAAAATTCTGTGTTTCTCAATTTTCTTACAAAAAAATTTAAGGCTTTAATATAAACAACATAGAAAAAGTTTCTGAAAAAAAAAAAAGTGTTACAAAATAAATATAATTTATCATCAAATCATTTAGTTTTCTGAAATATTCGAGTGAATGGTGGATTTATATTGGATAACTCCACCATTATTTTAAGGCGTTACTTCTCTTTTTTGCGTGACTAATTCATCAAACATTGCGTTGATTGAAACATCAAGCTTTAAAATGCCAGCCATACTCACGTTGATGTTTAGGATCTTAAAAGAGAAACTAATTTTGGTCCATACTATATATTTCATTATTTGAATCAAAAATATTTACAAAACAATAAAACAACCTACTAATATAATAAAACAATAAACAATGAAAATTTTTCGACAACCCGAGAAGACCAGAGAAATTACCCTTGAGAAATCTTGTGCCCCGAGAAATTGGAAAACCCGTCAAATCATAAACCCTACGCCTGATGGTAAGCGATGATGTGGTCGACGATGGAGTACGCTTGATTAGAAGTAACCTATTCACTCTTGACTTAAAGACCTCTAAGTTATAGCCATCAGGAATACTTCGACAGGGAATTCCACTCCTTGGATGTACGCACGATAAATTTGTTCCCAAAACACTGCGTGTATGGGTGGGATGTCTAATGTCTACTATACTATGTACCTCTGGCGCAACGCAAAACTAGTATGGTAATGATCGTCTGGTTTATCTAGCCGCCGATGACGCTCTTCGTCATTTTGTCCTTCTCCTCATTCGAGCGGTATCGCTAATACCTTTTAAAACAAATTACAGGTTTAAAAAGAGATAAATAAACAACAACACAAGGAAAATGGCACATGAGTGGTCGGAGTTTGTAAACTCGTTTGACTAGCTGACCGAAGTTCGTACCGCCTAACAGTTGATGAATGTAGTATATTGGTTTAAAACTGTGATTTGTGATTAATAATGTTTAAGTTAATGATAACCGTGACCGTGATCCTGGAATTACTGCTGCAAACGGAATGCTGTAAGTGAATTTTGATTTTACACCTTTTTTTGGCGGATCGAGCATGAGCGCCGGTGCCTGATGCGGTCGGCCTCTTCCTTTGCCAGCATTACTGCTACTCAGAAGGAGGCGACCGCCTGCCACTCCTCCTCGCTTCCGACCATAGTCTGTACCAAGGTCCGGCGTGAGAGATCGCCACCGCGGATTGCACCCACAAGGACACGGCGATGCTCTGCCTAAGCAGGGTACAATTCTACCGTGTGCTCAACCGTGTCCTCCGGGCGGTCCACACAGTGGCATCACCCGGGCATCGCTACTGCACCAATCCGGTGCAGGTACTTCCCGAACTTACCGACACCATTTCACCATGAGATCTCGCCAGAACTCTGTCCGCCATGCCGGGACCTGTCGTGGCAGCGGAATTTTGCCCCGGCGTTGCATCCCCGTGCCCAAATCGTGCATGTGTGCAAGGACTGTTGCCTCCAGATCCGATGGTGGCAATCCAGCAAGGAGGCTCGCCGCTACCCATCAACCATCCGTATTGTCATGACCCTTTGGCATGCGTTCAGCTGGGCCTTCGGTTGCTGATTTTACACCTGACTTTAATCTAGAGACGGCGATCGACCATCGACCGGATGTTAATTGAGTTGATGTGCATTTTCAGACCATATTTACACATAAATACGCTTAATTTGGATACTAATTAGATATTCAACGATCATTAATTATTACAAGGTGGGTAAGATGAAGACAAAACAAAAGCACTTGACACACATGGTCGACTACGGTCCCCTCCTGAACACTAGCTCATACGGCGAGAGAGTAAGCAGGCTCCTTGCATCTCTTTTCGCCCATAATACCTACTCGTCTTGACACTAGCAGTGCTACTCCACCGACTCTGCCTCACTGCAACAATTCGATACCTGAGGTGCGCAAAAGAAACAACGAATTAGTTCCGAGGTCACTTTGTCGTCTAGACGTGGATAAAGCTAATGGACTAGATGGTTTTTTTTAAATCTGATATAAACTAGTGCTTGTCTACGATCCCGGCTGATGGTAAATAGTGATGCAATCGTTGGTGGTGAAGCGCACTAGTTTGTAAAACCTATTCACTCTAGCCTTGAAGACACCCAAACTGTAAGCGGACGGGAAGACCGCAGCAAGCAAATTTTTCCAGTTCTTCGATGTACCCCGTATAAACGACGAGGTGAAACGCTTATTTCGGACCGTAGATGTTTCAACAACGTACCCTATGATCTACACCTAAGGGTTGATACTCGCCGTACGTCGGGTTGTTCGATAGTAGAATTGAGATGGTTGAATCAAGTCATGCAGTTCCCGCTCACACTCTCCAAAATGCATCCCGTAAAATACCGAAAGGCTAAGCTACCTTACGCCTGTGCTCAAGGCTGCAGATTTCTGAACCAAATCTGAATCACCAATTAACCTCTTTACTGTCTCGCACGCTTTTTCACCACGAGACCAAAGCTGCTAGGTGGCATTTTGCAGCACCATCTTATGTGTGGTCGCAGTACTCCACACACGATCGGATCTGTGCTTTGTATAATATTAATAGCTGTCCCGGTGTGAAGTGCCACCGGACTTTTGCAAGACCGCAGCTACATACCTCGGCTTGGGAGTTAATAAACCGTCCAAAATTAAGGTCTGGGGAGATTTTTACTCTCAAGAACTGCAAGTGGTCAGTGCACTCCAGGGATATATTCTGAAAGCCAGGAGCCAAAGTAGTTAAATGGGTTTCTTTTGTTGGTGAACAGAAATACTTGTGTTTTGGCGGCATTGAATCCCATCAGATTGGCCTCGCCTCACTTGGAGACTGCTTGTAGTTGACGTTTGTATTTTGTTCGGCTTGTAAACGATCGAGCCGTTGGCCGATAGATTCCCGTGCGTACGTTTTCAATTTTGGTGATTTATTATAGACCTGAATTTCCCCATCTTTTTTTTAAATTGTTATTATAAACTAGTGCTTGACTGCGATCCCACCTGATAGATATGCTACAGTTTTTCTGATACAAAGAACTTTTAATGTTTTTTACCAAAAGTTTCAAACAATTCTGGATGTTCATTGACAAACACACCAATTTGCATTAGGTACACTTATAAAGTAGTGTATAAGTTACTGATGATCAGCAAACCAAGCCTTTTTAAAAAGTGGGTGACGCGATTTTAAAGGGCCTAAGCCATATAATGCGCTTACACACTTTTTCTGAACAAGAAACACTTTATTTATATTCGAATTCCCTCAAACCATATCTCAGAACGGAGGCAACATATCCGTGATATGCTATCAGTGCTGCTTTTTCGCTAGCTATTCGCCCTATGTTCCCTGCGAGGAGGGTACCGTAATCAATCATCTGTGTCAAGTGCCTTGTTTTGTTGATATCTTACCCACTTTTTCTTGTCACATCTCCCCGGAATTTATACGTACCTAACTGGTAAATATGATGCACCAAGTATACGCGCCTTTGCAGTGAGTGGTTAAAGTGCTGACGTTGCTATAATTTTCACAAAATGAGTCCAATTGACATTGTGTTCATTCATCTGTTCCAGTATATGTTGGTGACAGCTGTGCCATTGAAGGAGGGTTTGGCCTCTGCGTACCCTTGCTGCAATGTCCGCACGTCATCGATGAGGTCAGACGAGCTGGCAATCCTATCCCGCCACACATAACGATGAAGCTACAGAAATTGACGTGTGGTTACCAATCCGAAAACCCTTTGGTAAAAATTATTTTGCTTGTAAAAAAATCTCTGGTTGGCAACGCGAATTTTAGTTGTCGTTTCTTGAGATGATGATAGTGCTAAAACAGGTACCTATTGATCGTAATATGGTAAGTGATGATCAATAAGCGGAGTAGAATATTTAGAATCAGATTTCAAGATTATTTTATTGATACTTATGAGTTATGACACTATTAAATCTTTGCACATGTATCCTACTTTTGTATTATGGGGCTCCTATTATCCGATGACCTTAATATTGTTTTTACCCCTTTTCCCCTATATTATTACCCTTGAACGATTAATCCTTAAGGGTAGCCTTTTGAATGTCTTAAGGCCCAAGCGCCCGAAAAGTGCCATAAAACAGTGACTTTCTGACGCCTACTCCTTGGTAACGGCCATGTCAAATCTCATTATTTCCTAGGGATTGGCCATACTGCATTATCTCCCTGAGAATAGAATGACTTGCTTTAAGTGAGGTTTGTATGACGTATTTAAAAACGACATTATCGAGCAGGTGGTGTAAAAAAAAACATTATTTATCTACAGGTGTGTTGCGTTTCTTCGAATAACACAGCTACTGAAAAACCATCAACTCCTAATTTCATCATGGGGCCTGATGATAGTGACGATGTGGAAGCTTTTACCAGAGTTGCGCCAGGAAATGAGAATGTGCCAATAGCCGTGGAAACTCATCCGAACCTGGGTCTGTTGCCGACGCAGTGTGGCAACATTGAGGTCGACCGGATCATCTTCAGGGGGAACAGGACGGAGCTGTTTGAATTGCCTTGGATGGTGCTTCTGTCTTATGATTCAGGTAGGTCATATTTAGTTTATAGTTCATAATATCATAATGATAGCTTGGACGTAGGTACGGACTAGCTAGTCGATAGCACATGTGCTAAGTGCTAACCTTGACCTGGCGTAGTACGGAGTCTGAATATAAATAAGAGTCCAGTTTACACACTTCTTAAAATAATTCTTTTATTATAATAAATCATGATAAAACTCTGCCTCTTCTGGTTTCACGTAATTTTAATAGCCACCTGCCTTAGGCATTAAACACGAAATCAAAATAAATGTTTTGATTCTAGCGCGCGGACCAGCGTTGAGTTGCGGTGGTTCCCTCGTCAACGAGTGGTATGTCCTGACTGCAGCTCACTGCGTGGCCTTCTTGGGCGACAGGCTGCGACTGAATGGGGTCATCCTCGGTGAACATGACGTCAGACAGGATCCTGACTGCGAAATTGGAGATGCTGTAGAGTACTGCGCGCCGAAAATACAGGTGGCGGACTATCTAAAATCGTATATTTGAGTATTGTTTTCTATTTTGTCTTCATCCCGCTAGCACTTACACAGGTTGCCTAAAATTTTGTTAATGTACGAGAAAAAATTTAGAGCTAGACAGTGTCGCTACTAACGCTGCTGCGATGTCGCCGAGCTGCGGCGACTTAGTGATAATATAGTATTAAGCGATATGAAAATGTATGGGGCATAAATCAAATGAATCCGTGTCCGGATCCATACGTCTTGTGAACGCACAAAGGTTCCGAGAAGTGAGTGACTGTTTCAACCGCCCCGACTGACGCCAGATCCTTCCTATTCGGAATTGACCTGGGCCTCAAGTCTGTTATTACAATAGTGTCAGAAAGAATGGTCTATCAATGACTTCTTATTTGTTGATTTTGACAAGTTTGGTTACCTACTAATATAATGGCGTCATTATGACTGCAATGCTCAACCGCTCAACCACTGACAGTCCATTGAAAAAAATGGCATAGAATGGTAATCTCGTACATAATGACAAATGAATTTCTGACGTACCTACATATATGCGGTAATCTGCTAAAATTTTGACTGTTCTTATGATCGGTATCCTACAGCTAAATATTGTCATTCTACCCCAATTCTATAACGAGGCCAATGACTGACCAATGATCGAACTTTTAGCAAAATGACAATGAGATCGTCTTGGAATGACGAATATATAATAATTTACTTGGGCCCCTGTAGTATTTTATTTTTATTATTGATACGGTTGCGTTTGACCACCATCTCACCCGATGGTAAACGAGGATGTGGTCGATGATGGAGCACGCTTGCCTAGAAATAACCTATTCACTCTTGACTTAAAGACTCCTAAGTTGTAGCTATCAGGAAACACAGAATTCCACTCCTTGGCTGTACGCAAAATAAATGTGTTCCCAAAACGCTTTGTGCGTATGGGTGGGATGTCTACCATGTACCGGTGGCGCAATGCTGTACGTTGTGTGGACATGGCGGAGTTAGATTGTGCAATTCCAGTGCACACTCCCCGAAATGTAAACGATAGAAAATCGACAGACTCGGCGGCGATGCTCAAGCAAGGTTTTGGAGCTTCGACTCTACAAGTGCTTCATTGCCGATGATTGTCTTGGCTCGCCACTTAATCGACTCCCGCGCATCAAGCTATTATTTGGTTCTGCTGAATTCCCCAGACATTTTCACAATAATGCATAATATTATTCCCACCGCGTCGTTAGTGACGATGACAACGCCATGGCTTTGTTCAGAAATCTATCTTTAATCCATGAAGCAAACAAAAACAACCAGCTTTAACCAAATAATCCATCCGCACTTCAGTAACCATAAGTTCGCTAAACCTAATGAATAGTTTAATAATGTTACAACTAAGGGTTGTTGGTAGTGACGGTAAGTAGGTAATTAATATATGATATTTTTTACACTACCTGCTCGATAATAGTAGATTATGTGACTAGGGGATAAAGCAGTGCCTTTAAGTCGCGGGCGGCATTTTGAATTCTGAACGAAACGAAAGTTGCTAATTTCAATCCCGATCGTTAGTGAGGGACTTATATAATTAACTCACGAGCATTGCGACGGAATTAATAAAGAAATCTGAGTAAAGTGAGGAATTCAAGCCGCCCAAGACAAAGACAGCTTTATCCCCGTGTTAGATACTCTACTTTTTACACCATCTGCAAGATAATTAAAAGACAATTTATTATTTACAAGTTAATCACTTCACTCGGGTTAACTTATATAGTTCCCTCACTAACGTTCGGTATTAAAATTAACAACTTTCGTTTCGTTTGGAATTCAACTGACAATGCACTGCTTTATTCCCTAGTCACATAATCTACTATTGTTTTACAGAACGTGTCGGTAGCTGAAGTAGTGGCACACCCTGGATACACGCCTCAGTCACGGATCGACGACATAGCTTTAGTACGACTTGCACAACCAGCCAATTTTTCACTTCGTAAGTATTACTGTCTTTGGTAGACTTCTTATTACTTTGCATTCATTCAGAATGTAGTTCACTCTGAGAAATGGTAATATAATAGCATAGCACGTAATGGTTTTTGTTGTATCTTTGAGTAGATGTACTTATTATGTACCAGCTTCTGTCAGCGGCTTCTTAGAAGTCGTAATAGTAGTATAAGTAGCCGACCTTTCTTGGGTTTCAAACTTACACCGTTTCTAATTTCATTAAAATCGGTTTTTTATTTTAAATAGACCATTTACAGGCACTTTTGAATAGTCAAATGTCAGTCAGTTCAAAAAAATTTAAGCTAAATTGCACGATCTAAAGCACAGATCTTTAGGGAGAAGAACGTGCAAGAAACTCTATGGACATTTTTAGGGTTCCGTAGCCAAATGGCAAAAAACGGAACCCTTATGGAATCGTCATGTCTGTCTGTCTGTCCGTCCGTATGTCCAAACTTATGCGTGTGGGGTATCTATGGATAGGTCTTCAAAAATGATATTGAGATTTCTAATATATATTTTTTTAAACTGAACAGTTTGCGCGACAGACACTTCCAAAGTGGTAAAATGTCCCCCCCTCCCCAGTAACTTCTAAAATAAGAGAATGATAAAACTAAAAAAAAAAATATGATGTGCATTACCATGCAAACCTCCACTGAAAATTGGTTTGAACGAGATCTAGTCAGTAGTTTTTTTTTTTATAGGGCAGATACCTACTTTTAGATTTTTTTTCTAAAAGTCTTATTAAGTTCGATTAGAACTATTGAAAAAAAAAATGTTTTTTACAAAATATTACCATAGTACACTTTTTTTTATGGTGGGAAAAATCATGCTTTGCCATCCCCCCGCCCTTAGGCGGAGCGGGAGATAGTGTCAGACTCTTACTGACTAAAAGACCCACCCCGTTCCTTCTAGCCTACATACCGGGGCTCGAGCGCCCTTTCGGATAACCCTGGCCCCAGTAGGCTTCGACCCGGCTGGGTCCCTGCTGTTGCTGACAACTCCTTGAGGCGCGCGGGAACAGTGCGCGCCGTCGACGACTTGGGCTTGGTCCAGACAGTTACCGGACGGCCGGACAGTGAGCTACCCATTGGCATTGCTCACTGTCCGCAAGCCCGCGTCTACGTTGGCCGGAAATCGGGATCAGAATCCCGGCGACGGCGGAGGCGATAACGCCGTGGCCTGATGCGTTCGGCCTCCTCCTTTGCGAGCATTACTGCTTCGTAGAAGTCGGCGACCGCCTGCCACTCCTCCTCGCTCCGGACCATGGCCTCAACCAAGGCCCGGCGCGAGAGGTCTCCGCCGCCGATCGCCCCCACGAGGGCACGGCGATGCTCCGCCCAAGCAGGGCACACCTCGACTGTGTGCTCCACCGTGTCCTCCGGGCGTTCCGCACAGTGGCGACCATTGTACACTGCAAGGTTCCAATCACCCAACCTGCTAGTTATTTAAAGCATTGTTAAATTTATTTACTTTACCGGATGTTATTGGTCTGGATTGTATCTGCGTTTGTTGTATTGATAAAATGGATTCCAAAGTTACCATTAGGCCGCTATGATCAGAGGGCAAATAATTTACAATGGATTTTTCTAAATAGTTGCAGCAACAAAAAAACATTATCGACACATGTACTGCCGTCCTCTAACTAAAAAGCAGCTAATTGCTTTGTTTTCTAAGTAACTTAGCTGCTTTTTAGGTAGAGGACGGCAGTGTAGCAGTAGTTGTCGTAGTTCGAATTGGTTCTATAACCACATTTGATAAATTGAATAATTTGAAAAGATTTAATCTACTGCTATCTGAATTATTTTCTAAAATATTAACATTAACGTCTCCGCAGATAATTACCAGTTTATTACCAGTTGAAAGTTTTGCCATAATATCTTCCATGACTGACCTACCAAAACTCATTCCACACCAATCCACCACCACACCCACCCACTGCCGGCCCACTGCTGTTTATTCCTGAAAGCGTAACAGATAGACAGGCAGAGTTACTTTCACATTTAAAATATTACTATGGATTTAGGACCAATAGAAATGGGACCCAATTACCAAAGTAAAGGCGCTGTTAATCTATCAAGACACCTAGGTACTTATTTTATTTTCTTTGCAGCGAGTATGAAACCCTTGTGCCTACCCACCACTAAAAAGCTTCAGACGGAGTCTCTCAAGGGTACGAATGCGAATGTTGCGGGTTGGGGCGTCATGGAAAAAGGTCTGCAGTCTCCCGTGCTGCTCAACGTTGAGCTCCCCGTCATCACCCCCGAGGAATGCACGCAGGCGTACCGAGGGTCAGTTTCACTTTTATTACATCCAGCTAGCGTTCATCTGCCAATAGTTCTGAATCCAGTGAATTCTTGTGGCCTTCACTGGGTCGTCGGTTCAGTTCACCTTGAACAAAGATCTACCTTCCAAAGCTGCGTTTTCTGGTACACGGTCGCCACTCTAAAAATCTTTTTGCTGGATGCGAGACCCACCAGACAGGGTGATGTGACGACACTTGGGAGAAGTACGGCCAGCATTAGACGTGTTTGGGCTGAAATCATGATCTTGAATTCTGGATTGAAATAGCTAAAAGTCATTAAGATAGCATTAGCCCAGCAATAGCCATAGATGATAAAGGCTGTCATTAACCAGCATAATTATACAGCCATATTTTTAGTATATTGCGAAACCAGAAACCCCTGTTTGGACACCTGTCGACAAAAATACATAGTCACCGGGCCACCCGGGCGACTGAGTGGTTATAATATTCCACAATTTCGATGGTATTCAACTTGTGACCTATTTTAAATATTTTTGAGAAAAAATATAACATGGTGTAAAAACTATTGGAATTCATTCAGTTACTGATTCTGAACAACCTATATTCTTGTTTCGCTTAAACTAAAAATAATGTTGTGAAGTTTCTAGAATTTCCGCCTGGTGGTGGCAGATGGTAATTTCTTTTCAACATTTAATAATATTTATCAGCTATGTACATACGTTTTTATTAATATTATTTACAGATCTGTGCAAATAAAAGAAACTCAATTATGCGCTGGTGGAGTCAATGGCAAGGATTCTTGCAAAGGTGACTCGGGCGGTCCACTAATATATCCTGGCATAATCGAAAAATCCGGATTACGTTACGTCCAGCGAGGTCTCGTCTCCTTCGGCCCTGCGATATGCGGTCTTGACGGCTTCCCAGGAGTCTACACCAATGTAGCGTACTACATGAAGTGGATCTTAGATAACATGCACAGTTGATCGGGTGTGGAGACTGAAAAGACGCAAGTGGAAGCCGTGCAACCAACAATGCTGTAATTGATTAAAGAAGACTTCTGACACCGGCATAATATGTCAAAAATAGTTTAAGATATAAAACTTTGAAATATGTGGGTGCGTCTCATATGATATAAACTTATTTGGCATATTTTCATTTCAATAACGTTACGTATAATAAACTGTTGATATAATTTCTTTACATATAACATTTAAATGTTCTAAAACTTATTTCATTTATTAGATATATCGTTTAAATTATGTATATATTGATCGGGAATACGATGGATGCGTGATGCACAGGACCGGTCGTTGTGGCGACGCTTGGGGGAGGCCTATGTCCACCAGTGGACGTCTTTCGGCTGATATGATGATGATGATGATCATATATTGATAGCAATGATACTATAATTATATGGTTATACACCCTGCTGTGCTACAATATTTAGTGACAAACGAATCGCAGCAAAACCGACTTTACGTAGTCTAATAAGTTAAATATTTTGCCGACATTTAACGATACATTCAGTCAATCTTTTGGCGTTACAGTAACGCTTGTGCTTTTGTATTGTTTTTTGTAGGGGTTTTGTTTATTTATGTGCTATAGGCGCATCCCCGCACGTCCCACCAAGGCCACGTTGCTGGATGTAGCATTCACGCTGTCGTGCGCGCATCCAGCATGCTGGATGTCACAGATTATACATAGCGATGGTCATACGTTGACAACTCGTAACCCACATTTTTTCGCAAAATGAGTTAAGCACATCAAAAATTTTTAAATTAAGCGCCAAATCTTCCTATTGATAACTCGTAATAAACAAAAAATGTCACTCGAACAATTTATTCTACAGTTGACAACCCACAAAGAAAAAGTATCAACCTGAGCTCACTAGCGCGCGAGTTACAAGGTGTCAACGAAAAATGCAGTTCGCAATAACAGAATAGTTTTGTTCAACTCAACTCCCGTTTTAATATAGTTTTGCCACAGCCAAAGCCTTGATTGACGAAATGCCTACCGTCTAATGCGATGATTGACGGCTTTTAGTACTGATTGTCGAAAACCTTAATTCATGATTGATGGAATTGATTGACGCTTGCATGACCGTGTAATGGTCGCCTATATTTTTGCTCCTTGTTCACAAAATTAGATAGGTCTTCTTTTTCCCGCGTCGATGACTAAAGTATTGTTTTTTATAGTTTTGTATTAAATAAATAAGATACGTCGTATGAACACGATGGTTGGCCTCTCTATATCATTAAGCAAACCCGAATGCTTGATCTAAAAATTGTCACATTAGACATATGTATGTACGTGAGCAATAATTCTGCAAAGTTTTAATGCGGATTTTCTTCAGGGATGAAGAAGAGCGCATGGTAAACGAACTCCGGTGCCTCCGTAAATCGTTTTCGTCTTCTTATTAGATTACACTTTTTACTTATTTTATCTACTTCTTATTTTTTATTCCGTAAGTATTAGTTTACTTGCTAGTCACTTATAAAAATGTCACAAACCTACTTCCGAAAGGAAGGTTCGGCTCCGGTATGAAAGGCAAGGAGGAACGGGGTTAGTGTTTTAGTCAGTAAGAGTCTGACATTATCTCCCACTCCGCCCCAAGGGTGGGGAATGTCATTTTGATAATTTTTACGCACCGAAAAAAAAACCTAGTTTTTTAATTTCTTAGTTTATAACTAGTTGTAGTTTTTGGTTTTAGGAAATGGAACAGTTCTACTTCCTAAAACCGAGATTACGAGTCCGGAACTCTGATTGGGGTCAATTTGTAAAATTGTGGTTTTTAGAGTTCATGCATACTGTACTTATACTACATACTGTATACCTACCTACTACCTACTGTAT
Source organism: Mythimna albipuncta (assembly GCA_929112965.1). NCBI lineage: Eukaryota > Metazoa > Arthropoda > Insecta > Lepidoptera > Noctuidae > Mythimna > Mythimna albipuncta. The sequence continues at coordinate 11,122,582 of OV815977.1, read as the reverse complement.
ACTACCTACTACTTAGGCACGTAGTAATCCATACCTAACTACCATAATTGGACTGACCTGTTGGTGTAGTGGATAGTGGACCTGACTGCTATGCTGGAGGTCGTGGGTTCGATTCCCACCTAGAACAAATGTTTGTGCGATTAACATGATCATTTGTTCTGTGTCTGGATGTATTTTATCTATAATATGTATGTATTTAGAAATATATAAGTATGTTTATCAGTTGTCTAGTACTCATAACACAAGCTCTGCTTAGCTTGAGACTAGACGGCGATGTGTGATAGTTATGGAATATATAAAAAAACTTCACTGCAAAAACTTGTGTCCACATTCACAGAATGCGGCACATTCTTAACTTAACTTATGTTCTTACACTGTAATCACAATTTCTATATTTATACACATATTATTTTCTTTTGTTTTAACTATGCTTCACTGCTCATTAATGTCTTACTCATCACGGCATGGTGCTGAGCTGTTTTATTCAAAAATCATGCTTATTACTTTCATTTAAATTTTGCAATAACAAAAATAAATAGCGTGGCAGAGTTATGAGCTCAAAGAAACCTTTTAGTTTCACAAAAAGAGAAGAAAAGGGACTGGGTAGAATGTGTGAACGAGCTATTCACGTTTTACCTATAAGTAAAAAGAAGAAAAGACTTAGGGCTCGACCCGTGCCTAAAAACTTGTTTTCCAATGGGTAGTATTTAAACGAGCGACTGTAAATTATAATTTTAAGAGACAAAAATAATTATTTTGTGTTATAGAAATAATAAGTGAGCGACTGACTGCGAGTGACGAAAAATCAACAGAACAGCAACTTACAAACTTTGATTTGAGTTACCTAATATTTGTTTGAGTGTTAACATGATTTATTTATACTGAGCAGCATTTTACCAATATCGAAGTACATCGAAGTACAGTGTCGAATGTAGTAAATATCAATATTTATGTATCATTTATGTCACGAGGTAATTCGATAACTCGGATGTTGCGAAATCCCGGATAATTAGAAAATGGTGAAATAAAATCTGCGAGCAACTTGGTCGTAGCGTTCGCCGGCCGCTGCCGCGGCCCCGTTTGCTTCGCTCGGTCGGCTCACGCGCGTTAAGTTACAATTGGAACCTAACCTAAACTATTTCACCAGTTCTAAATAATGAATCTACCTGCGACTATATAATTAGACAATGGTGAAAACATTTGTTAAATTTATTTTTTTAGTAGTTAGTTCGTTATGTAAAACCTCAATTTTATTTCTAGTCGCACACTTAATAATTTAGTCGCTCACTTAATAATTTAGTCGCTCACTTATTATTTTAGTTGCTCACTTACTAATTTAGTCGCCCACTTATTATTTTAGTCACTCACTTACTAATTCAGTTATTTAACTAGGATTTCAATAACCCACTTTTAGTAAGTTCATTCTGGATTTTATTGTTGATCAATATTTTTATTAACAGTTTAGTTAATGTATCGCTTCCTCAAATGAGAATGGGCAAAAATGTATGAAACCTGGGACCACCCTCCAATAGTAATGAGATATATATCGTTGGATAGGTCTTTTCAATTGGAACAACAATTGTTACGACAACTTTGTTGTAACAACTGTCCATTCAGAGTTATAGGACTTACAAGTTCAGATTTAAAGATAGAAATATTAAAATATTTTTGAGGGAAAAATTATAACACCGTTAATAATTCATTAATTATTATTTGTTTTTTTTTTAATATTCAATAAAAAAACACGTTTAAAAATATAAAAAAATTGTAGCCCACCCGTATCGGGAACAGGGTCCAAGCTACCGGTCACCGGTCAGAGCTCTAGAGAAAGGAACCTCCTTCAAATCAAGCCCTTGATCCAATCGCCTAACGAGAGCCTCCTAAGGTGTTGGTCGAGGATCTTGGCTATTAGGCCATTAGCTGAAACAACTATCGGTACAATGATCGCTGAATCCACTTCCCACATATCGACAACCTCGCGAGCCAAGTCAATAAGTATATACTTAATCTTGATTTGTTTATCTTTCTCTGCTTTCACAAAGTTCTCATCATGCGAAACGGATATGTCAACAATCATTGCACGCCTCTCGCTTCGGTCCACCACCACTATATCAGGCTTATTGACCACAATAGTCCTGCCAGTGACGATGGGCCGATCCGAGTACAAAGTGATATGACCATTATCAAGAACTGGGTCGGGCTCATACCTATAGTAAGGCACTTCCGATTCTACAAGAGAGGATTTCACAGCAAGTTGCTGATGGATAATCCTGGCTACAAGGTTGTGCCTATGTAAGTACTCTTCGTTAGCTGGACGAGAACAACGAGAGATAATGCGACGGATTGATTCTCCCGGACGGTTACATTCCCGACAGATGTCAACCGTTAATTATTTATTATTACGTGATTCATTTACACACATCGACTTGTTCTATGGGTTATCTATAATCACATCATTCAAGAACATTGCTGGTGCACTAAATCCTTCCTGAACTGCATACCCTAAATACCATAATTATTATTGATATAATGTGTGCACATGTGCCTATTGTTCGCCGTCCCGATAAGCATTTACAATAATGTTGTACAATGTTGTTGTCTTCATTTTGATAATTATTTATTAAAATATAACAATAATACGTTCTTTGTCTCACATGACGTGATTGAATGCGTCCACGCAAAAGCCACACATTTCCCTGAATACCGTAATCAGGCAGATCATCTAACCGATTTTCTCTATATAACTATGTTTCTATAACATATTGTTACGCCACTAAACGTGAACACGCCATATCTCCGAGAAAATAACGAGTGGCACGTAATAATTAAAACGCATTGCTGTTCGAAAGGTCTAGAGTAGTTGTACTTAGCTAGACTTAGAAAAATCTCGAAACATCCACAAGGTACCTACCTACCAAGGTACATGTAGTAATAGATATCATCTAACCGATAAGGGAAATTGTACTCTCCGACGTTAACAATAGAGTCGAAATTCGCATGAACGTGACTCTTATTATTACGAGAAATAAAAATGATTTATGACTTCGAGAAGCGATTCAATTGTTCTGGAATTCTGGATAGATCCGGGAACGTCGGTATCTAGAATTTTCTTGGCTCCGCATATAAATACGGGCCCCCGGCCGGAAGCGAGTCAGTTGTGATTTCGACTGCGATCAAGAGCGAACTACCCTAGTACTCGAAGTGATTTTTATCAACGACTAAAGCGATAGTGTAACGGTACTCTAGTGTTAATTGCGATTCGGATTATTGTTGACTGGACTAATTTGTTATTGTTTGTGGTAAATAAAGTTCTCTCGTCAGTAAATCGGCATTTGATTACCCACGTACGTAACAATATAAACCATTTTGAAGATGCTCGCTGCAATAGCTTCGCGCCAGTTTTAACTGATATGTACCCAAGGCTAGTACAATTATTTGGTCTTCAGTGATCCTTGGGAAGTTTTCTATATGATTAGCTTCCAGCCGTAGAAAATCTGCCCTCCGGTTATTCAGGTGTTTTCTTTCTAAATAACTAAACAGCAGATTTGGTGTGTCAACTTTGCGTCTTATGGGTACGTGGAAGTGGTTTATAATAGCTGCAGCAATTTTGAAATCTCCAAACATGTGAGGTAGCGCTCTATTGAAATATTTTTGCCACAACAGCCTAACATCGCGTTTAAATCGACCGTTTACGACTTCCACTACCCATCGGCACATTGTCACAACTCGTGCTTCATTTGCCTGTTCTGTAGTAAGCTGTGTCTCTCGATGATCGTTAGTTGGTGGCACATAGTATTCATAACCGCAAGCTTCTATATACTCCAACCCATCCCTAAAGCAACGGTCCAAGATAAATGCATCATTTTCTTGAAGTAAAAAATGTAAAGGGTTTTCTTCGTCAGTCATTATATCTCGAATGATTTGCGCGTCAGTTTTTGTGGCGGCGAACGGCCCTAAAACGTCAATAATATACCGCATGACGAGAACCTTGTGAAAGCCAAGAAAGATAAACAAATCAAGTTCAAGTATATACTTATTGACTTGGCTCGCGAGATTGTCTCGACATGTGGGAAGTGGATTCAGCGATCATTGTACCGATAGTTGTTTCAGCCAATGGCCTAATACCTAAGAGCCTCGACCAATGATTTAGGAGGCTCTCGTTTGACGATTGGATCAAGGGCTTGATTCAGAAAGCAGTATTGCTGGACACGGCTCGTATAGTCATGATTTTCCTTTCTCTAGAGCCCTGACCGCCGTTTTTTTTATTGAATATTAAAAAAAAAAACAATAATTAATGAACTATTAACGGTGTTATTATTTTTCCCTCAAAATATTTTAATATTTCTATCTTTAAATCTGAACTTATAAGTCCTATAACTCTGAATGGACAGTTGTTACAACAAAGTTGTCATAACAATTGTTGTTCCATTTGAAAAGACCTATCCAACGATATATATCTCATTGCTATTGGAGGGTGGTCCCAATGTGCCCATTCTCATTTATACCGCTCAAGTTATTAAAACAGTATCTCATCATCAGTCGCTAAATTTTTTTTAGTCGCTCATTTTATATTTCCCCTTTTCCAATTACTTTTACGATAAAATGAGGGGAGGACGACTTTTTCATGTAACGATCTTTATCAACATCATCATTTCAGTCAAAAAACGTCCACAGTTGGACATAGGCCTTCCCTAAGTATCACCATGACGCACTGACTAATGTAAAAATTATATTTTTCAACCCTTGGACCAGTGAAACCACCTCACTTCATAGATGGCTGTGTGTTTTCATCATATGTAAAACGGTGAAAGCTAGCATAGCCTAGCTATTTACTGGATTAATTGCAGGCAACTAAATTGCTTAGATGTAATTTTCTTACACACTTTCTAACACGTTTTTCCTATTAATAACATTACAGATCTATGAATAAACGTATCAGAGCCGATGAAATGTTGCGAAGCGCAAATTATAAAAGAAAGTTGATGACATTACCTTTAGTCTAAATTTAATTTATTTTGTGTGTTTAAATTGTGCATCTAAGATGTATTTAAATTTATGATGTACGATGTTGCAATGAGGAGGGATGAAATGCATGTTGCTAAAAGAGTTATGAATTTACATGTGGAGAAAAGATGGATGGTTAGTGTGAGAAGTGATATGAAAGAAAAAGGTTAGTTAGTGTTAGCGTGACGAGTGACAGGACAGAATGGAAGAAAAAAACGTGTTGCGCCGACCCCAAATAAAACGGGACAAGGGCAGGATGTAATAAGATACATATGTGAATAATACAGATGGTAGTTGGGGCTGAAAGATTCTGGAGTGGGGACCGCGTACCGGAAAACGCAGCGTTGGAAGGCCTCCTACAAGGTGGACCGATGACCTGGTGAAGGTTGCGGGAATCCGATGGATGCGGGACGCGCAGGATCGTGCATTGTGGCGCCACTTGGGGGAGGTCTATGTCCAACAGTGGACGTCTATCGGCTGAGATGATGAAGGGCAGGAAGATGATGATGTTGCAATGAAAACATATTCTGAAAATAAAAGCACTAAGAGTGGTGACTAGCGGGGCTGGCAATGGCCCAGGTGCACGAGCGTACTCTACCCTCAACCTCAGAGCTTCTGCATCAGGAAGGTCTAACCTAGCGGCTCTGCTAAGAGCTGAATCAGTCAGGAGGAGGTTTGGAATGGAAGCAGCGTCACGGTTGGCTGAACAGCGTCGGCGCAACGAGATGAGGCTCAGAGATCGCCAGCTCCGATCCAAACCTGCTTGGCATCTTGTTAAAAACAAGTTAGTTTACAATATTAAAATGTAAGAACGACCAGAATGTCAATATGATGCCAATTAATATTCAAAGCCTGTGTTATCGTACAATCCTTTTCGAAATATCTTGTTTTGAGTTTATTTTTGTATGCAAAGTATTTTCAAAATGCAGTTTCCTCTAAACACGACAGATACGATATGTTTTCAAGTGCATAACCTCGCAATTTTTTGCCGAATTCACAAATGTGAACTTGTAATTCACACACACACATTTTAATAAATCGTATGTTGAATATCGTAAAATGGATGCGGCTCAAAGAAAAAAAAAAATATTATTAGAGAAATCTGTTTAAAAAGATCTATTACTTGATTACTTAGTTTTTAGCTATGCGGACCTTCTCTTATGTTCTAGTCACGAAGAGGGTATTGCCATACGACTACAAACTCTTCGTGATGTACGGGAGGGTGCAGCAGCAGCCGATGTTCTTCGAGAAGCACGATCATTCTCAGCACCGTTAAACACATTGCAGCTGTCTCCAAGGAAGTCTACGAAGAAACGGAGCTGTAGGAACAAATCTTACCACTACAACAGTCCAAGTCGATCCCGCAAAGTATCGATTAACGACACAGCTGAGACATACCCCGGGGATGTGACAGAGTTCCTGAATAGAATCGATATCGATGACAAGTACTCGGACTCGGAAACCGTGACCGATAGACCTTAGATAGTGGGATATTATTGTTTTTCACTTGTGCACTGTAGATTGTCAAAAGCTTATTTAGTTAATAAATGATCAACGAAATCGCTTTGGGTGTTTTTATACGGTTTTAATAAGCACCCAATCACAATCATACGAATTCCTCCCTATATATATTTTGTCAGTATTGTCAGTATATATGTACATTTATAGAACTACAATAGGAACTAATGATGCATATCTCTACACAAGGTTTAAATTAGACTAGACTATCTAAGATCCATTTCAGGAAGTGTGGCACGGAAGCGTAGACCCCAGGCTTCTTGATGCCGCAAATCGTGGGCCCAAAGGACACTACTCCAACCAAGTAGTTTTTGGGACCTTCGGGTGTATCAAATACCTGAAAATATAAAAGGAAATTCCTTAAATTGTAAAATTTTATCCTTTTGCTGGATTATTAGAAACATATACTGTCAGCGAAGAACACGGATGACTGTTAGTTGATACCATATATTTGGTTAAAACCGGTTCATTGAAATGATAAAAACCAAAAAGTAGACTAATGAAACTAATTGATTTGTAATTTTTGAATATGAGAACAATATTCCCTCTAGTACAGAAAAAATATATCGCCTTAATAGAGTAGGTAGGTATGTCAGTAATAAACAACAAAAACTGGATTTTGATTAAAATCAAGCCGCCTTTGAGGAAATACCAAAGGTATTTGAAATTTTATGCACGTTGTTTCTTGATCGCATTATTGTATATACCTACATGTGCTTGTTTATTTTTAATAGCACATTGATAAAATTGTAGTGAAATACCTTATAGTTGCTTAACGTGACAAATCAACATCTACTGTTGATAGCATTGTCAAGGTTAGATATATTTACTTCTTTTTTATATAATATTTTATAATTTAAGTCTTATTGAGGATTACCGCTATAAAGTTTGGTTTCAATGATAAATGAGACATGATGCATCTAAGGACGAGGCAAAATATGATTGGATCGGAAGTATTTAATAATAATATGAACCCTATCGCCGTGTCTCTACGTTGACGTCATGGTGGGGCTTGGGTGCTCCCATATACCCTAGGTCTGTGTTCGCAGAATTTGCTTTGCCGTAATATGCCTAGGGTGAGGGGCCAGACTAAAAGAGATACAATACGCAGGGCAGTTTTGCGGCGAACTGTTGGGCATTAGCGACCCCACGGACCCGACCTCCTGTGAGAAATTTTGTTCCTCATCTGCGGCTGGCCGTTGTGAACACTGACGAGGAACAGAGCACCCACCTCTCTCATGCCTTTATTGGCTGGCTTGAGTGGAGATTCGCAAGAGCAAACGTGCTCGGAAGCAGGAAGGATCCAGTAAGGTGCTGGTAGGGATCTTGACTGTACTTCCGGGATTGTCCTGATAGCCGTGGTATACCTCTCCACTCCCCAAGCACACCCGGATATGTTTAGTTTATTGCTACGTCACTTCGTGCTAGCGACCGTTTTGGGGGCCCATTTGTTAAGTGTGCAAGTCACCCCCTGCCTTTTTATCGATGGATTTGAATAACATTGTTCAGGAAGGGGCCATAGTCTTAAAATAGTTTTAGGTAACCAGTCCACTTAAGACTCCAAAAACTATAGCCTTATAGTTTTCCACATATCGCAATTATTAGGAAACTACTAACAACCGGGGGTTATCCTTAGATGCACTAGCACAGCGCGTACAAGAATAATCACCGGTTGGTACCACGTTCCCGATGCCGGTGAGCTAAGTGTGAGTAATTATTTTTTATATTTTTAAATGTTTTGTTTTATATGATATTGTTAAAAAAATATTTAAATGTTTTAATAATTAATAAATGTAATAAAAATAATTTCGGTATAATTTTTTTGTTAAATAAGGTTCCCTGCGACACATTGATGATGCGGTTAAGGCAGAATTACATTGCGCACTGGTGGGCCACGTACGCCGCTCTGGGCGCGTCGGCCTCCATACATTTTATATGGAAACTAGATTTTCAGAGCTACATTAGATCCAGAGAGCTTTTTGAGCTTAGTAGGACGAACATCTGTGCGATAGCCCGTGCCTTAACCGGCCACTGCAAACTAAACAGGCACCAATTTCACGTGAAACTGAGTGACACTGATTGCCGGTACTGCAATCAGGAGAGGGAGACGCCTAAGCACCTCTTGTGTGAATGCGGGCCCCTTATCCACAAACGCAGTGTCCATCTGGGCCGACACATTATTCGCCCGGAGGAGATTAAAACTCTAAAAGCTAGGAGTATTCTAAATTTCTTGGAAGCCTCCGGGCTAAAAGAGTTACTCTAACAAGGTGGCGAGTCACAATAGATCTTTTAGGTCGCAGTGACTACATCCCCTACACTATGGGTGATGCATAGCCCCTTATCTTATAAGTAATAATAATACATTAGATCCAGGCCACGCGACGCCACGCAACGTGCTACTACGCTAGGTACAAATCAGGCATGGTCCATGTGTGCGTCAGTCTACTATAGTTCAGACACATATGGGGATAAAATCCCCAACATGACGAGCAACGTTCAGTCTACGTGACGCTGTAACGTTGCCCAGTGTCCCGCAACTTGATACCATATTTAGTCATGCTCATAGGCACGTTATTCGAAAGTAATATCTTAGGCATAGCGCGCACTGGTGACTTTTGTCACCGTGACTTTTGACAAAAAAGTCACCGTGCTTATGAATCCGACATGTAGTGCGCGCACTTGGTGATGTGACAGTTACTTACAAAAAATGGGTAGAAAAGTTATTGTCACCGTGACAAAAGTCACCAGTGCGCGCTATGTTTTTCTCATTTACGAATTTATGACATCTACTTTCATTAATTTATTAAAAAGAAAGATATAATTTTTTACTATTAATTCACGCTAAATACTCACCAACGTTTGATGGTTTATTAACAATCCGCACGTGTTATTGGCAAAATTGTGGTGTCTCTTCCACAAAGGCCAATATTTAAAAGTTGAATTTGAATTTATGACACAGACATAAACTATCCCTATGACCACTGAGATAACGTGCGGTCAGCAGATAGGTACTTATAACAAAACCGTTATATAACCGGTCCTTTTCGAATGTGGCTAACAAATAACAAATGGCTGCCATCAATATATATTTTTTTGATTTAGTAACAGGAAAAACCAATGGAAACCAATGAAAACCAAAGGAAAAACCAATGGATTTTTCAAACTAGAAAACAGTTTGTTCTATAGTTATTTTTTAATAGACTAGGTAAGGGTTTAAAAAATAATATACCTTCATAAGCGGGCCACCTGAATCACCTCCGCATGCATCCTTATTGTGTTCTGCGCCCGCGCAGATCTCCGAGTCAGATAATTTGAACCCCCTTCCAAACGAATCACACGACGCAGGAGCTACTATTGGAATCTAATAATGAAAAAAAAAAAAGAAACCAATGAAAGACGTAGATCATTTGGAAACTTATTTAAACTTCATGTACAATGGTGGTACATAGGCGGACTTAATGCCGCAAGGCATTCTCTACCAGTCAACCTTCGGTTTAAAAACAACAACAGTATGGTAGGTGTGCACAATAAATAAATACCTACCTAACAGATATTTGAAATCGAATGTAATAGCGTTAAGACCCAAGCGCCCGAAAAGTGCCATAAAAAGATAAGACTTTCTGAAGCCTACTCCTCGGTAACGGCCAGGTTAATAGGTTTTGAAAAAAAATATGTTTATTATAGATTCGTGAACAACATTATGAACATTTGATTTTTTCGTGCTATTAGTATTTTTGTGTAAAAAAAAATATTTAGCAATTTCGCAACTTTTCCCTAGTCCTTCGAAACTGGATCTTTAGAAACATTTTTACACATAAAAATGGGTGATTAAATATTCTTCAAAGTGAATATTGCATATGTAAATCAATCAATATTTAACAAAGAAAATGGATGTAAATTTCAGCCGCGCGCTTTCCGGGCGCTGCTGACCGCAAATAAATGCACAGATTTGTGTAGGTACTGCCGCCTAGGCGGGTGCGAGAGGTGCGTCCACATAATTTTGGTCAGATGGTTCAAGGGACTATAAGCCTTAAATTAAGTTCCATTAAAATAATAAAATACGTATGTCTGTGTTGTGTCTTATCAATTTCAATCCCTACCCAGATATATGTTCAATCAGCGAATATAAGAGTCATACTCACTCCAACGACTTGCAGTATCGTAGCGCGTTCCTCTGTAGTCATGTTCATCTTGCCCCAGCCAGCCACTGTCATCTGGTCTCCAACGAGAAGGTCGGCCACTTGTTCTGACGTGCGAGGTAGGCAGATGGGCATCACGTAGTCTTGAAACATTCAACAGATTATTATTATTATTTGCTTATCCCATATGGATTTGACAACAAAAGATAAAAACTGAGTGAAAGAATGAGGTACATTAGTAAATTTAGCATACTTGCACTTGACTATTGTGACTCGTTCGAACAGCAAAAAAAAAACATTTCCAGTATTCCTTGCTTTTTATGATAATGTTTGCTCTCCAAATATTGACAAAACATAAATTAGATAGGCATAACTGTTACTTATGGCAGGAAAACCTACGCTCTGAAAACGCAATAAAGATCTAATTCAGTTACCATTCAGGGTTACAGGTTTTTCTAACTCAATGATAGCGATGTCGTTGTGGAAGGCCGGTTTGTTGAAGAGTGGATGGCTGGTGATGTTCTTGATGGCTCGGTCTTGCACGGCAGGGGCGCACACTTTCAGCTCACAGTCCGGATCCGTCCGGGTGTCGTGTTCCCCCACTCGTATTGTAGTTCTGTACGGTAAAACGATATACTTCTTAATGTTTCGACAGCAAAGAAAGTTATTAGATAAGTTCGAATGTAGACGACAATAGTTTATGCGAAAACCGAAACACTTGTCTAGTATTTTGATGTAAAGAATCTATGTGCAAAATTTCATAACTGTATCATGAAAAATCACAAAGTTATAAGAAAGAAAGAAAGAAAGAAAAACGTTTATTCGTGCCTCACATAATAATATAAACTAAAAATACACAATGAAAAGAAAAAACAAAGATATAATCAGTGTGAAGCCAAAAAGGCACCTAACTCAGCATATGCTACGTTATTTAAAACGATAAATAACGCAGCGCTGAAAGTCTGTTAGGGCCTGCTGACGTCACGAACATATGTACGGATGTTATGTCAGCAAAAATACATAGTCACCGGGCCATCCAGTCGACTGAGGGGTTTTTTTTTCGATGGGAAAAATCGTCTTATGGCAACCCCCGCTCTGAGGGGTTGTTTTGCATGTGTACCCAGCTGTTTGCTGGCGTCTAATAGCCATTGTGACCTGCCGTGACCTGTGTTGTTCTTTAGTGTCGGTGGTGACCTTTTTAAATATATTTGGGGAAAAATATAACATGGTGTAAAAACTATTGGAATCCATTCAGTTACTGATTCTTTAGAAACTATATTCATGTTTCACATAAGCTAAAAGTAAGTTTGTATAAGTGTACGACTGTACGTACCCGTTCTCTCTGTTCGCTATCTCCCCTTATCATAAGAACCAAAAGTGTTCCTATACAGGTGATATGGTACAAGGTGTAAGATGGACCATTTTATGTATGTATGTCATGTAACAAGCAAAACGGTTGTATAATCCAGTCCTTTTGTAACATAGCGACAAACAGCCGAGAAAAAATAAAGAAGTTTTGTGCAGGTCCATAAAAATGTCGTTAACCTTGCATATTTTGACCTTTCAGATTTCTAACTGGTTTTAGTTCAAAAACAAGATTTCGACCTACAGTACTTACAAAACGTATCCATAGTCAGATTTCTGCACGCAATGCGCTGCTGTGACCACGTGCCGGTCGGTAACGAGGGCTCCTCCACACATCCAGTCGATCTCATCGTCCTCTGTATAGAAGTTTTAGATCATTAGTATTATTTATAATGATAACTATATAATATATCATACACCATATTTTTTCTTAATTTTTCTACAGAATAGTGTCTATATGTCAATAATTTTGGAAATGTTGATTGTCAATAGTTTTCCTAGGATATATAAAATCTATGGGTATAGGGTCCAGGGTTGTGTTTAAAAGTCAAACGAGTTGGTTTTTTTTTAAACAAATTAAAAAAATCTGTTATATATGTTACATACAATGCTTTTATAAGATTTTATTTGTAAACCATGATCATCTCGTTGCAACCTTGATTGTTCAACCGGTTTTGAACATTTAAGATTTCAAGGATTTGGTTACTACGTTAGATTACCCAATTCGTTTGATTTTTAGACAGACATTAAAAGGTATTAAAGGACAACTAAAACAACACAAGATCATAGTAGCAAAAAGCTAGAACTACATTAGACTGACACGCACACGTGTAACACGCCTGATGTATGTAGAACGACGTCGCGTGGCGTGGATCAAGTGTAGCACTACAAGTCTAGTTTCCATATAAAATGTATGGAGACCGACGCGCCCAGATCAGCGTGTGTGTCACGTGTACGCAATGTAGTTTACCTTTAGTCAGTAAGCAGCTACATCAGTAAGTAAAGTCTGACACTGTCTGAGAGTAGAGATTTGAAACGAATGGTTTGCCAAATGGTGGATGGTAAAACCACGAGGACGGTGTACCGTACCTAGAACGAACGTACCTAAGGCGCCAGATATCCGTGGAATAATGGTCATTGACCCTTCTACTTTTGTTGACATTATTACTCAATACTCAATTGTTTATTGCATTCCACAATGTACATGCTTAGGTGGTAAGTGAAAATTTAATAGACACAATTGTGGACCCTGTTGGGCACAGCAAAAGACATTATAGACTAACTTATACAATTTCATTAAACATTCATTACGCTATTCATTAATTACATTAAATGAAAACATTAATTGCATTAAATTAAACATTATTTAAATTATATTTGGCATTCATTTCAGTAAAGATTAATTACATTATACATTCATTATAATAAATTTAAGCATTAGTCGAAATTATATTTGGCATACATTTAATTAAATTAAACATTATTTACATCATATTAGAATATATAAACCACTCTTTTTTTTTATTGTTATGGTTTTTCAATTGTATTATTTTTCTATCTGTATAAATTTGTCATTTAAATATTAATTTATGCTGTAATAGCATTTACTTAATAATAGTTTTTTTTTAAATTTATTTGAAAAAAAAACTTTTTATAAATAAATATAATCGACTTCACTAAAAAAACACTAAAACGATCAAAATAATTTTAATTTCGGAAGTCGGTGTTTTTCGTTATTGTTTGTTCCTTATTTAACACCGACTTCCGAAATTAAAATTATTTTGATCGTTTTAGTGTTTTTTTAGTGAAGTCGGTTATATTTTTTTCGTGTGTTTCGTGTCTACCTTCCACCTTCCGGCTCCATCATCAGATCACTTCGATAGTACCTTATGGCCAAAGTGCGTCTCATGACATTTCTAATTAGCCCGAACACGGTTAGGATACATTGATTAATTACGGAGTTCCGGTGCCTATCTTCCAGCTCCATCACTATCATCAGGTTACTTCGATGATACCATTTTCAACATAACTATTCAGAACTATTCATTTATTTGTATTGTCATAGTCGCTTAACTATGTTCATTGTGATATTTGTTTGAGTATGAAGTTCCGGTGGCAATTTCTGGTCTTCTTAACCAGTTTTCCAGTCACTTTTTGACTGTAAATGCTTAATTCCTTGATGAAAATATCAAAATGACTATATAGTTGCCTATAATTTTTGAGGAGTTCCCTCGATTTAGCCAAGATTCCATCATCAGATCCCGACTTGGTGACTATGGGACCATTTGGGAAGTATACCCTTACCAACAAAAAAATAATTTTCCAAATCGACGAAGTTATGCCCGAACATATATAAAAAAAAAAAATTACAAACATCCGAATTGAGAACCTCCTCCTTTTTTAGAAGCCGGTAAAAAAAAAATTTACAAACATCCGAATTGAGAACCTCCTCATTTTTTAGAAGTCGGTTAAAAACAGAAATCTTTTTTTCATTTCATAATTTCAAAAACGGTATCGTGATCCTTTACATGGTCTAATAAAAGAAGTTCATTGTTGGTTTTTTGGGTACCTACGTAGAGATATTAGGAAAAGGTCAATGTACTTTATACCACGGTTATCTGGCGCTTTCTATAGTACCTAAATAAATTGACCTTTGGCTGCACTAATACTTATATTTACATATTTACTTGAAAACCTATGATGTCAGATCGTTTGATAGGGTACTTCTTATTACTAAGTTCAATAATGTCAGTTAAGTAGAACTACCCTGTCACATGGTCTGTTTATCTAAAAATTATTTCTGTTTATAAATATTAATCATCAATTCGTAGTAACTTAGTATTCCGGTCTACTTTGTTAACTGTCTGACTCGATTCCGTTATCAAGAATAATGAAAACGTACTTTGTTTTTCTTGCGGACCGTGTGATAATAGAATGAGATGGACATGGCCTAGTTTGAAATAGACATTAGTACATTGTGATACAAGAAACTTTGTCATCGCCACCGAAGCGGTATTCGCCCGAGCCGCAGGCGACGCTGTTATGGACCCGAGTTACAGAATAGGCTCTTGGGGGAGTGAATGAATAGGCTCTTAATAAACTAGTGCGCCTCACCATCAACGATTGCTTCACTGCTTACCATCAGGCGGGAACGCAGTCAAGTACTAGTTTAAAACAGATAAAAAAAAAAGACTTCTACAGTGATTTTTCACGTGTATTATAATTATATCGTTTTTCAAAACACTTACGAAGAAATAAATAGTATATTTTAATGCAAGTGACCAAACTTTGTCATTGCCGCCGAGTTGGAATATGCCCGAAACGGAGCGGAGGTCGATTTGAAAATGTGACACTACAATAACAATTGGCCACGAAACGGAACGACGTTTTTCAACTCATTTGAAAATAATATGTATAATACTTCGTAATGATATTTTTTATAACTAAGTATTGTCACAGGGCAGAATGGAAGAAAAAATGTGTTGCGCCGACCCCAAATAAAACGGGACTAGGACAGGAAGATAATGATGATTGTGCGAACAGGGCTCGAGATTTTTTTTGTGAGCCTAACTGGGGTTGTGTGACCCCGTAGAGGCCAAACGGGGCTACGCTGCAACTGGGGCTACGCTGCAACTGGTGAGAGGAGCTTGGTGACAAGCCTGGTACAATCAATACATTGCGGTGGGGGCCTTTTTCGCACTAGTACAAAAATCAGTAAATTAGCGGTTTTTTTTAGGTGGGAAATTTCTATGGCGGAGCGGCTATTCCTAGTTCCTTCTTTGCTTTACGTTCTAGGACCACGGAGTTACCTTTCGGATGAGTCATGACTCCAGTAGGCTCTGGGCACGCCGACATTTCTTTGGAGCGCGTGTGGAACACTACGAGTCGTCGACGGCTCAGGCTTGATTAGAGCGACCCTCTCAGAAGCCGGTGGGCATCGAGGTTCTATTTTGCCAAATTAAGGTACATACCAACGTATCCGAGTCGTGCGATCCAGGGGAACTGGCCGAGCCCTGCATTGGTTCCACCGATGATACGGTCAGCAGCACTGTCTCCGCAATCAGCACTCAGCTTGGCCCACGCCGGGTGCTTCGATATCTCCTCCGATATTAATGTTTTGTTATCTGTGGGTAAATAGTAAAGGTTAACGATATTATAAAGGTCGGTTTGTCCTCGATTTTATTCTATTTGTTTATTATACAGGGTTTATTGTAAAACACTGGTAACTTCTTAGGACTATGTCACTGACATCAGAAACAACAACTTATCTTCCAAGACTTTTAAAAATTTATCATACTTTAGTTCATGAGTTTTTCATACAAAATTAAAAATATTTAAATTGAATGTTTTATTATTATGAAGTCTATGCGAAGCAAGCGATAGTACAATAGCGGAAGATCTAACGGCGGGGGTGCTTGATGCGCTTGTGTCGCGTCATACAACCGTAGGTAGGTATAGCAAAATACAGAGTTGAAAGGTTTATTTTTGGTATTTTTTTTTGTAAAAAGTCACAGAAATAAAGTTGTTAAGAAGTACAAAGATTTTATTAAAAAGAACTACAATTCGTTTAATTTAAACACTTTCTCTCAAAATAATCATTCGATTATATCTATTTATAATCTGTGACATCCAGCAGCTGGATGCGTGCACGATGGTGCTTAAACTACATCCAGCAACGGACGCACAGCACGGACGTATGTACATCAAGATGGATGGTGCGTACGGGGCTTTAGACACCCAGCGCTGATTTTCAGTTGGCACCCCCCAGTGACGCACGGACTGAGGTAAAGCATATATAAATATAATACTCGTATGTGTAATTGAAATAAATATTAATGTTGTGTACCTACGGGTTTATAATTTTTTTGTAATAAAATACGTATATAACTATTTGACTAACAACGCAATATTATTTCCAGTGACCGGAATAGGTAGGGCTATTTACGTGCATTGACCGCAAACATTGATGTTATATGGATATTCCACGGAATTCCTGTATAAAAAAAATATGTAAGCCAATAAGCGCATATGCGACGTTGTACATTTTACGTCAACAGCACGCCATAAAACTTTTTACCAAGCGCCCGATTTCGTCGCTTTGTTGAGACGCGTACCTACAGATACCGGCACGGATCTTGAGCGTATTATACTATCTGATCCCATCCTTCTTATATTTACCCGTTAGAAAGGAAGTGTAATCTTTCATTAGTCCCGAAGGCAAGAATAGTTTTTTTATAATTTTACTAAGTTTAAATTTTATATGGAGAAATCTTCTTTCACGTGGGCGAAGTCGCTGGCAGAAGTTTACGTCTTTTTAAATATAAAAATCAATTACTAAAATCCAAGTCGCTAAGACTCGAAAACCGCTCGTCCGATTTTAATTTTTGATTAATGACCTGAAGGTATTAGTCGGCGTTGCGTACTAATTACAGGTCATTGAACTCGCTCAGCTGACGTTTTCTTAAAGAAATTAATTTCGTACATGCGTAAATTAATACGAGTTTTTTAAAAAAAGGTACTTTATTTTTAATTTTATCTTTACAAATCGTTAGTGTTTCATGTAGCGGATGGACCCTTCACGGGATTAAAACGATCAAAATGTAACAGGGTATATTGTATTTTTCGCTATAAATAATACTATAAGGGTGGTTTCAAAGAAAAAAAATGCAGAAAGCAATTGAAAGGTGTTTTTTTTTTTTTCGGTGGGTATAAATCATCCATATGACATCCCCCTCCCTTAGGCGGAGCGAGAGAAAGTGTCAAACTTTCACAGACTAAAAACCCACCCTGATTCTTCGTTGCCTTTCATACCGGGGCCGAGCCTTTCTTTCAGAAGCAGACCCTTGGCCCCAGTAGGCTTCGACCCTGCTGGGCTCCTACGGTTGCTGACAACTCCTTGAGGCGCGCGGGAACAGTACGCGCCGTCGACGACTTGGACTCGGTCCGACCGAACGGTTACCGGACGGTCGGGCAGCGAGCTACCCATAGCTCGCCATCCGCAAGCCCAATCCGTTAGGTAAGGGTGGTAAGTAATTTTACTGGGGCGGAGCCGCAGGCGGCAGCTTGTTATACTCGTTAATATGAGTTCAAGGAGCAATTGTTTCTTTTACTATGATTACCACTGTAGATATAGCTATGTAGCTATTGTTTATATTAGACTGCAATCTGAAAATGTGAACTCTCGGAACAGACGAGATGCATACAAACTTGAATGATTTCTTTAACGATAATAACTGTTCGATAATAACTGAACTAGACTAGCGGCTCGTCCCGGCTTCGCACGGGCAATAAATATAGCCTATGTTACTCAAGGTGAATGTAGCTTTCCAATGGTGAAAGAATTTTTGATATCGGCACAATAGTTTTCGAGTTTATTCATTACAAACACACACAAAAATCAGTGGCGTAACTATAGGGTCGCAAGGCTGGCAAAATGCCACGGGCTCCCGGTCTTTTAAAATAATTTGCATGCTTTGTCATAACCTAGCTAAAAAGGTTTGTACCATGTTAATGCCAATATATTGATATTACTAGCTTTTACCCACGGTTTCGCTCCCGCTCTTCCCTATTCTACCCTACTCTGCCCTGCTCTACCCTACTCTACCCTGCTCTACCCTACTCTACCCTACTCTACCCTACTCTACCCTACTCAACCCTGCTCTGCCCTACTCTACTCTACTCAACCCTGCTCTACCCTACTCTACCCCATACTACCCTACACTACCCTATTCTACACTACACTACCCTAATTTTTTTTTTTTTTTTTCATAAGATTAATCTTAATAAACAACAAAAAAGAATTAGTGAAATTGGTTCAGCTGTTCTCGAAATTTAGCGATTCATTTTTTTTATAATAGAGAAGATTACGACAAGGCTGTTTTGTGTACCTACTAGAGTCTATGTAAAAGATTAGGGCTAATCTAGTAGCAGCAGACCGTCAACAACAACCGTTAGACGCGAATTTTGGCTGGTAATGACGCTTGCCCAAATTGTTTTTTTTTTTTGTTTGTTGTTGTTTGCGTCATGTTTGTCCGACGCAAGTGAAAATTTTCCTTCCTATATCCTTTTATGTTTCCTCCTGGTAAACCAGATATATCTGGTTTAGATATTTGGATAACTACGTACTTCCTTCCAGCGAAAATACTGATCTGTATCCGACTGTATGAATAGAATGTAACTGCAATAGGTATATATTAATTTTACAAACTCATCATCATCACCAGCCTTTTTTTAATGTTCCCACTGCTGGGACTCAAGCCTCCTCTCTAGGAGAGGGAATGGGCCGTAATCCATGGGCCCACGCGGGCCCAGTTCGGGTTGGTGATTTTACAAACTAAATAATGTTTGTTGTATGTCTTTACAAGCGCTTAAGGAAAGGGCAGAGAAAGCGAATACTTAAGTAAATGCAAATATTTAAGGAAAAGAAATGTGTAAGGGAACTGCTTGTATACAGGATGTTTCATTTTTGCGTCCCTCTGAGGTCAGTGCCCTGAACCCGGGTACCGCTGACACAGAAGAACTTAAAAATAATCAGGTTATAGTTATATAACGTACGCATTTTTCAGCTTTTATTAGTATTCTTGCCAATGGTTTCGAGTGACTAATTGCTGGGTCAGACAGAAAGTAGCTCCGTACCATCATCTCCCTAGCTTTTTCTCAACTAGTTTGGGATCAAATTCCAGTCTTGGTACTATTCGGATATAATATATATATATATATATATATGGCTGAATACCCATGTTTTACTTAGAGCAACAGCCTATCAGATCTTTACAACTTGATAGACTGATGGTCCGATTTTCTAGCGTCTGATTATCTGTAACGAGTGTCGAAGATCTACGATTGACAACTGATTTAAGTACCACGTCCACCCTAGCTCGACCTCCGGCCGTCCGCTTATCGTCCGGGTCGAGCCCGAGTCTTTGACGGCGCGTAGTGTTCCACGCCTGCTATAAAGAGATGTCCGCAAAATCGTAGGGGCCTAACAGGATCGAAGCCTACTTGGGCCATGGGATTATTTTTAAAAGGATAACCCGTGGGTCTTGAATGCAAAAGGCAGAGAAGGAACATACAAGTTCAGGAAGAAGGAAAGAACATACAAGTTCAGAAGGAACAGCAAGTAGTAAGTGTAGTTTAAGTCAGCAAAATGTTGGGTTAAGCTGTTTGATACTATTCTTGCAGTATAAATTTACCTAATCTACATGAGTGGGTCGTGTATCTTTCCTCGTCCATATCAATTATGTTTGATACTATTGGTACTGTAGGCTAATAATCATTTCAATTGCAGTACACCGACTACCACTAGTACCTACTTGATTGGATACCGTAAAAGGTAACGGAAATGGATCGTTTACAACCTACATGACTATCTATCTATAATGTTTATCTGTCATCTTAACTCGCTGTGAACGTGTTTTGATTAATGTTGTAGTAATATCATTATCCTGTATCCTGTTCTTTATCGTGACTACCTTTACAATTTCCATGATTAATGGTCTAAGACCATTAGTAGAAAAAACCATAGTTGAGCGAATTTCGTTTACCGTGGTAAGTGTAAGAGCATATGACTATAAGAGAAGCTACGCCAAGTCAAGCCAAGCCAAGTTTATACCTCTCTAAATGAAACTTCTAAACCAAGGGAAAACCTAAATAAGTAAGGCGTTGCACGAGGAATAAATCCACTAAGAGGACTACTATATTTTCCTTGGCAAGCTTAGCGCATTCTTGGTGGAAAAATGTTAACAGAGCGAGGTATTTTTTCACACAAACCTGATTTGATTTGTATGTAAACGAAAAATGAGTGTATGTAGAATGTGTGGGGCAGTAGAAGGGACGCGAGCGAGGATTGTGTATGCACTTGTGTCACTCAGCAAAACATATATTTACAGTGCCGCTGCTGCCCGCTGCGCATCATCGTCTCGCTATCTTAGGTGGAAATGGATCCTTAAGAACATTTTTAAACCTCTGGAAATCAACAAATATAAAAAAGAACGCTATAAAAAAATATTATATTAAAAATATGACCAACCGCTAGGCAAAAATCAAAACATGATATAAATTAGTTGGCTTGATAAAAAAAATCGCGAGTCAGACAACCTTTACAACGATTTCAAACGTGTACGATTACGTCACGAAAATATTTGAAAGTTACAGAAAATAATAAAGCAGAAAATAATAAGGGCCTCGCAAAAACAAATCTTGAATAGTTAGTTATTGTTCTTTTTTTTGTATAAAAATAAAACCGCTGTTACTGGGCCGACAAATCGACGTAGACCCGGGCGGAGTTCATAACAAATACTCAGCGACTACAACCGGCTCTTAAAATGTTTGTATGAATTTTAGCAACGCACGTGATGAGTAAGTTGATGCGAATATATTTAACAATATGTTCATGAACGCACTGATTCTTATGGATTATGCTACAGATGAAATGTAATTCAGGGGGTTGTATAGAGCTTCTTCTAACGACCAGACTTTGAAGATGATTGGAAGTTATTGAAACTAAGTAAGACAGTGAGAGCAAGTCAGACTTCATCAGACTGCTTACTCCATTAGAGTTATATTTCAAAAAGAATTGTTTGGTGAATCTTCTAATTTATAAGGGCTATATTTCACCAGGACACCATGGTGACGCGACCAGTCGCCGTCACCAACAAAATGTATACAGCTCTATAGAGAGCTACTCACCTGGTGCCCGTTCAGTTGTCCGACCAATTTAGTGGAGTGGCCAGCTCGGACGTGTGGCGACTCTGGTGTCTGTATGGTGTCTAGTTTGATAGCTTAGGACTATATTTCACCGGGACACCATGGCGGCGTAACTGGTCGCATCGCCATAGTGTCCCGGTGAAATATAGCCCTTATAACTTAGAAGATTAACCAAACAATTTTTTCTGACTTTCCCGACTTCTACAGCTGAAAGCTGAAACCTCTCTGCTTCTCTTGGCTCTGACAGACAAGCAATCTTACAAAGACTAACACAATTCATGGATCTAGATAAATCCACCTTGGGCGCAAATGTTTTTCTTATGTCAGATACAAGCTACCGATGAATATTTGATTTTTATAGAACCAGTATGAAATTATCCACTCCCTGCGCAGAGACTGCAACTAGACACATATTCATGACGATTAAAAAGTGTCCGGTGTCGGTAACT
Organism: Mythimna albipuncta; assembly: GCA_929112965.1. Taxonomy (NCBI): domain Eukaryota; kingdom Metazoa; phylum Arthropoda; class Insecta; order Lepidoptera; family Noctuidae; genus Mythimna; species Mythimna albipuncta. The sequence goes on along the minus strand of OV815977.1, from coordinate 11,100,402 downwards.
GGAAAAGAAAGTGTCTCCATCTGCGCAGCGCCTTTCAATCGTGTTAATTAGAGACACAATAGAAAGACAATAGGTGCGAGAACGCCGGCGTTCGCTTGGGGTTTGATGAATTAATGAGGGACGGCCTACTTCCAATCATCATTCTATACTGGTACAGGTCGCTACAGAGCTCTATACAGGATGTATTTTTGTACCCAAGCAACAAGATCGAGGGGGCACCATTCTGAACCCCCAAAAATAAAAAGGTAACTGAATTTTTTCTTTCAAAACGAGTCTTAATATTTTGCTAGGGTACAGAAATACATCCAGAACCCACCTTTAATCGGTCTGAGAGGAGCGAATCTCAAAAAGAAATTGTTCCTAAGATTGTGCCACTGGAGCCAAGTACCTGTGAAGCCAGTTATAATATTAAAATTCATCATTTGTGAGAAAATAACATTGTTATGCATACTTGCTTCTTTATAAATAGCAAAAACCTCATTAAATATAATTTATTCATACAATGAGCCATTTAAAAAAAATATTATGTTTTACGAGTTATTTTAATTAGAATAGAATACATTAGGTAAACGAAGTAGACATAGCATACATAGGATTCAAGGAAGTTACTTAGTAAACAGTTGTTAATTACTTATCATGACGATCATTGGTCTATCGGGGACAAACCTGATCCCAGTGATACTAAAAGCAAACCACCGAATATGTTAGGTATATGAGTAATGGAAGGAAAAAACTAAAATAATTTTAGATGTGGAAAATAGTTTGTAGTTATTAACGTAAAGGGTTTATTTATGACGTCTGGTACAATTGACGGCTCTCACGATAGATGGGATTCTTTTTTTTTCTCGTTTGCTCCATGGAGCTTGCTTACCTAGAAGTAACCTATTCAGTTTTGGCTTAAAGGCCCTAAGCTTGTAGCTATAAAAAACACAGACTACAGCAGAGAGTTCTACTTGTTAGCTGTACGAGTGTACACACTATTAATTTGTTCCTAAAACATGGTGTACGTATGGGTGGGGGGTAACCATCACCATCGCGGCTCAACATCTAGAGATCTGATGATGGAACGGGGTTGGCGGAATTAAACTGTGCAATTCCGATACACACTCCTCCATCATTAAGTTAGCAACTCAATTCAATTTGAAAACTATCCAGTTAGAAAGTGGTTGGAGATATAACAGCTGACGCGCACCATTTTTCCGCGGCATGTAAAATCAAAATGAATTTTTGCAGCTTCATGTTTCATACATTCGTAACACCGTGAAATAATCAAAACACAAAAAAATACACACTTTGAAAACTAAGTTCGAGCAATGTTAATGAATTAGAAATAAATCGATTAACTTACCCGTAACGCCGTAATGTAACAGGATTGTAAACGCTAATACGGACCGCCATTCGATCGAAAACATAATTGGTGTTATCCGTTTATTTTCGGACAAATATGTTTAAGAAGTTTCTTGTATGAACAAACGTTCATGACTGCTCGGCTGGCGTGCCCTGTGTCCAGTTGATACGTGCACCAGCCTCACTGCAGCGTATAAACGACGTTAGTCACGCGTGTGTTCTGCTCTGTTCGCACCTAACTTAGGCTAGCAACGAAGCCTTACCGTATCGCTGCTACAATTATTTAACAACAATCCATGTTAAAAAAATATTTTTTACTAATAAAAACAATTTTTGCGGGCTTGCGGACGGCTACCTAGCCAATGCTTGTCGTCCGACCATCCGGTAAGGACCAAGGTGGAGTTGACGGCGCTATAGTAATATATTCTACGCGTGCCTCAAAGAAATGTCAGTAAAATTGACGGGGTTAGGGCCGACGTCTGCTAGGGCTGCGGATTATTTGAAGGACTTACCGTAACCATCACAAAAAAGATAACCGCTCCTGCTAAACCCAGAACGGGAGAAGTCATTTGATGATTTCCCGATGAAAAAAAGGAGGAGAACCGAAAACTACTTCTCTAGCCCTTCCTATCAGAAAATCTTATGATGTCAATTACACAACGAAGGGACCAATCCGCGCGTTCTACTGGCGTAGTGGAGCGCGCGGATTGGTCCGCTAGCTCGCGCTGGGTTCGTGCCGGCGGGCCGGGAGTCTTCGATGTGTAGGCACCATTACGTGACGATAATACTAAGAAGTCAGAAGACAGCTAAACATATTAAAAGCTGTTGTCATATATCATTATCGTCAACAGCCCGACATTACCCACTGTAAAAAGAGGTATAAGATCAGCAGAGCATAAGTCACTTTTTTCCTTGAGGCAATCCCCACTTTCTTGTACCTCATCCAGGATCTATCTGCGACGATAAGGCTCGTCACCCACGACTAGTTATTGTAGCGATCTGTAGCGCGTTAGCAGCGCGTTGGTATCTTTTCTATAGCGCTTAGAAATGTGACTAACGCACGTTAGTAGCAGCTGTCCCGTGCTAACAAAACGCGCATCGCTACAAAATGTCACCGTGGGCGACGGCTTAACCTAACCGTTGTAAAGACAAGATTTGCTTAGTTTTTTATAATAACACCAACACCTGTTTGTTGATTTCTAACATACAGCAATGAAAATTCTCTTCACAAATTTGTCAACGATATGGCTTATTTAGCATAATTTAAAATAATAAAATAAATCGGTGATGTGCTATACCCAGACCAATGCAGGTGTAAAGAAAGGCAACCTACATCTGAGATTTATTTTTCTAAGAATTTAAAAACTTGGAAGTGTCGATGTAAATTCATCCAGAAAAATACCTGAATTCAGAATGTAGTATGATGAATTTGAAATAAGAGTAAAAGAAAATTATCAAAATCACAATGATTTTGTTAGTTTAATTAGACAAACCAAGTAATGGATGAGAAAACGGGATGGTTTTTGTCGAATTACTTCGAGGCAACAAGCCATGCCATTTTGCATCAAGTTTTTCTAAACTCACATTTTTTCCCATTAGGTACACATTATCCTATACACATTACGGTGTTATTTTGTTAGTCATTCTCTTTCTATCGATGATGAAATAATGTTGCAATATCATTCATATTAATACGGAGACAATATCTATTCTATTTACTAATAAATCTTGATGCGTGAGAACTGACAATACATTAAGTCTTAATGTTAAGTCTAATCATGCTTCTCCCTTTACCTATGACCAGTTCACGAGTAGGTACCATTACGTACCTACGGCCAGAGTCCACCCTTTCATTGTTGACATCTCTACGATCCGGACTAAGCATTTCACCTCGTCGTGAATACCGCCTACATCGAAAGACTGGAACAATTTGCCTGCTACGGTCTTGCTACGCTTACGGTGAAGGCTAGAGTGAATAGGCTTACTTACTTAATTGACTAGTGCACTTCATCATCAACGATTGTATCATTGCTTACCATCAAGTGGGATCGCAGTCAAGCACTAGTCTTTATTATTAAAAGAAAGTTACTTTTACCTATGCTAAAATTTGGAAAAATTATGAATTAAGATTAGGATTCAAAATCATGTCCTGATGTTTTGAGTGCTAATTCATTGCGTCCAACGGTTTGCAACCCCCACTTTACGTATTTTCCTTTAACTTTTTCCGATCTTTTGCATCCGTCATAACCCGTTGCAGCTTTCTTTTTATTAAGTATTTGCGTCAATACAGTTTCTTAAGTTAGGATTGAGGATACTTAATACCGTTATTTGAACTTCCTTCCTCCTTTAAAAATATGTACAGCAATAAAAAACTGCTCATTGGCGATTTCAATCTTAAAATTGACGTCATTTCTAATGACGTAAAGTAATTTGTTTAAAAGCGGCCAATAACCATAGATTCCAGTACCAATCACGCACGAAGCGTGGTCCATGGCCACAGCAACAAACTTCCTATTATGATTCTATGAACTACAATTACAAAACAGCTTTCTTGGACTTTTAACCACATCGTTTGAAGCTTTTTATAGAACAACGTGTTGCTTAGGTACAACACATCATTCGATGAATTTATAAGCAATTTTGATAATTGCTTTAAGCTGACTCAACTATGCTTTCCGAGTTCCGTGCTCAGTCGTTTTGATCTATTCTAAAACTTTGACGGTGCGACTTCATCACTTCATCATTGTGGGGAAAGACCATCTTTTTTATATTATTGATAGGCTTGTGTTTGACCATTATCTCATTTGATGGTAAGTTATGGTGGTCGATGATTGAGCTTGTTTGCTCTGAAGTAACCTATTCTCTCTTGACTTGAAGACTTCCAGATAATTTAATTGACACTGCTAAGGCAGCAGCTTTCACGCTTCGAGGACCCAAGGTGTTGTAAGGAGATATGTGCGCTTATTCGTCGTCACTCCTACAGCGACATTATACCTACATTATAATATAAATGTTTTATATTATTAACTACTACACAGGCTGGAACCTTATTTGTTTATTTCTATTTATCGCAAGGCTGTGTTTCAAATTGAATTTGTCAAAGCTGTACCTTGAAAATTGATTACAAATTCACTATACTAGCACCTTTAACAAATCAACCATCATCTAACAAATTACATATATTGCAGTATGATTTATTTACTTAGGTATTTATTTGCGAATTTCTTTAAGGCAGTTAGCTGGCTGAAAGCATTTCAGAATATAAGTAAAAGGCTAAATATTCGTATATATATTCATACCTTTTGAAGAGTGTTGTTAATTTTATGTCAATCTAAACAAATATTATAAAGCCAAAGGGTTTATTTGGTTGAAAGTACTAATTTCCAGGAACTACTGTTTTGAATATAGAAATTATTTTAGTGATGGAAAGCCCATTTATCAAGGGAGGCTATATCACGCTACGATCGATGAGAGCGCAGCAGTAGTAACCAAAGATACAGATGAAACCGCGGGGACGATTAGTTAAGGATAAGAAGAACACAAACCAAGGAAGCAATGGATGGATTGTGTAAAAGATTCAAACTCAAACTTAACTTAAAATAATTTCTTTCATTACATGTACTTACACTTATAAAACGTCCAAAGCTAGCGCAGCTATTATACTTATAAAACTATATTAGAAAGGAGGTAATTATGAAAAGATGCGGAATTAAAATGTACCTGTGGAAGGAGACTTGCTAAATCGATCTCCAAATAAATCAAATAAATACTAATACAAGTATAAACTTTTATTCGTATTAATTTGAACAAAATCTTTAATCGCACCGAAGTAGACTAGTAAATTTAAAAAAAAGTGCCGCACTTTGGTATACACGATGCTATCAATAAACTTTAAAACACAAGATTTTGAAATAAAGTATATTTGAATATCTTCGTATGATGTGACAGAAAGCATTTCAGCTATCTCCAATTGTTTTATTTAAATAGTAGAAAATGTTTACTTTCATCAGCGAGATTATTTTTTTCTACAGTGCTTACCATTGTTAAGTATACGTTTCTATATTTAGGTACTATATCAATCTAATGGAAATCAGGCAGAGAAACGGATTATTGTTGATTTTTTGTACATCCAGTAAACCCAGCCAACCGTTACCTACTACCATCATAGGTACTACTGTATAACACAGGCAAAGTGGATTACTTTTATCGGCTAACCAACTTGCTAGAAGTTCTTATTGCCAGTCATGAGAATGAAAATCTAATGTTTAATAGGACAGCACTTTTGGACCAGCAGGTAATATGTATTATTGTGCTGCACGAACACTCCGTCTAAGGGTATAGGAATGTCATGCTGAGGTAAAAATTTTAATCCGAAAAACGTTATCGAAGCTAACATTAAGTTCAAGGCGCTCTTAACAGATCGGTAATCAGTTTTTCATTAAAGGAGTTCATTGACCTGTGAGACTAAAGTAATGATAAAGATGATTCAATAATGACGCTTTAATTATGTGAATGTAGACTCCCGATAAACTAGTTGCGCAACAAGTGGGAGGGTAAGTAACCTGGAGTCAGTTACTACAAATAAACTGGGTACTGGTTTGAGAGCCTGCCAAACCACCTAAAAGCCAGTTCAATGGCGCATACAACAAGTGAGAATCATCAACGAAAACTAGGTGGATATATGTATAAGAAGATCACGGAGTCAAGGAGATGAGCGTGTTCCCCCGCAAAACTAGTATGGTAATGATCGTCTCGTTTATCTAGTCACCGATGACGCTCTACGTCATTTTGTCCATCTCCTCATTCGAGCGGTATCGCTAATACCTTTTAAAACAAATTACAAGTTTGAAAAGAGATAAAAAACAACAACACAAGGAAAATGACACATGAGTGGCCGCAGTTTGTAAACTCGTATAAAACGAACCGGCGCTCATTCTGACCCGGGCTTTATCAGCGGATAACCAATCCACACAGACAATTAGTTTAATACGACCGCGACAGTTTGACGGGCAAAATCGATTGAAGTGTTTCTACGCTCGATGATCAACTTGTTTATTTACGATTAGTTGGTGTGCGTGCTATACAAGTTTGTGTGTTTAACTTGAACAGTGATATTTTAAATTTGTTTAAGACTGTGTTAAAAACAATTAATAATGTTCAAGTTAATAATTTCCGTGACCGTGATCCTGCAATTACTGCTGCAAACGGAATGCTGTAAGTGAATTTTGATTTTACACCTGACATTAATCTAGAGACGGCGATGGACTGGAACGTTAATTGAGTTGATGTGCCTTTTATGACCATATCTAAATGCGCTTAATTTGGATCCAATTAGATATTCAACGAACATTCATTAGTACAAGTGGGTAAGGTATCAACAAAACAGAGGCACTTGACACACATGGTTGATTACGGTCCCCTCCTCGCAGAGAGGCCTTCGTCCCAGCAGTGGGAATGATAAAGGCTGAATATACAGTTAATTTATTCTAATATAATGGTACATATCTACATGATGTGAGACACGTTCAATACACATTAAAAATAAATAACACTTCAGAACTAGTGTCAAGACTATAATTTAAAGTGGTGTTTACATCAGTTTGCAATAAACACACTTACGTGTGGAAACATGGAATTTACTTAATTCTAGTGTTTGATAATTATGCATCGGTTGATATGTTTAACATATACCTACATATATGTAAAAACCTAACAGGAATAGATGTAGTTAGAAAAACAAACGAAATTTTAATTTAAAATCCGAAAACAACATCATCAAAAAATAATATTAGGTATCAAAACAAATCACATGATAAATCGTAATTAACAGGAAACGTATAAAAAGTGGTTTCTTGGCATGACTAAATTAGTCAATATCGATGGATGTAATATTGTACGTTTACAAAAAGTGGATTTTCACATATCCTTTTTTTCATTCAAGGCCAAGTTACTTTGAAAGTGGTGTATTAAATTCTGATCTATAACTCCCAGGAAAAACAAAAGAATGTAGTACCACATAGAAAGTCTCAGTACTCCAATTAACCCACGCTTTCATCAACCGATGATATGAAATGATAGACTTATACGTCATAACGACTTTCTTATGGACGCTGCACAAGATGGTTCAACTTCCTGTCAAAGGTGGATCCACGTGGATTCGCCTAATATAGGCAGCACCAGGGCCGCACATAATGTTCAATTGCCCAGAAATTCACGTGTTTTGGCACATATTATTTGCATATCGCATATATGCAGAATATTACGCTGATATTTGTCTTGCGCTACTTATTTCCGTAATAATTTGATGATCCTCTAAGTCTGCTAGCTAGACGTCCTACGCTGTTTACCGTTATGTGAACTTGAGTCTGCTTAGGTGTTTACCGTCAAGTAACGACTGAGCTAAATCTAAAATACATTATATTCTCATTCTGTTTTATTTTAACGTAGAGTATAGAGAGCATCAAATAAGGGCCCAAATACAATACTGCGATGCGACTTCGCATCATAAAAATCTGTGAGCTCGCACGACGACGCATCGAACTTGCGAATTGATTACATTCAATCATCGCAGAAACCAACCGATGCTTTGCTGCTCGAAATCGCATCGCAATTGTCTGCGATGCGGCGTCGTATCGTATCACATTGCAGTTTTTATTTGTGACCCCCATATCTCCGACTGAACATCTTCTAAAACAGAGTAACTGTACAATGCTGGTATATAGCGACCGGTCGAGCTATGTGCACTTCACCAAAATAATAGCATTCATTCTAGATTTTCTACTGCCAAGAACTTAGAACGAGAGATAATTGCAATTGAAGAACAAGTCGATTGTGCAGTTAATTAAAAATAACTTACTGTTACTGGTTCATCGCCACCTGAGGAGCAATTCTCGTATTTTTTTAGGAATCTTCACTGTTTTCGCACTTGCATCGTATTCGCATAGTGATAAAAACACCTCTAATATCCATTTGGACAAGTTTTTGACATTGATCGTCGATAGGCTGATGTTGTGACAAAGAGATTTAAAGATAATATTAAAAAAATCTTTGTTTTGGTTTTAAGTACAAGAATTGGCCTTCTAATAATTTAAATCAGCCTTTACATCATTGAAAAGGTTTACAACACAAAGGATGAGTTTCCAACCGAATGTTATGAATCTTATAATTATAGAAACAGCTTATCGGTCTAGTGGCGATAAGTGTGATTCGGTCTTCAAAGAATTCGATTTAGTTCAGTTAATTTCGAAAACACCAGGGTGATTTTGATTAGAGTTTGAATTTGTGACCGGGTTAATTGACATATCTCATCGGAATTTATACGTACCTAACAGACAAATATGATGCACCAAGTGTACGTGCCTGTACAGTGAATAGTTACAGTGCTGACGTTGCTATAATTTTCACAAAGTGACTCGAACTGATCTTTCATCCTTTCATTGTGTTCATTCATCTGTTCCAGTATATGTCGGTGACAGCTGTCACACTGACGCAGGGCTTGGTCTCTGCGTACCCTTGCTGCAATGTCCGCATATCATCGATGAGGTCAGAAGAGCTGGCAACCCCATCCCGCCACACATGAGGATGAAGCTACAGAAATTGACGTGTGGTTACCAGTTCAAGGACCCTATGGTAAAAATTAAAAAAAATATTTTATTTGTAAAAATAAAAATCAGAGCAAGTGATTATTTGGGCCACCATCGATTTTGCGATAAACCCGGGTTTAAAATAACGATACTCGAACTTTTTGCTAAGAAAAAGTTAAAAAAAAAACAATCTATTTTTGTAAATGTGTGTTTTTTGTTGACAAAAAACAGTTATGGTACAATGTTGTCAAACATGCTGAACATAAATCACAGCATGAGGCATTTCGTAGATATCGTCTGTTTTAGTGAGAAGGCCATGCATTATGTACCCAGTTATGTTTTGCGTCGTGGGTTTATGGGAATTTCCTAAACTTCCTTTCTTGGACGGTCCGTTTTAGTTGAAATTCATAAATGACTCAAGTATCTACTAGAAATTATCTAATTAATATAACCACAACAATGAGTCAACAAATGAATGATATAATTTGAAGTTTACAAAGAAATGTATGTTCTCATTTTCTTAATTATAAAACGATTTTAATTTTGAAACTATCGAAGACCGCAATTTAAGTTAAGGTAATAATAATAACTTAAAAATCCTACAGGTGTGTTGCGTTTCTTCGAGTAACACAGCTACTGAAAAACCATCAACTCATAATTTCGTCATGGGGCCTGATGATAGTGACGATGTGGAAACTTTTACCAGAGCCCCGCCAGGAATTGAGACTGGGCCAATAGCCGTGGAAACTCATCCGAACGTGGGTCTGTTACCGATGCAGTGTGGCAACATTGATAGCGACAGGATCTTTGGCGGGAACAGGACGCAGCTGTTTGAGATGCCTTGGATGGTACTTCTGTCTTATGATTCAGGTACAGTAAATTTAGTTCATAGTTCATAATGGGCCTCATCTAGCATAAACAGACGAAAAAAAAAAATGACGTGTAAAAGTGTTTTTTAAACCTATTTACAAAATAAATATCATTTATAATATAATGAAAGTTTGGACGTACGATCTACTTGAAGTCGATTGCACGTCTGTGCTAAGTGCTAACCTTGAGCTGACGTAGTACGAAGTCTCAATAGAATAAGAGACCGGCTTATACTGGTGACTACTTTTTAAAATAGTTCTCTGCTTATTAAACACGGCATTAAAAAAAACCGTTTTAATTCTAGCTCGCGGACCAGTGACGAGTTGCGGTGGTTCCCTCATCAACGAGTGGTATGTCCTGACTGCAGCTCACTGCGTGGCCTTCCTGGGCAGCAGGCTGCAACTGAGCGGAGTCATCCTCGGTGAACATGACATCAGACAGGATCCTGACTGCGAAATGTCAGATGATAAAGAATTCTGCGCACCAAGAATAGAGGTGACGATCTATTTAAAATTCCTATGTTTTCGCTTAGTCTTAATACCGCTACAGTAATTAACAGTTTTCCCAAAAATATCAAATTACGAGAAAATATAGAAGTTCTTATAAGGTAGGTACTAATGATAAAACAAAAGAAAACTTAAAGGTAGCCATACACGCTCGGGTATACCTGGCAGGTTTATCTGTACAGGTATACACCTGGAAAGTTTGTATGGAATGGAAACCTGCACAGTTTTGCAACATACACACTCGGGTTTTACTTGTACAGGCAAACCTGTCAGGTATACCCTAGTGTATATGGTGGGCATTACTCTCTAATTTTCGCCATTATTAAGCTATATGTTGTTCGACACAGTCATGACCACAACGATTATCTTAAAGGTGGTCTTTCAGGTAATTCGGTTCCGGTGTCACTGACATCGCGTTAGTGTCGCGGCAACTGAGTAATAGTATTATGCAATCTGAAAATATGAAAATGTATAAGACACAAATCAAATGAATCCGTATCCACGTCCATACGTCCTGTGATCGCACTGATCGCATATTGGTTCTGAGAAGAGTGCGATCGTGTGAGCAACGCCAGAGCTTATTTGGAAATGGGCTGTGTTACTGCGTTTGAATCGTACCCCAGACATTTCCATCATCTTCCTGCACTTGTCCCGTTTTATTTAGGGTGCAACACGTTTTCTTCTTCCATTCTGTCGTGTTACTCGTGACGCTATCACTAACTTCCTTTTCTTTCATAACACTTCTCACACAATCCATCAAACTTTTCTTTGACCTCTCTTTCCCTCTCCATCTATCCACATGTAAAATCATAACTCTTTTAGCAACATGCGTTTCATCCCTCTTCTTCACATGACCATACTAAGACAAACGATTCGTTTTCGTCTTTTCAGTCACTGGCGCCAGTTTCAAACTTCCCCTAATATACCTACCCCATCACCCAAGACATTTCCATTATACATCTGCCACTCTACTATGATTGCGTTAAAGTACAAGTACGCCATAACTGCACTGCTCGGAAATCTATCTTTATCTAACTCGATTACTTATCAACACTTCAACAAGCAATATTTGCTAAACCTAATTAATAATATTCCACAACTATCACACAACGCTGTCTAGTCCCAAGCTAAGCAGAGCTTGTGTTAAGGGTACTAGACAACTGATAAACATACTTATATGTTTCTAAATACATACTTATTATAGATAAATTACACTCAGACTCAGAACAAATGATTATGCTCATCACACAAACATTTGTCCTGGGTTGGAATCGAACCCACGACCTCCGGCATAGCAGTCAGGGTCACTAACCACTAGACCAACAGGCCAGTCTCCAGTTATTTGGTCGTGTTTGTACTTAATATCATATTTTGTTTTACAGAACGTGCCGATAGCTGAAGTAGTGGCACACCCTGGATACACGCCTCAGTCACGGATCGACGACATAGCTTTAATACGACTTGCTCAACCAGCCAATTTTACACTTCGTAAGTATTGCTGCCTTCGGTGGACTTGACTTCTTATTGCTTAGCATTCAGAATGTAGTTTCCTCCGAGAAACGATAATAGCACGTAATAGTTTTAGTTGTTTTTTCGAGTAGACGTACTTATTGTGTACTAGCTTCTGTCAGCGGCTTTGTCGAAGTCAAAGTTAAAGCAGTAGTATAAGTAGCTGACCTTCCTTGGGGTTCAAACTTACCAAATTTCATCATAAACAGTTTTGCAATTTAACCACGAAAGAGACAGACAGATAGAGCGACGGAGGAGTTACTTTCGCATTTATAATATTACTATGGACGTAGTATTATGGACCAATACAAATAGGTCCCAATTACCAAAGAAAAGTCCCTATTAACCTTTTGAATGTCTTATGTTATACAGTTCGACTTAAGCAATTGTCTTTCTATTGTGTCTCTAATTACGGCATTCAAAGAGTTAATCAGCTATTAGACATATAAAATATTGAATCTTTAGCAAGTATAATGATATATGCTTTGTTGGTTGCAAGTACTTACTTATTATTTTCTTTACAGCGAGTGTGAAGCCCTTGTGTCTACCCGCTACTAAAAAGCTTCAGTTGGAATCTCTCAATGGGCAGAATGTGAATGTTGCTGGTTGGGGCGTCATGGAAGATGGTCTGCAGTCTCCCGTGCTGCTCAGCGTCGAGCTTCCCGTCATCAGCTCTGAGGAATGCACGCAAGCTTACAGAGGGTCAGTTTCACTTTTATTACGTCCAGCTAGCGTTCATCTAGTAATAGTTCTGGATCCAGTGAATTCCTATGGCCTTCACTGGGTCGTCGGGTCACTTCACCTTGTAAAAGGCTTCCAAAGCTGCATCTTCTGGTACAAGATCGCCACTCTAGAAGCCTTTTCGCTGGATGCGAAACGCACAAGACAAGTTGATGTGACGACACTTGGGAGAGGTACGCCCAGCATTAGACGCGTTTCGGCTGAAATAATGATGATGAGTTCTGGAGTAACTAGCATATACAAGTACCTACGCAGACTATATTTCTTGTCTGGTTCTGGTCACTTCCACCTGTAGGTAGTAATTTCTTCTCAACATTTGATATTTATCCGCTAATTATTTTTTTTATTAACATTATTTACAGAACTATACAAGTAAAAGAAACTCAAATATGCGCTGGTGGGGTTAAAGGCAAGGATTCTTGCGGAGGTGACTCGGGCGGGCCACTAATGTTTCCTGGCAGTTACGGAAAATTCGGGGTGCGGTACGTCCAGCGAGGTCTGGTCTCCTTCGGTCTTAAGAGATGCGGTCTCGGGGGCTTCCCAGGAGTCTACACCAACATAGCGTACTACATGAAGTGGATCTTAGATAACATGCACAGTTGATCATGTGTGGAGACTGAAAAGGCGCAAGTGATATTGTTAATACTCGCAACGATTAGGGGAAGCCGTGAAACAAGTATTAAGGCAATTCACGCTGCAGTTGAATGGAAAAGGCTTCCAATACAGGCGCATATGTCAAGAATAGATTAGAATTATATAAGACTTTGATATATGTAGCAGTTCTACAATGGTAGTATTTTTACAATTTCTGAATGACTGAGAAAAAATTAGGGGTTTGAATCCGCGCATGGCCCGGTTAGTCTGCCAGATATATGGAATAATAAGTATACGATGTATGTCTTTGTACGAGCAACTTTAAGTCGGTGTTCGGTAGGCACTTGTAGCGATCCCCTTCACAGTAAGGTCAATAGACCAATTTTTTTGTGTCGTTATTTAAGAATGATTTTGTAAAGACCGGGTTCATATTGAGCTAGTCATGGGATGAGAGTGGTAAATGTTTTTTTAACTTTTCTTCTGTCTTCATTAAACTAGTCCAGTATGTTTATTATACTCTGCCATGCTATAATAAACGATCTTGTAAGATATTCATTTTGTTGTCTAAGTATTTAGAATGGTTAATTGTTTGCCTTAACGCCTGTTAGAAACAAGGATGGGCATTTTGCGTGCCCTGCAGGTCTTGCGGTCCTGTTAATGAGAAATACCTATCTATTAATTTATTTTTTACGCTTCTGACTATCGAGTTAGTTACATTTTACATCGTTTACTTATCTTCTCAGTTTTTTTTTTTAAAGTCTGACCAATCCTTAGTTTTTATTTAAATTTAAGTGCTAATTTTAATGGAAAAAGAATATACAAAATAATACATGTTAAGATATTTTTATTTATTGAGATTTTGCCTTTCTACAGATCTTATCTTGTGGTTTTACTGATGATGCTAATAGTAGGGGCGGCGAGATGGGGATTTCGCGCGAAACTCGAGCGCGTCAGAAAATCACGTGGGAAGAAACCTGGCACCCTGTAATGTACCCCTACCACCTAAGGTGGAGTTCGTTGAGGGCAATCCGTCAGATTAGTAAAAAAAAATATTCTCGGAAAAACTGTAATGCATCAGGATAGGACAAAGTTAGTACATGCACAAAGGTTTGGAGATATGCGGAACAGAGTGTAAAGTCCCACATGCCTCCATTGAAAAGGGAGGATCCTCCGACCAGACAGGTGTTATGGTCTGGTGGGCTACTGCCCGATAGATGATTTCGGGTTGTCGTATATGTTCAAATCGCGCGGAGAACTTTGATTGCGCGATACAGGATTTCGTACTTTCTTCGTAGTTCTTATGTGGCGCCATAGATGTCGCTACATCACTCCCCTCCGGAGATCGGAGATCGATAGTTCTTGATGCGCGCCAGGCCAGCGTAGGTTGGTTCCAGTGGGTCGGAACCGATGCCGCATAGTTCTCGGTGAGTCGGAACTGTCTGCGGTGATGCCCCAGTGAGTCGGGGTGTTGGTATCCCAGTGAGTCGGGATGATGCCCCAGTGAGTCGGGGTGATGATGTCCCAGTGAGTCGGGATGATGCCCCAGTGAGTCGGAGTAGTGCTGCTGGCTCCAGTGAGTCGGAGCGGTGCTTGTGCGACGTAGGGCTTGACTGTTGACGTCGACCAGGAGAGGTTCTTCATGGCTCTTCATGTGACTGGCCGAAGGTGCAGTGTGCCAAGCCAAGGTCGCTGATGAGGCTGAAGGTGATGATCAGGTATGACCAGGTAGGCATGCTGGTGGTCAGGATACCCTCTATAGCCGTGGGTGCTGGCTTTATGGCTCGCTGCTCGAAAGCTTGAGGAAGTGATGATGACGTCACGAAGTAGTAGCTGCACGAAGGCTGCGCTGACGTTCTTTGTCGAGGGTCACCAGTTTGAAGGTATGCGGAACAGAGAGTAAAGTCCCACATGCCACCATTGAAAAGGGAGGATCCTCCGACCAGACAGGTGTTATAGTCTGGTCGGCTACTGCCCGATAGATGATTTCGGGTTGTCGTATATGTTCAAATCGAGCGGAGAACTTTGATTGCGCGATACAGGATTTCGTACTTTCTTCGTAGTTCTTATGTGGCGCCATAGATGTCGCTACAGGTGTATAATATTTCAATAACCTGACAATTTGAGCGTGGCATAAGCAAATGAGCGAGTCACAAAGTTAGGTTGAATAGTAGTAGTAGTAGTAGTTTCCTGTTAATATTCTGTTGATTTGTGCAATTTTTTTACCGCAGTTTGCTAAGATAATTTTGTTAGGAACGTTGAAAATTTTACACTGATCGATGGTTTTAGCTACATCGCCCCGTGAAAACCGTCAGATTTTAGGTTCCCTGTTAGGATTACTTTAAAAAAAAACAGTCGCCCCCGAGTATTTCGAGGTGAAGAATATTTTAAAATTTTTGAAAATTCTTAGACATGTCCTCCACTAAAATTTATATTTTTGTCATAGACTTTTTTTAGTTTTAGAACCCAATCTTCACGATCCAATATGAGGACCCCCATGACGTTTTTGTAAGTGCAATTTAGCATCCGTGCCTCCCCTACTATAAAGACCATTGGGACAGTAAAATGCCACGAAACCTATTTACAAAAGACTTTTTGAAGACATGACGCAAAAGTGTCGTGTCAAATTATTGACACAGATCGCTGTCAAAAACCATTGGGTCTGTGATTGCTTTTAATATTTTCTGGGGGTAAAATTAAAAGTTTCATGGATCAATTTGATCCATGAAACATAAATGCGGGTCTAAATTATTTAGTGCAACATAATGAATTCATCCTGTGGTCGGCGTGCATGCTCTGGTACCTCTAGTTCATATAGGTCGTATGATGGCGTGGGATGTGGTGGTGATCGTAACCGAAGAAGTTCGTGTTTGAAAAATTCTTGGGCTTATAGGTCTTCGAGTAGGCCTGATGATGAGATTGACGCTATTGTAGCACAGCTCAGCGATCGCCGTCTACACCAGCCGTGTCCAAGACCCTGGTGTTGCGGACCCCGTCCCTCAGTTAGTTTCGTTTTGAACATTTTGTAGACAATTTTCGTATAACTTCATGAACTGACTATCCATAATAAAGAAAAACAAAAAGGGTTATTGTATAGTTACTCAATAATATGAAAACTTTTATTATGGGACCACTCTGAAATGTCACAAATAAGAAAGCTGTTCCCTAAGAACTTTTTGCTTCGAGTTTTCTGAATATAAATGAATGGCGTATGGAACACTTAAATTTTGTTGCAGTAAGGTATGGTTAGGGTCCGGGCACAATTTGTTAAAACTGACGGAACACTCTCTGCATAACCCCTCCAGAAGTACAGCCTTGAAATTTGATTACTATAACAATTTCGTTGCAGTATTATCGCAGCCGGGATTCCAATACGTGGCAAAAAAAAATCTTAAGGACCCTGGAAGACTTGTACTGTTTATGGAAAAGACTATGCAAGGACCCGTTTAGATGGGAGATCCTCAAGAGTGCTCTCTGGTTTACTTTCGGTTTACGACTGTTTGGGGAGATGCGCAGCCGCAACGACGCCGTACTCAAAACCGCGCAAAAATGTATAAAAACAAGTGCTTGCAAACGGATCTGTTAGGACTCAAACTGTAACCGTAATAATGTGTTTTAACACTGTTTTTTAAAACTGTTTTAACAGAAAAACACTTAAATGTAACAGATACAATAATGTTACCGAATCAAACTGTAACCTTTTATATGTGTTAGGGAGTGCAAGCGAATCAAACTGTAACCTGTTTATATGTGTTAATAAGTGTTAATATGTGTAACTGAAATAATCAGTTTTAGTATAGCTTTAGTAAATTGCAACTTTGGCAACGTTGCGTTTACCTGTTACACTTATTAACACTGTTAACACTTTTATATCTGTTGGGGTTACACTTTTGTAAGTGTTTTGGGTTAATACATTGAAAACACATAAATAAGTATTACATATTTAATTCTGTTACACATTCAACATGAAACACTTATAATTCTGTAACCTTTATGAAGGTGTTTTTAAGTCCCTGCGTGTTAGAAAACCATGTTCTTACTTATGCTGTAAATATTTATGATTCTGATAAAGACTAGTAAACAAATATAATATTGAAAAACGTCATGTGCATTTTTTTTGCTATTTATATGCTCACGCTTGAGCACTATCTCATGGAGATAGATGGCGATGATGTGGTAAAAAAGCATTTTTGTCGATAGCCGTCGATTCGAGATTGTCTTCATGTCAAATTCTCGATGGCTAAATAATGGAACCGTAATTTGAGTATTCTGCTGGTATATATTTTATAGTTCATATCTCGGTGACCATGCAGCTTAATCAAATACTTTTATCATGACTGCCCAAAAAAGTGAATTTAAAATGTGAAAATCGAGTTGGTTGCATTTTACGTTAGGATAATTTTTTCAATATTTGTTTTATAACTTTTGTAAACCAGATTTTTTTAATTGTTGCTTTAGTTATTTTAAACTATATTAGAATTAAGTTTGACGGCGTGTCCTTGGTATTTATTATAACTATCTGCTTAGCTCATCCTTGTGTACTCATGGCAGCAAAATTTTCAATGTAAGTACACATGAACTTTATTAATTTGAAAGAAAGAAATACAATGTAGGTCTAGTTCAGTAAATTGTCACTCAAGTATGTAGTAAATAACCCGATAATAGTTTTAGATGTCTCGGTAACTATTTTGTTTGGTGATTTCTTTCTAAAGCCACACTTGATTCATTTCAACGGCTAAGAGAATCTGACTTTGACGGAATACCCACCTCAAAAAAAAATGTGTGTAGCCTCACACTGGAAATGAATCACTTCAAATCCTGTATCTTCCAGGAGCAGGACTTGGTAAACACCAAAACAGGGGCCTTACCATGACGTATTAAAATGTCAGGCGTATGAGCGAGTAAGAGGTGGGGAGCAATACACCCTACATAGCCCTATCTATTTAACAGTTCACTGTAGGTCGTGAAATGAATGACGATAAGAGCTAGGTGGCCTCAGGTCGGAGTTAAAAACTGTAGTATCGACAGGAAAAAAAGAGGACTATCTGGTTAATTTAGAGACGTCTACCACTAAGCCCACGTCCAGGCGACGTCCAGCCTTGACCCGTCCCCAGTAAAGTTGACTATAAATTTAGAAAGGAGAAGAAAATATATTCCATTGCTGGACGTTGCTCGCAATTATAGATTTTACTCTATGTTTCCCCATAAACTCTTTTTTATATGTTTTTTGTCAGAAGTTTTTTGACATGTTGATGTGACAATATATCACAGAACGATTTTCAGTCAAATTTTGTCTTTTTTATTTTGCCTTGAGTTGAAAACAGCTGTACCTGGTGCCATATTTATACACAACGTTGTTAGATATTTAATTCACTCTCATATTGTTCTGGTTCTGTGATCTGTAATGTCATGAGACTGTGAAAGACACCAAAGCAGGGCTGGTAAGGCTAAATTACTAGTGATGTCTACATGTTCTATCGTCTCATGCCGCAGTCATTTGGATGATGGGGACGATGAAGATGATGAAGATAGTCAGAGATCGAGGGCAGAGAGCGCGGCAGCCCGAGGTCAACGGACCCATAAACGAAGCGTCTTCGATCCTCCACCTAGTGTTAGTACCTACCAGTTTTTGAATTTCGTAGAATACGCGGCTGTTGAAGTGCTAGCACTATATACTATATATACCAAGGTTTTCGTGGCGCAAATACAAAATTATAGCTTTTAAAATTACCCTGAACTTTTCTTTCCATCTGAATTGTGAGTAGAAGAATGTATTGTCAGTGTGACACTGTTTTCAACGCAAATCGTAGTAAATATCTTCAATAAACGCCTACGCTAAACTAATGCGAACGTGTTAGTTAGCAAATTATGAGGAAATTAAAAGGGTCTTTCTGGAATTTCTATTTATCATTACTAAACCATATGTTCTGGTACAGTGTCCGATGTGACATCCCGTTGGTGTCGTGAGGCGACTCATCAGGTAATAAAACATGACGTCGGGAGTGCCCGGCAGCTGGTGTACCCTTGATTCCGATAGTGGTCAAGGTTATATCGAGACAAGGCGTGTGAAAAATATCTGGATTAAATCTGATTACTCCAACACGAACCGACGACTGGTTCGAACACTCCAGACTGATGACGGAGCCCAGCAGGGTCGAAGCCTACTGAGGCCATGGGTCCGCTTGTGAAAGGAAAAGGACCGGGGTCCGCGAACGCAAGTTAAAGAAAGAACATACGAGTGGATTTTAGTCAGTAAAAGTCTGATACTCCTTCCCGCTCCGCTCTAAACCGGGAGAAGTCATTGGATGACTTTCCAATTTAGAAAAAATACCGACGACAAGATCACCAAGCGCGACGAAGAATTGAGCAGGTTACGATGGAATATTATAGGGTTACCTGAAGTCCCAAAAAGCTCCTTTTTTTCGAGAATTAGATAATATTCAAATACGTTAACTTGCTCAATTTCTGGGAAGATGAGGGTGTTGTCGGTTTTATTGTCCAGAAGTTTCTTGTGAAGAATATGGTGAAGATCGAGAGTGGTCGACCAAGGAGGCGTACCTACTTTATACTTATAAAATCGTACTGAGTATTGATATTCGCTGAAGGTCGTACAAGTTTACGGTGCGGTAGGTTTGTTTCATGGTGATTGAGGAACCATCATGAAGATGTCATAATATGAAAAGAATATATCCAGAGCCATGCAGGGTTGTAAAAGTCACTTAATATCCAGTTAGATAATTACGCTCATAATTGTAGACCAGATTTAATTTCAAGAAACAGGACAATCTTCGAATTCGACGTGGTTGAGCAGCGTTCGAGAAGCTGCGCGGTATCTTCTCGTCTCATGAGAGACAGAGACAGCAAAACAGTGTCTCAAAACGACGTGGCAGTGGACAGGGCACATTGCTCGCCGACAAGATAGTCGATGGGGCCGAAAGGTTCTGGAAAGGCGACCGCGTAGGCAGGGCCCGATCTACCTATTTAGCCGCTCCGAGCAAAGATAATTTTCGCCGCCCTTTACATAGGTACACAAAACCAAATAAGTCATAAGTCTTAAGTCTTAAATATTTCCACTATCCAACTTGAAGCAAGTTTTTTCTAGCTACTATTTCGTAAATAGGCATCTAATTCAGCATATTTTTATCATAGACTATTGGTCTAGTGGTTAGTGGCCCTGACTGCTATGCCGGAGTTCGTAGGTCCGGTTCCCACCCAGCACAAGGGATTGTGCGATGAGTACGATCATTTGTTCTGTGTCTGGGTGTAATTTAAATTTATGTAGTTAGAAATATATGTAACCAAGATTATATTATTATTATTATTTAGTAAGACACACTAGGAGCTATTAGCTGATGCGTATGTTTCATATAGTTTGGTGATGTCCAACCGATTTTTAAAGCAGTTCAATGTGGAAGCTTTCACAACACTTTCCGGGAGCCTGTTCCATGCCGTTACAACTCGGTTTGGTAGAAATTTTATAGGCTTCTTTTTGGATGCATTATATATGTAACTCTTATGATTTAAAAGTGTCCATGGAGTTTCTGACACGTTCTTTTCCATAGAGTGCAATTTCGCTTCACTTTTTTGGACTGACCGACATTTGACTATTCAGAAGTGCCTGATAATGGTATATTGGAAATAGTATGTTTATCAGTTGTCTGGTACCTGGTACTCATAACACAAGCTCTGCTTAGCTTGTGACTAGACGGCATTGTGTGATAGTTGTGGAATATTATTATTAACTGTTTTTTTTTTCTTTTCAGAGTTTCGAATTGTTCCGTGAGAGGATTTATAAGTACTACGACATCCTGTGCGTATTTTGGAAAAGGGTCCGCAACGACCCATACCAATGGACGCTGTTTAAAAGTGTCCTGTGGTTCACTATTGGGCTGAAGCTGTTCAATGATTTGGCTCGTCATGCCAAAGTATCCGCGGTGTTCGGAGGATGTCCACCACCGGAACCGCCTAAAAAAATACCGCCACCGCCCTCGTGCCACCGCAAAATTTACCCAAGACCTGAACCCAGTAAAGGACCGTGCCTCCAAAGCAGCAAAATCCGCCAACCTCCTGTATGCAAAGCGAAAGTTGACCCACCCAAAGACGGCCCATGCCCGCCACCGGAGAAATCAGGCTGCGAAGACGCCTATGAATACTGTGGTTAAATTGTGATTTCAATCTTGTCCTTAAAAAATACATAATATTTATTTACTTCACCTATATCCGAAGATGGCAATTCGTTTTTCTTATTTTACAAGTTAGGTACAGTTACGAGCATACGATAATATAGGTACATCTGTACCTCAGAGGTAAACTACAGTACCTATTTGCCAAAAATATTTTTGACATAGTTGCTTTAAAGATATTGAAACAAACTCAATTGTATTTTTTATAATTATTAGATGGAATTATTATGCATTACACATAATTACAATAAAGTTTAAGACAACATTAAATGCACGTAAAGCTGAGGAGTAAACAATCTTATCATCATTTTAAGTCCCTATACCCGATATGTTTTTGTCATATACGATTGGATATTTCTCTCCCTAGATGTCGTAGGACTTGATGCCCTATACCATAACGTAGAACTGGTTTTTACGATTTTGCAAAAAAAACATATTTTCAAAAAAGTGAAGTTAGTATTGTTTACCTCTGAGGTACAGACATTATCTATCCATCTAAGCTTCTGCTGTTCCAGAAATAACTGTACTACAATTGATTCTACAATTATCTGTTTGATGGTTAGGTAATTATAGTCTGTCTAAAAAGTCAAACAACTTGGGAATTTTTGTAGGAAATAAAAATCTGTTGCTGGTAACGTGAATTTTAGCTGTCATTCACTTGTTTCTTGAGATGATGATAGTTCTACAACAGATGTTGATCGTAATATGGCTAGTGATGATGAATCACTATGTGGAGTAGAATATTTACAATCAGACTCTCTCTTACGATTTCAGATTAATGTTTTTACTTTATACTTACTTACGACACTATTATATCTTTGCAAATGTATCCTACTTTTGTCATAAAAATATCATTAGAGAGTAGAATTAGGTATATTCTAGACGAAAATCTTTTGCATTTTAATTGCTAAAATTCCTCAGTCATATAATCCTTTAAAAAATACTTATATTCGATACTTTATAAGTTTCTTCTATTAGTAAACAATGATCAAGATCTATAAATCAACCTTCATTAATGAACCAGTGTTGACTACATCAGATTTCATTTTACCCCAATAATTACTTAAGTCGTTTGAGACTATAGGACCAAATTGTCATAGGTACATTTATTTATTAAATTGCATAAGTTAAGATACATTGAAAATGCCTGGCCTAACTTACTAACCTATGTCTTATTGCTCATAACTGTACATAAACAGTAAGGGTAACATAGTAAGGATTTTCTCAAACGTTCTCGACTGGACAGCTGAATATTACCTATCTAGGTAATATTTGCTTGTAGCGTACAAGTAACATTTCACCACATAAAAACTAAAATACTAAAATCCCTGCATCGTGGTATCCGAGTTCTCCGAGCGATTAGAACATATATTACAACAGTTCGAAATCAATTCTGCCCTGGTAATCGATATAGCAGTAAGTCAAAAAAGGCGGTTTCGAGAAAACGGCGCACAAATATTTTTGTTACAATTTTAGCGTTTGTGAGAAAACTATACACTCGATTTTTATGTTCTCTAAGTCAAAAGAAAGGGAAAAATGTGTTTTTTTACAGTAGAATAATATTGTTTTAAAATATTTCTCGAAACGGCCTTTTTAGGGTTCCGTAGCCAAATGGCAAAAAATGGAACCCTTATAGATTCGTCATGTCTGTCTGTCTGTCTGTCCGTCCGTCCGTATGTCACAGCCACTTTTTTCCGAAACTATAAGAGCTATACTGTTGAAACTTTGTAAGTAGATGTACTCTGTGAACCGCATTAAGATTTTTACACAAAAATAGAAAAAAAGCAATAAATATTGGGGGTCCCCATACATAGAACTGAAACTCAAAATTTTTTTTTTCATCAAACCCATGCGTGTGGGGTATCTATGAATAGGTCTTCAAAAATGATACGGAGGTTTCTAATATAATTTTTTTCTAAACTGAATAGTTTGCGCGAGAGACACTTCCAAAGTGGTAAAATGTGTGTCCCTCCCCCTCTAACTTCTAAGATAAGAGAATGATAAAACTAAAAAAAATATATGATGTACATTACTATAAAAACTACCAACGAAAATTGGTTTGAACGAAATCTAGTAAGTAGTTTTTTTTTTAATGCGTCATAAATCGAAAAAAATACACTATTATTAAAACATCGATCAAAGTTACAACACATTACAAGAACTTTTATATTATGTTACATGCTGCTACGGAACCCTTCATGGGCGAGTCCGACTCGCACTTGGCCGGTTTTTAATTAATATTAATAGGAATTATCGGTCAGTTGCCCAGACCCGACACTACATTTGGTCGGAGGGTCTTCTCTTTTCAGCGGAAGTTTGCGGGACTTTACACATTGTTTCGCATACTTCTAAATGCTCAACAGCTAGGTAAGGTACTTTAACGTTATTGCTCAAAGGATCTTCAAGTCATGGGGTCAACCCATGACTTGAAGATCATATGATCGATCATTTATATGAGCTTAGTATTTAACTACATAAATATGTACCTATGGTTAATCTGATTTTACGGTTTTGTATCGTAAGGCGGCTGAGCTTAACGCTAGAACTATACTGCGCACACGTGTGCCATACGCGCCCATCTGGGCGCGTCGGTCTCCATACATTTTATACAGAAACTACTAACTGTACTACGTACAAATCAGACGTGTTACACGAGTGCGTTGGTCTAATTTAGTTTTAGCTTTATTGTACAATTAGCGGCAATATGAAAACAAATTATTACTAGTTTATCGCAAAATGAAAATACACACATAAGTTTCCAAGTTTAGATAGTACCACCGCTTTGATAAAATAAGCTTTTAATGAAAATCATTTTTTCATAACAAGCTTTTGTAGCTCGGAAAAGCTATAATTATATAGGTATAAATTAATACTCGTCAAGACATATCATACGAGCCCAAACTCGATGGGGTTGTGTCGTTTTACTACCAAGTTCCTATACCCACCTTCCGGTTCAAAGTCAAAGTCAAAAGTTTTTTATATCACATAGGCACTTATAAAACGTCAGAAGCTAGTGCACGGTTCAAAATTGGTCGTTTCCTATGGAGAAGAACCGGCAAGAAACTCCATGGTTATTTTAAAAAAATGGTTGTAGATACAATATTTCCATTTTACAGTATTAATAGGTATTATTTAAGAACTGTGTAAACCGGTCTATATTGTACTCAAAAGCACAATAAAATCATCAAAATATCCATCATCAGATCAGCTTCATTTCATAATAATTTTGCATTGTCATCTGATTTACACAAGCATGCAAAATATCAGCTCAATCGGTAACGGAGAAGTGGATCAAATTTAACTAGCAAGATTTGATGACAGACAAACATCGGGACAGGTGAAACTAAATAAAAGCTTGTAATAAATGTAAAGGTAAGCGAAAGTGGACTTTAATAGCATAACCGTTGACGACTTCGGTATTGACTTGTAAGGCAAACCTACTTTCCTAACTGGACCTTAAGCGGTAACCCAACCCTTTAACTTTCGGTCATAAAAGAATTCCGTTAAGAGCGTCCTTTTCGAGGTACGTTTTCATACAACCGTCCTCACATGATTGATGTTATTACTTTTTTTTTTAATTGAGATAAACTAATGCTTGACTGCGATCCCACCTGATGGTAAGTAGCGATGCAATCTTTGATGGTGAGGCGCACTAGTTTATTAAGAAACTATTTACTCTAGCCTTGAAGACACCCAAATTATAATCGGACGGGAAGACCGCAGCAGGCAGACTATTCCAGTCCTTCGACGTACGCGGTATAAACGACGAGGCAAAACGCTTAGTCCGGACCGTAGAGATTTCAACAACGTAAGGGTGAATATTCGCCGTACGTCGGGTTATCCGATGGTAGAATTGCGAACGCGGAATCAAGTCATACAATTCCTGCGCACACTCTCCAAAATGCATCCTGCAAAACACCGAAAGGCTGGCAAGGGACGCATGTGCTCAAGGCTTTGAAGGTTGGACTTAACCAAATCATCCAGATTTGGCTCTTTGCACGCCTTTCCACCGAGTCCAAAGCTGCCAGGTGGCATTTTGCAGCACCAGCCCATCTAACCTAACCTAACCTAACCGAGTTCCCCCCCAACCCTCGTGGTGGTCGGATCGTTTCTTAAGTCGCTCTGCACTTAAAAAATCTTTTGACCAAGTGACTGCAGTAGGTACTCCACACACGAACGGATCTGTGCTTTTATTATTATTACCCATCTTCTGGATATTTTGGATACACAGCTATCTTGTGTTCAATAGAAGCGTAGCACATTTAATCGAGATTCTGAATGACGACAATTTTTCTCAAAACTTTTAAGGGTTTAAAATAAACATGTGTTTCCTGGAACTTTTAAGACATTTAAGTAAATCACGGAATTACCAAATTACGGAGTTTTCAGGCGTTATTTCTTTTTTTTTGCATTGCCTCTTCAAGTATCGCGTTGGACTGCGTTAGACAAAGCAAGATTTAGAATATTTATAAACATTATATAGAACGAGTTCGAAAAGTTATAAGTACAAATCAAAACGTTTCTTTACACAAAACTTTAATGTATAATTATGTAAAATAGTTACATTTATAACATCACTGTTTTATATTTAATGAGCGGCTCGCCATTACACAGATAAACCCTGAAAGGTTTTCGCTGTATGGCAAAAAAAATCTACAATGTAAAATAAGAAATTTGGAAAATAAAATAAATAAATAAAATAACAAGCTTTTAAACTATATTCGATGTTGACGATAAGTGAGTGGAAAAGGATCCTCTTAAGAGGACCCTTCCAGAACCGTCCATTGTCAACGTGAACATGGTTTCAAAGCTTGTTGTTTCATCTATCGCAATTCGAAAAACAACGCGAAAAAAGAGAGACAACGCCTGAACGCTATGTCAGCATTCGGTAATTCCGTCATTAACTCAAATATTTAACAAAACTTGGCCTAGAAAATAAATGTTTTTTTTTTTAAAAAACAGAAAGAAAGAAAAACATTTTATTTGCTGGAAAAAGCGCAAACTTAAGATTAACATAATTATAACAGATTACAAACAAACAAATAAAAATATATATACCTGTGCGTCACGTCCGTGCAAAACGGCCGTACGCTCAGCATAATGCTGTATCCATGTCCACACGCAAAACACGCGACAAGTCCACAGCGCTGGTTTTCAGCGTGGACAGTGGCGACAAAAGTAGCTTTAGGTACTCTTTATAACATCAGCTATCTATCTACCAGTGGAATTCCCGCCAAACATAGTTCAGCCATTTTAGAGATAAGCACAGATACTACTCTGCATACGCAAACAAAAAAAAAATCTCCATACAAATTGTCCAATCAAGTTTATCATTTTGTATGGTGAGGCTGTTTTTATTTTTCGTTTCCTGAAAAAAAATCTTGTGGAAGGTTGTTCAGTTTCGTCTACTGAGCAAGCCCTTAAAGATTGTGGAGGGCTGTCCCTTACACCTTTTATGTATGTATATTTTTGTATTAGTGTATGTATGCATAATTGTATAGATTATATTATTTATGATCAACCAAGTAACGCACTAAGTACACTCATTAGACAATTGTCACTTTAATATTACGATAATTTTTATTCCAAAAAATGGGCATAAATCTTTTTCATAGCTAGGGGGGCAGATATTCTTGATTGAAAACACCACACTTCATAAATCGGTACTTAAAAAAGTAGACCTCAATTTATTGATGTACAGAACTTGATTTCCATAATCAAGTTCTGTTAGTCTCGCTAAAACTCAAAAACCGTGTACCTAACCAATTTGAATATTTATTTTTTGTTTTATCGTTCGATTATAGAAGTGGTATAAAGATAATTAGGGAAAATCCATAAAAGCAGTAAAAAATTTAAGATAGATCTTAGATAGATAGATATATTTTTTATTGTACACCTAAAATTAAAATTACATAAGGAACTTAAAATTAATAGGGCGTCTGAAGACATCCCACCGTAACTTAATATAAAAACCGGCCAAGTGCGAGTCGGACTCGCCCATGAAGGGTTCCGTAGCAGCAAGTAACATAATATAAAAGTTCTTGTTATGTGTTGTAACTTTGATCGATGTTTTAATAATAGTGGATTTTTTTCGGTTTATGACGCATTAAAAAAAAACTACTTACTGGATTTCGTTCAAACCAATTTTCGTTGGTAGTTTTTATAGTAATGTATATCATACATTTTTTTTAGTTTTATCATTCTCTTATCTTAGAAGTTAGAGGGGGGGGGGGACACACATTTTACCACTTTGGAAGTGTCTCTCGCGCAAACTATTCAGTTTAGAAAAAAATGATATTAGAAACCTCAGTATCATTTTTGAAGACCTATCCATAGATACCCCACATGCATAGGTTTGATGAAAAAAAAATTTTTGAGTTTCGGTTCTATGTATGGGGACCCCCAAAATTTATTGCTTTTTTTCTATTTTTGTGTGAAAATCTTAATGCGGTTCACAGAATACATCTACTTACAAAGTTTCAACAGTATAGCTCTTATAGTTTCGGAAAAAAGTGGCTGTGACATACGGACGGACGGACAGACAGACAGACAGACAGACATGACGAATCTATAAGGGTTCCGTTTTTTGCCATTTGGCTACGGAACCCTAAAAACTGAACATTTATCTGTAGGTTTAGACATAAAATAGATAGCTACAGAAGTCAATCTCATGTATGTAAATACTTCACTTTTTATACCTAAGCTCGGTGGATGCGTACTAATGAGCGTTTGAGCCGGAACTGTTCGACGAGCGGGCCGAGACGCTCCGAGATATCGTGTCCGTGAACGGTGTCTATGTGTGCGTTACTCAAGCGCGACCTACATATGTATTTTGTGGTTTAGACTACGCGCAAAGCAATGAAAATCAATTGTGTTGCGGCACTATATGAATTTGCCTACAAAATGACGTCTAAAACTTTTCGTTGAAATAAATATGACAATCTAAAGACCGCTGCACACGTTCTTATTATAGAAACACGAATGAAACTGGTGGAAAGTATTAATTTTACAGGGGCGGAGCCATAAATACTATTAGCAGGAGATAAAGACGTTCCAAAAAAGACATTGCGTCAAAGACAAGATTTCTGATTTCGTTATCTATTTTTTATAAAATAGAATAATTTCACTAAAATTAGAAAATCCCACACATTATGAATTTCCCAAATCTATAAAAAGAGTAAAAATCCTTTTATATTGTTACACTATCATTGTAGCCATTGAAGGAAAACTGGTTTTTGTCTCGCCGCGGGGGAATCCCTCCCGACTGGTCGAAAGGTGTTTGTTGTTTTTAACTCTTAGTAAATAAGTACTAAGTAAGAACATTGAGAATAACAAGAATCCGATGGATGCGGGACGCACAGGATCGATCATTGTGGCGACACTTGGGGGAGGCATATGTCCAACAGAGGACGTCTATCGGCTGAAATGATGATGATGATGATGATGATGAAGTTAGAACATACAGCCCAGTTACAGTATAGCTAGCGACTGTAAATTAAACATCTTTTACCTGTACTTTTTTGCAGTGCTCAATCATCAAGCACGTGGAGCGAAAGGGCGTATCAGTCTACTACTGACTAAAACCCTGCCGATGTACAGGTACATAACTACAGGTATACAGATCTAACGACGTTTCGGCGATACCATACCGACCTTACTAATTTCTTTTGAGAATCGGAAAGATAAAGACTTAGGTAGATATCGGTACATTTATGAAAGTTTTGTATACGTCTTCCATATGCAAATTATCATTCAAAAAGTTTTTAGTGGTGAATAGAGACAAAACTTAGGTTTGGTTTTTTACTTTGTTATCAAAATATCGGCCTCTAACAAAGCATCGATTAATTAGAATAACAATTCAGTCTAATACTGACTAAAACCCTGCTGATGTACAGGTACATAACTACAGGTATACAGATCTAACGACGTTTCGGCGATACTATACCGACCTTAATAATTGCTTTTGAGAATCGGAAAGATAAAGACATAAGTAGATATAGGTACATTTATGAAAGTTTTGTATACGTCTTCCATATGTAAATTATCATTCAAAAAGTTTTTAGTGGTGAATAGAGACAAAACTTAGGTTTGGTTTTTTACTTTGTTATCAAAATATCGGCCTCTAACAAAGCATCGATTAATTAGAATAACAATTCAGTCTAATACTGACTAAAACCCTGCTGATGTACAGGTACATAACTACAGGTATACAGATCTAACGACGTTTCGGCGATACTATACCGACCTTAATAATTGCTTTTGAGAATCGGAAAGATAAAGACATAAGTAGATATAGGTACATTTATGAAAGTTTTGTATACGTCTTCCATATGTAAATTATCATTCAAAAAGTTTTTAGTGGTGAATAGAGACAAAACTTAGGTTTGGTTTTTTACTTTGTTATCAAAATATCGGCCTCTAACAAAGCATCGATTAATTAGAATAACAATTCAGTCTAATACTGACTAAAACCCTGCTGATGTACAGGTACATAACTACAGGTATACAGATCTAACGACGTTTCGGCGATACCATACCGACCTTACTGATTGCTTTTGAAAATCGGAAAGGTAAAAGATATACATTAACGAAAGTTTTGTATACAACGTCTTCCAAGTATCATTCAAAGCAAGTTATCATTCAAAAAGTTTTTATGCATAGTATTTTAGCTCGCCGTCTGGCCTTCCTGTAAACGTACGGAACGAGCTCGAGTCGTCGACGGCGCGTGATCCACGCGCGCCTCAAGCTGACATCTCAGCAAACCGTAAGGTCCCAGCAGGATCGAAGCCTACTGGAGCCATGGATAGGCGAACGAGAACTCCGGGGCCTTGGAACGAAGGCAAAGAAGGACCGTTGGAGTGGATTTTAGTCAGTAAAAGTGTGACACGCTCTCCCGGTCCTCCCTAGAGTAGAAGAAGTCACTGAATGATTTCCCACCTACAAAAAGCATAGCATTTTAAGGCATTTATTTTTATTTTTGATGTAACTCACAATAAAGTTCGCTATATATAAGTAGCCAAACATGTTTGACTACTAAAAAATAGGTATTTACATAAAATAAACATTTTGCGGTCGAAGTCAATTATCTACTTAAACACCTACTTGTTGAATCGAAGAATTTATGATCAAAATATTACTTCTTCTACCTCTTCTACTATGCTTATGACTGATGCTTCCCCGACGTGAGACTGACGAACTTTTTGATAAGCTCAAACATCTACAGAACTTGTGTATCCACTTCATTTGTTGGGTTTTCATGCAGGAGGTCGTGGGTTCGATTCCCACCCAGGACAAATCTTTGTGATGAGCATGATCAATTGTTCTGTATCTGGGTGTAATTTATCTATGATACTACTCTGTCAAGAAAGTACCGAGAAATGATCAATAATACACAATTTTTTTGTTATGCATCCAAATTTATTTTATTACCTTCAAAAGTATGCCCCTTCAGAAACGATACACTTACGCCAACGAATAATCCAATCATCAAAACATTTTTTGACGCTGTTTCTGAAATTGAGTTCAGTTCTCGCCGCGAATTCTCCTTTATGTCTTCTACAGATTTAAAACGGGTGCCACAAAGTGGTAATTTGAGTTTAGGAAAAAGATAGAAGTCGGCTGGAGCTATATCTGGTGAATATGGTGGCTGCTCGATGGTATTTGTTGAGTGTTTAGTCAAAAATTCGTTCACAATGATGGCCTTGTGCGAAGGCGCATTATCGTGGTGCAAAATCCAAGAATTTTCTTTCCACAAATCTGGCCTTTTTGGTCGAATTTGCTCTCCTAAATGCCGCATAACGCTTAAATAATATTCTTTATTTACCGTTTGACCTTCCGGTAAGAATTCTGAGTGCACAACACCGCGATAGTCAAAGAAAACAGTCAACATGACTTTGACTTTTGATCAACTTTGGCGTGGTTTTTTCGGTTTTGTTTGGTTCAGTTGGAAGGCGCCACTCCGAAGCTTGTTGACTTGTTTGCATGTCAAACTCGTAAACCCACGTCTCGTCGCCAGTAACAATGCGTTTCATAAATGTTGGGTCGGAATTGACTCGTTCTAGCATGTCCTCAGCGACTCTCATGGAATTGAGTTTTTGAAGAAAATTCAGATCAAAAGACCTCGTTGTCGTTGTTGCCACTCGGCAACATGTTTCATACCCAAATGATTAGTTAAAATGGTACGGATCGACTCGTGAGATACAGAAAGTTCGGCGGCCATCTCTCTCAAACTTAAATGATTTTCACTATTTTCTTCACTTTTGCGATGTTAACTTTACTTTGAAAGTTGCAGAGGTTGATGGCCTACCAGAGCGAGGCAAATCTTCCATCACATCTCGACCGCTTTTGAATGCTTTGTACCACTCATAAGCACGTGTTTTTGATAAAGTCGATTCACCGTAATCCTTCTGTAACATTTTCAGTGACTCCGAAAACGAAATTCCATTGGCGATGCAAAATTTAAGGCAAACTCTTTGTTCGATGTTTTTGTTCATTATGAAATTTGCTATACTAGATATGATATAACTAAAAATATAATATAAATAACAGATGCAACTCAAACTCCGCGCCAAAATGGAAAACAGTTGTGCCAATCTTGCAACAACAAAAGAATCTAAAATTTGAATTTGGAACCATAAACGAATCGTCCATTCCCGATACTTTTTTGACTGAATGTATGTATGTATTTAAAAATTTATAAGTATGTTTATCAGTTGTCTAGTACCCATTAAACAAGGGCTTATGTTTAACTTACCACCAGATATAGTAACATATAAAAGACAAAAATAGTAAATGATCACCAAAATTAAACCTACATTTTAATGTAAAATTATAACCAGTTTTAACATCTCGCTATCCTATTTAAGCAAAATGAATCCAAATAAAGCATCGGCAGAACCCCATGGTTACGGAGATATCAGTAGTTAAAATTTTGAGGTTAGGTTAACTACCTGCCAAGACAGCTCGACGGAGCCCCGCTACGCGGGGCTCCTACTTCTGGGTGGTTTAAAAAAAAATAACCTCGAAGAAGGTAACGGGGTCTGTGTTCGCTCGCTTCGCTCGTTCACTACGACCCCGCCACCTTCTTCTAACCTAAATCTATCCGACCCGGGGTGCCCTAAAATTCCACTAAGATAGATTGTTGATTAGACAAAGTACCATCCTGCTCTACGGGGCTAAAAAGAGCACATTAATTTGCTCGCTAATATTTGGTTATCATTTACTACATTTGGTGTTCGAATACAATTTAAAGTACAGTCGTAACTAAAATACTATTGTAACTTTAGGATTTCATTTTTTTGGTGTCAAGTAATATATTTTTGACAAAAGAACTAAGGGTACCAAACGTTTTATGGTGGTCATTATATTTAATCCCTTAAACAAGCTCTGCTTAGCTTGGTGGGACTAGACGGCGTTGTGTGATAGTTGTGGAATATTATTATTATTATTATTATATTATTATGTTTATGAATGCATGCACGATACAGAAATTACACTTAATACTTTTAGTCTGGAGTAACGTTTAAAAAAAACTGGTGGAAGTAACTGACAAAAAAATATTTGTATTTCATCTAGAGGCAGTCCAATTAATGACCATGTAGCACGAAGTTTTTCGTAGCAAAAAGCAGACAAAACATAAAAATAAAATTGATTGCTCATGGGTTGGTCCGTGAACTTTAATCGAAGTAAGTACAATGTGCTCGATACATAAAAACTTACTCCGAGTTGTGACGTAGGCACTCGAATCAATCTCGTTTTGTGACGAACCAGTGCGAACCCGAGTAGAGCAATGGTGGCCGAGTGGTAACAGCCCCGACTTACGAGTTGTAGGTCGTGGGTTCAAACTTAGCCAGGCGTCTTACTTTTTGTAATTTATTTCATCACCACTGCTCTCAAAACGGTGAAGGAACATCGTGAGGAAACAGGAACATCCACCAACCCGTACAGGGCCTGCGTGGTAGATTACGACCCATTTTCTCTCCTAGACAGGAGACCTGAGCTCCAACAGTAGGAACATTATAAGGTCGATTATGTAGCTACCTATGTATGTAATTCGAACCCCGCTCGAGGATCGAACTTCATAAACCACTGTCGATTATAAACTACATCTCAAGTCTTGTAAGTGACTAATTGTATAAAACGAAGTAGTATGCTAAACATTGGTAGTTGCACATACGAGTGAGTGGCGTTACAACCGTCGACCAGGTACGTATAATTACATACATTACACGTGCTGATCTCGCTTATTTTTAGCATTTCTTAGCTGTTTTAAAACAAGCTATTTCTGACGAACACACTAAACAAAGTAAAGTCGAAAATGATAGCAAAACAAATTATAATTCAGCTTTCATTACTAAGTAATCAGCCCAAATTAGAATATATGTGTCGATAAGACATCGATATTTAATAAAACTACTGTCTTTATATGAGGAAAATCCTAAGTTAAGATGAGTGTTGTATATAATAATAAAACACGCGTCATCACAACATGATCGTAGCTATTCGCATTTTCAAAATTTATTTATTGTTGATAACCTTATGTGTGTGGTGGCTAGTGGCGGCTAGCGGACGGTTAACTGAACTATCAGTCGCGCACCGGCCGTCCTCAGAACAACAATATTGTGCACCGACTCGTTTCGATATTAATATATTAATAATTCGTTGTAATATCACAAGTGCGAAAAGATGAAGAGCCTGTGCGAGGGAACGGTTCTCATAGCCTGCTTTCTCGTCGCCACATTCTCAAACGCTGGTGGACGTGAGTATTATTACATTATTTTAACAGTAATTAAAGCTTTAGTGTGAAAAAAAATGTGTTTTTAAACTCCGGTGACCTTACTGCATAAGTTAACCTCCGTAATCTTTAGTGTCCGACCGCTTGTCCATCTGAGATGGCGTACAAACATAACATCATCGTATTATGTTTACTAAGCAAGTTGACGATGTTTTTTTTTAAATTACTGTTTTACTAATTGACATGTAATTAACAACGTGATCTTGTAGACATAGGTACTTGTCTAGTGTTAAACAAAGGTGACTACGTTTTTTTGGGAAACTTTTTAGCTAGAGGTATGTATTTTTAGACGTATTGAAATGTTACTAGTGGCCTTTAACCGATTCTTGTAAACTGTAATGAGCACAACGATAAACATGTTCCATTCGGTAATGTAAATAGGTACCAATTTCTTTTTATTGGAATAATAATATCCAATCATGATGGTTAAAGAAAACAATTGTATGGGTAAATTGGTCATCAAGTGGTAATAGGTACCTATCAAAGATTACCTATTTTAACCACAAAGTGAACACACTTCATAACTTCTATAATAAACATTTAGGTAAAAAACTGTACAAGTTTGGAGACATAACTTATTCAGCCTTATTTATAGAATTCGCTGGCTATAAATGTTTCGTTTAAATACATGGTTAGTGGATTCTAAATATCAAATTTTGAATTAAGAACTTGATCATATGGTAATTTTTTTTTTATAAATAAATCGATTACACAATATATTAGGTATAT
The DNA here is from genome assembly GCA_929112965.1 of Mythimna albipuncta. Taxonomy (NCBI): domain Eukaryota; kingdom Metazoa; phylum Arthropoda; class Insecta; order Lepidoptera; family Noctuidae; genus Mythimna; species Mythimna albipuncta. The sequence continues at coordinate 11,065,550 of OV815977.1, read as the reverse complement.
TAGTAATCCAATTAGGTTTTACGCATTACTTAATTGACATTTATCATACACGAATTAAAGTAACAATATTTTAATGACAGTGGTTTAGTAATTTGAAAGACGATTACTACGATAAATAGAATTAGCTGTGAACATTAAACTGGCATTATACTGGTAACTATATTATTATCTGTGTACCAATGAGTATAAGATGATACAGCGATGAAAGAAGGCAATACAGTGGAAGTTAGGGCTGTCAGGTGCCCCGGGATGTTTCACGAGACTGCAGATTTTTTTAATACCGAATTTATATTTTTATAATCCATCTTGTGGACGAAAGATTTTTACAACACAAGTATGTACAATATGCGTTTGGCTTTTTGTAACGATTTTCGGTGTAGATATACGAAAAATAACATTACATAAATATTATTTTTTTGTTTTCTCTGCTTTGCCTTAAAATACTCTGCGCCCATTTTTATTGAATTTATCTACCTACGTGTCCCAAGTTTCCAAAAGCTATAATATAATACCTGGTAACCCTAAGTGAAAGGTATTATTAATGACCACTAATTCGGTAATTCCTAGTCATGTAACCTAACGGATAACGGTACTGCTAACAATCATGAAGAAAAGCATTCTCCTCTCTTTTGTACCTCAATTATTAATAACATAGCTAAACATTAGCAAATTACATGCTTATTATGTACAGCCATGACTAACATCTCAATACCAATAATAAATCCGGTTTTATCTAATGCAATTTGGCGAGAATCTTAAGTTCAAAACCAAAGATTTTATTAATTGACTTGATTATGATACCTAACAAAAACAAGTTTCGGGCTAAAGTACTAAAGCAGACGATACTATAATAAAAGATAAATGCCTTAAACTTGATTATGTTAAATTGGTAGCATTTTATACTTTTTTTTTTAAAATACCTGTATAAATTAATTTTTTAATTTGATTTTTGTGCCTAAATAAGGAAAATTATGAAGTTTAAATTTAATATTCGACAAAGGTTGAACAGTTATAGTAGTATTGTCCTTAATTGGCCTTTAATTAATCTTTCGAATACCGTAGTTGGAGACAATAGAAAGACAATGAGAAAGCGACCGCCGGCGTTCGCTTGGGATTGGAAAACATGGCTCCAAACATTAAACTATTTACAGACTGAAGAACTCCTAGAAAAAACATAACAATCTTACAATCAAACGCAAACACACCCACGATCTTAAGGTTTTATTTTTGTTAGTTTATTTTTAATTTTTTTTTTTTTATTGTTATAGTAATTATTATTTTAATCTTAATTTTATTTTCAAGTATGTTGTTCTTAATTTTCACACTTTTTTTTTTTTTTTTTTTCCTCATTTATTTTTCATTATTTGTAAATTTAATTCAAGGTCAGGTGACCTTAGCAATTTCGAGAATTAAGTGACACTAATGGGAGAAGACACTGACTTCTGTAATATAGGTTTTTACTTAGCTCAGAAGTCAGGGCTTCAAAATATTGTGTGAAATAATTGTTTGTGTCAATAAACTATTTGATTGATTGATTTGATTTAATGTTTAGCTTAGTCCCCAGGTAGCTAAAGCGTTAGCGGAGTATATTCATAGCCTAGTGTTAGCGTAGCACAGTCGTACCCGTAGCATTAGCGTAGCACATTCGTATTCGTAGTGTTAGCGTAGCACAGTTGAAATCGTAGCTTTAGCGTAGCAATTTGGTAGCCGTAGTATTAGCGTAGCATTATCGTAGCCGTAGCGTTAGCGTAGTACATTCGTAGCTAAAGTATTAGCGTAGCAGTCGTAACCGTAGCGTTAGCGTAGCACATTCGTAGCCGTAGTATTAGCTTAGCATTATCGTAGCACATTCGTAGCGGTATTGTTAACGTAGCACAGCCGTAGCCGCGGCGTTAGCACAGTATATTCGTAATAATATCGTTGCTCAACTCAATCGTAGCACCTTAATCGTATTCCGTAGCTCAGTCTATACTACTGCACTATGACAGTGATTAGTAGCACTGTCGTAGTGCAGCCTTAGCGTTACAGTGGCGTAGCGCGGATGTAACTCATAGAACTTCGTAGGCGTGGTGTATGTTATAAGGTAGAACTACACTGCTCACACGTGTGCCACACACGCCGATCTGGACGCGTCCTTACATTTTATATGTAAACTAGACTTGATTCACGCCACGCGACGACACGCGACGCCACGCGACGTCGTTCTACGTACAAATCAGGCGTGTTACACATCGGCCGGTGCGTAGGTCTAATGTAGTTCTAGCTTTAATTGTATATTAAAGGCATTAGGTACTTTGCTTAAGAATTTCAGTGATAAAACTTTACTTAGACCGCAACTAAAAATAAAATCATGAAAGAATATAAATAAAATACGAGTAGAAATAAGCGTTTCGTTGGCGTCCACGCTGCGCATACGTTTAAAGATGACTTATAATGGAATAATACGCGTTAAAATTTAATGCAAGGGCATGTAAAGTTTCCAAGTAACTTAGTCCCTTGTCCTCTATATCTTAAATTATTGTTAACAAACAAACTTGAAGCAGTAAGTTGCTTTTAAAATGTCCACGTTAAAGTATGGTAAGCTGCCTTTTTCACAGCAGGGGGGATGGACCAGAACACCATTTCAAAGATATTATTTACGTAAACCTCCAGAGTGGAAAAGCATATTGTAATATATCAATTGGATTGAATTTATTATATTAACTAAGAAGTTGCTTTATATACATAGTTGTTTATTATACATAGAATCATACACCATAAATGAATTTTGTTCCAAAGACATTTGTGGATTCATCCATATAACGAAGAAGAAGATACTGTTTAGTGGGATTGTTTTTAGCATACCTCCTTATCAATAAAAAGAATTTACTTCTAGAGGTGGCCATTTCTTGACGAGTCGCAGCTAGCGGCTGGTCAGGTGGGCGACTGCCAAGGACGCAACCTACTGGGACTGCTTCCTGCGTAAACACCGATAATAATAACTTTCACTCAATAAAAAAAATATTTCTTCATGCATATTTTAGGCATAAAGAAATATTTTAGATCTCAAAACACTCGTCAAAATATTATCCCTAGCTGTTTCCTAACTAGATCGGGGTCTGCTTCCAGTCTTCAGTCAGAATTATGTGTTTTACATGGAGTATTCCTTTTTTTATAAAAACACTAAAACCAATCAAGAGAAATTCAGTGACGTTTTGATTATTCACAATAAAAAATAGTGGATATTAAAATTGGTGTCTGTGCAATCAGACAATATGTGGAATCATGGAAATTAACGCAATCTCGGTAAAATTGAGCTGAAAATACACATATTTTTAGATTTTCACAAAAATTTTAGTTATATTTTTAAATTGTCATATTCTCAAAACACCATATCGTATTGATTACTTCGGTGAAACTTACCGAGACGGAAGCATTAGACTGCATTAGATTATTACATCTGCATTCTAATGGAAAATTAAATAATTAATGAACTTTATACTGTTAATGGCCTATGCTATTACGAACCATAACAAAAGAGCAAAACAGTAACTGTAATTAAATCTAAGCAAAGAGGTTGTAACCCATTCGAGGCTTTATGGTTTTGCTAATATACAAACTTTACTATTGACTTATTTCAATTTCTCAACATATTAATATGTTTTAGTATTCTAAACACTATAACATAGCTACAGTATTGTTTTTTTAAAGCCTTTTGTTCAAAAAAGAAAACGGCGCACGAAAAGGAATTTGCGAACATAAAAACCATTTCTCAAAGTTATATTATTTATTTCACCTTAGGCTCGGTCGTCTTAACAATGACCATGTTTGTCCATTTAAAAATATATGTGTTCACACTCACCAAAATGTAAACGATAGAAAACCGACAGGCTAGCAACTCGGCGGAGAAGCTCAAGACCTTGGAGCTTCGACTCTACAAGTGCATCATTGCCGATAATTCTCTTGGCTTGCCTCTCAATCGACTCCAGCGCTTCAAGCTGGTATTTGGCAAGCCCATCCCAAAGATGAGAATAGTACTCCATACACGACCGAAGTTGTGCTATAAAGGTTGAACAGCTGTTACGGTGTGAAGTACCGTCTCACCCTTGCTAAGATCCCCAATTTTTGGGCAGCCACTTGAGCTTTTGTCTCGATGTATGAGCCGAAATTGAGAGTAGATGACAACATAACCCCAAGAAGCTCAAGGAGGTGGTTATTGGCACGGTCACACTTCGGAGATGGATCCGGGTAGAAATGTGGAATTGACTCCGTTTTGCGGAAAAAAGACTCGCCTGGGTTTTAGATGCATTGAACTTGACCAGATTGGCATCGCCCCAATCGGAGACCGCTTTCAAGAACGAGATCAAGCGTTCAACCATAGCCTCTCGGAATGACTGGATTTGCGACCCACTAGTTCGTGCGTCAGACACATATCTCTCAGCAACAGTACTGTCGTCTGCATACCCAAAGATTCCGGGTCTTCTTTTTTTTAAACGGTTTTTACTTCGATTGGGTAAAACGACGTATCACTCAATGTCAATGAATTTATCAAAGGTCACTTAGTTCAAGATAAAAGTGGGTAATTACTAAATTGCATATGACTAATAAGTACGACTGTAAGCTGTTATCTGTAGCAGATACATTATGGGACAAGTTGTCCCCCAAGATGACGCACAACATTGTCAAATTGTCACACAAACATAAGGGGGATAAGTTGCGGGACCCTAGACAACGTTGTAGTATTATGTAGATTGAAGCTAGAACTACATTAGATGCCGATGCACAGTTGCACACGTGTAACACGCCTGATTTGTGCGTAAGACGACGCCGTGTGGCGTAGCGTGACGTGGATCAAGTGTAGTTTCCCTATGAAATGTATGGAGACCAACGCGCTCAGTAGCCCGATTCACGTAATGAAAACCGTAACGTTATCGTAGCGATTTAGTCGTTTAGACCATTTCCGTATTCACATCCATCAATTGACTTTGGACGACACCGATTTTAAAGGCGTTTGAAAATTAATCGATTTAAAAAAAAAATCTGTATAACATTATCCTGGTAGAATACTTATTAATGTTACTGGAAATAAGATTGGCGACTGTAGAGCACGTGTGCGCAGTGTAGTTCTAGCTTAAATAGGTGACATTTTGTCACCCAGTGTATCTGAGCCTAGCCTGGTGTTTCACGATAATTTTGGGGAAAATACCCCATGCAAAAATTGACACGCGTACCGGAAAACACAGCGTTGGAAGGCCTCCTACATGGTGGACTGACGACCTGGTGAAGGTAGCGGGAATCCGATGGATGCGGGACACACATGATCGTTCGTTGTGGCGACGCTTGGGGGAGGCCTATGTCCAGCTGTGGACGTCTGTCGGCTGAAATGGTGATGATGATGAAAAATTTACAATAGTCATGTATAATGAGGACTCATTATTATATTCCTCATGGAAGCTTTATTTTGTAACATATAAACCAACAGCTGACTAGTTTAGCTAAAAAAACCTTTTTCTACTTTGTTTAAAAAACAGGGTAAACTATTCTTTGCACTCGGATATTTTTGTGGAACAATAATACACTTGAAACGTGTAAAGCTTTCCTGAATGGGTTATTTCTAGTGATATGATCACTAACTAAAGATGGAGGCATGTATGTATGTACCGATTGAAGAACAAGAGCTAAGCTAATTTATTCAGTAAAGTTTTGTAGTTGTGTAGGCCGCAAACTATGTAAATACCTTACTTAAGTACCTACTCGTAAATAGCTTATTCTAATTTTAAATAATGTTATAAATGCGAAAGTAAGTTTGTAAGTTTTTTACGACGACTATTATGATTATTTAAAGTACAGGGTCACTATTACTTTAGGATGCTAAATGACACTACGTATCTTTTGACCCATGATTGAATAATAGTGCATTATGATATAAGTGTGTAATGTTAGTGATTACCGTCGAGACGCTATTTAGACCCGAGCCATGGCGAGGGTCTTAATAGAGCCGAGAACGGTAATCATTAATTACTCACTACGTGTATCATACGACGTTTTTCAATACACTTGTGAAGAAAATAACTCTAAAACTAGTAAACTTTTGTGCCGGTCAAAATCTGTTTTATGCGTGCCCACATTTTTTTTTTTCATTTCCTCGTGGGGGACCACCTGCGCCCATCATGTAATAAAATTATGGCGGGGGAGAGGTTGAACAAGAAGGTTATAACTACATTATAGTACTAATGCGTAATGGTAATCAAAATGTCAGTTTGGTAACAAGAGCCATTATATACCTACCTAAGTGCAGTGCAATAATAGTCACTTTCTGTGCAAGTGTATTGAAAATTATTTTATAAGACACTTTCGTAGTGTGTAGAAAAATAAGTAATAAAAGTCATAAGCGAGTATACCAAATAATAGTACATTGTTACACTAGGGGTGAAAGTAACTCATTTCGTCCCGAGAAGGAATTGGCGGGCGAGCGAAGCGAGGTCGCTAATTCGAGGGGTTAAATGGGTTACTTTCATCCCGAGGTAAACACTGTGCTTTTCATTACGAATACGAGGAAACTAAAAATAAAATAAAAGTTTGTAAAACCTGAGTCGTCGTACCTATGATTTTAAGTAGGTATCTTTCTTCTGATTTAGGCGGTAAAAGGTATTCCACTACTGCTTTAGCCTCTTCTCTTATGAAATTAGGCGTTAAATCACTATTTTAATCTGATAAACATAACGTGTTAATACGAATCTCTGTTGTACGGAAATGTAAACGAAACTCGAAAAAACCAACGACTGATTGCCACTTTCCCGCCATTTTGTTTTTTTTTCCTTGCGGCCAGCCAGCTATTCAGCCTCATTAATGAAAAATTAGAAATTAATTGTAATTTTTTTTAAATAAAGTATTTTAAAGACATAGTTAACAAATAAAAAAATAGTAAATAAATAAATGAATAAATAAATAAATCACTTAAAAATATAATATTATTTATTTAATACTTATCTTTAAGTTATTTCAATTTTATATCGCGCTTTGATTGACTGGCTGTATGGAAAATTGGAACGTGGTTCAATAGGAACGTGAAGATACAACTAGTTTTTTTTTTTAATAATTTGACAGCTGTCAGTTGTAAAGTAAAACTCCCTAGGGATGAAAAGTATCACTTTCAGCCCGCTCCTCAGGCAACTTCAGATCCACTTTCAGAGTATGAGTAATGAAAAATAGTTTTTTTTTTCTTTCTTTCTAAGTGCTATTTATGAGGCCATAATTTTAAATTATAAAAAAAGGCAAAAGCCAGTCTCGCGTACCTAATTTCCGATGTTTTTATTATGCTTGTGTAGCAATTTGCGGTTTGATATTATTAAGAAAAGTATAATATCTACTAAATTAAATTAGCTAGCTTTGGTCTACAACCGAAAAGCTATAAGACATTTCCCACATAATAATACCATTATTTCACACAACCCATCCCTGTATCTCTAGTCTCTACGTTGGACGTCGTCGTGGTGACGCTTGCGCGCGCACCAATGCTTGAATGATTGTTTAATAAATAAATTAAATGTCACGGAACAAAATGCATTTCGAACCGACACACTATCGAACTAATACATTACCGATCTAATGAGCAATGGCTGTAGGGTTTCTCGTTACAGGATTTTTCACACTTACTTTACATCGCACCAATAAAGCATCGATGGAATAACATCGTACAACTGAATTATCGATACACTGTGTTCGATATAATCATAATCGAATCATCAAGTTTCAAATCAAGTAGGCAACCTCTTTGCATTTTTCACGCATTTAGGTATTAAAGCAAATGGCGAAGCCGGCGTTCGCTCTCTCATTGTCTTTATATTGTGTCTATAATTACTAATTATAGACACACAGGGACTCAAACTGTAACCATAATAATGTGTTTTAACACTCTTTTTTTAAAACAGTTTTAACAGAAACAATGATGTTACCGAATGAAACTGTAACCTTTTATATGTGTTAATAAGTTTTGCCGAATCAAACTGTAACCTGTTTTATGTGTTAATATGTGTAACTGAAATAATCAGTTTTAGCATAGCTTTAGGTATCTATAAGTAATTTTACTGTACCTTAAATAAGCAAATTGCAAATTTGGCAACACTGCGTTTACCTGTTACACATATTAATACTGTTAACACTTTTATATCTGTTACAGATATGTTATGGTTACGCTTTTATAAGTGTTTTGGGTTAATACATTGAAAACACTCTAATAAATGTTACATATTTGATTCTGTTACCAATTTAACATGTTACACTTATAATTCTGTAACCTTTATGAAGGTGTTTTTAAGTCCCTGAATTAATTACGGTATTCAAAAGGTTAATGCATTGAAGTAAACATATTAAAAACAAGTACATAATACCCATAATGCGCTACAGAAGCAAGGTACTTGTACCCTAAAATGCACTGCATAGAAAAATACAAAGAAGATGCATAATAAGGCATCTAGTATTTTAGATTAATTATCTAATAAATACGTACAGTCTGCCAAGGCCATGCGATTTACATAATCAAGAAACTGACCACAAGCTATTTGACAAAAGTCTAGCAAAGGTCACTAAAGGAACGAATATTGTGTCGTGAATTTAGAAAGAAAATATCTAAAATACCCATGGTTGTAAATAAGATGAGCTTCTTGTATTAGAATGATAACAATACTAACTCTTCTTCTTCTTTCTGCCCTTGTCCCGTTTTATTTGGGGTCTGCGCAATACGTTTTTTTCTTCCATTCCATTCACAATACTAACTGTGCAATATAATAAAATGGTAGGCAGGTATTCTTGGTATGTGAAGAGGAGGGATGAAACGCATCTACTAAAAGAGTAAAACGAGTACTACTCAGTACTACATTAGACCGACGCACACGTCTACACCACCTCGCCTGATCTGCATGGGGTTACCATGACGTTCAAAGTAAGATTGTTTTAATCTTGTTTTAATGTGGGTAAGAGATGGCGTTAGACAACCTGTATAGCTCTGTCTCTTACCTACACTGAAACAAGATTAAAACAATCTTACTTTAAACATCGTGGTCTAGGTCAAGACGTCGCGTGGAGTCGCGTGGCATCGCGTAGCGTGTATCTAGACGTGTAGCTCTACAAGTCTAGTTTCCCCATAAAATGTATGGAGACTGACGGGCCCAGACCGGCGTGTGTGGCACACGTGTGCGAAGTGTAGCCTATCTTTAAACATGTGGATGGGTGGAGAGGTAGAGGGAGGCCAGAGAAAAGATGGATAGATTATATGAGGAGTTATTTGAAAGAAAAGACCACACCACATCACACACCACACACCACACACAACAGTGATCTCTTTTTTAACCCAAAAGTTGACTGGGAGAGAATGCCTTGTTGCATTAAGTTCGCCTATGTTCCACTACTGTACATGAAGTTTAAATAAATAAATAAAAGAGAGTTAGGTTGTGATAGCGTGACGGGTGACAGGATAGAATGGAAGAAAAAAAACGTGGACGAGGACAGGAAGAAAATGATGAGTTTTTCGAATGAAGATGGTATTCGAATTTAGAAAACCCAGAATAGTGAAGATGTTTAATATATTAATTTATAAATTAGGTAGACAGGAAATGATACACTACCGTTTTAATATTGAATGTCCGCAACATAATTCAATAATCCTTCGAATATAAATGTAGTTTTGTGTTGTGATTTATTATATTTTCCTGGGTCTATGCTATGCGTGCCTACTGTGGATATACGCTTCAAGATGATTCTCGTGAGTAGGTACCTACGATATAGTCACTGGAGCATGTTATTCACTTATTGTGTCAAAAAGGGGAATTCCGGGAAAGTTGCATCAGAAATAATTTCTCGGTATTTATTGTAATCTTTACTCATTTGCAGCCTTTATTTGTAAGTGATGTTTTTGACAATTGATTAGATACAATCAATTTATTTCATTCTTCCCCATGCGTCACACAAGATTTCAATTTATTTTTGTTCGCTGCATTAATCTGTTTTTTTTTTCTTTCTGAATAGTCTTTGGTGAGAACCCTCAGGTTAGACTTAATCTTTCATTAGACGTAGTTAGCACCATTTTATTACCTTACATTGTTCGCAAGTTATGTCGGCCGATACTGTGTACTAAAACCTTCATCATAACCTCTCGACGTGTTCTAGAGCGGTGTAATGGCGGTGCGAACTGCATCCCTCTAAGCGAATGCACGAACCTGTACAATCAGCTGCAACGAGGCAACACGCCGCAGCTGACGCAACTTCTGCGCAGCCTGCACTGCGGCTTCCAAGATGGCAACTTACCAATGGTGAGTCAATCAGGGTGTGCTATAGCAGTCTGTGCTTGATGCTGAGCTTGCTCACATATTTGTTCCTACCAACTATAAGTACCTATATATATTTTTTTGTTTTTTTTTACCAACTAGGTTAAATATTCACCGATTAGAGGAAACGTTCGGGTAAATTCAAATTAGCATTTTTAAAAACTCTCACTTCTCTACTTAAAATTAGAACACCAAATAATTTGTTTTGTCTATACTGTCTAGTCTATAGATACTCCATCTGTATAGGTAGTTAACTAAAGGTAAATCTTGATTTGTCTTTTTATTTAAAATATTTGTTCCTATCAACTATAAGTATATATATTTTTTTGTTTTTTTTTACCAACTAGGTTAAATATTCACCGATTAGAGGAAACGTTCGGGTAAATTCAAATTAGCATTTTTAAAAACTCTCACTTCTCTACTTAAAATTAGAACACCAAATAATTTGTTTTGTCTATACTGTCTAGTCTATAGATACTCCATCTGTATAGGTAGTTAACTAAAGGTAAATCTTGATTTGTCTTTTTATTTAAAATATTTGTTCCTATCAACTATAAGTATATATATTTTTTTTGTTTTTTTTACCAACTAGGTTAAATATTCACCGATTAGAGGAAACGTTCGGGTAAATTCAAATTAGCATTTTTAAAAACTCTCACTTCTCTACTTAAAATTAGAACACCAAATAATTTGTTTTGTCTATACTGTCTAGTCTATAGATACTCCATCTGTATAGGTAGTTAACTAAAGGTAAATGTTGATTTGTCTTTTTATTTAAAATAAATCGTTTAAAAGACATACAAAGATTATTTAAATTTAGTTAATTAACTAACATCGGTTTAGGTAAATACCTAATTGTGAACATTTTAGATAACATTTTTAGACATTTTTTTAGACAAAAGACATGTTAAGATTGTTTACATTTAGATAACTACCTAAATAGATGGAGTATAGAGTATTTATTAGGACCATCTGTTCCGTGAAAAGGACAGGCTTATGTACCGAATATCATTGTAATTATTTCATTTATTGTCCAGATATGCTGTCCGCCACAGTTCTTAGGTCCAGCAAACTCTGGTTCAGTTGTCGAGAGGGCTGCTGACCCCACGAGTCTTCTGCCCAACTCGCGGATCTGCGGCATCCAGAACAACGATAGAATAGTGGGCGGCACGCAGGCTGACATCGACGAGCACCCCTGGATGGCGCTCATCAGATACGACAAACGTATGTTAACGACATTCCTTCCAATGGTTCCCCGAAAAGCACAGTAGAGAGGTGTGAAAGACTGTATAAAAACCATATTAGGATCGTCTCACATTGAAGGGCCAGTTAGGGCCAAGCCTGCCAATGCTGCCAGGGCCAATGTACGAAATGTGCGTGTGACCTGGTATTTTGCAAAATAAAAATCATAAGATTTAGTAGTAGACTTAAAACAATTGAAGAACCAGTCTGGTAATTTTTAAACAAATATATTAAAAACTATAGCCCTAAGCTACCAAATTACGCACCATACAGACACCAGGGTCGCCACACGTCCAAGCTGGTCGCGCCACTAAATTGGTTACGCAACCAAACGGACACCAGGTGAATAACTCTCTATAGATCTGTATGCATTTTGTTGGTAGCGCTGACTGGACGTGCAATATAGCACTTAAAGTGCGGTCCCTCAGTCCTCATAAACCATCAGCTAGATCTCGGAAAGAATCTAAAAAAATAGGATATTGTGTTTCCCACTGCGAAATGTCACTGTAGTTCTTCAGTTCAGACACACTTGTTCGAAAGGTGTAGGTTTTAGTCAGAAGGAGTCTGAAACTCCCGCTCGCTCCACCCAGAGCGGCAGAAGTCGTACGATGATTTCACAGGTTAAAGAAAAATCCAATGAAATGATGACAGGTTTGTGTCAGTTATGTTAAAGACCCATTTGGCTTATAATTCTAAGGGTGAGTTGCACCATTTAACTATAACGATAATAAAGCCGTTAACAATAATCAAATCGTCGAATTGACCAATAGGCGGCCGTTTCACAGCTAGTTATGGTTTGATTATCGTAAAGCCATGTATTCATTAGTAAACCAAATGTTTACTAATGAATACATGGCTAAATAAATAATAAACACTGTCTATAAACTGTTCATAAACAATGTTTCATAATGTTTCATCATCTCTGTAAACAGTTTATAAACAGTTCATAAACATAGGTGATGAAACATTGTTTATGATACGTGTTGCTGTACTTCCCACTACGAGTGGAGAGCAAGACGAAACATGTAGTTTATAAACAAAAGTCAACAGATGTGGACGTGTTTTATGTTTACTAATGAATACGTGGCTTAGTTAAATGGTGCAACTCACCCTAAGTGGTTTAAACATTTATTGCAGTGCCGTATAGAAGACGCCATACAGGTCAGACGTCTAAATCATTATGAAACGCATCTATAAGATTGCTCTCAAGCATTGCAGAGTTCATGCCGTTGTATGTGCTTTTGAATAAGCTAAGCTATTTTTTAAAATCTGTCTTCATTCAAAAACTAAGCACTTCTTTAGTGTAAACTTGGCTAGAGAGCTTTTTATGCTGTTAAGACTAGCTTGTAAAATAGATCGAGTCTCGGAAATAGCTGATATTATGCTGATAAGTTGTGTTTAAACTATTTTGTTTATTTTTCTGATTTACTTTATGATAATGTACAATTGTAAATTATTCTAGAACTAATTTCATGATAGTATGACAGCTCGAATATTCATACCGAGTTCCTTTAGGTGGGTACTTCATTTTGGTATTTTACGAGTATATCGAAATATCCGTTTTAGCTTAATTCCATCGGGTCATTGAGCTTAGCACATAATAGATGTCAGGTTAGGTCCACTACTGTTAGGGCTGATGCCTAGAGCTTTTTTTTACGGGATTGTTTGAAAAAGTTACCGTAGCCCTCGCAAAGGGCAACCGTAGGAATAAGTGGGCTTTAGTTAGTAAAAGTCTAACTCTCTCTCTCTCTCTTTCTCGCTCCAGAACGGGAGAAGTCATTTGATGTATTACAACGTAAAAAATGGATAGGTCTATTAAAACCTGTACGAGAGGCCAGTCTCTTTGAGAGACCAGTCCAGACAGTTGCCTACATGACTTTCCATCACGATTCTTAGAGGTGGCTTCTTTTGTTTTAGGTGGGATATCGTCTAATGACTGCTTTCGCTCTAGGGTGGTGCGGCAGGGCGTGTCTGACTTTTACTGACTAAAACCCACTCATACGAACTTATGTTCCTTCTTTGCTTAGCGTCCCAAGACCCCGAGTTTCCCATTTCGGACGACACATGAGAAGTGGCCTCTGAGTTTGCTCTGTGGTAGTCAAATATACGATCTCTTACTTAAAATTTAGTTGGATATAATGAATTTAAACAGATGTTAATTGTTAGATCGTCATGTTACAGCTGTCGGTTGGGGCTTCTACTGCGGAGGAGTGCTCATATCCAATAGATACGTCCTCACCGCGGCTCACTGCGTCAAGGGCGCCGACCTACCGCCAAACTGGAGACTGTAAGTTTAACTACATTTCAATTATAGTACTTAATTATATAGAAATAGAATGTTTATTTAAATAGCAGCATCATCTTTAGGTAATAGGCTAGGTGGCACGTAAATCTGAAACTTGTATGCAACTTATGTTCAGTTGCTGAATTTGAGAATCTTTGTTGGTAGGTCTTTTGTCATTAGCGAGACGAGGTTAACCAATCTCCGTTGCTTCTTCAGCCACTGAGCTAGAACGTTGCCGAATGCTACAGGAGCTAAGTGACGCAAGGCTTGTGGTTGGACAGAAGATGAATATGTCAAAGACTAAAGTCATGACTAACGAAGCAACAAAAACTTTCAAAGTTCACGGGGAGACCATACAACATGTCCAGGAATACCTTCACTTGGGCCAAGTAGTCTCTTTCCAGGCGAAGCAAGGCAAAAAGGTCGCAAGACGAACTGAAAACGCCTGGAAGAGCTACTAGTCCATCAAAGACCTATTCAAACGTGAATTGCCCATGGCACTAAAACAAAAGCTTATGGACATGTGTATTCTCCCCATCTTAACCTAGAACGCATAGGCTTGATCTTTAACTAACATCCAGAAGTCCAAACTTAAGGTTTGCTAACGAGCAATGGAGCGTAGTATACTGGGTGATGAATTAACGCTCGAGTTCGAAACATTACGAGTAGGTATACTGCGCACCAAAACTGACTGGGCGGGACATGTCTGCCGCATGCCCCTTTTTTATGGTGGGAAAAATCATGCATTGACATCCCCCGCCCTTGGGCGGAGCGGGAGATAGTGTCAGACTCTTACTGACTAAAAGACCCACCCCGTTCCTTCTAGCCTTCATACCGGGGCTCGAGCGCCCTTTCGGATAACCCTGGCCCCAGTAGGCTTCGACCCGGCTGGGTCCCTGCTGTTGCTGGCAACTCCTTGAGGCGCGCGGGAACAGTGCGCGCCGTCGACGACTTGGGCTTGGTCCGGACAGTTACCGGACGGCCGGACAGCGAGCTACCCATTGCTTACTGTCCGCAAGCCCGCGTCTACGTTGGCCGGAAATCGATATCAGAATCCCGGCGACGGCGGCGGCGATAACGCCGTTGCCTGATACGTTGGGCCTCCTGCTTTGCGAGCATTACTGCTTCGCAGAAGTCGGCGACCGCCTGCACCGCATGCCCCTCAAACTGCGGGCCGAAGTAGCACAAAGTTGGTGCCCTGAAACAGAGAGACTGGGTCGCGGCAGACCACGAAATAGATGGCGCAACGAACTAGACAGATTTCACCAGAACTGGCAAGATGAAGCAAGATCGCGCGAAAGATGGAAGGAGTGGAGGCAGGCCTTTGCCCAGGAGTGGAACAGAACAGGCTAATAGTAGTGTAGTGGTAGTTTTACATATGTAATACCTACGAGACGCCAATGTGTCATACAAGTAACTGAATGGAATGAGGTCAAGTTAATATATTGATTACTCGTTCGGTTGAACTGCAATGTGGTGAACTGGTGATTCAAGAAATTTCTTGAAATTTCGCAATTATTATTAGTGTAGTTTCCTGGAC
Source organism: Mythimna albipuncta (assembly GCA_929112965.1). Taxonomy (NCBI): domain Eukaryota; kingdom Metazoa; phylum Arthropoda; class Insecta; order Lepidoptera; family Noctuidae; genus Mythimna; species Mythimna albipuncta. The sequence continues at coordinate 11,050,183 of OV815977.1, read as the reverse complement.
TGGAGAAAAAATATAGGTACCTATCGCGTAACTAAATAAGCCAAAATCATACTTGCCTAAAAAAACAAGTAGGTACCTTTATACCTATTGAGTTCAAATCGGAGCAAGTCTTGATGCAACTTTATTTATTTAAAGGAATGTTGTTTAAATTGAATAAGTTAAGTTAATTAACTTATTCAATTTAAACAACATTACTTTTAGTTTTCACATAAACTAAAAGTAATTTTAGTAGTAAACCTGAATATAGTTTATTCAGAATCAGTAACTGAATGGATTCCAATAGTTTTTACACCATGTTAAATTATTTCGCAAATATATTTAAAAAAGTCATAAGTTGGACACCACTGACACTAAGTACAACACAGGTCACGGCAAGTCATACTTACCAGGCATTAGGCGTCAGCAAACAGCAGGGTGCAAGTGCAAAACCACACCTCAGTCGCCTGGATGGCCCGGTGACCTTGCATTTTTACTGACAAAACAAACTTATAACTTTGTGATTTTTCATGATACAGTAATGAAATTTTGTACATAGATTCTTTACATAAAAATACTATACACGTGTTTCGGGTTTTGTATACCCCGTTAAATTTTGATCGTTTTAATTCCGTGGAGGGTCGATCCGGTACATGAAACACTATCGATTTGTAAAGATAAAATTAAAAAAAAAAATACCTTTTTTTAAAACTTCTATATTGTATAATTAGTACGCAACGCCGACTACTACCTACAGGTCATTGAACTCGACCAGCTGACGTTTTCTTAAAGAAATTAATTTCGTACATGCGTAAATTAATACGAGTTTTAAAAAAAAGATAAAGGTACTTTATGTTCTAATTTTAAAAACGATCAAAATTTAACGGTGAATACTAAAACTAATGTTGTTTAAGAGCAAAAATTCATACTTAGCCGTTTATTGCCCAAATGCAACATTATTAGTAATTACTTAGGTATTAACAGAAACCGTTTTGATGTTAGTCGTGTTTTGTTTTTTCTTATCGTTAATTCAAAATAGCAATAAGTAGGAACTGTTGCAATACAATTACCTACAAACCAAAATCAAACACATTAGTTACGAGAGACGGCGTGTTATGTTGATTATAGCACTTAGCAGAATAAATTCTTATTTGGTCACTCGGCTGAAACAAATTTTCCATTATTTTCGATGCCCTGTTCAGAAGATTAAAAAACCTACATGGATATTTATTTTTAATAACCGACTTATTAAATTAGATTATGTGAGTGTGCTTTGAGATTATGTGAGTGTGCTTTGAGATTATGTGAGTGTGCTTTGATATTATGTGAGTGTGCTTTGAGATTATGTGAGTGTGCTTTGAAATTACACAATTTAATTCCATCCAATCTGTTCCATCATCGGGTCACGTAGACGTAGGTACGGCGGGCGTTGCGCCACCGTTAAGGGCCAAGCGCCCGAAAAGTGCCATAAAAGAGTGATTTTCTGAGGCCTACTCCTCCGTAACGGCTAGGTCAATTGGTTTGAAAAAAATATATGTTTATTATAGATTCATGAACAATAATATCAACATTTGATTTTTTCGTGCAATCAATACTTTTGTCAAAAAAAAAAAACCGGCCAAGTGCGAGTCGGACTCGCCCATGAAGGGTTCCGTAGCAGCAAGTAACATAATATAAAAGTTCTTGTAATGTGTTGTAACTTTGATCGATGTTTTAATAATAGTGTATTTTTTTTCGATTTATGACGCATTAAAAAAAAACTACTTACTAGATTTCGTTCAAACCAATTTTCGTTAGTAGTTTTTATAGTAATGTACATCATATATTTTTTTTAGTTTTATCATTCTCTTATTTTAGAAGTTAGAGGGGGGGGGACACACATTTTGCCACTTTGGAAGTGTCTCTCGCCCAAACTATTCAGTTTAGAAAAAAATGAAATTAGAAACCTCAGTATCATTTTTGAAGACCTATCCATAGATACCCTACACGCATGGGTTTGATGAAAAAAAAATTTTCAAGTTTCAGTTCTATGTATGGGGACCCCCAAAATTTATTGCTTTTTTTCTATTTTTGTGTAAAAATCTTAATGCGGTTCACAGAATACATCTACTTACAAAGTTTCAACAGTATAGCTCTTATAGTTTCGGAAAAAAGTGGCTGTGACATACGGACGGACAGACAGACAGACAGACAGACAGACAGACAGACAGACATGACGAATCTATAAGGGTTCCGTTTTTTGCCATTTGGCTACGGAACCCTAAAAATAGCAATTTCGCAACTTTTCCCTACTCCTTCGAAACGGCTTGGACCTTTAGAAACATTTTTACACATAAAAATTGGTGGTTAAATATTCTTCAAAGTGAACATTGCATATGTAAATCAATCAATATCTCGCAGAGAAAATGGACTTAAAGCGCTTTCCGGGCGCTGCTGGCCGCAAATAAATGCACAGATTAGCGTACTGCCGCCTAGGCGAGTGCGAGAGTTGCGTTCACATAACTTCGGCCAGATGGTTCATGGAACTATACGCCTTAAGTGGTGGACATACCACCCATACGTTCAAAGCGTTTCGGCAATACATTCATTATGCGTACAACTTTATTATTTGTAAACAAAAGGTCTCCAAATTATAAAAATAGATACTAAGGCAAATAGTGAGATAGCCCCAACACAAGTGTATTTTACAACTTACTGGGGTTACCTCTAACTCTGTAATGCATTAATGTAAAGAAACAATAAACAGTCATTATTGTTTTTTTTTTGACATCTAAGTAGTCGAATTGACCATGCTGCTGGAGTCTGTATTAATACAGACAGATAGTTACAACCGTGGTCTTTAAGTCAAGAGTGAATAGGTTACTTTTACAGAAGCGTGCACCATCTTCGACACATTATTATAAACTAGTGCGCCTCACCATCAGATTTTGCATCACTGCTTAACGTCAGGTCGTTTACCATCAGGTGAGATGGTGGTCAAAAGCGATTTTATCCATATTAAAAAAAAAACCTATTCGATATGAGAACTCGACATATCGAATTCCACACATCGTAAGATTACATTTATAGATTACATCATAGATTCGTTTTTTTCGGTGGTAAAATCATCTAATGACATCCCCCGCTCTTAGACGGAGCGGGAGATAGTATCAAACTTTTACTGGCCAAAAACCCACTCCAGTTCCTTCGTCGCCTTTCGTACCGGAGGCTGAGCTACCTTTTGGAGCTAACCCTGGCCCCAGTAGACTTCGGCCCAGCTGGACCCCTGCCGTTGCTGACAACTCCTTGAGGCGACGACTTGGACCAGACGGTCGGACAGCGAGCTACCCATTGCTCCCCGTCCGCAAGCCCGCGATCATAGGGTGTTTACAATCATCTGATCAGTATATGTATACAATATCCTGTATGGACCCATATAACATATAACTTGCACCAATATCGCTAGAAAAATATATAAATAAATCAATGTATTCCAATTTATTTCAGTTCTCAAGTGCGCCTGGGTGAATGGAACACGTCAAGCGAAGTGGACTGCTTCCACGACGACTGCAGCGGGCCCGTGCAGGATATCCCGGTGGAGGAGATCATGGCACAGGAGGGGTACAGCGCTGAAGACAACAACCAACACAACGACATCGCCCTCCTCAGACTTGCGTTTAATGCGCAGTTCAACGGTAACACTCAAGAACACGCACTTATGTAGCTAGGGTTGCTCCCCGCTAACAGTAGCACGATGGGCTGTAACTTCAAGTATTCGCTACCAGCTGCCACTAACAACATCGACCATAAGTTAACTTTAAACACGCTCGGACAAAATGCTGAGTCAAATCAAATCAATCACATCAAATCCAATCGAATCGAATCGAATCGAACCGAATCGAATCAAATCAATGAAATCAATCAAATCAAAAACATCTATTTCAAATAGACCATTTGCAGGCACTTTTGAATAGTCAAATGTCGGTCAGTCCAAGAAAAGTGAAACCAAAATTCCACGTTCTTCCAAAGCGTAAATCTCTATGGAGAAGAAGGTGCAAGAAACTCCATGGACACTCTTTTTAAATCATATAGTTAGCTACAGCCCAACGACACCAATAGGTAACTTGGGAGTTGCGGATGACTCTTACTTATACCAAATAAGTAGCTTTGCAGCCCTGCCAAGGCTGTTAACCAGATGATAACCTCATACATTGATCTGCAAGAGGCCACTCATAAAAAAAACAAACCGATAGGTACATAGATAACTTGAAGCGCAAACTTTTAATCAATTGTTTATTATACCTTAATCGCGTTAAGATTAGACATATAAAGAAACCTTTTTTTATTGTCTGTTCAACTGATTTTAACCTCTATTTCGTAGGCATAAGGATGACATTAAAAGTAAAAAAGTGGTTAGAATACCAACTATTTACTGCAGCCGCCATTTGTCATGCCACTAACGAAATAAAAGTCAAAATCAGTTGAACGGACAGTAACAAAAGGTTTTCGTAAATGTCTAATGTTACTTTGAACAGAGTATAGAATAACAGTAATTTCAATTTCAGATTTCGTCAAACCAATCTGTCTGCCACTAAGTAACGATCTCAGAAACAGCTTCTACGAAGGTTTTGACATGGAAGTAGCTGGGTGGGGGAAGACTGAAACACGTGAGTACCTGCTCCAAGCAGCTAAAGATTCATAAGTTTGAACTAACCTTGCACAATGCACTGTGTACATTATGAGCATTTAGCACCAGCACCAATCCATCTGGTAGTTCGGCTAACAATGGTTGCTTTCAGAAGAGGACGCAAGTACCGGCCTCCGGCCGTTGACTTCTGGACCTAACTTGTCAGGTGGGCTGTCCTTTTGATGGAAATATGTGAATAGCTTACATTCCACCCCGCGTGCTTAGTGATACGTTTTCCCAAAGGTACCTTTAGTCTTCTGATAATAAAGAACCAGATCCTAAAAAATATGTGCGAATACCAAGCGACCCAAGTAGTGAGACTTAATTGACTGGACCGGCCCGATCTTGCCCCTATAGCCAAGTTACAGCCGTTTCGATTCTATTCTCTTGCGTCAAACGCCTGGAATAGGCCACGCCTCCGATTCGTTTGTTCTAACGTCATCTCAACGCTCAGCCACGTGGTTAGAACAAAGGAATCGGAGGCGTGGTCTACTCGAGGCGTGCAAGAGAATCGAAACAAAATGGTTGTAACTCGGCTAAGGGGGCTGATGGAAAGCGATATAGGTAAAACGCCTAAGCGTAGGTACAACGAGCGTGCCCAGATGCCTGTTCATTCTTACTTTGAGAATAAACCGAATGGGCAGTAGTAGTAGTCTTGAGGAGTCAGTTAGATTCTGCTATTTCTTGTAGGTGATTCTGTTCTTTTGGATTAAACGTATCATGCTCTTCGAGTAGGCTTCGCGTAGCAGATTAAACAATCCATTTCAAATGTCCTTCCATTGTTGTTTTCATTCATCAATCACAATTCAAGTACCTACCTACCTATTATCTACTCTATTAATTTGCACTCATTATGCCCCATCTAACAACAGTTGCTTCAATTTGTGTTTTTTGTTTACATTCTAATGAATGAAGATGATTTGGAAAGTATTTACTCGGTTGTTTAGTCGCTAATATACAAGGTGTAAGGGACAGCCCTCCACAAACTTTAAGGGCTTGCTCAGTAGACAAAACTGAACAACATTCCACAAGACTTTTTTTTCAGGTAATGAAAAAAACAACATCGGCTTCTCCATACAAACTGTCCAATCAAGTTTTTAATTTTGTATAGCGAGGATGATTTTGTTTTTGTTTCCTGAAAAAAAAAGTCTTGTGGAAGGTTGTTCAGTGCGCTCAGTGCGAGTTGTTTTTACGTTAATACGATCGAAACGTTTAGCGCGTCTGGCTCTCTGATTGGCTAAGATCTCGGAGCGGGCCAATCGGAGTGCCGAACGTCATAAACGTGTCAATCGCGTTTAACGTAAGCAAACTAGCACTAGGCACTGTTTCGTCTACTGAGCAAGCCCTTAAAGTTTGTGGGGCCTGTACCTTACACCCTGTATTGAGCTTACGCTTGTAAATATTATGCTAGCCGTTCCATTTAAATAGTGGCAAAAATCGTAAGAACGAATATGCCAACAGTTACGCAACGCTATAGGTAAACATGCAGCGACAACAAAAACCTTAAAAATATTTAACTACCTACTTAAAGGGCTTTTCAATAGGTGCGCTCGAACTTTGTCAATTCCCCACATTAGGAATTATTCTGTATCGTGGGCGCGTTTACAAATATGTAAACTCACATACCTACCTACACAAGACACCCAGACTCGCAAAAAATATCTGTAGGTCATACAAATCTTTGGTCCGTGGAGGAATTGAACCTGTGACACGCAGCGTAACAGCTAATCGCTCTACACTGCGCCTATTGTGCCAAAATGTCGCCCAAAATTGTTCCACCGGGATGCGGTATACAGCGTACCCGTGACAGCGTTTTGTCCGATATTATATTCCACATAATCTGTCATGGAGTACATAATTAAAATAAAATAAAACATAGTTGCGGCAATATTACTGAAACTATTTCATTTCAAAGTTTGAGCGCCCTTATTGAATAACCCTGACTAAACTAATAGAAAAAGCATACAACTACTGCCACTGATTAAATGAACCCGCTTCGTTCTGCTTGTACTCTATAATCAATTATAGGAACTATTCTAAACATTTACAAATAAATATTTCAGGCACAGAGTCGGACGTCAAGCTGAAGGTCCGAGTGCCCGTCGTGAACCTGAACAACTGCGCACGAGTGTACGAGCGCGTGACCCGCCAGATAGACAGCACGCAGATCTGCGCGGGCGGCGTGGCGGGCCAGGACTCGTGCCGCGGGGACTCCGGGGGCCCGCTCATGGGCCAGGCGCCCTCCGCCAACAACTGGATGGTCATCGGCGTCGTCTCGTACGGGCCCTCGCCCTGCGGCACCCAGGGCTGGCCAGGCGTATACACCCGCGTCGGTGCATACGTCGACTGGATCCTTTCAAAGTTACGCCCCTAGGTAACTCCAGATATCCATTTGTTTGACTGAGATTTATAACAATAGCTCGTACAGTCAACCGTAGCAATAAAGGCGGTTTACGTTATTAAAAAGTTTCCGACGAATTCAGAACCTCCTTTTTGTGGTCGGTTAAAAATGTTACCACTTTAATGCGTTTGACTGTACTTGTTACGTGTTAAAACACAGGCATTAACTTCGTATTGTACTTACAGTGCAGTGTAACTTGAGATTAACTTAATGTGTAAGTGTTAATGCCGATAGAATTTATATATGTGAAATAAAGTATATTCAAACGTTAGCGTTACATTGTTTTGTAAGAGTTTAGTCACAAACGAGTGCCATCCATGACAGTACATCACCGCTGTATTCTCTATGTTTATAAGATTGTGTATTGTGTCCTAACAATAAAATAAGGTGAACTTTCTGCAACATGGAATTAATAAAACAATGTTACAAGTATAATAAAAATTTGTATTAAGTAAATAATTTATTTATAATTAGATGTTTATATGGCCTCCGTCTAGTCCCGCCCCGGCCCCTGCCAGCACCGCTCTATCACTCACTCCAGAACATCCCGAAAGAATACAACTACGGAAATATATTACTTTTGTGAACATAGGAAAAAATATACTTCTATAAAAAGTGAAAATATACCTACTCATTAAATATTGGCACATATTATTATGTTTGTACTTCCTCCACCTCACGATCTAGGAGCAATCCAAAGATCTTTCATATTTGGCTTTTTTTACAATTTTGCTAAAGTAGAACAGGATGTTGACAGACACACATAGTGGGGTATCCATTATGTGAACCGTATAATATAATACTAATTAGTAATACAAATATCTAATCAAATTAGAATGCAAGTAGTACAGTAACTAGGATGTAGGCAACCCATCAAGGGACAGATTAGCTCAAGTTACAAGATTTCTAATTAATAAATTAGAATATTTTAAGTTTGAAACACTTAATCAACTTCTGATGATTATTTATAATACGTATGTATATGTCGGTATGTTACATAATAATATCAGACATTTTCTGCTTGTGACACCCAGATACATAACTTACATTTACAAATTTTTGGTCAATTGGACCCATTGGAAATGGATACACGGGATTACTCAACCCAATCACATTTAGAATAAGTTGACTGGACCCACTGTCAATTTTTTTTCTGTCATTGATATATAAGCTAGACCTTGACTGCGATCCCGCCTGATGGTAAGCAGTTAAGCAATCGTTGATGGTGAAACTAGTGGTTTATTAAATCTCATTCACTCCAGCCTTGAAGAAGTCTAAATTAAAATTGGAACAAAGTAATACAAGTGCGTCACGGAGTATGTGGTGTGATCCCGCGGGTCCATTTCGAGTGGGTCCAGTTGACCAAAGATTCCTCTCCTTCACTTAAATAATAATCCATAAATATAAAAATAGGTTACTTAAACATTTGATCATAGATTTCAAAGACGAATAGCCACAGAAAATATAAAATGAGATTCGACAGTAATGAGAATACTATAATAATATAAAAGCCTATAAAACAGCAAACTGTAGGAGTTAGTAAACTGAATAGTAATAAATATTCTAGCATGGAATGAACTAAATGGAATGTCTACAATGTTATTACACTGGTAATATAGTCCAATATCATCTTAAATTTATAATAAACTGCATACTCTCAGTATTCAAGTATTTTTTTGAATTTCATATAGATAGTCTCATAAAACTTATTTTAAAAGCAGCAAGAACATGAGACAAGTCAAATCCATTTGCAAATAATGCAATATGTACCTAATACTATTATCTTATGACACATTATGTATAGGTGGCAAAGTGAAAAAGTAATACTAAGATAAAAAAAACAAAATAGAACATCGTCTATTTAAGATGCAGCTGCAATTTCAATGGGAATGTTTTCAGGGACGGCCTGCTCAGCAGGTACTTCAACAACTCCTTCTCCGTTTTCTCCATTATTCAAAGTCTCATTTTCTTCAGTCTTAGCTTCTTCTTCAGGAACTGGTGAATGTAGTTCATTGGTGCCGTTCTGTTCACCATTCACTTGTGGCCCGTTTATCATGATGTCTTGTAACTTTTTACCAAATTCAGGATCAGTTTCGGAGACGCTCTTGATCAGTCGATCTTGATCTTCCTCGGCCCAGGTGGGGAACCACTCATTAAATAATTTTATCTGAAACAGTTGATTTATTTGATCAGTACAGGTATGCTGATAACGAAATTATATTTTTATTTAAACCTGAATAATTTATTTTTCGTTATGCTACTAACAGTTGATCGAAGTCATGCAAATATACTTAGATCGTTGTGAACACAGGTATTGCCTATATATTTAATTAGAATGATTATTTTAAAACAGGAAAACCAAATAACAAAAGAAGAACATTGTGAATAAATCACAACAGCATCCTGAAGCATAAAATTCCTTACAAGTACAACCAATAGCTACATTACCAACACACCTTTCTCTTTAATGAAAAACCATCAAAGACACTTTGCACTCTAGGTGGAGTAACGGAGTCTTTTAGTGACTAAAATCAAACTATGTTCTATCATGCCATGGAAAGTTTTCCGAACAATCCTGCAACTACCTACAAACCTAAGCTACAAAATGTTTTTAACCAGAAACTTTTCTGGGAATCCCAAATCAAAAAGACCAATTATATCATTAATTTTATGGGTAAATTGAAAAATTGTGGTTAAGTTTTTTTAACTCGGGCTCAGCCTAATAACCTTTCGAATGTCTTAAGTTACACAGTTCGACCTAAGCAATTGTCTTTTTATTGTGTCTCTAATTACGGCATTCAATGAGTTAATCACATAGCACAAAAAAGTGAATTGATTATTGGAATTATCACCACAAAATTATAAGATTTTATATAATTTTGTGGAGGATAAAAAATCCACAAAAAATAACTTGATGAATGCAATTATTTTAATTAACTATACTTAAACTTTTTTAAGCAAACTGAAGTGTGAATTTTATAAACATTATTAATATTTAAAGAGTGTTGCTTATAAAACAACACTGAGGCTTTTTGAACCTACAAATACCTATACCTTTTTTTTTCGGTGGGTAAAATCATCCAATGACAACCCCCGCTCTTGGGCGGAGCGGGAGATAGTGTCAGACTTACTGACTAAAAACCCACCCCGTTCCTTCAAGCCTTCATACCGGGGCTCGAGCTGTCTTTCGGATAACCCTGGCCAAATACCTATACCTCTTATAAATGTACTGAGGACCTCTGGCATCAATTTGAATACTGGCTTGAGCTTCATTGTTTGCTTGAAGTGCTGATCTGAGGCAAAAAGTTTTATCCAATGATATTCAAAACTGAATCCTGATAATTTTCAACTTGAGCAGAGCTGTTTGATAAGCGTTGATTGTGTATGAAATAAAGAGACTCCTGCTGGTTTATTTCCACAAGATAATTATTGAGTGGTTGAGCGATTCCCTCACGGAACAAATATTTGTACAGCCTAAAGGTAGGTGTTCCAGGTCTGGGTGTCTAAGAAAAGACAATAGGTGCGTGAACGCCAGTGTTCTCTTGGGGTTTAATGAATTAAAAAAGGAAGAAAAGGAAAAGCATCCCATTAGTATTACAGTAGGTCCAATAGAACCACAGCAGCAGTATCATATTTGCAGTGTTTACTGTCACAAACACTGCCAATATTTTCACATCAATATGAGCTAGATAAGAAATAGGTAACCATACTCAATTTGAGAGAAAAATAAGAACAAGTCTGTAAATGATCTAATTGAAATACTTTATGTTTGAGTCATTTTCAATTATTATGCAGGTAAGTACTTCACATATTCACAGCATGACTCATGGCTTAAACACCTGATATGTGTACCAAGGTTTTTATTTACTGCAAGGTTAACAGAACTATTGAGAACTTGCCATAGACAATTAATAGAATTTGTTTTACTTACCCGACATTGGAAAAGGCTGACAGGTTTATCATCGCAACTTATAGTGGCCATTGAAGCTGCAAGCTGATCCGGTTTGTCACCTCGAGCAGCCGCTAACACTGGGAGGAAGTCTTCACGCTGCAGCTCACTAAACTCTCCAAACCACTGCAGCATGTACCGCATCTGCGCTTCTGATGTTAAACCGGGAGCTGACATCCTGCGAGCTAGCGGGCGATGCTCAACTGCTGCATAAATGACAAACAACTGATATAGTACCGAACAAATATAACTTTATCGCAAATAAAGCAATATTAGTATTACAATTTATTTTCCTCATTAAAAACCAGGTAAACAGTCATTGAACTCAGAAAACAGCTGATAATATTTTGTGAATAAACTTGTCTTGTAACTAAAGTAGGAAAAACTAGTTCAAAGAAAATTTAGAACTTACAGTCAGACACAGATAAACAAACAGTAGATCCGAGTAACATGGCCATTGCGACACACTTAGAGAAATGCAAAGATAACAATAGGACTAGAAAAACTAAAGTATCAGTGGGAACACGAACGTTAAACACTTTCTATTGGCGCTCGCCTGACTGCAACTGAGCGACACGCAGCACAACAAGGCCACATAACAATTTCACCTTTCAACTTGTTATATCATACGTAACATTTCACTTTCTAACCACTAATTAACATTTATGATTTACATATTATAATTTATTAACGACGAGAAGTGAAGTTGTATTTACGTAAAATGTTGATACTTACGTGTTTTTTACAAATCCAGGTAATTCCGAAACTTTTACAGATAAGTTGTGTTCTATATTTTGCGTTTATTGCTGAGAAGTAAACGTTCACGTACGAGTTTTATTATGGAATAGAAAAACTTAGAGCATTAGAGCAACAATAGTAAAGAAACACTCACAGACAGGTAATTGTCAAAAAATGTTATTTCACTTGACCTTGACAAGCGTGACAGCTACAATGACAGCAGAATAGCGATATGACTTTTACTGCAGTAAAAAAGGGACAGCACTGATCAATGAGTCGTCAAGGCATTATCTTCATTCAGCATTATCATGAACAACGGAAACAAACCATTTGTTTGCATTTTGTGATCACATTTACCACACCCTTCTGCAAATCGAATGTTCCTTTTATTTAATATCAGAGTCACTGCATTGACCTATGTTGGTTTTATTTTTCGGGCATTAATAGTATTTATTACCTATCCTACTAAGTATTTCTATAAACTCATAAAATAATACCTACTACAAATTAATTAGAATTATGAGATTTTCCGCCTTTGATCACTTACAGCCTTAAGTTTGCAGATGATAGCGCAGTGGGCAGTTATAGAGAGATACCTACTTATCTAACTTCCAAATGCCATTTGCCAATTTAGGTCCTGCTTTTCAGAATGTATCCCTGGGTCCAGGGGTGCACTGACCGCTTTCAGCTCTTACGTTGAAATTTCCTTAGACCTCAATTTTGGGCAGTTCATTGAGTTCAAAGCCAAGATAGCAGCTAAAAAAAAACGTCCAAGTGCGAGTCGGACTCGCCCATGGAGGATTCTGGAGCAGCAAGTAACATAATTTAAAAGTTCTTGTAGTTCGTTGTAACTTTGATCGATGTTTTAATAATAGTGTATTTTTTTTAGATTTATGACGTATTAAAAAAAACTACTTACTAGATCTCGTTCAAACCAATTTTCGTTGGTAGTTTACATGGTAATGTACATCATATAGGTATTTTTTTTAGAATAGTCATCTCTTATTAGAGAAGTTACAGGGGGAGGACACACATTTTACCACTTTGGAAGTGTCTCTCGCGTAAACTATTCAATTTTGAAAGAAATGATCTTAGAAACCTCAATATTATTTTTGAAGACCTATTCATAGATACCCCACACGTACGGGTATAATGAAAAAAAAAATTGAGTTTCAGTTCTAAGTATGGGGAGTCTGGGGACCCCCAAAATTTATTGCTTTTTTTCTATTTTTGTGTAAAAATCTTAAAGCGGTTCACTGAATACATCTACTTATTAAGTTTCAACAGTATTGCTCTTATAGTTTGTGAAAAAAGTGGCTGTGACATACGGACGTACAGACAGACAGACAGACATGACGAATCTATAAGGGTTCCGTTTTTTGCCATTTGGCTACGGAACCCTAACTAGGTATTCTTGCAAAGGTCCAGTGGTACAGCTTCTAACATTATACAAAGCAGAGGTCCGATCGTGTGTACTAAGTACTGCAGCCACATGCCCATATGTGGCTGCAGTACTTAGTACACTGTACTGGTGCTGCAAAATGCCACCTGGCATTGAAGGCAGGTGAAAGGCATTTGAAGAGGCTAATTGGTGATCCAGATTTGGTTAAGTCTAATCTACAAAGCCGTAAACACAGGCGTAGGGTAGCCAGCCTATTGGTATTTTACGGGATGCATTTTGGAGAGTGTGCGCGAAACTTGCATGACTAGATTCCGCCTCTCTGCCTCCCTATCTCCTTTCTACCATTGCACAACTCGATCACGTACGGCGAGTATGTGGATACTTGCTGTACGTAACGCTGAAGGGTGGCCTTCCGTTGTTAAAACTTCTACGGTCCCGACTAAGCGTTTCGCTTCATCGTTTATAGTTTATACATCGACTGGAACAATTTGCCTGCTGTGGTAATCCCGTCCGATTATAATAGTGTCTTCAAGGCTAGAGTGAATAGGCTCATAATAAGCTAGTGCAGCTCACCATCAACAATTTCATCACTGCTTACCATTAGGTGGGATTGCAGTCTAGCACTGATTTATATGTATTGGAAAAAATGTTTACTATGTTTAGTCATAAGAGCTCTTTTATGGCCAGAACTAAAACTGCTGTGAAAGGTTTAACATACCTATCGAATTGGGTTAGATAGCTACTTATTATTTATATGTACCCATTCATACATTTCATACCCTAAAGCTAAATCCTGATTCGTTGGATCAGTGAGGATATTTACATGATTAATTTGGGTCCTACCGTAAGTAGTGACCTAACAACCAATAAGCAAGCTTATAATAACTGAAGATCGACTTTTGAAATAATTGTAGACGAAAGGAATAAGGAAAGAACTTATACTTACTAGCAAAGAATAGATGGTAGGTACCATCGCGGTCATTTCTGCCAGATCACTTATAAAAATTGTCGCTTGAATCCTGCGGCGCGCCGCCAAACCCTTTAAAGTTTCGAGTGCATGCAGAATGTACTTAGCAGTGGTCAGGTGGAAGTGTCTTAGATGGTACTTAAAAGTAAAGTAATCAAACAATGTTTGTCTTATTTATGGTTTTATTATACAAACTTTTACAAAAATTGCATCAATTTATATTTATAAGTGTAGTGTATGTACAGTTTTAAAAATAATTTAATAAAGTATGTACACAGTACGACTCTCCATACCACAGAAAAATTTAAATGGCCTTTAATTATATTTTTCAAAATGCATTTTAACAATTACACAGATACATTAAGAAATAATATCCATTTCTAAGTAATGAAGTAGAGGAATGTATCAAGAGAATAACTTACAAAACGTCATTAAAAAATTAATGCGTTTATTTAACAGTTAGATCAGGGGCGTAGCTACCACTGTGTCAATGATACGAGGTCTCCAGTAATCAGGGGCCTCATTTTTTCAGGCATAAGGGCCTTCCATTTTTAAGTATACAGGGCCTCTGAGCTATGCCACTGAGTTAGATAATCACCTAACGATGTTTGTACTTAGATTGTGTTAATTATTTATTAATGCATTTGATTATAACTAAGTAACTAGGCGTTAATATTATGGCCCTTTCGATCTAACTGCTTCCTGCTTCTCAATATCACAGACAGACAAACACCTTCTAAATGGACTGAAACGTAAAGATGGTTTACCTACTTTAAGTTTCAGTGATTAACACAACTTAAGTACTTATTTATAGTTATATTTTGTGACGATATTTTTAATTTAAGTACTAGATATTAAGCATCTAGGATAGAGACTGCGTTATCAACTGGTCAAAATTGATGGCGCTGTCTTTATCTAGGTGAAAAATATGACATTTTGTACTTTATTTAAAAACAGTAGGTAGAGTCTGTCTAAAAGGCAACCGACTTGGGAAATTATTAGAATTAAATGAAATCTGATTTAGTCAACGCTGGTTCAATAATCAAGGTTCATTAAGTGATCTTGATCATTGTTTACTAATCGAAGAATTATAAAAAATGGATATGTATTTTTTAAATGATTAAATATTATACTAATTTCTCAAGTCGGTTGACTTTTTGGACAGATTTTACCGCTAAGTTAAATTTAAAAATTTAATAGCTATCTAGCTCCGATCAAAGTCCGATCTCTAGTGATAGGCATACCTAGTCAAAACACAAAAAACATCTACCTGCTACACCTTTTGTAAGAAATTTTGATTTCATAGCACTCTAAAGAATCTATAATATTTGCCCTATGGGGACTGTTATTTTGAATAGGTTGGATTGAAGTATTGGAAGAAATTAAATAATGTAAGTATTATTATGTAGCTGATGACTAGAAAGTTCGTTTGTTTCGGAATCTCGTTATAGCTAATATATTTTTATTAAATAGAATATTTTTTAACCGATTAATTTCAACAAGAATTTCTTTTAAAGTAAAGCGAGTGTCCGAAATTAATAACAACAATAATATTTTACTGAGCTCCTATAGCCTGCGTCTTTTTCTTACAATTAAATATTTTTAATTTAAACTATCTTATTACTAAAATCTTTATACACCATCATAATTTATCACATATAAAAATATTGTCATTTGGTCAACACTATCAGTAAGTCTGATTCACGTTGGTCATCATAGCCGTAGATATACGCAGGTATTGTAAAGATTTAGCCCTTGTTTCATTTTCGTTTTATTTCCTGTCGTGGGAATGGCCGTGGTCGCCGTCGTCGCCGCCGTGCGAGTGAGAGTGTGAGTGACCAGCTGGAAATAGAAAAGGGAAAATTAGTTTCAAAATATAAATAGATTCGTTTTATTTGTAGTAACAGATCGTTACGGAAAACTTAAATGGGAAAATACATTTGTCTGACTTATATTTTTGGATTTTTTTCTAACTAAAAGAAAAACATGACGTGATATATTTATTTTAAATAAATTTAAGTAAATACTTACTCAGCAATTGCAGACCGAACATGATGAAGAATCCGACCACAGATGCGATGAATTGCAAGATACCCGTTCTATCGCCTTTCCAGATTTCAAAGAAGATGACGTAGAGCAGGGTTCCTGAAGCAAGACCCTGGAGCACCACAGAGGAGATACCCGCAGCGGTGGCACCTTCCCCTCCCACCAGCAGGAGACCGATACCAATACCCAAGGGTGATACAATGGCGAAAGTAGTGACGTAGACGATCATCAGCCAAGTTTTTGTACGTGTAGCGATGAGCTCCACACCAATACAGAAAGCAATGACAAGCTTGTGGGCTGAAATAGCTCCCAGCATGTACCTGAAAAAAACAAAAATTTAATTAAAATCTGAAACCGGAAGTGAGTCAAAACAAAACTTGTTAAAAAAAGGAAATTTTTTAAAGCGCCATCTATGACTGAATAGCAATATTAAAAAGAACTCGAACATTTTCATGCTTTTAAAAAGTTACGCTATTCGGCAACAGATGGCGTAAGTAAACGTTAAAAATAAAATAAAAATTCTTACCAGACATGAGAAGTGCTGGATTCCAAACCGACAGCCAAACCTTCGAACAGCTCATGTATGGAAAGAGCGAGTACAATGAGTAATCCTCTGAGGGCAGAAGTAACATCATCTCCAACATTCACGGGCATGTGGCTGTGATGATGGGAATGTCCGTGCTGGTTTTGACTTTCAGTATCCTAGAAAAATACAATGGTTACAGTAAACATTTTTGTTTAGTGAAATTTCAGTCATCATCGAATACATTTAACCACTTTGCTAGGTTTTTTTTTCAATTTAGCAACGTAAAAGAATTTTGCTTCAGAAATGGACCAACATCAGGAAAATATTACCTACCTTTTTTGATTCAACAAGATCAGCAGTGGAGTTGTTGGAGCTCTTATCTCCATTTCCGACTCCGCTTCGGCTCTGACGGACACTGAGGTTCCTCACAAGAGGAGCCATCCGGCCATTCTTCCTCTCCCTGTAGTGGATGTACATGTGCACCAGTTCCTCCACGAGGTACATGATGAAGAAACCACTGCATGTCAGAAGCGGGGTCAGGGAGAAATCGAACTCATTCAAAGAGCCGATGCCTGGAACCAAACAATTTATGTGATTAGAGAAATAGGTAGGTACTAAGACACAATGCTAAGTGAAGTTTAAGGTGAACGGGTTCGTACTAAAGAGTTTGTAGGTCAAAGCGTTTAGCCGGCTCATCTGTAGCAGCCGGTGTTTCCAAGGTCTTAACTTTGGAATCTTAATAAAAATGTTATCTTAAAGTTAAGATGTTCACGCTCACATAACTACAGAACTACGACAGTCTGCTCTAAATCGTCGAATTAAAGCTTAACACAGTGGAATTGTTTGGGCAAAACTACACGCGATCGAAAACGTGACCAAAATCCAGCCTCACAAAATGGTCTGCCAGCTACTTATAAAATTCTGGAGAGGAACATCACGTCAGCACGCCTCGCCAAAAATAATATCTACTTGGAATCTTTATCAAAACGTAGGTATTTATTGATTAACTAATGAAATTAGTTTGTAGTTGATCGTCTCGTAAATCAGTCATTTTTTAATGTTATGTTTGGGACTTTTAATACCAGTATTCCAGGGTCCCGTAATACTGTAATCACTGATATTATACCGGACTTATTAAATCACGATATAAAAGAGACAATACCGTGATCACGATATTGATAACACTAATACCGGTATCGATACCGGTATTGAAAATATCTGGTATTTAAAAGCCCTAATTATGTTCGGGCTGCATAATGAATGTCGTTTTCGTGACTTTGCCTTACGTGTCGGATGCTGGCTAGTATCTTACTTATGTTCGTATTTAACAATGTAAACAAAGGTTGCTGTTGTGTTCATTGTTCCATCTCCATAATTATGTAATTGGACCATTATGCACTACTATCAGTTAGTACCAACTTAATGTCTGTAGTTTAAACTAATATTTGCCCCAATTATACGATTTTATGTATGTATTTGGGTCCCTTAATTTCATTGCCCTTCAGTTAATGTTTTAGATTTTATCGTAAAGCTATGTTGAACAGGAAATGTTAATTTAATAACAAGCCGTGGTTATTGGTAGCCGATATACGTCCACTGTTGGACATATGCCTCCTCCAAGTGTCGCCGCCACAATGAGCGATTCTGTGCGTCTCGCATGCATCGGATTCCCGCAACCTTCACCAGGTCATCGTTCCACGTCTACCTTGTAGTAGGCCTTCCAACACCACGTCTTCCGGTACGCAGTAAATAATATTATATATTTAGGCAACTACCTATATATAATATATTACTTACTACTGCTACTGCTACATACTTTCTAGAAGGATATATTACTGTACCTTTCTAGAAAAGTAAATTTAGATACCTAACCTACTTTCTCTATAATTAAGCAGATTCACTAGGGGTGTTGTTCAGTCTAAATTATCGATGAAGCCACTCTAAGTAATCCAATATTTCTTAATTTCTAACGTGAAATAGATGTGTCTACTTTTGTCTCACAAAACGAATACGAGCTTTTATTTTAAGAGTAGTACGAATTGCAAGCCAGTTGAAATACGAAAAATGTGAAAACAATAGCCTTCTGTTTCCCGTCTCGACTGAAATAATTTCCAGGCCTCGTACCAGAATAATAATAGCTGAAGCATACAGTCCAGTCGGATATATAGATTGTTGGTGAGAAGGAATTCAAGACTAGTTAGTGTCTCGCTTATTTGAAATGGAAGAAGGAATATCTATGTATATGTATAAAACATTATTTTTAGTTGCAAAACCTGAATATATTTTGTTTAGAATCAGTATCCGAAAGGACTCCAATAGTTTTTACACCATGTTATATTTTTTCCCACAAATAATTAAAAAAAACCTCAAGCTGGACACCACCGACACTTAGTGCAAAACAGTTCACGTCAGAAGTCTACTTCTGTAATGGAAATTTTTGTAATGACTAATCTATTTACTTATAGAAGAAACTGACTGACTGACATATCAAAGCATAGTCGAAACTACTGGGACTAACAGCGTGAAATTTTGCATCAGGTTTCATTTCCGACTTAGGCGAGCAAGACAGAAATTTTTAAAATTCGCCCTTAAGGGGATGAAACAGATCAGAAGCTTGTTACCTATATCCATATTTTCTTTTTATAGATATAGGCTATATCTACACCGTTAAATTTTAATCATTTTAATCCCGTGGAGGGTAAATCCGGTACTTTCATGTACCGGATCGATTGTAAAGATAAAATTTAAAAATAAAAAACCTTTTTTTCAAAACTCGTATTAATTTACGTATGTACGAAATTAATTTCTTTAAGAAAACGTCATCTGAGCGAGTTCAATGACCTGTAGGTAGTTTGTATATAATATTTTATTTTTTATTTTATCTCTACAAATCGATAGTGTTTCATGTACCGGATCGACCCTCCATGGGATTGAAACGGTTAAAATTTAGCGGTGTATAAAAAGAAAATATGAAGTGCTTAAACTATTGTAGGTATGAAGTAAATATGGAAAGTACTCAACCTACATTACAACAGAGTTAATTTCGCATGAATCCCAAAAAGGTAACATGCAGAATAAATTAAAGAATTTCGGCATCCCATTTGTTTGGTAGCTAATAATACCTACAGACGAAGTGCAGTTTTGCAAGAAATTGTATAACAAAGATATTTATGATGTGTGTCGATACATTACATTACATACTGTATTTACATAAACCCATTCAGCTATGTGCCGTGTAACTTCCTTGCTCACGCGAAAATGATCTTACAGTAGCCTTTTCTTTTCTATTACCGTAAAATTTTGCCTGCACAACGAGATAGCGCCGCATTTATGATTTTATACAATGTTTCTTCGTTGCATTTTCCGAGGAAAATGAACTATTCTGTTTACTTGAAAGATGGCAGATAAGAAATACGTTTGTACAGATTTTGGGTAAACGAACTCGCATTTTAGGGTGGTACCAACGAACTCATCAATTATATCATTTTCAAAAAACGATATGAAGATATTTCTGTCTACTATATTATTGTCTGGAGGTATTTTTTTACCGTTGTTGTTTAAGCATAAACATAATCAGCCTTTCAATGTTCCCACTGCTGGGACTCAGGCCTCCTCTCTAGGAGAGATTGCTGTACCCCTAGCCAAGTTTCTAATCTGCAATAGTTAACGCTTGTAGAAAGCTTCAAATGTACGGGAATGACGTCGTCTTAACGCTCAGTCACGTGGTCAGAACAAAAGAATTGGCGGCAAGGTCAACTCGAAGCGTTCGGCGCAAGCGAAACGGTTGTAACTTGGCTAGGGGGGCTGGTTATATATTTTGTCGAAATCATAGACCAATTCATTAAACCCCAAGCGAACGCCGGCGTTCGCGCACCTATTGCCTTTCTATTGTGTCTGTAATTTCCACGATTGAAAGGCTAATGATGATTTATATAGACAGTCCCTAAATAAGTTATCTATATTTAACTTTTAACTGTATCCTACCGAATATCTTTTTTCTGTGGGGTGCTTATATGCTCTACTACACTACACTTTTAAAGATCCTTCAAACAAATAGGTTACGGCGCCTGCGTTCAAACAGTATGTGATGTGCGCAATTACTTTTAATAGCTTCCAAAATCTATAATGTCGCAACTGGCTCAACCTTGGCCAGGTTGAAGGGTGATCATAAACGGATGATGCAAATTCGCACCGTGCCGCTAAACTGGCGACGCCGCCGTCCTACTGACGAAACGCAACAATTATGATAGTTGTATGCAAGTTAGTATTATCTTCTGCAATGGTAGACGCAATGCCAAATGTCAAAATGTTATGACGTCACTCTATTCAACATACCGTTGAATTTAGAACTGGCGAAGAACACGAACTGTATAATTTATAGCGTTTGGGTCGGAATATAGCATTTGCAATTTTTTTAACGATTTTTTTTCAAACTTATTGATTTACTAACGTAGTTTATGGAATTCTTACGTGAGTTGAGTAAAAACTCAATGAGTTGAGTAAATATATTGTTTTGAATGTAGTACAATTGCCGGCACGGATCTTGAGCGCTGGCTTCAAGTTGTGCAGAAGTTATTATTCGGTCTCTTTAGTGGTGTGAAGTGAGACGCGGGGGCGGGGAGTGTCAGTGATTGGCTCGCCGCGCTATCGCGTCATAGACGTCACTCATGATTCGTTTCCTGCTTTACTGCATGTATCTAACTACGACGACTATTGGCTCGCCAATGTATGTAATGCGCAAAGCGATCCCCACTCTGACGCCGAGCGATCAAGATCCGTGACGGTAATTGTAATTTATATGTTCTTAATTTTAAACCAAGATAATAAATGATACAATTTGAGCCTAAGTATCATCATCATGATCATCATCATTTCAGCCGATACACGTCCACTGTTGAGCCTAATTTTAATTTATTGACTTTCATTTTACTACATATAATTTTAGCATTATCTACTTTGTTAGGTATCTTTTTTAATTAATTTATCATTTTATAATGTTTTAATGTATTTTTTGTTGCCAGAGAGTTTTTTTAATAACTGGATTTGGTTCATGGTCTCATTTTCAAGACTTAAGAAGGTGCTGATTCTGTTTATATAACTAGAGAGACGGATAGCCTTAGGCATATCTATCATTTCGGGTATATTAGACTCTCGTCTCGTAATATGTTTGCGCAATATTATAGCATCGGCGTCACGCCAGTAATTCCAATATATAACTTACAGTTCACTGATCAATACTATATTCGTAATATCGTACGTGATCACCTAACATGTACAAATGTAATAACGACTAACTAATTAGCAAGTCAATGACCTTATCAGAAAAGCAATTGAGATTTTTTGTAAGGATAATGGTAATCTTAAATCGTTAATCTTTATTAATGATGGGGATTGATTGATTGATTGAGACTGAAAGGTTTTCCGAATTAGAGTCTCGAATTCGATATTAATCTAATACTTACATAATATAAAAATCTCGTGTCATGTCATTATCGTGTCAATTTTTTTTTTATCGAATTCCTCCGAAACGGTTTGACCGATTTCATGATTTTTTTAAATGTATTTTTTGATAGGGCTGAAAACAGGTCATACACAGGCTATTAGTTTGTAAGTTTCAATTCATATAAGATTGACTTGGTTTTTGTTGTGCATTTCTTAAGTTATCCTCTTTTATAAATTTCTTGAAGAGATATTAAGGCTTGCTGTAAGAAAACCCATTTTGGGTTAAGCTCGCCTGTGTACATCGACTTTCTTACTATGTATAATGTGTAAAGTTGTGTACAATAAAGAATATATAAGGCTATTTTACTGTATGCTCCACCGTGTCCTCTGATCCACCCAGGTTCCTTCGCACGAATGAAGTGCAGGAACCTCCCCAACTTATCATGTCTGGTGGTGACTGCGTCATAAGGAAGGTGAGGACGGCGTGATATCTTTCCCTTAGAAGAGACTTATCGCCATGATAATGATGTACCAAAAAAGGGAAATTTTTTAACCTTCTATTCTCAGCCTCAAATTTTTCCTTTGTTTTACTTTTGTATGGTAGAAAAAGAAACGTTTGCCGGATCAGTTAGTGTACTTATAAATCATTGCATCTTGCAATAAGTTACTTAACACTTAAGGACTCGCTACTGGGTCTAAAGGACCCAGTTGTTAATTTATTTGTAATAACTATTAAGATTTGACGTTTACGATGTAGCCGTGCTTAATACCTTTCGACGACAGTGTAAAACGGCGAGTGGCAGTCGTACTCCTCAGTTAGCACGCTGTGTGTGAGTGCTACAGGCGTATTTAGGTGTGACCGGGTCCACCGGACCCGGTAGCGACTAAACACGTTTGTGTTTTTTCATCATATTTTTACTATTTATTAACGTATTTTTATTTTATTTCATAGAAAATGGCTACCAGTAGGCCCTTGAGACCTAACAAAATATAAGAACGTATTATTGATCGGTCTTTCTAACTCAAAAAAGTTCGAAAACTAATTTTTGTTTGCGTAAAATGCGATATAGCCAAACAGCTGTATTGCACTTTACGCTTGTGGGAAATACATAAAATACGTTTGTTCAAATTTTTATAACTAAATTAGATGTAGAAAGAGACTAAAAAATTTTTAAATACTATTTTATCCCAAAAAAAAGATATTTAATTTTAATTGATTTTCAAAGATCATTTTTTTGTATACTATAATTATTGACCTTAAATTGTTAATTGTTCTAAGTAGGTACATCATAGTAGTCTAAGAAAATATAGAAGTTGTTGGTTAAAATAATTAATTACAGAAGTTTTCACAATTAACCTTAATCTTGTCATAAAAGTATGCCAAAAAATCTTAAATTTTTGTATTTACTTTTTGTATAAGAAAATGCAATAAATATTAGTATTTGATACACTATTGTTTTACGTTTATTATCATATTATTCTTCTAATAAAGTAGTTTTCATTTTAATTCAGTATTTTTGCAAAAACAAACAGGATATCTTACTGGGTCCAGCGCACCCGGTAGCGAGTATAAGTGTTACAAATTAAGGCGCGAGTCCTTAAGTGTTAATAAATATTTTTCTTTCTTTCTTATCTGCACTAATATAATAAAGAGGCAAATTTTGTTTTTTTTTGTTTGTAGGAGGTACTTAATCTCTGGAAGTACTGGTCCCATTGCTAAAATTTTTTCACCGATAGAAAGCTGCTTTATTCTTGAGTGTACATAGGCTATATTTTTATGTATACGGGCGAAGCCGTGGGCAAAAGGTAGTTAAGTAATAAATCACTTTTAAGGTTAAATTGCGCTATCAACTTAACTAGCATCTTTTGCTACTCCCGTTCATAATTTATTCCGTCCTACTTAATGCTAAGTTAATCGAAGTGGCGCCTTTAGCAAGCTAATCAGAGGCCCTACCACAAGCTCATAACGCGATCCAATTGACGGAGATATACAACATTATCTTAATATATATAAATCTCGTGTCACAATGTTTGTCCTCAATGGACTCCTAAACCACTTAACCGATTATAATAAAATTCGCACACCATGTGCAGTTCGATCCAACTTGAGAGATAGGATAGTTTAAATGGTAGAGTAGGGTAGAGTAGGGTAGAGTAAGGTAGAGTAGGGTAGAGTAGGGTAGAGTAGGGTAGAGTAGGGTAGAGTAGGGTAGAGTAGGGTAGAGTAGGGTAGAGTAGGGTAGAGTTGGGTAGAGAAGACAGCTTAGCTAAAAGATATAACATAACTATTGGGCGGTACGAAGTTCGCCGGGTCAGCTAGTATTTAGTATAAGCCAAACCTAAATATACTTCGTTCAGAATCAGAAAATGAATCCATTCCAACAATTTTTACATGTTATATTTTTTTCCAAAAATATTCAAAAAGGTCACAAGTTGGACAATTGGGACACTAAGTACTACATACGTCATGGCATGTCATATCGGGCATTAGGAATCAGCGCACAGCTGGTTGCGAAAGCTAAACAACCCCTCAGTCGTCCCGAAGGCCTGGTGACCATGTGTTTGTGCGGACAATCAGATAACATAACAAGCTTATAACTGTGATTTTTTGTGATACAGTTATGAAAATTTGTTTATAGATTCTTTATCTAGAAATACTAGATACATTTCGGATTTCGCATATACTAAAACTAGTATTATAAAAGGTGTAAGGGACAGCCCTCCACAAACTTTAAGGGCTTGCTCAGTAGACGAAACTGAACAACCTTCCACAAGATTTTTTTTCAGGAAACGAAAAAAAAAATCTCACCATACAAAATGATAAACTTGATTGGACAATTTTTACTGCTGTTGGCTGTCCCTTACACCTTGTATAGGGTGAGATTTATCTCTCTTTCTCACTCGTACGCTTGACATTTTGATATGTTAATGTCCCTGAGTTTGTGACGTCATCAGCTTTATACGCTCTCTCTTGACTGTCTCTTAGATTGTGCTTCGTCATCTTAAACTTATGAATCAATTTAGTCTAGCCTATTATGTAAGTACTGATAATTCAATGTCATTATCACTGTCAGCATTAGGTCTGTGTTCGAAAGGGTTTCCGTGGCCTTTATTCACAAGGTTCAAAGGAACACCGGAGGGCTTTATTTAGTGAAAGTCTGACATTCTCTCTCACTTCAACCAGAGCAGGAGAAAGCATTTGATGACTTTCCACTTAAAAAAGGAATAAGTAATGTAGGTACTTAGTAGGTATATTTTTATAAATGGTTGTACTTATATGTCGAAAAATTTCTTTGAGTCATTACAATGATAGATTCTTTTTTCAGTATGCAAATACTTATGGTTATTATGAAAAAAGATGTTACTTTTTAAGACACGCCATAATTTTGCCTTACAGCGTGACAATGTAGCCAGTATCTTGCGCACATTCCCAACTACAGAATAGAAGAATTGTAGATACTACTGTATGATTCCTGTGTTCCGTAGTTACCAACCGACAGAGATGCCGGAAAGGTTTTTTGACGTCATATTTTCGATTGTTTTTAGTTTGATTAATTTAATTTGTTTTAGAGTACTTGTTTGTTATTATTTTATAGTCAGTTTAATAGTTTATTTATGACTATGTAAATAGTATTTAGCAATAGATACAAGTAAGATAATATTTAGATAAAATATCTTAATTTTTTCATAAGGTCGATCGGCGCCGAAGTATTGACGGTTTTTTTATTCTCGTTTTTTATGGTAAATTTATTAAGGCGAAGACTATTTCACACGGTAATTTGTGCAACCAATGACGTTAACAAATGGACACGCGTAAGCGAAGTTAGAGGAAAAACTTGACCCAAACCATTTCCTAGCTCTTTACATAAACATACTTACCTAATCACAATGTATTTTTGTATTATGCACGCGCATGCATATATTAGCGTGTTCGAGGAAAAAGGAAGACATAAGGAAAATGGTAGTTCATTCACACTTCTCGAAAATATATAATATGTATGTCAGGATAGATAACGTATGGCGACATTCCTCAATATAGAGAGCTTAAAATAGTTAACGAACCGCAACAAACATGGAACAGGATAATAAAAGACAGATATTACCTTTGGCAGTCATATTTTGAATTAAATAATAAAACAAGAAAAATAAGAACATAGGACTATAGCATAACAAATTTAGGAAGTACCGTTTGATTTTTCACACTTCTCTATAATAATAGCTTTGCATAGGTATAACTACACACTATTTCTATTATCTTTTCCGTAAAACTATTGAATTATGAACCTATTTTATTTTATCACAACATTTATAAATTATTTATTCAACAAATTATTAAAATATACTACGAGTTTGTAGAACCGTTTGACAGTTCTACACGTAGCAGGTATATTACAATAATTTGTTGAAAAAAAAATTTTGAGTAGTTAGGTACTTTTTTAAATTTGCCGTGCTTTAATTATAACTATTTTGCATGATGCTACTTTGTACGGTGGAATGTCACAAGCTATACTTGGCATACCTTAAAAAAATAAGGCTGTTAACTATATTACGTTGCAACAAAACTATGGCTCAAAAAGAAATAAGAAAGAGGCAAAAGCGGGTGACCTCGACTTGCGTCTCGCGGCTCTACTCCCGAGCCCGACAGACAGCGCTCTCCATCGATCCGGCGATCTGCTGGCTGCTGTCCGAGACAGATTCGTTCATCTCGAAAGCAATGTATCAAACTATCAATCACAGTAGCCATGTACAGATTTCGACCTAAATTGTTACAGACTAGCAAAGAAAATATACGAAAAACCTAGACGTTAAAGTTATTGTTTTTAGAGACACTATAACGATTTTTAGGTATGTCTACCTATTAATAGTTGAACATTAAATTACTCATTTGTATATGTACTAATGTAAAGTTAAAGCGTGAAGGTCAACAACAATTAAAATACAGAAAAAGTCATGAACCGTTGCGGTCATGACAACCAACAAAATGAAGATCTAGTGTCGATAAGTAGATAAACACGAAGGAGAAGGAAAGTGAAAAAAACATTCATATTACAGATATCGCCATATAAAAGACTAACTTTACGCCCGCGTACATTAAACATAGCCTATGTCACTCAAGAATAAGGCCGCTTTCTATCGATGAAAAAATTTTCGTAATTGGACCAGCACTTCCAGAGATTACCTCCTACAAACAGAAGATAAAGATTAGCGATGTTTCGGGATAATAATAGCAAAATTGTTGCAAACTTTTTTCATTTTGCTCCAGAACTAGATGAAAGTAAGGGAACTCGACAATGAACTTCAATAGTTAAAGATCACGCCAGAGATTAATCCTAATTATAGTTGTTTGCCAGATTGACTATAAAACACTTCTTTAATACCTATAAAACGAGCTTTTGCTTCCTGACTGCAAACAAGCACTGTCTGTGGAAACGTAAATCGTTAGTAGAGCTGCGCGAGCGCAGACGGCCGGTAGATTTTCGTATTCAAGCACGAATTGCGCCACCTCCGCCTGACGCTGACCTTGAAACACATGAATGTATACCGCCATACTACGCTATTGGTATATATTCATGGTATACTATTTCTAGTAGCTTATGACCTTCAATGATACACGGGATCTAATGGCTGGTTCCGAACAAAGGACGGTATTACGGTAAGCTTAGGGACTTGTATTGTGCAAAGTAGATACCTAGACCTAGAATCTACAGATGACGCTAATAGATCAACTATTATAAAAAACGAAATAAATAAAACACTTAATGCCGTAGCTGAGAACAATATTGACCTAACAATTGACTGGTGTTTTATTGCCATGTGACAACTGACAAACAAGGTTGCAATAAAAATTTATAGGTGAATTACCCGCTATGAGTTGCTCAGGCGAGCAAAGCCGACAAAACTAATAAATATTCAAAGATGCTTGGAGACAATACTTAAAGGAACTAAAACGAATCCATTGTGTATGTGTTAACACACATTAAGGTTAACACAAGCGAATGGGCATGATTTGCAGACAAGAGTCATCTGTGGCGTCTCCGCTTTGTCATATGTCAGACGCCTTTAGTTTTAAGACTGCTCAAGGAATCGCTGATGAACGGTTTAAAATCCGTGAAGCTGTTTCCGATTCATTACTGAGATAGGATCATTTGACTGACAGACAAATAATTTCCGATATTGTAAATAGAAAAAGAAAACTAAAAATGAATTTGGATGAAGGACTAATTTTAGATGAGGCTGATGAGTCCTTGAAAATAAAATCAAATTATTTATTTGCATAATACACAATTTAAGGTAATGTTACTTTCAAGACAGTCTCGTTATGGAAGGCTGAACACCAGCTGATGCGGCGCGACTTGGAAGAGGCCCATGTTTAACTCTGACTACAATGACTATTCTAAATATTCACATATAGTTTTTGCTGCGCTTATACTAACAAAGCCGTAGTAAACGCGCTAGCGAATTGGCAAAACCATATGAATAAAAACTATTGGAATAAAAAACATATACTTACAGCGACAAATAAAACCATAATAAAAAAGATGATTCGTGCGTAGCGTGACGATTGAGAATTATTTAATAAAAAAATATAGAAGCAGATGTTCTTGTTTATAAATAAGGAGTCAGACATGCTTACTGTTACTTAGAATCAGGATGTTCGCACGGAATACGTAATGACCTCATCACCGCCAACTTAGCTTGCCGATCACGTCGACACATCATTTACCTAAGCATCACATCACATCACCGTTTCGTAACATCTTTCTTCCAGTATGCCATTAGCACAGATAATCGTCACCCGGAAAATATGTGGAGAAGTGTCAACGGATTCGTATTACGATTGTAGATTACGACATTCTAATTCGTTTATTTTTCAGCAAATAACGCGCTGCTCTTTTGCGAAATACGTCACTGTTATGTAGTTTCTTAGATAGATACAAAAACAGAAGATAACGAGGAAACTAATGAATTGTGAGAAAGATGATATGGCAAGGAGAAGGACAAAGAAGGGGAGAGGGTGATAACCAAATTATGGCAGATAGAGGAAGACATTATGTGGCAATAAAGACAAGACGAAAATTTTCAGGTTTTCAACTAGATTGTTGATTCGTTGTGGCGACGCATGGGGGAGGTCTATGTCCAACAGTGGACGTCTTTCGGCTGATATGATGATGATGATGAACTAGATACAGGTTATAAATTTTCGCAAAAAGACGATTAAAATTGCATAATACAATATATGAGTCAAGCCTTCGTACTATTTGCCAATAAATATTTATGTATAATTTCTGTTTATATTCACCATTTAGCGTATACTTAGCTTACCTAAGTACGCGCCAGCTTTACGAAAACAAACTTTTTATATTGTTTATTTATTTTGTTTGTCTGGCGAGGAGTGTGTCGCGTAATACTAAAAGCATTTGCAAAGAACTGGTTCAGAAGTGTGAGAGGCTGAGAGGCGATCCGGAACTAGGTCGGTTATCTAATCGGAAATAACCAAATATTGATCGAGCGAAGTTTATTTTTATTTAACTTTTTACTCTATTTTTGGCTGGTAACCTTGTCGAACAGTTTATGGAACATTCCACTTGTTGTCTGTGCATATTTATAGACAGGTTTAGAGACATTTTGTTGGAATAGTTTTTACTTGCGTTATCAAGAAGAGAACAAACAACAAGAAAATATTGAATAATATCCCATTGATTGACGACAATGATCTTTATATATGGTCAAGTTATCAATGAGAACGGAAGACAACGTTTGAGAACTAATGAGTTTATAATGTTTGTAAGACAATTGTAATGTTTTACTATGATGAGTTGGTCCATGCACTGAAAATGCAAGTGTGTCAATGTCATATTATTTAAACGACTCGTACATATTTTATCTGTTTAAACATTATCCGATAACATATAGATGTTTTTAAACGGGGAAGAGGATGATTCATTTTTTTTGCACGAGATAGGTATCTTTTCAAAACGATTGTTCACACGATTGATATCACGACTCATATTCACCATTTATAAAATGTCAATATGCAGGCCGTGTAACGAATGCGTTGTTTCTTATGAAGAACTTGCAAAAAATCTAAGATTTCTTGTAGTGACTAACTTTTTCTGCACAATTTACACGTGTTAGAAAAGCAACCTTTATAGGTCTACCTATAATCGTTTCCAAGAATGCTTTCCTAAAATGAAACAATCCGATAGTGAGTAATCAAGCAATGCGAACTATATGCTACTAACAATGTTGTCCTAATACAATTAGCAACGTGCGCACTTTGGGATATGTTTATGATAATATTAGCTAAACATTAAACGAATATAACGTTGTTAATTTATGTAATAACAGCGATAAAAATTTGATGAAAGATAAAACTACCGTTGCTAATGCTTTGCTTGAGATTAACGATATCGGTAGATTTTTCCATTCAGTCACTATGTTTATTTAAAGACAAAACAAAGGAAACAAAGGAATGCACCTACTAAATAGTTAACTAGATTTAAATAGCTAAATAGTTACTAAATCGTCTTAATAAATGCTAATATCCTAAATTAAAAAAAATATATTTTACGTAGTTTTTACAAATTATTGCATCAACTTTAATAAAAGTACACAACAAAATAAACTAACGATAGCCTTATAAATTAGCAACGGGTCCCAAAGTAGGCATATCCCTATCTTGGTGACCCAAACATCACACATAGTCCGAAACTTGACATGACATGCTAGTGCTCGTGCTACATGGCAGGTGAAAAAAAATTGAAGAAGAATCCAATATTTTGTAAAAAGGGATAATGCAAGATAAAAATTAAGATGAGGTGAGTAGGTATGCAGTGCAGTGTTTTATTCTAGCTTGCGCTCGGATTCAAGCTAGACCATTAGTTAAATTTCAGTGGAAAACCATTAAATTACATTTTATTGTTTTCTATCACTGTTGTCATTTTTAACATTAACGTCGTTTTGTTCTGTACTCGTAATACAATTGTCTTAGTTAATATCATTGTCAATGTTATCATTGTTATCTATGATACATCTCCTATTGTCATTTTCCTATTTATCACTAATTAATTGAATGTTTGTTCTATCTGAATGAATCACTGTGTCTTGGAACGATCTATGTTTTTGTCTATAATGTTTTTAATTTTATTGACTAGATTTTATATTTGCTGTAGCTATAAATGATAATGCTAAACCATGACGTTAGTAAGTTCTCCTGTATTGGTTAACTCGGTACATTATCTTTACACATTAGGCTATGACTTGTCCACTGACGTAATAAGGGCTGCAAAGGGATTTCGATTTTGACAAGAATTTATAATCAAATAAAAGATAAGACACCTATCTTTTATCAAAGGTTGTGAAAAATTTGTGCAGCCATATATATTTTTTCACGAACAGCTTTAAGTATAAATCATATTAAGACTATAAAGACATTTTGTAGGTTTGTGTATGTGTCTATATTTGTTATTGCTTCACAGTCAACAGGCTGAACCAATTTAGGTGAAATTTGACAAACGGGTCATCATCATCCTGAAATAATCATAGATAAGATCCTATTTATCTTCGGATCTTGAAAGTAAAAATTACCTCAATCGTACGGCTTGGGGTAATTTTCTAATTTCATGTGGGCGAAACCGCTGGCTGAAGATAGTATAGTGTATCTTAATCTTTTTAACAGCCTATCGCGCCAAGTGCGTATTTATCTTTAAATGTGTATCTAATGTACAACATATGACAAGTGTACACATGGTAGCAAAAAATATTGTTATGCAACAGAAGTAAGTCATTTTAAAAATGCAGATATAAATCTAAACTTCACTTTTAGCAAAACAAGGAAAACCAATGATTTTTCTTGTTATGCCAAAAGTGAAGTTTATTTATTAATCTATTATTTTTTTATTAATCTATCAATACAGATTAATAATAAACTCAAAAGCTAGAGCTGATATTTAATTAAATGAACTCTTTTATACTTGAAGTTATAATATATTTTAGTGGTGAGAATTAATAGTCGTAATAGCAAGTTATGTGGTGAGCATGTAAGGGCCAAGCGCCCGAAAAGTGCCATAAAACAGTGATTTTCTGAGGCCTACTCTTCCGTAACGGCTAGGTCAATTGGTTTGAAAAAAATTTATGTTTATTATAGATTCATGAACAATAATATCAACATTTGATTTTTTCGTGCAATTAATACTTTTGCCAAAAAGAAATATTTAGCAATTTCACAACTTTTCCCTACTCCTTCGAAACAGCTTGGACCTTTAATAATAATATAATATAATATAATATTCCACAACTATCACACAACGCCGTCTAGTCCCAAGCTAAGCAGAGCTTGTGTTATGGGTACTAGACAACTGATAAACATACTTATATATTTCTAAATACATACATATTATAGATAAATTACACCCAGACACAGAACAAACGATTATGCTCATCACATAAACATTTGTCCTGGGTGGGAATCGAACCCACGACCTCCGGCATAGCAGTCAGGGCCACTAACCACTAGACCAACAGGTCAGGCCTTTAGAAACATTTTTACACATAAAAATTGGTGGTTAAATATTCTTCAAAGTGAACATCGCACAGCAGTGCACAGATTTGCGTACCTAGGCGAGTGCTAGAGTTGCGTTCACATAATTTCGGCCAGAAGGTTCAAGGGACTATACGCCTTAAGTGCCTACAGTTTATTGTGGCCGTAATTTAGTTTTCGCTTTCAATAGCACGTCTGACGCACTGAAATGGTGCCTGTTTGTTGACATCTATTACTACCTTTTCTAATTTTTATTATGTTAACATTATTGCATTATAAAGTCAATAACATTATAATTAACAAAATTAACTGTCCCTGTTCTAGTTAATAAGACTTGAATAAATGGTTGGTTGGTTTAAATGGATTCCAAAAAAAAAAAAATATTTTGGAAAAACGAGGATTGTTTCTTGGCTCTTTGGCTTGTTTTTAGCTACTTATTATAATCATCTTTAAAAGGATAATAATTTTAAGTATCGCTGTGTTGATTTATTATTGTTCTATCTTTGCAAATCTTATGGGTTACTTAGTATTCAAGTTGTATAGAAATCAATACTGTTCCTACTCATTTCTGCAATGTAATACAATCCATTGTCACCAAATACTGTCATGACCTCCGATTGCCTAACTTAGAGCAAATATAGTTTGAAATACGATCGATTCTTACTAGTATATATATATATATTATATCTAGTATATATATATATTCTATATCTCCACGTACATATCGGTCCAGCACAGATCTTTATTTAAGGACATGTACCAAAGCACCTGCATCTCATACATAATTACGTCATTTTCGGCGGATTGTCACAAAGAACTGTGCCAATTTGACTCTATAATTAAATTCCGCATTGCTTACATTATTTTGGTGACGTTTCTTTAGAGGATCTCTACTGAGGCGTACAAAAATACCCGCGACATCGTTTGCATACAAACTTTAATACCCCGTTTGAGTTATTCGTGAGTGGACTTTCGAAAGCCTTTCTTATTTCTCTTCTACATCAAGGAATATACTCGTATGTTCCAAATTCACATTAGTATTCTGTGAAGGCTTTGTTTTGTCTGTCAGCCGCGAAACTGTTTTATATGTTAAGAAGGTAACTGTTGTGAACATTATTTTACCATCTGACTGCTGTTCTAATACCAGTACCGCAAACAATGAATCATATGCGTTTGAAATAATCAAATTATCATGATGAAGTAATAAAAGTATCCTTAGAAAAACTACATCCGTGTTTTTTCACAACGTTTATAGTGTAATTTCCTCATGTTGCATCTTGTAGATGTAATTATCTTCAGATTTTTCCTCAAATGAATCAAATTGTGTAAACATTGCATTCAAATGTTTAATATGCATACACTCGAAGATATCTCGCGATACATATTGGGATTTTTTTTTTGGTAATATTTAAATAGATCATGGTCAACGAGAATTTATTACGGATATTGTAACTAACCAAGTGATAAAAGATTATAGTTTTTGTAACTGCTAATCACACTGGACATATTACCGATTTAATTGACAGAATCAAATTACCCTGTAATAGGATTGCATTTAGTTTAGACTAATCTTATAACACCGAATCGAAACTGAATACTCGTTTGCCTGTTTATAAAAGAAGAGTGCACCTACGTAAAATTCTGCTACTGATAGAGCAAAAACGTATGAATATTATGAATTTGAGGACTGACCTGAAAATTTTCTTAATACGGAAATGTAAATGAAGCTAACATAGTGACATGATGTTCTTAATCCAAAGAGCCTGATCTTAATTCCATTACTGTCGTAAAACTCTGACATATTATCACTAACAAAGAAGATTAAACGGTTAAAGACACTCGTTATCACACATTTAACCTGGATTTTACAACTGTGAATAAAAACAAAAATGTGCAATATAACAGTAAATATGCGGAAAAATACCTAATGTAGCACACAAAACACATATAGGTAACATATGTTTTGTATGCAACATGAGTAAATAAATTCTTTGTCCATGTGACATGTTTCAGTTATTGTTCGATACACAATAGACGTGAAATATAGGAAATGAAAGTAGCTGCGATGTTATCGGTGCATAATTGCAATAGTTGTAGATTAGATAGTTGAGTTGGCTAAAGTAATGCGTTTGATAGTGTTGCTTAGGTTCTTCTTTAGGCATTTTGTTGAAAAATATAGAACTGTAGCTTATTTAGATTTGAATTAGGCGATACATAATATTCTCATCGGATAAAATATCAAAGTAGTAGTAAAATTTATCTTTACTTTTTTGACTAACCAACATTTTAACAATTCAAAAGTGCCTGTTATTAGTGTATTTGAAATAAACAATTCTGATTTCACACTATTAATGTTGTAGTACTGTGTTTCGCAGGATCGGACTCATCCTTATCGTGAAATTTTATTTTGCTTGTATTAAGTATTATTGTACGAATCTGCTATAATGAATTAACTTAAGCTGAACATCGATTTGTTTGCATGAATCATTTTGAAATAACTGTCTTTTTCTCTCTTACGACAAAATGGGTAAAGTTTATTAAACTCAATTTAAAACCTTATTAGTGCTGCTGCAGTGTTGTAAATTAGAAACCACGAAAGTGAAATGTTTATAAGCTGCATTATGGTTAGTTGCAGTCTCATTGCTCTTTATTATACTGTCCCTTTCGATTGCTCATAATATACGACTTACAAGTAAATTACTTTAATATGATATATATTCGTCATTCGAATCTTTATATCACTCTCATTTGGCAGGTTTGTGCTTAGAGTTGATAAATATGCTATGATTTCGGTAACAATAATAAAACACAGAAGGCGAGTTTCAAGGAGATCTAACACTCTCGATTTCGTCATGAATATAAAATCTGGAACTTTGATTTGGTTGTTATTAACAAAAGGCTGCGAAATTGAATTTAATTTGTATTTCTAATCCTTGCTCTAGTCATGACTGTTGAGTCACCTCGTGTCCTACCGTGAGTCGCGGCACGATAGCTTTTTGTCTCAATTTCTATCTGGCCAGACATAATTAAAGTGTGTCGTCATGTTGCCAGCCTTGGTTCGAGGTTTCTCCTGCGCTTAATGGTTTCTCTGAGGTAGACCATTAACGTGAGGCGGGCCGTGAATCAGCTAACCTATACAAAGTAGGGACTGTACCGCAGCGTCCGCAGCATATGAGGTGACAAGGATGTTACAACTTTATCTTTGTAAAAACACAAGGTAACCCCTTTATTGTTGTTGGGAAGTTGAGAAAGTAATTTGAGGTGAAAATGAGTTGTAGATTTTAATATTCCAAATAGTTTAGGTCATGTTTGGTGCGATTCTTGGCAAAACCAATGACGCCAAAGATATAAATGTCCAGAATTAATTTACATAAATAACTTTGTTACATCAATTTATAATATGTGCTTACAGATTCTCAAATATAAGAGACGATTTAATTGCATCTGCTGTGATTTTATAACGATTAACTCTTTAACCACTTACGTCGGATGAATCTGACAAATATCTTCGTGTCCATTTCACCAAGGTCGTATATTTACGAATTACGACCAAATACTCCTCTTTTAACTTTTCATTTCTCAGTGTCACTTGTTGACTGAAGAGCTGACAAGTTGGAGTATTTGGTCGACCATGGTAATGGAATCTGAACACGAAAACATTTGTCGGCTAACCCGACGTGTGTTGTTATTTTACACATATTTAGGCGAATCTGTTAAACAGTAAAATCAGTATCTGTATGATAGAGGCAAAGAACGAGAAACTTGAATATTAATTTTTAATCAGCTAACCAATACCAAGAATAGAAATATAAGCTTCTATGTATTTATTGGATTTAACGACTAATATTTTTGGAAATATAAAATATTTAGGTAAATAAAGCAACAGTTGCTTGCAAAACCGGTTTCACGATCGCTTCAATAACAGCCACAAAGGTTAAATTTTTATGTTCGAAAAGATTAACAGGACTCCAAAGAAACTGGTTTTGGCGATTTTCGATGATATTTTGAAACTAACAAAGGTGCAACTTATTCATATGATGACTCCGCGATAAATCATACGTGTTTTGACCCGGAAACAAACATTCAAGATATTTTTAGGGTTTTTAAACTTTAACGTTAGCATTAAAATAATGTATAAAGGTTAAAATAAACAAAGGGAGTATCTAAGGAGCGCTGTAGCTGGTATTCTATCATTTCTGGTTACTTCCGTGAAAAAAGGAAGACTTAACTTACTTAACTAGTGCGCCTCACCATCAATCATTGCATTACTCCTTACTGCTTACCATCAGTAGCCCGATTCACCTAATGAAAACCGTAACGATATCGTATCGATTTAGTCGTTTAGACCATTTCAGTATTCACATCCATCAATCGAGTTTGAACGAAACCGATTTTAAAGTCGTTTGAAATACGTCGATTTAAAAAAAAAATCTGTATTACATTATCCTGGTAGAATACTTATTAATGTAACTGAAAATAAGTCGATAGATCATGAATACCGCTTTTGGATATAACTTCAACGATATTTGACTTGTTTGATTTTACGTGAATCAGGCTACAGGTCGAATCGCAATCAAACACAGATTTATATGATTTAAAAAGTTTATGTATGTTAGTTAAAACTAACTAGAGAACATTGAAATAGGTTGACTGGCCTGTTGGTCTAGTGGTTAGTGACCCTGACTGCTATGCCGGAGGTCGTGGGTTCGATTCCCACCCAGGACAAAGGTTTGTGTGATGAGCATTCATTGTTCTGTCATCATTTGTTCTGTGTCTGGGTGTAATTGATCTATAATATGTATGTAATTAGAAATATATAAGTATGTTAATCAGTTGTCTAGTACCCATAACACAAGCTCTGCTTAGCTTGGGACTAGACCGCGTTGCACGTTGTGTGATATTTGTGGAATATTATAGTTGTGGAATATAGATAATTAGGTACGTTTACGTTTTTATGGCGTTCAACAATGAGTGAGTATATATTACTATATATCTATTTTACGATCTGAAAAAAAAGAACACATTTTCTCGTGAATTTGTTATTTAAATTAACAGAAAGGCAACGCTCATAAATTCAAGTGCACATTACTTTGTAGTTATGGCGTTATCAGTCATCATTAGAAGAGTAGCACTTCATTTTCTAAACAAAGAAGTAGAAAACTTGAAACACTTGGTCAGTAAAGGTCTTAAAGCACTAGTGAATAATTGTAAAACTGGAAGGGAATTTCCAATACTAATATATAGTTTGGTAGAGCTGTCCTACTTGCAGAGCGCAACTCGATAAGTAAGAGTAGTAAGTTAGAGTAGTTCTGAGGATGAACAGTTTGTACAACACTGGCGCAAAGCAAAGAAAGCAAAGTTTTAATTTGTCGATAAGTTTTTTTTTTTTATGAGCCCTTTGTGTTCCACTGCAGGGCAAAGGCCTCCTTTCCGTTATTCCACTCTTTTTTGTCCTTAGTAGTGTTGCCAGGCCTTCGGGATTTAGGGTTTTAGATCGGGACAATTTTTTTTTTTTTTAATAAAGCTTTTAGATGGGAAATCATCCATTGACTTCTTCCCTTTTAGGGTGAAACGAGAGGGCGTGTGAAATTTTTACTGAATAAATCCCAGACTTCTTCAGTCGCTATTTGAGTTTCAGGGATTTTGATTTATCGGGACATTTAGCGTCCCGATCAGGTGCAAATCGGGACGTGTCCCCAGACCCCTAAAAATCGGGACATCCCGCGCAAATCGGGACGCCTGGCAACACTAGTCCTTAGCCACTTCTCGATAAGTTTATACATCTTTTTTTTATATAGCCACACTTCTACACTAATATTATACAGTTTGTTTTTATGTTTTTTTGTTTGTACGAGGTAATCTCTGGAAGTACTGATCCGATTGCAAATTTTTTTTCACTGGTAGACAACAGCATTATTCCTAAATTGATATAGGCTATATTTAATGTACGCGGGCGAAGCCGCAGGCAAAAGCTAGTTTGATATACATAAACTAGTGCTTGATTGCGATCCCACTTGATGGTAAGCAGTGATGCAATCGTTGATGGTGAGGCGCACTAGTTTATTACAAGCCTATTCAAGTATTCACTCTAGCCTTGAAGATACCCAAATTATAATCGGACGGGAAGACCGCAGCTGGCAAGTTGTTCTGTCCCTCGATGTACACGGTATAAACGAAGAGGCGAAATGTTTGGTCCCAATCGCAGAGGTTTCGACAACGTAAGGGTGGATATTTGGCGATCGACGGATTGGGTTGACTTATCGATAAACTAAAACTTTTCTTCATTATACTTTTTATTTGTTACGTAGATACGTGACGTTCAACATTGATAATACTAGAAGTGACTTTGAATGAGTATTATGAGTATTTAATAATTTCATTGTGTGCTCATATTCTAGTTTTCATTATGAGTCATCATAATGAAAAGCAGAAAGTGGGCTTGGCAAATATGACCCTACTATAGAATATTATTATTATTATTATATTAAATTTCATATAACTTAATTGTGTTATTTATAATTATTATGTACGTAATAACATTAGTAACTAAGCGAATTGTTATTACTAATACTACTTATATTGTCATTATTATACCATGTTATATTTTGGACACCACCGACACTAAGGGCAACGTTGGTCACGGCACGTCATATAGAGGGTATTAAGAGCAAGCGCATAGCTGGGTGTGGGAGCAAAACAACCTCTTAGGCGGCTGAATGGCCCGGTGAGCATGTATTTGTGCGGACCACTAGATAACATAACAAGCTTATAACTTTGTAATTTTTCATGATACAGTCATGAAACTTCGACGAAACTAGACAAGTGTTTTGGGTTTCGCATAAACTAAAACTAATGTTATATACTTATCCATATCTTACATACATACATATAAATAAAATTGGAGTGTGTGTTTGTAATATTGACATAACTGCTTTTTACCATATGCAGAATATATATACGGTACATAGGTACACCAAAATATTTTTTTTTACAATTTTTGTCTGTCTGTCTGTCTGTTTGTCCGGGCTAATCTTTGAAATGGCTGGACCGATTTTATAGAATATTATGACGGGACTTTTTTTGGCAGGTAGCTGATGTAATAAGGAGTAACATAGGCTATTTTTATTTTAGAAAAAAAAAGATTCAAAATCCTGTAGTCCACGCGAACGAATTCGCGGGCACAGCTAGTTTAATGAAAAGTATCTAGCTAATATGTCGCACCATATTCAATTTAGAATGGATTGAGCCATGAAGGCGAAACACCGGATATTGCAACAAGACTTGGAGTACGGTTCGGAGAGACTTAGTTATGAATTTTAATGAACTGAAGGAATATTAAATTATTTTATCTTAAAGAAATTGGCTTCGCTATGATGGAGCGACATGGTCAAAATTGTGACAAAGCTCCTTAATAAAGATTAAAAAAAAAAAATTGGCTTCCATAAATTCAATCAGTAGAAAATATCAACCAGCTTGCGGATACATCAATACGGTAGGTACACAAGTATCAAGATTGTTCGAAAGAGAGAGCCTTAGCGCTGGACCGCAACAGGCAACTAAATGAACACAGGTGGATTTTTAGCCAGTAATATATCATCACGGTATACATTAAAAGGGCTGTAGGATTATTCTAAGCAGAGAGCCCTGGGCTACAAAGAGCAAGTGAAGGAACTCAGGTGGGTTTTAGTCAGTAATACGTAATCGGTATGCACTAAGAAGGCAGGTAGATTGTCCGAAAGAGAGAGCCCTGGACTACAAGGGGCGACTGAGGGAACACAGGTGGATTTTAGCCAGTAATGCGTCATCGGTATACACTATTAAGGCTTGTTTAAAAGGGAGAGACAGTGTTCTGGACCGTAAAGGGCGCCTGAAGACTTACTATGACGTATTAAAATATGGCATTTTGTTTTGCATGCGAGCGAGAAAGAGGGATTGAGCTATACACACTATATGTAGCTCCATCCCTTTAACGTTCAGTTTAGGTCGTCGAATGGATCGCGTTAAGAGCTCATGGTAGAACCTCTGAAGGAACACTGGTGGCTTTTAGTCAGGAAAAGTCAGACATTCCGGTCCACTCCACTCAGAGCGAGAGAAGACATTTAAAAATTCCCCATCACGGTACTAACATACTAATAAAACACTAAAACACAAAGATTGTCACCATTTCCCACAAGACAACAATACATGGTTAATATGAAAGTTATGTTTTGTCCAACATCTTTGTATAAAGAATCACTGATGCATAGAATACAGACAGGGAAATAATGAATGGTACGTAAAGTACCGAGTTTAACACCTAAGTAAAGTAATTAGTGTCGCCGAAGAATAATCATTGTCTTGTAGTAATTAATTATAGCCTAGTCAGTGACGTAAACCTTCTACTTACGTCACTAGCAAGGCTTTAAAAATAAAAATAAGTGTGAAATTTATCATCATAAAATAAAGTTTTTTTTTGTACCGTATTATTAAAACCAATTTCTTAATAACTGATTACAATATAACTGACTAATAATATAGCTGAGCAATTTAACTCTACCTCTTCATAATTTATTCAAATAGTACCTAGCGTCCTTTTGCTCTTTTATACAAGTCCTTAGCATTTTCTTAGAGCCTAGTAATTATTAATACATTTTGTTCATATACTCGTATGTATATTGATAAAGAATTTTAGTTGAAAATAGTTAATCAGTCTGCGTAGCCATTTAAAACACCTTCTAGTAGCAGAATATCAATACCGTAGGGGTCCATCAGGGTTGAAGTCTATTTAGGACAATGGTCTACTTCTGAAAAGAAGGCTCAGCCCTGGGTATGAAAGGCAACGAAGGAACGGGGTGGCTTGGAGCCACAATCCAGTAACCGGATTAATTGAAAAAATATGTAATACCTAATTAGCAATTTAGATATACCAAAAATGCTACTTAAACAAATGTTTTTGTATTTTTAGATCTAGGTTACACAGACAGACATACAGCAGACATATCATTATCATGAATTTCCTCAAAGATTCCTCTTATCCGAGGTTAATTGAATTTCCTTGAGAATTAGTAATAGAAGATTCTACGCCAATTTACAAACGAATGAATCGTAATTACGTTTCAGCACCTTTTGCCAATTAATATACAATACTAAAACGTTGAACAGGTGCTTAATGTGAGCAATATGGCACTTAAGAGCCTGAAACGATTGCTACCAGCGTTGTTTACGATTATTGCCGTTTGACGGCAAGAAAGTGCAGTGCCGTTAAGCGTCCTAATAATGTATCGTGCGACACATATCGGCTAAAATAAATGCACGTGACACTCATTATAAATATCTAGTGAGGTGAATCAGACGAGCCTTTGGTGCTGCTGACGCTGACACCTCCGCAAATAAAGTCGACATTCTGCCAGCGAATATTTTGCACGACAGTCACGAACGGATCAATGCTGAACCATGATCGGCCTATGGCATGTGAAAAAGTAGTGCAGCTGTTTTGGAAAACACCTAAGTTTAAATTGCAAATTATCCTTCTGGTAATTTGACCAAAATACTGCATCCCAAATTGGTTAATTCGTCCATTACGGGAGGGTAAAGATATTTATATGCCTTTAAATGGCCTGTATTTAATTCATGAAATGGTAATTTTTTTACGCATTGCGAATTCTCGAACAGCGGGATATATCGGTTGCAGATATACCTGTGTGTATTACTTGCTCCAAATCCGGTCCGTCCGGAAATGGACAACGTTAAATAATTCACATTTTTCTTCTTTACGTAAGGACAGATATTTGCTACGGGTTTGTTTATGTACATTTATTATACAACCTCCTGTTGATCGCAGCTTCACAAACAACGCTTTGTACATTTTATATAAGCCGGCGGAGCTCATGAGTTGTTTGAAGCCACAAAAATGGAATTATAAAATGTAGGTGACCTGTTTGCTGTGCGAAAAAATGCTAAATTTCAGAAAAAACTGCTTTTTAAATTTTTATAAAAATCCTGGTTTTGCACCTTAGTTTCAAATTGTGAAAGCACAAGTGTGTCGTGCGTTGGATGAACTGCTTCAAACAATTACTATTGCAACTGACTATGATGGTTGTACCCAATTCGGATTACTGAGTACAATACATTAAATCAAAAAGTCTTACAGTGTAATGTGCATAAAACATTAATAAATAAAATAAATAAATAGACGGCACAAACATATTACACTCCTCTTTTTCCCGTGGATTATTTTATTCATCAGTCTAAATTTTTATGCTCTCGCATTTAAAAAGGTGAAATATTTCCTGTGTCAGTATCGCATAAAGTTGCAAGCTTCGGTTATAGTGCCGCCATATTAGCATTTAATAGTGGTCCGATATACGGCGATATAGCTCATTTGCATGGAGAGCACATGACCGGCGCAACTCGTCTGGTATTAACCATCCAGTTTACTGTGTTTGGCTCTAAGTTCAGTGGTTCTACGACATTCACATATTAGTATATACTAGCTTTTGCCCGCGGCTTCGCTCTCGTCAACTGACTACTATACTTTACTTTGCCATAATCTACAGTATATTAATTTAATATACCATTAAATACATAACCGGTCAACTTCAAAATTTCAAATTGTCTTTCAACCATACTTAACCATAGACAAAATTACATTTGGCTGTCAGTTGCGTTTTGTTATAACACGTTTTATTTTTCAGCCATTCTTGAGCTATAAATAGTGTAACTAACACGACTTTCTTTTATATATATATAGATTAGCATAGTGTATTTAACGGCCATGGTGTCCGGGGATGCAGATATTTTATTGACTCTAAAATTTAATGACGTCAACATGGTCTGTTACTGTTACATAATTTTTTTTTCATTTCAACTTTGTGTTTAATAACGG
Organism: Mythimna albipuncta; assembly: GCA_929112965.1. Classification (NCBI taxonomy): domain Eukaryota; kingdom Metazoa; phylum Arthropoda; class Insecta; order Lepidoptera; family Noctuidae; genus Mythimna; species Mythimna albipuncta. The sequence continues at coordinate 11,006,666 of OV815977.1, read as the reverse complement.
AATGAATAAGGATGAAAATCGCGTTACCTACGCCAAGGAGTAAGTGATACTGTTTTTGATAACGTAAATATGTAATTTATTTTGAAAACTTACTTCGTCAATCGACACTCAACATCACCAGCGTCTTTGTTTAGAGTTCCGTTTCCATTTGTCGTGGCGTTATATCACACGTTATAAAGACTTCCTGATAAATTAGCTAGCCGTTCCTAAGATTCAGAGCTTTTAAATATTTGCAGTAGGTATTATACAATAGTAAAAAACTTGTTTATGAACGTTTTACTTGGTATTCCTTCCGACGTCACATTTCTCTAATTGCAATCACCTACAAGTATTTACGGTGAAGCACCTGTTACCAGGAAATGCCTCTTCTTCGCAAATTATGCACAACTTGCACATTTTCCTTATGTGTACAAGGGCCACTACGTGTTTCAACATAAGCTGGCGTTAACACAGCGTCAACTGCACGGTTACGAATTATTAACAGGTTTGCCTGAATATATGTATTTAATGTTGACCAGGCAGGTCGACCTGGACCTAGGTCCAATCGATACTTATACGAATTTGGGGGGTCTGTAATGAGGTAAAAACAAGTTTTCAATATAAATCATTTTTCATAGCAAGCTTTTATAGCGATGTATATGCCTATATAATTTATACTCATCAAGACCGTTCCAAAATGCTCAAACACTAGAGTTATCTGAGTTCCTTTAGCCGTATAAGCCACCTTTCGGTTAAATCATCAGATCAGCTCTGTCATAATAATTTTGCATTGTCATCTAATTTACACATGCATGCAAAATTTCAGCTCAATCGGTAACCGGGAAGTGGATCAAATTTAATTTGTAAGATTTGATTACAGATATAGCTACAAACCTGTCCCGATACAGGTGAAACTAAATTAAAACTTGTAATAAAATCATAGTTGTCTCAAAAAACATATGTTATATTAAAACATATATGTTTCAAGTTTTTTTCTTGAATATGAGATTTGATTGAAACTCATAATTAAAAAAAAAAACAATTTAATTACATATATACGAGAGCTAGTCCTGAAACCAATGCCTATATCGTTCAACAATCAGGAGCCATAATATAATATGTTTATACAGCAGAAGTGTTTTTTGTTGGTATAAACGCACTAATTTCTGGAAGTATCAGTCATAATATTATTATTCCCTCTCTTAGAGCGGAGGCCTGAGTCCCAGGTGTGAGAACTTTGAAAGGCTGATTTTGCTATGCTTATGCTATTAGTCATATTAAATAATCTCTTTGTAAATAACAGCCTGATTAATGAGGAATAGTATGGTATGCTACAACCCACAGAGGCAGAGCAGTTACGCGGGTGAAACTGAGGGAGACAACTAGTTACATATGTATATACTAACAATAATTCTCTCTAATATCTCTGGTTGTTTTTTATGAGATGTCGTAATTGTAATCGTGATGTTGGCTTGGCTGACAAGTTTTATTACTTAGCCTGATGGCCAACCAGTTATGGAAGATCATATAAATATTACGGCACAATGTTGTGGTGGCGGAAATTGTCTGAAAGTGGGCTTTGGTAAAACCCAGGGTTAATGTCGCTAGAAAGCTGAGAGTTGCTACGAACGCAGCTTGAATATAAATTCAACCAAATTGAATGAATTCTATTTATATTTTATTCTTAGTGTTGTTGTTAACATTTATATATACTTCTGAAATAGAACAGACATGACATTAATTATATATTTGACAGATGTACTATAATTATACTCAATAAATAATTAATATTTATAAATGGTTCTAAACTTATGTGGAAACTTTGTACTTTCGCATAATATGTTATGGACGGATATTGTGGATGTTGTTCTTTTTATTCATATTGTTACTTTATGTTATGTATTCAATACAATTTTTTGGGCAGATATTAGCAAAATAAAAATCTTATGTTATTTAAATACCTAACTAACTACAAATAAATCAAAAACAATTTAAAATATAGACTCGAAAAACTTCTCCACATCGCTGTGATCTGGTAATGTGCCCAAAAGATAGGCGAGCCATATTTTACATTAATTTTAAGTTTTAATTACTGAAGGGTTTTTTTATGTACCTATAACATTTTTGTTTTTTTATTTTTATTTTATTTAGCAGATAATTTTTTTATTTATTACTCACGTTTGTAACGATATTATATCTACATAATTGTACATTAATATTACGATTAATTTGCTATTAAGGTAATTTATAATGATAATGCAAGTATGTAATGGCATTATATTGCTTTTTGCTAAAATTTTAAATAAATAAATAATATTATAAATAGATTACTATCTTGTTAATCACTACGAGTTTATTTGTGTTGCCCTAAACCGGTCTTGACTGTGGTTAATGACGTTAGTAATTTGATGTACGAGTTTATAATTGCCGTAATTTGAAATCAGTTTGTATGTTCGTGATTATTGCTTACGTATGCCTTCATTAACGGTAGGATTTTCCGATGCGCGGATAGACGATACACTAGAAAAAAATATGTACAGGGAAAAACAGTAAAGTACAATAGAAAGTTTAAAATCGCTAAATTGAAAACCCAAAAGTTTGAGCGAAAAAAGGAATTTTCATAACTTTGCATCGCTTTGAATATTCTGTCCGTATTGAACACATTCGAATAGAATTGGACTCTTCTATTAATTTGTTTTTCGAGTCCATTCATTTTTTTATGTTTAGTTCATTGCTTCGTCTTTCTATATCGGTCTTACATATCTTAATATATTTTTTAAAACTCGGGGACGATCACTAGTGTTACACAAAATCAGTCCCTATATTATGCTGTGTTACTATAGCGTGACTGGTATTATGTTAATGATATGATCGCCTATGTCTATGTAATCCCACGTAATAACTGACCGTGACAGCTCGTGAACTTTATATTATGTATTAAATAAGGATATCTATCAGATAAGGATATAGGAAAAACCTAGTCAGTGAAGTCATCGGTATGGTTAATTGTCTTGGCGCTTTGGTTTTATGAGAATTGAATGTTTATTTCAATAATTATGGAGTAACTAAGAGTTGATACTATGTATTTTTACGAGCAATAAAGATTTTATTAGACACTCGTATACATCTTCTTTTAAGTAAATTTTAATCGACGGTTTTATAGTGATTGCTTTTAAAAAAATATTAAGAATACTTAGTAATACTTTGCTAAATGCACTGTATAAAATACAGAATAACAGTATTTTTCCTTTAAATTTTTACAATTATAGTGCTAAAAGTAGTTATGAAAAAACATACTTTGGTGATAAATGACATTTATTTTGCAAATAGGTTAAAAAAAAACCACTTTTACTTACACGTCTATTTTTTTTTCGTCTGTTTAAACTAGATAAGGCCGGTGTTTCCTAGCTGACTATCCTGAGAAGAAACACCGAAACTAAGTGATGTAGTTACTGCTGTTAATGTTTGGTTTATAAATATAATACAGAATGACAAAGTATCTTTATCTCAATCTGTATAAGTTAAGACAAAATCATACAAGGACTTATTCTCCATTTCTTAAAATATACTTGAAAAATATCACATTATCCAATTCAAAATATTTCCCACACAGTCACAACTTTATTATTGTTTTGACATTTTCCCTAATGTCAGTAGTTATGTCAAGTGTATACAAACAATGACAATAAACACGCGTAGTACTGCGGAAACACGTACAACACTATTTTTTTATGACCACCGCCTCATTAGGAGTAAAAAAGAACCCTATTATGAATCATTCGTTACGATAACCACAGTCACGGTTTCCGAGTTTCCCGTTTGATTTAAACACTCGATAGGTAAGTTACGTGTGAGATGTAAACTAAAGTCTGGTGAGTTAAAACTATCTTTATCTCAACCCGACGTACGGTGAGTATGCACCCTTACGTTGTCGAAACCTCAACGGTCCGGACTAAGCGTTTCGTCTCGTCTTTTATACTGCGTACATCGAAGGATTGGAATAACTTGCCTACTGCGGTCTTCCCATCCGATTATAATTTGGGTGTCTTCAAGGCTAGAGTGAATAGGATCTGAATAATCTAATGCGCTTCACCATTAACGATTGCATCACTGCTTATAATCAAAAGGGATCGTAGTCAAGCGCTAGTTTATATCAAATTAAATCCTGTTCTGTATTTCTGTGACATTGTCTGCGAGGATTGTTGTTTTCACTGCTTATGTTAAATCCTTTCAAATGTCGTGTGATATACCGCAAGGTTTATAACAGAAAACGCTCGAAATGACAGCTGAACACCCTAAGTACACATGCAATAGGTTTAAAATGTATTTTATTTATTGTATTTGTTTTGTAATACTTAGCTACTAACATAGTTATTTAAGTAAATTTGTCTTTACTAACTCACTGTAGGTCTTGATGCCTGAGAATAAAAGATTTTTTTTTTATTATTTAAAATACCTTGACTAATAAGGCCTTTTGGGATAAGGAGATAGGTGCTCGAAGAGTTAATGGTCTGCGGAAACCTCTTAAAAATGCGGTGACAGAAGCTTTTTACCAACTAGTGCATTGAGTACTTTAATATCGCACGTGTGCCGTGTTCGAGAATGCGACACTTTCTCTGTTCCTCGAACACAATCGCACAGAAATACAGAATAAGTACAGAGAAACATTGTTCTTTTTTTGAACGATAAATGTTTCCCACGGCCGTCACTTATTTCCTCATAACTTTATTAGCAAGAATCATGGGGACCTATGTTGGTAATTTTGATAGGAATTTATTTATTGATTAAATTGTTCTTATAACTTTTTTTTTTTGTTTTATTTAATATTTTAAATGTTATTTATCACTGTAATAATGAATGTAATATTAATAATATAATGAAAATAAAAGGCTTTAAAAAAATTATTTTATTAGTTTTAGTCAGGCGGAGGGTGTCGTTTTTTTTCCGACTAATTTTCTTTTGTTTTTCTTCAGTTGTAACTTTTTCGACCAAACCGTAGGTCTGTATAAATACATCTGAAGTGTGCGTGTCGGACAATGGGTTTTTTAGTCAGTAAGAGTCTGACACTATCTCCCGGTCCGCCCAAGAGCGGGGGTTGTCATAAGATGATTTTTCCCACAAAAAAAAAACTCAAATTGTTGAGCTCTTATAAAATGTAGAAATATGCATGCACTCGTAGATTATGACAGATATACAGATACTATTATTTATTAAAAGGAAAATCCAATCGTAATATCTATGCAACGTCCAAGCTTAGTAACAGTTATGTTTGTAATATACATTTATAAATAATTCAATCGAATACCTAATGATTCTTCATACTTAAGTATGTAGGTAAATATTCTAGGTATTACATACCTACAAATTATTACATAGTAAACCGTATATTGCTATGCAACTCAAACATTTATTGTTATGCAAATTAACAAAATCTAAATTCCAATTTCATGCGTGTATTTTTTAAAATGTGTACCACAATCCACAACAATGCATTAAGCCAAAAACAATAGTGACTTGATTGTATATTAATGCCTGAAGCGGGGGAATACGCTAGTGTTATGATGCGTTGCGCGTGCGCCGGTCTGGTTCTGTTTCCCTTCATTGAATTGGTAATAAGTTAATTGTTTAGCTGACGTCCGGTGCAGTACCTACACGTTGTGGTGATCCTTTTGACGTAAGTAGGATAAGACGGACTGGGGCCTTAACATGACGTGTCAAAATGTCACAAAAAAACGTGTCAACATGCGGAACTACACACCCTATAAGTTATAAGCTGTTTGCTGGCGCCTAATGCCCGTTATGACCTGCCGTGACATGTGTTGTACTTAGTGTCGGTGGTGTCTAACTTGTGACTTTTTAAATATTTTTGGGAAAAAATATAACATGGTGTAAAAACTATTACAATAAGGTTGTATTGAGCTCGTGGTGGGGCCAAAAATTTTGACATATAGTCATATCTCATCGTAAATTGATGTCTCTAACCGTCAAGTGTAATTAGTGAACCAATGTGATGACCTTACATTTTTCGGGATGAAAATAATATGTAACAATATCATAAAGTGTAATATTTTATTTATGTATCTTAAGTTCAGAAAAAATATCTAATATTTTCTTTAAAACATTAATATATGTAACATTTTTTATAGTTTTACTTACTTTTAACACTTTATATGTATTTTGAATACCAATCTTAGCGAAATGTCTTAGCACTAAAAAAAATATGATACTAGCTTTTGCCCGCGACTTTGCCCGCGTACATAAAATATAGCCTATTCCTGTCACTCAGGAATAAAGCAGCTTTCTAACGGTCAAAAAATTTTAGTAATCGGATCAGTACTTCTAGAGATTACTTCCTACAAACAAAAAACACAAAATAAAAAAAAAAACTACCTCTTTATTATATTAGTGTAGATTATCGTTAATCTCCAATTTACTTTTAATATACTTTAGCTTTGACTTTGTTAAAAAAGCTTTAATGTTTGTTTAATTTCTAAACGCTGTTTTTTTGTTTGTTTAATTTCGGAACGTTGTCTCTCACTAGCAATCTTGCCTGTCCTGGGTGCGTTTACAAACATAAGAATTCACACAGATAGATCTGCAACAACTATCCAAATGTTTTTTCCGGGCCGGAATCGGAACTGCCACACTCAGCAAAACAGACAATCGCTCAGCCGCTGCGGTAACCATACCAATAGCATAGCATAATCAGCCTTTTTTAATGTTTCCACTTTTGGGACTCAGGCCTCCTCTCTAGGAGAGGGCTGCGCCAACCGTGTCGTCAAATACGTAAAATACAAGGTGTAAGGGACAGCCCTCCACAAACTTTAAGGGCTTGCTCAGTAGAAGAAACTGAACAACCTTCCACAATTTTTTTTTCAGGAAACGAAAAAAAAAAATTCGGCTTCTCCATACAAACTGTCCAATCAAGTTTATAATTTTCTATGGTGAGGCGGATTTTTTTTTTGTTTCCTGAAAAAATTTTTGTGGAAAGTTGTTCAGTGTCGTCTACTGAGTAAGCCTTTAAAGTTTGTGGAGGGCTGTCCCTTACACCTTGTATACCGTATGCTTTAGAAACATTCAACCAATTTGACATTGGAATTTTAAATCGAAATTAAATCACAATAGCAGATTGCCTTGATCACGTAATTTTAATCACTGCAAGGTTCTTGCGGCTAGCCATAATAATAATAATATAACAATGATAAATAGATAGATATATTCTTATTGTACACCAAAAATAAAAATTACATTAGGCACTTAAAAACACGCGACACCCTGCAATGGGGGTCTTATCGCTAAAAGCGATTTTTTACAGACATCCATTAATAATAATGATAATATTCATTTCAGAATTACTTTCATAATATATTTGTTATTAACTATGTTCTTAGCTTAATGATAATAAATTAATAATAATAACATGCTATTATGATATAATATAATGACAGCTATTTAAATACATATATTGAAAAATCCCAAGATATCTGGTTTGGGTGTTTCTGTCTAATCAAATCAAATCAAATAAAAGCATTTATTTCAAATAGACCATTTACAGGCACTTTTGAATAGTCAAATGTCGGTCAGTCCAAGAAAAGTGAAGCTAAATTGCACGTTCCAAAGAGTAGGTCTCTATGGAGAAGAACGTGCAAGAAACTCCATGGACACTCTTTTAAATCATATACGTGTTACATATAAGTCTGTGAAGTGGCATAGATTGACTGACGCTTGCGCAATTATTAGATAATGTCCTCTCGACTTCCTACATTCTTCTAAAAGTTTAATTTTTTTATTTCAATCTTCCATAACCACTTAAACACATACTACACACACTATTTCACCTTATGCACCCAGAGGACAGAATTTTTCCATTTTTATATTATTCAAAAGTGTTTCTTCCAAAGTAATTCCTATGAAACGGCTTGACCGATTTTTATGATTTTTTGTGTATATTTGGTAGTTCTAAGAATAGGTTGCTATTTTTATCCCCATCCGTTTCTTTGATAAAATTTATATCGTAGAACATTTCTTTCATCACCACCATCATTATCATCATCAGCCTTTTTAATGTTCCGCCTCCTCTCTAGGAGAGGGCATTCCTTTCTACCGTTAACAATTCATTTGGTAGAACAACATTTTCCGGGTCAGTTAGTATTTTAATAAGAGAGTACGGCGAGCCGAAAAAAATGAGCCTTGAAACTAGTATTTGTGGTTCAGACGGTTCAGACAAAGTGACATTCTCTCAGTTATAACTACTCTCGAAATATCAAAACATATAGTTCGCTCTCGTGACATTTTCACAGATCAATCAATCCCACTCATATTGGATTTTTTTGTTTTGTGCGGTTGGTGCATTTAGCCAGTAGTAAACTTTGCAATTTTTTTTTTTTATTTAGAATACATTCACTATGTTTTCCATTAGTGTGTTGATGTAACATATTGTAATAATTTTGCAGTATATTGCAGCCAATTTATCGAGTCTGTTTTCTCAGCAAGCTTCGCTGAAGTAATCAATACCACAATAAAATTGCCAACTCCAGTAGAGTCATGATCTGAGTACTTATTGCCAAGTTTTGCAAACACTTGAGATACAAAAGTATTAAATCAATTTTGCATCACAATAGAATCAATAAAACATTACAACAGAATAATTAAAGTAGTCACGAAAAGTCTTATAGCATCCTTAATTCCTACAATGTAAACTTCAACTTCAACTCTTAATTAATGGCCTTTGTCGAAGAGACACCACAATTTTGCCAATAACACGTGCGGATTCAACTCTTAATTTCGTAGAATGTCATTTTGTATAGGCAAAGTAAAGTTTTTTTTAATTGTTTTTTTTTTCTTTGTAGGAGGTAATCTCTGGAAGTACTGATCCGAGTGCTAAAATTTTTTAACCGAGAGAACCCTGCTATATATCTGATTGACCTAAACTACATTACCTACTCATATGTAGGTACGCGGGCGAAACCGCGGAAAAAAGCTAGTCTACGATAAAATATAATTTTCAATGAAAAAAGTATATACAATTTTAAAATATTACAAAGAAATCATATGAAAAAAATGACTTCCGTTTTAATTGTAATCTCGTAAGAGTCGATCTCGTAGTAAAAGTTCTTCATTCATGAATGCACTCGAATTTATTTATAAATACGTTATTGCTCAACGTTACATAAATAGTCTTGCTGCTCATGGTTGGTCGTGATCAACGATTGAAGCCATTGTAGTTCAAGAACTGAGTTATGCAATGTCTATGGTAATGAAAGGCCTGGGCTTGATGCGAACTTGGGAACTCACCAAACGCCGACACTGGGGCTTTACCATCATCGGTCATAATTTATTTTGTATGTTTTCATTGATAGTTCAAATATAGTGATCACGAGTCTTAAAACGTATTTCAAATTATTAAAGCTCTTGCTTCGCTTCGAAGTCATGAAATCTATCAACTATTTCAAACAACTTATAAATAAACTTGCTATAATTATTTCAGATAAACGCCTACATCAATTTTCTTCTCTTCTAGGAATAATTATGTATCACAGATGCGTTCAAAACACAAAATTTACAAATGTAAGACGCCCAGACTCGTAACAAATATTTGTCATATTTGCTTCGCGCGGGATTCGAACCCAGGACACGATACGCAGTAGCTACTCACTCAGCCGTGTCATCAAAACTATTTTTTGTTCTAGATTAGAATTATTCATGGAGTGATTTTACGTTATTTTTAGTACGAACGAACTTTTACGAACGAACGAAAATTTTAGTACGAAAAAGAGAGGAAGTTAACGTATTTAACTGAACGAATCAATTAAATACGTTAATTTCCTTCCTTTTCTCGCTTGTGGACATTTTGGGCATCTAGATATTTTGGGACTTTTTTTTCCTTATGGCATGAATGACTATAACGCTAAAATGTCATTTAAATTGTGGATCTAACATCCAAAATAAATTAAATGACGCAATATTCCTGGATTTATTTCGCGTGCAAAAATTAACATGTGCAGTAAACACGAGAAGCGGTATTTTCTACTAATTAGTCTTTTGTAACTAAGATTTGAAGTTTAAAATTCGATATGGTAATTTTATTGTAATTCACATTTTGTATACATAAACATGTCTGTGGACGGTTAAATAGAGCTGATTTATAAAGACAACAAGAAAAAAAGTTTATTCATACCTCTCACACATACATTAAAATTTAAATACTATAGAATTTAGTATGAAAAAAATAAAGATTACGTTAAAATCTATGCAAGGCCAAAAAGTTTATGTTATGTTTACACATGTCCATGTATAATTTATTAAATCTGTATTATTTGGCCTAGTTTTTTGCATTGAATAAGAAAAACTTTTCATGTTATTTTTAAAAGAAAAATAAATAGAAGTACTTACTCTGAAGGTAATACACGTTATGTTCAACTTCAGGTATCAAGTGCATGAAGGTCGTGGACAGCAGAACACCTCCACCAAAGGACAGCAGAGTCATCACGACTCTGTTGGTAGTCTTAAGGTTCCCCGCTTCTTCAGCTGACAACCAGTGGAACTTCTTTGCTAGCAGCAGCGGTAGCAACCCGCAGATCATGGAGGCACAGAAGAGGACGATCATGGACACCCCTTTGGCCAGCACGACTCCTTCCGTGTCATCATCTCCTGGAGCATGCCGGAGCAACACATCCACATGTTCCGCGGACATTTTGGCACAAATGTTGGTACAACTGTCGACACCAAAGAACCTTCTGCTTGAAGAACGAGCGTGTAAGTGGGTTGCGGTAGGGGCGCCTACCCTTTTATAGCGTGCGTGGTGCGGTATCAGCGATGCGCGTGCGCCGTCTGAGAGCGACGCGCGAGTACTATGCGCTGCCGGCCGGCGCAGGCGCACAGTTCGTTCCACTCCCGCGCAGACTCCCGCGCTCGCTGCACAGCCTTAAAACCCATGCGCTGTATTCAGGTGTAATATTTGTTACCTGCACGCATGTCAAAGATTTACATAATTTTTTGTTATTACCTATTGTGACTTTTCTCGCATTCCGGTTACGATGTTATCACCGCGTTTAATAACACATGTATAAGGTAAAATATTATGTGTTGAATAATCTATATATATAAAAGAAAGTCGTGTTAGTTACACCACTTATAACTCAAGAACGGCTGAACCGATTTGGCTGAAAATTGGTGGGGAGGTAGCTTAAAACCAGGAGACGGACATAGGATACTTTTTTTTTAATTTTTTTTTTTTTTAGGGTAGAGTAGAGTAGAGTAGGGTAGGGTAGGGTAGAGTAGGGTAGGGTAGAGTAGGGTATAGTAGGGTAGAGTAGGGTAGGGTAGAGTAGAGTAGAGTAGGGTAGGGTAGAGTAGGGTAGAGTAGGGTAGGGTAGAGTAGGGTAGAGTAGGGTAGAGTAGGGTAGAGTAGGTAGAGTAGGGTAGAGTAAGGTAGAGTAGAGTAGAGTGTGGTTGGGTAGAGTAGGGTAGAGTAGGGTAGAGTAGGGTAGGGTAGAGTAGGGTATAGTAGGGTAGAGTAGGTAGAGTAGGGTAGAGAAGAGTAGAGTGTGGTTGGGTAGAGTAGGGTAGAGTAGGGTAGAGTAGGGTAGAGTAGGGTATAGTAGGGTAGAGTAGGGTAGAGTAGGGTAGAGTAGGGTAGAGTAGGATAGAGTAGGGTAGAGTAGAGTAGAGTAGGGTAGGGTAGAGTAGGGTAGAGTAGGGTAGAGTAGGGTATAGTAGGCTGAAGTAGGGAAGAGCGGGAGCGAAGCCGCGGGCAAAAGCTAGTTTATTATAACATAATAATTAACTAAGTGAATTATGACGACAGGTCTATTTTAAAGTGTACTCTTCGAAAATGTTTCTTAATTGACTTTGTTATTTTGACATGCCGTATTAATAATAATTTAATAATTATTCTTAATTAAATATTTTATATATTTCTTTGCTCTAGGCGCTGAAATTCCAAACGTAAATACATCGTATGAATTTTAAATACTCATTTGGTTAAATTTTAAAAGAAATTACCTGCCTAGAAACTTTTTATTTATTTATTTATTAACAACTTCAAGTTAAGAAAACAATAAAAGAAGTTAAAATAAACATACGTACATTCCGTTATACATTAAATTCCCATAAAGTAAAGTAAACAAAAAGGAGGGAGGTGGGTGTTTATTATAAAAACTAGCTGTGCCTGCGACTTCGTTCGTGTGGACTACACAATTTTGAATTATTTTTTTCTACAATAAAAGTTGCCTCTGTTACTCCTTATTACATCAGCTACCTGCCAAACAATACCAGTCAAAATCGGTCCAGCCATTTCAGAGATTAGCCCAGACAAACAGACAGACAGACAAACAAAAATTGTAAAAAATGTTATTTTGGTGTATGTACCGTATATATATTCATATGTATGTAGTAAAAAGCAGTTATTTCAATATTACAAACAGATACTCCAATTTTATTTATATGTATAGATTTCAGAACAATCGGCACCCGATTATAAGGAAGCAACTTCGTTCTCCATGGATCAGGTAATCTTGGGCACAGTTCGTGATATATCTACAGCTCAACCTTGAAAACCTCGATGCAAACATTTAAATGTATTACAAACAATACAATAACATTGTATGCGTCGAGGATTTTCACCAATCGTATCAATACAAATAAATATCCTTATATTCAAGGGTAAAAACAAACGCCTTGATCAATACAAAGATAGGGAGGGATCATAAGGAAACAGCAACTTTTTAAGTTTATTATTATCTGGAAGTAAGACCTACTATCCACGGATACGTAGCTTCGTACAATTACCGTCACGGATCTTGAGCGCTCGGCGTCACAGTGGGGATCGCTTTGCGCATTCCATACATTGGCGAGCCAATCGTCGTCGTTGTTAGATACATGCAGCAAAGCAGGGAACGAATCATGAGGGACGTCTAAGACGCGATGGTGCGGCGAGCCAATCACTTACACTCCCTACCTTCGCACCACTAAAGAGACCGAATATTTGACTTTTGCGCAACTTGAAGCCAGCGCTCAATATCAGTGCCAAAATTTTAGACGAGTATTCGTAGCTCATATATACCTACAGAACTAGAAAATTGTGTCGTTCACGCAGGCGTACACCAAGCGTATACTGACAAATAGAAAAAAATATAGAATAATATTTTATTTGGCACGCATGGATACACACACTAAAAACAAAATTTTTAAAAGAAAAAATACTGACACAATGTGTGTCTCACGGCTGCGCTAAATAGGTCCAGTTCAGCAAAAATGCCAGGCAACTACATGATAGTCAATGAACACAAATGTAATACGCGTCTAGATAGCTACGCGTCCGTGGAGAGTAAGACAGAAACCGTCCGACCGTCCAGACCGAGCCCAAGTTGTCGAAGGCGCGTAGTGTTCCACGCGCGCCTCAATGATTTGTCAGTTGGAGGGCCCAGCAGGGTCGAAGCCTACTGGGGCCATGGGTGATGCGAAAGAGATTCCCGGAGCCCTGGAACAATAGCAAAGAAGTAACAGGAGTGGATTTTTAGTCAGTAAAAGTCTGACACTATCTCCCGCTCCGCCCAAGAGCGGGAGATATCATTTATGATTTTTCCATCCAAAAGAACCCTTTAGGTGATGAATTTTTGACAATCTTCTCTTGTGCTCGCCTACTTTGACAGGCCTCTTGGTCTAGTGGTTAATGACCCTGACTGCTATACGGAGGTCGTGGGTTCGATTCCCACCCAGGACAAATGTTTGTGTGATGAGCACGATCATTTGTTCTGTGCCTGGGTGTAATTTATATATAATATGTATGTATTTAGAAATATATAAGTAAGTTTATCAGTTGTCTAGTACCCATAACAAAAGCTCTGCTTAGCTTGGGACTAGACGGCGCTGTGTGATAGTTGTATTACATTATTATATTATTATTATTAATATATTATTAGATTTTACTTCTTAACCTTTCAATCGTGGAAATTACAGACACAATAGAAAGACTATAAGTGCGCGAACGCGTTCGTTTGCTTGGTGTTTAATGAATTAAAAGGAAATCGTGTGTTCACGCTCCTAGTCCCAGTAGAGACTATATTTGATGTCAGTCAGTTTTGAACTCCTTTTATATATAGGATATAGATTACACACTCTGTGATAATTTTCTATATAATGATTATATAAGAATAGTTTAATCGATTAGGTACATAATCATTTGTTTATTTCCTCATCAATATCTACTTATCAGACAAAGAAACCTTGAAAAACGCGTACATCGGTTTGTTTTTACTAATTATGACTTTTAAAACGGGAGGTTCTCAATTCGGTTGTATTTTTAGCGTTCCCTACCTCTGTTGGAAATACAGAACCCTTCTACAAGGGGTAGGTTTAATAAATGGAAATTAAAAATAAATAATGCTTTATTGTCACGCATTGAGGCCCATAGCGTGTCAGTAATTGACTTAGACTATATTATTCGGTGATCGACATAGATATAAAGAATATGGAAACCAGAATGGTTTATCAAGGTCCATGTAATACACATACTTAGCGTCTTTTTTAGGTCAGCTTTTTACTTCTCTGACTCTAGGGCGGAGCAGGAGGGCGTGTCAGACTTTTCTGACTAAAACTACACCAATGTTCCTTCAGTTCCATTTTGCGTCCCAAACCACGGGTAACGCTTTCAGAACCAGATGTTAACCCATAGCCCCGGTAGGTTTCGAACCTGCTGGGCCTATACGGTTTTGCAATACGTACCCATTGCAGGTCCATCTATGCTTTCCGCAAATACCTTCAGGATGCCGTTGGGCTCCCCCTCACTCGGCTTATTACGATGTAACTTTTTTGCGCATCATCGCAAAGTTGTCTGCGCTTCAACGAACAATGTGATGGAAACCATAACAACACCCCTTTTTTTGTTATGGGGAAATGATTAAATTACTTTTCCTGCTGTGAAAGTAGGACAGGGTTTCAAACGTTTACTGACTAAAATCCACAGTTTTCCTTCAGTTATTCCATCAGTCGTTTCGTTAACATTTTCAAAAAATCCGCAGCACGACAGCGCCTTTCGTTCTCGTCTCTAATTTTTGGTATAAAATTAATTTATACGAAGGGGTTCGTAGCGCTCTCGTAGCAAATTGCCTACGCGCATAATATGAATCAAACGCTACTTGTAAAAGACTAATATTATATTACTAGGTTGACTGGTAGAGAAGTCCGCCTTCATACTTTGTGTTGCGTTCCTTCGTCGCCTTCGAACGGGACTTAGCTATCTTTCGAATTAAAACCCTGGCCCCAGTAGGCTTCGTTCCAGCTGGGCCCCTGCTGTTCCTGACAGCTCCTTGAGGCGCGCGGGAACAGTGCGCGCCGTCGACGACTTGGGCTCAGTCCGGACAGTAGCCAGACGGTCGGACAGCGAGCTACCCACTGCTCTCTGTCCGCAAGCCCGCTCCTACGGTGGCCAGAAATCGGGATCGGAATCGGCGGTGGCTGGGGCGCTGTGAGCGCCGCCGTTGCCTGATGCGGTCGGCCTTCTCCTTCGCTAGCATTACTGCCTGAAGCAGTCGGCGTCCTCCTACGCTAACATTACTGCCTCGCAGAAGGAGGCGACCGCCTGCCACTCCTCCTCGATCCGGACCATGGCCTGTACCAAGGCCCGGCGCAAGAGATCGCCGCCGCCGATCGGCCTCACGAGGTTACGGCGATGCTCCACCCAAGCAGGGCACACCTCATCTGTGTGCTCCACCGTGTCCTCCGGGCGTTCCACACAGACCGCGCAGGCGTCACTTCCGCACGAATCCGGTGCAGGAACCTCCCGAACTTGTCATGTCCGGTGAGAACCTGCGTCATGCGGAAGCTAAAGACGCCATGAGGTCTTTCCAGCCACGCCTTCAAGATGGGATTTACAGCCATAATTATGGCGTGTCCAGCACTGGGCTGCGATAGTCGCTGACGCCATTTCACCATGAGATCCCGCCGGAGCTCTGTCCGCTATGCTGGACAAACTTTCAGTCGACAACGATACGGAAGAATTTTATATAGCCTTATTTAATTATGTACTTTTTGATATTAATGTTTTTTTGTTTAGGAAATGATTATATTCTGTTGTTCATAAACTAAAAAAAAAAATCATCACGTAGAATTTTTCTTGCAAAATGCTATGTACTTTGCCTTGCCCAGCAATTTCAACGATTTAAAGTACACACTGTGCGTTTATTTCCTTCTCAGAAACTATTATGAGTGCACAAACATAATGCACTTGTTCTATCCACAGGCGTGTTGTAATCAAAGTAAATAAGTTAAACGCATACTTGACACAGTTCTGCGTTACCGAGTCATTCCGTGCGACAATAGGAACATTTGTCTTATTGCCTGACTTGCGTGGACATAACTTAGGTATATATCGTAACCAGTGGTAGAAAATGATTACCCAAAATCTTCTCCAGCTCTAGCGTGCAGCAGAAGGGCGTGTAAGACTTTTACTTACTGAAACCACACCTGTGACCTTCAGTAACGCTTTGTGTCCTAGAAACACAGCTTAGGTTTCCTTTACAGAAATTCCCACAATACATAAGATAGTACCTTTTGTTCTTATTAATTTCAATACTTTGCTGGCCTTGCGTTTTTGTTTACCAATTCTGTATCCTCTCTTTTTACGTACGAAAGTGCGTAAAATTAATTGTATTTCATTCGAATAGGAATGGAATTCCGCTTTCTAAAAAGAAAGCGTTACCGCGACCCTGGAACACAAAGGACACTGAAGGAAGACGAGTGGGTTTTAGTCAATAAAAGTCTGACACTCCCTTTCACTCCACCCAATGCGGGAGGACTCATTAGAGGATTTTCCACCTTAAGTAAAAAGCCTTAAATTACCCACGGCGTAGTATAGGCTTCTTTTTCTTTTTGCCACGATTACTCGCGTCCGTCATCAAAATTTTCCTTACAAGTTGCCATAAATCTCGTAAAACTATACATTTACAAAATGTCCTGCACTTTGGAGGACCAGCCACCTATTGGGTTCAACTACTTTGAGGGAACAGAAAACCATCGATTCGAAAAAAATAAGATTCACAAAATATTCTGCGTATCATTTCGTGCACGACTTATTATTACTATCTTGGGAAGTCTGCAACAGAAGGAAAAATTCGATTCCTGAAATCCGGAGTTGTGAGTGACCGGAGCACACTTCCTTAGGAATTGACTAGTAATGACACAGAGTCGCTTTATAATATACAAGCTTTTTCCCACGGCCGGCTCACCCAGAAATAAGTCCGTTCCATCATCGGACCACTAGACGTACGGCGTTGCGCCATCGGTATATGGTGGATATCCCACCCATTCGTACAAAACGTTTTGGAAACACATTCATTATGCGTACAGCTAAAGAGTGGAATTCCCTGCCGGAGTCTGTGTTTCCTGATAGCTACAACCTAGGGGGTCTTTAAGTCGAGAGTGAATAGGTTACTTCTAGGCAAGCGTGCTCCATCGTCGGCCACGTCATCACTTACCATCAGGTGAGATAGTGGTCAAATGCGAGCCTATCAATAATAAAAAAAAAAACAGATTTCTATCGGAATTTTTTTTTTTGCGATCAGACCAGTACTTTCAGAGATTATCTTCTACAAATAAAAAAACAATCTTTACCTCTATAATATTATCTATTGTAGACTACGTTATAAGTATAGATTTATTTGAACCAAGAACACAGGCTGTATGTAAACTTCTAATATAACTTCGAGCTTTGGAAGTCGTCCAAAACCGCATTCATGTGCGAAAAACTTCTAGACACGACACATAAACCTAAATTCAAATGCCTGAGTATTTATTTTTGACTAGTTCACCCGACAGACGTCCTGTTTAACTATGAGCTGTCAAACGTACGAAGATTAAAGGTATTTTTAATGTCACGCGGATTTCATCTCGCATGCGGGATTGCTCTACCCCGCACGCGTCTCGCGAACGTATTCCCCGCATTACAATAAATACTTGTATGCAAAGGACATTTGCGGGGCAAATCCGCATGCGTGATGAATCCGCATATTAAAAACACCCTAAATAGTGGTCGTAGTTTTCTGTTTTCTTTCTCTGCGTAGTTTTCTTAATTTTTAGGAGTCATTTACTTTCTACTCAAGTCTATTACCCAAGCAGCAGTGAAAAAATCAAACTTCTAAGTCAATGAAACATATAATAAGGCCCTCTACGCTTGGTTGAAGTGCATATTTTGCCTACGCATTTCACAAACCTTCAAATCCGTTCAGCCGTTCATGAAGGGGTAACATAATTTTAAATAATTAATAATTTTCAAATATTATTTTAATTTCAATTATTTATTAAATTCTATTATTATATATATATATATATATTGTTGTTAATGTAATTCTATGATCCAATGTTGATTGATGTAAATAAATAAATAAAATAAAAATAAATACGTACATAAAAACTTTCAATTTTATAATATTCTTAGCGACCCGCTCCAGCTTCGCACGGGTGTTACAAATCTTTGGAATTCTCGGCTTTTCTCTACCATAATAAACTCAAAATTATTTTATTTTACATGGGTACATAAAAACATCAGAAGCTAGTGTACGGTTCCAATTGGTCGTTTCCTAAATGGAGTAGAACCGGCAATAAACACCATGGTTATTACCTCATGGTTAATACGGATGTAGCATCTAAACACCTCGTGTCTGCATCACTCTGTCTATTGGTGAAAATCGTATGAAAATCATCGGATTTCAGTACCTACTGAACGAATTTTCATACTCGGGGGAAATTGTTATTTAATTTGTATGCCAAGATAAGGATAATGTAAAGTGATTCCAAAGAAAATACCAACAAAAAATTTTAGGCGGCATTATCTCGTTAGAAAGAGGATTTGGCTTCAAGGAAAATGACCTAGCAGGCTTTTCTTTTCCTACTTTCGTACTTAAATACAATTACAGTTACAACTTCAAGGAATATTTTAAAACTTTTTCCTTATTGCACTCTGTCTACGAGTATAAGACTGACCCAGCTCTGGGTATTACCTGCTTACAGTTAGGCGACTCATTTTGTGTATGTAAATCATCTGAAGCTGAAAGTATGGTTTGCTTACTTTTGAGTAAATTTTGATTACTTATTAGTAAATTTTGATTAATTATTAGTAAATTTTGATTAATTATAAGTACAATTTGATTAATTATTAGTACATTTTGATTACTTATTAGTAAATTTTAACTAAGTACGTATTAGTATATCTTTATTACTTATTAGTAAAAGTGAACTTTAAGTTTCAAGTAAACCGAAGTGAAAACCCTAGAGTTATTGTAATGAACATCCAGCTCAGATGGCATTGTGTAATCCAAAAACTGGTTTTAAGTCCACGCACAATTAGTTACCGAGGGGTTTTCCAAGAACTTGAAATTACCTATCAAATAACACCAAGTTATTTTAATGCATCGTCCTTATGAGGGCATCATTAACCATCACCAAGAATATACTATATGCAGGAGATAGGTACCTACTTACAGTTGCTGAACTAAATGAAAAAGTAATTATTAGCAGAGACAACAGAGAATAAGTTACAATAACATTAAAAAGGCGAAATTTTTTGTGTGAATGTTTGTTACTTTCCTCACACTCGAACGGCTGAACGGATTTTGATGAAACTGAGTGCACGGGTAGACCACGTCTTGGAATAGCACATAATACAATTTTCGGAGTGTGTTACCTACAGATAATTTTCTGCGGTGGCAGCTACTAACATAGCGTAGCATTGTCGGCCTTATAATGTTTACACTGATGGGACTTAGGCCATCATATCGCAATTGGTATCTGATCTAACAAGAATTTACCGTACATTTACGTAAATAGCAACCACGCGTCATCAGTTACTTAAATATTCCACAACTACCACACAACGCCGTCTAGTCCCAAGCTAAACCGAGCTTGTGTTATGGGTACTAGACAACTGATAAACATACTTATATATTTCTAAATACATATATAAATCTTATATATAAAATTCTCGTGTCACAATGTTCGTTCCCGTACTCTTTCGAAACGGCTTGACCGATTCTCATGAAATTTTGTGAGCATATTGAGTAGGTCTTAGAATCAGCCAACATCTATTTTTCATACCCCTTAGTGATAAGGGTTGTCCACTCTTAATATTATTAGAAATTACTTAAAAAATATTTAAATGGCTAAACAACGTTTGCCGGGACAGCTAGTTATAGATAAATTACACCCAGACACAGAACAAATGATTATGTTTGTCACACAAACATTTGTCTTAGGTAGGAATCGAACCCACGACCTCCGCCATAGCAGTCAGGGTCACTAACCACTAGACCAACAGGCCTGTTAAATTTCCGCAAACACATCGATTTATTATGCAACAGAGTGCATAAACTAATATACATTTTTAAAAACTCACGTCGACTCATTGCCGACTTTAAATTAATTAGACAGGTTTATTTGGCTTTGTGTCAATCTATTATTACCTAACGTCCTGGGGTGGCGCCGCTAAATCAATTTTAATTTTTACAGCACTTAGAACGTGGTCAAAAAACAGTTTTAAAAGTTGCTACTTTTCGTCCATTTCGGTTTCCAACCCACCAGCTTTACATGGCATGTAAGGCTAACAGCTAACAGTACGCCAATTATTTATTTTAAATGTTGTTTTGTTACAACACACTGAACTTTATTTTAATCCAATTCCCTCTTTATGAGAAGAAAAGATGGGTTGTGCTAACTCTCGAACTAAACATGCTTTTGCTAATCGATTTTAAATATTTCTGGGACCTTATTTATATAACCAGTTAAACAGAGTACTACAGATTTATAGTTTGAAGTTACAATAGGTGTAATTTACTAGCTCAGGATATTTTGGCAAAACACAACTATGCAGACACGGAAAAACTGCTTGAAATTGTAAAATAAAGTTTGTAAATAACTAAGTACTCTGAAATGAGTCTCTATCTTTACCTTATTAATACAGTTTCCTGGTTATCGGCTGTATTATTATTCCTTAATTTATTTAATCCTGATATATCGTACATAATCTAGTTTTAAAATAATATATTCAAATAGTTACTTTTGAAGTCGTTGGAAATTTTGTCTTTTTTTTTCATTTATTTTCTAATTTTATTATTGTTTTCTTCTTTTTAAATATTTGATGAGAATTGAAGATAGCCTGAAACACAAGTTTTTATTAACCTAGATCAAGCAGGTTTATATTACAGTTAGGATTACTTTTTTCTCGACTGTACTTAATGTAAATTATAATTTTACTCTACTTTAAATAAAATTTTATTATTATACATTAGTATTATTATAATTATCTTTAGGGATAATTTTCTACTACCGCGGGCCAAGTCGTTGGCAACAGATTAAAATCCATTGCGTTGTTTTGGAGTTGTTAGTGGATACATAACCAGTCGCGGAAAGTGTCCTCGTGTGTGTGTGTACTCTACTGTGTCAAAATTCTATAGGAGATGACTAATTCATTTGTATAAAATAAACGAGACTTGTAGATCAAAGGTCATATATGCATTTTCCGGTACTACGTACTCCGACTAATACATAATACTGAAAATGACAAATATAGAATAATAATATAAACATACTATGATTCACAACCACGCCGACGCACGATAGTTGTCAACACTTCGGTAATTGCAATAAATTGATACATACGAGTACTATTAATAAAAGTATTTTGGGATAAATCATCGGTATATTTATAGCTGATTTCCGATTACGGATAGCCAAGAAATTCATGTCTCTTCACATAAGGCAATCCTATGCGTCTATTCAACATTATTTTTTAAAACCTGAAACCAGAATATATTTTGTTCAGAATCAGTAACTGAATGGATTCCAATAGTTTTTACCACATGTTGTATTTTTCCCCAAAAATATTTAAAAAGGTCACAAGCTGGAGACACCGACACTAAGTACAACACAAGTCACGGCAGGTCATAGAGGACAAGAGGAGCAAGCAACTGGGTGCAAGTGCAAAACAACCCCTCAGTCGCCTGGATGGCCCGGTGACTATGTATTTTTGCTGACATAACAAACTTATAACTTTGTGATTTTTCATGATACAGTTATGAAATTTTGTACATAGATTCTTTACATAATAATTCTAAACACGTATTTCAGGTTTCGCATATACTAATTGCCGATTAAACACTACAGCCAAGAAATACACGTCACTTGCTATGAGTAAAATGAGTCTACATGCATCTAGAGTGTTACGGTTTTGGTCATACACGCCCCTTGAAACATTCACTCTGTATATTGACAACAAAATCAGCATAAATTACAATACATAAAGTATAAAATAAATTTATCATCATCATCGTCATCATTTTAGCTGAAAGACCTCCACTGTTGGACATAGGCTTACCCCAAGTATGGCCATAACGAATGATCCTGTGCGTCTCACATTTATCGGATGCCCACGACGGTGCGTCTTCCTGTGCGCGGTGTTCCTTCTTTGTTGGAACACTACGCGCCAACCACGACTTGGACTCAGTCCGGAAGCTTGCTGGATGGTCGGACGGCGAGTTATTTATTGCTCGCCGCCCGCAAGCCCACGGAGTCGGCAACGTCTCCGATTCCTTTGTTCTGACCGCGTGACTGAGCGATAAGATGACGTCATTCCCATACATTTGAAGTTTTGTACTAGCATTAACGATTGTAGGTTATCAACTAAGCTAAGCCCTCAGAACCTTTGATCCCCATCGACTATCTCGCATCATCGTCCATCTATTCTGCGAGCAATGTGCAACATAAGAGAAAATTTAAAGACGCCAAGGTTTTAGAAACAAAACTGTTAACCTTAAAAGAAAATAAAAACTTAATTGGTCAATTCCAACTGTCATACGGGCAAAAAATATAGAATTCGGCAATTTATTTCAAATGGCGCATTAGTCAAGGCGCGCGCGGACGAAGGTCGGCGGATTTGAGAGTGTGGCAGATTGCCGAGCAAAATGAATGTCACTGCCGAAGTCGTGCACTGCGGGCCCTAGGTTACTGTGCGACTTGTGTGCACTATGCCGGTGGGGCGATGACCCACGAATAATTATAGGTGATCATGTTTTTTAGGGTTCCGAATCCAAATGGCAAAAAACGGACCCCTTATAGATTCGTCATGTCTGTCTGTCTGTCCGTCCGTATGTCACAGCCACCTTTTTCAGAAACTATAAGAGCTATATTCTATAAATACATATATAATTCAAATCAATTCAATTTATTTATTCAACTAAAACTAAACTATACTACACTGCTATACTGTTAAACTGAGTAAGTAGATGAATTCTGTGAACCGCATTATGATTTTTACACAAAAATAGAAAAAAAGCTATAAATTTTGGGGGTCCCCATACAACTGAAACCCAAAAATTTTTTTTTCATCAAACCCATACGTGTGGGGTATCTATGGATAGGTTTTTAAAAATGATGTTGAGGTTTTTAATATCATTTTTTTCTAAATTGCATAGTTTGCGCGCGAGACACTTCCAAAGTGGTAAAATGTGCGTCCCCCAGAAGGATTCTCTTATTTTAGAAGTTAGAGGGGGGGGGCTCTCAAGAATGATAAAACTAAAAAAAATATATGATGTACATTACCATGCAAACCACCAACGAAAATTGGTTTGAACGAGATCTAGTAAGTAGTTTTTTTTTTAATACGCCATAAATCTAAAAAAATACACTATTATTAAAACATCGATCTAAGTTACAACAAACTACAAAAACTTTTATATTACGTTATTTGCTGCTACGGAACCCTCCATGGGCGAGTCCAACTCGCACTTGGCCGGTTTGTTTTTAGGTAGATTTCAGTCTAATAAAATTGCTTTAGCGCAAGGCCCAACAGGGTCGAAGCCTACTGAGGCCAAGGATCTGTTTCTGAAAGGAAGATTCGACCCCGGTATGAAAGGCAACGAGAGGAGTGGGTTTTTAGTCAGTAAAATGCTGAAAATATCTTCCGCTCCACCCAAGAGCGGGGGATGTCGGTAGATTTTCCTTCCTAAAAAAAGGTGCGTGAGGGCGTGTCAGACTTTTTTCGACGAAAATCAACCCAGTCCTTCAGTCGCCGTTTGCGTTCCAGAACCACGGGTTTTGGGAGGATTTGGCCCTGCGGTTTTATTGACATCTCTTTGAAGCGCGTGTGCAACACTACTCGCTGTCTCAATATCCTAGGGTTACCTCTCTAGGTACTCGGCCTTTAGGTACCTAAGATTTATTAGACCGCGCAAATCCCACCATGACACCTATGTAGAGATATGGCGATGGAGTATTATTATTTCTTTATTATTTATAGTACACACAACTTTTTATCTAATAATAAATAAAATAAGACTGGCGAGCATAACCCATAATTGGATTTTCTTACAGGAAACATATAAAATAAATATTTATTTTTTCGTTAGCTTTCTCCTGAAAAGTGTGGAACGTATCATCATTACCTATTGTTTATGCGAAGCTTTATGATATTCACTCAGCTTTGGTAGCTTTGGCCTTGTGAAACTCATTTTGTTAAAAGCTGTGAAAATGTCAATGTCAAATCGATAACATTCATAAAAATTTGTGCACCGTCAGAGAGTTTTTGGCAGGCTTTGTTCGAGACAAGTTGAGTAACCTATTTAATTATTCACTCATAGATTTCATGATGTAAAATTGGTAACATTGTCATCTCTCAAGTGTCTTCATAACATGACAAAATATATAAAATCCAGTTCAATACGTTTTTATTTCACATAGGCCTACATAAGCACTTATAACACGTCAGAAGATATGTGCACGTTTTCCTATGGATAATAATTATGTCAAATAGTTGTTGATCGGGTGAGTTTCCGTAAAAATGAAGCTGAGAATTTTGTTGTAGTCCTAACTAATATTATAAATGTGAAAGTGTGGATGTTTGAATGTTTGTTACTTAATCACGCAAAAACGGCTGAACGGATTTGGACGAAATTTGGCATGCATATAGCCTTTGACTTGGAAAAGAACATAGGCTACCTTTCATCCCGATTCCTTAAGTACCTAATGCCACGCAGGCGAAGCCGCGGGCAAAAGCTAGTATTGACTATTTCAGTGAAGCTTGCCGAGAAAGCTAACTCGATACATTTACTGCCAGAAACAACAAAAACATTGGCATATGTTAACTACATCCGCATTCTAATGGAAAACCAAGGGTAGGTATAAAAAAAATGAAATGCTTTCTAAATTTTGACACTGGATGGGACAAAAAAATGCACCGGAAGTTTTCACAAGAATTTAGATACAAACGACTACCCAGCCTACCCAACTTACATAGGTTTTTCCAACGTCTTTGCTCTCTTGACTAATCGTGCAGAGGCTTAGTACCCGCTTTGACCTGCCGTGATCTGTGTTGTACTTAGTGTCGGTGGTGTTCAACTTGTGACCTCTTTGGGAAAAAATATAACATGGTGTAAAAACTATTGGAATCCATTCAGTTATTGATTCTGAAGAAACTATATTTAGGTTTCGAATAAACTAAAAATAATATTGTATATTAAGTGGTAATTAGTGTACGATACTTATATACGTGATTGTGCTCATTTATTTATTTATTTATTTATTTCTTCATCTTACATCTATCTTTACAGGTTTTTTTTTTATCCCCAATGCGATAAATGCGCTTATCCTAACTTAATTATACTAACATCTATAGCTAATTATAAATAATGCATTCCTTGTGAATTCACCCAGAGTACAACAAAATAAGTCCGTCTCATTAGCTATCAGGTTGAGCGTGTGAAGCGCGCGCGATAGCGGCGCCTCCCTTAAAAGGTTGGTCCGGCCTCGCGGCTCCACCAGCAGGCGCGGTCGCCGTCGTCGCCACACGTACCTGTCCGGAACACACAGGCTCAACTGTCCCAAAACAATTGGATTGTGCACCTTTCCTCTCAATATTTTAAATATATATGAGGTAAGTGCTAGATCCCTCCTAACCCTTAATTCGTCCTACCATACCCAAGATAAATAGAGTAGGATACATCAACGGATACATTGGATAAACACCGTAATATCTCATTATAACAAACCACTTTTACTATGGGAACAAACTTGAAATCGCGAAAATTAATTAGCGGTTCAGTACATGTTTGCCTATTGTAAGTAGGTACTAAACAGCTGATATTTTTTTCGCGATTTCGGCTTTGCTCCCTTAGTAAAAATTGTTTGTTATCATGAGCACAATCACGTGTTTAAGTTTCGTACGCTAATTGCCAGTCACCCTACATAAAAGGAGATACTGACTGACTGACATATATTCAGTTTCTCCTAACAGCACAGCCGAACCTACTGGAACTGCAAAGGCGGACTTAATGCCTTATGCATTATCTGCCAGTAGACCTTGTTAATCCCAACACGAAAAAAAACTCCCTAAAGGGATAAAACTACTCCAAAGTTTGTATGGAGAAACTAACTTTCACGCAAGCGAAGCCGCTGGCATAAACTAGTGTCATATATTGTAAAAAAATTACTAAAGTCCAGAAAACTTCCAACAACAGCTGCCAAGTAACATAAACAACGCGGAAAACTAAAAACTTTTTGATACTTCAAGTTTGTGGATACCGTAGCTTTGTTCAGTTGTATGCAGAAACAAAAAATAATGCCCTGTTTGCATGAAAGCGTAGTGTTTTCAGGAATCATTGTGTGTTTTCGTTAGTCTTTTAAATATAGTGTATAAGCACACTGAAAATCTGAGCTTATCCAAATATTTAATCAATACTCAAACAGTAAAATTCTAATAATGAAATCAAGTGTGTATTGACAGATTTTATCCTTAAGCATTCCCTATTTTATCTTTCACTTCAACAGATTTGTTTACCATAAACGGAATACGCTAGACAATTTGTCATTTATTATCCCTCATAAATGTTAATAAAAATTACTAACTTCTACTAAAATTATAAAAACTTTTAAAATTCCCAAGTCATTTGACTTTTTAGACAGATTCTACTTACTGATACCCAGTTTCTGTACATGCAACGCATGTCATGCATTCATCATTCACCAATCTCTGATTTTTTGTAAAATTTTAGAAAACCGGCTCTGATGTTTAGATAACAATAAATTAAATATCTACCTATTTCATCTTTATCTTTATAATCTCTATCTTCGAGTTCTATCTGATATTCAGAACAGTTTAAATATAAAAGCACAAACAACCAAGTAATAGCTGGCATTGTCGTCATCACTTAAAAATTATGTCAGTGTAAGTTTATTTTTATGTCCGCCATTCGTCCGTCACACAGCCTAGAATGTTTTGTTTTTTTATGAAAGTTTTATCACGCACTTGGCGAGGTTCCAATCAGGCCACGGTAGGCAGCGCTTTAGAGGTTCTAGAAGCTCTGATTAAAATGATAATGAAAATGGACCGCACATATATTTATATTCGGCTAGCTTCCATGAAATTTGAAATGAGAACAAAAAAAAAAACAACGTTTGCATTTCAATCAAAAATGATGATGATTAATGTTAAATACTTACCTTTCTCCGGCACTAGTGAAGAGCCAAGATTACTAAACTAAAAAAGAAAGTGCCAACTTAGTTATTACAATTTTTAATAAGCTCAGCGAGTGAGCAAGATGAAAGCTGAAAAGTTGATTGTGCCTGTCAAGTGATTTTTCTATCCCTCGGTTTTAGAGTTTAACCAAAATTGGATTTTCAGCCAAAACCAAATACGTAAACGGAAACACGGCTTAATCTATCTATAAAATAGGAAAAAAATCAATGCCACTTCTCGTAGTAATTTTATAACTCAAGAACGGGCTCACCTGTTCGAACCAAATGTTTAGTCTTTGTTCGGACTATTTAGTAGATGGTTTATATGAAGTTTGGTAAGGTATAGTAGGGTAGAGTAGGGTAGAGTAGGGTAGAGTAGGGTAGAGTAGGGTAGAGTAGGGTAGAGTATTGTAGAGTAGTGTAGAGTAGGATAGGGTGGGGTAGAGTAGGGTAAAATAAATGATTTTGATTTTTTTTTTTTGGGGACGGAGTGGAGTATCAGACATTTACTGACTAAGATCCACTTCACTTCCTTTTGTGGTTCTTTAATTCTTTGCGTGTCTCAGGGCCGCGGTAACTTTTTCGGACAATCCCACTCTGGCATAATATAATTTCAAGGTCATTCAAGTTGTACAGACGTACGTACAATCGGCGCTCGAGGGGTTATCTCTAGACATATTGTAAAATTGACAGGCCCGTTGGTCTAGTGGTTAGTGACCCTTACTTCTATGCCGGAGGTCGTGGGTTCAATTCCCACCCAGGACAAATGTTTGTGTGATGAGCACGATCATTTGTTCTGTGTCTGGGTGTAATTTATCTATAATATGTTTGTACCTATTTAGAAATATATAAATAAGTTTATCAGTTGTCTAGTACTCATAACACAAGCTCTGCTTGGCTTGAGACTAGACAACGTTGTGTGATAGTTGTGGAATTAAAAATAAAATCCGGAAGTGCCTACTTGAATTAATTAGTTTCCATTAAAGTGCTAACCACTACTGCCCATCGGCGTCCCTGTAAATCATGCATTTTTTTCAGTATATCGATTTATATGAACAGTAATACATATTGGTATTGTGTAGTATCGGAAGTATTATATCGGTATAACTAACTGCTGTTAGCGGCTTCGCCCGCGAGAAACAAAAAACTATCATAAGAGGACATACTCCCGGTATAAAAAGTATCTTATATGCTATAATAATAATCCTTTATTTTCAGGCAACTAAGGCCCATAGATAAAATACACAAATAATCGTACAAAATAATGAACTAATACATAAAAGATCCTATTACTAATTATTAAACTAAACTATTGTACACGAAGTGACGGCGACGTGTTCCGCTGCGAGGTCGGTATCCTTCCGCGAAATCTTCGATACTCGACACCCTTCGGCCAAAACTCTCCTTTGAGGAAGGTGTCCAAATGATGAGTCGGCACCCGCACCACAAACGACTTGAAATTAGTGTTATGGCGCGGCTCCAACTGCTCGACTCTCAAAGTTCAGTTCTTGACTCGAACATACTCCACGATCTCCTCAACCTTCGTGAAGTGATGTAGCCTCGAAACGTACAGCTGCGTCGTAGGTATTGCTAGACTCAGCAGCATGTTTGGTCCTGCCAGCGCGGTACCGCACTGGTTCTGACAAGTAGGCTTCTTCTTCTTCTTCTTCTCTACCTTAGTGAAGCCATCCTCATCGCTCTGCTTGCCCCCTTTCGTTTTACCTGCTTGTCGCGTTGTTTGCGACACAGCAGGTTTCTTTGCGGCAACAAAAGCGGAGTAGGCACGTTTAGGGGTCGACGTACCTACATGCCTCACCACTTCGACCGGTGACGATACAGCGACGGAGCAAGATGCAGCGCAAGCATTATCGGCAGCAGGTGACGCATTGCAACTCGATGCATTTCGTGCTCCGCGACGTTTGTTCACGCTGGCGTATTCAGGACTGGTTCTACCCATGTGCCAAATTCCATCCAACTACCTTCAGCAGTTTCAGCGTCAAGAAGATAAAAACACGCACAAACTTTCGTCTTTTTAATGATTTTGGGATACCTTATAGATATAGGTAACAAAAAATTTATATGACCTTCGATCTACAAGTCTTGTATAACTTTCTTGTTATACATACAGAATATAGCCGTTCTTTTTATCTTCACACAGAATAAAACAAAATCGCTGTTCGCATGTCTGTCTGTTCATCCGTTAACACCTCCCAAACCACGCAACGGATTTTGATGCAGTTTTCACTAACGGAAAGAGCAATAAACAAGGAAGGTTTACGTATATAATTTGTACATAAGTAAAGCCGGGGCTTGGAGCTAGCAAATAAAAATCAATTAATTATACGATCTTTACATTATCGCTATATTTAATTTAGCCTTACTGATATACAAAATATGTTAATTACTGTTTGTTTGTTTCTTTGTCCTCGTATCGTCAAGGTTTCTTTTAATATCTTTTTTATCTTTTGTGAGGAAGAGAAAATAATGAGCAATGATGTTCAGAGACATTATTTTTACATATTTAATTATTCTGCTTTAAGGTAGAGTTTTAAAGTGACACCAGTGACTGAAAAATTGAAAAGGGAATCGTTTGTCTTGGTAAGGTCATGTGAAGAGGAGGGATGCAATTTCAATGCATGTTACATAAAGAGATATGAGTATACATCTGGATGGATGGAGGAGAGGGAGGCCAAAGAAAAGATGGATGGATTATGTGACGACTGTGACAGCACATAGCGTAATCACATTGTAGTAAAGGGTAAGGACGCCAGGTAATATGACCGAGCTCTTACTTCCAGTATCTATTACTTCCAGCATCTTATTAGCAATACTAATAAAATATTTTTCAGATATTCAGACTAAAAATCTGCCATCAGTCTTGCCAAGGGGTATCGTGTTACCCAGTTACTGGATTGTGGAGATCAGATCAGGCAGTTAATCCTCTCTGATGAAATTCTGGGAAAATACTGGCGACCCCAAACAGTGATAAGAAAAGGCTAGGTAAAATCAGAATGATTGAGATGATAACCGGGTATTTTGATTTAGCAAAACTATGTATTTTCATAATAACTCACCTTGCCTCCTGAAAAAATGAAAATATTTCAAAATACGGGTTATGGAATGTGAAATTTTTATAAAATTATAATATTGCATGGTGAACATCCCGCCTACACGCACAAAACGTTTTGGGAACACATTAATTGTGCGTACAGCTAAGGAGTGAAATTCCCTGCCGGAGTCTGGGTTTCCTGATGGCTACAACCCGGGAATCTTTAACTCTAGAGTGAATAGGTTTCTTCTAGGTAAGCGCGTTCCATCGTCGACCGCAGCGTCGCTTTCCATCAGGTGAGATAGCGGTCAAGCGCGAAACTATCAACAATAAAAAAATATATATTCCTTCTTATAGAATATTAAAATGCTGATTATACTATGCATATGCTACAATATTCTTTGTGTTAATAAACTTGACAAAAATATTTTACTAAATAAATTTAAAAAATAAAATATATGCAAACAAGATCGCGGGCAAAATACTAGTCTTTATATATTTTATAGGTAGGTACTATAGGGACCCTCCCTAGCTTCGCATGGTAGAGATCTTTGTAATTGTAATTCTACTATAATATATGTACCTTCTATAATATATTTATATTCCACAACTATCACACAATGTCGTCAAGTCCCGAACTAAGCTGAGAGCTTGTGTTATGAGTACTAGACAATTGATAAACATACTTACTTATAATTCTAAATAGATGTACATATTATAGATAAATCACACCCAGACACAGAACAAATGTTCGTGCTCATCATATAATTCTTTTATCGTGGATGGTAATCGAACCCACGATCTCCGACATTGCAGTCAGGGTCACTAAACACTAGACCTACAGGTCAGTCAAAATAATACACCTAAACGTTCCTTAACCTTTCGAATACCCTAATTAGGGACACAAAAGCAATGAAAGACAATGAGAGAGCAAACGCCGGCACTCCCTTGGGGTTTAATGAATAAAAAAACACGTTGTCTATTGGTGAAAATTGCACAAAAAACGTTCAGCAGTTTTTGAGTTTTACGCGTTCATACAGACAGACAGACGCGGTGGGAACTTTGTTTTCTATTACATAAGGATAACGTATTGGTGGACCAATACATATAAAATAAGAAAGTCCGTTAGTTTTACTTTAGCTGCCACGTGCAGATTCATAATACCTACAGGAAAAACCCCATATCGTTAAAGTGGCTCTCTCGTGAAACCGTTACTTCGTTACTGATAAATACACGACCATTAAGATTATGTTTACACCACCTGCTCGATAATGCTCCTTCTATATACGTCAAACAAGCATCACCTTTTTTTTATGGTGAGAAAAAATCTTCTAATGACAACCCCCGCTCTTGGGCAGAGCGGGAGATAGTGTCAGACTCTTACTGACTAAAAGACCCACCCCGTTCCTACTAGCCTTCATACCGGGGCTCGAGCTGTCTTTCGAAACTAACCCCGGCCCCAGTAGGTTTCGACCCAGCTGCGTCCCTGCTGTTGCTGAAAACTCCTTGAGGCGCGCGGGAACAGTGCTCGCCGTCGGCAAAGCAGGCCATAGGTATTGTCCCTCGGCTCTGTAACACCCTCCCCAACGCTCGGGTGAAAGTCACCTCGGTCGCAATGATAAACTTTCTCCACTTGTATCAAAATAAACTATTTTAAACTACACAGAGTCTAAAGACATGTCATGTAAAGTTGCACTCAATTCTACCGAACTGCGCTAGAAGAAGGGTTATGCTTTCTAGAGGGTTGGCTCTCGATCGCAGCAGGCTAAAGTAAGTGGAAGGAGAGGGAGAGAAAAAAAAACAAAAATAAATTCTATAAAAAAATTACCATTTGGTAATTTAGCCTGCAGAGAGGGAGAGATAACTAAATAAAAAAATACCATTTGGTAATTTAGCCTGCAGAGAGGGAGAGATAAATTAATAAAAAAAATACCATTTAGTAATTTTGCCTGCAGAGAGGGAGAGATAACAAAATAAAAAGAAAATACCATTTGGTAATTTAGCCTGCAGAGAGGGAGAGATAACTAAATAAAAAAAATACCATTTGGTAATTTAGGCTGCAGAGAAGGAGAGATAACTAAATTAAAAAAATACCATTTAGTAATTTAGCCTGCAGAGAGGGAGAGATAACAAAATAAAAAGAAAATACCATTTGGTAATTTTGCCTGCAGAGAGGGAAAGATAACTAAATAAAAAGAATATACTGCAGGAAAAACAGGTTGAATACTTTGTGCGGCTTTACATCGTATTCCGCATACATCTAAAGCTCTTTGCATTTCATTTTGATTCTTTCAAACAAACCCACAATTATGGCATTTGATCGTTATGTACAGATTATACATGAAATGATCTGCAAATGAATTTTAGCAATCACATTCGACATACCATTATTTGTATACGAGACATTCAATTATTTGTATTAGACTTACATAAAATAAAAGTGATTGTTACAACTTTTACTGTTATGAAATTTTATTGAAACTTGTTTTGATTGACTTATTGTTTTGAGATGTTATTCATTCTGCAAAACAAAAATCGTCACTTGAGAAATGTTGTCAAGCAAGGATTATAAAATACTTACATTCTTATATGTCTTAGTTACAGGAAAGCATACGTACCTACACAAAATATTTAAACGATACGTTTAAATGTATCGTTTTATCCAGCCTCATCTAGTTTAAACTGACTGAAAACAAAATTGACGTGTAAAGTGTTTTTAGGGTTCCGTAGCCAAATGGCAAAAAACGGAACCCTTATAGATTCGTCATGTCTGTCTGTCTGTCTGTCTGTCTGTCTGTCTGTCCGTCCGTATGTCACAGCCACTTTTTTCCGAAACTATAAGAGCTATACTGTTGAAACTTTGTAAGTAGATGTATTCTGTGAACCGCATTAAGATTATCACATAAAAATAGAAAAAAAGCAATAAATTTTGGGGGTCCCCATACTTAAAACTGAAACTCGAAAAATTTTTTTTCATCAAACCCATATGTGTGGGATATCTATGGACAGGTCTTTAAAAATGATACTGAGGTTTCTAATATCATTTTTTTCTAAACTGAATAGTTTGCGCGAGAGACACTTCCAAAGTGGTAAAATGTGTGTCCCCCCCCCTCTAACTTCTAAAAGAAGAGAATGATAAAACTAAAAAAAATATATGATGTACATTACTATAAAAACTACCAACGAAAATTGGTTTGAATGAAATCTAGTAAGTAGTTTTTTTTTTATTCATAAATCGAAAAAAATACATTATTATTAAAACATCGATCAAAGTTACAACACATTACAAGAACTTTAATATTATGTTACTAGCTGCTACGGAACCCTACATGGGCGAGTCCGACTCGCACTTGGCCGGTTTTTAGGGTTCCGTAGCCAAATGGCAAAAAACGGAACCCTTATAGATTCGTCATGTCTGTCTGTCTGTCTGTCTGTCTGTCTGTCTGTCCGTCCGTATGTCACAGCCACTTTTTTCCGAAACTATAAGAGCTATACTGTTGAAACTTTGTAAGTAGATGTATTCTGTGAACCGCATTAAGATTTTTACACAAAACTAGAAAAAAAGCAATAAATTTTGGGGGTCCCCATACATAGAACTGAAACTCAAAATTTTTTTTTTCATCAAACCCATGCATGTGGGGTATCTATGGATAGGTCTTCAAAAATGATACTGAGGTTTCTCATATCATTTTTTTCTAAACTGAATAGTTTGCGCGAGAGACACTTCCAAAGTGATAAAATGTGTGTCCCCCCCCCTCTAACTTCTAAGATAAGAGAATGATAAAACTAAAAAAAATATATGATGTATATTACTATAAAAACTACCAACGAAAATTGGTTTGAACGAAATCCAGTAAGTTGTTTTTTTTTAATGCGTCATAAACCGAAAAAAATACACTATTATTAAAACATCGATCAAAGTTACAATACATTACAAGAACTTTTATATTATGTTACTTGCTGCTACGGAACCCTTCATGGGCGAGTCCGACTCGCACTTGGCCGGTTTTTATGTTTTTTTTAATAAACCTATTTGCAAAATAAAGATCATTTATCATTAAGTTAATACCTATTGAGCTAATTTAAATTTATAAAGAGAGAAAATAAACTTTTCTAAACCATTACTAGTACAGACAGGCGCATAATTTCAAATATACTAATTTAATATAGTGAAGGTTAAATTCAATGTCCTCTTACGTATGATGAATATAAAACCATCTGTATTTGCAAGAAGGTTAAAATGTATTTAATTTGTAAAAATATTAAAGCTTTCAAAAGGGCGCTTTGCATTGCCGCGAAAAATGATTAAAAAAAAACATTCTAAAATATACAAAAACAGGTTTTAACAAAAAAATAATTTAGGTCTTGAAAAACCGCATAAAATATTTACACTATTTTTTGGGTCTCACATAAATACCATATCATAACTGGTTGGTAATACTGAAAAAAATACAGGTCAGCCTGATAAAAAGAAAAAATAAACATAAAATCTTTTGTTTTATTTAATGGAATCTATCATTTTTACGGAGGTTTTCGGCCTACCCGAAAATTTTTAGGACCCAAAAAATTAATATAAAACCTATTTAAATCTTTAATAAAACTTGCTTACAAAAAAAAACCGATTGAAAACAAATCGCCTAAGGTACCGATTGAAATTGTAAAATTATGTACAATAAAAATATAAAATTGCCTTGATTTCATTATAATTTGTAAAAGCAAACAGAAGAACGGTACCTGAATTAAATTATTATCGAATACGTAGGTTCAGTAATATAGTTTAAGCACGTTACTATAGATGAATTTTCAAAATTGTACGTACAGGTATTAGGCAGTATTGGAGATAAAATTCAAAAATTCAAATGTTTTATTTCCCATAGGCCCATGCACTTATAAAACGTCAGAAGCTAGTGCACGGTTCCAAATTGGTCGTTCCCTATGGAGAAGAACCGGCAAGAAACTCCATGGTTACTCCTAAATGGTTAGGAATTCTATATTCAAAAGATAGTTGCCTATACCTTATTGTACTCAAAATTGTAGGGTTATAGAGAAGATATTATTTGCTATGTAAGTACTAGAGATTTGAAAAATATCTCTGTATTTATTTCCTATCTATCCCGTATTATACCACATTCCTCTTAGTATATGTGAAAACCGAAACACGTGTCTAGTATTTTTATGTATAGAATCTATGTACAAAATTTCATAACTGTATCATGAAAAATCACAAAGTTATAAGCTGGTTATGTCAGCAAAAATACATAGTCACCGGGCCATCCAGGTGACTTAAGGATTGTTTTGTACTTGCACCCAGCTGTTTGCTTGGTCCTAATACTCGCTATGACCTGCCGTGAACTGTGTTGTACTTAGCGTCGGTGGTGTCTAAGTGGTGACCTTTTTAAATATTTTTGGGAAAACTATTGGAATCCATTTATTAACTGATTCTGAACAAACTATGTTCAGGTTTCGCAAAAACTAATAATAATGTTGTTTTTAAGGTAGGTAGGTACACTACATATTTCCATAACCAGTTTTTCGAATGGTGTAAGATGAAACTTCTGTAAAGCAAGCAAAAATATTTTAAAACAATCTTGAGGTAACCGGTCCTTCGTCAATCTGTGGTGACCGCAGACGGCACTGAGTAGGTACATTATTGCATTACGTGACAGTGTAGGACTTTAAAATGTTGCAAATATTAAGCGCCGTACGCACCATCCATCTTGACGTACGTCCCGCCAAGGCCAAACAGATAAAATAACGATAAATCAGGGCTGCCAGGTGCAAAATTTTAGTTAATTTTAATAAAAACTAGAAAAATAGAAAAGAATTTTAGTTATTTTTAATAAATCTTTGTACCTACTTCTTCGTTGTTCGATCTTTTCGTTTCAAAATTTCGATTTTTAGTAGTCGTATTGTCGTACGATCACTCCTTTTTTGCACCTGGCAGCCCTGATTTATCGTTGATTTATCTCTTATTTATCTGTATGGTTTTGGCGGGACGTACGTTATGATGTACGGTGCGTATCTACTGGGCTTTATTGCAAATATTCATTATGCCTCGAGAAATTAACATTCCGCGTAAAGCGAAGGACTGCAACAGTTTGCCGGCTGCGGTCTTCCCGTCTGATTATAATTTAGGTGTCTTCATGGCTACAGTCAATAGGCTCTTAATAAACTAGTGTGATTCTACAGCGCGTATTGCTTCACACGCACCTCAAGGTCTGGGTGATGCGAAAGAGATCCCCGGGGCCCTGGAACAATGGCAAAGAAGGAACTAGAGTAGGTTTTTATTCAGTAAAAATCTAAAATTATCTCCCACTCCGCCCAAAAGCGGGGGATGTCATCGGATGATTTTCCCACCTAAAACAAAAGAGTCAAGATAGAGATTGTTACATCACTCCATATATAAAAAAAAAAACATTGTGCGTGACCGACGAACAAAACAAGTAAAGGTTCCAGTGTTTATTTCAAGGTCGGAACCCTATTACCTGTAAATTCATCGATAACCTTGACAGCTCTTTTTAAATTTTGTTACAGTAGGAACGACTACACGGAATCCTAATACTTACCTGTAAATTCATCGATAACCTTGAGAGCTCTTTTTAGATTTTTTTCAACGCTAGCATTACCTATTTCAGATGATTGTTGAGTTACAATCTCAAGGGGTGATTGAACTCATCAATCTCAATGCTCAACTTTCCCTTTGACATTTGAACTCAGCGCCAAAACACGACTCAAGTCTGAGGTGAATAGTCGAAAAGGAATGAATTGTGTACTGCACGCATATCGTTTCCGATTATAGTCGAAAGCGAATCGAATAACTATCGAATTCGCTATCGAAAATTTTGTGTTTAATTCGTTCGTGCTTCAGGGGCAGACTATTTTGCAATTTGTGTCTGCAGTTTGCGAGTTCTACGTACTTATTAATTCAGCAAATGCAGCACATTTCGTCAGTTGTTACACTGAAAGCTAGATAGGTATTTGGGAGCTTAAGGGATCTCGGATTTTTTAACACTTATTGAAGCTCTTTGTTTAGCTAGTTTTCTAAATAGCCAGGTTGAATGTGTTCCAGAAACTCACAGGACCGCTAAATACCGGTCCTGTGCGTTTTTCAGTTGCCTAAATTTATACCAAGTGTCGTCACAACGGTGACAACACTTGGTATAAATTCAGGTAGCTACTGAAGGTTGTCCTCACGCCCCAGCCGCTGCAGGATACACCCCGGGCATCAAGGGTCGCAGGGCGATTCCCGAACATCGTAAGCTGTCCAGTAAGGTCGACGGCGCGTTACTACTTCCGAAAACTAGGTGGAAATACGCAACTTGACGGCCCGGCAAATCGGACCAGAATAGGTCAATAGTAAGTAGCACTCGACCAACCAGGCAGTGCAAGCCTTATAAAGCTATCAGTGGACAAAAAATATTTTTCTCGTCTCCAAGGTCAACGGCGGATTTAGGGGAGGGCACGTAACCCCGTACACCCCCGAAGTTATTTTTGTGCACGGTGGAGATTTAATTAAAGTACATACGTAGATCGTCATACGCAACATACGCAAATCAGACTTGTTGAATTACGAATAAAAACCTTAAAAAATAAACTTAAAGTATTTCAAGTTTATAGGTATTATTTCTATCAGTTATTGTTGATTTTTTTTTGCCCGTCCCTTGTAGAAAAGCCTGGATGCGCCCCTGCCTAAAGTTACAAATTATATCTCCAAAGAATAACGTCTTATTTTTTTTCCGCCACTTTTCTCAAGGCACAGCGCAATTTTACCTTTAAAAAAACTTAAGCCTTAAAACAAAAAACTTACGAAGTTGCGAGGAGCTTGACCGGGCAGTTAGCAGGCAATTATTATTAAGATTCGTTCTGGTCAGTAGCCACGGCTCCACCAACAGGTTTGCCTTCACAAAACGCAGCGTACATAAACTTACCTATACCTACCGAGGTAAATGTAAAATAAAAAAATAGTTAAAAAAAAAAAACTAAAAAAACACGCTTTCATAGCATATAAAACTAAAAAGTGTAAAAATAATTTTCAGTATAGGTAGAAAATAATAATAATGAACGAAAAATATTAATACCATTGTGAAAAAATCGTGGGGCGCTTTGTTCCATATTTTTCGTAAATCGATTTTTAGTTTGATATGCTATGAAAGGTGTTTTTTTAGTTTTTTAAAATATTTTTTTTATTTTGCACTAAAAATAAAACAGATTATTGTATTGTCATCAGTCTTTGATGGGCGTGCAAAGTTTGAAGAAAATTTGATCGCCCAAAGTAGGTCAAAATCGAGCTCAAAGGCGTTGGTTACAAACATACACGTGCAGCTAATATAAGCGTGTTAAAAATAGTAAGCTACGTGCGCCTCAAGGAGATGTCAGCAACCGTAGGGGCGCAGCAGGGTCCAAACCTACTGGAGCCATGGGTAATGCGAAAGAGAACAAGGAAGAGGAGTGGTTTTTAGTCAGTAAAAGTCTAACGCGCCCTTCCGCCCTGCCCAAGGGCGGGAGATGTCATTACTATAATTGCCTTGATTAATTGAATGCCTTTTTTCCTTGTGGTCCCAAAATATCTATTACCTACTAAAAAAAAAATCGAATTCAGCAAATTAACTTCATAAGAAAACACGGATTAAAGGACTTAGTATTCAAGGCAAAACATGACATACTTAATAAAAAAACTTTTTACAAAAAAAAAACCGACTTCAATGTAAAAAAAAACACTTAGAAGTACAAAATAACTTTAATTTCGGAAGTCGGGGTTTCTATAATAGATAATTTTGTCTTTTCGTTATTTAACACTGACTTCCGAAATTAAAGTTATTTCATACTTTTCAGTGTATTTTTTACATTGAAGTCGGTTTTTTTTTGTAAAAAGTTTTTTACTTTTCTCTTTTTAGTTATGGTATCACCACTAAAAAGTACCCCTCAGCCAAACTTAAATATCTTATAGCCAGAGTGCATCTCATAACGATTCTAATAATCCCAAACACAGTTAGACTACAGTAATTTCCCTTCCGGCTTCATCACCAGATCAGTTCAATACATCCCCTCCCGCTTTTCTTTCAGTCAGTCATCGACTACACGTATAAACAAAGCAATTTTACTTGTTATGACAGTTCTGCTGTAATCCTATGAGGAGTTCTGTTCCATATCTTCGAAGTTCATGATCGGATCAACAATATTTGTATGGGACCAACTTGGAAGCATAACTTTTCAATAAAAAAAATAATTTTCAAAATCGGTCCACAATTGACCAAGATAACAGTGAACATACTTACATAAAAAAAAAAAGACATACATTTGGCCGAACATAGAACCTCTTCCTTTTCGAAGTCGGTTAAAAAAGGAGTTTGTTGAGAAGAAAACTATAAAGAAAAAAACTCTAACACCAACAGGTTTGCTTTCACAAAACGTTGTACATAAACGTACCTATATCTACTTAGGTACATATAAAAAATAGGACTCTCTCAGAGTCATTTAGCGGTTTCTGACCCATAAAAGTATCGTAAAAACTACAATAAATTTTATTTTATTCGTTTGTTAATTAAATGTTTCCTAAAACAGCGATTTAATTAATGAAAACTAATCAGTAGCTTTCAGTGCTATCTTCGAGAGATGTTAATTACGTTTGGACCATGTACCGCACTATCTTCGATTTTATCGACTGGATTAGACCATTCAAACGTCTAATACAATTGGAATTAAGTATTAATAAAATGGGTAATAAATTTAATTGTCATTAGAATACAGTTTCATACAGTTTTGGTAACACGATGGTATCCCAGAGAAGGTAAAAGGAAAAAAGGCAGACCACAAAAAAGATGGGATGATGATATTAGGCAAGTGGCAGGCGTCACAGGGAACAGAGTGGCTCAGGAAAGACATGAGTGGAAAAGGTTGGAGGAGGTGTTTATCGACTGGCATACAGAACTACAAAAAAAATAAGAAAAAATCAAATAAAAGACTACATTTATATTCTTTAAGTTTTCTATATATGATGCAATATGGATCTGAATAAAAGGCTATATTATTATTATTATAGAATACACATATGTTATATCTTTCATTATCTATTCAGAAAATATCAAAGCTACTGCCAGCAACTTCTACTGCATGATAGTAGACTTATCACCTAAGGATTTAAAAATAGCCTACAATCTATTCGCAAGCCTACCAAACATGCACAAAAATGTCATAAAGAAATCAGTCAAGCCGTTTCAGAGAATTTCAATAGATAATAAACACTGTGACACAAGATTTTCATACATTACAATTTAAAAAGGTATATTTATAAGTTTGTACTTTGTATATGGTAGTGGTGGTGGTCAAGCTCGAGCCTATCAATTAAAAAAAAGTCTATATACAATTACCAAAATCCACTTATAAAACGTCAGAAGTTAGTGCACGGTTCCAAATTGGTCGTTTCCTATGGAGAAGAACCGGCAAGAAACTCCATGGTTACTCTTTTAAAAAAGTGGTTGTTTTACAATATTGATAAATGTTATGTAAGAACAGTGTAGACCAGTCAAATATTGTACACAAAAGCACAATCAAAATTTTCTCAGTAAAAAACAAAGTAAGTCGTAATAGGAAGTAGTCTAAGAGTTCGTGGAGTATACAGTGTTCTCACATTTACAATACAAAAAGAGGCTATATATAAAAAAAAAAACAGGAATAATAACAAATTTATGACAGTTGAAATAAAAATAAAAATATTGCAAAAGCAATGTGTCAGAGAGAAAAAAAAAGGGGTATATAATTATTAAAACAAAGGTGGAGCAGTTAATAGACAAAATATTGATGATTTACCAGGGGGCCACATGTGCAGAGGTAGTCATTGCCAAACAAGCGTGTCCTCGACATAGTCTTTAACCTTGTAATATGCTTTTTCGGTTAGGACACGCTTGATATGACTTTTGAATTTTCCCTCACTAAGTTCTGTTACCGCGCTTGGCAGCTTATTATAAAAGCGAATGCTGTTAACTAAGAATGACTTGCTAGTTTTAGCTAGTCTCCATTTGGGTAAGACAATTTCGTGTTTACTACGTGTATTTTTGTTGTGAAAATCGCTTCTGATTTTAAAGAGTCCTAAGTTTTTACGTACATACAAAATGCTTTCCAAGATGTAAAGAGAAGGCAGAGTAAGTATATCGATTTCTTTGAATTTATTTCTGAGGGACTCGCGAGGGCCCATTTTATAAATAGCCCGGATTGCTCTCTTTTGTAATATGAAGATTGAGTCTACGTCAGCTGCAGGTCCCCACAGTAAAATGCCATAAGACATAATACTGTGGAAATAAGCATAGTAAACTAACCTAGCTGTGGCTACATCTGTCAATTGCCTTATTTTTCTTACTGCATATGCAGCTGAGCTTAGTCTTCCCGAGAGAGTTCTAATATGAGTACCACACTGCAGTTTAGAATCGATAGTTATACCCAAAAACACTGTTTCTGTAATAACATCTAGTTTTTTGCTGTCAAGAATTAGATTGACGTCAACTTGAGGGACATTTGGCAATGAAAACTTTATACATTTAGTTTTAGTTGCATTTAATAAGAGATTATTAGCTGCAAACCATTTCGAAAGGACAGCCAGACTCTCGTTGACATGCAAGACATCCCCATCTTTTCTGTCTACTTTAAAAATAAGAGAGGTGTCATCAGCAAATAGAATTATATCGGATAAATTAGCCATCATGAAGGGAAGGTCATTAATATAAACTAAAAAAAGGAAAGGGCCTAGAATTGAACCTTGAGGCACGCCCATCTTTACTAAAGACCCCGAGGACGTCACCCCATTAATGGATACTTTTTGCTGCCTGTAAGATAAATAGGAAAAAACAAGATTAGCAGCTCGTCCACGAATTCCGTAATGATGTAATTTACAGATCAGAGTATTATGGTCAACACAGTCAAATGCTTTAGAGAGGTCACAGAATATGCCAATAGCATCCTGGGTCTTCTCCCAGGATTCCAAAATGTGACTGATGAGTTTCACTCCTGCATCTGTTGTTGACCTTCCTTTCGTGAAACCAAACTGATGAGTATGCAGAATCCCATTTAAATTAAAATGAGACAACCTCTGGTCGAGCATGATCTTTTCATAGATTTTACTCAATGCTGGAAGCACAGATATTGGTCTATAATTAGAGGGATCGCTCTTACTACCTGATTTAAAAATTGGTACTACTTTACTGTGTTTCATTATATCAGAGAACGTACCACTGTCTAAACACTGATTAAATATGCCTGTCAGCACGGATCTTGAGCGTTCGGCGTCAGAGTGGGGATTGCTATGCGCATTCCATACATTGGCGAGCCAATCGTCGTCGTTGTTAGATACATGCAGCAAGCGCAGGGAACGAATCACATGTGACGCCTATGACACGATGGCACGGCGAGCCAATCACTGACACACCTCGCCCCCGCGTCTCACTCAGCACCACTAACGAGACCGAATATTTGACTTCTGCCTGCGCAACTTGAAGCCAGCGCTCAAGATCCGTATCGGTAATTGTACAGGGTAATTTTTGAAACTGCTGAACGGCATCTCAAAATTATTTCACTAATATTTAGTTATACTATTCTTGAGTGTAGGTACGTTTATAAATTTGAGACAATTAATTATAATTATACAATTTTACGCGGGCAAAGCCGATTGCAAAAACTAGTGTCTAAAAAATATAAATATATAAGAAAGCAATCTAAATGTACCTAAAATTATGAGAAAGCAGATGCCACGAGATCGTATTATTAGTCTGTCTATCTGTAAAGTACCTTCATGTCAGGACACACCTCAGCATCCGGGTCCCTACGTTTATATCGGTATATTTTCCTCGTATGACTCGCCGACCGCAATACTTAACACCTACCAATTATTTTATATTGATAAATGATCTTTATTTTGCAAGTAGGTTTTATAAAAACACTTTTACACGTCAATTTTTTTTTTCGTCAAATAACGCTAGATGAAGCCAGTGTTTCCTAGCTGACTACCCTGAGAAGAAACACCGAAACAAACTCAGGGGAAAAATTTACTATTAGGTATACCTACTGTCGATGCTTTGCAACTTATCCCTATTATTATATATATTATTTTATATTATATATTATTACTTATATATACCAATCCACTCCCACACACGGTCAAATCTGTTTGGTATCGTCAATTGGTATCAATCGGTAGCGTCATACCGATTGGGTGATAGGTTTGACCGTGTATGGCCGACATGGCCGTGCATTAGAGGGAAATGCTTTGCAATTTTTTTTTTTTCTGAAAACCAACGCTGCGTTAAGGGCCAAGCGCCCGAAAAGTGCCATAAAACAGTGATTTTCTGAGGCCTACTCCTTCGTAACGGCTAGGTCAATGGGTTTGAAAAAAAGATATGTTTATTATAGATTCATGAACAATAATATCAACATTTGATTTTTTCGTGCAATTAATACTATTGCCAAAAAAAAAAATTTAGCAATTTCGCAACTTTTCACAACTTTTCCCTACTCCTTCGAAACGGCTTGGACCTTTAGAAACAACCTTTAGAAACAAACACATAAAAATTGGTGGTTAAATATTCTTCAAAGTGAACATTGCATATGTAAGTCAATCAATATCTCGCAGAGAAAATGGATTTAAAGCGCTTTCCGGGCATTGCTGGCCGCAAATAAATGCACAGATTTGCGTACTGCCGCCTAGGCGAGTGCGAGAGTTGCGTTCACATAATTTCGGCCAGATGGTTCAAGGAACTATACGCCTTAAGCAGGCGAACGCGCGAGCTCCCGTCGCGTGACGTCCCGCGTGTTCCGGGTGCGACGGTCCCCGTAGCGGAAACCAGATTAGTACCTGCGCTGTGTGACATTTTTAACTTTAACTGTGAAGAACTTTACTGTATTATTACGTAACAAAAGGTGCGGGCTTGCGGACGCCTAGTACCTAATGGATAGGTTGCCGTCCGACCGTCCGGCAGCAGTCCGGACCAAGCCCAAGTCGTCGACGGCTTGTTAT
Organism: Mythimna albipuncta; assembly: GCA_929112965.1. Classification (NCBI taxonomy): domain Eukaryota; kingdom Metazoa; phylum Arthropoda; class Insecta; order Lepidoptera; family Noctuidae; genus Mythimna; species Mythimna albipuncta. The sequence goes on along the minus strand of OV815977.1, from coordinate 10,962,144 downwards.
GTTCCACGCACGCCTCATGGAGTTGTTGGCAACCGTAGGGATCCAACCTACTGGTTCGAAGCCTACTGGGGTCTTGGTTGTTGAAAAAGCTCCCCGGGGTCTTCGAGCAAAGGAACATGGGTTTTTAGTCAGTAAAAGTCTGATACTATTTCTCGCTCTGCCCAAGGGCGGGAGATACCATTTCGATGATTTTCCTACCTAAAAAAATAATAATATCATCTTTGCAAAACCTTAAATTGGCAAAACGTGAGCGTTTATCATCATTATCTGTGCGTCCAATGAAGGCTTATACAAAAACTCAGCTGCCCATTTCCTCGATTAAATTACTAAGCCAATAACACTCGAGCCTATCAATAATAAAACAATGAATGTCTTAATATTTATTTTTTATTATTGATAACTAGCGTGAGACCACTATGTTACCTGTTGGTAAGCGATGATTTGGTCGATGTTGAAGCACGTTTACCTAGAAGCAGGTTGTAACTTTCAGGAAACATAGTCTTCCTCCGGTGGAGAAAAAAAAACTGATTTGCTTAAAATCATTTTAATCGCGTAAAAATGTATTATATTTTCCTCAAAATGAGCTAGTATTACCTGAATCCAATATAACAATTTTGCGTCTATGAAATGACCATTCCACTCCAAATCTGTACGCACAATAAATTATATCTTCCCAAAATCTCGTTAGAGCACCGCCTCGGTGGCGCCACTGTACGCATAGTGATCCGATGACGGGGCGGGCTATTCAATTCAGACGCACTCTCCCCGAAATGTAAGCCAAGAGAAACTCGTAAATATGTACATTACCTATCTAACACATGACCTAGTTAATACCTAATACATACCTACGTCAACGCATTAAAATAGATAACATTATGATTCTGAAATTATATAAACTGGTTTATCGAAAAAATATCTCTAAGTATTGAACGACAAGAATAATTGAAAAACTGTCTAATCTAATATCGTAAAAGCGATAAACTAACATGGCGGTTTATTGAAGATTAAAAAAATAAAATATATCTAAGGTTTTCCCGCTAGATAGATATACATTTCAGTTCGCGCATAGATACCCGAGATGAGTGAGAAAATCTTCTATAAATATTTAAGCAGAATACCACTCACTGAGTAATCCCGAAATCTCAGAAATTATTACACCTACAAACTTCAAATTTGGCAGGTATTTAGGTTTCTTACAGGGTGTCGACATCCGCTAAGAACGGATTTTACGAAACTCCACCCCTAAGGGGGTAAGACGGGAGTTGAAAGTTTCTATGGAGAAACCTACTTTCCGCGGGAGTCATCGATGCCAGAAGCTAGTGTCATGCTCTACCAAATTCTTGTAAAAGGTGACAAGTTTTCATCAGACATCACTCCTAATTCGTTCCCTGCGTTGCTTCATGTATCTAACAACGAAGACGATTGGCTTGCCAATGTATGGAATGCACAAAGCGGTCTCCACTCTGACGCCGAACGCTCAAGATCCGTGATGGCAACTGTAATCCATCTTTTGAGAGTTCTGAGGAACTGCTTTAAAAGATTTTGTCCTACACCCTCAACCCGCAATGAAAATAATATGGAACATAAAAAGGGAGGAGTATCAAGACAAGAAAATTCGATTCAACGATCCCTTGTCCCAAAAATGAACTTGTCTTCACCACACTCCGAAAGCTTATATAGGCTATATCCTAGTAATACTTATAGACTTGAAGTTAAATCATGTTTGTAAGAGAGCTTCACGGATGAACTGAATACAAAGTATCGGTCGGTTCCACAGAGCACGGAATCGCCACAGAAGTGCTAGTTAGTACTAAAAATACTCGTGGATGCTTAATGTAAGCTTACCTACCATAATTTAGTTATCACTGTCATAATCAGAATCATCGCGACGACACTCTCTAAAACAGTTGATTTTTGTGAAAAGCTTTGACAGTAGCTTTTTGTGGGATTACTTTGAGTGAAGTTCAGTGGTGTGTGTGTTTAAATTGTTCGCAAATTGAATATTTTGTAAAATTGATCTAGTTTAGTATGTTAGGTGACTATACAGCTGGATTTTATGAGGAACCATTGAAACAGACTTGATTTCTGTAAAATGGTGCTGAGAATGTTATTGTAGTAGACTACCGGGTAAAATGGGGTGGATAAAAACGAAAATACCCTTTGATTTTTTGTTAAAATGTTGATGCTTTGTTAGAAGGCGATAATATGGTATCAAATTGAAAAACCAAACCAAAGTTTTGTTTCTATTGACCCCGTTATACGGTGCCTAAGCGAAGCTTTCCAAAAAGGCTGACTCAATACTGCTCGATACATATGCTGCCAAATAGTTATTGCAAAAACATTAGAATGTGTTAGATAGAACAAATCTTTCGTGATCCACTTGAGCTACAAAACCATATCACAATACCAATTGAATCAATTTGCGAATAATTAAAGCAGTCGCTGATCTTCACTCCAAAAAAAATCCCGCCAGAAATTCGTCTCTAGCATTGTCTGTTAAGGTGATTCGTTATTCTATGGTCGGTCCAGACAAGCCCTTATAAACAGTGATGTCCGTAAAGCTGTCGTCCAGCGTGGCCCATCGCTCCTCGTTACAGTAATAAGATTTACACACTCCGTCGAACACGCCCGGCCAGCTTCTTGGGAGCTTTCCAACATTACAGAGAGAAATATTGCTCTATGACATTGTTATATGGCGCAGAAGCTGTTAGTGTAGGTCGGGAACTAGTTCAGAAAAGTTATTAAATAGGAAATTTAAACAAAAACACGTTCATTTATTTATTTATGTACACACAAGACACTTAAAAAACGAAAAGAAACAATACAGATAGATGAGTTTATAGGTGCTGGTGGCTGTAGATTATATTTTATTTGGAATCCCAAACAATTTAAATTATAACTTTGATGTGGACGAATTTTTTGACGCCCTATATGTTCCTTTTGTTTTTTACCCGTTTGTATATGTACCTGGCTATTAGTTTATAATATTTAATCAAGATGAAAATATAATTAGAGAGTTCGTATTCACCGGTCTGCATACACAATGGCGACGACTAGGAGGAAAGAATGTATGTATGGGAGTGACGAAGTACCTTTAACTTGTTATCTTGTTTTGATGGTATGGTGGTTAGGTAGGGTAAGGATGGTTAAGAGATTGGCTACTGCGTTTTGTGTCGCAGGTTTGATTCCCACACGGAATAAATATTTATCTGGCCAACGAGAGATTTTCCGATTCTGGTTGTCTTATGGGAACAACTTGCGACCCACTCATGCCCCTCAAGTTGAAGGGTAAAATTAAAAAGCCCGTCATAAGACTTGTCATACTGTATGGATCAGAATGTTGGGCTGTGAAAAAGAAGGATGAAAAAAGATTGCATGTAGCGGAGATGAGAATGTTGAGATGGATGTGTGGTGTAACGAGAATGGATAATGTGAGAAAAGAGTATATTAGAGGAAGTTTCAAAGTGGCGCCAGTGACTGAAAATTTTAAAGGGAATCGGTTGTCTTGGTATGGTCATGTGAAGAGGAGAGATGAAGCGCATATTACTAAAAGAGTTCAGAGTATACATGTAGGTGGATGGAGAGGGAGAGGAAGGCCGAAGAAGGATGGATTGTGTGAGAATTGATATGAAAGAAAAGGGAGTTAGCGATAGTTTGACGGGTGACAGGAGAGAATGGAAGAAAAAAACATGTTGCGCCGACCCCAAGTAATCGGATAAGGGAAGGAAGAAGAAGAAGGGTGTCTTGTGTATGTGACTTTCCCGACACAACATTAAAAAAAAGAATTAAAGATAACAGGGAAAGTTTAAAAACAAAATAAGGTTTATTCCATTTTAATACCAGTCAACTAATACCAGTGGTATTTTTTTGAACCCGTGTTTATTATCTATTCTGTTTGGATAACATTGATTCAATCTACATCTACACTATTTAATAAAGAGGTAAAGTTTTCTATTTTATTTTGTAGGAGGTAATCTCTGAAAGTACTAGTCCTACTGCGAAATTTTTTTCACCAAAAGCTTCTTTATTTCTGAGTGGCATATTATATATTTCATGTACGCGGGCATAGCTGCGGGTAAAAGCTAGTAATAAATAAATAGTAAGTAATCCTCATATTACTGTACCAACCAGACTCATTAGTGGACCCCAATTTCCTTACTTTCCATCCATTAGTCCTTCAAACGACAAGACATACAAGCATACGGCGCGGCGGTTAATCTCCACAAATCTTCTCTAAACGGAAAATAAATATATGTACCTACGTAAGTAGAGTGGAAACATTTGTCTTCTGCCACAGCTGAGTATGGACGGTCTGCAATGTATGGCCGGATTTAGAACGAGCGCAACCGGGCCATTCCATTCTACTTTTCGATATACATTTGCCTGTACTGAAAAACCACTGCGTTACCGAAAGAAAATAGCGTTCAGAATAGATCTGCACATTAAATAATATTGACTGGTCTGTTGGTCTAAGGTAGGTGCCAAATATCCGTGGAATAACGGCCATTGACCTTCCTACATTTGTTGATATTCTTAATTTGAAAAAACGGAACTATAGACATAAAATTGTCCTTTTTTTTTTGTTTTTCGGGCACCTACGCAGAGATATTAGGAAAAGGTCAATGTACTTTATTCCACGGTTATCTGGCGCCTTCTTTAGTGGTTAGTGGCCCTGACTGCTATGACATAGCCTTTTTAACCGATTTAAAAAAAAAGGAGTTTATTCTTTTTCTTTTATGGTGGGAAAAATCATCCAATGACGACCCCCGCACTTGGGCGAAGCTGGAGATAGTGTCAGACTCTTACTGACTAAAAGCCCACCCCGTTCCTTCTAGCCTTCATACTGAGTTCCCATGCTGGAGGCTATGGATTCGATTCCCAAGACAAATGTTTGTGTGACGACTACGATCATTGGTTCTGTGTCTGGATGTAATTTATCTACAATATGTATGTATTTAGAAATATTTAAGTACGTTTATCAGATGTCTAGTACTCATAGCAGGAGCTGCTTAGTTTGGGACTAGATAGATGGATGGATTTACTGTTCACTTAAGGTCAACGTCAGGATGGCTGGACCAAACGAGGTATGTCCTTGAGACCATGTGCACTATTTAAAACCTATTTGCTACTATTTACTACTTATAGTTGAATATTTGCTATCTTTTCGTTAAGAAATTTATCAAAGAAATAAAGTGGTCAGCCAACCTGACGTCAGATTGGCTGACCTCTTCCAAGTTCTCATAATTTTAGCGTTGTATTAATTGCGTTGTTAATGTAAATATTACTAAGAGACTCTAGAGATCTTAGATTGTAATTGACAGGAAAAACAGACTCCGGCAGGTAATTCCACTCCTTAGCTGTACCAATGAATGTGTCCCTAAAACCGTTTTGGTTTGGTTCAAAAACAAAACGGTTCGTCAAAAATAAGAATGACCCAACTAAGGCCTGAACTAAATCTTAAATCTAGCCTTCAACTTACGAGCCAACATTCATCTTATACAATGTTTCTGTGTTACGTTTAAAACTACTTCTTGTTTATACTTTATTAATGTTGTGTTGTTTCTTATAAATTTTACATGTTCCAGATACAGCGGTATAAGGCTCGGGATTAAATTCCTGGTCAGAGTTAATGGATTTTCCTAGCTTCAGTTCTAATGGCTGAAACTAACATCGCCTTGTCTTTCTTAAGCTTTTTTTGATGTGAGAAATCTTCAAATAACTTCTCCCGTTTTGGGTGGAGATACAGGAAGGGTCAGACTTCTACTGAATAAAACTACATGTGTTCCTTCAGTTGCCCTTCAGAGCCACGGTAACTCTTACGAATGTTCCCATAGCCCTATCAGGTATGGGCTCTACAACAAATGGACGAGGCCGCCCTATGTAGGTACATTTTGCTGATATTTCTTGGAGGTGTGGGTGGAATACAACGCGCCGTTGACTCGAGCTTAGTGCGGATGGCGAGCTGCCCTTTGCACATCGTCCACAAGCCCGTGTCTGCGGTAGCCGGGAATCGCCTTGCAATTCTCGACTCCCAGAGCGTCTCCTGCGGCGATTGGGACGTCAGGTTCCCCCCCCCCTCCTCACAGTTTCAGCCACCTCCTCGCATAACTACTTCGCAGAAGGAAATGACTGCTTCTATTTCCCATTCCTTCCGCCCTGTATTAGGGCCCAAACCTGCACCGCTGTGTCCGGGCTTGTGCTGCTCCGCCCAAGCGGCGTAGCTCTTATTCGCCCTGCTTTTCGTCTTGTCTTCAGGATGTCAGAAGTTACCTATTCTAAAAATATAAGTCTTGATCTAGATTGACCATGGGGTCCAAGCCCTCATCGAGTTGTCCGGGATATCAGCAAACAGTTGGTCGACTCTTCGCGTGACCAGAGGGCTGGACTCTTCTTCAGTCAACGAATCAGCATTGCCATCCAGCGTGGCAATGCTGCCAGCGTTCTGGGCACTTTTCCCATTGACATCATGTGGACGAATTTTTTGATGCCTTTTGAATTTTCCCCGTTTTTCAGCCTTTTTTACTCGTTTGTACATATTATAATATTAAATTTGTATATATATACCTAGTGTAGTAATTAAACAGTCTTGATCGTGATCTCTATGTCTTGACAATGAATGGAACCTTAACACTTGTGTTATAAATTCGATGGATACAAAAAATGAAAGAAATAAAACATATGGCACACAAAACGTTGTGTGCAAAGCTCACCAAATAGGTTTAGTTCAGCATAATGCCAGACAAAAATACATAGCAGTTGCCTAACACTGATTTTCAACTGAACCTTTGAGTAAATGATGTGAATTTATAAAGGACTAGCTTTTGCCCGCAGCTTCGTGTGCGTACATAAAATATAGCCTATGACACTCAGGAATAAAGCAGTTCCCATAGAAAATCGGTGAAAAAATTTTAGCAATCGGACCAGTACTTCCATAGACTAAGTACCTCCTAAAAACAAAAAAAAAACAAACTTTATCTCTTTACTATATTAGTGTTGATTAATCTAAATATTGACTTTCAATACTGCATAATATATATTTTTGGACCTAAAAACAATAGAATGGAATAATGCATTATCTAAGTAATACATGCACATATTATATTTTATCATTCAAAAGAAAGATTACTAAAGCTTAAGTCACTTCAAACTCAAAGCATTTTATTTCTATATTTCCTTTTCAAACTGTGTTTATAAGTCAAGTGTATGAGTACATTGTTACATAAATATCTATGACCTTTATTGCCGCCATCAGCAATTCTAAGTCCTTATCAATATCATTAATATTATGCATTCAAATAACACCTCTAACGCATTAAAAATGTAAGCGTAACGATTTTATTTCGAACGACACATGCCGTTGAACGGCGATAACGAGATATCGTTACAGCGGAATTTGTACTGCCTACTATCATGTGATAACTGATAGCAACAAAGTGTGTTATCGTAAAACAATATGCCAAATGATATTGGATAAATGCTAATGATTTAAGGTGATATTGACGGTGCAGCCGTCCGAATACGACAAGGAATTTTTTCTGTTAAATTCCGACGTCATTTGATAAGTAGGCTTTCAGTTTTCTACGTTCTCAGCTCGTTTCTAACGTATAAGTATTGGCACGTAAGCCTATGTGAAATAAAATATTTTGATTTTGACTTTGATGCTATCATTAACTCCCTTTTCTTTCATATCACTCTTCACACAATCCATTCATCTTTTCGTTGATCTCCCTTTCCCTCTCCAATCATTCAAAAGTATACTCACATTTAAGGCGTATAGTCCCTTGAACCATCTGGCCGAAATTATGTGAACGCAACTCTCGCACTCGCCTAGGCGGCAGTATGCAATAATCTGTGCATTTATTTGCGGCCAGCAGTGCCCGGAAAGCGCTTTAAATCCATTAACCACCAATTTTTATTTGTAAAAATGTTTCTAAAGGTCCAAGCCGTTTCGAAGGAGTAGGGAAAAGTTGCGAAATTGCTATTTTTTTTTATTTTTTTGACTAAAGTATTAAGTGCACGAAAAAATCAAATGTTCATATTATTGTTCATGCATCTATAATAAACACATATTTTTTTCAAACCAGCCGTTACGGAGGAGTAGACTTCAGAAAATCACTGTTTTATGTCACTTTTCGGGCGCTTGGCCCTTAAGAGGCTCCCTTTCCACTCACCTCTCGTCAACATCGAAGCTTGTTACTTCATCTAACGTAATCCAGCGCGATGTTAGATGAAGAGGCAACGTGAACAAATAGAGATAACTCCTGAAAACTCTGCAGCTTTCGGTAATTCTGTGATTTACTTGAATATTTTACAAAACTTGTTCCAGAAAATACGTTTTTTTTTAAACCCTAAAAAGATTTTTAAAAATATTGTCGTCATCCAGAATTCTGATTAAAGCAAGGCTTCTATTGTTATTTTTTTTCAACTTTAATTTTTATGTAACTACATTATGAAGAGTCAAAGTTCTTGCAAAATAGCAGATTCTCAGAAGTCATTAGGTACTGGATTAATCTTACACTTTATAAATTTCAATAGAAGCCTAGATCAATTCAATAGAAGATAAGATTTATACTATATTCCATAAGATATGTGTTTTTGAAAAATGTGTAGTTATTTTATAATCGCGTAAGAGCGGTTGAATGCAAAACAGTGAAAATGTATGTCAAACTATATGCCTTTAAAGATAAAAAATCGGATAGTAGGTAACCTAGACGGGTTTTCCTCCATTCCTATATCACATGTTAATAATTAGGAAAGTAGGCTTTACGCTGGACAAAGGCTTCATTAGCCTCTACTTCCTCTGAAATAATTAACTCTGAATTCAGAATAACAGGAAGTACGGTCAACTGCACGTCCACAGTGACACATCAAAAGCAGTCTTTACGGCCACGCAATAAAGGCGATTGCGATGCCTCAGCAAATAAGCGATTACAGATACGATTTGGTATTTTTTGTTAGTTAAAAGTAACATGGCGAATGCCTATCGGTTTTATACAATGACTGTACAAAATTGCTGTATAGTCATTGTATAAAACTTCTTTGGCTTTTTCCTTTTTTGCTTTTAGCTTCATACGTGCAGATATTTAGAGAACAGAGAACCGTTAAAAAGGCATTGTCTTCCGACCAGACGAGCGTTACGTCTGGTTTTTGGCCACTGCCCGATAGAATTTTCGGGCTGTTGTTTAATACGTTCAAATCGCGCGGAAAACTCTAATTGCGATATTCAGAATTTCGTATTTTTTAGTTCTTTAGTGTCGACATAGATGTCGCTACAGGTACTTGGTTTATCGGTATAGTTATCAACACGGATCTTGAGCACTAGCTTCAAGTTGCGCAGAAGTCAAATATTCGGTCTCTTTAGTTGTGCCACGTGAGACGCGGGTGCATATAGGGTTACCAGATGAAAAAATCAAAAGTCCGGAAAAAAAGGCCCGATTTCCATTGAAAAGTCCTGAGATTTTTTACTGTTTGAAATTTTTTTCATACTCCGTATCTAACTCGTGCTTTGCACATCGCACTCAAAGTGGTGGGGGTGGCAGTGGAACCCCCATTTGCCAAAGGAAGATTAATTGTAGTTTATTTACTTTTTAGTAAGTAATTTGTTTTGTGTTTGAAAAAAAATATTCTCATTTCATTAAACCCTAAGCGAACGCCGGCGTTCGTGCACCTATTGTCTTTCAATTGTGTCTGTAATTATCAAGATTGAAAGGTTAATTAGTTTGAGCTTGTGCTTTTAAGTATAACATAAGCAGTGTTATATTGAAAATTCGAAAAATCCTGAGATTTTATGAGATTTCCAAAATCCGGCCGCAATCCTGAGAAGTGGCCAAAAATCCTGAAATCTCAGGACAAATCCTGAGATATGGTAACCCTAGGTGCATACCTATCAGTGATTGGCTCGCCGCGCCATCGTGTCATAGACGTCACTCGTGATTCGTTCCTTGCGTTCCTAACGACGACGATTGGCTCGCTAATGTATGGAATGCCCAAAGCGATACCCACTCTGACGCCGAGCGCTCAAGATCCGTGCTAATAACTTCCTTCCGCATTCTTATTTGTATTGTTATTCATACCGTGTCATTAGGTGGCCAAGTTTAATGCTCCACTACTGAAGGCGTTTTTCGTGTCAACTCGTGTGCAGGTGAATCACACACTCGCATACAAAACACTCGGGACACTCCAGCAACTTAACAGCTCCAGGATCACACTAGCCCAATTAGAATGGATTAATAACTTCCCATTTCTCCAAAGTACATAGTCATACATATACGGCATACTTGTACCTTAATTCCTTAGGATTTGTTTCTGAAAGGTAGATTCGGCTTCGGTACGAAAGGCAACGAAGGAACAGGAGTGGGTTTTTAGTCAGGAAAAGTCTGACACTATCTCCCGCTTCCCCCAAGAGTGGGGGTTGTTATTAATTGATTTTACCACCTAAAAAAATCTTTAAAACCTTTCTCTGCCTCTGAATGTCTTTCAGTTGAAATAATAGTGATACGTCAAAGTTGAAACTTTAATAAATATAAGTTTATTAAGGTTTATGAATTAAAAATCATAATTACAATTTTAATTAACGTCGTCATCGACTTCTAGACAAGTAATTTATAGGGTGTATGAGTACATGAATAATGTAACTCGATGGCTCGCCGGCCCGTCTGAACTATGAGTATTATGCGTCTAGAACCTACAAGTAGGATAACATATGGGGCATAGATTTAACCCTTAACTGGAATCGATGGGTCACTTTGGACCCGATGAAAATCAAAAAGCTGTATAGTTTCGAAATGCGCGTTACCTACCATACTATAACTTTGCACGCCTATCTACTAATCTCAGTACGCTTTGAAATAAACGTTGATTAATTATCGTTATTGTTTTAATACAACAAGAATCTTTTTTAAAATCAATGATAAATTCTTGAATACTTATGTGGATTTTTCAAACAATCAATCAAAGCATTTATTTTAAACTAGCTTTTGCCCGCGATTTCACCCGCGTACATAAAATATAGCCTATATCTTTACCTTTTATCAAAAAGTCCCTCTCCTCCTCTAATCCTATATCCGTCTCCTGGTTCTAAGCTACCTCCCCACCAATTTTCATCCAAATCGGTTCAACCGTTCTTGAGTTATAAATAGTGTAACTAAAACAACTTTCTTTTCTACCTATATAATAGATTTACCATTTACACTTTTGGATTATCATCTAGATAATAAATCAATCATAAAAATTATGCTAATTGCACATGCCAAAGGTTATATCTCTATAGAGAAGAATGTCCAGCAGACTCCATGGACACTCTTTAATTAATTTTGTTTTTTAATTGGTGGGTCCAGTTGAACCCATGGTTTCAGTTGGGTAAACTCAAAACAACGATTCCGGTTAAGGGTTAAGTAAGGCACATATATGTGTAGAAATGGCTTTGAATATGAATAAGGCTGTTATTTATATTTATGCATAGGTTATCTTCATTTAAATGTAGATTATATAACTAAAGCTGATATCAGTCATTTTCATCTACCAAACGGTAAAATGGACAGCCTCATTAGTCGTTGTCAGACAGTGCGCTACAGCTACTGATGAGCAAGAGGTTCTGGGTTCGATTCTCGAGTCGAGCACTGTTCTAAAGTTTTTCCAGTAGTAATTTCTCAATAGGTGCCCTTTGTGTCTCGATTTATTCTTTCCTGCCTTTATTTGCCTTTTCCTGATGATTTGTATTCATCATCAGGAAAAGGTTCACTCGTCCCCATTAAGGTCTATGTGTCATGTGATTGTTTGTGTGATTCATATGAGGCCCCTTTTTTTGTAAAAAAAAATCTTTTGAAATATAAAGGCGTTAATATAAAGTTTCAGTGCCCTTGAGAGTCAAAATGTGCCTCACGATCGAGCACACTAATATTATCAAACGTGGTGAATGTTTGTGAGTATGTGTGTGTATACTTGTTACTCCTTCACGCTAATACTGCAGAAGGGATTTACATGAAATTTAGGACACGGGAAGAGTATGTCTTTATTTTTAGGTGGGAAATTTTAAGGTGGGAATAGCATCTAATGTCGTCTCCCGCGTATCAGACTTTTACTGACTAAAACCCTTCCTATTCCTTCTTTGCCTTCGTTCCAGGGTCCTTGTAGGCTTCGACCCTGCTGGCCCCTACGGTTGCTGACATCTCCTTTAGGGGAAGATCAAGTCTTGGAATAGCATATAGGACTTGGAAGTTTTGTCCAGAGAGTATGTTTCCTTGGGATAATTTTCTACTTTCGCGGACAAAGCCGACGGCTGCAGCTAGTAGTATATATCATTAAGAAGAAACTGCAAAAAATAAACAATTTTATTCTCAACGCTCAAAAGATGACAAAGCTCCATAATATTGTCCGTTACCTCCTACGTGACTTGCGAGCTGCATCGATTGCACTCTGCCGCCTAAAGAGAAAGGGCACATCTGTCCTGCACTGACAAAGTAAGTTATTAACTTAATTTGTTCGGAATTAGAAAGTTATCTAGTGCAATAGTGAAAAGTCAAGTTTCGGTGAAAAAACGTCATACATTACTTTAAAAGGCCAATTTTCGTACCACCTACTTAAAAACGTACAATGTATGCACACAAAAGTACAGTAGCAGCTTTAATGCCATAATTGGCATTTTCTATAACCCAACCTTTAGGTGATGCTAAGACAAATAGTATTTCCCCCCACGAAGAAGAATCAGAGGGCATAGCCAACTTCACATGCATGGGAATGACATCATCTTAACGCTAAGTCACGTGGCCAGAACAAAGGAATCGGAGGCGATGCCGACTCAAAGCGCTTGATGAAAGAGATTGGAAACGAAACGGTCGTAACTTGGCTATTCCTGCAGAGGTGCTTAGACTGATTGCAACTACGGTGTGAATGGAAAAAGATCCAAAGGTGAATGAAGATCTGAATGAATGTTTTTTCTGCATTACTGTTTTACCGTGGCACTGGAACGCAAAGGGCAACTGAAGGAACACAGGTAGCTTTTATTCTGTAAAAGTCTGACTCTACCTCTCGTTACACCCATAAAAAGGATTTAATTGAAGATTTCCCAAAAAAGGCGATTATCTTATTTAATTCCTCGATTTGTATCTTAGTTAGATGCTCCGTTTTCGCGCACGACGTCAGTAGGTACAGCGTACAGCTCACCTGTGAAGGCACGCCGCTGTGCATTGTGATGCGCGCACGGTACGTCACATGGCTATCGGCTACCGACGCAATGGGAATTCCCTCGTCGAGCGTGTGAAACTCACTCGGATCTCCCCAAGCAGGTACGCTCCTGCATTACTTTATTTATGTTTCAATATGAATGTTAAACAGCTTCGGATTTCTCTATTTATAACTTTGTGATGGAAATCCTCCTCCTCGAGTCGTATTCCTCATTACTGACTGGTCGTGAAGTTCCCCCTGGATTAGCTTCTTATTGATGGAATCTCGCCATCTGTCTGGTTCTGCGTCATGAAGAAAGAATAAACTAGTTAAAAAAAATCCCTTTTTGACATTTAAGAAAGACCCTAGAAAGTAACTTGGAACGAAACCGAAACAAACAATAAAATAATAATTAGGGCTCCGGTGTAGTAGTAACTATTTTAGCTATTTTAGTAGTATAATCTGTCTTTTATGACTCTAGAACGGGCTCACCTATCCAAACCAAATGTTTAGGCTTTGTTGGGACTATTTAGTAGATGGTTTATGTGAAGTTTGGTAGGGTAGAGTAGGGTAGAGTAGGGTAGAGTAGGGTAGAGTAGGGTAGAGTAGGGTAGAGTAGGGTAGAGTAGGGTATAGTAGGGTAGAGTAGGGTAGAGTAGGGTAGAGTAGGGTAGAGTAGGGTAGAGTAGGGTAGAGTAGGGTAGAGTAGGGTAGAGTAGGGTAGAGTAGGGTAGAGTAGGGTAGAGTAGGGTAGAGTAGGGTAGAGTAGTGTAGAGTAGGGTAGTGTAGAGTAGGGTATAGTAGGGAAGAGCGGGAGCGAAGCCGCGCGGGCAAAAGATAGTATCATTTAAAAAATACTTATATTCGATACTTTTTATTAGGTTCTTCTATTAGCAAACAATGATGAAGATGTCTTAATCAACCTTGATTATTCAACCAGAATTAACTACATCAGATTTCATTTTACTCTAATAATAATCTAAGTCCTTTGTCTTTTTAGATATACCTACTAGAGTCTGTCTAAAAAGTCAAACGACTTCAATACATCGGACAAGCCGTTAAATGGTCAAAATACAAATACAAAGTAAATTAATTAAATTTTTCGTAAATTAATAAAAGTTTCAAAATTTCTTTCCTCGATTTGACAGTAAATCGTGACGTCAAAACATGGCAATCGATCCTATTCTCATTTGGAACGCATTGTACTTAGAAAACCGCAAACAATGAGACATCATCTTGCACATAAACAAGTGCAATTTGCGGGTAAAAATTACGTAAATACAATCATCGGTTTTCAGGTAAAAAGACTTTAGGTCAATTGGTTCGTCACAATCTAGTGACGTCACATTTACCTTACCCACTGCTGCGTAAGTTACATAGACCCAAAGGGCAATGAGAGAAGGTTATGCTCCGAGTTTCCTTGCGCGATCGAGTCAGGAATAAAAGTATTTGCGGTCGAACATTGATATACCAAAAACCCTTTTTTTAATTCAATGCGGTAGAACTAATCCAAAGAATCGCCAGACTTAAGTGGTAGTAGGTTGGGCACATTGCTCGTAGAACAGATAGTCGATGGGAAAAGTATCTGGAGTGGCGACCGGAAGACGCTACGTCGGAAGGGCCCACAAAGTGTGCATGTGTGATGACCGAATGAGGGTGGGACGAATCCGTTTAATGCAAGACACACAGGAGCGGTCGCTGTGGCGACGCTTGGTGAAGGCTTATGTCCCGCAGTGAACGTCTTCCGGCTTAAATTACTTTTTTATCCAATACACCAATATCTGAGTCAGAGCTGTTCGAGGTCGGAGGTCCGAACTATCCGGAAAAGGCATTAGAAAATCCTCTTCTTTACGTAAGTACACTTTCACGCACATAAAGACGGAAATGTAGCTGATCAACAGTTTTTACAAAGGTAGCTTACATGGAATCTGTGCCGTAATAAGGATTTATCCATTAATATATGTTTTTCCGGGATGCTCTTTGGGCGGTCACGAACCCCTTCTATATACTGATGGTGATCAACATGTGGTTTGATTGAGGTAAAAATCCCACGTACCCTGGTTTTTACAAAACCCGGACGACTTTTGAAGGTTTTCCCACTTTTTCTTCTTAGCGTATTGATGGCAAAACTAGTTAAATTCCATGGCTGGCCCAGAATTCGGCCACGGCAATGCCGTCCGCTGATGCTGTCATTAGTAGTTGGGACCCTACGTGAGCAGGTAACAGGGCACATGATGCAAGACGGAGGGTGGGACATGGTCTGCGGAAAGACGCCGCACGAACACTGAAAATCGGAACCATTCGAGAGCCCCCACCTGTGGAGATTTCCCACTAAAAAAGATACAATTAGGTATATCTGTCAGTTAAACATTATTTCATGAGCAAACATTCTAATCAGATATTTTAATCAGGATTTCCAACAATAGGGTTTTCGGAAATCCCCAATTTTCTGAAAATTGTTTTCCATTGTATGTGTCATGATGACCGATGTGCAAAAAAAAAAACACGTGTTCACAACAAAATAAAATGACATCGGTAGAATTGATTTAGGTCGCTTTTGATGAGCATGACGTGTCTAGGTTTTTTTTTTCGGGGGGAGACCTGGCCGTTGACATATCAAATTTTTGTGTAAAATTATCATTATTTTGGCATATCCTTCATAGAATTTAGAGTCGGTAGCCCAACATCCCGGTGCCCCATGTAGGTGTGGGTTAACGGAGAACCAGGAGAGAGAGTATGTAGTTCGTCGTCCTATCCCCTGATACCCGTTCGGACCGAGTCCGCGTCGTGTTTTTTCCCACGCGTGCCTCAAAGAGATGTTAGCAAAACCGTAGAGGCCCAGCAGAGCCGAAGCATACTGGGGCCGTGAGTTGACTTCTGAAAGGGACTCTGGGTCCTGGAACGCATAAGTTATAGAAGGAACATAGGATTGAGTTTTAGTCGGTATAGGTAAGTCTGACACGCCCTGCCGCAGTTATTGGATGACTTCCCACCTAATAAAACAACATCCTGGGGTGGGCTTTGGTCTAGCACTACACTGGGGATACCACGGCCCTATCGTCCCCTCCCCCCTCCCCATATACACCTATTTTAATCAGTGTCATGTCTGTGTTCGTTAGATGTAACATGCACACCGTAATACACTTTAAACTTAATCACACTTCTATTTTTAGCTCACTGGCTGGTTTTTCCAGCTTACATCAGGAAACTCAAGCTTCGTGGAAGTCGTATGGACCTGTTAAAGCTGTTCAATAAAATGTAGAGGTAAGTACTTTCCTCGGATTATGTAACAATCTATTCTGTTCATGTACTCTTCATGTTTACGAAACAATCGACAATTACTTACATATTATCTAAGCATTCAATAAAATTGCAAATTTATCTACATACCTAATTAATAAAATCCATAAACTTACTGATACATTCTAATCCATCCTATCAATTTAGGCTATTCATAATTTATTATCTAACTCGCTCAATAACGATAGCTTTGTTTATATTGAAAATTGACGATAGCCAGACACATTTATTTATTCGGGGCCTATTTATTTATTTAAAAAAAAACGTTGACTCACAGTAGGAATAACTCCTGCACCCCTAGCCAAGTTGATAATCTGTAATCGTTAACGCTAGTCGAAAAGTAATCAAATATATGGGAATGACATCATCTCAATGTTAATTCACGTGGCCGGAACAAACGAATAGAAAATTCGTAGCCAAATTCACATCGTTCAAGAAGTTAGAATGAATTTCTACAACTTTTAAAGCTACATCCTTTGATAAACAAACGCTACATTGTAGTTCGAGCGGCCGACTCAGGCGCGTCAACATGGCTACCCACTTATCGTTTTCTACAATTGTTGACACCGAAGCGTTACCGATTGGAGAACGGAATTCGACACGATACGCTTGTAACTTGGTTAGGGGGGCTGTTCCGTGGATGCGTTCACAAATACAAGACACCCGGGACATCTGTACTGTATTATATAACAATACATAACATATAATATCTGCAGGCTATACAAATACTTACTCCTTGCAGAAATTGAACCCGCGATACGCAACGCAGCAGACAATCGCTTAACTACTGTGCTAACCATGGCGTCAAATTATATTTTATTAATCTTTCTTTTCAGTGAGAAATCATGAAATGACTGCTCCTGTTCTGGGTGGAGTTCTTACTCCACCCAGAGCGAGAAAGAGAGTCATACAGGTCTATTCCATGGACCTGTCAAAGGCTGTACCCTGCATCTACTATCAGAGGCGTAACTTGGACTAATTTAGACGTGGGCAAAGGCACATTAGCGAGGCCACAGCGACCGTCGCTACCCAGTGTTCAACCACATCGTAGCTTACCATCAGGTGAAATAGTGGTCAAACGTGAGCCTATCAATTATAAGGCCCCTTTGGGTGCGAGGCCATGGACGAGGTCGCTCAATGCGCCCACGTTTACCTACGCCACTGACCCAACAACGTCAGACTTTTGCTTTCAAAAACCTTCCTGAGTTCCTTCATTTGTCCTTTACAGTTCAGAGAATCTACCACGAGCTCTTAACGCGATCCATCTTACGACCTAAACTGAACTCTTTCTCGCTCGTACGCCTGACATTTTAAAATGTCATGGTAAGTTCCCAGGGCAACGTATCTCTAATGCCTCGATCACACGTACCGAGTAGAAGGGCGAGACAGATAAATATTGCTCGGCCGAGACAGTGATGTAAGCAAGTTGTAGAGATAAGCACTCAGCGCTTTGTTTATACGTACCGAGTACTCGGCCGAGAGCACTGTCCCGCCCGTTTGTTCGGTACGTGTGATCAAGGCATTATAAACAATCCCCCAGCCCTGGATTATTTGCTAACTTGGCCAGTAACTAGATAACGAAATCTATTACCAAACTACAAATTATATAACGCAAAACTATATTCACCTACAGAAGTAACCCTATTTATTCCATAAAGACTATAACAATAGATATCTGATTGTATTGCGTACCAGTTATGATAACTAGCTTTCGTTACCATACAGACAAAGCCACAGGCAATACTAGTTTATAATGAAATCATATTGCCAACGCGCAACGTGCTGTCTTATTATTATCTGTATATGTTGATTAGTTTTGATGTATTTTAGTAGATAAAACTAATTTCAAGTAAAGCAGTCATATGAAAATAGCATACAGTGTCTCTAATTTTATTTATTTGATAGTAGTAATTCTAATTTATGGGCGTTAACACGTTTTATGTATATAAATACAACCTGATTCAGGAAACGTTGTTCTTGCCATGTAAATTATCAAAGAAAAAACTGGGGTGGGGGGGTAGGAGGGTAAAAAATAGCCTTCGACCTGGGTTCAGGTCTGCTATTACAATAGTGTTAGAATGGTCTATCATTGATTTCATAATTGTTGATTTTGACAAGTTTTGGTAATCTAAGTATAATGGCGTCATTATGACTTTCCGATGGTCAACCACTGACACTACATTGAAAGAAATATCGTACATAATGACAAATGAATATCTGACGTATGCGGTATTCTGCAAAAATTTTGATAGTTGCTTTGATCAGTGACCTACCATTACGACGTCATTGCGCAATTACTGCTTTTAATAAGCTCGATATTATCATTCTACCACAATTCTATTACAAGACCATTGACCGATCAATGATCGATCGTTATGAATTAGCAGATTACAAACTTTTAGCAAAATGACAATGGGATCGTGTTGGAATGACGAATTTATAAAAATAGCAGACTTAGGCCCCAGTTCTCAGACCTCCCAAAATCAGGGTGTAAGGGACAGCCCTCCACCAACTTTAAGGGGTTGCTCAGTAGACGAAACTGAACAATTTTAAACAAAACTTTTTTTCCTGAAAAAAAAAATATCAGCCAGGTTTGTATGAGGCCGATTTTTTTTTTTTATTCGCTAACTTAGAAGTTTGATATTTTCACAGCTTGAAGGGACCGCAGACTTGATTATATGGTTTTAATTTCAACTCGATACCTACACGAGTTTTTGAGATAAAGGATCTTGACAGACAGACACACAGACAGACAGACGGACAACAAAGTGATCCCATAAGGCTTCCGTTTTTTCCTTTTCAAGTACGGAACCCTAAAAACACTAAATGCCTGACAAAAGTTAACAAAGATTGCTTTATCAGAGAGGTAAGCACATGGTAATGGCATCCGCTCACTCACCGTGACTCCCGACCCTGGGGAGGGACACGGACCGGAATATTTCCACTTACTATGACCCTCTTAACATGTTTCGTGCCACTAATTAACTCATAAATGCGACCTATAATAATATGTATAAGCTTGGGGAAGGGTTTTAAGAGGGCTAATGAAAGTATATAAGTAAATAACATTAGATATTTAAGTAATTAAAAATCTCGTGGCAAAAAATTGCAACTGGACGTATAGAATACTTTAGGTGGGAAATCATTCAATATCTTCTACCGCTCTAGGGCGGAGCGGGAGGGGCGTGTCACACTTTTACTGAATAAAAACCCAAAACAATGTTCTTTCTTTGCCTAATGTTTCAGGACCCTGGGTTTCCCTTTCAGAAACGAACCCATGGCTTCAGTAGAATTCGACCCTGCCGTGGAACACCAACATGGCGCCAGTAGCAAGTTGGGTTCGCTCCGGACGGCCGGACTGCAAGCTACCCATTGCCGCCGTCCGCAAGCCCACACCACGGTGGAAGTAACACAGCTTAATATACAAACTTAATTCTATTGTTACAATAGCGGTCTTATCGCTAACAGCGATATCCACCAGACAACCTTGGGATAGATCGTAAGAACTTAAAATAATATGGGGGTAGTCTACTTTGTACCTAGTCTTAACAAATTAATCAAAAACTATCGATAAGTACATATAAAATAGTTATATATCTACCTATATAAGTCCTACATAACATACCAGTGCATATATAACTTTGCAATAATTGACGATTTGATCTTCTAGCTGCAGGATTGTTCAAAAGATTTACGCTTTTTTTTATTGTGGGAAAAAATGCTCTTGGGCGGAGCGGGAGACAGTGTCAGACTCTTACTGACTAAAAGACCCACCCCGTTCCTTTTAGCCTTCATACCGGGGCTCGAGCGCCCTTTCGGAGAACCCTCGTCCCAGTAGGCTTCGACCCATCAGGGCCCCTGCTGTTTCTGACCGGTTTACCCTGGAACGCAAAGGGCAACTGAAGAAGTACAAATGGGTTTTAGTCAATAAAAGCCTGACACCCCCTCTCTCCACTCAGCGCGGAAGAAATTATTCGTAGATATTTCTCTAAAAAAAACCTAAATATTGCCAAGCCCAACATTTTCACGTTTTCAACTTTGTTGAATGAATGTTTCATAGAACTGGAGTGAATTCAGGGATATTTGCATCGCATCTCATCTCTCCATCTACAACAATTTGTAATTCAAATCCTGTATCCACATTTAGACGCGAACCTGTCTCTCCTGACATCTGAAAGAGAAGACGAAATCGTCTTCTCTTTCAGATGTCATTATTAATGAGCTCATCGTAAGATGTGGGCATTCAACCTCGGCGTCTGGAGCTTGTTTCAAATGTTATTTAAAGCTTTTAGTCTCTTGGACCTCTGGCCGGAATTAATTGAACACAATACTCGTACAATTTCCGAAACGGATCTTGAGCGCACGGCGTCGGAGTGGGGATCGCTTTGCGCATTCCATACATTAGCGAGCCAATCGTCTTCGTTGTTAGATACGTGCAGCAACGCAGGGAACGAATCAGGAGTGACGTCTATGACGCGATGGCGCGGCGAGCCAATCACTGACACTCTCCGCCCCCGCGTCTCACTACGCACCATTAAAGAGACCGAATATTTGACTTCTGCGCAACTTGAAGCCAGCGCTCGAGATCCGTGACGGTAATTGCACCCGCCTAGGTTTTTTTTTTCGGTGGGCAAAAATCATCCAGATATGACAGCCCAAGCCCTTGGGCGGAGCGGGAGATAGTGTCAGACTTTTACTGACTAAAAAACCTACCCCATTCCGTAGTTGCCTTTCAAACCGGGGCCGAGCCTCCCTTTCAGAAATAAACCCTTGGCCCCAGTAGGCTTCAGTCCTGATGGGGGGGCCCCCTACGGTTGCTGTCAACTCCTTGAGGCGCGCAGGCACAGTACGCGCCGTCGACGACTTGGGCTCGGTCCGGACGGTTACCGGACGGTCGGACAGCCGCGCCTACGGTGTCCGGAAATCGGAATCAAAATCCCGACGGCGACTCAGTCCTGAGTGCCGTTGCCTATGCGGTCGGCCTCATCCTTTGCGTGCCCTCCTAGGTGGCAGTACGAGTATCTGTGCATTTAATTCCGGCCAGCTACGCCCGGATAGAGCCCAGCTGACCTTTATCTATCTTCTTTGCAAAATATTGATTAATTTACATATGCTATGAGCACTTTGAAGAATATTTAACCACCAATTTTTCTGTGTAAAAATGTTTCTAAACTTCCAAGCCGCTTCGGAGAAAAGTTGCGAAATTACTAAATATTTTTTTTAGACCAAAGTTTTAATCGCACGATAAAATCTACAGTTAAATTGAATTTAAATTTTTAATGTTGTTCATGAATCTATAATAAACATATTTTTTTCCAAACCTATTAACTTGGCCGTTACCGAGGAGTAGGCTACAGAAAGTCACTGTTTTATGGCACTGCTCAGGCGCTTGGGCCTTAACTAGCTTCTGCCAGCGGCTTCGGCCACGTGAACGTAGTTTTCTCCATACTAACTTTAGACCCCGGTTTCATCATCTAAATCAACCCTTATGGCAAAAATTTTGGAAAATCCTTTCCTAGTACTTGCCATCGTCGTAAAAAGAAACCTTGTTCATATTCATAGTCCCAGTAGTTCAAAATCAAAATCAAAGTATTTATTTCAAATAGACCATTTACAGGCACTTTTGAATAGTCAAATGTCGGTCAGTCCAAGAAAAGTGAAGCTAAATTGCACGTTCCAAAGAGTAGGTCTCTATGGAGAAGAACGTGCAAGAAACTCCATAGACACTCTTTTAAATCATATACCTAGTTTCGTCTGTGCTTTGATAAATTAATTTTCTTATCTATTCATAATCATTGTATTTCATTTATAATTCAATTACTTAATCAATCATAATTTTATCATTAATTTACATACCTACCAATAATTTTTTGGCAAAAAATAATATAATAAATAGTATAATGGGCAGGACACATTGCACGCAGAACGGATGATCGATGGGGACGAAATGTTCTGGAGTGGCGACCACGTACCGGAAGACGCAGCGTTGGACGGCCTCCAACAAGGTCGACCGATGACGTGGTCAGGGTCCCGGGAATCCGATGGATGCGTGATTCACAGGACCGGTCGTTGTGGCGACGCTTGGGGAGGCCTATGTCCAACAATGGACGTCTTTCGGCTGATATGTTGATGAATTTTTTTATGTTGTTAACAGCATTGAATGATATGATAATTCTCTTTATTATTGTTTTAACTTTTTTTTTTGTTTGTTTTACTTCTAATTTCTATAAGATATAAAGCCATTTTTTGTGCATGTTTCTTTTTTATTGTAAATAGGTTCGCGCTTGACCGCTGTCTCACCTGATGGATAGCGACGATTTGGTCGACAATGGAACGCGCTTTCCTAGAAGAAACCTATTCACTCTCGACTTAAAGATTCCCGGGTTGTAGCTATCAGGAAACACAGACTCCGGCAAGGAATTCCACTCCCTAGCACCTCCCTCTCTAACGCACAATGAATATGTTCCCAGAACGAAACAAGCGATAGTACAACAGAGTTTCCTTGCGTGATCACATCAGGAAATTTCTGATGTGATCACGCAAGGAAAGACCTGCGGGTGTCTTCATTTCTGACAAAAATGAAAACCCCCGCAAGAGAACCAAGGTTACAGACATAGCCCAAAGCATCGCCGAACATAAGTGGCATTGAGCAAGGCACACAGCTTGCAGAACAGATGGTCGATGGCCGCGCCAGTCTTGGCGCGTCGGTCTCCATACCTTTTTGTATAGAAACTAGACTTGTGGAGCTACACTTGATCCAGGCGAACTACGTACAAATCAGACGTGATACACGTGTGCGTCGGTCTAATGTAGCTCTAGCTCTCTAGCTTTAGCTAAGTCATTGATTTGACGCCATCAACTTAAAACCTTCTTTCCGGCACAATCAACCAAAAAAAAAGTAAAAACAATAAAATTCGTAAACTGAATTAGCTTAAATCTAACGACTTTAAATTAATAAAACAAATGCACATACATAATAAAGCTATAATTTTTGTGTCCTAATCTTTATTCCGTCTAGATATCTATAATCTATAGTATCAGAAAGTGCCGCGTTACCTATAGATACGACAGGCTTTTGTTGATAAGACGAACGTCGCGATTAACGGATAGCGATAACGGCGTTAACACCTAACGACCGAGTATAGCGGCCGTTACCTTCACACTGCTGACGTAAGGCCGCGATAGCGTTATCGGTCATCGGCGAAACACGTGTACATGCAAGTAATATGGCACCTTCAGTGAACATGATACATAAGAAATGATACTAACCTTGTCACGCAGATCTGTGTGTTGATTGTTTTTGATCACGTTTTCACGTTGGATGCCGATAAAAGTAGCAATATATGCACAGGTAAACCAAATATAATGTTGGAAAGCCTATTTTAAATTCGAGGGGAAACCAACAAAAGGCGCCCGGACTTTGGTGGTAAATACGGGGAGTGAGGGGCACATAAAAGGGGCGTCTTTACCTCTTAAAAGACCATTCTGGAACCCCCTCTGTGCAACGCCTGTTAGGGCATATTCTTTGAGGAGACTGTACAACGGTCTCGCCTGAGCCTCTTGGTGCACGGTAGCACGTGCTCACAGTGCCACCGTCTTCTTTGGAATCACTCGATGGGCGAGCAGAGTCCCCACTCTCCACCTGGAAGGCCTCGCCACACGCAGCGTTGGAAGTAAGAAGAAATCCGATGGATGCGAGACGCATAAGACCAGTCGTTGTGGCGACTCTTGCTCATTCACATTCACTATTGGACACAGGTCTCCCTAACCTTTATGGTGGTTTTATACTTACATGGTGGCTTTATGGCTGATTGCCCCCCGAGGACACGGTGGTGCTCTGCAAAAGCGAAGCATTCCTCAACCGTATGCTCCACCATGTCCTGCGGGCGGTCCACACAATTGTTGACACCCGGACGTCACTTCCTAACGAATCCGGTGCAGGAACCTCCCAAACTGACCATGTCCGGTGAGGATCTGCGTCAGGCGGAAGGTGAGGACGCCGTGAGGTTTTTCCAGCCACGCCTCAAAGAGAGGACTTACCGCCATTATTATGGCGAGCCCATCACTTAAGTAGGTTGATACCTCTATTATTTAGATTATTTTAGAATTTATTTCTTTATTTTCATAACTATTCAAAAATCTGGTTTTCAACGACAATATTTAATTAAAATATGTGTTAAGTAGTAGATATGTGCTGTAACCAACTCATTAATAAATATGTTTTTAATTAATTAATATTATTTATTTATTAGGATTTATTTATTTTTTATTAGGAAAATGAAACAATTTACAGGCCATGTCAGCCCTACGTATCCTTGTTAGTTACAAACACTTTTGAAGAATATTTACTTGTTTAATCGACTTCAAAAGTAAGAAGATTCTTTGTTCGGCTGTAAATGTTTTTTTTACACCACCTGCTCGATAATGTCGTTTTATACGTCATACAAACCTCACTTAAAGCAAGTCATTCTATCCCTAGGGAGATAATGTAGTATGGCCGATCCCTAGGGAATAATGAGATTTGAATTTGGAACATTAAAAATCGTCAACATTGTGAATTAAAATATAGGCGCATCGAATAAGTTGCCTTGAAATTCAAACCAAAGAGTATGTAATCACTATGATTCAAACTGGCCACTAACAAAAAAAAAAGAAAATAGAATAAAATGTGCGTACTGACGGGAGCGTTATAGAAAATTGAAACTATAGAATCTTGGAGTAGTGAATTTTGTTTGTTTGATTGACTTGTAAATACTCGTATAAAGTCTGTCTAGTAAGTCAACCGACTTGGGAATTTTGTACAATATTTAATCATTTAAAAAATACTCATTATCGATACTTTTCATAAAGTTCTTCTGTTAGTAAACAATGATCTCTATCTCTTAATTAACCTTGATTATTGAACCCGTGTTGACTACATCAGATTTAATTAAATCCTGATAATTACCCAAGTCGTTTAACTTATTATACAGACTCTATAGTATATGATTTGGTCGACCAAATTGTCTTTTAATTATCTTGCAGATGGTGTAAAAAGTAGAGTATGCAACACGGGGATAAAGCTGTCTTTGTCTTGGGCGGCTTGAATTCCTCACTTCACTCAGGTTTCTTTATTAACTCCCTCGCGATGCTCGGGAGTTAATTTTATAAATCCCTCACTATCGTTCGGGATTAATATCAGCAACCTTCGTTTCGTTCGGAATTCAACATGCCGCCCGCGACTTAAAGACACTGCTTTATCCCCTAGTCACATAAACTACTATTTTTTTATATATGTTCACCGATTTCTCGGTCAACTGTGAACTGATTTTGAAAATTATTTTTTTGATTGATAGATTATACTTCCGAGTTAGTCCCATATATATGTATATTGTTATGATCTCATGACGACCTTCGAAGATTTAGAACAGAATCACTGCAGAACTGTCGTATCAAGTAAAATTGCTTTTTTTATAAAAAATTTGCAGCTCGTTAATGAGTAGATTACATTTTCAATCAATTCGTTAGATATCGTAATTCTTGGTAAACAGATATCAGGCATACATCACATACGGCGAAGCCTCCCAGCCAAATATGTTGCCGCAGATAGTTATCAGAATATCAATCATATTTAATGAAGCGTATCTAATTATATACGCTTACTTAAGGCCCTAACTCCCGAGCTGTGCCAAAAAACAGTGATTTTCTGAAGCCTAGCCTAGCTATGTCAATAGATTTGAAAAAAATATATATTTATTTTATTATAGATTCACGTAGGTACATTGTCAACAATGTTTTTTTTCGTATGACTAGAACTTTTGGCAAAAAAAAATTACCTTGTTTTCCCGCTACTCCTTTCAAACGGGATCTTTGAAAATATGTGTACCTACACAAAAAAAATACTGGTTAAATGTTCTTCACAATGTAGGTAGGTACCTACATAGCCTAAGAATATCGTTCAATGAATCAATATTTCGCAAAAAAAAATGGTTTTAAAGATCAGTGGGACTCTATGCGAATTGCGAGGTCAGGCGGCAGTATACGTAACAGTCCGGCAGTGCGAGTATATGTGCATTTAACTCCGGCCAGTTATTCAAGGGACTATACGCCTTAATAAAATGCATAAACATAACAAAATGAATAGGGACTAATTTTCTAGAACCATTGCCGAAAATGCGTAATTTAATATGGAGATAAAATTTATGATACACATCTAGCATTGGAGCAGTGGTGGCCCAGTGATAATGACCTCGATTTACGAATTGTATGTCGTGGGTTCTAACCCAGGGCAGGCGGTTTACTTTGGGTAGACCAGAGATGTTAGATTCGATTCAGATTGCGAAAGGTGGGAACATCCGATAGATTTTGCACCTCTGATCCCGATTTCGGTTTTGATAACAATACTCGAAAGTTCTGACATTTCTTTGAGGCGCGCGTAGAAACACCACGCGCTGTTGATGACCCCGGGATCAGTCCGGAGCAATCGGTTACCCGTCGTCCGCAAGCCCGCGCCTATCGTGGCTGGTAGTGGGGGTCGAGCATAAACAATACATTATACCGATGCACACATGGGCCAGGCCTGATTTAT
The DNA here is from genome assembly GCA_929112965.1 of Mythimna albipuncta. Taxonomy (NCBI): domain Eukaryota; kingdom Metazoa; phylum Arthropoda; class Insecta; order Lepidoptera; family Noctuidae; genus Mythimna; species Mythimna albipuncta. The sequence continues at coordinate 10,935,116 of OV815977.1, read as the reverse complement.
ATGACTTTGATTGCTACGGAAAAACAGAGCAACGCGTTGTGTGGCGACACGTGGCGTGGATCTAAAGTAACTCTACTAGTCTAGTTGCCATATAAAATGTATGGAGACCGACGAGGCCTGATCGGCGTACCTACGTGGCTCAGCTCACGCGCGCTCAATGTAGTTCTAGCGTAACGCTAGAGGCGCGCGCGCAGCACGCGGCTGGGGCGTGGGAATGTCTCGGTTCCCTCGCCGCACCAGTGCGGCCGTCTCCTTTGCTAAATATAGTGCTTCGCAGGAGGCGGTTGCCTCCTATTCCTCCTTACTCCGAACCACGGCTTGAATCTGGGCCCGGATCAGTTTTTTTTTGCATCTTAAGTACTACTTAAAACAAAAAATATTATAAAAATCTCAATCCCGCATCCGATGATGACTTTAATGCTGCAAGAATGCGGGTCGTGATTTTGGTACGGGACTGAATTCCCAAAGAAATGTGGTGTCCTATCTTTTTCAAGGGTCTTTTATATACAGCAAACAACTTTCCCAAACTGGGAATCGGACTTACAAGAAAACCAACCAAGTGCTTGACAATAATATTAGACCGTTCAAAGCTGTCACGGGTTATTTAGACGGTATAATCTCTGTAGACAGGTGAGGACAGTACGATTTTCTGAATTATGTAGAAATGTCTAAATATAAAGAAAAAATGCCACTAGTTATGTATTTCTAAGAAATATTTGCCAACTGCAATCGAAAACAATAAAAGAATTTAAGCTTAATTCATTTTATTGCATCCATCATACGGCTTTTGTAGTAATGCATTTAATCGCCTAATTTCAGCCTATGATTATAAATGATTTAAACCAATCAAATGATAAGACACTTTTAGATGTCCTTGAATTTATAGGTAGGTACTAGATCAGTATTTTAAGTCAGCCAAAATAAATAAAATTACCTGTAAGCTCGATTAACTTCCTGTGTTCTCATTATGATCCATGACTAATTGACCAGCAGAGAGAGAAATTATTCTTTTTTTGGATTGAATTTATAAACGGTATAATTAAATTATTTGAGGTAATAAACGCCATCTAGTTATGCCAGGCCGACTTGATATAATTTCTACTTCACAATAGATGGCGCTAACATAAATAAAACATTTTTTGCTACTCGACAATAGATGGCGCTCATTTTCAATTAAAACAAGATAATAAGTATTAATTTATAAATAAAAACCAAAAGCAGGTAAATTGAGTTTATTTAAATATATTTAAAATCTCTTTCATTAAACGCGCATAATATTTTACAGTGGGGGTCAATGCGCATAGTCAAAGCATTGCGCATTTCGTGTCTAACCTCACCGAGTCGATCGACCAGCAAGCAGCGAACGAGCTGTCAGTGCGAAAACCTTTTCATTTCGTCTTGTGCTGTATTTTGGTGCCTAGTGGGTGTGCTAAGTGTCTTCGAGCGCATTTGTTATATTTAGGTGCTAATTAACATTAAACTTACAGGTAAGTGCATAGAATAATAAGTAAAATACTTTTTTTCTATTGTTGCGTTATGAAAACCAACTTTTATGTTTAATTTTCGTTTAGTTTACTAGCACAGCACAATAAAGCCCGTTCATGAGATGATAATGAACTCGTATCTTATCGTAATTTTAGAATATCATGCCGGTCTTATTGTTTTCACAAAGCTATGTAAAAAAAGAGTCCCAATTTTGCTGCAAACTTGTTTGATGATGTCATGGGCGGATATCTCTGACGTTAACACACTTCCAATTGTTATTTTATCAAATTCATACACCAATATTTGTTTGCGTCATCAGATAATTAAGCTATGGCTAAAGAAATATAATATTATTCGTAAAAACAAAGAAAATCCATTCAATTCCTTAGCTTTTCTATTATTAAATACTTTACTGATTCTCATAGAATACCTATGCATTAGGACATTAGGGTCTATGTATCAAGAGACATCACTTAAAAGTGTATCAAAGTGTGCATGTAATTTGTGCTCTATGTGAAAATGATTAGCTGTCCAGTTCGGTATAGACTTTGCATCAAAGAGAAAATTACTTTCTAATTTCTAAGTAAAAACATGAGTTTTAGTACTACACATGTTAAATCAATCTGACAGAAATTATTAACATTGAAAATAAACTCATATTGCAGTAAAATATATAGAATTAAAACTGTGTATAATTTAAAATTCATATGATTTCTTTATATAGGAAATCACAGTTAAAATTAATAACTCACCTGAGGATAAAAAGTGTTTTGGTTAATATGTTTCCGTTTAATAATGTGACTTAATGTTCGCTCATGTAATAATATGATTTTAATATTATAATAATTCACTATTTATAAATACATTATTAATACTCGTAATGATTGTTCTTGCTCCTCCAACTTCCTCCCATACCCTGATAACAAATAATCTCATTGTAAAAATTTTTCTTTTTTTGATTAACGATGATGACACATTACGCTTTAAAATAAATCCCATATTCAGTAATGAGGAAAACAAATTCATGGGTATACAGCCATGCTGGTAATTTTTCAGAGTAACAGCGCAGTCTGTAAGTTGGCTATAATGCTTTTAACCATCTCCTCCAGTCTGCTAGAGAGTCTAGACAGAGCTATGCTCTTCTGATCTTTACCCACCCAAGCAAACCTTTTTTTTGAGGTGGAAGTCATTTAATGACTTCTCCCGCTCTAGGGTGGAGTGGGAGGGCGTGTCAGGCTTTTACTGGTTATACCTTCAGTTGCCCTTTGAGATCCAGGAGCACGGGTTTCCCTTCCAGAAACTCATGGCCTCAGTAGACTTCGGTCCACCAGGCTCCTACGGTTTTTCTGACTCTACGAGGCGCGCGTGAATCACTACGCGCCGCCGACGACTCTAGCTCGGTCCGAACGGTTATCGGTCTGCTAGACGGCGAGCGACACTGCTTGTCGTCCGCAAACCTACGACAACGGTGGCTGGAAGTCAAGGTCGCAGTGCCGGCGGCTAGGGCGTGAGGATGTCTGTTAACTAACGCGTGCGTCCGCTCCTTCGTTAGAATTTATGCTTCGCATAAGGAGGCGACAGCCGCACATTCCCCCTTGCGGATGATGGCTTGGACCAGGGCCCCATGCAGACACAATGGGGTTCCGCCCAAGCACCACCGTGTTCTCCAGGTAGCCCGCACAATATTGACACCCGAGCGTTTCTTTCTCATGAATCGATCGAAAATCAGGTGCAGGTACCTCCTGAACTTATCATGTCCGGTGAGGGCCTACGTCATGTGGAAGGTGAGGACGCCGTAACGTCTCTCCAGCTACTCCTCAAAGAGGGACTTAAACGCCATGATTATGGCGTGCCCAAAGCATCCATAATGTATTTTATTGAACTTTTGAAAGACTCGACTGCATTAGGATAAAAAAGCCTGTATTCAATGAAGGTAACTATAAATTAACCTCCACCATTTGTACCACGACTATGTTTCTGGCCTTTGGCCATAGGATCTCTCCACGGTCAAATATGTGATGTTTGCTAGTTCTTCATGGTCACGGTCGCACCGAGGGGCGCATTGCCCCCCCATGACTTCCTGGTAGCTGGTAAAAAAAGTTTTATTACCACCCCCTTTACTGTGAGTGGTTTGGCCCACCTCCCCCTTCCCCAGGCGTGCAGAGGTCACCCTTAATATACATTCATACTAATAATGATTGTTGAAACAAAATTAAAATGCAAGCATATCCTATTAGCTTCATTTTTGCAGCATACAGTATAGCCGAAAACCCTTCACAGTGAAGTCGACATTTTGGACGTGCTTTTAGAAAATTTGCTTCTTCTTCCTGCCCTTATCCCATATTAGTTGGGGTCGGCGCACACGTTTTTTTCTTCCATTCTGTCCTTTCACCCGTCACTCTATCACTAACTCCCTTTTCTTTCATATCACTCCTCACACAATCCATCCATATTTTTTTCGGCCTTCCTCTCCCTGTCCAATCATCTACATGTATACTCGGGAACTCTTTTAATAATATACGCTTCTTCACATTACCATACCAAAAGACAACCGATTTCCTTGCATCTTTTCAGTTACTGGCGCTTTTGGGAAATTTGCTAATTAGTTCATTAATAATTAATTATGTTCCCAATTATCAATTTCTAATTTAATAAAAACTAGAAGTTGATTAAACAACTGCCTACCTAGATAAGACGCAGCCTGACTCGCATCACTGACGCCGTCTCTTGGACGCAGCTTCTCGATATCGTGCCAATTTTCGCGAAGATTTCTTCGCGGGACACGTGTAAGCATGACATAGCGAAATTTCTTGACTACATTAACGTCCATAAAATACCTAGTTACCTATCCTGGTCCTTAAAAACATTGGATTCATGCATTCACTGACAGACAATGTAAAGCCTCAACATTTTTGCTTAGAAGCATGTTTTACACAAGAATTCCTGGCATTTTTGAAAGAACATGCTAAATTACGTAGGTATTTAGCATGAAAGTTAGCTGTAAGTATGCAAGCTCTAGGGCGGAGGGAGTGTCAGACTTTCACTGACTAAAACCACACGCACCTTCCTTCTTTGCCTTTAAGTTCTAGAACCCCCGGGTTTCCCTTTCAGAAGTCAACCTATGACCCCAGTAGGCTTCGGCCCTGTTGGGCCCCCCTACGTCAGATAGGATATTCTTTTGATCGCCACAGTCATGTATACATGACGAAGTAAAATATTTTCAGCACGCGGTTACGACAACATGATACATTACAGGAAGAAATTATAGCTTTGCGCTGAGAGCACGCTTTTGTTTTTTTGAAGGTTAAAAATTCGCATCAACACCGTTACTTTTTGGTAACATCTAAATTTTTGCGAGTAATCGTCATATCTTCTCCTTGGGAGAAAGAACAGACTTTTACTTACTAAAACCCACTTATGTTCCTTCATTCAGACTTGTACCATCCTGCAGCCGGGCTTTTTGGTATACTTAATTACAAATTCCGAGTGTGATTATTAATAGATTAGAACCAATAAAGCAGCGGGTTATCTATTAAAGTGGAGTATTTACAAATACATTTCCAACCCGAATATTGAATTCCATATCATGTCATCAATATAGACAGAACGCTAACACGCTATCGGTTATTGGAACCGTCATGAATATGTCATGTTATATTATACCTTCGGCGATGGACTGGACCGGGCGGGCCGTGCAACCTAAACGGATTTATGTAGGATTAACTTCTCCGTGGTCGCTTCCGCTCATTCCATATTCAGTAGATAGGTACCTAAGTGAAACTGAGCGTGAAACGTTACGTCAGAAACGTTCATGAATTACTGCTATAAATAAAATCATCGTCATCATCATCATTTCAGCCGATACACGTCCATTGCTGGACATAGGCCTCCCCCAAGCGTCGCCACAACGAACGTTCCTGTGCGTCTCGCATTTTTCTCCAACCTTCACCAGGTCATCGGTCCACCTTGTAGGAGGCCTTCCAACGCTGCGTCTTCCGGTACGCGGTCGCCACTACACAACCTTTCGGTCCCAACGGCCATCTGTTCTGCGAGCAATGTGCCCTGCCCATTGCCACTTAAGTTTGGCAATTATTCGTGCTATGTCGGTAACTTTAGTTCTCCTGGAAACTCCGAGCGTAGCCCCTTCCATTGCTCTTTGGGTGACTTTAAGCCTTCTGATGAGGCCCATAAATAAAGAGCAGGCAGGTCCGCTCTGGTGAAAGTAGGTTTCTCCATATAGACTTTGGACCCCCGTGTCATCCCCTTAGGAAGGTGAATTTTTGAAAAACCCTCTCTTGGTGCTCGTCTACGTCACAAAAGGAAACTGCAAAATTTCATGCTCCGAGTCCCAGTAGTTTCGGCTGTGTGTTGATATGTCAGTCAGTTTCTCCTTTTATATAACAACTAGCTTTTGCCAGCGGCTTCGCCCGCGAGAAGTTTCTCGATACAAAGTTTACACGCCTGATTCACCCCTTTAGGGAGTGAATTTTTGGAAAACCCTCTCTTAGTGCTCGCCTGCGTCACAAAAGGAAGCTTAGTGCACAATTTCATGCCCCTAGTCCCTGTAGTTTCAACTGTGCGTCCATATGTCAGTTAGTTTTTCCTTCTAAATAGATAATAATTTATTTAACACACTACAGTCATAAACGCCAGTGGTGCTCTGGCTCTTGTACTAAGATATCCTGTATCACAACAGCTAAACCTCTCAATATACCTACAAGGTGTTTAGTAAAGAGCAATGGGTAGCTTGCTGTCCGGCCGTCCGGTAACTGTCCGGACCAAGCCCAAGTCGTCGACGGCGCACACTGTTCCCGCGCGCCTCAAGGAGCTGTCAGCAACAGCAGGGACCCAGCCGGATCGAAGCCTACTGGGGCCAGGGTTATCCGAAAGGGCGCTCGAGCCCCGGTATGAAGGCTAGAAGGAACGGGGTGGGTCTTTTAGTCAGTAAGAGTCTGACACTATCTCCCGCTCCGCCCAAGGGCGGGGGATGTCAATGCATGATATTCCCACCACAAAAAAAAGGTGTTTAGTAAAAAGAAGCATATTAGAAACAAAGAAGCAAACAAAGAAATATCTTAGTAGCTTGCATGCAAAAAAAAACATAATAGTATACTAATATATACGAATAAAAACAATAAATCTAGATAATTTCTTTAGAAGAGAAATAAAGGGTCTTGACAGACAGGCAGACAGACGGACGGACAACAAAATGATCCTATAAGGGTTCCATTTTTTCCTTTTGAGGTACAAAACCCTAAAAATGACAATGTGCCACCTATCCTAGTGTGTGAGGTTTCATTATGAGACATAATTATTCCATATATTGTAAAGGGATACAATATAAGGAAGTCCCTATTGGAAGTAGGGACTTCCGAACTTTGACAGTTTATAGCGGCCACCATTGTTGAAGCCAATTTGACGGATGTACCGTCGAATTGGCTGTCAATTGTTCAATCTACTGTGACAAATCACCATCTGGACGAGTGTATCATATCAATAGCAATATTTACTAAAAAGCTTTCTTTGAAAGGACGTTGAATGAAAGCGATGTCGTCTCGTTTCTCCGAGATGATGATCTGACGATAATTTTCAACTTCTTTTGGCCTAAATTGGCTAATATGGACACCAACTACATATAGTTTGAACACGACGACACTACGTTATCACACAGCTCATGGCACATTGGAAATTCTGCACGAGTGATTCGAGGGCATGGTTATTTCTCGTAGAGGTGATTTGACCACCTAAGGGTCTAAACAGACGGACCGCATTTCAACTGCAATCCAACCGCAAATTGCCTTTTAAGTGCACTTTGAATGCAGTTGACACGACATTGCAGTCGTGTGAACTGCACACCGACCCTTACATACTTTCATACGGGGTTTCCTAAACTCGCAGTTCATGCAAATAAGCCACAGAACACAGAGGCCTCAAAGCCATCCTAACGTTATACACTTGGTCAAATTCAACCTGATTTATGTGCCAGAGTCGTGGAAATTTGAAAACCGCGACGGATATTTCAACGATATTATTTTCCGTACATAATGGTATCGATACGCCTTTGAAACGAATAAAAACACACATGTAAGACCCTTAACAGTAAATCATTTTGACTTTTTTTTAAGTCCGCTCTATGTGGACGATCGGAGCTTCTAACCAGAATACAAATCGAGGAAGTAAATTCAATCCAGATTTTTGGGTTGACAAGCCGGCGAACTGCGAGTATCCACCCTTACGTTGGTGAAACCTCTACGGTCTGGACCAAGCGTTTCGCCTCGTCGTTTATACATCACGTACATCTAGGGTCTGGAACAATTTGGCAAGACTCACCGTCAACGATTGCATCACTGCTTACCATTAGGTGGGAACGCAGTCAAGCACTAGTTAATATCAATAAAAAAAAACTGTTTGCACCCTGGGAACGAGCGGGAAAACCAGACTTTTTCTGGCTCAAACCCGCCTGTGTTCTTTCAGTTGACCTGTGCTTCCCAGGGCCACGGTAACTTCGATCAATCCCGCAGTCCTAAACAATAGATTGTCATAGCTGTTATTAACAATCCAACACGATTTGACGTAGTACGTACCTAATAAAAGAAAAAGATATGTACGTGCGACCTCCGATTGAGCGGTTCTTTGGTAAGACAACCTTGACTAAATAGGAATAGGAGGGATATTTTCAATGTCACCATACTTTGAAAGAGGCTGACCAGTGTTGGGAAACAGGAATTTGCTGTGAGAAATCATGCTATTTGAGTAATTACCGCAAATCAGTAAACAAGGATAGCAGTACCATCAACAGACAGACTTAACAAGGACATGATCGGAATCAAGATAAATAAAAGAACCTTGGACAGACAGTTCAGTTGGGTAAATCTAATTTCTAGAAAAAGTGACCTCTTTCTCGAAATTAGATTTACCCAACTAAACCGTCGAATCCGACTCGGCCGGGCAGCGCTCGGGATGCTACGTGGTATGTCCTCATCCGACATACCACAGTGTCCCAAGACAAAAGTCTATGACCAGTGCGTGTTGCCTGTGATGACATGGATCCGAAACGTGGTCGCTCACATTGGGCCTCATCAGAAGGCTTAAAGTCACCCAAAGAGCGATGGAAACGGCTGTGCTCGAAGTTTCCTTGCATGATCGAGTCAGAAATTAAGATCAACTAAGTCAGGAGAACCAAGGTTGCCGACAGCACGAAGAATCGTCAAACTTAAATGGCAATGGGCAGGGTACATTGCTCGTAGAAAGGATGATCGTTGGGGCCGAAAGGTTCTGGAGTGGCGACAGCGTGGCGGAAAACGCAGCGTTGGAAGGCCTCCTACAAGGTGGACCGATGACCTGGTGAAGGTTGCGAGAATCCGATGGATGCGGGACGCACAGGATCGTTCAATATGACGACACAGATACTGTGGCCCCTGAACGCTAAGGACAACTAACTCGCTCCTCCCAGAATGATAGAAAATAATTTGACTATATCCCACCTAAAAAATATTTGTTCTATTATTTCTGCACTGAAAGGTGTCAGCACTTTGCATTGCAGAGTCACCCACAGTAACTCTTTGGAACATTTTCACAGCCCTAGCAGGTACCGGCCTTACTGAGTTTGCGGAAACGTTTTACTGATATCTCTTTGATGAGTGCGTGGAACACTACGTAATGTTGACTCGGGTGTAATCCTTACTGAATGACCGACGGCGAGCTTCCCGTTGCTCGTGGTCCACAAGCCCGGTACCACCCTGCAACTCCCGATGCCCAGGATGTCTCCAGCTGCGGTAGCCTTGGTAGCGATAGTAGTATGTAGTAGACACCATTTGGTCTCATGTTGATAACTGGCCAATGTGAATAATATTAGTAATTTAAAAGTTAATTGAGGTAATGAAATCCGGATTAATTCTATGTAATTCTAATTGCTTAGATAAGTTGCTTTCAACTTATACGAGTAACGCCAGTTCGTTCTCTTTATTAAGCTATTGCATAGCTTCTATCGCGGGCCTTGAGCGTGGAGACCGAATCCAGAAATTCCGTAACGAAAATAACCTAACACCCCCCACTCATTTGTTTTTTGAGCGTGGTGACCGATAAGAAAACAAATGAGTGAACAATCAATCAAAATTCAATTCAATGTGTGAAAGTGTAACTTCAATTAATATCAAAGAAAAAAAAAGGGAAAAAAAACACTGCATAAATAAAATAAACAAATATAATTGCATAAGTTGATAAAAATGCTATGCAATAGCTTTACCGCGGCAGTCCCCGAGTGCCACACGTCTTTTTTTATTTTGCAAAACACTCTTCATACGCCTGGTTGTGTTGATAATGGTCGATGTGATTTTAAAATCCGCCATCATATTTCTTTTGAAACATATTATCGAAATATTTTATCACAAATTTTTAAAAGGGCCATTATATTTATAGCTTGGATCATCCATCGGCGCATTGTTATCAACCGTGACTTATGGGCATCTGACGTCGTCAATTGTTCTCCCCTTCCTTTAGATGAGCAAGATTATGTGTAACATTGGGTGCATACCCAATTAATGTTAACTGCGAGATTTTATATCATTTTCATTCATGTCTGCGACCGGATTACGCCCAAAAAAACTAACAGTAAGTAAATAAATCACAGGGATCTTAAACTACGAAGGTGCATCTATGAGAAAACCAGAAATATATAGAACCATCACACATCACATCAGAAACACCAAAACTTTGACCAAAATCTATAGTTCGATTTTTTTTAAGGCACTAAATAGCCTCAAATAATTCACACATTGGTACGTATGTAGTCGTATTATAGACAACGGAATCCCTACCTATAACCACAGAACAGATAATGGAACCTCATTTTCACTAGATTAAATGTCACCGATGAACAGCCACAGTCCTAACTCCACAAGGGAGTATAATGTAACTAGAAAACTAATGCAACATAAACTTTCCGCAAGCACCTTTGTTTTCATTAGAGCTGCCGAGTTACCGACCTAGTTTCAACGAGTACAGGCCCCAGGCTTGCAATTGATCCCATTTTGGTATTTGAAACCGTATCACGTTGTCAAAGTGCTGCCGGTTCGCTAAGTGTACTGGTGCACTGCATCGACGAAGATTTAAGGCGATTAGTTCCATGAACATCCGGCCGGATAGTGCTCTGCTGACCTTTAAATCCATTTTCATTGCGAAATATTGATTGATTTACATAGGCTTCGTTCAATTTGAAGAATATTTAACTACCAATTTTTATGTTTAAAAAATACGGCCTGAATCTTAAGAAATATTTTTGTTTAAAAATCTTTCTAAAAATTCAAGCCGTTTCGAAAGGGTAGGGAAAAGTTGCAAAATTGCTAAATATTTTTTTTAGACAAAAATATTAATCGCACGAAAATATCAATAGTATATAATGTTGTTCATGAATCTATGAAAAACATATATTTTTTTCGAAACTATTGACCTATCCGTTACCGAGGAGTAGGATGCACAAAGTCACTGTTTTATGGCACTGTTCGGATGCTAGGGCCTTAAGCCGTACAACCATACGTGAGTCCTATAGTCTATTCTCCCCAGCTGCGACGGACGAGAGGAAATTAAAAGCCTCCATGGCGTGAAATTGCTGTATTAGCGCCATGATACGTTCGTTGAGGCCTTTTGTAATGAACGTTGAACAAATGATAGGTACTCAGTTGTGCGAATAAAAGGTTCTTTCAAGGGATTTGATAACAACTGTGCACCTTGATGTTGCGAACACATTAATTTGGTTGGAATTTGATCTGAAGTAAATACCCTAAATTAACGAACATAGCTTCTATACCATTTTTTTTTTATTAGCTATTACTGTCCCACTGCTGGGCAAAAGCCTCACCCAAGTCCTTCCAGACTTTCTTCTCCTCGTGGTACGCATTGGTAGTAATTTTTAGGGACTTTATTCTCAAAGAGCATGTCAGCCCCACCTTAACCTAAAATAAGTTTACAATAACAAGTTAACATTGATTACATGTTTTTTACCAAGGTTGAGTCGACACATTGCCATATCAAATGTAATCTTAGCAGCATCACTTCTAGGATTAGCAAAGATTTCAAAAAAGAATTGTACTAATATTATAGAGACGTATAAGTTTGTATGCATGGACTCTACTCGATTTAACAAATTCTTTCACTAACAGAATTCTTTATCACTAGGTGGCAAGTATAATATTTTTACCCGACTGCATGAAGGGTTATATTATACGGTCATGCGGGCTATGCCGCTAGCATATTTTTTTTTCCCATAAAAAGAAAACAATACCTACCGGTTAATCTTTTCTCGAATACCTCGTGACCTCGTGAGGATTAAACCGAAGCAAAATTGACCCAGCAATTACAGGCGCTCCACCCAGGTAACTCATTTGAACATTCGGTAAAACTCCTATTAAGTATCGTTGAAACAACTTTGATAAATAATTATAACTTTGATAATAAAGTATTATCGAAGAAAGAAAACGTTGAAAGATATAAATAGGAATTATACATAATAAATGTGCAGTGAGGCAGAACCGTACTCAAGTAACCTAATTGGCGTGAGAACCACATTAATGGCTATTGCTTGGCTCCGTCAATGGGCTTTTCAAGCTGAATGGCAAGTGGTTACATGACCTACTGCATCTACAACTTTTTTATAACAGCCTTTGTGGGTATTATTGAAGCTAAGAATAGCGCCAGACAGAATAAATATTCAATAGCGTAATTGACATGGTTTTTGCTAAAACCAACCATTTATTTGATTGCAAACAGGATTTGTGTTTGTCGTACGATCTGCATCTTCATGCCATTGTGTCAAATTTTTTGGCACAGTTCCTTCGATGATGCCAACAGATTGTCTTATGTAGCTAATTCTAACTTTATGGTGCCATAAAAACATCATTATCTTGAGTAGCAGTTACCCCAAACACGAAGGGCATTATTGGTTCTCGAAGTATTGGAATACAATAAAAATCAGTTCATAACAAATTAATGTTCTTGATACGAATTCTAAAACCCAGGCCCTTTGACTCACAAACCCGGACACTAATAAAAATGTTTGCGTCAGTGCTTTGGAATGGATCGCAACATCCTCATCTGAACTCAGGCCAAATTAATTCCCAAAGTTTATCTACCATAATGATTCCTATGACGTCACCGGCGCCATCTTAGTAGTAACGAGGGTTAATATTTTTGTAATGAGCCCAAACTGCCCGGAGCGAGGTCGTGGTAAATGTAATGTTCGCAGAATAAACGTGTTTTTCTTTAATGTCAAAGGTTAAGACTAAACTAACAGACCTGAATATAACTAGAATACGATGGAATTTTATTTAACATTTTAAATAAATAATGAAAATGAAAATTGGTACGAAGAAAGCATACCCTCTCTTGAGCGTCGTTATAACAATTAGGGATTTAGACAAGAGAATGTGTTGCAGAAATCTCAGCGCTAACAACAACATAATGCTAATACTAATCCGTTTGCCGATCTTAGTAATTATAGCAATATTCCCACAGGCCCGTTTGTTGTAGCGAGATCATGCTCAACGGCACAAGATTGTGGGCTGATCATTAATGACGCGATTAAACTAACTTGACAGCAGATTTTCTCTTTCCTGTCGTCTTTCTACGCTTATCTCAAAATATTTGGGGTTGAAACAGCGCGTCTTTTTCCTCGATACATCTCTTTAAGACGTCATCTCCATATTCACCCTCTTTCTATCATATCATCTTACACATAATCCTTTCATATCGTTTCTTTGGTCTTTCCCTCCTCAGACATCCACATACATAAATAAATATATAACTTTCTTTGTTGTGTCTAGACATTTTGTGCAAAAACATTCTTATCACTGAAACAACCTCTATGTATTTAAACAGCATGATGAAGTCTAGTAATTTAATATCGTACAAGGCATGTTTTATGCATGCCATATAATCTCGTTAGCTAGACGTACCCAATTAAGAATTGATCGTCCTTTGTAAACCCTTCGCTAGAAGTTAAGGATTAAGCAAATTGCTGCAGGTACTTTATTCAACATCATTTTACAAATAAAGAGGAACTCCCACAGAATTTAGGACGCACATTATAATGTATTATTAGATTTTATTTATATCGGCTACTTCATTAAAGTCCTTACATTCGGTTTGGAGTTAACTCAAACTTCGTTGAAAATACAAAGTCGCAGATACGACTTGAAATATCTATATTGTGACTTTTTCCAGTAACTTTCTAACGCTCTAGTTGAAGTGATCAACATTTTTATCTATTTAGTTCAGCTCGTCCCGCCTTCGACTTTTGCAGTTTCTTATTATAAGTTCCTTGATGCGTAAACAAGTGAAAAGTTGCAATAAAGTGTGGTGGCGGCAGGGGTCGGAGCGCGCGGACCGCGCGGGGGTTGCGCGCGTTTATTGATTTTCCGCTCGGCTCTACGGACGTGTACCGTCGTCGGCTCCTAGCTCCGCAAATACTAAGATTACTGCTACCCGCTCTTTTGAGACCCGGTGATTGTAGCTCAAAACACATCTGAGCGACAAATTCTGGTATAAATTACCATCACAAATCTTATTTATAACCCTGGAGGCATCTAATTTTGGTTCAAACCCGTAAAGTTCATGCGTATGAAAGTAATTTACCTATATGTTGACGACATTGAAGAGGGGGTGGGGTGTCTGTACAGAGCGATAACTGGCAATGACGTAAAGCAGATGAGATGCATGAATCACGCGCTCTGACCTCTGCGTGAAGGACACGCCTCTCGCAAAATTCGCATATCATGTTAAATCAGAACTGTAAAAAACTCCCAGAATTAATCATGAATTCTCAGTTTATATTGAATGAATTATTTTCCTTAAATGAAGATCGTCATAAGGATCTTTCTGCAGAATCTGTATTGTTGTTAAAAGATAACTAGGCCTTTAAATACCTATTACCGTATATTGGTCCTTCGAAGCCGCAAGATATCCGCCTCCAAAATTTCTGGTCCTTCAAGCCGGATTACATTTGTGGAATGTGAAAAAAATAAGAAAGAAAAATAAAAAATTGCCCACCGTATTCGGCATTATAATAAACTAATTGAGCGAGCAATACCCGAAGCCAATAATCAAAGACCTGGGGAAGCCTTTCACCTCACGCAGTAACTAAACATTAACTCGTAACAAAGATTAAGTGAACGTAGTCAGGTGCGTAGCGTAGCCAATCTTTACTACGCGTCTAACTACTTTTCAAAACAATCACATTGATGAAACCCGAAGTAACGTATGTTGTTGCACAGACAGAACGTGTCGAAATGTTGCATTGTCCATCTTGTTTTATAAATATTACTCATTACTTAAACATGAGCCGAACAGATCAGGTGCTACGGAAATAACTCTGATATCAGAACTAGTGTCTACAAAGCTAATTGCACTGATTCATCTGAGTGCAGGTAATCGTGAGTCTAACACATTCGTAATAGAACAAGATCAATGTTGAAGTTCTCAATCACGATTCCTACCAAGGTTAATCAACCATTTTTGAAATCAATTAATCAAGTTCTTGATTTTATGGTTAAAGTGCCGTTGCGTGAAATAATTTATTATCAATTGCTTCATCTTCCTTATAGGGGACACCGAACTCCTGTAACTGGTTTCTTTTTCCTTATCGTTATAGAGTATACCGTCAATTTCCTCTGCATATAATTCAAGGTGCTGCAGTGAGCTTCCATGGTGCGAGCTATTGAACTTGCCACATTACAAGGTCAAGGCGAAGTTTCCTCCCTCCTAACAAATGTGTCGCAGCACTTCGTCATATGCCCATTAAGATAAGTATATGATGCGGGCAGGTACTAGGTACCAGGCGGAGACAGTTTAATGAATAAACAGGCAACAATGGTCCCGCAGGCAACCTGTGCAGGGTTAACTACAGGCTGTCATTAAAATTCAAAGGTCGCTACTGCTCGGCACGCTATGCTCACGTAAACGCTCACTACGGTATTCTATTGTTTTGTTCATGAGCATATTCTGCATGAGAATGTTTATCGTGAGCTTGTTTAGTTTTTATTGAAGAGTAGCTGTCTTCCGCGGTTTTACTCGCGTCTTTGGTCACTATTGGTCTTAGCGTAATGTTATATATCCTAAAATAACCTTCCTTCTTCATATGGGCTTCTTCATTCCTATGGGCTATCCAACACTAAAATATATTTACAATTCGAACCAGCAGATTCTTTTTTTATGGTGTGTAAAATCATCCAAAGACAACCCGCGCTCTTGGGCGGAGCGGGAGATAGTGTCAGACTCTTACTGAATAAAATCCCACCCCGTTCCTTGTAGCCTTCATACCGGGGCTCGAGTTCCCTTTCGGATAACCCTGGCCCCAGTACGCTTCGACCCAGCTGGGCCCCTGCTGTTGCTGACAACTCTTTGAGGCGCGCGGGAACAGTGCGCGCCATCAACGACTTGAGCTCGGTTCGGACAGTTACCGGACGGTCGGTCAGCGAGCTACCCATTGCACACTGTCCGCAAGCCCGCGAACCAGTAGATCCTGAGATTAGCGCGTTCAACTGAGCAATCTCTTTAACTTTATTATATAAGTATAGATTCTTTATAAATGGTGGCAGACAGGGACAGAACCAACATTTCGATCCCGAACTACTTAAAACTATCGACAACTCGAACTTTTTGAGATTGTCGCTTCGATTTGTTTGAAGCCTTTGTTCCGAAGGTTGTGGAGTGGTTCTGAATACGAGCTAAGTGACCGGCTATTACATTTAACAGCCCAATTCTGAATGTGTATTCTCTGTACACAAACACGCCCTAACGAGTAACCGCAGTAATTATATATGACGACAACTTTTGAGCTGCAAAGCATCGACGCTCGGAATTGTAACGAACGAGAGAGAACAGCTATACTTTCATATACTTATTCTCGATGTGAATGGGTTTTAATATGCGGACGCTTGAAAATATTATAATTACTTTATTTACTTCGTCCTTGTAAACATTCTTTTCAATAATTTTCGAGCTTTCAGCATAATCTGAAAGTATTTTCTAATTAAAATAAAATCAATATGCAATTAATTCAGACTCGCAGTCTTTTCTAGCCTTTTCTAAAATATTATGCACCAATTTGCTCAGCGTTGAATCGTTTGTAAATTATTATTTTACTCTGAAACTAGGTACAGCTTTTTTTGCGGGACTTCCATCATTTATGACTGATTAATGTCATGAAGTCCGGACAAAAAATCTGTATAAATTATATCTATTAAGTCACCAATTTATCACTTGCCAGCCTACAGTCGTAATTGTCACGACAGAAGTGGGTCGTTCTGCCTCGCCCGGGCACAATGCCAACTTGCCGTAACTTGAACGTGGCCCAAGTTCACCCATTGCGATGTGTCCTTATTTATTAACTTTGTATAAAACATAAGTTCGGAAAACTGTTTCAGACTCGAAACCAACCTGTTCACCGGCTGTTAAAGATTTACTGAATTCATTTCAACAAAACTTGAAAAGCGCTTTTGTGAATTCGTGCTATGAAAACTAAGAATAGAAGCTCAAACGGGAGCATTTTCATTTAACACATTAACAATGCAACACTCAGCGGTTTTAGGAGCATTGACTCTACGAAACTATACATACGTTAAAGAAACCTTTTTCTCGTAGGCTAATATTCTGTGTTGTTCCAGCTAAAACATTCAAAATACATAGGTGTACATATCTCTTCTCTGAGCTCATTAAAAAGTTAAAACGGGTACATCAGTGTTCGAGTTGGGAATTTAAGGGTGAAATTAAAGTTATATAAAACCTGGCGTAGTTAAATAAAGCAGAACATAAATGTTTAACTTTACGAGAAGGCTGAAAAACAAGGCTGTTTTTTCCAACTGACTGCTTTCCCAAATCCGCGTCTACAAACAATCCTGGCTTAGATGAGCCGGTACGTGTGAGATTGGCTGTCCCCGCCCTTTGTTCGCGCGTCAAGGCCGCGCCACCCGTGTCTCCCGTGGGGTGTCCTGCGTTTATATCTACACTTTATACATTTGCCATCTGTCGCGTCGCCGGCTGTGCACTAAACCCTACCTAAAAATAACTTGATAGCTTAATGCTCTGTAGTCTTATATCTCATTAGCGCCACGTTAAATCAAAAGGCCTTGTATGAATCACGCTTTTTTCAAATGTCAGAATTTTTTGGTTGGTTCGATGGAATTTAGGCAACAGCAATTTTGTTGAATGGATTTCCTTACTTGAATTGCAAATTCAGAAAGGAATCAGGGCGTTGAACTACGAAGTACAAAAGCTTTAGCAACATAATTTCAACAAAGCTCTTTCAGCTGAAGATATCTTCTATGTTAATAAGGGCTTACAACGCTCTCATGAATTTTACAGCTTTCAGGAGTAGGTATTGAACTTTTTAATGAATTTTTCAACCGCGAGGCAGATTATGAGTCCCGTCCCGCAGAGCCTGGCGCGCGCCGGTGCTAAACATTACCATATAAAGGTCGACATTGAGAGCGCGCCGATGTTTTTATGTAACGATAAAACACGCTGCGAATTAACGGCTTAAGCTTCTCTAATTAACGTCTGTGGGTGTCGCAGTGTCACTAAGTGTCGTCAATGTCGTAAACTCGTTTAATGCTCACCGATAAGTTAGAAATCAGTCTATTACTTCACACTTAAATTCTACGCCAACGTGATTAAATTTGAAGTCTCCTTCGTATCTCAAATTAAATCATTCTTGATTGAGCTCTCATGAAAATCTAAGTACGAAAGTATTAGATTCGGTATGTTCGGACCTTCGTTTTTGTAATATTAGTCATGTAATGTTATGTGAATAAGAACAAAGGATAATCCTAATCTTGAACGTCGTGAGCGCCATGTTCCATGCATAATATGATATCATCGTGGCTTGTATCATATTAAAAATGGAATAGATTATTATACCTTTATTTCTGCTATGAATTTCTCGAGAAAGGTTAGCGTTTGAAGTTCAGTGCAGCGTAATATTATCGATGTGTAGGTTTCAACTTTTAAAAGGTCAGCATACAGCCTCACATCGACATTTACCAACTACCACGCATTTCATCCGTTAGTTATTTTAATTAAATTCAAGTTCAAATGCACTCGTGTTCCTTATTTAGGTCAAACATCTATAATATTGGACCATTCTGTGTGGGCCATGGTGACCATCACTTGGTATAGAATAGAATAGACCTTATTCAATTCAGTGCATCTCGTTCCAAAAGCAGATTATTCCTCCTTGGTTTTCACGGAGCATGTTAGGGAATTCTTCTTGTGTTCTTAGGGTTTGCATTAGTGTATCGTTAACACCTTTGCAATCAAGGAGCATGTGCGCGATTGTCTATTCTGTCTCCAGGCTTGCTCTGCACAGAGAACTGTCTCTGATGCCTATTGTGAGATGTTTTTTTTAGTGAATAGTGTGTGGTGATGGTCCCCACTTACAGACGCAGACCGCGTCTGTCCAATCGCAGAAGGCTTTAAGCTAGGCCGAACATTGCTGATTTTTTTTTTGTTTATGTAGGTTTATGTGCTGCTAAAAGCTATTACAAAAAATTAAAGGTCTTTGGCAAGGGCCACCCTACAGTGTTCATTTAAATTAGAGCATCGTATAATAAGTTAGGTAACACAGGATGGTTAACTGCCGACAAAAGGCTATGTGTAAGGTCAAGCCAAGGCCAGTCTTGCTACTATTTTCGTTAGCAAGTTAATCGCGTCTATCTGTAGTGTTAAGTCGGTAGTAAACAACGTAAATTGCATACATTAAGTTTTTCAAGAACCTTTGTTGGTTTAATGTTCTAAGGTCGTAAAATAAACGTATAGTTTTTATAAACGTTGTACGAGTAGTAGCTAGTGGTTCTGTAAGATTTTCTTCTTATCTTAAATTCATTTTTACATTACCTTGACTTTTACTTTCGGTGCTATATTTCGTACGAAAAACATCAAGATAACCATAGATAATCTTTTTAGACTATGGCTGCTGGGTATAAGCTGCCTCATCAATACGAGGTACTTCAGCCTGGAAAACCCATGGCTGGATAAATTCCTGCCTTTTCTTCTGTCTTAATTCATAAACTGTCTTACTAGTTAATGAAGGACAAGATTCAGGCTCACATCTAACGCCTTTGCGACCTCCACTAGGCCATCTAACATCTCTAGTCTATACACCTAGTGGGAAGCTTCCCACGCTCCACTTTCCGGTTCGCGATCGCAATTCTTCTCCAACGAATTCAACAATATGGGCCCGATCCCGCCTATTGCCTCGAATAGCTAATCCCGTTCGTGAATTTGTCGAAGACTTGGATTATTCTCCGGACTTCCTAATTCCGAGTTCTGTCACGTAAAGTAAACTTCAAACATTGTTCTTTCTGTCCTCGACTTTATGTGCCAACAACTTTAAATTAAATTAGCCACCGCTAAGCTTGACGGGTCTTTGATATTATTTTTGGGGAAAAGCGTGTTGTAAATTTGTGGTCGTTAGAGGGATTTTGGGATACCCTAGCTGTTGTCAAACGAGCAGATTCAGGGCCATTAACGTGAATAGTAATGACGAGATAAAATTCGTTTTTGTAAAGCCATAAATTGGTCAGTAATTGACCTGCAAACGTGAGCAATCGGCAATGTTCGGAAGCAGTCGTGTGCGAGAGATATTAAAAACGTCGATTTTTTTTAACTGGTAAACGTGAATAAGGTAGAACATCCTTGTATATCTTTACTACTAATCCTTTAACCGCCCGCGTTGGATTACTTCGACGAGTGTTTTTGCGTCCTACTCGCCAGCATCGTAGGATTCCGACTGGATTTTCCATCTCTTTAGTTCTTCAATCCCCATAGGTGACAGAAGAGCTGACTGGATGTTGTGGATGTGCGACCCTGGCGGAATAACCGCGACAGCGTTTGTCGGATATATCAGTACGTAGGCGAAGAAAAGGTTAGATAACGGTCTAAACAGACGGACGGCATTTCAACTGCAATTTGCAGTTTAAGTGCAGTTTGAATGCAGTTGACACGACTGCAATAGAACTGCAAATACGACTGCAAAAGAACTACAAATCAAACGTGCGGTCCGATTGCAGTCGTGTCAACTGCATTCGAACTGCAAATTGCAGTTGGATTGCGGTTGAAATGCGGTCCATCTGTTTAGACCCTAAAATATATGTTCTTGTTAACGGTCACGGGTCAATAGTATGAACAAACGTCCACACTAATCTAAAGAACACTGAGCGACAACGGGCAACAAGAGCCCTTTTTGTGCCAGAACACTTTGCTGTCACCAACTCTTTAGTCCTTAACCTCTGAGTACAGTCTGTCCTGTAGCGACATATTTATCGCAATTTAGGAACTAAGCAGCATCTCCGTATGAAAGTTCCCCGCACGATTAAGACATAGTATCAACAATTCGTAATCAACTATCGTGTTGTTGCCCGGACCAGACACAACATCGGTCTGATCGGAGGATCCATCTTTTACGACGGAGGATTGTGTGACTTCACGCTCTGTTCAGCGTCTCACCGTCGACGACGGCTGGTGCTGAAAATCAGCGCTGCAGTCTTAGTCCAGCATTTTGCTGAACGCTGGCCGTTTTGCGCGGATGTGTTGCGCACATCCTACTAAATTGTTAGTTAAGTCGATATTGTTTTTTTTTTTTAAAGGTTTTTACTCTTTTTCTTTCTTTCTGTTCTACGTTCCTCTTGTTCCTAGTTCTTAGAAAAAGGTTATAAGAAAATCGAACTACAATAGAAAAGATAAACCAGTGTCACATTTTCTACAAAGTATAAAACAAAGTCGCTTTCCGCATCTGTCTGTTTATCCGCTAACTCCTAAACCAAACAACGGCTATTGATACGATTTCCAGTAATAGTAAGAGCAATAAACGAGAAAAGTATAAGTATATAATTTGCACCAGTGCGAAGCCGGGGCCGGTCACTAGTTTATCTATTATGACAGCTTATTTTTCTCTTCAATAGCTCTTTTTTATGGTGGGAAATCATCCAATGACTTTTCCCGCTCTAGAATGTAGCGGGAGTGCATAGAAGTGGGTTTTATTGACTAAAACTGACTTCTATATTCCTTCTTTGCTTTACGTTCCTGGATCCCAGGTTTCCCTTTCGGAAGCCAACCCATGGCCCCAGTAGGATGGGGCCCTGCTTTACTTCCATAGCTGTTGTACTAACGAAGTCACTTGGCTTGTTTCAGGATGCCTGCTGCAGTGCCACCCGCCGAAAATGGCGCGCCACGCAGCGAGCTCGAGCAGCTGCAATTGCGCGCCGGAGAAGTTACCGATGATGTCAGTATCTTTTATTTTTACATTTAATCATAATTTTCAGCACTGCTCTCAAAACGGTGAAAGAAAACATCGTGAGGAAACCTGCATGTCCTTGGTCTAAAAATTCGATGACATGTGACATTCACCAACCCGCACTGGGGATAACGGCCCGTTCCCTCTCCTAGAGAGGAGGCCTGAGTCCCAGCAGTGGGAACATTAATAGGCTGATTGTGTATGCATAATTTTCAGCTTGGCAGGCATTGGTCTGTAATAATGAACACCCTTGCCTGCTATGAGACCCTTTTTTTATGTGGGAAATCATCAAAAAATTATTCTCCGAGGGTGTGACAGACTTTTACTGACCAGAAGCCGCGGGTTCCTTCAATTACCCTTTTTTGCGGTTATTGTTTAGAACAATCCGCAACACTATGAGAAAGGATTCTGTCGCCACGATAGGTCACCTCCTTGATCCCGAATGGTTTGTATTCGAGAACTTACATAATGTGGGCTTGAGGATCAAGAGTTTTTAGCTCAGGGTGATACTTACCTTTTGGAGCAGTTCATCCGAGAAAAATAATTTTGCTACAGCGGCTCAAGTTTCTACCAATTCAGCAAAGAAAATAAAAGAATTAAAAGACTTGCAAAACGAGAGAAATTCTGAAAAATACTCTCCGAGTAGAACACTCAGAGTTTTATTTCCTGGAAACTAATTCTCTTTGTTCAAATTGTATGAAATTGTACCTTGTTAGTTTTCTATCTTATTCAGACTTGTAAATAATTGAATTTGTTGTAACGTTTCAGTCACTGGAGTCCACGCGGCGTATGATGCAACTATGCGAGGAGGTAAGTTGTCACTACGTTCACTTTAATTCTAATGAACTTAGTTTTAATTATAAGTAAGGGGAAAATATTACCAGCAACTAAAAATCTATACTTAGAATGAAATAAATTAAAAATAACTTTGTTTTTAATATGACTGTGTATTTAATCCCACTAATACTCTATAATTCTTGAGTCATCATGTATTGGGAGAGATCTGTGTGTGATTTCGAGAATACCTCCCAAAATTAACTTTAATAATATTATTTCTCGTTTTCCCCCTTTATTAGTAATCAAAATTACCATGAATTTGATATGAAAACTTTTCAATCCTTGTTCATTTTCATTTAATTTGTTAAAATAACCGTTTGTTTTTATATCAACTTCATTCATGACTGAACCAATTGTGATCTAACCTGTGTGTTTAATATTGAATGATCTATTAATTTTCCAAGCGTGCGACGTTACTGGAAGCTCTATAATCTATTACTAAATAGAACTAACTGAGCCAATAGAACTGTGCGGTCTTGTATATCCGTAGACGCGTTTCAGTTGAAATTAAATTAGTTTCCCCCATAGTTTAATTATGTTGAGTTGTGTTGTCGATTATGTGAATTATTTGTGATCATCTGTGAGAGAGGTGTTCTCGATGCGAGGGAGTGAGGGGTATAGCGGAAGTGTCTAGATAGCCCCAAGCTCGGTTTGGTCTCTGACGCCCGACGCCGTCCCACCCCCTAGGGCGCAGCCTCTGCTAACCCTGGCTGTTGTGTTTCGATGTCGCTAAATATTATTTTGTTTTATCTTTTTCTAAATGTGTGTATGTATATCTATTGTAGTTATCCGGCCATAATCTTTATTTATTTTATGTTGAACCCTACATTTGAGTATAATATATAATATGTAATCAGTATTATATGTTATTATAACCATACATATATGGGTGTTGCATGATCCGTGCCTTTACTGTGTCCGAAAATGTTAGACTTCAATAGCCCTTTGTGTTGTTCGTAGTGAACTGTACATTTGTGTGATTATATTTACCTCCCGGGCGAACTGGCCCTCGGCGCTGACAGTTAATTACCTAATTGTTTTTCTTAGAAAGTTGCCTCGATTAGTTTTTTTTGTCAAAGAGGCTAATTATTAGCTCAAAGCCGAGAGTTTAACCGTCAGCTCCTGTAATTTCGCCCGAATGCTGTTTAGGTTTCAAAGCATGAAGCCCATCATTGTCCACAATAGAATCCAAGTCCCATATTTAGTTTAAATACTTCTCTAAAGTTAATACCCCTTTTAGTAAGTACGTAATTTGAACGAAATACGTGCGCTTTAGAGTCTGAAAAAAAAAAAACTAGTCAATTAATTGTGCTTGGGCTTGCTTTCTACTGAGACCCTTGTGTGCCACTCGGATCCTGAAGGAATCCGCGTCCGAGGCTGACTCACTGTTTCAACGCACTTTCTATTCTATTTAATTTCCTGTCTGGTAACGATACTTCTACTCTTCATAGATGACATTATTGTTCTCTGTGTTTCTTTATGATTTCTGTAAGTAAACGTGCCAACACGAACTGATCTCGCGAACCTTGCCTTGTACATCGTGATC
Source organism: Mythimna albipuncta (assembly GCA_929112965.1). Lineage (NCBI taxonomy): Eukaryota > Metazoa > Arthropoda > Insecta > Lepidoptera > Noctuidae > Mythimna > Mythimna albipuncta. The sequence goes on along the minus strand of OV815977.1, from coordinate 10,910,967 downwards.
AGTGTATGTTGACGTTCGTTCTATCCTGTTTTAGTTGATCTGTATCTTAGGTCTCTGTTGTAGTGGCTGCTCTCTGTTGTTGACTGTACATCTATTATGTTGTATGATTTTCATGCCTTCTCGAACATTCACAATACTGTCAATATGTGGGCGTGAACACACCCCGTACCTGCCACTGTACTCCAACAATTATGTATATCGAGCTACACCTATTGCTGACTCTCACACAATATACATGAACCTAACCTAAATTATTATCAGTGTTATACCCACATTACTATTTCATTATTGTTTTTTTTTTTCTTTCAATTTATTTTCTCAAAATATATTTAAGTTAAAAGTCTTTATAGAAAGTACCTAATTATTTTAGTTATACTTTGCTAATATTATTTCTATACTATTAATTTTATATGCCGCCGAAATGTATTCGCGAAATATAACATGATATACGACACTGTACAGACTCAGCATTACTCTCAACAACACAGTTCAACACCGGGGAGGACGTCGTCCGCCCCGTCCCCTCGTGCCCGCGCACGCGCAGTACACCTGGACACTCGTACATGCACATGTACAGCCGGCGAGGTGGCTTGGCGGACGGCGTCCTCCGCGACACAGAGCTACATGACTGTACAAGTGCGCCACACGCCCGCCGCGTGCCCCCGCCGGGCAAGCCACTGTCCACTCACTCTACTGTACCCCTCACAACTAACATGCTCTGTGACTTTTTGTTTCTGCGGCGTAGAGCAAGGAGGCCGGCATTCGTACTCTGGTCGCTCTAGACGACCAGGGAGGTGAGTGATCTGCAAAATTTGCAACACTACATTATTTACAATTTTATCTATTTTATCCTTTTTCGCTAACTTTGTTGAGCATCGTAGGGTTTTCAGCCGACCCGAAGATGGGCTCACCGATGTAGAAGAGTTTAAGGGGGTATCGCATTGATTATGTATTTAAATTACGTCACTGCTATTACAATGCAAAGGTGCGGGCATCCTCTGAGAGACTACCGTTTACATTGTAAGACTCACACACGGAGATGATCACGGAAAACCCACATCTTTGTATATTTATTCGTTATGTAGATAATATACACCACTTTGCACAACTTACAACGAGCTCTATCTTCTACGACGTCAGGCAGGCCGAACGATCGACATAACAAACGTATATATTCGGGCGTACCGATACCTTATACATTCTGCATTTCAGATATTGTTCGTACTCGACTCTAAATTAACAACTTTACTGAATTCACATAAACGAATCTAAATGAACGAGCAAAGTAAATTCGAAACGCTTCTCCTCAACGCACGACTCTTAACATCACACAAAAAATCATGAATCATATGAAACTGAGCACAGATGAAACTAAATCTGGTTTTACTTGCAAGCTTCACTGCATGCATGTCGTTGTGGATCGAGTAGTGTGTGTTAGCGGCTGTAGCGGGCGGCGCGCGGCCGCGTGGCTCGCGCCGGCCGGCCGCGCGCCGCCCCGGCCGGCACCTGCACGCACGCGCCGTCGCCTCCGCCACGCCCGTAGCGTCACGCGTCACGCCGCCGCTGCACGCCACGCTCACGCGCCCGTGCGACCGACTCCGGCGCACCGCACCCACCCACCCACACACCCCGATACTCTCTCCTACGATATATTATTTTGATTTGTATTTTATGTATAGAGCGAGGACGCCGGGGGGCAAGCGCTTCATATGTTGAGTCACCAGGGCGGTAAGAGTTAAACTGACACATGGGTAGTCGAAACGTGAGAACGTCTGTGTTTGAATGTGCAGTTAATAAAATTAATCTCTTTGTTTTTCTTTGACGTTTCTCTTAACTAACGACTTATCTGAGATCGATGTTGCGTGTGTATCTATGTTTCGATGGGGATGACCTTGACATATAGTGTAAATAGAAGCCCGATGGCCGTTCGTTGCTAATTGTCGCAAAAGACTGTTACTCTATCTTTTGCTGAAGATTTAATTTGAATGAGCTGCGCAATCTGTTTAGTTCTTCCGTTGATATTTGATCGATACGCTTTTTATAGGTATATTTATTTATCTTTCCGAATCTACTGTTCTCTTCCGTAATCTGCGTATATGCGGTATAAATGAATGCGCGTTGACGATGTCTGTTCGACGTATAGTATGGTATCGCCTCATCCCATGGCTGGCAGCGTACTGTTTATGTTAGCTGTAGGTCTGTACTGGTAGCTCCACGTCTGTGTCTGTCGGCGGGGCCGCCCCTCGCCGCACTACATATTAGTTTGTTCATTTTTCTTCTTCAATAAATCAATACTTTGCTATTTTCACGTTTCATTTAGGAATGGCTTAATGGATACGCTCATTTGCTAAGTTGATTTATTTTGTCCCATGATCACCGGCGGCGGGCCGGAGTGGCTCGCCGCGCTCATGTCCATGTTTTGTTTCTGTTTAGTTATCAGTTTGTTTGTGTTGGTTTGAGTTTGCGACGCCCGCGCGGCCTGTGCGCACCTTGCGTCTCCGAGCCTGCGCGCGCGCCGCTCCCGACTCCTCACCGCATTCGTTTGGCGAGCTATAGTGACATCATTATTGTGTTGTAGAGTCACGAGGTGGGCATGAAAACCCTGGTCATGCTGGATGAACAGGGCGGTAAGCATCCAGTAGAACATACTATTTTGCATCACTCATAATTTAGTAAAGCTTTTGTCTGAAATGCCACTTCAGATAATTTATAAAAGTTCGTTGAATGGCAATGACTTTATGACGATAAATATGTTACGATTGAAAATCTGCTAACAGTATATTTATAACGGATAAAAACTGAAGGTAAAACTTGTTTGTCATGATCATAACTAAACCTAGTGAATAAAGTGCATCAAACGATCTCAGCGCGTGGCAGCGCCTCACGCCTCACGCCTCAGCACACAGGCTGTGGGCTGACATGAGATTATCTGATTCAGTTAAACCGTATTGATTATTTTATTTAGTTTTTGTCACGCATCCAGCTATGCACGTCTTCTTCAATATTGCTGTTTATTTGCATGATTAGTTTTTTATAAGTGATATTTAGAAACTGTTTTCTAATTGTTAGTCACTACGAGTACGGTAATGTAATCACTTAGTGTCAGCACATACATCATTTTATTCAAAGGTAAATGATATTTTTTTGAATTAGTTTTAACCAGATCAAGTGTAAGACATACCTAACAACACAAGCACCACAAAGAAATGTTCAGATAAATATTAGTTGCTTAAATATTAGCGTTGACATGTCATGATAGTAATTGCTGTAGTTGAACAGCTTGCATGGACATAACTAGTTGAATCAGACTCAGCTACTGTTACAGATACATGTCTTACACTTAGCGCTGGTTATTGTCGAGAGCGTTGAGAATTTACATTCGAAATTTAAATTCAGCAAAAAAAAAAAGATTCAAAAATATTTAAAACGCGAGCATAATTGGAAAGAGTTAGGAGCTTGAACACATAACCGCAGGTAAACTGACAAGGGTGGATCTAAAGCGTTTGTTGATGTGTGTGAACAGAGCAATTGGACAGAATCGAGGAGGGCATGGACCAGATCAACGCGGACATGCGCGAGGCGGAGAAGAATCTGTCGGGCATGGAGAAGTGTTGCGGCATCTGCGTGCTGCCGTGCAACAAGTGCGTACAACGATTGACTAACACGGCAATGCATCACTTCTGTGCTCGCACTAACCACAAGCAAACGGTTTTCTGAACCATTAACCATTACTTTTGTTTTGCTAATCACTTCAACGTAACCTCTTGTACTTCGATCATACAGCTTAACGTGAATTATCATCTGGGTTGGATGTTTCTGCGTCGATTTGTGTGTCTTCTTGCATGTCAGTCTTTCAGCCACGGTGGCATACTTTCCAAGAGATATAACAGCTGTTGTGCTATGGTTCCAGGGGGGCGTCGTTCAAGGAAGACGATGGCACGTGGAAGGGCAACGACGACGGCAAGGTGGTCAACAACCAGCCGCAGAGGGTGATGGACGAGCGCAACGGTATAGGACCACAAGCCGGATACATAGGAAGGTAAGTAACCTTTCACATAATTCCCGAGATTTTTATACCACTCTTCACGAATAATAACCTATAAAGTGGTGATAGTTTCAAATTAAACTAGCAGTCAGGCTGAAATATGGATTTACCTCTTATTATACTCATTGTAGAGGTAATAAGCCTCTAAGCGCCAATACAAAACGCCGCCGTAAGCCACTCGCACATCTAAACCTTGGTCAGAGGAATATAGGTTATAAAAGTAGCAGCCACTGGCCACAAGTGGCTTATGGCCGCTTCTAGCTTGTCGTGGCAGCGTTTGTGGCTGTGGCATGTACCTAGCCCATGTGCGGCGACACTAAGGGATAATCGTCGGTTGGTAACACGTTCCGTGAAGACGCACACGTACACGTTCAGATACGCAGGCGATTCTTCGTGCCAACTCAAGATCACTAACAATAAAGTCAAAAACTATTTCGCTAATCCAGGATAACAAACGACGCTCGCGAGGATGAGATGGAAGAGAACATGGGCCAAGTGAACACGATGATCGGTAACCTTCGCAACATGGCGCTGGACATGGGCTCCGAGCTGGAGAACCAGAACCGCCAGATCGACCGCATCAACCGCAAGGTAAGGCGTCGAGCCTGATTGGTCGAGACTGTATATTCTTATCCAATGAGAACACGCGAATTCGTTTGAATTTAGAAGTTGGTAGCACGAATGAAGTGCGTTCTGCCGGCTGAATGAAACAATAGACGATCGAGTGATATAACGAAACCCAAGCTGCGTAGTTTATTATATTTAAAATTAGAATCTGAGGTTATTGTCAAATTACGGAACAACCAACTCAATGCCGTTAAGACAAAGATCAAATTCCATTGCTACTAATGTTTCTATTTAGGATTTGTATTGATAAGTGGTTACTCAAAAATGAGGCGAGAATGCATAAGGCTACAGTAAATAGTTGAGTAAGTTATTTTGAGACTCTTCGAGATCAAATCTTACACTGAGCTAGATGCGTGGCGTCAATTACGCAAAATCAAATATCAGATTGCAGATAACTGCACGTTTTGCAACAGTTGAATATATTCAACTTAGTCGATATATACAGGGTTATTTTTAAAACACCGACAACCTCTCAAGACTATACTAACATCATACTTTTGTTCTAACACTTTTAAAAAAATTTCATTGAAAATGCAAATCTGATGAATCAGATTTTGCATACAATAATAAAAATATTAAAATTTAACGTTGTAAATATTATGAAGTCTATGCGAAGCAAGCGATAGTACAATAGCGAAAAGGGGTAGGAATCGGTGGGTGTGCTTGACCTGCTTGCGTCGCATCATACAGACGTAGCGTAGGTAGGTATAGCAAAATATAGAGTTGAAATGTGTTAGATAGAACAACGAAATTTTTAAGAGATGTTTTTGGTGAATGAGTTACGTTTTGTATTGTAAAAAGTCATAGAACAAAAGTTGTTGTTTATTATGTTAGTAATATTCTCTTGCAAGGTTGTTACTGTTTTACCAATAACCCTGAATATTGACTGCGCGCGGTTGCTGTGATGCAGTCCTGCTGAAGCATTCTTAGTGACCACAGAATATAAATGTTCTGAGATCATTCATTTAAGTAACGGGATGGAAAATATCGATGGGATGGGATACTTTAGAGCAATACAGAATAATGAGCTCAACCTCCTATTTTTGTAAATGGAAATAAATAAATAGTGAAAATAAACAAAATAGTCAGATGCACTTAAATTATTTAGAAAGGCACGTTTTGTTAGTTAAAATGCACGAAACAAGAATGACTTGACAGCGCAAGAGAGATGCAGTTTATATCTTAGGATACTTAAAAGTGTATCAATTTGAACCTTATTTTCATTTTGATAAAACTGTTTCATTACAACACGACTCACCTGATACAAATTGTAGAAGACACAAGTCTATTCTGTACTTCTATTAGTACTTTCTTCTATCCTTCTCTCTCGCACTGTCGCGTACCATTTGAAGGACGAATTCGCGTGCACTCTTTATTAATTGTCTTCTCAATAAATTCCTTTACAATCTCTACTATTCAAGATATTATAAGATTCTATTCATCTATAAATATCTTTTACTTCTAATTATTCTAAGATGGTTTAGCGATGTTGTCGTTTGGTATGATTCATAGTGTGAAGTTTTACCCAATAAAATTGCGACCCATTTTAATTCGTTTATTTCTATAAAGACGGTGAAACGCCAAAGACACTGACCAATACTTTCTGTAGTTTTTTGAGAAAATTACTTTTTTGTGTTTATAATTTAAATTTGTGTTTTCGCATGGCTTATAGAAATCTCCGAAGCGAATATTTAGTTGCAACTGCATCAAATTATATTCTGGAAACACCTAGCTAAACCAACGTATCAACTTATAGTATTACCACCTAACCTAGGAAATTTTTGGCTTCGACAGTTAGGAGTTATTGGCATTTCGCCGTCGTTATGTTAAAACGATACGAATTTAAATGACACCAACAACAAAATGGTAACAAAAGTGCCAACAAATCGGGTAAAACTTTCCACAATGAGACGCAGTAAAATTTAGCAAAAAGAAAAAACAAATTTCACGGCGTCTCACATTTCTCATCAACATTTTCACCATCTATATGTTTGTGCCTGTCACGTTAGCAGTGGAAGTGCCACTAGTTGTCTTCTGTGTCTATGAACTATCTTCTGGCTTGTTGGCAACCAAAGTTCCGGTCACTCGCTTACCTGGCAATCAATCACTCCTTCTGTCTTCACTAGAGACGGGCCATCAACCGGGCTTAAACCCGATTATTGGGTGTACACTCGATTATTAGGTGTAAACCCTATTATTGGGTGTACACTCGATTATTAGGTGTAAACCCGATTATTGGGTGTATACTCGATAATTGGGTGTATACTCGATTATTAGATGTAAACCCGATTATTGGGTGTACACTCAATTATTAGGTGTAATCCCAATTATTGGATTTTAACCCAATTTTTGCCCATCTCTTAGTCTTCACTCGTCGCATGTCCTTTCATACTTCGTAGAGTATGTGATTAGAGATTGGTTGTTGTGTAATTGAATGATTTTCTCTGTGTCTTCCGAATGTTCAAGACATGACTACAACACATCCCACACGGCCATTGTGTAAATGTACTAGTTGTCACATCCATCCAGACTAACATACTCAGATTTAGACTCCATAACTAACACATCATTCACATCAAATGCTAACGAAACATTGTTTTTGTTTCAAAAGACAGCGACTGAAGGCCTTTCGCACACACTTTATTGTTTTACTGTTACAATTTAATGAATCCAATATTACTTTGTTGTGAAGAAGAATGAGCAAGAATCCACTTAAAGAAATTAAATGAATTATTTACTATAATGTGTGGAAAAAAATCCAAAACATCGAAAATCGCGGCAACAACATTATTTTTATCTATATTTTTATATAAGAGTTAAATCCTTCACTAAATGTTACTCATTCTTCTTCTTTTTGAATACCTGTGTAACTGGCCCCATCACATACCAAAAACAAACAAAAAGTCGCTGTGCATTGAACAACTAGCAAAAACAAACCGCGTGTTCTAATCATAGGGCGAATCGAACGAAACGAGGATAACTCTGGCGAACCAGCGCGCGCACGAGCTCCTCAAGTAAAGGACGACGGACACGACAACACAACACATTACACACACACGGTCTCGTGGTCTGCGCGGGCGCGACTGACCCACAACACCGGTTGCAGATACACTACCCTATCTATGCTGTAGTCAAATTCAAATATCGTTTTTGTATTCTTAATTTGAAAACTGACTGTTGTGACTGCCAACTTTATAAAGTTTGATTCTAATTTCAAAAATGCGATTGGCTAGAAATATCAACAGCCAGTGACATTACTAGACTTCGAATTGGACAAGACTTCAAAACTGGCGGTTACAGTTGTCAAATATGCAATATGTATTTAGCTGCGACTATAGTTAGATCATAATTTGAGACTAAGTATACCTAAATAATTTATCATTATTTTTTAAGAGAATTAATTATAAGTTTAAAATGCATCTGCAACCGGCAAATAAAATTAATTCAAAATTCAAATATTTTGCTTAGTGTCTCTCTTCTATCTCGAGATACATTTATCCAAGTGTAATAATTAATATTTTAACATGTAATCCTAGTATGCTACTGTATCAAGTGATCACTTATTAAATTTTTTGACTCTTCTGTACGTGTATTTTACTGCTTTTTCTCGACGCTCAAGTTGTAATACGTGTTGTTAAAAAGTTGAGAATTTAACGCTAAAATGCAGTTTTGTTTGGGGTTCAAAACCTGCTGCAGAAACTTTGTCAAACCTACTCCTAAGTGCATGGATTAAGGCGCGTCGGTGCTAATTATTAAGGGTGCATTCTGAATGAAAAAGACGCCACCACGCTTATAAGTACTGGCTTCCAACCCACCCATTCCATCCTACATTACAACAGGACACCCCTCACAAAACTACATATTTTTTAATAATAGTTTTCGGTGCTCATTTCATGCAGTAGAACATGTTGAAGTTATAAAGTTATACTTAATCGTATTTACGCCATCGTCTCGTATACTTAATAATATTATAATACTACTACACAGTTAAGAAGTTGAAGCGTCAGATTTATTATTTTGAGAAAATGCATTTACCCCCTGTTATTATGTAGTGTTACTGTTAATGCTAGGAACGTTATAATGTCGCTTGTTGCAGACTTAAACCTTCATATTTATAATATTGATTGATTTATATACCTTGCGATGTACCACAAGAGATACAAAGGAATATATTTAAAGGAAATTGTTATTGTACTCCTATGATACGGGATCAAATCTCACACAGATCTGTGTTTATTTATTGGCTATCCAATCTATCGAAATTTCATGTTATTTACACGTACTACCTATTTAGTTCGATACCCACAGTTGAAGCATACTACTTATAGTTTAAAAATAATTTCACTATACTTCTTTGAACATTAGTCAAAAATGCATAAGAACAGTTTACAAATATGCTGTTCCTCAGGATAGGCTAACTCGTAAGAGGGGATGAATAAATGGTTATAATGAAAGGTAGCAATGAGATGATATGTGATAATAGTTTCAATTTAAGTGATTAGAGTTTAGCCAGTCACATGTCTTCGAAGAAACTTAACTGTATCTGAAGTGCATCAGATCTCATCTTTGATTTCTAATACGTTTCATAGAAGCATTTATGTATTTGCTAAAAATCATTAAATTCTTTATTTAAAAGTTTAAAAAATATCCTAACGGCTCAAATGTTTAGTACAATTTAGCTGAAATTTTTCTCGTGACTTTTATTTTTATATATTTATATCAGTAAAATAAAAACACATAGCTTTTACATATCTGTGCAATGACATACATATCTGCTTCTATGAAATAGTATGAAAAGACGCTAACTATATAATGTAACGTTAGTATTACAATCTTAACTTAGAGATAATATATCATAATTTATTAACTAGTACTTTTTATTTATTTTATGAGAAAATAAAATCATTTCATTTACAAAGTGATTTTAAGTTATTTATTTTCCCTTACATTTTATTTTTGATAAAAAATCGAACGTTTATATTTATTATTTAACTACGTTTTGGTGTTACAATTTAATATTAAAGCAAATAAGGCATAATCAATTACATTCTTTGAAGAGTTGAGTAAAGAGAGAAAAGTTAAGGATTGATGAATTGTAGATCACCACAGTATACTTTAAGTAATGAGATTATATCAAGATATTTATCATATTTAAAATAAGTAAGTACTATTATTATATACTTATTAATAAATATTTCTAATAAAAATATTAGCTTGAGATCGAAAGCGGACGTGCTTTAAGCCAGCCATACACGTTAGGGTGTACCTGACAGTTTTGCCTGCACAGTTATACCTGTCAGGTAAGCTTGTATGGAAATCTGTACAGACAAATCTGTCAGGTATACCCTAGCGTATATGGCAACCTTTAAGAAAACTGAAGTCAGGCAGATAACGTGTATCAAACTACAGTTTTATAAAAAAAAAAAAACTGTATGAAAATGCATTCGTCCACGAGACTGCACACCCACACAAACTAATTAAACACACAACACGTCGCTGAAAACCGTGAGTATACTTTTATATAAAACAGCACTTTTATAAAGCGGCGCACAGCTTGCACTTAAAGCGATTGAGCAGCACAAATTGGCTTTTGTGTCACTACAAATAAGACGCTATGGCGTTGCCGCTTCAAGCCAAAAATCGCTGAAAGATAAAATGACAGGATCGAAATATATCACATGTAGCAGCACAGTTGATACGTAAACAAATAAAATGTTTAAGTATTATATTATATGGCTTTGCATTGGCTTTACTAACTGTAAAGTAGGTTGTAAAAATACGATTCTACTACAGTACTATAAATAAAAATAATAAAATAGTCCATTCAAAAAGTTTGTATTAACTTGTGTCGTTACATGTGATGACAGCTCTATGCTCCACATTTTGCCTGGTTGCAAAATGTTTTTCTGTGTATATTAACTCTGTTTATTGGTTGATTTCCTCTGGTTAAAACCTTACTCCTTTTATTTGTTCTTTTTTTTTTGTTCACCCTGTTTTTAGTCTTCTTTTTTTATTTTCTTCTTCTTAAATGTGACATCTGTCACAATTCTTCTGTGTTTTTTTTTATGTGGTTTGTTTTTTTTGTGTCCCCTTTTAAGGTAAATCCATTTACCTAACAATACATAATATTATACTATCATTAATGTATCCTATATTTTCCTTAACACTTTTAACCTTATTACTAATGAAATAAGACCTAGATTTGTGTGAACAGCATCCTATTTAACTTGTAAGATTACAATAAGGTTTGTTTATAGGGTGAGAGCAACGAGACACGCATAGCGGTGGCCAATCAGCGCGCGAACAAGCTCCTCAAGTCTTAAGCACCACGCACTTGACTAAAGCCAATAAAATGACGCTTGCCAAACGCACACATTTATTTAACATACATTATTCTGTAGACAGTACACATAAAATATTAAAGAGCCTTAAATAATTCAAGATAATACTCGAAAAAACCAAGTAATGTTTTATTTACAATGCAATAATTAAACAGAAGTTGTGAACATTCAATTGTTAAAGAAAACTTTGGAAAGCGTCATTTTAAAGTTTATTAAGCGTTATGTATGTGGTAAGTACAGTTATATTATTCGCGTATAGAATTAAAAATTGCAATAAATTGATTTACGTCGTTATATCGAGGCTTGCAGACAAACGATGCGCTGAGTGCGAGTTGTTTTTACGTTAGCGCGATCGCAAGTTTTACCGCGTTTGGCTCTGATTGGTTAAAAGCTTAGAGCGAGCCAATCGGAGCGCCTCACGTCATAAACGTGTCGATCGCATTAACGTAAAACGAACTCACTCTAGCCACTCTGACTGACACGTTCCTAGTCAAATTGTCAAGTATTTTCTTAAATGTTATCGTGTTCTAAATAAATGTATCGTTGACTGTACTTACCTGACTATGTTCATTTGAACTTTGAGATTGCAATATTCTATTTATTTATTCTTGCCTTATTTTTAAGTTGTTTTGCATTTGCAATGAATTCAACATTCACATGAGATTGTATTTATACATAGCAATGCTACAAATCAAACATCGTAGTATTCAAAATTATCTTTAAAAAAAAAATGCTTAATTAATAATAGCTTGTTCCTAAAAATAATATAATTCTAAATAATCAACTGTTATGTATAAAAACAGTCCAATCAAACTTATTATTTGCAAAGAAACATAATAATAATTTTAGCAATGTGCCAAAATTTTGTTCACTAATTATGTCACTTGGAGATACGTAACGTATTTACAACAGTTTACACACTCGTCAGCATGTTTACTGTTCTCATAAAATTCAATACAAGGCCTCTATGCAATGCCAACACCTCGCCTGTAGAGAATTTAAATATAAATCAATTATTACTATTTATTTTTACTATGTATTACAAATGCACTAACTAGATCAAAATATTTTCAGATGACTTTGACCGGCTTAACAGCCAAAACGATGCTCTTTCATGAATTTAACATACGTAATGAAATTGCACAGAACTTAAAGCACACAAAAATCTTTTTATAAAAGAAATATTTTCGTATTCATTTGCACTCATCATTAATAGATATTTAGGGCGTGCAATGTGGATAACAAGATGGCGGATGTAGTAAATCCTCGAAGCTCAAACATTTCATTTATTTGCCGCCATAAAATGGCGCTGTGACGTATTTACAATCATTCACATGTGTATTTCAGGATTCCTTAACTCTTTAATGAGTAAACAAACAATACTTACCTATCAGCAAGTCGTCGTGTTAAATTAAACATTAGTGAGATTTTTAAAATTAAATATTATGTAGTATTATGATATTTGTTGAGATTTAGTGTTGAGCTACATCTGTCAGGAATGAAACGCACTTTCCTATGCATCTATCCTGTTCAGCGAGAAAGAGAACGGGAAAGCGATCGCACTCGGCTGGATCGACGAAGCGGCCTACAAATCGCTCTCTTTCTTGCTCTAGTATTTAACAGTTCTAAGTGACAGAAAAGGACAGAAGTTTTTGAAAGTTCGATTTGATGCTGACAGAGGTAGCTCAAGCCTTAGCTATCTCTCTTTTTATGTAACTAAGTGATACTTATGTTTAATTAATGTGCATTTGAATTGTATAATATAATGTTCAATGCTGCAAATGTGTTTGATAGGGGCGTTGATAGTTAGAAAACAAGATGGCTGCTGGAGTTGTCATCACTAAATTGTAACTAAAGTCGCCATTTTGTTTTCCTCTCGCCATAAGATCCTTAAACTGCTTCTATTAATTTTAAATTTATTAGATTAAGATAACGGTGCCTGAATTCGTAGTTTACGTTAGTTTTCTTATTTAGTGAATTTGCCACGTATTGCATTTAATATTAAATAAGTTACAGATACTTGTTGAAGCTTTTGATCCTTATAATTTTTATTAAAATATAGAAACATTGATTGACTTCCAGTTTCTGGGAATATATTATCGACTCGTATCAAAATATACGATGGGATTGGGCGTGGCAATCGTCACGTTAATTTTCGATCTAGAAACTGGGTGTAAGCCTGTTAATATGTAAGCGCTTTTTAAACGGTGTCATAATCGTGGATGTCGCGTTAAGGATAGGTAGGTAATGAAAAGATATAATGGCCCGACGTGTGAAATAACCCCCACCCAGTTTCTGAATGTCCGACTTGTCTATGACTCTACTAAATCTACTGTCAAATCTAACCGTATTGATTATTTGACCACAAAAATATAGTCTGTCTAATAAATCAACCGACTTGGGAATTTTGTATAATATTTAATCATTTAAAAAATACAAATATTCGAAACTTTTCATAAGGTTCTTCTGTTAGTAAACAATGATCTCTATCTCTTAATGAACCTTGATTATTGAACCCGTGGTGACTACATCAGATTTCATTAAATCCTAAAAATTACCCAAGTCGTTTAACTTATTAGACATACTCTAACAGTCAATTTAATTATTTAATGTTATATTTGACATCAGAAATCAGATAGGTCTTCAGACACCGGGTGAAAAAAAAACCATTATAATTGTATAGCGTCGTAATGTGATTACAGATTATAATGCAATAGTCTATTAAAATAATATCATAGAGTTGAATATTTGAAACTTTATTATTACTTAAAGTGTATTGTTGTAAGTATGACGAATAAAATGTACCGGCCTTAGGAGTAATGTGTAGGAATGTTAAAGGCAGCGGCTTGACAAATTATTATAATCGTGTACCAGTTAATGTTAAGAGTTTTCGAAAATTTCTCTATGTCTTTTTCTCTCAATCTTAGTTTCTAAGTATAAACGTGTACCGACGGTATGCGGCCATCTATCTAAGTACATCATATTTTAATAATGAAATATTTTAACCGTGTTGTCTCGTAACTTTTGAGCTGAGAACCTTACGTCTGTCGAGTTGTGATGTCGACACTATAGTTTGTTTGTTTTAGCATAGCAAACTAAACCCCGTCATGCCCTTCATGTTAGGTTCCTTTAAATCCTAGAAAGTAGACGGCTTATTTTACTTACGGTCTTCAGCACATTTCCGGCTGAACGCAAATTTTATGACTTGCCACAGCATCTCTTGTTGGGCTAGGCAATTAATTAAACGTTATGTATCCAAATAATTTGCCTAGCTGTTTAAATATCTTTGGGCGCTATTTATATGGCGCCGTTTAGTAAAAAGGGTAGATTTTTAATGGAATGGCAATTATTAAGTAAGTAAACTTTGGTATAAAAGTCGGAGCACTAGAACTATCTATTTTTTATTAGTTTTATAATTCGAGGCGGTATTTTATCTATATTTTTAAATATCGATAAATGTAGTTAGGTCAATGATCCTTAATGTCATGCTAAAACGCGTCAACTATAGCGCGTCTGTGTCCTTATCACTCGCCAGACGTGTCACAGATAGCAGTGTCGACGACGCAACGCATCAGCGCGTTCTCAGCCTCGTAGATTGTTTTCTAACAGCTATTTAACTTAACCAATAGATGTGTAAATTTACCGCCTGCATAATCTGTATAATGATTTTAATCAGCCTAAATTATTAACTATTTAGGATAAAATAATTATATCTATTTTCTTTAAGAATAGATAAAAAATAGTATAAACTGTTAATTTCTAATTACATTATTGATTTGTTAAATTACAAACAAGTTGTGTTATTTTGACATCCCCCAACCCTACAGATATAAAAGTATAAACACACATTTTTCTTTTTGTAAATTTTTTTATTAACAAAATATATATTTACAATACTTACAAACATTAACCGAGGAACTAGATGGACCGTAACATTTATCGCATCTCTCAGTCGACCGACCGGCAACTAAATACTTCGCATTGACTAGGTATCAACCTCCTACACACAATAACGCTATGTGTAACATATTCTCAGTAAATAACGTGAAGATTAGCTACAGCTATGAGATCATCGCGAACTGCAATCGAAACGTCCAGTCTAGACTGGCACGTAACTCATTCTAAACAATTTACTGAGACAATGTTGCACATGACATTTTTTGTAGAAAATATTAAAATTATTTAACTTCACAATAACGGCAATTTCGGCGTTTCCATGTCGTTCCAGTCACTATGGTTCTGCTGTCATGTCATCCTCACAGAGCTGGAAAAACAAAAAGAACAAAATTAGCTAACTGCTACAACTAGTGGCTTCACTCTTATGATCATTGTCCTAAGGAAACGTACTACAGGGATAAAAATTACTAAGTTTCATTGAGCATTCGATCTGTCACAAAGGTTTTATAATATTACTGTGATTTTCACTGTCGTCGTTATGGGATAAGATCTTTAGATAATAATAAAAATATTAATTTATTTGACTAAGAAACGATAAGAATAGAAAACACTATTGAAATATCATATAATATCAAAACTGTATTTTTAGGAAGTAGATAAATAATTATGATTAGATTTTTTTATTATTACGTCTCCAGCTTTACAAACCAAACGGTGAAATATCACCAAAGCCTAGCATTGGTGATAGCCTAATTTATCTATAATATGTATGTATTTAGAAATATATAACTATGTTTATCAGTTGTCTAGTACCCATAACACAAGCTCTGCTTAGCTTGAGACTAGACGGCGTTGTGTGATAGTTGTAGAATATTATTTATTTATTTATTTATTATAAGTCTGGATCAAGATCTTAATAAATTTTATCACCTCTTGAATAAACAGTGAAAAATTAAATTACTTCGTGAAACTCCTCATCATGAGCATTGATATATAATGATGGTTCATCCGCATTTTTGGTTACAGTTGCGTGGGTGATGATGATATGTTATATAACCTTCCTTGATAAATAAATAGACTATCCAAAACTAAAAGAAGTGTTCAATTCGACCCAGGAAGTTCCTGGGATTAGCACACTAAACAAACTCTTCAGCTTTATAATACACTCTAACTGCTACCGGCTTTGCTCGCAGCAGATAGTTTGTTTTATAAAAATGGCACGGTCACCAATGAAGATTCACCATGCCTGATATAAGCTGTCGTCAGATGTGCGCAGTTATACCACTAGAGATAAAAAATCTCACTTAACCATAGGCATAGATCATTTCTTCTCCCCCTTAGAACAAACCAACCCGATAAGAGTCCCCTTAAATTTTTAATTTAATTAAATTAATATTATTTGTAGTAATAGCGGAAATACACGATCTAAAAGAATGTATGTTGACCCACATATTTCGTTTCATGAGATGGTACAGCTCTCTGAGAGACAGACGGATCGCTGGGGCTTAATAATATAGGTACCCAATCGCGTACAATCTTAAAAAGTATGTTCTTAGTAACTTACCAAGTTCAACGACGAGTTCAAGTAAGACCATGACGACGAAGCCGAAGAGTGCACACGAGAACACCAGCAGACCACTGCTTCCCTTCCAAACCTCGAAGAACACCACGTACACCAGGGTTCCACACGCCAGACCCTGGAAACGATAGCAAATAAGTTTAAACTGATGGTCAACTAGAGCTGAAATCGTGGCAGAAGTAAGCGGTAGGTAGGTAATTTATCTTTTTTTTTTTTGTCAAGTCTTTGTCTCAATGTTGAGCGTTTCGAATCTAACTGGATTCAGCTAAAAACGAACCTAAGTTACATGCTTACATGTAGTCATTGACCACATCACAGGTGTGTGGAAAGCGGCACCACCAATCGATACCTGTAATAAGAATTGACTTAAGGGACATTTAACTAAAATTTAAAAATGTACCTTACGACGATTGACGTAAGAGCTTTTTACTAAAATGTGAATATGTCCCTTACGTTAATTGATATTTCTGTACCCCTAGCCAAGTTGCTAATCTGCAATAGTTAACGCTTGTAGAAAGCTTCAAATGTATGTACGGGAATGACGTCGTTTTAACGCTCAGTCACGTCGTCAGAACAAAAGAATTGGCGGCAAGGTCAACTCGAAGCGTTCGGCGCAAGCGCAACGGTTGTAACTTGGCTAGGGGGGCTGGTATCGTTATGGCAACCAATGCCCAGCAGTATGATAGTCGGGTTGTGGATGCTGATGTTCAACGGCAATTGATTTGATTTTATTGCACAGGACTTGAACATAGCGTTTTTTTACAATTAATGTTCTCTCGCAGATCAACTTATGAGCCTGTCGTCAGCTTAACCGGACTTGCCTTTTTTTGAGGTGAAAAATCATCAAAAATCTAATGACTTTTCCGCTGTAAGGTGGAGCGAGAGGGCGTGTCATACTTTTACTGACTTAAACTACACCTTTTTCTTTCAGTTACCCTTAGCGTCCTGGGATCACGAGTTTCCTTTTCAGAAAATTCCCGTGGCCCTAGCGGGAATAGGCTTTTTTTTTTTTTCGATGGGAAAAATCATCTTATGACAACCCCCGCTCTTGGGCGGAGCGGGAGATAGTGTCAGACTTACTGACTAAAAAACCCATCCCGTTCCTTCAAGCCTTCATACCGGGGCTCGAGCGCCCTCTCGGATAACCCTGGCCCCAGTAGGAGCGGGAATCGGCTCTGATAGGCTCCTTCGACGCCTCTTTAAGGAGCAAGTGGAACACTACGCGCTCTCTGTGAATGTTATGAATGAACACAAGACGAACGGCGTTGCGCCACCGGTACCTACATGGTGGACATCCCACCTATACGTACAAAGCGTTTTGGGAATACATTCATTATGCGTACAGCTAAGGAATGGAATTCCCTGCCGGAGTCTGTGTATCCTGATGGCTATAAACTAGGGGCCTTTAAGTCAAGAGTGAATAGATTGCTTCTAGACAAGCATGGTCCATCGTCGGCTACATCATCGCTTACCATCAGGTGAGATTGTGGTCAAACGGGAGACTATCCATACAGGTACAGGTTATAGGATAGCCGGAAGGTGAGCTACCCATTGCTTAATCCTTTTACAAAAAACTAAGACTACCCCACAGCCGGCCCTATGCGTGTAGTCGCATAGGGCCGGCTGTGGGGTAGGTACGGACAGGCTTAAGGCATCGCTGGGGGAGGACACCGAGGGCAGTCTGGATCGAACATATGAACATACTACGCGTTCCAAATGAGAATAGGAACGATTCCTATGTTTTGACGTCTCGTTCTACTGTCAAATCGAAGATATTTTGGCAAAGTTGGAGAACTTAGAGATGAGTAAAATTGAAGAACTGGATTCTGATTAAACTGTTTTCGTTCACAGTTCATAAATAAATTAAATTTTTCGTAAATTAATTAATGTTTAAAATTTATTTCCTCGATTTGACAGTAAATCGTGACGTCACAACATGGCGGGCGATCCTATTCTCATTTGGAACGCATTGTACTAAGATCAACTCTGCCTAACCCTAACCGCGTACATCGAGGGACTGGAACAATTTGCCTACTGCGGTCTTCCCGTCTGATTATAATTTAGGTGTCTTTAAGGCAAGAGTGAATAGGCTCTTAATAAACTAGTGCGCCTCACCATCAACGATTGCATCACTGCTTACCATCAGGTGGGATCGCAGTTAAGCACTAGTTTATATCAATTTAAAAAAAAAACCTTTGGAATAAGCAGGCGAAAAAATATATATACTCGAGTTGACAATAACAAAAGAATCAAAAGATAATGTTTGTAATTAATTATGCTTGTTATTCATGACGTAGGTACTTGATTGCATTTTAATCTTCTTTGTTGCAAAAGTAAAGCTTTCTTATTTTTAGATATCTCTATCTACATCAGATAGATAATGGAAAACGTCAGTTAATTGAATAATTATTTTGTTGATGCTATGGAATTAATTCGATTAATTATCTATAATTTCACTAGCCTAATTATAATTACGTAGATAGGTATTTGGTACGTGTCTACTTAACATTCCTTTTACCAAATATCATTAGTTACCTGTTATCTAATTAATTATTAATCTTACATAACTGACTCAACCATCAATCTCAACCCCCGCCTTGCCTTATAAACTAGAATTAAAACAATGTTAAATGGATTTTCATCTGTCTGTACCTAACTAATGAAAACAGAACGGCTGGAAAACATTAAAAAAAAATTTGCAATACAGATAAAATTAATTTCATTATTCTTTAAAAGCACCATTGTTCTGAATTCAAGGTATCACGCAATTTCAGAAGAAATCCCGTTTTTTTTTTACGGGGGATGGCTTCGGGGGAAGCTATCTGGGTGCAGCGAGAGTGCGTGTCAGACTTATTCTGACTAATAGGTACCCACACGTGTCCCTTTAGGTACCCTTTGCATTCTAGGGCCACAGTTACGCTTTCAAACATTCTTGCAGCCTATGAAAACCCTGCTAAAGCACATTGCTGTATACCATTTTACAAGCAGGTATGAAGGAGTAGTGCGATGCGCCAACATCGATTGCATCACTGCTTACCATCATGGTAGGTGGTAAGCAGTGATGCAAAATGGTGGTATCGCAGTCATGTAGGTAGGTACTAGTTGGTATCATTTAAAAAAAAATGTATCTAATAAGGACCTAAGTAGCCAACCAGGCAAGAAGAAATCGTTAGCGAACAACTAGTTGTGAGGTGTCATCATGTTTGGGACGAGTAGCTTAGGCAAGCGTGGGTGAAATGGGTCCTCGGCCACAGCACAAAATAGATAGGTACAGAAGATAATCTACATACAAAGCGCGCTCGAGCAACGCACACATAGACACCGCTCACGGACACGATATCTCGGAGCGCCTCGGCCCGCTCGTCGGCTCAACACGTTCCGGCTCAAACGCTAATTAGTGTGCGTCCACCGAGGGTAGGTATAAAAAGTGTCTTGTGTGTGTGACTTCTGTGCCTTTTATTTTGTGTCCACAGTCTCGCACCAAAAAGTCTCGCACAAGCGAGAGCTCTTTAAGAACGAGGTATTTTTATAATTGAAAGGCTAGCGTTTGACCACTATTTTACCTTATGGTAAGCGACGATATGACCGAACACTGAGTTACAACAGTCGCTGTCTTGTTTTCGAATTTATGAAAGAAAGAAGCCTCGCTGATGTAGGAACTTTCGCCCACGTCAAAATTAATCCACGCTACGCCACTGTTTCGAAACCTCGTCCAAAAAAAATTGGAAGAGAGATCTTTTTTAAGCGTCTATCCATATAACATCTCCACCACACTAAGCTAGTCTTGCATAATGAGATAATTAGGAGTCTGTGTAGTGTCCCACGGCTGGGCAAAGGATTTCAAACGTCTCTGTCTTGGGCGATTTTTGGCCCAACTTGCCCGGCGTGAAAGTGACTATTGATAGTCACATCACCATCGGCGTGGACGACCTTCCTCAGGCGTCCAGTGAGTGACAATCCTTGCCCATCTGTCCAGCCGATTTCGTGCGTGGCCAGTCCACTCGCACTTTACTGACTGTCTTTTACCTTGAAGATTAATACACCGCAGACTACCCCCTTTTTTAGTTTAAGTTCTTATATTCCATCCCAAGGTTGTCTGGAAGAAATCGCTTTCATCGATAAGACCGCCACTATATTATTACTATTTTGGTGTACAATAAAGTTTATTCTATTCTAATCTATTCTAAATATATTTCGTGGAAGACTAAGGG
Organism: Mythimna albipuncta; assembly: GCA_929112965.1. NCBI lineage: Eukaryota > Metazoa > Arthropoda > Insecta > Lepidoptera > Noctuidae > Mythimna > Mythimna albipuncta. The sequence continues at coordinate 10,890,267 of OV815977.1, read as the reverse complement.
TCAGTGCAGACAGCAGAGAGGAATAATTCTCGCGCGTTCTCAGGCATTTTCTGACGGATGGCGTATGCCGAAGATACTCTTCCCGCCGTATCTTCGAGGACGCGCGAGCATTTTTTGTCAGGTTTAAGCAAAAATGCACTTTATTTCTACAAGTTTAAAGTTGATTTTCGTGTGCCTTACCTAATAAAATCCTCTCCGCTGTGCTGCTCTCTGTCTGCGCTGACTCTAAGGGCCCTCGCCCACGACGACTTTTTGTAGCGTTGCTGTCGCGCGCTTAGGACTAATGCGCGTTAATCTCATTTGTAAGCGCTAAAGAAAAGATGCAAACGCGCTACAGCATCGCTACAGAAACTCGCCGTGGGCGAGGGCCCTTAACCAGTTCAAATACACACCTGTAAGACAACAGAGTACACGCCAGCATCAGCTGCGCTTCCACCGCCGACTAGCAGGATACCGATACCGATACCAAGCGCAGACACGAAGGAGAACGTGAAGATGTACACAATGGACATCCATTTCTTGGTACCGGACGCCAATAGTTCCACGCCGATGCAGAACGCGATGATGTACTTGTGCGCTGATACAGCACCGAACATGTACCTGGGGAATGATACAAAGGGCATGATTTAATTTCATAAATAAATATGTCGTAGATACGCCCGGCAATCTTAGTATTATTTGACACTGCCCTGCTAAATGTAAAACATACATAGCCTATGAAAATCGAAACTTTATCGTAGTACCTATTAATAATACGTGACACCATAAACCTACAATCTACTCGTATAATGCTTGTTTTAATTTTTGACAATAAAACAATAGCAATAACTACCACGTGCTATAAAACATGTGGATTATTGCAAATGATCGGCAATTGGGTACTTTATATGTGGTAGGTATATTTGTCTGTGTTAATTTTTGTACACTATTATTTTATATTATTATATAGTCAAAAAAGCGCCAAACGCAAGGCCATCATTGTGAACGAATTTTTGATAAAACACTCAACAAATACCATCGAGCAGCCACCATATTCGCCAGATATGGCTCCAGCCGACTTCTATCTTTTTCCTAAACTCAAATTACCACTTCGTAGCAACCGTTTTCAATCTGTAGAAGACATAAAGGAGAATTCGCAGCGAGAACTGAACTCAATTTCGGAAACAGCGTTTAAAAAATGTTTTGATGATTGGATTATACGTTCGCGTAAGTGTATCGTTTCTGAAGATACCTACTTTGAAGGTGATAAAATAAATTTGGATGAATAACAAACATTTTGTGTATTATTGATCTTTTCCCGGTACTTTCTTGACAAAGCAGTAAGTACATTTTTTTTTTTTCTGAAAATGAAGTACTTAACACAAATGTCTTAGCAAAACATTTTGCCGGTGGTTTGTGTGCGACGACCCTTATTTACACATATAAATAAGGGTCGTCGCACACGATCCACTGGCCACCACCACAAAACGCCGCCACCGGCATATTTCCTGTAGAGTCAAACATTTTGACACCGGAAGCCGACACACAATACAAAACGCTACTACTCGCCTCTTGTGGGCCACTAAACGCCGATACAAAACGCTGTCACACGCCACTCGCGCATTTAAACCTTCTTCCACAGAGTCCATTATACTACTGCGCAGATGGCTTAAAAAAAGTAGCAGCCACTGGCCACAAATGGATTGTGGCCGCTTCTGGCGGCGTTTGTGGCTGTGGCATGTGTTTCATGTGCGGCGACACTTACATTTCAAACATCGTTATGAAGAACAGTGGGAGCGTGATGGGAACATCTCGTTATCTCTTTTGTACATACACACATTGTAATGGCGGTGACGTCACAATTTATCATGTGCATCCTCTGTCTATTGGACAGTTTCCCCTTCCATCGAAATGTTCCTAACTTGCTTAATATTGGACGGATTTAAAAATTTTTTTACTGGATTTTGGATAAAGTTTTTATAATACATTTAATAAAAAAATGGTTGCCTGTAAAGTCGGTTTTACGGGCGAAGATTTTACGTGACAACGTCTTTTTTTTTCCAACGCCAAGAACGTTCGAGAAAGACAAAGACAGAGACACAAGCATGCGCCGATTCAATGCGCCTAATTCTCTAGTGCTGCGCGCGCGGCAGACCGATCATAGTTGAGTGGGAGAGAGACGCAAGGCATTCGGCGGGCCTCTCTCTCGTTCGGTGACTCATCGTAACGTTACCGAGCGTTACACTTTTTCATAAGTGACTCCCAGCCGCAACCTAATTTAAGACGTTGTCACGTCAAAATAAAACTTACTTAAAAAAACTGAGTCAACTAGGTACCTAATTGCCAAATACTTAACTGAAATAAACATTGTTTACGGCGCGGTGGATTACCACCGATGATTGATAACGAGCCCTAATTATAAGTTTATCAAGTACGTGAGGTACTCAAAACCAATACTCATCATCATTTACAGATAAAGGTATTTTATTAAAACACAACGCTTATCTACTATCAGATTTAGTATTTTGCCTAATACAATATTTATTTTGTTTGCAGTCCAGAGTGTAGTATATATCTATTAATAAAGTCCTGGACGCCACAGTTGGCGCAGTGGTTAAAAGCGAATGGCTGCTGCGCTGCGCAGCGGGTTTGATGCCCACGCTGAACAAAATTTCTATGGCCTATAAAGAGCTTATATTTATGTTTGTGAACGCACCCAAGATATAGGAGTAACATTGACCTATTATAGGGCAACGTTTTTTTAAAGAAAATACAAAATGTAGATGGTGTTACTGTTAGGTATATTAAATTTAATTCAGAAGAACTAGAGATTCTTGGGTAATTATGATAAATACCAAGGTCTCTTATCCAAAACCTAGAAAAGCAAGCTAAGTTTCAGAACCAATAATGAACTTCCAGTTCTGGAGACATTTTAAAAATTACACATGTCACCTGTATTTGCGAAATGTTAAGCAGAGGTACAATACAGACAGGGGCGGCCTATAACGTTATGAAGCCGCCCTGGGCGGAAGTTTTTTTTTTTTTTGTTAATTGATATAAATAAACTAGTGCTTGACTGCGATCCCACCTGATGGTATGCAGATTATGCAACTTAAGTGAATGCAAATGCAAAATTACTAAATATCGCAAATGAAAAATAAACTACATGAATTTTGAGTTTAAAATATTATTTTTAAGTAAAAGTCTGATACTGAGTAAAAGTCCGATACGGAATGGAAGAAAAAAACGTTGCGCCGACCCCAAATAAAACGGGACAAGGGCAGGAAGAAGAAGAAAAGTCTGATACTATCTCTCGCTCCGCCCAAGAGCGGGGTACATCATTAGACGATTTTCAGACCAAAAAAAAAAGACTAAGAAAGACATGGCCTGGGTCGGGTCCTAAGCTAGGGTCACCCGTTGACAGTACCTACGACCCGACTAGGTTTACAAGAGTGAGGGGTATGGTTGTAATTTTGCCGGTAATAGGTACCTAAGTACTTCCAAATTTCATCAGCACGCGGGTACAGATAAGACCACTTTGAAAATATTTTAATTGGTATAGATAGCGAGCATTTCAATTAACTAAACAACAACAAGTACACAAGTAATCATAATAGGTATATAGGACAATCATGATCTTGATAATACCAGTATTCGGTATCATAATCAGTAATCAGTATGATTTGGCAATTGGAGACAACACTGTGAAGATAACCAAGCTTATCAAATAACGATTATTTTAAATAATGTAATCTGTTAAAATTACCCGTATTTATGTATATTGGGTGGATATGTATAATATTGGGTATTGACGTTATAAAAGATAATATTACATTACCTACTCCTACCTCTTATAGATTTAATCTTTGAATGTAGTTTATTTATTTATTTATTTATTTATACTTCATGCACATAAAAGTACAGAGGCGGACTTAATGCCTTAGGCATTAAGTCCGCCTCACAGTCCACACAGCAGCAGCAGTCGCAGTCGTTTTAGTTTAAACTCTGAAATTGTAAAGTCTAGAACTAGAAAAAATTATGGTAAAAATCAGTTAGGTAACTTATGGGGGAACACAGTCATTAACTCGAAATCAACTTCTGAATAAGTTAAAGAAGCGACTTCATTAAGTAACTTTAAAAACAATTAACTATATTAACAATAACAATATTTTTATCATTTTGTCATATTAAATGCCGCATACAACCTATTTTTAAATAGCTTTAGCGACTTTTAATTTGAGCAACCGCTATAATTTAAGAATGCAATGACTGTAACTTCGTCTTAATTGATACATAATACCTACTACTACAAAAAAAAAATCAATCTGCAAAATTACCAGTCTTAATAAATAATTTTATGATTTATTGCCAGTCTTATTTATTATTTTCACGTGTAAGTGACATTATTGTTGTCACCTTGTGTCACCAAATAGGTACCGTAATTAGAGGCAATAGAAAGACAATGAGAGAGTTTAATGATTGGGTAGGACATGTTGTCGTGGTTCATCTAACAAAATCGATTTATGGTCAGCGGAATTGTTAGCAAGAGTTACCCAGTTGGCCTGCATTTGAATGTACAAAGTTTTAATCAATAAAAGTTTGACACTCCCTCCTGCTCAATACAGAGATGACCGTTCTGGTCATTTGATGATTATCCACTTAAAAAAATGTAGATAGGTCCCTAGTAATTTCAGTTTTTGCTATACATATTTGTAATTTCGAGTATATAACACGATTGAAAAGAAAGAGTGTCCATGGAGTTTCTTGCACATACTTCTCCATAGAGATCTACGCTTTGGAATATGCAGTTAGCATCATTTTTGAAAAATGAGTAGGCTAAACTATCTAGTACCTACTTACATTGTAAAAGTACCCACTTGAACTCAAGACAAGACACTTGACTAGATTGTGTACAGTACTTTTCGTCACGTATTTCTTATCTAGAAGATTGGAGCTCGTATAAATGGATCATACTTATTGTGAACAGCTTCCAATACCTATAAATTACATATGTAGCATAAAGCATAGCATATATACTCTACCTTATAATGCTCACACTGTTAGGAGTACTCAGGCCTCTTAACTAGGAGAAAAAATGGGCCGTAATCCACCACCCAGTGTAGTAGTGCACGCCATTGGGGGTTGATTTTTGTTTCTTTAAGTTTTGAATGGAGGCTTTAATTTATTAAAGTCGCTACAAGCAAGGTCGATTGAGGATACAATAACCTCATAGGTTGACCTACGAGCGGCCACTCACAAAATAGATCCTTTGAAGGTGTTTAGTTGATAAGCAATCGCGCCTAATCCGTCACGTAACATCCTCATTTTGATAAGCTATCGATGTTCCTAACAGTTCTAATATTTAAATAAGATGTGAGTAATCGAGCCCTTCAAGTTCGAAAGCCAGCCGCTATCGTTGCTGATTGATATGACAGGTGCTGTAATTTCATTCAATACAAAATGTTAAGATAAAGTTTACGTGACTGGAGGCTGCACGAGACAATGTAACTAGTTACGGATTGTGTTTTTCCTCTACGCATGTATCGAATTATTATCATGACGATTACCCATTCGCGGTCGGCAGAACGTTTTGTCACCTTCAGATAATCATTCAGTAAAGACATGTTCACCACGTTAATGTTTACTATTCGTAAAATACGGCCAACGTAACATGGCGAGCTCGAACATAGGCTCTAAGCATCTCTCTCTCTCTCGCAGTCGTTTATGGCAAACAACGTGCGCCTATGTTCGGGCTTGCCAAATTACGTTGGTCGTAGGTATTGTACCATGCCAAAAGCGGCACGCAGATTTCACAAAAGTGAACATGAAAATTGTGTTTGTTTGTATTTTTTATTTGCACCTGCCTTATCAGTTAGCGGCTGATATAATCGTAACTTGTATCTAGTATCCGTGTCAGTGGAGCATAATGAGCTGCTCGGCGAAGATAACGAGTTCAATTATAACTAATAATACTTTGAATGATCTTTACGAAGATAATAAATTAATCATGTTTACATCAGAAAATTTTTGGGAATTCCATGAATTTTTGTTATGTAAGTAGGTACCTACCTTAGCATCTAGCTACCGAAAATGAACATATTATCAGATATTTTGACGAACAGTTAGCACCTACGATCGAAATATCTCGACTGTTCCAAACTTCGAACAATGCGAATGCAACGACTCTTTTTAGGGTTCCGAAGTCAACTAGGAACCCTTATAGTTTCGCCATGTCTGTCTGTCCGTCTATCTGTCTGTCTGTCCGTCCTCGCTTAATCTCTGTGACCGTTAGCACTCGAAAACTGAAATTTGGTATTAATATGTATTTCAATCACGCCGACAAAGTGGTAAAATAAAAATTGGAAAAAAATGTTTTATTAGGGTAGCCCCCCTATACGTAAAGTGGGAAGTGATTTTTTTTTAAATCTTAACCCTAACGTGTGATATATTGTTGGATAGGTATTTAAAAATGAATAGGGCTTTACTGAAATCATTTTTTTGATAATGTCAATAATTTCGGAAATAATCGCTCCAAAAGTAAAAAACAATGTGTCCCCCCCCCCCCCCTCTAACTTTTGAACCATAAGCTTAGAAAATATGAAAAAAATCATAAAAGTAGAACTTTATAAGGACTTTCTAGGAAAATTATTTTGAACTTGATGGAAAGAACAGTTTTTGAACAAAAAAGACAAAAGGGTTCTACAAAATAATTTCTGGACTGTTTGTAGTATAATCGTATATGCAAGCATTTTTTTAAACTCATAGGGGGTACACTTATTGTGACGGACGGGAAACTACGGAACCCTACACTGAGCGCGGCCCGATACGCTCTTGGCCGGTTTTTTTTTTCTTTATTCTGTAGACAGACAGGGGAGCCAACATTATGACGAAGGTATTTCTTAAGTCCAAGTCTTAAGTCTGATCTTCTTGGGGAAGGCCTACCTATGTCCAACAGTGGACGTCTTTCGGCTGAAATGATGATGATGATGAACTTCTTAAGTGAAACGCACTAATCAATCAGTTCCTTCATAGAGTGCATCTCTAAGAATTAACATCACTATTTAATTTAGAAACCGTACCTACTTAAATCATCTTTATTATGACAATATTTAGTACATACCACACATTTGCTACTGAAGATTCCAGCCCAACAGCAAGGCCCTCAAACAGCTCGTGGACTGACAGAGCCAGCACGATTAGCAGTCCTCTCAAAGTCGAAGTTACAGAGTCTTCCTCTGGTAGAACTAAGTGATTATGACCTCCGTTCTTTTCATTAATCTCTTCAGTTTCCGGGGTCTGTTCCTCGCCTGCTTCAACAGAACCTCCTTCCAAGGAACTCTTCCTCAACCTGAAGGGTTTGCTGAAAGAGGTGTCCCTCTTCTTGTTGTTACGGCTGTTGATGTACAGGTGCACCAGCTCTTCAATTAGGTAGATCATGAAGAAACCGGCGCACATGATCAGCCCGGCCAAGAACAGCGGGAATTCACCTAACTCGCCAGTCTCTGGAAATAAAGAAATGCATAATTTTAGATATGGTGTGTCTGGATGGAGTTATTTTGCTACAGATGTGATAAATACAGATGCATGTGCTGTAATTTAAGAGCACCCTACTGAGTTTTAAACCTAGTTTATGAAGCTACATATATCGCGTTGGAAGGCCTACCACAAGATGGACCTATGACCTGGGGCCCAAGTCTGTTATTTTTATAAATTCGTCATTCCAACACGATCCCATTGTCATTTTGCTAAAAGTTCGTAATCTGCTAATTCATAATGATCGATCATTGATCGGTCAATGGTCTCGTAATAGAGTTGTAGTAGAATGACAATATCGAGCTTATTAAAAACAATGACTGCACAATGACGTTCTAATGGTCACTGATTAAAGCAACTGTTACAATTTTAGTAGATTATCGCATACGTCAGATATTCATTCATCATTATGTACGAGATTACCATTCTATGTAATTTCTTTCAATGGAGTGTCAATGGTTGATCATTGGAAAGTCATAATGACGCCATTATATATTATTAGATTACCAAAACTTGTCAAAATCAACAATTATGAAATCAATGATAGACCATTCTGACACAATTGTAATAGCAGACTTGAGGCCCTGGGGTGCTATTCCCTAAGAAAGCGCAGCGCTGGCACAGCGACGAGTCGTGAGCGCAATACATTGAATTAACAATCCAATGCAAAGGGGCATTGGGTTGTTAATTCAATGTACTGCGCTGACGACTCGTCGCTGTGCCAGCGCTGCGCTTTCTTAGAGAATAGCACCCCTGGTGAGAGTTGCGGGAATGAAAAAAATGTTGATCATATTCGTATAATTAGTGATGTATAAGTAATAATTTTGTTATTTCATTTTAGGTAGAAAACACTCATCATTTAGGTATGTTGAGTGTCCTACCAAATAAAACCATTTCATTAGCTATTTATATTTTACTGCCGAAATTCCTTAAAAATCATATTATCTAGGATTATCCGTTAGTTTTGGATAATTCTGGTTACGGAACCGAAATTATCCGAAACTAACGGATAATCCGAAACAACTTCATACCCGTATCCGGTATAATAATCATTTCTATATTCGTATCCAATCCGTATCCGAAATTTCATATCCATAACATCCTTGGTTAAAAATGCTATAAATATAATTCTCTTAACCGCCTACGTCAGATATATCCGGAAAACACTCTCGTGTTTATTCCGCCAGAATCGCACATCCACGACTTAATACTCCATCTCGCCAGCTCTTTTGTCATCTATGGGGTTTGAAGAGCTAAACGAGATGGAGGACCCAGTCACAAACTCACGACCCTGGCAAATAGGACGCAAAAACACTCGTTGGAATCTTGGACCAATCGCTGGCGATTAAGGGACTACTCACACTTATTCAGATCTATTCAGCTCATGTCCATAGAAAACAACGATTTTGTATGGGGACGCGTACACATCCATTCAGCTTTCCGCGTCTATGGTATTATTAAAGTAATATTTATAATAACATTTTTTTTTTCTTCCATAACTACCACACAACGCCGTCTAGTGCCAAGCTAAGCAGAGCTTGTGTTATGGGTACTAGACAACTGATAAACATACTTATATATTTCTAAATACATACATAATAGATAAATTACACCCAGATCCAGAACAAATGATCATGCTCATCACATAAACATTTGTCCTGGGTGGGAATCGAACCCACAACCTCTGCCATAGCAGTCAGGGCCACTAACCACTAGACCAACAGGCCAGTTAAAGTAAAATTATATAATATTATTAATAGTAATAATTATCTAAAGCATTACGCCGTTGTACGCGGCTGATAGAATTAGAACTGTATAAGTGTGACCAAAATGGTTCAGCGAAACGCGAATAGAGCTGAATAAGTGTGCGTAGTCCGAGGGTTAATAAACATTATATTGTTAATTATAATGTTTACATAGTAAGTGTAAGCTAGGTACAAAGGGATTTTATATTAATGCGGATATCTTTAACCCATTTACGGCCAAATGAAAATGAGCAATCTAAAAAAAGAAAAGTCTTTATTTACTTAATATTAGGGATACGAACAAACATAAAAAAAAAGAAAAAAAAATTTTAAAGGACTTTTTTCAGGAATTACAGGGGTGTACCCAAATTGGCACAGTGGCCACTTATGAATGAAATTTGGTAAAACAAAGTTTTTGTGTGCAGTGTGTTCTCTTGCACTTTTTACAACCCCAGCAGCTTCTATTATGGTAGATAACATAATGCACCCGTTTTGGAAGTTTTTCAGAAATATGGTTGGCACCAGATGGTAATTGTTTACAACTAGATAGTTGTAAACCCTCGATGTTTGATGAAGAAGAGGGAGCAGTTACTCTTTGTGAAGCTCGTTTTAGGTAAAACCTTGCAATGTTTTGTCGAAATAGCAGCTGGTCCATGATGCCAACTTCTCTTGAAATTACATGCAAACGCTACGCGTTAGATATGGCCATATCAATCGTGTAGGTAAACAAAAACCACTACCATTTTTTGCCATGAATGCCAATCCTATACTGATATGTGATATGAGATGTCCTGTGATGATATTGACTGATCCATTTCATCCTCATCTCCAAGACCTTGTTGTAGGTATGGAAAAAATGAAGTATTTTCACGTCTATCTTTTGTTTCCTTTCTGAACACCACCTCTTCACAGTTCCCACTGGTTCTAAGAATCACATAAATCGTAGTCATTGAACAGATACTGTTGTCTTTCAAACCTGTAATCAAACTAAGCTCTTGGTTTTTCATCATATCCTTAGCATTTCTTAGTGCTATTTTCACGGATGGTTCTTGTAGCACGATAACCTATTTGACGCAAATCATTCAGTAGGTCACGCTGGTAAAAACGTTGTATCATTCGTTATCAATCAAATTTGTAGATCATTTGGTCCATCGGAACTTTGTATATTGTTTGTTCGGGTTCGAATCCTTTTTGCAGCCAATGGTTCTTTATCGCTATCGTCCTCAGAATCCAAAAGATTGCCAACATTATGTACCTCGAACTCTCGTGGAACATATTTTGGCTAGCTAGTTGCAATAGTGTCGTCATCAAAACTCTCTTTTTTGTTGATTTGAACACTTGGTTCTGGTAGAATCATGGCCAAGTCATAATCCAAACTATCGTCATTATCTTCGAGTATAGTATTTAGGGCATTCTCTAAACTACGGTATTGGTTATTCGCATCACAACGTCCTTTCCGATCCACCTTGATAATGTACGAATGTAGTATACTTGTGGCCATTGTACCCAAATTGGTACACCAATATTTCAAATGTAATAATGACTTATGTATACAGTTTTAGGAATCGAAAATCTGTTTATACATTTGGTTATTTATTGTTTATAGAGATATATAACTATTTATATGGAAATCTATATTGTATATAATAATAAAAATTACAAACAGGTACTTATCTCCACTAGTCCTTTGATAATGACTTTTTATTGAATTTTATCCAAAAACAATACTCTTATTTGAAATAGAGCAATATTATATTTATTCAGGATACTTTTAACTATTCATTACATAAAAAATATATTGACCAACTTCAATATGTTGTTTACCTAGCCTCATTAACTAACTGTACCCAAATTGGCACAGTGGTCAAGAATGGGTTAATGAAGGCTACATTTTATCGGACAAAATTATCGACTGGATTTTATCGTGTGATGGATTGCGAGACGTAGTGATAAAGGGGACTTCCTCAGTATCGTAAAAAAATATAAGAAGATTTTTGTTGACCTAAATCGATAACACGAAATTATTTAATTATTTGATAAACTTCAAAATACTGCATCGCGATAATGAGAGTTCTCTGTGCGATTAAAACATCGCAAGTTCGAAATCAATATAATCAAACTTCTAATTACATGTCATAAAATTGTTATTTGTCCGCAGTTTTATGTTTATTTACAAATAAAAAAATATATTTATCTAGCTGAAGTATTAGGTTTTTTTGAGGGTGGGAAATTATTAAATAACTTCTCCAGCTCTGGCTACTTGCTATACGGGATTGCGGATGTCGAGCAAGGGGTAGCTCGCCCTCCGGCCGTCCGGTAAAGACCGAGACAGACCGAGGTGTCAGGCGTGTTCCATGCACGCCTGACGCCTCATAGAGATGTTAGCACTTTAACTCCGACTCCTTTTACAACTTCGGCTCCGATACTTTTAAATCGGAGATTTTAATCGGAGGTCGAAGCATAACATAGCGGCACCGGGCGGTCTGCGTCGACAGGTTTGTCCCTATATAAAAAATCTCTCTCCTGCCACCACTTCTGACCCTCTTCCGCCTCCGGTTCCGATTCCGGTTCCGACTCCGATAAATCAAATTTAATATCTCCGACTCCGCCTTCGGTTCCGATATAATTACCTCCGTTACATCACTGGTTAGCACAACTCACATTGCCTTCGTTGAAGCGTAGGTACCTTTTTAGGGCTGAACATGTGTAAGCCGCGATTTTGTTTTTCAAGTTTTTGTATTTTGATTCACGACCGTAATACTTACTGATTTGTTTTTTAAATTGATATTAACTAGTGCTTGACTGTGATCCCAACTGTTGGTAAGCAGTGATGCAATCGTTGATGCTGAGGCGAACTAGTTTATTATGGGTCTATTCCCTCTAGCCTTGAAGAAAAATTAAATTATAAAAATTAAATTTATTTATTTAAATTATAATCGAACGGGAAGATGCTGTCGGGAGTCCGCAGGCAAAATAATAATCAATAAAATCATCTAAACGGCCTTATCAGTTTGTCTTATCCCATCATATGGCTATTTCTGACAAAGTAGGTTTATAAATTTAGCCACGCGCACCAAAAAACATTGTAGCTTCCAGTTTAAAGTTGTTAAACTTAAAATCTAAGGGTCAACATTAAAACCAGTGCCTTTAAAAACAGGTTCTCTAGAAGTTCTTGATGTCCTTAAGTTAAAGATAGACGCGATCTCGCCATGTAACAGTTAACTCCATAATGATGTCCTACTTGAAAACCATGTAACAGAGGTTATTTAAAGTTCTAGCTATATTTATCAAATGCGTTAAACATAACTGGTTCCAGTTTGTATTTACTGCAATAGGTAACTAGAAGATGTCAGCAAAACCTTAGGGGCCCAGCAGGGTCGAGCCTACTGGGGCCATGAACCCCGGGGCCCGTTAGAACGGAAGCAAAGAAAGAACGGGAACGGAAGAAGAACATACACACACATATAAGAACGGGAGAACTCATTGGATTTAAAAAAAAAAATAGTTAACTGTAAGAAGTCGAACCATAAAGGATTCTAACACTACTTATGTTCGACTTGACGAGTGTTGTGTCTGGTCTCGGCATCTGCCTGATACCTACTTTATTTCGAACTCGTTCTGTTCTAATAGTTTTTAAATTTTAGATTTTGAATTTATTTCAATTCATTGAAACTTATGAAATTTATTACTTGCTACTTACGTAATGCGCGTTCGTATTGGTTTATTGCCTAAAAAGTGTGAGACAAGTGGCGACACTCGTTGCAGTACAAATCGGAAAGTATTTCCTTTTTAACCTCTTTCATCTTTTGTGTGGATATGACCTTGACCTTTTATCTATTTTATTATTTAATCAGTCTTGTACCTACGTTTAAATATGATACACGTTTTAGATAATTAAGTAAGCATTATATCTAATTATGACTCACTAAATGTTATCTAACGCGTCTATTACGTTTTCCTCGATTAGACAATACAATTGTTATCTTACGTTAATTTATTCATAGTCTGAATCAAATACCTGTCTAATTAACATTCTATCTTATGATAAGGATATTTTAGTTTCAACTTTAACCTTGAGATTTTTTAAACCATCCAAATATAAGATTTAAAGGGCCGATGAAGTAAATCGTTAACGATCTTGACATACACTATCGATTCGTCGTTACGATCGGTCTGAAACGATGGATCGTACAAAAAAAATCGCCCCGTGTATGGGGGCCTTTAAGGGAGAAGTAAATGTCAGTAGGGTCAGCTAATGCAGCGGGAATTTTTGAAAGAATTACCGTACCTCTGGAACGCAAGGAGCAACTAAATGTACAAGCACAAAATAGATAGGTACAGAATTCAATCTACATACAAAGCGCGCTCGAGCAACGCACACATAGACACCGCTCACGGACACGGTATCTCGGTCGCGTCTCAGACCACTCGTCGAACAGTTCCGGCTCAAACGCTCATCAGTGTGCGTCCACCGAGCGTAGGAATAGAAAACCGGCCAAGAGCGTGTCGGGCCACGCTCAGTGTAGGGTTCCGTAGTTTCCCGTCCGTCACAATAAGTATACCCACTTATGAGTTTAAAAAAATGCTTGCATATACGCTTATAGGTACTACAAACTTAGTCCAGAAATTATTTTGTACAACCTTTTTGTCTTTTTTGTACAAAAACTGTTCTTTCCACCAAGTTCAAAATGATTTTCCAAGAAAGTCCTTTCTGTCGGACATTCACTTCTTATACACACGTAGGTACTACTTCTACCTACATACACATTTTTTTTTATTGGTATAAACTAGTGATTAACTGCGATCCCACCTGATGGTAAGCAGTGATGCAATCGTTGATGGTGAGGCGCACTAGTTTATTAAGAGCCTATTCACTCTTGCCTTAAAGCACATAAATTATAATCAGACGGGAAGACGCGGTATAAGCGACGAGGCGAAACGCTTGGTCCGTACCGTAGAGGTTTCAACAACATTATGTTATATGTGTGGATACTCGCCGTTCGTCAGCTTGTCCAATGGTAGAAGTGAGATGGTGAAATCAAGTCATGTAATTCCTGCGCACACTCTCCAAAATGCATCCTGTAAAACACCGAAAGGCTGGCTACCCTTCGCCTGTGCTCAAGACTTTGTAGATTGGACTCAACCAGATCTGGATCGCCAATTAGTCTCTTTGCACGCCTTTCCACAGAGTTCAAAGTTGCCAAGTGGCATTTTGCAGCACCAGCCCATATGTGGCTATACAGTACTCCATACACGAACGGACTTGTGCTCTGTATAGCATTGACATTGACCTAATGCACTTCAATAGAGAAGTGTATTTACGAATCATGATTATGCATACAGTCAAATGGGATAAACAAAACTACAAAAGTACAAAGGGAATTTTCACGATATTTGACTATTTTTGCAGCATTTAACTATATGAATTTATTTTTTACTTGTTATTCTAAAAAGTCGATGCATTGTTAAAAACTGATAATATGGTATCAAAGTGAAAAAACAAACCATTGTTTCTATTTACCCCGTTTACTTACGGTACTGAACAATTTATCTAATCGAACACTTCATCTATACTTCGGACTTCTATGTACTTACTTACATCGAGAGTCGGATACTATCGTAATCAATGATCAACTCACATACGATTCCCACGGTATACCTAACGCCATCAATCCTCATTGTGTTCCCATCACGCCGACAGCTACGCTACGTGAACACCATGACCTTTCATGTCCGTCATACTGCTGACTATCTGTTACTCTTTCCGAGTACATCAATGTAGTTACTTTTTTAAGGCTCGTGGCCATAGAAATATAAAAAAAAAACTTCCTTTCTTACGTCTATGCTCATAGTCCCTTGAACATCTGGCCGGAATTAAATACACATATACTCGTACACCGCCTAGGCGATCAGTACGAGTATCTGTGCATTTAATTCAGGCCAGCTGCGCCCGGATAGAGCCACGCTGACCGTTTAAATTTTCTTTGCGAAATATCGATTGATTTACTTATGTTATGATGTACATTCTGACAGCAACTTTTTTTGAGTAAGTAATCATATTTCTAAAGATCAAAGCCGTTTGAAATGAGCAATTTTTTTTTATAGTATTAGTCTTACAAAAAAATCTTATTTTGATCATTAGAATAATAAACGTAATAATTTTTTCAAACCTTTTGCTCTCGCCGTTACCAAGCAGTACGATTCAGAGAGTTACTGTTTTATAGCACTGCTCGGGACTTATGGCCTTAAATTGGTGCTGTCACTAATTTGTCGTGAGCACACGTGTAGCGTAGCAGATGCGTAGGCACTGCATACTTGCATAGGTATAGCCCGTAGTTGCAGCGTAGCAAATAAGCTCAGGCACTGAGTAGGAGCCGTAGCGTGCAGGCACGGCGCGTAGTTCCACGCGTAGGCACTGAGTAGGAGGCGTCGCGTGCAGGCACGGCGCGTAGTTCCACGCGAAGACACTGAGTAGGAGGCGTAGCGTGCAGGCACGGCGCGTAGTTCCACGCGTAGGCACTGGTATACTGCCATAATATGTATAGTAGCGAGTAAGTGCAGCGGTCGGCGTAGCAAATAAGTAGTTATCCCACGCGTAGGCGCTGCATAGCTACGCCTATTTCGTTCTAGTACCTAATCGCGTAAATGTATAATTTTAAGTGTCGTTGACTTCATATTACATTGAAACATCGATGTAGGGATAAGATATCGAAGTCTTAGATTTATTTTATCTGAAGTCTAGCCACCTATACACAAAGCACGACGATAATAACTAATTAGACGATTGCACGTCGTTCAAATGACCGATTATAGTCTATAATGTCCGCTCTAATTTCTTTATCTGTTTTTTATGATTCAATTTCGATAAGTAGGTACTTATACCATTACGGGATCCGGAATTCCTCTCTGGATCTTCTTACTTCTTATTTGAGTGATAGGATTCAGAGAGTTGATGTAAACGGAAAAAGATCACCCGGGTCTGTAGTATCAATGGGTGTGCCCCAGGGCTCGATTCTTGGTCCATTTTTATTTCTTATTTATATAAATGACTTACCATACCTCATAAAGGATAACCATGATATAGTGTTGTTTGCAGACGACACTTCGCTTTTGTTTAAGCTTAAACGTCAGCAGCCGGTTACTGATGACATAAATAACGCCCTTTCAAAAATAGTACACTGGTTTAATGTCATTAACCTGCTCCTTAATGAAAAGAAAACCAAATTTGTTAAATTTTCGATGCCTCACGTAAGGCAGGTAGAAACTAGTGTGCTAATAAAAGGTAAAGAATTGAGTCCTGAAGACACTACAGTGTTCTTGGGTATAACTCTTGATGCTAAGCTTCAGTGGGGCCCTCACATAGATAAGTTGTCGAAAAAACTTAGCTCTGCCGCATACGCTGTTAGGCAAATTCGAAATCTAACTGACTTAGAGACAGCCCGTTTAGTTTACTTTAGTTATTTTCATAGTGTCATGTCGTACGGTATTCTATTATGGGGAAATGCCGCCGATATCCAAACGATTTTTGTTTTTCAGAAAAGGGCCATTCGTTCAATTTATAAATTAAGTCCCAGATACTCCCTCAGAGATAAATTTAAACATATTAATATTTAGACTGTGCCATCTCAGTATATCTATGACAATATTTTGTATGTTCATAAAAATAAAAACATGTTTAAAAAATACAGTGATATTCATAACGTTAATACTAGGAACAAACACAAGTTAGTGGTTCCTGCAACCAGGCTCAAAAAAATAGGACGCTCATTTAGATGCTAAAGTATACATTTTTATAATAAGCTTCCCAGTCCTATTCAAGAACTTAGCATTAATAAATTCAAAACATTTGTAAAGCGAAAACTTTGCCAAAAGGCTTTTTATACTGTAAAAGAGTATCTCGAGGATAAAACGGCTTGGGATTGACCTGCTCCAATACCTACTCACTATAATTGTTATCATTTGAATGTTTTTTTGTTTTAACTGCCTTTTTTTATTGACGATTGTTGTTGTTTTACAATTATGATATTGTATATATATATATATATATATATATATTATTATTTTTTTACAATTATGACATGTTTATTTTTACTATTTGACTGAATGTTTTTTTATATACTTTTTTTTTTACAATTTGCAATATTTACACTTTTGTAAATTTTATTATTGTGAATGTGAGAACTATGTGGATTACTCATTCCTTTTCTTTTATTTTCACACGATGTCAGGCAGTTTTGAGTATTTGATGTGGCCTACCCAAATGTCCTTTCTTTGGCATTGTTCGTCAAGTCGTTGAGCTCCATATTAGTCCTGAGTTGAGCTACACGCATATTGACAAATGCTTGCACTGACTGGACAGGTCCACTTAGAACTGTGTGGTTATTTCTTCAAAAGACCATCTCAGGCTCAATCTGCATGGTTCTCATATGATTTGACCATTACATGTTTTGCTGTATGGACTTTAAAAGAGACTTTGACCCCTGAGTTTGTTTCGGTGTTTCTTCTCAGGGTAGTCAGTTAGGAAACACCGGCCTCATCTAGCATTAATTGACAAAAAAAAAATTGACGTGTAAAAGTGTTTTTTATAAAACCTACTTGCAAAATAAAGATCATTTATATTATATCATTATCATTTATAACAATTTCTTCCAAAATAAAAAAACAATTTAAAATAACTTTAATTTTAGAAAATGGTGTTTCTAGTGGAATTTGTTTTTTTGACTCTGAGTTCTGAAATCAAAGTTATTTTGTAACTTTGTTGTCCGTCTGTCAACTTTTACTGACTAAAACCTACCCCCACGGAATCCCACCTATGATCCGTGCGAATATGGAAACTTCTTTTCTGAAGACGTTTAGAATCGACCAACATCTTCTGTATGTACACATATAGGGTTTACAAAAAAAATAACTAACTGACCTGGCAAATATTGTTCTGCTATTTAATTATTAAAGAAAATAATGGGGGGTAGGGATAGCAGGGTAAATAATAGGTTTCGTCCTATTCTGAGACCTACCAAAGACGTACACACAAAAAAATCATAAAAATCGGTCAAGCCGTTTTGGAGGAGTTTAATGACAAACAGTGACATGAAGTTTTTATCTATTATATTAGATTGGTTTGTTTAAAGATTTTTTTAAAGAAACTTAAATATTAAAATAAAATATCACTATCTCTACACACTATAAAACAAAGTGGCGTCGCATTTCCGCGTCTGCCTATTTGTTGGCTAACTCCTCCTAAAGGACGAAACGGATTTTGATATGGTTTTTGCAAGTAGAAAGAGCTATAAATAATTAAGGTTTGTGAGTATAATTTTTTCCCAGACACAGAAACCTATGGAGGAATATCGTTCGAATGAAAGTGATGAAACACGTCACGACGACCCTCAGCATTGAGGAGTACGACGCAAAGAGGAGGAGTATATTTTTTACCCGTGCAAAGTACTTCATATAACATAACAAACTAAAAGAAAGTTAAATAAAATAGGTTGCAGTCTACTTTAACCATGGCAACTCTGTTTTAGTCTGCAAAATTCTGACACTCCTTCCCTGTCCACCCAGCCAGTCATCAAATAGCCTCACTTCTATTTGATGACTTCCAGGCGGATCCAGGGGGGGAGTCATGGGGGTCATGACCCCCCGTGGGCTAGCTCCAAGACGTAGGTGGACCATAAATTAAAATTCTCAAACATAATGTTTTCATTTTGGCTCATTATAGATTTTATGTACCTACTTTTGACCCCCCCCCCCTGGCGCCAAAGCTGGATCCGCCCTTGATGTTAGCCCGTATACAGAAAGAAAGCTGGTAGACTTCGCCGGTCTACCAGTGCTTATCGGAACTGGCCGGCGCGGGTAAGTAATCTGCGCTGATAGGCGCCGTGTTTCTTTACAATGCACGAAACCAAAACTCCTATAGGTTCCCCGTGGTTCCGACAAGCTTCGCCACGTGCAGGTCAGCGCTGGCGACGCCATTTATTTTACTTGTTATGTTACTTGAGTGGACCAGCGCCGATAAGCGCTGGTAGATCGGCGCAGGCAACCAGCTTTCTTTCTGAATACGGCCTTAAAAAGTGGCCACTTAGTTTGTTTTTTGCTTCAGGGCAGTTGATCGCCACTTTATATTAGAAAGTTTAGCACCTACCGATGCCATGCAATTATAAATGTATGACGCACATATAGGTACGTACATTCGTACGTAAGGCAGCGTTATTTCATTGAAAGTTACTCAAGAGTTAACAATAATAATTATGCAATTAAATTATTTCATTTTTACCAAGACACTATAACAAAATTACAGGTATACTATTTATATGTGTATTAATATATATTTTAAAAAAATCGTCGAGTGTCTTCGCAAGGTTCTGCAATACGTCGGTCACATTGCATTAAGGAAAGATGGTGGGTCGGTGGCAACCGCGTAAGGCTCATTGTGACCGGTAAAGTGGATGGGAAAAGGCCTCACGGGCACAGCCCAATACCACCCAATACATTGGCCCGACTAGATCCGTACCGCTCTTGTCTACACGGCCACGGGTATACAAGGCCCTTCATACTGCCAGAGATAGAAACAGATAGAGGAATATCATACAAGTTAAAGTGATGAAGTAGGGGGTTTTTTTTTTTTTCGATGGGAAAAATCATCTTATGACAACCCCCGCTCTTGGGCGGAGCGGGAGATAGTGTCAGACTCTTACTGACTAAAAAACCCATCCCGTTCCTTCAAGCCCATGAAGTAGGGGGTCACGTCACGGCCCTCAGCATTGAGGAATACGACTCAAGGAGAGGGATAAAAATTGTATTTTCTTAAACATAACTATTATGAAAACAATTCTATCCTTCAACTTCTATTGTGAGAAAGCATACTATTATAAATTACTGTTATGTCGGTTTTCAATAACACTAGGGACACCAAAATGAAAGTGCTCTGTTGGATTTATAAGGAATACACGTCTTCTGCGAAGCAATAATGCTAGCGAAGGAGGCGGCCGCGTGAGGACTTCCTCACGCCCCAACTGCTGGGACTCGTCCGATCCCGTTTTACAGCCACCCTAGGCGTGAGCTCACGGACGACGAACAATGGGTAGCTCTTCGTCCAGCTATCTAGTAACCGTCTGGACCGAACCCGAATCGTCGTCACCGAGAGTTCCACGCGAGCCTTAAAGAAATGTCAGCAAAACAGTAGGGCCGAAGTCTAGAGGAGCCATTGGTTGTTCGAAAAGGAACCCCGACGTCCTGGGACGCCAAGAAAAAAAGGAAAATAGAAGTGGGATAGATATAGTCAGTAGAAGTTTCACTCCTGATCCGCCCTAGTGCGGGAGAAGTTATTCGATGATTTCCCACCTAAAAAAGGTCACTTTTAGCTTCATCCAGACCGGGAGAAATAATTTGATAATTTCCCATCGCAAAAAAAAATGATATGATTATGAATAAGGGTTGTGACTCGTGTGTTGAAAATCATACTGTGCTGGTATTTGTACGTTCATTTTAATTTTTCCTAATGTTTCTGTGGTAAAAAGATTACAAGTCCATTCCTTGGTACAATTTTTTAACCATGGAATGGACTTTAAATAATAATATTTTTGCACAGTTAAGGCGTATAGTCCCTTGAACTATCTGACCGAAATTATGTGAACGCAATCGTTCTCGCACTCGCCTAGGCGGCAGTACGCAAATCTGTGCATTTATTTGCGGCCAGAAGCGCCCGGAAAGCGCTTTAAATCCATTTTCTCTGCGAGATATTGATTGATTTACATATGCAATGTTCACTTTGAAGGATATTTAACCATTAATTTTTATGTGTAAAAATGTTTCTAAAGGTCCAAGCCGTTTCGAAGGAGTAGGAAAAAGTTGCGAAATTGCTAAATATTTTTTTTTTTGACAAAAGTATTAATTGCACGAAAAAATCAAATGTTGATATTATTGTTCATGAACCTATAATAAACATATATTCTTTTCAAACTAATTGACCTAGCCGTTACAGAGGAGTACCTAGGCCTCAGAAAATCACTGTTTTATGGCACTTTTCGGGCGCTTGGCCCTTATAAATAGAAAATTATACGTAGGTACGTATACGACAGCTGTATCAAGTGGTCACCCCTCTCTCATTAATCACAATTCACACCAATATATTAAAAAGGCATTTTGTATGTATGTACGTGTGTTTGTTACTCCTTCACGCTAAAACAACTGAATGGATTTGGATGAAATATAGCATACGGGTAAATTATGTCCTAAAATAGGATGCTCTTTCTCCGGGAATATTTGCCTTTTTATTTATTTTTTAGGCGCTGGCAGATTCTAATAGTGTAGAGTACCTCCTTACATAATATATCATCATGTTAGCCCACCGCGTGTGTCTAGCTGTATGAACGCGATAAACTCAAAAACTACTGAATGGATTTTATGCAGTTTTCACCAATAGACAGAGTTTATGAGGAAGGATTAGGTGTATAATTGTATAATAATTATATAAGTATAGTAGATAAAAGCCGAGAATTTCAAATATTTTTACACCCATGCGAAGCTGGTGTAGGTTACTAGTGTAATATAGGATCTATGAATAGGTACATGGCTTAAAAAAGGGGGGATCTACTATATTTAACTAGTTGAGTCGTTGTCCATACTACATACGTAAGTACTAATCGTAGGTATACACATACACTACTTGATTATGTACATCACGTGTATGTAAACACATAGGTAACCCATTAGCACGTCACTGTGAAAATTATTTAGGTAAGGATACTCGACGAATTTATGAGTTTTTCATATGCCTACAAATTGCATTTTTTGGCATACTTACATCATCATCGTCATACTGCCCTAGTCTCGAGTTATTTGGGGGGGTCGGCGCAACAAGTTTTTTTCTTCCATTCTGCCCTGTCACTCCTCATGCTATCTAACTAACTTCCTTTTCTTTTCTTTTGGCATATATACATACTAGGTAGGTACATAGGTATTTAAATCCTATTCGAATCAGTACCTACTTAGTTATGGACTTGTTATTTTCATTAATAGATAAAATATATTCACATCTAGACATACGCAAACACTTGAATGTAAAACAAATACGAGTAAAAATCTGTTTAATTCTAAGTACATTGTAACATGGAAAAATTAACTAGTACTATAGGTATATAACTAGGCAATGCGATTTAAAAAAAATATTTAGTAATTTCGCAACTTTTCTCTACTCCTTCAAAACGGCTTGGATCTTTAGAAACATTTTTACACATAAAAAGTGGTGGTTAAATATTCTTCAAACTGAACATAGCGTATGTAAATCGATCATTGTTTCGCAAAGAAAATTGATTTAAAGGTCAGCCGCTGATGATGATGATGAAGCACTGAGATACCTAATATCCTATCTATGAGCATTATCACATAGCAGTGCCCACGCCAATGCAACGTTGAACGTATTTATTGTTTCTTAATATTGCCACTTCTATGTATTTATGTCCCGTTACGACAACCATTAAAATACATAAACTTTTTATTATCACGCCACTTAATTAATCGATAAATTCGGTAAAACACGCAATTCTACTATAATAGGTACCTACGTAGTAAGCGTTTATTTATTCACGTGGATATATGAATGCCGCAAGTAGGATACCTCCTATGTATAAATATTATAAGTACGATTCATGAAACATCTTGTGTCCGTTGATGTAAAAACCGTAAGTGCATGTGGGTTTTCTTAAATTGATAACAACAATGGCCATTTGGTTTTGTTATTGTTATCAGAGTAAATGAAAACCTATTCGCTATAATACAAAACACAGAAACAATGAGTCGATCATTCATAAGGTTCATGATTTATAAAGAGCATAAATCAAGAATTTAATGTAATTAAATGTACTAACCTTGCAGTTCTTCGATGTTCTCATCGACTTCAGGTAGTAAATGCATGAAGGTGGTCGCGAACAGGATTCCCCCTCCGAACGCGAGCAAACCCATTACCAACTTATTAGAGGTCCGCAGATTGGCGTCAGTGGGCTTGAACCAGTCAAACTTTAAGGAGATGAGCAACGGCAAGCACCCCGTCACCATGGAAATGGCGAAGAGGCACACCATCGTGATTATCTTGGCTCTTAAAGCCTCCTCCATTCCTTCGTTCAACATCGACCTCATGTTAAATGTTAGATTTAAGTCAGGAATTTAATTAATTTAGTTCCGCGGTAAACGGTAGTGTTTGTACGGTGTGTTGCGCACGCGCCGCTGTCTGATCAGCGATCAGTCGACTGAGCTTCCTGCGCTCCTGCGCCTGTAGGCGGGCTCTTGATAACAACTCATTATTAATGATAAAAATGACAGTAGTTTGTTCGTCGTCGCATCAATAAGCTGCTGTTTAGTACAATCAAACGAAACACTAATCTTACCGCCAATATCTGATTCGTATTGGCTTAAGACTATACGTGAGTTGTAAGGAGTAGCTAATAAAAATAAATACATATTAGATTATAATATATTATATGTGAATTGCCGGCAATACGTGACCCTGCCTGTCTGTATGACCGATACCTACTGGGTTACATAGTTTCTTAAAAAAAATAGGAAACTTCCGAGAATAAAATGGCCAAACCAAATTTTACTGTAAAGTTTTTATATCGCCACAAACTGTAGTAGGGAATTTTGTGGTCACACTTTGGTACTGTAGCCTATTGCTTCATGGTCATGTAGAAATCCTATCCCACTAAAAACGTACCTGTTAAAAAGTGAGCCAAGTTCCTATCGGCTAATTGTTCGCATAGAAAAGGGTTGAAATCCAATCCAATGCCAAGTTTAGATGCACTTTAAAATCGATCATAATCATCTTCATCAACCAGGGCCGGTTTATGCATGTCGGGGCCCCTAGGCAATGCACGTCTCGGGGCCCTAATACCCTTTTCTGACTTCTTATTATATTTTGTGTCTTACACAAATGTATTCATAATTACGCTGTTTTTAGGGTTCCATAGTCAACTACGAACCCTTATAGTTTCGTTTAAATCGACAAAAATGGTTTATATTGATATTAAACGGATGGGTTTAATTAATTTTAAACCGGCCTTACATCTGTGATCAGGTGAATTAAATATGTAAAAAATAATAAAACTCCCAGAACTAAAGTTTCGTAAACTGAAGTTAAAATTATTAATCTACGTAGATTAATAATTTTAACTTCAGTTTACGAAACTTTAGTTTACACTATTTAATTTTCACATCGTTTCATCGATTTTCTCGAAGAGAAGAAGAGAGCTGCCCTTTAAGAATTGTGAGGGATAGAAAATTGCCATGGTGGAACAAAAAGCTCGATGTTTTAAGGGAAGAATTACGAATTGTTTAATAAGGCTCAATCGAATGACGACTGGGATCGGTATCGGAAAGCTTTAACTACCGATAATAAAGAAATCCGAATCCGAGGAAGTTCTGGGAGGATATTACTAAAGTCCCTCAAGGAGCCAGAATCCACAAAGTCTTATCCAAATTGCCTACAAATCAACTGGGATTCTTAAAGAAACCAGACCATGGTTCGGTGATGGCACCAGATATCATCGTATAAAATACTCCTCATATCCGCCTCTCCAGGCCTTCAAATGAAGACTGAAGAAGAGCGGCAATGTATTTTAGACCGAACAAGGTAGAATGGGCTAAAGACTCATTCAAGCCGATTAAATCTGCAGGGGATGACGATATTTTCCCAGCTCTTTTGCAGCAAGGGAAGACTATACATACTCATCCCTATTTTAATCAAAATCTTCAGAGCAAGCTTTGCCTTGTGATATATACCAGAGAAAAGGACTATGGCTAAAGTCTGTTTTATCCCAAAGGCCGGTAAAAGTAGTCTTCTTACCAAACCTCTCCAATGACCTGGGGCAAAGGAATAAAGTTATTCTGTGACGGGTAACTTTATTCCTTTGCCCCAGGTCATTGAGTTTGTTAACGCAGTCTTTTGCCAGTTTCGAATTTAAAGTATTCGAGTTCAGGGCGTTAAGAGCTGGCTGGCTATCTGAATAAATCAGAATTAATTGATTTATGTAGTTTCGTTGACGGTTAGCCTCCGCACATTCTATAATGGCGTATACCAAATCATTCTGGAATCAATGGCAACGAAAAAGGTGATGAACTTGCAAGGACTGGGGCTCAAGGTCATCAGATAGGACCATAACCCTTCTGTGGTATCTCAAAGAACCAGGCCATGCAACAATATACTATAATAGTGCAAAAAAGTATTTTCCCTAATAGGTTAAGCTTCTAGATTGGCCCATTTATTTTTAAATCCAGTTCTGATGATGGGATCCATGAAGAATCGACGGAACTCCTCAAATTTTATAGGCAACCATAGGTACATTGATTTTGGTATTTTCATCGAGGACTTAAGCAGTCAAAAAGTAACATTTAATGAAGTAGAATTGATGAAGAAGACTAGAAATGGCCAATGGAACTTCATACTCACATAAATATCACAATGTAGATAGTTAAGCGACTACGACTATACAAGTAAATGGTTCTGAATAGTTAGAAAATTTTCTGAGTTTGAAAATGTTATCATTGAAGTGATCTGATGATGATGATGGAACCGGAATATAGGCACAGGAACTCCGTACCTAATTAATTAATGTACTTATTCTAGCCGTGTTTTGGCTTCTTACAATTGTCATGAGATGGCTCGGCTACAAGGTAGGTACTATCGAACAGATCTGATGATGGAGCCGGAAGGTGGACACGGGATCATAATAACACAATGTACGGGGAGGGGGGGCACAATGATGCAAGGGGCACATAGATACACAAGCATTATCTAAAAATCGATTGAACATATTCGAGTGATGACATTCCTAAAACGATCATAGAAATGCTTGAACGTATCCTATGTGTTCGCGCCTACAGCCTGTAAGCCATTGACGCTCTACAACTCGTAACGTGTTTTGA
This sequence comes from Mythimna albipuncta, assembly GCA_929112965.1. Taxonomy (NCBI): domain Eukaryota; kingdom Metazoa; phylum Arthropoda; class Insecta; order Lepidoptera; family Noctuidae; genus Mythimna; species Mythimna albipuncta. Next base: position 10,864,096 of record OV815977.1, on the reverse strand, counting down.
GTGCGGTCAACTAAAAAATAACGTGAAATGTAAAAGTGTTTCCCCGGTCTCTTATACCATTTTATGAGAATATCTATACAACAAAGGTATGTTAAAGCATCCAATTTTACGTATTTAGTATTTTTTACGAGAGAAATCAGTTAGTTTCTTTAGTATAATTATCATTTTGAAAAAAATCTTTTGGGGCACTTAGATACATCAAAGCACGGGGCACATTGATGTGTGTTAATCCCTCATATAATTTGTAAAATATATAGAATTAAAATTACAATCATATTTTTATATTGTCAACTGAAAATGATGCGGACATACAAACCCAAGAAGTAAAATTGATTAGGACTTACAGAATATGAAAAACCTAAAGAGAAAAGACTCTTGGTAGTCAGTGTTGGTAGTCCTGTTCTGAAGAACTAGGATGTTCCTAATTTTATTAAACTGATTACAATATTTTCATAATAAAAAAGTATTATTTTCATGAAAATGTTCTAATTTAACAAATTACATACGATATCCGCTTGGTATGAAAGTGCCACAGGTGACGTATCTAAGTGCCCCGTTGGCGGGGTAGAATGATTCAAAACCCATTTTTTACAAAACACGTGCTAATCTTTTTCTTTCACATATTAAACTATATTTATCCTTGACATCATAATATTTATACATTTAGCTAAACGTCCACTTGAAAATTAATTAAAAATATGTCATTTTTTCACCTATAATTTGAGTTTAAATTTTTATGTATCAATCTACCCCACTTCCCCCTACCTACCCTAGCAGTGTTTAGGTTAAATGGGATTATCATGAGAAATAGGTAGGTACTCTCACTCTGGTTATAAGTGTATCGCAACATTCGCAACTTAAAAGTATTTTTTTTATTGTTGATAGGTTCGCGCTTGACAGCCATCTCACCTGATGGAAAGTGACGATGTGGTCGACGATGGAACGCGCTTACATAAAAGAAACATATTCACTTATAGATTCCTGGGTTGTAAGTAGCTATCAGGAAACACAGACTTCGGCAAGGATTTCCACTCCTTAGCTGCACGCACAATGAATGTGTTCCCAAAACGTTTTGTGCGTGTGGGCGGGATGTCCAGCATGTGCGCATCGTTAAGTTTGGTAGTCCGATGATGGAACGGGTTGGGCGGAATCAGGTTACTTATTTCCGATGCACACTCCCCGAAATGCAACTATAACCAACTATGTCGGCTACAGTCTAAAGTTCTTAGAATAGTACCTTTGCTTATGGATATTGAATCACTGCTTACCATCAGAAGACAGTGGGATCGCAATAAAGCACAAATTTATATTGTGTATTATATTTATGTACATAGTTAGGTTTTAGTATAAATAGTTTATTCAGTATTTAAGTTTTTTATGTACATATGTAATAAGTTATATAGGGGTTTCCATTTTTTTTTTTTTTGGGTGTTAGTACTTTTATTTATATTATTAAAAAAATATATATCTAGCTATGTTAGAAGTTAGAAGAAAATACCTACTTCCAAGTTAGGATTTTTTATTGTTGTTTTTATAATTGCGTTTCGTTTCTGCTGCATGTTCTGGGCACATGGAACTTTTTGAATGGATCATAATTATGACAAGTACCTATGCTCATATGCTGTCAAACATAAACGTCAAAACAAGCGAACGTCAAAACGTTGTTCGAATATGTACTGATAATATTATCGATTAAGCATTAGTTATTAGTTTTAGTTATTTGTAGAATGTTGCAGATGAAACAAGCCCGAGCGTAATCCCTCAGAATATCTTATCAAAAAATGTACTTACCTGACTAGAGCTAGTTACTAAAATAACAGATTAGGTTTTCTAAGTATGAATGGATGACTTGGCAGCATAAACAATGCGCAGAAGATTTGTTTACATCGTGTTACTCCTTGGAATAGCACTCACCAGCTGGATTTATTGGAAATCTAATGCCGAATTCAACGATACTCTCATTATTCTTAAGAGAAAGTTATATACAATAAAAGACGCCTCACTTCAACCATTACCAGAAACATGTAAAAGTAATTAATTTCTATAAAAACTCCTTTGAATAATTAAATCAAGCAGAGAAACTTTGTGATTCTAGACTACTAATATATTTATATAAAATACAGGTATGCTAAATACACATTATTTACCATGCATTTATTCTCATGAAATCTTTCGAATATAATTTCAGGTCATCCATTTTTAGTCATAATAGTGACTTCATATGTGGGACATGTAGAGCTAAGAAGTGCTCATAGAAGAGCTATGTCCGCAGAAGAATTAAGTAAAATAAATGCAACCAGAGTATTCCTACTTGCCCAAATACCCGATAAAGAAAAGTATGTATCTATATAATGAAATAATTGTATACTAAAATTCTTTAATTCATTAAACCCCAAGCATTCGCTCTCTCATTGTCCTTTTATTGTAAGTATCTCTAATTACAGTATTCGAAAGGTTAAATGTAATAATAATTTTTAAAAAAAATGGTTTCAGGTACATAACACAATCTGCGATCAACGATGAGAGCAAATCTTTTGGTGATATTCTACAAGGAACGTTTGTTGAAAACTACAGAAACCTCACTTATAAACATCTGATGGGTTTGAAGTGGGCTTCGACAACATGCCAAGATGCATCATTCATACTCAAAGTGGATGATGACACAGTATATAACTTAGAGAAAACTTATGCATTGCTGAAATCAGTTAATTATTCAACAGCCCTTTTAATGGGCTATATGCTTAACAATACTAAGCCACGGAGGAATACAGAAAACAAATGGTATGTCACATGGGATGAGTATCCAAGGCACAAGTATCCAACATACCTCTCGGGATGGTATTACATCACAACTCCTCGAGTAGCGGCTGCACTATGTGATGAGGCAATCTATCACCCATACTTCTGGATAGATGACATCTTTGTTACAGGCCTCCTCACAGAATCACTTGGTATCAAGTTAAGTGAACTGCCAGACTCATTCTGGTTGGCCTATTATGAGCTACTTGAATGCTGCTTAAATGACATGATTAAGAAATCTATCAAATGTGATTACGTAGTAGGACCAAATGGCGGAAGAAACAATTTGATTGTAGAATTTAATAATGCTGTTAAGAATTGTAATAGTTGGAGAAACTGTACACAAAGGACTTCTGATCAGGAACTAGATAAAGTTTGTATTGCGCACAAAGAACGCCAAATATTTGGTGATGGTGGGCAAGCAGAAGTGGAATATATAAAACTTTAGTTGCTATGACTAACATTCTGGACTTAAAAATACTATACATTGTATAGAGGTTGTCTATTGTTTACCCAAAGATTATATACCATAATCATCATATTCCCGAATTTCATTTGCCCAAATGTTTTGTTTGCCCTAAAAGACATATTATGACATACTGTTAAGTGCCCGAAACTTAGATACAATACCATAAGATACGAGAGCCATACGCATTGTTTTTCATATTTTTAAGTCCCATAATAATTATCATATGAGAAATACACCAGTTGCTAAGTTCACCATTTGAGCATGGTGTACAAGTTAAGATATGCACCAAATGCGTCAATCCTTCTAAAAATGGTAACGGCGTCAAAGGAACGATGGGAATGCTATGACGACTTTCGTAATCATGTAACAAAAAGCTCTAAATGTATAATTTCAGAATGTGTCATGTACGGATTAAAATCATGTCTGTAACATAAATGAATCTTTCATTAATACAATTATTTATGTTAAAATGGATCTTTCATTAATACTATTACTTACGTTACTATACTGTGTAGTTAATAGAGGATTTTTTAATTGTATAGGTACCTACCTACTAATCTTAATTTTATTACATTGATTATAGTTTTATAACAAATTATAAGGCCTAGTTAATGCATATGAAATCAATGCTTTATTTATATGAATCATTACTTATTTCGTTATCGTTCGAAACAATTAAAATATACTTTAAAACTGTCTCTAGTTTTATTTTGATTCTGAATACACTGATAGACAAACATTCTAAGTCCATTAGTCTATCACAATTCTAAAATAGGCAATATGTTGTTTGTTTTTGTAAGTAGGTATGTTATATGTATACATACTTAGAGGTTTTTTAATATTTAACTTAATTAAGTTATCAGTACTTACGCAGATTGTTATAAGATTAGCACGTCAAAGAAATATTTTTTTTTTCGCAGCAATGTAACAGTATTTCGTTTATTTAATTAATACTTGTATCTGCAGGTACCCAAGAGGTACCAAATTTACTTATACATTATCTACACTTGGCTACATATATTGGTAAGCAGTACACCCGCGGTTCTGACATCAGGATGGCGGAAGTACCTAATTTTTAAAATATCAATGTATGGGTTTAGGTACACAGATTTTCAAAAGAGGTACGCAAAGGTACCAAGGCAAATCTGGAAATTACACCCGCCATTCTGGTGCACACGATCCGTTAGGTACATGAAACTATCGATTTGTAAAGATAAAATTAAAAAAACCGGCCAAGAGCATGTCGGGCCACGCTCAATGTAGGGTTCCGTAGTTTCCCGTCCGTCACAATAAGTGTACCCACTTATGAGTTTAAAAAAATGCTTATAAATAATCGTATATCGATTATACTACAAACTTAGTCCAGAAATTATTTTGTAGAACCCTTTTGTCTTTTTTATACAAAAACTATTCTTTCCATCAAGTTCAAAATAATTTTCCTAGAAAGTTCTTATAAAGTTCTACTTTTCAGACTTTTTTCATATTTTCTAAAGTTATGGTTCAAAAGTTAGAGGGGGGGACACATTGTTTTTTACTTTTGGAGCAATTATTTCCGAAATTATTGACATTATCAAAAAATGATTTCAGTAAATCCCTATTCATTTTTAAATACCTATCCAACAATATATCACACGTTAGGGTTGAAATTAAAAAAAAAAATCACTTCTCACTTTACATATAGGGGGGCTACCCTAATAAAACATTTTTTTCTAATTTTTATTTTACCACTTTGTCGGCGTGATTGATATACATATTGGTACCAAATTTCAGCTTTCTAGTGCTAACGGTCCCAGAGATTAAGCGAGGACGGACAGACAGACAGACATGGCGAAACTATAAGGGTTCCTAGTTGACTACGGAACCCTAAAAATGATTTGTTTTTTTTTTAAACTCGTATTAATTTACGCATGTACGAAATTGATTTGAAAACATAAAACTTTTTACTGTGCAAATTGAATCTATAGTTCTGTAGTCTTAAAGGTGCACGATTATCGATAACGTTAACCTTTTCAGTTAATTGCAAAAAGTTTCAGTCGGGGAGCGTAAAACCTGAGGAGTTTACCACTGGATATTTTACTAAACAGTTCAATTTTAGTACACCTGTTTTTTTTTTTTGTACGGTGGGAAAAATCATCTGATGGCAACCCCCGCTCTTGGGCGGAGCGGGAGATAGTGTCAGACTCTTACTGACTAAAAGCCCACCCCGTTCCTCCTAGCCTTCATACCGGGGATCGAGATCCCTTTAGGATAACCCTGGTCCCAGTAGGCTTCGACACTCCAACAACTCCTTGAGGCGCGCGGGAACAGTGCGCGCCGTCGACTTGGGGTTGATCCGGACAGTTACCCGACGGCCGGACAGCGAGCTACCCATTGCTCACTGTCCGCAAGCCCGCGCCTACGGTGGCCGGAAATCGGGATCGGAATTCCGGCGGCAGCGGCGAAGTCAGAACGCCGTTGCCTGTTGCGGTCGGCCTCCTCCTTTGCGAGCATTGCTTCGCAAAAGTCGGCGACCGCCTGCCACTCCTCCTCGCTCCAGACCATGGCCTCAACCGAGGCCCGGCGCAAAAGGTCTCCGCCGCCGATCGCCCCCACGAAGGCACGGCGATGCTCCGCCCAAGCAGGGCTCACCTCGACTGTGTGCTCCACCGTGTTGTCCGGGCATTTCGCACAATGGCGATACCTGGCCGTCACTTCCGCACGAATCTAGTACACCTGTTAAAATTTTTTGTAAGACTAAGTTTGCAGTGTACCTACAAATGCGCAGAAAGTTCATTTACATCGCTATGCTCCTTGGAATAGCATACACCAGCATCATTAATTGGAAATATATGAATTTATTATATATCAATAAAACTGTCATTACTCTTAGGAGTGAATTGTTTACAAACGTCTCACTTCAACCATTCCCAACAACATGCAAAAGTAATTTCATTATTTCATAGTAGATATTTTTAAAACTCATTTGAAAAAATAACAAGAAACATGAACTTCAAAACTTTGATTTCTATTTGGCTCATGTCCCACCAATACACTTAGCATGCTTTTATTCTTACTATACCAACGTCGAAATCTTTTCAACGTAATAATTTCAGATCCTCAATTTGTGGTCATAATAGTGACTTCTTATGTGGGGAATGTAGAGCTAAGAACTGCTCATAGAACAGCTTGTCCTTCAAAGGAGTTAAGTAAACTAAATGCAACCAGAGTCTTCTTACTTGCCCAAATACCTGATCATGAAAAGTAAATACATTTATCTAGTAAATTCAAAAATAATCGATGAAAACGTAAGTAGATACATAAACTGTGTATATCTTTTTCTTGATTTTCAGACACATAACACAATCTGCGATCAACAATGAGAGCAACACTTTTGGTGATATTTTACAAGGAACGTTTGTTGATACCTACAGAAACCTGACTTATAAACATCTGATGAGTTTGAAATGGGTTTCGACAACATGCCAAGATTCGTCATTCATACTTAAAGTAGATGATGACGCAGTATACTTCTTCTCAAAAACTTATGCATTGCTGAATTCAATTAATTATTCAACAACCCTTTTAATGGGGTATTTGCTTAACAATACTAAGCCACGGAGGTATAGAGACAACAAATACTATGTTACATGGGATGAATATCCGAGGCACGAGTATCCAGCTTACCTCTCGGGGTGGTATTATATCACAACTCCTCAAGTAGCAGCTGCACTATGTGACGAAGCAATCTATCACCCATACTTCTGGATAGACGACGTCTTTGTTACTGGCATACTCAGAGAGTCAATCGGTATTACTATTACAACACTACCACTTACAATCGGGATAGATAATTTTAAGAACTGTAATTATGAAGTTGGACCCAGGCGCGGTCCGAAGGGGGGGGTCACAGGGGACATGACCCCCCCCAAAAGCGTAAAATTGTCGAAAAATCTTCTAAAAATTTACCAAATGATGAACATTTTCTGTGTGGGTGACATAGAGTAAACACGCTTTTTTTTACGACTCCTAATTTTTATTGATTTTAATTTATTTAAAATTGATTTTTTATAATTGCATTTAATTAACATTTACTACCCTTCGCTCCCTATCTATTATTTCCAAAGATTTTCTTCTTTTATATCTTTTCTTACTGTTCTTCAAAAATTATGGATACCAAATTGACTACAAGTTTGGAGGATTTGGAGCAGCTTTTCAAGTCTTCTATGTCGGAGTATGAGAACAGGCTGAAAACTGCCTCCTCTGAAGCCCGACCTGCAGCTACACTGGACATCTCAGCATTAACAAGTGAGTTCGCAGAATTCAAATCATTGGTCTGGAAGGCACTCTCTAAAATTAAAAGTCAAATCGAGATGCTGTCGCTTGGATTTGACAGACACGAAACCCTAATGAGCAGGAAGGTCCTCCTGTTTCATGGAGTCGCGGAGTATCCTGGTGAGAAGTTGCTCGACATAGTTAGTGGGGTATTAACCGACCAAATGGGCATGTCTGAAATTGGCAAGGAGCAGATCCATGTTTGCCATAGATTGGGCTCCACACAAGGCAAGGCTCAACCTATTCTGATCAGAATGTACACCACGGAGCACCGCCGTTTGATCTGGTAGAGTAAGAAATCCCTAAAAGGCACGGGTATCTTCATCTCCGAATTCTTGACGCACAAATGACACTGCACCTTTATGGACGCACGCAAGCATTTTGGTATTTTATTATTAATTATTATATATAAGTATTGCTGGTCAAAGGAGGGCAGGATCGTGATCGTCGCACTCGATTCCAAGCGTCATAAGATAGAAACTCCGGGTGAACTTCGGGTACAGATTTCACTCTTTCCAAATAATAATAATAATATCTATTATATTGTTAAATAAAACAAAAAATGACTAGTTTTACTGTTATTTTCTTTACAAGTATATTGAAAAAAGTCGTGTGATACACGTGTGTGATTTATGAATACCATCTTCGACTCTCTTTTAAGACTGAATAGGTACCGCCTCGACGATAGTCACTTCCAAGTCAATCCGAAGCTATCATACCCAATTTAAAATGTAGTTGTATTAAGCGATACTTTCAATGGTAGAGCCAACGTATTGGAGCAATTACTCTACTCTACTCGATTCTGTGATCGGTACAAATATTAATTAAAAACATAAAACTTTTTACGGCGCAAATTGAATCTATAGTCTGTAGTCTTTTAGGTACACGATTATCGATAACTTTAACCTTTTCAGTTAATTGTAAAAAGTTTCAGTCGGGGAGCGTAAAACCTGAGTCTATCACTGGATATTTTACTGAACAATTCAATTTTAGTATACCTGTTAAATTTTTTGTGTAAGATTGAGTTTGCAGTGTACTTACAAATGCCCAGAAAGTTCGTTTATATTGCTATGCTCCTTGGAATAGCATTCACCAGCATCATTTATTGGAAAAAAAAAATTATCAATAAAACTGTCTTTATTCGTAGGAGTAGGAGTGAATTGTTTCCAAACGTCTCACTTCAACCATTCCCAACAACATGCAAAAGTAATTTCATTGCTTATTTCATATTAGATCTCTTTAAAACTCGTTTGAAAAAATAACAAAAAACATAATCTTCAAAATTCTGATTTCTAGACAGCTCATGTGCCACCAAAACACTTATTATGTTTATACTTACTATACGTCATGAAACCTTTTCAATGCAATAATTTCAGATCCTCAATTTGTGGTCATAATAGTGACTTCTTATGTGGGGCATTTAGAGCTAAGAACTGGTCATAGAACAGCGTATCCTGCAGCAGAGTTAATTAAAGCAGATGTAACCAGAGTCTTTTTACTTGGCCAAATACCTGAAAATGAAAAGTAGGTAAATATATTTATTTTATAATATCAAGATAATCAATAAAAAATTAAATAGATAGGTAGGTATAATATCTACTGTGCATATCTTTTACTTGATTTTCAGACTTATAACACAATCTGCGATCAATAATGAGAGCAACACTTTTGGTGATATTTTACAAGGAACGTTTGTTGATACCTACAGAAACCTGACTTATAAACATCTGATGAGTTTGAAATGGGTATCGACAACATGCCAAGATTCGTCATTCATACTTAAAGTAGATGATGACGCAGTATACATCTTTGCAAAAACTTATGCATTGCTGAATTCAAATAATTATTCAACAAATCTTTTAATGGGGTATGTGTTTTACGATGCTGAGCCACAAAGGAATATCCAATATAAGAAATGGTATGTTACATGGGATGAATATCCGAGGCACAAGTATCCAACGTACCTCGCAGGGTGGTATTACATCACAACTCCTCAAGTAGCAGCTGCACTATGTGACGAAGCAATCAATCACCAGTTCTTCTGGGTAGACGACGTCTTTGTTACTGGCATACTCAGAGAGTCAATCGGTATTATTCTTACAGAAGTACCACTTAAAGTCGGGGTAGATAATTTTAGGAACTGTATTTATAAAGTTGGACCAAATAATTTTGACTGTCCAATGTATTGGGAAATCTAGGTAATACAATTCCTATTGAGGTAACTGGAAAAAAAAATTGAATAAATTAACATTCTGCGCCTGAAAAACGGTACACAATGTGTGGAAGACCCAACACCATATGCCGACCGACCATCTTCACCTCCACAAAACGTTATCCCTCCTTATCACCACATAGTATAAAACAAAGTCGCTTTCTCTGTCCCTATGTCCCTTTGTATGCTTAAATCTTTGAATCTACGCAACGGATTTTGATGCGGTTTTTTTAATAGATAGAGTGATTCAAGAGGAAGGTTTATATGTATAATAACATCCATTAAATAGTGGAGAAGTACTGTTATTTTTGAGGTTTCTAATGTGATGTCGTAAATAATTTCATTTTTTCCGCTTACATTGCAAACGCAGGCTGAACCCTACGAGTTTTATCAAAATAATGTACTAAGTATTGTACACATTGAAAAGGACTACAGAAAAGTCCGTGATGGTATAATTATGTCTATCTCTTATGGATAACCCACAATAACTTTTTTTTGTCATTTACTTTTTACGACAAATAATGGCTAATTTTCGAAGCGATTTTAACGAATACAGCATTAATCCTTAACCAATTAAATACCTTAAATACATTGTTCATTTAATATAGATCTATATGGCCCTTTACACCGTATGATTTAAGAGAATATTTTCGAAGATATTAACCAACTCGAACAACGACAACTACTGCTACATGTATCGATAATGTTTTTTGTTGCTGCAAGTATTTAGAAAAAGCCATTGTAAATTATCTGCCTTCTGATCATAGCGGCCTAATGGTAACATTTGAATCCAACTTACCAATACAACAAGTGCAGATACAATTCAGACCAATAACATCCGGTAAATTAAATAAATTTAATAGCACTATAACTAGCAGGTTGGGTGATTGGAACCTTGCAGAAAACAATGGTAATATTTTGTATAAAAACGTTTGAGAAAAAAACTAAAACTATCTGCCCTAAGTTTAGATTTAGTGACTGGGCAACTAAAGGAATCAGAATAAGTAGGGAAAGACTTTTCGAGTTGTATGGCCTTAAGCCTATTATTAACACTGAAACTTTTAATAAATATGTTGCTACTTATTCTAAAATGTTTAAAAATACTTGTAAGGCAGCTAAGGCCTTATACATTAGCAACAAAGTTAAAACAGCAGATAATAAAATAAAAACAGTTTGGAATATTATAAATAATGAAACCAACAGAAACAAAAGAAATAATAATGATTACACATTGGAGACTCATCATGGTCTCATTAGCGATAACAAACTAGTTGCAGAAGAATTTGTAAATTTCTTTACCAGTATACCAATTAAAACTACTGAAGCCCTAAATTCGTCGCCATCGCATGCTTTTGATTTATTACAGGCGAACGTTGCAGCCTGTTCAACTGAATTTAACTTTAAACATATAAACCCCATAACAGTAATAAAAGCTTTTAAAGAAATCAAGATTAAATTGACAGAAGATCTGTGGGGTATGTCTATCAAAGTTTGTACCTCAATTATTGAGACTATAGCGCCGTACTTGGCTTTAATATTTAATTTGTGTATAGATCAAGGAGTCTTTCCAGATCTAATGAAATATAGTAAAGTAATACCGCTCTTTAAATCCGGGAATAGTAAAGACACTAATAATTATAGGCCGGTGTCCGTTTTGCCGGTTCTTAGCAAGATATTTGAAAAGGTAATGTTAAATCAAATGCTTAGTCATTTTAACTCCAATAACATCCTACATGATAAACAGTATGGCTTCACCAAAGGACGTTGTACAACTGACGCGGGTGTTTCCTTACTAAAACACATTTTTAATGCGTGGGAAGAGGCACAAGATGCTATAGGTATCTTCTGCGACCTATCTAAGGCGTTTGATTGTGTAGTTCATGAAACATTGCTTCGGAAACTCAAGCATTACGGACTAGGCAATGCAGCGTTAAGCTTATTAAAATCTTATTTGAATAATAGACAGCAATTAGTGCAAATAAACGGTGTCAATTCGTCGGGATTGAATGTTGAAATGGGGGTGCCCCAAGGTTCAATTTTAGGTCCTTTTTTGTTTTTAGTTTATATTAATGATTTACCCAATTTGTTGCAAAATAAACTTAATATGGTGTTGTTTGCTGACGACACTTCTTTGATTTTTAAGATAAATAGAAAAACTAACAATCTTGACAACGAAAATAGTGCCCTATTGCAGGTTCAAAACTGGTTCACTGCTAATAATCTGGTTCTAAATGGGAAAAAAACTAAATGCATAAGATTTTCCTTACCGAATGTCAAAAGTAGTGATTGTGACATTGTATTGAATAATGAAAAACTAGAATTTGTTGATAAAACGATTTTCCTGGGGATTACGCTTGATTCAAGGCTACAATGGGGTCCTCACTTAACTTCTCTTGCAGGGCGGCTTAGCTCAGCTGCATATGCTGTTAGAAAAATCCGCCAATTTACGGATGTTGATACCGCTAGACTAGTCTTAGTTATTTTCATAGTGTCATGTCGTACGGTATCTTACTATGGGGACGGGCTGCTGACATCGAGTCAATCTTTATATTACAGAAAAGAGCCATCAGAGCGATTTACAATCTCCGCCGGTGCGATTCTTTAAGGGAACTGTTTAAAGATATTAACATAATGACAGTACCTTGTCAATATATCTATGAAAACATAATGTATGTTAGAAAAAATCTTCATCTTTTTAGCAAAAGAGGCGATAGACATAATTATGTTACAAGAAATAGGGATCAATTAGTTCAACCAGGTTTCAGACTGGCTAAAGTGGCCTCTTCTTTCATGGGGTACTCTTTGAAATGTTATAATAAAATACCTCCCCACATATTAGAACTCAATGAAACGAAATTTAAATCTTGTATTAAACGCACACTATGCAGACAAGCATATTATAAGTTGGAGGATTATACTCAAGATAAAAATGCTTGGCTCAATGCTGGTCCAGCTCCACTACCACTAGGGCGTACTAATTAGTTGATTAGTTGGAAACTAATATTATTATTTTTTAATTTGAAAGACACAATTGCATTGTATAATGTAGAAGCACTTTTTCCAAGTTTGTGAATGTGAAGCACCATGGAGCATTTTTATTAGGTTACAACTTTTTTTTTTTGACATTACGAGCATGGCAGTTGAGAGTTTGTCATGCTCACTCAAATGTCTCGCTGTTGGTGGCACGTGTTATTGGGTCGTTCAGTTCCCTTCAAAATGGTTGAGCTGAGTGGGGCTGATGCACGCGTCATGCTCGTGAACGGGTGAAGAAAAAGAGTGTCCATGGAGTTTCTTGCACGTTCTTCTCCATAAAGACCTACTCTTTGGAACGTGCAATTTAGCTTCACTTTTCTTGGACTGACCGACATTTGACTATTCAAAAGTGCCTGTAAATGGTCTATTTGAAATAAATGCTTTGATTTGATTTGATTTGATTTGATTTGATTACAGATTTAAAAATTGCGGGACGTAGCGTTTGCGACAGTACCGGCCGGCCGCCCGGTGCGGCAAGAGCATTGCACCCGTGCGAAGCCGGGGCGGGTCGCTAGTCCTCTATAAATCTTAAAATATATATATATATATATACATGATATACATAATTCAGTCCAATGTTTTTATTATTTAACTACCAGCGGCCGTATTATGACATCTTAAAACCATCATGTTTTCTGTGTGAGAAAAGGATAGTGCTATTCGTCCTGTATAGCTCTGTCTCTTTTTCGCACCGAAAACATGATGGTTTTAAGAGGTCATAATACGGCCCCTGATCCGGTGGACTTTGCATAGCCTAATAGTCAATAAATGTAGTATATCTTTCAATATAGTCAACCGATTACAATAAAACAAAGCTTAAATAATATATCAAGTTGGTAGGCATCATCCCGACTCACTGGGATACCAACACCCCGACTCACTGGGGCATCACCGCAGACAGTTCCGCGGCATCGGTTCCGACCCACTGGAACCAACCTACGCTGGCCTGGCGCGCATCAAGAACCATCGATCTCCGATCTCCGGAGGGGAGTGATGTAGCGACATGTATGGCGCCACATAAGAACTACGAAGAGAATACGAAATCCTGCATCGCGCAATCACAGTTCTCCGCGCGATTTGAACATATACGACAGCCCGAAATCATCTATTGGGCAGTCGCCCACCAGACTATAACACCTGTCTGGTCGGAGGATCCTCCCTTTTCAATGGAGGCATGAGGGACTTTACTCTCTGTTCCGCATACCTCAAAAAATGTGCTGATCAAGGTGTAATTTGTCATCAAGCAGTATGCCAAAATCTCTTAGAAATTCAACTCTTGCTAGATCGATATTGTTTAATTTGTACTAAACTTGTAACACATTTTATTTTTATTTCTGTAAATGAGATCGTAGAACATTTTGAAAGATTAAGATGCAGTTTATTTTTAATACTATAGGCTCAGAAACGGTCTAGATCTTCTTGCAACTGTCCACAATCTCTAGAGTTCTTCTTTCTTGACATGATTGAAGATTTTCAAGTCATCGGCATATAACAAGAATTTGGAGAATTTAAAACAGTCATTGATGTCATTTATAAATAAAATGAATAGGAGGGGGCCCAAAATTGATGCTTGAGGTACGCAAGATGTAACATGTATAGCATTCGAGTAGAACCCTCTGATAACTACTTTCCGAGTTTTGTTTAAAATATACGACGCGATTGCCGAACAAATGTTCGGCGATTACAATCTACCAGATCTTTTCTATTTATAAATGACTGAAACCGAATTTATCTATTAAGGGTGAGTTGAAGAAGCTAATAAGCGTACCGTGACCGAGTTACTGTTGTCAATGCTGCGTATATAAACAAATGCTCCATTGTAGTACTAGTACCTATTACTTATAACCGTTTTTTTATACTTACAGTCCACTATCTTTTATTTAAGAGCACCATACCCAACATCGATTCTGTGATCGGTAAAATTATTAATTAAAAACATAAAACTTTTTATGGCGCAAATTGAATCTATAGTTCTGTATTCTTAATGGTACACGATTATTGATAACGTTAACCTTTTCAGTTAATTGCAAAGAGTTAGTCGAGTAGCAAAAAACCGTAGACTCACTGAATATTTTACTAAACAGTTTCATTTTAGTACACCTGTTAAAATATTTGTGTGTAAGACTGAGTTTGCAGTATACCTACAAATGCGCAGAAAGTTCTTTTACATCGCTATGCTCCTTGGAATAACACTCACCAGCAACATTTATTGGACATATATGTATATACGAGTATATATCAATAAAACTGCCATTACTCATAAGAGTGAATTGTTTACAAACGTCTCACTTCAACCATTCCCAACAACATGTAAAAGTAATTTCATTATTTCATAGTAGATATCTTTAAAACTTATTTGAAAAAATAACAAAAAAATAGGAACTTCTAGACGGCTCATGTGCCATCAATACACTTAGCATGCGTTTATTCTTACTATACGTCATGAAACCTTTTTAATGCAATAATTTCAGATCCTCAATTTTTGGTCATAATAGTGACTTCTTATGTTGGGCATGTAGAGCTAAGAACTGGTCATAGAACAGCGTATCCTGCAGCAGAGTTAATTAAAGTAGATGCAACCAGAGTCTTCTTACTTGGCCAAATACCTGACCATGAAAAGTAAATATATTTATTTAATAATATCAAAATAATCGATTAAAAAGTAGGTCAATCTTTTTCTTGATTTTCAGACACATAACACAATCTGCGATCAATAATGAGAGCAACACTTTTGGTGATATTTTACAAGGAACGTTTGTTGAAAACTACAGAAACCTCACTTATAAACATCTGATGGGTTTGAAATGGGCTTCGACAACATGCCAAGATGCGTCATTCATACTTAAAGTAGATGATGACGCAGTATACTTCTTCTCAAAAACTTATGCACTGCTGAATTCAATTAATTATTATTCAACAACCCTTTTAATGGGGTATATGGCTAACGATACTAAGCCACGAAGGAATAGAAAAAACAAATGGTATGTTACATGGGATGAGTATCCAAAGCACGAGTATCCAAATTACCTCTCTGGATGGTATTACATCACAACTCCTCAAGTAGCAGCTGCACTATGTGACGAAGCAATCTATCACCCGTACTTCTGGATAGACGACGTCTTTGTTACTGGCATACTCAGAGAGTCAATCGGTATTACTATTACAAAACTACCAAATGCAGTCGGGGTGGATAATTTTATTAACTGTAATTATGTACTTAAACAAAATGGTTTTGATTGTCCAAAATTATGATTTAATTAGGAATTGTAGATTATACAATTCCTATTGAGGAAACTGGACAAAGAGGACTTGGAGGTAGAGATATGCCTTTGCCGGCAATATGGGAATATTGAGGGCAATATTGCTACCAATATTCATACTTCGGGCAATATTTCCACCAATATTCCCACTTCACGGCAAGATTGCCGGCAACACTACTTGGAGGAAATGGATAAAGTTTGAGTTCATACAAAGAACGCGAAATATTTGATTTTATAGTGATACTAGCGACCCGCCCCGGCTTCGCACGGGTATAAAATATATAGCCTATGTGATTAAAATCGATTCAGTAGTTTTGATTTATTCATTACTGCCCGTGGCCCGCACGCGTTAAATTTGGAGTAAAACAATCCCCCTTTCCCTATACCATGAAGAGGCACGCTCTTGCCGCACCGGGCGGCCGGCCGGTACCGCCGCAAACGCTACGTCCCGCAATTTTTAAATCTGTAATATCTTCGAAAATATTCACTTAAATCATACGGTGTAAAGGGCCATATAGATCTATATTAAATGAACAATGTATTCAAGGTATTTAATTGGTTAAGGATTAATGCTGTATTGGTTAAAATCGCTTCGAAAATTAGCCATTATTTGTCGTAAAAAGTAAATGACAAAAAAAAGTCATTGTGGGTTATCCATAAGAGATAGACATATACCATCACGGACTTTTCTGTAGACCTTTTC
This sequence comes from Mythimna albipuncta, assembly GCA_929112965.1. Lineage (NCBI taxonomy): Eukaryota > Metazoa > Arthropoda > Insecta > Lepidoptera > Noctuidae > Mythimna > Mythimna albipuncta. Next base: position 10,847,309 of record OV815977.1, on the reverse strand, counting down.
AATGTGTACAATACTTAGTACATTATTTTGATAAAACTCGTAGGGTTCAGCCTGCGTTTGCAATGTAAACGGAAAAAATGTAATTATTTACGACATCACATTAGAAACCTCAAAAATAACAGTACTTCTCCACTATTTAATGGATGTTATTATACATATAAACCTCCCTCTTGAATCACTCTATCTATTAAAAAAAACCGCATCAAAATCTGTTGCGTAGTTTCAAAGATTTAAGCGTACAAAGGGACATAGGGACAGAGAGAGCGACTTTGTTTTATACTATGTAGTGATTTGTATTGAGATGTATATTGAAACATAATATCTAAATATACAAAAAACCGGCCAAGAGCGTGTCGGGCCACGCTCAGTGTAGGGTTCCGTAGTTTCCCGTCCGTCACAATAAAGTGTACCCACTTATGAGTTTAAAAAAATGCTTGCTACGATTATACTACAAACTTAGTCCAGAAATTATTTTGTAGAACCCTTTTGTCTTTTTTGTACAAAAACTGTTCTTTCCATCAAGTTCAAAATAATTTTCCTAGAAAGTCCTTATAAAGTTCTACTTCTCAGATTTTTTTCATATTTTCTAAACTTATGGTTCAAAAGTTAGAGGGGGGACACATTGTTTTTTACTTTTGGAGCGATTATTTCCGAAATTATTGACATTATCAAAAAATGATTTTAGTAAACCCCTATTCATTTTTAAATACCTATCCAACGATATATCACACGTTAGGGTGGAAATTAAAAAAAAAATCACTTCCCACTTTACATATAGGGGGGCTACCCTAATAAATCATTTTTTTCCAATTTTTATTTTACCACTTTGTCGGCGTGATTGATATACATATTGATACCAAATTTCAGCTTTCTAGTGCTAACGGACACAGAGATTAAGCGAGGACGGACAGACAGACAGACAGACATACAGACGGACAGACAGACATGGCGAAACTATAAGGGTTCCTAGTTGACTACGGAACCCTAAAAATGAATCCATATTTCCTTGGTCACGCCATTACGCGTGAACGGCTGTACCGATTTCACAATTTTTTTTTTGTTGTGTTCGTTATTATGGGGAGAAGGTTCTTATGAAAAAAAAATGAAAATTAGGGTAGTGTAGGGTAGAGTAGGGTAGAGTAGGGTAGAGTAGGGTAGAGTAGGGTAGAGTAGGGTAGAGTAGGGTAGAGTAGGGTAGAGTAGGGTAGAGTAGGGTAGAGTAGGGTAGAGTAGTGTAGAGTAGGGCAGAGTAGGGTAGAGAAGGGTAGAGTAGGGTGGAGCAGGGAAAAGCGGGAGCGAAGCAGCGCGGGCAAAAGCTAGTATGTATCATATAAATCTTTGGTAATAAATTAACATTCTGCGCCTGAAAAAGAGTGTACTACTCTGTCAAGAAAGTACCGGGAAAAGATCAATAATAAACGATTTTTGTTATTCATCCAAATTTATTTTAGCGCCTTCAAGTATGCCCCTTCAGAAACGATACACTTACGCCAACGAATAATCCAATCATCGAAACATTTTTTAAACGCTGTTTCCGGAATTAAGTTCAGTTCTCACCGCGAATTCTCCTTTATGTCTTCTACAGATTGAAAACAGGTTCCACGAAGTGGTAATTTGAGTTTAGGAAAAAGATAGAAGTCGGCTGGAACCATATCTGGCGAATATGGTGGCTGCTCGATGGTATTTGTTGAGTGTTTGGTCAAAAATTCGTTCACAAAGATGGCCTTGTGCGAAGACGCATTATCGTGGTGCAAAATCCAAGAATTTTCTTTCCACAAATCTGGCCTTTTTCGTTGAATTTGCCGTATAACGCTCAAATAATATTCTTATTTACCGTTTGACCTTCCGGTAAGAATTCCGAGTGCACAACACCGCGACAATCAAAGAAAACAGTCAACATGACTTTGACTTTTGATCGACTTTCCATCCCGGTTCATATGAGGCGGTCGCCGACTTCTGCGAAGCAGTAATGCTCGCTAAGGAGGAGGCCGACCGCATCAGGCAACGGCGCCCTCGCCGCCGCCGGGATTCCGATCCCGATTTCCAGCCACCGTAGGCGCGGGGTTGCGGACAGTGAGCAATGGGTAGCTCGCTGTCCAGCCGTCTGGTAACTGTCCGGATCAAGCCCAAGTCCTCGACGGCGCGCGCTGTTCCCCCGCGCCTCAAAGAGTTGTCAGCAACAGCAGGGGCCCAGCCGGGTCGAAGCCTACTGGGGCCAGGGTTATCCGAAAGGGCGCTCGAGCCCCGGTATGAAGGCTTGAAGGAACGGGATGGGTTTTTTAGTCAGTAAGAGTCTGACACTATCTCCCGCTCCGCCCAAGAGTGGGGTTGTCATAGAATGATTTTATTTGTATTGAAAAATACATTTCGCTTATTGCGTTTTCGAAATAATTTTGCTCTTGAGAGCCCTCATAATAAATTCTATAAATTACAATTTGAGTTACGAAAGATTGTTTTTAATTATTGTAGTTATAGTTGGCAACATTAAGAGCGCCCCCAGCTACGCGACAAGTTATCGTGCGAGGGCATCATTTTTTTCACAAGTATATTTTGGAAAACGTCGTATGATACACGTAATAATGGATATCATCCTCGGCTCTCTTAAGACAAAATACCGCCTTGACGGTAATCACTTCCAAGTCAATCCAAAGCTATCATACCCAGTTTAAAATTTACAATTTCATAAAGCAATAATTGGAAATGTAGATCCAACATATTGGAGCAATTTCTACTCGATTCTGTGATCGGTAAAAATATTAATTAAAAACATAAACTTTTTACGGCGCAAATTGAATCTATAGTTCTGTAGTCTTAAAGGTACACGATTATCAATAACGTTAACCTTTTCAGTTAATTGCAAAAAGTTTCAGTCGGGGAGCATAAAACCCGAGTTTACCACTGGATATTTTAGTAAGATTACAGTTTAATTTTAGTACACCTGTAATTTTTTTTGTGTAAGACTGAGTTTGCAGTGTACCTACAAATGCGCAGAAAGTTCGTTTACATCGCTATGCTCCTTGGAATAGCATTCACCAGCATTATTTATTGGAAAAAAATATATAGATATATCAATAAAACTGTCTTTATTCGTAGGAGTGAATTGTTTACAAACGTCTCACTTCAACCATTTCCAACAACATGCAAAAGTAATTTCATTATTTCATATTAGATCTCTTTAAAACTCGTTTGAAAAAATAACAAAAAACATAATCTTCACAATTCTGATTTCTAGACAGCTCATGTGCCACCAAAACACTTATATCGCGTTTATACTTACAAAAAAAATCATCATGAAATCTTTTTAATGCAATAATTTCAGATCCTCAATTTGTGGTCATAATAGTGACTTCTTATGTTGGGCATGTAGAGCTAAGAAGTGCTCATAGAACAGCGTATCCTGCAGCAGAGTTAATTAAAGCAGATGTAACAAGAATCTTTTTACTTGGCCAAATACCTGAAAATGAAAAGTAAATATATTTATTTTATAATATCAAAATAATCAATAAAGAATTAAGTAGATAGGTATAATATCTACTGTGTATATCTTTTTCTTGATTTTCAGACTTATAACACAATCTGCGATCAATAATGAGAGCAACACTTTTGGTGATATTTTACAAGGAACGTTTGTTGATACCTACAGAAACCTGACTTATAAACATCTGATGAGTTTGAAATGGGTTTCGACAACATGCCCAGATGCATCATTCATACTTAAAGTAGATGATGACGCAGTATACATCTTTGCAAAAACTTATGCATTGCTGAATTCAACTAATTATTCAACAAATCTTTTAATGGGATATTTGTTTTACGATTCTGAGCCACAAAGGATTAAGAACAATAGCAAATGGTATGTTACATGGGATGAATATCCGAGGCACAAGTATCCAACGTACCTCGCAGGGTGGTATTACATCACAACTCCTCAAGTAGCAGCTGCACTATGTGACGAAGCAATCTATCACTCATTCTTCTGGGTAGACGACGTCTTTGTTACTGGCATACTCAGAGAGTCAATCGGTATTACTCTTACACAAGTACCACTTAAAATCGGGGTAGATAATTTTATTAACTGTAATTATAAAGTTCGACCAAATCATTTTGACTGTCCAAAGTAATGGGAATACTAGGTAATACAATTCCTATTGAGGTAAATGGGAAAACAAGAACGCGAAATTTTTGATAGATAGTGAAACATAATAAAAAAAAATGTAATAAAGTAACATTCTGCGCCTGAAAAACGGTATATTATGTATAAAAAGCAACGCACAACTTTATCCCTTGGACAAATAAACATATTTAGATGACAAGTATTGATAGTGGTTCGTGGTACCTAGTATATAAGGTATGAAAGGGTTGAAGAGCACACACTCTCCTATTTGTAAAGTACGTAGAACAACCCGCAAGAAAAGTCAAGAATAGACAGATTTTTGCAAGGCCTTTGACAAGATCAATCATAAGCTGTTGCTTGATAATCCTGCTTTCAACGATATTTATTACTTACTTCATTGGTTAGTTTCTTATAAGTTAAATGACTCCCTAAAATTGGTGATCAACGTATGCAGGTCGGGTTCCTTCTATTTGGCAGAATCTTGATACTCCGATTTTTATTTGGCATAACTCACATGGCATAATCTTATTTAATCGAATATTTTTAAGGCATAAAAATTATTTAGCATAACTTTTGTTTGGCAGAATATTTACGTGTCCGAATTTACAATGGCATACTTTTATCTTGGCAGAATTTTGTTTCGCATAATTACCTTTGCCATAATTAATATTATGCATAATTTTGTTTAGCATAACATTTATTTAGAGATACGATTATTTGGTATGGGTGCATATTTGAACATCAAAAATTAAAATAGATGTATCTTTTTGTAAAAATTAGTAAATTAGCTGCATTTTGTGACAGAAACGAATCGCTGCGAAACCGACTTTACGCAGTCTTGTCTGCCCTACCCCTAGAGTGTAATTTAAACCCGCGTAGGCGCGGAGGGGTAGGGCGGCCCGCGAGCTGAGGAGCAGGTGGTTTGAAGGCCCGCCACCGCGGCTGAGGCAAGCCGAAGCTGCGGAGGTGAGCGTTAAAACCATCTGTGACGATAAGCTCGCGTGGCGCCGCCCAAGCCCCGCAGCGCCGGAGCCGTGACAGAAACAATGCTTGCTGCAGGTTGCATGCCTGCTTGCATGCTGCATGCCTGCTGCATGTTGCATGCATGCTGCATGTTACATGCCTGCTGCATGCATGCTGCATGCTGCATGCATGCTGCATGTTGCATGCCTGCTTGCATGTTGTATGCCTGTTTGCATGCTAAGAGGTAGCAATTAACGTTATCGTCGCATGTGTGTGGCGAAAAAAATCAGCTCTGCCTTTTAATGACTATCGATATAAAATGTATGCCAAAAGACGATTCTGACTGTGAATTTTCTGCGATATGATGGTTCTGCTTTTTAATTATTATGGATATAAACATTATGCCTAAAGATGATTCTGACTAACAAAATTATGAGTTTTGAATGTATGACAACTGAGTGTATGCGAAATGATTTTCTGCGAAATGAAGTTTATGCTATCCGTTGTTATGCAAAACAATATTATGACGTAAAAAGTTCTGCTATAAAAGGTAGACCCATGCAGGTCAAACACCACTGAAGTCGCATTAACTGTTCCGCAAGGCCCTACTCTCCAGCCATTACTATTTAACATATTTGTGAAGGGTCTACCTTTTATGGCAGAACTTTTTATGTCATAATATTATTTTGCATAACAGAACAGCGGCTAGTATAAACTTCATTTTGCAGAAAATCAGTTCGCATACACTCATTTGTCATACATTCAAAACTCAATCATCTTTAGGCATAAATTCAATATCCATAAAAATTAAAAAGCAAAACCATCATATCGCAGAAAATTCATAGTCAGAATCGTCTCTTGGCATACAATTTTATATTATTAGCTGCGGTGGTAATTAGTATCATCAAAACGGTAACCTATATACTAAAGTTACAAAAACTGTCAGCTTATATAGGGTCGACGAAGGACGTGTAGAAGTAGAATGCAAGCAAGCATGCAGTATGCAAGCAGGCATGTATCGTGTAAGCCAGCATGCAAGCAGGCATGCATCATGGAAGTAAGCATGCAGCATGCAAGCAGGCATGCAGCATGCAAATAAGTATACATGTTTCTGTTACGGCTCCGGCGCTGCAGCCCTGCAGAGTTTAAGCGGCCCCACGCGAGCTTATCGTTGCAGATGGTTTTAACGCTCACCACCGCAACTTCAGCACCGGATCTCCGTTCCGACCTCCACCGTCAGGTCAAGGTCAGCAAAGTTGGCCTTCAAACCACCGACTCCTCAGCTCGCGGGCCGCCTTACCTCTCCGCGCCTACGCGGATTTAAATTACACTCTAGGTATAGGGGTAAGACAAACAAGACTGTGTGAAGTCGGCTTAGCAGCAATTCGTTTTTGTCAGTGTAGCACGTACGACATATTGGTTTTTTATGTCACTATTTTAATTTAATATTGAAAATGTTACCAAGTAGCCAACTGGCCAACACATTTAAATTGTGACCAAAATTCCGTAAAATGTGGTATCGGTGTAGTGAAAATATGGCAAATAAATAATTCTCAAACAAACACAAACTCCCCGTATAATCATCTCTATAGATAAATGTTTTGCTTTACAAAATGCGTAACATTAACTATGACAAAGGTAATGATGCCAAATAAAATTCTGCCATGATAAAAGTATGCCATTGTAAATTCGGACACGTAAACATACTGCCGAACAATAGTTATGCTAAATAATAAATAATAATAATCTTTATTTTTGCCAAAAAAAAAAAAAATACACGAACATAACATTTTAGGAACATGGCTAAGTGTGCCAGAGCAAAAAGACCCTGATTTCTAAACTAGGAATAACCTGTTTCTTAGAAGTCAGTGTGCCTTCGACATTATGTGCGCTTAGGCCAATACAATAAAAGAAAAAAATGTTTATGCCTTATAAATATTCGATTAAAAACGATTATGCCAAGTTGTGCCAAATAATTTTCGGAGTATCAAGATTTTGACAAATACAAGGAACTCATTTGTGAGAGGCATAAGTAGGTAGTTTCTATCTCAATAGAATACCTATTTATTTTATTTGTATACAATTTTATGAACTAAAAATCCGCAACACCATCACCGATTATATTATTTTTCAATACACTTCCTTCGAAAACAGGATCTTATCGCATTCCGAATAGGTTCGACATGCCATGTTTATCACCCTCGTGTTTTTAGGGTTCCGTAGCCAAATGCCAAAAAACCGAACCCTTATAGATTCGTCATGTCTGTCTGTCTGTCTGTCTGTCTGTCTGTCTGTCTGTCTGTCTGTCTGTCTGTCTGTCTGTCTGTCTGTCCGTCCGTCCGTATGTCACAGCCACTTTTTTCCGAAACCATAAGAGCTATACTGTTGAAACTTTGTAAGTAGATGTATTCTGTGAACCGCATTAAGAATTTTACACAAAAATAGAAAAAAAGCAATAAATTTTGGGGGTCCCCATATATAGAACTGAATCTCAAAATTTTTTTTTCATCAAACCCATGCGTGTGGGGTATCTATGGATAGGTCTTCAAAAATCATACTGAGGTTTCTAACATCATTTTTTTCTAAACTGAATAGTTTGCGCGAGAGACACTTCCAAAGTGGTAAAATGTGTGTCCCCCCCCCTCTAACTTCTAAAATAAGAGAATGATAAAACTAAAAAAAATATATGATGTACATTACTATAAAAACTACCAACGAAAATTGGTTTGAACGAAATCTAGTGAGTAGTTTTTTTTTAATGCATCATAAATCGAAAAAAATACACTATTATTAAAACATCGATCAAAGTTACAACACATTACAAGAACTTTTATATTATGTTACTTGCTGCTACGGAACCCTTCATGGGCGAGTCCGACTCGCACTTGGCCGGTTTTTTTTTTAAATTTATGATAACAAGGCAAGGGCTTTTTTCATTCCTATTTCGTCACGGCCATTCGTGATTACAGACAGACCCACCAACTTATCTGTGAACTGATTGGTAGCGAAACCGTCGCTTTAGTGTTGCAAATTAATAAAAGTTACCCATGATTGGGTATGTCAGATAAGAAACTAGATAAACATGTAAACATAATTTTATTATTGTATACAATCCCTAACATTGTTTTATAATAATAAAATGCTAATATAAGTACTAAATAGTCTTCAAAAATAGGAAAATTAATGTAGACATTAACTTTTTCTCTGGCATTCAATTAATATAATGTAGGTATCCCACTTACAAACTAAATGTTTAGCAAATTAGGCAAATGCAAGTAGGCACTTGCAAATAAACGTTATGTTCAAAAAATAAATATTTTTAATATTAAGTAGGATTTAGGTACGGTTTGATACCTTTGCTTCTTCTTCAACCTGCAAAGGTAAAGTGCAGGAAAAAAGTCAATTCTTATGAAAAAAAAAAAGAAAATTAGAGTAGTGTAAGGTAGAGCAGAGTAGGGTAGAGTAGGGTAGAGAAGGGTAGAGTAGGGTAGAGTAGGGTGGAGCGGGGAAAAGCGGGAGCGTAGCAGTGCGGGCAAAAGCTAGCATGTATCATATAAATCTTTGGTAATAAATTAATTATGGATGGTATTACATCACAACTCCTCAAGTAGCAGCTGCACTATGTGACGAAGCAATCTATCACCCGTACTTCTGGATAGACGACGTCTTTGTTACTGGCATACTCAGAGAGTCAATCGGTATTACTATTACAAAACTACCAAATACAGTCGGGGTAGATAATTTTATTAACTGTAATTATGTATTTAAACAATATGGTTTTGATTGTCCAAAATTATTATTTAATTAGGAATTGTAGATTATACAATTCCTATTGAGGAAACTGGACAAAGAGGACTTGGAGGTAGAGATATGCCTTTGCCGGCAATATGGCAATATTGAGGGCAATATTGCTACCAATATTCATACTTTAGGCAATATTCCCACCAATATTCCCACTTCACGGCAAGATTGCCGGCAACGGCACATCACTACTTGGAGGAAATGGATAAAGTTTGAGTTCATACAAAGAACGCGAAATATTTGATAAATTTATAGTGATATATTGAAACATAATATCTAAATATACAAAAATGAATTCCTATTTCCTTGGTCACGCCATTACACGTGAACGGCTGTACCGGATTCACAATTTTTTTTTTTGTTGTGTTCGTTATTATGGGGAGAAGGTTCTTATGAAAAAAAAAACCGGCCAAGAGCGTGTCGGGCCACGCTCAGTGTAGGGTTCCGTAGTTTTCCATCCGTCACAATAAGTGTACCCACTTATGAGTTTAAAAAAAATGCTTGCCTATACGACTATACAACAAACTTAGTCCAGAAATTATTTTGTAGAACCTTTTTGTCTTTTTGTACAAAAACAGTTCTTTCCATCAAGTTCAAAATAATTTTCCTAGAAAGTCCTTAAAAAGTTCAACTTTTCAGATTTTTTTCATATTTTCTAAACTTATGGTTCAAAAGTTAGAGGGGGGGGGGGGGACGCATTGTTTTTTACTTTTGGAGCGATTATTTCCGAAATTATTGACATTATCAAAAAATGATTTTAGTAAACCCCTATTCATTTTTAAATACCTATCCAACGATATATCACACGTTAGGGTGGAAATTAAAAAAAAAATCACTTCCCACTTTACATATAGGGTCCCCTAATAAAACATTTTTTTCCAATTTTTATTTTACCACTTTGTCGGCGTGATTAATATACATATTGGTACCAAATTTCAGCTTTCTAGTGCTAACGGTCACAGAGATTAAGCGAGGACGGACAGACAGACAGACAGACAGACGGACAGACAGACATGGCGAAACTATAAGGGTTCCTAGTTGACTACGGAACCCTAAAAATTAGGGTAGTGTAGGGTAGAGTAGAGTAGGGTAGGGTAGAGTAGGGTATAGTAGGGTAGAGTAGGGTAGAGTAGGGCAGAGTAGGGTAGAGAAGGGTAGAGTAGGGTGGAGCAGGGAAAAGCGTTTACTACTCTGTCAAGAAAGTACCGGGAAAAGATCAATAATACACGATTTTTGTTATTCATCCAAGTTTATTTTAGCGCCTTCAAGTATGCCCCTTCAGAAACGATACACTTACGCCAACGAATAATCCAATCATCGAAACATTTTTTAAACGCTGTTTCCGGAATTAAGTTCAGTTCTCCTATAAGTCTTCTACAGATTGAAAACGGGTGCCACGAAGTGGTAATTTGAGTTTAGGAAAAAGATAGAAGTCGGCTGGAGCCATATCTTGCGAATATGGTGGCTGGTCGATGGTATTTGTTAGTGTTTGGCCAAAAATTCGTTCACAAAGATGGCCTTGTGCGAAGGCGCATTATCGTGGTGCAAAATCCAATAATTTTCTTTCCACAAATCTGGCCTTTTTCGTCGAATGTGCTCTCTTAAATGCCGCATAACACTCAAATAATATTCTTTATTTACCGTTTGACCTTCCGGTAAGAATTCCGAGTGCACAACACCGCGATAATCAAAGAAAACAGTCAACATGCCTTTGACTTTTGATCGACTTTGGCGTGGTTTTTTCGGTTTTGGTTCAGTTCGAAGGCGGCACTCCGAAGCTTGTTGACTTGTTTGCATGTCAAACTCGTAAACCCACGTCTCGATGCCAGTAACAATGCGTTTCATGAATGTTGGGTCGGAATTGACTCGTTCTAGCATGTCCTGCTGGCTTGCCTGGGAAAGCCTGGGTCCTGGCCAAGGAGGCTCGCGGGCCTCGATTAAGAGGGCTCTTCAGCGCATGCCTGGAGAGGGGCCAGTTCCCACTTCGCTGGAAGACGGAGAGACTGGTCCTCATAGCGAAGCTGGGGCGCCCTGCGGACTCTCCGTCCGCGTATCGGCCCATTGTGCTGCTCGACGAGGTGGGCAAGCTCTTTGAAATAGTGATTGCGAGCCGCCTCGTCGCGCGCCTTTCACGGGTGGGACCTTTGGGACGGACAGTTCGGCTTTCGCAGGATGCGTTCTACGGTGGACGCCATCATGCGCCTGCGAGCCCTCACGACGGAGAATGCGGTGTCCCAGGGTAGGTGTGTCATGGCAGTGTCCTAGGACATTGCCAACGCTTTCAATTCCCTGCCCTGGAGTATGATCCGGAGAGCCTTCCTTTATTCGGGTGCCCGAATACCTCTGTCGAGTAGTCGAGGCCTACCTGTCGGACAGGTATATTGTTTACCCCGGTCACCAGGGAGACTGGAAACGTCGGGAGATGTTATGCGGTGTTCCACAGGGGTCGGTACTAGGGCCACCCTTGTGGAACATCGGGTACGATTACGTGCTGCGAGGCGACTTCCCTGACGGAGTCAGCGCGGTCTGCTACGCAGACGACACGCTGGTTCTAGCGCAGGGAGAGTCACACCGGGTGGTGGCTGCTCTAGCGACACGCGGGGTTGCGATATTCGTTGGTTGGATCCAGGATTTGGGACTTGAGGTGGCGCTGCGTGAATCCGAGGGCCATGTGTTTTCACGGTCGCGGCCGTCAAAACGCGCCACCATCGGGTTCCCAACTAACGATTGGAGGAGTTCGCATCGGCGTCGAGTCCTCGATGAGGTATCTAGGACTCATCCTGGACAGCCGATGGAATTTCGAGGAGCATTTCCGACGTCTGACTCCCAAACGCAACCGGACTGAGGCCGCTCTCAAGTGACTCCTGCCCAACCTTGGGGGTCCAGACGCCTCCTGCCGGAGACTCTACGCGGGGATCGTTCGGTCCATGGCCCTCTACGGGGCGCCAGTATGGACGCCATAGCTGCAAAAGCGACCAGCGGCCATTCTGAAAGCCTGCCAGAGGTTCATGGCAATTCGGATGGTGCGGGGATACCGCACGATTTCCCGCGAAGCGGCGAGCCTTCTGGCTGGCCTACCACCGTGGGATCTGGAGGCAACAGTCCTTACACACATGCACGACATGCGCGTGGAGATGCAACGCCGTGGTGAAAGTCCTCTGCCGCGACAGGTCACGGCATGGCGGACAGAGCTCCGGCGGGATCTCATGGTGGAATGGCGTCAGCGACTATCGCAACCCAGTGCTGGGCACGCCACAATTATGGCGATAAGTCGCCTCTTTGAGACGTGGCTGGAAATACCTCACGGCGTCCTTACCTTCCGCATGACACAGGTCTTCACCGGAAATGGCTAGTTCGGGAGGTTCCTGTTCCGAATCAAAGCGGAAGTGACGCCCTGGTGTCGCCACTGTGCGGAACGCCTGGAGAACACGGTGGAGCACACAATCGTGGTGTGCCCTGCTTGGGCGGAGCATCACCGTGCCCTCGTTGGGGTGATCGGCGGCGGAGACCTCTCGCTACAGGCCTTGGTTGAGGCCATGGTCCGGAGCGAGGCGGAGTGGCAGGCGGTCGCCGACTTCTGCGAAGCAGTAATGCTCGCTAAGGAGGAGGCCGACCGCATCAGGCAACGGCGCTCTCGCCGCCACCGGGATTCCGATCCCGATTTCCAGCCACCGTAAGCGCGGGCTTGCGGACAGTGAGCAATGGGTAGCTCGCTGTCCGGCCTGGTAACTGTCCGGACCAAGCCCAAGTCCTCGACGGCGCGCGCTGTTCCCACGCGCCTCAAGGAGTTGTCAGCAACAGCAGGGGACCAGCCGGGTCAAAGCCTAATGGGGCCAGGGTTATCCGAAAGGGCGCTCGAGTCCCCGGTATGAAGGCTTGAAGGAACGAGATGGGTTTTTTAGTCAGTAAGAGTCTGAAACTATCTCCCGCTCCGCCCAAGAGCAGGGTTGTCATAGAATGATTTTATTTGTATTGAAAAATACATTTCGCCTTCGTTTTCGAAATAATTTTGCTCTTGAGAGCCCTCATAATAAATTCTATAAATTACAATTTGAGTTACGAAAGATTGTTTTTAATTATTGTAGTTATAGTTGGCAACATTAAGAGCGCCCCCAGCTACGCGACAAGTTATCGTGCGAGGGCATCATTTTTTTCACAAGTATATTTTGGAAAACGTCGTATGATACACGTAATAATGGATATCATCCTCGGCTCTCTTAAGACAAAATACCGCCTTGACGGTAATCACTTCCAAGTCAATCCAAAGCTATCATACCCAGTTTAAAATTTACAGTTTCATAAAGCAATAATTGGAAATGTAGATCCAACATATTGGAGCAATTTCTACTCGATTCTGTGATCGGTAAAAATATTAATTAAAAACATAAACTTTTTACGGCGCAAATTGAATCTATAGTTCTGTAGTCTTAAAGGTACACGATTATCAATAACGTTAACCTTTTCAGTTAATTGCAAAAAGTTTCAGTCGGGGAGCATAAAACCCGAGTTTACCACTGGATATTTTAGTAAGATTACAGTTTAATTTTAGTACACCTGTAATTTTTTTTGTGTAAGACTGAGTTTGCAGTGTACCTACAAATGCGCAGAAAGTTCGTTTACATCGCTATGCTCCTTGGAATAGCATTCACCAGCATTATTTATTGGAAAAAAATATATAGATATATCAATAAAACTGTCTTTATTCGTAGGAGTGAATTGTTTACAAACGTCTCACTTCAACCATTTCCAACAACATGCAAAAGTAATTTCATTATTTCATATTAGATCTCTTTAAAACTCGTTTGAAAAAATAACAAAAAACATAATCTTCACAATTCTGATTTCTAGACAGCTCATGTGCCACCAAAACACTTATCACGCGTTTATACTTACAAAAAAAATCATCATGAAATCTTTTTAATGCAATAATTTCAGATCCTCAATTTGTGGTCATAATAGTGACTTCTTATGTGGGGCATGTAGAGCTAAGAAGTGCTCATAGAACAGCGTATCCTGCAGCAGAGTTAATTAAAGCAGATGTAACAAGAATCTTTTAACTTGGCCAAATACCTGAAAATGAAAAGTAAATATATTTATTTTATAATATCAAAATAATCAATAAAGAATTAAGTAGATAGGTATAATATCTACTGTGTATATCTTTTTCTTGATTTTCAGACACATAACACAATCTGCGATCAACAATGAGAGCAACACTTTTGGTGATATTTTACAAGGAACGTTTGTTGATACCTACAGAAACCTGACTTATAAACATCTGATGAGTTTGAAATGGGTTTCGACAACATGCCAAGATGCATCATTCATACTTAAAGTAGATGATGACGCAGTATACATCTTTGCAAAAACTTATGCATTGCTGAATTCAACTAATTATTCAACAAATCTTTTAATGGGATATTTGTTTTACGATTCTGAGCCACAAAGGATTAAGAACAATAGCAAATGGTATGTTACATGGGATGAATATCCGAGGCACAAGTATCCAACGTACCTCGCAGGGTGGTATTACATCACAACTCCTCAAGTAGCAGCTGCACTATGTGACGAAGCAATCTATCACTCATTCTTCTGGGTAGACGACGTCTTTGTTACTGGCATACTCAGAGAGTCAATCGGTATTACTCTTACACAAGTACCACTTAAAATCGGGGTAGATAATTTTATTAACTGTAATTATAAAGTTCGACCAAATCATTTTGACTGTCCAAAGTAATGGGAATACTAGGTAATACAATTCCTATTGAGGTAAATGGGAAAACAAGAACGCGAAATTTTTGATAGATAGTGAAACATAATATAAAAAAAATGTAATAAAGTAACATTCTGCGCCTGAAAAACGGTATATTATGTATAGAAAGCAACGCACAACTTTATCCCTTGGACAAATAAACATATTTAGATGACAAGTATTGATAGTGGTTCGTGGTACCTAGTATATAAGGTATGAAAGGGTTGAAGAGCAAACACTCTCCTATTTGTAAAGTACGTAGAACAACGCGCAAGAAAAGTCAAGAATAGACAGATTTTTGCAAGGCCTTTGACAAGATCAATCATAAGCTGTTGCTTGATAATCCTGCTTTCAACGATATTTGTGATTACTTACTTCATTGGTTAGTTTCTTATAAGTTAAATGACTCCCTAAAATTGGTGATCAACGTATGCAGGTCAAACACCACTGAAGTCGCATTAACTGTTCCGCAAGGCCCTACTCTCCAGCCATTACTATTTAACATATTTGTGAAGGGTCTACCTTTTATGGCAGAACTTTTTATGTCATAATATTATTTTGCATAACAGAACAGCAGCTAGTATAAACTTCATTTTGCAGAAAATCAGTTCGCATACACTCATTTGTCATACATTCAAAACTCAATCATCTTTAGGCATAAATTCTATATCCATAAAAATTAAAAAGCAAAACCATCATTTCGCAGAAAATTAATAGTCAGAATCGTCTCTTGGCATACAACTTTATATTATTAGCTGCGGTGGTAATTAGTATCATCAAAACGGTAACCTAAATACTAAAGTTACAAAAACTGTCAGCTTATATAGGGTCGACGAAGGACGTGTAGAAGTAGAATGCAAGCAAGCATGCAGTATGCAAGCAGGCATGTATCGTGTAAGCAAGCATGCAAGCAGGCATGCATCATGGAAGTAAGCATGCAGCATGCAAGCAGGCATGCAGCATGCAAATAAGTATACAAGTTTCTGTTACGGCTCCGGCGCTGCAGCCCTGCAGAGTTTAAGCAGCCCCCACGCGAGCTTATCGTTGCAGATGGTTTTAACGCTCACCACCGCAACTTCAGCACCGGATCTCCGTTCCGACCTCCACCGTCAGGTCAAGGTCAGCAAAGTTGGCCTTCAAACCACCGACTCCTCAGCTCGCGGGCCGCCTTACCTCTCCGCGCCTACGCGGATTTAAATTACACTCTAGGTATAGGGGTAAGACAAACAAGACTGTGTGAAGTCGGCTTAGCAGCAATTCGTTTTTGTCAGTATAGCACGTACGACATATTGGTTTTTTATGTCACTATTTTAATTTAATATTGAAAATGTTACCAAGTAGCCAACTGGCCAACACATTTAAATTGTGACCAAAATTCCGTAAAATGTGGTATCGGTGTAGTGAAAATATGGCAAATAAATAATTCTCAAACAAACACAAACTCCCCGTATAATCATCTCTATAGATAAATGTTTTGCTTTACAAAAGTATGCGTAACATTAACTATGACAAAGGTAATGATGCCAAATAAAATTCTGCCATGATAAAAGTATGCCATTGTAAATTCGGACACGTAAACATACTGCCGAACAATAGTTATGCTAAATAATAAATAATAATAATCTTTATTTTTGCCAAAAAAAAAAAATACACGAACATAATATTTTAGGAACATGGCTAAGTGTGCCAGAGCAAAAAGACCCTGATTTCTAAACTAGGAATAACCTGTTTCTTAGAAGTCAGTGTGCCTTCGACATTATGTGCGCTTAGGCCAATACAATAAAAGAAAAAAATGTTTATGCCTTATAAATATTCGATTAAAAACGATTATGCCAAGTTGTGCCAAATAATTTTCGGAGTATCAAGATTCTGAAAAATACAAGGAAGTCATTTGTGAGAGGCATAAGTAGGTAGTTTCTATCTCAATAGAATACCTATTTATTTTATTTGTATACAATCTTATGAACTAAAAATCCGCAACACCATCACCGATTATATTATTTTTCAATACACTTCCTTCGAAAACAGGATCTTATCGCATTCCGAATAGGTTCGACATGCCATGTTTCTCACCCTCGTGTTTTTTTTTAAATTTATGATAACAAGGCAAGGGCTTTTTTATTCCTATTTCGTCACGGCCATCCGTGATTACAGACAGACCCACCAACTTATCTGTGAACTGATTGGTAGCGAAACCGTCGCTTTAGTGTTGCAAATTAATAAAAGTTACCCATGATTGGGTATGTCAGATAAGAAACTAGATAAACATGTAAACATAATTTTATTATTGTATACAATCCCTAACATTGTTTTATAATAATAAAATGCTAATATAAGTACTAAATAGTCTTCAAAACTAGGAAAATTAATGTAGACATAGATACATACATTAACTTTTTCTCTGGCATTCAATTAATATAATATAGGTATCCCACTAACAAACTAAATGTTTAGCAAATTAGGCAAATGCAAGTAGGCACTTGCAAATAAACGTTATGTTCAAAAAATAAATATTTTTAATATTAAGTAGGATTTAGGTACGGTTTGATACCTTTGCTTCTTCTTCAACCTGCAAAGGTAAAGTGCAGGAAAAAAGTCAATTCTTATGAAAAAAAAAAAGAAAATTAGAGTAGTGTAAGGTAGAGCAGAGTAGGGTAGAGTAGGGTAGAGAAGGGTAGAGTAGGGTAGAGTAGGGGGGTAGAGTAGGGTAGAGTAGGGTGGAGCGGGGAAAAGCGGGAGCGTAGCAGTGCGGGCAAAAGCTAGCATGTATCATATAAATCTTTGGTAATAAATTAATTATGGATGGTATTACATCACAACTCCTCAAGTAGCAGCTGCACTATGTGACGAAGCAATCTATCACCCGTACTTCTGGATAGACGACGTCTTTGTTACTGGCATACTCAGAGAGTCAATCGGTATTACTATTACAAAACTACCAAATGCAGTCGGGGTGGATAATTTTATTAACTGTAATTATGTACTTAAACAAAATGGTTTTGATTGTCCAAAATTATGATTTAATTAGGAATTGTAGATTATACAATTCCTATTGAGGAAACTGGACAAAGAGGACTTGGAGGTAGAGATATGCCTTTGCCGGCAATATGGCAATATTGCTACCAATATTCATACTTCGGGCAATATTCCCACCAATATTCCTACTTCACGGCAAGATTGCCGGCAACGGCACATCACTACTTGGAGGAAATGGATAAAGTTTGAGTTCATACAAAGAACGCGAAATATTTGATAAATTTATAGTGATATATTGAAACATAATATCTAAATATACAAAAATGAATTCCTATTTCCTTGGTCACGCCATTACGCGTGAACGGCTGCACCGGATTCACAATTTTTTTTTTGTTGTGTTCGTTATTATGGGGAGAAGGTTCTTATGAAAAAAAAAAAACCGGCCAAGAGCGTGTCGGGCCACGCTCAGTGTAGGGTTCCGTAGTTTTCTATCCGTCACAATAAGTGTACCCACTTATGAGTTTAAAAAAAATGCTTGCCTATACGACTATACAACAAACTTAGTCCAGAAATTATTTTGTAGAACCTTTTTGTCTTTTTGTACAAAAACTGTTCTTTCCATCAAGTTCAAAATAATTTGCCTAGAAATTCCTTAAAAAGTTCAACTTTTCAGATTTTTTTCATATTTTCTAAACTTATGGTTCAAAAGTTAGAGGGGGGGGGGGGGGACGCATTGTTTTTTACTTTTGGACCGATTATTTCCGAAATTATTGACATTATCAAAAAATGATTTTAGTAAACCCCTATTCATTTTTAAATACCTATCCAACGATATATCACACGTTAGGGTGGAAATTAAAAAAAAAATCACTTCCCACTTTACATATAGGGGGGCTACCCTAATAAAACATTTTTTTCCAATTTTTATTTTACCACTTTGTCGGCGTGATTAATATACATATTGGTACCAAATTTCAGCTTTCTAGTGCTAACGGTCACAGAGATTAAGCGAGGACGGACAGACAGACAGACAGACAGACGGACAGACAGACATGGCGAAACTATAAGGGTTCCTAGTTGACTACGGAACCCTAAAAATTAGGGTAGTGTAGGGTAGAGTAGAGTAGGGTAGGGTAGAGTAGGGTAGAGTAGGGTATAGTAGGGTAGAGTAGGGTAGAGTAGGGCAGAGTAGGGTAGAGAAGGGTAGAGTAGGGTGGAGCAGGGAAAAGCGGGAGCGAAGCAGCGCGGGCAATGTATCATATAAATCTTTGTCTGCGCCTGAAAAAGAGTTTACTACTCTGTCAAGAAAGTACCGGGAAAAGATCAATAATACACGATTTTTGTTATTCATCCAAGTTTATTTTAGCGCCTTCAAGTATGCCCCTTCAGAAACGATACACTTACGCCAACGAATAATCCAATCATCGAAACATTTTTTAAACGCTGTTTCCGGAATTAAGTTCAGTTCTCCTATAAGTCTTCTACAGATTGAAAACGGGTGCCACGAAGTGGTAATTTGAGTTTAGGAAAAAGATAGAAGTCGGCTGGAGCCATATCTTGCGAATATGGTGGCTGGTCGATGGTATTTGTTAGTGTTTGGCCAAAAATTCGTTCACAAAGATGGCCTTGTGCGAAGGCGCATTATCGTGGTGCAAAATCCAATAATTTTCTTTCCACAAATCTGGCCTTTTTCGTCGAATGTGCTCTCTTAAATGCCGCATAACACTCAAATAATATTCTTTATTTACCGTTTGACCTTCCGGTAAGAATTCTGAGTGCACAACACCGCGATAATCAAAGAAAACAGTCAACATGACTTTGACTTTTGATCGACTTTGGCGTGGTTTTTTCGGTTTTGGTTCAGTTCGAAAGCGGCACTCCGAAGCTTGTTGACTTGTTTGCATGTCAAACTCGTAAACCCACGTCTCGATGCCAGTAACAATGCGTTTCATGAATGTTGGGTCGGAATTGACTCGTTCTAGCATGTCCTGCTGGCTTGCCTGGGAAAGCCTAGGTCCTGGCCAAGGAGGCTCGCGGGCCTCGATTAAGAGGGCTCTTCAGCGCATGCCTGGAGAGGGGCCAGTTCCCACTTCGCTGGAAGACGGAGAGACTGGTCCTCATAGCGAAGCTGGGGCGCCCTGCGGACTCTCCGTCCGCGTATCGGCCCATTGTGCTGCTCGACGAGGTGGGCAAGCTCTTTGAAATAGTGATTGCGAGCCGCCTCGTCGCGCGCCTTTCACGGGTGGGGCCGGACCTTTGGGACGGACAGTTCGGCTTTCGCAGGATGCGTTCTACGGTGGACGCCATCATGCGCCTGCGAGCCCTCACGACGGAGGATGCGGTGTCCCAGGGTAGGTGTGTCATGGCAGTGTCCTAGGACATTGCCAACGCTTTCAATTCCCTGCCCTGGAGTATGATCCGGAGAGCCTTCCTTTATTCGGGTGCCCGAATACCTCTGTCGAGTAGTCGAGGCCTACCTGTCGGACAGGCATATTGTTTACCCCGGTCACCAGGGAGACTGGAAACGTCGGGAGATGTTATGCGGTGTTCCACAGGGGTCGGTACTAGGGCCACCCTTGTGGAACATCGGGTACGATTACGTGCTGCGAGCAGGGACCGTTCTGGTTACCCATTAAAGGGGTTTTGATAGGGTTTTTCTAAGCAGTTAACGAAAAACCCTTATCATATAGGTAACCCTTTTAAAGGGTTCAAAGTCATTTTGGTTTTTTATAGAAAGGGTTTTCGATAGGGTTTTTCTAAGCGGTTAATCTAAAACCCATACGATAAAGGTAACCTTTATTCGATAGGGTTTTTCTAAGCAGTTAATCTAAAACCCATACGATATAGGTAACCTTTATTCGATAGGGTTTTTTCTAAGCAGTTAATCTAAAACCCATACGATAAAGGTAACCTTTATTCAATAGGGTTTTCCTAAACCGGTTAACAAAAACCCATACGATATGGGTTACACTTTTGAAAGGCTTAAATTAAGTCGTTCAAAAGGGTTTCTTACACAAAACGATAACAACGTAATATTTCAACTTGGAGCAATGTCATTATGATCTGTCGATGGTAGACATACGTTGCAAGATGGCATAGCACACGTTAAACGTCAGCGGCGGGGCGGGCGCCTTTGTGGTTACGTATGTACCTACTGAGAACGAGATTTATTATCATTATTGAATGTAATATAAACACATGAGTAAATAAACCGTATAGGGGCAAAGCTTCCTAAGAACGTGTAATATTGTTACCTATTTTGGTAGGGCACAATAGGTAAAAACAAATTAAATTAAACATTTGTTAAATCGTTTTATTATTCAGAAGGTTCAAAACAGGATAAGTAACTAATAAGATTCCAATAAGAATTAATAAGAAAGTGCGAATTTATTAGTGAATGTAAATTTGTTTGTTAATTATTTTGATAAGACATGGGATTTTATTTAAAAAAAGCAGGTCTAAAAGGGAGATGTATGCTTCGTCTACAAGTCTTCAATGTCTAGTGAAACTCGCTCCTACTGAGCATAAATTTATTGAATAACCATAATAATACGGTAACCCGATGAAAAGCCTTACCTATAAGGGTTATCTCGATAAGGGTAACCCTTTCACTGGGTTTCAAGTATAGAACCCTTTCAATGGGTTACCATATTGAATAGGTAACCCTTTTAATGGGTTCGAGCTTAAAACCCATTCACGGGGTTACATCATGATAAAGGTAACCCTTTTAATGGGTTCGAGCATAAAACCCATTCACGGGGTTACATCATGATAAAGGTAACCCTTTTAATGGGTTTGAGCTTAAAACCCATTCACGGGGTTACATCATGATAAAGGTAACCCTTTTAATAGGTTCGAGCTTAAATCCCATTCACGGGGTTACATCATGATAAAGGTAACCTCATAATCGGGTTACACTTCTAAAGACTTAACTCTTAAGCGGGGTTGTACGGTCCCTGGCTGCGAGGCGACTTCCCTGACGGAGTCAGCGCGGTCTGCTACGCAGACGACACGCTGGTTCTAGCGCAGGGAGAGTCACACCGGGTGGTGGCTGCTCTAGCGACACGCGGGGTTGCGATATTCGTTGGTTGGATCCAGGATTTGGGACTTGAGGTGGCGCTGCGTGAATCCGAGGGCCATGTGTTTTCACGGTCGCGGCCGTCAAAACGCGCCACCATCGGGTTCCCAACTAACGATTGGAGGAGTTCGCATCGGCGTCGAGTCCTCGATGAGGTATCTAGGACTCATCCTGGACAGCCGATGGAATTTCGAGGAGCATTTCCGACGTCTGACTCCCAAACGCAACCGGACTGAGGCCGCTCTCAAGCGGCTCCTGCCCAACCTTGGGGGTCCAGACGCCTCCTGCCGGAGACTCTACGCGGGGATCGTTCGGTCCATGGCCCTCTACGGGGCGCCAGTATGGACGCCATCGCTGCAAAAGCGACCAGCGGCCATTCTGAAAGCCTGCCAGAGGTTCATGGCAATTCGGATGGTGCGGGGATACCGCACGATTTCCCGCGAAGCGGCGAGCCTTCTGGCTGGCCTACCACCGTGGGATCTGGAGGCAACAGTCCTTACACACATGCACGACATGCGCGTGGAGATGCAACGCCGTGGTGAAAGTCCTCTGCCGCGACAGGTCACGGCATGGCGGACAGAGCTCCGGCGGGATCTCATGGTGGAATGGCGTCAGCGACTATCGCAACCCAGTGCTGGGCACGCCACAATTATGGCGATAAGTCGCCTCTTTGAGACGTGGCTGGAAATACCTCACGGCGTCCTTACCTTCCGCATGACACAGGTCTTCACCGGAAATGGCTAGTTCGGGAGGTTCCTGTTCCGAATCAAAGCGGAAGTGACGCCCTGGTGTCGCCACTGTGCGGAACGCCTGGAGAACACGGTGGAGCACACAATCGTGGTGTGCCCTGCTTGGGCGGAGCATCACCGTGCCCTCGTTGGGGTGATCGGCGGCGGAGACCTCTCGCTACAGGCCTTGGTTGAGGCCATGGTCCGGAGCGAGGCGGAGTGGCAGGCGGTCGCCGACTTCTGCGAAGCAGTAATGCTCGCTAAGGAGGAGGCCGACCGCATCAGGCAACGGCGCTCTCGCCGCCACCGGGATTCCGATCCCGATTTCCAGCCACCGTAAGCGCGGGCTTGCGGACAGTGAGCAATGGGTAGCTCGCTGTCCGGCCTGGTAACTGTCCGGACCAAGCCCAAGTCCTCGACGGCGCGCGCTGTTCCCACGCGCCTCAAGGAGTTGTCAGCAACAGCAGGGGACCAGCCGGGTCAAAGCCTAATGGGGCCAGGGTTATCCGAAAGGGCGCTCGAGTCCCCGGTATGAAGGCTTGAAGGAACGAGATGGGTTTTTTAGTCAGTAAGAGTCTGAAACTATCTCCCGCTCCGCCCAAGAGCAGGGTTGTCATAGAATGATTTTATTTGTATTGAAAAATACATTTCGCCTTCGTTTTCGAAATAATTTTGCTCTTGAGAGCCCTCATAATAAATTCTATAAATTACAATTTGAGTTACGAAAGATTGTTTTTAATTATTGTAGTTATAGTTGGCAACATTAAGAGCGCCCCCAGCTACGCGACAAGTTATCGTGCGAGGGCATCATTTTTTTCACAAGTATATTTTGGAAAACGTCGTATGATACACGTAATAATGGATATCATCCTCGGCTCTCTTAAGACAAAATACCGCCTTGACGGTAATCACTTCCAAGTCAATCCAAAGCTATCATACCCAGTTTAAAATTTACAGTTTCATAAAGCGATAATTGGAAAAAGTAGATCCAACATATTGGAGCAATTTCTACCCGATTCTGTGATCGGTAAAAATATTAATTAAAAACATAAAACTTTTTACGGCGCAAATTGAATTCTGTAGTCTTAAAGGTACACGATTTTCGATAACGTTAACCTTTTCAGTTAATAGCAAAAAGTTTCAGTCGGGGAGCATAAAACCCGAGTTAACCACTGGATATTTTAGTAAGATTACAGTTTAATTTTAGTACACCTGTTAATTTTTTTGTGTAAGACTGTGTTTGCAGTGTACCTACAAATGCGCAGAAAGTTCGTTTACATCGCTATGCTCCTTGGAATAGCATTCACCAGCATCATTAATTGGAAATATATGTATATATTATATATCAATAAAACTGTCAATACTCTTAGGAGTGAATTGTTTACAAACGTCTCACTTCAACCATTCCCAACAACATGCAAAAGTAATTTTATTATTTCATATTAGATATCTTTAAAACTCGTTTGAAAAAATAACAAAAACATAATCTTCAAAATTCTGATTTCTAGACAGCTCATGTGCCACCAAAATACTTGTCATGCGTTAATACTTACTATACGTCATGAAATCTTTTCAATGCAATAATTTCAGATCCTCAATTTTTGGTCATAATAGTGACTTCTTATGTTGGGCATGTAGAGCTAAGAAGTGCTCATAGAACAGCGTATCCTGCAGCAGAGTTAATTAAAGCAGATGTAACCAGAGTCTTCTTACTTGGCCAAATACCTAACCATGAAAAGTAAATATATTTATTTAATAATATCAAAATAATCGATCAAAAAGCAAATCTAAGTATATCTTTTTCTTGATTTTCAGACACATAACACAATCTGCGATCAACAATGAGAGCAACACTTTTGGTGATATTTTACAAGGAACGTTTGTTGATACCTACAGAAACCTGACTTATAAACATCTGATGGGTTTGAAATGGGCTTCGACAACATGCCAAAATGCATCATTCATACTTAAAGTAGATGATGATACAGTATACATCTTCTCAAAAACTTATGCATTGCTGAAATCAGTTAATAATTCAAAATCCCTTTTAATGGGGTATTTGCTTAATAATACTAAGCCACAGAGGAATAGAAAAAACAAATGGTATGTTACATGGGATGAATATCCCAGGCACGAGTATCCAACATACGTCTCGGGATGGTTTTACATCACAACTCCTCAAGTAGCAGCTGCACTATGTGACGAAGCAATCTATCACTCATTCTTCTGGGTAGACGACGTCTTTGTTACTGGCGTACTCGGAGAGTCAATCGGTATTACTTTTAAAGAAGTACCATATACACTCGGGGTAGGTCATTTTATGAACTGTATTTTTGTAATTGGACCAAATCATTTTGAATGTAAAATTGATTGATGTCATAAGGCATTGTAGGTGATAACAATTCCTTATGAGGAAACTGGACAAAGAGTACGTGGAGGAAATGGATCAAGTTCGAGTTGCATACAAAGAACGTGAAATATTTGATATTATGATAATAATATGTATAACTTTGGTAATAAATTATCATTCTGGGCCCGAAAAGGGTGTTTATTTTTTTTCGTGCATATTATGCGTCCAGTAAAATAACATTAATTTATTCCATAAATATCTATATTCTTTCCAACGGATACCAAATGTTATACAGTTATGCGTGCATGCATGTAATATTTACAGTAGTAATTAGCATAAATAATTAATTATAAATAAAAACTCTACTTATTCTCATTTCCTTCGGTGTCCATTTACTACTATCCTTAATAAATGTAGGTATTTTTTAATCAAATAAATCGGAGTAAATAGAAACAAAATAATCATATTAATTAAATATATTAAAAAAACACAACGTTATACAACAAAATATATTAAAATATGATTTGATGAATATTTATATTTTATTTTTTTCTGATTACCCTCGATATGAAAATAAATCCACATTATAGTTTGCGTTTGTCTATAAATGCTACTCTAATGCGATGTCAAGCCCCGCGCACGTCTCAGTCTGCCAGTGAAAATCGTAACAGGTGCATGCTTGCTTGTGGAAAAAAAATATTTTCGTGATAAGTGTCACGGGAGGTGATTATTCTGGAATCGTTCTCTTTCCTATCGTCCGTATTATAACGTGAGTTTATATGATTTTGTTAATTACTTAGCTTATTATCAATTTCAATGATTCCCTTCGAAGTTTGGAATAGGTATTAGGTTTGTAATTTTGATATTTTTGAATAAAAACTGAATAAAGGATTTAAACCTCATTACCTTCTTCGTCATTCCGTTCGTTTACCGTCGAAAAAAAAAAACAGAAGGCAATGCTGTTAAATTAAAGAAATTTAATTTAACAGCATTGCCTTCTGTTTTTTTTTTTCATTACCTTCGCACACCTCTTCTTTCTTCACCATCTGGCCGAAATTAAATGGACGCAGCTCTCGCACCCGCCTAGGCGGCAGTACGCATATCTGTGCATTTATTTGCGGCCAGCAGCGCCCGGAAAGCGCGCGGCTAACCTTTAAATCCTTTACATATGCTATGTTCACTTTGAAGAATATTTAACCACCAATTTTTATGTGTAATAAAAATGTTTCTAAAGATCCAAGCCGTTTCGAAGGAGTAGGGAAAAGTTGCGAAATTGCTGAATATTTTTTTAGACACAAGTATTAATAGCACGAAAAAATCAAACGTTGATAATGTTGTTCATAAATCTGTTATAAACATATATTTTTTTCAAACCTATTAACCTAGCCGTTACCGAGGTCACGCAGAAAGTCACTGTTTTATGGCACTTTTCGGGCAATTGGGCCTTAAAGGCTTCAATATGATTTCCTTGCCTATCGTTCTCATTACCGTCTCAGTTCGATTTTAGAAATGTTATCAAATTCAAAGTTACTAATAAAAAACAAGTAGAAACGACTAAATGTTCAAAGATTATCCATATATTAACGATATTAGTAAGAAAAAACAAAATAATTCGACAATAAATATAAAATGTAGGATTCCTTCGAATTTGCACGAACCACGCGAAACACTCAAAAAGAATATTTATACAATGTATAGAAAGCGTCGCACAAGTTTATCCCTTGGTGCAAATAAATATATTCAGGTGACAAGTATTTATAGTGGTTCGTGATACCCACTATATGAGGAATGAAAGTGTTGGAGAGACTCCTAATTCTAAAGTATTTAGAACTGTGATTATTCTAAATACTTTTAATTCTAAAGTATTGTTACGTACGTTGGTAATCACATGCCGATTTACTAACAGAGAACCTTATTCACCACAAACAATAACAAAATAGTCCAGCAACAATAATCCGAATCGCAATTAACACTAGAGTACCGTTACACTATCGCTTAGGTCGTTAGGTAAAATCACTTCACACACTTAGGTAGTTCGCTCTTGGTCGCAGTCGAAATCACAACTGACTCGCTTTCAGTCGGGGGCTCGTATTTATATGCGGATCCACATTGAATTATATAAATAAGGTTTTTTGTATATCAAGATCGATCCAGAACAATTGAATCGCTTCTCGAAGTCATAAATCATTTTTATTGCACGTGGTGCTAAGAGTCACTTTCATGCGAATTTCGACTCTATTGTTAATTTCGGAGAGTACCATTTCCCTTAGCGGTAGATACATACCTAACTACTAGTGGTACCTACTTTGTGGATGTTTCGAGATTTTTCTAAGCCTGGCTACGTACAACCATTCTAGATATTTCGATCAGCAAGGCGTTTTAATTATTACGTGCTACTCGTTATTTTCTCGGAGATATGGCGTGTTCACGTTTAATGGCGTAACAGTATTTCTAACAATGCGCATGAAAAGTCAAGCGTAAACAGATTTTTGCTAGGCCTTTGACAAGGTGAGTCATAAGCTGTTGCATAATAACATTGCTTTCAATGGAATTTGTGATAACTTTCTCCGTTGGTTAGTTTCTTATATCTTTAATGTCTCCTTAAAGTAGGTGATCAACGTATGCAGGTCAAACACCACTGAATATACATCTAGTGTTCCGCAAGGTTCTACTCTCCCGCCATTATTATTTAATATATTTGTGAAAGCATAGGTAGTTTCTTTCTCAATAGAATATTTCAGACATTTTTCAGACAGGCCTGTTGGTCTAGTGGTTAATGACCCTGACTGCTATGCCGGAGGTCGTGGGTTCGATTCCCACCCAGGACAAATGTTTGTGTGATGAGCACGATCATTTGTTCTGTGTCTGGGTGTAATTTATCTATAATATGTATGTGTTTAGAAATATATAAGTATGTTTATCAGTTGTCTAGTACCCATAACACAAGCTCTGCTTAGCTTGGGACTGGACGGCGTTGTGTGATAGTTGTGCAATATTATTATATTATATTATTATATTTATTTTGTATGTATATGTTACCGGCAATCTGTATTACCTGGTATTCTATACAATACCGGTTTATACACCGGTACCGGGTAATGTATGAAATATTGTTTATTTTATATTTTACATGTAATTAGCAGTAGAAGGCGAGAGGAAGAGGGAGGGAGGGGGGGACGGGTGGTAGGTGGAGGATTAGCAGCCTTCGTTCCTTAGCCTTAACATGCATAAACCATTTGCGCCTTTTTTACGCATCTACTAACAGCAAATAGGTACCTATCTCCGGCCCTAAATCGTGGAGGGTGCGGTGAGCGCTTTGTTCCCTGCGCGAGGGGAACACTCCTCCCCGCCCATGGCTCCGCCTTCGCCAGCGGTGTCTGACGCAACAACGACGACGACGACGATGCTCCAGAGGTGTCCGAGGTAGAGATGAGAGTGGCGGTGCGAAGGCTGAGTGCCAAGAACCCCGCCCCAGAACCCGGCGGCTTGCCGAAGCCGGGGCGTCCTGCGGACTCTCCGTCCGCGTACCGGCCCATTGTGCTGCTCGACAAGGTAGACAAGCTCTTTGAAAGAGTCATTGCAAACCGCCTCGTAGCGCGCCTAACATGGGGCTGGACCATTCGGACGGACAGTTCGGCTTTCGCAGGATGCGCTCCATGGTGGATGCCATCATGTGCGTGCGAGCCCTCACGATGGGGGATGCGGTGTCCCGGGGCAGGTATATCGTGGCAGTGTCCTTGAACATTGCCAACGCCTTCAATTCTCTGCCCTGGAGTACGATCCGGAGGGCACTCCGGTACCACCGGGTGCCTGAATACCTCTGTCGAGTGGTCGAGGCTTAATTGTTGGACAGATATATTGTCTACCCCGGTCACCAGGGAGACTGGAAACGTCGAGAGATGTCGTGCGGTGTTCCGCAGGGGTCGGTACTAGGGCCACCCTTGTGGAACATCGGGTACGACTACGTGCTACGCGACGACTTACCTGACGGGGTCAGCGTGGTTTGCTACGCAGACGACACGTGGGTTCTAGCGCAGGGAAAATCGTACCAGGCGGCGGTCGCTCTAGCGACACGCGGGGTTGCGATGGTCGTTGATAGGATCCAGGAGTTGGGACTCGAGGTGGCGCTGAACAAATCCGGAGCTATGTGTTTTCACGGTCACCACCCTCGGAACGCGCCGCCGGGTTCCCAACTAACGGTAGGAGGAGTTCACATCAGTGTCGGGCCGACGATGAAGTACCTGGGACTCGTCCTCGACAGCCGGTGGAATTTCGGGGAGCATTTCCGACGTCTGGTTTCCAAACTCAACCGGGCAAAGGCTGCGCTTAAGCGGCTCCTGCCCAACCTTGGGGTCCAGATGCCTCCTGCCGGAGGCTCTACGCGGGGATCGTTCGGCGCCGATGTGGGCGCCGTCCCTGAAAACGCGACCGGCGGCCGTGCTGAACGCCTGCCAGAGGGCAGGCAATAAGGATAGTGCGGGGATACTGCACGATTTCCCACGAAGTGGCGAGCCTTCTGGCAAGCTTACCACCGTGAGATCTGGAGTCAACAGTCCCTGCACATTGCACGATATGCGCGTAGATATGCAACGCCGGGGTGAAAGTCCGCTGCCACAACAGGTCACGGCATGGCGGACAGAGCTCCGGCGGGATCTCATGGTGAAATGGCGTCAACGACTATCACAATCCTGTGCTGGGCACGCCACAATCATGGCGGTAAGCCCCCTCTTTGAGGCGTAGCTGGAAAGACCTCACGGCGGCCTTAACTTCCGTATGATGCAGGTCCTCACCGGACATGGCACGTTTGGGAGGTACCTGTTCCGGATTCGAGCGGAAGAGACGCCTGGGTGTCGCCACTGGCGGAACGCCTGGAGGACACGGTGGAGCACACAGTCGAGGTGTGCCCTGCATGGGCAGTGCATCGCCGTGCTCTCGTGGGGGCGAACGGCGGTGGAGACCTCTTGCGCCGGGCCTTAGTTGAGGCCATGGTCCGGAACTAGGAGGAGTGGCAGTTCGAAAGACAGCTCGAGCCCCGATAAGAAGGCTAGAAGGAACGAGGTGGGTCTTTTAGTCACTACGAGTCTGACACTATATCCCGCTCCGCCCAAGAGCGGGGTTTGTCACTGGAAGATTTTTTCCCATCATAAAAAAAAAATAGGTAGAGTCCGTCTAACGAAAGCGTGACCTGAGAAAAAGAAGGTTAAAACCAAAAATTTTGAATGTGGTATTATTGAAATAGTAGGAGAAAAAAATTTTGATACTTGAGTATTTTTTGTATTTATGACAATTGTATAATAGTCGTATAGGAACTTAAATTTTTGTCAAAAACGTGTGTGTAGACTTAAGCTAGAACTACACTACACCGACGCACACTAAATTTATATCTATTTAAATTTATAATATGAAGAATTAAAAACAGCTTTAAAAACGGCTTTTATGGTTCTGGATGCATCGGATTTCCCTGCCCGCTGAAGGCAACTGTGGATGCTAACCGACCTCTAAGCGTGCGGGCGCTACCCACCGAGGCTGCGGGTGACCGAAGCTCGCGCGATTCTACTAGTTCCTTGCCATTGCAGCGGGAGCCGTAAACAACTGCGCACACCACGGCCGTAAAACGCGTCGTGAAATGTGTATTAATTTTTTAAATATATATCTCTAGCATTCTACAGAAGTAGCAGGCCCGCAACTGCGTCGGACATGGGTGAAAACCGCTTCGTGAGTTCTTAGCCTAAGTAAAAGGCGGAGTGTTAAAAAATATGCTAATATTTTTGATTATTTTAGTTTTCAATTCATATTAGACTCTATATAAACACACACATACAGTATCTTAGTCCTATTTTCCATGAAGGTTCTAATGTTCAAAAAACCGGTATGAAAAATCGAATTTGGAAACATCACTTTTACTAAAAATCTGGCAACATATTTTCAGAATTTGACAATTGCACATGTCAAATCATAGTCTTTAATTAAAAAATGAACCATAGGCAATGTTATCAAAATCTATACTTAGCCTTCCCCTAGGGGTAAATAAAAAAAAATATGCGCGCGCATTATGAAAACAGATTTTTACCGCCATGTTCCAAAAATTTGACTAATTTTACTGTTATTTTCTTCTCAAGTTTATTAAAAAACGTCGGTGATACACGTGTGTAATAAATGGTTACCATTCTCGGCTCTCTTAAAATCCTCCTCATGGCTCGTGTCTAAATATCGCTTCGACGGTAATCACTAGCATACCATACACACTTATATCATAATGTACTATTATTTGAATTAAGAATTCCAAGTCAATCCAAAGCCATCATACCCAGTTCAAAATGTACAGTTTCCTATAGCGATAATTTCAAAGGTAGAGCTAACGTATTAGAGCAATTTCTACTCGTGATCTGTAAAAATCTTAATTAAAAACATAAAACTTTTTACGGCGCAAATTGAATCTATAGTTCTGTATTCTTAATGGTAAACGATTATGGATAACGTTAACGTTTAACCTTTTCAGTTAATTGCAAAAAGTTTCAGTCGGGGAGTATAAAAAATTGTAGACCCACTGAATATTTTACTAAACAGTTTAATTTTAGTAAACCTGTTTAAATTTTTGTGTAAGACTGAGTTTGCAGTGTACCTACAAATGCGCAGGAAGTTGGTTTACATCGCTATGCTCCTTGGGATAGCATTCACCAGCAGCATTTATTGGAAATATATATATACTTACAAATATAATATACTTACAAATGTATATACAAATAAAACTGTCATTACTCATAGGAATGAATTCTTTACAATAACAAACGTCTCACTTCAACCATTCCCAACAACACTATGCAAAAGTAATTTCATTATTTCATAGTAGGTATCTTTATAACACATTTGAATAAATAACAAAAGTTTAAAACTCAGACTTCTAGACAGCTCATGTCCCACCAATACACTTAACATGCTTTTATTCTTACTATACATCATGAAATTTTTAAATGTAATCATTTCAGATCCTCTATATGTGGTCATAATAGTGACTTCTTATGTGGGGAATGTAGAGCTAAGAACTGCTCATAGAACAGCTTATCCTTCAAAAGAGTTAAGTAAACTAAATGCAACCAGAGTCTTCTTACTTGCCCAAATACCTGATCATGAAAAGTAAATACACTTATCTAATAAAATCAAAAATAATCGATGAAAACTTAAGTAGATACATACATAAACTGTGAATATCTTTTTCTTTCTTTTCAGAAACATAACACAATCTGCGATCAATAATGAGAGCAACACTTTTGGTGATATTTTACAAGGAACGTTTGTTGAAAACTACAGGAACCTGACTCACAAACACTTAATGGGTTTAAAATGGGCTTCAACAACATGCCAAAATGCATCATTCATACTCAAAGTAGATGATGACTCGGTATACATATTGGGGAAAACCTATCGAGTCCTGGAATCAACCAACTATACCACAAAACTTTTAATGGGCTACATTAATAACATTACAGTACCATCAAGAGATATAAATAACAGATGGTATGTTCCATGGAAAGAGTATCCGAGGTTCGATTATCCTACATTCCTCTCGGGGTGGTATTACATCACAACTCCTCAAGTAGCGGCTGCACTATGTGACGAAGCAATCTATCACCCATACTTCTGGATAGACGATATCTTTGTTACTGGCTTACTCAGAGAGTCACTTGGTATTCATTTAACAGGACTACCAGATACATTCTGGGTAGATAATTTTATGAACTGTAATTATGTTTCTGGACATTTTGATTGTAAAATTTAATGGTGTCATTAGGAATTGTAGGTAAGTAATACAATCCTATTGAGAAAACTGGACAAAGAAGACTTGGAGGAATTGAATAAAGTTCGTGTTGTTTACAAACCTTAAAAAGAAGCTATGGTTTTGAAGAAATCTCACCTTCATTAGTTAAAAAATACGCAAAGGTTCTAGGCCTAATATTAATAAACCAATTCTTTACTGAAGAAACCGTCCCATATTTACATAAGATCTCGGTGATCAAAATATATCCACAAAAACGATTTGCAAATCGGCTGTAATAATTTTAGTCCCATAGCACTTTTGCCTGTCTTCTCAAAATTTTAGAAACCGCTTTATCGTCACGCTTATATTCTTTCTGCAAGACATTCAATATATTTAACGATAGCCAAAATGGATTCAGATAAAAATATTCAACAACAAATGCAGTTTATAGACATATGCAACAGATCTTAGATATAATTATCAATGAAAAGAAATACGCTATAGGTATTCCTCTTGACATGAGTGAAGCATAGGACAAGTTCAGTATAACATCCTCTTGAATAAACTGGACGGGATAGGTGTACGTGGCATAGCTCATAAATGGTTAACGTCTTAAGTATGTACCTCGAAAGCTGTATGTATCAATTGAGCACCAAGCATAATACTGGAGAAATCGCTAATGTTAAATCGGAAGTGACTACCGTAAGTAGATCATTCCCCCAAAACAGTGTACTCGGATACATATTATTTCTTATTTACATTAAATATCTCATAAAAAATAAATGCCGTAAGCGTTTTATTTTTGAAGACATTTCTCTTCATGTTGTCATCCCCTAAGATTTTATATATCCTACGTCAGGTAATATCCTTGTTAATATTATTTTATAATATTTATTCATCTAATAATCATGCGGTGTCCGACGCGGACCGCAATAGCGACGACGACGACGATGCTCCAGAGGTGACCGAGGTAGAGATGAGAGTGGCGGTGCGAAGGCTGAGTGGCAAAAACACCGCCCCAGGACAAGACGGCTTGCCTGAGAAGGCCCATCAGAGGGTCCTGACCATGGAGGCTCTCGGGCCTCGACTAAAAGGGCACTTCAGTGCATGCATGGAGAGGGGCCAGTTTGCTAGAAGACGGGGAAACTGGTCCTCATAGCAAAGCCGGGGCGCCCTGCGGACTCTCCGTCCGCGTACCGGCCCATTGTGCTGCTCGCTGGATGCGCTCTACGGTGGACGCCATCATGCGCGTGCGAGCCCTCACGACGGGGGATGCGATGTCCCGGGGCAGGTGTGTCGTGGCAGTGTCCTTGGACATTGCCAACGCCTTCAATTCCCTGCCCTGGAGTACGATCCGGAGGGCACTCCGGTACCACCGGGTGCCCGAATACCTCTGTCAAGTGGTCGAGGCTAACCTGTCGGACAAGTACATTGTCTACCCCGGTCACCAGGGAGACTGGAAACGTCGAGAGATGTCGTGCGGTGCTCCGCAGGGGTCGGTACTAGGGCCACCCTTGTAGAACATCGGGTACGACTACGTGCTACGCGGCGAGTTTCTTGACGGGGTCAGCGTGGTTTGCTACGCAGACGACACGCTGGTTCTAGCGCAGGGAGAGTCGTACCAGGCGGCGGTCGCTCTAGCGACACGCGGGGTTGCGATGGTCGTTGATAGGATCCAGGAGTTGGGACTCGAGGTGGCGCTTCACAAATCCGAGGCTATGTGTTTCCACAGTCACCGCCCTCGGAACGCGCCGCCATTGAATTCCCAACTAACGGTAGGAGGAGTTCACATCGGTGTTGGGTCGACGATGAAGTACCTGGGACTCGTCTTCGACAGCCGGTGAAATTTCGTGGAGCATTTCCAACGTCTGGCCCCCAAACTCAACCGGGCTGGGGCTGCGCTCAAGCGGATCGTTTGGCCCATGGCCCTCTACGGGGCGCCGACGTGGGCGCCGTCGCTGAAAACGCAACCGGCGGCCATGCTAAACGCCTGCCAGAGTGTCATGGCAATAAGGATGGTGCGGGGATACTGCACGGTCTCCCGCGAAGCGGCCTTCTGGCTGGCCTACCACCGTGGGATCTGGAGGCAATAACCCTTGCACACATGCATGATATGCGCGTGGAGATGCAACGCCGGGGTGAAAGTCCGCTGCCGCGACAGGTCACAGCATGGCGGACAGAGCTCCGACGGGATCTCAGGGTGAAATGGCGTCACCGACTATCGCAACCCAGTGCTGGGCACGCCACAATCATTGCAGTAAGTCCGCTCTTTGAGGCGTGGCTGGAAAGACCTCACGGCGTCCTTACCTTCCGTATAACGCAGGTCCTCACCGGACATGGTTCGTTCGGGAGGTTCCTGCACCGGATTCGTGCGGAAGTGACATCCGGGTGTCGCCACTGCACGGAATGCCCGGAGGACACAGTGGAGCACACAGTCGACGTGTGCCCTGCTTGGGCGGAGCATCGCCGTGCCCTCATGGGGGCGATCGGCGGCGGAGACCTCTCGCTCTGGGCCTTGATTGAGGCCAAGCTCCGGAGCGAGGAGGAGTGGCAAGCGGTCGCGGTTCTGCGAAGCAGTAATGCTCGCAAAGGAGGAGGCCGAACGCATCAGGCAACGGCGTTATCGCCGCCGCCGCCGCCGCCGGGATTCTGATCCCGATTTCCGGCCACCGTAGGCGCGGGCTTGCGGGCAGTGAGCAATGGGTAGCTCGCTGTCCGGCCGTCCGGTAACTGTCCGGACCAAGCCCAAGTCGTCGGCGGCGCGCACTGTTCCCACGCGCCTCAAGGAGTTGTCAGCAACAGCAGAGAACCAGCCGGGTCGAAGCCTACTGGGGCCAGGGTTATCCGAAAGGGCGCTCGAGCCCCGGTATGAAGGCTAGAAGGTACGGGGTGGGTCTTTTAGTTAGTAAGAGTCTGACACTATCTCCCACTCTGCCCAAGAGCGGGGGATGTCATTGGATGATTTTTTCCCAACATAAAAAAAGGCATACAAGCTGGCATGCAAGCAGGCATGTAGCATGCAAGCTGCCATGCAACATGCAGCAAGCATTGTTGTCACGGCTCCGGCGCTGCGGGGTTTGGGCGGCTCCACGCGAACTTATCGTCGCACCTGGTCCTCAGCTCGCGGGCCGCTCTACCCCTCCGCGCCTACGCGATTTTAAATTACACTCTAGGGGTAGGGCAGACTAGACTGCGTAAAGTCGATTTTGAAGCGATTCGTTTCTGTCACTAAATTTTGTAGCACAATATATTAAGTTTTATGACACTATTTTAATTAAATATTACAAATCATACATTGCACGTAGGTTATCTAACCATTCGTCATCAAATATTTATTTTATTTTAATTATCAGTTTATATTTATTTTATTTTAAGTTTTTGATGTTGTGAACAATGACTTTTTACAAGAAACATGTATTTTAATTTTGAATGTTCAAATATGTACCCCATATTGAATAATCGTATATCTAAATAAATGTTATGCGAAATAAAATTATGTTATGTCAAAAGTATGCCATTGTGAATTCGGACACGTAAATATTCTGCCAAACAATAGTTATGCTAAATAGTATTTTATGCCTTAAAATATGCGATTCAATAATATTATGCTAAGTGTGTTATGCCAAATAAATTTCGAAGTATCAAGATTCTGCCAAATAGAAGGAACCCTGCACACTCATCTGCGGCTTGGGCAAATTCCGCCTTGGTCACGATGACAAAGTTTCTCCACATGTATCAAATTGTACTATTTTCCTTTATTACCATTTCAACAGTTTTCTTATAATATGGCTTTAGCTAGTAACAAAGAAAAGCCGTAACAAAGAGAACGCTACCATTAATAAATCAAGAGAAAAGAAGACTAACAGACTGAAAATGAGAATCTATTAATAAGAACTGAAGAACTGAATCAGGACCTTAGACTTCCATTTAGGTCAGCACTGCTGACTACTACTAAAGCTAGTCCCAGTTTTGATAAGAGAAGAGCCCGTCAGGCAAAAAGAAACCTGTCCCTTCTAAGCAAAAACTTCAATAAAGAAAAGGTAATTTTTTTTAGACACGTCATCGATGAATTGAGCTGTTATAGAAAAGTTTGTGTTCATATTACGAAATACTTAGTAAAATATTATAAGAATTCAAATAATCTCAAAAGCGTGAAACAAGTTTTTGTCTCATTTTTGAGGTCGCCTCGTTATAATAGATGTAGCCAGTCGCGGTGTCACTTCAGATAGGTATAGCTCGGTATTAGTATTTTACGTGACGGCTGTATATTGGACCTTCATGATCCAGTAATAGGTAATACGATACCCCTATAGTCTAAAATAAGTCGTCTGTCCAGGTCGTGCTGGAAAATAATATAATCGGTGATGCTGTTGACAGATTTTTAGACTGTATACATACAAAATAAATATTTTATTGGGAAAGAAACTACCTATGCCTTTCACAAATATGTTAAATAATAGTGGCGCGAGAGTAGAGCCTTCCGAAACACTAGATATAACTTCAGTGTTGTTTGATCTGCATACGTTGATCACCAAATTTAAGGAGACATTAAAGATATAACAAACTAGCCAACAGATTAAGTTATCACAAATTCCATTGAAAGCAATATTATTAAGCAACAGCTTATGGCTCACCTTGTCAAAAGCCTAGCAAAAATCTGTCTATTCTTGACTTTTCTCGCGCATTGTTCTAAATACAATTATTGTAATTAATTAATCAATTACTATTGTTGTGAATTAGGTGTGTGTGTGTGTGTGTTCTTCGACCTTTTCATTCCTCATATAGTAGGTATCACGAACCACTATAATATATTTGCCACCTGAATATGTTTATTTGCACCAAGGGATAAAGTTTTGCGTTGCTTTCTCTAAAGAATGTTTGCCATATGATGTGTTTCACTATATATCCCACATATATATATTTCGCTTGTTTTCAAATCAAATCAGATTGCAAACATGTCGTACAATGGTTGAACTAAAAACTTTCAAACATACACGAGTATATATGCCCTGTAAGGGCACTACAAAACAAATTTTTAATAAAATAAAATGCATTTCAAAATTCACATTTAATTCACAATTATATTGAAAAAGGAAAAACAAAAATTATTATTAATATTACAAGTATTAAAATAAATAAATAATTGGATATTGTAAAATCAATTAAATGTCAAAATAAATGGAAATACATCGATAAAAATAATATTAACAACAGTAATCATGAATCGGAGTTCTACCTGCGCTTATTTAATTAATATTTATTCATTTTTCTTCTAAAAACTCTTTCAATGTGTAGTGGCACTTCTGGTTCAAATAAGTAAACAATTTTGTTTTATATAAATTGATTGTTTTAATTTATTTCCAGGACTTTGGAATTATATATCTTGATACACATTACATATATGGCAGGCCCATATTGAAAATAGATAGCTTTGAAACCGGTAATGCTAAAATGTTATAGTGTAGCAAACAAAAAAATGTTGAGTGAGTGTAATGATCCTTATTTAAGAGATATATTTTTCCTAACTAACAGACATATTTCAAAGATATACAGAGACGTGAGCGTAAGAATAATTATTATGTTTTATAAAATGTGGTCTACAGCATGCTGTCCATACGTCCTAAGTTTGTTAAGATGCGTATGCATCTTTTTTGTACAAAGCTTGAACAGTTTATCGGCGATCGTATTCTTACCCCAAAGCTTTATACCGTAACGGAGCCAAGAGTACCTACCTACGCGTATGCGCTGTAGACCACTTTTGCTGATTTGATATCCGTAGACCTTTTCATTTCCGATAACGCATAAGAAAACCTAGAAATTTTATTACTTATGTGTGTTATACGAGATTTCCAGTTTAGGTTCGTCCCAGTTAATTAAAATTATCCACGCAGCTAATGTTATATCGTCTAATATAGGTAAATTTTATGTCAAAGGGTCGTTTTTGGTAGGCTCTCTTTTTTTTGCATAAGATTCTTTTTCCTAATATACTTTGGCATAACGATTTTGGTATAATTTGTTTTGCCATAATAATACTTAGCCATATTTTTTTTTGGGCGTACTAAGTTTTATGTTGACATTACTTTACTAGGCCTAATTACTATTAGCATAATAATATTTAGGCATACAAATACTAGAAATAACGAAAACAAATTTAGTGACAGAACCGAATCGCTACATACCACGTAGTCTTGTTTGCCCTACTCCTAGAGTCTAATTTAAAATTGCGTAGGCCCGCGGGCTGAGGAGCAGGCGGTTGCGAGTGAGCCGCGGCTGAGGCTGGCCGGCGAATTCCGTTGGCCATTCCTGGTCTTCTTCATCAGTTCCACTTCATCAAATGTTACATTATGTTAAGTTGAGTTCTCGATGAAAATAACAAAATCACCAAATGGTTGCCTATAATATTTGAGGAGATCCCTCGATTCCTCTTGGATTCCATCATCAGCACTGGATTTTGTAAAAAAATTGGGATCAATCTGGAAGCATATCCCTTTACGAGAAATAAATGCAAATCGGTCCATAAACGAAGGAGTTCCGAAGTATCAACATAAAAAAAATGAAAAAGCATATAAAAATAAAAATAAATATAAAAAATACAACCGAATGAAAAACCTCCCCGTTTTTTGAAGTCGGTGAAAAATAATAAATTGTAATTAAGCGTTTTTACATCACTCATTATAAAAACTGGCAATTTTAATAAATTTGCAAATAAGGATCACGATAATAGCATGGTTATTGTTTTATTACATAGCATTATTGATAATTAGAGATACATCTCGTTTCTGCCGGAGCCGGTTTTTTTTTTCTATGGAGCAAGAGCAGTCTCCCTTATGTTTTAGAATGTTATGCTTAATAAATTTATGCTTTATAATGTTATGCCTTATCATTATTATGATTAGAGAAATTATGCTTAAAAAAATATGCGTAAGCTATTATGCAAAAATATAATTAGGACAAACAAAAGTATGCCAAGTTATATTAAGTCTTAATATTTTATGCAAATGTATAGGGAACCGAGTGCGCAAAGTGAAAACATTAGTTATACATACAACATATCTACAATATTTCATTGTGTAGATATACGTTTAAGACTTTGTATCTTAAACGTATATTTACATAATTAACGATAACGTCAATATTTTCAGTTAATTGGAAAAAGATTACAGTGCACAGTGTGATAAAATGCGCAAAGAAATTCTTTACGTCGCGTTACTTGTTGGAATGGCATTCACAAGCTGGATTTATTGGAAATGCAACTCCGAATGCAATAAAGTCAGACGAAAATTGCAAACAATAAAAGACGTCTCAATTCAACCACTCCCAATTACATGTGAAAGTAATTTTATTCTCTTTATTACTCTTTAGAAACAGTATTTGATGAAACTACAGAAATCTGATTTTAGACTACTCATATGAATAGGCTAGTTGCTGTAAAAAATGAAATTGGTCCTTTTTTTAGATTATTAAAAAAATAAGGGACACGTATTTTTTTATTTGTAAATTAAACCAAAAATGCCCGCCGTGCTGCGTGACGTCACACGTAACTTTAATGGGCTATATCTTTGTTATTTTTTGTAGAAAAAATACGTATCCAATATTTTTTACAATCTAAAATACGGACCAAATAAAATGTTATTATTTTGACCCTTGAAACTACGCTATTGTCGTGCTTTTATTGTCACTGATACATTATAAAATATTTTCGATACAATTTCAGGAAATCCATTTTTGGTCATAATAGTGACTTCTTATGTGGGCCATGTAGAGCTAAGAACTGCTCATAGAACAGCTTATCCTGCAGAAGAATTAAGGAAAATAAATGCAATCCGAGTTTTCTTACTTGCCCAAATATCTGATAAAGAAAAGTATGTCTACCTGCCTGTATCAAAAACAATCAATCAACAAAATAAATGTGTATACTGTGTGTATTTCTTTTTTCTTTCAGAAACATAACACAATCTGCGATCGATGATGAGAGCAAAACATTTGGTGATATTTTACAAGGAACGTTCGTAGAAAACTACAAAAACCTGACTTATAAACATCTGATGGGTTTGAAATGGGTTTCGACGACATGCCAAGATGCATCATTCATTCTCAAAGTGGACGATGACACAGTATATAACTTGGAAAAAATTTATGAAATACTGAAATCATTGGACTATTCAACGCCTATTTTGTTGGGCTATATTAATAACAATACTAAGCCAAACAGAAATAAAGAAAGCAAATGGTATGTTACGTGGGATGAGTACCCGAGACAAGTGTATCCCCCATACCTCTCTGGGTTTTTTTACATCACAACTCCTCAAGTAGCGGCTGCACTATGTAATGAAGCAATCTATCACCCGTACTTCTGGATAGAAGATCTCTTTGTTACTGGCTTCCTCACAGAGACACTTGATATCAAATTAACAGAACTACCACCAGACACATACTGGATAGATATTATCATGAATTGTGATTATATAGTCGATCTAAAATACTTTGATTGCTGTATATAAAAAAGTGTAAAATAAAAAAATAATTTAAAATATAAAAAATACCCTGCTGCGTAAAAGATTATTTTAATGGGACTGTTGCTGAACTATGGACTGAATTTGTTTATTTTTCTTTTCAGTTTTTATTTAAAGTAGGTAATCTTTTACGCAGCAGGGTATTTTTTATATTTTAAATTATTTTTTTATTTTACACTTTTTAGTTACTATTATAATATCACTATTTATTCACTATATTTTAGACGTAAAATCACTATAAAGTTCAAAAACCGACCCAGGCATTCGCCTCAGTACAAAATGAATAACATAGATTTCTTGTTGTACATTTTTTTAATAGATATGGTCATGACATACCATTTTGAAACCCTCATGAAAATCCCATATTGCAGAATTAATTTTTTTTTTTTTTTTACTCTAGCATATAGCATCTCACAGTCGATGTTGTTTTTTTTTAATGTATCTATCTAAGAACACTTGGGTTATCAAGACAAATCTAAAGATACGTTAATTATAAAAATCTGTTCATCGGTTTGGAAGATATGAGGTAATAATAGTACATTGTTACACTAGGGGTTGTTACCCTCGAATTAGCGACCTCGCTGCGCTTGCCCGCCAACTCCTTCTCGGGACGAAATGAGTTACTTTCACCCCGAGGTAAACACTGTGCTTTTTGTTTCGAATACGAGGAAACTAAAAATAAAATAAAAATTTTGTAAAACCTGAGTCGTCGTACCTATGATTATAAGTAGGTATCTTTCTTCTGATTTAGGCGGTAAAAGGTATTCCACTACTGCTTTAGCCTCTTCTCTTATGAAATTAGGCGTTAAATCACTATTTTTATCTGGTAAACATAACGTGTTAATACAAATCTCTGTTGTACGGAAATGTAACCAAAACTCGAAAAAACAAACGATTGATTGCCACTTTCAGTTTCCTGCCATTTTGTTTTATTTTTTCTGTGGCCGGCCATCTATTCAGCCTCATTAATGAGAATTTAGAAATTAATTGTAATCTTTTAAAAATAATAGTAGTTTATGTGACTAGGGGATAAAGCAGCGTCTTTAAGTCGCGGGCGACATGTTGAATTCCGAACGAAACGAAGGTTGCTAATTTTAATCCCGAACGACAGTGAGGGATTTATAAAATTAACTCCCGAGCATTGCGAGGGAGTTAATAAAGAAACCTGAGTGAAGTGAGGAATTTAAACCGCCCAAGACAAAGACAGCTTTATCCCCGTGTTGCATACTCTACTTTTTACACCATCTGTGAGATAATTAAAAGACAATTTGGTCGACCAAATCATATATTAGAGAAATATAAGTATTATATTTATAAGTTCATCAAACAAACAAAATTTACTACTCCAAGATTCTATGTTTTCAATTTTCTATAATGCTCCCATGTCGTCAGGTTATATTCTAGAGTCCGTCTAATGAAAGCGTGACCTGAGAAAAGGAGGTTACAACCAAAAATTTTGAATGTGGTATTATTGAAATAGTAGGAGAAAATAGTTTTGATACTAGAGTATTTTTTGTATTTATGACAATTGTATAATAGTTAATCTTAATCAAAAACATGTGTGTAGACTTAATTATTTGGTGGGTGTATGGTAAAGATCAATAACACCCAAAATGTTAGTTATTACCCCAAATTATTTTATTTTATCTGATCTCTCAAATGTCGCTATATAATATTCAAATAATATTCTTTATTTACCATTTGGCCTTCTTGCAAGAATACCAAGTGCACAACACCGCGATAGTCAATTAAAATGGTCAACATGATTTCAACTTCATCACGTCTCGCCAACATTAATAATGTGTTTCAAGATTGTTGGGTTGGAATCGATTCGTTTTAGCATAGAGAAAATTCAGATCTTTTGGGATTAGTCAAGTGGGAACATGTTTTATAATCCAATGATTGTTTCAAATGATACGGATCGACTCGTGAGACACAAAAAGTTCAACAGCTCTCAAATTTGAACTAGGATTTCAGTCACTATTTCCTTCACTTTCGCAATTTTAACTTCAAAAAAAAAATTGAAGATTTTGATGCACTATCAGACAAAGTGAGGCAATCTTTCATTACATCTCAACTGCTTTTGAACGCATTCTACCACTCACTAGCATGTGTTTTTGATTAAGTCGATTCACCAAAAGCCTTCTTTATTCGATGTTTTTGTCCATTATGAAATTCGCAATATGTCAGATTATCTAAAAATATAAGAAAAAGAAATCATTATATCCTAAATATAACTATCTAATAATATTAGTCGACAAGGATCAAGATTAAAACGTCATACTAACTTAAAAATACAAAAATCGTATGTAAACATTGTTGGTTTTCATTGAAAACATCTTCTTTCTTTTCTTGTTTTTGTTTGAACTTATTAACCATAGTGTGTAGCAGTTTTTGCAAGTTACTGTTTATTGTTTTTCCCATAATTAAGCAATTATTCTTGAAAAATAAATATCAGTTTCCAAAACTGACAATTGCCACCATAGACTTTGACATGATTTTTTTCGGCAAAACAATGTTGCAAATTAAATTTAAAAAAAAAACTCCAGGTTACGCTTTCAGTAGACGCACTCTATTTTCTTTTTTTCTGTTAGTGGCCAGTTTGAATCATAGTGATTACATACTCTTTGGTTTGAATTTCGAGTCAACTTGTTCGATGCGCCTACATTTTAATTCACAAT
This sequence comes from Mythimna albipuncta, assembly GCA_929112965.1. Lineage (NCBI taxonomy): Eukaryota > Metazoa > Arthropoda > Insecta > Lepidoptera > Noctuidae > Mythimna > Mythimna albipuncta. The sequence goes on along the minus strand of OV815977.1, from coordinate 10,803,597 downwards.
GTTGACGATTCTAGATGCTCCAAATTCAATTCTCATTATTCCCTAGGGATCGGTCATACTGCATTATCTCCCTAGGCATATAATGACTTGCGTTAAGTGAGGTTTGTATGACGTGTAAAACGACATTATCGAGCAGGTGGTGTAAAAAGTATTTTAAAGAAATAATTGAACAAATAAATCACTTAAAATATAACATTATTTAATTAATACTTGTCTATAAGTTATTTCAATTTAATATCGCGCTGTGATTGACTGGCTGTATGGAAAATTAGAACATGGTTCAATAGAAATGTGAAGATTGAACTAGTTTTTTTTTAATAATTAGACAGCTGTCAGTTGTAAAGTAAAACTCCCTAGGGATGAAAAGTATTACTTTCAGCCCGCTCCTCAGGCAACTTCAGACCTACTTTCAGAGTATGAGTAATGAAAAACAAGTTTTTATACCTATATAATTAACCTTTCGAATGTCTTAAGTTACACAGTTCGACATAAGCAATTGTCTTTCTATTGTGTCTCTAATTACGGCATTCAATGAGTTAATAGGTACTCGTCAAGACGAATCATACAAACCAAACCCAAACACGATGGATGGGGTTGTGTCGTTTAACTACCGAGTCCCTATGGGCTCCTTCCGGTTCCATCGTTAGATCAGCTCCATGTTATAATAATTTTGGATTGTCATCTGATTTACCTACAGATGCATGCAAAACAGCTCAGGGGCCCAAGTCTGCTATTTTTATAAATTCGTCATTCCAACACGATCCCATTGTCATTTTGCTAAAAATTCGTAATCTGATAATTCATAATAATCGATCATTGATCGGTCAGTGGTATCGTAATAGAGTTGTAGTAGAATGATAATATCGAGCATAATAAAACCAATAACTGCACAATAACGTTCTAATGGTAGATCACTGATCAAATAAACTGTCAAAATTTTAGCAGATTACCGCATACGTCAAATATTCATTTGTCAATATGTACGAGATTGATACTATTCTATGCCACTTCTTTCAATGGAGTGTCAGTGGTTGACCATTGGAAAGTCATAATTAAAATATGGGGATTCATTTTTGTGTAAAACTTTTATGTCAATAAACTTTTATTATTATTATTATAATGACGCCATTATATCAGTAGATTACCAAACTTATCAAAATCGACAATTATTTATTTATTTATTCATAGGAAAACCAACAGCTATAACTAAAGAATAACGACAGTATAAGAAACATTGAGCCAATTACAGATTCTTTATGACATCAATGATAGACCATTCTGACACGTATTGTAATAGCAGACTTGAGGCCCAGGTAACCGGGAAGTAGATTAAATTAAATTTGCAAGATTTGATTAAACATAATTACAAACACTAATAAAAAAAAGACATGTGGCACTCGGGGACTGCCGCGGTAAAGCTATTGCATAGCATTTTTATCAACTCATGCAATTATAATCATTTATATATTTTATTTAAGCAGTATTTTTTTTTCCTTTGTTTTTTTTTCTTTGATATTAATTGAAGTTACACTTTTTGAGAGTGGTGGCCGATAAGAAAACAAATGAGTGGGGGTGTTAGGTTATTTTCGTTACGGAATTTCTGGATTCGGTCTCCACGCTCAAGGCCCGCGATAGAAGCTATGCAATAGCTTAAAAACATCGGTACAGGTGAAACTAAATAAAAGCTTGTAATTCGTGTTACTTTTTATGGTCCTAGCTACCGTAAGATGATATTACTACTTAACGAACTCCGCAATATTCGATTTTACTTAAACCGAGAATAAGATTATTAAAAACGTAAAAACCACACGGCACAAATTGAATCCGTAACTGTAATAACTTAAAAGAACATAACTATTGTTATCGTTAATCTTTTCAATTAATTAATAAAAGCTTCAGTCGGTGCATATATTGAATATTTTTAAGATGTCCTAATTTGAGTAACTGAGTTCGCTATGTTCAGAAAATTTGTTTACATCGCTTTACTCTTTGGAATAGCACTCACCAGCTGGGTTTATTGGATATGCAATGCTGAATTGAGCGAAACTCTCATTACTATTAAAAGAAAGTTGAATATAATAAAAGATGTCTCACTTCAACCATTACCAAAAACATGTAAAAGTATTTTAATCTCTATTTGTGTCTCTAGAACTCGTGAGAACAAAAATTAAAGTTCTTTTTATTAATTCTCATGAAATGTCCAATATTATTTCAGGCTATGATAAATTTTTGGTCATAATAGTTATTTCGTACGTGGGGAATTTAGAAATAAGAAGTGCTCACAGAAGAACTATACCTGCAAAGGAGCTTAGAAATATAAATGCAATACGAGTATTCTTACTTGCTCAAATACCTGATAATGATAAGTAAATATCTCTAAAATATCAAATGTAAAAGTAAGTAAAATGCTTAATCAAAATAGTTTTTGTTATTTTTCAGATCCATAACTCAATCAGCGATCGATAATGAGAGCAAAACTTATGGTGATATTTTACAAGGAACATTTGTAGAAAATTATAGAATACTAACTCACAAACACCTAATGGGTCTGAAATGGGCTTCAACAGCATGCCAAAATGCATCATTTATACTCAAAGTGGATGATGACACAGTATACAACATGGAAAGAACTTTTGCATTGCTGAACTCAGTTTCCTATTCAAAATATCTAATAATAGGCGCCATAATTAACAATACTAAGCCACGGAGGAATAAAGAAAACAAATGGTATGTTACGTGGGATGAGTACCCGAGACAAGTGTATCCCCCTTACCTCTCAGGGTTTTATTACATCACAACTCCTCATGTAGCGGCAGCACTTTGTGAAGAAGCAATCTATCATCAGCCATACTTCTGGATAGAGGACATATTTGTTACTGGCATCCTCACAGAGGCACTTGGTATGAGGCTAACACAAATACCAGACATAATCTGGCTACAAAATTTTATGAACTGTGATTATGTAGGGGGACAAGAAGAATTTGAATGTTAATATCCAATTTTAGAGTAGTCTCAATTAAGAACTTCCGTTCTGGGGCCTTATCATGATGTGTTAAAATATCAAGCGTGCGAGCTCCATCCTTTGAAAAAATCAGTATATGTCGTCAAATCGATCGCTTTAAGAGCTTGTGGTGCGGCTTTAGAAATCAGACAGTATGTGTTGGCTAACAAACAAGCAGAAGTGAATAAATAAAACTTCTCTCTTAAATATGTATTGGGAAATGATTTTGGGATATGGAAGTGGACTGTCACTAAGAAACATAGTTCTGATCCCTACCTGAACAAAGTTATTGAAATAAATCTAAAAAAAAAAGAGGCAGGACCTCTTGCGCATTCAGTAAATGGATCCCAAAACTGGTCGCCAGTACGTAGTGACGTAGCAACAAGGGGGGGCTACATATCCTAAAGTGCTTGAGAAGTGGAAAGGTAGACAATTCCAGAAGAACGGTCAAGATCTCAACCCCTTTCAAGCCTGATAATATTGCCAAGAGAGGTAGGAGCTCAATTCCACGTCAATGTCCACTAGACAAGCCTAATTATGAGGAACAAAAATTCTCCCGGGAATCGGTTCACTACTGTCCAACGGTTAGTCATAAAACTGACCTGAGAATTGTAACTATTTGTACTAGGACGACTAGGAGCATAAAATTTTGCACAACAGGATTTCCCAAAATTCGAGAGATTTGAGAGAATTAAGGGAGATACGGGTCGTGGGTCATGGCGAACTGAAAGGCATTAGCGACCTGATCCGGGAGAAATCTTGTTCCTCGTGTCCGGCTTGCCTGTAGGGGCCGGATGTAGTGAACACTGACGAGGAACAGAGCTCCCACCTATCTCTTGCCTTTATTGGCTGGCTTGAGTGGAGATTCGCAAGAGCAAACGTGCTCGGGAGGTTATATAACCCAGCAAGGTGCTTGTATGAATCTTGACCGTACTTCCGGGATTGTTCTGATAGCTGTGGTATACCTCTCCACTCCTCAAGCACCTCAGTATATGTTGCCCTCTGGTTGCTACGCCATATTGCACTAGCAACCTGTCGATTCCAAACTGCAGTGGGGTGCTCATATTAGAACTCTCTCAGGTAGATTAAGCTCAGCGGCATATGCAGTAAGAAAAATAAGACAGTTGACAGATGTCGCCACAGCTAGGTTAGTTTACTATGCCTGTTTCCACAGTATTATGTGGAAATAGGCATTTTACTGCGGGGATCTGCAGCTGATGTAGACTCGATTTTCGTATTGCAAAAGAGAACAATCAGGGCTATTTATAAAATGTATGTTAAGTATTTTGTATGTCCGTGAAAACCTAGGACTTTTCAAAGTTAGAAGCGATTTCCATAACATAAATACTCGTAGTAAACACGAAATTATATTACCCTAAATGGAGATTAGCCAAGACCAGTAAGTCATTCTTAATAAATAGCATACGCTTTTATAACAATCTAGCGGTGACTGAACTTAGCGAAGGAAAGTTCAAAACCCATATTAAGCGTGTCTTAACCAAAAAAAGCATATTACAAGGTTAAAGACTATGTCGAAGACACGCTTGTTTGGCAATGACTACCTCTGCACTTGTGGCCCCCTGGTAACTCATAATATTGTGTGGATGTATCTATTAACTGCTCCATCTTTGTTGTATTTTTTTTTTCTAACACATTGCTTTTGCAATATTTTTATTTTATTTTATATTATCTGACTACAACCACATTAAATTCGTTAGTTTTTCTTTTTTGGTTGTTAACGTCTTATTTATTGACAGCTTTTTTTTATAAAGCCTCTTTTTATAATGTAAATGGAAGAACACTGTGGACTCCACGAATTCTTAGATTACTTCATATTTTGACTCACTTTTTTTATATGATTATTTTGATGATTTTATTGTGCTTTTGAGCACAATATAGGCCAGTTTATACTGTTCTTAAATAATACTTATTAATACATGGAAATATTGTAACTACAACCATTTTTTTAAAAGAGTAACCATGGAGTTTCTTGCCGGTTCTTCTCCATAGGAAACGACCAATTTCGAACGGTGCACTAGCTTCTGACGTTTTATAAGTGCCTATGTACGCCTATGTATGTGAAATAAAAAACTTTTGACTTTGACTTTGACCGTTTTTGGGGGCTCATTTATTAAATGTGCAAGTCACCCCCTGCCTTTTTTATCATAACTCAGGCAGGGGCCATTACATAGCATTATATCGTTATTTTTATCCTTGAGTGCACTAGCATAGCGCGTACAGGGATCATCATCGGTTGGTATTACATTCCATGAAAATTGTAAGGGCCTCTGCAAGTTGGCTTCAGCCCCTCGTACGCCTTCCAAATGTCCAAGACAAGGGTCCGGAGATTTTTTTTTTTTTTTTTTAATTCAGATAAACTAGTGCTTGACTGCGATCCCACCTGATGGTAAGTAGCGATGCAACCTTTGATGGTGAGGCGCACTAGTTTATTAAGAGCCTATTCACTCTAGCCTTGAAGACACCCAAATTATAATCGGACGGGAAGACCGCAGCAGGCAGACTGTTCCAGTCCTTCGACGTACGCGGTATAAACGACGAGGCGAAACGCTTAGTCCGGACCGTAGAGGTTTCAACAACGTAAGGGTGAATATTCGCCGTACGTCGGGTTGTCCGATGGTAGAATTGCGATGGCGGAATCAAGTCATGCAATTCCTGCGCACACTCTCCAAAATGCATCCTGTAAAACACCGAAAGGCTGGCTACTCTACGCCTATGCTCAAGGCTTTGAAGGTTGGACTTAACCAAATCTGGATCACCAATTAGCCTCTTTGCACGCCTTTCCACCGAGTCCAAAGCAGCCAGGTGGCATTTTGCAGCACCAGCCCATATGTGACTGCAGTACTCCACACACGAACGGACCTGTGCTTTGTATAACATCAAAAGCTGTCCCGGTGTGAAGTACCGCCGGACCTTTGCAAGAACGCCCAGCTTCCTAGCAGCTACCTTGGCCTTGGACTCAATGAACCGCCCAAAGTTAAGGTCTGAGGGAATTTCAACCCCCAAGAGCTGAAGGCGGTCGGTGTACTCCAGGGATAAATTCCGAAAAGTAGGAACCAAGGTGCACGGGCTCCTTTTGGCAGTGAAAAGACACGCTTGTGTTTTGGCGGCGTTGAATCCCACTAGATTGGCTTCACCTCCACCACTCCACCCCTTACTAGCCCGAGCACTGATAAAATAAAATAAATCCATGATAATAATAATATTCCACAACTTGCACACAACGTCATCTAGTCCCAAACTAAGCAGAGCTTGTGCTATGAGTATTATACAACTGACAGACATATATTTTTTTCTAAATATAATTTATTATTATAGATAAATTACACCCAGACACAGAACAAATTATTGTTTTCATCACACAAACATTTGTCTGGGGTGGGAATCGAACCCACGGTCTCTGGCATAGGAGTCAGGACCATCAACCACTAAATCAACAGGCCTGGCAATATTACCAATAAGGTATTTACGTCGTTTGAGAGTCTCAACAGCCGCAGCGGCAGCGCCGGCACAGTTCACCGTACTTGGCAAATGAGATGGCGCTAGAGTGTCGACACTGGTTGCGTCTCGCACAAGAGGCTAACCTGCCTTCCACGGCTCCAACGTCATACCATCAGGGGTCTTATCATGACGTGTTAAAATGTTAGGCGTGTGGACGGGAAAAAGCAATGGAGCATCACCCAACATTATAGCTCCTCGCCTTTAACAGTTCACTTTAGGTAGTAAAATGGATCGCTTTAAGAGCTCATAGACTTTTCCCATTGTAACATATCAAGGCGCTTGGGTCTAATACGGCAGCTATACCGACGGTAATAAGAGCTCGTCAGATAATGTCGTTGATGCTAGCGTGCTACGCTGTGATAATATATGTCTATCTGAGCTCCTGCCGCAGGACAAGTCATGGTGTCCAAGACGATCCATATCGGTTTCACTATGGCGAAGTCGTCGACAGATTTCGCCGTAGTGGCCGATAGGAATCAACACAAAGTACGATTAAGTGTAAAGTGTAAACAGACTGCAAGTCGAAACGATGCGTCATCCATCATAGTGACTATATTGGATGACGGGAAAGACTGAATCCACAAAATTTTAATTACAATCAAATTGAAACATAGCATCATTCAATCGGATGTTTACAATCAAATTGTTTTATCCCTACAACACAACAATTACAATTCATAAAATTATCTAGCGAGAACGTGTCTGGTTTACCTGTTAACTCAATACCAAGTGACTCTGTGAGGATGCCGGTAACAAAAATGTCGTCTATCCAGAAATATGGATGATAAATTGCTTCATCACATAGTTTAGCTGCTACTTGAGGAGTTGTGATGTAATACCACCCTGCGAGGTATGTAGGATACTCGTGTCTCGGGTACTCATGCCATGAAACATACCATTTACTTTCTTTATACCTCAGAGGCTTAGCATCGTAATGCATGTAGCCCAGTAAAAGGTCTGTTGAATAGTCCAATGATTTCAGAAATGCATAAGTTCTTTCCAAATTATATACTGTGTCATCATCCACTTTAAGTATAAATGATGCTTCTTGGCATGTTTTGGAAGCCCATTCCAAACCCATTAGATGTTTATAAGTCAGGTTTTTGTAGTTTTCTATAAAACTTCCTTGTAAAATATCACCGAAAGTTTTGCTCTCATCATCGATCACCGATTGATTTATTTTTCTGCAAAATAAATTCCTAAGTTTATATTTATTTTGTAATTCTATCCAAGCATTTTTAATGCGCGCTTTTGGAAATATATTTCGACATTATTTTTATCATACATACATACTTCTCTTGATGAGGTATTTGAGCAAGTAAGAATACTCGGGTTGCATTTATTTTCTTTAACTCTGCTGCAGGTATAGCTCTTCTATGAGCACTTCTTGTCTCTACATGTTCCACGTAAGAAGTCACTATTATGACCAAAAATTGACGACCTGAAATCGTATTAAAAGAGAAGTCTGACATGGTCTTTGACGTCAAAGGTCAAGACACCCGTATGGCCGTCGTAGAAAACGGCGTCTTGGCGAGAGAGCCAGACATATTTGTTTAAGTAAGGCTTATGTTTAACTTACCACCAGATATAGTAACATATAAAAGACAAAAATAGTAAATGATCACCAAAATTAAACCTACATTTTAATGTAAAATTATAACCAGTTTTAACATCTCGCTATCCTATTTAAGCAAAATGAATCCAAATAAAGCATCGGCAGAACCCCATGGTTACGGAGATATCAGTAGTTAAAATTTTGAGGTTAGGTTAACTACCTGCCAAGCAGCAGCTCGACGGAGCCCCGCTACGCGGGGCTCCTACTTCTGGGTGGTTTAAAAAAAAAAAAACCTCGAAGAAGGTGACGGGGTCTGTGTTCGCTCGCTTCGCTCGCTCACTACGACCCCGCCACCTTCTTCTAACCTAAATCTATCCGACCCGGGGTGCCCTAAAATTCCACAAAGATAGATTGTTGATTAGACAAAGTATCATCTTGCTGTACGGGGCTAAAAAGAGCGCATTAATTTGCTCGCTAAGATTTGGTTATCATTTACTACATTTGGTGTTCGAATACAATTTAAAGTACAGTCGTAACTAAAATACTATTGTAACTTTAGGATTTCATTTTTTTGGTGTCAAGTAATATATTTTTGACAAAAGAACTAAGGGTACTAAAGCGTTTTATGGTGGTCATTATATTTAATCCCTTTAAGTAATGGTTATATGTACCTACCTCATTTGCTTCATTACATTTTTTTTTTCATGTCTACCCCAATCTCAATCTATTGTACTTGTAATTGCCTAAGAAGATGCAACTCGATATAGGTTCATTTCCACTATTTTAAATACAACCGCTCTTACGCGATTATGACGTTGTTACACATTTTTTATTAGATACCTTGGAAACACATTATGTATCTTGTGGATATTATCTAGCCTTCTATTCAAATCAATTTATAAATTTGTGTAAAAAACTCTGAAAATCTGCTATATTGCATAAACTTTGACACTTTATAATTTGCTAAAAAAATTAAAAAATCAAAGTATAACAATAGAAGCCTTGCAAATTTTATCATAATTCTAAATGAAGACAATGTATTTCAAAAACTTTTAAGGGTTTAAAAAAAACACGTATTTCCGGGAACAAGTTTCGACAAATACTTTTACTCTAATATTTTTCACGGAATTACTGGATGCTATCAGAGTTTTCTGGCGTTATCTCTTTTTTCGCGTTGCCTTTTCTTCAAGCACCGCGTTGGATTGGATAAGATAAAGTAACAAGCTTTTAAACCAAGGTCGATGTTGACGATAGGCGAGCGAAAAAGGACCCTCTTCTTAAGTAGGTATCTAGTCTAGAATCAAAATTCAGAATTTTTTCTCCAACGATTTAAAAAAAAATACAATAAAATTACTTTTGCAAGTTGTCGGGAATGGTTGAAGTAAGACATCTTTTGTTGTATATTTTTTGCTAAGAATAATAAGATTTCCGTTCAATTCGGAACTACATTTCCAATAGATCCAGCATTTGAATGCTATTCCTAGAAGTAAAGCGACAAAAACTTTTCTGCACAATTTGTACATTCCAAACTTAGCCAGTCTTATAAAATTATATCTTTAAAAACTATTACGGAAGAGATTACGCGCACTGACTGACTGAAATTTTCAACGATTAGGTAGGAAAATTTTAACGTTATCGATAATCATGTAGGTAGATTTTTACGACTTTATAGTTTATAGATTCAATATGCGCCATAAAATGTCCATGTTTTCAATTAATATTATAGTCCGGGTTCTCTAGTACCTACATTTTTCCCACTTGATTACTATGAAGCTAATTTTCCGTGAGTAGCTTCACTTTGATGAGATGCCCAACAATTTCCTATAAACAACTCTCGATTGTGGTAGCTAACAGAGATATCAAGGATTAAATATGTATAAGATGACGACTCTAAAAAACTTATTACTAACAGGTTCTTTTTTTTTTGTTAAATCTCAAGATAATTATCTAAATTATCCGAAAAAGTACCTATTTGTCCTACAAAATAAATGGTTTGATAAAAAGAGTCCCCGTTTTCCAACATGTATCGAAAACGAGGTCATCATAAATGATTACTAACCAGATGATTTTTTTTTTTTGTTACTTAGTTTATATTCATATATATATAATTTAACAGTAATGTCCTACAAATTGCGCGGTACGCTATCCCGGTCCTACGCTCAGAAATTGTTAACACCACAAAAATAAATTTCTCATTACTAACTGTAGGACAAAAATATTAATACACTAGCTTTTGCCCGCGCGGCTTCGCTCCCGCTCTTCCCTACTTCAGCCTACTATACCCTACTCTACCCTACTATACCCTACTCCACCCTACTCTACCCTACTCTACCCTACTCTACCCTACCCTACCCTGCCCTACTCTACCCTACTCTACCCTACTACATCTGGTGAGTAATCATTTATGATGACCTCGTTTTCGATACATGTTGGAAGAGGGGGGACTCTTTTATCAAACCATTTATTTTGTAGGACACTTTTTCAGATAATTTAGATAATTATCTTGAGATTTAACAAAAAAAGAACCTGTTAGGTAGTAATAATTTTTTTAGAGTCGTCATCTCATACATATTTAATCCTTGATATCTCTGTTAGCTACCAGAATCGAGAGTTCCGTATAAGAAATTGTTGGGCGTCTCATCAAAATGAAGCTACTCACGAAAAATTAGCTTGATAGTAATCAAGTGAGAAAAATGAACCCGGTCTATTAGAAATTATTATCGGTTTATCTACTTTGAATCGGATGTCATTTAGGGTCCGTAATGCTAGCCATACACGGTCAAACCTGTCGTCTAAACGGTATGACGCTATATGTTTGATCAAACCTGTAGTTCGTCTCTATACACCATACCTCTATCCGACAAAATTTCTTTTGGGTTGCCTCGGATATAACTCGCTAGAGGTAAGACGAGCACGAGATCAGCTCATCATAGCCTGCAAGACGCTCCGTGGCACTGTTGATGCCCCTGATTTACCTACTTACTGTGCTGGCACGTTTCTTTGTCCCGGTCAATTACTGCCGCGGCAAGAAGCACAGAATGTTTGCTGTGCCTCAGTGTCGCACTGTTGCCCGTGCTCAGTCTCCAATACCTCGCACTTTGGCTGCACTAAATGATCTCTTGGATTCTTATCCAAAAAAACGATCTGTTTGCGGATGAATGGAAGATGATTTTATTGGCATGTCAGAAGTATTGTGAGAGGAATTGATGTATGTACGTGTTGTTTAAATGTTTATACTTTTACTCTTTGTTTAGTTACCTACTGTAATTGGTTGTTTAACCGTTGTAATTAATTAAATAAATAAATAAATACACGGTCAAACATGTCGTCCAATCGGTATGAAGGTACATGTTTGATCATGGGAGTGACAACATGTTTGTCGGCACAATCGAATTTCAATTCTTTTGGTTTGATCCGGCATAATAGTCGATGAACCGCTGTTTCGAATGAAGTCAAACCCTCACCTTCCTTACCTTCTACATGACGCTGATTTTCACCGAACATGTTCAGATAACGCCCGGGTGCCACCACTGTGTGGACCGCCCGGAGGACACGGTGGAGCACTGATGAAGGGAACATTTTCCCTTCCTCAGTGCTTTATTATTTTCCTTTTTACCGAACGTAAGATATCTCAAAAGTGTTTGATTTCCTCTATTATGTTTATGACACTACCTACCGTTACCTATATTATTAGCCTAGAGTTAACTGTGTAGTGGTTCAGCGTTTGAATGATGGCCATCCTATTCGAGAGTAGGTTATGAGTACCTATATATTTAGAGTATGGTATATGTATTGAGTGATCTTTTACTTCCCTGGCTAAGATAGCTGAAGCTGCCAAGGAAATGTCCAGACAGTAAATGGACCCTCAACAGAGCAGGTGAGATCCACAGAGAAAATTCCCGTTGGCACAGCCGTAGGGTACCTACCTACTAGTGTCCATTTTAGATTCCATCAGTGATGAATGTGATAATCCACAGAAGCTATGCGAGGTATAGCCCCTTGCACAAAAAAGATGAAAGATTTTAGAAAGAAAATACTTTCCGATTTTTACTACGATTATCACAGCTTGTCTCACACTCCACTACAGGCTATAAACCAATACAAACGCGCATACGCAACCAACAGACTACGCTCACAGATCGCAAGTTTGCTATTGGTAGTTGAATATGAGCATGGCTCTACTTTATCTGTGGCCTCTTACAGCAGTGAAAAATTCGAGCTTTACGCCCAATTTGCTTTCTCTTTTTTTTACTTTAATGTTTTAGGTGACTAGGTAACTATCAACGAGTAGCACATTTTTCTGGCATGAAAGATAACTTACGAGGACGTAGCTCCGTATCTTGAGGCGGCAGACAGCGAGGTACGGCGCAAGTCATCCCAGTCCCAAACTTTTTCTTAAGACACACCGTAAACTTTTCTATTAAATTCCTTTTTGGCATACAACAGGGCAGCGTATTGGGCCCGCGGTTGTTTTTGGTTTACACACGTCGCTTTTCCTATGGTTGAGTTCTTTTTGATGTTGATAGTACATTTCTTTTTGTGGCTTCGCATTCTTTGTATATTTAGCCAGTGTCAAGTTAAAGATGCACCCAAAACTTTTTAGGCCTTCTTTTTTTAATTCTTCTGTGAAGTAAGTATAAATTACAACGTAAAAGCTTGTTTCTGGTCTTTGTTCATGGCGGTCTGGAGCTCATGCGATAATCGCCTGCCAAGTTTGCAAGTGATAATCGCAACCGCGATGACTGCTGTTTATTTATTTATAACTTTATTGCTGTTCCGCGGCGGGTGCGGGTAAAGCCGCTTCGTGAGTTCATAGCTTTACCTACAGTGCTACATAATTTAGCATCAATGGAAAGGCTTCACATAATTGCAACATAGCCGCAAAATAGCACATTTCTGGTGGAAAAATACCCTAACAGTTTCTTTTTATACAAATGCAGATCACAAATTGACTTTCATTAAAGTACTACAATAATGATGATATTTTACAGTGAATAAATATTAAAAACATTCATGCTTTATAAAAACATTTATTGTCCAAATCAATACTAATAAATCAATATCAACATAAGATATACACACAGAAAATTATATTCTCTACAACATGAAAATTGTATGGCACCAACTTGAATCTATAAATGAACATGATTAATATTGTAACTTTGTAACTATACAATATAAAAAATTTTACTAACTTACATTTAATTAAGTAGGTAGAGAACTTATAAAAGTACTCATAACATCAAAAATTTGTCAGTCATTGTTATAAACATGTGGTACACATAATAGTAACAATAAAAAATATTTAATTGAGCTATGTTTATACTCAGTCAAGCATTGAGCCAGGTGTCCGTGATGGAACTGCCGTTAATATAACAGTCTTTAAATCCCTTCATAACATATGATGACTGATACCACTGCACACTATCAGTGGATTCAATCTCATGGAAGTCGTCGTCATTTTCATCTGAATCTTCTAACTGCAAGTTTTGCAGACTCTGATAGCCACTGTCCCCAAAAATTTTAAACTCGTTGCAACAAGCAAGATTGTCAAATGTTTTTGATCGTAAGTCTAAAACAACTATCTTTGCATTCCGCGGTATTCTACAGCCATTAGACAACACAAAGTTGTCACTGTCAAGTACAGTGTCTTGGTTGTTCACCAACTTTTTCTTGATGAAAACATATAAATTCGTTGGTTGAAGCTGCTGGTAAAAATATTGGCTTAATTTTTCTGATGTAGCTAAAGTCCTGAAACCAAATATGACGATTTATTAGCTTATTGCCTGTGACTTTACTGCCAAATTTTTTTTTTTGTATTGATACCGGAATGGTATCACACTAATTCATGAATCCCCAAGTGAATGCAGGCACTCGCAAACCTATTGTCTTTCTATTGTTTTACTTTACACAATGGAAAGGTTAATATTGTAAAGGCAAAAGTTTGTGAATGTATGTTTGCTACTCCTTCATTCCTTCGAAACAGCAGCACATCTGTTTCTGCTGCCCCGTGGTCGCTGGATACAGGGCAAAGTACTTTGGAAACCCTGGTACCCTCCGTGAAATGTCCAGTAACACCAAGGCATTGCTGGCCTTGCTTGAGGAGCTGGTGTCGATCGAATGACACATTTGTCCCACCCGTGCGCAAAATACGCGCTTTGGTCGTGGAGTTGCAGAAAACAGCCCGTTGTACTATACTATAATACTATACTCCTTCATGCTAAAACTGCAGAAGAGATTTGGATGACATCTGGGACACAGGTAGACTATGTGTTAGAAAAAAGCACATAGAGTAATTTAAATCCCAGGAGTAGGTTACCTAGCAATAATTTACTACTATCAAACGGGTGAAGCTGGTAGCAGCTAGTGCAACATAATTATGTCTTAAACCATTTGGTGGTTATGAAAACAAACAGATTTGATCAACACACTTTTGTGTTCATAAAATTTGTATGTTCAAAACTCTTCTCAGAAACAAAATAATGTGGTTATAATTTTTCATAATACTGGGAACCATGGGCACATCAAGAAGTAGTTATGTTGACAGCCTACTTATGATTCTGAATTCATCTACATAATAAGTACTATACAATAATATCTTACCTAAACACACTCCTATGTATTATCTGGTCATTGGCTATTAGTGTAGAATGGCACTGTGGTTGATGACACGCAGCTGGCAAGAGTACTCTGTACACCTCTTTCAAGGACACTGGGGTAGCACCAAGTGCTATACACACCTCTTCAGGAATTGAAGGACCATTGATCTCTTTCTGGAGACCCTGTAATGTAAACGACAAGTATTTAGCATTAGTGATAAGTTCGGAGACAGATCTACAAAGCAAATATATTATCATCACTATCTTCTAGCAAAGTAACAATCGAAAGAAAATCTAAACATAATGAATAGGTATTGGTTTACATGCTATAGTAAAGCTTACCTTCAAAATAAAATCTAGATTTTCCAAAGCAGTAGAAGCTACTCGAAAATGTCTCTCAGATTGAAAACTATCCTTAGCTTGTTCGCCTTCACGATCTTCACATGATTTCTTTTTAGTAATCACCTGTTTCAACCACTGATACGGGTAAGGTATTTGCCGTTTTTGATAGGCAATAAACTTGATTAACTCCACCATAACATGACCACAAGATATTGTAGTCAATTGATCACCAATTTTTAAGCTTAAAATTACAGGTTTATTTGAGGAATTCATTTCTTGTATAAATTAATTCTCACGACAAAACAAACATAGTCCAGCCACCACGGCCGTTACTTTTGAAATTTATCAAAATCAATATCACAGATAAAAGATTTATATTTTCTTTTTCTTTTCTAAAAATTATTTGCTAATGTTTTTGATTTGGATACTAAGTTTTTTAAGCCCTTCCTACTGATCTTCATTTGAATAGTTAAGGACCTATTACACTGCGGTGAATATCGCGTGCGATCTTTCTATTTTTCATTCATAAGAAGACAGTCTAGTCTATGGTTCGATTTATCGCGTAGTGCAATAAGTAGCGTTGGGATTTTATCCGATTAAATACTCAAAATAATTAAATACTCAATAAATACTCGTTTTTATTGGATAAACTCGATTAAAAACGAGTATTTATTGAGTATTTATTCATTTTGAGTATTTAATCGGATAAAATCCCAACACTAGTAATAAGGGTTAGACTGTCTTTCTATGAATGAAAAATAGTACCTACGAGTCGGAATATCGCGTGCGATCTTACTATTTTTCATTCATAAAAAGACTGCCTAGTCTATGGTTCGACGTCTATGAATGGAAAATAGTAAGATCGCACGCGATATTCAGCGCAGTGTAATAGGTCCTTTACACTTACACAACACTGTGTTCTGCAATTACCTTCGGCGAAGGGAATGCTGCGTTTCGCGAGGTTTCTCTGGCCGCGTATTAGCCAATAAATAAATTAAAATCGGGGCAAGTGCGCCATACTTTTTGCTTAAATGACTTTGATACAAAATATCTTTTTTGAATTCTGACTTAGGAGTAAACTTAATAAATGGTCAATATTTGGAGTTTTGTAGCTGCTAGAAACGTCGATTAAATTTAATCTACCAATATTTTTACGATATTTTTTATTAAATTGTGAACTTGAAACGGGGCAAGTGCGCCTATACAAGAAAAACGTTAAAATCGTACGTTACCAAAATAACAGATAATTTACATAATGGAGCCTATACAAGTAAACGTATTAGGTACTCTAGGTTTCTTTTAACTTACTCCTCTTAAAGGCTACTACAGCTTCTTTAAAAAATTAAGGCCAAGTGCGTCATAGATAAGTAATCAGGGACTTTGACTTTGAATGCTGTTTTACTTTGTCAACTACCTGACTGATTCTGTGGATCTTTGGTCTAAAAATAAATGTACTATTGTTCCATTTATTTACTTTTTACAGATATTATTCATTGTTTATTTAAATGTTTCTTTTAAAAAAAACCATTTAAAATTATTATTCGTTTATTCAGTTAAGTTAACATATAAAGTATATTTTTAAATATTTAAATAAAAAATTAGTGTCCCACCGGTATCGGAAACAGGGTCCAAGCTACCGGAGGTCAGGGCTCCAGAGAAAGGAACCTCCCAAATATACGAGCCGTGTCCAGGAGTACCGCTTTCTGAATCAAGCCCTTGATCCAGTCGCCTAACGAGAGCCTCCTAAGGTGTTGGTCGAGGCTCTTGGCTATTAAGCCATTGGCTGACACGACTATCGGTACAATGATCGCTAAGTCCACATCCTACATGTTGACAACTTCGCGAGCCAAGTCGATATACTTAATTTGTTTATCTTTCTCGGCTTTCACGAGGTTCTCGTAAGCGGAACAGATATGTCAACAATTAGTGCACGCCTCTCGCTTCGGCCCACCACCACTATATCAGGCTTATTGGCTACAATAGTCCTGTCAGTGATGATGGACCGATCCCAGTACAACGTGATATCACCACTATCGAGAACTGGGTCGGGCACATACCTGTTGTATCGCACCTCCGATTCCACAAGAGAGTACTTCAGAGTAAGTTGCTGATGGAAAATCCTGGCTAAAAGGTTGTGTCTATGCAAGTATTCCCCGTTAGCTAGACGAGAACAACCAGAGATAATGTGGCGGATTGATTTACCCGGTCGGTGACAGTATGTCCGACAGATGTCAACCGTTCCGTCCTTCACAATAAATCTCCGGTAGTTATTCGTCATGATAACTTCGTCCATAATTGCACAGACAAAACCTTCGGTTTCCCCAAAGGGGTCACCGACGCGTAGGTAGCCAGGCTACGGACGCTAGTTGGTCTACATCGGGCCCATGAAGGGCTCGGAAAAAGCGTCCGTGAAGTTCATTACTCTGCCATACTTCCTTGTGTACGTTAATGTCAAGCACTACAGGTTTGCGCCAGTTCTCGTTAGCCAAGGAGAGCGGGGTGAGTCCCTTGTCCACTGCTACTACATCACGATGCATACCCACGTCGGCGGCTAGGAAGTATTCCCTAAGACTGCATACCTCGCGATTGTGCAGGACTTGGCATTTAAAAAGCCTCGACCCCCTCACTTCCGCGGGATATACAGTCTCATTACCGACGACCGAGGGTGATGCATTCGATATGCATTCAGCATTGTACGGACCCTCCTATCAAGGGTGTCAAGTTCCGTTTGAGTCCATTTGAGTACACCGAAAGCGTACATCAATACCGGCATGACCCAACCGTTGAAGGCACGCACCTTGTCTCCACCTGATAGAAGGATGTTAAGTACCTTCTTCAGGCGGCCAAAGAAGTGCTCCTTCAACGATTGATTCATGTCAGTGGCATTGATGCCTAACGCTTCCGACATACCCTAATACTTGTAGGTTTCGGTTGAAGAGAGGGATCTCAGGTTTATGGAATCCGAGAATTGGGTACCCACGGATTCCACAATCTCCCCTCGCTTTATGTGCATGACCGCACATTTGTCTACACCTAACTCCTGAAGGTTTCCGTTACTTTCAGTAGCTCCATCAGTTGCAGTTTGTTGGGGGCAAATAGGTTCAAGTCATCCATATAAAGGAGGTGAGATATAACCTGACTACCTCTCTTCAACCGATAGCCTAGGCCTGAATTCTCCAGCTCTCAGAGGATTCTAGGCTAGGCAGAACCAAAGCGGACTCAAACTGTCACCCTGGAATATACCTCGCTCGATCCTTACCGGTTCGCTGTTCCTCTGGATATTTCGACATCCTGGATAGCGAAGAACTCCATTGCCTCATACATAACAGGAAGGTGCGAATAGTTGCATCAACTTTATACAACTCCAGCACCCTCATGAGCCATGTATGAGGAACTGAGTCATAGGCCTTCTTACAGTCTATCCAATATGTCGACAGATCCTTTCGGGAACGCTGAACCTGTTGGCTAATGGCCATATCGATGAGGAGTAGCTCTTTCGTACCCCGGAACCCTCCCTACATCCATTTTGAGAGGCAGACGAGAGGTAGCGTTATTATCAACATGGTGGTTAATCTTTGCTCTCAAAATGGATGTAAAAACCTTATAAACTGTCGGCAAACCTGTAATCGGTCGATAGTTTTTGGGCTCTGCAGTGCTACCAGATTTGTGGAGCAGGTGGGTAACTCCTGTTGTAAGAAACTCGGGTAGCGAGCCAGACTCTAAGGCAGCCTGATACTGAGATGCCAAACGAGCGTGCGACCTTTGTAGCCACTTTATCCAAAAGTTGTGCAGTCCGTCCGGCCCTGGACATTTCCAATTAGGCAACAGACAGACTGCACGAGCCACATCTTGGGGGCTGATTATTATTGCTCCCATTAATTTCTGTAATTGATTCGCACGCTCGTTCGACCTCTTAAGTCCAACCATCTTCAGTATCACTGACAGGCACCGACCAGATGTTGCACCAGAACGAACACATGGCGTCATCATCCGGAAGGCGCGTGTCAGTCACACTCTGGTCCGGTCGTTCCCAAGCCCTGTATGCACCAAGCACCTTTCATTACTCCGGAATGTGCTATTCTGGGTGTATCGTTCAACCCGCCGCTTATACCTTCGTATACGGTTTGCCCATGCATATACCTTCTGCTTCAGGAAGTCGATGCGTTCCGTGACACGGGACATATAGTCTCGGGGGCTGATGTCAGTCCCCGAAAATGCCCGCCTCACAAAGCGCATCACTCGTGGGCGAGTGTTGCCCTCCCTGAAGCAGATTAGTTTGCCGATGAGTGCCCTGGCCCCACCAATACGACGCTCGATCCTACACTGCCGGGCCGGCACAGCTGGTTTTGGTCGTGTAGCTACGTCACTGTTTGGAAATTTTACGTGAGCTATACGACAAGCCGCTACGTCCGCGCAGTACATGATCGAGTGTGTATCGGTGAGATCTTCGCAGTCATCGAAATAGTTTGACAACTGCGAATCCAGAGCAGCCACCAACGCCTTATTCTTATTATGCATGGGCAAACGAGGTAAACGCGGTCTAAGCTCAAGCGGCATGTTGCGATACTCCCAAATAGCACACTCCACAGCACTCCTCAGTTCATTATTGCACTGGGTACTTACGTTAGTGACCGTGTCAGTACTCACCTCGTCAGTGTGAAAGGATATGTGGCTGGACTTTGGTACCACAACTGGCACCACAGGCTGCGACGAAGGGGTAATGACATGGTCACTCATTTCCGTTCGGAGGCGATCAAGCACAGTCTCGTCCAACATATGATTACGCTGGATGACCCGTACCTGATCCGGTATTCGTTGTGCCGAAACGTTGACGGTTGCCTCCAGCCGATGTCACAGCACTCACAGTGAGGCTGGGTTCCGGCGGTGGCGAGGCGGAGCTGAGCGGCGAGGCCGGAGCGTGCACGTCGAGCAGCAGCAGCTCTTGTCAACATTGTGATTCCAGCATTGTTGTCGTTTTTATTGCATCATCATTTCAGTACAAAATATATGTATTGTGTGACATAAAATGTCATCAGTCTTTTATATTATTTTCTTTTCGTTTCATGTTTCGGCCTTTATTTGTTGAAGAGAAGCTTAGATTTGGTGTATTACTTATTTACGGGCTTTTGGAATAAAAAATTGTGGGTTTGCGGCACCGAAAACTATTAATTTATATTAAAATTTGCTTGAACGACACAACACTTTTTTTGACATCCAGAGTTGCCAGTTATTATTATTATTATAAAGTTTATCTTGACTAAGGAGACTAATTGGTTTTTCTTCTATAAGTACACACCATATGTAAAAAGACAACAATTTTAGAACCTGTTGTAGGAAGTAGGTACTTATCCAATTCTTCTTGTCTAGAGATCTGTGTGCAATTTAGTGTCTAAGTTGTTCAGGAAGCCCAAAAGCCTCTGACAAGGCATAAGGACTGATTTTGTGTGATAACAGTCGGTTCGATAGATTACCAGTCACCCATCCAAAGTAGTTTGACTTCGATTATTGCTTTCAATTAACGAGTTTAGGCACATAAAGTAACACACAAAGTGCTCATAAAGTAACAAACAAAAGAAATGACAAGTGCATTAATTTTACTGTTAGCACCAACGATCAACGAGTTAAATAATTATAACGTCCCAACAGCAAATTTCAAGAAAATAGAAATAAAATTACTTATTTCAAAAAGTTTATAGACTTGATACGAGGCCTTTACTGAAAACTCATCACCCAGCGCTTGCTCATCACAAGAACCTAAGCTAATCTAGGTAGTAACTTCTCAATACAGAAAAACATTATCCATAATCAAAGGCCGTTGGGTAAGAAAATATCTGAATCATAAAAGTTGATGACTTCTGGCTCGGGGGAAGTACGCCATACTACTGCAAACTTAGGCGCACTTGCCTCACTTGACTATTTTGAAATTAAGATTTTAAATTCTGTAATAAATGAATAATTTCACTTTCTAAGACTAAAATGCAGACTCAGATTTATAGAAAAACGATTAAATTATGTACGCATGACATTGGTTTGCCACAACACGTAAAATATTTTAAGATATTTATGGATTAATAACACGTCTTCATCTCTGGCAACCGGATTAAATTATAAATTATATTATATTATACTAAAACTGAAATAGAGATGAGAGAGAGAGACTGCATTCTCCATGCGGTGTTTGT
Organism: Mythimna albipuncta; assembly: GCA_929112965.1. Lineage (NCBI taxonomy): Eukaryota > Metazoa > Arthropoda > Insecta > Lepidoptera > Noctuidae > Mythimna > Mythimna albipuncta. The sequence continues at coordinate 10,782,399 of OV815977.1, read as the reverse complement.
ACTTTTTGAAGCAATCATATTCGGAGAGCTCCTGTATCAGCCGGAAAGTATACGTCCCATGCCTAGAGATGATGCCGAGATGCGATGATGAGAAATGATTAATATGAAGGATAGACTCCTTCATTATAATCATTTCTCATCATCCCATCTAGGGAATCCAATCCCTCTGCGGGATTGATTGAAAAAGTCACCGCGGCTTTTAAACGGGCAATTTAATGAACAGTGATGGGTCTTCGCAGAAAGAGGCGACCGCCTCCCATTCCCTCTCGCTCTGGACCATGGCCTGAAGCATGGTCCAGATCAATTTTTTATATATAAAACAAAAAACTATTTATAAAATCCCAATCTCGCAAATCCCGCGGGATAGATGACTTCAATCCCGTAGGTCAGCGGGATCGCGATTTTGATGCGGGATTGAATTCCCTAGTCGCCTGATAACAAAATTACAGGTTACATCACTGACCTCTGATAAATAGTAGAGGTCGGTGGGTTATATTTCCATAGATGGACAATCTAGTTCTGAGGAAAATTAATAAAAACACTAATTAACTGATCCAATGGCTCAGCTGATTAGTGCTGCATCAGCAATGTCGATAATAGATTTTGAATTGCACTGCTCTATTTTCAAAGATATTAGTAAAACAGAAAGACGAGTATAGTTATTAAAAACGAGCTATTTCCTAGATCGCAAGCACCGTTTGACCACTGCACCACTCACCAAGAAGTTTTTTTTTTAATACATGATAAGTGTCTGTCTTTAATCAGCATCCACTTAGCATCACAGCTTGTGAAAAAATATTTGTTCTTATTTCAATTGAATTCTGAATTCAAATTTATCGCACACTGTCATTCGCTCCTGTTTTATTTCAATAAAATTGACTGTTCACGTCAGCGCACAAATTTTTTGTATGATCGGATTTTTTTTGAAAAATCCGATTATGTATCGTGTACGATATTTTATGTTAAATGCTTTTAAGTACAAAGAAGTTTCAACAGTTAATCCGTGTCGCTTTTACGCAAAAGACGTAAGATTTGGCCCGGATGTTCGATCAATTATGTTGCAAGGAGTTGACATCTTAGCAGACGCCGTCGCTGTCACCATGGGTCCCAAAGGTCGCAATGTGATCTTGGAACAAGGTTTGGGACCACCTAAAATTACTAAAGATGGTGTGACCGTCGCTAAAGGTATTGAATTAAAAGATAAGTTCCAAAACATTGGTGCAAAACTTGTGCAAAACGTAGCAAACAAAACAAACGAAGAAGCAGGAGATGGAACAACAACAGCTACAGTTTTAGCCAGGGCTATTGCAAAAGAAGGCTTTGAAAATATATCTAGAGGAGCAAATCCAATTGAAATAAGAAAGGGAGTTATGTTAGCTGTTGCAACAGTTAAACAAAAATTAAAGGAAATGTCTAAAGCCGTAAACACTACAGAAGAAATAGAACAAGTCGCTACTATATCTGCAAATGGTGACCACTCCATTGGTAAACTAATAGCTGCTGCTATGAATAGAGTTGGCAAAAATGGCGTTATTACAGTTAAAGATGGCAAAACATTGGATGATGAACTAGAAATAATAGAAGGAATGAAATTTGATCGCGGGTATGTTTCACCATATTTCATTAATTCAAGTAAAGGCCCTAGAGTTGAATATAATGATGCGTACGTACTGTATTCAGAAAAGAAAATTTTTAATGCATCCCAGATAGTACCGGCGTTAGAGATAGCAAATGCACAGAAAAAACCCCTTGTTATAATCGCAGAAGATTTTGATGGAGAGCCATTATCCGTGTTGGTAGTAAATAAATTAAAAATAGGATTGCCAATAGTTGCAGTAAAAGCTCCTGGATTTGGTGACTATAGGAAAAATGTGTTGATGGATATGGCTGCTGCTACGGGAGGAGTTGTATTCGAAGATGATGCAAACCTGATAAGACTCGAAGACTGTCAACTTGAGAGTTTTGGTCAGGTTGGCGAGGTCATAATTACAAAGGATTCAACTCTTTTACTTAAAGGGAAGGGCGATCCTGTTGAAGTGGAACAACGTATCCAACAAATAAAAGATGACTTAGAAGAAGCTACTAGTAACTATGACCGTGAAAGACTTATCAATAGACTGGGTAAGCTGCAAGCAGGTGTAGCTGTTTTGTTAATTGGAGGCTGCAGCGAGGTTGAAGTAAATGAAAAAAAGGATAGAGTTAACGACGCACTAAATGCTACTCGGGCAGCAATTGAAGAAGGAATTGTACCCGGGGGTGGAGCAGCACTCCTGCGATGTATACCGGCATTAGACAAACTGAAACCAGCAAATCGCGATCAAGAGATTGGTGTATCCATTGTTCAGAAAGCTTTACGTACGCCTTGCATAACGATTGCATCTAATGCTGGATATGATGGTGCTGTTGTGGTTTCTAAAGTCGAAGATATGGGTCCCGAATTTGGATATGACGCGTTAAATAATGAATACGTGAATATGCTAGAAAGAGGTATTATAGATCCTACTAAAGTCGTAAGAAGGGCTTTAACGGATGCATGCGGCGTTGCGTCATTACTTACTACCGCTGAAGCCGTTATTTGTGACTTGCAGAAGAAAAAAGAACGGAAATTACGTGGAATTGGAGCAAGTACATACCAATAATCTAAATTATGTTTTATAGTAGAGTTTGAAAACTTATTCGTCTAATATCTATCTTACTTAAACGCCGTAACTTAATAAATTGTTTTATAATATTTTATATTGTATTATTTGAAGTCCGAAAGAAGTTGCCTAGTTTAAACCGGCGTGTTTATTTATAAACAATACTCAAAATTACCGAGAATCTTGTTAAACTGCCATTACAATTTGTCATTACGTATCGGAAGGGCAATACGGCGTAGTAGATAGGTAGGTATGATAGTTACGCCATTTGAAAACATGTTAGTTTTTATTTTTATAGATCATATAGATGTGGGCAATACAAGTTAGACTCCTCCTAGACCCTCACGCTCGGTGACGCTGAACTGAGAGTGCATCTTTTGTTTTCGCCCACATTACTTGTACACTACAACACGGTAATAATATCCAGTAATCCAACTTCATACAAAATTACAAATAGACGAAACGCGTGCTATACCTACCTACGCGCCTCGATCTCGCTGGTGCAGATAGTCGCGACTGTGCTGCAGGGACGATCGGACGGTGTGTTGTTTTTTTAACAATAACCGCGCGATTTTTCACTAAATATAAGTTCAAGTGGTTCAAGTACATAATTATTTACATTTATGTTGTTGCATAATTATAAAATATCGTGTTAACGCAAGTTTGTTTACTTTATTTTATTGTGATTTTTAATCGAAATCTTAATTACTTTGTAACAGATCTTAATAAATGTGATAAAAAAAATCACTAAGCCAAGCACAAGGGAAATAATATTTTAATACAGTTTTGCGAAAGATAAAAAATAATTACGTATTTAGAAATACTTAAATATTTCTAAATACGTAAATATTATAGATAAATTACACTCAGACTCAGAACAAATGATATGCTCATCACGCAAACATTTGTTTAGGGTGGGAATCGAACCCACGACCTCCGGCATAGCAGTCGGGGTAACTAACCGCTAGACCAACAGGCCAGTCGAAATAAACGTCCGTATTTTTTTTTCGGTAACTCAGTAGTCTGATTTTTTCACAAATTCATGAGACCGCAGACCTGAGTATATGGTTTTAATTTTAACTTGATACCTTTTTTTTTTTTTTTTTTTAATTCAGATAAACTAGTGCTTGACTGCGATCCCACCTGATGGTAAGTAGCGATGCAACCTTTGATGATGAGGCGCACTAGTTTATTAAGAGCCTATTCACTCTAGCCTTGAAGACACCCAAATTATAATCGGACGGGAAGACCGCAGCAGGCAAACTGTTCCAGTCCTTCGACGTACGCGGTATAAACGACGAGGCGAAACGCTTAGTCCTCTAAGCGTTCTCGAATTTAAAGCGCAGGCCACACCGCCAGCTAGCGGGCGGGCGGGCTAGGCGGGCGGGCGAAGCGAACGAAGGAAACTATACAAACTACGCGAAATATTGGCGAACTAAACTATGGGGTTCACACTGAAAACTACGGAAAGACGAGCGACCAGCGGAGCGGGCTAAGCGGGCGAAGCGGGCCAAGCGGGCGAAGCTAAACACTGCACTGCTATTCGAAAGACGAGCGTCGACTAGTCTACTCGAAACGGGGAGGACGGGCGAACGAACCGGGCGAGCGGGCTGGCGGGCGAGCTAAGCTAGCGAAGCGCGGGCGCGCCAACGAGGTGAACGAGTAGCTTCGCTGGAATCGTCGGATATTTCGTTAGCTTAGCTCGTTAGGTTCGTCGGTAGCTTGCGGTGTGAACCGAAGTATGTAAAGAGGTGAAACGATGTTCGCCCGCCTAGCCCGCCCGCCCGCTAGCTGCCGGTGTGGCCTGCGCTTTAACTGATACACATACGGATAACAAAGTGATCCCAAGGATCTTGTATACGAGATGGTCCCTAGGTTAACTAGATTGATTACGAAGGAAATATTATAAATTCTGAAATGTACTTTATTTTCATAGTCATTAAGTTCATATTTTTCATTGATTAGCAAAAGGGAAAAACATTACCGAGCAAGACAACGAAAAAGTGGTGTGTCACATTTTTACCTCTCCACATTTAACTAGGGTAACTATAAAATTAGCTATTAGCTACAATATTCCAGTCAGTGATGATAGACCGATCCCAGTCAAAGTGATAGAACCACTTTCGTTGGAACTGGGTAAGTTGTCGTTGGTGGCACATAATTATTTTACTCATTACAGCGGTTTACTCTCGCTATTTTCCTTTACGGGTTCGTGTTTGCATTTCAATGTTCATCATTATTTCAATCGAAAGACATCCACTGTTGGACATAGGCCTCCCCCAGGTATCGCCACAATTAACGGTTTGTTACTCATTCACGCAAAAACTTATAAACGGATGAATTTAATGATAAACGTTGCAACATAATTTATAGCTTATCTATACTATAAAAAACCGGCCAAGAGCATGTCGGGCCACGATCAGTGTAGGGTTCCGTAGTTTCCCGTCCGTCACAAATTCATAATAAGTGTACCCACTTATGAGGTTAGAAAAATGCCTGCATATACGATTATACTACAAACTTAGTCCAGAAATTATTTTGTAGAACCCTTTTGTCTTTTTTGTACAAAAACTGTTCTTTCCATCAAGTTCAAAATAATTTTCTTAGAAAGTCTTTATAAAGTTCTACTTTTCAGAATTTTTTTCATATTTTCTAAACTCTTGTTTCAAAAGTTAGAGGGGGGGGACATTGTTTTTTGTTTTTTTTTGCGATTATTTCCGAAATTATTGACATTATCAAAAAATGATTTTAGTAAACCCCTATTCATTTTTAAATACCTATCCAACAATATATCACACGTTAGGGTTGAAATTAAAAAAAAAATCACTTCCTACTTTACATATAGGGGGGCTACCCTAGTAAAACATTTTTTTCCAATTTTTGTTTGACCACTTTGTCGGCGTGATTATTAAACATATTGGTACCAAATTTCAGCTTTCTAGTGCTAACGGTCCCAGAGATTAAGCGAGGACGGACAGACAGACGGACAGACAGACAGACATGGCGAAACTATAAGGGTTCCTAGTTGACTACGGAACCCTACAAATGAATCGCAAAATTTGTTGGTAAGCGCATAACTCAACAACGCCTGGACCGATTTCGCTACTGAAATAGAAGAAGCTACTCTAACATAGTTTCAAAATATCAAGATTAACAGTCGCACTATAATGACGTCGCAATGTTATTCACATAACAAAAACGATATTTATCTATAGCAGCGCCCTCAAATCCCACTATGGTTTACTTTCCGCACAGACTTTAATATGACGAGTAGGATTTTTTTGTGCCTTTTTTGGTTGCATGAATTCGTCAATAACGCATCCAGAGATAACTTTTTTTAGATTACCTGGAAACTTTGAAAGTTACTTAGTAAGTAGGTTTGTATGTCTTTTTAATGGATAAGTATTTCCTTTAATTTCCCGAAAAAAAGATTTCTGGATTAATAAATAAAGTGAACAAAGTGATTGACACGAGTGAAATAGGTAGATGTAAGCGGTTCATGATTCATGATACGGTAGGTACGATTCTGTTAGAACCCCTCGGGGCATGTGTGTTTTGTTTGGTAGTTTGTAAAATTCAAAGTAAAGTGGTATTTAATTATTAATAATGCTCGTAGTTGTTTATTGTACTGTGTGTATGAATAAGACTAGAAAAAATAAATTTGACCGTCTCTCTGTCACTAGATAGTTGAAATTTTTTCAAATTAAGTATTTCTGTTGCTGCTTTAGGAACATTTACCTACCACTAAAAACCGTTTTTAGGGTTGCGTAGCCAGATGGTAAGAACAAAAAACAACACGCATTTTATTGAAAACTTCCTATTCAATTCACAAAGTGTTTTATTTGTTTATATAAAAAAGTATATTTACAATCACAAAACTAAATGGAAACACAAAGTAGGCAAATGTAATTAGAATGCTGAAGGCGGGCAGCCCTATTGCATGTTTACGTAACGCGCGGCTGTAGGCATTTATTTAAAAAATACGACTGAGTTACAATACTGATATACTGATATGATGATATACTGATATTATTACCGTGACTATAATATCTCTTGTGTAAACATAAGCTAATCTCCATAGATTTGCACTCGGTTCCGGCTCCACCAATCTCCATCGGCAGCACCATCGACGCTCAACATCGACATCGACCGAAGATCTTTTATGAGTAATTGAATTTACATAGATTTTTAATACAATTTAAAATTGGCAAGAAAATCGGAGATTGTTACAAAAACTTTTACCGAATTCAACCGATCCGGTTTTAATAAGGATCAAAATAATATTCTGAACCAAGTGAGGTTTGTACCTTTGAAAAGCTACAAATCACAATCGTACATTTTGATGCAAGTCGTGATAAGTTGTCATTGTGATCGAGGCGGCATTCGCCGTAGCCGTGAGCTAGGTTGTCATAGAGCCAAAGGGCTGCAGTGACTTTCCACGTGTATCAAACGACGTTTTTCAATACATTTACGAAGAAATAAACGCGACTCATGTGAGCTCACGCGCGACTGGTGAGGGTTGATGTGCGCCTTTTGGTTGGATGTCGCTTAGCACCCAGCCTGATACGACAAATGTAATAAAATTGTGGAGGGGGCGAGCATGCGCTCTTTTCCGCACTAGTACGAAAACAGCAAATTGCATGCCTCTAAAATCGGTAGAAATCAGAGTGGGTATTCGAGTAGTTACGGTATTGAAAATAGTTTTCCCAGTTTTATGTTTTACTAGCTGTGCCCCGCGGTTTCACCCGCGTTTTTCTCGTTTCCGTGGAAATACCGAGATGGTATGAACAAATTTTCATATCGTCTTGCTTGCATCAAGCGCGCGTGGATTTCCTTAGCAGAGTTTTTTTAGAAATGTATTTATTATACTCTTTAAAGATCTTATACTTACAATCATCAACAAATATATTTCGAAAAAGAATATTACAGGATTTTATGCTGATAAAAAACTTTATGGCCCATAACTCATTAATAGGTACCTACTCTTAACATCTTACACACGTGATAACTTTTAAACGAAATATCCGATTGAGATGAAACAAAAAATATTTTACTTCTACATAAATACTCTTGATAACATAATGCTTAATTTTGATAAAAATTAATATTACGATACATATTTAACGTAGTTTTTTTCCTTCAGACGATTTAATAATTATTTTGAACACAAAATCGGTTATTGTGATTAAACCATCACCACCATAAAAAAAAGGGTAGGGTAGGGTAGAGTAGGGTAGAGTAGGGTAGAGTAGGGTAGAGTAGGGCAGAGTAGAGTAGGATATAGTAGGGTGGAGTAGGGTATAGTAGGGTGGAGTAGGGTATAGTAGGGTGGAGTAGGGAAGAGCGGGAGCGAAGACACGCGGGCAAAAGCTAGTTTTTATATATTTCATAATCATTCACAGACATTGTTTGCCGCAACTTTGAAAACAATTTATAAAAATACTAGCTGTGCCCCGCGGTTTCACCCGCGTTTTTCTCGTTTCCGTGGAAATACCGAGATAAAATATTGCCTATAATTGCCTCCCTCAATAAATGGACTATTGAATATTTAAACAGTTTTCATATCAGATCAGTATTTCCCAAGATTACCGCGTTCATAAATGTATTTATTATACTCTTCAAAGATCTTATACTTACAATCATCAACAAATATATTTCGAAAAAGATTATTACAGGATTTTATGTTGATAAAAAACTCTATGGCCCATAACTCATTAATAGGTACCAACTCTTAACATCTTACACACGTGATAACTTTTAAACGAAATATCCGATTGAGATGAAACAAAAAGTATTTTACTTCTACATAAATACTCTTGATAACATAATGCTTAATTTCGATAAAGATTAATATTACGATACATATTTAACGTAGTTTTTTTTCTTCAGACGATTTAATAATTATTTTGAACACAAAATCGGTTATTGTGATTAAACCATGATAGCTAGATATATGTTCTCGCGGACTTTTTTATAGGTCTTAATGGGATCTATAAACCCGTAGTACATTATTTTGTTCTATTGTCAATAGTTTTTGCAGCGCACGCAAAAATAGGTTTTCGATTTTACACCTTGTGTTACAAAATAGCAATTTTATTACGGATCCCTAATTTTGAACCAAACAAAACATAGCCTATAGCCTTCCTCGATAAATGGACTACCCAACACTGAAAGAATTATTCAAATCGGACCAGTAGTTCCAGAGATTAGCGCGTTCAAACAAACAAACAAACAAACAAACAAACTCTTCAGCTTTATAATATTAGTAGTATAGATTTATCTACCTACAAGAACTGCAAGTGACTACCTAATGCATTAAACAAGGACATTAGGGTTTAAGTGACTCTCTTTTATTATTTTTTTGTTATTGGTTTTCCTCCTGCCACTTGATTGATAATTTATTACAAATCTCACAATGATTTCATTGTTTTTACTATTAAGTGTTCTCAAAGTTATAAGAGAGATTCTTTTCTTTGGTACAGTAGAATATATACACCAATATTTTTTAATTAGTACAAATACTTAAAGGGCTTACTAGAAAAGCCCTTGTTATTTTATAAGTAAAATCTCAATAAATAATATTCATAAACAGCAAAGTTATTAGCGTTGGTTTATGTCCCAAAATGTCGCTCAATTTATGGAAATATTGTGCAGGCTATTGATTAATGAATGAATAAGTGACAATTATTAAGGAAAAACACTGCCCGCAATGTTTTCTACTAGCAATTGTTATGTTTGATTGATTCTATGATGAATTTACCTTTTCGTGGTCAATTTTAGGATTTCGTTTTTTCTAGTTTTGATAAAAATATGATCAGTGACGGGTACAGATAGATTTTTTTTTGTACTAATTAAAAGGTGTATATATATGTAGTGGTGTATATATTAATATTATTAATTAGTGAAATATAATATAATCAACTGTATCAAAGAAGAGGAAGTTTGTTTTTTTAAACGTACTAATCTCAAGTTCGAACTCGAACTGAAAAATTATTTTAGTGTTCGATCGAGTCATGTTCATCGAAGAAGGCGATGGAATTTATTACAACCATATTCTAACGGTTAATGAGGTTGGTCAAAAGACTTAGTAACAAAGTCGAAAAACTATATAAAAAAATGGATTTAATGTCAGTGTCAAAGTCAATCCAAGTGTCAAAGTCAATATTTCAGGCGCGAACGAAAACTCGCTCATTGTTACAAAATATCGAAATTAATAATTATCCCCTGTATTATTTTTTAACTTATAGTTCCGTAAATTACTTTGTGTTTAGAATGTTTTTTAACTCGTCAAAATGTAAATAGTAAAATAAAATAAACCTAGTTTACAGAGTAATTGCAATAACGGTTACTACAATTGTTTTGTTTAAGTTATAACTTCTTTCCTAAAACATACATAAATATAAATATTAAAAATGCAACCGCGGCGTGATTGCAACGAAATATCACCTATAATGGACTCGACTGATGTGAAAGATGTGAATAATACATCCAGTGATGAAGAAAATGCTCCCGTGCAGAGAACCAAGAAACGAGTCCAGCAGTTTTCAGACAGTGACAGTGAGAACGAAAATGTACAGCATATAGAAAATATGACTGTTCAGGAAGATAAGTTAGATAATGATAGTGATAATGATGAACTCGAGAGTAGCAATGTGCCTTTTAAAAGTGGCAAAACATTGTCGAGAATACAGATGGGTGGAAGTAGCTCAGACTCTGATGCTTCAAACCGCAACGAATCTTTGAAGAATGAAGAGCAACAAATGAGAATGAAAAACAAAAGAAACAAGCTGAAAAATAAGTTTAAAGGACTGTTAAGTTCTAGAGGAAAGGTTACTTTGCAAGACAATGGTGAAAAACAGTCCTCAGAAGGAAGTCAGGAGGAGAATTCAGGTGCTTCTGAGGATGAAATATCTTCCATATCTAAAATTAAACAGGTAACGGTCCTGAAATTATTAGGAAACAAGTATGTATCGTAGGTACAATAATTTAAAATAATTCCTATCCATGGCTGCAAATACAAGTATCAACTGAGTAGTGTATTTTAAATTGATTTGTAAGTTTTATTTAAAAAAGAATGGATTGCAATGGAATTGGAATTATACATGGTTTGTTGTTCTAAAAGAGATAACTAATCTGTCCAATTGGTTCATGATGCAATTTGGTGAGGGACGACGCACTCACCTTTTTTAAAATGTACCATAGGTGAGGACAACATACATCCATCAATTTTGTGTGTTTGATCATTTTGATTTTGTCTTACAGAAAATTAGAAAAAGTATGGCCACGATGTCATCCATTTGTGATCCTGATACATCTGATGAAGAAGCTCAAATGAACAAGAAACAAATGCCAAAACAGAGGCCAAAGAAACCACAGAAAACTGCTAAACTGATTGAAGCTAAACCAGTAAGGGTAGGTACTTGGACATTATGGCAAAAATATAATAATTTAATTTTGATATTACTTTTTTTTTTTGACATCTTACTGCAAAAAGTCACTAACTGACAAATACTTTTAGTTACTAAAAGTGGCTTGTTATGGTGGTTTTATTTAACCTTTCAAATACCATCAATTAGAGACACACAATAGTAAGTCAATAGCAGTGCGAATGGCCGGCATTTCCTTGGGGTTTTATGAATTAATGTTTCACAAATACATTGTAGGCTGACACATATCATTAATTCATGAAACCCCAAGCGAATGCCGGCATTCGCGCACCTATTGTCTTTCTATTGTGTCTGTTATTTCCACGATTGAAAGGTTAACTAACTTAACAAAACTAGTTTCAAATATAGTTACTGAAAGTGACTTAACCTTTCAATTGTGATAATTACAGACACAATTGAAAGACAATAGGTGCGCGAACGCCGGCGTTCGCTTGGGGTTTAATGAATTAATTAACGAATTCTTGCAGTAAACCAACAATTTATAGTTTAAAATTTGATAAAAGCAAAAAGAGAATGCCAGAAGTTGGCGTCATCCTAGTTCTTAACTATTTTTTATGCAGTATTTTATATTTTATTTTGTTCTTGGCAGATGTCAGCTAAACAGGCGATGGAAAACATGCAGTTAATTAAAAGTGAATCAAATCGTATGTTGAGGGAGAAGGCAGTATCTTTGCCTTATCACAGACCTAAAGCGTTATCTCTGAAGGACATAATGTCTAGGAGGAAGCCCGCTGTTGCCTTAGATGGAAAAGTATTACCTATCAAAATGAATGAAGATCAATTAAAACACTATGCGTAAGTATTCATTAATTCATTAAACCCCAAGCAAACGCCGGCGTTCGCGCACCTGTTGTCTTTCTATTGTGTCTGTAATTTCCATGATTGAAAGGTTAATACAATTTGTATACCACTCTACTATAAAATAAACTGATGTATGTATGTTCTGCAGTGGTAAGGAGTTGAAAACCTGTTTCTTTTTTACTTGCTGATTTAGAGATAATGAAATATTTTGTAATGTAGGTAATATAAAAGTTAATTTGGATGTATTTATTTTCAGACTGTTACTAGAACAAAGACAGAAAGAAATGATGGAGTTATGCAAAAGTGAATCAGATGAAGAAACTCCAGAAGCAGAAGAAAAAAGTGATGTAATACAGAAAGAAGGAGAACTATCTGAAATGACTACAAATAAAAGTGAAATTATCATTGAAAAGGCTGACAACACAGCTGAATCTGCTGAAAATGCACTAATTTCTAATATAGATGCCACAGATAATGATCTTGCATATACTCAATTGATAGAAAATGAATTAGGCCAAGCAGCTTCAACTGAAGAAGATAATACTAATAGTGAAGAAATAATTAATGAAAAACCTGATTCTCCAAGTAATAACACAAATGATCAACAAGGAGATACTGAAAAAGACGATTCTAACACAGATTTCAAATTAGTTTATAATGATTCTGTTGAAGAAGAGCATTTGCCAATAGAAAATACTGAAAATGTTCCTAAAGAAGATACAATTCAGAAGGAAACTGAAAATAATGACAATTTAGAAAATAATTCAGAGCAACAACTAAAAGTGAATACAGAACCAGAGAGCCAACTGATATCCCTACATTATACTGAAAGCAATACAGAAGAAATTGCCCTACTAGATAAACCAAATAAACCTGTAGACCTGGATGAAAATGAAAAGCCTGAAGACCCTTCCAATGAACATGAACATACTGAAGTAGTAGATATTGCTGCTGAGGAGGACAAACAAGATGATTTTTTCTCAGATGATGATGTAAATATGGAGGATATTGATAGAATAATTGAAAATGCAGAAATATTGAGAGGTATGAGGTTGAATACTTTGCATGCATGGTTTATATTTTTTCTTCCTCTACTCAAACCCCAAGCGTTCGCACATGATTTCGCGCCATTTCGGTTAAACACCAAACGAACCGCGTGTCCGCATCATCATCAACATTTCAGCCGATATACGTCCACTGTTGGACATGTCTCCCCCAAGTGTCGCCACAATGAACGATCCTGTGCGTCATGCATCCATCGGGTTCCCGCAACCTTCACCAGTTCATTGGTCCACCTACATTATAAAATATCAAGCGTTTTTTTATGGGGTTTTTATCCAAGATCGTAAATAAGTTCGCCATAAAGTAGTCTGTAAATATTGAAAATAAGTAAAGCTTACTGTTCTTCCTTAGATATACGAATGGATATAGAATAGTTAAGGATAGTTGATATAGTTAGCACGCATTATTGTTTCAGATGATGATATTGTCAACTCTCCAATGCTCATACGTGAGCCTTTACCTTTAAATGCAAAGCCTAAACTAATGGGTGCCCCCGGTATGGTTATTGACTTGGATGGAGGTTCTTGTGTACCCAAGAAGACTGGTGTTGAATTACTGAAGGAGAGGTTTACTTACTTTGCAAGATTAAAAACACCTGAAGAAATTGAAAGAGAAAAAGAAAAAAAGTGAGTTAGATTTTCAGTTTTATAAGTATAGCCATGTGCTAAACATATTGTTGGTCTAATTGTGATTACCATGAGTTACAGGTTAAAACCAGGAGCTCAACATTTGAAATTAAAACATGAACTTGAGGAGAAAATAGCAGAACAGAGATCTCTTGAATGGGCAAAACGTCTTGAAGAGGAGAAGCAGCAACATAAGGAAATGGAAACTATCTTAGATGATGCAGAAGATAGCTTTGAAAAAATCGATGAAAAGTTAGAAGAAGAGGATGAAAAAGAAATTGAGAGTAGTTCAGAAAGTGAAGAAGAAGAAGAACCAGAGGAAAATGATATTGAAATTAAAGATAAACCAAGGAAACAAAACCCTATGCTTGATGATGAAGCTGAAGAATCTGATATTGAAGAAAATGAAGGTGAAGCACCCAATGATGATGAAGCCAATGAAGTAGCTGATGATGACGACAATGTGGAACAGGCAGATGATGAAGAAGATGACTCTACTGACGAGTCATCAGAATCTGAAGAAGAAGAAGAAGAAACAAGCAAACCTAAAAAAGGCAGAATTTTGAAAGCTTTTGAGGACTCTGATGATGAAGAGGGTTTGATGAAACAAGGTGAAACAGACACCTTAGTGACAGAGAGTAATAAAACCAATAATGTGGATGCAGTTGTCGCAGTTTCAAATGAAGTACAAAGTGCATCTCAAGGTAACTAGATTTTTCAACATTATTTTTACAGTAAAGAATAATATTTATTGATATGTGAGCTGCAGATGAACTATAAGATTATCTTTTTACTTAGGCTTTGCTCCTGTAGTCTGTACCACAGGGCCTGTGCGAGCATGATTTGTATACAAATTGATTTCAATAGAAACCTAGATAATATCCACAAAATGCTATATCTAATGAAAAATGTGTAATAACGTCCTAATCGCGTAAGAGCGATTGTATAAAAAACTGAAAATCTATGCCGAATTGCATATCCTTAAAGTAAATATATTTTTTCAGACGACGTGATACAACTAGCGCAGAGGCACGCGTCCGTATCAGATGATCTTTTCACCAGCCAAGAAAGCGCTTTGGCCGTCGAAAAACCCAAGGAAGGGATGAGTGCGAGTGATGAAGTCATGACACAGACATTCTCTATACTCGACTGCACATCCGGAGTGACCATGGACATGGAACTGAAATCTCCTAGTAAATTAAATGTGCTATGCATGTCACAGCCTTATAAAGATGTAAGTAATGAAAAGGGCTAATTTACATACATTACAGTAGTGTCCGACCGAATGTTTTGATTCGGGTTCGGCAAAAAAACGAGTTTCGCTGCACTCGGGAGTTCTCACGCTGTGTTCACCTTGTTAAATTCCTTTCAAACGAGCAAGCCACAAAGACATTTTGCCGTGTCCACGTGCCTAATCATGTCGTGACTGGCTTGTGTTTGCAGATCGTTTTACCTAATCCCATACTAAAATCGAGTGCAGTATAGTACAATTCACGAATGATGGCGAGCGTGAAGTTTGCGCAGAAGGCTGCGCAGTAACGTGTTTTAGGAACCAAATGACGTCGTGCGTGTGCTAGAAGAGTGTGGTATGCGCGAAAGTTCGCAAAGGCTAACTTCACGCCCGCCATCATTCGTGAATTGTATTGTAAGTAAAATTGATGATAGTCAACAAATATAACTACCTAAAAAAAAAAAAAGGACTGACTGATATTAATAATTTTGACGTGACAACGTCTTATAAATTGGTTTGCCGGGTGACACTTCAAGAAACTGCGTTACGCTCCGCTCACGTTAGCCCGCCTAAGAGCGAGAGAGACAGACATAAAAAGTCGTTGTCACGTAAAACTTTCGCCCGTATACCGACTTTACAGGCAACCAATTTTTTTCTTTATTTTTTCCTCAAAACATGACCCTCGTAAGGTAGTTTGACTGTTGCTGAAATTCGTTTACTGTTTCGGTTTTAGTTGAAAAACCAGGTTCATCAATTTCATTCTTTCCTCTGTCATCATAATCATCATTACAGCCGAAAGACATCAACTCAAGGACATAGGCCTCCCCATAGTGTCGCCACAATGACCGACCCTGTGCGTCTCGCATCCATTGCATTCCCGCGACCCTCACTAGGTCATCGGTTACTTGTGGCTCTCGACTTTATCTCAATATAAAAGGAACAGACTACTCCCTACTTTTTTTTTTTATAATTGATAGGCTCGCGTTTGACTACAATCTCACCTGATGGTAAGCGATGATGTGGCCGACGATGGAGCACGCTTGCCTAGAAGCAATCTATTCACTCTTGACTTAAAGACCCCTAGGTTATAGCTATCAGGAAACACAGACTCCAGCAGGGAATTCCATTCCTTAGCTGTACGCATAATGAATGTATTATTTTAAGTTCTTACAGTTCATTCACAGGTTCCATCAGCAGCTTGATTACTATGCATTAATTAATTAGTCGTTATTTTTTCCAGCCTAGTTTAAACGGCGTAGTGGAAGGTTCGCAGCTACCAATAACACAGTCGTCTCAGTCGCAACCTATTGGAGAAGATATACTAGCTCTTTGTACTGGAAAGTTTTATGATAATGAGTTTGTATCACCAACTGACGAAAAAGAATATATTGATAACATGTCTCAAGACATCGTTAACAATGATTTCCATGACACACAGACAGCTAAACTTATAGAAAATGACGATATTGGTAAAGAGGCAGACGAAGCAGCACCAGAAAAAGAAAGGGAAGAAGTACAGGAAGTCAGCAAAAAAGCAGATGGATGCCTGAGGGATATTCTTGATGAGTTAGATGATCCTGAGTTCGACAAGCCTAAGGTTAATAAATTCTTCACTGGAGGTAATACACAGAAGAAGGAAGATGAACAGGTTCTTGGAAGTACTCAATTGAAAAAGAAGTTTACTATAGAGTCGGATGAAGATGATGAACCAGCAGAAATAGACAGAGAAGCTACATTAGGAAAGAAGAAAAAACTTAAGAAACGAAAACCAGAAAAGAGAGCACTACAAATATCAGGTAAATATTTTTAAAGTAGAACTACACGTGCACTACACACTACTACATACGCTGAACTGGGCGCGTCAGTGTCCATACATTGTATATGAAAACTTGACTTGTAGAGCTACACTTGATCCACGCCACTCTGCGTTCTACGTACTAATCAGGCGTGTTACACGGTCTATGTCGTTCTAGCTTTACAGTGCATCATAAGAATTAAAGATAGGCTCAAACTTAATAGTGGAAGTGAAGTTCGCGATACATGAATTTGCTACTATGCCATCTTTATTAAAAAGGGCACAACTAACATTTTTTTTTTCATCATGATCAGATAATAACACTGATTCCAAATTATTATTATTATGTCTAGCCCACACTGTCCCACTGCTGGGCAAAGGCCTCCCTCCATTCCTTCCAATGTTTTGAGCAGCTTCTTTCCAATTCCAAAAACGTATAAAAAAAATAAATGTTAGTGTTGCCCTTTGCACAGTTCAGCTACTCACCATGTATTCCGAACTGTCATTAAGTTTGAAAACTGTTGATAATTACGAAAACACACAGAATGTACCCAAAATGATCAATTGTCTTCTTTCTAGATGATGAAGACGAGGTTGACGCAGAAATAGAAGATGACGATGAGTACATGTCAGACTTAGAAGAAGAAACTGAAAGATTAGTGGAGTACGACTCGGAAGAAAATGAGGTCAGTTTGTATTAACAAATTAGTTACAAGTCTTATTTTCAAACTACTATCGTATCCCGATAGTAGTTTGAAAATAAGACTTGTAAGGTATTCGTGGGTTTTTAAATTCTGTAACTGCATTAAAAGAAGCCTTTCAGCCTACTGACTGACCACTGACACTGACCTTTGCGAACACTAAACCGATTCGAAAAATGCTGCAGCCGTGGCAAAGTACCTCGCCTGGGTTCCGATTGCACATAACTGTGCACATTTCATTCGAGACGCCACTGGCCGCGCCTTCACTAGCATCCTAGTAAGGTATAGGGCTAAATACCATACCTTAGTATAACTTCCTAAATTTTCATCACCAGATTGAAATAAAGCCCGATAAACCGAAAAAGAAGCGTAAGGTAGCAGATTTCTTTGAGCAAGAGGCTGAACTGACGAGCGAGGATGAATGGGTGGGGTCTGGTGACGAAGACGAGAAGGGGCTGGACAGGATGGAGCGGGAGGAAGGAGACGACGAAATCTTCCATCAGGGACAACTCAGGAAGGAACTGGGACAGATCCATATGTACGTATATAAATAATAAGACTAAGTTTTTTCCCGGGAATTTGCTCCCGTTGCCTCTCCCGATTACGTTTCACAATCATATTATATTTGTTGTATAACTATCACCATTCATAAGATACGGCCTGGTGGCAGACAGACTGACGGACGGATAGCTGAGTCTTAGGGCCTGTGCACACCACGATTTTTAAACGCACCGTCGACGTGCGTTTGTAGCGAAACGCACGCAAGTCAGACGCAGCCTGTAGACTTTTAACCTTTTGACCGCCACGGACGGCTATAGCCGACAAACGAAAACGTGCCAAACACGCAACCGACGTCTACAGCCGTCAAGAAAACGACATTTTTTAAGTACAAAATAAATATACTACATTAAATATTCCGTGTTTCTTTTTCCTATTATTTAAAACCACATTAATGAAATATTGTAAAATGGCACAAAGATATATTCATTATTTACATTTCACTAGAAAAAATAATCGTCAAAAATTGCTAATTGAAATCCATAAAAAAAGTGTTCTTCCTCACGCCACGGACGTCAAGACACGACAGATAGTGATGGGCAAGTAAGGTACCTTACATTTCAATTTTATGAAATATGTATGCACCTTATTATTGTTTGATTTATTCATTTGTATTTTTAGTCTAGTTTTACGTTGTTTATAACTTTGCAACTGCTGTTTAATGATAGTATAATTCGAAATAGAGTCAAAATAAATAAAATAATGATGTTACGAGTAATATTTTATTTAAACAATATGGGTCGAAAATCAATGATTAATTGTTTATCGATAAGATGTTGGAATCCCTATTTTTTATTATTATTTTTTGGTATTTGCGCTGAATTTGTGGCTTGGCGTGGGAGGGGCGCCGATGCGTTTACGCTCTAGCAGTCAAAAGGTTAATAAAATAGAAGCGCGCATATCGTTTAAAAAACCTGGTGTGCACAGGCCCTTAGTAATAGGATTCCGTTTTATCCTTTGGGTATGGAACCCTATTATACCGTACGGAAATAATTGTTCCCGAGAAATCTATCATAACTTGTGCGAATCCACGAGCTAGGAAAATAATATTACTTATCTATTAAATTTCGTCTTTTTTGATTCCAGGCGTGATGTGCTGGACCAAGACAAGCGTGAAGTGAGGATAATACAAGAATTATTGTTCGAAGACGGTGACCTCGGCGACGGACATCGACAGCGAAAATTCCGATGGAGAAATGCAGGTATTCATCCAATAGGCTAGTTGCCGTAAAAAAATGTAATTAGTCCGTCTTTTAGATTATTTAAAAATAAGGGACACGTATTTTTTTATTTGTAAATTAAACCAAAAATGACAAAGATATAGCCCATTAAAGTTACGTGTAACGTCACGCCGTGTTGCGCGCCAGACGTAACTTTAATGGGCTATATCTTAGTTACGAGTATTTTCGAAAAAAATAAAAATAAGTGTCCAATATTTTTTTATAATCGAAAATACGGACTAAATAAAATCTAATTATTTTGACCATGGAAACTACCCTATTACAGACATTAGATTTTTATTCGTGGATAAAATGAAATGAAATGATGAGCTACACGGGCGGATGTGTTAGGTCAAGAGCCGGTTACAGTGTCTGAGTATTTTGAATGACCTCCGCCCGGGTCTATATCGATTTCGTGACCCCGTAACGGCGGTTTTATTTTAATAAAAAAAAAAGACGTGTGGCACTCGGGGACTGTCGCGGTAAAGCTATTGCATAGCATTTTTTATCAACTTATGCAATTATAATTATTTATTTATTTTATTTATGCAGTATTTTTTTCCTTTGTTTTTTTTTTCTTTGATATTAATTGATGTTATACTTTCACGCATTGAATTGAATTTTGATTGATATTTCACTCATTTGTTTTCTTATCGGTCACCACGCTCAAAAAACAAATGAGTGGGGGGTGTTAGGTTATTTTCGTTACGGAATTTCTGGATTCGGTCTCCACGCTCAAAGCCCGCGATAGAAGCTATGCAATAGCTTAAAAAAAAACAATATCTATTCAAGATTTTAGTTTTTGCGAGGGCATCTAGGCTTGCCCTAGCCATCATCTCTCAACGTGTTCCAATTAAACCACCTCATTTATTTCTCAGGTGAAGAAGATGCGACTGGTACGGTGCCCGACGAATTTGCTGATACACAAGAAGAAGAATTTGAGTCCGAAGAACAATGGAGGAAACAGAGGCATGAACGAGAAGTGTTTTTGAGGACAATGGTTGGTACTTTAGTTTTTTCTTTCTGCTATATCGTCGCTTAACTTATTCTTTATTTATTTATGTTTTCCTCATAGCAGTGAATATGTTATTCTTTTTGAGTGAATAAAGTTCCCCTCACCTCATCTTAACTCATCCTCACCCCCATCTCATCTTCCTGCCCTCGTCCTGGTCCCGTTATTTCGAATCGCCGCAAAACGTGTTTTTTTTTCTACAATTAGTTGTCACTGTCACGCTATCTCTAACTCCCTCCTATGGCCTTCTTCTCCTTCTCCACACAAATGTAGAGTTAAGTAATGTTTATGAGTAAAA
Source organism: Mythimna albipuncta (assembly GCA_929112965.1). Taxonomy (NCBI): domain Eukaryota; kingdom Metazoa; phylum Arthropoda; class Insecta; order Lepidoptera; family Noctuidae; genus Mythimna; species Mythimna albipuncta. The sequence goes on along the minus strand of OV815977.1, from coordinate 10,762,009 downwards.
TCTTTTAGTAAAAAACTGGGCAAGTGCGAGCCGGACTCGCGCACTGACGGTTCCGTGCAAACTACAATGCCCGAATGGAGTATCGAAGATTTTTCCGAATTGCATTTTTTTTTGTGACGTGTGTAACAACAAATTCACTGTTTTCAGATTTAATCCTATACCTTTTTGCATATAATTAGTACTTGTAGTATTTAGTTGTGCATAAATTCAAAATCTATAAGTAACATAGAACCAAACTTTGTAGTTTTTGTTTTTTGTGTTTTCTTAACCCTATAGGACCTGCGCCAGAACTCCTTTATTTATCAATCAAAATAATATATAATAATCGGAATTCATATTTATAATGTTTCGAATTATCGGACTTTTTGTTATTCGATCTATTAAAATTTAAATATTATTAAGTAATATATTATTCGAATAATAATTGTTCGGAATTAGGAAAATCGATATTTTGAAAGTCGTATTTGTGATTGTCGGAATAAAGTTTTTCGTATTTATGTAGTGTATATCTTAAACAACATTATTTTTAGTATATGTTAATTAATTCTGAATATACTCTTAGTTTTTTCAGAATCAGAAAGCGAATCGATTTCAATAATAATTTTTACACCATGTTATATTTTTTCCAAAAATATTTAAAAGTTACCACCGATACTAAGTATAAAACAGGTTATGGCAGTTCATAGCGAGTATAGGATAGGAGCTAGTGCACAGTTGGGTGCGGAAGCAAAACCCCTCAGTCGCCCGAGTGGCCCGGTGCCCAAGTACAGTTGCCATCACGGATCTTGAACGCTCGGCGTCAGAGTGGGGAGCGCTTTGCGCATTCCATACATTGGCGAGCCAATCGTCTTCGTTCTTATATATATGCTGCAACGCAGTGAACGAATCAGGAGTGACGTCTATGACGCGATTGCGCGGCCAGCCAATCACTGACACTCCTCGCCCCCGCGTCGCACTTCGCACCACTAAAGAGACCGAATATTTGACTTCTGCGCATGTGTTCAATTCAAGATCCGTGATGACAACTGTATTTATGTCGCATTATTAGTATCATAACTGGCTTATAACTTTGTGATTATTCATGATACAGTTTTGAAATTTCGTACATAGATTCTTTACATAAAAATACTAGCCAGGTGTTTAAGGTTTCGCATATACTAAAATAAGGCTGTATTTTACTTACAGTTTGTATAGTTTTCTTTCAACTGCTGCAAAGACCAACAACGAAATGGAGTATGTCTGCTTATTTAAACTTCGTATTAAAGTTGTTTTAGATACAATAATAAGTTGTTGATGTGTTACCATTACAGCATCAAGAAGAAGAAGAAGCCGTAAACGTCAGTGTGAACAGAACAACGATTATAAAGGCGAATCTCTCTTCCAAGTCCATGTCCACTCTTCTTCAAGAAGTAAACCAGTCGAAAACTGAAGCTGAAACTCCTGTGGTTCCAGAAAAGAAGACTGCTAAAGATATACCTAGCCCGAAAAAGTCTTTCTCTATATTTCAGGTAACCAGCTCTTTCATACTCTTTGATATTCAAATTTTTAGGCACTTAGAAAGAAAAAGAAAAGAAGAAAGAAAATACGTTTATGTACCTATAGAAATTTTAAGGTGGATACAGACTACGAGGCATGCTCCGCGAACGGCACACAGCGAATGTCTCTGCTTGAAGTGTGCGTGTTGAAAACAACATGTACCAACATATACTCAGGTCGAGCCATGGCGTACAGACAGATGAAGCATTTGCTTTGCTTCATTTGTTTGTGGCGAGGCATGTGCTTGTGAAACATTGGCTGTGCGCCTTGCGTGGCGCATGCCTCGCAAAGTATCCACCTCAGCCAGCGGCTTCTTCAGCGTGAAAATAGATAATATATACTGTTCGACTAAAAAGTCGATGATTAAGCGCATCTCTAATGGCATCGCGCATGATCGTCCCGATCGATCGTCGTGGTGTTATACTAAGGGCCCTTTTCCTGTCACGCGTATTTTATCCCGCACGCGGGTGTCGTCCGCAAGCGGGTGATGGCATGCTCCGGGCCATAAAACGGACAAAGATTTCGTTTGCTGCTACAATGTTGTGCGTGTCGCCAGTGCGTAAACTTGTTTGCGATATATGCGGACTATGAGCTTGCGTGCAACCCGCTTCACAGTAAAAACAACACTGAAGGCAGAAGATCACCGCCCGCATCCGGATAGCGCGCACGCGGGCTGCACGCCCGCAGCCAATCCGCGTTCCGCGCGCGTGCTAGCCGCATGTTAGGAAAAACATGTATCAAATGATAGGATGCGGGCAGTCCGCAAACGAACGAAACGAGCTAACAAACGCGTGACAGGAAAAGGACCCTTATTGAACAGTTTGAAGTTGTAATTAAATGTATTATGTGTTAAAATTACTTTTATGCTTATTAATATCTATATGCCACTCAGTGATAAAGTAGCATTCTACTGGTGAAAGAATTTTTTAAACCGGTTGAGTAGTTTTTGAGTTTATTCATAACAATCAACCACCCAAATCTGTCCTCTTTATAATTTTGTTATAGATTCCTAGCTTCTGTTAGCTGCTTCACCCGCGTGAAAACAGAAATTAGGCATATTATATATATACCTATGTTATTCGGTGACAAAAGTACATTTTACCGGTGAAAATTTTTTTAAAATCAATCCAGTAGTTATCGAGTTTAGTCAAACAAAAATAATATAGAATCTCTTTATAATATTAGTATAGAAAGACCACGCCAATAGTTTTCTTATTGCCTTATTGGTGTTTTTGGGTCCAATTTCCGGATCAGGCAAAAAGTGCTATTGAATTTTTTGTATAAGTTTTATTTTCCGGTTTTTTTTTCGATGGGTAATAATCTAGATGACATCAGGTTCTCAATATAATAATTTCAGCAAAACTACCACGGGTCCCTGCTAACGCGTGGGCGAGGTGCTCTAGCGCGGCTGGCAGCGTTGGCAACACCGTTAGCGGCTGATGATGACGCTCCCAAGATTGGCTCTCTGGCGTCTCACAAGCGGAACTTTGTCTTCACTGCCCTTACACAAGACGACGACGACGATGTACCCAAGGTAAATACTGAATGTGGATATTTTAACTTAAAAAAAAAGAAAGAAAAAATTTTATTTGGCACACATAGATACACACAAAGTAGAAACAACATGTAGTCACTTAAAATTAAAAAAAAAGACGTGTGGCACTCGGGGACTGCCGCGGTAAAGCTATTGCATAGCATTTTTATCAACTTATGCAATTATAATTATTTATTTATTTTATTTATGCAGTATTTTTTCCTTTGTTTTTTTTTCTTTGATATGTTTATTAATTGAAGTTACACTTTCACACATTGAATTGAATTTTGACTGATTGTTCACTTATTTGTTTTCTTATCGGTCACCACGCTCAAAAAACAAGTGAGTGGGGGATGTTAGGTTATTTTCGTAACGGAATTTCTGGATTCGGTCTCCACGCTCAAGTCCCGCGATAGAAGCTAAGCAATAGCAAAAAAAAAATATTAACATTCTGTGTCATGCGGCTGCGCCAAACAGCTCCAGTTCACCAAAATGCCAAGACAGGTGACATCCATATGGGGTAGATTAGTTCTTGTGTCCGTAAGGATTGAAGTGCCACATTTCGTATCAAATTAAATACTTATTTAGTAGTAAGTTTAAAAATTTTATAGGTTCTGTTCTCGATTATGTGGTATAATACTTCAAAAGTTATATGAACATAAAGGTGGCACCTCAATCTAAATGTTTGGATTGAGTAGCCATGGCAGAACTAGGAAATTCATGGATGACTAGTAAGGATTACCGTCACGTGATGAATAAATCTTAAATCACTCACTTACATTTAATTTAATGAACATTATCCCTCTTCTGGGATAATTCTAATAATAGTACTAATATTTGTTCAGTTGTATGTTTTATGTTGACATGATTATAGTTGTATATTTTACCATCACATGTTTATACTTTTATATTTTCAGGTGACAATAAAAAGAAAAGCTGACGGTAACTTAGGAACGCCGAAGCTTATGAAGAAGATGAAGATCGAAGACAAGCTGGTTCGTCCAAAGAGCAGTCTATTGGATCATTTTTAATCTACGGATTCAAATGATCTTATACTTTGACTCTTAGGATGTTCGTCACATTACGAAGTATTCCTGGACTTTGTCTACAAATAAATCGTAATAGAAACTTTTCAAATTGTCTTTGACTGTGCCTTGTTCGTCCGAAAAGCAGTCTATTAGATTATTTTTAACACGATCACTCTGCATGCCCTATCAGTGGGGCATTTTGACTTACCATACGTTGATGCCCCATCATTGTGTCATGAGTTCCTCACAAGTTTAAAGGGGTGTAAACCTGAACACGTATGGGTTTATCCACTTTTACGGCCTGGTTACGACTCCGGTCTTAGCGGCGAGCGGGGCGGCATCGTAAAAAGGGCGCGGGGCGCTACGAGCCGCGTCTAGTGGCGTGCTTCAAACATTTTCATACTTTTGATCTTACTCCCTCCGCCCCGCGCCTAGCTACCGCTCACAGCGGCAAGTTCGTGATCGGGCCGTTAGGCCTCTGCCTCAAATTTTGCGGGCAGCGGGGCGGCGGCGGCAGTGACGCGGGAGCGGAGCGGGCAACGCAGACCCGTTCTCGAAACCAGCGGGCAGATCGCGCGGCAATATAGCAGCGTAGTGTGGTTTTCGTGGTTGTATCGTCCAGATATTTGTTTTTATTCTTGAACAAAATGTCTAAACAATGGCGACAACATCTTTTTGATTCAAATTTATTCATAACGGTCTATTTATTGTGGGCAAAAGAAGAAGTGAATGCCGACTAAATTCTAATCCTGATAAATTCTACGACTAAAATAAATTGCAAAACACTGCAATACAGACGCGCGGGCGGTTACCGCTTGACTGGCGCTCACCGCTCGTTGCCCGCCCCCGCTCCGCTGCCGCGCCGCTGTTTTCGAGAACCGGTCCATTTGATTTCACGCGTTAGATCCTACCGCTCCCGCGCCGCCGCCGCTGCCCGCAAGATACGAGGCAGAGGCCTTAGCGGTATATTCGTGTGAGCAACGAATATAAAAAAGGTTGACGTAAAGACCTGACGTGCCAATAAGGATGGCTAATATCCTAATAAAAGTTCCGCGTTTGCACGTAAGGGGTTTAGGTACACAGCGAACGTGTTATTCTACAGATTCAAATGATTTTATAATCTGACTCTTGGGATGGTCGTCAAATTACGAAGTATTTCCGAACTGCGTTTACAAATACATCGTAATACAAACTTTTAAAATTGTATAAGACTGCAAGGTGCCTTTGTACATCGCTTCTATTGTTTACTAGCATAGTGTCACTCAATAAAGCCCAATATTTTGTACTTTTTAACTGTTGACGATGATGCAATTAATAGTAAGACTCCAAAAATGGAATGTAGATAGTTATTTGATTCAAATTATCTTATATTATGATGTATTTGCCGACTGTGTCTTCATAAAAATCGTAATAAAAACCATTTGTAATACATCCATCCTGTTAGTTACTAGTTTATTTCGTATTTTTACTTTTAAGTGATGACTGTCATATTTAACCAAGGCTCCAAACGTATAACTAATGTAAATAGATAGTTTTTTTTAGCAAAAGTAGACAAACATTATTTTTACTTAACTTTGTATAACTTGTGACATACTTATTCTTAATTTTAGTTAGCAAACAGAAAATAAATTATTTAACATTATTTTTGTGTCCTTTCTTCCAATTCAAACCTTCCACCAACTTCTACATCGCTAAATTTTAATCGTTTTAATCCCATGGAGGGTCGATCCGGTACATGAACCAATATCGATTTGTAAAGATAAAATAAAAAATAAATTACCTCTTTTCAAAACTCGTATTAATTCACGCATGTACAAAATTAGTATCTTTAAGATAACGTCAGCTGAGCGAGTTCAATGACCTGTAGTTAATAGTCGGCGTTGCGTACAAAGTATTACAGGTCATTGAACTTGCTCAGCTGACTTTTAAAGAAATTAATTTAGTAGGTACATGCGTAAATTAATACAAGTTTTGAAAAAGAGGTATGTACTATATTTTTTAATTTTATCTTTACAAATCGATAGTGTTTCATGTACCGGATCGACCCTCCACGGGATTAAAACGATTAAAATTTAACGGTGCTCGGTGTATAATTTATCTGACTGGTTCGAGGTAGCTGAAGAAAAGGATTCCTGGAAGAAGGAGACAGTCAGTACATATTGACAGTTGGCAGTGGCAGTTTGATGTCTATCAAACTGCCTTATTGTATTTAGACCCATAATGAGCTACTTACTGTGACAACTAAACAAACAAAAAACAGAATTCTTAGACAAAAGTAACAGATGCACTTCAATTTAGAGTTATGGAGATCACTACTGTTTCTAACTAAATTGAAGAGCATTGCTACTTTCGTCCATGGGCAGGTCATTTAGTGAGATCTAAAGATGAATGTAGACCCTCCAAGCAACAAAATGTTTGATCAGCAGATTAAAAACTGTCGGAGGGCAGAGTAAAAAGTTTGGCTGATGACATAATATTGGCTGCAGGTAAGGATTGAATAAATGTTACTACAAACAGTGAAATAGAAAAGCATGGAGGAGGTTTGTATAAACCTAACAAGAGTATCCTTGAGGGAAAAATATAATACTTATTTTATGTCGATATAGTTTCCCACCAACCGTGAGTATGGGGTGCGTGTGTCTTTGGTGCGGTTGCATAGAACGTACAGGGATATGTAATTGTCGGTTGGTACCACGGTCCATTAAATCTTTAACGAAAACCCGCAGAGGCCCCTGTGGGTTTTCGTATGCCATCTAAAGGTCCAGGACCCCATGGTCCTCTGAGAGATACAAAGACACAAAATATATTAAGGCTATAAACTGGACCGGCCTAACGTGCATTCAGAAAATCACCAATACCTACCTCGAGACTACAACTGCCTATGATTTAGGATTCAGATTTCAAAACTACGACACTCGTATTTGTCAATGAAAATTATTACTTATTTGTTACTTTAACTCGTCCATAACACTGAGATAAAAGATAAAGATAGTTATCTTACTGCTTAACTAGATACTAATCTCCGATTTGAAATCAGGGGTAATGTGAACAGGGTGAATAGGGACGCAGGGGTGAATAGAAACAAAACTTTGGTTTTTGACGTTATTAAGATTTTGTTTGCAGCAATTATTTCTTGCATAGTTGTACAATAACAATGGAAGCTTTGCTAGAAACCAATACCTATTAGAAGAAAGTACATAATAAAAGATCTAAATAAAGTTTTGTTTCTATTTACCCCTGCGATCCTATTCACCCCTTTTGACTAAACATTGGAAGGTAAAAGGCAAAGTTCATGGTTCTTCTGAAATCGATAGCATTCGCCATTATTAATTTAGAGAAGTAATCGGCAACGGTGAATCAGAATCAGAATCAGAATGTCTTTATTGTGGGCATAGGTTACATACAGGTGACCTCTCGCAACCAGCCTTGTTTCCGGCCATTGAGGTCATGGTCTGGAGCGAGAAGGAATAAGCTGTCGCCTCTGGCGAAGTGGAAGGAGATGGCCGCAACTGTGAGGGTAACTGACATCTTCACGAAGGAGATGCGTCTTAAGTCGCAGGGCACTGTAGGCGCGAATTAGTTTGCGAACGAAGAGCAATAGGTAGCTCACCGTCCGGTAAGGGCCAAGCCGAATTTACGGCTCGTAGTGATACATGCGAGCCTCAAGATGTCAGCAAAATTGAAGAGGCCCTGTACTGCTGATGACTGCTAAGGCTGTGGGAATATTTCACAAAGTGTAACCGTGGGCTAGAACACAAAGCGCAATTGAAGGACACCGGTGAGTTTAAGTCAGTAAAAGTCTGACTTCTCTTTTTACGCCACAATAAAGCGGGCGAAGTCATTTGGTGCTTTCCAGTTCAAAGCATAAAATCGGTCGTTCGAAAAAATCGCAACAAAAATCATAATGTAATAGAAGAGATAAACAGTGTAGAATACGTATGGACCATAAAATTTACAAAAACCAAATAATGTGGTTGTAGTTGTAGGTACCATACGGTACGGTTGTGACCTCATTAGCTAATTTTATTTGGTTCTTAGACTGATTTTGCAGCAATTGGTAACTAACCAAAAAAAAAGCGAGTCAAATTCACTACCTATCGAAGATTCCGTACCTACTTATATTGAAATTAGAATACCTACATAATTAATTTAATTTTATTACTTGTTGTTGTAGCGACAATGCAAAGACAAATTCTGTAAAAAAATCTACTCTCAACCGGTTACTGTTTATGAGATATATCCCGTTGACAGATAGACAGACTGACAGACCGACGGACGGACAGTGGAAGATTAGGAACAGATAAAGTTGGCACCCTTTGGATACGAAACTCTAACAACTGACATCTTTTTAGTAACAGCAGATAGACGAAGTCTCACAGTAGTGAGATGATGATACCTACCTGATATTCGAAGTTGCAAAGCTGAGTAAGTAGGTATTTGGAAAGCTTTTCCTTGAGTTGCATTCAGCACCGCGAGTTCACAAGAATTATTTTACTCGCTTCGCTTCGTTCACTTTAAATGATGATCTACGTTTTGCTTAGTACTGCACCGGTGGTAGTGGAAAGTTAACCGCAATTACTTCTAAAAAATAATTTCATTCAAAGTACTCAATGGAAAATCAAAACATAATTTAATTTTACTTTATTCCTAGATACAATTAAATAAATAATCAACACGATTATTTTTTTGCACTAGCAAAATTGAGAAAATCTGGTAACAAAAAACGTGTTTTACAATGTTGGATGCATTGACACACGTATATCCTTCCGTTTGTCATCTCACTTCCTCCCTTGTTTAGTGAATTTGTCTTTGTCACTCTTCAACCAATCAGCGACTTCAATACGCAGCTATCTCTGTCAGCTGGTCGCGTATTCGCCGTGAACTGGCGTTTCGTTCGCTCACGACCGGCTTCAATCAATGCTTTTTTTCTGTGGCGGTGTGGTGTAGTAGTGTAGCGTGGAAGAATTCTAGTCAAATAAATCAGAAAAATATAAGTGCTCCAAATAAAAATATATAAATAACGTAGAAATGGCGAATGAGAATAATGATATCAGCGACATCGTAAAGAAATGCAAAATTCTTTTGTTGGATATTGAAGGGACCACAACATCGATCAGCTTTGTTAAGGTAGGTCTAACGATTGACCGGCCGGTGTTTTGTCTCAACATGTGTTTTGTATAACCGTTATTTGTTTCATATATTTTTTTATGAGCCATTTTTTGCTTGCATGGAAACATTTGATTCCATTGGCAAAATGGTTGCGTTTTCAGATTCGCAACATGGAGGACGAAATCAAAATGGTACCCCTTTTCATGCTCCTTTCATTGTCTGATTATATTTCCACGTGTTCTAATAGAATTTTACTGCAATTATTACAGTTTTTTGTATCATGCAAAATGTAGCAATTTATCTTACATTTTTATTGGATTTGTAGATTGTGCTTACGTTGATCGATTAATTTTAGCAAAACGAGAGCGAAACAGCTATTGGACATGGACCCCAACGTTCAGGGTGATGAAACTAATAAAACAGTTATTTTTTTATGTCTGTACTAGTACTATTTCATCTAATAACGCAATTGCGTGCTATCACACCTACCGGCTTGAACAGCTGTTCCGTGCAGCTGGCTGGTAAAAAAATGTGGAACAATTAACTGTCTTCTTTCAATAGCGTCGAGCTCACATAGGCTGGCCTTGTCGCACTCGAGACAGGAATACGGAATTACGATAGAGACAAAAAAAAAAATACGAATGGCGCTTCGTTTGTCAGCATTGTCACGTCGTGTTGATGATTCCTGCGATTTTATCAAGTTTGGGAATGGTGCCGATGTTGAAACAACTTACGTGTAGCAATACAGTATTTTTATTTTTTTTATTTTGGCCACTATATCAAAAAAAAACATCATCCAAAATTCGAAACTAGAGGGATAACAAAAATCTTTGTACAATTTCTTCTAAATAGCTACTGTAAAAAGGTAGGCATAATAAGTTCATTATTTTAGGGAGACGACGGCTTATTATATTTTTTTAGCCTGTAGGTAGGCAAGGTACCTACATCTTTATCTCGCCCCCTTTTCTCCTCACAAAATGAGGTTAACTCGGCGGTGTCGTGATGTTAATTAAAGTTAGGGTTGTAACAAAATGCTGTAGATACAAGTATCGATGAGGTGAAAACAACCGGAATTTGATTAAAACCTTTGAAATCTTTACTCTCACACATCTCACTCTTTCAACTATCTCAATCGTCGATCGCGCGATTCGACTGGTCAGCTGTTTACAGTACAGCTGATTCATGTGTTTTTCTTTTCGTTCATTCATTCATCATTTAGGTTTGCGAGATTAAATCATTTGAGCTCTTCAACTTTTATATCTGTCTGATCATTCATTCGTAAATTCCAACCATTTACTATACCATATTTTTTACCATTCCATTTTAAGATTCGTAGCTAGGTATGTCATCATAGTGATTAACTATGAGATTTACTTGAAACGAGGACAAATCGTCTGATTTTACTAGGCTGACAACGCTTGTTGTTCAGTAGGTAGGTATGTTGTGTTGAGACAACGTAAGTGCATATCCCTAGTCGATATACCTTTACGGTACCTATACTAGGACACCTGTACCCACTCAAGCAAGAACTTTCATCAAAATTCGTACCTACAGCGATTGGTGAATTTGGTAGTGTTTTTCATACAGAAGTCCGTCTATTGGAGTAATTGGAGCATGATATAGTACAACAATGTTGGGTATTATCTCGGTGGTGCGTCCCTAAGCGGGTGCCGCGGGCTGGGTCGCTCGGCTAGGTAGGCTCGCTATCCGGTTTGGACACCGGCGGCAAGGCGCGCAGTTCGTTCACCTACAGACTTGCCGCATCGTAGAAGATGCAGTTTCACCAGGGCATCATGTTATGCTAAATTGAAGGCATGGTGGTTACTTTTTAGAGGTGAGAGTTTTAAATTAAAATCGAGTCTAAGCAATGTTGAAGTGTAAGGCATCTGTTGCACGGTTTTGCTGTCAGTTTTGCCACAGTCAATATTTTAATTGGCGAAAAAGGGAGTCTGTCTAAAACGTCAAACGACATGGGTAATTATTAGGGGATCTAATGTAATCAACACTGGTTCAATAATAAAGGCTCATTTTGAGATCTTGATCATAGTTTACTAATAGAACAACCATATAAAAAGTATCGAGTTTATGTGTTTTTTAAATGATTAAATATTATACAAAATTCCCAAGTCGTTAACCTTTTTAGACAGACTATACCGTCTAATGCGATGATTGACGTTTTTTAGTACTGACTGTCGAAAACCATAATTCATGATTGATGGAATTGATTGACGCTTGCATGATCGTGTAATAGACGATGGGTGCGATTTGAAAGAAATTGAGTGAATGGGCAAGCTATTGTTGTATTGGGGATGTTTATACCAAGGTTCCCAAACTTCATTGTTGTTTTTGGCGTGCGAGCCCTAGTGAGAGTTATAGGTACGTACTTACTACGCATTGAGATGATCCAAGATGGTTTATCGACCTTGTACTTTCAAAGATAACTGAACATAAGTATCGTTAGTCTTTCGACTAATGATTATGCAGTCGTAAGACGTGCCATGGTGCACGTAGCCTTGCGTCGAGCACACATTGACCGGTCCCGTGCTCTTCATAGGCATATCCAACTGGTTCTGTGACCTTCACCATAAATCCCTAGGGATATTCCAAGATAATACAACGAAAAGATAGTTGTGGAACAACCTACTACAAGTTCTTATGAGATCCAACAAAACCATTTTTAGATAGATACCTACCTACCTATATTATAGTTGACTCGCCTACCTACGCACTAGAAATCGAAGTCCTGTGAAGGCAATAACTAGGTAGGGAACCCATTATAATGTTGGGAAATAACCTATACAAAATGGAAAGTTAGTCGCTCTATCGTTCAATTTTCATTCTAGGTAGGCATTTCATTCAAGGACACTTTTTTATGAAAAAGATTGATTGAAATCTAGTAGGTACCTTACTTAGAGATGAAATTGTACAAATTGATAGTAATATCAACTAAGTTGCGTTCACACTGAGCAATCGAGCATTCGCCGACGAGCATTTCAGTTGTCGGATGAAAGGGCCTACCACGAGCTCCAAGCAGCCTCTTTGGCTGCTTTTCCACTCGCCTATCGTTAACATCGAGCATGGTTTAAAAACTTAATTACTTCATCTAACGCAATCCAACGCGATTTTGACGAAAAGGCAACGTGAAAAAAGAAGATAACGCCTGAAAACTCTGTTAGCATTCGGTAATTCCGTGATTTACTCGAATATTTTACAAAACTTGTTCCAGGAAATACCTACGTGTTTTTTTTAAATACTTAAAAGTTTTTGAAAAAAGTTATCGTCATTTAGAATCTTGATAAAATTTGCAAGGCTTCTATTGTTATATTTTTTTAATTTTGGAGTAAATTATGCAGTGTCAAAGTTCATGCAAAAAAGCGCAATTTTCAGAGGTCTTTACTGGATTAGTTTTACACAAATTTATAAATTGATTTCAATAGAAGCCTAGATAATATCCCCGAGATACTGTGTTTCCTAAATATCTAATGAAAAATGTTTAATAACGTCATAATAGCGTAAGAGCGTATGTATAAAATTAAAGTTATTTTGTACTTTTCAGTGTTTTTTTTAACATTGAAGTCGGTTGTACTTTTTTTGTAAAAAGTTTTTTATTTTACACTTTTTAGTTATGGTACCACCACTAAAAAGTACCTCTCAGCCAAACTTATACCTTATAGCTAGAGAGCATCTCATAACGATTCTAATAATCCCAAACACGGTTAGATTACACTAATTTACCTTCTGGCTTCATTATGAGATCAGTCCGATACTTCTGCCGTTTTTCCTTCAGCCAGTCATCGACTACACGTATAAACAAAGCAATTTTACTTGTTATGACAGTTCTGCTGTGATCCTATGAGGAGTTCTGTGCCATATCTTCGAAGTTCATGATCAGATCATAAAAATATTTCAATGGGATCAACTTCAAATCGGTCCACAATTGACCGAGATATCGGTGAACATACATAAAAAAAAAAACATTCACCCGAACATGTATAACCTTCTCCTTTTCGAAGTCGGTTAAAAACAGTGAAAATGTATGTCGAGTTGCATCCATTTAACGCGATCCATGTGACGATGACGACCTAAACTGAACTGTTATAGGAATGGAGCTATACATAGGGTATATATTTTCCCTCTTTCTCATTCGCACGCTTGACATTTTAACACAACCCTGGAATTAATCGAAAGCTCGCTCGAAGTTTCTTTAGAGGGATCCCTCTCTCCCACGTTTGCAAATAAAATGCTTGGCTCGCACAGGAATTTTCACAAACACATAAACATCAGCTTCTCAATACTTGCGAGTCCCGGATAACAATCTCAAAAGGGAACTCTAATAAGTCACTTGAATCGGAAATACAACATGTTTTTACAAAGATTGCGGCCTTTTCACGGGACCATTATTTTACCTGCGCGACTGTGTCGTCAGAAAAAGTACAAACACGTTTTGTGGAAACGAAAATAGCACATGGAATCTTGAATTGGCAAACAGCGTCCATAACCTTACCACACTTGATGAAGTTGAGAACACTGCTACCGTGTGCTAAATACAGGAATAACAAAGAACTTTCAACATCAAAGGTTTATCTTGTACTTTAGGTAGGTTGTGTGTGGGTCCGTGGGAGGTAGCGGCCGTAGCGGGCACTGCACACACAATAATACAACATTAGTTTAAATAATATGCGAAACTCGAAACACGTTTCTAGTATTTTTATGTATTGAATCTATGTACAAAATTTCATAACTGTATCATGAATTCATGAAATTGATGATAAAAAAAAACTGAAGGGTTGTTTTGCAGTTGCACCCAGCTGTTTGTGAGTTCTTATGCCCGTTATGAACTGCCCTGACCTGTATTGTACTTCGTGTCGGACTCGGTGGTGTCCATTTTGTGACCTTTTTTAAATATTTTAGGGAAATAATATGTATAATAAGGTGTTTAAATTTTTTTTGGAATCCATTCAGTTACTGATTCTGAGCAAACTATTCAGGTTTCGTATAAACTACAAATTGAGTTGAAGAACAAGTCTGGCTTCCGTAACTCCAGTTTCTAAAGACGGGTTGCAAACTTATTCTAGAAAATAAGGTGCAATCAAATAGCAGATTGGTTACCTACCAACTTACTAGGAAAGCATACACCATCGTCTCTTCCGTCATTGCCTTGCCCACAGATGAAAAGTAATCAAACGTGAGCCTGTAAGAAATTGTAACCACATGCAAGTAGACTTAAAATGAACTAGGTAGATTAGGTACCAGTATACCTAAAACGTGTATATCTTGGATAAGGGAATGTACACCAGGTAGTAGTTGACACAGAAACAAGTGTCTTGTCTATTCGTACTATGCAAATGTAGAGCTATGTCGGCGCCGTTACTGTGAACTGGTCGATCCATTCTACATGGAGTACATGGTTTATTTGTGCTATTCCCATAAACGGAGCTTCGAAACTGAAGAAGTTTATGTAGTATCCATACGTATTAGGTACACAATACATATGTATAGCATTAACGGAGTTAATGCTAAATCATTCGGAGTTCAAGACCTATGACGCTGTGTTGTATTTGGTAGGTAGCCAGCATTCGGGTATCTGAATGAATTTACCTCAATTCAGACATACAACACACTTGCACAGCATATGAAACGCTTTTTTCCAAGATAAATGAATTATGTGAGAAACAATCATTATGAAAGAAAGGATTGATTGCGTGACGCTAGCAGTTGAAATGGGAAGAAAGAAGGAAGTCGTTATGCAGACCATCCATAGATACTATTACTATAAACCTTTGATTTTGTTTGAACTCGATATCTTAGGAACTACTGGTTCGAATTGAAAAATTCTATTAGTTTTAGCAGTCCCACCAATAGAGAGAGATAGAGAAGTATCGTAAAAGCCGCAACCAACCTAACAGAAGATTCATGACTACGGTCACTCCTCCAGGAGTGTATGACTGAAAATAGAGAGATTAGTTTTAGATAGCCCATTTATCGCGGAAGGTTATATAATCTTATATCTACAACATGCTGTAACTAAACAGCAGTAGCAGTAACCAAAGACGTGGATGAAGTAATAAAGGATAAGGGCAAAAAAAAACAAATCTTATCACCGGAGCATCGGTAGAGTGCACCACGGTAAACTGGTGCTAATCATATTCCAATTTGATATATTTGCGTCTTCAAATACCGCAATAGGCTTTAGATTACCTGAAAGATTAATCGAGCCTCTAATTCGTAATGGTATTTAACCCTTAAATACACCCTGTAGAGACTTGGATGTCATGGTTAATTATTAACTGTTTTCAATTAGTGCAGAATCAGTTATTGGGACGTGTCACTGCCACTTGACTTTGACATGCATGGATTCACTGTTTAATTAAATTTGTGACATATTGAACAAGCAGAAATTGTTCTAGGCTTTAGTTTTACTTAAGTGAATTTCTTGCTAAGATATCAGCATAAAAGAGTGGCAACATATGGTTTAATACTATTTTGTACAGTGTTAATTCAAACCCCAAGCGAACGCCGTTCGCGCACCTATTGTCTTTCTATTGTGTCTGTAATTTCCACGATTGAAAGGATCTATAGTCGAAGCTTCTCGTGGAGAGCATTCGTAAAGAGAATACCATGTCGTTCTCTACAATCAAGTAGATAAGAGTTACTTCAGATTGCTAGACATCAACGATAAATGCTTTCTTTGTCTGGATGGGTTTCTGTAATTACTGTGGTTCCGCGCATAATATCCGCCGACCAAATCCGTTCTCGCAACAGATGAGCCTTTTTTATGGTGGGAAAAAATCATGCAATGACATCCCCTGCTCTTGGGCGGAGCGGGAGATAGTGTCAGACTCTTACTGACTAAAAGACCCACCCCGTTCCTTCTAGCCTTCATACCGGGGCTCGAGCGCCCTTTCAGACAATCCTGGACCCAGGCAACAGATGATACCGATCAGACAGTTGCTTTGCGTACGACGCGACGTCAAGTGTACACCGTCCTCTGATGGACCTACATGGACTCAAACGCTGACAGATCTGGTTCGGAAGTGAACCAAATTCGTGGTAACATCGTACCAAGTTCGAGCGCCTGTTAACAAGATTATTAATCAATATGAAAAACGGTACGCCATCGCCATTAGGTATCGCTGTGAAAGTGTAGAGATTATTAGGGTGGGGCTAAATTTTTGTTTTCCTGAAATCCTTTTGTAATAGTGAAATTATGTTGTCTTACTACCTAGTTCATTAAAGAAATCTGTAAAATATTTTTAATTTATTTTCAGTATAATAGCCCGCGCTAGCCCGCGGGCCGCGCATCGAACTTCAAGTTTTATAAGAATTAATACAATAGTGATTAATTGATTATAGACATGACTTCAATAAACTGCGGAAATAATAATATTTGTCAGCAAAATCAATATTATTGTACCGGAAACATTGATATACAAAAAACCCACCGGAAATGAAAATTAGTAACATTGTGATATAATAATTGACATTGTTAACTTATATTTTAGTTTTTATGATATTGTTATTTTATGAGAGTTCTCATAATCCATGTTCATAATATGGCACTATGTTCACGACACACTGTTCCTTCCTACAATGTTTCACAGTGTTTAATGTGCCGTGTCCCAAATTGCTTAACACCCAGTTCTCGCCACTTAGTCCGACTTCATCACGATAAGACGGCCATTGTACCCATAGATTTAAGTTATGTTACTTTTTTGGTGTTCAATAAAGTTTATTCTATTCGTCAGCCTAGTGTTCATTATGAATTTCTTTGTTGCAGGACAAGCTGTTTCCGTACGCCGAAGAAAATGTGAAGGATTTCTTGACCGACCAATGGGAGACCGAAAATGTGAAGGAGGCTGTCGCAGCGCTTAGGAAACTGGCGCTGGAGGACAAGGAGAACAGCGTCGAAGGAGTTGTTACCATTCCAGGAGAGGTACCTACATCAGTTCTTTTTAGTAACCTAAATTCTTTTTTAGGTATTATTTATTATTTTCGTACACAAATCTGTAGGTTATTTATTATTGCCATAGATATCTTCGTAAATAAGTGTCATAGCTATTAATCGGTTTTACCTGTAGATTCCTCTTAATGAGACGAATCGATTTGTATAAAAAAATTACAGACAGTTAGTTTTTGCAATAAGGCATCAATAAGGGCACGATCTGTTGTTCAATTTAAGCAGCTATCTTCAGAGTGTCATCAGTTTTCATTAGTTTACCAACAGCGTTTTCAACATACGTTCGTTTCAAAAGATTTGATTCTAATTTACCACGACCAGTGTCTTTCTAAATTTGGTTTTGTCTATAAATCCAAAGATAACCGTTTTTTTGGCAGACAGAACACAAAATGAAGAAACAAGTAACTACTAACTACACATCACAAGTACTTAGGCGAATATTTAATTTTTATTTATTGTAAGCTTGTCTTAAGACTGCGTAATTTCCCGTAAATGAATTGTTTAAAAAAAAATATCCAACCGTCGAGCCACAAGGTGTCATTTATTTTCAATTTTCTGTTCAATTGTCTTATTAGCATAACAATGTATTAGACCGGCAATATAACGTTATACGTTCGTATTCGTCATCCTTTACAACATAGGGACTTGTTGGTTTTGAAGTGGCGTTGACATAACCTCTTTTATCAGCGCGAGGTCAAGGAACTCTGGTATTTTCGTCTACGATGATTATAATTCGTAGTGTTATTCATCAGTGGAATTGATAATTTTCAATTCCTGTAATGGTTTCATGATTATGTAATCAAAATAAGAAAAACGGGCGTGGTATTACACATAACATAACGTCTGTTTTCCTTGAAGGGTAAGACAGAACTCTACCTTGGTACTTCTGTAAAGTACACCTTCAATTCGTCAGGTCGTTTTGGCGTTTCATCATAAGAGTCTGTCTAAAAAGTCAAACCACTTGGGTAATTATTAAGATAAAAATAAATAAAATCTGATGTAGCCAACATTGGTTCAATAATTAAGGTTGAATAAAAGATTTTGATCATTGTTAACTAATAAAAGAACCTTAAAAAAAGTATCAAATATAAGTATTTTTTAAATAATTAAATATTATACAAAATTCACAAGTCGGTTGACTTTTTAGGCAGACTACTTATATTTTATTATAAAACTAAGTCGCCATCGCGTTATCTCTCCGTCTCCGTTTGCAATATGAACTAAGATTACTAATCGGATTTACATACAAGCTAATTTTGCCAGTACACATTCATGAGAAAGGTTTAGATAAACAAAAACCGTGAAATTAACCATAATATGAATTCAAAAGGAGGAGGAGGGGTGATAAACGGTATGAAAAAAAGAAAATAAGCCTGCTTGTCTCATAAACATCCCTTCCAAGTTAAATAGGAAACTGATACCCATTAAGTTCTCCTAGCGTAGTAAAACGATCGGTCTCGATTCAAAAAACTATCAAAATGTAAAATATACTATCGACCAAATCTCACGTCGAGACAGTCACAATGGGCGACGAAATTGATTTAAAAAACTGAATTCTTTGAATAAACTATATTCTGTTCAAAATTAAATTAGAAATTTATGAAAACCTTTCATTACTGTCCCTTCAACCGATTTTGACTTTTATTACGTTGGTTACATGACAAATGGCGGTTGCAGTAAATAGTTGGCATTGTAACCACTTTTTTGCTCTTAATGCCATCGTTATACCTACGAAATAAAGTTAAAATCGGTTGAACAGACAGTAAAAAAGGTTTCTTTAAATTTCT
Organism: Mythimna albipuncta; assembly: GCA_929112965.1. Taxonomy (NCBI): domain Eukaryota; kingdom Metazoa; phylum Arthropoda; class Insecta; order Lepidoptera; family Noctuidae; genus Mythimna; species Mythimna albipuncta. The sequence goes on along the minus strand of OV815977.1, from coordinate 10,743,058 downwards.
AATCTTACCGCGAACATTCTATAGGTTCTTTTCATAACATAATTCAGTATAGCCATCGAGTCGCCTTTGACATTTAGGGCGTGGTAGCCGCTTTCTGCGTTTTTAATTAAAAGGGACACGAAACTGTGCGAGAATTATGGGTATTCTGAATGAAAATCAATGACTGGATGCTCAATGCAAATTAGTTTTTAATAATTTTCGGTGTGAACAATATATTTTACAAGAAACAAGTGAAGACAAGTGACAAATAGAAGTGTCATATTTTTTCATATAATTTAGGAAGCTTGCAAGAAGGTTTTATCTCCAACATTTCCCCGGGCGTTGAAACCAATGGTTTCAACCAGATTCTGAAGACACAGGCAAAGGGCAGATTCGGTTGAATGCCCGTCGAACGACTCCAGTAGACGTCCGAATGTCAGCTACACGGGCGATACCATCCGTTCCTGGATGAACAGCCACGATCCGTCCAAGTCTCCACTTCAACGGAGGAAGATCGTCTTCCTTGATCACCACCAAGGAGTTCAGCATCAAGCCATCCTTGCAGGAACGCCATTTGGAGCGTTGTTGCAATTCTGCAACATACTCCTTGCTCCATCTGCTCCAGAAATGCTGGCGAAGCTGCTCGATCCTCTGGTAACGAGACAGATAATTGGCAGAGCTATCCTGGTAATCAGGTTGCGGCAAAGAAGTTAGTGGCCGTCCCACAAGAAAATGTCCTGGCGTGAGCGGAGTATAATCTGCAGGATCTGAAGACAACGGCGTCAATGGACGAGAGTTCAAGATGGCTTCAATCTTGGTTAGTGTGGTGTACAGCTCCTCAAAAGTCAAGTTACAATTTCCCAACACTCTCTGAAGGTGATACTTTGCTGACTTGACACCCGCCTCCCAGAGTCCACCGAAATGTGGGGTGTAGGCGGGAATAAAATGGAACCTTATTCCGTCGTTTGCTGCACTTTCACCCAAGGACAAACTATTTAATTTTAAAAATTTGGAAAGGTCGTTGTATGCACCGACAAATGAGGTACCGTTATCGGAAAAAATATCAGCAGGTTTACCTCTCCGAGAAATAAACCGATACAAAGCCAGTAAATAACTATTGCTAGTTAAATCACCAACGAGCTCCAAATGAATGGCCTTGGTTGTGAAACAAATAAAAATAGCGACATACACCTTTACTAACCTACATCCACGGCCCTGGCGACTAGCACACATAATAGGGCCAGCGTAATCAACGCCTGTGCTTTCAAAGGGATAACCTGGACGAAGGCGTTCTCGTGGTAAGTTACCCATTAAGGGAGCTACAACCTTACCCTTCATACGGTGACACAAAACACACTTATGATAACAGGCTTTCGCCAACTTGCGACCTCCTATTGGCCAATAAGTTTCCCTAATGGAAGCTAATAATAATTGTGGGCCAGCATGCATCAGCCTTTTATGCTCAAAATTAAATAATAGTTTAGTGAAATCATGAGTGGACTGTAATAAAATAGGGTGTTTCTTACTATAAGCAAAATTAGAGTTATCGAGACGTCCTCCTACTCGCATTACATTATTATCGTCTAAATAAACATTAAACTTTAGAAGGGCGCTCTTTTTAGGTAAACTCTTTTTGTTCAAAAATAATTGGTATTCAGAAAATGACTGAATCTGACTCTTAATAATGACAAGAGTTAGTGCATCTTGTACCTCATCATGTGACAAGTATTTGGTTTTAGGGTAATGCTTTCTACATGACTTAATAAATCGTAATACGTAGGCAACAGATCGTACGAGCCGTGTGTAATTGGAATAACGCCTAAAATCAATTAAAACTTCAGGTTTCGAATCGTTTACAACATGTAATATGATTTTAGGTCGAGTCTCCGGTAACGATTGTAGTCCTGGGCTCGTAATTTGAGAAGGCCATTCAGACGAATCTAGTTTTAAAAAATCTGGTCCTTTCCACCACAGATCTGACTCCTGCAGATCACTAATATCCATGCCACGAGATATTAGGTCTGCTGGATTTTGATCTGTTGGGACGTGCCTCCAAGTACAGTTACCCGACTTATCCAAAACCTCAGCAACGCGGTTGCGCACAAAGGGCTGAAGTCTGGTAGGCATCATCTGTAACCATCCCAAGACAATGGTTGAATCAGTCCAACAATAAACCCGACTGATCTTCACTCGAAGTGAGCTCATCACCTTCTCGTGAAGACGAGAACCGACTACCGCACCACATAACTCCAGTCGCGGAATTGTCGTAGGCTTGATGGGAGCAACTCGACTCTTTGCCATTAACAAGCGAGCCATGTACTCACCCTTAGCATTAACACTGCGAATGTAGACGCAAGCACCGTACGCGGACTCAGACGCGTCTGTGAAAATATGGAGTTCTAACTCCGTAAATGAATTGCAGACTACAAGTCGCGGAATGCGAACATGATTTAAAAGAGGTAAAGATTTAATAATAATCTCCCATTGTTTACAAATCTCATTAGGTAATGGTTGATCCCATGATAATTTATCTAACCACATTTTCTGTAGCAAGATCTTCATAGTAATAACAATAGGACCTAACAGACCTAAGGGATCAAAGATTCGCGCAATAACGGATAACAAGTCACGCTTTGTGTACCTAGTCGAAGATTTAGTCAGACCTATAGGAAACCCTATCTCATCAGTGCCGATATGCCAACAGAGACCAAGCAACTTTTCTGGCTCATTTTGTCCAATGTTCAAATCGTATGACGCAGGGACAGCATTCGACAATAATTGAGAATCATTTGACTTCCACTTTCTCAATGGCATACATGCCGACGCAAGCGCTTTGGTGACTTCAGTGCGAATGAACTTTACTTCATCTAAGTCATCCCCTCCGGTCAGCAAGTCGTCGACATAGAAGTCATGTTGGATGATTTCCGATATCTTAGGGTTCCTACAGTCGAGTCCTACTTGTTTAAGGCATCGTGTCGCAAGGAATGGCGCACTGGCCGTACCGTACGTGACGGTGTTTAATTGATAAAAATTAATAGGATCACTAACATTATCACGCCAAACAATCTGTTGTAAATATCTGTCCGACGGGTGGACGACTATTTGTCTATACATCTTCTCCACATCCGCAGATAAAACATACTTGTGGACTCTAAAGCGAAGAAGTATAGACAATAGACCGTCCTGTACGGTTGGCCCAACCATCTGTAGGTCATTAGAGGACACTCCCGTCGAAGTAGAAGCACTAGCGTTGAAAACAACACGAAGTTTGGTCGTGGTACTCGACTCGCGTAAAACTCCCATATGTGGAATAAAATAACCCAAACATAAATTAGGTTTATTAATTTTTGTCATATGACCAAGTAACTCGTATTCTGACAAAAAGTCATGATACATTCTACTAAAGTTCGTCTTAACCTTTAATTTACGCTCTAAAGAATGTAAACAATGTGTGGCTTTATTAAAAGAATTTCCTAAAATTGAAGGATCTTTCTTAAGGGGGATGCGAACACAAAAACGACCATCAGACAATCGTGTCGTATTTGTAACGAAATTGTCTTCACACAATTTCTCTTCAGGCATATAAGAATTGGAAGACTTCGCATTCACCTCCTCTAATTGCCAAAACTTTGTCAATTCTGACTTGAGGTTTTCCCAGTCACCATCGCTGTCGGCAACCATTTTAGACATATTGCACTTTACGTCATTCGTCAGCAGTGAGATAGTATTCTGAGTAATTGGACCGGAAACTATCCATCCTAGACGGGTTTCACATAATATTGGTTTCCCGGTACCTAACTTTAGTCTTTGAGATCCTAACAAATCCCAAAAAAGATCAGCGCCGATTAAAATATCAACATCGGCAGGGTTATAAAAAGTAGGATCAGCTAAAGTAATATTCGAGGGTAAGTCGAAATCAGAAATATTTATCTGACGACACGGAACACTACTCGTAATGAACGGAAGAACAAAACAATTTAGTTCGAATACAAAGCTATCATCTAATGGCGTACCCTTAACCCGACATATTTTACCTACGTGCGAAGTGACGTTATTGATTCCAAGGATTGATCTATCTACCTGGCTAGTTTTTAAGTTAAGTTTATTGCACAACCTATCTGTTATGAGTGAAGACGTGCTACCACTATCGAGCACCGCGCGAGCGAGATGCACACACCCATTGTGGTCTCTTAATTTGATCAAAGCGGTTGATAACAACACATCTCGTTGCGTATGACCACACGGAGATGCAATGTTTGCGGATAAAGCTACGTTATTCGTTTCAGTCGTAGCAGACAAGTTATTCATCGAATTACCACTAGGTGTATTCGATACAGTGCCATTAGAATGTACGTGAACTAATGTGTTGTGCCTACGTTTGCATAGTTTGCAGCCTGGTTTTTTACATTTGTTAGCATAGTGTCCGGAACGAAAACAGTTAAAACATACCTTATAACTAGGTAATGATTTGAGACGGTCATCGTTACTCAATGCGAGAAACTGTGGACAATTATTTAATGTGTGATCGTTGTTATTACATTTAGGACAAGGTTTAGAAGCTGAGTCAGTGCTAGAATTGATAGGAGATTGTGCTACCATTGACTTGATCTTAGGACCTGATTTACCTGGTGATTGCGAATAATGATTGCGGGGAAGTTCCAGGGTCTCGATGAGGTCGGCTCGATTGCGTAAGAATTGCATAAATGCGTTAAACGTGATTAAGCCATCCTTGTCTATCCTACCTTTGCACTCCTCCCACTCACGATAGGTTTTTTGATCAAGTTTTCGTGTGACAATGTAGATTAAAAGTGTATCCCAGTGTTTCACAGGCTCCCCTAATGACTCTAAAGCTCGCAAGTCTTTATTTAACTGATCGATCAAATTCTTAATGGCAACAGAAGATTCTTTTGTAATTGATTCAATAGTAAATAATGAACTTATATGATTCTGAACCAGTAATCTTTTGTTGTCAAACCGATCACATAACAATGACCATGCCACAGAGTAATTACTTGAAGAAAACTCAATGGATTTGATAACTATAGCAGCTGTTCCCTCAAGTGATGCTCGCAAGTAGTGAAACTTATTGATTGCGTCTATGTCATCATTACAATGAATTAGGCTAGTAAAGGTGTCGCGGAATTCAAGCCAATTACAATATAATCCGCTAAACTTTGGTAACTGAATCGTTGGCAATTTAACCGGCTGCTTTATGCTAACACGAGTACTTTTACAACTTTCCATCGATTTATTATCTTTATTGTAGTCAGTCAGAATATTCTGGGCTCTAGATAAGGTTTTATAATAAATAGACTCAAACTCGGAACGCTGAGAATATTGTAAGTTGATGTCGTCAACAATGCATTCTAGACGTAACTGTACCTCATCATACTGCTCATACAACGCCTCTATCTTGCCCATGCGCAACTGCAACTCGGACACATCACAGCTAGATAGCTCCTTGTCCTTGAATGAGTCCAGAAAATTGAGGAAACTAGTCAAGCGACCTTTGAAGCTGCCTCGCTTCTTAATTAAATCCTTTTCCTCAGACATTCTGGGAGACGAGTGTTGTCAACCTGGCATTGATACAGGAATATAAAATTAAAACAACAATATAATTTCAATAATTATACGCCTAGCTGTAGTCTATGCCCTTTCTGACTGCTAACTATAATTTATAACAATGACTTGTACTAATATCTAACACTCAAATATTTTTATTATGTCAAGATACTTGTTAAAAATTAATACCACTGTTAAGTAGTTATGTAATTAGTTACAGCTTAATATAATGTAAGTTTAATAATGTAGCAAAATAGCTAACTATACTGTTAAAAGTATGAGTTTAAACTTAACATTGCTGTTGAATAAAATACTAATCACAATGCAACAAAGTACCTAATGATTTTACTCAAACACAATATAATTGGTAATTTAATAAAATAGTACTGACCTTAGTATGACTACTTATATATACTACCTGAGTGTTGGGTGACGATATTAGCGTAATTATAACTGTACACCACTAACTAACTTGCTTGAAATCAATCCAGTTCTCCAGCAGTGAACTCATGAACCTCCATTCAGCGTGGAAGTCAGTCTCTATTCTTTTTCTTGAAAATAATCGCTGATCTTCTTAATTATATTTCATCCGGCTCGTTATGGACCATGTGCGAGAATTATGGGTATTCTGAATGAAAATCAATGACTGGATGCTCAATGCAAATTAGTTTTTAATAATTTTCGGTGTGAACAATATATTTTACAAGAAACAAGTGAAGACAAGTGACAAATAGAAGTGTCATATTTTTTCATATAATTTAGGAAGCTTGCAAGAAGGTTTTATCTCCAACAGGTATGTTCTGGAAAACTTACAACTTCCAATATTTAAGTTCTTTATAAAAGCAGTAGCTACTTACAAGCTTACTCGTAAATTAGTGAACAAGTTCGTGGGAAATCTTTTCAACACCGCAATGTTGCTTTTCATAGAATCGTATAAGAGGATTCAGCGTGGGTGGGATGTAGGTAGCTGCTGAAAGGACATTGAGCGAAAAATATTTAAGTACGAGTAAAATCTCTAGCAAGTAAAACGGCCGTTATTAGTCATAAAATTCATACATAAAATGTATATACAGTATTCAATTATATTTTTCACTATATAGAGACTTTATTAAACATTGTTATGAATTCTATTGTCTTACGAAACTATGGTGTAAAAGCATAGAGCGCCTGTGATACAGGTTTATCCAAGTCCCTTTTTTAATTACTCAAGATTTTATGTAACCGTTTTACTAAATTTTACCCTGAATAAAAATATTATTATTATTTATTATTATAATGATTAAAAGGAGAAACTGACTGACTGATATATCAACACACATCCGAAACTACTGGAACTAGGAGCGTGTTTTGCACAAGCCTTCCTTTTATCACTTAGGCGAGCACTAAAGGATTTTACAAAATTCAGCCAATTAGAGGATGAAACGGGGGTCTAAAGTTTGCACAATGCTTTCCAAATGAGAATAGGATCGCCCGCCATGTTGTGTTGTCACGATTTACTGTCAAATCGAGGAAAGAAAATTTTAAACATTAATTAATTTACGAAAAATTTAATTTATTTATTAACTGTGAACGAAAAAAGTTGAAACAGAATCCAGTTCTTCAATTTTACTCATCTCTAAGTTCTTCAATTTTGTCAAAATTTCTTCGGTTTAAAGAAAGAAAAACGTTTATTTGTACCTCACACAATAATATAAACTAAAAATACACAATGAGAAGATATAATCAGTGCGAGGCCAAAAAGGCACCTAACTCAGCACAGACAGACAGACAGACACGACACGACGACAGCAGTGTACGTTTGACAGTACGACGAGACGTCAAAACATAGGAATCGGCCTTATTCTCATTTGGAACGTGTAGTATGGAGAAACCTACTTTACGCGGGCGATGACGCTGGCACAAATTACTTCATTCACAAATTGCATCGTTAAAACCTCTTTAAATGATTATTCTGAAGTAAAACATTCGTAAATCAAAAGTGATGATAATTTCATTACAATCCCGCCATTGATGAATGTAGCACGCACATGTAGAAATGGAATACCAATTCGGCTCAATTGTCTGCACTCGACTGATAACCTACCATCTCGAACATGATAATTTGGAATCAGGGCGTAGCTGGAACTGTCATTTAAAATCCGACACGCTCTTGGAGTCGTGTTACTTCAAGTCGTCTTTGTTCCTGTCAAGTGGTGAAGGGCTGAGAGAGGTATCACTTACGTTCATAACAAATTGGTGCTGCCAAACAAAATGATATGCAGTCGTTCCACAAATAATAATACGGTTCCAGGGACCCATTGCAGAGGTTCGATTCTGATTCCGAAAGTTTGGAACTTCTGATTGATTGTGCACCTTCGATTCGGATTTCGGAAGTTATATCAGTAGATGATCATTATGCACGGGCGGCCGTGAGCACTGCGTACGAACCGTCTGCCGATTACTTATCCATTTATTGTTTTATTTCGTGCTAGCTTTTGCCCGCGTGCATAAAGTATAGTCTATGTCACTCAGAAACAAAGCAGCTTTCTATTGGTGAAAAAATTTTAGAATTCTGACCAGTACTTCTAGAGATTACCTCCTACAAACAAAAAAATAACAATACAAACAACCTCTTTATTATACTAGTGTAGAAGCGTAGATTGCCTAATATAATAAGTGATGAGTTCGGGCTTCATTTATTCTTATCCTGGTTTTTGTAGTGTTTCATTTGACACTTCTGCTTCCGCCTCTGATTCCAGTAACGATTCAGTCAAAGTAAATTTAAAAACTTCGCTTCAGAATTTGGTTTCGATATAAACACTATCATAGTCTGTAACCATCCCTACTTATGCCTATATGACATTCATCAACTGTTCATATTTCTTATTAAAACTGTTATATTTCAGGACGCGTCCAAGGAGGATCAGATCGAGGGTCTGGTGAAGAGCGTCAAGTGGCAGATGTCATCTGACCGTAAGGTCGGCGCTCTCAAGCAGCTGCAAGGTCTTATCTGGAAGCAAGGATATGATAAGGGAGACATCAAGGGACAGTGAGTTATATTGTCTTTACTCCTACTTCAACCCCCATTTTTATTATAGAGAGGACAGTACAAATAGTCTTAAACATTATAAGCAACCGTGAAGTACGTTTAATGATTTATTATTACTCGTCTTTACCTTTCTAAAGGTTTATTTTTGGTTCACCATTCAACCTTGAGGTTCAATGTTTAACAAAATGTGACGTAAACCGTCGAACAGGTAAATAATTATGACGAATTTCAAAGAAATATGGTTTATAGATCCAAATTTCGCGCGAACTTGTATAAATACTGGATACAATACAAATACGGGGACATCTACTTCCAAGTAATGATTGAATAATTTTTTGATCAACATTCCCACAAGTTTTCCTTGACTACAAGACGTCAACGACTTGCGGTGATGCTAGTCATATTTTATTTTACTGACAGTTTCTATTTTAATATCTACCGCACATCCTGACGAGTGTCAGTCTTCCTACGATTTGACTGTTTCGGAATTTCTCTATGTGTATGTCACACACACCTTTTTTGCGTTTTGAACAAATAAAATTGGACATGAAAATGTTCCATTTTATGTAGGCTAAAATTGAAACATCAAAAATATTTATCGCCATATTAACTATTGAATATTTATTTTAAGGCTCCAGGGACCCATACTTGAACCATCTGGCCGAAATTAAATTGACAAAACTCTTGTACCCGCCTAGGCGGCAGTACGCATATCTGTGCATTTAATTGCGGCTAGCTGCGCCCGGATAGTGCGCGGCTGACCATTAAATCCATTTTTTTTTTGCGAAGTTTTGATTGTTTTACGTATGCTATGTTCACTTTGAAGAATATTAATTTAACTACTAATATTTATGTGTAAAAATGTTTCTAAAGATCCAAGCCGTTTTGAAGGAGTAGGGAAAAGTTGCATAATTGCTAATTTTTTTTTTGTCAAGATTATTAATAGCACAAAAAAAAAAACAAATGTTGTTCATGAATCTATTAATAAACATATATTTTTTTCAAACCTATTTACCTGGCCTTTACTGAGGAGTAGGCTCCAGAAAGTCACTGTTTTATGGCACTTTTCGGGCGCTTGCGCCTTAACAAGTGTCGGCAATTTGTTACAATAACTAAACTTACAGTACTAGGTTTAATACTATAAAAAATATTTCAATAAAATAAAGTAAGGAGGATGTTAAATTCAAGTATTACTAAACAAGAATCATGTAACAATACATCATCTCACAATAATATATTGTGAAAATACAAAATATTTCCAAAATACTACTTAAGTATATTATATTGCTATCAATTTGGTTACTGAGACAGTAACTGTAAATTCAGCTCTATGAATATTTCTGTTTACTAATTCCAGTGTGTACGACGATGTGTCTCCTGCTCTGGATCAGTGGCGCTCTGTGGAAGGCCAGAAGGTGTACATCTATTCTTCTGGCTCCGTCCAGGCTCAGAAGCTTCTGTTCGGTCAGTCCCTGGCTGGAGACATGCTGAAGTCCATTGACGGACACTTTGACACCGCTGTAGGTGCCAAGCAGGAGGCTGGCAGCTACACTGCCATTGCTGAGAAGATCGGCTGCAAGCCAGAAGAAGTTCTGTTTTTAACTGACATTGTTAAAGGTATGTTTTCTTTTTACTCTTGTCATATTATTCAACAGCTGTTCGTTTTATTCCACTTTCATCCAAGGCACCATGCACCAGTGATCCTTTCTCATTGTGATCATGTAAATAAAATAAAAAAATAAGGCTACCTACAGACAAGCAGCACTTTGCTGTCGACAGACAACATTGCTCACCATGGTCTAGCAGTTATTGTCGTGTCAAGTAGGTACTGCTGCCTACCAAAGTCGACAGCGTTGTCGTTTGCAGTACAGTTCAGCAAACGCCACCCGAGTTACTATTAACATGCCATTTCGGCGTTTGCTGTCGACGCGTTGACAGCAAACAACACAGTGGGCAATAGTAATCGACGTGATCAGTACTGCTGCCAACCAATGTCGACAATTGCAGTTGCTTTTGTCAACAGCAGTAGTTGCCTCTGTCAAGAGCTGGAGTTGTCTCTGTCGATCGCAAAGTGCTGCTTGTCTGTAAATAGCCAAAGCAGTATTTTTAATCAGTTCTACTTGAAGGTCCATAAAACAAGCAAGTCAATAAGCATACATTTTATTGGACAAGTGTATAATTAAAAAAAAAAACACGACAATCATTATATTGTTATTACTAAAAATATATGGACATCTGTCTGAAATAAATGTTATATTATTACAGTTTTTTACATTCTTAACAAAGAGGCTAGGTAGGGGATCCCATAAAGAGACTGCCCTACATGTTCAGTAGTGTCTTATTTATAAAACACATGACCATCCTAATCAAAAAAAAAAATTGCACTCCGGGAGTGCCGGCAGAAGTGAAAACTTGATTATTAACGTTGAGCATGTTTGATATTTTGGAATGGTTAGGGAATAATTTTGCACCAATTGCTTTATCAGTATAAAAGTACTATCATTTATGTGGTAGAATACAATATTCATTTATTGCGCTATCGTACACAAACATGACAATTTATATTACATTAAAAATTTAACACTTTAAAACTATTACAATTATTTTACATTAAAAAGTTTACCATCCGTCTTACGCTTTTTCGATCAGGTCACGTGTCCTGACGCGAGTTTAAGATTTTATACCCATTACAGAAAAAGTGCTCAACGCCGCTAAAGAAGTTTTCACTTCAAAAATATTCAGATAAACCTATGGTTGCAAAAATTGCAACTTTTATTTCCAAGGATTAATTAAAAAACAAATTTTACAAAGAAGCTGTTAAAATTGAAGTGACGTGATGATCATCAGAGGCGGAGGCAGCACGCACATCGGGCATGCAGACCGCGCTGGTCAGCCGCGAGGGCAACGCGCCTCTCCCGGAAGGCGCGTCATCCTCGTTCCCCGTGCTGTACAGCCTGGCCACGCTGGCCAACCCCAACAAGCGCAAGCCCGACGCCCAGGTGCCTCTCCGATGATACGATACCCGCCATAGCACGCCTATTGCATGCACTTGTAGTTAATCTGTGTATACGACTAGACTCGCCGACATGCTGCAGGTGAGTGCGTGTGTAGATGGTGACTGGTTCTCTTGTAATGGTTTCTGTAAGCAGTCGATATAATAATAATTATAAAATTTATTTATTTTCGCCCGTAAGATAACTTCAGGAAAATTTATTTCAATAATATTTTTTTGGGTAGGCAAACAGAAGCCCATACTATATATATAAGAAATAATATAAGAAAACTTGTGTTATGGGTCTTCTGGCCACCCTTGCCCAGACTCATTTAAAAACAGATCAAAAGAAAATCCACAGATTTGAAATATAAAATTAAAGGAGGATATACAACGTGTAACAAAAAGGGTATATACATCAAGAAGCACTGAAGATTACAGGTTGTATAGAATCTCTACACAAAGTTTCAGCTCAAAATAAATTACTCAAAGAATTGATACCAACTTCTTGGTATCCTTGGTATCGTATGATTCTTGAATTCAAATCATAACAAACGTGTCACGACACTACGGAGGGTCAATAACATTCCAAGTCACTTGCTAATATTACGAAACATTTCTTCTGTAAATCTGTTCGCCTAGTACCTGTCTACCTAATTTTGAAACGCGCGGCGCGCGCGTGCACGAGACGCTCTGTTCGCCTAGTAGGTACCTGCCTACTTAAATTTTGCCTCAAAAAAATATCATAACATAGTCCGAGCAATCGGAAAAATAAATATGAAAATGATAAATAATAATTTAACTTACATTTTTTAAAGATGTGGTTTGATGTGACGACCGTGATACTGTACACACAAGGCCGCTCGCTTGTGCATGGACACCTGGACATTCCGTAGCATGTCTGGTGTTACTGTCCTGAAAGCGGCTTCGATTCGCTCTCTCATTTGCTCTGCTGTATCACACGGCATTGCGTACACTATGTTTTTAATATACCCCCACAAAAAGAAATCTAATGGAGTTAGTGTCTGCTACCGCGCCCGATCCACTGACGAAAGCGCATATCTAAATGCTCCCGAACATCACGTGCGTAGTGTGCTGGAGCACCGTCATGTTGGAAGATTAAATTGTTGTCCATCACGAGATTGGCGTAACCTAAAATTGATAGGCTTTCAGTGAGCGCATCGTCCAATTCTCTACTCGCCATACTTGCATATGGTTAGAGCTTAGAGGCACCCAGCGCTAATGCAGCTCGCCGAGTACTAGTACGTGGGTTATTTTCAAAATGATCTAGTACGGCTTCCTCTAATTCTGGATCGGTAGTGTTCGGGCGACCCCCTAAACCAGGAGCGTGGAAGGAACCGGTTTCGTGCAGACGATGTACCATCCTATGGAAACACGCCACCGAAGGAAGCTGTCGACGCTCAGCTTCTGGCCTACCCTCGATAAATCGGCGACGATAAAGTTCGCGAGCAGCTCGCACGTTACCGTTCTTTCTTCCGACACGACAACATCATCTCATAATATTCACTATTACTTAACGCCATTAAACACGATTGTCACACACAACTACAATAAATCCAAATCACAAGCACCGGAACGGATATGCGACTGCAATGTACGATTATTGGTCGTCCACTAATGCAATTGCAAAATTTTACTTTATTTATTTACCTAATTTCACTTTCGGCTAGCCTTTTGGCGCGTTCAAAGATGCCGCCAGTACCGCCAAAGGGAGTAGCCCAACGGACGATGTAAACATTGCCATCTCTCTCACATAATACACGCAGGCGGCGCGTGCGACTGGGATCACAATATTTTGTCGTATTCAATATCATATTTTTGAGCTATTGAAAGGAAATTAAATTAGGGATCTGTGATTGCGCAACCGCTATTTAATTCAGCAATAACAATTCTCATTTCTTATGGACTCCTAGTACTTTTGCATGTTTTTCATTGATTTAAAAAGAGCAAAGGTGTCAAACCATCATCCTACTTAAAATTAGAAAAAGAAATTCAAATATTTTTGAATTTCGAACACTGATAATTGTTTTGTAGATAATAACAAATTATTGTGTAAATATTATTTATTCCTGATATTCTGTTCATAAACACAATTTTAATTTACATTAAATATTAAAACCTTAAAAATATCTGCTTCTATGCTTAAAAAAGTTACGGTTGACCATGCCGAAATAGAAATTAAAAAAAAGCCCTTGTAATGATACATTAAAAAAAAAACACTACGGTGGTATTGAAAAAATAAGTTTTACGTTCTAGGAAAAAAGTATTGTTTTAAATCAACGATTTTTTTTTAAACATTTGGTTTTAATCGAGATTTAAATTACCTACTTAAAAATCAATTGATTCAAATCATCTGCCCTCTTATCAACCCTGCAGAAATGTAACAACTTATTAAAGTCCTCTAATTAAATTAAATTCAAGAACGGAACCCTCGGGGTGTTTATTTGTACTGGGAGACACATAAGTTCCTTAGAAATGATATTTTGGGTTCATTTTAACAGATATGAAATCCTTTTTCGTAGCGTCTTTCGCACTTTTATCTAATTAAGTAATTAATTTTTCGTAAACTAAGTACCTACCAATGTATGGCAATGGCAACCGACATAAAAAGAATTAGGTACGTAATAAAATTCATCTCGACCCTGCAAAAAGTAGGTAACAACTTATTTAAGTCCTCTTATTAAATTAAATTCAAGAACGGAACCCATGGGGACCTCATTTGTACTAGGAGACACATAAATTGGTTAGAAATGATATTTTGGGTTCATTTTAACAGATATGAAATCCTTTTTCGTTGCGTCTTTCGCACGTTCATGTTTACGTAATTAATTTTTCGTAAACTAAGAACCTACCTATGTATGGCAATGGCAACCGACGTAAAAAGAATTAGGTACCTACGTAAGAAAATACTTCTAGACTCTGCAAAAAGTAACAACTTATTAAAGTCCTCTAAGATAATTAAATTAAATTCAAGAACGGAACCCATGGGGAGTTTATTTGTACTAGGAGACACATAAATTGCTTAGAAATAATATTTTGGGTTCAATTTAACAGATATGAAATCCTTTTTCGTAGCGTCTTTCGCACGTTCATCTAATTAAATAATTAATTTTTCATAAACCAAGTACCTACCTATGTATGGCAACCAACATAAAAAGAAATAAGTAGGTACGTAAGAAAATTTATAGGAATGTAGTTAACAGATAGAGGTATTATTTACTGTGTTGTAGTTACCTACTCGATTCCATCGATTTGTTAATTACGTTCACTCATTTATTTGTTGCTATCCTATCTACCTACGTAAAACAAAAAAAAAAATCGCAAGTGACTAAAGCCGCTAGCCCAAAGTTGGGTAGCACCCGTCTTTAGCCGCGCGGTAAAAATTGTGGGGCTCTTGTAATCCGTGTAAACCCCGCGGCACGTAGGGACGTGCCGTGACGTGGCCGGCGGGTTTTTCGATGTCCAGCGCACGCACTCACTCTAGTTTTTGACTTGGTTTGTTGTTCACAAACATAATCTTAGCTTTCGCAGGAAAAACTTATTTCTTCCTAAAACTATTTTTCTTAAAAAAAATGTTAAGAAAAATAAACATCCGGAACCCTTTATCCACTGTTTGAAGAAATACCAGGAGTAAGAGGTTTGTTTTTATTCATGAACTGTTCACTGACACCGATCAGCTGACTTTTTGCTAGTGATGTATTGATTTCAGTTTGAAATTGCGGTTTCTGGTATCATATGTATTGGAATAATTCATAACTTCCTACCATGTAAACATAAGGTTAGAAGACCCTTTCCGTATCGTTTCTTATCTTATTAAGAGGCCGTGTACTTGATATGTATACCCCCTTTTTGTTACACATTGTATAGTTGTTCTATCTCATGAAGGTGTTGAATTGAATATGTGTGTAAAGTCACATTCACTTCTTTCTGTGTCCATAAGCTTGAAGCGTTCAGTGCTATAGCAAATAGCTCACACACATTGAAACAATATACATGTGAGCACACTCAACTAAGAGCAACCTGCCTTTTTGAGGTAGAACAAATGTATACTAGGTCTTTATTTTGCTGTCCCTATATTTCTTGAAACTAACCCTTTACCTCCAATTAGCTATTTCTCGAACTATACCCTATTCGCGTTAAGATTAGACATTTAAAGAAACCTTTTTTACTGTCTGTTCAACCGATTTTAACTCTTTCGTAGGCATAAATAATGATGGCATTAACCCATTGTGTGTCTAAACGTGGATCCACGCGAGACACAATGTCTTTTTAATTGTGTCTCTAATTACGGCACACGAGAGGTTAAAAGCAAAAAAGTGGTTACAATACCAACTATTTACTACAGCCACCATTTGTCAAGCCATCAACATATTAAAGTCAGTGGTTTTCTTAAATGTTTAATGTTATTTTGAACGTAGTATATTTTCACCTATTAAAATTTAGTATTAGAATATAGTATGAGACGGATTTAACACATAACTGGACTTTACAGTTGTTTGAGTATTTGCCAAACTCTTTCCTGCTTTAGTCATTTTGTGGTTTGATACTTAGCAACCGGTTGTCATATTGTGGCTCGATCTACAGGAACCATTACGCTTTCATAATTATGCTTCAGGCAAACGCTGTGATAAATGTTTAATTAATAGTTATTACTGGTTGATATTTTAAAAATCTTACAATTATGTAGAAAATAAATATATTTAGAAAAATACTGTAGTTTCATGTTATTTACATTCAGGATAGTTCCCTAAACCAATGTTATACATTTACAATCCCTGCAATCCTATATATTATTATTATGTAAAACAGCCAATTAAACCACAGCTGTTTACAAATAGAAACATGCAAGATAAAGAATATAAAAATTGAAAATATTATCTTTTTAATTTTATCAAATTTCTACACAGATAATCAAAACTAAGAAATTTAAGTGCCTCCAAAGTATTTTTTTTTAATGTTTGGTTCTTGGTGAAGGTTTGGACAGATATTTGTGTGGATTTATGCATTTCCTTATATAGGTAGTGGTATGATTTGTTTTAACTTATTCTTTAGTTTTTTGGGTAGAAATTGGTAGAAAGTCTTGTTGCTTATAATCACAACTTTTATTTTGTAAAGATTCTTTAATAATTTTTTGTTGTTAGGTGGAGGATAAATCTATGTGTATGGACTAAAAGGCAAGAGCACGGATCTTGAGCGCTGGCTTCCACCTGCGCCGAAGTGAAATATTGGTATGAAGTGAGACGCAGTGGCGGCGAGTGCAATCCTTGTACAGTAATGTGCAGTGATTGGCTCGCCGATGTGTATGATGCGCAAAGCGATCCCTACTCTTTCGCCGAGCGGTCAAGATTCGTGCCGGTATCTGTGTCATTGATTGAGGGGACGAATATTCTATACACTATAATGTATACTGCGAATACATACCACTGCTTTAAAAAATATTCAGCTATGAAGTTTGCAGTTAGCATATTATTTAATCCCTACATATTTTAAAATGAAATCCCTAAGGTCTACTGGTAGAAAATGTTTAAGGCATTAAGTCCGCTTTTGTACAGTTTTAATGTGCATTAAGTTTTAATAAATAAATCCTCAACTAAGGCTGTCTTTCTGTCTGTTCGGGATAAACTTTTCGGTTTTTGCTAATGGACAGAGTGATTCTTGATGAAAGTTTAGATATACATGATACATAGATATAAAAGATTAAACTGAGAATTTCAAAGACTTCTAAAGCCGCGTACAGACATCGCGAAGCGAGCGCCGCGAATGGTTCGTCAGGCTTGCCTCAACCTGAGGCATACGACTGTGTGTGAAATTTATGCGTGCGTCCCGAACAACACGTGCTCAAGCTGAGCACAAACCACCACGCACAATGTTCGTCAGTAGAAAACGCTAAACACACTTGTCCGTCCACACGAAGCACACGGCTCGTACTGAGGCGGCGTTCGCAATGATCGTACGACGCGAATGCTCACTGTGAGCTCACTCGTTCACACAGCACGAGACATGAGAGACGAACCATTCGTGACGCACGCCTCGCGATGTCTGTACGCGGCGTTACAAACGTGCGAACCTGTGATCATGTGTGATTTCAATATTATCTGGGTTGTTGAGAAATATCTATGTAAAGTAGCTTTCGACACAAAAATGCTTTTAACAGCATTTTTACCAACCAATTACAGACTGGTGAATCATTCAAATAAATTGTAGTGTGCAACTCAGTTTGGACAAAGGCCATTATTAATTTATTTACAAAGAATATAAATAACAATCATTCATTTAATTACAGGATGAACAGCCTGCTAAGGTTCTGAAAACCGATGTGGAAGCGGATGTCAAAAGCGCTTCTGAAATAACTGAAGTTACTGCTGAAGCTAAAGCGCCATCTGATGAAAAAACACCGGAAGCAAAACTACCAGCTGAAGAAAAAGCGCCCGTCGAAGATAAGGCGTCTGCTGTAAATGTTCCCGAAGCCGAAGCAACGCCTTCAGCTGCAGAGAGTACTGAAGCTAAAGTTACACCAGAAGTGGTTGCGGCTGAACCGGAAAAACCCATTGCACAAACCGCTGATGAGCCAGAAAAAATGGACGTGGTAGAGGAAGAGGCACCAGCCGCTAAGGAAGAAACAGCTGTTGAAGCCGAGATGGAAGTAGTGGCTGAAAAAGTCGAAACAATTGTCGAAGAAGTCACAGACTCAAATGAAATAGCCGATACTCCATTGTGCGACATTGAACCTATTATTGAGGAGAGTAGTGATAAGACTGAAAAACCAGAGACTGAAAAAATGGAGACAGAGTCTTCAGAAACTGTTCATGAGCCAAAAGAGAGTGCTGAACTCAAAAATGGTGACAAAGATGCACCTGTTCCCGAAGAAACTCCTCCAGCATCTGTGATCACAGAAATCAAGGATGTTACTAATGACAAAGAAGAGATGAACGATGTGGCGGAAATTATCGAAGATCTCGAACCCGTAATCGAGGAACCCCCAGCCAATGACATGGAAGAACTGCAAAATGTAGGAGAGGTGCTGGAGAAGGAATGTGATGAAATACTGTCTAAAGTACAGGATGTCACTAACTTGGATAACATACCACTCAAACCTTTACTAAACACTATTGCCGAAGAAACCATGGAGACTGAAAATTTGGATACAAACGATATTGTTGAGAGAATATTAGATTCCGAAATGGAAATGGAAATGAAGCAAACTGAGGAGAAAGAGAAAGCTTTAAAAGCTGCAGAAGAAGCGTCACAGAGCAAGGATGTAGCGGAAGGAGATAAAATCGAAAAGCAGAAAGTTGCCGATAACGATACAGCGAAAGTTGCGCCGGAAGAGGAACCCACAGAAAAGGTTACAGAAGTAAAAGAAAGTGAGGATAATGTTGACAGTAGTAGCCCTAAGATTACAGATGGTGAAGAAAACAAAGTAGCCGCTGATGAGAAACAAACAAAACCAGAAGCAGATAAAATTGAAAGCAAAATGGAAACAGAAGTCAGCAGCACACCTGAAACAGATGACAGTAAAACTAAAGAGCCTGAAGTTGCCACAGAAAAAGACGTAGCTGATAAAAAATTAGACACGGAAGAAAATAAAGTCGAAGATAATAAACCAGAACCAGAACAAAAAGAGACGCCTGCAGAACCAATCAAAGAACAAGTAGAATCTCCTGTAGAAACTAAGGAGAGTCAAAAAGTTCCTGAAGAAACTAAGCCTGAGGGTGAGGCAAAAGAAACGGAAACGAAAGAAGCACAAGTTAACGGCAAGGCTACAAACGGGGATGGTGAAATCGTGAGTCAAAACGGAGATGCTAGCAAAGAGGAAGAATTAAGTTCTCGATTGTCAATGGAAAACGGAAAAGAGACAGTGAATGGTGCAAACGGTGACTCAGCTAAAGACGACCAGGACAAACCCGAAAAGAGTACCGAAGTAGATGTAGCTGACATCAAAGTGAAGACGGTAGCCGTTGACGAGCCGCGCAACGATCCGATAGAGCAGCCCACGGAAGCATAAGATAGTACGGTGAGTGTCCCGTGACCTATATTAGGTAAATTGTAGTTAGGTATACCAGTTTATTTGGGGGTAACTTCTCTCTTGTGGAAACACTTCCGAACTTCGCAGTATGATGCTCATTTTCTCTTACGTTCTTAATTCGTACAATCGTTTAAACTTAGAATTTAGGGTTATGCTCTTGAAGCACAACGGTTGTCTATTGTGTTTCATAGTTCTTCGCAGAATATCTGCTTTTCCCTCGTGTAAGCTGCAATTATAGAAAAGTCGACGATAAAACAAATAGTCCTTATTTGTCCCTATTTCCCTATTGCTAAACGACTTGGTGGTATAATCTTGGCGCAAACGATCACTTCGCTTATAAATGAATACGAAATGAAAAAAGATTTTGCGAAGCGGCCATTAGCTTCAAGATTAACGCCGACTGATACATTAGTCTGCAAGAGCCATAGCTGGGCCCAGTTTCTGCTAATTTTCACATTTACCGATTCACAATTGTGTTGCTTTGAAATATTTGTTTAAAAAAAAAAGTATGACTAGTGTTACTGTTTAAAATTAGTGGAATTATGGCCCAGCTGTTCGAATCTGGTTGCCTAAGTCTGATTGTCCACGGTTCCGTAGCTTCATAGACGCGTATTTGTTATTATACGCTTGGTGTACGCCTGCGTGAAGCTTACATACAAAACTGTGGATTTCTGTCAACAAAGCGACTACGATACGACGTTTTGTAGTAACGTGGACAGCAGGCCTAAGCCTATTATAAAAAATTCCGTAAGAATGGTGGTTCATCAAATGTAGTCCCATAAGTTCGAGTCTTATTTAAGTTGAACCACACTATTTCGCTTTCAAGTCCTTGTGCGTATTCATTCTTGATGATTATTATTTGTAAAAATCACAGTCTTGAAATTATTCTGTGATAAAAAGGTTTTGAAATATATTTTTGCTGTGAGCTAAATTTCCTAGTGACGCAAACTTAACCAGTAAATACTGCATTCTAAAACTGTTTCCAGGGTCGGACGAGTGGAACTGCAGGGCGTCGTAGCGTTGTTGGTTCACATCAGAAGATTGACAAGACTGAGGTTGCTTCCACGCTAAATGACATCACTTCCTAGTTTATACGTGTATTGAAATTTCACTGTGTACCGCGCGGTGATGGCCGGTGCTTACTGCTGACGCGAACGAATACCTTGCAAGTTTCTAACTTACCACATCTTGTTAGGAGAACCATATTAACGTATTACCTTGAACTGTACTTAGGTAACCTAGTATCAATAGATGTAACAAGTGCTCCAAGGATCAAATACTTAACTTCTCTACAATTATTGTACTTGACATGTCTCTAATGTGTAGATTTTTATTACTATGCCATTACCACTGTCTCACTGTACCAGGCCTGTGACTTAATTATATAAATATATTATTGAATCTTTTGTAAAATTGTTTGAGTGAGCATCATTCCAAACTTAACCTGCTACGGTAAGACGCAGTGTGCTGTGGCCATGTGTTTACGTAAGTTTAATTTTGCTATAAGTAAAGTTATTGAATGTAAGTCACATAGATATAAGAGCGAAACTTTTATTATTAGACATTCCTGTAAGCGTACAACATATATGTGGTAGTATTTTATTGAACTTTGCATAATTTCTTTGTTTTTGGTATTTAAGGGCCAAATCATGGTGCTTTATACGAGTTGCCAGACCACGCACTTCATGGCTATTCCATTATTTCTGTATTATCATATTAGATTTTTGTAGGGACCTTAGTCAGGTCATAAGAACAAGACTTCGTCAATGTGGCGCTCTTTTTATCCTACGTATACATGAATTTAATACAGGTACAGCGCGGCGGTTTTAGATGTAAACACTTTAGTAGCTGCGCTGCGGCTTTAATTGTAGGAGCATTTGTATAATATATGTCGTGTGAGAGTAAAGTCCGCGTCGAGTATCGGTACCCGATAAGGCTCGCCACCGGCCCTAGCAGTGCGCACCGGCTGTCACCGCTTATCATATTTGACTTAAGTAAGTTCTATTTCATAAGTATTAACTGTATTGTGATTCTTAATTATCGTATAATATGTATTACTCAATTTTTCATAAACCCACTGCCAAACCTGTGCAGCCATGCTAGTCGTTGGTCTATGAGCTACCAGTATTATTGTGATATTGAGCTTGACAAGAAGACTGTATCGATTGTTCGACGGGCTGTGTTAAGTATTTATTGGGTCGGGTGCGTAATGAACGCATATGTACAGTTGGTTCTATTATTTATTTAGGCATTGCAAAACTTGCTGTATATAACGTATATGTATTCATGAACAAATGGCTTCTCAATATAATATGGTTGTCTTGGATTATAGGCTCTATTTATAAAAAATATAACCATTCAACTACTTTAAACATTGATTAGCACATTCTTAATTTAAAATTTATTATAGTTAATTTGAATTTAGAATTCGCTAATCAGTATCAAACTTATGGTTAGCGAGTTTTATAAATAAGAGTGCTAGTGTTTAGAATATCAGGCGCTTATTTTTGCTTCGTGCCTTTTTAAAGGGTCGTGTAGAACAAAGCATGAATGCGTCGGTTAGTATATTTGTGGTGAATGATGGTGCGAATATCTTAAGGTTGTGTTTGTCTTTGCTTTACTGCGACGATCGTTTCAGATATGCTTTAATTACAAATTTTAAAAGGAGAATGCCAAACGAAACTGACTGAGAATTTTACAAAACTAGTCTTATCTTATTTGGAATCTCGGTATTATAGGTTTGGCTACGAATTTGACTGAATTTACTAAACATCGGTAGGTACTATTCTTTATTTATAAGTTATATTTTTGTTCCTGTGTTAGTTATAAGACCGAAGCTGATGATAGTACAGTATTGAAGTAGCTTTTAGACCAACGACCAGCGATTGTGCAGGCATCTTCGTTTAGACTGATTTTTTACTACTCGAACTTCGAAGTTCAATCATTATCTACAAGTTGAAGCTGAATACGTAAGAATAGGTTCATATATTTTAGATAATGAATGAGCATAGGATGTCCTAACAAATAAGAAAACATACATTTGAGTTCGTACATTTTATTGTAAAAAAATAAACGAGAAATCTCAAACGCAATTGATATGTATTAATTTTAATTGTCACCACTAATGACGTTAAAATATAATGGATGTAGAATTTTTTACTGGGTTTTTATTTTAGTTTATGCTTGTAGTTAAACAAACTTTCACTGTAAGGCTCCTTAGCTTTGAGAGTGTACATCCCTCAGGAGTCGCCGGGCGATTCCCGACCACGGGCGCGGGCCTGCGGACGGCGAGCAACGGGTCTAAGAGATTTCAACAGCTAACGAGGTCCATCAAACCAATGCCTGCCTGGGGTACGGGATTGCTCGAAAGAGTTACCGTAGCTCTCGCTAAGGGCAACTGAAGGAACGGGATTTTAGTAACAATGTCGCACCACTTCCACCCAAGAGCGGGAGAAGTCATTTGACGATTTCCCACATGTATGTAGAGGTCGTAATGTGTCGTAAAATCGAATTGGGCCATATATTTGGCCGAAAGGTTAGTTTTGAGCAGGTTCAAGTGGCCAATTATTATGTGAAATAGCAGACATGAACGATATGGCTACCACATACCTCACTTATATGAGGGGTGCCTCACCATCTATCTAATAGCGTTTTGTGCTCACTATGGGTCAACTCGCACCGAAAGAGCGGCGAAGGGCAGCGCAGTTTCAGTGTCATATGAATTTTAACTTTATTTTTATTTCTATAATACTTATTAGCGCATGAGAAACACGAACGAGAGAATTCCCCGGAATTCCTGCGGCGCCGCGGGCATCCGCGCGACTCGTTCGAATTTCTCATGCGATAATAAGTATTATGGTAATGATAATAAAGTTAAAATTCATATGAAACTGAAACTGCGCTCCGCTTCGCTGCCCTTTGCCGCTCTTTCGATGTGAGTTGACCCTATATATCTACTTTGGAGCGCCGTGCCTGCGCGGGCAGACCACGTGATCACTAGGTGGTCACCCATTGCTCGCAGGTTAGCCGTGCTGTTGCCCACGCGCTTGTCCCGAATAGAGCCGTCTGATGAGAGTGGTTCACGCGCGAAAACTGCAATGGCAACGCATCGCACCTTTTCCTGTCTTGAAATACTGAATCTATTCACGGACAACGCTATGGCCACACAACCCGTGGACCACTAGACGTTAAGGTTCGAGTCACAGGAATGGCGACGCGGCGAGCACTTTCATTGTGAAATAATTTTAACTTAATCTACATATTTACCAGAAGACCACGAGAGGCCGCGCGCCACGCGCTTTACCTAAGTCTGTAAGTTCTAGCCTAGCTAGCCGCTGGCATTCCGGTGTGACTCGGCCCTAACTGGTTGACACGCGGAATCCTACGGACATTGAGCAATGAGCTGGTGCTTGCTGGTCGGATGTGGTGTGGGTCTAAAGAGCTATATGACCTTTATTCTGACTACGTGTATAGTCAACCACACTGGAGCTACGAAATTTTGCCCTTCCTGTTATGCGACTACGCAACTGACGCATTGCTGCAGCAGACGTTCCCTAAACACGACTTCACAGATTCTCTTTAAACTACCAACAGTTTTTGTTTAAGAAATCATCGTACTTATACGGTTAGTCGGTTAGTATTGGCCATGTTATCAGTATTGCAAAAAAGAAAACGGGGCAACCTATCAACACCCAATACTGCAGCTTACCTAACAAAAGAGTGGTGTCTCGAGTGTCTTGACCTCAAGATTGGGAAAACACACAATATAAATATGAATTCTTTTATTTTTAGCCTAGACTGAACTATTTTGTGTAAAAAGCATCCCCCCCCAAAATTCTCGGTAGGTACCTACTAGCGCCATCTGAAACCAGTCCTTATTCCTTAGTCTCAAGTCGTCAAGCCACCTCGTGCTGGGAGCCCGTTTTGGCGGAGACGTTCACCATAAGGCACCCGGCGGATTGATGACGCAGTCACAATTCATTATTTTATATTGGCCTTAATTTTAATTTGGGGTTTAATGAATTAACTTGGACAATATTTTCAATAGTTGTTCATAATCTGTTTTCCTGATTTACTAAACTAGGACTAATAACATTTTCTGTGCTCCGAACAGAGAAAAATTCTCCACTCAAAGTATAACGGAAGGTCGTAATCAGTGAAGCATATTCGGCACAAGCGAGTAGAGAAGGCGACTGAGCCGAGCGGCGAGGTGATGTGGAGGTTATGAATACAAAAGGTATAGAAACGCTCAGCATTGCGGTCGAGGAACGGAACGCGACGGACAAACCGCCGCCGCCCAAACACCGGGGTCCTATTCTAAACGCTTACTCGATACAGATCTTTTGGTAGGTATGTCCCTTTCTCGTGAAAACAACAGTAGGTATACTTATTTATACAGTATACGCTATTTCTCTACATTCTTTCATTTACAAAATTTAAAACTAATGAATATTATTATTAGTTAAGGAGTTCATTAGGTTTATGAACCAGATCTACCTAATTATAAAGTGGTCGATAAGTAAATATAAACCTGTGTCACCATTTTTGGAGCCGATAGTATAGTTGGCACCATCTCTGTAAGCTCTTGAACACATTTGATGGTTGATATCAACTGCAACCTAAATTATATTTTTCCTGAATATGAATAAACGATTGCTTTCGGTTGCACAAGAAAACCTGAAGTATAGATCTGTCACCGTCTAAACACCATGTTTATGAAGAATCATAAACATGGTGTATCGTGTGTCGTAAAATTGTATTTTTTTTTTTAATTTCCTCATGAGAGTGTAGGAGGTACACTCTGGCAAGATTTATTGCAATTGCTAAATACGAGTGCGGTTTGGAAGAAGGCACGCTGGATCACATATTTTTTAAACGCACAAGCAAATTTCCATCTTTAGATCTATACCCGTCGCGCGTCGCCCGAAAAAATACTATTAGTAGGTAGGTACTTATTTTTGTTTGTTTCAACCCAATACCTACTAATCCATCAACTCTAACTGTATCAATCGAATACTGCTGCTGTTCCGCTTTCATTTTTTGTGTCATGATATAGGTAGATACACCGCTTATCTAATTTACTTTTGACATTGCAGAATAGTCGACACCGGCTCTACTTGCCAACCTTTCGAATACCTACCGTTAATTAGAGACACATATGCAGCGCGCACGCCGGAGTTCGCTTGGGGTTTAATGAATTAACTAGCTGACCCGGTCAACTTCGTACCGCCTAATAGTTATGTTGTGACATCTTTTAGCTAACTTGTCAACTCTACCCTACTCTTCCCTACTCTAACCTATTCTACCCTACTCTATCTTACTCTACACTACCTTAGGTACACCACTCTACTCTACACTACCCTACTCTATTCTACCCGACGCTACCCTAATTTTCTTTTTTTTTTCCATAAGAACCTTCTCCTCATAACAAACACAACAAAAAAAGAATTAGCGAAATCGGTCCAGCCGTACTCGTGATGGCGTGACCAAGGAAATAGGGATTCACTTTTTTAAATATATTTATAATAAATAAAAAACCGAAGATTTTCCGCATCTTTTTAGACAAAAAAAGATGTTCTACGTTTCATCGAGCAATAATTGAAGACTTCGTTACGTTCCTACGTTTGGGGATAAGTTCAATCGAAATCTATCGCATGGTAGCGCGCGATATTTTACACAGCGTTGATAATAGACACTGCCGGACGCGCGCTGACGTCAGGGATTCTTGTGCACGCGCAGTCCGGTGGCTCTGAATCACGCGCCGATGTGTCACCGACTCACCGCCGACGCCACCGAACAACGTCCATGCAGCATTATAATATCAATGTACTTGGAA
The DNA here is from genome assembly GCA_929112965.1 of Mythimna albipuncta. Taxonomy (NCBI): domain Eukaryota; kingdom Metazoa; phylum Arthropoda; class Insecta; order Lepidoptera; family Noctuidae; genus Mythimna; species Mythimna albipuncta. Next base: position 10,716,615 of record OV815977.1, on the reverse strand, counting down.
CTTATTCACTTTGAGGACTACTATCAAAGAATGCGGGTAGGCCAATAAAGATGTTAACTGTATTGGCATGTTTTCTGAAGCAATTTTATGAAGTGTCACTATGCGATGTAGTAAAATTCATTAAAACATTTTTTAGGTATTACTGTTTATTAATGCGTGGCCCCACAAGTTCTGGTTAAGGGGTAGGTACGGATTGTTAAATACGTATAACATCCAACCTTGTGTGAAATACCACCTTGTTTTGATTGAATGCTACGCTACGAGCGCACAAAAAATCTAACTTCAAGGAAACCGACTGGTTTAACTTGCTTTTAGCGAGAGACAGTCTATGAGTACGCGATGTAGCCAATTTCATAACTGATCAGGTTCAATGTGGCGCTTAATAGACAGGGGTAATTAATTATGACACGACTTGGTAGTTGGAGGAAGGTACAGTAAAACACAATGGAATTTACTATGAATATAAAGTTCTGTAACTTATAAAGCGTCTTGCATTGTGAATAAAAATGAGTGGACAGCAAGTAGTGTGTCGGTGCCTCGGTGGGGCAACCGGTACGGAGCCGTGGTCTGCCGCGGCCGGGGCCTGTATTTTTATGTAACTTGTTGTTAGGTAGCAAGCACAGCGGTTGCGCCACGCTCCGCTCGCCGCTCGCTCCCAATCCGTGCCACTCCGGCCGGCTGCCTCGCTGCTGTGGCGAATGAATTTGAGGAAAACTGGGCTGCGATAGAGAACGTTGCCGATCACTGCTCGCTGCAACACTGGCTGGAAACAGATTTTATTATAACTTTCATGTTCCCGTTTGTATGATAAAGGAAGCGCGGAGTTATGGCTTCATATAAGACGATAGCTTGAGTCAGTAGGTAACTTGTTATTTCCAGCAGGTGCATGAAGCTTGAGTCGGCCTGACTCGATAACATTAACCCTTTTTTTTTGGGTTTCGCTTCAGTCAGATAAAATCTTGAATAGGTACGTTTTTGCACTTTTGCGCCGGGTTCGATTCCCACGCAATAGGTAATTTGTTTTTGTTTAATTTTTTAACAAGCAAATTGATTACAGATTCGATCTGTTGTCGGATTTCATTTATTTGGAAATGTAACTACAGAGATTCCTATCATGTCATATCGGGTCATCTATTAAATTGTACTGTGTAAACTTAGGATTGACTTGGAATTCTGACTTTAAATATGTAGATTAAACTTAATATTTAAGGCAGGTTATTCCTTATTTTAAGTAGTGATGGCCATTCTTACGAGTTGTGTTTATTTAATTTATTTCTTCATCATTGCTCTCAAAATTATAAAAGAAACGTTGGGAAAAAGCGCCAAGTTCTAGAACCAAAAATTAGAAAACATTTGACGTACAGCAAGTGCCGCACTGGGCCCGCGTAGTGGATTACGGTTCATTCCTTATAGAAGGGTGGCCCGAGTTGCAGCAAAGGGAAAATAATAGGATGATTAGAATAAATTCGTTTTTCAAAATTACGGACGAAACAAAACTTAAAAAACATAAATAATTTCGTAAAATGGTAAATCAATGTTTATAAAAATGAAGAAAGTCATCAGAGATCGACACGTCGGATGGATGAGAGACAGGACCGTTCAATGTGGCGATACTTGGGGAAGATCTATGTCCGACTTTGGATGTCTTTCGGTTGAAATTATGATGATGATGATGATCGACACTCCGATTGGCCCGCTCCGAACTCTTAACCAATCAGAGAGCTAAACGCGGTGATCGTTTCGTTCGTGATAACGTAAAAATCAACTCGCACTTGGCGCACTGAATTAAAAGTTCGCCTACAGCACAGAATATGTAATAGTACAAGTAATACATATTTACATAAGCTATATAAACGTCCTTTTATAAGCTAGAACTACATTGGACCGCGACGCACACCCGTAATATGCTTGATTTATGCGCAAAACGACATCGCGTGGCGTGGATCAAGTGTAGCTCTACAAGTCTAGTTTCCAATGTATGGAGACCGACGCTAGCCTGATTCACGTAAAATCAAACAAGCCAAATATCGTTGAAATTTTATAGTGGTTCGATCGAAGTCCTATCCAAAAGCGGTATTCACGATCTATCGACTTATTTCCAGTTACATTAATAAGTATTCTACCAGGATATTTTAATGCAGATAGAAGCAAAAAAAAAAAACTGGAACTTCTTTTTACATGAGAAATCCTCTCCTGCTCTGGGTGGAGCGAGAGAGTGACAGACTATTACTGACTAAAACGACTTGCCATGATTAAATTAGTGTTGCAAGTTGCAACCAATATTTTATTTAGAAACTAGCTGTGCCCGCGACTTCGTTCGCGTGGACTACAGGATTATGTTTTTTTTTTAATAATATTAGCTTATGTTACTCCTTATTACATCAGTTACCTGCCAAAAAAAGTCCCGTCAAAATCGGCCATTTCAGAGATTAGCCTAGACAAACAGATAAACTTTTCAATACACTTGCTCAGAAAGTGACTCTTATTGCACTGCACTTAGATATATAATGGCCCTTGTTACCAAACTGTGACATTTTGATTACCATTACGCACTAGTAATATATCCCTCCCGCTATAATTTTAATACATTATCGTATCAGGATGGAAGCAGGTCGTCCCCCACGAGTCGCCGGTCAACCCCCGTTTATTCATTTCAGTGAGTGTATTGAAAGGTAAATAAAAAAAAAAATGGGCGCGCATATGAAAACAGATTTTTACCGTCACCAAAAGTTTACTAATTTTACAGTTATTTTCTTCACAAGTGTATTGAAAAACGTCGTATGATACACGTGAGTAATTAGTGATTACCGTTCTCGGCTCTCATATGACCCTCGCTATGTCTCGGGTCTTAATACCGCCTCGACGGTAATCACTAACATTACATACTTATATCATAATGTACTATTACCTCTTTATTATCTAATATTAGTGTAAAAGTGTAGTTAATGTAGATTCTCACCCGGAAAAAAAGGTGTAAAAAAATATCCTATATAAATAAATAAAAGTTTACATAGCGTTTGCTGGCTGGCTGGGAAACAAGGTTTTGTGTAAACATGTTTATGTGGCACCGTCCACTCTTTGACGTCCTCTGGACCGTTTATTGAAATAATCTATTTATATATTCGACTGTATGCATACCTATTTGTCTACTGCATTTAACGAGCACTGTGAATGCTCTGTTCATATTAGTATTTAACGCTTTTGTTATGTATTCATTAAACCCCAAGCGAACGCCGGCGTTCGCTCTCTCATTGTCTAAATTCTTTATTTATTAATACTTCTTATTGCACAAAAAACTGTACAAAGGCGGACTTAATGCCTTAGGCATTATCTACCATATATAAATTAAATTTATATATAAATATATATATATATATCTATATCGTGTTTCTAATTACGGTATCGTCATCATCATCATCATCAGTCTTTTTAATGTATCCACTGCTGGGACTCAGGTCTCCTCTCTAGGAGAGGGGATGGGTGGTGGGTAATTACGGTATAAGAAAGGTTAAATACACCTACGATTTTTTTTAAGGTAATTATAAATCTAATAATTTCTCCCGCTCTTAGGTGGAGCGGGAGGTCGTGTCAGACTTTTACTGACTCAACGACTCCTATTCCTGTTTTGCTTTTGTTCTAGGGTCCCAGGTATCATTTTCACTTTACCCCTTGACCGCAGTAGGCTTTAACCCTGCTGGGCCCCAACGGTTTGCTGACATCTCCTTTAGGCGCGTCACTACGCGTCGTTGACGATTTATGCTCGGTCCGAACGGTTACCGAACGATCGGTAAATGAAATGTAATTGATTGTCTATGTCCTCTTTTCAGCTAGACTTTTGGCGTATCAGCTAAAATTCAAGTCGACTTTAATACTTACATGAAACATTTATTTCAGCTACAGCTACTGATTATAAAATTGGTTCAAAATAGTTGATACATTATGATACAAGTGGAGAAAGTTTCATTGCTACCGACTAACCAGTGCTGCAGTGAAAAATTTCCATATGTATCAAACGACGTTTTTTAATGACGGGTATTGACTCGTGAGTCGTGGAGGTTGACGCGCGACATGAGTATCGTTTAGCACCCAGTCTGATACATTAGATATGATTAATTGTAGCAGGTTTAATGTAAGCTATCGCACTTTCCGGTCGCCGACGGCGCGCACTGTTCCCGTGCGCTTTAAGGAGTTGTCAGCAACAGCAGGGGCCCACCTGGGTTAGCTCCGAAAGGTAGCTCAGCCCTGTTATGAAAGGCATGAAGGAACGAGGTGGATTTTTTAGTCAGTAAGAGTCTGACACTATCTCCCGCTCCGCCCAAGGGCGAGGGATGTCGTTTGGACGATTTTTTTCAACACTAGTGCGGAAACAGTAAATTGCGTGCTTAAAAGCAAAATTAGGTAACATATTGTTTGTTGATTACCTATATACCAGTATAATAACGACCTTGGCCTCGGTATCATCGCGGCCTTGACTGCGCGGTTGTTCTAGAGTTACTGTATCCTTAGAACGTAAAGGGCAACTGAAGGGACATAGATTTTTAGTCAGTAACATTCTGTTTTTTGCCAGAGCGGAATGCTTTATTTGACGACTAAGTATTAAAAAAATGCCTGCCTTACATGCCCAGCCTATGTAGTTATTTTTCTTATTTTTCGAATCATCGATTGATAAACCAACTCACACCCATACTTAGACATGAACAACTGCGCAATGAGTTTGCCGTGCATCGTCAACCCTCAAAGCCGAATGTTGCTCTTTACACAACCTGGACATTGAACTTTAGACCCCACGTTTAACATTCTCATTTGTGACCAAAGCATCTAACGACTGCTTTAAGATACGTTAACGTAGATCTTTTCTTCTTCTTCCTACCCTTATCCCATATAACTTGGGGTCGGCGGAACACGTTTTTTTCTTCCATTCTGTCCTGTCACCCGTCAAACTATCACTAACTCCCTTTTCTTTCATTATCACTCCTCACCCAATCCATCTATCTAGATCTCTACGTTAATATACAACCGACTTCAATATAAAAAAGTTACTAAAAAGTACAAAATAACTTTAATTTCGAAAGTCGGTTTAAAATAGCTTTCTACCGGTGAAAAAAAAAAATCAATCGGAGCAGTATTTTCAGAGTTTACATCCTAAAATAAAAAAAATAAAAACTTTACCTCTTTATAATATTTATTACACATTAGTGTGATGGTTTCATTGACAAAATATTGAATCACTAATTATTTTGTACCTATAATTAACAAAATAATCAATTGCCTACGATAAAAGGTAGGTATACGTAGGTACGCAAGATTCCCACACCACATTGGACGTACCAGTTACTGACGCACTTTACTCACATCAAGCGCAAACCTATCAATAATAAAAAAAAACAGCCTGTATTCTTTTCAATACATATCTCATAAAAAACCAGCCAAGTGCGAGTCAGACTCACGCACGTTGAGTTCCGTACTAATATCTATATACTCATACAATCGGACACTATAATTAACTATTACTAATATCGATCAGAAAACGACAAAAATCACGTCTGTCGTATGGGTGGCCCACTTAGATATTTTGTTTATAAGTTGTTACAGCGGCCACATACATAATCTGTAAAATTTCAACTTAGATAGTAGCTTTCATACTTTAAATGAGCTAAAGCCTGGTGACAGACAGATGAACAGTGAAGTCTTAATAAAAGGGTCTCGTTCTTACCGTTTGGCTACGGAACCCTAAAAAGTCACAATGTCGCGTGCGATAACATTTGTTAAACACGAACTGATAAAGTTCAACACTTATACATAAATAAGGTACTATAAACATTACGCAAAATGTATCAAAACCTTAGATAATTTCTCCACGTCATGAAATGTAACGCCAAGGCTCATAACAGGGGTAGCATAATAAGCAGTACGAATGCAATGCCTCTTAACGGCTTAGGGCCCTATGCGCCGGCGTCCCCGGTACCCTTGGCCGTCCGTGGCCCTTCGCCCTGTGCGACCCTGCGCCCCCGAATGCCCCCGCGTCCTTGCACACCCTCTATGCGTTCATCTAGCTATTGTGACGCTGCTATCGCTCTCAATTACTCTTAACGCTGCAGATCCAATGTTTTCTTTTATCGGTGGAGTGAATTTCGTGCTTGGGCAACTAAAAATGTAGGTATCTTATAAGGTAAACAGAAAAAGTTAGTGTTTTGTTTGTATTTGTTCTATTTTTAAAGTTTAATGTTATGAAAGTTCTCTGAAATTGTAATCGTTGTTGAAACCTCTACGGTCCGGACTTAGCGTTTTGTCTCGTCCTTTATGCCGCGTACATCGAAGGACTGGAACAATTAGCCTGCTGCGGTCTTCCTGTCCGATTATAATTTGGGTGTCTTCAAGGCTGGAGTGAATAGGCTCTTAATAAACTAGTGCACCTCACCATCAAAAATCACTGCTTACTATCAGGAGGTGGGATCGTAGTCAAGCACTAGTTTAATTTATTAAACCCCAAGCGAACGCCGGCGTTCGCTCTCTTATTGTCTTTAAAAAAGTCTATTGTGTCTCTAATTAAGTTATACGAAAAGTTAAATCAGATAAAAAAAAAAATACCTGCAGTTTACGGAAGACTGTGACCAATTTGAAGGGACAGCTTCTTGTTAGAAGGTCGACTTAGCTTTCTATGCTTTCTTATGGTTAATTTTGACCCAAATACACATAAAAGTAGGTACAAAAAGATACATAAGTACTTTCTAGTTCGTTGACTGCATTAGAGGACGGATGGTCACAAAGTGCTCTCATTCCAGCAGAGAATAAAATTAAGTACCTACAATCCTGATGATGTATTGTCATAACAACATACATGTTCTGTAATGAGCCTCTCAACGTGGAAATTACAGACACAATAGAAAGACAATAGGTGCGCGAACGCCGGCGTTCGCTTGGGGTTTAATGAATTAATAGAAGACTATTTGGAATAGGAAATCTGCAAGAATTTCTAAACATAATTTTTTTCATCATCATCATCATCATTTCAGCCAATAGACGTCCACTGTTGGACATAGACCTCCCCCAAGTGTCGCCACAATTAACGATCCTTTGCGACCCGCATCCATCGGATTCCCGCAACCTTCACCAATCAATTTCAATTTTATTATTATCTTTAAATTGGCAAGTAAAAAAAATATTTCGTACCTGGAAAATTTACTCACCTATAGTTCAGCGTTTTAGGTATACAAAATGTAAACAATCTTTTATAACATGTCTTTTATTTAAAAAAATATCTAAAAATTTTATTTATAAATTTTTACTATCTAATTCTAAACCGATGTAATTAGCTAAATTTAAATAATCGTATATATTTTATACGATTTATCTATACATATATCCACGTAACAGTAAAAACAGTTTTTACTGTTCTGTGCATATATCTATACATATAAGTAAAATTGGAGTGTCTGTTTGTAATATTGAAATAACTGCTTTTTACTACATGTGCATATGAATATCTATACGGCACATAAACCAAAAAATCTTTCCTTTACAATTTTTGTCTGTCTGTCTGTCTGTCTGTTTGTCCGGGCTAATCTCTTAAATGGCTGGACCGATTTTGACGGGACTTTTTTGGCAGGTAGCTTTTAGTAACATAGGCTACTTTTATTTTAGAAAAAAATATTCAAAATCCTGTAGTCCACGCGAGCGAAGTCGCGGGCACAGCTAGTCTACACTAATATTATAAAGGGGGATAATTTTTATTTTTGTGTGTATCATTTCATTACAAATGAATAAACTCAAAAACTACTGGGCCGATTTAAAAAATTCTTTCACCATTAGAAAGCTAAATTCACCTTGAGTAACATAGGCTATATTTATTGCCCGTGTAAAGCCGGGACAGGCCGTTAGTTTGAAATAAAATGATTTTTTTTCAGTGCGTCATTCACCTTTACATTATTGTGTGAGCTTGGGGGTGGAAATTTCATTTAGCGATCTCGCAACATGAGTTCCTGGGTTTGATCCCTAGTTTGACTAAGTAGGCCTTTCTCTGCGTAGCCTGTGTAGAAAGATCACAGGTCAATCATGACGTACTTTGGGATGACTAGAATAAATATGAAGGATTTATTACCTACTTAAATAACGGTTACGCGATATGACTGGATATATAACACGACAATAATTATAATGAACTAGGTAGCTTAGAGCTTCTGCCAGCGGCTTCCACCGCGTGAAAGTTGGTTTATCTTTACAAACTTTGGACTTCCGTTTCATCCCCTTAGCTTAGGGGGTGAATTTCGGAAAATTCGTTTTTAGCGGATGTCTACATCCGGAGGTTACCAAATTTTCAATATACTACCAAAAGTAATAATACCAAATTTGAGGTTTCTAGGTGTTTATAGTTTCTGGCGAAACCAATGGATGTGAGACGCACAGAAACGTTCTAGTAGAGGATACGGTTAAGGACGACCTTCACCGGTTTGTTTAATGGATGAAACCTATTTTATGATAAATTTTGTATATTAAATAATATAACGCGGATGGGTTGCCGAAGAAATTCCTGGCCAAACGATTTTTATATTTAATACACTATTATTATTTAATACACTAAATTTATAATAAAATACGTTTCATCCATTAAACAGACCGGTGAAGGTCGTTCTTAATCGGATCTTAGACTATTCATTGTGGCGACGCTTGGGGGAGGCCTATGTGTATGTATGATGATGATGATAGTTTCTGAGATTTTGTGATTTATGACTGAGTGGTATTTCACTTTTATTCATATAGATTTGTAAAAGAAACGCTATCATGAAATTCATCGATGAAGATATCAGTTTGCAGGTCGGAAAATTTAAATCGCTATGAGTAGGTTGTTGTTAAAATTTGAGAGCAGTCGACTTTTGACGCGATGATTAAATCGTGAAGCAACGTAATGTTAACGAATTAATTTAATTAAAACTAGAGAAGAAATAACCGTCTATTGATACACGCTTGTTTTGTTTAACAACAGTCTTTGATTTTGATATCAGATTTGTTTACATAATTTTCGGTAATATTAGATGTGCTTTGTTTGAATTTTTCATCGGCAAAAATGTAGTGCTGTCACAAACAAAGCTTCTGTATCTTTATAGATCTTCACATCAGTTGTACTCGTATTATCATTCTATATCCTTTTTGTTTGTCAAGAAAAATTACTAAATATTCGCATGTTTCTTGTGAATTTGTATGCGAATGTAAAACTGTGCGAATATTCGCACGAATGCGAATGCGAATATTCGCACACATCACTTGTACATAGATTAATTACATAAAAATACTAGACAAGGTGTTTCAGGTTTCGCATATACTAAAACTACAATTGCCTAAACGGATCTTGAGCGCTCGGCGTCAGAGTGAGTATCGCTTTACGCATTCCAACCATTGACGAGCCGATCGTCGTCGTTGTTAGATATATGCAGCAACGCAGGGAACGAATCAGGATTGACATCTATGACGCGATGGCGCGGAGAGCCAATCACTGACACTCCTCGCCCCCCACGTCTCACTTCGCACCACTAAAGAGACCGAATATTTGACTTCTGCGTAACCGCTCAAGATCCGTGATGGCAACTGTAGGTTGTATTATTTTAAAAGTTGAAAAAAATAAAAGGCAACGAGAGGGTAGGAGGTAAGGTCGGACTACGTGGGAGGCCGAGGCCGAGGACGTCAATACCGCACCCTCCTGCCTGGTGCTAGCCGGTGACGTCGGTGATAGCCTCGGAGTCAGTCTATCAGGATATCGTACAACAGTGCAGGATAGTTCATAGATGGCGTCCAGTCAACCAACTATGCTGATCCGTAGTCAGCCGTAGAGAATAGAAGTTCCAGTACCCCTAGCCAAGTTGACAATCTGCAATCGTTAAAGCTTCAAATGTATGGGAATGACGTCATCTCAGCGCTCAGTCATGTGGTCAAAAAAAGAGAAAAGAATCAAGAGCGTGGCCAACTCGAGGCGTTGGACGCAAGAGAAACGGCTGTAACTTGGCTAGACGGGTTGGAACCACGTTCCAAAATGGCATTAGCACTTAAGGTATATTTACGTATAATATGTAATAAAATACGTTAGTACTCATTTTTAGGCCCTCTTCTTCTTGCACAGTAAACTTATAGAAGACTGTTGCGCAAACAAAAAAAAAACGTTACCCCATTCTAAAAATTCCTCCAGTATCGTGGATGAGTTCACAAACAAGTAAAATAAACAAGTGTATGTGAGCACAAACCACCCAGACCCGGAAGGACAATCTGTAGGCCATACAAATATTTATTACGTTCAGGAATCAAACCGGCGACACAGCAGATAATCTCCACTTTACCTTTTGACCTCTAGTACATACTGCCATAGTCTAAGTGACCACAGTCTAAGTGACCACAGTCTAAGTGGCCATAGTGTAAGTGACCACAGTCGAAGTGACCACAGTCTAAGTGACTACAGTATAAGTGACCATAGTCCAAGTGACCATAGTCTAAGTGACCACAGTCTAAGTGACCACAGTGTAAGTGACCACAGTCGAAGTGACCACAGTCGAAGTGACCACAGTCGAAGTGACCACAGTCTAAGTGACTACAGTATAAGTGACCATAGTCCAAGTGACCATAGTCTAAGTGACGACAGTCTAAGTGACCACAGTGTAAGTGACCACAGTCGAAGTGACCACAGTCGAAGTGACTACAGTATAAGTGACCATAGTCCAAGTGACCATAGTCTAAGTGACCACAGTCTAAGTGACCACAGTCGAAGTGACCACAGTCGAAGTGACCACAGTCTAAGTGACTACAGTATAAGTGACCATAGTCCAAGTGACCATAGTCTAAGTGACCACAGTCTAAGTGACCACAGTGTAAGTGACCACAGTCGAAGTGACCACAGTCGAAGTGACCACAGTCTAAGTGACTACAGTATAAGTGACCATAGTCCAAGTGACCATACTCTAAGTGACCACAGTCTAAGTGACCACAGTGTAAGTGACCACAGTCGAAGTGACCACAGTCTAAGTGACTACAGTATAAGTGACCATAGTCCAAGTGACCATAGTCTAAGTGACCACAGTCTAAGTGACCACAGTGTAAGTGACCACAGTCGAAGTGACCACAGTCGAAGTGACCACAGTCTAAGTGACCACAGTCTAAGTGGCCATAGTGTAAGTGACCACAGTCGAAGTGACCACAGTCTAAGTGACTACAGTATAAGTGACCATAGTCCAAGTGACCATAGTCTAAGTGACCACAGTCTAAGTGACCACAGTGTAAGTGACCACAGTCGAAGTGACCACAGTCGAAGTGACCACAGTCTAAGTGACTACAGTATAAGTGACCATAGTCCAAGTGACCATAGTCTAAGTGACGACAGTCTAAGTGACCACAGTGTAAGTGACCACAGTCGAAGTGACCACAGTCGAAGTGACCACAGTCGAAGTGACTACAGTATAAGTGACCATAGTCCAAGTGACCATAGTCTAAGTGACCACAGTCTAAGTGACCACAGTCGAAGTGACCACAGTCGAAGTGACCACAGTCTAAGTGACTACAGTATAAGTGACCATAGTCCAAGTGACCATAGTCTAAGTGACCACAGTCTAAGTGACCACAGTGTAAGTGACCACAGTCGAAGTGACCACAGTCGAAGTGACCACAGTCTAAGTGACTACAGTATAAGTGACCATAGTCCAAGTGACCATACTCTAAGTGACCACAGTCTAAGTGACCACAGTGTAAGTGACCACAGTCGAAGTGACCACAGTCTAAGTGACTACAGTATAAGTGACCATAGTCCAAGTGACCATAGTCTAAGTGACCACAGTCTAAGTGACCACAGTGTAAGTGACCACAGTCGAAGTGACCACAGTCGAAGTGACCACAGTCTAAGTGACTACAGTATAAGTGACCATAGTCCAAGTGACCATAGTCTAACTGACCACAGTCTAAGTGACCACAGTGTAAGTGACCACAGTGTAAGTGACTACTGTGTAAGTGACCACAGTGTAAGTAACCACAGTGTAACTGACCACAGTGTAAGTGACCATAGTCTAAGTGACCACAGTCTAAATGACTACAGTCTAAGTAACCATAGTCCAAGTGACCACAGTCTAAGTGACCATAGTCTAAGTGACCACAGTCTAAATGACTACAGTCTAAGTAATTCACAATAAAAAATCACGGATTACAAGCTTGATGTTGATCACAACAGTCGGATCCATTTTCATCACTGCAACGCAATTAAGTTGGTTCGTGTGCTCGTTGCCTTATATTGGATTGTCGAAATAAGTTTAAAAATGTTCTCCCTTTTAAATCATGCGAAGAGGCAAGTAATGGGATTTTTTATCAATAATAAGTGTTGTTGTTTTTGTTTTGTCATTTATTATTTAATTTAGTTTATATATAATCACTATATGACCAGACAAACGTTGTTCTGCCAAATAACTTATCAAAGAAAAAATAGGGTTGGGGTAGGATGATAAAAAATAGTCAACGACCTATTTTTAGACATACCAACTATTTACAAAAAAAAATTATAAAGTTCGGTCAAGCCGTTTTGGAGTACTTGGTAGTACTTTATACTGGACACGACATTTTTACATCTTACTAGTTGATCCAGCAAATGTATTAATGAAAAAATGGGGTTTAGAGGTAGGGTAATGAATAGCCTACGACTTCTTCTCAGATTCACTAACAAATGTACATATAAAACATAGAAATCGAGTTAGTATAAAATTTCATAGAAATCGGTCAAGTTGTTTCGGAGGACTTTCGTAACAGACTGTGACACAAGATTTTTACATATTAGACTAGCTGATCCAGTAAATGTTCTTCTGCCATGCAACTTATCAAAGAAAATGAAGAGGATCGGTAACAGGGTAAAAAATGTCTACCACCTAATCCCAGACAAATAAACACAAAAAAAAACTTATAATTCGGTCTAGCCTTTTCGGAAGTTTTTTTTTACAAATACTATGTGACACCGAGACTTTTATACAACATTATTTTTAGTTTATGTAGTTTTAAATGCGAACCTGCATAATAGATTGTTCAGAATTAGTAACTGAATGCTTTGCAATAGTTTTTACACCATGTTATATTTTTTCCAAAAAATATTTAAAAAGGTCACGGCGCGGCGGTTAATATAGGTCACGACTCACGACAGATCATATTGGGTATTAGGCGGCAGCAAACAGCTGGGTGCAAGTTCAAAACAACCCGCCAGTCGCCTGGATGGCCCGGTGACTATGTATTTTTGCTGACATAACAAGCTGATAAAACTTTGTGATTTTTCATTATACAGTTTTCAAATGATTCTTTATTTTTACAAAAATGCTAGACTCGTGTTTCGGGTTTTGCATATGCTAAAACTAATGCTGTATATTATATTGGTAAATTACTTAAAAGTACATCGACGTCGACTAGGCGTTGCACGAAGGGGGTACAGGCGTGGTTTTAAGAGGTAACGGGGTATCCTTCCTATATATGCTGATGGTAATCACCGCGGTGGTTATAGAGAGGTAAAAATCCCATAATATATATATAGGGGAGACCGGGTCAAAATCGTATAGCTAAGGGTTTAGGGCTGTAGGTCTTTCATCTCATAACACTCATTTATGTTCTCAACACTTATAATTAGTCAGTTTCATAAGGAACATAATCATTTGAAAATATTTGGAATAATTAAGATCTTAAACAATAAAAACCAAAAAAAATTAAACATCTTCTAATTACGGTTTTACCCCGACCCATGGGTAAAACCGTATATTATTGATATTACCCCAAAAATACTAAATAGTCGTCTTTTCTATGATCAAGACATGCTCTGCTCAAGTAGACTGTTCTTGGGAAGCCGAAAAAATCAATTTAAATCGTCCCAAGACTTTGGGTGTGGAACGCTCCGTCATTTTTCTGTCTAAAACATTTTACTCGATCTTGTAATGTTGATTTTGACTTTTTTCATGTTATCCGGATCCCATTCTTGTCTAGAAGTAGGTATTTTAACAACACCTAAAATAAAATAAAAAACAATTAGTTAAGTTTATATTTATTCATGCGGGTCAAAATCGTATAGTGGTCGGTTTTACCCCTTACGGTTTTGACCTAAGACTCAATGTTTAAATATATCACTCACAACTATATACGTAAACTGAGTTTACGTACTCAAATATTTGTTAATTACGAGTTAATACACACACTTTAACATAGTTGATTGCACACTTACCTGTTACAAACGTAACTTTCACTATTATTGATTGAATCTTCACAAAAATAAGATCAAGAACGACGAAAAACAATAAAATCGATTATTTTGATAATGCGCATGCCTACAGCGACCAGTGTTTGTGGACAAATAGCTCCGATTGGTCGACGCCGATGAACATTTTGCGCGCGGGAACTTTGAATTATTGACAAGAATAGACATGATGTACTGTTTTACCCCGGTATACGGTTTTGTACAGGTCTCCCCTACGCTTGGGGGAGGCCTATGTCCAATAGTGGACGTCTTTCGGCTGATATGATGATGATGATGATGACTTCTCATTTTTAATTCATGCAACGAATGGTTGTTTCCAGTTTGATTTCATAATAAATCATATTATTACTGATTTATTATGAAATCAAACTGCAAGTGACGGAAAATTAAATGTTTTCTTAATAAACAACAAGGTCACTTCTATTATTCATTATTATTCCCAGTAAATTGTCCGAACACCGAGAATCCTGTTCAATTTCAATTAAATTACATAAAGTACTCATAAAACTAAAAATACCTTTATTTATTTTTTTATATGAAATCAAACTGCAAGTGACGGAAAATTAAATGTTTTCTTAATAAACAACAAGGTCACTTCTATTATTCATTATTATTTCCAGTAAATTGTCCGAACACCGAGAATCCTGTTCAATTTCAATTAAATTACATAAAGTACTCATAAAACTAAAAATACCTTTATTTATTTTTTTATTTATTATATTCTTTATTGTACACCGCATAAACAAAAAAGATACAGGACAAACATTATTCAAAATAAGTGTACAATGGGCTTTATCATTATATCATGGATAGGCTCGCGTTTGACCACTATCTCACCTGTGCTACGTTCTTAGTTTAGAGTTAACTCTAATGACGTCATACGGTAATGTACTCTACCCTGCCCCCCTAGCCAAGTTACAAACGTTTCGCTTGCGTCGAACGCTTCGAGTTGACCTTGCCGCCAGTTCTTTTTTTCTGACCACGTGACTGAGCGTTGAGGCGACGTCATTCTTGTACATTTGAAGCTTTCTGCAAGCGTTATCTATTGCAGATTAGCAACTTGGCTAGGGGTACTGGCATTTTTGAACGCGAACGAGTTCAACTCTCAAATGTCAAGCATATGGCCGCTTACTCCAACCTACCCTGCTCAGAGTTAGAGTTAGTAGGGTTAACTCTAGGGTAGCTACTCGAGTTATAAAAGAACGAGTCTAGGTTGCAACTCTAGATTATTCTAGTTATTTCTGAACACAGGGCTGATGGTAAACGATCATGTAGCCGACGATGGAGCACGCTTGCCTAAAAGTAACTTATTCACTCTGGTTTTAAAGACTTTTATTGATGCGTAGAATCTGGTAGGGAATTCCACGCCTTAGCTGTATGCACAATAAATGTTTTCCCAAAATGTTTGTAAAATATGATTTATTTAAAAAAACCGCATCAAAATCGGTCCATTTGTTTGGGAGCTACGATGCCATGGACTGACACACATACACACAGACACCTCAAACTTATAACACCCGTCTTTTCCGTCAGGGGTTAAAAATTAGGTAGGTATATATGAAAGTATTTATTAGTAGATTGATATAATAAGTACAATAAATAAGTTCAATCATAAACGGGATGCTATATTTCCGAATTACGCACATTTGTGGATTAGAAACTGAATTCAGGCTTAAATCTTAAGCCCACGAATTCATTCGGGCCTATAATAAAGAATTTTATCAAACACCATTTACGTGTAAAGGCTTTGATATATTAATAAAGATATAGATATATGCCTTGTTGTATTAAATCCGCTTATGTACCACTACTGTAGATAAATCATCATCGTCCTGCCCATGTTCTCTGTTCCTTGGGCTCGGCGCAACACGTTTTTTTCCTCCATTCTGTCCTGTCACCCGTCATGCAATCACTAACTACCTTTTCGTTCATGTCTCTTCTCACACAATCCATCCATCTTTTCTTTGGTCTCACTCTCCTTCCATCCTCTTGTATACTACTGCATAACTCTTTTAGTAACATGCGTTTCATCTCTCTCTCTCTTCCTATGAATACCAAGACAACCAAGCCAAGTTGCTTATTCAGTAATCGTTAACGCTGAAAGTGATGAAACGTATGGGAATAACGTCATCTCAACGTAAAGTCGCGTGGTCAGAACAAACGATTAGAAAATTCGTAGCCAAGTTCACATCGTTCAAAATGATAGAATGAATTGAAGAACGAGCGGCCGACGCAGGTGCGTCAACAGGGCTACTCACTTATCGTTTTCTACAATTGCTGACACCGAAGCGTTACCGATTGGAGAACGGAATTCGACATGATACGGTTGTAATTTGGCTAGGGGGGCTGAAGCCACTTCAAAACTTTCTCTAGTATACCTACTAATTTTTTCCTCTTATATCATATATCATAAAGTTTAAATGAATATAAAATATAAAGGAAGGAATTTAAAAAATAAAAAACTGCAAATTACATTATTTTCAAAATTCAAAATGTTTTTATCTTACTCAGGTAATAAAGGGCTTTTAAAAAACGTCAGAAGCTAGTACACGGTTCCAATTGGTCGTTTCCGAATCATTTGTCATAAGAAAGAAGAGATAGTATATTAGCGGGAAACTATTTCCCTTTTTGTATTTCCCTCCAACTTAATAATCTAGGTTAGCCCGAAAGAAAGACTAGGTAAACACAAAGAAATAAAAAGAAATCTAGATTTCCCAACAAGAAAAGAAAAAAATCCGCATCGGTTTCTTGTACACTTCCGCAGTGCGCAAAATATTTGTGTGTATTTAAATTATTTACACGGAATTTCAGCTTGTGATCGTTTAAAGTTTAGGATCAATTTTCAGCTAACGTATTGGCTGACATAAAGGCAAAGGCTGTCAGTTATCGTTTACTTCTTAGGGCTTAAAGAAAAATGATAGAAGAAGCTCTTTCGAACTAACTGCTTATATAGCGATATTATCGCTTTACAGTCTCAGAAAAAAAAAACAAACATAATATATATAAGTTTTTTTTAATAAGAAAATTTCTTAACATATGATTTTTAAGTTTCGGAATCTATAACCCAATGTGTTTACATTTTCCACCCAATTCTATTGTCGCATGTCTGTTGGAAGAAATTTCTTTAGAAAAAAAAAAAGAAATAAGTAGAACATTTATGCTCTTATAACTGTATAGAAGGGCACACTTATTACACACACACTTATTATACTTATTTATCTATATTTTATTTTCGTTGTTAAGTTTTTTTTTTTAATATAAAAACATAAGTGTATGTATAATTAAATTACACACTATGGACTATGTCCGAAATATAAGATTTTAATTTAATTTAATTTTTATTTTATAATTAGAATGGATTAATGCATACTTACTAATATTATAAATGCCAAAGTAACTCTGTCAGTATGTTAGGCTTTCACGGTTATACTACTGAACCGATTTTGATGAAATTTGGTACGGAGTAGGCTTGAACCCCAAAGTTCCCAACGAAGGACCTAGGTAGGCTAATTTTTATCTGGCTTCCACTTCAACTGTACGTCCGTCATAGGTAACGAAGTCGTAACCAAAATCTAGTACGCACTTTTAAAACCAAAGTGGCACTATACTAAACTTGTGTTTTCAATTGCTATTTTTCGGTAAACCTTTAACTTTTCAATCTGATTATCACAACCCATTCTCTGATTGTCAAAGTATTTGTTCCAATTGTTAATGTTCCTCGGTAATTGACACTGAAAACTTAATGACTGCTTAAAAAACACCTTTTTGGTATATAGTGCCACTTTTTGGTATATAGCGCCATTTTTGTTTTAATGGTGCGAGTAAATAAATAAATATATTATATTTGTACTTTTGCTAATATGTGTAGTTACGTCTAGTTACGTTTAGTGCGCCTCACCATCAACGATTGCATTACTGCTTACCATCAGTTGGGTTCGCAGTCAGGCACTGGTTTTAAATATCAATAAAAAAAAGTTATAGGATAGCTAGCAACTATCTATCACGATTCAACACTAGACTGGAAACGGTTTTTTTTTTGAGTTGGGATATCATCAAAAATCTTTTTCAATACACTTCGACGAAACCCAGTCTTATCCCTACCACTTTTAGGTATTTAATATTTTTGTCACTAGTGCGTAAAAGTGCCCCGCCACAATTTTATTACATTTATAGTATCAGGCTGAGCGCGGCGCGGCTCCCATGAGTCGCGCGTCCACCCCCTTTTATTTATGTCTTCGCAAGTAGGTATATTGTAAACGTTATTTAATACACGTGGAGATTTGTTACAGCAGCCCTCAGCTTCATAACAGCCTCGCCTACGGCTCGGGCGAATGCCGCCCCGGGCTCCATGACAAACTGTCTCCACTTGTATCAAAAATTCTCGCTCAGGGTCGAGTTTGCAACCGTATCAGACTTTTACTGGCAAAACCCACCTGTGTTCCTTCATTTGCCAAAGTAACCTTTTCGAACATTACTGCCAGACTAGCCAATAGACTAAGTATAAGAAGTATGGCAAAACATTACACGTGACGTCACTTGTCACGTGCCTTCTCCGCAGGTAATGTCATTGCCGTACATTTTGTGCACGCTAAAAGTCATTTGTCAAAAACTGACAGTTTGATCGCGGGTCAGGGACCTTACTATGACGTGTTAAAATGTCAAGCGTGCGAGAGAGAAAGAGGGATGAAGCTATACGCCATTAGCTCTGTCTCTTTAACAGTTCAGTTTAGGTCGTCAAATGGATCGCTTTAAGAGCTCGTGGTAGGGCTTCATATACCTACTCTTATTGGCTGTTAAAATCTTTATACAAATATCAAACTCTAGCTTTTGCCCACAGCGTCGCCCGCGTAATTGAAATAAGCCTATGTCACTCAGGAATAAAGCAGCTTTCTAACGGTATAAAAATTTTCGCAATCGGATCAGTATTTTAAGACATTACCTACCCTTACATAAAAAAAACAAAGTTTACCTCTTTATAATATTACTAGCTTTTACCATCGGCTTCACCCGCATACTTAAAATATAGTCTGTGTCACTCAGGAATAAAGTAAAAATTTTCGCAATCGGACCAAAACTTTGAGATTACTTCTTACAAACAAAAAAACATAAAATAGTACATTATGATATAAGTGTGAAATGTTAGTGATTACCGACGAGGCGGTATTTAGACCCGAGCCGTAACGAGGGTCTTAAGAGAGCCGAGAACGGTAATCATTAATTACTCACGTGTATCATACGACGTTTTTCAATACACTTGTGAAGAAAATAACTATAAAAATAGTAATTTTTTGTGGCGGTAAAAATCTGTTTACATATGCGCGCCCATATTTTTATATATTATTTACCTTTCAATGAAATAAATAAACGGGGGTTGACCGGCGACTCGATGGGGACAACCTGCGCCCATTCTGATACGATAATGTATTAAAATTATGGCGGGGTTTAAGAATAAGGTTTTAACTACATTATAGCACTAGTGCGTAATGGTAATCAAAATGTCACAGTTTGGTAACAAGGGCCATTATGTACCTAAGTCAAGTGCAATAAGAGTCACTTTCTGAGCAAGTGTATTGAAAACAAACTTTACCTCTTTATTATATTAATAATAATAATGTAATAACAATAATGTAGATTATTATATTAGTGTAGATTATATGTTTGTGGTAATTTTAAATTTTACACACAGAGTCAATTCTTTATGAGAACTCCTCATACATACTTTACCTACGGAGGGTGTCTGGGGAGAACGGAGGGTTATGTCGGACTCCCACGGGTTAAAACCCCACGGTTATACCGTTACCAAAAGTCGGGGGCCCGCGATACAATTTAAATTTTCGCACAACCCCAACCAGCGATAGTCCTAGAGCATCCACGCTCAGCTCCTTGGATAAAGACTTCTTGAATAAACTGTAAGAATTGCAGCAGCAAAGAATTTTTACTAGGCTGCCTCATTATATAGCATAATCAGCCTTTTAATAATCCCACTGCTGGGACTCAGGCCCCTACTCTCTAGGAGTGGGGGTGTAATCCAGCACGCGGGCCCAGTGCGGGTTGGTGAATGTCACCTATCTTCGAATTTTTGGTTCTAGGACATGCCAGTTTCCTCACGATGTTTTCCTTCACCGTTTTGAGAGCAGTGATAATGAAATAAATTACACAAAGTAATGCGCCAAGCTGGATTTGAACCCGCGACTTTCAATTCGTAAGTCAACAGTGATGACGAAAAAGAGTCGGCAAATAATATTGTTTTCATGGTCATAGATAGAACCCAGAGGCTGCTGGCTTACTCGAAAGAGTTGACGTGGTCTTCGAAAGCAAAAATAGCTGTAGAAAGACAGACGGGATTTAGTCAGCAACAGTCTGACACTCTCTCACTGCACCCAGAACGATCAATCCTGGGCCCATAGTAGCCTTTGTAGTAGCTTTCTCATACCAAAACCCCATAGCCTATCCCCATATGCTACGTTTTATCCAGTCGCAATTGGACCTACTAACAGAAAAATACATAATACTAAGAACGTTATTTATATGTTTTTTTTCTTTTGTTGTACATTTTCAAGGTTCCTCAAATGCAAAATTTTATTTTAAGTCACATGGTTTGCTGTAAGAAAACCTAGTTGTGGGTTAAGCTCGCCTATGTACTTACATCAAATGTACTGTTTTTTTTTGTGTATAATAAAGAATAAAGAAATATCGTTTTAGAAGGATGGAAGGCAGGAGGGAAAGAAAGTAAAAAAGAAAGAAAGAAAAAACGTGACTCACAGACTATAAACAATAGAATAAAATCTACCTAGCATTTTCTGGAAAAAATAATGCGGCACTGATATTCTGATGGGGCCTGCTTAGTTTTAAAACTTGCTTTTATAGGGGTCCAAAGTTCACATTGCAATTATTGAATCAAGGTTAAACCATAAACTCATGACATCCCATCTCTAATCAAGGAAATGGCGACTTGTAAATCTGGTCAAATTAAAGAACTGTTACAAGTTAGACTGCAGTTATGGTGTGGAAAATGGTACCTGAAACCTGTCTTACCAGAGGTTATTGTGTTACCCAATTACTAGGGTGTAGGGGTCTTACGAAAGCAACCAAAAAAAGAAACTTACCCTAACAGGCAACATGGGGCTTGCGGACGGCGAACAATGGGTAGCTCTCCGTCCGGTGACCGTCCGGACCGAGCCTAAGTCGCCGACTACACGTACTGTTTTATGCACTCCTCAAAGAGATGTCAGCAAACCATAGGGGCTCAGTCGATGCCTACTGGGGCCAAGGGTTTATTTCTGAAAGGAAAACTCCACCCTGGTATGAAAGGCAACGAAGAAAAAGGAGTGGGTTTTTAGACAGTTAAAGTCTGACACACCCAAGAGTGGGAGATGCTATCAGATGATTTACCCAACTAAAAGAAAAACCCTAACATGCAACATGGTCGGGAAAAGGCAAGCATTATAAGTTGGGTATCAAGTAAACGGTTTATTTACTTTTATGAATAACTGTTTAGTTTTTTGTTACCAAGGTCAAACGTCAAGGAGTGTGGGGCTATTTTATCTCCCAAACCCACCTCGGTGATCACCATTAGCATATATTTTTCAGGAATTACCGGTAGTCCTAGCGGGCATCGGCCTCTACTGGGACCCTACGGTCTGATTTGCTGACATCTCTTTGAGGCGTGCTTGGAACACTACGAGCTGTGGACGACTCAGGCTCGGTCTTTACCGGACGGCCGGATGGTGGGCTACCCATAACTTGGCGTCCGTAAGCCCGCGCCTACTACGGCCGGGGATCGAGCGATTCCCGGCCCCCGGATCCGATGGCGGCGGCTAGAGCTTGGTGATGTCCACTCTCTCACGGTTGTGGTCATTTCCTTGACTAGAATTACTGCTTCTCAGATGCCGATGATCACAAATTCTTTCCCGCTCATGGACTATGGGCTGAACCAGGGCCGGGCGCGACAGATCACCTCCACCAATTTTCTTCACGAACATGTGACGGTGTTCTTCTCAAAAGAGGCAAACCCCTTCCGTATGCTTCACCGTGCCCCGGGCAGTCCACATAATAGCCGCCTTAATCTGAAACAGGTACCTCCTGATATGGCGAATATCCGGTGTTACCCGAAGGATGTGTAAGGATACCGTGGCGCCTCTCCAACCACTTGCCAAAGAGAGGATTTACTGCCCCGATTTGCATGCCATTACCCAAGAAAAAAAGAATCATCAAAAATGGTCTCGGTACGGGATTTGAATTTGGTGAAATAAGTTTATCTGGGTATAGGTACCTCCCGGGTAAACTTTATACATCTACTACTAACACCCACTCCTTTGTTCCTTCTTTGCTTTCGTTCCAGGGCCCCGTGCGTGGTGTTACCTGTGACAACACATTAAATAGAACCACCACGAGAAAATACTCTTCAATAAAAAAACACCAAAACCGTTTAGCGAAGTAATCGCTATAAAATTAGAAAATACACTTTCAAAAAAAAAAATATTCATCATAAACGTTTGGCAAAGATATCGCAAAAAAATAAACAAAAAAAAAATATAGTCAAATTGAAAAAACTCCTCCTTTTTTGGAGTCGGTGAAAAAGCACGAGTTGGAATAGAATTTGAACTTTATCTAGTACGACCAAGAGTTCGTTGTTCCAAATTTTGACAATCATCTGGAATTCTTTATTCAAATATACCTACTTACAACAAAACTCATCACCAAGCCGATAGCACAAATTCTTCTAGGCATAGTTTACACCTATTTCTTTTTATACGGATTCAAAAAAAGAGGTAGGTAGTGTTCAAATCTGAACAGTACTAACGGTGTTTTTTTTTGTGATGTATATTTTGGAGTTTCTTTTATAACTATTGCACCTATGCTTTAACTACGTCTAAACAAGCAATCATAAAGCTTGGCGTTGTATTTTATAAAGATGCAAATAAGCCAAGTATCATTGCCAAAAAGTAATAAAGAGCTGGAAAAATGAGTCAAAATTGCTATTCTTCAACTTTGTCTATAGCAGCGCATTCTTAGAATTAACTGTTGGGACGATGAGGGACACTGCATGATGCGAAGGAGGAAAATCCCAACGATCATAGTCTTGACGATAAAGATCGAACTAATGCACCTATCATTCCATTACGTGCGGCTGTGTCCTGGCTCAACACTGTCAGCTAGCTCGTTGTGCCATATCAGTAAACGAACGTTTTAAATTCGCAGCGTTATATAAATTTTTGACACCGAATTTGTGGCGCTCTCCACGATCGCGCATATCGGCCACCCTCTACCACGAGAGGTCTATTACGCTTTTAATTTCGAACTAACCGGTCATCAGTTGTATCGTGTCGCTGGTTCGTGGAGTCTCGTGGTACCGGGGTAGCTGTTTTTCTGATGCGATCACAAACCGGTTGACCGTCGCTCGGCGTAATGACGAGCGGCCGTGGTCGAACGACTAACAGAATCGGTGTAGGTAAATATTGAATGACTACCTACTTTGCATTATTAGAAATACATAGTTATTATTGAGGCAGAAGAAATTTTTATATACAGGTTTCTTGCATCCTGGAGAGAACCTGAAATACTTACGTTTCATTGGGTCAATACCTAATATACGTGGTCTACTAATGAGGTTTTTAATCTCGTTAGGTAATGTCTTCTTCGTTAGCGTATTTTACACAGTGATCATCTTCTTACTTCGTATTTTATTTTATGTGGTTCCAAAAGTCACAGAACAGAATATTCAGTAAATTAGATTAATGTTTCTGATGATGTTCTGAGAGAAACGATCAATTAGGTGCTGGTTATGCTGAGAACCCAGGCTGTATCTTATTTCTTTTCTTAGGTGGAAAATAAAAAAAAAAACTTTTCTCCCGCTCTTGATGGAGCTCTAGCTCCCTCTAGGACTCCCACCAGGGATTGTCAGACTTTTACTAACTAATATCCACCTGTGGTGATATTTCAATATCCCTTAGCGTTCTGCAGTGGCTTTTTCGAATAATCCCGCAGCCGCTATATATATATATGTATAGGTATTAAGCTACCTAGTATTTAGATATTCTTACTCGATATCATAAACTTAGACCATTTTAAATAGGGATAAGCACGCCATAATCATTGCGGTAAGTCCCCTGCTTTAGGAGTGGCTGGAAAGACGTCACGTTGTCCTCAGTATCCGCATGACGCAGTTCGTTAGCGGACGTGGTAAGTCCGAGAGGTTCCTGCACCTTATTCAGACGGAAAAATTGAGGAACCAGTCATCAAGAAACACGACATTCAGCCAGTATGAGGAAGGTTTAGTTAGACTAATGGCTCAAACAAATTCTAGATCAAAGAAAAAATCGAAGACATGTGACATCCACCCGCAACAGGGCTGGCTTGGTGGTTTATAAGCCATTCTCTCTCCTAGAAAAGAGGCCCGAGTCCTAGCAGTGGGAACATTGTAAGACTGATTATGCTAATGGCTTTAATAGGCTAAAATTTTTGCAAGCAGGACTTATCAGATCGTGCCACCTATGCGCAGATAGCACCAATAACTTCATCGAATGATGTCATCAAGTTCCATGTGTCAAGGCGGTCCAAGGGTTTTCTTTCGGAAGAGAAACTTGTGGTCCTGGTACGCCATTGTCAAAGAAGGAGCATAGGTGTGGGAGAAGTAATCAGATTTTTTCCTACATTAAAAAATATATATATGGCGGCTATGACGTTACCAGTATTCCGTCTAATTTTAATATACTTGCTGTTTTTTGATCGATGTGGATAGAACTGTAGAATATGGGTATTTTCCCACCAGAAATGCGCTGAGCTACGTTGCTATAGATACGTTTGATATCCACCAATCATATTCCTTGGTACACGTAGTATAGCATTGGAAGAAATGGGTTCAACTAAGCTCATCATCAGCATCGTCATATCAGCTGAAACACGTCCACTGTTGGACGTAGGCCTCCCCCAAGCGTCACCACAGTGGCCGGTCCTGTGCGTGACGCATCCTTCCGATTCCCGCGACCCTGACCAGGTAGGACCTGCCCATTGCCACTTAAGTTTAGCGATTCTTCGAGCTATGTTTTTTTTTAAAGATGGATGGGTGCGTTCTCTGGATACGTGCTACGAATGTGTGCTAGCTCTGCCTTTCTTACTGCCGATACATCGCATAGCTCGAGCTGCACATCTTTCTCGTACAGCTGCCTTGCGGCGGCACCTTTATAGCTCATCTTACGTGCCCCGCTACATAGTTTAGCATCAGTGGATACGCTCACGTAGTTGAGCAGCTTAGCTTTCACATCCTCGTAGCACAGCTGTTTGGAACATCTCTGGTGGAAATGCACCCTGACTTTTAATAGGTCCTGTTTTTTTTAAATATTGAATTGAGACCATGAATTGGGACTTGTTTACGTTATTTTTTTATTTTGCGATCACAGTTGACTGTTGCGTCAAGTTTTGTTGTTTGATTCTTGCACCAGTTTCTAAGTAGGTATACTAGTATACCTTCTATTACGATACATAAAATATATAAACCGCATACATAATAGTGATGACACTGTTGGCGTAGTGGTTGAGCGATTGGCTGCTGCGTTATGTGTCCCGGGTACGATTTCGCACGGAACAAATACTTGTTTGACAAATAGTTGTCTTGTGTATGCGAGTTTACATAATTGTGGACACACCCATGCTACAGGAGCTCTTCCTGGTGAGGGGCAACGTTAAAAAAAATGTCATAGAATGCCATGTCTGTCCTTACTTGTTAGGATTTATATATAACTAGCGGACCCGACAGACGTTGTCCTGTCTATAGTCTGTCTAATAAGTCAACCGACTTGGGAATTTTGTATAATATTTAATCATTTAACAAATACTTATATTCGATACTTTTCATAAGGTTCTTCTGTTTGTAAACAATGATATCTATATCTTAATCAACCTTGATTATTGAACCCGTGTTGACTACATCAGATTTAATTAAATCCTAATAATTACCCAAGTCGTTTAACTTATTAGACAGACTCTACACGTCTTTAATTTGAAAAATGATAACAAAACTTTTTTTTAATATTGATCGCAGCGCTAACTGTCGGGACAGACTAAAATTAAAATTCGAATATTATTTAAAATTTGACACTGCGATGGTAGCGCCGTCTGTCGGATCCAATGTAAAACATTCCAAAATCAACAACTACTAATAAATTAAAAATTAATTAAAAAAACATTGTCCAGCGGACAAAATTGTGAATCTAAACTATTCCCAGATCCCCTTGAACACACACAAAAAATTTCATCAAAATCGGTCCAGTCGTTTGAGAGAAGTTCAGTGACATACACACTCACAGAAGAATTATATATATAAAGATATATATATATAATGTTAAATCGAATACCTACATGTTATTACAACATATAATTTACCTGTAGATTTAATAACAAAGTTTTCTGAGATAGTTAAGTTTCGAATATATCTGCCAGAATAAAAAAATAATGTTCTACAATAATTTGCAACTTAATCTGCGTTCAATGCAGAGTCTCATTATCATAGGCCTTGATGCTCCGAATGTTTAGTTGGTTTCGGCAGCACGATAAAAATAGTATCACCTCTATCAGTGGCCGTGGCTAAATGTCATAGATAATAGCTCTATGTGTGCTACTGTCGTCTTCCTACTGGCTGAAGTTTGACCTTGACCACTTACTCTTCTTACTCTCACTTTTCCTCTACACTCCTCACTCCCATACTCCTCCTTACCCTTTCATGTAACTGTTACACTCCTTTATGTAACACATTACGTTACAATATATATATATTTCAACGTATATAGATATATTATATATATATATATATTTTTATATATATATATATTTATATATAATATATCTATATACGTATATATATTTATATTTATATATATATATATATATTTCAACGTTAATAATCAAGTTTTCACTTCTGCCGGCACTCCCGGAGTGCAACCCGTCTTTTTTCAACATTCTGGAAAATATGCGCCACTTCTGCGCAAAACGGCCGAACGCTCAGCATAATGGTCGCCCACAATGGGCCTCATCAGAAGGCTTAAAGTGTCAAATGAAAAGAGCTATACTCCGGGTTTGATCGAATCAAAAATGACGATACTAGATAGAACTAAGGTTGCTGACATAGCACGAAGAATTGCCAAACTTAAATGGCAGGGCAGGGCACATTGCTCGCAGAACAGATTGTTCTTGGGACCGAAAGGTTCTGGAGTGGCGAACGCGTAAAGGAAGACGCAGCATTGGAAGGCCTCCTACAAGGTAGACCGATGACCTGGTGAAGGTTGCGGGAAACCGATGGATGTGAGACGCACAGGATCGTTCATTTTGGCGACACTTGGAGGAGGCCTATGTCCAGCAGTGGACTTATATCGGCTGAAATGATGATGATGATGCTCAGCATAATGCTGTGGCCACACGCACCGTGTGAAGAGTTCGAAGAGTATACTGGTGACGGTCTCAACACAAAGACGTCAAAACTATCTCCAACAGTGTGACAATATTCAGTTTTGGCCGAAAGGAAAATTCTCACGGTATATTATGGTATTCATACAAAAGAATTGGAAACAAACGCGAACACTTTCGAATTGTTGGAGGTGGTTCTGTGTGCTGTCTGTTCTTAGTTTTTCTCCTGTCCCAAATAAACTTTCAGGAATTTCTGTCTTTCAATGATTTGGCTTAGGCATAGCATAGCATAATCTAATCAGTCTTATATTTCCATTGCTGAGACTTAAATCTCTTCTCTAAGAGAGGGAATACAGTGCAGGTTGGTGGAAGTCACAAATCTTCAAATATTTGGTTATATGGACATGCCTGTTTTCTCATTTCTCATTCCAACTCATCCCTCCGTTCCTATTCACCTCGTTTTACTGTGACTGGTTTATGGGGTTCTAAAAGACAGTGCATAAAAGCATAATCAGCATTATAATGTTCCCACAACTGAGACTCAAACCTCTTCTCTCGGAGAGGGAATGGGCCGTGATCCATCGCGCTGGCCCAGTGCTGGTTGGTGAGTGTCACATGTCTTCGAATTTTCTAGGTTCTAGGGCATGCCAGTTTTCTCACGATGTTTTATTTCACCGTTATGAGACCAGTAGTGATGAAATAAATTAGGTACCTACCCAAAGTAATGCACCTGGCTTGGTTTGAAACCACGACCTGCAACTCGAGAGTCGGTTGCTACCACTGGGCGACCACTGCTATCAACGATTTATGCCTAGATTATTACAATAGACGGTAACACTGGAGTTTGACCATTATTAGAAATGAGATCTAAGTATATTTTCAGACAACAGCCGTCTGGTCGGGGAATCTGGCCTTGACGAAGGGCAATTGAAGGAACACTGTGGGTTATAGTCAGTAAAAGTTTGATACTCCCTCTCGCAGAGAGAAACCCTTCGATGTTTTTCCAAAATATTGTTTGAAGTACAGTTTCACTTCTATCTTACTGTTCTGCTAACAGGTATGCTATTCTGCCAGTATTGTAATACCAACTTGGCAGTTTAGAAGTTATTGTTTCTATTTCTGTTCTTCGGGCGAAATTGGTACAATGTGGGGGAGTACGTTTGCTGGTACGCCTCGAGTTTAGCCAACATGAAGGTATTGGCTTGAAGTTTAAGGTCTAAAATTGAGCAAACCGAGTCACGAATTGATGGCATCATCTTGCTTTGGTCTTTTATCAGGAAGCTTTATAAAAGAGCTGAAAATGTTAGAGATTTAAATCCACGTAAAACAAATCGATTTTCTTTGTCCACAACTCAGATCCGGGACTGTTTAATTAATGTTGATACTAAAAAGATATGTTGCAATTAAAAAGAAGCTGAGAAAGTTTGTTAAAGACATCAAGTTGTAAAAAAATATAAATTATTGTTAATATTAAGTATATGTAAATCTATCTAATATCATCAAACCAGTGAAATAAACTTCGTCAAGAAACATCGAGATTTTCATTAATCAAGCTAAATACTGGAAACTGCTTTACTTTTAATTAAAATTATAATGTTGGCTGTTACGTCAACATAATAAACGTCAGTGAAAAGAGCGGGAAAGTTCCCCAGCGGCGGCCATATTGGATGTGAATTGCGTTCCATTGTGCGCAGCGCTCGGGCGACGGCCGGCCACGTGCGGAGCACATCTGCCGCGCGGGTGACACGGCCACCCTCCTGCCTACGTCTCTAAACACAGCTCGCAGCTCGCTTCAACATCCCATTCACTCTTTAATTTAGAGAAAAATTTACTCGTAATACAAAACAAACTTCATTTTACTGATTACGAAGTTATTTCTCGGTAGGCAGAAGGCTTCCGCTAATTTTTCTTTGTTCTTTGCTATCAGACCCCAAAAGAGGCTGTTCGGAAAATGGTTCAAACAGTATACCGTGAAAAAGTATCTGAAAGTCTGTAATTTTGTAGAATAATTAAGAATCTTTCGTCTTATTAATATGCTGATATTAAGTTCACAATTAATTTCACAAAATAAAATTAACACGAGAAGAACAACAAAACCGTTGTAATAAAACCGATATTAGTGCGGTAGGTGTGTGCGCGCATGCGCGGGGCGAGGGTCGCCCTCAGCCCTCCCCTTCCTATTACGCACTCTATTTAGGGGCTGCTACAAAGAACAACTCCGGCCTATCTATTTTGGTCTCACTCCGGAATATTGTCATAGACAAACTTATTGGATTCTGAACGTTCCAAGCCCGTGATAAAATATGGCAATATTAAAGGCGGGAAATAAAATTGGCGGGATAATTTAGTAAATAAATGACTTTGAATTTTTCGGGGCCGTTAGTAGGCGAGTGGTTGGTACTCGCGGTGTGCGATCAACCCGAAACCGATTTCAGTACCACTACACTACTGGTACCAAAGTCTAGTTTCTCTCTTTGTGACGCGACGTCTAATACTGCTTTTTCGTTTTCGTCCGAATGGTATTCAAACTGTGGTCTTTCAGTCCGATTATATTTTAGGTGTCTTCATAGCTAGAGCGAATAAGCTCCTAATAAACTAGTGCGCCTCATCATCAACGATGCTTACCATCAGATGGGATCGCAGTCAAGCATTACTTTATTTATATAGTAAAAATAAAAACTAGGTTAATTAAGATACTAATTATAATTACTAGAATTCGTCGACGAGGTATCCACACAAAGACTAAATTAGCCACCCAGAAAATGACTGAAAACTAATTTTCCCAAAACTATATTCTAGACACGACAATGACAAATAGCAACAACAAATTGAGACGAAATGTCATAGGTGAGTGAGATAGTTAATTTATTTTTGTATCAATAATGATTTGGAAGGCCGAGCGAAGCCAGGCGGAAGCGGGTAGGCCGGCCGGCTGTGCCTCGGTCCGGCACAGGAAGCCGGCGCCTCCGGTCGGCTTCGGTCGGATCCGGTCGGCTCCGGTCCAGGGGCGCCGGGGAAAGGTCACAGGCCACTCGCATTGCTGATGGACCAAATCTTAAATTAAATACGCCGACTGCTTGACGCATAACTGATTTCAGAGTATTGGATGGGCGTGGGGTTGGTACTCCTGAATTGTTCTGCTTTTGGAAATGTAATTCATTAAAATTATAGAAGTACTTGATTCTGTTTATGATGTAGAGCGCGTATACAAACCAGTGTAATCATCATTTATGGTTTTTTTATACCCTGACTATTGTGTACTGCAATATGTAAAGCGGGAATCGAACCCGCAACACTCAAAGCGGTAAGTCATTTCATCGTTACTGCACTGTTTTCGTCACTAGGAGTACTGTCTTACCCCATTTTACAAGTTATATTTACTTAAAAAATCCGAAAATAGAAAAGTTTACATTTTGTTCTAGATTTTTCCCGGCTTTTCTTCCTTACTGTCGAGCAAGAATTTTCTTTTCACTGACAATTAACTCTTACTTAATAAGTGCCCTATTGAGTAAGAAATAAAGTTCAGAATCGTGTGAAGGCCCTTGTAACCTTTTGAAATTAGTGAAGAAAGTACGGCTGGTTACTGGTTGGATATAGACCGTTATATCGAACGTTTTTGAAGGCAAATTCGCCATACTTCGGCAGGTGGGTAGGGGGACTTCGGATATTGCGTCAGAATGAAATCATCACCATAATATAAGCCGAAAATCGACCGTCTCTGGTCTACGGAGACGATATGGATCATTCTGGAATTGAGTTGGAATAAATCGTAACACGTGTGAATACCCATCACATTTCTTATAAAATAGCCTTTATCTATAAACATACAGAATAGGTCTAACTTCGAGAAAGAGGTCAATCGTCGAATCTAACTCGGCTGGGCAGAGTTCGGGAAGCTATGGGGTATCTTCTCGTCCAACATACCATAGTGTTTCAAGACGAAAGTTTATGACCAGGCTCCGAAACGTGGTCGCTCACAATGAGCCTCATCAGGCTTAAAGGCACTCAAAGGGTAAAGGAAAGGGCTATGCTCGGGGTTTCCTTGCGTGATCGAATCAAACATGAAGATATCCGTAGGAAAACTAAAGTTGCCGACATAGTACGAAGAATTGCCAAACTTAAGTTGCAATGGGCAGGGCACATTGCTCGCAGAACAGATGGCCGTTGGGGCCGAAAGATTCTGAAGTGTCGACCGCGTACCGGAAGACGCAGCTTTGGAAGGCCTCCTACAAGATGGACCGATGACCTGGTGAAGGTTGCGGGAAACCGATGGAGGCGAGACGCACAGGAACGTTCGTTGTGGCGACGCTTGGGGGAGGCCTATGCCCAACAGTAAACGTATATCGGCTGAAATGATGATGATGAGAATAATATACGTAAAAAGCACCATGTATATAGGTATATATATATTGGACTTTAATTATAAAGTGTATCCTAAAATAATCTTTTATAACTTCTGTCTAATGCTATCGCGAATAGAGTATAGGTATCACGGTTCATGAGATAAAGCCTGGTGACAGACATACATACAGAGAAGTCTTAGCATTAGGGCCCCATTTGTACCCTTTAAGTACGAAACCCTAATCCTCTACCACCTATGTGTCTACATACCTATGTATACCTGTACCGCGCGAAACATTTGCAATTAGTCGCAGAGATAATTAGCGAACATGCGAGTAGATAGGTTATTGATTCGTATCTGGCTGCGATTGTCATCATAACACTAAGTAGCTCTAATTAGATTAAAAGCTTCTTATAATTGTTTTGTTCGAAAGTGTTACCATGGTCCTGAGACGCCAAGGGCAAATGAAAGAACATGTGTGGTGTTAGGCGATTATCACACTGCCACGCTGCATGTTGCGTGGCAACGCACCTACGCGCGTACTTGCGGGGGTGCAGAACTGCATCATCTTGCGGGTTTTTTACGCACTCAAGTGCGTAAAAGGTGCGTCTTGCAAATTCACGCAGGCACGCACTCATTTTATACAAAATCACGCACGGCACCACGCGCGTGAGTGCATATATCTCCGCCTGTAGGCGCGTGATCTGCATGAACGCACGTGGATACATTTTCTGTGTGTTGGACTGTGAGTGTTTTCTATACAAACAGAGATACTTACTAGCAACGTTAAGATACGCATTCACGCGCTAAGCTGCGTGATGCATGGCAGTGTGATAACCGCCCTAGTTAGTAAAAGTATGACATGCCTTTCCGCCCAAACCTTAAAAAAACCCCGGATTTATGATACGATTTCAATACGTCTTCTTAGGGTGACCTAAGTACGGTCAACAAAATAGATAAGTAATCAGGGGGGGGGGGGGTAAGGGTTAAGTTAAGTAGAACTGGAGCTGGGCAGAGTGGAGAGGACAAGAGCAGTGGCAAGTGTTTCCAGTGAAGTGGAGCGGGATGGAGTGGAGTTGTGCTACCCTCTGCTACATGCCGTCCGTTCGGCACCACTGCCTGTTCGACTTCGTTCTGGCCACCTCGGAGCCGTGTGTAATTTGTTTTATTTCAGCTCGACTCCTCTCTTACACTGTTCCCACTGATGCAGAGTACAGATTTCGGCACTGTGATTCTCTGATTCATGGTCCGGTCCGCTCCACTCTGCCTAGCTTCGCTTCAGAGGAAACCTTAAGATCTTACTTGTATTTTCTGTTTTTTATTTCTAGAGATAGAAAAAGGCAGTTTTCTTTCTTGACAAAAATTAGTCACAATCAGAACAAGAACATTTGAAAATGTTTATGTCGACTGATAATGACTTGAGGATATCGTAATCAAACCAATTTTTGCTATCAGCGTGATAAGAGTATTATAATCTTTGTTTATTACTCACCTGCGTGATGACTCAGGTGCCTTTGGCCTAACTCATAACTATCGCCGAACATTCTACCTACACTTTTCCCGGCTGTATTTAAGGTTAATTGTCCCAACTGTAGAAGGTAGGTCTGCGTTGGATAAAAATCATCCAGATGACATCCCCCGCCCTTGAGGCGGAACGGGAGATAGTGTCAGACTTTTACTGACTAAAAAACCCTCCCCGTTGCTTCGTTGCCTGTTATACAGGGGCCGAGCCTTCCTTTCAGAGGCAGACCCTTAGCCCCAGTAGGGTTCGACTCTGCTGGGCCCCTACGGTTGCTGACAACTCCTTGAGGTGCGCGGGAACGGGACGACTTGGGCTCGGTCCGGACAGTTACCGGACGGTCGGACAGCAAGTCTGCTGGTGCTGCTGAATACCAGTATTTTATATGGAGCCACTGCCTATTGGTAAGTGTCTCGATTCATCAGTTGTAGGTCGCGGGTTCAAAGGTTGCCAGGTGCATAACATTGTGTAATTTACTTGCTCTCAAAACGGTGAAGGAAAACATCGTGAGGAAATCAGCTTGGACAACAAAAATTCGAAGACCTATCCGCACTGGTTCCGCGTGGTGGGTTAGCGCGCTCTCTCTCTTCTAGAGAGGAGGCACAAGTCCCAGCTGTGGAACATTAAAAGGCTGATTATAATATGCTATATGCTTTTATGCCAGTGCATAAAAGCTTAAAGCATAAGCCTGTCAACTGGTTTATGGATGTCTAATAGGCAGTCCTTTTAGACCTCTATAAACCAGTTACAGTCAAACGGAGTGAGTAGGAACGGAAGAGTGAATAGGAATAAAAATAAGATGCGCATTTTTCTCAATGTTTAAGTATTTATTGTTACAAAAATCAACACTAGAAAAAAAAGCAACGTTAAAAAATTATAGAAAATAGAAATTCTAATCAAAGTTTTTTTTGGTCCCTGTTTGATTGTACTGGCTAACATGATACTCTTACTTACTTCGACTGGTGGCTGTAAACCACAATTATATAGATAAATTTTGCCATATAATTTTTTTTTTTATCATTAGGGGGTATGAAAAATAGATGTTGGCTGATTCTCAGACCTACTCAATATGCTCACAAAATTTCATGAGAATCGGTCAAGCCGTTTCGGAGGAGTACGGGAACGAACATTGTGACACGAGAATTTGATATATAAGATAATAATAATAACTCTGGAGCTCTAACCACCGGTAGCTTGGTCCCTGCTCCCGACACCGGTGGACTACTATTTATTATATTGAGATAAGAGAGATCCTATATGTTTTTTTAATTCACGTCTGTTTGCGACCACTCATTGTCAATGGTAAGTCATGACGTGGTCAACGACGGAGCACGCTTTCCTAAATTCTTCAAATTATTTCATGATGATGATTTTTTCAGGAACATTTGTTAGAGTTTGTTTATCTGTCTGTCTGTTATGACTTGACGGTGATATATTCTGAAACGATTTCGATAGGATTGATAGTTATTTGACATAAATTTATTTTTTGAACCGGTATTTTCTAACTCACAATCCTGAGAAAATACACCGAAATAAACTCAAAGGCCAAAGTAATGGTCATAGGAGAACTATGCAGATTAAGGCCTGAGACGGACTTTTGTATTATTTGGCGCTCAGAACCGTTTATTGTAGCGACACTTGGGGGAGGCCTATGTCCAACAGTGGACGTCTGTCGGCTGAAATTAATGAATGAATGAATGGTCTTTTGAGTTTGACTGTCAAAGTTCTTGAAATAACAGCCGGAGTAAGGAGTGAGGGTTTAACTTTCTTTCCAAGCCTGGATGGTATTTTGATGTAAAATGGATGGATAAACTATCCGTAGACAAAACTTGGGAAGCGTAGTTTAATCTTATCGATCTCCCGTGCGGCTCAGTCACTTCTTAACCACAAGGTAACTCGTTCAGTGCGGAACGAGGTCGAATAGGCCTCGTATGTGTCTTCCTTACAGTGCGGAGGCCGTAACTTCAATTTGGTCTAATTTAGGTAAAAGATGAATATATATCTAAGTCGTCTTATTAAACTTTATGGGATTATTTTGACCTCGTACCACATTGAAGAAACAAAATAAAATTTATTTTAATTTAGCCAAAAAAAGCTTTTAGTTTCTTAAACATTACGGGGTCTAATAAGCCCCTTACAGGCATAATGATAGTTTTAAATGTCCCTAACCACAGGAATCAAAGTCAAAATCAAAAGATTTTTATTTTACATAGGCCTACATGGGCACTTATAAAACGTCAGAAGCTAGTGCATGTAAATAACGAGTGCCGTTGTCAATATCAAGAGAAATTTCAGGGACGTGTTTTCCGAAACCAAAAAATCGAACTCAAAAACTAGATACGTGATGTTCGACTGAAGAGAATCAAGTCCTTTTTTAAGAGCTGTGGACGAACATGATTTCCGATACCGAAACGGAAAAAGAGAATGTTTAATAAAGAAAAATAATCCGCTGCCAGAAATGTTAATCCTAGCTTACCATGGCGTGAAGCCAGTCGACTCGTACGAGCGAGAAAAAGGAATGGAGTTATATACCCTACTAGCTTTTGCCCGCGACGTTGCCCGCGTTCATAAAACATAGCCTATGTCATTGAGCAATAAAGTAGCTTACTATCGGTGAAAATTTTTTAGCAATCGGACCAGTACTTCCAGAGATTACCTCCTACAAACAAAAAACATAAAAACAAAATAATTTTCGATATAAGTAGAAAATAATACCTATATTTTGATTTTTCACTAAAAAAGAAACGAATTATTATATTGTCATCAGTTTTTGATGGGTGTGCAAAGTTTGAAGAAAATTTGATCGCCCAAAAGTAGGTCAAAATTGAACTCAAAGGCGTTGGTTACAAACATACAGGTGAAGCTAATATAAGCGTGTTAAAAACACAACAACTTTACCTCTTTATTATATTAGTGTAGATATAGCTCCAACCCTTTGAAAGATCTGTTTAGGTCGTCAATTGGATCGCACTTTTGGTAGGGCCTTACGGCCTGGTCACAATCTTAGTGGCGTGCGGCGCGGCGAGCGGTACGCCATCGGTGAGTGGAACGTTTTCGCTATGAGCGGCGACTCGTGGCGTGCTTCAGTCATTTTTATACTTTTGAACCGCTCGCCGCCCCGCGCTTAGCTACCGCTCACAGCGGCAAGGTCGTGAACGGGACGTTATTAGGTAATGTCGATCTTAATTCTTCAGGTGGGTCTGAAATATTGAAGCCGTGTTCTGATATAAGGTGACCTCCTTCTGTCTGTAACAGTTAGCATAATCAGACTTATAATGTTCCCACTGCTAGGCTTCCCATCTGGGAGCGGGAACGGGCCGTAAACCACCACGTGGGCCCAGTACGGGTTATTAGAAGTCACCGTCGATACACACGGCCGTTTTAGCCGTTTTTTTTATGTTCGGTTTGTAAGAGGTTATCTATGTGGTTATTATAGTGAGCTATTTCATTGCTTAGTAGTATCTTTAATATAAAAATGAATCGCAAAATGCGATTAGTAAGCGCATAACTCAACAACGCCTGGACCGATTTCGTTAATTTTTTTTTGTTGCGGTCGTTATTATGAGGAGAAGGTTCTTATAGAAAAAAAAAAGAAAATTAGGGTAGTGTAGGGTAGTGAAGGGTAGAGTAAGGTAGAGGAGGGTAGAGTAGGGTAGAGTAGAGTAGGGTAAGGTAGAGTAGGGTAGAGTAGGGTAGAGTAGAGTAGAGTAGGGTAGAGTAGGGTAGAGTAGAGTAGGGTAGGGTAGAGTAGGGTATAGTAGGATAGAGTAGGGTATAGTAGGCTGAAGTAGGGAAGAGCGGGAGCGAAGCCGCGCGGGCAAAAGCTAGTATTAGATATTTTTAACCTGAAAAGATGCATGCCTGAACAGATGATTTTAGAGAAAACGTACACGAAGGTAAATGTTAGTGTAATGATATGACATGTTGTGACTCCCATCTGACTTCTTGTAACCCCAAGAACATCTCCCGTCTGGGCGCGATTTGCAGTGGTCTATACGGAAAGTACTAAAACGGTTGCGCACCGAGGTAGGCCGCTGCAAACAGAACTTGGCGTAATGGGGTTTTGTAGTCCCGTCGGACACTCAATTTTTCTACCTAAAAACATTTGGGGTAGACCCTCAAGTGCGTTTAGGTAGGAAAATCATCCAATGACATCTCCACGCCATTGGGCGGAGCGGGAGATAGTGTCTGGCTTTTACTGACTAAAAACCCACTCCTCTTCCTGCGTTACCTTTCGTACCGTAGCTGAATCTTCCTTTCAGAAGTAGACCCTTGACCCAAGTAGGTTTCGACCCTGCAGGGCCCCTACGATTTGCTGACAACTCCTTGAGACGCGTGTGGAACAATACGCGCCATCGACGTCTTGGGCTCGGTCCGGGCGGTTACCGGACGATCGGATGGCAAGCTAGTGCCCATTGCACTTGCACTTTGGAGGATTTTATGAGTGCCACCGATGCTGCTGTTAATGTTGGCCTACTGGGCCCAGAAGTTCGAGTTTAGCATCGATTTGAAAAGACAGACATTATGACATCTTTCAAAGAACATGACTTCGCAGTAATTGATTAAAAACTACGTCCGCAATATCAACAAGTAATCTTGTAAATGGAAAGACCCTCCCCCTCTTTGATGTTACTCAGGTACTAAGAGTTAGCGCGCACGAGCAACTTTAGTCTCCGCAACAAATTTGTTTCTCACATCAAGTCTCACTGACATGTGCGCACATTTTGTGACTCGACTGCTGGGAGACTCCTTTGTCCGCAGGTTCGGCGACAGGTCGGTGATACAAACATCGCATTTATAGGTAGCTTTACGAAAAAACCTCAAGGGATTCGTCCTATTCTGTCTATAAAGCAGTCTAATTCCAATTCTTTTTACAGGATTATTTTAATCATCAAAACTTTAAGAACTAATGAAAAACTGTACATTGGTGGACTTAATGCCTTAGGCATTTTCTACTTGTCTTGCAGAAACATAACATGGCAGGTGCAAGCGTCGCTGTTATTCCCCTGTGCACACCTTCCAAATTTTAACGAGGAGATAGCTACAGAGACCAAAAAGCCGCTGGATCGCTAAGTTGCTCGTGGGCGCCCTCCCTTAGGCTACGATGTAAAAGATACTTCCTAGAATTCGAGGTATCGCAGTGACACTAGCCAACACGATCATTCGCTTTGAGTTCTTTTAACGTAGAATCTAACAAGAATTTCAATACTCTGAACTTGCTCGTGATGAATATTTTCTAATCAACCCTAATCGTTGTCAGCTAGGGTCCAAACTTTTAAAGTTTTAAGAAGTAAGTAGCAGTAAGTAGTAGGAAGTACAGGGACCTTACCGTCACTTGTTCAAATTTATCGAATCCGAAACGGTTTTTTCACTATCCTTAAATTATAATCTAATAAATATTACAATCATACATGTTACGCAGTGATATGAATTTGCGATTTTCCGCTGACATTATGACAGCATAACAGGAACCTCAGTGTAAAATTACAGTGATCTGGATCCTAGGGTTTGGGCTAGGTCTTGATGAGCAAGTAAGTGAGTCAGGATTCTAACCAAACTAATATTATAAAGAAGTAAAGTTTTTTTTTTGTTTTTTTGGTTGTAGGAGGTAATCTCCAAAAGTACTGGTCCAATCGCGAACATATTTCCATGATAGAAAGCTGCTTTATTCCTGAGTTACGTAGACTATATTTTATGTATACGGGCGAATCCAAAGCGAAGTTGTAAGGTCTGTATGTTTATTATTCATTCACACTTTAACGACTGTGAGGACTTATATGAAAGTACGTGGGTCTACTTTCATGTAAGTCCTCACAGCAGCCGTTCAGTAGTCCATGGTCTGGATATAGATAGAGAATACTTCGTTTAACCTACTAATACGTTCCCGTGGGAATATTTCCAACTTTCACAAGGACGAAGCCAAAATCTAGTTCTATATAATTGTGTCTATTACATGGTTACGCCTAAACAAACGCCCACACTGATATTAGCTATGGTTGTACAGTCAATGTACTTTGATGTACCAGTTGATATCTCTAGAGGTTCTATATGTATGTATATGCTCGGAGATATTAATTAGGTAACGTCTGTTGACACTTCGCGTGACTATGCCAGTCTGCGGGCTGGTTTTTTAACCGACTTCTATAAGGAGGAGGTCCTCAGTTTGTCGGAATCTTTATTTTTTACCCGACTGCGGCAAAGCCAAAGGAGGGTTTTTTTATTTGGTGGGTAAAACTCATCTAATGACATCTCCCGCCCTTGGGCGGAGCGGGAGATATTGTCAGACTTTTACTGACTAAAAATTCCACCCCGTTCCTTCGTTGCTTTTCGTACCGGGGCCGAATCTTCCTTTCAGAAGCAGATCCTTAGCCCCTGTAGACTTCGACCCTGCTGGGATCCTACGGTTGCTGATAACTCCATGAGGCGCGCGGGAACAGTACGCGCCGTCGATGACTATAATTTAGACAGGCTATGTATAAGTGTATGTTCATCTGTTCCCTCATAGCTCCTAACCTACTTATCGGAATTCGACAAGAGAGGAGATGAGCCGTACGTCACACGTTGTTGAATTGTTACGGTTAGTACCTATATAATGTGTGACTTCGGCTTTTCTTTTTGTTCTGTTCTTGTTTCTCCAGTAATCTTGTTTATTTCAGCATTCTGAAAATCTTTTTATTATGTGAAAGGGTTCCTTCCCAGGTGGGGCTAAGGTCAGGATTTGATGATGATTCTGGAGAAAACGAGTATGCTCCTCAATTTTTTCAGATGAATACCAGTATTTAATATGAAGCTGACGAGGAGGGAGGTTCTTATATCGGATTCAGGCGAAGAAACGGCCGGGTGTCACCATTGGGCCACCCGGGCGGACCGCACGCGCCCTGAGGACAAGGTCCACGTTGTCCGCCCAAGCGGAACACATCTCCAGGTGTGTTCCGTTTGAGCGGAGCACTAGACTGGCGGAGTCTACAGTCTACAGATAGGTGTTCCAGATCTGGGTGTCTTGAGTAGGTGAGT
This sequence comes from Mythimna albipuncta, assembly GCA_929112965.1. Lineage (NCBI taxonomy): Eukaryota > Metazoa > Arthropoda > Insecta > Lepidoptera > Noctuidae > Mythimna > Mythimna albipuncta. Next base: position 10,676,103 of record OV815977.1, on the reverse strand, counting down.
TTATATGTTTGTGAACACACCTAATGACACAGGAGTCATTCTTACTTTGAGGTAAGACTTTTCATTATCTGCATTTTACTTATGGCTGTGTCCCGTGTGGATGAAGTCATGAGTTCCAACTTCAAATAGATCCACATTGACAAAAACGTTGCGAATTGAATGTACCGGTGTATTACTTCGAACAACTGCGAGGGCGACGCCGATGCATGATGACACGGTTTGGAGTTCTGCTCATTGTGCAAACCAATAAGAGCGTGAAGTTATAGTTTCAATCACTGCGCCGAGATGAGTGACGTCATTATACTGATCACGAGCCACTCATTCTGCCAATGGTAGAGGCTCCATGATATCTTATTTATTTATTTATTTTTATTGGCCAAGCAACAATCGTTTAAACTGAAACATATACAAAAAAAAATGAAATATTTACAATCTAGGTTTTTATTTTATGATGGGAAAAATCATCCAATGACAACCCCCGGTCTCGGGTGGAGCGGGAGATAGTTTCAGACTCTTACTGACTAAAAGCCCACCCCGTTCTTTATAGCCTTCATACCGGGGCTCGAGTTCCCTTTTGTATAACCCTGGCCCCAATAGGCTTCTAACCGGCTTGGCCCCTGCTGTTGCTGACAACTCCTTGAGGCGCGCGGGAACAGTGCGCGCCATCGACGACTTGGGCTTGGTCCGGACAGTTACTGGACGGCCGGTCAGCAAGCTACTCATTGCTCACTGTCCGCAAGCCCGTGCCTACGGTGGCTGGAAATCGGGATCGGACCGATCGGAATCCCGGCGGCGGCGGCGAGAGCGCCGTTGCCTGATGCGGTCGGCCTCCGCCTTTGTGAGCATTACTGCTTCGCAGAAGTCGGCGACCGCCTGCCAACCAAGGCCTCAACCAAGGCCCGGCGCGAGAGGTCTCCGCCGCCGATTACAATCTAGGTTAGTGTTACAATTTCATATAGGTTAGCACCGCATGCCCCATAAAAGTAAAAACTATATGCTCCGAGTACCTACTTAATATAACATTAATAAAACTAAACCAAGAGCAAAACATTAGGAACTAAAATTACTTGATGAATTGTAACATAAACATAACAAAAATCACTCTTGTATTTTCCGAGCGGAATGTAGTGGAGGAGTACACTCCATGGGTTGTCTGAAAGTGAACCGGGGTCTTGGGACGCAAGGCAAAGAAGAAACAGGAGTGGATTTTAGTCAGTAAAAGTCTGTCACGCTCTCGCGCTCCACCCTAGAGCAAGGGAAGTCGTTGGATGATTTCTCACCTAAAAAAAAAGGAATATACAAATTTTTTTTGAGGGTTGTTTTATCAACTTCTCCCGCTCTGGCTAGAGTGAGAGGAGTATCAGAGTCTTACTGACTAAAACACACCTGTGGTCCTGTAATTTCCCTTTGCTTCCCAGCCCTGGGCATCACTTTGAGACGCGCTTGGAACACAACGCATACCCTCATCTAGCCAGGCTTTGACAATTTTTTTGACCACCATTCACTCACCTGATGGTAAGCGATGATGTGGTCGACGATGAAGCACGCCTGCCAAGAAGAAACTTATTCACTCTCGACTTAAAGACTCCTAAGTTGGCTTGGTTGGCTCGTTGGCAAATGGCTTTTCATTACCAATACACTTGTAACGTCACTTTTCACCTGACTTTCTCACAGGTAATCTGATTGCCATACATTTTGTACTTAGCGTTTAGCGGAAACACTAACAGAAAAGTCGACGTTAAAAAATGCCCAAGGCATTACAGTTACAGTTACAGGCAGTACAATGTAGGCCCTTGTACAGTGTTTTTTCTATAATAAATAAATAAATGAAAATAATTTGTCTACCCCCTCCCCCTCTTTTCTGCCTATTTTGTGCATCTGGCTATTTGATAATAGCCTCTAAGCTCTAGTGCCAAATTAAGCAGGGCTTATTTATTTATTTATGTATCCTTTATTGTACACCAAAATAATAAATTACACATTTATACATACATATTATAGATAAAGTCCAACCAGATACACGACGAATGAGCTCATCACGCAAACATTGGTCTTGGGTGGGAATCGAACCCATGACCTCCGGCATAGCAGTCAGGGCCATTAACTACTAGACCAACAGGCCAATCATGTTATAGTTTAACGAGAGAAATCCCTGGGTCTTTTGGCCTTGAGCGTGAGCTGGGTTCCTTTCAGATCAAAAGAGAGGTTTTAGATTTTAGATTTTATTAAGATAAGTAATCACGATCAATACCGCAAAAAAGATCAAAGATTTAGAAGAGGTTAGAAAGGAAATACTTTCCGATTTGTACTACGAGTGTCACCGCTTGTCTCCCACCCTTTAACTTCACTACAGGCAATAAACCAATACGAACGCGCAGTACGCAACTAACAGCACACGCACACTTAGATCGCCAGTTTGCTGTTGGTTGTGTCAATTATGAGCATGATCATATTTTGAGACACGCCTGCCCCGCCCACAAGACCATTTATTTATTTATTTATTTAATCTTCATGCAACACAAAGTACATAGGCGGACTTAATGCCTTAGGCATTCTCTACCAGTCAACCTAGGGTGGTGAAGAGACAAGAGCCATTCTAACCACTTTCATCTTTTCTGTGATCAACACTATCTGCGTTGAGCATTGAGAATTTGAGACAATGCCCTATATAAAAGTGAATTATATCATTTCTAGCGGCTGCCAGCGACTTCATCCTCGTCAAAGTAGAAAATTGGTCCATGGAATCATAATTTCGAGTTAAAAAATATCCTATGTGCTATTCCAGATTATGGTCTACCCGTGTAGCGAATTTCATCAAAATCTGTCCGGCATACATACCGGTGTCGTTGGCCTGTCTGTGATCATATTTAGGTTACTGAGAAATTCTGTTTTCCATGCTGAAAGGTGGCAGCGATCTGCCAAATTTTGTTTCAGATGTTTAGCCGTCAAATCAAAAGAAAGAAAGAAATTAGATTTATTGGTCACAACGCAAGGCGCACTAAACGCTGGATAGGTATTTTTTTATACGAAACAAAAAATAAGAAAAAATAAAATTGTCTCACGGCTACACCAAAATAGGTACAGTTCAGCATGAATGCCTGACAACTAGTGCCTGACACTGGTTCAACTGAACTACAGATGAACAAACCCACTGAAAAATGTTCGTCCACTGTTGGACACAGGCCTCCCCCAAGCGTTACCACAACGATCCTGTGCATCTTGCATCCACCGCATTCCCGCGACTCTTCTTTTTTTTTCTTGTCTTTTTGGTGTACAGCATATAATCTATCTATCTATCTCACCACCGTTACTGGTGGGCAGACCTTCCAAAGCTGCGATATCTGCGCGGCGCAGTCGGCACTCTAGAACCTTTCCGCAGAAAATAGATAGGTACAGAAGACAATCTCATGTATGTACCTACTTCAGTTTTTATACCTAAGCTCGGCGGACGCACACTAATGAGCGTTTGAGCCGGACCTGTTCGACGAGTGATCCGAGACGCGACCGAGACGTCGTGTCCGTGATCGGTGTCTATGTGTGCGTTGCTCGAGCGCGCTTTGTATGTAGATTGACTTCTGTACCTATCTATTTTGTGCTTTCGGCCCCATCCACCATCCGTTCTACGAGTAATGCGCCCTGCCCACCGCCACTTTATTTTGGCGATTCTTCGAAAATGTTCCTTCACATAATCATGAAATAAAGTCCAGTATCTATTTACTCTCGTTCACCATATCCGTATAGCTTGCAGCCAGCCCCTCTCGCGGCCACCAGTCTGCCGGTGACTCATGGTAAAGTAAGGAAAACGCTCCGTAGGTAACATAAACACTTAGTCATATTCACACAACTCCATCTAGATAAATACACGCGAATCGAACCTCTATAAACCAGTCAATAAGAGTCATATTTTGAAATCATTGCAAAATTCTGTGAACCTTGCTCAATGATTGGGCTACGGCAATTTTAAAGTCGACTGTTATTATTTTAGTACAAAAGGAAGTCTATGTAGAAATATTCATTCAATCATAGATCGAAAGCCTTGGCGGTTTCTAGTTCTCCTTTCGAAGGCCGAATTTAATCAGAAAGTTTTTTTTTTTAGTATATTTTTATCCTCAGATCATTGAACTTCACGATTCTAGTGTATTCATTGGCTATTGTAAAATGTGTTTGTATTGTTGTTATTTTACCTTATCTACACTAATATTATAAAGATGTAAAGTTTTTTTTTATGTTTACTGGTTTGTAAGAGGTAATCTCTGAAAATACTGGTCTGATTGCCATTTCATCGGTATAAAGCTGCTTTAATCCTGAATGACATAGGCTATATTTTATGTAAGCGGACGAAGCTGCAGGCAAAAGCTAGTATTGTATATGAAATTGCATTATTATCATATTCCAGTATATTTTAGAGCTTATGTACTGATTGTTGGGTTCTGAGGTCAAGTTTCTTCTGAGAGTTCCGAATGAGTTCAACTATTTATCAGAAAAGTTCGTATGATTCATCCTGATATGAGTGTTTACGGATAGGGCCAACGGTTTACCCCAATCCTCTGTGATTTTGAGATGAAAACGTGACGCATGCATTTTTTTTTTTTTTTTTTTTTTTATGGTGGGAAAAATCATGCATTGACATCCCCCGCCCTTGGGCGGAGCGGGAGATAGTGTCAGACTCTTACTGACTAAAAGACCCACCCCGTTCCTTCTAGCCTTCATACCGGGGCTCGAGCGCCCTTTCGGATAACCCTGGCCCCAGTAGGCTTCGACCCGGCTGGGTCCCTGCTGTTGCTGACAACTCCTTGAGGCGCGCGGGAACAGTGCGCGCCGTCGACGACATGGGCTTGGTCCGGACAGTTACCGGACGGCCGGACAGCGAGCTACCCATTGCTCACTGTCCGCAAGCCCGCGTCTACGTTGGCCGGAAATCGGGATCAGAATCCCGGCGACGGCGGCGGCGATAACGCCGTTGCCTGATGCGTTCGGCCTCCTCCTTTGCAAGCATTACTGCTTCACAGAAGTCGGCGACCGCCTGCCACTCCTCCTCGCTCCGGACCATGGCCTCAACCAAGGCCCGGCGCGAGAGGTCTCCGCCGCCGATCGCCTCCACGAGGGCACGGCGATGCTCCGCCCAAGCAGGGCACACCTCGACTGTGTGCTCCACCGTGTCCTCCGGGCGTTCCGCACAGTGGCGACACCCGGGCGTCACTTCCGCATGAATCCGGTGTAGGAAACTCCCGAACGAACCATGTCCGGTGAGGACCTGCGTCATGCGGAAGGTAAGGACGCCGTGAGGCCTTTCCAGCCACGCCTCAAAGAGGGGACTTACCGGTGACGCATGCATGGACTTGGCAATTTCCCGAATCACTTAGCAATGGCGATCAGATGTTCTGATTTTCCTGGTAGCCCTATATAAGGGCTCTAAGATTAAGACGTAATGCACTATTGGAACTCCATAGAGGACGTTTTTCTCTCTCTATTATTCTAATAAATAATCATTGGAATTCAAAACTCGTTGATCAGTGGCATGCACTATAATACACGCAAGAAGCGTTGACAATCGCTGGGATCCCGATCCCAATTTCCGGCCACCGTATGCGCGGAATTGCGGACGGCGAGCAATGGGTAGCTCACCGTCTGGCCGTTCAGTAACCGTCCGGACAAAGCTCAAGTTTTTGACAGCGCGTAGTGTTCCACGCGCGCCTCAAAGAGATGTCAGCAAATCGTAGGGGCCCAGCAGGGTCGAAGCCTACTGGGGCCATGGGTTCGCTTCTGAAACGAAAATCCGGCTTTGGAATGAAAGGCAACAAAGGAATTAGGAGTGAGTTTTAGTCAGTAAAAGTCTGACACGCCCTCTCGCTCCATCCAAGGGCGGGAGATATCATCGGATGATTTCCTATCTAATCTAAATAAAATAGAAACTGACAATAAGTAGCCCTAGTCGGCAACACTTAGTGGGTCCATACTTCTTGTACATATATCTGTGCACGCATTCCCAATCATTTTCAGGAACTATCGTGTGTTCATGAAACCTTGTATGTTCATCACACAAACATTTGTCCTAGGTGGGAATCGAACTCACGACCTCTGGCATAGCAGTCAGGGTCACGAACTACTAGACCAACACACCGTCAATCTGATGACAAGCAGTGATGCTATTTTTTTTTTTTTTTTTTTCGATGGGAAAAATCATCTTATGACAACCCCCGCTCTTGGGCGGAGCGGGAGATAGTGTCAGACTCTTACTGACTAAAAAACCCATCCCGTTCCTTCAAGCCTTCATACCGGGGCAGTGATGCTATCGTTGATGGTGAGGCACACTAGCCTTGAAGAGACCTAAAATATAATCAGACGGGAAGACCGCAGCAGGCAAATTGTTTCAGTCCTCAGCGAGGCTCACCTTGTATTAATTTGCAAAATTATATGCTTTAACAGTAATATTGTCAAAGGCATTTAAGATGTCGAAGATAATTTTAATTATCCTTGATTATTGTTTCTTAGAATGAGGTACAATAATACAGCATCAGACAGCGATCCAATGACGAGAAATTGTTTACGTAGAAACGGCAATTAACAGGAGATAGTAAGTGTTTGCTTATACAGTCACAGCGACTTAGAACCTACTCGTCGTACACTTATTTCTTGAATGGCAGAAGTAAAGATATTTTAGAAATGGTGAAAATGTATATTTCTTATTGCTCGTGACTGTACTATATCTATATGACCTCCTGTTGTATTATCTATCTATATATTACACTAGCGACCCGTCCCGGCTTCGCACGGGCAATAAATGTAACCTATGTTACTCAGGGTGAATGTTGCTTTCCAATGGTGAAAGAATTTTTGAAATCGGCACAGTAGTTTTTGAGTTTATTCGTTACAAACATACACACAAAAATAAAGAAAAAAACTTTCTAAAATATTAGTGTAGATAAAAGGAGAAACTGACTGACTGACATATTAACTGACTAGGAACGTAAAATTTTGCCCAAGGTTTGCTCATAAGACGTAGACAAACACTAAAAGGATTTTCTAAAATTTACCTCCTAAATGAATGAAACGGGGGTCTAAAGTTTGTTTGGATATCGCTTATTACGTATCCATCTAATTGTGAAGACTATATCGATCAATGCTATATACTGGCAGAATGAATCGATTTTTTTTTTAAATATATTCGTGATAGTTGCTACGTTTATTAAAATAAATGGCAATAATAATAATATATGGTATGGTAATGGTTTGGTTTACATACAATAATAATAATTTTGTTCGCTTTAGTAAGTCCTAGCCTCGAATCATCTTAGCACTAGAGGATTAAGGCCTAGGCTACCAGTTGAAGAGAGGTGGTCACCTATTTACATGGATGACATGAAACTTCTTGAAACGTCTCCAACAATTAGCAATTACTGAAGGTAACTGAACCTTCAGTCTTTTTAAACGGTAAAATACTACACAATGAGGAATATATAGTCGTAAGGAAATTTTTTTCTAGCTGCTGATGTAGCTGTAGCTTCTAGTAGCTAGGTATGATGCGTCGAGATGTTATACGTTTCAGATGCATTAAGGCACTGAAAGCGTTGTTACATTGGACCCTACGGTTCGTTTTCTTACAGTTAATTCAAGCGACGCTCTAGTACAGGGAGGTACAATATTTTTGTCATGTTTATTATGTTGTATGTGACTGGAAAAAGACCAAAACACAATTATAACTACAATAATTGTTGATAAATAATACTTTTAGGATAGCTAAAATCTAATTAGGTATCTAATTGATACCTTTCGTATCTCTGTACATGTTTGTGTGTGTACGCCCCAACATTGCGGATGGCTGATGCTTCGTTGCATTAGAATTGAGAGAATACTGTTCTGCCTTCATTTCCTCATATAGAAAGTTGGAATTAAACTAAGTACCAATAAAAAGTATATAAACATTATTTCTGACTAGCTTTTGCCGGCGCTTTTGCTCGTTTACATATAATAAAGCCTATGTCACTCAGGAATAAAGCAACTTTCTATTGGTGAAAACATTTTAGCAGTCGGACCCGTACTTTCAGAGATTACCTATTACAAATAAAAAAAAAAACAAACGTTACCTCTTTATAATATTAGTGTAGATTGAAATCTACATTTTCATTTACAGGCAATTTTCTGTCAATTTCTAAAACTTGAACAGATAAATAATTAATACAAGGAAAATCGCTAAATATTCGGGGAAGGAAAGTAAATTCAGTTGAAGAAAGTAGTAGGATTCGTCGTAATGGCCTGTGTGTAGTTCAGTGGAAATGCGAAGAAAATGCCGCTCATCATTGTTAGTCGGAAATTCGGGAAAGGATTATTATAGAGTTGAAATATAATTAATATAAATTCACGGGAATAGTCTGCCGTTCTAGACATTTTAATTGGTCCGTGCAGCGCTGCTTCCAGGAATAGATTATCTATCTACACTCGTCCACTTGCTCCTGTAAAATCCAGGATTACGAGAGATAATCGTGCTATTTATATTTCGTATTTATATAAAAACATCAAAAGTGATATGAAAGAAAAGGGAGTTAGTGATAGTTTGACGGGTGACAGGGCAGAATGGAAGAAGAAAACGTGTTGCACCGACCCCAAGTAATATGGGATAAGGGCAGGAAGAAGAAGGAGATTTATATAAAACATCCTTTATGATTTTTTGCACTAAGGTGTTACGCTATGGTCGTTTTTGATAATTACTTTTGTAGGATTCCGCTATTTTTGACGGTTTCAAATTTTGGCGTACAAAAATATTATTGTAATTATTATTAATCAGTGTTTAAACAACTTGAGTAAGCAAACGCATTACAAAGTCCACTTCAAAAAATAACCCTATACCTGTACCCGTAAACAGAGTGAATTTGTTTTTTTTTTTAGTAACGGAGGTGCGTGTACCATCGCGGTAATTTCGGCCTGATCACTAAAAACTTTGCTTGAACTGAACAGGAATCGATTCGAATTCGATTGAATCCTGCGGCGCGGCGCCAAACCTTTTAAGTTTTCGTTTCGAGTACAAGCAAAAATAAACTTAGCGGTGGTCAGGCGGAACTGTCTTTGATGGTACATACAAAGACTGCTTCTATCCAAAGAAATGAACATCTTTCTTTAAGACAGACACAGTCAATTCCAAAAGAAGAACAGCTGATGACAACTTCGAACGGAGAGTTTAATTACTTTTTTTTTTAAATTTAACCAGTTTTTTTTTGTAACAATTAATGTACACACAGGTGTGAAAAACAGACGAGCCGAAGAAAATAGAAAAATAGGTGCGTTTTATTTAAGCAGAAATAGATGAACTGATCTATTCTCATGCACAGTAGATATGAAATACACAACAGTTAGTTCGTTTTAAACCAACGAAAGACTAGCATAACGTGTATATCAAAAAGCAAATAAACCAGTAAACAATATTTTCGAATGTGTTTGAAATCACATTGGCTTGTGATGAGCACGAAATTATCAACAATTTTCAATAGCGCAGTGTTTTCCACGGCGAGAGCTCACGTGCTAGGAAATTGTATTAATCCGTCGATAAACTAGGACACGCAAAATGGCGCTCGATTCTATCTCAAAATAGACGAGAGCTTTTTCAGTTCGTCTTATTTATTTTAAATTAAGTAGTGGTTCGGTCGTTTGGACGGCTTTATACGAAAAACGGAAATTTTAACAGAGTTATGCTGTGTTGTAAAAAGTAATGTCGCTATAGATTTTGATAGAACACTTTCGTTAAAACCATTGACAAGAAGCGTCTATATTTTGTGATTGCACTAGTTACTTATTTGTCGAAATAAACTAGATATTTCTAGGTAGGATAGCGAAGGAATTTTTCATAACAATTCATTAGCTTCAACATTACTCGGAAGCCATTGCAACGGAATTCTTTGATGGTGTTAGTGTCGAATGATGTTGGAATTATTTGAAGTTTTTAATAGAGTTAAGTGAATTTTGACGTGATATTTTACATGACGTTCATGCATGAACAATATTTACAATTACATCGAGTGGTATTACAGCCTCGGGCATGAAGGTATTCTGCTTTTACATTCAATGAACATTATGGATTTAAAAACGAACATTTTGGTCGATGACATTGGAAAGCTTTTTGCCTTACCACGAAAATGAAGTAAATAGATATTACATTTTGTAGGTAAGTATATTTTTTTCTGTCTCAAGAAACTAATAAGGTTGAAAAAAATAAATGGACGTAGGAAAAGGAAAGTGGATCCAGCCAGCAGTGATGTTTTATCTGGGAGAGTGGCAGCGACGACGGCCACGGCGCCATCGATCCGGCGCTGAGCGGCCACCTACCTACACACCACACTACCTACCGCTCTACTAATTCTGACCTTTATTGTGTTTACAAAAAATACTTGATATTTTCATGATTTTCTTTAGGTATGTATTTTTTTTAGGTGGGAAATCATCCAATGACTTCTCTCGCTCTATGGTGGAGCGGGAGGACGTGTCATATTTTTACTGATTAAAACCCACACCTTTGGGTTCCTTTTCGGACAAACCAAGGCCCCAGTAGGCTTCGGCCCTGCTGGACCCCAACCGTTTTGCTGACATCTCTTTGTGGTGTGCGTGGAACACTACGCGCCGTTGATGACTCCCGGATGGCGAACTACCCTTTGCTCGTCGTCCGGAAGCCCACGCTTACGTTGGCTGAAAATCGGGGTTGGAGCGTGAGGTAGGTAGGTACTTAAAGATCTGTTCTTTAGGTACCTATCCTTTGGAATATTGTAATTTGAGACACAATAGAATACAATGAGAGAGCGAACGCCGGCGCACAACTAAAAACACTTCTACAGATTTATTATATGTATAGATTAAGAAATACTTCTAATAAACAGTCAGTATTCTCTGATAATTTAATAGTCACTGTGGCGCTGCAACCCAAAGGCCAACTGGAGGAACACGGGTGGGTTTGTCAATACAAGTTTGACATTCCCTCCCACTCTACACCCAGAAGATATTTGGTGATTTCCTGTCGCAAGAAAAGAAAGCTAGATAAAATTGAATTTTTAACACAAAAAGACGGAAAGAGACTATATATATATATCTTTAGAATATTGTCCTTTTTTGTTTAAAAAATACTAACTCTCCCACGCGGTTTCATCCACGTCTTTGGTTACTAACCTGTAGTGCTATTCTCAGAATCTAAATAAGTAAATTGGATTGTTCCTAAATCAATGTACTGTTTGGATATCGTCGCTATCCACCACATCATCGCTTATCATCTGGTGAGATGGTGGTCAAACGCGAGCCTATCAATAAAAAAAAGGCCATAGTCTACCTGTAAACCAAAGTTCATCTAAATCCGTTCAGCCGTTCAAGCTTGGAGACGTTACAAACGTACACACAAACTTTCACTTTTATATTACTAGTATGATTAACGTGAAAGTATAGATTGGTTTTAGTAGAATCAAATCTAAAATGCTAGTCAAAACGTGGTCTTCCACGAGCGAGGCCCGATGGTAGGGTGGGCGGCGGTCGGCTCAGCTGCGCTCTGACGTCATCAGTCCACGCACAAACACTGGAGGCGGCGTTGTATGTGCGTCATGTCGGAGCTGATGGCTCGTGTAATTCGAAACATATAAGAAGGGTTTTGTGATTAAAATTACGTTAATTATGGTACTTATTGGGAAAAAGCGTTTTGGGAACACATTCATTATGCGTACAGCTAAGGATTGAAATTCCCTGCCGGAGTCTGTGTTTCCTGATATCTATAACCTAGGGGTGTGTAGAATGTGAGGTACCATGGAGCCTTTTTATTAGGTTACAACCATGGAGTTTCTTGCACATTTTTCTCCATAGAGATCTACGCTTTGAAATGTGCAATTTAGCTTCAGGTTTGTGGACTTATCGACATTTGACTATTCAAAAGTTCCTGCAAAGGGGTCTATTTGAAATAAATGCTTTGATTTTTATTTTTTCTTAAGTCAAGAGTGAATAGGTTACTTAATAAAATAAAAATGAATGACAAGAATTTTTATTGTTGTAGGTATGCCTTTATTGGAACATGTTCTAAAACCATAAATTCGAAGACAAGTGACATCCACCAGTGCGGGATGGTGGATGTCACTTGTGGACTGGATTACGGCCCATTCCCGACCTTAGAGAGGAGACTTGAGTCCCAGCAGTGGGAACATTAAACGAAACTACAGGGACTAGAAACGTGAAATTTTGGACAAGGTTTCCTTTTATGACTTAGGCGAGCACTAAGAGTTTCTAAAATTCGCTCCCCAAAGTAATGGAAGTTTTTATGAAGAAACCTGTTGTGATAAATCAAACACTTAAGGATGAATTTTGTGCGTCGAAACTTCGGTCAGCAACAAAAAGGTCACTTATTTAATGTCTGTCACATTAATGCTCAAAGTGTGCCAAGCCATTATAGTGACCTGCATGATGCCTTTTCGGACGCCAATCTACACGCCGTCCTGATTTCTGAGAGCTGGCTCAAACCTCATCTTCTCTCCACTAGCTACCCTCTTCCCGGTTTCATTCTTATCCGCAATGATAGAATTGGAAAGGGAGGAGGTGGTGTTGCTATCTATCTTCGTAGCGATTTCCCTTATAAGATCGTTGCATCGTCTCCTTCACCTTATAGTGCTTCAGTCGAGTATTTGTTTCTGGAGGTTTATGTCAAAGGCGTCAAAACCTTACTTGGTGTTGTCTACTGCCCGCCTGCCATTGACTACTTTTCAAATCTTGAGTTTGCGTTGGAATCAGTAGGGTCAGAGTATGCACATTGTATCATCATGGGCGATTTCAACACAGACCTCTCCCATCCATCCCCTCGCTCTCGTAAGCTCCTTCATATTATCCAATCCGTTAGTCTCCATGTCCTTCCACTGCAACCTACACATTTCAATATCTCAGGTGAAGACACATGGCTTGACCTTATCCTTACGTCCACTCCCTCCTTGGTTTCCTCTCATGGCCAGTGCCCTGCACCTGGTTTTTCCCATCATGACCTAATTTTCCTATCTTATGTCCTAAAACCACCTTAACTTCCTCTTAAGGTTTTGCGCATGCGTTGCTTCGCTCGCATGGATGTTGAAAGGCTACGTCAGGATGCTTCAAAATTAGATTGGGACCAGCTTGCAGCGGCGACATCTGTGGACGAGAAACTGCAAATTTTTAATCGGACGGTCCTTGCGCTTTACGACAAACATGCTCCTGTCAAGAGTGTAAAGCTTAAACGTCAACCTGCTCCTTGGATGACGGCAGGTGTTCGTATGGCAATGAAGCGCAGAGATAGGGCCTTTCAAAAATATAGAAAGGACCGCAGTGCTACAAACAGGGATCTTTTTAAAACTGCAAGAAACCGGTGTAATCAGGTGATACGTAACGCTAAACGCCGCCATATTCTCGAAAACATATCCTCTTCTTCTCCTGCTGATATCTGGAAATTCCTTGGATCTCTAGGTATCGGTAGGCCACGTCATGTGGAATTCCCTAAAACGATCGTCCTGGATGATATCAACCGTCACTTCACGACCTCCTATCATTTGGATTCCCAAATGTTATCTCGCACGGTTGATTTCATTTCTGGTTTACCAAGTCCTACCACTGAACCGTTCCACTTTTCTCCGGCTACTTTGGATGAAATCAAAAAGATCATCCTGTCCATAAAATCCAAGGCTGTGGGCCATGATGACATCAGTCGTCATATGATTACCTTAGTCATTGACTATCTTCTTCACCCGATAGCCCACATTATTAATTTTTCCCTTGATTCCGGACAATTCCCATCCCTGTGGCGTATGGCTTATGTGCGTCCACTTCCTAAAATCCCTAATCCCTCCCTACCTAACCATTTCCGCCCAATTTCTATTCTTCCTTTCCTATCCAAAGTACTGGAGGCCTGCGTCCACAAGCAGTTTTCAGGATTTGTTCACCGGAATAATCTTCTGAACACTTTTCAATCCGGATTCAGGCCTGGTCACAGTACCTCCTCTGCTCTCCTTAAAGTGACTGGCGACATTAGAGAAGCCATGGAGGACACCAAGGTTACTGTTTTGGTTTTAATTGATTTCTCAAATGCCTTTAATGCTGTCAGTCACGATATTCTTCTATCTATCCTTTCACATCTTATGGTTTCGTCCGAGGCGCTGGAATGGTTCTCATCTTATCTTCGGGGACGCCAACAGTCTGTTCGCGTAGACGAGAATTCATCGAGTTGGCGTGATCTAGATTCTGGTGTTCCACAAGGCGGTATTCTTTCTCCGTTGCTATTCTCCATCTTCATTAATTTTATAACTCACTGTCTTCGGTGTTCGTATCACCTTTACGCCGATGATCTTCAGTTATATACAGCTGCGCGGGTGGAAGGTTTGTCGGACGCTATAGAGGATGTGAACCGAGATTTGGACGCTATCAAAGACTGGTCTGAAAGATTTGGGGTGTCTGTAAACCCCTCAAAGTGTCAGGCCATTATTATTGGAAGCTCGCGCATGATGGGTAAAGTGGTGGTTAACTCTCTTCCCCCAATTATTTTTAATGGTGCCACCATCCCCATTAGTCCTAGCGTTAAGGATCTCGGTTTGCATCTCGACTCGACTCTTGGCTGGCAAAGTCAGGTCTCCAGTGTCTGCCAAAGAGTCAACGGGACTTTGCGGTGTCTGTATCGTCTGAGGAACTTTTTGCCCGCGAAGACGAAGACTATGCTTGTGCAAACTTTAATTTTCCCTGTGATCGACTATGGTGACGTGTGCTACTTTGACCTGAATGCGGAGTTGTTGGACAAACTTGACAGGCTCCTCAACAACTGCATCCGATTCATATTTAACTTGCGAAAATATGACCATGTTTCGAGTTACAGATCGGAGCTCAAATGGATGTCCATTCGCCAGAGAAGAAGTTTGCGCGCACTGACTACACTCTTCTCTCTGCTCAACTCTCCTACCCCTCCTTCTTATCTTTTATCTCATTTTCAATATTTATGTTCTTCCCATTCTAAGAGTCTTCGTTCTTCTAACAATCTCCTACTGCTCTGTCCCTCTCATACTACTTCTTTTGTTCATTCTTCCTTTCATATACAGTCCATACTTCTGTGGAATGCGCTTCCTCTCGACATCAGGATGGCCACCAGTCAGTATGCATTTAAGCGAAAGTTGCGGCATTACTTTCAGAACAAATAGCGGAGTCGTTTCAAAACCCCCCTTCTGCTACTTTATATAAATATATATGTAGGTATATTATATTAAATATATATGTATGTCTATTTTAGTTATATATATACATTTGCACCCTTATTTTTCTTAATAATCCATTTTTTTTTGTTTTGTTGTTTTTTTTTTTTGTGCACCTGCCATGTTTTTCTCTTCACCACCCTAGGTTGACTGGTAGAGAATGCCTAAGGCATTAAGTCCGCCTTTGTACCTGTGCGTTGCATAAAGTTTAAATAAATAAATAAATGAATTGAATAAATATTTTATTCACTTTGATCAACACCATTTCATACTTATGAAGCCGGTATTTCCTAGCTGACAACCCTGAGAAGAAACACCGAAACAAACTCAGGGTTCAAAGTTTCTTTTATAGTCCATACAGCAAAACACGTAATTGTCAAATCATAGGAGAACTATGCAGATTGGAGTCTGAGATGGTCTTTTGAAGAAAGAACCACACAGTTACGTGGACCTGTCCAATATGTAGTGATGCATCATCATCATCATCATTTTAGCCGATAGACGTCCACTGTTGTACATAGGTCTCCCCTAAGTGTCGCCACAATGAACGGACTCCCGCAACCTTTACTTTGTCATCGACCCACCTTGGAGGATGCCTTCCAAAGCTGCGTCTTCCGGTACGCGGCAGCCACTCCAGAACCTTTCGGCTCCATCGGCCATGTGTTCGAGCAATGTGCCCAGCCCATTGCCACTTAAGTTTGGCGATTCTTCGTGCTATATCGGCAACCTTAGTGCTCCTGCGGAAATCTCTCAAACAGTGATGCAATCCTTGTTATTTAAGATTTCAGGAGATCCTACTTATGTTTCTTTATCTTTCCTCACGTCACTTGTTACGACGCTATCACGGCGAACGATCTATTTTTCACCCAAAAATTATTATGAAAGTGAATTACCTAACGTTCACTTTGACATTTACAGTAATACGTCGTCCGCAGTCTCTAAATTCGTAACAATGATTTGATGGTTATATAAGTAAGTAGTAACAGATTGAACTTGAAGACCCACAGGGGTATAGCAGAGTGGGCTGCGGGATTGTGGGAAAGAGTCACCATGGCTTAGGAACGTAATTAGTAACTTAAGGAACACGGTTTTAGGGTCTGGCTTCCACCTGGGGTTGCCAGATCGGAACTTACCGAATCCGGGACAATTCCATGTCGGGCCGGAATGGTCCAGTTATGAATTAAAAAAAAAAAACGAAAAAAAAAACGGAATATCTAAATTTATATTTGTATTTATTTTTAAAGGAATACTACATTTTTTTTTATACTTTGACTAGCTGACCCGGCAAACTTCGTACCGCCTAATAGTTACCTTTTATCTAAGCTGTCTACTCTACCTACTCTACCCTACTCTACCCTACTCTACCCTACTCTACCCTACTCTACCCTACTCTACCCTACTCTACCCTACTCTACCCTACTCTACCCTACTCTAAACTACTCTACCCTACTCTACCCTACTCTACCCTACTTTACCCTACTCTACCCTACTCTACCCTACTCTACCCTACTCTACCCTACCCTACCCTACCCTACTCTACTCTACCCTACTCTACCCTACTCTACCCTACTCTACCCTACTCTACCCTACTCTACCCTACTCTACCCTACTCTACCCTACTCTACCCTACTCTACCCTACTCTACCCTACTCTACCCTACCCCACCCTACTCTACCCTACTCTACCCTACCCTACTCTACTCTACTCTACCCTACTCTACCCTACTATACTCTACTCTACCCTACCCTACTCTACCCTACTCTACCCTACCCTACTCTACACTACTCAAACCTAAAAAAAAAAAAATTAAAAAAAAAAAAAAAAAGTATCCTATGTCCGTCTCCTGGTTTTAAGCTACCTCCCCACCAATTTTCAGCCAAATCGGTTCAGCCGTTCTTGAGTTATAAGTGGTGTAACTAACACGACTTTCTTTTATATATATAGATTAGACCAGATAAAAGAAATCTGGTAGAAAATGACCAAATAAAAGATATAAAACTGAGAACTTTGCCTTTAAAGTAGGCAATCAACATTATATATGTATAACATATGTTACTATCTTTTAAAATAAATAAAATCAGCCTTCAAAATAATAATAGAAAAAATATATAATACATTGTTAATACATTGTTATATTTATTTAATCGTTAATTTTTTCGGAATCTGGGACAATAGATCGAATTACTGGACACGGGGCAAGACGTAAAATTTCGCAAAAATTCCGGAAATCCACGATATCTGGCATCTGAAAAAAAAAACCTTACCTCCACTACGGTACGGACCGTGACGAGAGACGTGGTGCTGTCACCGTAACGTGCCACACGGTAGCGGCGCCGTAACGTGGTGGAGGCCGTAACACGGCACGATGTCGCCACGAACCAGCGACTAGCTCCTCGACATCGTTGATATTCCTCTAGAATTTCTGAAGATCTTCTTCTTCCTGCCATTACCCTATATTACTTGAAGTTGGCGCAACACGTTGTCTTGTCATTCTGTCCTGTCACTCATAACACTATCACTAATTTCCTTTTTAGGGTTCCGTAGCCAAATGGCAAAAAACGGAACCCTTATAGATTTGTCATGTCTGTCTGTGTCTGTCTGTCTGTCCGTCCGTATGTCACAACCACTTTTTTCCGAAACTATAAGAGCTATACTGTTGAAACTTAGTAAGGAGATGTATTCTGTGAACCGCATTTAGATTTTCACACAAAAATAGAAAAAAAGCAATTAATTTTGGAGGTCCCCATACTTAGAACTGAAATCCAAAAGTTTTTTTTTCATCAAACCCATACGTGTGCGGTATCTATGGATAGGTCTTCAAAAATGATATTGAGGTTTCTAATATCATTTTTTCTAAATTAAATATTTTGCGCGAGAGACACTTCCAAAGTGGTAAAATGTGTGTCCCCCCCTCTAACTTCTAAAATAAGAGAATGATAAAACTAAAAAAAATATATGATGTACATTACCATACAAACTGCCAACGAAAATTGGTTTGAACGAGATCTAGTAAGTAGTTTTTTTTTAATAGTCATAAATCTAAAAAAATACACTATTATTAAAACATCGATCAAAGTTACAACGAACTATAAGAACTTTTATATTGTGTTACTTGCTGCTACGGAACCCTTTATGGGCGAGTCCGACTCGCACTTGGCCGGTTTTTTTTTCTTATCTGGAATTTCTGATGATAAAGAAAGAAATTGAATTTACTTGGCACAACACAAGACACACACAAATAGGTTAGGTAAACATGAAACAAAAAGAAGCAAAAAAATACAATTGTGTGACTCACGCCTGCACCAAAGTGGGTCCAGTTCAGCGTGAATGCTAGACAACTAGGGCTTGACGCTGGTTTTCATGAGCTGTATACTTATTTAAACACTTTCTTGTTGACTTTCAACAATAATTAGATGACACGACGAGTCATTAATAAATCTAGGCTATTGCCTAGAAAAAGCAAAAAAAAAAGAGAGAGAGAAAGAAAAAAAAAGGAGAAAGAGAGAGTAAAGTATTTAGCAAATTCGTCTCTTCAATAGAAGAGACGAATTTGCTAAATACTTTAATAGTTATTCATGACACCGACCTGCGCAATGACGTCGCAACATTTTGGCGTAGCGCACCGCGAGCGTGGCGCTGGGGTCAGGCCCTTAGTCAATTACGTTCCACGCGCGTCTCATGGAGATGTCAGTAAACCGTAGGGGCCCAGCAGGGTCGAAGCCTACTGGGGTCTGCTTCTGATAGGAAGACTCGGCCCTGGTATGAAACGCAACGAAGGAACAGGAATGGGTTTATAGTCAGTAACAGTCTGACACATCCTCCGCTCCGCCCAAGAGTGGGAGATGTCTATGGATGATTTTCTCTCTAAAAAAAGCCCTTAGTTAAACTCGAACACACCCTCTCGCACAACCCAGGGCAGAAGGAGTTGGTTATTTTATGAATTAATTTTTTTTTTTATCGCACGGTAAGCACGGCGATCGTGGACTTCGGATGGGTGACCATTCCTTCCAAATCGGGACCGTCGGCGTCGGTTCCATGTGTCATAAAAAATATTTACCTATGTCATGCAGCAGACGGTATGTCTGACATCGGTCTGACCGTCTGACATGCGTAATGCTCAGTAATTGGGTTGTAAAGGTGAAAGGTCAGGTGGCTAGACCTCCGTGTTAATATTTTATTTTCACCCGCGGTCTGTGTTGACCACAACATTGGTTGAATGCTGACAGATTATCATGCATCTATGTGCAGGATAGGTAGAATAGAATAGAATAAACTTTATTATTTACCAAAATAGTAACAATTTTACAGAATTGCTTTATTTAATTCCGCCTAGCCCGTTCCATTGTCTGACTACCAAGCCAGATGATGGAACGGGCTATGGTGGACATCCCACCTACATGCCCAGTGCGTGTTGGTGAATGTCACATGTCTTCGAATTTTTAGTTCTAGGACATGCCGGTTTCCTCACGATGTTTTTCTTCACCGTTTTGAGAGCAGTGGTGATGAAATGAATTACATAAAGTAATGCGCCTGGCTGGGTTCGAACCCGCGACCTACAACTTGTAAGTCGGGGCCGTTACCACTCGACCACCACTGCTCGCGCGAACTTATCAACAATAAAAAATAACTTATATCTATGGTGGTCTTATCGCTGACTGCGAAATCTAGCACGCAACTTTAAGATGGACTGTAAGAACTTTAACTAAAAAAGGATGTAGTCTGTGGTGTACTGCTAACAATATTAATCAAATAATACCTACATTTAAAATATATGATACATCGATAAAATATACTACACAAAAGATAATACATAAGCTTACAAATACATATACATAGTACATAATGATAATTAACGCCGTGTGTAAAACTGTACCTGCTTCGATATACAGAGTGTAAAGGAAAACCCTACACAAACTTTATAATATAATATATAATATATTCCACAACTACCACACAACGCCGTCTAGTCCCAAGCTAAGCAGAGCTTGTGTTATGGGTACTAGACAACTGATAAATATACTTATATATTTCTAAATACATACATATTATAGATAAATTACACCCAGACACAGAACAAATGATTATGCTCATCACACAAACACTTGTCCTGGGTGGGAATCGAACCCACGACCTCCAGCATTGCAGTCAGGGTCACTAACCACTAGACCAACAGGCCAGTCAAATTATGGGCTTGCTCAGTAGACAAAACTGAACGACCTTGCACAAGATTTTTTTCAGGAAAAGAAAAAAATATCAGCCTTCCCATACAAACTACGTACGGCGAATATTCACCCTTACGTTGTTGAAACCTCTACGATCCGGACTCAGCGTTTTGCCTCGTCGTTTATACTGCGTACGTCGAAGGATTGGAACAGTCTGCCTTCTGCGGTCTTCCCGTCCGATTATAATTTGGGTGTCTTCAAGGCTAGAGTGAATAGGCTCTTAATAAACTAGTGCGCCTCACCATCAAAGATTGCATCGCTACTTACCATCAGGTGGGATCGCAGTCAAGCACTAGTTTATCTCAATTAAAAAAAAAAAAAAAACTGTCCAATCGAATTTTTAGTTTTGTATGGTGAGGCTGATTTTTTTTCGTTTCTAGAATAAAACTCTAATGGAAAGTTGTTCAGTTTCGTCTACTGAGCAAGCCCTTAAAGTTTGTGGAGGGTTCTCCCTTACACCTTGTATACTACTTTTGCTTTAATTTGAGGTAACTTTCAAATACCTTCTCCCGCTCTGGGTGAAAGGGCAAGCAACACTAGAAACTTACCCGCCGGTTTCAGCGCACCGTACGTAGCTGATATCGCACTGATATTGCGATAAGTGATAACATCTGTTTTTCCATTATATTCTATGAGTAGTGTTTCGGCGAACCTGATAATGATAATAATTATAAAGATTAACAACTTTATATTAAACAGTGGAAATTTCGGGAATGTGCTGTGTTTTTCTTACAATGGAAGAACTAGTGTACCTCGTTACCGGACCGTGGCGGACTAACCATCGGTTTTCGGAAACATTTTATTCTTTACGAAACCTTTTGTAGATCTTAGGATCGGGAATATTCGTAAGCGTTCGTGAGAGCTTGCTGGCTGACTTAGTTTTGCTACGGAAAATGTGGTTGAAGGGAGTGTTCTGTTGTGTTGTGTGTGGGTTGTGTTGTGATGTTTTATCCAGAGGAACATGCTTGAAAATTCCTGGAATTTAAATTATATTTCAAATGTCTGGGCTGGTTACTTTAGTTAAGTATAGGTAACAATAAAACATGAAATATTTCATTAACATCATTTTCCTGCCCTTGTCCCATTTTATTTAGCGTTTTTTTTTTTCCATTCTGTCTTGTCACTCGTCACGTTATCACTAATTTCCTTTTCTTTCATATCAGTTCTCACACAATCTAATCCTTCTTTTCTTTGGCCTCACTCTCTGTCTCCTCTCATAACTCTTTTAGCAACGTGCGTTTCATCCCTCCTCTTCACATGACCATACCAAGATAATCGATTCCCTTTCAAACTTTTCAGTCACTGGCGCCACATTCAAACTTCCTCTAATATACTCACGAATCATTTATCAAATATTTTAACATTCATAGCACTATCATAGTCGTATCCTTTTATGTGTAACAGTGGCTCTCAGCTGCATCCAAAATAGGTGGAAAAATTCTCTATCAGATAGTGATGGTTTACCTTACCCATCCCTCTGATGAGATGTTAGCAAAAGTACGTTATCCACTAGAGTCGATAACTATCAGGGCTACGGGATGGTTCGAAAGAGTTACCACTATATACACAAATACGGTTTAGTGAGTAAAAGTCTAACACTCCCTTACTTCACCTAGTGCAGGAAGTGTTTTTGATGATCTCGAAAAAAAAACGAGCATTACGGTCTAAAATCTGACACTTCAACTTCCGTATCCAGTTAGTTTTTCATTCACATTTGACTAAAAATTGCGTCTCAAATATCAACCCTTTATGCTTATTTTTAGACTTATCGTCTCTATCGTTTTTCTTTTCGAGAAAATGTTCAGCTCTGCAGAGTGAGTTTTTGAAAAATAAAGCGCAGAAACTATGCGAAAGTGGTCAAAGGAGGATCGAGCTCTGTTTCGGAGAAAATTAATATAGCATTTTAATTATTCTGAAAACATTGTAGAGCTGTATGGGGCAGTAGAGGGACAGGTCGACCTAGATCTTATTTGCAGAAAGCTTATTATATACATATATTTCAATACTACCTACCTATATAACTAGTTTACAATATTTACACTTTTGTAAATTTTATTATTGTGAATGTGAGAACTACGTGGATTACTCTTTCCTTTTCTTTTATTTTCACATGTCTGGCAGTTTTGAGGATTCGATGCGGCCTACCCAAATGTCCTTTCTTTGGCATTGTTCGTCAAGTCGTTGAGCTCCTTAGTAGTCCTGAGTTGAGCTACACGCATACTGACAAATGCTTGCACTGACTGGACAGGTCCTCCTAGAACTGTGTGGTTCTTTCTTTAAAAGACCATCTCAGGCTCAATCTGCATGGTTCTCATATGATTTGACCATTACGTGTTTTGCTGTAGGGACTTTAAAAGAGACTTTGACCCCTGAGTTTGTTTCGGTGTTTCTTCTCAGGGTAGTCAGCTAGGAAACATCGGCCTCATCTAGACTTAATTGACGAAAAAAAAAATTGTCGTGTGAAAGTGTATTATAAAACCTACTTACAAAATAAAGATCATTATCATTTATTATCATTTAGTTTACAGTAATAGGACGAAAATTTTGCACCTACACATTTATATAATATCATTGCTATTAAATCAAATATATCTTTATAAACTGAAGGCCGCTGGAATCTGTTGGAGGCGAGTCGCATAGCTTCGGTTGATCTAACATCGGTTAGGCGAGGTCTTTGGTCCAAAAGTTCATCATCTTACTTCTGTAATGGTAATGATAGAACTGGCTAGGTACTTGATGATGTACGTGTAACAATACACCTAAAGATCAACAATATTTAATAAAAAAAACAATTAAAAGTATCCTGATTTTAAGTTATTCATTAGTGAGTACATTTGTCTAATTCTATTATATAGGGTAGAAAGAATCTTACAGGTTTCGTTACAATTTTATTTTTTTATTTGGGATATCATGTTCAGGGAGGAGGACTCTTACTGACTAAAAGACCCACCCCGTTCCTTCTAGCTTTCATACCGGGGCTCGAGTTCCCTTTCGGATAACCCTGGCCCCAGTAGGCTTCGACCCGGCTGAGTCCCTGCTCTTGCTGACAACTCCTTGAGGCGTGCGGGAACAGTGCGCGCTGTCGACGACTTGGGCTTGGTCCGGACAGTTACCAGACGGCCGGACAGCGAGCTACACATTGCTCACTGTCCGCAAGCCCGTTCGTTTTAGGGTCTTGGGTAACTCTTTGGAACATTCTCGTAGCCCAAGGTTACCATACCATCGGCATCGCGCACAAAATCGCCGAAAGCGGACTTGCTACGGCGTAGGCGGCTTGTAAACTTTCACACACAAATTTAATACTAGAAACACCAATATGCTTAGTTAATTTTAGTCTCAGTCAACGCTACGAATGGAAGAAATGACCCGTATTTTTCCGTTGACCAGAAGAAGCATTACGCCCACAGAATATAGGAGGCGGAGCAACTTAAACCAGCTGTCCCATATTTAGAACACTGAATAGGATCACAACCATAAAACCATTGTGCTGGGTACATCTACGGCGTTCGTGTATCTATCAGTGGTCAATGGCAGGATTCAGGATTTTTTTACGTAGAAAGAAATAATTTCACATATAAAAAATTGGGTTTTTTTTGACATTACATACTTTTGGACTGGTTCGACACGGCGTGAGAGAAGAATGTTTGGAAGGATTTGGGGGAGGTCTTTGTCCAGCAGAGGGATGGTAATGGCTAGGATAAAAAAAAGATAGTTTTATCCTGATTGTATGGGTGAAACCGCTAGTAGCAGTTGATGAGAATAATGTTTATTTCTGTATAAAAGAAACAGTTTTAAATTATAGATAATAATGTAAAAAGCGGAAAAAAATATTTTAGCTTCTATCTAATGAATTAGTTCAAAAATTCCGAGTACGATTTTAAAAATTATTTAATGAATAGAATGCTATTTAATCACTGCGTAAAATAGGCATATTCTTCTACTACAGCGCGGGCGAAGTTGCTGGCAGAAGTTATTAATGTCATTTGTGTTATATAAACTCTTTTGAGGTTGGTATTCTCTATTTTATTTACTTACTCTGAGAAGAAACACCGAAACTAGTTCCGAGGACACAGTCTCTTCTAAAAAGGCCCGACATTAACTCGTTCAGATTATTTGAGGAGCCCACTTCAGAGACTAATCTACATGAATTGGTCTTTAAGGTGGTGGTGGAAATAACCATACAGGTTTGCGTTGACAAGCCCCCCTAGCCAAGCTACAACCGTTTCTCTTGTGTCGAACGGCTCGATTTGGCCACGCCCTCTATTCTTTTGTTCTGACCACGTGACTGAGCGTTGAGATGACGTCATTCCCGTACATTAGAAGTTTTCTACTAGCGTTAACGAATGCAGATTATCAACTTGGCTAGGGGTAGGTACTATTTAGCAAGCATTTACCGCAGTAAAGGACCTTCTATTACACTACGCGTTATTCAGACCGTTTTAGTCTATGGTTCGACGCATCGCGTAGTGTAGTAAGTATCAGACTATCTTACTCGGGAAGAAAAATAAGACGAGTCTGAATATCGCACACGTTATTCAGCGTAGTGTAATAGGCCCTTAAGCGTGTAGCTCGATTCAGAACTACTTAGGATCTCAATGACTAGTTATTATTGCACGGAATGATGATGCCAATCTTAATCGTTGACGAACATCCTTTTTATCAGTATCGTCGTATCTCTTGTCAGATAAAAACAAACAAACATATAACGTATGCACGCCAGAGCTGTTACGTTACGAGTGCACAACGTAGTGCAGTGACGTACAGGTAAACAAGTTTGACATCCGAAGAAGCCAAATTTATTAAAATTTTATGTTTTTTGTACCTTTTTAGGGTTCCGTATCTCAAAAGTAAAAACGGAACTCTTATAAGATCGCTTTGTTGTCCGTCTGGCTGTCTGTCTGTCTGTCACGGCCCTTTATCTTGGGAACGCGTAGAGATATAGAGTTGCAATCAAAACCATATACTCAGGTCTACGGTTCCTTGAAACTGTGAATAAATTAAACTTGTGAGTTAATGAAACAAAAGATACGGCCGTTTATGTTACAAAAAAACGTGTACTTCGACACTCTCAAGGGAATTAAAATTCTTAGGGTACTTCCCGTTGTAAAGTACAAGTATAGGAAAAAGTTTGAAAACTGTAAATTTGTAGTTACGTCACAATTTTTTTTTTTTTTTTGTAATTCGGAAAAATCTTCGAGTCTCCATTCGGAAATTGAACGGTTTTCACAGGTAAGTTTGTACGGAACTTGCAGTGCGCGAGTCCGACTCGAACTTGCCCGTTTAGTAGTTGACAGTTTTATATTTTAATTATATTTTTGTAACTTTATTTAGCATTTCATATGTTTATTTAGATGTCAGTATGACCACAGTTAGCATGAACTTAAAATTTACTTATAAAATAGGTTACCCATGTTTAACAAGTAAATAATTCTGAGTCTATATTTCTTCTACAGTTAGCACGTAGAAGCGCTATGTTTAGTTTATTTTCCTGTGTATAGCAATAGCGGCGATGTACAAACGGACTTGATCAAGGCGATGACATCACCGAGTCTGTTCATCTCGACGCTTGGCGCAATAGTGCTGAAAACTGGTGTTTTGTTGTTAGCATAGCGTAGTCGGCCTTATAATATTCCCACTGTTGGTACTCATGCCTCCTCTCTAGGAGAGGGAATGAGCTGTAATCCACCACGCGGGCTCAGTGCGGGTTGGTGGATGACATTTGTCTTCGAATTTTTTGGTTCTAGGACATTCTGGTTTCCTCACGATGTTTTCCTTTACCGTTTAGAGAGCAGTGGTGATGAAATTAATTACACAAAGTAATGTGCCTGGCTGGGTTTGAACCAGCGACCTACAACTCATAAGTCGGGACCATTACCATTTGTCCATTACTGCTCTCTCTGTGTTTTGTTTTTGGTGGATTGATAATGATAGACCTATTCGTGCTCTGGGTGATTTAAACTTAAGAGCCGGTTGTAGTCACAGAGTATTTTGAAGGGGTTTTGTCCTGATCTCTGTCGATTTCGCGGCCCCGTAACAGCGATTTTATTTAATTCATGATTTTTGTTTTTGTAGACCTTTTCAAAAACATGCTTTATTATTTTATGTAACTTTCAAATATGTATTAGTAATATACTTACATTCAAATATTTTTCAACTTAGGGGTCTTTAAGTCAAGAGTGAATAGGTTACTTCTAGGCAAGCGTACCCCATCGTCGACCACATCATCGCTTACCATCAGGTGAGATGGTAGTCAAAAGCGATACTATAAAAAAAAGAAAATCCATATACCTAGTAATCGCTTAGGTATACATGTACGTTTGAAATCGTAAGTTAGGGTCTGATTCGGGATTTTTATTTATATAAAGAGCAAACTAATTTAATATCATGTTTTAATTTTGGGCCAGCAAAAAAATATTTTATTAAAATTGACCATACAGCCGTCCTATGGTCTATTTTAATAAAATAATTTTTACAGTGTTTTTTTGTGGCTTTCCAGAGGTTTTTTTTTTTTTTAATAGCCATTACTGTCCCACTGCTGGGCAAAGGCCTCCCCCAAGTCCTTCCAGACATTCTTCTCTCGCACCGTCTCTAACCAGTTCTCGTGATACGCGTCTAGATCATCTCGCCACCTCTTTCTAGGGCGACCTCGATGGCGCTTACCGTTTACAGGAACCCACCGGGTGGCGATACTTGCCCAGCGGTCACTGCTCATGCGGCTGACGTGACCCGCCCAATCCCATTTAAGCCTGAGGTTGCAAAAAATAAAAAAATAGTACAACCTGGCCTTAAGGGCCAAGCGCCCAAAAAGTGCCATAAAATAGTGATTTTCTGAGGCCTACTCCTCCGTAACGGCTAGGTCAATTGGTTTGAAAAAAATATATGTTTATTATAGATTCATGAACAATAATATCAACATTTGATTTTTTCGTGCAATTAATACTTTTGTCAAAAAAAATATTTAGCAATTTCGCAACTTTTCGCAACTTTTCCCTACTCCTTCGAAACGGCTTGGACCTTTAGAAACATTTTTACACATAAAAATTGGTGGTTAAATATTCTTCAAAGTGAACATTGCATATGTAAATCAATCAATATCTCGCAGAGAAAATGGGTTTAAAGCGCTTTCCGGGCACTGCTGGCCGCAAATAAATGCACAGATTTGCGTACTGCCGCCTAGGCGAGTGCGAGAGTTGCGTTCACATAATTTCGGCCAGATGGTTCAAGGAACTATACGCCTTAAGCAAAATTTAAAATTATAACCAGATTCACTTATGATAAATTATACAATATTTTTTTTTAATTAGGAACTGAAGGAACGCTCATCCTCACATTTCAGCTGCCGCCAAAGGGCACGCCCCGGGTAGTCGGGAGACGTAGGGTGATTTCTGACTACCTTAGGCGCGGACTTGTGGACCACGAGCAATGGGTAGCACGTCCACCGAGTCGACAGCGAGTAGAGGGCAAATTTACAGTTGAAGGAGCCGAGACGATGCCTGCTAGGGCTGCGGAAACGTTTCAAAGAATCACCGTGGCCCCAGAACGTAAAGGGCAAGTGAAGGGCATCGGTGGGTTTTAGTCAGTAAAAATCTAATTTGGCCTCTCGTTCCACCCAAAAGCGTAGAAGTCATTGTCATTTTCCACCTCAAAAAAAGCGGCACTCTCGTGCCAAATGTCACCAAAATTCGTTCAGCCATTTGAGCGCGAAGGAGTAACGAACATAGAAATACACACACAATTAGAAACTTTCACTTTTACAATATTAGTATGTGGTGTGATATAAAGCCAATTTTATTTTACAATAAACCGCAAATAAGTCACATGGTCCCTATGATAGGTAAAGTTCAGAGACCAGTTTTTATTGAAGTAAGAAACCTTCCATGACTTCTCTCGCTTTAAGGTGGAGTAAGAGAGCTTGTCAGACTTTTTCTGACAAAAACTTACTTGTGTTCTTTAGTTGCCGTTTGTGATCCAGGGCCATAGTATCTCTTCCAAAAATTCCCGTGATTTTAGAGACCAGTGGATTCATATTCCGTGTTTGACCTTTATGAAATACATTCATTTATCTTGTAACAATTGCAACCTCCTCAGAAGTATTTTTTTACATTAGTTTTCGAGGTTAGGATACTAACAGTTGTATAAGTCAATCTCCAAGTTTAAGCTGCGCCTTACCGAGGTTAGTTTGTAGATGGGTGACCGTCCTAATATATCTTCATTCGTAGATCTTTGACAGTGGCGGCGGTAACCTCTTGCACCGGGTTCTTGATTTAGGCCTAGGTCCGGAGCGAGAGTGAATAGGATGAGGGCGCATTCTTCTGCAAAATAGCGAAGAATAAGAAAACGCATATCCTCAAGCACAAGCCGCCGTGAGGATGACTCTCTGGGCGACGAAAATCGCAGAACGTTCTCCGACCATCCTAGCTTAGAATATTAAATATTCTAAAGAGTTACTGTGGCCCCGGAACACATAGAGTAACTAAATAAATAAAGGTGGGTTTAGTCAGCAACGGTTTGATACACCTTCTCGCTCCACCCAGAGCGGGAAAAGTTATTTAATGCTTTCCAATCTCAAAAAAAGGGCACTGTCCACAAGCCTGCGCCTACGGTGGCTGGAAATCGGGATCGGAATCTCGGCGGTGGCGAGAGCGCCGTTGCCTGATGCAGTCGGCCTCCTCCTTTGCGAGCATTACTGCGTCGTAGAAGTCTGCGACCGCTTGCCACTTCTCCTCGCTCCGGACCATGGCCTCAACCAAGGCCCGGCGCGAGAGGTAGCCTCTGAGATTGGCTTTGCCCCCCAACTTCTTTCGATCATAGATAGCCTATACAACATTATTTTTAGTTTATGGGAAATCTGAATATAGTTTGTTCAGAATCAGTAACTGAATGGTTTCCAATAGTTTTTACACCATGTTATATTTTTACCCAAAAATATTTAAACAGGTCATAAGTTGGACACCACTGACACTAAGTACAACACAGGTTACAGTAGCTCATAGTGGGCATTAGGCATCAGCAAACAGCTGGGTGCAAGTGCAAAACAACCCCTCAGTCTCCTGGATGGCCCGGTGACCATGTATTTTTGCTGACATAACAAGCTTATAACTTTGTGATTTTTCATGATACAGTTATGAAATTTTGTACATAGATTCTTTATATAAAAATACTAGACTGTGTTTCACATACATCGCTAAATTTTAATCGTTTTAATCCCGTGGAGGGTCGATCCGGTACATGAAACACTATCGATTTGTAAAGATAAAATAAAAAATAAAGTACCTTTTTTTTAAAACTCGTATTCATTTACGCATGTACAAAATTATTATTTTTTAAGAAAACGACAGCTTAGCGATTCCAATGACCTGTAGGTAGTTAGTACGCAACGCCGACTACAGTGTATACTAAAACTAATGTTGTATATGATCCTATTGTATAAGCTATATTACTGTAGGTTTTCATCCAAATCCAATCAGCCGTTTGAGCGTGAAGGAGTAACACACATACATGCAGACATACAAACTTTCGCCTTTACTACTACCTACCTTACTAATCTTATTGTGATATAGACTATACCTAAGACAGTGTAAGCGTGACACATTTCATGAACTTCGCATCATGCTATCATTGTCACCAATTGCAAACACATACAGTCATACCATTTCTACACACATCGTCACTCCGTCAGAGGTGACTAAGCGACACAAGTGCATTGTTGGCAGCAACATTCACTTTGGTCATTCAATACTTGTGACGATAGTGACGTCATCGTGCCGGAGCCAGCCTGCGACCTATCACCGTACAATCGCGTGTCAAGTGTGATGATCATGGTTCATGGAATTCATTGATGTTGATTGCTTTGCCACATTTTAAGACCGATATTTGGCGCGCAAAGATTAAAGTCTTTGCGTAGTCATTTGTTTAAGCCTGTAGAACAGGGGCCTTTTTTATGGTGGCAAAAATCATGCATTGACATCCCCCGCCCTTGGGCGGAGCGGGAGATAGTGTCAGACTCTTACTGACTAAAACACCCACCCCGTTCCTTGTAGCCTTCATTACCATGACATATTGAAATGTCAAACGAGCGAGCGAGAAAGAGGGATGCAGCTATACACACTATATAGTTACACCCCTTTTACAGTTCAGTTTAGGTCGTCAAATGAATCGCTTTATAGAGCCTTTGTTTATAAGAACCACATTGCCCCTTACTCTCATGCGTCAAAAGACAAAATAACGGTAATTAGGTCATTGAATAATAATCAATTATGATTTCCCAGTATAGTCTGGACTCGTGTTTGTAAATCAATATTGCGCAACGCCTCCGGGCGACAAGACTTCTGTTACGTACGTCGATTAGACGTCACGTGTACAACGTGTTACTGAAGACGCATGATGAGAGTCGGCGTAATTCGTGTTGCTTAAAACGCGATTGTTACGTTAGATGAAACGGCTCGTTTTGAGTCAATTTTGATGCGAACTACAAACATTTTAGAGTGGTGGCCCATTGGTAACGGCGAGTTGTAGGTCGCAGGTTCGAAACCCAGGCAGGCGTGTTACATTGTGTAGTTCATTCCATGATAACAAGCGCTCGCTCATATGAGAGGAGGTGGTACATATTCGGTATAAGGTTGAAAAAAAATAATTATAAAAGAACATAGAAACATTTTGAAAACCCTAAATGGAGTGCATTTCGATGAAATTAGGCGTTTCATTTTTATATTACCTATTTTATTATTTTTCGTTGGATCACTTTGAGCAGCGTAAAAAAGCAAAACAAAACAGACGCAATGTGACATTGCTGCAACGTTATATGACACGTTTTTTAGGGACTTTGGGAGGAGAGGGGGGGCAGAATCGACTCGTAATTCCTTTTTGACTTGACTTACTGATTAAAACCCGGAAAGACGCTATTAATCCCGCGAATACTTAGTTTTTTTTAAGTGCCCTACTGTATGGATTACTCTTGTTTCGTGGGTGCGTTTACAAACATGTAAACTCACTACACTCTCAGACCCAGAACACCTATCTATAGGCAATAAAAACAATATGTTCCTCTTTCGTGCAGGAATCGAACCCGCGACCCGCAGCGCAGCAGCAAATCGCGCCACTGCGCCAACAGTGCCGTCAAAATTAAAATTCTGTGAATCTAATCGCATTCCAAAAACTTATCGCATTATTGCGGCTGTCTGTAGGTGTCTTAACATAATTATATTCACGTTAAGAATAGAATTTTAAATAAACCTTTTTACTGTCTTTCAACCGATTTTAACTTCTATTTCTTCTTTAAAGATGGCATTAAAAGAAAATAAAAAAAAACGGCTAAGAGCGTGCCGGGCCACGCTCAGTGTAGGGTTCCGTAGTTTCCCGTCCGTCAAAATAAGTGTACCCACTAATGAGTTTAAAAAAATGCTTGCATATACGATTATACTACAAACTTAGTCCAGAAATTATTTTGTACAACCTTTTTGTCTTTTTTGTACAAAAACTGTTCTTTCCATCAAGTTCAAAAAAAATTTCCTAGAAAGTCCTTAAAAGGTTCTACTTTTCAGAATTTTTTCTAAACCTATGGTTCAAAAGTTAGAGGCCCCGGATACACATTGTTTTTTGTTTTTTTTTGCGATTATTTCCGAAATTATTAACATTATCAAAAAATGATTTCAGTAAACCCCTATTCATTTCCCTATTCATTCCCCTATCCAACAATATATCACACGTTAGGGTTGAAATTAATAAAACATTTTTTTTCCAATTTTTATTTTACCACTTTGTCGGCGTGATTGATATACATATTGGTACCAAATTTCAGCTTTCTAGTGCTAACGTTTCCAGAGATTAAGCGAGGACGGACAGACAGACAGACAGATAGACATGGCGAAACTATAAGGGTTCCTAGTTGACTACGGAAACCTAAAAAGTGGGTACAATACGAACTATTTACTGCAGCCGCCATTTGTCATGCCACCAACGTAATAAAAGTCAAAATCGGTTGAACGGACGGTAGTAAAAGGTTTTCATTTTCTAATGTCATTTTGAACAGAGTATAGGCTACGTCGATCTGGTTCCATTCTTGCTGTTACATTGCTAATCACTCATTTGCCCCTACAGGAAGCCACAGGATCCATTCTGTCGTGAATTGGAACGGTGACTGTGGCGCTAACTGCTAACGATCCTGATTCTGGCTCGATTTGTATGTATGTAATGGGTTAAATGGAATTGCTGATGTTGGTGTCTCACGACCATTGATGGGATTTAGGATGGGGAAAGCTTACAGGAACTTGGCTTGTCTTGTTTAGACTTACTAAGTCTATACAAAATTATTGTGATGCTACAGTGATATCAGTACCCCTAGCAAAGTTGATAATCTGCAATCGTTAACGCTAGTAGAAAATTTCAAATGTACGGGAATGACGTCATCTCACCACTCAGTCAAAACAAAAGAATCGGGGGCGTAGTTAACTCGAGGCGTTCGACGCAAGAGAAACGGTTGTAACTTGGCTAGGGGGCAGACCCTTTCAAGACATAATGATTGGACTTACTAAAACGACAAATTTCATATTTATCACACTTATATCATAAAGGAAAAGTGTACGAGTGTGTTTACATGTTTGTTACTTCTTTACTCTGAAACAGCTATACAGATTTGGATAAGGCTTGGCACACTAGTGATTTAGGGTGCTTTATTATTCACGGACTAGGTATGTTCCTTTGGGATAATTTTCTACTTATACGCGGGCGAAGCAGCTCACAGAAACTAGTATGTACATATATTAATCACAACACAACTAAAACATCTTATACTTATATTTGATAACTAAATGATCTAAGTAAACCCGCGAAGTTCAAATTAGTCGGTGCAGCTAACCCTATTTATTGATTTCTTTATGAAATAGCCATCCAATAGGGTTAACCGAACTGAGAGGATTGATGATTTTAATGATTATAATCTCAAAATTGAAAACACTTAAGAAAATCAGAATTTCGCAGACTACATTGGTGCTTTCACCATAAAATGTAACGTTACAAATGGTTTGTTTTCAGACGAGATCATTTACAAAGAACTCTTACACTTGTAAAGTTTTGTTTGAAATACTTTTAATAAAAATTATGCATTCATTAAGATGTAAGTCAAGTGCAGCATCTTCCAAGGTGAGTCATAACACGGATGCTGCGGTCCTACGAGAAAAATTGCAGCAAACAGTTTGTAATAATTAATTTTCTGTTGTAGGAATTTCTATTTATTTATCGGTGGGTTTAAATCTTCCAAATGACATCGTCCGTCCTAAAGCGGAGCGGGAGATAGTGTCGGACTCTTACTGACTAAAAAACCCACTCGTTCTTTCGTTGTCTTTCATACCGTGGCCGAGCTTCGCTTTCGGAAGCAGACCCTTGGCCCCTGTAGGCTTCGACCCTGCTGGGCCCCTACGGTTGCTGACAACTCCTTGAGGCGCGCGGGAACAGTCCACATAAATAAAGGACTGTTTCCACAAAATATATAGGTACTGTTGCCTCCAGATGTTGTAGGTATTAATAATTTCAAAATGATATAGTGAAATTAATACTGATATCTTTATATTTGAACACTAGCTGCTGCCCGCGACGTCGTCTGCGTGAAGGCACTGCAGTACCAAAAATACCTAAGATGTCAGTGTCGCTATAGTATTAAGTAAACAACTTTTAAAATTGCTTTAAAATATTTTTTTTTTCAAGCGAAGCAAGTGAAAAGAGTTATATGGGAATCCTGCTGAGTTCAGTCATAAGATGTGACTGAAGGAAATAGAGAAAATAATGCAGGAATACATCCTAGGGCACAAAAAAATAAAAATACGTACAAAGGTATCATACCTTTCAACACTTCCCTATAAACTACGTTGGTAGTTATGCTGCCAGGAACCAAAATGTAAAGAGAGTCAGGACTGGTGACGCGAGAGCAAGCAACGTACAGTTGCCCGTGTGAGAAGCAACTCGTCCTGAGATCGACACCCGCTGCCCTCAGTGTCTGCCCCTGCGACTTATTCATGGTCATCGCGAAGCAAATACTCACGGGGAACTATATGCGCTTGGACTGGAACGGGAAGTTGTGAGGTATGAAGGGAATGTGTGGTATAAATACTGCCTCGCTTACGCCACAACCCGTAAGAATTTCCGCCTCAATGGTGTGTCTGTGGAGAGAGATGACTTTAAGGCGGGTCCCGTTACACAATTTCGGAGGAGAAAGGTTCCAAAGAAGTACAATCGGGACACTGACCTTCAGCTTGATGGTATGCGCTGGAAGTCTTCTTGCTGACAGGGAGTTCAGAATTCCACGGGATAATGTGTGGCGTCATCTTGCTCGACAAAAGTGTTTATCGAGGTGTAGACCACTTCATTCCCCTCAATTTCCGAGAGATTGTCATTTGTGATTTGCTGCAGCCTGATCATTTTTGGGCGTCGGCGTTGTCCCTCACACACCCAAGAAGCTGGTGCGGTATACGACTGATGTCCCCGTTCACACAGCAAATGAGTTCTTCTAAGCTGGATACCACTCTACCGAGAGACTCTGGAAGCACCACCTGTCAGAGTGCCTTCGCCAAGACTTAGAAGGACATCGGAGAATTCTTGCAATGCACGTGCATTGCCGCCGAGCCGAGCTTTCATATTAATAGTCAAGCGCAGCTAACAAACTCGTGACCACAACGAAGATCGTTTCAACGAAGCATTCACCTCGTCAGCCCTCGATACCCGCGTCACCACGGGAAGTGTTTGCCGGAAATCGCCACTGAACAGAAATGTGACACCACCCATCAAATGTTCGTTCCTTCGGATATCCACGGCCTCAACTGCCTTCCTATTGGCCATGGTACACTCATCCCATACGATCAAAAAGCAATCCTTGAGCACGTGTCCCTTATCGCTGTTACGTGACACACCACAAACAGGCGTTTCAGCGCTCTCTAAATCGATGGGAATTTTAAACATGGCATGTGCTGTCTTGCCACCCAGAAGCAGTATGGCAGCGATTCTCGACGACGCTACATTAATAGCAATTTTGGCTTGCCTCCTGACAGTAATATGTCAGTGGTAACAAATGTTTTTCCTGTTCTACCAGGAGCATCCAAGAAAAACATGTTACCCTGGTTTTACCCAACGCTTTCAAGGACGGTGTCATAAATTTGTTTTTGCTCTGAAGAGAACAAAGTGACATGGTCATTTCGTATGGTGGTCATTTCGCCCGGATCGTAATTTATCCCAGCGTTATAATCCCGATTTCCACAGCCTTGATGCGGTGATGATTGGGGAACTGGTAATCCATATTCGATCAGCGGTTTGCCGCCGATAAAAATGACCACATCTTGAAGTGAACTGAGACAGGTGTTCAGCACGCGTTCATCAGTTACTTCGTCTTCGTCTCCAGTAGCACGCCTCAAAGCTCGTAGAAAATCTTCAGACAGATGATGGCGATACTTCTCCCACAAAGCTACCGGGTTCGCGACTCCACAAAACACCAACCGATCCCAATTTTTGTCACCGTCGAGAAGGTGACGTGCTACGCAGGCTGCGCGGTAAGTGGGATACTCCACGCCATCAAATATCCTCTCGAAGGCGAAAGACGTCGGGCCTCGAACAGTGGGAAGTAACAACCGCAGAAAATAGCATTTGCCATTATTCGGTTGCACGGTAGGTATCCAATGCGGTGTCCTTGAAAGTTCCCGAAAAACCTTCCACAGCACCTCCTCGTCGACGTCGGTTAAATACACCCCTTTGCTTGTCGTACGTGTAATATGAAGGCACCTCGTCATACGTAAGGGATCTCGCAAACTGGTCGACTTCACAGAGCTGGAAAAATGTCACCATGTTAACACCGCATTTTTTTTTAAATTGTCTTCCTCAACTCTGCTCAAGATTTTGAGGGTTTTGTTGGAACTTGAATTTGTCAAAACGAACTATACGATACAACTTTTATGAAGAAAATGCATCATGCACATCACATCACATCACCATCTATGAATTTTAAGAATAACTAACTACTAACCTCGCCAACATGATCAAATTTAAATTATTAATTTCCAAAAAGTGTTAACATATAACTTGATTTGATTTTTATGAAATCTCATAGATGGCGCTGTTTCAAAATTGTCTTTATACTACTAACATTCATTAAACTATGTTTCTCTGCCCAAGTTACTGAAATGGCGTAGTTTTTATAGTGTAAAGCTAGATAATAGCATGGCTTACTCAAAAACATTATTTAAATATGCATCGTTAGATTACACGCTGTCACAGAATGCGTGAGAAAAATAAAGATTCACAGCTCCTCCCCCGTAGGTGGTAGCGTGATAATATGTAGCCTATATGTTGACCCGACCTCTCAGTAATATTAATGCAAAATTTGAAGTAAATCCATGCAGTACTTTTTGAGTTTAGCCCGGACATACATACAGATAAACAGACAAAAATTCTAAAAACTATATTTTTGGCTTCGATATCGATTGTAGATCACGCCCCAAGTATTCTTTAAAAAAATATTTAGTGTACAGTTTTGACGATTTTATTATATGTACGATTTTATTATTGAAGAAATGCCTAACGATTAAACACGTTATTGTGGCTAATTTATAAAAGATAGATATATACTATTCAGGACTTTTTTGTAGATCTATTACAGACCATCATTTTTGTAATACATACTTTTGGTGTATGATCAACGTATGCGAGGATATGGAGCTCGAAAGCGCATTTTCAACCGACTTGCTTTAAATTTATCGTCCCTTCTCTGCTCCTACGTATCTTAGCGTTATGTTATATAGCCTATAACCTGCCCAGGAGTATGGACCACAATCGTACCAATTTTGGTTAAAATCCCTTTAGTAGTTTTTGACCCATGCGTACACATACAGACAGACAGACAGACAGACAGACAGACAAAAAATTTACTGATTGCATTTTTGGCATCAGTATCGATCACCAGTCATCCTCTAATATTAATTTTGAATATATATTCAATGTACAGAATTGACCTCTCTACAGTTTTATTATAAGTATAGATAGAAGATAGATTTTGTTTAATATTTCCCCAATGGATTTAAGCAATACCGTTATCATCTTCCTGTCCCATTTTATTCTGTCCTGACTGACTAATTTTGTCCATACTAATATTATAAAGAGCAAGAGTTGTATTTTTGTACGTAATTAACGAATTCAAAAACTATTTAACCAATTTTAAAAAGGTTGGTTTTTCTAATTAGCGTTGTCTCACGCTAGAAATTAATTCTGTATCATGGGCGCGCTCACAGACATGTAAACTCACGTACACAAAACACCCAGAGCACCTATCTGTAAGCCATACAGTTTTTTTTTTATCCGGGGATCGAACCCGCAACCCGCAGTACAGAAACCAATTACTCAACCGCTGCGCTAACCGTGCCGTGCCCAAAGAAAACGCAGAACAACTTGTCGATGGGCACTGCTAGTTATTATGAAGGTACAAACAAAGCATTAGAATCGAACCCTACTACTGTACGGTACTGACGCGCTCCCTAGCTGAGACGCACCTAATGCTACCGCGGGTAGTTGTAACTTTGTCTGCCTACCCTTTTACGGATTACTGGCGTCGCGATGTGTGGTTGTTGAAATATATTATAAATACACCCTTCACAGATAGCACTGAAATAGTTAAGCTCCTATCGAATATTCTGGTGAGGGCTGGACAGGTGTATTTTTGCCCAAAGTTATATAAAGCGACTGTATTTATGGCGTAGTCAGTTCCCAGGACCTGTATCAAAACAACATTTTCAAATTAAATCTTAGTCTAGAACTGAAATGGCAGCTCAGATACATTGAGACGGGGTTGCAATGGCCAGTGACTAACGTATTACGAGTTAAAATATACGAAGAGGCCTCTGTAGACCAGGGGCCCTGTATCAGTGATGTGGTTTATACTGTGGAAGCTACGTCCCTGGACTACATACAGTGGCGTAACTATATCATCTGACGCCCGTGGCAAATTCATTAGATGGGGCCCCGATAAATCACGTTACGTTGTGATTTCATTTTAATATTTTTTTAAATATAATTTGGGTCACTTCTTCTGAGCTCGCGGTCTCTAAGACCGGGGGCCCCGTCGGCCCTGAGGCCCGTGACATTTTGCCAGCCTTGCCACCCTATAGTTAGGCCAATGACTACATAATAATACGAGTATATTATGAAGTAACTAGTGATGTGCTGTTGCCGGCAATAATGGCGTGAAGTAAGAATATTGGTGGGAATATTGCCCGAAGTATGAATATTGGTTGCAATATTGCCCGAAGTATGAATATTGGTCGCAATATTGCCGGAAGTATGAATATTGGTGGCAATGTTGCCCGAAGTATGAATATTGGTGGCAATATTGCCCGAAGTATGAATGTTGGTGGCAATATTGCCACCAATATTCCCATATTGCCGGCAATAATGGCGTGACGTGGGAATATTGCCCGAAGTTAGAATATTGGTGGCAATATTGCCAGCAACGGCACATCTCTAGAAGTAACTACTCCTATCTGCTGTGAAAAAGTCCTTCACTAATAGAAAACTTGAACGTAAACCTAGCCTTTTTTTTTTAATTGTACAAATATATACCTACAATATATCAGCTTTGCTTCCTTCTCCTTCTTTTTTTACGTGGCAATTCATAAAAGTACTTCTCCCGCTCTGGGTGGAGCTAGAAGTAGTGTCAGACTTTTACTGACTAAAACCCACCTATGTTCCTTCAGTTGTGCTTTACGTTCTAAGGACACGGTAACACAAACAATATGTTACAGTCTATAGATAGGCTCTACTATGTATAGCTTTTGTGTGGGGTGTAATAATTTTTTTTTCAATACACTTGCTCAGAAAGTGACTGTTATTGCACTGCACTTAGGTACATAATTGCCCTTCTTACTAAACTGTGACATTTTGATTACCATTACGCACTAGTGCTATAATGTAGTTAAAACCTTTTGTTCAACCTCTCCCCCATCATAATTTTATTACATTTATCCCATTTATCGTATCAGAAT
The DNA here is from genome assembly GCA_929112965.1 of Mythimna albipuncta. Taxonomy (NCBI): domain Eukaryota; kingdom Metazoa; phylum Arthropoda; class Insecta; order Lepidoptera; family Noctuidae; genus Mythimna; species Mythimna albipuncta. The sequence continues at coordinate 10,636,671 of OV815977.1, read as the reverse complement.
GGGCACAGGTTGTCTCCCATGAGTTGCCGGTCAACCCCCGTTTATTCATTCCAGTGAGTGTATTGAAAGGTAAATAAAAAATATGGTCGCGCATATGAAAACAGATTTTTACCGCCACAAAGTGTACTCGTTTTACAGTTATTTTCTTCGCAAGTGTATTGAAAAACGTCGTATGATACACGTGAGTAATTAATGATTACCTATTCTCGGCTCTCTTAAGACCCTCTCCACGGCTCGGGTCTAAATACCGCCTCGAAGGTGATCACTAACATTACTCACTTATATCATTATGTACTACTAGCTTTTGCCCGCGACTTCGTTCGCGTGGAATAGTGACTTCCGGCAGATAGTACTGAATTGATGCCGACTCTTGACCAATAGATGGCGCTGTATGTCCGGAATAAATTTTATTTTTTATATTATTTTTTATTTTATTGTTTGTGATAAAAACTATCCTATGTCATTTCTCAAGTTCCAAACTATGCCTGTACCGAATTTCACACAAATCGGTCCAGTAGTTTAGGCGTGAAACAAAGACAGACAGACAGACAGACAGAGTTACTTTCGCATTTATAATATTAGTTTGGATTTCAATACACTTTGGTACTCGAAAATCTGCTCTTATCCTATCGCGTTTCTTCAATTACCCATAGCAAATACCACGGTAAGTCTTATGAAAAATCCGCCCTTGCAGCCATCGACCCAAAGACTACTGAAATCTCTTTGAGGCTTATGTGATTTACAACAAAATCAAACCTACAACCTCTACTAAAACACAGTACCTAGTAGGTACCTATAGCACCGTACCTGAGTGTAGCTATGGCAGTGTTGAGAGAGATTCCCATGAATAGGATATCAATGTAAGTGTGATACGACAGTGGTACCGACACCATTGAGACAAAGGCTGGCTTTGGTTTCGGGAATGCTTTGATCGTCACTAGGCTCAGAGGCCTAGTAGTTAGTGTAACGGCTAGTGTAGGCTTAGTCAAGGTTAGAGTTTGGGAATTCCCGACAATTTCAAAGTTCCGGGAATTCCCGGGACTTCGAGACTTTAAGATTCATTTATTTTTAGATGTTTTTTTTTTGAGAGGATTTAAAGTTTTTGAAGAATTTTATTTGAGTTAAATTTTGCATTTCTATTATTGTAAAATCCACATCAAACAGAAAATAAAATCTTAATGAATTTAACGTTAATTTCAGTCATAATAATTGCTTTATTTCTTTTAATCACACACATATACATTTTTAAGCAGTTAAACTTATAGTAATAAAACGAACTTGGTTAAAAATCATACTAATTCGTAATCTGGTATCTAATCTTGGTCATAATCATAACATTATTAATTCCCAAATCACAGTTTGGTTTCATTCTTAAATACTCTAGATATACATAATTAATTAATAAAACATACCTACTTATAAAAGAGTATTTTAAGTTATCAAAAAAATTTATAATAAGACTTGTTTGCTGATTTAATAAAATAGGCTATTAAAAAAATCAGAGCGACAATACGTCTGAAAATCTGTTTCTGATTTTTGTAATATTGCCACTGGACAAAGAGAACACTCTCGTATTCAACAGATATCGGTTTGTGTTCAAGGCTTTATACAGTAGTTATAAACTTTCTGTACGATTTCCGATTTCTTCAAACAACTGAAACTCCATTTTTAACGTTGTTCTTTGTTTTTTTTTAAACAGTAGCAGCTCAAGTATTCATTAAACTAACAGATAGAACTAGGCTCCTTTAATTATTAAAAATAAAAATGATCACATAACAATTTCGACTATCATATCTCGTCTCGAGTCTCGAACCGAAAGTTCCGGGACTCGAGACAACATAAATTACGAAAAATCCCGGGACTTCGAGACTCGAGACGTCCCGGGACCCAAACCCTAGTCAAGGTTTACTGACCATTGTTGATTTAATTTTTGCGATATTTTTTTGGGGGGTTAGAAATCACAAATTAATATTCTCACTTTGGGTGGAGTGAGAGGGCATGTCAGTCTTTTAACTGATTACAATCCTACCCTAGTTCTTCAGTTACCTGATATGCTGTGGCTACAGAATTCGGGCTTTTTTGGGAAGCAGGACATCATCTAATGCCTTCTGACGCTAGGGTGGAGCGAAAAGGCGGAACAGACATATACTGACTTGACATTTCCTTCAGTTGCGCTTTGTGTTCTTGCAAGCAATGATTATCGCTCTCGCCCGGTATATTACCGCCCATATTCTTAGCACCCTGGACCCCAGGGCCACGCTCACGCCCGTCAACGTTAGCACAACCGCTGGAGTCGCCGAGCACTTGGGGCCTGATTTTTGTGCATCTGTGCATTTGGGGGATTTTAGGTGATTTTAGGACCGTAACCCGCCACGCTGGTCCAGTGCGTGTTGGCGGGTCGCCAGAGCCTCGTTTGTTAGTCAGCAGGGTACACCACGTGCAGGTGAGGTTGGCTTGGGTCCCGATAGGTGTTGTTTGGGACCCCGTCTACACCCCATGAAGGCTTGAAGGAATGGGATGGGTCTTTTAGTCATTAAGAGTCTGAAACTATCTCCCGCTCCACTCAAGAGCGGGAGTTGTCATTGGATGATTTTTTCCCACCATAAAAATGGGTATCAAACCATTTTCACTTAGCTTAAGTCACTCAGGGATAATGTAGCTGTTCAATGGTAAAAGAATTCAGTTCAAAAAATTACTTCTTACAAACAAATTCACTAACTTATGATATCAACTCTTGATGATATCAATGTAGACAAGGCTTTCATTGTGAATTCACTCAGAGATCAACGCAATATGTTCGAGTGATCAGTCCAGCTGTGAGATTGAGGATTGGCTGTTGAATAAGCAGATAATTGCTAACGGGATAATCAACTAATTTTGGACTCAAACATAGCGTGTATCAATCCATGATTTCATCCCGTGGTGTTGTTGCGAATTGGATTGGAATGCCCAAAATTAGTGGGACTATCTCATGGAAAATATGAGTAATGGCTGTTGAATCCATTTTAAAGTCCAGTTCAGTGCGGAATGAGGTCTAATACGCTTTGTATGTGTCTTCCTTGGGGTGCGGCTAGTATGAGTCTGGTGAGGCAGGAGTCAGTTTTCAAATAAGTATGTTGAAAAATATGTATAGATTTTTTTTTTTATATCTCTGTTGCATATGAAAATTCTCAGGGCGACTTTGGCGATATCTTTGGAAAAACCAAAATAAAAAAACTGGCAAGTGCGAGTTGGACTAGAGCGAGGAAACGCTCAAACGCTTAGGAAAATTCGGCAAAGAAAAACCGTTTGTTGTATGGGCCCTTAAATATTTATTTTATTTTATTTATAGTATTTGTTGTTATAGCGGCAACAGACATAACAGAAATTTATAATTTCTGAAAATTTCAACTGTCTAGCTATCGCGGTTCTTGAGTTACAGTCTGGTGACAGACAGACAGCAAAGTAATAATAATGAAATAATAATATTCCACAACTATCACACAGCGCCGTCTAGTCCCAAGCTAAGCAGAGCTTATGTTATGGGTACTAGACAACTGATAAACATACATATATATTTCTAAATACATATATATTATCTATTCATTCATTTATTTTGTATTATATTATTATTGTCTTAGTAATAGGTCCCGTTTTTATCCCGGAACCCTAAAAACCTATCTTAAACTTGAGTTGGCAAAAATTATGAACCCCTGTGTGGGTTTAAAAGAAAAGCTGAAACCCCTAAGTATCCTGTAAAAATATACATTGCTTCGTCCTTCAGGCTTCAGCAAAATTTTCTTATCTCTATGTTCTCACATATTTGGAACATTTGCACGTAGTCCCGGACTTGCACTTTCTTATCGACGCCATTGTCACAGCCCGTGATCGAAGTGAACACAATCAGGTACCTGCTGACTTGCTTCCTTCTATAAATATAATAGAGCACAAGGGCTCTGCAGGTTTCAGTACCTGCGAAACCTTTATCCAACCTGTCAGTCTTTGGGATATTTTTTTTATATATTTAGGCCCAACAGGGCAACAGGTACCTTGCGGTCTTTCTATAAATCTGTAGGAGACGTATTTCTTAATTTTTTCATCATTGAAAGAAAGAAAGAAAAACATTTTATTTGACGGAAAGGCCGAAAAGGATTAAAAATATATAAACATATATAATGAAAATAATTGATTCTTTATTTATTTTTTTTATATAAGAACTCTTCACGTGGCTTCTGGTGGTGGTGGGTTTTTACTGATGATCTGACTCTGACTGACTTGTGATCTGATTCTGGCTCAATGGACAAACACGTGCCGCCTAGTGGCCTAGCCATGGTCCTCTTACAAAGCTGTAGTGTGTGTAGCCAATTCAGGAATTGGGTCAAAATAGCTCTTCCAAAGCAAGACATATCTACCTCGTGCTGATAGTACATATATACAACATTATTATTAGTATATGCGACACATGAATATATGTAGTTTGTTTAGAATCAGTAACTGAATGGATTCCAGTAGTTTTTACACCATGTTATATTTTTTCCCAAAAAATATTTAAAAAGGCCACAAGTTGGACACCACCGACAGTCCGAGTATAACAACACTACCCTAAGTACAACACAGGTCACGGCAGGTCATAGCGGATATTAGGAGCCATCAAACAACTGGATGCAAGATCAAAACATCCCCTCAGTCGTTTGGATGGACCGGTGATCTCTTGTATGTTTGCGGCCATAACAAGCTTATAACTTTGTGATTTTTCATTATACAGTTATGAAATTTTGTTTTTTGTGTTTCGGGTCGTTAATAGTACGTATTAACGAATGGTCCAAGTAGAATGCAAGGTACCGATGCTACCGGCTAACCGCAGGTAGTAGGGAGCCCAAGTAGTGTACTAGTCACACATGGAAGGCTGTCCCACCAACTGTCGAAAAATCCCGCACTGCACCGTCGTGTTGGGTGGTGATGCGAGCGCGAGACGAGAGGGCGCGACGAACATTACCGGGGGGCTCAAGCGTATCCGCAGTCTCTAAACTAGTCCCCCAACGATGACGTCAGCTCAGAGCGTGTGTGAAGGTTAGCTAGCAGTGTGGAACATCTTTTTACTTTCTTCTTCTCTCTTTCCTATACTCTCACATAATGTGGAAACAACTACATCTGGTGGAGATTGTTACTTATTTTTCCAAAAATCCTCGGGATTTCTGGAATAAATCCATAATGTATTGTGTATATTGTTTTCACACACATACGTATATATATGATTTCCTTAAGCCTGGCTTCAGGTATGCAGACGACAGCACTGTTGCTGAGCGTTACATGACTATGGGTCACAAATCTCGTCTTTCTCAGAAAGATAACCGCTGAACTTGCGTGGGACAATGTTGAATTGAAGGCATAGCCTGAGCATTAGGCATAACTTGCCTTTACAGGCAGTCGCTGAATGAGACGACGCTAATTTGATTATTTAAAATGCTTCTAAAACCCTGGCGTGCCTTTTTCAGCTAAATAGAGCTAAGTCCACCAAGTTTTAACTTTCCGAGGTGTAACTGTGCCAATAACCGATGATCATGATCTTCTTAGAGTTATTTTAAAGTTCACGCCAAATTTTTAACCATATGTCGAAGCAAAGGCTCAACTGGCTGCTAAAACTTGATGATCTTAGCAAAGGTAAGACGGTAATTCAGACCGGAAGAGCTGCTCAAAGATAATCAAGTGTCAGTTCGTTCATGTATGGAGTCCTGTAGCTTGATTCACGTAAAATCAAACGAGCCAAATATCGTTAAAGTTTTATAGTCATTCTAACGATGTCCTACCCAAAAGCGGTATTCACGATCAACTTATTTCCAGTTACATTAATAGGTATTCTATCAGGATAATGTAATACAGATTTTTTTTTAAACCGAAGAATTTCAAATGACTTTAAAATCGGTGTCGTTCAAACGATTGATGGATGTGAATACGGAAATGGTCTAAACGACTAAATCGCTACGATATCGTTACGGTTTTCATTACGTGAATCGGGCTACTGGTCTCATTTTTGAGACGGATCTGCCAGTTATCAGCTGGATATTGCGTACTTCGAAGGACTGGAACAGTCTGCCTGCTGCGGTCTTCCCGTCGGATTATAATTTGGGTATCTTCAAGGCTAGAGTGAACAAACTAGTGCTAAGGCTGCTTAATAAACTAGTGCTTCAATTATTTAAGAAACGGGCCAAGAGGATCGTTCAGCAATGATGCGTTCAACGAGTCCAAGCTCCAAAGTCTTGAGTATTGGTTGCTAACCTGTCGGTTTTCTACCGGATATATATGTCAGAATTATTAAAGAAAAAAGTTCAGTACATTAACATTATAAAGCTTTTGTGTTGCATTATTATTAGTGACTTGTCCTAGATGCATTTTTCGACGTCAATATTTTGATAATTTATTTTTGTTAGAAAGTGCATTTGCACATTGATGCAAATGCTTTAAAACAACTTTCTACTATAAGTTACTTAATATAAAATATTATAAACTTATATAAATGAATAAAATTTTATCATTAATTGCTATTCTTTACTAAATTATGACTAGCTTATTGGTTTAGTGGTTAGTGATCCTGCTAAGCGTCGTAAGTTCGTTTCCCACCCAGGACAATTTTTTGTGTGGTGAGCACGATAATTTATTCTGTATCTGGGTGTAACTTATCTATAATATGTTTGAATTTAGAAATATATAAGTATGTTTGTCAGTTGTCTAGTGCTCATAGCAAAAGCTCTGCTTAGTTTGGGACTAGATGGTCACGTGTGAAAGTCGTGGAATATGTTATTAGTTTCTGTTAGTAGCTTCGCTTGCTTGAAAGTAGGTTTCTTCATATAAAATTTGGACCTCTGTTCCATTCCTTTAAGGGGTGAGATTTTAAAAATCCTCTAGCCTATGTTATAAAAGGAAGCCTGGTGCAACATTTCACGCTCCTAGTCCCAGCAGTTTTGGCTTTGCATTGATATGTCAGTCAGTCAGTTTCGCCATTTATTTTTGATTTTTCTATACAAATACTAGCTTTTGCCCGCAGCTTCGCCTGTGTACATAAAATACAGCCTATGTTACTCAGCAATAAAGCTTTCTATCGAATAAACTATTTTCGCAATCGGACCAGTACCTACAGTTGCCACAACGTATCTTGAGCGCTCGGCGTCAGAGTTGGGATCGCTTTGCGCATTCCATACATTGGCGAGCCAATCGTCTTCGTTGTTAGATACATGCAGCAACGCAGGGAACGAATGAGGAGAGACGTTTATGACGCGATGGCGCGGCGAGCCAATCACTGACACACCCCGCCCCCGCGTCTCACTTCGTACCACTAAAGAGACCGAATATTTGACGTCTGCGCAACCGCTCAAGATATTTTGTGGCAACTGTACTTTCAAAGATTACCTCCTAAAAATAAAATAAAAAACAAACTTTACCTCTTTATAATATCAGCGTAGATAGATAGATATTGCATAGAGATATGTGGTTATTAATTCACAACACGTAAGTATGTGCTTGCGTGCATACCCCGGCAAAAATAACTTCTTCTAACTTTGTTTACGTATAACTTTTAAAACCGTAAACCAGCTCGAAAGCCAGCAGAGTCGTCATCAATGGAGCACAGATAACGAACCCGTAGCCTGTAGGATCCCTACACTCCGACTCTCCGAGTGTAATGACTTCTACTCGTTAGGGAGACGTACATTCAACCGTACTTCACACGAGACATACAAAAACCGTCCTTATTACAATGATGCAAATACGTTGACAGTCTCGGAAATGGTATAAATACGTGTGGTGAAGTGTACTTAGTTGGTGTAAGGGAGACGGTATTATTAGAAGTTTAGAACGAAGGGTTCGCCAGTCAGACCAATGGGGCTCTGTTTTTATTATTGAGATTATTCGTATAATCATCGATATGGCAAGCTTTGATTATGGTAGTCTTGTTTCTAATAATGAGAGTAAAAATACTAACAAAATTGGATACTAATATACACGAAAATACAGTTTTACATTGGAATTTCTAACTCCTTAGATTCTAAATTCAGAATTAAGTGATTTAAGCAGTCTTTGACGTGTGAATCTGTCAAATTTAAAAATTACTTAATCCCGAATTCCTAATTCAGAAATCGTACTAACATACTAAAAGCGAAAGTTAGTATGTATGTATGTAATGTGTGTATGTTCGTTACTTCTTCATGTTTAATCGGCTGAACGGATTTGGATGGGCATAGCTTACCCGTATAGGTAATACGGGTAAGCTATGTCCTGGAATAGGTCAAAGGATTAAACTTTTTATCCCGGGAGTGTGTTCCCTTAGGATAATTTTCTTCTTCTATGCAGGCAAAAGCGCTTGAGCTTGTATTCAGTAAAGTAACTACCGAAAGGTTAGGCGGTGCAGTGCCCCGGGGCCTCCATGCTTGGGGCCCTCCAAAACCTCATTAGGAAACCTCTTATTGAACTAGCGAAAAATTCTTTCACATCATGGCAGCTCGTTTTAGCCAGTCTTTCTCCCTCCAACTCCATCCAAAGCTGGAGAAGTTATTTGATAATGTTTCACGTAAAAAAAAAGGGAACCAGAATTTTTTTTCCCCAGGGCCTTTGATCCCTTAGCTACGCCTCTGTTATCCATAAAATAAAAACGCCACAAAATTGGTTCAGTCCGACTCTTTTCCGTGTCAATCCGACTTACTAACTTTCCAAAAAGCAAACTACAGTTCTATCTGTCGCGACCTCAATTTTTAAGTTTAGGTCAGACTTCCTACATTATTTTTTTGATAGGTTAGCTAGCGTTTGGCCACTACCTCACCTGACAGTAAGCTATGATGTGGCCGACGATGGAGCACGCTTGAAACAAATATTTATTCTGCACTGTAATCGATCCCGAGACATGCAGTGCAGCAGTTCGCTGCTCAACCACTGCGCCAAGCATGCTGTCAGCAATCTATAGGTTTTTTTTTTTTGTAGGTTCGCGCTTGGCCACTATCTCACTTGATGGAAAGCGATGATGAATCACGCTTGTCTAGAAGTAAGCTATTTACTCTTGACTTAAAGACTAGTTTGTAGCTATAAGAAAACACAGACTCCAGCAGGGAATTCCACTCCTTAACTGTACGCACAATAAATGTGTTCCCAATACGTTGGGTATACATGGGTGGGATGTTCATTATGTACCAGTAGAGCAACACGTATACTTACGTCTAGTAGTCCTATGACGGATTAATTCCGTTTTAATACCACTCATCTAATACCACTGGTATTTGTTTGAGCCCGTGTTAATAGTCTATTCCGAATGGATACCATTGTTCCAACTTATACTGAAAGAAATTCAAGGATCTAAAGTACAGTCAGCCAAAATGGTTTGTAAAAGATCTTTAATTAAAATAAAATTAAGTAAAATCCAAAAAAGTATTTTTTTTTTAACAATAATTTATTATTAAATGGTGTACTGCAAACCTGCTCTAAATAACAACAAGCCACCGTTTTTTTTTATACAAGTCAAGCTTTTTGTTTTCCTCCAAGATGTTGGGGGTCGATTATAGCTTCCTCAGATATATCTAAAAAAAGTGATGTGTTAATAAAAGTTTTTGTATATTACGATCGTATAAAAATATTAGGAAACCAAAATTTTATTAGATTTGATTTGAGCTGACTGTATTAAATTCAAGGCACTGGTATGGGTTCGTACACTAAATTAAATTATTTAAAGAGTGGTCTCCGTTCAGAATAGGTAGTTAATAAAATTTCGTTTAAACAAATACCAGTGGTATTAGATGAGTGGTATTAAAATGGAATAAATCCAATGACGGAACGGGCTTGGTGGAATTAAATTGTGCAATTTCAATATGCACGCTCCAAAATGTAAACGTAAAAAAATTGAAAAAAAAAGTTTCAACTTTCGACGATTGAAACAGTCACCGCGGCCTTGGAAAGCAAGCGGAAACTGATTCCTTCAGTTGCCGGTGTGTTTTAGTCAGTAGAAGTATTAGCATTCCATCTCGCTCCACTCTACTGGGAGAAGTTATACTCGGAGAGCATACTCGGAATTTGAACTTGAACTGTTTAATTGAATTGTTACTATTTTTATAATATTAAATTTAAATTAAGATTAAATTAAATAATATTGTATTAATTAAATCTCGACATTTGTATTACAAATAATTTTGACTAAATTTTAATTTTATTGTATATTTTGTGTTTTTATATATTCATAAGAGATGTTAAATTGTAAATGCTATGTACGCCCTCATTGTCACGTACATCAGTCCATAGTAATGCAATTGTTTTCCAATAATGTTAAATGTATGTGATGTGGCAGTGCTATTAATAAATAAATAAAGTTATTTGACTGGCTTGTTGGTCTAGTGGTTAGTGGCCCTGACTGCTATGCTGGAGGTCGTGAGTTCGATTCTCACCTGGGACAAATATTTGTGTGATGAGCACGATCATTTGTTCTGTGTCTGGGTGTAGTTTATCTATAATATGTATGTGTATTTAGAAATTTATAGGTATGTTTATCAGTTGTCTAGTATTCATAATAAGCTCTGCTTAGTTTTAGACTAGATGGCGTTGTGTGATGGTTGCGGAAAATTATTATTATTTTCATGCCGAGTGCATCCTTACCGATGTTCTTCTAGGCTCGCTTCTCAATCGACTCTAGCGCATCAAGCTGGTATGCAAACTGTTATTTTCTATTTGTCATGACCTCAATTTTTGAGTTTAGGTCAAGCTTTAGATATTCTGATATTCTATAAAAACAAATATAATTAATCTGCCTACTGTCTTCCCAGAATTAAGGACAGCTTCTAACCTGACCGGATGTAGCGAAATACTTGTTTATTTTTTATCTATCTATACTAATTCTATAGAGGAAAGATTTATTTTTGTTTGCAATTAAATAAATTAAAAAATTACTAGACTGAATATATTTTTAGGGTTCTCTCGTATCTACCTTAAAAGAAAAAACTGGCCAAGAGCATGTCGGGCCACGCTCAGTGTAGGGTTCCGTAGTTTCCCGTCCGTCACAAATTCACAATAAGTGTACCCACTTATGAGGTTAGAAAAATGCTTGCATAGGTATACAATTACACTACAAACTTAGTCCAGAAATTATTTTGTAGAACCCTTTTGTCTTTTTTGTACAAAAACTGTTCTTTCCATCAAGTTAAAAAAATGGTTGCCTGTAAAGTCGGTTTTACGGGCGAAGATTTTACGTGACAACGTCTCTAGTGCTGCGCGCGCGGCAGACCGATCATAGTTGAGTGGGAGAGAGACGCAAGGCATTCGGCGGGCCTCTCTCTCGTTCGGTGACTCATCGTAACGTTACCGAGCGTTACACTTTTTCATAAGTGACTCCCAGCCGCAACCTAATTTAAGACGTTGTCACGTCAAAATAATTTTCCTAGAAAGTCCTTATAAAGTTCTACTAAACTTTTCAGAATTTTTTCATATTTTCTAAACTCTTGGTTCAAAAGTTAGAGGCGGACACATTGTTTTTTGTTTTTTTTTTGCGATTATTTCCGAAATTATTGACATTATCAAAAAATGATTTTAGTAAACCCCTATTCATTTTTAAATACCTATCCAACAATATATCACACGTTAGGGTTGAAATTAAAAAAAAAATAAAAAATAACTTCCTACTTTACATATAGGGGGGCTACCCTAATAAAACATTTTTTTCCAATTTTTATTTGACCACTTTGTCGGCGTGATTGATATACATATTGGTACCAAATTTCAGCTTTCTAGTGCTAACGGTCCCAGAGATTAAGCGAGGACGGACAGACAGACAGACAGACATGGCGAAACTATAAGGCGTAGTCAACTAGGAACGGAACCCTAAAAACGGAACCTTTATAGGTTCACTTTGTTGTCCATTTGTCTGTTTAGTTACACCCTTTATCTCGGGAACGCGTGAAGGTATCGAGTTGAAATTAAAATCGTATACTCAGGTCTGCGGTTTCTTGAAGCTGTTAAAAATCAAACTTCTAAGTTAACGAAAAAAAAATACGGCCGTTTATGTCGCAAAAAACGTATATTTCGATATTCTCAGGGGATCAAAATTCATACTTCCCGTTGACCTAGAATCCCGAAATTTGTGTTGAAGTGGAGGACTCACGTTCACAAGCATTTAAACTCAAGACATCCAGACCTTTAATTAAAGCATGCTAAACATATTGCTTCCGTGCTGTTATCGATCCCGAGACACGCAGTGCAGCAGCCGGTCGGTCAACCACTGCGCCATTGCTGTCAACAATGTTTATATAGCTTGTAGTAGACAGCACGGTTGGCGCATTGGTTGAGCGATGGGCTGCTGTGCTGTGTGTCACAGGTTCGATTCCCGCTCGGAACAAGTGGACGGGTGCAAAATGAGAACAGAATATATAATAGATAAACATAATATATTTATTATTTTAGAATTTGTTTTAATTAATTTTGAATGTTTTGTGTCAGATTTTCATGACTAAAAACCCACTCCTGTTCCTTCTTTGCCATTGATACAGGGCCCCGGGGATTTCTTTCGCATCACCCATGGCTCCCGTAGGCTTCGACCTTGCTAAGCCCGTACGGTTGCTGACATCTTCTTGAGGCGCACGTGGAACAGTACGCGCCGTTGACGACTTGGGCTCGATCTGGACGGTTACCGGACGGTAGGACGGTGAGCTACACATTGCTCGCCGTCCAAAAGGAAAAACTGACTTACTAACATATCAACGCACAGCCGAAACTACTGGGTGTAGGAATATAAAATTTTGTACAAGCTTTATGTTTGTGACGTAGGAGAGCACTAAGAAGGGGTTTTTGGAAATGTGACCTTTAAGGGGGTAAAAAGTAGGAATTTAGTTTGTATACAAGGTAACAATAAACTTGAAAGTTAACGTAAATCCTAACTAATATTATAAAAGTGAAAGTGTGGATGTTTTTTATTTAATCACGCAAAAACGGCTGAACGGATATGGATAAAATTTGGCATGCATATAGCCTTTGACATCGAAAAAAACATAGGCTACTTTTTATCCCGGAAAAACATCTTATTCCTACGGGAAAACACGTTTAGAGTGCCATAACCGAAGTACACGCGGACGAAGTCGCGGGCGGACAGCTAGTATTAACTAAAATAAATAAAAACAGTTGTAATTATTTGTTTTCAGGACCCCGTATAGAAAAATTTTGGGGGTTTTAAAGATTGCATGGTGGATTCTTATGTCTTTGGATATTAAACTTGAAACTTAGCACAAACTCTAATCAAAATAAATAATAAAGACAGTCATTATTAGTTTTTAAAACTTTTCATAATATTTTTGTGATCGAGGTCGACGACGCCAACGTTCTCCAATCGTCACTGTCCATCCTTACGTTGTTACCACCAGTACGGTCCTGACTAAGCGTTTCGCCTTGTCGTTTATACCGCGTACATCGAAGTACTGGAACCATTTTTCTACAGCGGTCTTCCTGTCCGATTGTAATTTAGGTATCTTCAAGGCAAGAGTGAATAGGCTTTTAATAAACTAGTGCGCCTCACCAGCAATAATTACATCACTGCTTAATATAAGGTGGGACGGTAGTCAAACACTAGTTTATATAATTAAAAAAAAAGTCTAGGAATTTATTCGTAAGTTCGTAGTGCATTCTACTTCAAACTATTTCGTTCGCCGTCACAGAGTATATTTTGTGAAAGTTGTTGCGCTTCCCGCGCTCAGTTTTGGCGGGAACCATCTCCCGTCATAAGCCGACCATTCACGTTGACGCATCGCGACGCCGACACCACCTACCGGCGACTGGAAACACTAAGACCCTTTTGTTTTTATGTAAATAAATTGAAGTTAGTTACATAGTTTAACAAAAAAAAAAACATCTAAAGATAAATTATTAAGAATGTGATAGAAACCGAATCAATTCTCCATCGAGAAAATATTCGAAATTATTGTGTGAAGTTAATATTTCACTCGGCGATAGTTAAAAAGTTACAAAATATATCAAATAATTTAATACAAAAAATGTAACTTATTTTTTTGTTTTGGTTTAAAACTGAGCTTAACGTAACAATTAAACGGATAGGCATCTACGCATTACTGTGTAAATTCTACGGTTAGCGTGAAGTATGTCCGCTATTTATAAGTAAGAGTGTACCACATCCACGACTGGTCTTTTATTCATTAAGCTCCTCGCATCATGCTCACGTAACGCCAAGTCGGACGCGGAAAACTTAATTCGCACTAAGTGATAGGAAGCGCGACATCTATGAGCCACCGCGCAAACTTCAGCGAACTGAAATGCGTTTACGATCTTTATTATCGGCAGCCGTAATACTACAAATTTAGTTCTTGCCCTACAAAAAGCGTTTCTCCTTTCATAATAATAAGAATACGGCGAGTCGGTCGGTTGGCGCGCTCGCTCGTTCGATACACACGGACGCGGCGGTCTGCGCCTGTGTGCGGCCGCCTCCGCTCGTGTGCGGCGCCCCCCCCTCCTCCGCCCGCTCGCCCCCCGCAGCCCGGCCGCGCGCCCACCGAACGTAGCTTTCTGTTCACTTATATAACGACATACATATATAAACGTGGTAAATAATATACGCTGAGAATAGCGAGCTATGTGCTGCCACCTAGCGGCCCGGACCGACAGCGCCGCCACAGACTATATTGCTCTGTTTTCAGATTTTCTTTTCGTTTGACACCATGTTTGTGGACCATAACTGTGAAATTATTATTTTATATGAATTGTTGATGATGTCTGTGGAAGGGTTTTAGGAGAAGTTTGTTAAGGTTTAGGGGCGGGTTGTGTCGTCGCGGGCTGCTATCGGGGTCTATGCGACAGTTTGACGTTTAGGTCGGAGTGCGTCGAGATTTCAATAACATTTCAAATGGCCTACCGCCTGGGGTTCGTAGGTGTTCGTAGCGGCGTAGCACGCTCTCGTTGATGTCTTTTGCAAAATAAGAGCAATTATGACATCGCGAGGTTACGAGTGCTACGCAGTTCACGAACTAGACGCGCTCAATGTAAATATGTTTATGTTGATAAATATGAGCTCACATTGTTGTGTTTTGATATTGTACACTAAAAAAAAAAAACATGATTCGGGAATTTCTGAAAGTAATAATTCCGATGTAATAATAACAGATGCACGGTCGACCTTCAAGGTTAAGCAACGTTTATCGCGGTCAGTTTTTGGATGGGTGACCATTTTAATACATCGAGAGTCCTTTATATTCCTTTGACAGTTGTTACTGATAGAATCCAGGAAACCTAACACCAGTTTTACCAAGAGGTATCATGTTACCCAATTACTGGGTGGTAGAGGATGGGTAGAAACTCCATGTAAAATACAGGTGTCCAGTTGTATCTTGTTAGACTAGTAGCCGACTCCCACATACCCTGACCATGTTACATTGTACAACATATAGGCAGACTGATTGTGTTGTTATTATTTTACGAGAGATTCGAAGAAATCATGACAAAAATATTAAGTAGTTATAAGTATCTTGCTATGTTAAGTTAAAAACAACTAGTTGTTATCTGTTTTGGATGTGGTTTCAGTAGAATTTTATACTTGTTCTGTTGAAAGTACGTCCGACTCTCGGAGCTCGTTTTCTTCGCAGCTCGAGTTGCTTGGCTCGAGAACTCGAATGAAACTCGAGCGAGTGTACGAATGGTGAAATGTTTCGAGATTTTGAGCTACCGGCCATGACTGCGGCGTTCTCTCGACGTGTTTCAAAAGTACCGCATGGCAGCCATCTTTAATTTAATGTCATTATGACATTGCGTGGCTTTGTATTTATTTTTTAGGGTTCCGTATCTAAAGGATAAAATGCGACCCTGTTACTAAGACTCCGCTGTTCCTCCGTCTGTCTGTCTGTGTGTTCATCTGTCACCAGTTTGTATCTCATGAATCGTGATAGCTAAACAGTTGAAATTTCTGTTGACGCACATATAACAAATGAATACAGAATCAAATAAATATTTAAGTGAGGCTCAGTTACAACAAACGTGATTTTTTTACCGTTTTTGCTACGGACGGGACGGTACGGAATCGTCTGCGCGAGTTCGACTCACACTTGGACTGTTCCTAAAAAAAAAAATTTAAAATTCTTTCGAGTTAGTGGTTGAGAGGGAATGCTGGTTTAGTTGATAATATTTTCTTTTATTGGTAAGTATTGATATTTGCTGGACTAATTATATCGTTAATGATGTACAAATAGTGTTATGCCTAATTGTCTAATAGTTGATAACTAACTTCGACTATAGATTTTAAAATAGTTCATTAGGAATATAATATTTGTAACAGTAAGTTAACGAGTTATTTCATTTCTAATATTATCCTAATGTTAACTACCGAACTCAGATATTATAGCAGCCATATTTAACATCACTACATTATGGCAAAACAACCATACGTTGAATTCCCAAAACTCGTGCAAGTGTATTTTTAATGAGCGCACAATTATTTTGGTGCTACATCAGTTCTGTTCAGTTTTTCAGCAAACCTAACCTTTGCCTCGCGAACTCGAATCGATTCCACTCTCCGTGACTCAACGGCGAGAAAATAACTGACGGAGTTCCGAAACTCTTCGTTCCACTGGTTTCCTAAGGTCACTTTAGCAGTCACGTTGCAGAAACAACTCGATGAACTGTAAAAAGTCTTGAAACTCGTGTTTCGTTCGTTCGTGGTAGAATTTTTGGGATTAGCGACTACTACGATACCGTAAGTCACGTGTTTTTCGTTTGACGTGAGATTGTTTTGAAGAAAGTTGAAGGTAGGTGAGTTATGGAGTGAGTTTGAGAACATTAGTAGAATGTTTTGTTCGAATAGAGGCCGCGACGGAGCGTCGACTCTAAATGATAGTCGAAGAGACCGAATGAAGGGGAATGACATCTTTTTCGGACTTTGCCGCATGTTGCTGCCAGATGACAGGCCTAAAAAATCTGTTTATACATTCACTGCTGGCCGAGCGCCGGGGATGGCGTCCTGTTGATACGGAACACGCGATGTATGGCGTTGTAAACAGCCCAGCTAGTGTTGTTGCTGTGCTCAATGTAGTCGCGAGTAGGTATCATGAGTGTGAGTCGCTCTATTAGATTAATTTCTTGCGTTGTTTATTCCCGTTTGTAGCGAATTGGTGACAAATAGTGTTTGTCGCTAACAGTTTCAGTACGTTTATTTATAGTTTTTGTATTGTTTTGAAAAGTTAAGGAAAATATTAAGATTATATCTTGTTTAAAACTCTACATTCCATAACGAAAATGCAAACAGAACAAAAAGTGAATTAAAACTCTACTCAACTTTACCACATTAGAATAAAGTTAACAAGTCTCCAAACTCTTTCAAAGTTCTGCTAAGATATTGTAGCAAGTCATCAGCAGCAATGCCGTGACCTGGAGACCCCTCCGTGGTCAGTCAATTCGCTAACCATGGACTTGTTTCGCGATTGGCAATACGTCGAACAGCCCATGCCGATCAATTCTAAACCCTAACCGCAGAGCACAAGGCCGCATTCACGTCGTTATCACGCGCAGTGATAACACGCCGACTCGACGCACTCATAAATGAAAACATATGTTTACAATCACACGGGCCGCTCTATCGAGACGACGACGCTTCGAGATCAGCTCGCGCTAAAATAGGTTAGCGGCGATACGCGGCGTCTCGATGTTGTTTCGTTGACGAAAAAGAGGCGTTATTTCAAAATACATATTTCGGAATTTCAGGACCGAAATCAACTTCATAACAATTAACGATACGACCCCCGCCTCTAAATTCCTCGCCCCGAGCGTGCCCGCTATACGTGGCGGTACGACGCCTTCGCATAGATAGAATAGAGAGCGGTTTCGGAACGCACCCGTACAGCGGCGCGCCTCAGCGCCTGTGTGCGGCGCGCGCGTGTGCGTCGTGTCCGTGCACGCGCACACGCGCGCGCCGCCGGTGAGCGCTGTTCACCGCACTCTGTGAGCGCAAACAACCATCTATAAGGCCACGCTATAGCTGACGGAGGGACGCGCCGCGCCACGAGCCGGTTGCATATTTGGGTTTTTCTTTGTTCGTGTTTATATCTAGGTAGCGGCAGAATTGTTGGAGAAATGAGCGTCGATGCGCGCTGTGGTTAGATGAGTTTTGGCGTAGGGCTTTACACCTTTCAAGACGCGGGCCTGCTATACAGATTTTAGAATTTTTATAATTAAAACTCCTAAATGCGGTATCTGTCATAGATTTATAGTTTTGAATTATTTTGTAATATTAAACTTTTTTTATTCAAAATTCCAATATTATGTTTCCTTTTTCACGTATTCTTTTAGTAGCTACGTTATCTTAGAAGAGAAGTTTACTATCATCAGACGATTTAAACCTATTTTTAATCTAATTTTTGCTTCAAAGTTCAACTTTTTTGTAATCAGACCATTTATGATGCACTTGATTGGGCTATCGTGCACTACAAATTAAAATTTTTGAGTTTTCATAGTTCTAGTACTATATAAAAATAATTTAAGAGACGGATTGGCCATGTATAAACTACATTTTTGAAGAAACAGCTACAGAATACAGCTTCAAAAAAAAAACGTTTTTAACTGATATCATAGAATATAAAATTATACATTTCTAGAAACCATTATATTTTAATGTTGTCATGTCTGTCATGATGTTTATTCCTTTATTACCAACCAAAGTATTATTTTAAAGGCTTGCTATTTAGGTATTTTACATTGGAAAATGTAACTAACGCAAATTCTACTGAACCAATGAATACTACTAGCGTACCAGCTCTGTAGGTTAATTAGAAACTGCCAGATAGTTAATTTCTTCCCGTATTCTTTCATTTGCAGGGTTTTGTAGATGATATGATCAACATTTAGAATCTATTGAACGTCGATTTTACGATATTTTATTTTCGTTTAGCATTAAATGCATTTAATGTTATAGTTATATTTGGTTTATAGTTAGTTCATAATGCTGTAATTATCCTAATTAAATTATATAACCTAGAGATATGTCGAGAGATATAAAATTATGAAGACCTTTTAAAACGTTCGTATTTATAATGAAAATATATCCCTAAACGTAATTTTTCTATCGAATAAGACTTATTCATTGGTCGAAAATATAAATAGAGTGATAATATTACACAAAATGAATAATATTTTAAAATATCGATTAATTAATTTTAACTTTAGTTAATAAAGCTTAACTGTACGTAAAGAAGACACGAAAATATTAATAATCCACAATTCATGCGACATGTTTTTTTGTTTGGTTTTTTATTTATTTTTAAAAATATAAATGGTTTCCAGTATTCATTATTACTAGGTTTAAACAAGTATTTGACGTTAAATTAAGATATCTAGCATTGTTTTAAAAAATCTTACATTATAATATTTTCGGAAAAAGTTGAGACACAAGACATACCCCATATAGCTTCAAGGAAAGCTTATCCTATACTTTATATTTTAACAAAAGAACCGAATCCATAACTCCTTCTACAAGATTAAAAAATCAAAAATAAGCTTCCCATACAAACTAAATAGCAAAACCGTATACCGGCTTGAGGCGCGGCGCGGCCGGTATATTTCCGACATAATACCGCTGCGTCGAGCGATTACTACTATATATTCTATATACATTTAATAGCTATACAGGCGCGCATAGAACTGGCCGTACTTATGTGAGCGCTACGTGGCGCGCGCTCGCAGCGCTGAAGCGCTGTACGACTTGTGCCCGTCTAGCGATACTTGGTGGGACAGCGCTGCAGCGCAACGCTTTCTAGGTAGCCGGCTTATTATTATCGTAGATTGGCGTCGGCGCAACTACACGGCGTTAGAAGGACGTTCCGTTTTAAATATCAGGTTTTATTATTATGAAGAGCGGCGCAGCGGAGTGCGGACGGCGCGGCGGACGGTTGCGTGCGATAACATTTGACATTCGTAATTACTCGAGCGCGGACGGCGGCGCGGCGCAGGCGAGGCCGGCTCCGCGGACATTCCGCCGGAGTCCGTGCGGCGGTGGGGCCGGACAAAGAGGTCGCGCGTTGCGTCAGCGACACCGGCCACCAGCCAGCGCTTGACAATCGCGCCGCGCCGCGCTCCGCGCCGCCGCACCACCGCCGCCGACCATACACTGCCGAAATATACTCTAGCCTTGACTAACATTGTCGACTATTTCTAAACGCACAGCGCTAGTCATGTTTCCGTATGTCGCAGTCGCAAATGTTGTTGATGTTGTCAGTTTGGCGTGATAGCAAACCTAACTTAGAGAGGCTCTCATTTTCGTAGGGCCCTAATTAAACATAAAGCACTAATTTTCATTAGTCGATTTTAATCAGGGAGAGAAATTAAAACTTGTTTTGTATTTCTCATTTGTATCGTTCTCTAAAATTCTGTTTACTAAATCCAAAATTTCCGAATGACGCTTAATGAGTCTGAAAATTCAAGAAAGGACGTTCGGGGGGATTTCGGCCTTAGTAGTTGGGTATAAAGTCTATAATGAGTGGAGTCGAGGTTGTATACGTCAGCCGATGTCAAAGAGCAGAGAGGCAGAGAGAGATAAAGCGCTGGAGGAAAACATTGCGAGCGCCGCCGACACCGGGGCTCGGGCTCGTCTCGACTCGATAAAAACACGAAATTATAACGAGAAAACGTCGTCTTCGGCAGCGTCGTAGGGGGCTATTTTGGCCGGCGCTGTAGCTTGCGCGCTCTTTGTTTACGAACGCGGCGTCGCTCCAACGCGCACAGCAATGAATTAGGCTTTGTTTGTGCCAAAAAAAGGTTACCAATCTTCTTTATATCGCTCTGTAATGTTGTAGAGGGTAAGCTTTTCCACTAATTCGTCGTCAATTGCTTGATCTTGAATTGTTGAGCATCCTCTCAGGGTAGCCTCGTCGCTGTTCTATTGGTTCTAATGCGTTCGAGTCCGATGCCAAGGACTTGGACTTAGTTTATGAACCTTAGACGGTGTAATAGAAATCGGATGGTTTGGCTCGCTGTGCCGTACTGTCAGTCGGTTCGTGTGTACGTTTCTCTGGAATGTGTTTTTGTGTTGAGACTTGTTTTCAACCAATGAACCTTACATGAGTGTTGTTCCAAATATATGAGGTTTATTACAGGTCAGTTTGTGGTTAATTTGTGCCTAGACTTACGTCTGGTAGTTTGTCTGTTGACTTCCGTCTTTCTGTAGAGGTATTAAAGATAGAATGTATCTTTATTAAAGTTTTGTTGAAGGTTGTCATTCCGGGAAGTCGGAGTCGGATTAATGAGGCTGTCATTATAATTTCGAGAATAAGTGCATATGTTTATGGGGTACAGACGTCCTTAGCGGTTAATCTATGGAGTGGATCTCGTGTGGTCCCTGCGAATGGGGACGTCAGTCGTCTGTGGGTGAATTCGGTCGGTGTTCCCGTTATCTAAGGCCGTTGCCAACCGGTGCTCACGACTCGCGGCGGCCTTCCTACAGGTTGGGCGCGAAGTTTGGAAGTCTGTGGGACTCTTATGGGGCAAGAAGTTTGTATAAGAGCTACGGTGCTTTTTTAGAGCCATGTAGGGCATTGACCGTATGGTATACGATCCGATATCATTAGTACCGTACTGCGTACAACTGATTAAAACTAACCTATCCTTACAAAATACTTCGTAACACATCCATTCTACATATATATTATATTTTTTTACGTTAAAATAACAGCAGTTTGGGCGTTGTTTTTTTTATCATATCAATAGGTATGGAAGTATAAAAACATGAAACATTCACGCATACTTTTCAAGCTTATTTTAAATGTTTGTTTTATAGGGAAATATAATTCTATCTGCCAGGATTGATTTCATGAATTTGTGTAATATTTATTTTACCACTTGAAATGTGAAATCGTTGAACAAAGTTTATATTGATTTTAATCTAGGTTTTACTTATAGATAAATTAATTTTTACCTATACCAGAAAAAAAAATCAAGTATAACTTTGTCAATACTTTTCCAGGTTTCTCTTTTTACGTAAAAATTACTTTTTGAAACCCCATCGATATCCTTTTATATTGACTGTCTTTGTTACTGCGCCGAAAACTCTACCTTTGACCTTTTCCCTAAATAACAGAAAAAGAACTGTGTACGCGACACTCTTCACGATATTAAAAACCATCTCCATTTATTGCAATCAGAAATTCCGCCTCCAACTCAAGGATAAGTAACGTGGCGCAACATGAGCATCAAACCCGCACCTCGACGTCAGAAGAGGCACCTTCCACTAGACGAACGAGGCGAACCAAACCTGTTTATTCTACCTAAATCCAGCATCGCTGGCTAGGCGGTAACTGTCAAAATAGGCACCATTCAAAAACATACTTTATTCAGTTCAAATAAAGTCCAAATTCTACTGTGTTATAAGTCATTAACATACAGCCAAAATTGTTATCGTCACTGAGCTGTGGACGATAGAAATATTGTTTTAGATACCAGTGAGGCAGTGGACTCGAAGCGACCAGCTGGAAAGTTCAGGGTTCAAACTAACTGGTTCATTTTTTTTGTAACTGGTGAAGTGGGGTGTGGGACTTCAATCAATAGGATCGATGACTTTTGTTAAGAGGTGGTGATGAATGATGACGTCATTTCTCGTCATTGATTTTTGTGGATACTTCAAAATGCGTGGACTGGAAGTCTACTGTGTCACTTTGGGTCATAGAACAAAATATTGTTCAGACTACAGACAACGCTCTATGTGCTTGTGATCACGTACTTATTCAGAGTATTTAAAGACGTAATAGAACAATAATCTTATTTCTTCCATAAATTCTGTGCTCAACAATAAATACACTCGGTTTCTGAACTGAAAATCCGAACTTAAATACGTGTTAAACTCTACTAAAATACAAAAGTTTGACAATTCCTCGACCTAGAGTTGGACAATCAACTTCAAATTCTTAATTTTGATACCAGATTTATGGTACCTCAGATATGGTAGGTATGGTATCAAAGATATTATGGTATCCCTCACTGAGCAAACTGCAAAATCAAAACGAATTCTTTTTTTATTATTATTCATAGGCTCGCGTTTGACCACCATCTCACCTGATGGTAAGAGATGATTCGAAATGAATTCAAAACAATACAGAAAACTATATCCCAAGCATTACAAATTTCTACCTTTTTTTAATAATTATATAAACTAGTGCTTGACGACAATCTCACCTGATGGTAAGCAGTGATGTAATCGTTGATGGTGAGGCGCACTAGGGCCTAATTACTCTAGCTACGAAGAGACTGCTTTTAAAATCGGATGGGAAGACTGCAGCAGGCAAATTTTTCAGACGATGAGATGAATCGCTTAGTTTGGACCGTAAAGGTTTCAACAGCCATAACTAATTAACGATGCTTAAAAATTTAACTAAAATATTTTCCATTTTCATTTTGAAACCTCAAATGTCAGTAACCCGTCACCTCTGACGTCACACGTTGGTTGGTTACAAAGGTAAAGTAAAAATAGTAGCAACTCTTTGCACATCTGCCGTCTCGCTCTCCCTGAGAACTACAGAACAATCTCTCTTTCGAGTCGAACGCGGGAACTTACCTAAGCAACTAATGAGTTTTTATATTTTACGTAATGACAGCGTTACGCCTATAATCCTTGGGAGAGTTGGCAGAGGTCACAGTGGTACTGGTAAGCAAGCACATGGGAAACTCCTCCAAACTTAACTGTCAAACTCTTGCAATTTATAAAAGAAGAGGGAACGAACTACGAACACTATTTTTTTTAATTGTTGATTAGCTTTTGCCCGCGGCTTCACCCGCATACATAAAATATAGCCTATGTCACTCAGGAATAAAGTAGCTTTCTATCGGTGAAAAAAAATTCGCAATCGGACCAGTACTTTCAGAGTTTTCCTCCTACAAACAAAAAAACAAACCTTACCTCTTTATAATAGTGTACATAGTTGAGTTTGACCACTATCTCACCTGATGGAAAGCGATGATACGGCCGACTATAGAACGCGCTTACCTAGAAGTAACCTATTCACTCTGGACTTAAAGATTCCCGGGTTGTAGCCATCAGGAAACAAACTATCTCTCGATTTCATTATCCTACTAGTATGCACCGCAAAATTTTGATCGTTTTAATCCCGTGGAGGGTCGATGGCGATCCAATGGCCTGTAGGTAGTTTGTACGCAACGCCGACTACTACCTACATGTCAGTGGATTAGCTCAGCTGACGTTTTCTTTAAGACATTAATTTTGTACATGCGTAAATTAATACGAATTTTGAAAAAAAAGCTACTTTATTTATTAATTTTATCTTTACAAATCGATAGTGTTTCATGTACCGGATCGACCCTCCACGGGATTAAAACGATTAAAATTTAACGGGGTATAATTCATTATATTATACTACTACTTACCAAAAGGTGCTAGAGTGGCGATGGCGCACCAGAATTTGCAGCATTGGAAGGCCCCCATAAGGTGGACCGATGACCTGGCGAGAGACATGGGAATCCGATGGGTGCGAGTTGCAGAGGACCGTTCGTTGTGGCGACAATTGGGGGGGCCTATGTCCAACAGTGGACATCTTTCGGCTGAAATAATGATGATGATGTATTATTATATTTCTTACTGGTTTTTGCCAGCGGCTTCACCCGCATTCCTAAGCCATTCAGTGATAAAGTAGCGTACTATTGGTAAAAGATTTTTTTTAATCGGTCCAGTTCTTTATTAATTACAATCAAAAATAGATAATAAGTATGTCTTATTGTGATATTTAATTTACCATTATTATGTTTACGTATACTAGCATTCCTGCAAGCCGTCTTGTCAGAAAAAAAATTAAAAACCCGACTGCAGCGCCACCTATAAGGTCCAATTTTATTTTCAAACCAGCTCGGGACCCACTCAAATATGTATATACACAAAGTTTCATTCATATAAGTCAAGGCGTTTGGGAGGAGATAAGTGACAAACACATGTACAGAAGAATTATGTAAATAAAGAAAATTAAATTATAGAAATATCTACTTATGTTTAGTGTTTTTAGTAATTAGATACTTAGTTTTCTTACGTTTCTTACAAACGGTGCAGGTTAGGCGGCTTTTTTCTCTAACTCTTCATTCGCAGGTATGCTAGAAAAGATAAATATCACCTTTGTAGCAATTTTTTTGTTTACTTCGTTCTTGTGTTGATTCTATATGTGTGACGTGTGTGTATGCATCTTCTTCTTCTTCTTCCTGCTCTTGTTCCATCTTATTTGGGGTCGGCGCAATACGTTTTTTTCTTCCATTCTACGTGTGTGTATGCATAGGTAAATTATTAAATAAATAAAGGACAAGGGACGTAAGAAATTGTGGTGGATTTTAGTTTCCCTTGAGAGGAATATATAGATATTAAGATATTCCAGTTAAAATATTTATGGGTAAGATTATGCCAAGTGCTGATGACCCAATCAGCCATTTCAGTATGATAAAAAAAAAAACGTTTCAAATGTTATAATGAAGCAAGCATTTATGTGTCACTCCATAAAAAAAAAAACTGGGCAAGTGCGAGTCGGACTCGCGCACTGAGGCATCCGTAAATGCTTACCTACATATGTAAAAAGATAAATTCCTGAATAGAGTCTCAAAGATATTTCCGAATCACAAAAAAAAAGACGTAACAACCAATTTACTAAGACTTATTCCTAAAGACCTTGCTTTATGCCAAATTTCAAGATTCTGGTCTTCTGGATCAACGGGAAGTTTATTAATTATATTAAAGCTATGAATTTTGATTCCATAGAGAGTGTCGAAAAATAAGATTTGGCGATATAAACCACTGCATATTTTTGCGTTAACTTAGAAGTTTAATTTTTTCTCTGCTTCAAGGGAGTGCAGACCTGAAAATATGGTTTTTATTTCAACTCGATACCTGCACGTAATTCCGAGATTAAGGATATTGACAGACAGACAGACCTAAAACCTATCCAACAATATATCACACGTTAGGGTTGAAATAAAAAAAAAATCACTTCCCACTTTACATATAGGGGGGCTACCCTAATAAAACATTTTTTTCTAATTTTTATTTTACCACTTTGTCGGCGTGATTGATATACACATTGGTACCAAATTTCAGCTTTCTAGTGCTAACGGTCACAGAGATTAAGCGAGGACGGACAGACGGACAGACGGACAGACAGACAGACAGACGGACAGAGAGACATGGCGAAACTATAAGGGTTCCTAGTTGACTATGGAACCCTAAAAAGATACAGCCGTTTATGTCGCAAAAAAACATATTTTTTATACTCTCAAAGATTGAAAATCATAGGGTACTTCCCGTTGAAATTTTGTACAAAGCAAGGTCTAGGGAAAAATCTGAAAACCGTAAAATTTTTTATACCTACGTCACAAAAAAAAAATTGCAATTCGGAAAAATATTCGAGACTCCATTCGGGAATCGTAGTTTGCACGAAACCCTCAGTGCGCGAGTCCGACTTGCACTTGCCCAGTTTTTTTTTTAATAAAATGAAGCAGCAATTAGCATTGGTATGAGGAAGAGCAAATGTGTGGTGGGGACGTCTCGTTGTCTCTTTTCTATGCACGTAACTTAGTGACGATGACGTCACATTGTAGCAGTGTATCTTTTTTTATTACTTGACAGTATCCCCTTCTACCAAATTAAATCAAAAACATTTATTTCAAACTAGCTTTTGCCCGCGGCTTCGCCCACGTGGCATTAGGTACTTAAGGAATCGGGATAAAATGTAGCCTATGTTCTTTTCCATGTCAAAGGCTATATGCATGCCAAATTTCATCCAAATCCTTTCAGCCGTTTTTGCGTGATTAAGTAACAAATATCCAAACATCCACACTTTCACATTTAAATATTATTTAGGATAAACTACATAAAGGCACTTTTTGAATTGTCACTATTTTTGAAAGGTTTCTAACTTATTTAATTTTGAATGGATTTGAAAAATGATTTCCATTTTTAAAGGTTACGTTTTGATGCAAATAATAAAAATAACTGAGTCAAGTAGGTATGCTGTTTAAGTCTAGAAATGTGATTTTTGGTAATAGTATAAATATCGACCAAAAATTTCTATTACTAAGGTTTCAAATCCCACAAAGTTAGAATAGAGAAAAGACTAGTCTAAAAATCCTATTACTTAGCGAGTGAAGAGACATTATTGTTCGATTATCCTTCGAACCGTAGA
Source organism: Mythimna albipuncta (assembly GCA_929112965.1). Classification (NCBI taxonomy): domain Eukaryota; kingdom Metazoa; phylum Arthropoda; class Insecta; order Lepidoptera; family Noctuidae; genus Mythimna; species Mythimna albipuncta. Next base: position 10,609,540 of record OV815977.1, on the reverse strand, counting down.
ACAACTTTTTGTAGAAAACTGAGAAGTAACTCTAGTATTAGCAATTCATGGTATTATCGAAAAATCCTTGAAAACGAACTACGTCGTAGCGCGGCTCAATAGTTAACACTTAATTTTGAACTCATGGTACCTAGTCAGTTAACAATAGTTAAACTTGAAGTTTGGCAGCTAAGGACTTAAGTTTAGTTTCATACTAGTTCGGTTATAAACGTTTGCAAATCGTTCATTGTTTCATGGGCCTTCCAAAGACTAGATATAGTGATCACTCTTGGAAAAGAGAGTTGGAAATAATAGAGACGTAGACACTGTCTGTAACAGACTTCGTACCTACATACAAAATACTTGCCAATGAAAAAAAATAACATCGAAATAAATATATACCATTATAATTATATATATACACTTATTAAAATAAATGTCACAAAAATACATACAAAATAATATAACAAACTAATATGTAACTATGACGACGTTTTCTTACATGTCGATTTAACTCAGATGTATTCCGACCAATATTTAGCCACATTGACAGCTCTGTCGTTGGCCTCGTTAAGTCATGGAAGGTAGTTCTGCACGCTGGGTAGGAAAGTCGATGACGCATATCCTGTGCTCCACACTGGCACTGTATTTCCGATGGGTCAAAGATACACCAGTTGGCCAGATAATTATCTCCGCAGCGGCCAAGCTGAGCCCGCAGTCGGTTCAGAGATTTCCAGATTGGCCACTGCAATTCGTGTCTTAGTGGCAGATATAATGTGGAGGAGTAGGTTATCTTACACAATTTTAGATAGGAAATCATCAAATATGTCCTCCTGCTCTTCTGGCCATCCATTCATGATCCACCTGTGATTCTTTAGTAGCGCTTTGCGTTCCGTAGTAATTCTTTCGAGAAATCCTGCAAAATTACCACAGTATGCTGTCATTTGTAAAGACGGCTGCATCAATTGGGATCCCCCTGCTCACAATAAAATACCTTAGAACGATACGAGAGACGATTATGTTCTGCATCCTATTGCATCCATTGAAATAGCTTTCAGAAGGACCATATATGGTAACACACATAAACTTACGTCTGGAGCAGCCTGGCTAGTGTGGTCTACTCCCACATTGCTGCGACCAATATTTACCGGAGCGGTATCAAGCATCATAGTGAGAAGAGATGGCCCATTAGTTAAGGCACTCGCCTGTCATACATGAGCAAGTTCCAAATTGCGCAAGTATCAATATGAATTTTTCTTTTTATAAACTTTTCTAGCACATTACTGACACTCCGCGTCTCGAATAGCACGTAAACCTGTTGTTCCTGCTTGTCAATCGTATCTTTGACAGTTTTTGCAGGCAGTCAGACGCCAGAAAGTCTAAGTATAAACGTCTAGTTGCCCAGTAACTGGGTTGCGGAGATTTGATAGGCAGTCGCTCTATGTATAACACAGGTATTCAGGCGCATCCGGTACTGGAAGTTGACTAGCCAAGCTAGTTGAGAAAAAGCTAGGGAGATGAGAGTAGTATTAGCCGAGTGGTAACGGCCCCGACTTACGAGCTGTAGGTTGCAGTTTCAAAGTCAGGCGTATTACTTTGTGTAATTTATTTCATCACCACTGCTCTCAAAACGGTGGAGGAAGGAATATCGTGAGGAAACCGGCATGTCCTAAAACCTAAAAATTCTAAGACATGTGACATTTACCAGCCCGCACTGGGTCCGCGTGGTAGATTACGGCCCATTCTCTCTCCTAGAGAGGAAGCCTGAGTTCTAGCAGTGGGAACATTAAAAGGCTGATTATGTGTGAAATGATGGTATAAAGTATCAAGGATTTTTCACGAAGCGTTGGTCACGACTACTGCAGTTCAAACCAACTGCTAGATAAAATGTTTTTGAAATTGGTAGCTACGACTGCTTGGAGTAGTTAGCTGTTACGATTTAAAACTGAAGAAAGTTAGTTGAAAAACTGTTTGTTGTGATTTGTATCGCCCGTATTGTGATTTACGGTGCTTAGCACTAATCACGCGACTTAGCCAGCACTTGACGGTTTTTGTGCCATCTGCCGACAGTTTCAAGTGGTAGGGTTTCTAATTTCATATCGTTTTCATTTGTTTCAAGTACCTAGTTCTAAGGAGAATTTTGACAGCCCTCGACTAATTTATTTATGACAAAAGTCCTCTGGGGTCGAAGTAGTGAGGACTTGATTTGATGTTGGGATCAAACTAAAGTTTTTTGAACGTGTTAGGGAATGTCAAGTTTATCATTTAAGGTTGCACTAGTCGGCAGCTCGAATTCGTTGTTAAGTAATAATAATAATTTTTAAACAAGTCACATTTATATTCGACAAGTTATTTGTGTATGCCTAAAGAAGCGCTAATTAGAGTTAAAAAAAAAAACAATTCAAAATATTATTATATTTACTTTTGACATTACATCGTCAAACATTGAAGTTATCGGCATACTACGTTTGTATAGGAAAAAGATTTACTAGGACTCCCTTAAATTGTAAGTTTACTACACAGCAGTCAAATCCGCATTAGATTAAGACCAATGCGCCATTCGGTGTTTAAAAGCAAGTACAAAAAATAAACTAAAAACACGACAAAAAGCGTGATATTTCTGTAAAAAGGCTAAGTTGCAGCCAATCTGCCAGATTCCGCATTCAGGTCAGGGAGAAGAGAAGCGAGCCAAGGAGGGATTTATCAGAGCTTGTGAGTGCCCCCGGCTCCCGGGGACGCTCGGCTATTAGATAATCGGGAAGTTCTATAGACTGGGTTCCATTCTGTGCCATGCTTTGATGGTGGTGGAAAATTCAACGTCAGAAAGAAATTAATATAGAATTGTTAAATTCCTGGCCCAGCATAACTATGTGATAATTTTCCAATTAAAATACACATACCTAAAGTATATTAAAAAACTTTTTAAATCAGTTTTTTTTAATGTCCAATGTGCCAAAAGAACAGCTTAGGATTTATGTTTTTCTAGTATCGAAATAGAAGAAAATAAGGATAATTTCGATATGCCTTATTGAGTAAAAAGAATGCGTTTTTAACTTACTTCTTTAACCGGATTTATGAACGGGGCCATCTGCAGGATGGGTCATGAAAGAATATGGTAATCTGGAAGCAAAAGTTTTTGTATGGGCTGCAGAGAGTTGTTTTAAGTTAAGAGTGAATGGCGATACTTCTAGGCAAGCGTGCTCCATCGTTGGCCACATCATCACTCGCTTACCATCAGGTGTGCTATTGGTCAAACGCGAACCTATCGTGCGAGTCGGATTTGCGCACTGAGGGTTCCGTACAAACTTATCTTTGAAAACTGTTCAATTCTCAAATTGAGTTACGAAGATTTTTCCGAATCACAAAATAAGTTTATTTTAAAGGGTCTTGACCGATAGACAAGTTTTGTTAAATTGTTTCAAATGTTTGTTAAAAGTTTTATATTATTAGACAGACGGACAACATAGTGATCTTATAAGGATCCCGTTTCTTCCTTTGAGGTACAGAACCCTAAAGGAACCGCGGCCCTAGAACGCAAAGAGCAATTGTAGGAACACAGATGGGTTTTAGACATTAAAAGTCTGACACTCCTTCTCGCTACATTCAGAACGAGAGAAGTTTTGGATGTTTTCATACCCTTAAAAAAGGGGTCCATGATTTAGACTTAGGTTCTAGGAATGCTCAGCACTATGTTCAGTAGCTTGACGTACGTACGTTCCATCCCAAGTACCAGCTCAGTTATCAGAAGCAAATAGTTTCCTTAATCAGTATTAACTCAGTATTTTCCTGGTCTTACTAGAATTTGATTGCTCAATGGGTCTTGTTGTTTATACGTACTACAGCAGTCGGTATCTTTATCTCATGGAGCTCTGTCGCTATCAGGAAAACCTGGGTTTAGCTCCGATGACGTCATTAGTATTCGTTGATATCTTTTCCCATATATCCTATATTATCCTGTTATGTCGTGACTGCCAGCTGTTCATAAAATTCAATTGGATTTGTCGACGATTTCAGAATTAAAAATTTGTAGTTGGATTTTTGGAAAATCTTCTTTAGTCTGAAAACCTATCAGAAAGAAAAAAAATAAAGAAAGAAACATATTTATTTTGTCGCACAAAACATTGTAGACGACAAAAACATGTTGAAACTTAACATAAACACAAAACAAAAAATAAATAAATACTAACATTGTATATCTCACGTTAGCGCTAAAATTTCAAAATTTTGAATTGAAACACTGATTGGCAGATTCTTAATTCCTAATGCTCCAATCAAAAATTTTTCGAGATTAATCGAAAGAGTTGTCACGGACCCGAAATACAAAGGAAAAACGTAGATTTTAGTCAGTAAAAGTCTGCCTTCTCGCTGTGGTAAAGGGTAAAGTATACCTATGTAATTGATTCTGACTATAAAAACGAAGGTATAAAAACTTTTCCAAATCAAAGAAAACAATCGCAGGTAATACAGTCAAGTGTTAAATCATAATTTTCCAAGCTACACCGACCACCCGATTGGCAGCGCAATATCGCATACAACAGTATAGGTACCTATTTAATTTTTGTACGGAATTCTTCGAACAAATTGTTCTTGTACGCTACACGCAGATGAAATTGAAACTAAGTGTGTGTTGTAGATAAGAGTTGCAGAGCTGTGTAGAGACTAATCAACTCTAATAAACGCTGATGGTGACGACGTATTAACCTTCGGAGAATTACAGACACTTGACGGGCCTGCGAGTACCGAGTGCCGACAAGCGAATGGTGACACCAGTCTACACCATGGCTGTCTATGGGCCATTCAATCACTATTATCGTCTCGTCTGTCTGACAATATGAAACTTTTAACAACATTTTAAAGAAAACAATAAGTAAATTCAAGTGTATAAATTAGCAAACGGAATAAATACATTTGCGACTAAACATTTGAAGCGTGGAATTTTCCACACATTTTGTCCTTGTTCTTTAGTCTTTGGTTTTACCAAAAACGATACTGAACGCAAACTTTCATGTCTCTCATTAGATAATTTTACAAGTTTATTTATGTGTTTCATTGTAAACTTGACACAAGGTAAAGGTTACTCATTCATGTCATTAAGCGGTCAATAATAACGTGTTATTTTTAGCGGTGTTACGTCACATCTTTACATATCACCGCTACGTCACAACAGCTGATAAGACGTGTAAGCTTCTGAAATGTTACATAAATGTAACGTTGAACTCGTGTCGATGTCACTGTTGTGATTCAGTACTAATTAATTGTATCCGTTGAGCGTGCGTACTTCCCAAGAAAATCTGTAGAGTTTCTTAGTATTCAGAATTGTAGACAGAATGTTCAAGGTTTCTTGCTGTTTTTTGTACAGTTTCAGTAACGTCTGGATTTTCATGATTATGAAATATTTGTTTCAACCCAATAGGAAAAAGACACGAGATCGTACGTTTGTGTCTCCGTATCTGTGTACCTAACTGACGTATTTAGAAGTCTTTTTTTTAAGTTTGCTGGGTGAAAACTCATTGTTGAGTTAAGCTCGCCTTTGTACACGAACTGTCAAATCACCGTGTAGTATATAATATAGTCTGTCTAATAAGTCAACCGACTTGGGAATTTTGTATAATATTTAATCATTTAAAAAATACTTATATTCGATACTTTTCATAAGGTTCTTTGTTAATAAATAATGATCTCTATCTCTTAATCAACCTTAATTATTGAACCTGTGTTGACTACGTCAGATTTCATTGAATCCTAATAATTACCCAAGTCGTTTAACTTATTAGACAGACTCTACTGTGGTTTTTATGTACAATTAAGAATTAAGATGAAAAATATTGTGTCAGTAAACCTATAGAATAATAATTTGCTTTTCATGACTAAAAAATTTTGTTCATTTTTGTTTGTTTTTTTTACAAATAATGGGCTAAGCAACTTTAATACAGACTTAATTTATTAATCTAAATTTTTTTCTTACTTACTTTCTTTAAATATTAATACCGCTTGCCTAAAACATCAGACTACAGTCAAGTCGTAACACCAACTAACATGATCGATTTTTCTGCAAATATAAAATACTGAAAACTATCGACAATCGTTGTCGATAGTTTTCAGTCTTCATCTATACTTTAAGGGTGAGTTGCACCATTTAACTATAACGATAACAAAGCCGTTAACAGTTGTCAAATCGTCGAATTGACCAATAGGCGGCCGTTTCATGGCTGGTTATGGTTTGTTAAATGTTGCAACTCACCCTAAGTAGTAATACTATAATATTAATGTAATATTAGCGTATTACGCTAATATTACGCTAAAAGCTCATCCAACTATAATAGTATTATTAATTTATTTTATTTTATTGCAATTTTTTTTTTTTTTGTTTAAATTGTGTTATTGGCGTTGTGACATTTTATAAGAAATGATATTTTATTTTAATGGGTATGACCTGAAATAAAAAATATTAAGTATTATACTTACACAATTAGAGTTACCTACTTTTGAAAAAAATTTCCATCTACTGTTTCCATAAGCATATTTATGTAACGATGTTATAAAAGAAACCCAAATCCAACCCGCGAGTGCTTATGTACCTTTTCATGTAACCACACCGTCTCCATGGCAACGCGAGTTCATGACTGTATCATAAGTCCTTTTTGGGGAAAACAAAGCACGATCAACAGAGCATCAAATATCACTCCTTTTTGGACTTAGAAGGTCCTAATGTCATTGTCCTTTTTAGGCTAAATGAGGCGCCTCCCATTTATTTATTAAGTCTCTTTGATTCCAATCATAGCTTGCTGGTTCTAGCCTGATATTTAACGGAAAAAATCGGTCAGGAAACTAGTTAATTAGGCAGACAAAGCATCAGAAGAACTCGTGGAGGCGATTGGTGACGGGTACCTACGAAGTGAGTCGGAATGGGATGCGGTCGAAACAGTGAGGTTTTAACGTCACGCCCCAACCCCCGCTGGAGACACCCTGGGTTTCGAGAGTCACAGGACGATTTCCAACCACCGTAGGCGCGGCTTGCGGAGGGCGGGCAACGGCGTACTCGCCCTTTGGCCGTTCTGTAAGAACGACGCCGCGATGTGTTCTACGTGTGCCTCAAAGAGATGTCAATAAAATTGACCGGGCAAGTACAGTTTCGACTTAATTGAAATTGTCATGAGAAAAAGGTAAGGCTGTAAGTGTATTTCAACTAAAAACTTTAAAATAAAAATCTAAAAAATCACTATAAAAACCACTAAAACGATCAAAATAATTTCAATTTCGGAAGTCGGTGTTAAATAGGGAACAAACACTACCGAGAAACACCGACTTCCGAAATTGAAATTATTTTGATCGTTTTAGTGGTTTTTAGTGAAGTCGGTTATTTTTTTTTTAATAAAAAGTTTTTTATAGTAAGTAAAAGTCTGACACCCACTTTCGCTCTACCCAAAGTAGGAGAACTTATTTGAGAATTTGCCTAGTAAAAAAGTATCAAACGAAACTACATCTTTCTCGTTAGCAAAAGGTAAAATATCAGACTACGAATTACAACTACAGAGTATTGGCTACATACTATAACTTCAACGTTAGAAACTTTAAAAGGAAAGGTTTCTAAAATTACCGTGCTTATCATTAAATTATTTCTCCCTCTCTAAGAGGAGCGAGAGAGCGTGTGAGACTTTTACTGACTGAAGCCCACCCCTGATCCATCAGTTGCCATGGGGCGCGGTAGCTCTTTCCAACAATCAGGCAGGTTACTGGCGTAACACACAATAATGTGAGACAAGGTTTTCTATACGTCTGTGTATAGAAAACCTTGTCTAACATTATTGTACCACTAGCATATAGCATAATCAGCCTTAAAATGTTCCCACTGCTGGGACTCAGGCCTTCTCTCTAGTAGAGGGAATGGGCCATAACCTCCACGTGGGCTTAGTGCGGGTTGATGGATGTCACATGTTTTAGATTTTTTATTTCCACTAAAACACTTGTAAATATACCACTGAAATGATCGAAAAGCTACAATACTGCCCATCCCTCACTGTATTAATATTTCATATTTACGATGCCAAAAACTAGTGATAATAAGTCATGTACAAATGTATATTTGTCTCATTAATTTTCCTGCGAATTTGAATAAACGCTAGACGAGTTTTTGCCTGAAAAAGCTGACCTCAGCACTGTTATTGTTTTTAGGGTTCCGTAACTGAAATAGGAAAACGGAAGGTTTATTACGACATTTTCCTAAGAAGAAGTTATTTTCAAAATATATAAAGGTATTACGCAATCCCATTTCCCTAAATATACCCTTTCGACTTATAGGACATAATTTTCGTAAATACAGTCGTCAGCAAAAATAGATGGCGCTTACGCAACAAAGAAAGCCAATTTATTCGTGAAATCTTTACTTTTAACATTATCAAAGCGAAAGTAACCCTATCTGTCTGCTTATAACGTTTTCATGTCTAAACCACTGCAACAATTTTGATGAGTTTTGGATTAGAGATTGACTGGTAATTGAAGAAGGACGTAGAATTTTGTCCCGGGTGTTTGTTTTTGTGTGTTTAGAACCGAATAACACTTTACAATCTAAAGAGGAGGGATGAAGCACATGTCACTAAAAAGTGCAGAGTATGTGTAGATGGATGGAGAGGGAGACGGGAGCCAAAGATGGATGGATTGTGTGAGGAGTGATATGAAAGAAAAGGGAGTTAGTGATAGTGTGACGGGTGACAGGACGAAATGGAAAGAAGTGTTGCGCCGATCCCAAGTAATATGGTATAAGGGCAGAAAGAAGAAGAAGAAGCGAATAACACTTTACAAAAAAATCGCTTTCGATTTCAGTGTAATTGCCACATATTTACGTTCATGACTGTACGTTACATGTACCGGTAAGGAATTCAATGGCACCCATGTCCGACTTGGTGACATGCGGTTGATTTATTGGTCTGTCAATAGTTGAATAGTATCTATTGTAATTAATGTGGCCATTAATTAATTACAAACCTATTCAAATACATGACTGTTAAAGTTGTAATTTAATTTAAGCTTTACCTACAGTGGTTTTCTGGTTTTGCAGTTTTGTGTTTTATTTAATTCTGGTTTAATCAGGCTACTAAAGCCCGAACATCATTTAAGTGGAATAATGCATGCCCTTTTAAAGCCCAATCCGAAAATTGAGGTCGAATCTTTTAATATAAACACTAAAATTTTACTACGTAGTTTTAAGTACCTAGTTATATTTTTTTATTAGTTATCCTAACTGTAGGAAAATATATGGGTATCAATGCATTACATTGGTAGCGCGTTGGTATTCGCATCTACGTACACACAAGCACGATAGTGCTACAATCAAGATTTATTAAAATAGATAATTTTTATCTTAATAAGTAAAATAAGTAGATATTTTTTTATCCTAGCAAGGAGAAAAATAGGTATTTTTTTTATCCATATTGGGATAAAAAAATAACAATTTTTCTTTCAGTAGTTGATTCTGAACACAGTTCTTTTAGGATTAGCGTTTGTTTCAAATTGTATATATTTACAAGTAGTAATTTATCATCGTGTACTGGAGTTAGTTTAAAAAAGGGTGGCCGATGGATCTGAAAATTGGAAAGTCTCTCAAGATAGCCTAGTGCAGGACGGAGAAATCCGCTGGACTTCAGAAGCACCGGACTGCCACGTAATGACTTATGGGGTAGGCCTATGTCTAGTTGTAGACGTCTTCCATTGGAAATGATGAAAACGATGAAGAATAAGAAAACTTAAAATTATAAAGTATATTTATAACTCCTCCAAGTTAAAACGGCTGAATGAATTTAAATAAAATTTGGCACACGGGTAGATCACGGGGAGGTAAGGTTAGATTACATAGATTTGTTGAGCTACCTACAAACAAGAGGAGTCGTCATAAACGTAAATATTATAAAATCACAAACAAAGAAAGAGTGCTTGAATGTAACGGAAAAGGGCTAGGCAGATTTTTACTGTTTATAGACTCGCGCTTGACCACTATCCCACCTGATAGAAATGATGTAGTCGAAGATGGAGCACGTTCGCCTAGAAGTAACCTATTCACTCTTGACTTACAGATCCCCAAGTTGTAGCTATTAGGAAACACAGACTCCGGCAGAAAATTCCACTCCTTAGTCGAATGCACAATAAATATGTTCCCGAAATGTTTTGTGCGAATGGGATGTCCATCAAGTACCAGTGGCGCAACGCTGTACATATGGTGGTCTGATGATGGAACGAGCTTGGCCGAATTAGGTTATGCAATTTCGACGCACACTCTCTGAAAAGTAAACGGTAGAAGACCGATAGGCTGGCAACTTGGTGTCGATGCTCGAGACTTTGAAGCTTCGACTCGACGAGTGCATCGTTACCAATGATCCTCTTGGCTAGCTTCTCAATCGACTCAAGCGTATTAAGCTGGTATCTGGCAGGTCTGTCCCAAAGACGAGAGCAGTACCTACGCCATACACAATCGTTGTTGTGTTATAGGTTAATCAGATCCTACCACCAATGCTGTAAAGAGATTGCGCAATACTTGTGCAATAGTATGTTATCTTCATGACAGGCCAGTTTTCTACTGACAGAATTGGTTTCTTCTAAGCAAGTGTGACCATACCATCACTTCTCATCAGGTGAGACGATCGTCAAGCGCGAACCTATCAATTATATAAAAAAAAATATTTTGCTCAAAAAAAAGACGAATTAGACAATGAAAAATTTGAAAAGACTTAAGTTTTTTCAGTAACACAGACTATTTTCTTCCCTATTTGAAATTTTTTAGTCTTTAATAAAATTCTCTCTGTATGTAAATTCAACAATTTTAAGTAGGTAGGTAATGGTTAACTAAGCGAATTACACTGGCCTAACAGTATAGTTATATGGACTACACAACCCTTAGTTACAGGACCACCATTGTTGTTATTTTATCAGAATGAGTGTTGGAGATAAAACCTTCTTGCAAGCTTCCTAAATTATATGAAAAAATATGACACTTCTATTTGTCACTTGTCTTCACTTGTTTTTTGTAAAATATATTGTTCACACCGAAAATTATTAAAAAACTAATTTGCATTGAGCATCCAGTCATTGATTTTCATCAGAATACCCATAATTCTCGCACATGAATAAAATACTAATCACAATGCAACAAAGTACCTAATGATTTTACTCAAACACAATATAATTGGTAATTTAATAAAATAGTACTGACCTTAGTATGACTACTTATATATACTACCTGAGTGTTGGGTGACGATATTAGCGTAATTATAACTGTACACCACTAACTAACTTGCTTGAAATCAATCCAGTTCTCCAGCAGTGAACTCATGAACCTCCATTCAGCGTGGAAGTCAGTCTCTATTCTTTTTCTTGAAAATAATCGCTGATCTTCTTAATTATATTTCATCCGGCTCGTTATGGACCATGTGCGAGAATTATGGGTATTCTGATGAAAATCAAAAACTAATTTGCATTGAGCATCCAGTCATTGATTTTCATCAGAATACCCATAATTCTCGCACATGGTCCATAACGAGCCGGATGAAATATAATTAAGAAGATCAGCGATTATTTTCAAGAAAAAGAATAGAGACTGACTTCCACGCTGAATGGAGGTTCATGAGTTCACTGCTGGAGAACTGGATTGATTTCAAGCAAGTTAGTTAGTGGTGTACAGTTATAATTACGCTAATATCGTCACCCAACACTCAGGTAGTATATATAAGTAGTCATACTAAGGTCAGTACTATTTTATTAAATTACCAATTATATTGTGTTTGAGTAAAATCATTAGGTACTTTGTTGCATTGTGATTAGTATTTTATTCAACAGCAATGTTAAGTTTTAAACTCATACTTTTAACAGTATAGTTAGCTATTTTGCTACATTATTAAACTTACATTATATTAAGCTGTAACTAATTACATAACTACTTAACAGTGGTATTAATTTTTAACAAGTATCTTGACATAATAAAAATATTTGAGTGTTAGATATTAGTACAAGTCATTGTTATAAATTATAGTTAGCAGTCAGAAAGGGCATAGACTACAGCTAGGCGTATAATTATTGAAATTATATTGTTGTTTTAATTTTTATATTCCTGTATCAATGCCAGGTTGACAACACTCGTCTCCCAGAATGTCTGAGGAAAAGGATTTAATTAAGAAGCGAGGCAGCTTCAAAGGTCGCTTGACTAGTTTCCTCAATTTTCTGGACTCATTCAAGGACAAGGAGCTATCTAGCTGTGATGTGTCCGAGTTGCAGTTGCGCATGGGCAAGATAGAGGCGTTGTATGAGCAGTATGATGAGGTACAGTTACGTCTAGAATGCATTGTTGACGACATCAACTTACAATATTCTCAGCGTTCCGAGTTTGAGTCTATTTATTATAAAACCTTATCTAGAGCCCAGAATATTCTGACTGACTACAATAAAGATAATAAATCGATGGAAAGTTGTAAAAGTACTCGTGTTAGCATAAAGCAGCCGGTTAAATTGCCAACGATTCAGTTACCAAAGTTTAGCGGATTATATTGTAATTGGCTTGAATTCCGCGACACCTTTACTAGCCTAATTCATTGTAATGATGACATAGACGCAATCAATAAGTTTCACTACTTGCGAGCATCACTTGAGGGAACAGCTGCTATAGTTATCAAATCCATTGAGTTTTCTTCAAGTAATTACTCTGTGGCATGGTCATTGTTATGTGATCGGTTTGACAACAAAAGATTACTGGTTCAGAATCATATAAGTTCATTATTTACTATTGAATCAATTACAAAAGAATCTTCTGTTGCCATTAAGAATTTGATCGATCAGTTAAATAAAGACTTGCGAGCTTTAGAGTCATTAGGGGAGCCTGTGAAACACTGGGATACACTTTTAATCTACATTGTCACACGAAAACTTGATCAAAAAACCTATCGTGAGTGGGAGGAGTGCAAAGGTAGGATAGACAAGGATGGCTTAATCACGTTTAACGCATTTATGCAATTCTTACGCAATCGAGCCGACCTCATCGAGACCCTGGAACTCCCCCGCAATCATTATTCGCAATCACCAGGTAAATCAGGTCCTAAGATCAAGTCAATGGTAGCACAATCTCCTATCAATTCTAGCACTGACTCAGCTTCTAAACCTTGTCCTAAATGTAATAACAACGATCACACATTAAATAATTGTCCACAGTTTCTCGCATTGAGTAACGATGACCGTCTCAAATCATTACCTAGTTATAAGGTATGTTTTAACTGTTTTCGTTCCGGACACTATGCTAACAAATGTAAAAAACCAGGCTGCAAACTATGCAAACGTAGGCACAACACATTAGATCACGTACATTCTAATGGCACTGTATCGAATACACCTAGTGGTAATTCGATGAATAACTTGTCTGCTACGACTGAAACGAATAACGTAGCTTTATCCGCAAACATTGCATCTCCGTGTGGTCATACGCAACGAGATGTGTTGTTATCAACCGCTTTGATCAAATTAAGAGACCACAATGGGTGTGTGCATCTCGCTCGCGCGGTGCTCGATAGTGGTAGCACGTCTTCACTCATAACAGATAGGTTGTGCAATAAACTTAACTTAAAAACTAGCCAGGTAGATAGATCAATCCTTGGAATCAATAACGTCACTTCGCACGTAGGTAAAATATGTCGGGTTAAGGGTACGCCATTAGATGATAGCTTTGTATTCGAACTAAATTGTTTTGTTCTTCCGTTCATTACGAGTAGTGTTCCGTGTCGTCAGATAAATATTTCTGATTTCGACTTACCCTCGAATATTACTTTAGCTGATCCTACTTTTTATAACCCTGCCGATGTTGATATTTTAATCGGCGCTGATCTTTTTTGGGATTTGTTAGGATCTCAAAGACTAAAGTTAGGTACCGGGAAACCAATATTATGTGAAACCCGTCTAGGATGGATAGTTTCCGGTCCAATTACTCAGAATACTATCTCACTGCTGACGAATGACGTAAAGTGCAATATGTCTAAAATGGTTGCCGACAGCGATGGTGACTGGGAAAACCTCAAGTCAGAATTGACAAAGTTTTGGCAATTAGAGGAGGTGAATGCGAAGTCTTCCAATTCTTATATGCCTGAAGAGAAATTGTGTGAAGACAATTTCGTTACAAATACGACACGATTGTCTGATGGTCGTTTTTGTGTTCGCATCCCCCTTAAGAAAGATCCTTCAATTTTAGGAAATTCTTTTAATAAAGCCACACATTGTTTACATTCTTTAGAGCGTAAATTAAAGGTTAAGACGAACTTTAGTAGAATGTATCATGACTTTTTGTCAGAATACGAGTTACTTGGTCATATGACAAAAATTAATAAACCTAATTTATGTTTGGGTTATTTTATTCCACATATGGGAGTTTTACGCGAGTCGAGTACCACGACCAAACTTCGTGTTGTTTTCAACGCTAGTGCTTCTACTTCGACGGGAGTGTCCTCTAATGACCTACAGATGGTTGGGCCAACCGTACAGGACGGTCTATTGTCTATACTTCTTCGCTTTAGAGTCCACAAGTATGTTTTATCTGCGGATGTGGAGAAGATGTATAGACAAATAGTCGTCCACCCGTCGGACAGATATTTACAACAGATTGTTTGGCGTGATAATGTTAGTGATCCTATTAATGTTTATCAATTAAACACCGTCACGTACGGTACGGCCAGTGCGCCATTCCTTGCGACACGATGCCTTAAACAAGTAGGACTCGACTGTAGGAACCCTAAGATATCGGAAATCATCCAACATGACTTCTATGTCGACGACTTGCTGACCGGAGGGGATGACTTAGATGAAGTAAAGTTCATTCGCACTGAAGTCACCAAAGCGCTTGCGTCGGCATGTATGCCATTGAGAAAGTGGAAGTCAAATGATTCTCAATTATTGTCGAATGCTGTCCCTGCGTCATACGATTTGAACATTGGACAAAATGAGCCAGAAAAGTTGCTTGGTCTCTGTTGGCATATCGGCACTGATGAGATAGGGTTTCCTATAGGTCTGACTAAATCTTCGACTAGGTACACAAAGCGTGACTTGTTATCCGTTATTGCGCGAATCTTTGATCCCTTAGGTCTGTTAGGTCCTATTGTTATTACTATGAAGATCTTGCTACAGAAAATGTGGTTAGATAAATTATCATGGGATCAACCATTACCTAATGAGATTTGTAAACAATGGGAGATTATTATTAAATCTTTACCTTTTTTAAATCATGTTCGCATTCCGCGACTTGTAGTCTGCAATTCATTTACGGAGTTAGAACTCCATATTTTCACAGACGCGTCTGAGTCCGCGTACGGTGCTTGCGTCTACATTCGCAGTGTTAATGCTAAGGGTGAGTACATGGCTCGCTTGTTGATGGCAAAGAGTCGAGTTGCTCCCATCAAGCCTACGACAATTCCGCGACTGGAGTTATGTGGTGCGGTAGTCGGTTCTCGTCTTCACGAGAAGGTGATGAGCTCACTTCGAGTGAAGATCAGTCGGGTTTATTGTTGGACTGATTCAACCATTGTCTTGGGATGGTTACAGATGATGCCTACCAGACTTCAGCCCTTTGTGCGCAACCGCGTTGCTGAGGTTTTGGATAAGTCGGGTAACTGTACTTGGAGGCACGTCCCAACAGATCAAAATCCAGCAGACCTAATATCTCGTGGCATGGATATTAGTGATCTGCAGGAGTCAGATCTGTGGTGGAAAGGACCAGATTTTTTAAAACTAGATTCGTCTGAATGGCCTTCTCAAATTACGAGCCCAGGACTACAATCGTTACCGGAGACTCGACCTAAAATCATATTACATGTTGTAAACGATTCGAAACCTGAAGTTTTAATTGATTTTAGGCGTTATTCCAATTACACACGGCTCGTACGATCTGTTGCCTACGTATTACGATTTATTAAGTCATGTAGAAAGCATTACCCTAAAACCAAATACTTGTCACATGATGAGGTACAAGATGCACTAACTCTTGTCATTATTAAGAGTCAGATTCAGTCATTTTCTGAATACCAATTATTTTTGAACAAAAAGAGTTTACCTAAAAAGAGCGCCCTTCTAAAGTTTAATGTTTATTTAGACGATAATAATGTAATGCGAGTAGGAGGACGTCTCGATAACTCTAATTTTGCTTATAGTAAGAAACACCCTATTTTATTACAGTCCACTCATGAATTTCACTAAACTATTATTTAATTTTGAGCATAAAAGGCTGATGCATGCTGGCCCACAATTATTATTAGCTTCCATTAGGGAAACTTATTGGCCAATAGGAGGTCGCAAGTTGGCGAAAGCCTGTTATCATAAGTGTGTTTTGTGTCACCGTATGAAGGGTAAGGTTGTAGCTCCCTTAATGGGTAACTTACCACGAGAACGCCTTCGTCCAGGTTATCCCTTTGAAAGCACAGGCGTTGATTACGCTGGCCCTATTATGTGTGCTAGTCGCCAGGGCCGTGGATGTAGGTTAGTAAAGGTGTATGTCGCTATTTTTATTTGTTTCACAACCAAGGCCATTCATTTGGAGCTCGTTGGTGATTTAACTAGCAATAGTTATTTACTGGCTTTGTATCGGTTTATTTCTCGGAGAGGTAAACCTGCTGATATTTTTTCCGATAACGGTACCTCATTTGTCGGTGCATACAACGACCTTTCCAAATTTTTAAAATTAAATAGTTTGTCCTTGGGTGAAAGTGCAGCAAACGACGGAATAAGGTTCCATTTTATTCCCGCCTACACCCCACATTTCGGTGGACTCTGGGAGGCGGGTGTCAAGTCAGCAAAGTATCACCTTCAGAGAGTGTTGGGAAATTGTAACTTGACTTTTGAGGAGCTGTACACCACACTAACCAAGATTGAAGCCATCTTGAACTCTCGTCCATTGACGCCGTTGTCTTCAGATCCTGCAGATTATACTCCGCTCACGCCAGGACATTTTCTTGTGGGACGGCCACTTACTTCTTTGCCGCAACCTGATTACCAGGATAGCTCTGCCAATTATCTGTCTCGTTACCAGAGGATCGAGCAGCTTCGCCAGCATTTCTGGAGCAGATGGAGCAAGGAGTATGTTGCAGAATTGCAACAACGCTCCAAATGGCGTTCCTGCAAGGATGGCTTGATGCTGAACTCCTTGGTGGTGATCAAGGAAGACGATCTTCCTCCGTTGAAGTGGAGACTTGGACGGATCGTGGCTGTTCATCCAGGAACGGATGGTATCGCCCGTGTAGCTGACATTCGGACGTCTACTGGAGTCGTTCGACGGGCATTCAACCGAATCTGCCCTTTGCCTGTGTCTTCAGAATCTGGTTGAAACCATTGGTTTCAACGCCCGGGGAAATGTTGGAGATAAAACCTTCTTGCAAGCTTCCTAAATTATATGAAAAAATATGACACTTCTATTTGTCACTTGTCTTCACTTGTTTTTTGTAAAATATATTGTTCACACCGAAAATTATTAAAAAACTAATTTGCATTGAGCATCCAGTCATTGATTTTCATCAGAATACCCATAATTCTCGCACAATGAGCATTGTTTTTTTCAGCAAAGCACCATGAAATTTCTGAACCATTTATAACTATGCCTTAACACGTACCGCAGGAATGGAAATAATATAAAAATTAGTACCGCTGTGTACTGGTTTTTGTTGTACTGTGTACTGTGTCCTTGTTTGAAAACTATTATCATGGAGGTAAGGGAAGTATTAAATCCTATAACATTTAAAAAACACCGTTTTTTTTTTTGTCTAAACTAAAAAGTAAATTCTTCTGTCAGTACGAGGTCAAAGTGACCCGTAGACACACCGTTGCATTTTGTTTTAATAAGACAAACAAAGAGATGACTCTAATATATTTATACCTGTTCTTATTATTATTTTTGATAGGCTCGCTTTTGACCACTATCTCACCCAGATGGTTAGCGATGATGTGGCCGACGATGGAGCACGCTTGCCTAGAAGTAACCTATCTTTCCTAAACTAAACCAAATTGAAGTTACGGCCTCCGTATGGTAGTAAAAGCTATATTTTTCTTAGCCGTACTGCAAGGAAGACCAATACAAGGCGTATTAGACCTCGCTTCGCAATGAACGTGTTAAGAATCGTCTTAATAATCAGAGAAAATGAGATTATTTCTACAAGAGTACACTAACCAAGAATCGAACCAAAGACTTTTCAGTAAATCACTCTTGCAAGTTGCAATTTACTAACTTAATATGATAGCTCTAACATATAAACATAACAAGTAAAATCCTTTGATAACATTAGTAAAGAGAAATATTTCAATCAATGATGAGTAAGTACATAATGCTATGTAATACATAATACACGCGCACATATGTATGTGTGAAGCCAACATCGGCCACTATACAAGCGTTTGTTGATTAATAATTTTAACAGGAAAAGCCTCCACATGAAAAATCGTGCATTGAAAATGTTTAAATTTTGCCCGCTGAAATGAAATATAGCGGCGTTATGATGCATGTAGGTCATAGGTAACCTTTTATCTCTTATTGTGTGCAATTACGAGTTTTAGTCGTAATGTGGTTACTTTGTGATTATACAGGGTGATTAAAAACTACAAAAAACACTGGCAATCGCTCAGGGGTGCTATTCTCTAAGAAAACAGCCTTGAGCGTAGCGCTGGCCGCAGCGACGAGTCGAGAGCGCAGTACATTGGCCCACCTCGCCAAGTTACAACCGTTTCGCTTGCGACGAACGCTTCGAGTTGACCTTGCCGCCAATTCTTTTGTTCTGGCCCCGTGACTGAGCGTTGAGATGACATCATTCCCGTGCATTTGAAGCTTTCAACTAGCGTTAACTATTGCAGATTAGTAACTCGGCTAGGGGTACTGAATATAGTTGGTTCAGAATCAGTAACTGAATGGATTTCAATGGTTTTTACACCATGTTATATTTTTTCCCAAAAATATTTTAATAGATCACATGTTGGACACCACCATTACTAAGTACAACACAGGTCACGGCAGGTCATATCGGACATTAGGAGCCAGCAAACAGCTGGTTGCAAGTGCAAAACAATCCTTCAGTTACCTGGATGGCCCGGTGACCATGTATTTTGCTGACATAACAAGCTTATAACTTTGTGATTTTTCATGATACAGTTATTAAATTTTGTACATAGATTAGATTCTTTACTTTCATTTTAGACACATGTTTTGGGTTAACTAATGTTGTATAGATAAACTTAGAAAATTGTATAAAAACTGAAAAATTCACATTGGTACCGGCCCGGTTTCACACGTTGTTATATTAAGTGCGTATGCACTAAACATGCGGTCATTAATGCTCATTAAATCTCACCTATCAATTTACACTGCACGCAGCTTCATCCGTCTGCCTGTAATGATTTATTTTGAAAAGCTACTTCAACAAAATTGTACACTGGACCCTACCCTCACACACGTCAAATATCTGCCTTCATGCTCATCATTCAGAGTTTGAGAGGAGTTATTCGACGATTACCTACCTCAAAAAGAAGCAGGTCTAATAAAAAAACACTGATAAAATTAAGGGCTGGTTTAAAGATTTATTTACAGTTCCTAAGTCTTCCTTTTTTTGCGACTTCTACGAAGAATATAAATAATAGTTGTACAACCTAAAAATTATTGTTGGCACACCAGCTTACATCAACCAAATGCGCTTGGTGGAGGCAGCTTCAACCTCTCTCTCTACCTAGAGTTATTTGATTATTTCAAACATCAATAAAAAACAGCTGTATTTTCCGACAGGTTGAGCTGAGTATAAGTTAATACCAGGGCCAAATGTGTCCACCTATATCTGGCCATGTTATACAAATAGGAATATACTACGAAGGAGATGGCGGAACGACTTAGATGTCTACCTTAGGAATTGGCAGGAAGTAGCCTAGAGCCGCGAACAATGGATGAAATGGAGGGAGGCTTTTTCCAGCAGTGGGATAGTACAAGCTAGACGTACCTAATTTAATAATCCTAGTAAATGGAAAGTCGCTTACAAACGATCACACATCCAGAGTACGGGTTCACACTGGGCATGTAATTTCTTTTAAATTTTTCACCATTTATGCGATTAAAATTTCACCATTTCACCAGTCTACCAACCCGCACTGGGCCTGTATGGTGGATTACGGTCCATTCCCTTTCCTTGAGAGGAGGAGGTCTTAGCAGTGGGAACATTATAAGCATGCTCATATTTATATTTTAAATTCCATACAATTGTCAACATTAAGTCTAATTGTTTTTTGTTTTTCAATTAATTTAAGTGGGCATGTACTAAATGAATAAATAAATAAAATATATATTACAAAAATTAAAGCCTAGAGTAGTCAAAGACAGTGTAGTCAGTTGTTTAGTAAATTCAAAAACAATTATAGAGTTGTTTTTACGTTAAAGCGATCGAAACGATTACTGTGTCTGGCTCTCTGATTGGTTAAGAACTTGAAGCGGGCCAATCAGAGCTCCAAACGTCATAATCTTATGTCCATCACGTTATCGTAAAATAATCTCGCACTAGCTTAGGCACTCAACTTCAACTTCCTTTGAATTATATTCTAATGAGCATTTGCTCAGTCAACAAACCCCAGGCTTCATTCTTCTAATTATATAAAAGTTATTAAATTACGCACGCAATGACGTAACTAGAACTATGTATAATATAGTTACTTAGTGGTGCAATTATGTTATATATTTTCTAGTATGACTACAAGAGTGAATGTCTCAATTTATTCATCAGCTATATTTTGAATTTTTGTCCTTAGATATTTCTCACAGAAACCGTTCACTTTTTAGGGATTAAACTAGCTTTTGAAGAGGTAATGATGTAGCCTTCTCTCTGTGAGGAGTGATCGTTATCAGATCAGGCTTTGAGAGATTAGCTTCTTCTACCATCAAACATAACATAATATTACGCCTGTACGCCCTGACGGACTAGGCAGTGGTACAGGTTTACTGAACATAGACATGAAACATTGACAACTCTTTAGATTTAATACAAGTAGTAGTACTAGCGATCTACCTCAGCTTTGTACGGGTATTATAAATCATTTAAAATCAATTTTCTCTAAAATAATATACATTTACACCTTCCTCATGAATTACTAGGTCTTTTGGTGAATATTGCATAAAAATCCATCATTTAGTGTTTTTGAGTTTACCACCAATAGATTGATAGACAGACGCAGTAGGCGACTGTGTTTTATAATATGATTGAATGCAAAATAAAAATACAAAAATTAAATATGATGAACAACATTTATACTCACATACACAAGGACCTATACCCAGAACAACTATCTGTATACCTTACAAATATTTGTTCTTTACGGGAATCGAATCTACGGCACGCAACGTCAATCGTTCAACCACTGCACCTACTCTGCTGTAGCCGTCAACAGATAAAAACGTATAAAAGCTGCCAATTCTTATATAGTAAAAACTAAAGATAAACATAGGAATAGCTCCTAAGCTAGCTTATAAGGAAATACAATGAAAAAAAAAGATTAACACTTGCTATTTTTGCAAAAGCAAATATTTTCAGTATATTTCGGGCTGCGTGCCATTAGTGCAGATATGCTATCACTATCAGGTTTTATCTACGTCTGTGCAGGTCGACAACCTGCGAACTGTTTCTTTCTTTGCCACCGCTAATTTACTTGATTGTCGTGCATGTGTGTAGAACGAATCCTTAAGGCCAGGTACTGATTTTGAACTTTTTTAAACCTCTCTGGAAATCTAGAAATTTATAAGAGAATACCATGAAGAATCATATCGACGGTTGAAAGGTAAAATGATCTAACCGGCATAAAGTAAACTTTACCAATCTAGTATAATAAAGTAAATTTAAATCATTTTTTGTAAACTTTACTCAATGTCGCTTACACCATTTTGCCTTTCAACTGTCGATATAATTAAAATTAACTATATGACGAACCAGCGGGTAAAAATCAAAATACGATATAAATTAGTTGGCTTGATAAAAAAAAATTGCGATTACTTACGATTTTAAATGTGTGTTTATGAGATTACGTACGTCACCGAAATATTTGAAAGTTACCATACAAAATACTCAGTGAAAACAACCGGCTCTTAACATCATGTACTGTTTATCCTAGGTCTAGGAACAATATGTGTATCGTCTCACCTCACGTCTTTTCAAAACCAATTTTTTCAGAAACAGAAATATAATCCAGATATAGCGCGACGGGCACGCCACGATCGCTTCGGTAAGTTCCCTCTTTGAGGAGTGGCTACAAAGGCGTTCCTAGTTTCACCTCACGCTTCATCAGGACACAGTTGTTTTCTACGAAGCAGTAATGCTCGCAAATGAGGAGGCCGAACGCATCAGGCTACGGCGTTATCGCCGCCGCCGCCGCCGGGATTCTGATCCCGATTTCCGGCCACAGTAGGCGCGGGCTTGCGGACAGTGAGCAATAGGTAGCTCGCTGTCCGGCCGTCCGGTAACTGACCGAACCAAGCCCAAGTCGTCGACAGTGCGCACTGTTCCCGCGCGCCTCAAGGAGTTGTCAGCAACAGCAGGGACCTAGCCGGGTCGAAGCCTACTGGGGCCAGGGTTATCCGAAAGGGCGCTCGAGCCCCAGTATAAAGGCTAGAAGGAACGGAGTGGGTTTTTTAGTTAGTAAGAGTCTGACACTATCTCCCGCTCCGCCCAAGAGCGGGGGATGTCAATGCATGATTTTTTCCCACCATAAGAAAAAGGACGCAGTTGTTTCGGCAGGTTCCTGTGTCGTGTGCGGCGGGAAGAATCGCCCGGGATCGCCCAGAAGACACCGTAGTGTTATGCCCCGCTTGAGAGGAGTATCGCAGTACCTTTGGAGGCGATCAGCGGCGGTGTGGGGTTACTGCTTCGCAGAAGAGGTTCTTTTTTTTATAATCAATAGGCTCGCGTTTGACCAGTATCTCACCTGATGGTAAACGATGATGTGGCCGACGATGGAACACGCTTGCCTTGAAGCTGCAGGGGCGTGAAGATATAATCAAGCGGCTGCAGGAGACGCTCCGGGCGTCAGAAGTTGCAAAGAGATTCTTGGTCACTAATTAGCGCTGGGAAATAAATAAATAAATAATTTCTCTCATTGTGGGTTGAGTGAAACGCAGTCTATGTTCCTTCAGTTACCCTTTATGTTCCGACAATCCCACAGCTCTAAATAATTACGGTATCACAGAAATATGTCCGCACAATCACCTACTCCTCTGCTTACCTTTCCATGAATGGAGAGTACGTTTATAAACATCAATAGGTACCGTCCCTGTTGCCATCTACCGTCCTTACAGCAAAATAAAGGAACATTGATCATCTCGACGATAGTGAGTCGTATTTACGAAGCCGAGTCGAACGAAAACAAACAAGCTATGAGTCAAAGGCATCCTAAAGGTGACTTTAAAATAATTATTCCGTGCTTGTTGTAAAGGATTCACACTGCAATCTCGCTCAGTCATATTTCTGCTTGTTATTTCGTGTTGTTCATGAATTCATGCGTTTTCTTTGCGAATTTAACTGAATTTTCGTTGGAGTAGTCAACTGTAGCAGTTGTTTAGTTTACAAATTGTAGTAGTTTTAAAAGGTGCTTCAGAATTGGTAGTATTGTGCAAATAACTTTTATCTACATATATCATTCATATTATTCGTTTATTCATTACAATATACACAAAAATTATATTTTTAAATATTTTAATTTAAAAAAAAAACATTTAAAAATATAATAAATAGTGTCCCACCGTTATCGGGAACTGGCTACCGGCGGTTAGGCGGTTAGGTTCCTTTCTCTGGAGCCCTGACTCCAGAGAAAGGAACCTCCTGACTGTACGAGAGCCTCCTAAGGTGTTGGTCGAGGATCTTAGCTATTAAGCCATTGGCTGAAACATTATTATTATTATGAGCCCGTTGTGTCCCACTGTAGGGCAAAGGCCTCCCTTCCGTTATTCCACTCTTTTCTGTCCTTAGCCATCCCTGGCAAAACATATAAAAAAAAATACTTAACTGAAGTTAAAAACTCTTAACTAATTTTAGAAGTAACTTAAAACAGCCTAAAATATGGCGTCGAAAAACTATTAAATACTTATCAAATATAAAGTACATCAGATTCATACCACCCTTTATTGTTATAATCCTTTATAATATAATTTTGTGACAGCCATTTGCAGCCCCATCCACTACTCTGCATTTAGGCTGTCATCAGAATCTGCTGGACGCTGCATCGATACGTGATACAGTTAGTTATTACAGATTTTAGGGTTCATTAGATTTTTAACCGACTTCGAAAAGGAGGTTCTATGTTCGGCTGAATGTATGTTTTTTTTACTTTTTTTTATGTATGTTCACCGATATCTCGGTCAATTATTATGGACTGGTTTTGAAAATTCTTTTTTTGATTGAAAAGTTATGCTTCCAAGTTGGTCCCATTGAAATATTGTTATGATCTGATCATGAACTTCGAAGATATGGAACAGAACTCTTCATAGAATTACAGCATATAAAAGTCCACTGCTGAACACAAGTCTCTCCCAAGTGTCGCCAGAACGACCGGCCCTTTGCGTCGCCTAGCCATCGAATTCCCTCTAATCTCACCAGATCGTTGGTCCACCTTGTAGGAGGCCTACCAACGCTGCACAAAAAAAAATCATTTGTTTCTCAACAATTTTCTATTGTTTTAATTTTGTAAGGTTACTGAAATCTCGGCTTGATTTTAAATTATAAGGAAAGGACCAATAGCAAGAAATAGGCAGACCACATTATGATGACCCAGTGGGCGCAGCGGTGGAGTGAGTGACTACTGTACTGCGGGTCGCGGGTTCGATGTTATAGGTGTTCCCGGTCTGGCTCTTTTGTGTATGTAACTTTACATATTTGTAAACGCATCCACGATATGGTAGTAAATCATAGTGTTGGGCAACTTTAAAAAAAAATCTATAAAATTCTACTTATTGATACCTATTCAAAATCAATATACAAAAAGTTCATATTAACACAACAATATAATCTAGTATCTTTTATTACACATAGCTAATGTCAATGTTTCACATAAGAGTCGTTAAATAACTAACTCGGTACACACAGGCGGCGGGCAGGCCGCTGGCCGCTCGTCTACCTAGCACTTTTTATTGCTCCTCATTTACATAATTCCAAGACGTATCTTTAGTATAAGAAAACTATTTTTTTTAGAGGAAAGCATTCACGCTACACTGACGATGCTATCCTTATATCTTACCCTTTTTTATGGTGGGAAAAAATCATGCGTTGACATCCCCCGCCCTTGGGCGGAGCGGGAGATAGTGTTAGACTCTTACTGACTAAAAGACCCACCCCGTTCCTTCTAGCCTTCATACCGGGGCTCGAGCGCCCTTTCGGATAACCCTGGTATATCCTACCCTCCTGTTAGATCGTTTAAAAAGTCACTGTGATCCTACAGCACACAAAGAGCACACAAAAAGCACACAAAGAGCACACAAAGAGCACACAAAGAGCATTGAAGGTATCCGTCAAACTTCATTTGGGCAAACAAACCTCACATTAGTGAGTTTTAGCCAGTGAAAGGCTGACACTCCCTTTCGCTCCAACCAGAGCGGGAGAAGTTACTTGAAGATATATCACCCTCAAAAAAAAATCACCTACAGACATAGACATGACTTTACTGTCACTCTAAACCAGACTACAAAATGTATGGCAATGCCATTACCCGCGGGGAATCACCGGAAAAGTGACAGGTAATGTCATTCCCAAATATTTTGTATTTAGCGTTTAGTGGGAAAGCTAGCAGAAAAATAACTTTTGTCTAAGCCTGCTTGCTAGCACACGCAGTGAACTCAAAACTTGAACATACTTTATTAGCACGGTTAATATTGTATAAAACTGGAAGCAAACTAAAAATAAACTTCAGTGTCATTTTTAACCGCACACAGTCATACTTTGTTCTCTGAACACATTTTTTAGGGACAATCATCACCTGATCTCGATTCAGGTGCTGAAAACCCCTCCCTACGGCCTTAAAACCCCCCATAATCAAACAATCCATGTTATTCTAATCCGCAGTCTTGTCTGCTGAGTACCATAAACGGCTGTCATTACCCTTGACGTTCTGAAAACACAGAATTCCTATAACAATGGTGATGACGCACCATGCGCAAGCGTTGACGGGAAAATAACGCTTATTATTACGTTGTATAGTGATGAAAACTGTGTGTAATGACAAATATAGTTGTAATCACTCGACTACGGCGAACTAAAGGAAAGGTTGAGTTTACCGCCTGCTGTACAAGTTATATTTCTGTAGTTATTCCTCGTGATGATCAATAATGTGGTGAGCAGAGAACGAGGTGGTGTGGACGAAGTGACTAAGCTTGACCTGGATATAGCAACTCTTGATGGTGAATTAATTTTAATGTCTATTTATAGAAGGTACTGCATCAATTACAGCCTATTGCTGGGCATGAACTATTTATTCTGTCTTGACTATCGGATACAAGGGCCGTCAATTATTGTGTAACGGTGATGATACTAATATGTGAAGACAAAAGTGTGGTCAAAGTTGCGGGAAAGACCTGATTAAAGGATGCACAAAGAACTGTGGTTAGAAAGAGGAATGATTTTAGGCTGCAGTGATGATGTTATCATCATGACTAGCTTCTTCTCCTTTTTCTTCTTCCTGCCCTTGTCCCGTTTTATTTGGTTTATTCTTCCATTCTGTCCTGTCACTCGTCACGCTATCACTAACTCCCTTTTCTATCATATCACTTCTCACTCAATCCATCCATCTTCTCTTTGGCCTCCCTCTCCCTCACCATCCATCCACATGTAAATTCATAACTCTTTTAGCAACATGCTTTTCATCTCTCCTCTTTACATGGCCATACCAAGACAAACGATTTCCTTTCAACCTTTCAGTCACTGGCGCCACTTTCAAACTGTTGTAATCATTATCACTTTAGCGGTAAGACGTCCACTGTTCGATATAGGCCTCCCGCAAGTGTCGCTACAATGAACGGTCCTGCCCGTCTTGTATCCATCGGATTCCCGTGAACCTCACCAATGTCTTCAAATTGTTATATGACATAATTACTGCTTGAACAATACTTGTGTCACGACATTTTTTTTTAATGAGAGAGAAGAAATCTTCTAGTGACTCCACAACAGTCGTTAACAAGAAGGTATTTTATTTTGAGGTTGAAAATCATTCAATGACTTCTTCCGATCCTGGATGGAACAAGAGGGCAGTGTCAGAGGAGGGCATTGTCAGACTTTTATTGACTAAAACCCACACCTGTATCCCTCATAGTTAAGGTTCATGGTAATGAGAAGAGATGCCCCCATGGAACCAGGATGAAATTTGTTAGATAAATAAGGAAGGATAATCTAATTACATATTGTGATATAAATACTCTAATACAGGACGTTTTTCCTGTAGCAAGAAGCGAAAATTAATAAAAGTATTGTTCAATAATTTCATTACAATACAACAAATACGAGTGATTGATAAAATTTCATGAATGAATTGTAATGCACGGTAGGGAAACAGGTGTTTGAAGATAATATTTACATTATATAATACATACATACAATACAAAGATTTTGATAATAATGAATAATAAACCTTCCTGAAAGGGTTCGGGAAACCTCATCCCTCTTCAAAATGTGACGTGGAACATAATTAAATACTTGTTATATTACGTTGCTTTTTATGAGATTTTCAGGAAGAAAAAATATACTCATGTTAGAGCATTTATAGTTTAATTTTTTTATTTTATTGCATAACTAAATTAAATTGCCAGACTCCTGAGCTGGTTATAAATTGTACTATAAGAGCCAGTGCGTTCTTAAGGGGAATGCACTATAGATATAATTTTGGCTACATATTTATGTTTATTTGAAACTAGTTGCCCGTCCCGGCTTCGCACGGGCAATAAATATAGCCTATGTTACTCAGGGTGAATGTAGCTTTTTAATGGTCAAATAATTTTTAAAATCGGCACAATAGTTTTTGAGTTTATTCATTACAAACATTTACACAAAAATAAAAATTATTTTTCTCTCGATAATATTACTGTAGATGGAAAAGTAAAGAAATTTATAATAGAAAAATGTTGATATGATATGCTGCTTTTTTGGTTATCTTAGTGATACCTTAATTGTAGGTCCTAGGTCTCCTAGGGCTGTGGATTGTTCGAAAAAGTTACTACGGCCCTGGAACACAAAGGGCAACTGAAGGAATACAAGTGAGTTTTAGTCAGTAAACATCTGATATAGGGAGTATCGCTTGCTCCACCCTGAGCGGGAGTTTTTTAACAATTCCCCAACTCAGAAAAGCATAGGCATCTTATAAAATAGTGGAAAAACTACTTAACGGCATCGTGAAAATGGTTGTTGGCGAACCGGATTACTTTAGCCAAATGCGCTTGGTAAAGACAGCCATAGGTACTTATCTAAAAAAAGTAAGTACTGGAAAAGTAAGAAAGAAAACCTACAAAAAAGATAGAAATAAAAAAGGTTTATGTTTTTTCTAGCAACATACGAGTACATCTTCGTCTTCCTAGTTCATCGTGCAGGTCTTATTGCAGTGGTAACCTCAAGAGATATCCTTGATAGCATTTGTATTATCGAACCGTTTGGGGATGAATCTCTATCCGTGGGGTCCGAGTGCTCACATATTGTACAAAGACCTTTCAACGCCTTGTTAGCATGGGCACAAGGGTTGTCTTTTACCTTGGATAGAGGATAAGCATTGTCATCCAGCGCTAGTCTTTTAGGCACGTTCGATATCGCCAGTCGATAGCGAAGCGAGGTGTTTTACGATGCTATATTTTAGTTCTGGCTTGTTTTAACTTTCTCACTGAGAAGTTTATAGAACAATTCGGTCCGGATTAAAGACTTCTTTAATTTATCATTTTCATTTTGATTGCTGAATCCAACAATTCTGTATTTACCTATTACATGACAAAGAAAACGATAGCAAAGAAAGGAATCCATTGAATCTTTGGGTCAGATTTTTTTTTCATTAGAAATAAACATCACCTTTGTACTATTTTTTCTGTTTCCTTCCTCTTTTCTTGTATTTCTATGTGTGTGTACATAAATAGTTAAATAAATAAATATTAATAAAAAATAATAATTTAGCAGCAATTTAAATGCAAAAGAAAATAATAGAGAAATAGTGACGACTCAGTAGCAACAGCCCCGGATTACTAGTATAGTGTAGGTCGCGGGTTCAAACCCACCTAGGCGCATTACTTTGTGTAATTTTTCGCTTTTATTCATCACCACTGCTTTCAAAACAATGAAGTAAAACATTGTGAGGAAACCGGTATGCCCAAGAACCAAAGATTCGAAGACATATCATGTGACAGTGCAGAAGACATTCCCACATGGTATATTATGACCCATTCCCTCTCCTAGAGAAGAAGCCTGGATCCAAGCTATGAGAATATTACAAAGCTGATTATATGCCATATATTTAAAATGCATTTAGTTAGATAATCCCAGAAAAGCCAATGCATTTCGGCTTTGGATTTTATGGGCAAACTATTACGTAGAATTCATCACAACAACGAGACGGTTTGAATTCCTGGATTTTATCCGTGTAAATGAGACAGAATTAAATTTGCATTGACACTTGGAACGTGAGGCAGTTCAACAAGGACTGGAGGCTGGAGATGATAATATTTAATAGTGTTTCACTACGAGCCCATCAGATGGTAAGCAGTGATGCAATCGTTGATGATGAATCGCCCTAGTTTATTATGAGCCTATTCACTCTAACCTTGAAGACACAAAAAGCCCACAATAAAAGCTAGACAAGGGTGTTTTAGCCATTTACAGTAAGTAGTTATAATTCCAGACTGCTCTGCTACTGAGATATATTTTATGGAAAGTTCTAACATTTTTTTGATTATGGTCATCCAGAGTGTGATCATAATCAGTCTATAAAGAGTAATGAGTATACATTTGTTAGGTAGGAGAGGAAGAGGGAGGCCAAGAAGAAGATGGATGGATTGCGTGAGGAGTGATATAAAAGAAAAGGGTGTTAGTGGTCGCGTGACGGTTACAGGACAGAATAAAATACTTACTAAGTTTCAACAGGATAGCTCTTATAGTTTCGGAAAAAAGTGGCTGTGACATACGGACGGACAGACAGACAGACAGACAGACAGATATGACGAATCTATAAGGGTTCCTTTTTTTGCCATTTGGCTACGGAACCCTAAAAAGGAAACGTTTTGCGCTGCAGTAACATTGGACAAGGGCAGTAAAGAAAGAATCAGCCATCTATTTACTGGAATTAGGCCTTTTTTTTATTGATGATATGTTCGCGCTTGACCGCCAGCTCACCTGATGGAAAGCGACGATGCGGTCGACGATGGAACGCGCTTACCTAGAAGAAACCTATTCACTCTCGACTTAAAGATTTCAGGCCTTTTTTGGGTAAGAAGTATTGGGTTTTTATTATTGTTAACCAGCTTCTGCCAGCGGCCGCTTGAAAGAAGGTTTCTTAATGCAACCTTTGGACCGTTGTTTCACCCCTTTGGGGGGTGAATTTTGCGAAATCCTCTCTTAGTGCTCGCTTTCGTCATAAAAAGAAACCTCGTGCAAAACTTTCACGCTCCTGTCTTAGTAGTTTTGGCTGTGCCTTGTTATGTCAGTCAGTCATACAGTTCTCCTTTTATAAAATATAGATTATCTCGCGTTTGGCCACTTTGGTAAAACTATTACACTCTTCCTCTCTCCATCCAGAACTTGAGAAGTTGTTTGATGATTTTCCATCTAACTATAATATTACTGAATTGGCCTTTCAGAGCTTTTCTACTAAATACCTAAAGCATAAGCAAAATAGACCTTATAATGTTCTCACTACTGGTATTCAGACCTCCTCTCTGGGAAAGGAAATCGTAATCCAATCTGCTCGGTGCTGGTTGGTGAATGACACACGTCTTCGAATTTTTGGTTCTCATGATGTTTTCATTCACCGTTTTGAGAGCAGTAGTAACACAAAATAACGCGCCTCGTTGGGATTGAACCCGCAACCTGCAATTTGTAAATCAGGGTAGTTACTATTGGGCCACCACTGCTAACTAAGTACCTATCTATATACAAAGTTCCTACAATAAATAAACACGGGTACAATATCGTAATGTAAAGTGCACGTCTCTGAACTAAACATTAATTGCACATTTCTTATTTTATAGTACAATTCGTACGTACACGATATTTTTCAAGAGCACAGCAGTAAAATGATACTAGCAAGGAGTCGGTTTCGCGCATGCGTCGTGGCTAAATTGCCGGGTTGGCGACTCTTGCGCACGGTGGCGCGCAGCCGCATGTCGCCGGCAGGTTGACGCATGCAGTTTGCACACCTTGCGTTTACACCACAGGCTTTCTTGCTGGCTGCTTGAAATCGAATCTATTAATATATTTTACCGAGTTATTTATTGCCCTTTTATTATAATTCGGATGTAGGTTATTTGTTATTGTCTTTGGATGTTTTATTATAGTTTTTGTGTTGTTTTAGAAAAAATAATATAATATTCCACAATGCCATCTAGTCCCAAACTAAGCAGAGCTTGTGTTATGAGTAATAGACAACTGACAAAATAAATATATTTATATATATTTCTAAATATATACACATAATAGATAAATTACACCCAGACATAGAACAAATGATCGTGCTAATCACACAAACATTTGTCTTGGGTAGGAACCCACGACCTCCGGCATAGCAGTCAGGGACACTGACTACTAGACCAGCAGGTCAGTCATATTAATTCTGACTGATCCAGAGTTATGTCATAATCGATCAATATTAACGTTGAATAAATAGATTTTTTATTGTAATTTTTCTTCTTTTTAATTAACTAAAAAGGTACCCGTCCCGCATATCTAACTTATCGGTATGAGTAACGAAGTCACCTTGAAATGACAACCACTTCGTTTGATATTTTCCTTACTATTCAAGTTCTGACTTTTACTTCGTAACTTTTATTTAGTGTCCAGAAACAGAATCCTAGTAACCCAAGTGGCCCTATAGCCGCCTTGGACATCTGCAAGTCAACCTTTCCTCTTTTGCATACAGGATAAAGAGCGATACTTCGCAATAAGTGCACACGCAGCGGACGAGGTAACTTTATTTCGCCACGACGTGAGCGTTCACTTGTTATCTGTCAAAACGCACCGTCATCGTGACCACTGGACACTGCACCACTGCAGCTCCAACACAATTCACCTCTATTTTATACTCCAAAACTTACTTAAAATAAATACTTTAATAATATCGAGCGACCTAAATATTTATAATAGTAACGAGTACTCGAAATTGCCGCCGTATGATTTTTCTCTTCGGCGCGTATCTGTAGCAACCGTATCGATCGGCACACGCCCCATTGCCGGCGAGCTATCCACGGCGCGCCGCGATACCTTCACTGCGCGCGGAATGGAACGCGACAAACTGAAGGTTCTTTTGTCATGCGGTGATTTGCAAAACGTACCTAAACACGGTAAGGGCGTAGTCGGTCGACAGCCAAGTGGCGCACTCTCGTGAGAGATGAACGAACAGATAAATCTGAGAGCAATGTTAAGTTGCGACCGCGGAACAAGTAGCACATACATTGCTCTGTTTCGTGGCTGTTGGTGGAGTTGTGCGGAGTGGATACGCGGCAATGTAGCTCGTACACATGCGCATGCTCAATAGTGTCCGTCGCCCGCCGGAGTCGCTGGTGAGGGGTGCAGGGTCGCAGAGCTAGTGCGGCCTCGCGGCCCTCTTCGCCGCAACGCAAATCGTTGAAATCAAAACTTTCACGCTACGAGAGCGCTACGAAGTTTTACTGCTACGAACTTCCTGCTACGCCGGTCGCCGGCCGTAGCGCGGCGCACTCAAAACTTTGTTCAGAAAGCTTTTTTATTTGTCACTTTCTGTTATCAGTTGACTGAAAACTTGAACTCTTTATGTTTGAGCGTTAGGATTCAGATTTCAATACTGTGCGCTGTTATCAAGCGGGTGAATAAGATATTGTGTCTCATATTGTGCTTGCCTGACGACCCGGTTTAAACATTTCTGTATTTGTTCTCGGTGATCTTTTTGGCTGTATAAAGACTAGTTTTTTGTCTTAGGAAAGTTATAAGCTTTGAAATTAAAATAATGATTGCACCATCTAATCTAGATGCGAACAGTAGTCAGTCATCAGTATATAGTGAAACTAGGCTATTTTGTATAGGCTGGCGAGGGATGAGTCCTGGCAGTAGGCGGCAGACAGCAGGCAGGCAGTTCTGTGGAGTAGAGTCGCAGGTGGGCGCTGCGGGCCGAGCAGCGCCGAGCGCGCCCGAGCCGCGCCGACGGCCGCCGCCAGCCGCCCGGCCCGACCGCCGCGCCAGTCTGCGCTCGGCCACCACCCTGCTCGCTTGTGACTGTGACGCCGCGCTGTGACACATTTGACAGTTGTTATCGTGAATCGTGTGATGTTTTCGTATCGGAACTATGGTGTATCCCAATGAAAATGTGGAGTGATTTCCAGGTAAGTCGTCCTACTTATAAGTTTTAGTTGACCGAGTGTAACGGCAGCGAAGGTTTCGCATTTAATTCGAATTCAACTTGTGTTCTCAGTCACAGTTTTTGTGTTGAATATAATATTGTTAGAAGTTTTTAGTACTGGTGAAACTCGAAATCTAGTCAATGTATGGAACGAAATACTGTGATAAACTTTTGTTTACTAAAAGTTTTGTGAAATATTTCTCAACTTAGAGAATTTTTACCAAGTGGGTAGAATCGTAAGTCTTTTGAAGAATGAAAGTAGCGAAGTGAATGTTTGGTTTTTATTAACTTTGTTCTTCTTCTAACTAGCTATATATGTCGGCCAAAATAAATGTAAATATACTGTAATATTATAGGAGAATACGTTTTAGTATAGAATATTTTACATCACTCTCATACTCTTTCTTTGTGTTTCTTTATACGGATAACAATAATTATTCTTTAGTCTTCTGTAACTTCTAAGTTTTCATTCAAATTCAGCCTAACAAATATAATATTGTGCAACTACAGAACTGTAAATTTCATCATACATTAGGTATTGTCTTAGTTGTAGGTTAATAACTTTTGCTAATGGCCCTTAAAATATTCATGAAGTTTACAAGACGCGCGCCTTTTTTTCGAACTGACAGCTCGGCGCGTTTCCGGCGACCTGTCAAACGCCATGTGATAGATAGAAGGGCGCATTCGTGGAGTTTTAAATCAAAGCGCGGTATTCGGCTTGAATCTCGATAACTGCGCGACGCTCGAGGCGAACGAGAACTCGTCACAGAAATACGTAGTTATTGCTGTCTCGCTCTCTCTCGTGGGGCTATCTCGCTCTGGCGGCCGGTGTTTTTGTGTCGGAGCGGGTTTTTTGTGGCGCTGCTCGCTGGCGGCGGCGCCCGCTCGCTCGACTCCACTGACTCCACATTAATTATCGCCGAGTTGGCTCGCCATCGCCAGCCAGCGCTAACGCACTTTACTTTCTACATCGCTACGATACTACTGGACTCTTTTACAATACGCCGTGGTTTTTACTCCAATGTAATGAATAAATGCATGTCCACTGCGATTCGTTAAGCTGAATGATACTAAAACA
Source organism: Mythimna albipuncta (assembly GCA_929112965.1). Lineage (NCBI taxonomy): Eukaryota > Metazoa > Arthropoda > Insecta > Lepidoptera > Noctuidae > Mythimna > Mythimna albipuncta. Next base: position 10,574,940 of record OV815977.1, on the reverse strand, counting down.
GATCTGGCATTGCTTTAGAATTAGACAATTAGAGAGACCTTCAATTAGACCTGAAGTAGAAAAAGGATAGACAAAAGTTTGTCTGAAGAGAAACTGTTTTGTGTTTTGTTTTGTAAAGCTTCTGTATAAGCGAATAGGAGTGAGATCCGAGGTTGGTGGGTTTTCCTGGTAGCGCTAGGGGCGCGTTGCCATGGCGACGGCTGGGGCGCCCCGCCCTCGCCGGCCCAGAGCGCCTCCTCTATTCCACTTATTGAGATTTACTCCTCGACTGGAGTCGCCATTGGCGAGTCCACTCCAATACCTTTTGCTGTTCTTTTATAAACTGCTGAACCAAACAGTCTGTAGGCGAAAAGATCATTAGTGCCTAGGTTTCGATTTCTTTTGTATTTTTCTGACCTCGATAGCTGGGGTAGGTAGTCTAGATCTAATCGGTAGTTATGTAGGAAATACTAGCTTTTGACTGCGGCTTTGCCCGCGAGAAAGTAGAAAATTATCCCAAAGGAACACACTGTTAAGATAAAAAATATCATAACTACTAGGACATGGTGTAGCCGTTTTGCGTGAAAAAGTTACAAACACACACACACACAAACTTTAACCTTTATAACATTAGTTAAATATCTAACCCTCTACACCGCACAGGGTTCAACATTTTCAGTCTACTGACTCTAAATACACTTGTTTATAGGCCCGTACTGAGGTACACGTCCTTCACGACACTTATAAACTTTTGTTTGGGATCTCCAATCCTTCCAACATACATTATTCATAAGTACAGTTTCAGTATACGGTAAAAGGTAATCAGCTTTGTTGAGACTAACCTGCAAAACGAAACTGATGACCAAACCGATGATACTGACTAAAATACCATAGGTATATTCGCAAAGAACATTTTGGGAACACATTAGTACAGCTAAGCAATGGAATTCCCAGCTTTTGTGTTTCCTGATTGCTACAACCAGGGGGTCTTTGAGTCAAGAGTGAAAAGGTTACTTTATTTTCACTTATAATTACATAGAATAGTGGTCAAGCGCGAGTCTACCGATAAAAGTTGAACTGAAAGAACATCTAAAAGAATTTCACATTTATTATTCTCAATGTTTCCTTTTAAGGGTTAAAACAATAAAGGTACATGTGTGTAATATTATGTTGCTTGTCCCGAATCGTTTCCGAGAATTCGATCACGAGTAGACAAAACACGGCTGACTGAATCTAAAAATATACCCTTATAAAGTTATAAATAAAACCGTTTTAAAAATATTAAACAAATTCCGTACTATTTATATCTTCTATACATTTTAAAGATTCAACATGTGATGTGAGCCGTCAAAATAAATGTATAAGTTGTAGAGATGTATACATTTGTTTGTAGGCCTATGGGGGTGCGGGGTGGGATGGGGGCGCGTGGAATGCGACTTGTTGCAGTCACGTGCGCTAAGAAACTATGCACAAACTACCCTTATGCACTTATATAGTTCTAGATAACCTCCCCAAACTATTTCAAACTCTCACTGTAAACGAATAGAGTCTAAATTCAATCTTGCAGACAGTTTATTACAGTAACTAGTTTGGCCACCCAATATAATAAACTAGATGCGGCACCCGGTTTCATTCGATCGTTGATTGCTGCCTTACCGGCGCGGCTATCGTCATTTTTAATGAGAAACGCTATAACGAAACTAGTTTCACCCAAATATATGTATGTACGTAAAATATAGCATTTTGTGCCTTCATTATAGCATTCTCGGGAACAAACTCGCTATTGTTTCAATCTAACGTTTGGAACCAGCAAATATACGTAATAAAAATATGAATTAGTAACATAAAGAAATCAAATATTATCGCTGTCTACCGTTTCACTTGTTTTTCTATAAGTTAGGTAATGTTTACAAAATCTAAGACATGACTAAGACTCATAAAAAGTTTATTACTCGAAATTACATAAGTTGTACTAAGTAATATTTTAGTGCAAAAAGATGTTGCGGACAACAATTATTAAAAGCATAAAAAATTGACAGCCGGTACACAAAACATAACATATTACCATAATAAATAGTTCGTTTGAATGGTGTTATTAACCTCTGAGTGAACGATCGACTACATACTTAACTGTTTCATAATAAAAACTAAGGATGTAAATGATTAAAAGGCAGAAAAACCGCGCGTCACCGTGACTGGGCAAGTCCGGCTGCCCAACGATAGTGAAATAGGGTGAGAAGTTACTCCCGTCGGTCAAGACCAAGTGTTCCTCGACAGCTGATAAGATTGCCATCTGAAGGCAAAAAATGCGATCAACAAGTGCTTATTGTAATGGAATTTATCGTTGAAGAAGGAACGGCAGTTCCGGTATTCGATATTTCAACATCTGTTCTGTGATTTAACCTGTTATTTAAACTTGGGGGTTTGTTTATTTGAACAAATAATTAGGATACCTTAACGGCTTATTAAATACTGAGATGATATTTAACTTTAGTTTTTTAGAATTCTTTAACGGGAAATGACAGCATGAGACCTTTTCATGTCGATGGACTAAATTGTTTTTTTTCTGAAGAGTTTTTGGCTATCCGTACAGCTCTAATATTGGCCTCGTATAAGTTCTGGAGAGTACGGGTGGTTGTGCAACGCATTTGAGTATTCAATCATGGTTTTTAATTATCCGTACTATGTATAAAATCCTCAATGGACGGAACCCACTGGGGAATGTTCGAAAGAGTTACCGTGGCCCTAAACACAGGTATATTTTAGTCAGTAACAGTCTGACAGTCCTTCTAGCTTCACCTAGAGTGAGAGAAGTTAATTGATGATTTCATAACTCAAAAAAAAAAACCTCAACAGACTAACAGAAAAAAATGATTGAGTGTAGAAGCCAAAATAACTATCCTGGAAGTCGGATTGTACTCTGTGGATGCAATCGACGGGTAACCGGAAGAAAGAGTTCAGGAACAATCCGGTTACTTTGAAAAAATACACAGACATGCGATCAGACGCAGTTGGGCGTCTTCCGTCGGCTTGCAGGAGAACGCCTTCGTTATGAGCTATTTCTCTTTATTTATGAATAGGACAATGGGATCGGCTTGAGAATGAAATGTTATTTCATTCCGTATCATAGCATTCTTGAGTGCGTTGCTGTGAACGTCATCAGAAGAACAGTGAGACAAGAATTTCTACGGTGTATTGCTTTTTCTCGAAGAAAGAAAAAACGATAGAAGAAAGAAAGAAAAAAACGTTTTTTCGTGCCATACACCAGCGTATAGGTAAATTAAAAATACATGGAAAAAAATAAGTGCAATTCCAAAAAGGCGCCTAACTACAAATATGACGTTTGCTAAGTTTTCGTAGACAAAATAATGTTGTAGGGCCTGTATTAGGTAAACTCGTAGCATTGCTACGTGTAGTCATTTACGTAGGGATTGTTGCGCGTAATGAAATGTTGCGTTTACGAACATGTAACATACCTAAATCACTCTATGTTGCACATGATACCAAGTATGAAATCCTTAGAATCTAATGTCAGAAAATGTACAAGTCGCAATCTTAAACATTTCGATCACTTGTATTAAAGTCACGTGTCAAGTGTCCATTTCTCGCATTCAGTTACAGCACCGTAACAATGTAAATAGTTGCCATACAAGGCAGGGATTCTAACCTCAGTCCACGCGCGTTAAATAAACATGTATGTAAACAGCGGTCTATCAGCCGCATATGAATCAACGTCACAATGAGCTCCTCCTTAACACCGCGTAATAATAACAACTTTTATTACACATTTGCCGTTAAATTCACGCTCGCATTGTAAACAATCGACCACGTGGAGTAAAAGTAATAGTAAACTCATAAACAAATGAATGAATTAGCCATAGCGGCGCCGACGTCATCGGCGAAGACACGCATAATAATCGCTTATGCAAACGAGCCTAATTATGTAAAGCATTATGAACCACGCCGACGTGTTTTGACATACGCTAACGACCAATTATATGGGCATTGTGTGACTCAGTGAACTTGAAAGACATACAATAATATAGGGCATCGGCACGCGCCGGCCCCGCTGTTTAGAAAAAATATATATGCGAATGTCAGGTGCACCGAATTCAATGCTCGCCAGTATTTTATTATTGCTGCTGTACCGGCCCGCCGACAGTTTGTTTACGATTTTTTTGTCGGCTTATTGTCATGATCGAGATGCATTCGCAAACTCATGGCCGGCTTTCTCAATTACTTCGCATCATATTATAATACATATCGTTTTGGACACCTCCGTTTTTGCGCTAATCAACATTCAAAATTTCAGATTAAGATACAGTATCGCAATCTTATCTTCGCAAATGTTGCGGCATGATAGGAAATGGGAAATTTTAGTTTGTTAATACTTTTGCTAATTGCATATCTTGGGTTGTATTTATCAGTAATATTCGCGAACGTAGATTCGAGGAGATGAGGATAATAATATCTTTGGCATGCGCAGTGTCTCTTCCACGCTCTAAATATATTTCCCATGGCCTCAATGCCGCACCGCGACCCAATTACGACTGGCAATAAAACAATATGTGAGTCGTTGAACCCTCCGTTTGGTGTGATGGCTGTGTAAACATTGCATTCTGGGTAAACAAGCGAGGAGCGGCCTGTCAGCGAGACGTGCCGCCGCCAATAATTTATGTAAATTCACGTCATTGTATAAGAGTGATGTTTTTATTGCAATCTTGTTTTGACGGTCAAGTTCGGCACGCGGCGAAAGTTAAACAAATACAATAACTCTTGCAGTTAGCGGCGCATCTGCAGCGGCCGCCGCGTGTCGTAGAACGCGAAGGCTGCGCGCGTGCACCGTGACATACGTTGAACTTACAACGCTCGCCGCTCTACTACATCTTATTTCATTAGTATTCACAACACTAGATTCACGATTTCAGCTGCGTTTACTACGAAAACAAATCAATCACCACGTGCAAGTCTAACAGTCCGCCTCTACCATCAACTGCTTTCATTACACTTGTAAATACAGAGTTGTAAAATGTTATATCGATAGTTTAGCCTAATAAAGGAATGTTAATGCTGGTCGTAAAGTTTTGATAGTCGATGGAACCATCAAAAATATCGGTAGCCGCGGCAAAAAAAAACTTCACGCTTGAATGAAAACGTAAAAGTAAAACAAAGGAGTAATTTTGATTTAGCTTCGAATGTTTGTAAATATTGTTTTACTACAGCCAGCAAGTAGCGTAAAATCTTGTTTATAATTATGATAATAGCTTTATTATATACTACTACAAATCTATTTCGTAGGTAGTAACCATTAATCACTTATGAATGAATGAATGTTATTATTATACGGCAACCGGTCAACGATATCAGAATGTTGTAAACGTCATTTTATAATCATAAGCTCATAAATAAACATGATGACGTATCACGGGTGATCACCGATGGCGATCGGCCGGACTCGGAAGTGCGCTCTCCGGGAGTGCGCGCGCGCACTTCGCGTGGCGCACACCTCACGCATACGCGGATTATTATGTAACAATGTTTTGACATTCAACAACGACACATTTAGCGCGGACATTAAGTGGATCAATGAACTTGAGCCGTTTGTTGTGCTCGCAGTTACGCAACGATCGGCGTTTGAGTGAGATTAATGCGCGCGGATTATGGCACGCGATACATTTCAATTTACGTTCCGTTTCATTCATGACTCGAGATAATGACGACGTACTCGTTCCGCTTGTTTATTTGCTTTTGCTTGTCGCCGCCGGTGTCCGCTCGTCTGATCGTCTCGCGACTTTACATACTCGATCGGCCGCCGATCGAGCGCGATTTACGAGCACTCGCGATCGCGATGCAACACGTCGCAAGTTTGTAATGAGCCGACACGCACAATTTGTTCAGTAAAACGAGCAATCATTTTATAATAACCATCGCCACTTTTCCAGCCGCGATCCACCAGTGGCGGTAGAGAAGGTGATTCTTTCAGCGATAGTGATTGGCGAAAAGATCCAAAATATATTGAAGTGACATGCGCTAGTGAAATAGAGCACGTGGTCAATCTCTTTCATAGTATTTCAACTTATTGAAAATCGTCCTCGTTGATAGATTGTCACATTTGGTGTAGAGCGTCTGGGCCGGCCGCCGCTCGTTTGCGTGCTCCAGCAGAAACTTTCAACATAAACATTGTTTATGTGAACACAAACATGTGTGCGGCGACCGACACTAGGAAGATCGTACTATTAGCTACAAGTTTGAGCACAAGACGGCGGGGTGAAGGGAGTAAAGTCTTCACCCATTGACGGTTGAAGCGCCCCGCGACACTTTCACTGCTCCGTTATTGCAGTTACTACGCGCCTACTGTGCACCGGGGCCGGGGCGGGCGAGGGGCGCCACCCTACTGCATTCACCCTCGCTCACCCCGCGTAGGGCACCACGACCAACAAGGGTGCATGCCTTCTAAATTTAAGAATGCTATCTCTAGCGTGTTGTATCTCGTAGTCGCTTGCGACTTGAGCCTCCTAATAATAGACTGATAGAGAATGGTACGGCGATGTATTGAGACAGTAACGAATGCAAAATGTTAGCGAGCGTATCGACGGCGATCGTATCTCAAGTCTAGACGGGCGGGCAGTCGCTCGAAGTGGGACAATGTCAACTGTGAGGGCTCGCTATTATTTGCGTAGACACGTGTGCGTCGGGCGAGGAGCGGAGTGACAAGTGTCGCGAGTCGTGACGGAAGTTTGTAAACAGCGCCGGCCTCGCTCCCGGCCGCTGCACCGCGCCGCGCCGCGCCGCATGCACTCACCCGGTCAAGCACAATCTATATCGCCGTGTTCCGATATCCAATTACACACTTCTATCAATCCATGAATGAAAATGATAATGTACCACCCGACCGACCGTGACAATCGATTCGATTCATATCTGCGAATTGAAGACAGGTGGATTACTATTACTACGGGTGTAACAACAAACTATTATCACGCGCATACCGGCGCGATGTTATCGCAGCATCGCGCGTGTTGTAATCAGAGTGTTGTCTTGGCTTGTTTGGACGTGGTCGGAGGATGAGTTCGAGTCGCGGGCGAGTGAGGAAAAGTGTATCGCGGGCGTCCTTTGGTAGCGGCGGCGGGTCGCGGTGATTGATGGCCGATAGATAGTCGCGCCTCGACATTGAACCCGGCGGCTGCGGTGCACGCCTACACTAAATATATCTAGTGCGGACTTCCGCTCGTGACGTCGTGTGACGTAGCCCCGACGTGCTCGCCTACGTAACATTTATTATACTTTTTGTTTACACTATAAAACGGTATTTACATTGTTATTGTTGTGTGGGGTCGTCGTCTTATCACTTTATTGCTTTACGGCTCGCTTGCCTTTATTGGCTACCTGTCTCTCGATTTTCGGTTCTCAGATGTTAACGTGAATGAAATTGTCGAATACAAGACGTAGTAGTAGGCGACAATACATGAGGTGGACTTCGAGAAGGTTTCAGTACAAGTAAGCACTTGTTCATCTAGGTACAATTTCTGTCTACGGTCTTCTTTCCTACAATGTTTAGGGTTGAACGGGAGCACATTACATAAAGTGGAAAGTATTAATTTCTGCGTCTGCAGATATTATTTTTAGCGGCAGCACTGTTGTTACTTGTTAACAAGTTAGTCGCTCTCGGGACTAATCTCCTAAGTGCGTACTGTTCGGAAGAGAGGCTGGGGGGGTGGTTCTCATTAAAAATTCATTCTTATTTGGTAGCGCGCTCGTAATCAGCCGCAAAGGGGGGAATACTCTACGTGCTGCGTATTCTTCTATATCTACTGATTTATTAGTTTTGATTTTAGGATGGAACTTTGTGGTTGTTACTTTTTATTGTTTTGGATATTTTGCGCAGCAGACATATAAAGGTCTTAATATTGAGTTCCAGTAACACAGATTATCTTCAATAGTATTATCATAAAACAAATGAAATCTATTGAAGATTGAAAGAAAGGACGATCAAAATGCGTTAGAAAAGAGGCTTTAGCATTTGGCGTAGCAAGCGCTACTGAGGGGAAAATTCATAGCCAACCTAATGACTTCTGTAGAAAAAATTCTCACTACTTCATGTTGGTTTCTAACGTAGAAGTCAAACAAAGAACGAACCCCTTATCATTCGAACATCACTTCTTACCTTTACCAATTACGATGTAAACTACGCCGTAGCATTCCTGCTACGAGCGTAGCACTCCTGCTACGAGCGTAGCACTCCTGCTACGTAAAAGGACCTCCGACTTTCCATCCCCAACTTTGCTCATCACAAAGACCCTAACATTCCTTTTCCATTAACAGTAATGAGCTCCCCAACAGGTATATAAACAACATTATCTTACGGGTGTCGCTAACCCAATAGCTGGTAATTAAATGCATAGTCATACATTTTTTAATAATTGGATAATTACAGTAATGTAGTCGCGTATGTGTGTGTTCACCATATTCCCCCACGGGGTGGGGGTGGGCGCCCCCCACTCACACCAGCGCGTCTCTTTGATGTGCCGTACCATTTGGTCCTCTCGATCTCGATTGTCACTCGAACTAAAAAATGGGAAAATTCTGTCCAATTTTGTGTGTCAAAAGTCCAAGCTCAATCCAATATTTCCATTAAATTCTAGTTTTGTTACTGGTAACAAAGATGAATCAATTAAGTTCGAAAACTATGAAATTGTTTCCTACATAGCAACTGTATCTACTGGAAATGCTCACAAATAAACAATGGCCTCTCTCATTAAAATTGAAGTTGTATTTTCAGTTTCAGCTTGCTTATTTGAAAGTGCACTTACAATTAGTAGCTTTGTACATTATTAGATCGAGTCGAGTCTCCGCTGGTAGGGGCGGCGCGGCGAGGGTGTCCCCCCGGCCTCCCCCGCTCCGGCCCTCCGTCCTAATCCTCCACCCCGCCCGGCCAGTGACGTCACCACTTACAGCTCTTTTTTGGCAATGAAAAAAGTGATGAAGTTATATTTATTACACATTTTCTTTCACTTTTTAATTCTCTGAGGTCGTTGCTTTGTTTATTTGCTGTTCTATTAACATTTGATGTTTATCATTTTATCTTCGGATCAAATATATGCGAATTGTTCAACCCTTTTTGGGAAAATTAGAGTTCAAAAGTAGCGGCGTTTTTGTGAAACGACACCGAGTGAGTGGGTCTCGAGTGGGTGTGCTTGCAACCTTAACTTAATTGATACACGATATGATCACCGTCGAATCGTAAATAAACAAGGTTTTTTTTCAATAATAACGGTCCTAAACCGGTTGCGTTGAGTCTGCGTGCAGTGGGGTGCGATGATGTGCGCATCAATCACAGATCAGCTGATCGTCGGTCGTTTTCCTTTTCATCTTGCACTTTATTTAATTAATTGTTCGCCGCGGGCGGCGCGCCGCTCTCGGTTAAGCCGACTAACCGCTGAACTAAAGCCTCTATAAACTACGTTTACCGGCGTTGTGATCAGATTATGAATGAACCACGTTTGATCTCAATTTAATCTAGTTCCGAGTGTAGTACACGTCGGGTAGTCGCGACTCGCGTGCGACCGTTGTTCAGCGTCTCGTCTGCCGTATCGATGATCATTACTCTTTCTTTATTTGTTTTTCACACTATTATGCTCTGAGATGTTGTGATCGCGTGGGCACGAGCCGCGTTATGTCATGTACCGCTAACAATGGCGATTTTCGCTCGTAACCAATCGACAATGACAACTGCAATGGAGCGCAATAAAGAGTCGTGTTTGTGAGACGACTGGTCCTTTGTTCGGTTATCCACGCGTTCCTACCGAAACAGGTGCTCGTTTTATGGGGCATTATTTTGCATTGACTTGAAGTCAAAGTCGAAATAAACTTGTAACACTATAGCTCGAACGCGACTCATAGTTTGCCCGCATAGTGTAATGAAGCGCACGCGCCCCTATCAGAATCAATTATCACAAGATTGGGGAACGACCAATATCCTTCGACTTGGTGACTCTGCCAGTTATCAAGTGTAGTCGTTGCGAGCTCAGAGCTGACGCATTTTTAAAGGCATTTCAGTTGAGCAAGTGAACGTGTCGAGAGTGGGCCGCTCGTATCGCTGCTGGCGTTGTATTTCTCATACGGAGCGGTGTTGCAACGTTGCTGTGTAGCAAGCCAGCGCGGTATCGAGCACAGAGAGCGGCTGTCGGCTGTCACGTCGTGTTCAGCGCGCGGCGCGTATGGCACGCGTGAGCTGCGCGTGTGTGCGTGACGTCAACAAGCCACTTTCTCTATACTTTCGTCGTTGCTGGTGCGCTAAAAAACGGCGCTCGCCTAGACGACGACTATTAATACATACGATGCGACGTCGCACGCTCTGTCGCGCGAAACGATACGGAATTATTGTTCTCTGCGTGCGACAGGCGTGCGTGAGGAGCCGCTGCCGACTCTCCCCGCGCCGAGCATTGCCACAACTGTGCGACAGTTAGCTGTAGCTTGCACTTTTCCACCTAATACATATTAACTATTATCAACTCAAATATTCAAGTTTTCCAGTGGTACTGTAGTTTGTTGACGAATGATCACATTAGTCCGTCGCGCCGTCGAGCGGTCGCTAATGTGTCGTACAAACAAACTCCGCCAACTGGCCGCTCACGCCCGCCCGAAGGTTGACGCCACACTTTTACGGACCACTAATTTTAAAAGTACTTTAATTCAGTCTCAACAATTTGCGCTTTAATTCGCGCTGAAATATCGAACAAGTAAAATCCATTCGGTGCTATCGCACGCCTGTCTAATTAAGCTCTGTCATAGACTCTTCGAAGGCTCTATTACGAGCCGCCTCCAAACTTAGAGCGGACTATAACGCATTTGGTATTCAATCAGTAATTCTTGCCGGCGGAGAGTGGGTTTTATGCGGGGGTAGTAAGGTCGATAACGCGAGGGTGGAGTGAAATTCAGCTCGCTCAGTGCGACAATTACGGCGATGCGGCCCGCCCCGCGCCGCCGCAATCGATAGGCCTACGGGGGGGACGAGGGGGGAGCGGGGCGGCGGCGGCGGCGGTCATTACTTATGCAAAACAGCATCGGCACTGCGAGCGGCGTGCTGCGGCCTGCGGCGACAGCCCGCCAGCGCGCCGCACGCTCCGCCGCCGCCTCTGCTGCTGCCGCCGCTGTTGACCTTACTCTCACATCGATTTATCGACCCAACACCAACAGAAACTGACGCAGCTCTAATATTCTGTCACTGTTTCATTTACCTGATGACGACGAAGCCGAATAAAGTCCTTTGTTAGCTCGCTACGGGCGCAAAGTTCGGGCCCCTCCTCTGAGTCGGCGCTGGGCTAACGGACCCGGGGCCCGGGACTCGTTACTGAATTGGGAGCCGGTCTTTGTGCTCTCCCTCGACGAGTCGGTGCGGAGCCAGAGGGTCGCCCCTGACTTTTGTTTCGTACTGTTTAGATGCAACGTATTTAAGTACGAAGTCAACGCCGGACTCTTAATTAAATCCTGAAAAAAGGATACTACTGTCCGAATAAAGAAATCATTTTGGTAATAAACGCAGAACAAAGTAAAGAAAGGATAACATCTGAAGAAATATGGTTGGCAGTAAAAGTGTATCTTTCATAGGCCTCATACTAAACTGACCTCATAGGGCCACCACTACACAACAGCAGTAGTTTTCTCACATAAATTAAAACAATATTCATGTAAGGAAAACTTTGAATCGTAAAATTAATCCTAAGCGTTCGATGTCGTCGAACTAGGCTAAGCTTGTGAAAAAGCTCCGCTCAGCGCACGAGCTTTTGCGATAAAGTTTTCGCGCGAAAACTCATTCCCGCGCTTTATAACCTGTGAGTTTCCAAGGCTTGAGGGGGCGGGCTTTATATAAGGCTCCCTCTTTCCCCTCGCCCTCCGGTACATAATGTAATTGGCAACAGCGGCCGATGTTCAGGGCGAGCATTGTGGGCGCTCGCTCGAGCGATGCTACACGACGGCGGAGCGAGCGAAGCGAGCGACGTGCCGCCAACACCGAGCTGAAAACTTCTCGAAAAAGAAGACGAGACTCTTTGAGTTCTGTTCGCAAAACATTGATAATGTATTTTTTTATAATGTTTTGTTGATACCAAACTTGACACGAAGAAATCTTCTGTTATTTATAAATTAGTAAATAATAAAAATTTGACCAATAATGCCGTCTCCCAAGATCTTATTTTGTTTTTTCAATATAAAGATTGTTGTCGTTTTTTGTAGACTGCTATCAATAAAGATAAAACGTAGTGCATACTTGCAAAGTTTTGTTATGATAGATTTAGACATAAGTAACTGTTATCAAATTCGAAAGATTATAATTTCATAACAAAACTATCGTGGACGGCTTCGTGAAGCTAATGACACATATAGCTTTATGAAATCAAAGCTGTTCAATGTCAAAACAATAATGTATAAGCATAAGAATATAAGATTGTGTGCGGCGCGCTGCTCGCGTCGGCGGTATCGGCTCTTATCACTACAGCCACGTTATCAGCCTCAAGGTGACGGGCCGATGTGAGCCGATTGCACGACTAAAGATACGGCTGACAATTATTATGTGTTCAGTCCAATCCTGAGTTTCACAATTATATGATAACGAGATCGATTGCAGCGACTATCGCTGGAAAATGGACAAAGGAAAGAGCTCAATGCCAACGAAAAGTTGAAGGTATTAATAAATGCAAATGTCTAATAGTAACATAATACCGCGGTTCAGTAGATATCGATGCATGTACGATCTAGCACAAGTTCAATAGCACGGATATTGCACAGTAACAGAACGCGGTAATGAGTCACGAATCACTGTAATCAAACGCACTATCTTCTTACTCTAACTTGAACTCGTCGCCTTTACTTGACAGTTTCAGCATTACTGAAAGCCGCACTAATACAAGTGATCATCTGCGCGTAGTTTTTATCCGAACTAAGCGAGAAAGTAAGTTGTCGCTAAGTTGTCACATGTTGAGCGGCAACTCGTGCAGCAATTATGTATAATATCGGCAAGGCCACGTGCTCCGTTGACGTTAACAAAGTTTCCCGATGCGGAGAAAACTTTGTGACATGTGAGTGGTAGATACTTACAATATGTTCTGTGCCCTCCGCCCGCGCTCGGGCCCGCCGCCGCCGTCGTGACTCAGCGGCGCCCTCGCGCGACGTCGCCCCGTCTGCCCCCATGGAAAATTTATACCCACCCTCTTCCCAAGATCATTACGACTCGACTCTACAAAATTCAACCTTCCCCGGTACAAATAAAGAACGTTTTCGCCCGCTTCGACGGAGCAAGACAAAGGAGAACCAGCAATTTCGTCGAAAACAAACCTTAACTCCTGTGGGATATAGTTTGTAATTTATGTGACGAAGTGGCTCACGTGCTTTGAAAACGCAGCAGTGACGTCACGGAGCTTCGAGGTGGCTATAAGGGCGGGCGGCGCATCGAGTTCTTTCTGTGTTTTTTTCTACTTTGCGCTAAGCTAGTCCAATAGAATAGAGTCCTCTGGAAAATCAATAGTATCGTGCAGTTATAAATAAGTAAGATACGATTCTGACGTTTTGGAAATAACGAAAGCCATGCTAAAAGACAAAACAAAAAAGCATAGCTAGCGGTACGTAGTCGCAGTGACACCGTGGCTGCGCGCTCCCTTAATTCCCTGCTGGTGCGAGGTGGCGCGTCTAGAGCGTGTGCTCTCTCATCTCCTTAATTCGTCCTTCGCCGCAACCCCCTTAATTCTCCCTTCTAGCATTGCTGCGAGGGAGGGCACTCACTCTCTTGTTAACCCGAGTTCGCCCCCCTTATTTATGCCCGGCGCGTGGGGGCGCCGGGCGGTGGGTGGGCCAGGGGGGCTATCGACGTCCGTACGCCGCGTCTATGTGCTGGTGAATTAAGAGCGAGTCGGCTTTCATTTTGCTAAAGCTTCCACGCTCGTGTGCTCGCCTTTCAGGCGCTGCTTGCTGGTGTGCACAGGGTAGCTCGTGCCGAACTCGACTCTAATGCGGGGGGATAAGATCGCAAGCCGCCCGTCTCGCCTCACTCGCCTTCAGCGTTTTATAACTTCAGAGGGCGAGGAGGCAGCAGAGTTTTTGTCAGAGGAAGGACTTTTTTGAGTAACGTTTTTTATGTTTTACTCGGTTAGGGTTCGCTAAGATAACGACATCTCGCAGAGGGTGGAGAATGCTCTCATAGAAGATACATGTTCGGCGGCAAGGCTGTTTAATAACAAATAGAATGCGACTTTCATGAAACAGTAAGCCGACACGATTGAGAAAGATGTGTCTGTGCAGAGAGCCGACGCGATAGATGACAGCAGACATAATTTTAAAGAAGATGGGTACTTAATAGTGTCGAAACTATTTAGCAAAGTTTGCGAGAGAACGGGGACGTGGTGGGTGGCTAAGTCCACGCACAACGTCTTCAGAGAAAGTGAAATTTAGCACAAGTTCGGAGAAATACAACTGTTCGGCGCCCCCTCCTCGCGACTGAGGGTGGCAGTCGGCAAACGCGGCTTATAACAATTAAGTTTATTCGCTCGCAGGTTTTCTATTCGACTCGACAAAAAACTCTCGAAGTTAAGAGTTAAAGAAAATAATTTCATTTAGTTAGTGCGGCGGAGTGGCGGCGCCCGGCCTGACCACGTCCAGGGGACTCCTCATCGCGCTCCTCTTTGTTGCGAATATTTCGATTACAAACAGTTCTTCTGAGTTTCGCGAATTTCTCAATCGTAATTAAGCAAGTTTTGAGTCTTGGTTGATCGAGGAGGAAAGTGATCGCGCGGGGACTGATTTCATTATAAAGAGTTCAAAATATAGTTACATTGGCAAGGATAACTATCATACATGTCCTTTCAACATAATTCTGCCTGCTATAAAATTCCCGTTTTTGTGCTATGCTATCGAGCGTTCAACATAAAATAGGTTTACCACTAATTAAAGCTCGCAGTGGTCTCTACAATTTCCATTACAAAAAAAAATCGAAATAAACGAAAACGATGGTATTACGAATTTTCCGGAATTTTCAAGTACTAATGGAAAATCTGTATATATTTATTGTTTTTTTTTTATAAGGTCCTTATTTTGGGGTTGTGGACTTGTGATCATGTGTGATGTATGCACGTCGGGTTAAAAATGGCGAGAGCAACTGCCTCTGTGACGGTTGAACGACCTTTGCTAAGGTGTCGGTTTCGGGCAGGTTATTTAGTGCGGGGGCGGGGGTGGCAGGTGGAGAGCGGGGGCGGGGCGGGCGGGGGCAGCCCCGGGTCGCCAGGCAACGGCAACTGGGTCAGTCCGGGCCTGCCCCGGCCGCCCACCAATTATGTACACGCTCGTTACCGGACACGCGTTTTTCAATCACATCCATATTTAATTGGGCATCACGAAGCTGGAAAATGTGTTTGAACCGCCATGTTTTACGAGAACTTTATTTGAATTGCGTTCTATTATTGGTGCTGATTTTACCAATTATTGCAAAACGCTTTGTAGGTATTAATGTTCGGCCTACGGTGCTACGGCTTTGTTTGATGTGTGCTACGGTTCGTAGACAGTCTACGCGTCTTGCTACGATAAGCCCTTTTGGAGTTAGTAGGCAGATTATGTCTCATTTCTGAGATTTCGTACTGAATGCAACTTTTCAAACGGAGGAGACGGGTCGTAGAAGTTTTTGCGTGTATTGGGGAGGCAGTTAGTTAAGCGTAGTGTCGGGCTCGCGTCCGCGGCGCGACTCGTCTTCCGGCTCCTTACAAGACAAACCTGAGCCCTAACTTGTTGCATGGATGCACCGCGGGGGCGCGGGGGTGGCGCGGTGCGCGGGCGCGGGTGCGCGGGGCGAGGGGGGCCGTCTTCATAGTGAATGGGCGCGAGATGTCGTGGCCGGCCGCCACGTGCGCGTATGGAGATGTCTCCATTGATGGCGTGACCTCGTCCTTATCGCCGCCTGCCGATGACGCCGCATACATCACGCTGACTGTGCCTAGTACTTAACACCTCATGACACCGACATCTGTCAAGTCTTTCTGTTGCTGAGCCTGCACTTAGCAGCTAATTTGTAGAAGATTCTTTTGGAACTTGACCACTTGTTTTTAGCAAAAATTAAAAAGATT
The DNA here is from genome assembly GCA_929112965.1 of Mythimna albipuncta. Classification (NCBI taxonomy): domain Eukaryota; kingdom Metazoa; phylum Arthropoda; class Insecta; order Lepidoptera; family Noctuidae; genus Mythimna; species Mythimna albipuncta. The sequence goes on along the minus strand of OV815977.1, from coordinate 10,558,861 downwards.
TTGTAATAGGTTAGCTAGACAAATGAAAATTATGTTTTGAAGCTGAAGAAAAGTTCATAATCGATCACAAAAAAGTCACCTATGTAAACTGTAAAAACGCCAAAACCGAAAAACGCATTGACATTCTTATGCAATCTATTACAATTTTCAGTAAGGTCTGCCTGAGCCAAGCTTAATCAGTGCATGATTCGTACTTGCAAACCTTTGCTCCCCACAGCGTGCACCACTGCACAGTGGTGTACAACTATACAAACCTACTCACAACAATTATATTCAGTAAATTGGCATAACGGGGTCGAGTGAACTCGTAGACAATTAGCATTGAGCACGGCCGGGAGGTCCGGGCGGCGCATAGCAAGTGCAGCCTTGACATTGAACCGCCCTAATGTCGCATCGATTGGCGGAATGCGAACAAAACCATCTCCGACAATAATAATAGTGTCGAACCGATGAATGAGCATATTAGCGAGCGGCGCGGGCGCGGGCGGCGGCGCGAGTCATTACGCGCCCCCATTAATCACTGCAACAATCGGCCGATATCTCGCTATTTACAAACGCGGCAGCACGTGTTCACCGCTCGTACAGTCGTACTACGAGAGTGTATTGACCCATTTAGATAGCTCGACCTTCGCGCGGCCATTGTGAGCGAAAAACATAAAAATAAGTTTTATTGCGGCGTCGTTATGCGTATCGCTGCGGCGCGGCCCGCCGCCGTCACGCTCGCCCAACAGCTGATCGCGACGTGACATTTTTATTTTATTCGCTCTCTTCCGGGGATTCTCCGAGATACGTGCCAGTGACGTCATTATCTGCCCGCGTGCCGCCACCTGATTTATTATCTCGACTGAGCGCGATATACTTCACCCCTGCGCGCCTGCCCATCGAGATTTATACCGTATAACCATACGAAGAAGTGTACCAAGTGTGGCAATGTCAGTGGAACCGGTCGCTCAGATTCTTACCTATCGCGTAATTTCTTTACGTCCGATGCACTTTTCATATGCTCATTAATGAAGTGCGTGATGGTGATCAGCGCATTTGTCCCTTCGGGTCTAATCCGACGCGTGTTATCTAAAGGATTATTATTTGGCAAGAATAGATTCAGGAGACTGTCTCGAGTTTCTTAGTGAAACAAAGCAGATTTAGGTCCAATAGCATTAGTGAGCCTGGGCTGAAAGTTTCATATAAAGAAGGAGGAGAAGAGGGAGGTTATAACAAGGGACAGATATGCTGAAAAGTTTGGCTACGTAGTGCATGTAGTGGCTGGCCGTAAAAGGCAACACTTGGCAGGACGGAGTGCGACGCCGACATTCCGATCATCTCGGGCGCCGGGCGCGTTCGGGGAAGCATGCGTCATCTCGCGCTCTACCGACAAAAACTACAAATTTTCCCTTTCATTGCATCGAGTGGTCGCAAAGACCACGCTCATCATAATAAACACATAACGCGTCGGCTCCGGTCGCACGCGCACACTGTAAACAATGCGTTTCGGGAATTCCCTCTCTTTTTATACAGGATCACATTCCTGAGGGATTCCTTTTGTTTGCTTTTCAACTGTTCGTTTTTTTTTCCTCGTCACCTTGAATTATTTGACTCTATTGACACTTGTGTAACGGTACGCATAGATTATGAGCTTTTTTTGAGTCCATTCAGCTGATCCATCATCTTACAAAGAGCTTTTATTGTGTTGTGAGTTAGCTGTTAATGCATTTTTCTTAAAGTAGTGATGATACTTTGATTTTTTTATTTGCATTTGGTACAATTTTAGACTGATGAGAGACACTAAAGTCAGTTCTTACTTCTTACCAAGCATATTATATTATACCTTATAGTGTTCAAAATAGAAGACAGATTCAATTATCATATGAGATACTACACATATTTTGGAAATGATTCTATTTAATAAAATTATAGAATTTAGTGGAAAGAGTCAACGTGCCACAGGAAGCTAGAAAATCCATTTCTAGTAGTGTGAGAAATCATCTATAGTTACACAAGAATTCATCTATACCATTGAATTATAAATCTATACACAAAAATTTAACAAAATCGGCGTTAACGCAGAACATTATCAATAAAACCAAATTAAATCTTGACATGAAAGCCGCCATTTGTTACGGATAGGTGTTGGCAAAAAAATTAGATTACACCACACAACTACTGTTAAAATCAATCTTGTGCATGCAGTAGCCAGAGGCGTGAAATAAAAAGCTCGACAGAAGCACTGAGTCGGCGAAGCTGCGCGAGCGCGGCCCACGAAGGCACGGAGAAACAGGATGTGGGACTGGTTGCGCACGCACACAGTTGCGCACAGTTACACACAGTCGTACACAGTCGCACACGGTCGCACACACGGCCGTGCGGCCTCGCGCTCGCCGCTCTCCGCTCACGGAAATGTGCGTGCCAGCCAGGGCTGCGAGTTGCCACGACCATACCGACTACATATTTTATTTTTATCATTCCTCCTTCCACTCACGCTGCCGTTGGTATTTGCAAGTTTATCGGCTCGTAAAAATACTATGAGGATCTTGGGATTATTGTCTTTTGAGAGCTCTGGATTAGGGATAAAAAGCTCCTATTGTGCGAAAAATGAGTGACTTAGCTGTTTTGGGTAATATTTTTGGTCGGTGACTTTTCTGGTTGTGAGGCACAGCCCTGGTGCTGCGACGGGCGAGGCTACCTTCGTGCCGCGTACCGTGCACATGCCACGCCACGATAGCCTCCGACTTTTTTTTGACAATTCATTGTCTCCGAGCAGGTTATTTGACAATGTTGCACTGCTCCACATCTGGAATTGGGGTCGAAATTTCATCGAGAAGTCATTTCTCTTCCAAAAATCAATTCCTAAGACTTTGAAAAAAGAGTCTAGTGAGCAAAAAAATTTATTTTCACATCAATTAGCGAGCGCCGCAACCGAACGAACCGCGTGTACAAAATATGTGCAAACATTAGACCAAAGTGAAGTGTTTACGATCTGTAATCTCGATAGCGCGAACAGGTCCAAACAGCCGCCCTTCGAGATGAATGAAATTACCACCGCCGGTCACGTGCCCTATTGTACTAAAAAGGAACGTTAATGGCTTAATCGGTCATTGAATCGACTCGATACTGCATAGCGCAGCCTCTTCGCACCGTTTCATGAATGGGCGAAAAAAAAAATCGAAATAAAAATCTACTACGATGTTATGACCGTGGCGTCGTAAACAATCGTTATTTATACAGGCATCGATGTATTTCACACAAACACGAAAGCTGCGTTACACGTGGGAGGGGAAATGTCACCGAGGCACGCCGCTGAAACTAAACTAACAACGCTGAAATACACCAGCCATTTATCTGTTTTGATGTCCAGCTATGTTTTCAATTTCATAAAATGTATGTAAAACTTGTCTTCATTATACCTAGGTGCCTTAACTTTATTATCAAAAGTCAAACTAAAAGAAAAATGTGTAATCAAAAGAAGTTCCATCGCTTATAATTCCCATAGCATCTGACGCATAACGGTGGCATCGTATTTTCTCATGTGGGTAGAGCGACCCCATAACGTGGCACAGTACACCCCATGCTATCTACCCCGCTTTATAGTTGGCTATATAATACGATGTTGTGGAGCGCTTGGCGCGGCGCGGCCGGGCGTAGGTAGCTGTAGCGCTAGATACCGCTCGTACGAGGCGCGCCTGTGTGCTGCACGCGCACAGGCGCGCGCCCGCCCCGGCCCCCGCGCCCCGCCGACCCGCGCGCTCGACATGGCTGTGCCGCTGTGAGGCAATGCCGTTGCCGTGCCGCCGTCTATTTGGTCTCCACAATGCCATAGAAAGTCTCCGTTCGACTCGCCTCGCCGACCGAACTTTTCCTACCTCCTCGAGCGAGAGGCGCTATTACAACGTCACCGCTCCGACGACTCGTCCACTATTACTTCTCGACGCATACACTAGAATTCTTTATGGTTGTTATTTTGAATAAGCACTAACTCCTCGCCTCGGAGCTATAGCGAGCGGTACGGTTATAAAATGCCGCATATCCAAGACTAGCGATAAAATAAACGTCTGACGTTTCCAAGTTTCGAGCGGAGAGAACGAGCGACGCGCTGCGCATCAGAAAAAGAACTTTACGACAAGATTAGAAAGAGCGAGCGGAGCGGCAACGTCGCGCAGCCGCGTTCCAGAGGCACGGAGCGGCAACGCCGCGCGCCAACGTCATTTACTAAATTTATTTTCATGAGCGCCAGCGCTGGCGACGACACTGCCACATACATATAGTGCTCACGGGCGCCGCGCGCCGCGTGATACAACCTCACGCTAGATATTATCTAGCTATTTCTGCATATTGAAAACTCGTCGCGCTCGCTTATAATTTTCCTATAATGAACAGTAGGTGTACAACTGTAGAGGCGTGCAGTAATCGCGGTGTACACTGAGGCGGCACGTTTTCCGCGGAGCGATAAAGGGGTGACGCAAAGTGATTATTTGCAGCGTTGCGATGAGTGGCCGCCGCTGACTCAACGCCGGCCGTCGGCGACGCTCGCAACACTGACAACGCGCAACCTAACCTACTAACCGATCATGCGTTGTTAGCTTTTATTGTGAATTCGTTCAGCACTCCACAATAGCTGCGGCTAGCAACTTTTTGCTTAAAATATCGGTATAAAGTTGATCTGTATTTGCAACCAATAAAAACAATTAGATTGGCGCTTAATAGGACTTTTGTAGTTTTAATAACATAGGTATATAATAATATAGGTAGCCTTGTTATTTTAGTTTCATGTAACTATTTCTGTATAATAATAATAATAGGCGGTATAAAGGCTAGCGTATCTAGGCAGGTTCTGCGGAACGCGTGTGCCTCCTAATTGTGCGGCAGGTGCGGGGGCATCTGCCGCCTGCTGGACTGCCCACTTACTACTTTATTTTTTCCACGACGTGTATATCGCCACTCACGGTGTTCGCTGCCTCGATGCATTGCAAAATTTCGCGATGACCACTAACGAAAGTGGCAATGTATGAGAAGGTAATTCGATAAATATGCGTTTCTGTGGTAAAAGTCAACGCCTGCACGTCCGTCACGACACTGCAGCTGCTAGCATGATCGCTTGTTATTCGAGTTGAAAATGAAAATAACGACACCGTAATAAGATAGTGTCTTAAAGTCCAGGACTTCTGGTTGATAGTCTGGTAGACCTGAGGAGTTTAAATCCGATTTTTATTACGTACCTAGTTCTGTAAGGGGTAAAAGAATGCGTTCCGGCAGAAGGGTCCGATGATCCCGGCGGGTGCTCGGAGCCCTACCTGAGCGCAGGGGCTGCTCCCCGGCACATTGTAGCTAAAAAAACTGAGTAGGGTCGGCGCACAATAGCGCTCAGACCACCCTCCTGCCAGGTACCATTGTGCGCGTCTGTTACTCTAGCGAGCTCGGATGGGAACATTCCATGCGCTTTATGTTCGACATTCAATTTAAAGAAGATATTGTAGTCTGTCGTTGTAAGTGTACTGGGCATTCAGCAGTTCTGAGTTTCTGACTTATGCAGGTAGTTAGAGATCTTGTGGGGGTTTCGTGTTTTAGTTTAACCGTTATTGAAGAGTTTCTAACTTCATGAATTATCTCAATATTTCACATGTCGTGATATCATGCAACAGCAAACAGCAGATAGCTGCCTAAATACGAAGACAGGAATTTCTAATTTTCCAAAGGAAGATAACTACGTTGATCTTAATAAAGAAGCCAACCTCTTTCCTTCACGCCACTTAGATTTATAACAAGTTATTACAATTATTAGTATTATAACGCTTTCCATTAGTTTTCCGTAGAGCGCATAAAGCGTCTCAACTTACGGTACTTGTGGTAGCGAGAGAGCGGCGCCGCGCAGCTCCGCCTGTCTGCTGCGCCCACGCACCATTGTGTAGCGCTAGCGAGTCTCCACCACTCGCTCACATCCGCGTCTCCACCTACCTCGCAGTCGCGGCGAGCCACGTTCATCTATGCATTATGTTCGGACTTCAGACTAGATTTCGAGTTCTAACCTTAACTTTTATCACCAGTCGATATTACAACTCTATAGAGGTATTCATAAAAATATTGATGAATTGTAAAGATGTCACTAGACTGTCAATGTCATGAACAATTCGAATGTTTTCAGTGGAATGTTTATTCTGGTAATATGTAATAACTTATTTATTAGATTCTATATTAGTTATAACATAAAACGGCATCAAAATAATTCCCATTACACGTATGATCAGTTGGAATGCAGTGAGTAACCGTGTCGCTTGTGTATTGCAGGGCTCGGGCGGCGGGTGCGGCGCCAAGCGGCGCGCCGGCTCCCCGTGTGAAGGCGGCGGCAAGGTCGCGCGCTGGGAGGACTCCATCGCGCGCCTCGAGGCCGTAGCGGCCGGCGCGGGCGGCGGCGACTGCTGGCGCGAGGACGAGGAGCGGCGCGCGTGCCGCCGGCGCTGGTGCGGCGGCTGGTGCGGCGCGCACGATACCATCCGTGCCGAGAACGGCAAGTCCTACCTGGAGCTGGGCGGCGCTGCGGCGCGCGCCTGCTGCGACGGCCGCGCTGCAGGCCGTTGCGCCTCGCGGCGGTGCTACCGCGAGCGGCGCTTCAAGATGATGAACCTGTGCGCGCTAAAGCTAGCGCGCCTGCGCCAGACGGCGGATCCTTCGCTGCGGCGCTCCGTGCTCGTGTGCAATACGTTGCGTGGCATCGAGCGCGAGATGGAACGCGAGAACGCCGAGGAGGCGCCCTTCGAGCCTGCCTGCGCTGCGGGCGCGGCACGCTGCGAGCTGCTGAGCGCGCGCGACCCGGCGGCCGGGCGCGCCACCCCCTTCCCCGCGCCGCCTCCGCCGGACCGCGACTCCGGCTACGGCGACGAGGAGCAGCGCACCATCGACTGGGGCTCGGTGCTGAGCCTATCGTCGCGGTCGGCGCTCGACCCCCCCGAGGACGCGTGGCCCGACGACTGGGGCTGGAGCGAGGACAGCTTCGTGCGGCTGTTGGTGCCGACGAGTTAGTGCGCGGCGCGCGGGCCGGACGCGCCCGCGCCCGCGCGCCCCTGAGCGCCTGTGATAGCGCTAGGTGAGGCGCGCCGCGCGGCCGGCTGCGCGTGCGGCCGCGCGGTTCTCTAGTCGGACGTACATACACGCAGTCAGTAGTTAGTATTATGTAATTGCAAAAGGGAAGGTGCTAGCTTCGGACGTGACGCAGGACTTATATGCGAGCCGAGTTATTTTTGATAGTTTTATTTCTTTAAGTGAATTCCAAACCGAATGAAGAAGTGACTTAGCTAATGACGTTATTATCGTTTAAATTAAAACTCAGGTGTTTGAAATTTTGTTGAAATTATTATGTAATTAATTAGGTAAAATGACTATATTTATTTCGTTGACCAGAAGAAGAAGAAGAAGAAAAGTGACAATTTGAAATTATTTCTGTCTTGATATTTTCATGTAATAATGTTTCTGAACAACGAGTATGACTTATTTCTTATGGGTTATGTTGACTCGATGGAGGCGCGTCGGGCGGAGCGCGCTCCGGGCGGGCTCGCTCAGCTCGGGCTCGCTCCGCTCGGCGCGCGCTCCGCGAGGACGTGGCCGTGTGTCGTATTCTTAGTAATGTGTGGACATGTGCCGTGTGATACGCGTCGAGCTGTGTTGTGCTCCTGCAGTACGATGGTAGCGAACAATGCTGAACAAATTGTAATAGCTAGTACCTTAGTACTTAACGTAACTGATGAACTTTCATGAGTTCCACATCCACTCCACTCGTAACTGGATGTCAATTAAACGAGCCTTACCAGCTGTGACTATGAAAGTTTCATGATTACAGGAATCGTGCATTTGAATAATTGGAATTTGTAATACATGACTGAGCCGTGGCTGTAGGTACTTAAAATCACTCATATTTCGGAATTGAGATTTCTGTCCATTGGTTCGGATGCCTTCTAACGATCGTTTTAACTCTACAATAGCCGTTAAGATCTTTTATTTAGACTTAATCAAAATAACTGTAAAATGTCTCATCGATTAGTTTACTTAATCTACTAACAGTGAACTGCAGTTCCTAATACGTAATTAAAACTAATTAGAACAATCTTTAATTTATTTGAAAACACTACCTTCTAGTTTTGTACTAAAGTATTATTGTTAGGAGGCAGCCGAACATTCAGATTAGGTTTTCGATAGAAACAGTTAGTTCGTTGGAGGACTCTGTACGCATTGAGATTTGAGAAATGGGACAAACCAGTTAAAATAATTGTAAAAAATAGTCTGAAAGTTGAACAACCCGTCGTTTCTAAACAGAGACTGGTAACGAACAATGTCTTCGAAACCGACCGTCTGGACGAAGTGCTTGACTGGATGATACGTTCTCTCATTAGTAACATCGGGTTGTGTGACGAAGCCTCGCGGGCGCTGCTGGCGGGCTCCTGGTCGACTGTAGCTGACTGTACCCCCGTGATTGTTCCCTCTACCCTGTACCATGATTTCGTAGTCAAGCAATTGGTTGTTTCCGTAACTGTGTACTGGCTGACCACCGTCCGCCACCAGCGCGGCCGCCGCGCGAACCACGGAATTGTGACTGCATGGACCAAACATACCTAGCACGACTTTAGTAGAGCAAAGTACAAATTTCAATAATAAGATGCATTAGTGCTGCGGCGCATGTTTGTCCACCGTTGTCAATTACTCAATATTTGAATTGTGATTCGGTAGCTAATGAGAGAAAACTCTATGTTCTTAAATTTAGTGTACATATTATATACGGAGATGGGCATTATGGCGTGTGATCGCGCCCGTTGTAAATATATTATGTAAAGTAATAAGTTGATTGTATCGATGTCATCGCCGGGTAGCTCGCCGCCGGGCCCCTGGGCCGCCGGGCCCCCGGGCCCCGCCGCCCTGTTGTTTAACACAACTTCTATTCTGTCCAAATCATTCAACAAGTACAGATTTACAAGTTACATAATTATGCATTATTAATATAATAAGATGTCACAAAATTGTATCGCCAGTACAGACCAATATATACATGAACAATCTTTAGTTATAATTTTGGGTTCTAAACTCATAAGTGATGCACTGAGTTACTGAATGATCAGCTCAATCTATTTTATTTTATGGGTTATTTCGCGTTAGATGTTTTGTTGATGATGTCCGTATGGTTGGTTGTGATGGTTTACTTAAGTAAGTTAGCGACTCTCCGGCAAATTGCCCTGTTTCACTTGTACCTACCAACTTCTACTCTATATTTGTACTAACATTTTTGACCCTGCTTCGTATTCCTGACCCACGAATGCAAGACTTAATTCTTTTGAAAGTACTTAAACCTAATTAGTCGAAACTTTAAGTCAACTTCCGTAAATATTTCAACTAGTGTTAAATTTGTTTATAAGCGTGCGTCAGGAATACGAAGCATTAAATGCTTGCAATATAATGTAGGTACAGAAACTTCTTTATCCTGTCATTTTCATAAAATAGTCGACTGATTCTTCCAAGTCGGGTTGTCAGTGAATGAATATTATGATTGTATGTACTACTTGATTGTAAAATTTTGTACAAAAATATCTATGTGGTGGGCCCTACCTTAAATTGTATTTAATACTCCTTAATTATTATTGTTTGTGTCGTGAGCATGCTCGCCAGGTGGAGCCCGCCGGGGCGCGCTGGCGAGCGCTCGCGCGGCCGCGGGCCGCTCGCTCGCGGGGCCCGCGGCCGCGCGTGTTCGGCACTGTGTTGTGACCTCCAGCAATAATTATGATGACAGGTAGACTCCTTGTCGCATCCGTCTTTACTCTGTTGCGGACGTCTCAAAGAGGCGGCCGCAACGTTTTCATACGTAACTTTACGACTACATTGTATAAGTGTATTTTCCTTAGTGTTTTTCATTGCCATTGGTTACCAAAAATGACAGGATTTTTATTGAAACTATTGTGAATATATTTTAGAAAGAATACTCTCGTTAGAAAATTGAGAAAACCATTTTGAAGGGGCTCATAATGCACATCGAATTGTTAAATCGTTCCTCATGTTGAGAGTGTCTCAAAGTCGTTTCTCGATTTGTCTAATGTAAGATATATTATTGTAATATATAATTGTTTAAGCCGTTGTATCGAAAATAACAAGAACAGGAATAATTTTGTGAAACAATGGCACAAAGAATGAACATAAATATTATATATATTATAGAAACAGAAATGTGGCTATAAAAGCAATTTTTATAATAAATATTTACTGTTGAAGAATCTCCGTCTTTTATTCCGATGTTTACTACTCTACCCAGTACCTCAGGCTCCTAGCTCATCAAAATAGCTGCGAATTGATATGACACTTATCAACTACCTACCTACTAACAGAGGACACCGCCCATGCAGTTCTTCCGTTAAGTACTAGTTTATAACAGATAAAAAAAAGTCGTCTTATTTTTAAAAGACCTGATTACATCTTAATCAAACTAGTATAATATACTTAATTCTAAAATAAAGACAGACGCTCGAAACAGCATATTGTGGAAGAAAGGAACACACACAAAAAGTACAGGGACTTATTTCCTCGCAAAGAGCAATTGAACCAACACTGTGGGTTTTAGCTAGTGAAATCCTGACACTCCTTGCTTCACTCAGAGCGAGAGAAATAATTCGATTAAGTCCTACGTAAACAATAAAAAAATCAGCCAGGAATAAACCTATGCCATAAAAATCTGACAAAAGATCTAGGACCTCCACAGCCGTATGCGAGATTTTACGCAGGCCTACACGGATAAAAAGAAGCACTACGCCTCTTACAAAGAGAATAAAACGCAATGACTACGAACCGCTACGCAGGTAAGAAGCTAGTAAATTGCAACATTCATGATGTGCTAATATAATAGTGCGGTCTACGCGGGTAAAACGCTATGTCTGTGAGGCGCTTCGCGGTTGAAACGCTACGTCTATGAGGCGCTACGCAGTTAAAACACTACGTCCATGAGGCGCTACGTGGGGCCTACGAAAAGCTACGCGGCCTACGCAGTTAAAACGCAGTCTACGACACTAGGATTCGACGACAGGATTAAGTAGCTCTAAAAATTACCTGTAATAAAGTTCGTAGTAGTAGTTTGTAATTCGAAATCATAATAAAGGAAACGCGAGGCAAATAACAGTCGTATTGTATTTCCAAAAATATATTAATATAGTCTACTTCTACCTCGATGATAAGTAAGGGTCTCTGAACTTACCTTATTCTTAAAACCGTGAGAATATACAACACCTGCTATTCTTCAAATATTTATAGGTACCTCCGGCTAGGAAAATAGGCCTCTATGACTATTAGCTTAAAATCATTTATCATTATTTGTTATTATTTATTTCTTTATCAAATCTTCATGTACAATAGTGGCACATAGGTGAACTTAATGCACAAGGCATTCTCTACCAGTCAACCTTCTGTTCATAAAGACGACAGTGTGGTGTGCACAATAAATAAGTACTATATATTTGTCATTCCTAGTAAATAGTGACCGGTGGAAATATATTTAATAAGCAACACAGCATTTTGTGTTTCTGCATAACGTGCAAATACATAACGAAAAAAAAAAGTCATGTGGCACTCGGGGACTGCCGCGGTAAAGCTATTGCATAGCATTTTTATCAACTTATGCAAATATAATTATTTATTTAATTTATTTATGCAGTATTTTTTTTTCCTTTGTTTTTTTTTTCTTTGATATTAATTGAAGTTACACTTACACACATTGAATTGAATTTTGATTGATTGTTCACTCATTTGTTTTCTTATCGGTCACCACGCTCAAAAAACAAATGAGTGGAGGGTGTTAGGTTATTTTCGTTACAGAATTTCTGGATTCGGTCTCCACGCTTAAGGCCCGCGATAGAAGCTATGCAATAGCTTAAAATACAACCGGAGTGAGAACTCCCAATTTTTGAAGTCGGATAAAATAGGACATTCTTACTAACTTACCAACTGGAAACGGTTGAACGATATAATACAGTTATACAACGACTAGCTTCTGCTAGCGGCTTCGCCTGCGTGAATTGTAGGTTTCTGCACGTAAACTTTAGACCGCCATTTCATTCCAATAAGGGCTTAATTTTGGGAAATCCTTTTTAGTGTTCGTCTGCGTTATAAATGGAAGCCTTGTGCCAAATTACACGCTCCTAGGCGCAGTAGTTTTGGCTGTGCGTTGATATAGCAGTCAAACAGTCAGTTTCTTCTTTTATATATATATTTAGACTAAGTTCTGCCAGCGGCTTCATCCACGTAAGGTAGGTTTCTCTATAAAACTTTCGTCCACCGATTCATCCCTTTAGGTGGTTATTTTGCAAAATCATCTCTTATGACTTGATCACACGTACAGTACTCTCGGCCGAGTACTCGGTACGTGTAAACAGCGCCGAGTGCTCGGCCTACCATTTATCTGTACAGCTCACTTACATCGCTGTCTCGGCCGAGCAACATTTTACTGTCTCGCCCTTGTACTCGGTACGTGTGATCAAGGCATTAGTTGCTCGCTTACGTTCTATAATGAAGCCTTGTGCAATATTTCATGTTCCTAGTCTTTGTATTTTCAGTCAGTCAGTTTTTCCTTTTTATATATGTAGAAGATAAACAAAACAAATGAGAAATATTGTCGCAAATTCACCATGAATACAGTTAAATTGAAAATCGCAACTTATTATCCCAATAAAATGTGACGAAAGTATTTTAGTTAGATTGAAATATTTACACTGTTACAGTTATCGATGCCAACGAGCCGTTTCAGGAATAAATACTGAAACAAATTTATCTAAGCTAGCTTTTTCCAGCAGTATCACCCAGAATATACAACCGACTTCAATATTCAGACTCAGACATTCATAATCAGACAGAAATAGTATTCATTTTTTTTTCGGGTTTTGAATGAAGTAGAGCATTAATTAATTATAGACACCTTTAAAAACCACTTAATAACTAAAATTACAGTCAATTAAAAAAATAAATAAATTGTATTATTAGATGCTGGTATAACTTCTGAGATAAAAAGTCTCCATACCCTTCTCTCTAAGGCTGCGGGCACGTTTGAAAGAGTGACCGTAGTACTATTAAGGAGCAAATAAGGGACTTAAGTGGGTTTAGTCAGTAAAAGTCTGACAAGCCATCTCGCTCTGCCTCCAAGACCGGGAGTCATTATTTGAGGTCTTTTAGATTTAAGTTCCTGTTATATTTTTAGAGTATCTACAATAAAATTTATTCTATGCTATTCTATTTCCACCTCAAAAAAAACGCCTTCCCGAAAGTTCAATTTATCTCGAATCCGTAGCAATATTTATCCATATATATATATCAGAAGATGTGGCAAGACCACATAACAGATGAAAGAGATTAGAAAGAGAGTTTTGCGCGGAAGTGACGCATATCTTTACCTATCGATTGATGTTAAATTATGTTTGTTAGCTATTTTTAAGATTGCGTCTTTTTTCGCGTGAATAAACTATTTTTCTTTCTTTCTTTCTAGAATGGCCTTGTGGGCGAGGCAGGCGTGCTACAAAGTAAGGCATCGCTCATAGTTCAGCTATCAATAGCACGCTCGAGCCCCGGTATGAAGGCTAGAAGGAACGGGGTGGGTCTTTTAGTCAGTAAGAGTCTGACACTATCTCCTGCTCCGCCCAAGGGCGGGGGATGTCAATGCATGATTTTTTCCCACCATAAAAAAAAGCTATCAATAGCAAACTTCTGATCTAAGTGTGCGTGGTCTGTTAGTTGTGTAATACGCGTTTGTATTGGTTTATTTTATTGCCATTATTGGAGGTAAAGGGTGTGTGAGACAAACGGTGACACTCGTAGTATAAATCGGAAAGTATTTCCTTTCTAACTTCTTTCATCTTTTCTGTGGGTAAAACTACCGGAATATAGTATTCTATCTCCTTCTCCAAGTTACAATTTATCTCCATACCAAAATTCATCAAAATTGGTTCAGCGGTCTAGGCATAAAAATCGACAGAGATCGAATTTATAATATTTGTATGTACGAGTATGTGAGTGAGTACGTTTGAAATGATCAACCCGTCTTCACCTAGCTAGAGGCCTTTGACCTGCCGTGGGCAGGTAGGTACGGGCTGATGAAATTTTTTGATGTGGTATTGTTTTTAGAGTTCACTATTAGGTATTCACTATTATTTTACACCAAGTGCATCAAACTGATTCAAAAAATATTTATAAAGAAGTTTTTAGTTTCTCTTGATTTTCTTAATGTTCTTGATTTTTTTTCTACATTTTGGTGAAGTATATATTTTTAATCGTCTTCTCGAGCCGTTTATTTTGATAACTTACACGATGTCATAAAAAGATGAGAATAATATATGATTATTCAAAAGGAAAAATTATTTGAAAAACCTAAACATGTTTTTCTAAGACTTATTCAATGATACCCCTAACATAGTCTGTTGATTTTAATTTGTTCTTGTACACAATAAATAAAATAACTAATTTTGTTTACTGTCATGTCTTTTTAACACTCACAAGATACACTACAAATAGAATAGAATAGAATAGAAAAACTTTTATTCGGTACAGACACAGCACAACGGTTACATTTAGTTACAAATCGATTGACGTAATGTCTCCAGAACGCCACAAAGGACATACAGACATGCATATGTAGCTGATGAACACATTACCCACCTTTGCGTCACACAGTCGGGTAAAAATGACGTTCATGCAGAATTACAAGTCGTCATTATCGGATTTAATCCTCTTCATTACATCTGGATAATGTTTTCAGCTGCATTTTCCAGCAACAAATAGAAAATAATTAATAAATAATCAACAGTAACTAGGTACCTACTCGTACCTGAACGCGGTTGAAAGTGAGTAGGAGTTACACGGCATTCGCATGACGTGTTAAATTGAAATACGCTGTTTCATTCATATATTACTAGCTTTTCTCGGCGGATTCGCTCGCGTGAAAAACGGAAATTGTCTCAAGTAGGTAAACATACTCATGGGTTAAAAAGTTGCTAAGTTTCTTGGTGCTAAGTTTCTTTCGAGGCTGAGAAGAGGTAACAAACAGACAGACATGTCAATATAGATGGATTATGTATACTTAGACTTAGTTGTACTAAGACTGACATCGAAAACACACGCTGAGTAAGCCTGCTGCTACACCGATGATAAAGTAAATTTTAAATAAATCTTTGAACTTGGCGTTGTCTTATATCTTGCTTCTTCTTCGAGAAGATACTTCTAAGGATTTTTTATGGCTAGTGTCTTCAGTTGCTCTTTAAGTTTCGGGGCCACAGTGACCCTTTTGAACAATCTGGTGGCATCAATGATATAGCCAAACGAGGATTGATATATCATCAAATGTCAACGTTTAAACGATCTGGTCAGTTTAAGTTGGCCATATCATGGAGTGATCAAGATCTAGACCATGACGTTTAAAGTAAGATTGTTTTACTCTTGTTTTAGTATTGGTAAGAGACAGAGCTATACAGGTTGTCTAGCGCCATCTCTTACCCACACTGAAACAAGATTAAAACAATCTTATTTAAACGTCATGGTAACCCCGCAAAACTAAGATCTAGCCACAACACAGATAAATGTAGATGAATAAAGTTATTTTGCATTATTTTTCTTACTTTTTATTGAAGTCGGTTGTATTTTTTTGTAAAAGGTTTTTCTATGACGCTCGGTGGGTTGAGCTCACGCCCTCAGAAAAAAAGAGCTCGTAACACCCACATCCAAGATTATACACGCCTTGGTGAGATAAAATACAATCCTATATAGTAGTTCTACTTCACGAGGACGGGTGAGCAAACTTGTAGTTGTGTTGTATGGTTCCCAGAAACATGCAAATGTGTGCGTAATTGAATGTAGCGTTAGCTTGCCCATCATTAATGAACAACATAATATGAGTACATAATTGAATGAAAAAAAAAATCGTATTCAATATTTATTTCTCAATATTAGTAGGATAAGGTCTACATAAATATTTACATTAAAAAAATTAGTCAGAATCACAACTTGACTCGTCCGATACAGTTTCATCGCCATTATTATCACCTTGCAAATTAATGATAAAGTCTAATTCATTATCAAAGTATTTCATGTATTCAACTTCTTTCATAATCACACTATTGCATGCGTTTCGCCAGGTGTCGCTAGTTATATTTTCAATACCTTCATAAATAATGTTTTCTGTACTTTCCATATTTTGTTCAACGTCTGTTATAGCAACATATGTTTTAAGAATCTTCCATATTTTCTCGATAGCATTCAGCTCTGGGTGGTAGGGAGGCGGGCGCAGTACTTCATATCCTTTACTTTTGATGTGGTCATCGATATGACACATTCTAAATTTGCTTTTATGTTTTTTTATAATACCATATAGCTCAACTTTACGCAAATTGGAGTCAAACTGTATGCCTTTATCAGTGAGCCATTGCTGCATCTTAGATATCTTAGAGGCTGACGTCGGCATTATCTCCGCGTGTATATTGTAGTACGAATCTAATACTATCACAGAACGATCTGGCAAATTTGGCAGCAACAAGTCATTGAACCATTTGACATAATTTTCTAAGCACATTTCTGTATTTTCGGCTGCTGAATTGCGCTTATAAACTAAAGAGGCTTCATCAATGAAACCGGCTTCGGTTCCAGCGTGTGCTATAATAAAAGATGGAGACTGTATATGTTTTTCGTCATTTTTGATGTTATTTTGATCATACGTTTTCAAAACGCAAGTTGAATTCGTATAAACGATGGGCCGACCTTGAGAGCGGTATTCTGTTATTTTTTTAATATATTTTAATCTCCACATCTGGATGTCATGCCGTTCAACTAAAACTTTCTTATTATGGTTAGTTTTACGCGATTGATAACCCATTTTTGTTAAAAAATTTCTAAGTGTTTCTAGGCTACCATCGAATCCCATTTTGCCCTGTAAGGCAGACCGTAATTTTGACAATGTCGGAATTTGTTTAAGCACAATATGGGATTCTTGGATCGCGTTCCGAACTACATCAGCCGTAAATCCATCAAACACCACTTTTCTGTCTTCCAAACTCCACGTTTTCACTGGTAACTGATCTTTTGAAGATGATGTGCTAGGACTATCATATTCTCCTTTTAATATTCTCTGCACTGTTCGTTCTGTAACACCAGTCGCTTCAGCAGTACGTTGTATTATATTTTCCAAATGCGATATATCACAGTTTGGTGCCTGACGACTTAATGTGAATTCGTACTCTGATTTGAGATAATGATACACTTTTGTAATAATTTGTCGATCCTAGAACAAGCAATACATAATTAGCATCGCTTATTAGTTATTACATCTTCCAAACTCGCAATTAAAGTTTTATTAACTTACCCCACTGTGCACAACTTTTTTCCGTTTACTTTCCATGTTGACAGTACTCGACGCAGTATTGTGGCGCGAAACAGTAAGCACTAGTTACCCGACCGGCAGCTCGAGCGACACTGAGCGTGTGTAGGTATTCTATTTCACGAAGGCGCGTCAGTCTTGAATTGTGCGTGTGTGTGTCGACACATACACATCTTTTTTGTGTGTGCTCTTCGCAAACAGTAACAATGTGACGTTTCATGCATTTACACACACATAGCTAAGACCAACCGACCTCTCGTAGATAGAACATAATTATAATTATGTAACCCCTTATAATGTATAAACTTTTTTTTTAATCTGTTATAAACTAGTACTTCACTGCGATCCCACCTGATGGTAAGCAGTGATGCAATCGTTGATGGTGAGGCGCACTAGTTTATTAAGAGCCTATTCACTCAAGCCTTGAAGACACCTAAATTATTATCGGACGGGAAGATCGCAGCAGGCAAATTGTTCCAGTCTTTCGATGTACGCGGTATAAATGACGAGGGAAGACGCCTACTCCGGACCGTAGAGGTTTCAACAACGTAAGGGTGGATACTCGAATTCAAACTCGAACCGTACGTCGGTTTGTCCGGTGGTAGAAATGATACAATTCCAGCCAAATACACATTCCATAAGAATAATTAGTTACCGTATATTGTTCCCACAGCTGGGACACAGGCGTTTCTGTGAGAAGGAGTAGGTTGTATTTCACCACCCATTACGGATTGTTCCAAAGAACACCTACCGTGGACCTGAAACGCAAAGGCCAACTGAACACAAGTGGGATTTAGTCAGTAGAAGTCTGATATTTCCTCTCGCGTCACCCAGAGTGGGAGAAGTGATTTTATTTTTGCTTTATATCACTTTGCTCCACACTCCTGTATCGTGGGTACGTACAAGTAAAGCAATACAAATATTTATTCCGAACGGGAATCGTACCCGTGACATGGAGCGCAGTAGCCAATCGCTCAACCACTCAACATGTATTATGTTATTAATGTCTTCGACTTTTCGTTTCTAGGACATAGCAGTTAAAATATATATGTTGGTATGCAACATAGTTACGTACATATATTCTAATTCCTTTGTTAAGAATAAGTTGTATATTTATCAATAAGCATGCACTGTCCAGAAAAATAGCAGTTATTTATAAGCACATACAATTGTTTTAACAGGTATACTCAAGGTAACAAAAGTAGTCGCAAAATAGCCAGCAGCAGTAATAGCAGTACTTATTGTACCTACACTAATACACACTACGCACACGTGTGCTACACACACTGATGGACGCGTCGGTCTCCATACATACAAGGAGGGTGGTCAGGTCTTGAAACCAAAAATTCGGACAGACTATCCTATTTAACCGGACATTTGGTAAAAAAACCAACATTTTTTTTAAGTCTACCTTTAATAACAATAAAATTCATAAAATCATTTTTAAATTCTAATGAAAAAACAATAAAATTAAGTGATATAATTGCTAGAATAATTGCATGTTCGCTCTGTTTGTGCTAGCGAGACAAGGTAAGGAAAAACTCAAAAGACAACTCTGAACAAAATCGTCAAAAAAGCCAAACAAAAGCCGGCCAAACAAATAATAAGCCTGACCGTATCCGGCTTTATCCGGATGCGTGGCAACGCTACATACACGGAAACTAGACTTGTAGAGCTACACTTGATCCATGCTACGCGATGCCACGCAACGTCGTTGTACGTATAAATCAGCGGTGCTATTCTCTAAGAAAACAGCCTTGAGCGCAGCGTTGGCCGCAGCGACGAGTCGAGAGCGCAGTACATTGGATTAATAATCCAATGTATAGGTGTATTGGATTAGCAGGGACCCAGCCGGGTCGAAGCCTACTGGGGCCAGGGTTATCAGAAAGGGCGCTCGAGCCCCGGTATGAAGGCTAGAAGGAACGGGGTGGGTCTTTTAGTCAGTAAGATTCTGACACTATCTCCCGCTCCGCCCAAGAGCGGGGGATGTCACTGCATGATTTTTTCCCACCATAAATAAAAAAAAGGTGTATTGGATTAATAATCCAATGTATTTGGATTTCGTCGCCAGGTGTATGTGTGTCGGTCTAATGTAGTTCAGCTTTAGTCAGATAGTGACCACAAGACGTCCTTGGGATGTCAGCTACTTTCTAACTAGTGACCCACGGACGACCGCTGTGCTTCATACAGCTAATTCTGTCTCGCATTCGTGAATTTTTTTAATACGTAGAGTAACGGAAATAAATAGTCATAATTATGTCATGTAAGATACTGTTTCTACCTATAAAAATGAATGATGTCATAGGAAATTCCCAAACATGGACTGTCCGCTGAAAGTACCTATCATCTCTCAAAAAATCTCTACCTGTTTTGATGATTTGTTCTTTTTTTTAATTATAATAATATATTCGACAACTATCACACAGCGCAGTCTAGTCAGAAGCTAAGCAGAGCTTGTGTTATGGGTACTAGATAACTGATAAACATACTTATATATTTCTAAATACTTACATATTATAGATAAATTACGCCCAGACACAGAACAAATGATCGTGCTCATCACATAAACATTTGTCCTGGGTGGGAATCTAACCCACGACCAATGGGAATGTCTATTCCATTTTAATACCACTCATCTAATACTACTGGTATTTGTTTGAGCCTGTGTTTATTGCCTCTTCCGAATGGATACCATTGCTCCAACTACTACTTAAATAAATTCAAGGATCTAAAGTACAGTCTGCCAAAATGTTTTGTTTAGGACCTTTAATTGAAATAAAATTCAGTTAAATCCAAAAAAAGTATTTATTTAACAAATATCTAGTTAACCTTTTGAAAGTCTTATGTTACACAGTTCGACATAAGCCATTGTCTTTCTATTGTGTCTCTAATTACGGCATTCAAAGAGTTAAATAATAAATTGTGTTCTGATAACCAGCTTTAAATAACAACAAGCCACCATTTCTTTTATACAAGTCAAGCTTTCTGTTTTCCCCCAAGATGTTGAGGGTTGATTATAGCTTATTATAAGTGTTTTGTATAGTATACAAAAACGATTGTATAAATATATTAGGAAACCAAAATTTGATTAGGTTTGACTTGAGCTGACTGACTAATTTGAATTTAAAGGCATTTGTTTCGTACATTAAATGAAATAGTTTAAAAAGTGGTCTCCGTTCAGAATAGGCAATAAAAATGCGTTCAAAGTAATACTAATGGTATTAGATTTTTGGTATTAAAATGGAATGAATAAATGGAATAAACTGATCAAAAAACTTTTTACAAAGAAATACAAAAGTAATTTTAAGAAATAAAGTTATTTTTGTTTATTATAATTAAGTCGAAGTCTTCGATATTGTACATAAAACATATATTTCCACGAGTAGTAACATAGGAAAATAGACGGTTAACAGTAGAATTTGTCTCTGTTCTGCTAATTGCTAAGTAGACAGCCGCGTTAATGATCTTAGATCCTCCTAGATAAACGAAGAATCGAAGACACATTGTTAGTGTCAGTAAGGTTATGCAATCTTAAATTAACAAGTGGGTAGCAGCCGGGCGTCTGGGGTACGACCCACCCAATTCATATTAGCGACTGGAAAAGTGTGGGTGTACGACACCCACTGCTGGCGGACCCTTAGGAAAAAACAGGGGTTGTTATGTTGTGTTGCATCAGATATATGACGTGAAGATTTCTAAATATATTAAACTACGTCACACTTCATACTAAAATTATAAAGGCAAATTTTTGTGTGTATGTTTGTTAATTTTTCACGCCCGAACGGCTGAACGGATTTGGATGAAATTTGACCATCTCCTTCTTAGAATAGAATAGATTTTTATTTTGCACAGAAAGTAGGTACAGGTTACAGGTATTTTTCAAGTTTTACTCGTATAATCCATACTAACTACCTGAACCAAGGCATGCAAAACACTGTTAATACAATATGCTTAAGGCTAATTAAGACACAGTCGAGCTTATATAATATCAAATCAATATAAAATGTTAAAATGAAATAAATTAATTATAAGTCACACAAGAATGAAAAAATAATAATAAGCAATAAAATGTCAGATTAATTTAAATTATTATCTATCAAAAATTCGCGAATTGAGTAATAACATTTATTAATTAATAATTCCGTCAATTTCTTTTTAAAAAGTGGAAGATCCTCATTTTTTATCCCATCGGGTATTTTGTTAAATATGTTCGGACCCATACATAACACACTTTTCTTTAGTAAGGAGAAGCCAAAACCATTAGCAAACAACCTATTTTTATATTGCCTCCTAATTGGCCTATTACTATTTTTGGACCTTTTATTAAATAGATGAATATTTGATTTTACAAAAATCGCAATCTCGAAAACATATAGTGATGGGAATGTTAGTAGTTTTAGGGACTTAAATACCTACAGGTACGCATATCTGTCGTCACTATTAAATTGTAATAGCCTTAGGCTTATACAGCGTTTTTGAGCCTTGAACACCCGTTCTCTCACACTTAAATTTTCCCAAAAAATGACGCCACACCTAACCAAAACAACTAACCTTGGCCACATTAACCTTCTTAAAAAGGTTAAAGAGAACCTAAGCAGCTGTACTTAGTTTTTTGTACACTTCTTCTGCCTGTGGCTTCCAAGTTAGTTGGCTATCTATCATTATACCTAAAACTTATTAAATTCCATGCCTGACCCAGTATTCGGTCACGGCAATGCCGTCCGCTGATGCTGTCATCAGATCCCTACGTGAACAGGTTGTAGGGCACGTCAAGCCGGATGAAAGTTGGGACATGGTCTGTGGAGAGACGCCGCACAAACACTGAAGGTCGGAACCGGCCAGGATCGGATCTGTGCGGCGGAGACCTCTCGCACCGGGCCTTGGTTGAGGCCATGGTCCGGAGCGAGGAGGAGTGGCAGGCGGTCGCTGACGTTGCGTACAAACTACCTATAAGTCATTGAACTCGCTCAGCTGACGTTTTCTTAAAGAAATGAATGTCGTACATGCGTAAATTAATACGAGTTTTGAAAAAAAGGTCCTTTATTTTTTAAATTTTATCTTTACAAATCGATAGTGTTTCATGTACCGGATCGACCCTCCACTGGATTAAAACGATTATAATTTAACGGTGTATACTAAAAGAAACGTGAACACGTCTAAACAAGTCAATAAAAGCCAAGTTATTCTGTGTAAAAGTCTATATTTATTTACTACAATAAAAAAATACTTATAAAAATACATGCATGGCACTGCGGCTGCCATAGATATAAGTTTTTTATATTTCTATGGCGGCTGCGCACGGCTGAACAGGGAACACTTTTCCCCACATTGAACCAACTAGCGACATCTATTGGCAACTTGTCGAAGTAGAAACTCTAGGCCGGCGTTCAACTGTTTTTTTCGTTTGTAATATCACTTCTTTGGTTGGGTTTCGATGGTAACTGCTTGGACTCCATGAAGAGTCCGCTTGTGCTTCCACATGTCTCCTGATCGTCTGTGAACAATGATTATTTCATCTTAAAATTCAATTCAAAACACTTTATTTTACATAGACATACATATTATAGGCACTTATAAAATGTCAAAACGGTGAAGGAAAACATCGTGAGGAATCCGGCATGTCTTAGAACCAAAAATTCGAATACATGTGACATTCACCAATCCGCAATGGGCCCGCGTAGTGGTTTACGACCCATTCCCAGCAGTGGGAACATTAAAAGGCTAATGATGATGATAAAATGCTAGAATGTAATGCACTGTTCCAATTGGTTGTTTGGAGTACCTATGGAGAAGAACCGGCAGTAAAGACCATTGTCACTTTTAAAAAAAAAATACAGTATTAATAGTTATGAGAGATATATAGAACATGCCTTTATAAATAACAAAAAAACCGGCCAAGTGCGAGTCGGACTCGCCCATGAAGGGTTCCGTAGCAGCAAGTAACATAATATAAAATTTCTTGTAATGTGTAGTAACTTTGATCGATGTTTTAATAATAGTGAATTTTTTTCGATTTATGACGCATTTAAAAAAAACTACTTACTAGATTTCGTTCAAACCAATTTTCGTTGGTAGTTTTTATAGTAATGTACATCATATATTTTTTTTAGTTTTATCATTCTCTTATTTTAGAAGTTAGAGGGGGGGACACACACATTTTACCACTTTGGAAGTGTCTCTCGCGCAAACTATTCAGTTTAGAAAAAAATGATATTAGAAACCTAAGTATCATTTTTAAAGATCTATCCATAGATACCCCACACGCATGGGTTTGATGAAAAAAAAATTTTTGAGTTTCAGTTCTAAGTATGGGGACCCCCAAAATTAATTGCTTTTTTTCTATTTTTGTATGAAAATCTTAATGCGGTTCACAGAATACATCTACTTACAAAGTTTCAACAGTATAGCTCTTATAGTTTCGGAAAAAAGTGGCTGTGACATACGGACGGACGGACAGACAGACAGACAGACAGACAGACAGACAGACAGACAGACAGACAGACAGACATGACGAATCTATAAGGTTTCCGTTTTTTGCCATTTGGCTACGGAACCCTAAAAACCGCATCCGAATCGGTCCATTCGCTGAGGAACTACGATGCCACAGACGGACATCTAAAACTTGTAACACCCCTCTTTTCCGTCGGGGGTTTAAAAACACCACGTTCTTTATCTCTTGTATGTTAAGGCTTATAGTCCCCTAAACCATCTGGCCGAAATTAAATAGACACAACTCGCGTTCCCACTTAAGCGGCAGTACGCATATCTGTGCATTTAATTGCGGCTAGCTGCGCCCGGATAGTGCGCGGCTGACCTTTAAACCCATTTTCTTTGCGAAATATCGATTGATTTACATAATTATGCTATGTTCACTTTGAATAATATTTAACCACCAATTTTTATGTGTAAAAAATATTCTAAAGATCCAAGCCGTTTCGCTGCTAAATATTTTTTTTAGAAATAAGTATTAATCGCACAAAAAAATCAAATTTTGATAATGTTATTTATGAATCTATAATAAACCGATGTTTTTTTTTTTTTCAAAACTATTAACCTGGCCGTTACCGAGGAGTAAGTAGGCTTCAGAAAGTCACTGTTTTATGGCAATTTTCGGGCGCTTGGGCCTTAACAGACAGACAAGACACACAAAAAGTGAAAGACCCGGAACAAAAATTAAGTAACTGTAGACCATACAAATATTAGTTCCACGCGTGGATTGAACCCACGACCCGTAGAGTTGATGTTAGAGCTCGGTCGTCGCGCTACACTGCCAATAGTAATTCGCCGACCGTGCTAAGTCATTTACCGACCGTGCTAATCTAATGCTTGTCTGTATACCGGGGAAAGGGATTCCCCAACCTAAAAAAATATTATTATCAACTATTGATTTTTTTCGTGCGATTATTATTTTTGTCTAAATTAAAATATTTTTCAATTTCGCAACTTTTCCCTTTAGAAACATTATTAGAAATAAAAAATTTTGGTTACATATTCTTCAAAGTGAACATAGCAGAATTATGTAAATAAATCAATATTTCGCAAAGAAGTCAGTAAGGCACAGCCGGGCGCAGCTGGCCGCAATTAAATGCACAGATTTCTACCATCGGACAAGCCGACGCACGGCGAGTATCCACCCTTACGTTGTTGAAACATCTACGGTCCGGACTAAGCGTTTCGCCTCGTCATTTTACCGCGTACTTCGAAGGACTGGAACAGTTTGCCTGCTGCGGTCTTTCCGTCTGATTATAATTTAGATGTCTTCAAGGCTAGAGTGAATAGGCTCTTAATAAACTAGTGCGCCTCACCATCAACGATTACATCACTGCTTACCATCAGGTGGGTTCGTAGTCAAGTACTAGTTTATAACAGATTAAAAAAAAACCGCTACGCGTACTGCCGCCTAGGCGGATACTACTGTTGTGTCCATTTAGTTCATTTCCAGATGTTCAAGGGAATATAAGCCATAAACATCGATTCGATGAAAAGAAGACTTAAAGAAGCGCATAAACTAAAAGATAATGTTTGCAAGCAAGCAGTAGCAACCATCAGACAAGCGCGTATCAATTAACTTTACACGCGATTTGTAAAAGTCAATTAACAAAAATATTTCGAATTTTAATGTATATATATATACGTAAATTATTTGTTAGACGAGTATTCATATAAAATCTGCAAATGTTTATGTCAATTTAGGTTTTTTTCCGCCAATTATAAATTCTAGCTTCTGCCAGAGGCTTCGCCTACGTCAAAGTGGAAAATTATAAGTAGGTATTATCCCAAGGGAACTTACCAATAATAAAAAAAAACTACTTAGTATGTACTGTAAAGAGATTAAGTTTATCTGTTTGTAAAAGGTAATCTCTGCAAGTGCTGATGCGGTTTTACAATTTCGTTGAGAGTCATAGCTGACTGTCAACTGGAGACTGGCAAGGGAGCGAAACTGCGGGACTTAACTAGTCATAGACATACTCAGCCCCCCTAGATATATGCAAGCGAAGGAGGCGGCGCAAAGCGCAAACAAGAGGCAACCCTCATGCTCCCGCTGCCCGCAGGCTATACTGGCCGTCGGGAGCCGCAGGGCGTTACCAAGCACCGTAGGCACGGGCTTATGGATGGCGAACAATGAGTAGCTCGTCGTCCAATAAGGACCAGAGCACTGAGTGCGATTTGTTTTACGATACCGCGATCGAAACATTTACCTAATTTTTTTTTCTAAGTGGGAAAGTCATTCAATGACATCCCCCGCTCTTTGGCGATGCGGAGACAGTGTCAGACTTTACTGACTAAAAACCAACTCCTGTTCCTTCGTTGCCTTACGTACCGGTGCCGAATCTTCCTATCAGAAATAAATCCTTGGAGTAGTGCTGAGGAGTAGGCGACCCTGCTGGGTCCCTACGGTTTGCTAACAACTCCTTGAGGCGCGCGTGGAACAATACGCTCCGTCGACGTATTGGGCTCGGTTCAGAGTTCAGACGCTTACGGCTGCCTCTCTGATTTTATTACTTTCACGTTTATGACGTCAAAAACGTCAAATGCGCACTAGGCAGTCTAGTGCGTATCGACGCCGCGTTCACGCGCGCCTTTATAAGAGGTCAGCATAATAAGCGACGCTTATTAAGGTCGATGCCTGATACGGTTGCGGGATTGTTTGAATCAGAAACTTTTGCGTTCCAGTTCCGAAGCACTGGAACGCAAAGGGAAGTATGGGTGGGTTTTAGTCCATAAAATATTGACGCTCCCTGTCCCTTCACCCAGAGCGAGAGCATTAATTGACGACTAGCTTCTGCCAGCGGCTTCGTCCACGTCTTTAGAGCGAAGAAGAAGAGAAATATTAGCGTTCTAAGTTAAAAGGTTTGGACTGGCCGTTGATGAGTAATTGAGTAAGTCAGAACTTTGCCTTTAATATAATATAAGTACAGATTTCCCATCTCTAAAATATCTCTATAACCAGGGTGCCTTTTTCATACCTTTTTCTGACCTATGTCATAAACTGTAATGAAAATAAGTTGTGAGTAGTGAAATTGTAAATTCTATTCTCTATTTCTATACATTTTTTTCTGTTACTGTACCAAATGCTTGCAAAAGCTTGCAAGGGCCGCTTAAGGATAAAGGACAAAAACTAAGTTTTTGTCATCGTGAATGCAGGTAGAAAGAACACAACAACCCAACTTATTTTTGGTCGGAAGGGAGATAAGCATTGAAGACCCTTTGGCCATTCTTTACTTACCCTGCAATAGCTTTAGCGTGAAGCATAGAAATACGGAGTTGCAATGTTAATGACATAACTGAAACGGGTATTATACTAGTTTACGAGTGGGGATTTGTTTGACTCAAATAGAGACTGTTATGAATATGAAAAAGAAGGTTCAGATTTTAATAAAAAAAAAAAATTGGTTGCCTGTAAAGTCGGTATACGGGCGAAAGTTTTACGTGACAACGACTTTGAGTGGTAAAATAATTTTTATGTCTGTCTCTCTCGCTCTTAGGCGGGCTAACCATGCCCGAGTGGAAGGGACGCGTGCCTCTCACTCGCTCTCATTGTGAGCGCATAACGTGAGCGGAGCGTAACGCAGTTTCTTGAAGTGTCACCCGGCAAACCAATTTATAAGACGTTGTCACGTCAAAAAATCTAGTTTGCTAGCAATACAACGCAGATTTTTTTTTAACTCTCTTACAGTCCATCCAAAGATTATCTGGTAGACAGTCAGTCATAAGACCGCCATTAATGTTTTATATTGTTAAATGATAAATAATCTATATTTTGCAAGTAGGTTTTATAAACAACTTTTATACGTCAATTTTTTTTTCGTCAATTAAAACTAGACGAGGCCTGTTCTCACATAACAAATAGAGGCGACAAGAAATATGTAGCCGCGATAATTAAACTTGATTTATTTTATAATTTTTTGATTGGCCTGTTGGTCTAGTGGTTAGTGGCCCTGACTGCTATGCCGTAGGTCGTGGGTTCGATTCCCACCCAGGACAAATCTTTATGTGATGAGCATGATCAGTTGTTCTGTGTCTGGGTGTAATTTATCTATAATATGTATGTATTTCGAAATATATAAGTAAGTTTATCAGTTGTCTAGTACCCATAACACAAGCTCTGCTTAGTTTGGGACTAGACGCCGTTGTGTTGTAGTTGTGGAATATTATATTATTAATTATAATCTTCTGCCAGTCGTAGTTTTTCCATACAGACTTTAGACTGAATTTCGAAAAATCGTTTCCTAGTGCTCGCCTATTTTATAAAATAAACCCTTGTGCAAAATGTCACGCTCCCAGTCCCAGTTGTTTCGGTTGTGTGTTGATATGTCAGTCAGTCAGTTTCTCCTTTTATTTATATCACACGTGTGTCCATGGAATTTCTTATGCATTCTTCTCTGTAGAGATCTACGCTTTGGAATGTGCAATTAGAATCATTTTTTTGACCGCCTTACTTCTTGACAGTTCCAAAGTGCTTGTAAATGGTATGTTTGAAATTGTTGCTTTGATTCCTGATTTTACCCAAAGATTTAAGCTTACGTAAAAGTTGCATCATAAGTGAGTACTATAAAGTTTATTCTTCTAAGTATTCTAAGATAACATAACTCGGTCTAGGAAACTAATTATTTAGGAAGAGGTTCTTAGTGCTATGGGATTATTCTAGAGCTACCGCGCCCTAGCAACTGAAGAAATAAGTCTTATACTCCACCAAGAGCATGAGGGACCAGCACGATTGTCACCCTATGGTAATAACTGTAATCCTACCTACCTACATACAATCAATTATCATATGACTTACAGGATCTCCAATCTTTGTCAACCTAGCGGATGTCTTGCGAAAGGCGACTTGCAAAAATATTGATCTCGGCTTTAATTTGCCGATTCGCTAAGCACCATTGGTAGCCATAGGTACATATGTTCACTGAGGAGTACTCTTTGAACCACCATTATCGTTGCCTTAACACTAGTATTGTTTGCTTGTATCATTCAACAAAATATTAAACTTCATTTAAATTGCATAGTTCAATTCTGCCAAGCCCGTTCCATAAGTGGACCACCAGTACATAGTGGATATCCCATCCATACGCGCAAAACGTTCTGGGAACAGCTAAGGAGTGGAATTTCCAGCTGGAGTCTGTTTCCTGATAGTTATAACCTGGGGGTCCTTAAGTTAAGAGTGAATAGGTTACGTACAAAGTAAGCGTGCTCCATCGTCGACCACATCATTGCTTACCATAAGGTACGTAGTATGTTTATGTTAGTTTTATAATCTATCAAATATTGTTAATTAAATTAACTATAATTGTTAGTTTTAGTTGGTTAGATTATTTTTTTTGTTCTGTAACACTTTGATTGATTGATTCTTTACATATTGTTTTTTTTTCTGAATGTTAAAGGAGCATGCGGTGCTAACCTGTAAAAAAATGTTACACTAACCTTAGATTATGGTAGATAAGTACTTTAAAAATGTATGGTGTAAATAACTGTTGGTTGGCCAATAAAGGACAATTAATAAATAAATAGTGGCGCTCCTACAAAAAAAAAAAAACATTATACTAGCTTTTGCCCGCAGCTTCTCCCGCGTACATAATGTATAGCCTACCTATATGTCACTCAGGAATAAAGCAGCTTTCTATCGGTAAAAAAAATTAAGCAATCGCAACGCAACAGTACTTACAGAGATTACCTCCTACAAACAAAAATCTTTTGAATCTTTATCACACCCACTGCTAGACTTAGGTGAGAAACCTATCTACTTAGCAAGCTCCCAATCGAAGGGTCCTGTGTTTCTCTTATTAAGATGAACCTTACCTGAATGCAGTTCCACAAATGTCGCACTCATGGGGTTTCTCTCCGGTGTGAATGAGGGTGTGGACAGTGCGAGCGTATGGTCTTCTGAAGGCAGCACCACAAATATCGCAGCGATATGGTCTGGAAGAAAACGCGAAGTTACGGTGATTGAAGTTAACAGTAAAAAATAACTGGATAAGATTAGTAAAAGCTAGGGAATATTATTAAAGAGCTTTAAGCGGGTTTGAGAATTGAATATTTTAAGTTGAATGCCAAATTTTGTCAAATTTTCAGGCTAAAGTAGAGTTCGAGAAATCATCAGCATCATTTCAGTCGAAAGACATCCACTGTTGGACTTAGGCCTCCCCCAAGTGTCGCCCTAATGGCTGGTCCTTTGCGTCTCGCGTCCATCGGATTCACGCGGCCCTCACCAGTTTATCAGCTTCCGACGACGACGCGCTGCAGTTTGAGAAGTACTCGACTTACTGTGCTTAAACCCGAAATCGGGGGTCAGTGATACGCTGCCGGCCCACCGATAATCAGGCCGATTTTGTTTACTTGTAACATTGTTCTGTTGTCTGACCGACTTTTTGTAGGACGTGTGCGTTGCACTATTGCTATCAGAATGTTCTATTTTTCTCCTACAAAAAATCGGTCACCGATTATCTGACGTGAGCGTGTAGCCTTAGTGATACCTATACAGTATACCTCTCAGGCACATCATATGTTTCTGTTATGATACCTATCATTTAAGCTAGTAGATACATAAATACAATGACGAAGTTGTGGTTTATTAGTCGGATTTTTTTTTATTCCTGAAAACCGAATAATTTGCTACAAACAGTATTTTTGTAAATGCAATTTAAACGTACCTAAATGATAAAATGAAAAGCATCTATTATTTTGTTTATGCACCAATCGTTTTGTTAAAACACCAATTATTTTGTTTATTTTCCAAAACAGCGAAATTTTCTACTGCAATTGCAATCGACTGATTTGAGTTCCGAGAATTCATCCCGACAAAATTAACGTTTCGCCGTAGTTATCAATCATATTGTTGATAGTAAAAACCGTATTGGAACCACGGAGTTACTGGAAATATCTATTTACATATTGGATGAAATAATGCTCACAAATTGTCCGAATTACAATTTTAAATAATAAATTGTGTTGCTTTGATATAAAAAAAAACAATAGCATGTGCTAAATCAAGTTATCTTATATATAAAATTCTCGTGTCACAATGTTCGTTCCCGTACCTACTCCTCCGAAACGGCTTGACCGATTCTCATGAAATTTTATGAGCATATTGAGTAGGTCTGAGAATCAGCCAACATCTATTTTTCATACCCCTTAGTGATAAGGGTTGTCCAATATTTTTAGAAATTACTTAAAAATTATTTATATGGCAAAGCAACGTTTGCCGGGACAGCTAGTTTTTTATTATTTTTTTTCATAATTTAAAGTGTATATTCGTATTTCGAATTCGAAGTCATTAGCGCCATCTCTTGCAAAACTTCGCAAGTTCTAAAACTCGTAAAGCGCTCAGGAAGTCTGGAGAATTAAAGTCTTTCTAAAAAGTCAAACGACTTGGGAATTTTGTATAATCACTACATAGTATAAAACAAAGTCGCTTTCTCTGTCCCTATGTCCCTTTGTATGCTTAAATCTTTGAAACTACGCAACGGATTTTGATGCGGTTTTTTTTAATAGATAGAGTGATTCAAGAGGAAGGTTTATATGTATAATAACATCCATTAAATAGTGGAGAAGTACTGTTATTTTTGAGGTTTCTAATGTGATGTCGTAAATAATTACATTTTTTCCGCTTACATTGCAAACGCAGGCTGAACCCTACGAGTTTTATCAAAATAATGTACTAAGTATTGTACACATTGAAAAGGTCTACAGAAAAGTCCGTGATGGTATATGTCTATCTCTTATGGATAACCCACAATAACTTTTTTTTGTCATTTACTTTTTACGACAAATAATGGCTAATTTTCGAAGCGATTTTAACCAATACAGCATTAATCCTTAACTAATTAAATACCTTGAATACATTGTTCATTTAATATAGATCTATATGGCCCTTTACACCGTATGATTCAAGTGAATATTTTCGAAGATATTACAGATTTAAAAATTGCGGGACGTAGCGTTTGCGGCGGCAAGAGCATTGCACCCGTGCGAAGCCGGGGCGGGTCGCTAGTATTTAATCATTTAAAAAATACCTATATTCGATACTTTTTAGAAGGTTATTCTATTAGTAAACAATGATCAAAATCTCTTAATCAACCTAGATTATTGAACCAGCGTTGACAATGTCAGATTTAATTTTACCCTAACATTACGACTTGGGTAAAATGAAATCGTGTTTTCGTACTTTTTAGACAGACTCTAGCAAAATGTGATGAAATACTTACTAATTTCATGGATGAAGTATTGTTTAGGCTGATTACCTATATTTTTTAAACTTAGAAACAACTTGATTAAATATTCAATAGTAAAATTTACAAAGGCAAACTTAAGTCTTCAGTTCATCATTTTTCTAAATAACATGATAGTGACAGATATTCAAATTCAATTCCGCCATAACAATGAGTCAAAGCGAAATAAAACAGTGTCTGAATGCAAAACAAAAGGATTGTATAATAACCTTTGGTCGGTGTGTATGCGTGCGTGTTCACGCAAGCGTGCTGCGGCAGTGAACGTCTTAGGGCACGCTGTACACGCGAAGGGTTTTTCGCCAGTGTGGGTCCTGCGATGGTCGTCACGCTCCACCTGCCAGTAACACCATTCCACATACATTATTACGTACGGAAAAAGTACTGGGAACTATCCGCGTCCATCCTATAGTAAATAGCGCGTGCAATGAGCGTTTTTGTGATTACGTTCCCAGTATTTGTGTGGTTTTACTTACACTAGCCATTGTTTTGTAATTTTTTTCAATCGACTCATAGAAAATTTATAGGTTTTTGGACTTGTTTATTACTTTTGTTGATTTTGTGAATTGTTTTACGTCTTCTGAAGCTTATGGCATTATCTATCTATGTATGACAGGTATAGCTATCTTTACTTGGCTATCGAACCTTGCTAAATTGATATAATTATTACTTTACAGCTCTAGGTTTAGGACTACTAGGGCTACGGGATTGTTCGAAAACGTCACTGCAGCCCAGAAACTCAAAGGGCAACAAGAGTTTTTGTTAATAACAATCTGACACTCTTTCCCACTCTTGCTCCACCCAAAGTGGGAAGGAAAGGGCATTTGTTGATTTCCCACCATTAAAACAAAGGCTGACTACTATTACAAAGTTACAAGATGGATTTCACTAGCTGCTACCAGCGGCTTTGCTCGCGTGAAAGCAGAAATATTGTCCAAAGGGAACGTTCTCCTGGTATAGAAAATATCATATGGGCTATTCCAGAACATAGTCTATGCCTGAGCCAAATTTCATCCAAATCTGTGCAGCCGTTTGAGCATGAGGAAGTAACAAACATACACGCAAAATTTCCCTTTATAATAGGTATTAGATAGTGTGATTAGCTGCCCTTTATCTAAAAAATATGACCAGAAGTTATAACAGCTTTCTCCACTATTCATTAAACCCAAAGTGAACGCATCGTTCGCGCATCTGTTGCCTTACTATTGTGTCTCAAATTTACGATATCTGAAAAGTTAATAATATAATTTATTTTCTGAACAGACAACACAGATGAGTTAGTACTTAATAACAAATCACGACAATGTACGTTCCACCAATGACCTCAAAAGCGGGCTGTCTTGCCTTCCGGCCACAACACGTCGAATGCTGTTGGGGCCGCCACCGAGTCTGTTCACCAGTGAGGCCGCTTTCTTCCTGAGCACAGCGTTAAAACTGTCAGTGCGTGCCTCGACAAACATTGTTGACGCACTACAGAACCGAGGCAGACGCAACAGCGCCCTAAATGCATTATTGTACTGGATGCGCAAAGCATTGTAGAACTTTTGGGCGTAACCTCTTGAATGCCGTAATTAGAGACACAATTAAAAAGCCATTCTGTCTCGCGTAGATATGCGTTCCAGTAGTCAACGGGTTAAACCACAAGCCTCCCGAGTATAGTGACATGCAATATGCTTTAAAAAGCGTAACCTTGACTGCGGCTGCTTAAATCTAGTCTATCATCTTGTAAGGTTACCTTGACTTTAAAAGCCTTAGGACACAGGTCGCAGGGGTACGGCCGTTCCCCCGTGTGCATGCGCATATGGATGGCTAGATGACCAGACTGATTGAAGCGACGTCCACACACGCGGCATGGGTAACCCTGGAACATAGGAATAGGAGGTAAATAGGTATTAGTATTAGTAAGTGATTTGATCTTAGGCGCAAGTGCAGAGTACCCCAAGAAAAAATATACAGTAGCACTTTTGATACAAGTGCAGAATAATAATTATAATAATATTCCACAACTATCACATAGCGCCGTCTAGTCCCAAGCTAAGCAGAGCTTGTGTTATGGGTACTAGACAACTGATAAACATACTTATATATTTCTGAATACATACATATTATAGATAAACTACACCCAGACACAGAACAAATGATCGTGCTCATTACACAAACATTTTTCCTGGGTGGGAATCGAACCCACGACCTCCGGCATAGCAGTCAGGGTCACTAACCACTAGACCAACAGGCCTGTCGAAGAATGTTTGTCATTGCGACCGAAGCGGAATTCGTACGAGCCGTAGTTCAGTGTGTTATGGACAGTGACTTTGCATGTGTACCAAACGATTTTTTTCAATACACTTATGAAGAAATGAATAAACGGGGATTGATCGGCGACTCGTGGGGGTCGACGCACGCCCAGCCTCATACGCTAAATGTAATAAAATTCTGGCGGAGGAGAGCGCGCTCTTTTCTGCACTAGTACGGAAAACGTGGGATAAGAGCGGCTTTTCAAGTAAGTGTATTGAAAAAAAAAACTAATTTGTAATAAGGTCTGCAATACGAAAAAAATCTCAGGACGTGCTTTATCTTCCAAAGGTCAAATCTGGAAAGATTTCACTAGTAAAAGCAACACTGAAATGATATGTCGGTATATAGCAATTTTGCTTAGCGGTTCACGCAAGAAATGGGTTAGAATGGTAGCAGTTCCTTTACAAAGATTACTTCTAAAACCAGGGGTGCTATTCTCTAAGAAAGCGCAGCACTGGCACAGCGACGAGTCGTCAGCGCAGTACATTGAATTAACAACCCAATGCCCCTTTACATTGGATTGTTAATTCAATGTATTGCGCTCACGACTCGTCGCTGTGCCAGCGCTGCGCTTTCTTAGAGAATAGCACCCCAGTCCTTAAATCACAATTTACTTCTCAGCAAAGAAAGAAGAGCAACGATCCTCACAAGTTCATACTTTTTGCAGGATTTTTCGAAAGTTTGAACGAATTTGTCGTTACCCTAGAATGCAAAGGGCGACTGAAGGAACTTCGGTGGGTTTTAGTCTGTAAAAGTCTGACACTCCCCCCTCTCGCTCTACCTACCTAGAGCGGGAGGAATAACCTAATCTACACTAATATAATAAAGAGGTAAAGTTTGTTTTTTTGTTTTCATGTTGTTTTGTTTGTAAAGAGGTAATCTCGAAAAGTCCTGGTCCGATTGCTAAAATTCTTTCACCGATAGAAAGCTGCTTTATTCCTGAGTGACATAGGCTTTATTTTATGTACGCGAGCGAAGCTGCGGGCATAAACTAGTGATTTCATAATATTATATCCAAAAAAAAACCATACTTTTATAGAATATTTAGGTTCATATTTAAGAGGTCTTCAATGCTACAGTGAATAGGATTTTAATTAACGATTGCATCACTACTTACCACCAGGTGGGTACGCAGTCAAGCACTAGTTTACATAAATAAAAAAAAAACAATTACGAATCAGTTGTCATTCTGCGAACAGTATTCTTAAATACCATTCTATCTATATGTAAGCATTATAATGTCGATGATCGTAGAAAAGAAACTCCTTACGCTCCATTCAGGGGACCCCTTCTGAGAAAGTCTAAGGGCGTGACGAAAACGTTCCCTAACGAAATACTCGACTGTACGAGAAAACTGGATCTTATTTAAAAGGAAAAAGAGACTATATTGTCACCTCTTTAATGTATTTTCTAATAAAACCCTGAATTTCAAAACGAAAAAATTTAGTTTGTGAGGGTTCCGTACGCAAAGGGTTAAATACGAGACCCTACTACTGTCACACCACTGTCCGTCTGTCTGTCACTAGGCAGTATCCAATGAACCGTGATAGCCAGACAGTTGAAATTAACACAGATGATGTATTTCTGTTGTCGTTATAACAACAAATACTAAAAACAGAATAAATCTTTTAGTGAAGCTCCCATACAAGCTTGATTTTTATTCTGATTTTTGCTTTGGGTGGTACTGTACCCTTCATTCGTGAGTCCGACTCGCACTTGGTCGGTTTTTTAGGGCTCCTTACACCGAAACAAAAAACGGAACTCTTAGAGAATCACTTTGTTGCCCTTCCGTCTGACTATCTGTAAAGGCATCTCGGTAACGCGTGGAGTTATCTAATTGAAATTAAAACCACACACTCAAGTCTGCGACCCCTTGAAGCTGTGAAATTATCAAAGTTCTAATATAACGAAAAAAACGGCTGTGTATGTCGCAAAAAACGTATATTTCGACACTCAAGGTAATCACAATTCCCAGTTATACTTCCCGTTGACCCAGAATCCTGAAATTTGGTTTATAGCAAGGTCTTAGAACCCAGGTTTCTAAGACCTTGAATAAATCTGAAAACAGAAATTTTGTTGTTGCGTCAAAACAAAAAATTGCGATTCGAAAAGTCTTCGTAACTCAATTCGGAAATTGAACTGTTTTCATAGATAAGTTTTTACGGAACCCTCAGGACGCGAGTCCGACTCGCACTTGCCCGGTTTTTTTTTATTATTGGTGTGACAAGTCCAACTCCTTACGTACACGCTCCGCTATGTAAGGATGGTCGGAAGGTAGGGGTACAAAGCACCATTTAATCACATTAGTGACACATTTCACTAGCATGTATTTTACCTTGTGCGTGGGTTTTCAGATCTTTTCTTGATCCAAGATTCGCCCTTTTGGTTTGGCGTCTTCTGCCGTATTTGTATTACAACTTACAAGATTTGTGATGACGTAGGCTTTTTTTTTTGAAATCTTCAAATAATTCCTTCGACGTGATATAGGTGGCCTTTTTTTTGAAAAGTGTTTTAAGCCTTTTTTTTAAATCTGCAAATAATTCCTCCCTCTCTGGGTCGAGACGTTGAGAGTAGTAAAAGTCTGACACTCTGACTTTTACTACCTAAAACGCACCCGTGTTTTTTCAGTTACCTTTTGCCTTCCAAAGTCGTGATAAATAACTTTTTGGAACTATTTATTTATATCCGTTCAGACGTTTGAGCGAGTGACAAACTACAATGAATTCATTGTTTTGTATTAAGTTTTTTATAGAGAGGTGGGAAATCGTCTAATAACTTTTGGAACGGACTCTGGTGGAGCGCGAGGGTGTATCAGACTTTTACTAATACCCACCTATGTTCCTTCAGTGTACCCTTTACGGTGGTCCTTGAACCACGAGATTCCTTTTCAGAAATAATCCCGTGGCCCTAGCAGGCATCGGCCCTGCCGGGCCTTTTTTTTATGGTGGGAAAATCATCAATAACAACCCCGCTCTTTGGCGGAGCGAGAGATTGTGTCAGACTTTTACTGACTAAAAACCCACCCCGTTCCTTCAAGCTTTCATACCGGGGCTCGAGCTATCTTTCAAAACTAACCCTGGCCCCGGTAGGCTTCGACCCAGCTGGGCCCCTTCTGTTGCTGACAACACCTTGAGGCGCGCGGGATATATAGCTCGCCGTCAGCAAGCCCGCGCCTGCGGTAGCCGGAAATCGGGGTCGGAATTCCGGCGGCGGCGAGAGCGCCGTTGCCTGATGCGGTCGGACTCCTCCTTTGCAAGTAAAGGAGGAGTCCGCAGGAGTCGCAGATGTCGGCGACCGCTTGCCACTCCTCCGGCCCTACCCGGCCACTACACTTAACCATTAGGTAGCGTAGCACTATAAAGTAAGCACTAAACCCATCAAAATAACTACAGAAATCCAGAGGCGTAACGTGGACTAATTTAGACATAGGCGAATACGCATCAGCGAGGCCTTTTTCTTTCATAAATTTGAAAACAAGACAGTGAGTGTCGCAACCACAAAATAGATAGCTACAGAAGACAATCTCATGGATGTACTTCACTTTTTATACCTACGCTCGGTGGACGCACACTAATGAACGTTTGAGCCGGAATTGTTCGACGAGTGAGCCGAGACGCGACCGATACACGGTGTCTGTGAGCGGTGTCTTTGTGTGTGTTTCTCGAGCGCGCTTTATATGTAGATTGACTTCTGTACCATAATATTTTGTGTTGCAACCCAGTGTTCGACCACATCGTTGCTTACTATTATTTCACTTGTTAGTGAAATAATAATAATAATAACTTTATTTCTGACCATTAATCCATATAGTCTTAATATCATTAAAATCTTCTTAAATATATAAAAGAAAGTCGTGTTAGTTACACCACTTATAACTCAAGAACGGCAGAACAGATTTGGGTGAACAGAATTGGTAGGGAGGTAGCTTAGAGCCAGGAGACGGACATAAGATGGTAGAGTAGGGTAGAGTAGGGTAGAGTAGGGTAGAGTAGGGTAGAGTAGGGTAGAGTAGGGTAGAGTAGGGTAGAGTAGGGTAGAGTAGGGTAGAGTAGGGTAGAGTAGGGTAGAGTAGAGTAGAGTAGGGTAGAGTAGGGTAGAGTAGGGTAGAGTAGGGTAGAGTAGGGTAGAGTAGGGTAGAGTAGGGTAGAGTAGGGTAGAGTAGGGTAGAGTAAAGTAGAGTAGGGTAGGGTAGAGTAGAGTAGAGTAGGGTAGGGTAGAGTAGGGTAGAGTAGGGTATAGTAGGGTAGAGTAGGGTATAGTAGGCTGAAGTAGGGAAGAGCAGGTGCGAAGCCGCGCGGGCAAAAGCTAGTTGCTTATAAACTAGTGTTAGTATTTAATATTTATTACGAAATAGTGGTCAAACGCTGGCCTACAAATTATGAAACAAAGCCCTGGTTGTTAAAGAGCCCTCACACAGTTCTATCTACGCTACTACAGAAATCAGTTTCCTAAATAACAAAGAAGTAAAACAATGAAAGTTGGTAGATAGGTATCTTATGTAACGTACAGGCTTGGTAACTTTGTGCATTTTCTTGTGCGTGTGCAGCGCGCACATGCTGCCTAGCACCTTGTCGCATTCCTCGCACACGTAGGCCATCAGCGGAGCGCCCGGGGGCCTGTCCTCACCCCGTTTGTGGCGGTACAGTTCCCTGGGAAACAATATTTTTCATTAGAAGATTGTCATTGTTGTTGTTGTTGATTGTGATTGTTGTTGTGTTGTTGTGTGTTGATTGTTGTTGTTGTTGATTGTGTTTGCTGCTTGTCATGCCTTTTTTGAACGGATCTCTAACTAGGGTTAGACCACACAGCGGTGGCTCTGTACCAACATCTATCTTCTATCTATACTATACATATAATAAATCTGTAGAGTTTTTAGTTGTGCGCGTATCACGTAAAATATATGAAATCGATGTACGAGTATTACTTATTGGCTTTGTTCCATTGCAGACACAGAACAAAATTTAATGATTCTTCTCAACACAGTCATTTGTTCAGTGATGGGAATCGTTCTGGGAGGGAATCGAACCCACGACATAGGTACGGCATAAAAGTAAAGACCGCTAACCAGTAGACTAGAGTACTGTGAATTGGCCGATCACAGTGCTCGAAAATATTTACTCCGCATCAGTGAAAACAGTAGAAGTTGAGCGGGGTGGATCTGAGTGGACTTTCAAATAAAATATTATTTCACTCCTTCCACACGCATAATACCTACATTTGTACATTTTTCCGCGCTAGTACGAAATACACCTATCTTGCAAGCAAAAGGAATGGGTAGGAGCGGATTTTCGAGTAAGCGTCCATCAATCCCTAAAAACTTCACCATTCCATTTGAAACTTAGAACTTTCGATTCACATTTAGTTACCATTTTTAGTTAAGATATGCGACTACTAGCGCCATCTGTCGAATGAAAGCGAAGTTAAAAAGCCTTTGTTTCAAATTCGATGAAGTTAGGATTTTAGAGGAGAATTTGCACTAGATTTCCTGTATAACTAAAATTAGAATCATATCAACTTTGATTTTATTACCTAGCTGTAGCAAAAAGTTGATTACAGGAGCCACAGTTCCACATTTTGCTGTTACCGCTGTTTGTGTATGATCGCCGAGTGTTCCTAGTGAGAGGAGGGTTATGACACTCCAAAGCATGAACCTTCAGCTCTTCAGTAGATGTATACTGCTTCCCACAGATGTCACAAGCATAGCAGACTTCAGGCCCTTGAGGTATGTTAGCGTCTGAATTGCAGCTGTCCTATGAAATATAAGTCCATAATTATATTCTTTGGACTTTTAAGTAACTCAGAAATTAATTAAAGATAGATACCGGCCTTTTTTGAGTATACAGGTGGAGAAAGATTAATTGTCATTGCGACCGAGGCGGAGTTATGGAGCCGAGTGCTGCACTGACTCCACATGTATCAAACGACGTTTTTCAACACAAAGAAATAAATAAACGGGGGTTGACCGGCGACTCGTGGAGGCCGCTTAGCACCCAGCCTGATACGATAAATATAATAAGTAAATTGTGGCCGGGGCGAGCTCGCGTACTTTTCCGAACCAGTGCGGAAATAAGTAAATTGTGAGCCTAAAAGCGGTAGGAATAAGAGCTGCTTTTCGAGTAAATGTATTGAAAAATGATTTATATACAAACTTTATAAACAAAAGTTTAACGCATGTATGTATATGTAAGGAAATTTCACGCCGACTGATCGACGCTTTGCGTGACCAGAGGGCTGGCTCGTTCTTCGCCCAAAGAATTAGCATTGCCATTCAACGTGGCAATGCTGCCAGTCTTTTGGGCAAAAGAGTGTAGGTACTATATGTTTTTTATTTTTTGTGTGTATTATATTTATGTACATAGTTAGGTTTTTGCATGTAAATAGTTCAACGTACATTTTGATCCACATAGTAATTATTTTGGTCTTCAATGAAGCAGGTCAGCCGGTGCTTGTCCAGGGCGTCACCATCGGCAAACAGTCCGCTACATAAGTCGCAAACATACATAGTGTACAGTTTACGAGAGGTGACACTGCCCTTGCCATCAGAGGCGATGCAACACAGTTGTTCTGAGAAGTTCAAGAGATTCAGTTAACAGAAAACAAAAATAAAACATGATATCAAAAAATAAAAAGATTAGGGTGCTTTCAATTTAATTCATTAAACCCCAAGCGAACGCCGGCGTTCGCGCACCTATTGTCTTTCAATTGTGTCTGTAATTATCACAATTGAAAGGTTAAGCGTTTTTTGACGGCCTGCTGCGGTGCAAATGCGTTGCACTAATTACGTACAGACGATCGTATTTTTCTTACAAAGCACGCGGTGCGGCCATCATGCGGCGAACGTTCGACATCAGGACGGCAACGTCACAATCTCCACATGTTCAATTCGGTGTTGAACAGTGCACCACTGGCATGCAGACGCACGGCAGTTAAATACGTTCTCAATTTAGGTGCTTATTGTTGGACTTCTAACGTACTGCAACCGGCCGACTGCGGCACGGTAAACGTGCGGCAGCAGTCCGACATGAAACGTTTGAATTGAAAGCGCCCTTAGAGGTGTTTAAAACATATTCCACCTACATTCCACTAGCAGCTTTGGGGGTAATTCTTTTGCAACTAACCGTACTGCAGAGTACTGTCACTTGATCTGGGTCCTTTTAGTCTAAATTCAGGGGCCCCGACATCCTTAACCTTAAATACAGGGCCGTAGGGGCATCTAGGTGTAGCTACGCCATTGCCTAATTTTACCTAATGTAATACTCCTGTATTGTTCCATAATATGTAGGTAGATATCAGTCCTTACCGTAAGATTCACGCTCGTCACTATACCTCCTGACGGTAACTTGAATCTAAATCGAGTTTAGGACTCTATGATCAACTGCAAACCTAAAGGTCGCAAGCCATTTACGAAGAGTTATTAAGGAATTAAATATCTGGTTCTCATCTATCCGTCCTATATACGGGAAGCTCGTGTTTTGCGGATCCAAAAGCAAACTTAATATGAAAGACAAGTATGAGAACAATGACCTTCTATTTTTAGAAACGTACGTAAATCCTTTATTATTAAAATAAAACAATACGTAATATAATCCCTGTTGACTTTACCCGTGGGTTCAACTTCCAGAGCGGTCGATAGCACGCGTTCGCATATTCGGCACACAAGCCACTCAGTCTCGAAGTTGTCATTACTGTGAGCTGGTTCTAAAAACATAGGATTACTTATAATATTGGGTCTATATTATAAGTGCTATGGGACAACTTATTGCCAAATTGAAGGAATTTTTTGAATTATTGTTTTTAGTTATAAACCTTAATCTATAGCGTTTGCAGTTACAGTTTTCAAGCAATGTCCGACTGAAAATTATTAGCAATGAAAAAAAACTAATTATGTAGGGAATTATAAAATAGTCTCTACTGTCTGAACTTGGTAAGTTATTTGCGAGATCTAGGTAGGTACTTAAAGGTCACTAAAGCAGTCGAATGTCGCTCGGAGTCGGTACCGTACCTACACAGTTCTGCCAGATGAGATCTCAAGATGCAAAGGGTTTATACAGATCTCTAATGCTTTCGCTCTCCTGTCGGCCTATCCCTTTATCATAAGAGGCTACCGCTGCATCATTCATATTAAAAAAAAAAAATACAAATTAATCTGTGATTTTTATGCTAGCTAGCGTAAGATACGTCGGTATTTAAGGAACCCAACGTAAGGCACAAAACAAACCTGGTATATTCCTCGTTTCAACTTTGTCATTAACAGGGACCGGTTGTAATGTGCTCTGGGGCTGATCTATGGAACTGTCGGATGTGTGAAGCGATATAGTGTGGTCGAGAAGATCAGCTTCTGTCGTAAATATCTCATGACAGATCACACAAGAATGTAACGCCAGCAAGTCCGGCCCCGTACTTTCAGTTGTCTGGAAACGTATAAATAATGTTAAAATTAACAGATTTGATAATTGAAAATCTAAATGATCATAACGAATCGAAAATGCCTATCTACATCAATATCATCTACAAAATTGTGTTGTTGTATTAAAACCTTAGATTTTCCTGAAGAGTCTTGTAGAGGCAATAAGAATTGATTGACAGTATTATCATCAAGCAGAGTTGGTTCGTAATTAAATAAGCTATCAGATTGTATTATGTACAGTTCCGTGTTTTGTTCGATGTTTGAGTTTTCTTGGAAGAAAGAAGAATTTTCAACATTGAAAAATCTTCCAGAATCATTTGAATGGAAAGATATTTGACTTTCCACAGTATT
This sequence comes from Mythimna albipuncta, assembly GCA_929112965.1. Classification (NCBI taxonomy): domain Eukaryota; kingdom Metazoa; phylum Arthropoda; class Insecta; order Lepidoptera; family Noctuidae; genus Mythimna; species Mythimna albipuncta. Next base: position 10,515,729 of record OV815977.1, on the reverse strand, counting down.
CAAAATTGTTGTTACGTCTGGTGGATTCTTATTAACATTATTATTTAGGATTTCATTGGTCTCAGTCGGATCGTTGGTGAAAAGTAAATCGTCGGGATAAGTTTCTGATAATTCTTTGTATGGGTAATCTGGTGGATCAAACATCATTGTTTTAGGCTGAAACAATAAGAGGTACATTATTAAACTGTTCAGTAAGCCTTCAACTTTCAATAGGTTTCACAAGACTTTGATTTCAATATTTATTTATTAGTCTAACATTTCTTTTATACTAGCATGTTAACCGAAATCGAACCCTCGTTATCGTTATTTTTTAATTTCAACCTCTGTGTTGTTAAATGTATTTGTTAATTAAATAAATATTCATAAAAAGGAACGTTCTATTTATTATTTTTTTAATTCTGGCAGCCCCATTCAACAAAACGTCAATCAATCAATGTTTGACATTGACGTTTACCGGCTGTCATCGAAGATGATGTCATTTCGGTTCAATTTTCGATTCAATCGGCCGGCTAACGTCGCTGACGGCTTACGTTTAATAGTTCGAAAGAACTTGCCTTCTCGATTTGGTTGGTTACTCGTTTGTTTTGTTTACAGACGTATACTGAAATATACTTCATATTTAAATCAAGGATAATACGAAGGCTCAAAATGAAAGCAGACGCCGCTCCACCGTCTGATAAACCTAAAATACCGCTGCCGACCCTTTCTCAGATCAATGCTGACAGAATAACGCAGGTAACTTAGGTTATCCATTTCATAACATTGGTTAATTTTTTATGAAAAACGACACTTAAATTCGTCGTATTTATATAAATTCTGTGTCTATGACTGTTTCAACATGTTAGCTGTATCAAAATAAAAGAAACAAATATAACTCCAAACTAACAACGATTACCTATACTGCGAATCATAAATTACAAAAAAATAATTCAAGTCTGGAGAACTCTTACAAGTAGTTAGAATACTCTTATCTGAATTTATCTGTCGTTTTAGATGTAGCACATTGTTTATTATTATTATTTACGTGTTTTATAACCTATAAAAATACTTCGGCACTGACCAACAAACATACACAATGGTTTAATAGGTTAAGATTTAGCAAACCACTGTTCTTTAAATAGCCTCATATATTTAGTAAATTAGGTTTAGGTTTAAATAGGTTTAGGTTTATTCTCATAACGACAAAATAGTCAATTACATGAGAATACAAGGATATATTAGTTATTTATTCAAATGATGGTTTATACCACAGAAACCATTATTCTTTGATAATAAAATTCCTATGGAAAACATTTTTTCATACAAGCTGTTATCGCATGAAGAGCATTACAAAGAGCACAAACACGATGGAGTTATCTTGTTGCTCTCAGTAGCTCCCATGACCACTATCCATCTCCATCATCGGACCAGCTCCATGGTACTATATTAATGCATTGTCATGCAAGTTTTATAGGCATACCAAATTACAGCTCAATTGGTTACTGGTAACTGTTTCCAACATCCATTTGCAAGATTTGCCCTAAACATAAATTAATCTCATAGTCTTTATCCTGAAATAAAACATGACAATGGCCATAGCACAGCCTTCTTACCAGTGAAAGAAATATCATAATTTGATCAGCATTTCCATAGATTAAAAATCAATCGAATTAAACCACTTTCTAATATCAGTTTTGATACCACATTTGTAATGTGGGGCCCGGATTCCTATAATTTTTACACAAAAAGGTTTAATAACCCCGAAGGTCATATTCGTTCTAGTTGGTTCAAATGATTAGAATATATTTTTGGTTGACCAATAACTTCATTTTTACAAATTGTCAATACAATCCCATTTTTAAGCATGATTATAGATAAACATAGTATAGATTTTATCTCACAGAAGAGTATTATGGAGGAATTTCTTATAGACTAACTATTACTTTTCATAAGTCAAGACTTTAGTCACTATGAGTACTCAGAACTACTTTTCCAATTGGTTTCTATAATGAAAAACCATGTATGTTTTCAAGATAAAAAGTTGGTGAATGACATTCAGCAATAGTGTATAACATATTTTATTTGCAATTTATTCAGACCCTCTGAAACAACTCTCAACCAGCCTGGAATTGTTAAGTCCAACTAGTCCAGTGTAAACCCAATACGAAATAGATTTAAACTGTGTAGTAACATCTAGACAGTCATGTTCATACATAATTTTAATTTCCAAAGAGCCTACTGGTATTACATTATGAATAAATCCCATTAAAGCAAATCTATATAACTATCCACATGGAATTGTTTAACAAATCAACATGGTTACTTTGTTCACAGCTTGCTAACCAGTACTGGTCACCACAAACTAAGGAGAGCCACCTACCTTACGATGCTTCAATTGTGGAGTCAATCTACCAAGCAGAAATACTTGGATCCCAGTAAGTAACTTAAAATAAGCTGAAATTGCACAATAACTGTAAGTTATGCAAACACATCCTGCTTCTGAGCCCAACTGATTTAAACAAATGAACAAATTAGGGGTCAACAGCCTAATAGAGTCAGGGCAATGACCTATTTTTTTTTTGCAAATTCACCAGTTATTTTTTGAAATTGGTGCAGTGTTTCCATATTTTATTATTTAGTGAGAAATAAGTTTAAAAAATATTGTTATTTTATAATATTTATTTAGTTATTAAATAAAAATTAAGTTAAATTTATTTGTTAGTATTTTTGAAGTTTTTAAGTGATTTTGAGTAAACATGGTTAGTGCAAGCAAGTAGTTTTTACCTAAATAATTATTGGACTTATTATAACAATTACCTGAGGTTTCTCCAAAATAGGATATTTATTTGGCTATATTAAACTTGTTTTCAGGTAGATTAAAAAGAAAAAATTTTGCTTCCCTTATGGAAATGCTGAATTTGATAGATATATTATGAAAATAATAAAGAAGCTTAATTTGGTCAATGGGTCAAGGTACGAATGTAATAAATTATGGTCTACAAAAAGTCCTAATATCCTATGATGACCCAAATGCACTGTAAAACTTTTTCCCATGTTACCTGACTATCAAAAAGATTTAATAATAAGTTTTTCGCACCGATCTTTCTATGTGTGTGATAGTCTAGTCATATTGTAGAATTGGCCATTACACTTAGTGGTTGGCCACCATAATTCATGACACCTTTGGCCAAGGGAACCTTTGGCCATATCATGAAGAAACTGCGATGACCTGCTTCATGATATGGCCAAAGGTTCCCTTAGCCATATCATAAAGCAGGTCATCGCAGGTCAGCCTATGAGGTTGTAGTAGCTTTAACCGGGCTTGCCTGTGACCTTAATAAGAAAGTTGTAGCCAGGATACAAATACTAAAATAGAAACGAAGCAATTACACACTAAGGGTACGCTTGTGGAGTACGGGCCACGGCTTAGGGTGTCGCTGGGGTAGGACAGCAAGGGACAGGCTGGAACGAACATGTCTCTACAGAGACGAATGGCGCGGTCTAGCTCAAGCATGGCTGGGTATGGCCGGTTCTACGTAATGTCAGCGCAACGGCTTCGCCCGCGTGATAGTAGGTATTAGTTTCTCCATACAAAATTTCACCCCCCGCTTTACCCCTTTAGGGGTGGAGTTTCCGTTCATAGCGGATGTCTACACCATATAAGGAACTTACCTGTCATATTTTAAGTTTGTAGGTGTTATAGTTTCTGAGATTTCTTGATTAATCTGTGAGTGATATTTTGCTTTTATAAACATACTAGCTTTTGCCCGTGGCTTCGCTCCCGCTCTACCCTACTCCACCTTACTCTACCCTACTCTACCTTATACTACCCTATTTTTTTTTTCCATAAAAACCTCGCAATAACAAAAACAACAAAAAAAGAATTAGCGAAATCGGATCAGTTGTTCTCGAGAGCAACACATTTAGCCATTTTTTTTTAAATATTATATATAGATTATGTTACTGACATTAAAATGGTTTCTTCAACGTTTCCAGTTTCTCAGTGCGTCGGATCATGATGCTGGAGTTCTCACAGTACTTGGAGAACTACCTGTGGCCGCACTACACGGCGGGCGAGGCGTCGCAAGCGCACATGATGTCCATCATCGTCATGATCAACGAGAAGTTCCGCGAACGAGTACCGGCTTGGCAGGTGAGACCATTGGATATTATACTTAGCTAACTAACTAACCTAACCTTTTGAATGTCTAATTAGAGGCACAATAGAAAAACAATGAGAGAGCGAACGCTGGCATTTGCTTGGGGTCAACTAAAAAATTGGTACCAAAGTGATTCTGTTCAGAAAGAGTTTGTTAAAAAAAAGTTGTCTACTGAAAATATATTAAAAAAAGAGATGCGCCGAATATTCGTTTTATATTCGGTGTATTCGGCCAAATTTTGAGGGATTCGTATTCGGCCGAATCATTCGGTTGAAATACCGAATGCTTATATTTGGTTTAATGAATTATTATAAATCAGTCTTTAGAGCAAAATAAATTAAAGGAATCCCATATTCTAACAAACATATTTATTAGACAGTTGGTGACACTGTTTGTTTTCGGGCCTTTAATATCCCACTTTGTAAGATATGATTTCTGTAATGTTGCACAATCTAAACCGATGCTGACCCGGCAATCGATGGTGGCACAGCCACTAGTGCCGGAACCATATCCAAAACCGATATACATGGAACTGGGAACCGAATTATTCGGCAGTATATTCGGTTCGGTAAGAACTTAACCGAATTTTATTCCGTTAAAACCAATATTCGGCGTATCTGTAATTAAAAACCAAAAATGTCAATGTAGCCTTGGCTCCATGTGCCTCGCTCTTGAATAATAATAATATTAATATTCCACAACTTCCACACAACGCCGTCTAGTCCCAAACTAAGCAGAGCTTGTGGTTTGACTACTAGACAACTGATAAACATACTTATATATTTCTAAATACATACATATTATGGATAAATTACACCCAGACAGAACAAATGATCGTGCTCATCACACAAACATTTGTCTTGGGTGGGAATCGAATCGCAGGCATAGCAGTCTGGGCCACTCACCACTAGACTACTAGGCAGTCGAAATACTAGTAAATTGATACCGTATTATACGCATTAGCATTGGTGACATTGTAAGGTATCTGTGTCAATTAATCCACTTTAATCTAAGTACTCATCCTACTTGCATCGAAATTGAAGAATGCGTGTTGGGAATTGTTATGGGGTTTTTTTTTATAGTTATAAGTATAATTTTAATTACTCAGATACTCTAAAACTAGGGTTGAAGTTGCGTAGTGGGTTGAAAGTTATACTTTTGCGTTCTGGAGAATCGCTTTCAACAGACAGCTGTCAAATTGTTAAAAAAAAAACTAAAATAGTTCTTTTTATTGGACCTTGTCCCAACTTTCTACACAGCCACCCAATTACAGCGCGATCTAAAATTAAAATAACATCAAGATAAGTTAAATGATTTGAAAAATATATTTTTAAATGAATTTAATATTATTTACTTTAAACTATTTCTTTTAAATAACATAGATTTTGAGAAAATATTTTAAATTTTTTCAATGAAGAAAATAAAAAATAGTGGCTGAATAGCCGGCCGGCCATAGAAAAATAAACTAAATAGGCGGGAAAACGGCAATCTAATCTTGATTTGTTTTTTATAGGTTTACGGAACTCTAAAAGCTTAAATAATCATTTAGCTACTTAAAACAACGACTCGGGAGCTGGGTTGTTGGCAAACGAACGTATTATTAGACTAGCTTTTGCCTATAAAATATAGCCTATGTCAGGAATAAAGTAGCTTTCTATCGGCGAAAAAATTTTAGCAATCGGACCAGTATTTCCAAAGATTACCTCGTACAAACAAAAAAACAAACTTTACTTTTTCATTATATTAGTGTAGATGTAGAAGGTACAAGTATATGTTCTTGGCACCAAAGGTTTCACACCTGACTATCTTTTATAGACAGTTCAATAAACCAATCCTTTTCTCACTCCAGGCATTCCTGAAAAAACCGGACCACTTCCCAGCGTTCTTCGAGCAAGTCCTCCGCGCGAGTGTAGACGATGATAGCACGAGGAGCAACATGCGCGAGCAGACGGCACTGCTTCTGTTCCTGAACCATTGCTTCGGCAGCATGGAGGTGCAGCTGTGCAGAGACCAGGTCAAGCGGCTGGTCTCGCTCAGTATGTGGATCAGCTTGCAGGAAGGTATGTAGGATGATTGCAATGGCTTTGAAAGAATAGAATAATATAAACTTTATTGTACAAAAAAAAGTAAAATAACATAAACATCAATCTTAAATCTATGGGTACCTACAATGGCGGTCTTATCGCTGACAGCGATTTCTACCAGATAACCCTTTTTTATGGTGGGAAAAAATCATGCATTGACATCCCTCGCCCTTGGGCGGAGCGGGAGATAGTTTCAGACTCTTACTGACTAAAACACCCACCCCGTTCCTTATAGCCTTCATACCGGGGCTCGAGCGCCCTTTTGGATAACCTTGGCCCCAGTAGGCTTCGACCCGGCTGGGTCCCTGCTGTTGCTAACAACTCCTTGAGGGGGCGGGAACAGTGCGCGCCGTCGACGACTTGGGCTTGATCCGGACAGTTACCGGACGGCCGGACAGTGAGCTACTCATTGCGCACTGTCCGCAAGCCCGCGCCTACGTTGGCCGGAAATCAGGATCAGAATCCCGGTGGCGGCGGCGGCGATAACGCCGTTGCCTGATGCGTTCGGCCTCCTCCTTTGCGAGCATTACTGCTTCGCAGAAGTCAGCGACCGCCTGCCACTCCTCCTCGCTCCGGACCATGGCCTCAACCAAGGCCCGGCGCTAAAGGTCTCCGCCGCCGATCGCCCCCACGAGGGCACCACATTGCCCTGGGATGGATTAAAACGACTAAAACAATACAGGGGTAGTCTGCGGTGTACTGCTAAAAAAAAAATCAAATACTAGATAAGGATATAATTATATGAAATCATCACATGACATTTTTGAACCATTGCTTGGGTAAAGTGCAGGGGCCAGAGTTACTGCAGTTCTGGAACATAAAAGGCAACTGGAGGAAAACATGTGGGTCTTAGTCTGTGAAAGTGACAGTCCCTCCCGCTGCACCCAGAACAGGAGGAATCATTTGACGATTTCCCACAAAAAAGGGGTCAGGTGAAAGATCTTGTGATGCTTAGTTTGTGGAGCAATTAATAGAAAGAGGTAATTAGAATTAAAAGATTCTTGGCGTGGGTACTGGGCGAATACCTGTGAGACTGAATTCTCAGTGTTCCTGTTCACTTATACTTTTCTCTCATCTCCAAAAAAGGAAAGTTCATGACGAAGTTTATTTTTCTCTTTTTTTTGGAGATGAGAAATTATATCTTGTCCCACTCTAGACTGGAGCAAGAGGGTGTATCAGACGTTCACTGATTAAAATCCTTCAGTTACCTTTTCCGTACCACGGCCACGATAGATCTTTGAAACCTGGCGGCTGTCGGTCCTACTGAGTCCTTACGGTTTTAATGACATCTCTTTGAGGTGCGCGTTGAACGCTACGCGCCGTCGACTAGGGCTTGGTCTTCACCACTGCACTGCTGGACGGCGAGCAGTGTTGATTTTGTCTGTACTTTAAAAAACACAGTACAGTTGCCATCACGGATCTTGAGCGGTTGCGCAGAAGTCAAATATTCGGTCTCTTTAGTGTCGCGAAGTGAGACGCGGGGGCGGGGAGTGTCAGTGATTGGCTCGCCGCGCCATAGATGTCACTCGTAATTCGTTCCCTGCGTTGCTGCATGTATCTAACAACGAAGACGATTGGCTCGCCAATGTATGGAATGTGCAAAGCGATCACCACTCTGACGCTGAGCGCTCAAGATCCGTGATGGCAACTGTAATGTTTTAGGCGCTACAGTGCTATAACTTGGCATTTAAAAGTGTTTTGAATGGCAGACAAAATATTTTTACATCATTCATGGTTACCAAGAAATATTTTATTTGTCCTCGATGCTCTGTTTATTGTGATGTAATGTCCTGCCGTTTATGCTGCCTGCTGCACTCGGTGTCGTAGGTTTGATTCCCGCACGAAATATTTGTATGGAAAAAAAAAGATATTTGTATTTGATAGTTGTTCCGGGTCTGGGCTTCTTACGATACGAAAGCACCTACCTAATTAAAGTAATAATAAATTGAGGTTACAATTTATTATTATTATTTTAATTATGTATTCTTTTATTACCTTTGCACTTTTATTAGGTCGCAGAAACCAAGAATTCAAAACCGTTCCAAAATGGCGAAAGTACTGGCGTGCTATTCAGAAGAAGGATAAACCTGAGCTGTTGGAGAAACTGACTTGGGAACGACTGTATCTGCAGAGGCTGATGATCAAGTTCATGAGAATCTTGGAGAGTATACCGGAGAACGGCGATGTGGATTCACATGCTGTGAGGTAAGAACCTAAATATCGTCGTTTTATTATTATAACTGACTAGTTTTAGCCTTCAGCTTCGCTCGCGTACATATACATATAAAATATAATCTATGTCACTTATAACTACCAACGTAGTTCATAGGGAAGTCTTGTAAGGTATGATACCTTTATACGTATTTTTACTCTTTTGTGTCCTGGAATTTATTCCTGCATTATTTTCTCCATTTCCTTCAGTCACATCTTATGACTGAACTCAGCAGGATTCCCATATAACTCTCTTCACTAGCTTCGTTTGCGAAAAAAACTTATATTATAATGCTATTTTAAAAGTTGTTTATTTATAATGCTATAGCGACACTGGCACCTTAGGTATTTTTAGTGCTGTAGAGCAGTGGCGTGCCCGCCATAGAAGCCAAAAAGCCTGGCTTGCCCTACCAAAACCTCACCTAATTCATAGAACACGACCAATCAATTAATTATCACAAAAATCTAAAGTTTAAACTTCGCGCGCTTACGCGGTTACGCTAAGTTGCCACTGTGTTATGTGAAATTCAAAAATCATTCATAAGACGATACCAGGGCGAAGCGAGGATGCCATTCTGAGCGAAATCTCTCCGATCTCACTCTAACACTTAACAAAAGAAAGAGATGAACACTAATGTGTTGTTGTCTTTTTCTGCCTCAAAGGCTTTTATGAGGCTTTATCTTCTATCTCAACTTTTGATATAAATACGTCAAATTTTGAGTGTGTGTGGGTGTAATTTGTTATTGTGTGCAAATCCTCGTCGAACATTTTGTTCTAAAAAAAAGCAGGGCTTTGGTAAATTTATGAATGACAGAAATTTTATTTTATTTTTAATTTTTTTAATTTTTTTTTTTTTTTTTTAATTTTTTTTTTTTTTAATTTTTACGAGGCGCCCTCTATGACGCGTAAAGTTGTACGAACTAAAAAGTACTCAGTTCAAATTTGCTTTGATCGGTTATCGTGTTGTACGTAATTATTGTTTTGTTTTTTTTTGTTTTCCGTCATTTAACAGTTTATGAATTCGGAAACTATACTTGTGGTTGTGTGTGGATATTATTATGTGTGGAATTGATATCAATGGCCAGGTAGGGTTTGAGTTTTAAAGATAAATATAATCTTGTAACTTTACTATTTTGAATATTTCTCAGAAAAGTTAATAACAATGCTTGGAATACATCAGGTATGACTCAAATAACTTTGCTAGTGCCATGAAAATTCTCAAAAGTACCTACTTGAACGCTGTTATTTCCTTCTTTATACATGGCTTTGACTTTGACTTTGGTAAACCGCCAATAGAAAGTTGGTTCTCTTTCTCGACAGTTAAGTGATAAGTGTGTTTTAAAAAAGCGAACAACGTAAAGCTACCGCTGTTTCAATTGTGAGTATTTGCCAATAATATTACATATTATTATAACGAACAAGTGTTTGAAACACCAAGATTTAAAAAAATATGTATTAGTTACACATTCATAACTAGATGGCGTTGGCGTCAAAACAGTAACATTAGATCAGTACCTAGTACTCGGTTGTTTTATTTCACACTCAACTCAACCTTACATTAAATATTCATTATGTTCAAATTAATCGTTATAATAGTATTGGCTGACCATCCCGGCCGGCCGGTAGGTACTCGACAACAAGAGCGGCTTTCCGAATTATCTTTGATTGCAATTGAAAATCAGCTGTTGGTAGAATAACGTTCACAAACTTTTTACGCTGGTGTAAGTAATACAATCATTTTTAAATAAAGATAGACAATTTGAATTAGAATACGATTTTTTTTTTTCTATTCATGAACCTATTCAAACTTTACGATTATTGGTATGATGATAAAGTTGCTGTGGTGAAGCTTTTGTTATCATTATTTATTACTTACTATTAACATTATAATTGTTAATAGTAGTGGAGCAATTCAGAAAAATCAGCATTACTGCACTGATGACACGTGGTAGCACGAGATTTTTTTTTAATAGGTAAGTAGTAGTTAGGTCAAGATTCCTTGGCTTGCCCCATGTTAAGGCATCAGGCACGCCACTGCTGTAGAGGCTTCACGCAGACGACGTCGCAGGCAGCAGCTAGTATAAAATATACATAATCTATGTCACTTATAAAAAAGACAGCCTTTTATCGGTGAAAAAATAAATACTAATCGGTCCAGTACTTCAGAGATTTTACCTCTGAAACAAAAACACAAACTTAACCTCTTTACAATATAAGTGTAGACAAAGAATCAAACTTCATTTAGAGAAAGCGAGCTGGAATTATGTGATATTTTTTTTTAATCAGTTGTTAGCAGTCCCAACAGATATTGCTCTGTCAAATGGATATTGGACTAAGGATTCATAGCTAACCCTAATATTGACAGCTAGAAATAGTTTGAACGTAACGACTTCTACACCAAAGCCGCCTGCGCCGATGGTTTTAGCCGGCGAGTTACCGGGCTTGTTTTGCGTCTACCGCGCCGGGGCTAACAAGTAGGGAAAGGGCTATGCAGTTGCAGGTCTGAATTTAAAACAGTATGTTTTTATATGCATCCCGCTAACAAAAGTATATTTTGTCAGATACTGCGAGCGGTTCTTGGAGCTGATGATAGACCTGGAGGCTCTCTTGCCGACGCGGCGATTCTTCAACACAGTAATGGACGACTGTCACCTGGTCGTGCGCAGTCAAATGTCAGCACTTACGCGCCGGCCCGAGGGACAGCTGTTTTCACAGGTTAGTGACTGATTTGCGATATTTACGCATTACTGGGTTGTGTCGTGACGCCTTCTGGCACAGTTGATTGGCTACAAAATGCCTTCGATATGCCGTAGGTTTGAATAGGTTCGTTTGATTGGTGTTTAGCGACAAGACGCAGTATTGTGCGTAACGCCAATGTTACTCAGGAAATAAACTTAAAAATAATGCTAGTAAAAAAATCTACGGATATTTCTAAAATAACCATTTCCTGTGTAGCAATGATGACAGTTTTTAAATACTTATTGTAATTCGTTTTTATTTAAAGAATTTCCTATTTGAATACGCGCGTTAGTTGTATGGTATAATTTACTGCTACTTGCGCATCATATTTTTTTTTTTGCGAGATCTTGTTTTACTTTTCTTTTATCCTATATCAACAACATTCATTCTTCCGTATTGACAATAATATAAATTTATTTGATTACGTTTTTTGCTAAAATAACCCATTTTTTTATTTAATATTTTTTCACCAATTTGGGATTTTGTGTCGAGGATATCATTCTCGTCATCGAGGACTACGTTTAATGTAAAACTCATATCTACAATCACATCAATACGTACATTCAAATACGATTTAGGGCACACGTTTATAGAAATAGGATTTATATACTTTCCCCATTTATTTCTTTCTTCGAGTATCAAAAGGAATAAAGAAAACCACTGACTGTTCTTAGCTGCGTTTATTTAAAATAAATTCATAATGAATTAAAAAATAATCATAAATGCGTTTCGTCATTATAGTTTCGACATAACAGAAAGAAGTAAAATATTAAAATGACAGTTAGTCTTATATTTGTTAGTGCAAGAGAGCAGTGTAAACAATACATATTATAATTATAAATTCACTAACCACCTATAGCTGCTAATATGGAAAAAGGACGGATTTAATGCTTGTTTTGATCAAATAGATATATCATACATAAAAGCCTCGTATTCATAGTGCATGCATTGTTTTAACGACGATGGCATCTATAGTCTCTCTCATATTACAATCGTATTTTGTTTTTGTTAGTATTTTTTGTTTAAACATTAATTTAGTATTTTTTGTATATTTCTAAAATCATTTTAAGTATCTTTTATGAGCAATCAATTCCTAAAAACGAGAGATCAACCCAATTATTGTTTAGTAACAATTATTTTTCAACATTATAATATCAATTTCTTCACACTTCCGTATGATTTTGTACATCACTCTTGCCAATAAGGCTTTTAGTATTTTACTGCTGCAATATACGCTGTAAAATACTGACGATTATAATATTCTTAGTAAGACACTTGGTTCCAATACATAATTAATACATAAATCACAGTTAGGCAAAACTACTATAACATTTAGAGAGTGGCATTAGAAGTCTAGTAGAGAAAAAACTTATTTACTAGGTAGGTGTTTGTAATTCATAACTTGAGGCACATTCACAAGGCACACGCATTTGTACACAGAACTTGTGTAGTATAAATGTGATACATGAGTATAATTTAACAATTAATATTACAACTATTCATATGGCTATAGTGTCTAATAGCTTCATTCATCACATTTAAAATATGTCACATTTAAACAACTGTGCCTCTACCTTTTTGGAAGCTAGTGTCTATCGGCTCTACAACTATTCATTAACATGAGATTCTATTTAAAATTCGATGATATGTCAGTAGTTGCCTCCATTCATGTGAGTCATCTCGTCCCCCCACTCCCCCGTGGGCACAGGCTCTGCATAACAACAACTCTTGCGCAACAAAAATGTTACATGCGATTGTCGCACGATGCACACATAGAATATTAAAATAGCCTGGAAAAGATTAACGAATATGTGCGCGTATAGTAATTCGTCAATGTTGAGCCATGACAGCAAGAGAAACAGCCATGCTGTTGTCATTATCAGGAATAGTTGTAGGAATAAATTAAAGCTGAAACAAAATAAATTTAGCGTCAATCAATTGGCACTAGGGTGTATGTAATATAGCAATCAAATTATTTTCTTTGAGGTCGGAAATCATTCAATGATATGGCCTGGGATGGGGATCTCAGACCTTTTTCTGGCTAAAATAACACTTGTGTCCTTCAGTTGCCCTTTGCGTTCTAGGAATAGTCCTAGTTTCCTTCTCAGAAACTCCTTATGGCCTTACCGATAATTGGCCCTGCTAAACAAAACCAGACAATAAAATGAACTAGTACATACCATCCTTTGAGTTTATGATGAATCCTGCCATAAATATTAATCCTCTTTATGATTTTCAATGTTGTGACGTAGAAGAACACGTTGAATATGATGGTGAAAGCAACTGGGGTAAAGAATATGGCGATACCCAGCAATCCTGAAATTAATAGAAAGAAACTTAGTTCAACTGCTAAAACCAGTTAGATTGGAATGGCTTTACTGTTAGTTTACAAACCTATGAATCTAGATTTTATTTGTACTTATTTGAAACTAGTAGAATATTTAACTTCTAAAAAGCGGTACTGTTTTACTACATGATTACTTAAGATTTTCCTTATGTAGTAAAAACAGGACTTTATGGTTATTCACCAACATAATTCTTTAAGTTTCGAAATCACGCTAATGAACATGTTGGACATTCTAAAAGGGAATCGTTGTGTATGTCGCAGGGAAGTGAGGATATCAAGGATTTCGCGAAATCCCTTGGGATATCACGAAATCCCGGTAGATGTCGAATAATCTTGTTCATTACGTCTTCTTACTAAAAGTATCTAGTGAAATGACAAAACATCAAGTTATCGTCAGTGATACGTCGTTTCACTAAACTAATTCTAGTGAAATGTCAGAAAAGCGGATAATGCCGAATAAATATCGAGCCATGCATTTATCTCGCTCGTTCTAGTGCTCACACGGGGACTAGTGGTGGGAGGGAAACAAATGCGTCGCTCGAGCTAGCGCGGCTCGTGTGTTGGAAGAATTGAAGTGAATGGTCCTAGATCAACTTTTTTGTTAATGAAGCAGATTTCACCTTCTCTGCTTTCGCTTGATTCATCATCATCATCATATCAACCGAAAGACGTCCACTGTTGGACATAGGCCTCCCCCAAGGCCGGTCCTGTGCATCATGCGAATTCCCACGACCGTGACCAGGTCATCGGTCCACCTTGTTGGAGGCCTTGTTGCGTCTTCCGATACGTGGTCAACACTCCAGAACCTTTCGTCCCCATCGACTATCTGTTCTGCGTGCAATGTACCCTGCCCATTGCCGCTTATGTTTGGCGATTCTTCGCGCTATGTCGGCAACCTTAGTTCTGCAGGAGTATGTTCCCTTGTGATAATTTTGCACTTCCACGCTGGCGAAGCCACTGGCAGAATAGTAGTAGGTATTCTAATTAATATGAATAATTCATCTTACCAATAGTCTCCTGTTCTACATCGTCAACGATGATTGACGATGAGAACTGTATCCTGGTTTTTCTGTTAGGATTTGTGCCTGTATCGAGTAGGAAATGCGCGCATATCGCCATGCCCGCCATAATCAAGACGCTGAACCACACCACGCTCGAGTAGTAGCAGTATTTGCGTACGTCCGTCACGCGTAGGAACACGTTACGGGATCTGAAATTACAATTTATTAATTACATTAGACTAACCGTAGATTTGTTTACTGAAAGACTTGCGTGTCCTGGTCCACGCAAAACATTTGTTTCGCTAATATTTTCGGAGCCTGACATGCATTAGAATAATATCTGACATGAATCTCGATTGATTCAAACACGCTTTATAAAGGGTGACTGGTAATTAGTGACCAATACTTAAACACGTGATTGTACTCATAATTACAAACAACTTTCCCAAAGAAACTATTTTTTTTACTCATTTGTTTTATGTTTTATCACATTACCAAATCGCGGTTAACAGTTGATCGGTTGTAGACACGCGTTCGAGAATTTCGAAAAACTTTTTATTTGCTGGAAAAGGCGCAAACTTAAGACTTACATATTACAAACATTTTCCATGACAAAAAAAAATGAGTACAAAAAAATGTTTATTTGGGAAAATTGTTTGTAGTCATGAGTACAATAACGTGTCTCGGATATAAGTAACTAATATATAAGTCAGTTTTATAATTCAATATTTTCGAATAAACTGATTTAGAGTAATTAGTACATAAACTGAGACTTTAAATGGACTTTCATATTGGGTACTTGCTTGTGTTTATTTTTGTACTAGAGTCTGTCTAATAAGTTAAACGACTTGGGTAATTATTAGGATTTAACGAAATCTGATGTAGTCAACACGGGTTCAATAATCAAGGTTGATTAAGAGATAGAGGTCATTGTTTACTAACAAAAGAACCTTAGAAAAAGTACCGAATAATTGTATTTTTTAAATGATTAAATATTATACAAAATTCCCAAGTCGGTTGACTTATTAGACAGACTATAAACAAAAAATAACATCGAAAATTTTTTTTTCCCGAAAATCGCATCAAAATTGATTTTAAAGAAAGCATCAATTAGCATTTCAAATATTTGTATGTGCGTGTGGTAAAGACGTTTGTGCATCCATTTTCTGTTACTTGACAGTTTCCCCTTACACTAGATTTAAAAGATTTCTAACTTATTGAATTTTTAATGGCTTGATTTTTTTTTTTTCTATATGCGATTTCGGATTGTTACTTGCTGACACAAATAGTAATTATAAATATGAGTCAAGAACGTCATGAGGGTCACATTATATTAAAGTAAATTTTGGGTCGCCTCTGCCTGTGCCGTTGTGGAAAACAAGCGAGTTGTTATGTTTATTATGTTAATGAACATGCTCTAGGTTATTCTACTGTAAATATTAGTATTAAAAAATGCGTACTTGTAAAATACATACTT
The DNA here is from genome assembly GCA_929112965.1 of Mythimna albipuncta. Lineage (NCBI taxonomy): Eukaryota > Metazoa > Arthropoda > Insecta > Lepidoptera > Noctuidae > Mythimna > Mythimna albipuncta. Next base: position 10,499,730 of record OV815977.1, on the reverse strand, counting down.
GAACGTCTTCCAAACATAAAATCCGAAACTGTTTAGCCAGAAGAAAGCTGCTAATAAACTGATATACAAGATTATATCTGAAAAAAAAAAGAAAGCTGTCATACTGATATGCAATAAGTATAGCTCGATTGAAACTTAATTAAATCTGTGAAGCTCGCTTTCACTGTGCAGTAGCTCACCCCTCAACCCTCTGTTTTTCGATAGGAAATCATCAAATAACTTTTGCCACCCTGGGTGGAACGAGGTTTGTCAAGCTGACTAAAACGAACTAAAAAAACGTGTTCTTTCAGTTGCCCTTTGCGTTCCAGGGTGACCCTTTAGAATATTCCCGCAACCCTAGTAGGTATCTGCCCTACTACACCCCGTCCATTTGGCAGAAATCTCTTTGATGCGCACATGGATTACAACGCGCCGTCGACCCAGACTTTGTCCTTACCGGGCGGCGGTTACCCATTGCTCGCCGTTTTTTAGCCTAAGCCTACGGTAGCCAGGAATTGCCCTGCGACACCCTACTTTGGGGCGCCTTTTTTTTTCGGTGGTAAAGATCTTCCAATGACAACCCCCGCTCTTGGGCGGAGTGGGAAATAGTGTCAGACTGTTACTGACTAAAAAACCCATCCCGTTCCTTCAAGCCTTCATACCGGGGCTCGAGCGCCCTTTCGGATAACCCTGGCCCCAGTAGGCTTCGACCCGGCTTGGCCCCTGCTACGTTTGGGGCGTCTCGAATTTCGCTTTTCTCCATCAATTATGGACTTGATACTGCCCGGCGATTGCAGCATGTAATAATATCTTTGTTATGCACTGATTATTGCGATGTCTTTTTTACTTACCAGTAACCATGAAGCTAACGTGATTACTAAACTCGGTGAATATCCTCACCAAGTCGGCTGCCTGACTCACAATCAGACACACATTAATGGTTGTGATGATATTGCCTGCCAGGTCTCGGAGGGTAGGCAACACAAAGTAAATGACTGCCACCAGCAAGAACAAGATCATTGCAATCGCATGAAATACAGGGTTTATGATCTTCTTCATGAGGAAACTAGTGTCTTTCCAATTTATTTTGACCTCTGGTACACATACTAACGCATATGCCCCTGTAATGTTGGCGTTTTTTCTGGTTTGTGCATCTTTCTGTGTTACTAATATCTGAAAATTAATATTTTATTATAAGAATGAGAGTAAATGATTTCATTTGAGCAAGTCTTTGTTTGGTAAGTGTATAGGATAATTTTGAGTACACTATATTAGATTTCACTGTCTTTATATGTGTTAACTATTACTGTGTAGATTTTGTTTAAATAGTCATGATTTTTTTTTAAACATTTATTATTTAATCTTCATGCAACCAAAAGGTAAAAAGGGAAGACTTAAGGTCTGCAAAATGTTACCTTATACTTATTTATTTATTTATGGTTTTACTTTAACAAAAACGGCTATCCGCCAATTACAGTAGTTAAAGACAATATACAAAAAAATTCACACACTCGTCTCACAAAACTCCAGACACACAGACATGATCGTCTTCCATTTATCCGCGAACACATCACAGTCAGGGTGCGTATCCAAAAAGAGTGTTGAGCGCAGAAAGAGTGCGAGGGACAGGAGACTGGGCTCGCGCAACAGTGTGACTCGCAGGCATAGCGAACAAGCTGTGTCTCCTGATGCGGCTGTACTTGACTGGGGCACATAGTTGAGACAGTTGGGCATGCAGCTCTGGAGTATCAGTTTTCCCATAAGGGAGAATTACTCCTGTATTGTGGGTGTGTTCAAACACGTAAACTCGCAAACACATGAAACCCAGAACCGGAATAATAATAATAATTTTTATTTATTTTCTACCACAAATTACAGTGAAAGTATTTAAAGTCTACAAATATGATATTAAAATTAATTTGTGGAAGACTGGTGCCTGGACTAAGTTCTTTACAGAACCTATGTGTCAGGTCACTAGGCCTCCTATACTGAAGACGATTTGGTTCATATATATAATTATTATTAATGTGATGCCTAAAATATAGAATGAAATAACTAGGACATACTAATACTTGTTCATTGTGGGAATCGAACCCACTACACGTGGCACAGTAACAAATCGCTCACCCACTGCACCTACCATGCATTTTTTTTATATAAACTAGTGCTTGACTGCAATCTCGCCTAATGGTATGGCATTATTTATATCAAACTATAAGCATGAAATGAAGTTCCATTCAAACACTTTTTATGCATATTGAATGTACTTGAGTCACCTAATGACTCAGATAGCAGTAAGCACAAACAAAGTTTTTTCGAGTGTCATTCACTGATACTGAATAGTTGAAAGTTTATCTAGACTAGGTTAACATGTCAAGATAATAGGCTAAATTTATAATGACACTAAATGCTATTATGAAAATTCTGGTGTAGTGTTTTTTGTTGAACAAGCTAACTTTGAACATAAAAGTAACTTAATCAATTCAAACCAATTATTTGTATTTTCTTTTATTGTAAGAATGATAAAAACAAAATTATATGTATTTATAATTTTATTTGATACTGAAGTATCAAATAAGTAAGATTTCACATTCTTTTTTTTACACATTATTCTATAAATTTGTTTTACTGTCTTTTTTTGCAAGTCTGCTGAAAGAAATTTTCAAATGTTCTCAAATCTATTATTGTTCTATGTGTATATACCATCATCATCTTCCTAGGCTGCGTTCAAATTTGGGTTTAGAGATAATTCTAATAACATCATTGGATAATTACTCTACCCTGGCTTTTTTTTAACGCAAACAGAGTTCACCGGTCAATGTCAAGCTTATAGCTGCTTACTCTGACCTACCCTGCTCGAAGTTAGGGTTAGTTGGGTTAACTCCGGGTAGCTACTCGAGTTATTTATGAATGACCCTGGGTTGCAACTCTCAATTACCAGAGTCGAGACTCTGGTAATTTTTGAACGCACTACTATGTTTATTCCATTTTATTTGGCGCAACATGTATACTGATAAATGTGTGTACATAAATAATAAAATTCTTTCTTGTATTATAGACAGATTAATTCATTAAACCACAAGTAAACTCGCCAGCATTCACTCTCTCATTGTCTTTTTATTGTGTCTTTAATTACGGTGTTTGAAAGGTTAAGAATATATAATTTTTTAATCATTTTTACTGCCTCAAATGTGTAGTTAGATTATATTTGGTGGCAAATTAATGAAGTTACCATTATATATTGGATTATTGGTATTGTATCAATACTACTAGCCATAAAAAGATTAAATGTATCCCACCTTATCCATGCAGTATTTAGCTTGGTTGTGTATGTAAGATGATGGTTCCTTCTCTTCTGGTATTGATATACTGTCATGTATATTAAATGTGTCAATCACTGGCTCTTCTTTGACATCCTCACCTGGTTGGTGGTTGATAATGTGGCGTAAGCGCCCATCAGTTAATAAATTAAGCCTGTAAATGTAATTTTTTATATTTATAACTTTTTTTAATCAAGAGTGTATATTGACAAATATCCCTCTGATTGATGAATCCGCATAACATGCTATTAGTTTTGTCTAGAATCAATAGGTGTATTTAATTCATTAAACCCCAAGCGAACGCCGGCGTTCGTGCACCAATTGTTTTTCTATTGTGTCTGTAATTCTCATGATGGAAAGGTTAATGAGTGCATTTGTTTTAGATTACTTACGTGTCTTCAGATTTTCCTAAATCAAATATAGCTCTCTGTTGTGTGGTGGCACAGTCCGGCACACCATACACATAATTAAAGTATTTTACTTTGGCATCGTTGCCATCTTCAGTCTTAAATTGTGGTGTCCACAAACCTGAAAATTATAAACATAGTGCTTTATTTTCAAAGTAGTTTAACATTGTAGTAGTTATATACAAAAATTCATAAAACTAAGTTGATTTGTGAATTTCTTAATCATAATAAAAGACAAAGGTTTGGTTGACAGTAATTTGCATTCACTCAAGTTTCTATTGATTTGGTTAGAATGGTGGACAATGTGAATCTCACAGTGAACAATGTGTATTTAGGATGTTATTTACGTATACTCACTCTGGTTGTATCTATCAGCTAGTCGACATATCCCGTCTACAACAATCTCGTTATGTTCGCAGCATTTGTTTATCTTAACTCCGTTGACTTTGTCCGATACCTCATTGAGATCCGTCTCCCCGACTTCCGCGTGCAATTCATGTGTCACACACAATAATGACAATGTTAACAATACTACATTCATGTTGTTATTGAATCTTTAACTTTCATCACAAGGTACTTGTCGCTTTTATCGATACTTTGTTTGTCACACAATAAGGCACTTACAGTTAATTCTTTGATCGCAAACACAGAACATAATAAAACCGTGTAAATTGTGTCAAAAGACACTAATATCGTTTTAAAACTATATTCTTTTTATTCTTTGGATTAATTCGGAGATTCTGAGTTAAGTCGGTTCGTTTTCCATGTACCGCTTCCTCGCTAGCGAACTCGCGAAGTTTGACGGTTTGACGTTCGTTCGTTAACTTTTTCGGAACGCTTAGTTATTGTACAGTTTTGGCATTTAGTCTTTTGAGCCGCACTACTATCAACATTTTTTTATTCATTACTCTTCTTATCGGAAAGAAAGTCTGAGTCGGAAGTTGCCTGAGGAGCGATGGAGCGGGTTGCAAGAAATTCTTTTCAGCCCTATTGTAGAAAGAATCGCTTTTCAACTGACATTTAAGTACCTATCAAATTATTAATAAAAAGAAACTTTAAATTTTCTGTTGAACCAAGTCCCAACTTTTTAAACAGCCACAATTTATTAATCAATTACAGTGCAATGTACAATTGAAATAACATAAAGATAAACCTTAATTAAAGATTTTTTTTACCGACTATTACTTATAATTTATTTTAACTATTTTTTTAAATAACTTAAATAATTTTTCAATGATGAAAATGAAAAATAATGGCTGAATAGCGGGCCGGCCACAGAAGAGAAAAAAACAAAATATGCGGGAAAACGGGAATCTGATCTTCGTTTGTTCTTTCGAGTTGTAAGTTTTGTTTACAATTTTAAAATGTTGGATAAAAGTACATATACATTCAGAAATGGATTTAACATCTGACCTTTTACGGAGAAGAGGCATAAGCAGTAGTAGTAGTAGCATAAGATAACCTTTACCGCCTTTATTATAATAAATTTATCTGAAATCGACACTATATCAATAAAGCCTAAAATCATACGACGACTCAGGTTTTTATTTTTACTTTCTTTGTAAACCACAGTATTTACTTAACTCTGGTTAAAGACTTATTTAGTCCCTCGAACTATAGGCGGCCTCGCACGCTCGGACGCCAAACTCCTCAGGATTAAATAAGTTACTTTAATATAACCATTTTGTTTAGAATATTCATTGGAGATTTTCCTTACCTTGTCTCGCTAGCACAAGCAGAGCGGATATGCAATTAGTCTAGCAGTTCAAAAAGTTTTTTATGAATTTTATTGTTAATAAAAAGTCATGTTAAATTTAATAATAAAAAAAATCATTTTACCAAATGTCCAGGATAGTTTGTCCGGCTTTTCGGTTTCAAGACCTGGCAGCCCGAGCTGTACCTACGTCTAGAGGTCCCATGATGAAGCGAGCTTAGCGGAGTTAAGTTATACAATTCCAAAGCTTACTCCCCACGTTGGAACCAATATAAACCACCAGGCTGATGATGAAACGGGCTTAGCGGAGTTAAGTTATACAATTCCAAAGCTCACTCCCCACATTGGAGCCAATATAAACCACCAGGCTGATGATGAAACGGGCTTACCGGAGTTAAGTTATGCAATTCCAAAGCTCACTCCCCACATTGGAGCCAATATAAACCACCAGGCTGATGATGAAACGGGCTTAGCGGAGTTAAGTTATGCAATTCCAAATCTCACTCCCCACATTGGAACCAATATAAACCACCAGACTAGCGACTGTAAAACTTAAATAAAAATTATGTGTAAAAATACAACAATCATAATTAAAATATATTTATTAGTATTAAATACCAACATGCATTCTTTGAAAAACATTTATAATTACCTACTTTTAGGAACTTATTATTATTTAAATCTTACTTTTTAGTATTTACATCAAGTAAATTCTAGTAAAAATTAAAATCTTAAATAACATTATTTTTATTAAGTATAAAAATATGCATTGCGATTATTATTCAAAAAAACTTACTTTATTTTATGGCACATAAAACGCTGAAACTAAAAGTTAATTATAAATAAATTCAATATTAACAGTATCAGATCATTTTGAATCGACTTTTTGAGGCGGATTGTAAATGGCACACGATAGGTATTTTATGGGTGAATGGGTGTTTCATGAAAAGGTAACGCATTAATAGGGTAAGACGAACTGAGATTGAACTGATTTTTTTATGATTTCAATGATTACAATTCGGTAAATAAATACGTATTACAACTGCTAATCATATTTTAGCCAACATATACCTATATAACTTGACTTTCACCATGAATGCAAAAAAAAAATGATTTCGCGTTTTAGCCACTTTGGCGCTTTCACCTTAAATAGATTTGACTTATGTTTTGAAAAACCATGTTCTCATAAAGTACAGTTTTCAGAATTTATAAAATATAATTTTGGCCCGCGGTTTCGCTCTCGTACTTAAATAAAATATAGACGATCTCACACTGGAATAAAAAGTTTTCTATTGGTGAACAAATTTTAGAAATCGAACCAGTACTTTCAGAGATTGCCTCCTACAAACAAAAAAAATACAAACTACCTCTTTATAACATTGGTGTTGTCCTAGTTATTTAAAATCCACCTGATTTTAAAACAGTTTTTTTCACCACATTTCCTTCAGTATACCAGTATTATTTACACGTACAACTTTATTTCGTGATACTATTCAATCTACCAAGTTTTGTTGTAGTTTTTGATCGAATTTTCCTGTTGACTAGTTTTAATTTAAACTTATGTGTCATGGAAATAAGAACACGGAAACGATTTTTGGAAGGATGTGAGCGATCCACTTCAATTTAACCTAACTTCAACTGTATCGTCTCCTAGTATCTGCTGGTCGTCCGAATCGTCGTGAGGACTGAGCTTCTCAGCCAGAGGGCGACTGATGCATAGACAAACATTCTCACTGGCCAAACCCCGCATTGCACGCCTTCTCAGGAGCACGAGCAATAAAAATATGATGACTCCTTGAAGACAGTTGAATGTGTCCATGATTTTCCTGGAAAATAAAATATATTGTTAGACAGAACTCAGAGGGAGGAACGCATACACCAGATTAGGTTCATAGATGAATAGAATTGAATATACTTTAGTGTACAACAATAGCATGTGTTATATACAGCACATATTTAGTTCGAAGAATGCGTTTATTCTGAAATTATCATAGGATGTTAGTGCATGACAAAAACCCCCTTTTCACAACTATTCTATTGCGCGCTCTCAGGAGCGTACACGATAGCGCGCGCTGATGAGAGTGACAAGCGCTGAACTCGTCTCTCTCGTCTTAGGAGGGATGAGAGAGACGAGTTCAGCGCTTGTCTCTCTCGCCCCTCCTAACTTTCAATATCTTCACGAACGAATTCTTTCGCGGACAATTACTGTTTCATCCACGAAAGAGTGACTGTGTAAAGCCCGCTAATGACTCTAAATTCTGTAAAAATAAACTGAAAACAAGAAACAACTTACCAAATAATGTGGGCTGAACCGTGAGCGAAACTAGCGATCTCGAATATCCAGGAAATACCCATGACGAGGAACAGTTTCAGTGATAGAAGGAACCTGGAAATTAACGTTGTTTTTTTGTTAGATTAAATCTATAGCGATATCATAATTCTGATCCCCGGTTTTGTAAATAAATCATAGCCGCGACAAAAATAAAAGCAAATCAAATAATGCGATTAGTCGTTAGAAATCTAATCAATCAATCGCAGCAACTACAGCGTTCACATGTTGATTTTTCCTTCCTGAATAATGTTCCTTCCAAAAACGTGGTCTAATCTGTCTGTCATGAACTCTTTTTGGAATGCACTTCCTCTAAACATTAAAACAGCAACCGTCTGATCTCCTTTCAAAGGTTCGTAAGAAATTGGTTGGTTTTACGTTGAGTGGTTGGTTTATTTTTTTTACAATAACATAGTTTATTTGTATGTAGGTATAGTTCGGCCACAATATGTTGGCGTTCCGCACTATCGCGCTTACTTATTGAAAAAAAAATACGCAATACGCAGTCGCTATAAAATTAAGCTTTTTAAAATAAAAATAAAATAATAATAATAATAATGTTTTGTTGACATAAAGAGGTTGATACATCATTTGAAACCCTGACTCCTGAGCTAGGTGGCACCTGTGTTACAGGGGTCAGTGTCTTCACTCGTTTGTGGAACATTAACAAAATACTGTGCAGCCAAATGTTCCAAGTTTGGAGTGGTCAAGAATCAAGATATTTTGGCCGAACTGTATATTTTTAACAATACATATTTTGTTTTCGCTGTTACACTTTTCATATTCTCTTTCTGCGCCACACTAAATTGAACTGGTAGAAAATGCCTAATGCATTGAAGCCATCTTTGTACAGTGATATTAAATTAGTGCATAAAGTTTCAATAAATAAAATATAAAATGTATAACACAGGTTACTTACTTGTGTTTTAGAACGTTCAGTGTATTGACTTCATATTTCCTAGTTTGCCTCCATAAGTTGAACGATGTCATAGCGAACAGTGTTACATTAGCGGCAATCAGAACCGCAACCGGTCCATAGAAGAAGATCCAAGTTTCGGTGCGACCTTATGAAAAATAAAACATAGAAATAAAGAAAGAAAATTGCGTTTACAAAAACGGAAACACCTTAAAATTAAACACATGGTACATTGAGTAATGTCAAAAAGGCCTCAGCTCAGCATAAAGCCAAATGGTAACACAAGACCTGACGCTGATTTTCAGCTGCAGCCCATGGGTACCATATGCTCAAACAAAAAATATTTATTAAAAACCAAAAAAAAAAAAATCTGTTTATAGACCATAATTAGTAATAGCCTAAGCGGTAAGGTGGTAAGCGTGCTCCATCGTCGGCCACATCATCGCTTACCATCAGGTGAGATTGTGGTCAAACGCGAGCCTATCCATTATAAAAAAAAGCCTCTGTTTCACCTGCGTAAAATTATCCCACGGGAAATTATTACCGGGATAAAAAAAAAATACGGTGAAAGGATATTATGTACTTTTTCTTTAATCGATATTGGTCAGTAACTTTCTTTATATTAATATCACGTTCATGCTAAGAGAAGAGTCCCTTAAAAACACCAAAAAAGGCACATAAAGTTTTCGAAATTTCTAAAAATACATAAATTAATGATAGGTTTGCATATATCTCGCGGTGATACTGTTGGCACATATATAGGGCCAACCCATATTATTCATTTGTATTTTGTGTAATTCAGTGCGGTGTATTTTTAGACATTTTAAAAACTGTAATAAGATTATGTGTCCTGAGGTAAAAGAGGAGAGTTTCCCTTAAAACATTGAAATAGTATTTTACGGATGGAAGGTTAACTTTATTTACCACTGAACCAGCAGCTGTTTGCTCCAAAGCCTGGCTTCCAGTGATCTCCTTCTGCGAAGTTGGTAATGATAGTGACTGTCAGGAATAAAAGAGTACTGCCCCAAGCGTAGCAGCTGTACATGAAATATTGTTTTCTTTCCGTCTTCTTTAAATGATTTGAATCTCTAAAATAGACATCACATTTTAGATCAATACAGTAAAGAATGTATAAGTCAGAAGGCTTTAGGTAGAATCGTGTTTCAACTTACTGCACAGTGCGATACACGTTAATTGATATAACATTCATCCAGAAGAATGTTGCCATCATCCAAGTGTAGACGAGAAAACCTGAAAGAAATAAACAAAATTATTAACGGCGAATAGCTATTATTATAGCTGCATAGACAAGCTTAAAAGGAAAATTAGGGCCGTAGGAAATATTTTCAAGTCATCAGTCTATTCGACTCATAAAGGTGATGCTGATATCAAAAGTGGTGTGGTGGTATCTGAAGACATTTGAACACCAATGTAATGTATCTTATTAAGTTTTTATAAAGTTCATTTAAAACGCTACTCGAATAATTAAATATGTATTTTTCAGACCGCTGTTTCTCTAAAATACTTAACTGAAAGTTGTTTCAGTAAAAACAAAGTGCACATTGCTTATTTATTCGTTTCCTTGTAATATATATTTTTTAATTGTAACTAAAATTGCCGTTTCTAATAAATACATAGCTTTTATTATAATTTTAGTCGCAGCCTTATGCCATTAAGACAAAATGTATTTATTATCATGATATTGCAATAAAACAAACGTGTTGATTACCCGTTAAAATCAGATTGACAAGTTGTCGACTTGGCGTTAACGTAGGCTATATAAAATCTATCTATATATAATCTAGCGTTAAACGTTAAAATAAACCATACAATACACAGATAATATAGTGTTACACACAGATAATAATATACGGAATACAGTTAAGCTGTTACATGACTTACATCTCATTTGCCATAGGGTTACCGACACTTATATTTTCTTACTTTTCACGTAAAATCTTATTTATTGTCCAAAAATTACGCTCTTTCAGCCTATCTAAGTCAGATTACTGCTTGAATAATCAATTATTTTAGGACCAAGCCCCATCAATTTAATGAACGTCTTTTTTATTATAGTTGTTCCAGGTCTAGAAGACCGTTTGGTTTGGGATGTGTGTTTAAGTTTACATACCTACCTACATATTTTTTCGGTACGAAAGCTCTCGGCTTCATAGAAAATAAATTACTTACGCATACAGAAATAATGTACCTACGCGTTATTCACGCGCACACATCCAAGACCAACAGGCTTCGTGAGATAGAACAACTGTAGAAAATGAAAATTCTGTAACTTTGCGTTACTGAATATCTTTTTCCACAAATAGACGACATACTCAAAGTAATTAGTGAAAGAATTTTTTGTTTACCTGTGATAGTACAAAAATCGCCTCTAAAGCCAGGGCTCAGCTGCAGTATACCCAAAGAAAGAAATCCTAAGGCCATGCTCACACACATGCACATGTAACATAACCCCTGTAGATCTCTGAAATCATTCGAAAATCCAATAAAATATAACACCATTACAGTTACATTACAAATTATAACGTTGGTTACATTTTGTGTTTGTGGTTAATTTTAATATCATGTTTCATAATGACATCGTAAAAAAAATGGGTGCACCATAGTAACAGATATCAGATTTAAACAAAAACACTCACATATTGTAATGTTGGTGAGTTGTATTTAAATAGTAATAATGTCTAATCTTTGCTCGATATAATCACATCTGGCGGAAAAATGAGTCGGCTATAGGCATTTGGTTCGATGGATCGAAAACATACTGTGGGGTGTTCTCACAGGCACAAATTATACGTTTGAAGAAGTCCACTGCTAGACATAGGCCTCCTTCAACTTCCACGGGCATCGCCATCTCGAACGGTCCTGCGCTGATGTGTGAGGACACATCAAGTGGATTCTCTCGACCTTTATGGTCTTTTTGGTTACCTTGTACACCATCTGACTTCATTCATCATCCATCCGAACAATTAAAAAGTAATATACATATATCGTATAGAATTTTATTCTTACCTCAATTGCGGCAGATAAGTGTACACTGCTATAGTAAAAACGAGAAAGAATACGGAGACTAGTGTCAATATGCCACTGGTTTCAATATCACTTGTCTTGGATATCTCTTCGAAGCACACGATGGCTACTGGAATAGTGCCCAGGGAGTGGTTACTGCTGTTCCTGTACATCGTGGCGAGGCAATACCTGTCAAAAATTTAACCCGATTAATGAACAGACAAGACACTTAGCGTCTAACGTAATAAAGGTTTTGGTATTTATTCGAAACTAACTGCGTATAAATATTTGTCGTCTTATATTGTTCAGTCCTGTAGCACTTGTAGGTAATACAATTGTCCTGTTTCAAATTTTGTGGTTCAATTGAAGGATAATGATAATTAATAACCGAATACTAATGAGATTTACGCATTTTGAGACGTATAGGCATCACTTAATGAGTCATTAATATCATTCAATGAATGTACTTTTTTTCTGTTGCTTCAGAGCATTGTTCGCCAAAATGATGAAGAAGTTTTCATTACACAAACCACCAGAGTAACTGCCGATATAAATACGTATAGTTTCTAACCCATACTCACTGGTCAGGGTCTTCAACAAACACGTAGCCAGGTGAATCCTGCGTGGACACTTTAGTGCCATCCAGGATGACTTCCCTAAGAACCATTCGTCCATGCGTGCAGTTGAGAACGGTCATCTTCTCCGTGCCGCAGAAACCCTTTGGCATTAATATCTCGTTGTTTGGACAGCATTGCATCGAGAATACAACACTACAACCGGCCAACACTAACAGTATAATTTCCTGAAAAGAAATAATAATAATTTATTAAGTAATTCTTACTAAAGAGGAAGGCTAAACAAAAATGAACGGATTGTATAAAGAGTGTTATAAAAAAGAAAAGAGGTAGCGTGACAGTTGACAGAATGGAATATTCCTGTCTCAAGTCAAACCAAACACCTCAAACTTGAGGCGCGACGGTGAACTAATGTTTATTGCAACTATGTAGTCCCAGAAAGAGATGTCAGGATGAGTTTGACTCATATGAAATGGAAAGAGAGTAGGTACCTAGAGCTTTTTTCCTACAATAGGACGTTACATGCTTGTAATGATATATTGAAACTTGTTGTAAATGTTATGTATTCTGGCTTGGCATTATCAGTGAATTCTTTATCGTTGAACTTTGAACTCGTGGAACATTAAAACAGATTACTTACAGCTACTAATTTGTAGTCATTTGATCATTTTAACTTAGAAATTGGGTTATTTGCGTATTGAGATTATACTTCAAAGATTAATTTACAATTGATAAAGATTTCTTTGTATAAAATTATTTCTTTATCTGATTCTATCCCACGGCTCCAAGCCCGGGCTCCAAGTCCGGATACCCTTTTCTAGCTCTTACGGTACACGCCCGGTCATCTCGCCACCTCTTCTTGCGTGAATATTTAGGGTCAAATAAAACTAGCTGGCGCGTATTTATATATAATGACATTAAAATGTATATTATATACCACATCTATATAATTATCTTATTTATGTATTGTTTTATTTATTTTATTTCAAATGAAATAACATAATTATGTATTTATAAGGAATTGACTGACAGACATATTAACGTACAGCCGATACTACTAATTACGTGGAATTTTGCATAAAACTTCACGATGAAAGCGAGCAAACAAAACAAGGGGTTTTTGAAAGTTCAACTTTTATAGGGGTGAAAAGGGGATTTTTTTTTAATTTTGTCCACATCACCGCTTACCATCAGGTGAGATGGTGGTCAAACGCAAGCCTATTATTAATAAAAAATAAAAATAAATTCATCAGTAAGCAAAATTTCATTCCTTGTTCCCATAAACTTGAAACTTATCATAATTAGTCCAAGTACTCGTTAACTATAGTATTTAATAATTAACTTTATTATTAAATCAAATCAATCGTAAAACTTATTTACAATTCCACGGTAATTTCTAACGTAATGAATTGATGACATATTTTGTCTGTGCTCGATGCTCGGGTATTAATCGAATATCGGTACTTACACTAAGGGTCATAGAGTATACCTACTCTACCTATTTTAGCCCCGATGCATTCTGAATAACAACGTTATCATGTAATATTTGACATCGAGCAAAGACAATAATTGTTTACATTATAGTTCGGCACAACCTCTGTGTCTGAATAGTTTGTTGACCTCGTTTGTTAATGATACAGTAATCCATTTTTTTTTTACTTAACAGCATTGATGTCGGTTGTATTTTTTTTTGTAAAATAGTAGTTTATGTGACTAGGGGATAAAGCAGTGTCTTTAAGTCGCGGGCGGCATGTTGAATTCCGAACGAAACGAAGGTTGCTGATTTTAATCCCGAACGACAGTGAGGGATTTATAAAATGAACTCCCGAGCATCGCGAGGGAGTTAATAAAGAAACCTGAGTGAAGTGAGGAATTTAAGCCGCCCAAGACAAAGACAGCTTTATCCCCGTGTTGCATACTATACTTTTTACACCATCTGTGAGATAATTAAAAGACAATTTGGTCGACCAAATCATATATTAGAGACATATAGGTATTATATTTACAAGTTCATCAAACAAACAAAATTCACTACTCCAAAATTCTATAGTTTCAATTTTCTATAATGCTCCCGTGTCGTCAGTACGCACGTTTTATTCTATTTTCTTTTTTTTTTTGTTAGTGGCCAGTTTGAATCATAGTGATTACATACACTTTGGTTTGAATTTCGAGTCAACTTGTTCGATGCGCTTACATTTTAATTCACAATGTTGACGATTCTTGATGCTCCAAATTCAAATCTCATTATTCCCTAGGGATCGGCCATACATACTGCATTATCTCCCTAGGCATATAATGACTTGCTTTAAGTGAGGTTTGTATGACGTGTAAAACGACATTATCGAGCAGGTGGTGTAAAATAGTAGTTTATGTGACTAGGGGATAAAGCAGTGTCTTTAAGTCGCGGGCGGCATGTTGAATTCCGAACGAAACGAAGGTTGCTGATTTTAATCCCGAACGATAGTGAGGGATTTATAAAATTAACTCCCGAGCATTGCGAGGGAGTTAATAAAGAAACCTGAGTGAAGTGAGGAATTCAAGCCGCCCAAGACAAAGACAGCTTTATCCCCGTGTTGCATACTCTACTTTTTACACCATCTGTGAGATAATTAAAAAAACAATTTGGTCAACTAAATTATATATTAAAGAAATATAAGTATAATATTTACAAGTTCATCAAACAAACGAAATTCACTAGGTAGAGGTTCTCTAATAAGTTAAACGACTTGGGTAATTATTAGGATTTAATGAAATCTGATGTAGTCAACACGAGTTCAATAATCAAGGTTGATGAGATACAGATCATTGTTAACTAACAGAAGAAACTTAAAAAAAGTATCGATAAAAGTATTTTTTTAATGATTAAATATTAAACAAAATTCCCAAGTCGGTTGAATTATTATACAGACGATACTCTAAGATTCTATACTTTCAATTTTCTATAATGCTCCCGTCAGTAAGCAGGTTTTATTCTATTTTTGTTAGTGGCCAGTTTGAATTTCGAGTCAACTTGTGCGATGCACACAATATTTACGATTTTTGGTTTTCCAAATTCAAATCTCATTATTCCCTAGGGATCGGCCATACTGCATTATCTCCCTAGGGATAGAATGCCTTGCTTTAAGTGAGATTTGGATGACGTATAAAACGACATTATCGAGCAGGTGGTGTAAAAAAGATATTTTAGTTATGGTACCACCTCTAAAAAGTACTTCTCAGTCACACTTACATACCATATAGCCAGTGCATCGCATGGCAATTCCAATAATCTCAAACCCAGTTAGCCCACTATTACCTACTAATTTACCTCCGGCTTCACATCTTCTTCATCAGTTAGATATATTCCCTCCCCCTTTTCTTTTTGTCAGTCATCGACTAAACGTATAAACAAACCAATTTTACTTGTTACGACAGTTCTGCTGTGACCCTATAGAGAGCTTTGTTCCATATCTTCAAAGTTCATGATTAGATCATAACAATATTTCTATGGGACCAACTAGGAAGCATAAGCATAACCTTTCATAAAAAAAATAGTTTTCGAAATCGGTCCATACTTAACCGATAAATCGGTGAAGATACATAAAAAAAAACCTTCAGCCAAACATAGAACCTTCTTCTTTTTGAAGTCGGTTAAAAAGGATACTATTAAAACACCAAATTACTTGTGTAAGTTTTCTTAACCTCTTGAAAGATTACTCATTCGTTTAAACTGAGCCTGTATATTTAACTAAAAATATCTCTCTCTCTCTGTACCGTCATTATTCGTAAGGACGTTGTTTTTTTGTTTTATTTACCGTTACCAGTGATTTTATTAACTACTAGCTGACCCAGCGAACTTCGTACCGCCTAATAGTTATGTTGTGATACCTTTTAGCAAAGCTGTCAACTCTACCCTACACTACACTACCCTACCCTACTCTACCCTACTCAACCCCACTACCCTACTCTACCCTACCCTACTCTATCCTACACTACCCTACTCTACTCTACACTACCTAACACTACTTTAATTTTCATTTTTATTTAATTTCATTCTATATGAACCTTCTCCTCACAATAGCTAACACAACAAAAAAGAATTCGCGAAATCGGTTTAGCTGTTCTCGAGATTTGCGCTTAGCGCATACATTTAGCGATTCATTTTTATATTATAGACTAACTGATACGGCAAACTTCTGGTCCTTTAAGCTAAGCTGTCACAGGATACGCCATCTACAGGCATTACCAGAACAAGCATACTTTTATTTAATAAATACTATTTATAAAGAATTATTTTTTTTCGTGAATTTTTCCACATTTTCTCACCTTTCAAACCTTCCCTGAACTTCCACGAATATTTTAAAACTAAAATTAGCCAAATCGGTTCAGCCGTTCTCGAGTTTCAGCGAGACTAACAGAATTGCAATTCATTTTTATTAATATTTTTTATTTATATAGATAGATCATGTAATGAAGTTAATGGTTCAATAACATACTTTTTTCTTAACAACGACTCACGCGCATTATACATGTGAATTCTCATCCTGTAGTAACTAAGTTACATAAGGTTATATGGCCAGTACCAAATACATACAAGTCCAAACTCATCTACTACAAGAGTTACCGCGTTTTTTAGAAGATCAGATCCTTTATTTTTAGAAAAAGGAGTACGGTTTTACCTTTTGCGAAACAAACATTTCGATATTTTGAAATAATTATACAACCGTTTCAGTGAAACCAACGTTTTCAGCTTATGATGACCGAGAAGACAAATTCTGATTTAATTTATTCAAAATCAGAGTCAGAATCAGAACCTATTAGAGCACGGTTGGCAACCCAGGTGGGGTTAAGCTATTGAGAATGTAATATGACTGACTGACACTGTTCCTGACCTAGAGATCCAACCTGAGTCTTCGAATTCGCCGTGAACTTGCAATAAATCGGTGACTTATTACAGCCGATCAAAGAAGTGGGTCAATCAACAATCAGGATGGCTAATGATATGTAAGTAGGGTAATTTAGTTAGCTTTGCGGCTAAGGTCACAGTCACGCCTACAACTTACCTACTATGCGCAATCATATGTGGCATCGCATGGCAGGTCTTCAGACTTCCATCAAACCTTGAGACTTGTTTAAAAGACGAGGACTCCGAAGGATTTTTTTTCTAAGTATCGGTAGTCATACGATTCAGGTTTGACTATCAAGTTGATAAAAGTGGATATTTAAAGTGTTAATGATCATATTTGCTATAATTATCGTTGGCCATTTTTATAAAGCCAAAAAACTGTATTTAATGTGTAAGTAGATTATTTATTCCACGCTGGCAGATCTGTTTAACTAATTGGGAATCTGCATTCACACATGAGATTTTTAAAAACGATATAACAGTTTTTTCAACCTCCCAGTAATTAAGTTAATATGAGGTTGATTGAAGAAGAAAATTTTGAATCAACATTGCAGAGGCGCAAAAAGAAAATGCAATGGAGTTCATGACGAGGTTATTTCTCATAAAAGGTATAAAGACGGTTTTTTTTTCTGTATTAAAAGTCAGCCCAAAATTGCATTTGCAAACCAGTGACATAGTGTTAAAACCCGCCTATGCTATTTTATATACCTCTCCCCAATTGTCAGCTGGGAATATGATCGCAATACCATCCGCATAAGAGATGATTTTGCTACCTTCTATCTAGATGAAGAACACAAAGCTTGTTTAAATAGGCCAGAAAAAAGTTTGGCCTTAATGTACTGCTCACCATAGGAAACAGGTTATTTCATCTAATTATTTAATTTCTTTAATTAATTTGAGTTGATTACCTCGAATCCAGCTTGTAAGTCTATAAACACGCCCAATGTTTTTCTGTTCGCGTTATATTGCTAAGAACAGGGTCTACAAGATCGTGGACCGAAATACACTTCGGTTTAACTTGCCTTCCAAGGCACGAAGGAATCTCGGCATGTTAAGAAGGTCACCCACGGACTGAGCTCGGTAAGCATTGCTTATCCTAAGAAAAAGAACCATGCATGGTTCTTTTAAACAGTTATTTGATGTTTCCACATCCCAAAAAAGTCGTCCATTGAACCGTTTACATCATTAAGTCTACATCTTTCTTTATCATCTACATCTTATTATTAATTTAAAATTATCTCTATTGGTCATATTTATTTATAAATATTCATTCATTTATACACAGATTAATATTTGTATAACATTTATTAAAGCAGTAAACTCATACAATATTAATTATCAATGAACTAATCGGTTAATGACTGAGGACAAATTATGGGGACGTTAATCATGTTTATTCATAAATTTGAAAACAGTTCTGAGAAATCTTTACGTACTATTTGTTAGCGTATCATGGGGAAGTACAGTTTTACATTCTGCTAAAGGTCATTAAAGTAAACCTTATATTAATTAACGGTAATAACTAGAAAACTACATTGTGATGCTATTTATGTACCTATTAGAACTTTTTCCAAGACTTCATTTTGAATTTTGTACTTTCTTCCTTTTATATTCATTTAAATAATGCAAAAAATTAAGTATTTTAGCCCAAGAAAAACGCATACAAACGAATTTCTCTCTTTTCACCCCTTTAACCTTTCGTATGCCGTAATTCGAGACACAATTAAAAAGTTGTTGCGTCCCGCGTGAATCCACGTTCCGGACATACAACGGGTTAATAGTTGAATTTTCAAAAACCCCGTCTTAGTGCTCGCCTACTTACATAATGAAAGGAAACTTTGTCTAAAATTTCATGTTCCCAGTACCAATAGTTTCGGCTGCGCGTTTTTATGTCAGTTAGTCAGTTTATCCTTTTATACAGGGTCACTAGTAATTCCACATATTCCTTCCAGGACGTCATGGTAGGACTGTAGTCGTCATGTAGGATGCAAAGTGTGTAAAATGTAAGACTAACTTTCAGTACAGTCGCGACGTAAATAGTTTTCAAATTGGCTTCAAATGATTTAATCTGGGATTTTGCATAAAAAATCTTAAAATCTTACTAAATCAAAAACTGCTCAATAATGGTAGAATATTTAGTGGTAATTATATAATGATATTATATATTATACAGGTAATGGTAATTATATATTATACAGGGTTACGAGTACCAGTAACCCTGTATAATATATACTAGCTTTTGCCCGGGTGACTTCGCTCCCGTTGTACCATACTCTCCACCTTACTATACCTTAGTCTACCCTATTCTACCGTACTCTACCCTACCCTATACTACTCTATCCTACTCTACACTACTCTACCCTACTAAACCCTACTCTACCCTACCAAACTTCACGTAAACCATCACTAAATAGTCCGAACAAAGCCTAAACATTTGGTTTGGTTAGGTGAGCCCGTTCTTGAGTTATAAAATTACAACGACAAGTGGCATTGATTTTTATATACTCGTATATAGATATACTTGCATAGATTTGTTACCAGCTATCTTTGAAATTCTTCGCTTTTCTCTATTATAATATGCATGTATTACACCAAAACACCAAAACCTTCCTCATGAATCACTCGCATATATTTATGAAAACCGCATGAAAATCAGTTCTGTGGTTTTTTGAGTTTATCGCAAACATGTGTAGATAGACAGACACGATGTTGTCTGTCTAATGCCGGTTCTCTTTGGATGATTTTGCTAAATATAACACCACATCATTATTTGATCCATATTAGGAAAAGGATATAAGTAATTTCTTCTATGTCACCGGAAAATTGCAGACTCGGTATGATTGTAATAAATCTTTATTAAATATTTTTAAGAAAATATCGTATACAATAAATCACAATCCAAATTCATTATGTTTCTATTCTAACATAACCGTGTCTTATTCAGAAAAAAAAAACAGTTTATAATTGCTCGCGATATTGCTTGCAATATTCCGGCGACACAAGGCTTACACCTGTGTTCCTTCAGCTGCTCTTTGCGTTCTTAGGACGCGGTAACTCTTTCGAGTATTCCCGCAGTTCACCATAAGGCCTATGATGACTATCTCACTGAATGAGAATGATTTGCTATAAATAGTGCTATATCAATGCATGTTTACAGTTTACAGACATATCTACTTATGCTCACAGGACCTTTAGAGCTAATATAATTATGTTAATAATAACCTAGATAATATTTCTATTTACAGAATTTTATTTAAATCTGTGTTTATAATTAATAGAAATCTTGATTAAATGCAGTTACTGACAGTTTATATAACATCCTACAGCAGTGTTATGTATTGTATCCTACAGCAAAAACGATAACTTTACTGAGTTTAAAGCTAATATATCGACGTGGCAATGTCGTCAGTGTTTTGGGTACACTCTTTGGGCACATTACTATTAAGGAGGGCGATTCTTCCTAAAGAAAATCAATTTATGAATCGATTCGAATCGAAGTCTAAAGAATCAATTGAGTAATACGACTACCTAAAACCTAAAGAAAAGGAAAAGATGAGAAAAAAACATATATTACTAAAATAAGTGGGTACATATTTTAGGGCTCATTAGCTCATGAAATCGTGTGAGTGGTCCGCTGAAGGTGTTTAAACTGATTCTTTTCATCTTTTGTGTCTACGAGTGAGTCCAAGTTCTAAATTTTTTTTAAATCGAACCGTTGCTTACCGTGAAGTTGCACTGCTTAAAAGAATGGTACAGATGGTCCTACAATGCACATATGTCTCATAACTGGTGATTAGGTAAACAATCAAATCAATAAATAAAGGAGTGCACAAGCTTGATGAAAATTCGTGCTTTCAAAGTTTTTAAATAATAACATGGTTCATTCGTTTAATCGAATCTCGATTTCAACTTTCCGAGATACATTCACAGAATCGGTCTATTGTTTAAGACCGATTTATTACAGATTTGATTTTCTTGACTATTGTTCATCCAATAGTAAAAATTTCAATTCTGTCGACTGTTGAAGTTTTTCGACGCCACATTTTTAGATTGTTTTTAGTTCACGTTAAGGGTTTCTATTAAGTTAAAATAAATTAGGTAATGTAATACACGATAATAATGGGTGAATTATATATAAAGACTAATTGACACGACATGAGGTCACATGTTATCAGCTCAGCAAAACAGACGGGCATCGGTACAAGAGCGTCACTATAGATATCACGGAGAGCATATATAAATATTGATTATGTTTTACAACCTGCCAAAAATTTGTTAATTTTGTTGGAAAGATAAGTAACGTCCGATTTTTTGGTTATTTTTAATTCGTAGACATTTTTATAATACAGTTGGTGTTTAATGTCTAACACTGACATTCAATGGTGCGGATATATTTATTTAAGTATTCTGCGTATTAATACAATCAAGTTATGGCATAACTGCAGTTAATGGTTTAAGTCGTAAATAAAATAAATAATCCTCCCGTCCGAATTTCGGTCACGTTGACCAAAGATTAGCCAAGTACGCAGGAGATATTATAGTAAACAAATATGTGCGAACACATGATGTAATTTTTAACATAAAAACCCAATAGCACTTGTGCTTGGGACCTGGGAATCGAACCCAGGACTCCTCGCTCAATAGTCACGCTTGCGTCTAGGAGACTAACGCGGCAGTTACAGTTTTAAATACAAAAATGATAAATAGATAAAAGTAATATCGTTGAAAAAAAGGAAGTGTGGCGCCGTTGTTATCTTTCATTCGACATATCAATATGTACTCAGGGTCAGCTTTTAACATAACTTTATTTTCTACACAAAAAGGTAAATAAACTTTTTAGTGACAGAGTGAATTTGGTGCTTCAGTGTCACTAACACTTGATGACGTGACGTTATCATTTCCTGAACATCTTAGTCAACTAACAAATCTAATGCGTCAACTAATTCGTTTCCTCCATTAATAAAATTCTAACAATCAAATATGACAACAACTGTCATCAACTATTGGGTATCATGCTGATATTGATGACTACCCAGTGATTCTGTCATCACAGAAAAAACAGGTGCAAATATAAAAAAATGTTAAGCTATTACATAGCTTCTATCGCGGGCCTTGAGCGTGGAGACCGAATCCAGAAATTCCGTATCGAACGAAAATAACCTAACCTTTTTGAGCGTGGTGACCGATAAGAAAACAAATGAGTGAACAATCAATCAAAATTCAATTCAATGTGTGAAAGTGTAACTTCAATTAATATCAAAGAAAAAAAACTGCATAAATAAAATAAATAAATAATTATAATTGCATAAGTTGATAAAAATGCTATGCAATAGCTTTACCGCGGCAGTCCCCGAGTGCCACACGTCTTTTTTTTATTTTATGTTCTATATTGTATAATGTCCTCATAAAAATACAGGATAAGAAAAATTTATAACAAAAAACCAATTGTCCAATGGGTTTTCTTATCGCACAGAGCAATCTCTATCGTTTGTCACCCAACTCCTTCTAAACGACGCAAAGGGCAATTGAAGGAACAAGGGTGGTTTATAGTCAGTAAGTCTGATACTTTCACTCCACCCAAAGCGGGAGGATTTTTTGATGATATTCTACCAAACCAAGCCCTCAGGCTGTGAGGTAATGTAAGTTTATTATTATGTACCTATTCGATTCTGACTGTAATAACGGAGGTATAAAAAACGTTTCCAAATCAAAGAAAACAATCGAAGGTGTGAAGTGTTAAATCATAATTTTCCAAGCTACACCGACTAGCCAATTGGCAGCGCAATATCACATACCAACTGTAGGAATACCTTCCTATTTCATTTTTGTACAGAATTCTTCGAAGCAATGATTCTTGGACGTATACATGTAGACAAAATTGAAAGTTACTAACAACAAAAAAAAAAAACAAAATTCCTTTTCAAAACTGCAGGTTCGATGACAAATATAGTAGTAGTAAACGTTATGGATGCTGTGACGTATCATATTATATGCTATTCATATTCAAATATTAAATATTTACACAGAAACAATAAATTTTATGTTTAGTTACCCATCTGTTCGAGAAGCATAATTTTTACGCTTTGTGAATATACCTAATTAATGGTATCGTAATTTATGGCTAAGGTTATATCTTGCTTGTAAAGTGTTCACGAAACGTTCAATTTGCGATTGTCAATATTTACGTGATTAACGCCAATTGATATAAAAACTGATCATTTACTTTTAACGATTGAAAAAATACAGGAAAAAAATCTTTTGTAGCCAGTTTATCAATAGGTATACTAAAATAGAATACCTACTAACGTAAAAACAATATGTCATTTTATCAAAATTAGTATAATAGCACGTTTGCTTTTACAATAGAGAGACATCAACAATTTTAAACAAATATCTGTCTCTCAAAAAGATGTCGTTTCCTATGTCGAGCGTACAAGCGTTTTGTAGTTTCGACGTCAAAGTCCATATCGGAGTTCTCTCTCTTATTAGCAACTTTGAAGCTTGATCGACAGCTTTGAAGCTATGTTTCTTTACTAGAGCTAAAAATTGAGTGTAGCAAATTTAATCACTGCTTACCGTTAGGTGGGATCGCAGTCGAGCACTAGTTTACATCAGATAAAAAAAATGCATGTATATGGCCTGTTGTCATTCACATAAAAATTGTCAATCGCGATTGACAGTTTTGAGGATCCTTTTTTAGGTTTCTTATGGTGAGTTGCACCATTTAATTATAACGATAATCAAACCATAACTAGCCGTGAAACGGCCGCCTATTGGTCAATTCGACGATTTGACAACTGTTAACGGCTTTGTTATCGTTATAGTTAAATGGTGCAACTCACCATAACATTTTTAATTATTTATTTAACAAACTATAAACACGTAAACATCGTTTCTGAGACTCGTTATTATGTTGATAGCGTTTTAAACAGTCTCTTTCATAAGTAATATGCAGATAATAGTCTAGGTACCTACATAATCTGAATTGTCTTTTTACACCGTATATCGCCTGTTCAAACGCGCTAATCTCTGGAACTAACAGACGAATCAGAAAAAATATGGTATATCCAGGTACATAATGTACATGACGAATAGTAGGTATAGGTTAACATGATTCATGGAAGCAGGAGCAGTAACCATAGACGCGGAGTGTGTACGAGTATTCAACATTACCGATGTAACCATAATTTTATAGCTCTTTACTGATTTCAAAGAGTGTCCTTGTAGTTTCTTGCACATTCTTATCCATAGATACACTTTGGAACGTGTAAATAGCTTCATCTATTTTCCCTTTTTTTGTGGTCAACCGACCTTGACAGTTCAAAAGTGCCTGTAGGTATAGGGTTCAATTGATATAAATGCTTTGAGTTTGATGCTACATGTTATCTTGCCCCAGCGGATGTGGATAGTGTGAATACCCTGTCTTTCCATATCTTACATACTTAAAAAAAGGTCATTTAATAGGTAGTACTCAGATATAATCGCTCAGTTCGCATAGGGCAAGTTATTTTTGCTTCTAGTGCTCGCTTATATTTAGTTTAAGTGCATTGCCTTGAAGATTCCTTTAACTTGTTTTGGTGATTATAAAAACGTTCTCTTTTAGATTAGTTTTATTCGTAAAATGACAAAATAACCTGGCAAGATCCTTGATATCTCGTTTTTTAGCCGTGTAGGTAGATGTTTCTAAATTGTGTAAGTTTCCTCACGTGATATCATTGCTACGGTTTACAGGTTTCGGTCTACGGTCTTAGTTTTTTATGTAAGTATGGGTAAATATTTTTTTTAAGTGTGCGTAAAAAGTGTGTATTAATCACGATTAGTGGGTAGGTAGGTACATTATCTAACCGGTTTGGTATTTTCATGCCCCAATAACTCTAAAAATTTATTTTAGGTAGATATTTATGTTCTAAGCACTATTTATTATAATTGCAGATTTAAATTATACTATCTATGAATTGTGGGTAGGCAGTGAGTGTTCGTACCGGTTCTAAAGTTTTAAAGTGAATCGAGTTAATAACTACATATTATTATTTTTATAGAAAATTCAAATGGATATTTTAAACTACGCAACTGCACGTTTGCTATCCCGACTTTGTCGTTTAGATATTTAGAGATTAACTTATTCTTCATCCTCATCCTTTTTAATGTTCCCACTGTTGGGACCCAGGCCTTCTCTCTTAGAGAGGGAATAATCATCATAATAGTATGTCTTACTTGTTAACCTTTCAATCGTGGAAATTACAGATACAATAGAAAGACAATAAGTGCGCGAACGCCGCCGTTCGCTTGGGGTTTAATGAATTGCCTCTACTATATTTTTTATATTATTGAAAGTTTTTTATTTATAAGCATCCAAATCTATATCTACACTTGTTTACTATAATATCGTAAAGAGGAAAAAATTATAATATATTTTTGTTGGATGAATAAACTCAAAAACTACTCGACCGATTTTGAAAATTCTTTTACCAGTAGAATGCTACTTTATAGCCCAGTGACATAGGCATATATTTTATTAAACTTTACGTGGCCCAAATGTCAGGCACAAGCTAGTAAATATTAAATTATATGCACAAGAAAAAAAAGTACGAAGCTACATATCAGCATACCTCCAAAATAATATAATGGAAGAAAATAATAATCCTTTCACTAGTTGTAACAAAGAAGTTAAATTATAAAAACAATACGTCACGTCGACTCACCTTCATATTTACTTTTTTCTTACGAATTATTTTAATCACTAACACAACATACACTGGATTCTCTCGACCGCGTGCGATGTCGAATGAACGCCGAAGCTGGTAATTAGTGCCGTATTATAGTGGCTCGCAGTCGATTCTCGTATATCGAAATATATATCTGTCATATCGATAGTCGATATTATAAAAAGTTACATTAATTGCACGTTTAAAATTAAAAGCACGTACCTAATAAAAAAGCAGTAATATAAACTACATCGCATAAATTTCGGTCACTACTAAAAAATGTATTAGTGTCTCAAATAAGTAAATGAATATGTATTAAGTAAACACATAAATGTGTGTACCAAATTCGAGCGTGAGTTAACACTAAATTTAGTGTTAACACACGCACGAATTGGTTACGACGGACCAAACCCACGGGACCAAACCCACGGAACCAAATCCGTTCTCGCAATAGACGACCTGACACGACCGTTGCTTTACGTATGACGACATCAAGTGTACTTAGGTACCTACACTTACTAGATACTTGCGCTAGCCAGGGATAACGTAGAATCGATTTTACAGGCCAAGAAATTAGATTTTTTTAAATCGATCGTAAACAATGACTCGATTCTGTGAATCGATCTCAAAAACTTGAAATCTAGATCTTAAACTTTTTCCTGCGGAATACAACCATCTTCTTAAAGGGTTGACCACACGGTTGCAAACTAGCGTTCCAATTAGGGAACCCAATCCCGCATCAAAATCACGATCGATTTGCGGGATTGGGATTTTTAATTTCCTTTTAGGGTTCCGTAGTCAACTAGGAACCCTTATAGTTTCGCCATGTCTGTCTGTCCGTCTGTCTGTCTGTATGTCCGTCCTAGCTTAATTTATGTGACCGTTAGCACTAGAAAGCTGAAATTTGGTACCAATATGTATATCAATCACGCCGACAATGTGGTCAAATGAAAATTGGAAAAAAATGTTTTATTAGGGTATATGTAAAGTGGGAAGTGATTTTTTTTTAATTTCAACCCTAACATGTGATATAGGATCGTTGGATAGGTATTTAAAAATGAATAGGGGTTTACTAAAATCATTTTTTGATAATGTCAATAATTTCGGAAATAATCGCTCCAAAAGTAAAAAACAATGTGTCCCCCCCCCCCTCTAACTTTTGAACCATAAGTTTAGAAAATATGAAAAAAATCTGAGAAAGTAGAACTTTATAAGGACTTTCTAGGAAAATTATTTTGAACTTGATGGAAAGAACAGTTTTTGTACAAAAAAGACAAAAGGGTTCTACAAAATAATTTCTGGACTAAGTTTGTAGTATAATCGTAGCAAGCATTTTTTTAAACTCATAAGTGGGTACACTTTATTGTGACGGACGGGAAACTACGGAACCCTACACTGAGCGTGGCCCGACACGCTCTTGGCCGGTTTTTTTTTTTGGTCAGTAGTAATAAGCCTAAAAAACCGGTGAAGTGAGGGTTTCTTATTTTACCTACCTATGTAAATAGTTTGATTCCCGAATCGAGTTATGATGATTTTCCGAATATCAAATAAAATTTTATTTTATAATGTAACTACTTTACGATTTTCGTATTATTAAATCAGCTACTTTAATGGAACAATTTTTTTTTTCTAGCCTTTGCTGTCCCACTGCTGGACAAAGGCCTCCCCCAAGTCCTTCCAAACTTTCTTCTCCTGCGCCGTCTCAAACCAGTCCTCGCTTGTGGAACAATATAATAAAATATTCAACGGAACTTCATCTTTTGATAAAGTAAATTCACGTGTTTTAGAGAATCCCCGGTCTTTACATTGATTATGTTCCGTTGTAGTTGCGACACAGGACCCGCACAACACAAAATAGAAATTCAAAAACTATTTAGCTGCAAGTTAAAATCGAATACAAAATAATTATTTTCCATACAAATTCTATAAAACATTTCACGAGTTCAATGTAAAGTGGTTTTATCATTTTTTAATGAGGATGGTAGACCCATCCATAAATAAATAATCAAAACGGCGGCAGGTCGTCGGTACCCAATTTTCTTATAGCAAACTTCAATCCCGCAGACGTGCGGGATCCCGCATGAGTAGGTAATACCACATTTTCGATCCCGCAAAAAAGGTGCGGATCCCGCGCTTGTGGGATCCTATATCCTAGTTCCAACCAAGGTGACCTTGGTTTGTGTTGCGACTAATTGGATGTAAACCACACGCCAACACGTTCGGTGGTTGGGAAAAAGCGCCTCTCAGCCACATCTACACGGATTGAAACTAGCAAGGTCACCTTGGTTGGGACGTTGGTTAAAGGAGTGACCAGATGGTTGCAAACCAACGTAGATCTAAATAGTTATTATATAGTAATAGTAGTTGAAAATAGTATCATCGAACTGATATGATGATGATGAAGCCTTAAGGTAGGCAGCGGAATTACGTAACTAATCAATGTATCCTAGCCGTGATCGGGTTTATTAGAAGAATAATCATGAAATGCATTTTAGCTATAAGCCACTATCGAACCGATTTGACGATGGAGCCGGAAGGTGAAACGTAGGCACAACTGGATATCCCACCTACACGCACAAAACGTTTTGGGAACACATTCATTGTGCGTGCAGCTAGGGAGTGGAAATCCCTGCCGGAGTCTGTGTTTCCTGATAGCTATAACCCGGGAATCTTTAAGTCGAGAGAGAATAGATTTCTTCTAGGTAAGCGCGTTCCATCGTCAACCGCATCGTCGCTCTCCATCAGGTGAGATAGCGATCAAGTGCGAACCTATCAACAATAAAAAAAAACTTCATAATAAATTGTATTGAAATTGCCATGGGCTGTAATAACTCTGGAAATAGGTGTAAGTGTGAAATAAAAATAAACTATTATCACTACAAAAAAAAACTGAGAAAACAAAACTAACTAACAGTTATTTTGATCGTTTTACAGTTATTGTGAAACAAACAAAAGTAACTGGGTGGGTTGGGGGAAGTTCGGCATTGGGATAAGAACGTATAAATCAATTATACCAGTTATTCAGCTATATTTTTAATGCCAGTCACATTGCTGGACAAGGTAGAACATAATGACGCGGCACGCAATATGTCTAGCATTAAAAATAAAGATTAATAAGTAGTATAATTTATATTTATACGTTCTTACCCCAACGCACTATAATTGTTATTAGAGATAGTTTTGGGAACACATTTATTTTGCGTACAGCCAAGAAGTGGAATTCCCTGCCGGACTCTGTTTCCTGATAGCTACAACTTAAGGGTCTTTAAGTCAAGACTGAATAGGTTAATTCTAGGCAAACGTGCTCCATCGTCGGCCACATCATCACTTACCATCAGGTGAGATCGGCGCGTACCTTGATCGTTTTACGAGCGCCTCAAAGAGTTGTTAGCAAACCGTAGGGGCCCCAGCAGGATTGAAGCCTACTGGGGGTCAAGGATCAGTTTCTGAAAGGAATAATAATAATAATAATAATAATCTTTCTCGTCGGGGAATGTCATTGGATGATTTTCCCACCTAAAAAAAAACGCGAGCCTACACCACTAATAAGTAATAAAAAAACTGGGCAGGCGCGAGTCGAACTCGCGGCCTGAGGGCTCCGTACAAACTCACCTATGTAAACAGTTCAATTCTCTAATTGAGTCTCGAAATTTTTCCGAATCATAATTTTTATTTTTTTTGTTGGCACATAACAACTCTAGTTTCAGATTTACTCCTACACCTGAGGTACCTATAAAACCTTGCTTTATGTCAAATTTCAAGATTCTGGGTCAAAGGGGAGTTAATTCCTTTGAGAGTGTCGAAATATATGTTTTTGCAACATTGAACTAACGTATCTTTTTTTTCTCGTTAGATAACTTACAAGCTTGATTTATTACAGCTTTGAGAGACCGCAGACTTGAGTATATAGTTAGATTTTAATTTCAACTCGATACCTCCACGCGTTCCCGAGATAAAGGGTCTTGACAGACAGACAGATGGACAACATGGTGATCCTATAAGGGTTTAATTCATCTCCAGGTGATGTCATTTGGATGATTTTTACCCAACAAAAAAAAACCTATAAGGGTTCCGTTTTTTCATTAGGGTTCCTTTTTTTCATTAGGGTACCCTAGTCAACTAGGAACCCTTATAGTTTCGCCACCTCTGTCTGTCCGTCCTCGTTCTCGTTCCATTAGTCTCTGTGACCGTTAGCACTAAAAAGCTGAAATTTGGTACCAATATGTATATCAATCACGCCGACAAAGTGGTAAAATAAAAATTGGAAAATAATGTTTTATTAGCGTAGCTCCCCCATATAGTGATTTTATTTTTAATTTCAACCCTAACGTGTGATATATTGTTGGATAGGTATTTAAAAATGAATAGGGGTTTACTAAAATAATTTTTTGGTAATGTCAACAATTTTAGAAAATATGAAAAAAAAAATCTGAAAAGTAGAACTTTATAGAGACTTTCTAGGAAAATCATTTTGAACTTGATGGAAAGAACAGTTTTTGTACAAAAAAGACAAAAAGGTTGTCCAAAATAATTTCTGCAAGCATTTTTTCTAACTTCGTTTACATATTTTATTATCCTGAACGTATCTTCTTTCAAACAAAAAAAGAATGATTAAAATCGGTTCTCGCAATCCAAAATTACCACTGAAAACTTCTGGTATCTATGTATTAATTAGTAACATTTTAAGAAAGAGCCTTTATTTTTAATAAAACACGTCAGCAATAATGCTTACCAATATTTATTCAATACAATCAATTTTTAAATTAACCATACACTACAGTAAGTAGGCAACAAATTCCCAGCATTGTGCTGAGCTGTGGTTGTATTGGATGAATGACACAGTCATACTTTTCCTGTCAAGTAATTTTATCCATAAACTAGCTTTTGCCTGCTGCTGCATTCCCGACTACCTACCCTACCTTAAAACCTTCTGTGTGCCTTATGGAACATATTAGAAAAATAATTATTTGATTGGGCGAGCCATTCTCGAGTTTTGCGCATAGCAACATTCATTTCTATTTATATAGTTTTTTGTTTTACATTTCTTTTTTGTTTTGATTTCTTGTTTGAGTAATTTTATTTCTTTTTTTTTTATTCATAGAAAACTTTTCTGTCAAATAAACAGGAAACATTGCAGACTAAAATGCTTTTACCAAGATGAAATACTGAGTCAACAAAACAATTTTAGTCTCTAAACGAGTTTCTATCAATGTAATCAATTAATTCAAACTTGTACCGCTTAAATTATAATTCCAAGTTTTAGTTTGATCTTATATGTACTAATGTAATAATGTTTAAGCATTTTGTAAACTCCTGGCAACTATATCATTATGGTAGGATAAGTAGCTAGCTTGATAAGAACGGTATGCATAAAAATATGAATTAACATATTCAGAACGCAGTTCATAAATTGGTTTTGCAAAACTTTCGTTATTTGGATATTCTCCGAGCAAGAACATGGTTCCTTCTTTTATAACATTGTCGCTTCTCAATTTGAAACGACTATAAAATGTGTCAGTGTTGCCTGTTGGTCTCGAATTCCAATAGTAAACATTGAGTTGTTGCTCAGATCCTCGGTCAGGCACACGCAGATCACCCATCTCGTTACATACGAAACTTGAAAAACTTTTTCGATCAACATTCAGGTTTGCACAATACTTATTGATATATTTGCTGTAGTTGCTTAATTTCATAGATAGAGATAGCAGTTTGTGCATATCATCATAAACATCATTATGTAAATCATAGTCAGGTGGTATAATTTCATCAGCATTTTCCAATGTATAGGTATTTGTATTCCAAATAGCTCCTGGTATTGGATTATATCTGTAAAAATTCTCCCTGTACCTCAATGCACTGTCATCTTCATCATCATCATCATCATGTACATCAGAGGTCTTTAATGCCTCTACTGTCTGTCGCAAATTAGATAAAAGTATATTTTCTGGTCTGGGAATAATTTTGCCATCAATATTTAATATATTCTCGGACATAGCTGGATAGTAAATGATATCTTTGTACTCCACAATACTTATTGCTTCTAGATATCTTTTGAAAATAATGGGAACGGTTATTACGTTTCTACAATAATCTCGTAACTTTGGTGAGTACGGATAAACATCATGTTGTGGTCTCAGAATGTTATAAAATTTACTTTCAACTAAAGCCAGCAATGCTCGATATGTTGCATAAATATTCGGCAGTTCAACCTTAGGTTCATCATCATCCGTGGTACATAATAAAATTGCTGTATCAGCATACAATGAACACAAATTAATGCCAATTCCTCTCGTCGTAATCGACAATGTTAAGGGAGCACGCATTTCACAAACTATTTACACCACTATATCTAACCTAGACTACTTCTTCAACAGAAATAGATGCTACTTTTCGATGAAAATCCTGAGTGATTTTCAACTGTTTAGTTTTGTTTTGTAGTTTCAGTTCCGATCCGAATGTTACAATAATTTTAACAATTTAAAATTTTGACAGATATTTAGTACGGACAGAAAATTGACTGACAGTGAATTTTCAACTGTGGTTTCAACTTTTAAGTTTTGAAACTTTATCGCTGCGTTCCGAATCACAACAACAACATTGAATGTTGGCGTGCCAACATGTGCAACAGCAGTCGTTGCGCTTCCGAGTCATAGTGTTCCTAATACACCTAAAATGTATTATTATTTCCTTTATTTTTCTCTCTTATATACACTACCGGTCAAAAGTTTTTGCCCACCCTATAGTTTGCGTGATAAACAACAAATAAAGACAATACGAGCGATTTTGATATTTATATTTTAAAGAATATATATAGATAAGAATATAGTAATAATAAAACTACAGTCTGTAATTATTGCATATTTGAATTTTAGATTTATCGATGTAACCCCCTTTTGCTTTTATTATTTTAGTGCACAATCTTGGCATTCTCTGTAACAATTTCGACAAATAATCGTCGTCTATTTGATTCCATTCGTTTTTCAGGATATCCCAAAGACGTGAAGTGGAAGTAGAACACTGCTTTCCGACTACCCTGTCCAATTTGTCCCACAACAACTCAATTGGGTTCAGGTCGGGCGACTGTGACGCCCAAATCATAACTTTCAGTAGATTCTTCCTTTCTAATTTTTTTAAAAACTCTTGGATAGCTTCGAGGAATGCTTGGGATCGTTGTCATGCTGAAAGAAAAATTTTCTGCCGATCAGACGCTAGCCACAACGTACTACATTTTCCTTTAATATTTTGTTATAGCCTTCTTTCTTTAAAATCCCTTAAATTTTTACCAGGTCTCAAGTCACCCGTCCTCTAAAATATCCCCAAACCATCGCTGAGCCTCCGCCGTGTTTTACAGTCCGGATTACACAAGGATCTAACATCCATTCTTCCTTTGACCTGCGCACAAAGACTCTTCTCTTAGACCCAAAAACATCAAACTTTGACTCATCACTGCACAAAACTCTCTCCTACTGTTCGTGCATCCAATTTTTATGTTCTTTAGCCCATTGCATCCTCTTAATTTTATCCTGACGTCTTAAAAGAGGTTTCTTTACTGCCACCCTTCCAAAATGGCCAGCTTTTTTCAATCTACTTTTCACTGTAAAAGTATTCAAAGCAGATCCCTATATTCATTAATCTGAGCTGCTATCTCTGGACCCGTGAGTCATTGATCACGTTTATTGATCAATACAATACGTTTTTCTTCATTTATTATGGTTTTTCGAGATCGCCTTGAACGTTTTCTATCGCCAAAGCTCCTGGTCGATGCATATTTTTTCACGTTGTGTCCACGATACGTCGAGTTATTTTTAATTCGGCAGCAATGATAAGGTAACTTTTGTCTAGATTATGAAGACTTGCGATTAATGCACGAGTTTCAACCGTTATTTCCTTGATTTTACCCATTTTAAAACTTACAAGTCACAATTTGTGAGAACGAAAACATTTCGTATACGAACTTCACAAAAAGATGTCTTGGTACTAAAAGTGTTAATCACAGCACGTTCTTGCGTTTCATAGGGCTAACTGGGACTAATCTGAAACTATAAACACCGAAGAAATAATTCACAGTTATAGAATAATAAACAAATCCGCCGGCACTTGTAAGTTTTAACTTGTCGCACTCACGGACAAAATTTAAAAATGCGCTCGTACAAATTAAACAAATAACGGACGCTATTATTTTTGGTTTGTAAAACATCGTTTCGGTCTTCGCTTGATAATATAAAAAGGAAATTCGATAAAGTGTATTATTTTGAAATTTAATTAATGGATTATGGGGTGGGCAAAAACTTTTGACCGGTAGTGTATAAAATTCTCGTGTCACAATGTTCGTTCCCGTACTCCTCCGAAACGGCTTGACCGATTCTCATGAAATTTTGTGAGCATATTGAGTAGGTCTGAGAATCAGCCAACATCTATTTTTCATACCCCTTAGTGTTAAGGGTTGTCCACACTTAACATTTTTCTTTAATGGCAAAATAACGTTTGCCGGGTCAGCTAGTTTAACATATAATTTACATTTTTAAATATTTTTTTAAAAACCATATAAAAAAAAAAGAAAAACATTTAAAAATATAAAAAATAGTGGTCCACCGGTGTCGGGAGCAGGGTCCACGCCAGGGATGTTACGGAGCTTCGACTCCGACTCCGTTAAGTCGGAACTTCCGATATGATTACACCTTCGGTTCCGAATTCGGCTCCGATACTTTTAAATCGGAGGTTTTTAATCGGAGGTCCGGAATGCCCCTGGCTCCCGCTACGTCACTTTATTGTGAATTATTTTTTCACTTGTTGTTAATTTGTTGACGCACAGGACATGTTCATCATTCTTATAATTAAAAAATTTAAATTAAAAAAAAAAATTGCCTGAATAATGTTTTAATTGTCCATAAATAAAAAATCTCTCTCCTGCTACCACTTCTGACCATCTTCCGCCTCCGGTTCCGATTCCGGTTCCGACTCCGATAAATTAAATTTAAAAACTCCGACTCCGCCTTCGGTTCCGATATAATGACCTCCGTTACATCCCTGGTCCACGCTACCGGTGGTTAGGGCCCCAGAGACAGGACCCTCCTCACAATGCGAGCCGTATCGAGGAGTACTGCCTTCTGTATCAGGCCGTTGATCCAACCGTGCAACGACAGCTTCGACAGGTGGTCGTCGAAGCTTTTGGCTATAAGGCCATTGACGGACACGACAATCGGCACAATGACAGCCGAGTCCACATTCCACATGGCGACAATCTCGTGTGCTAAGTCGAGATATTTTATTTGTTTCTCTTTCTCAGCTTTCACGAAATTCTCGTCATGCGGGATGGTAACATCGACTATCATTGCGCGGCGCGCTAATCGGTCTATCACCACAATGTCCGGCTTATTGGCTACAATAGTCTGGTCAGTAATGATAGACCGATCCCAGTACATCGTGACATGGTCATTTTCAAGAACTGGGTCGGGCACATACCTGTAGTACGGTACCTCAGAATCCACAAGGTTGTATTTGAAAGCAAGTTGCTGGTGAAGAATCCTGGCTACTTGGTTATGCC
Organism: Mythimna albipuncta; assembly: GCA_929112965.1. Lineage (NCBI taxonomy): Eukaryota > Metazoa > Arthropoda > Insecta > Lepidoptera > Noctuidae > Mythimna > Mythimna albipuncta. The sequence goes on along the minus strand of OV815977.1, from coordinate 10,464,332 downwards.
TGTGCAAGTACTCGCCGTTAGCCAGACGAGAACAACCGGAGACAATGTGTCTGATAGACTCACCCGGACGATGGCATGCCCGACACACGGCAATCGTCCCGTCCTTCATAATATGTCTCCGGTAATTGTTCGTCAAGATAACTTCGTCCACAATTGCACAGACAAAACCTTCAGTTTCTCCGAAGAGGTTGCTAAATCGTAACCAGGCCACGGACCCCGAAAAATCTACATCAGGCTCATGAAGAGCCCGAAAAGAGCGCCCGTGGAGCTCCTTGCCTTTCCATACTTCCTTGCGGTCATCAGTAGTAAGTACCACAGGTTTGCGCCAGTTCTCTTTAGCCATGGACAACGGGTTGAGTCCCTTGTCCACTGTGACCACATCGCGGTGCATACCCACGTCGGTTTTGAGAAAGTATTCTCTGAGGCTGCACACCTCGCGGTTGTGTAGAGTCTTTGTGTTCAAAAAGCCACGACCTCCACACTTCCGCGGGATGTATAGTCTCATCACCGGGGATCGTGGGTGATGCATCCGATTTGCGGTCAGCAATGTACGGGTACGGACCCGTCTATCCAGAGCGTCTAACTCCGTCTGAGTCCATTTGAGTATGCCGAAAGAGTACATTGAAACCGGCATGACCCAACTGTTGAAGGCGCGCACCTTATTTCCGCCTGACAGAAGGCTGTTTAAAACCTTTTTTAGGCGGCCAAAGAAGCGCTCCTTCAACGATTGCTTCATGTCAGTGACATTAATGCCTAACGCTTCCGACATACTCAAATACTTGTAGGTTTCGTTCGAGGAGAGGGATCTAAGGTGTATGGAATCCGAGAGTTGAACTCCCTCAGATTCCAAAATCTCCCCTCGCTTTACATGCATGACTGCACATTTATCAAAATCAAAATCAAAAATATTTTTATTTCACATAGGCCTACATGGGCACTTATAAAACGTCAGAAGTTAGTGCACGGTTCCAAATTGGTCGTTTCCTATGGAGAAGAACCGGCAAGAAACTCCATGGTTACTCTTTTAAAAAAGTGGTTGTTTTACAATATTGATAAATGTTATGTAAGAACAGTGTAGACCAGTCAAATATTGTACACAAAAGCACAATCAAAATTTTCTCATTTTGTTATCTACACCAAATTCCATCCTAATGGCACTACTGAAAGTTTCAGTTACCTTCAGTAGTTCCATTAGTCGTAACTTGCTGTGGTCGTGCAGCCGGGTCGAAGCCTACTGGGGCCAGGGTTATCCGAAAGGGCGTTCGAGCACCGGTATGAAGGCTTGAAGGAACAGGATGGGTTTTTTAGCCAGTAAGAGTCTGACACTATCTTCCGCTCCGCCCAAGAGCGGGGGTTGTCATAGGATGATTTTTCCCATCGGAAAAAAAAACATCTAATTTCGACGCAATAGCATTTGTTGTTTTTACTGGAACTGTTATTTTACAGCTGCAGGCAGCAGTGTTTGTGAACGTTGGTACATGTATTTAGTTATGTTCGGTGTTCGGTTTTATGTTAGAAGGAAACAACAAGCTATTTTTACTGATTTTAGTAACTGACTTGCGCGAACGCAGTAATTTTTGAACAAGTGAGCTTTTATTTTGATTGTTTTAGGTTAAAAAATTCCAAGTAAATGCAAAAATTCGCCAAAAAAAATTGTTGCGTTTGTGGTAATTTTTTAATAGCCTTACATCGGAAAAAACTAATACCTTTAATATAAAAGACTTATCATTGTTATTTCGATCTGGAAAAAATAATAGAGAGAAAAGCTGATTGCCAAAGATATGTTGCAAAACATGTGCAGCAACTCTAGCTGGTTGACTGAAGTGGTCTGAAAAAACATTGAGAGTTAGTTGTCTTATAATATGAGGAGAACCATAGAACTATATAAACGGCTGCTATTTTTATATGACGGAAATTAAAGGATTCTCTAGAAAAAATAAACACATAGAAAAATATTTCCACCTTCCTTCTACTCAAAAACCAATTCTTCACTCAAAGAGGTACCAGAAAGTATAAATGCAGCGTCTTATGAGCACGGTGAAAATTCTACGAACACATTGCACATATGAAAAAAGATACAGCGGTATGTAGACCCTAGCAGTACCAGCTAATTTTTGCTGGGAAACAAATCACGAAATAGCTTTTAAAACTTATAAAAGAAAGCGATTTACCAAATAGTTATCAGTTTTTACGTCGTTTATTATTTTTGTAATCAGAGTAATTTTTTTTTCTAAAATAAATGCATTTTTAATATATACGAATAACGGTACTATGTTTATATGTAATTAGCTGAAAAACTAGACGTGATAGCTGAAATCTGTAAACAGATTTGGAATCGGCAAACTAAAGCCAATAGAAATCACATAGTAAACTTTTTGCTCCAGGATTTTTTTTTGCCGACCAATTTTATGGTCGGTTTAGACATAAGACAACATAATATTACTATTACGATCATTAAATAAAAATAAAAAAAAACATCTTACCCACTTCGCTATTGTAGCAGTCAATCGATCCTTGCGAACGAACTGTGTAAAAAAGCCATTAGTGGGAAGGCATTCGGCAATGTGACAAATTATTTGAAAGATTTCTAAAATACTTCTAAGTTTTAGAAATCACCCCAACCAAATAATTTAAATACCTTATGGCAGCGAAAAAACAAACTAACAGACCAATACTTTGTTTTTAGCTGATATCGATTATAAATATCAATCGATATAGCGTTTTGTGAAAAGCTGATGATAACACAACCTACAACAATTCAAGAACTAGAGAAATAATGTGGTATTCAAGATTATAAAAATCTCAAAATTAACACGGATTACAAAGAGCGTACTTACCTAGAAATGGGAAACAAATTATATCCAGATTCCAGCCAAATTTAAGATCGACTTACAGCCCATAGTATGCCCTTGCAATTTAACGCCATCTAGTGGCGAGTAGTAGGCAACTTAATAATGTGTCCTGTGATACGTACACTTTTGGTACACTGTTGCGCCGTTTATGCGATAGATGGCGCTAAGAGAACGTCTTCTTTTTGTATATATGTAAAACATCTGATTTTGTGGAACTTCAGCAGTCGCTACCAGTGGTGGATCATTTAATATGTTGGACCCTGGGCTAACAGCATCTGGAGGCCTACCTAACTACGTAATTGAACTAAGTCAAGAATCAAATAGACCATGTAGGTTTGCACTTTTGAATCTTCAAGAAGTAAGTCAGATGAAGTAAAATGATTCTAATTGCAGATTTCTAGATGTATATCACTATGGAGAAAAAAATATTATTTTTTGTCGCTTCTATTACTTATATGAGAATAATACAAATAAAGTAAAAGAAAAACAATTCAAAATATAGAAATAAAATTGAGCTACTAGCAATCAAGAGATGTCCAGTCACAAATGGAGGCGTCCGTTCACGAACATGACGCGTATCATAACACCAGCCACTATCTGAGAGACATTTGAGTGTACATGACAAAATCAAATGCCTTACTTATAAAAATTAGAAAAAAAAAATGGTTCTACATTATAATTATATAATGTAAAAAAAATCTTTTTTCCCTTTTTTTTAATTGCTATGTTTGCTCCAAGAATTAGAAACCCAGTTCGTACCTGCCGCTACTTGAAGTCCTTTCAACCTTAGTTAGGCCTTCGTCATTAATGTATTACATTCATTAATATCGTATTGGGTCTATTTAGCCTGTAAGGATGTTGTAAATTTTTAGAAATAAATAAATATATAAATAAAGTTCTTTTAATTATAATGATTTGATATTTATCGTAATATTTATTAGTTTGTAATTTGAGCAGTATAAGTATCATTAAAATTAAGTGGTATAATATAATAATATATTATAACATACCACTTAATTTTAATGATACTTCATTCCATTTGAAATATCTGTTATTTATTTATTGTGCACACTTTCCAGTGTTGTTTTTTTAACCCAAAAGTTGACAGGTAGAGAATACCTTGTTGCATTAAGGCTTATAGTCCCTTGAACCATCGAACCGAAATTATGTGGACGCAACTTACGCAGTCGCCTAGGCGGCAGTACGCAAATCTGTGCATTTATTTGCGGCCAGCAGCGCCCGGAAAGCGCTTTAAATCCATTTTCTTTGCGAAATATTGATTGATTTACATAAGCAATGTTCACTTTGAAGAATATTTAACCACAAATTTTTATGCGTAAAAATGTTTGTAAAGGTCCAAGCCGTTTCAAAGGAGTACGGAAAAGTTGCGAAATAGCTAATTTTTTTTTTTTTACAAAAGTATTGATAGCACGAAAAAATCAAATGATGTTAATGTTGTTCATGAATCTTTAATAAACATATATTTTTTCAAACCTGTTATCTTGGCCGTTACCGAAGAGTAGGCTTCAGAAAGTCTCTGTTTTATAGCACTTTTCGGGCGCTTGGGCCTTAAGTCCGCCTAAGTACCACTACTGTACTAATCAATCTTCCTAGTAAAACGCCTCGTGGCTAAAATAATAACAGTCGCACGGGTTGATCTTAACATACCGAGATAGCTCTGTGCCTCGGAAAATATACTAAGCCATTTGGTCTCGGCTGTGAATAGTAGAACTTTGACAGTCGTTATGGATAGTGTATAGTTCTATTTACGCAAGAATAAGAAGAAATATTGGCACACCCGTCTGTCTACAGAAAAAAGATAAGAAAGTAATATCCAATAACATTTTACCTGACCTTGGGATTAACCATATATTATATTTCTATGGGAATAACTTATCCAACACAACAGTTCTTAAAAAAATTAGGACAGTGGATCCCAATCTGTGGTCGGTAAGAGCTAAAATATGGTCTGAGAGAGGATTAAAAATTTTGAATTTTCCAACTGAAAATTAACAGATTTTAAGTTTCTATCACAAATGTGTTTTCTATAGCGAAGCTCGTTATTTCTGATTTTAAAAAATCTGTGTCCTACAAGTTCGGATTGATAGTAAAGATTTATTTATGGACTTCTAGTCCCTGCTAACAACACAGAAACCAAAGCGGTCCCCGGTTATAAAAAGCTGGGAACCACTGCATTTAGGTATAAATAAATAAATAAAATAAAATAATAATTTAACCACTATCATGGTGGTTTTTAGTAACTGTATTAAGTATTTAAATTTAAATGATCTGCGGGGTTCAAAGATTTTTTCATTCTTATTCTAGTATGAGTAAGTGACAGAACTATACAGCTTGTCTAGCGCCATCTCTTGCCCACACTGAAATAAGTTTAAAACAATCTAACTGTATACGTCATGGTCTAGGAACAGAACTAGTTCAAACTACCGTTCATTACTCGTTTGTTATTAGAACAGAGAGTGGAATCTTAACATCGTATATAGTATCTCTTTTGGGACCTTCAATAAAATAACGTCACATATTCAGGGATGGGGGCAACAAGGTGTAACATCGTGTGTTTAAAAGGAGTGGGCAAAGTTTTCACCATACAGAGCGGTTAAACAGTACAAGCATTCACGTCAGAGGCAACGACAGAGTTTGCCGTTCCCTTCATGATGTTTACACGGAGCAATAAAAAAAAAGAAAAACAGATTTTTTTTTATTGAAATAAAGGATAATTATATAATTACAACTAGCTTTTGTTCGCAGCTTGGCTCGGTCTTATAGTTAAGGCATGCTAGCGTTTAAACTTATTTGCATAGATATTACAAGACGCAACAGCAATATGAGGAGTTATACAAATGAGATTGAGACTACCTATGACAAGGCCGTAGAGGCCTTAAAAAATAATGATATTCGTTTGACGTAAATTTAAGGATGGCCCCTAAACTATTTATTCAAATTAATTCAATAATTCGATTGATCAACAGAACAAACTATTTCTAATCTTATTATAAAAGTATGTACTGATTTGTAAGTAGGTGTGTAGATTGTATGTACATTTTTATTTAACCTAGTTGATACTTAAATGATAAATACAATATAAGTAGTTGTATAAAAATAAACTCCGTTAATATTTAAGATCATTGCAGCCCAGCACCAAAACATGGCATCATTCTAGAGATCTTCATTTTTAAATCTCTTAACGTCATTAAATCAAATCATAGGTACAAGTACATATTTATTAAAGCTTGAATAATCCTTACATTAACATGTTTTTTTTAATAAATAGGTGTATGTTAGCTATGATCACGTTTTATTATTTATAATACATTTGGTTAGTTAGTCGGTGTAAGGGTTGTTGTTCCAGTGTTACCGCGTTCTGTAACGCAATTGGTAACTGAAGGAACACAGGTGGATTTTAGTCAGTAGGAATCTGACGCTCCCCTTAGAGCGGGAGAGGCGGGAGCGGGCTCTTCAGAAAATAATATACCACTGACAAAATATCGCACCAAAACTGTCTTGTCATTAGAGTTGCCACCTGTAATATATTTTAGTCAACTGTACTTTATATTATAAACAAATAGGTACGACATTTGAATTGTTAATTAAAGTATTTTCCAAAAAATTAAAGTTTTTTTTTTATAGAAAATAAACTTTTAATACTTAGGTACATAATGGCCATTGTTACCAAACTGTGACATTTTGATTACCATTACGCACTAGTGCTACAATGTAGTTAAAACCTTATTGTTCAACCGCTCCCTCGCTATAATTTTAATACATTATCGTATCAGGATGGGCGCAGGTCGTCCCCCACGAGTCGCCGGTCAACCCCCGTTTATTCATTTCAGTGAGTGTCTTCACGGCCGCCATCATTCGTGAATTGTACTGTATTGAAAGGTAAATAAAAAAAAATATGGGCGCGCGTATGAAAACAGATTTTTACCGCCACAAAAGTTAACTAGTTTTACAGTTATTTTCTTCACAAGTTTATTGAAAAACGTCGTATGATTTACGTGAGTAATTAATTATTACCGTTCTCGGCTCTCTTAAGACCAAATACCACCTCGACGGTAATCACTAGCATTACACACTTACATCATAATGTACTATTAATTAACAATTCCTACAATATTCATACCACACCCTACACTTACCTAATATTTCTCAAAATTTCTGCTTAACTAATCAAGTTATGCCTATGCAGAAATTTCCCTTTTTCCTATATCTGTAGGAATTAAAAAAAAAAATTGCTTTGAGACTAGAATTTTAGAGCTCACTCCGCTTGCTCTAGCATTTATATTATATCACTTAGTACATGCTTTATCAGAGGTCTAAAATAAATAACAAAAAATTAAAAGTACATTATACCTAATTTTTTCAAAAATACTATGTTGTTTATAATGATTTATGAATATTGTATATTTTCCTGAGAAAGGTGGCCTGTAGTTTAGTATAATATTGATGGTATCATTTTATATTTATTTTATATGTTTTGGTAGCAATTTTATTGTACGAAATCTGCTTAGTAGTTCTCTCCTTGACGATGATTCACACGTGATAGTCCTGCTAATAAAATCTGAACTATACCACAGTGTGTAGCAATTTTATAAACGAAAACTGTCCATTCGTCAAAAAATCAAGAATTTGATTTGATTGATCCAAATCCTATCGTGATAATGGTAGAAGCGCTATGTGGCCTGAGAAGAAAAAGATTGAGTATGACTGTCATAGAGCCTAAAATTCGAATAAGTACAAACAAATTAAAAGAACATTAATTTTCCATGGGTACAAATTGTACAGAAAAGTCATGAGTTCTATGGGTAATTGTTAAATCACATGTTGATGAGGCTGTGCTCGGTCTAACTAAAAATAGATAATCAGAACGACGCGTTGTCTATACTCATTTTTCTCAGGAAAGTTCAGTCCTGCAAGTGTGCGGGATCCCGCATGAGTAGGTAGTCCCGCAGTCCTGATCCTACAGAAATGAAGCGGGATCCCGCGCTTGTGGGATTGGATTCCTTAGTTCCCATCATTGAACGCGGTTATTATAAGACTGTCCTATCGTTCATGGGCACATCGGTGTGTTGGACTACGTTTTCTTCGTCGTCTTCTGTCGCTAGATGTCTCTCAATAAAGCCTGATATACAGTTGAGCCAGCCGTGCTTGTACATCATCTTTATGACACGTTTGCGAAACACCACCAGTAGCAAGAATATCAATAACCCTTGTAGCGTGTTGAAAATATCCAGAATGGTCCTGTAATACAAAATGAGCAGTATTAGTTTTTGCTGTTGTTTGTCCAATGAGAAAATTACGGAAAATTACCTAGCAGGTAATTAAAATTATTCTTATTTATTTGTGTAAAAACAACAAATGTATTGCTGTTAAACTAATAACTGTTACGTTTAGTAATTAACAGCCGCTTCTGTTCATTGCATTATAGCGGTTTTGTTTGGCTATTGGCCGCTAGATGGCGTTAGTGTTGCATTATATTTATAATGGGTAAATACATAAATGATGTTCCTTTGTGTATTGCCCCGGGATAAAAAAATATCACTTATATAGGTATACACATAGAAATAGCATATATCCAAAACCTGGAAATGTTATATGTGTGTGCCGAACATCCAAATACATTTACCCATTAAAGCGTAAAAGCTTAACAAACAAATTCACATTCGCACTGATAGGAAGTTAGAATAATTTAACCTTTCAATTGTGATAATTACAGACACAATTGAAAGACAATAGGTGCGCGAACGCCGGCGTCCGCTTGGGGTTTAATGAAATCTTCAGTTTTATAAAAACATAAAGCCTGTTTATTCTGAATAGGTAAGTGCGTAAATTAATTTAAACAGCTGCGTAATTTAATTTATCTACCATCCAAAGTACATATTTAAACATCTGTGTTGACTAAGGCACGTCATATCGTACCTCACACTACAAAAAAGGAATTATATTTAAAACTAAGTGTAGGTTGCCATGAGAATAAAAAATGCCTTTTCGATATACGTATAACGTAATTAACGTTGAATTATTTTTTAATCATTTTGTACTTATGCTTTTCTTTCTGTCACTTTTTAGGGTTCCGTAGCCAAATGGCAAAAAACGGAACCCTTATAGATTCGTCTTGTCTGTCTGTCTGTCTGTAGGTATGTATGTCCGTCCGTATGTCACAGCCACTTTTTTCCGAAACTGTAAGAGCTATACAGTTGAAACTTTGTAAGTAGATGTATTCTGTGAACCGCATTAAGATTTTCACACAAAAATAGAAAAAAAGCTATAAATTTTGGGGGTCCCCATATTTAGAACTGAAACTCAAAATTTTTTTTTCATCAAACCCATGCGTGTGGGGTATCTATGGATAGGTCTTCAAAAATGATACTGGGGTTTCTAATATCATTTTTTTCTAAACTGAATAGTTTGCGCGAGAGACACTTCCAAAGTGGTAAAATGTGTGTCCCACCCCCTCTAACTTCTAAAATAAGAGAATGATAAAACTAAAAAAATTATATGATGTACGTTACTATAAAAACTACCAACGAAAATTGGTTTGAACGAAATCTAGTTAGTAGTTTTTTTTAATGCGTCATAAATCGAAAAAAATACACTATTATTAATATTATTACTATTAAAACATCGATCAAAGTTACAAAACATAACAAGAACTTTTATATTATGTTATTTCCTGCTACGAAACCCTTCATGGGCGAGTCCGACTCGCACTTGGCCGGTTTTTTTATATTTGTAATAGTAATAATACCTAAACCTAGTAAAAATCCTATATATACTTAAGGCACTACGTTCGCCTCTTTACCTTTATCTGTATGATTTAAAAACTATTTATTAAATAAATGTTTTTGATTGCGAAACAACCACGAGTATCTACGTATGGTACTGTGTGAATGTTACAACTTACTAGTACTTTGTAAACTGCTAAAATAGGTATCTACCGAAAGACTGCACTTGCTAATCAATCAAATTTTGTAAATTTTACTTTTTATAGTTTTTATTAGTAGCCTAAACATAAATTCACGTTGATATTGTCTTTCAATTCATTTTGAAAGACAATATCAACGTGAATTTAGGCCAGGTAGGCCTGAAAGAATTACAAATTTACAAACCAAATAATATGTTTCTCTGCTAATGATCCGATCATTTCAAACACCCACGGAAGTCCCATCAAAATGATAAGTCGCACGGTCATCACAAACCTGAAAACAATTAAGAAATTATTACAATCTGAAATAGTAATGTATTATTATAAATGAAGACGAGGAAATAAGGAAGAAACAAATAAAAAAGGAAAACGAAAGAAGCAGAAATTATAGATCACTTCTGTCATTTGATGGCTCGTGTGAAAGTTGAAAATTACTCTAAAGGAACATAGGTACTCCTGGGATAAAAAGAAATAAGCAGGTCCTTTGTACTCTTTTATCCTTATTTGTTCTTTTCGATTTTAAATGTGTGTGTGTACATAAATAAATAAAAATAAACGATCTCATTACACACAAATATAAGAAACCTCTATACAATCTTTAAACACCTTTTATTGTTCTATTCGGGGTAGTTTAGAAAACAAATTTTGACAACCTTTCTAACTTAGGTTAAGTAGGTACTATTTATGCAAACTTTCAAGTATATATTGGCACACAGAATGAGATTTGGCATACAAACAAAATTTCCCGCTTTTACCCCCATAAAGATTGAATTTTAAAAAACTCCTCAGTTTTTTTTATGGTGGGAAAAAATCATCCAATGACATCCCCCTTTCTTGGGCGGAGCGGGACAGTGTCAGACTCTTACTGACTAAAAGACCCACCCCGTTCCTTCTAGCCTTCATACCGGGGCTCGAGCGCCCTTTCGGATAGCCCTGGCCCCAGTAGGCTTCGACGCGGCTGGGTCCCTGCTGTTGCTGACAACTCCTTGAGGCGCGCGGGAACAGTGCGCGCCGTCGACGACTTGGGCTTGGTCCGGACAGTTACCGGACGGCCGAATAGCGAGCTAAATTACATGTTTCTTTTGTTGCTTAGTATTTTGACATGCCAGTTAGTGAATTTCTCCTGTTACTATACATAGATTAGTGTAATATTAAATATTTACTTGAACTTCAGTGCCCTTATGTGACTTGATGAAAAGGATAGACGCCATATCAGCAAGGACGTGTAGATAAATATACAAATGTTGGCAGCCAGCAGTAAGGATATTATACTGTACATGTAGTACCACTGTTGATATTTATCTGAAATTGTAAATTATTTCATTTATTAGCACATCACATAATATTGTCCCACGGTTTGAATCACGTCTTTAGTTATTGCTCCGCTCCTATTTAGTCGAAGTGTAATGTTTTAAAGCCTGTATTTTACTCGTATATAGCTTTCCTCGATAAATGAACTATCTAACACTGAAAATTATATTAACTCGAATTATTCAATTTTATAATTAGGTTTTGTTTAGGATTTAAGGGCCTTTACACAAGGCGGAGGCGCTCGCTAGCTTAAGTGTGAATAGCGCCTTAAAGAAAATCCCAAATTGGGTGGCGGGGTTGTTCGAAATATCCGCTTCTACTGCTGTAGCCTTAAATAATATGAATGTTGACGTGGACATGAAATAAAATTTACCAAAGAACCAGCAGTGCATAAGTCCGATCCCTGGTTTCTGGTGGTGGCCGGGGTGAAAGTTTACTATGGCCATGCATATAGTGAGGACGGTCGAGCATCCCCAAGCGTATATCATGTACCATTTAAACTCTCGCCAGCTGTAGTCTAAAGTCGCAGGTCGCCTGTAAAGTAAAATTTTAACAATATCAGTCGTAAAATTTTTAGACATTTTTGTCAATATAAATTATATATGTAGAATATGGAATATGCATGAAAAAAATATTTGTTAGGTAATCAATCAGTTTATCTATAAATGTTACGGACTTTTCTTTTTTATTATGCCGTGGCTACATTATCGCGCGAATATTCGTGTCGCATTGTAGCAATAAAAACATCGTAGTCAATATGCGATGTTGTTGTCCACGCTAGTTGTCAATCGTATATCTATGCGCGTCTCAGAAAGTATTCGTGTTCGACTGAATACTTCGCGATTCAACGATCTACTCGGCCATATAGGTATATAATATTCGTCGAATCCCGATTATGTAGCCACCGCACCACAGCTGTCATTCTTTGACAGTGAGATAGCAAGTGGATGTTATTTGTCAAAATACCTAACAATTCATTTTCCTGACTGTACAAGTGTACAATGCTGAAAAAAAAAAACTGTCATACCTTGTGTTTAAAAGGACTTGTATGGCTATAGCGTTTGACCAGAAGAAAGTTGCCATCAAAAAGAAATAGGCCAGAAATCCTGAAAACAAATAAAATCTTTTTAACATAATTTTCGTCTAACGTATACCGAAAACGTCAAAATTATTTTAGAGATACTGCTTTATGTTTATTTCATATCCTTTACGTATCTACTGTCATCAACATAACACGTGATCATATTTTCATGCAGAAATCTCTTTGGAAGTTCAGAAATCATAAAATCTCCAATACATATTTTTATATATATATAGATATAAATATATATATATATATATATATAATATTATATTTTATATGTATCCTATATTATTATTTTTGTATTTAATGCTTACTGCTTACCTCTAGTGGCACACCACCCCATGTGATAGTATGTCATAAGCTTCATAATAACAAGCACTAAAAGTCCAATTCCAAGACTAATGCAGAAATTGATAATACTCTTTCCTTGAACGTCCCTGTAAAACATTTTTTTTTTTCAACCAAAAAGCAAAAAATACTATATTATATAATAATGCTGATAATAAAAACAATATCTTAAACAAAAATTTCAACAGTCCTTCAACCGTATTTTGAGGGTAGGTAGTTTTTAGAAACGAATAATAACAATTTTTATTATTCATTAGAATTTGAACTAAGTTTTTAAATTGATATAAACTAGTTTCACGTAATAAGATTCTCCCTTCAAATCTTTAACACCCTAAATTTTTCATACTGGGTTAGTTTTGAGTAACGAATAATTACAGCCTTTTTAATTTACTTGGATTACTATTTATGTTAAGTTTCAAGGATATGAACTCCAGGAATAAAATTTTGACTACAAACTTATTTCCCCCTTTTAACCCATTAATTCATTTTAAACCTCAAGCGAACGCGTTCGCGCACCTATTGTCTTTCTATTGTGTCTGTAATTTCCACGATTGAAAGGTTAAAAGTAGAATTTAAAAAAATCCCTTAGTCTGGTAGGCGACATAATTTAATGACAATAATATTTAGATATTCCGGCTCTTTTAAAAATTTACAGCCCAGTGACTTAAAATTGTGACATGCTATCTAAATGATTTTTTTTAATTAAAAGCAATGTCAATAAAATATTTTACCATGAACATATTATTTCAATATATTTTTTACATGAAATAGTTAACTTTAGGTATAGGTATATATACCGCTTAAAAGAATTTAGCCAGTTTTACATTTCAACATTTTTTTACTACACTAAAGTAGCAGAACTATTTTTAGCACATTAGGTCGTAATGTATAAATTTAGGTTGGGCCTTACGAGTTCAATGTCGCCTCATCTTAAAAGAAAGGGATCATCTCCACGAGCGAGGGAATTGCAGCGATGTTTTCGTCGTGCCTGCCACATATTTCTATAAATTCTTAGAACGTGTGTACACACGGCGATATAATCGCGGCGAAGCGATAAGTGGCTAAGTGCGAGCGAAAAGTCGTCGTATCGCCGCGTAGCTGTTGCTACTGGCAGTGGGCCCGCTGCGCGCTCGCCACAATTCAGACGAGTCGCGACGATTCGCTGGCGGATAATCGCTCGTTCGTGGAGATGATCCCAAAGCCTTGTTTAAAAATATCTCGTTCCTAGACATGATATATCAGTCAGTCAGTTTCTCCTTTCCCTTCTAGATTGTCAAAAAATATTGGAAATATCGTAATACTAACCTAAGTTCTGGTAGAAAACTATAAATAAGTGCAGTAGCCGCTAGGAATATAACTGATACGATCATCGTGTAGCCCAGAATTTTATCATCGATGATCTCTATCTCTTCTTCGGTGCATACTATTGCCATAGGCCTGATTCGAGTCAGATTCACATCTTTTATTGTTGTATAGTTTGCCAAACAGTACCTGTAATGAAAAGAATATGATTAGAAATAGAAGGAAAGTTAAGAAACTAAAAACTAACTACAAAAAGACACGGTTTGTTAAAAAATATCCTTACGCTGAAATGTACAATTGTTTGCCATACACTCGAAAAACTGGGTCTAATGTCCCTAGGTTCAAAATACAAATCACACTTTTTTAGTTAGTACGCAACACCGACTACTACCTACAGGTCATTGGACTCGCTCAGCTGAGTTTTCTTAAAGAAATTAATTTCGTGCATGTGTAAATTAATACGATTTTTTTTAAAAAGGTACTTTATTTTTTCATTTTATCTTTACAAATTAGTATTTCATGTACCGGATCGACCCTCTACGGGATTAAAACGATCAAAATTTAGTGGTGTATAGTTGTCCATACAATGTTCCTATTAGTACTTAATTACAGATTTTGTTTAATAAAAACTTTAATTTTATTTTATCACGTTAACATTTATTAACTGCTATATTTAGGGTATGTGTATAAAGATGGTTCATTGTAAAAATTTGCCTGGTTCCAGTGGTCCACTATGATCCAATTCCCATTTTTTTTAATTCGTTCTTTCTGAAAATTTATTTAAAACATCAAAAAACCTAAATGCCAATCCAAACCAAAATAAATCCTTTAGCTGAGTGCAAAAGTACGATTGCATAGATTAATAAACAAAAAATTATACGACTTTGAAATTTACCTGGTTCATAGCTGGACCACTTAGCCTACTACACGTGTGCAAAAAGGCTGCCAGGGTCATATGGGACTCGGAAAATCACAACAGCCGTATGCACAGTGACCGTTACCACTGGGCAGAGTCTCCATGGACTGGGTTCCTGCAGATGGAAAACAGTTACGTTTTGATTATTTGGCTAAGTTTTGCCATCTGGTATGCTTAACTAAATTTGCTTTAAGCGTTTCCCGATATTTTAAATTTTAAAACATACTTGCTTCTCCAACTACTCCATCCATACTTACTTCAATATGTATATGCTTTATAATATGCATCAACACCCAGGCTATGAGAACTATAGAAACAGGATACTTATTGTAAATGAAATATTTCGAATCACTTTCGACCGGTTGGATCATTAATTACAAAGGACCCTGTATAGATGACAAAGAATTAGTTTACACTGTACTTACAGTTTAGTTCATCAAATTTTTATACAAAAATTAAAATATTTAAAATCAAAGTTATAAATACTACGACGCCTATGGTGAGCGAACCTATCAATAATAAAAAAAACAAGCGATAGTACAATAGGGGCGCTTAATGTGCTTGTGTCGCGCCATATAGACGTAGTTAGGTATAGCAAAATACAGAGTTGAAATGTGTTAGATTGAACAACGAAATCTTAAAGGTTTGTTTGTTTTTGGTAAATGTGATATTTTGTAAAAGGTCATAGAACAAAAGATGATATACCACAACAAATCTAAGAAGTACCGTTTGACGTTTCACACTTTTCTTTAAAAATACGAGTAGTTTTGTATAAGCGTAACTCACACTATTTCTATTTATCTTTTTCAGTAAAACCATTGGATTATGGAGCTATTTTTATTGTATCACACACAACATATACACATTTATGTAGAATTGTCAAACAGTACTTCTTAGGGGCATCTCCACGAGCGAGAGCCTCGCGACGAGTCCGTGCTTCTATCGCCCGCCGGGTAGTCTCCACGAACGAGCGATTATTCTGCCAGCGTATCGTCGCGACATGTAACGGAATAGCCGCGTGTCCGCGACGACTCGTTACGGAATCGCCGCGTTTCCGCGACGGCGTTGTGCAATACGTTACTTGGCTGACAGGCAACGCAAAAATGACCTGTGTTTGACAGCGCGCTCGCCGCGCTTTCGCTGCTAGAGCGTGGCGAGCGCGTGGCAGGCCCGCTGCTAGTAGCAACTAGCGCGCGGCGATACGACGATATGTCACTCGCACTCAACCACTCGTCGCATATCGCCGTGTGGAGACACGTTCTAAGAGTGTGTGTAGAAATATTTTATATTATTATTTATTTATTTTTATTTTTATTTTTAATGTTTTAATTTATTTTAGACTTCAATTTATTTGCATTCAATTTATATAATTAATTTTTAGGGTTCCGTAGCCAAATGGCAAAAAACGGAACCCTTATAGATTCGTCATGTCTGTCTGTCTGTCTGTCTGTCTATCCGTCCGTATGTCACAGCCACTTTTTTCCGAAACTATAAGAGCTATACTGTTGAAACTTTGTAAGTAGATGTATTCTGTGAACCGCATTAAGATTTTCACACAAAAATAGAAAAAAATCAATAAATTTTGGGGGTCCCCATACATAGAACTGAAACTCAAAAATTTTTTTTTCATCAAACCCATGCGTGTGGGGTATTTATGGATAGGTCTTCAAAAATGATACTGAGGTTTCTAATATCATTTTTTTCTAAACTGAATAGTTTGCGCGAGAGACACTTCCAAAGTGGTAAAATGTGTGTCCCCCCCCCCTCTAACTTCTAAGATAAAAGAATGATAAAACTAAAAAAAATATATGATGTACATTACTATAAAAACTACCAACGAAAATTGGTTTGAACGAAATCTAGTAAGTAGTTTTTTTTTAATGAGTCATAAACCGAAAAAAAATACACTATTATTAAAACATCGATCAAAGTTACAACACATTACAAGAACTTTTATATTATGTTACTTGCTGCTACGGAACCCTTCATGGGCGAGTCCGACTCGCACTTGGCCGGTTTTTAATGTCTTGTAATGTAAACGTAATTTGACTTGTTCGATTTTATTTTGTCTTAATATGATTATACAGTGAGTTTATGTTAAATGTTCGATTATAGTTTTTAAGGCAGCAAAATTATTGCAGTGAGCGCCATGTACGCCTTAATTGTCATGTGCCATTTTGTTATGAGATCATCTTGTTAATGTGATATGTGTGTGATGTGACTGTACTTGATTTAAATAAATAAATACGTTGCACGACGATAATATGGCCGCGATTCGCCCGCTCGTTGAGATGGTCCCTTAAATTTGCCGGGCTTTAGTAATACAGTCCTGCAAGGTTGTTAGTGTTTTACAAATAACCCTGTATAGTTCCAATAATATTTGGAATATCAATTCGACGACGACGTTCAAGTAACAGAAGAATAGAGAAGCGAACAGAACAGAAGAGTTAAGAAGCTGCACAAGTACCTTTCACGGTTTCGCTTTTTTCACGCTTTTTTTTATGACGTAAATCGTCGATTTTAGTATTTTTAAACTTTGTAAGAAGTTTTCTTAACGTTAGTTTTCCATGGAGTTAGCATATAATGTTGAATTTTTCGCTGTTGCCTTCGGTTTCTTAGGACAAAAGCACAGATCACAACAGCCTCTTCGAAATCCATGTTGATAAATGCAGCAATTTCGTTTCGTTCAAATAATAATAAAAAATATGGCGAGAGCCACAGCGACATGAAGTTGCTGCTGAGCAACTAAGTTGCTCGTGTGCGTATTCCGTTACGTTTTTTTTAATAAATCGTGTTGACTTTGCTACGTCACACTATGCCCTGTGGTGAACCACGGTGAACACTGAGCTGTGAGCCTGAGCAGGCAGTGTGCGTCTTACGCTCGCTGTGTGCGGACGTATTGTATGTATGTAAATATTGGGAACGTGCTCGCTTCAGTTATTTGCGACAGGGAGAACTCGGATGGGAAACCTACTAGAATTTTTCTAAAAATTTTTGAACGATCTCATTGGAGTTTCGTGTAAAGTGTATTTTGACACAGGCGGTATTATAAATATTAACAAAGATACAACTTTAAAAATATTCGAAGTGGATTTAAAGTTAACCGCGAATTAAGATTTGCCTTAATATATTCTTCATTCTTACTTGTGTTCCCCAAATCTCATTTTGTGGGTAGTTTACTAAATCTTGTTTTGATAAACTTTATTTTAACCCCCGACGGAAAAGAGGGGTGTTATCTGTCTGTGTGTTTGTCCATCGTACCTCCTACATGAATGAATCGATTTTGATGCGGTTTTATATCTACTAAACTAAATTTTTGTGTCAGGTTTCACGTTTATTAATCCTGGGAATGAGACCTTAAATTTTATTGATTTATAAAGATTGTGTTTAAAAAGAAACGATGAATAACATTTTTTTTTTTTAAGTATGTATTTGTGCTAAGTAACCCGCCGGTCTTGGTCACTCCTTTACCTCCAGTACCTTTACCATCTCAATGTAGACTATTATAAGATAATTGTACATATTTTAAACTGAATCTGTACTTACGAGTTAGCCTCAAAAGTCTCCTCGATGTCATGCCCCAGGTGTAATATCAATTTGTCAGCCTCATTTACTTCAAAACTATTTAAAAGTCTAATAGTGTCATTGCATTTCAAAGAGGTTGGTGTTGTGGCATTTGTCTTTGGTTCCCAACAAACTTCCCTTTTGTAAAGAATTGGTTGTCCTTCAGGGCAGCACTTGACGCTGGCTGACACGTAGTTAACCAGTATCAACAAAAAACATATAAATATAATAAACCCCATTCTTGAAGATCCCATTCTAGAAACCACAATTAAGTCAGTTTATTTAGTTAGTTCACTTTTTTATAATTCACACACTAAAACTCTTTTACATTCGTGAAAACTTTTCACTTTATGATAACACACTGAAATCAATAATTAACGAATTATACTATTCGCTAAACATCAAGTTTTCATTTATTGTACAGAATATTGACGCGAAATATTGTGGTAATGGAAATGATAAGGTGCAGGAACAGCGACGTGCACTGTGCGACTAACTGTGAGCGAGAAGCACGATTTTCATTGAATATATTTGGGTACAGTGGCGTAGCTAGGTCTAGTACCAAGGGCCCTGGGGCCCCTAAATTGTTTAGGCTTTATCAATATATTTTAAAAATATTTATAAATACATATTTTAAATATGTATGTTAGTGGGGCAACTCAAGCCCACTAAACGTGCAGAGCGTAGTTGATGAAAAACACAGGAAATGTTCATAGATAGTGAACAAAATAATATAAGTTTTGGTAAAACTTAATTTGGTTTCATTCCTCATGACACACAAAAACACAAGAACACAATGATAGAGATAATCAAAAAACAAGTAGAAAAATAAACTTACTTGGAAAAAAGGGCGTATTAAATAACTATCGACTCTGTTATTTTAACAATGCAACGCTACTTTATCGTTTTAAAAAATCCCTTATATATATATATATATATATAAGAAGATTTATCATTAACAGGTATATATGGAGACATGGTCGTCGTTTATATGATCGGTAACGATTTCTTTCACAACTTAATTACCGAATCTTCATGAGTAGGTTTTTCAACCAATACTGCAGTGGAAACATTATCTGGATTGTTATGACAATCAAATTCAACAGAAATATTTTTCGTTCATTCAACAAGCGGTTTGACGGTTTGGTTTGGCGTTGAATGGTCTCCAACAAGGTGGACCGATGATTTAATCAGGGTTGCGGGAATCCGATGGATGCGTGACGCACAGGACCGGTCGTTGTGGCGACGCTTGGGGAGGCCTATGTCCAACAGTAGACGTCTTTCGGTTGATATGATCATGATGAATAAGCGGTTTGTTAATCAGGTTTTGGGGGCCCTCCAAGCTTGAGGCCCCGCTGCCTAGCTCCTTAGAAGGTACGCCACTGTTTGGGTAAAATGTAGCGGGGTGTGGTATGTATCTGTGAGTGGGAGGGTTGTTCTGTGCATAACGTCATAATTTACTACTAGCTTTTGCCCGCAGCTTCACGCGTCACTCAGGAATAAAGCAGCTACCTATCGGTGAAAAAATTTTAGCAGTCGGACCAGTGCTTCCAGAGATCCTCCTACAATCAAAAAAACAAAAAATTAAAAAACAAACTACTTCTTTATTAAATAACTGTAAAGTGTGTACGCGTTAAGTTGGCGCGTGGCTGAAATATAGCGCAAGCACGTTAACTTGGCGCGTCGCTGGGGGCTTGCTTAATGTTGGCAGCCTAACAAATCTATTTTCCTTAATTTAATTAAAAACGCTATTTCATAACACAGTGTAATTTAAAGAATTTATTAGCTATACTACATTTATAATACCTATTAAAAAGAAAGTAAATAATTTTTATAAGTCTTGTAAAAGAAATATGTTTTTATAAATGGGAAATATGTTTCATAACATATATAATATAATATATTCAGGTTTTCTAAAATTTAGCTATCACTATTTTTTTTTATCTTAAAAAAGCGGCAGGTTAGTTTCATAAGTAATTAATTTTAAAAAAAGTCGTGAGAACTTTGTAAATCTTTTATTGAATATCTTAATAAATTTATTAGCACATTTAGGGCCATATTTCACCGGGACACCACTGGTAGCGCAACTGGTTGCGCCACCAGCAAAATGTATAGAGCTCTATAGAGCGTTACTCACCTGGTGTCTGTTCGGTAGCGCAACCAATTTGGTGGCGCAACCAGTGCGGACACCAGTCCGGCCGCCAGTCACGCCCCCCATCAAAGAGTATGTAATAAGATGGAAATCTAACCTTTGAAAACCATAATTAACCAACTGTCAAACGTCAGTGACAGTGAACCAAGAATCTTGTCCAATACAATATGGATTGATTACGACAACCTCAAAGATGTAATAAAGAAGTACCATACAAGAATCTTTATCCCTTTCTACTAATGTGTAAAGACTTATTCGTACTACGAGACATTCTGTTCTAAAGAAGTTTAAGATGTTAATAATAACGCTAACGCTAACGGACGCTTTGACCGTTTTTAGACAAATATCTCGGTTTTTCGGGTACCATTATAATGCACCAAGAATCATAACTATGAGGATGTCATGGCATCAAATAAAAGACAATATACATATTCATCTCTAGGATGGCATAAAAAAATATTATGGTTTTGTATACAATTTTTATATAGTTAAATACAATTTTACCAACGCACTAATCAAGAAAATTACAAAACACAAGGGTTTGAGTAGGTCACGTAAGCTAAATCCAGTGCACATTTATAGCTTAAAAATCATAAAATACCACAGCTTATATAGTCTTCTACACCTATAGCTAATTATTTTGAACTTACATAATAACTTTATGATTTATGACCAAAATAAAACCTCTCTAAAAAAATCTTCATACATTTTTCATTGAACCTACCACTTCCAAGCCTCAGTCCGCGCTGAACGCATCCGCGTTCTGAGAGGCACGGGCCGTTTCACTCGTTTCCCTCTCCTAGAGGTTGAGATCTGAGTTCCAGCAGTGGGAACATTAAAAAGGGTGATTATGTATGTGTGTATATATATAGGGATTTTGGTGTTTTTATCAAGAAGTCTCTGTATTCATATTCATAGTCTATATACTCATCTACATTCTACTACAGTCAAAAAGTATCATTTGATGAAGTTGAACTGATTAACAAGACCAATAATAGCCAATTAAATATACGAAAAAAATAACAAAAATATATAACCATAAAGTTGGTACAAAACTGTAGAATCAAACCAAACTAACAGTTATTTTTTTAACAAAAACTATCTATAACAACAATTAGTTACTTATGTTTGTTTTACAGTAACTGTAAAATGATCAAAATAACTTTAAATTCGGAAGTCGGTGTTATATAACAAAATATACCAGAAACATCGACTTCCGAAATTAGTATTCTTTATTCAAGTCGAGCCGATTTCGACTATTCTGCCAAGTCCATTGTAAATTGGAAAAACAAGTGTGTTCATAGAAATCTGAGTAAAGTGAGAATATTAAGCCATCCAAGACAAAAATAGTAATAGCAAATGTACTGAAACATACTAGGTGAAATACCTATAAGTGTTACTTTATTTAACCTGTTTTTTCTTTATTTTAAGCTTAACAAATTACACCTTATCAGTGTGGAAATAAATAAATAAACTAGTTTTCATCTGTTAACTCAATAAGGTTCAATTGAAAACTAGCATTAGGTAAAAACTATATTTATAATTCACAATAGGATCCCTAAATTGATAAATAGTTTTCACACACTCGCAATATTTTTGAAAGACCTATCTAACGACATCCCACATTATGGAATAGTCTAAAAAACAAAATAAAAGAATTAAAAAAAGGGCGTTCTTGTATCGTACTCTTCAGTACATTTTTGAGGTTGACGTAATCAATCCAGATAGTATAAAAGATTCTTGGGTGTGGCGACTCAAGAACACTCTCTATCTCTTTCTACTAGTGTGTCCATAGATTAGTTCGTACTACGAGCCATTGTGTTTTAAAGAAGTTCAAGATGTTATTTATACATTATATTTTAGACAACTAATCAAAAACTAATATGTATATTAGACAGCTTAGGTAAGACCTTACCACGATTACAAACTACGAGAGCCTAGAAGTTTTCGATAAGACAATAATTCTTCGAGAATAAGCAAAAAAGAAGTTGATAGGTTATCGGCCTACCAAAAAACCACGCCTCACCGAGGTTAATAAGAAGAGACTATAGCACAGGGCCAAACAACATCAAAATATGACTGTTTCAGACTGAAGTCGGTTAAAAATAAGACTTTAAATAGTACAGTACATTGTTAATAAACTACTGCCATTATCTGATGAAATAATATAATTTTTCAGACATGTTTCTCCGATGAACCGACGTTTCAGGTTTAGGTTGACAAAAGCTCTTTTGTCCGTTTAAAAAATGCTCCTTTCCGACGACGCTCTGGAGAATAGCTCCATAAAAACTGGTGTTAAGAGAACAGAAGACAGCTAAATTCCCAATTAGTATTATGATGTGGTCTTTAATCTCAAGCAAGGGTCTACATATCGTGAGGGACCGTGAGACATGACCAGTACAAGCGAGTACTCTAGAACCTGCACTGCTGCCGCATCTCGAAGAATGGTTCCTTATTGACGAAGAGGTTATTTTATGCCCGAATTTTCATTTTGCTATAAAACCAGGGGTGTTACTGCATACTTGGCTAAAAAAACATTAATGTTTTACCCTAGTCAATCAATACACCAGACATGAACGCTATTGAAAACATGTAGGAGCTCACCAAGCAGGAGATCGCTTAGCAAGTGATCACCACCAAACTAGGAAATTATCAAATCAAATCAAATCAAAGCATTTATTTCAAATAGACCATTTACAGGCACTTTTGAATAGTCAAATGTCGGTCAGTCCAAGAAAAGTGAAGCTAAATTGCACGTTCCAAAGAGTAGGTCTCTATGGAGAAGAACGTGCAAGAAACTCCATGGACACTCTTTTAAATCATATATGTGTTACATATAATGCTTGGTTACATATTACTTGTTGCTTCTATCATTATTTATTATTATTGTTATATAAACACTAGCTGATTAAATTGTAGCTCTCAATAACACAACCCTGCAACAGAATGCCAGAATTTGCATAGAGAGTATATCTTGATGAATGGAATCTATCACAAAATTCTGGTAATATTCGTCAAATTGACTACGTCAAATTGAAAAAAAAAAAAATTTTTTTTTTCAAAAATGTATAAATAATCATTCACATTCACGGTTTTATGGCACTTTTCGGGCGCTTGGGCCTTAAGCGATACGCGCGAGTCCAAGCGAGCTGGCAATTTCCGATTTGACCTACTTTTTCTGTCGTCAACTCGCTCAGACTTGAAAATCTAAAAAAATTTATAACATAGGTACCCACTAAAAATGTATTAGAAATTGTATTCGACTTGACTTTAAAATAAAACACTTATCGTTAATGAGAAAGATATTAATCAACATTACAATAATATAATATTGCATATTTACCTATTAATTACCAACAAATCACAACATTATCAGCAATAAGCAACCAAAGTTGACGTACAAATATTAGAGTACAAATATGAGACTTAGAAATACACGTAAGTGAGTGAATATGCAGTATCGATACGTCATGTATGTGTCAAAAAAGTCAAGAGCGCCCACACGATGAACAAAATCTTTCTTGGATGCGTTCCATTTCACGATTAACCTGTGACCTTCAGTTGCCCTTTGCATTCTAGAACTACGGGTTTCCTTTCCAGAAATTCGCCGGGGTCCTAGTTTGCGGGCATCGGCCCTTCTGGACTCCTACGGTTTGATGTCATCTGTTTGAGGAGCACGTCGATCACTACGCGCTGTTGACGACTGAGCTCGGTTCGGTTAATTACCGGACGGCCGGATAGCGGACTACCCATTGCTCGGCGTCCACAAGCCCGCGTCTAACGTGGTCCGTCGTCGGGGTCGAAATTTCGGCTGCCGATGGTCCTTTGGCCTCCTTCTTCGCTAACATTACTGCTTCGCAGAAAGAGGCGACCGCCTGCCATTCCTCCTCGCTCCGGACCATAGTCTGAACTAGGGCCCTGCGTGAAAGGTTGTTGCCAAAAATTGCCTCCACGAGGAAGCAGCGGTGCTCTGCCCGAGCGGGGCACAACTCTACCATGTCCTCGGGTGCTCCACCGTGTCCTCCGGATGGTCCACACAATAGTGATACCCGAGAGTTACTTCCGTCTGAATCCAATGCAGAAACCGACCGAACTTGCCTTGGTGAGGTGAGGACCATGCAGGTGCAGGTAACATGAGAAAATCAAAAGTAACGTAAAATGTTTTTAAAGTAACTTGGGTATCGTGTACCATTGGCCACATCCTACTCGCCTCATTCCTCACCTTTAACTAATATCCCGAAATCTAAGTAGATAACCGCGATATAGTCTGCGTGAAAAAATCCGCGGGTAATAGCTAGTTATTTATAGTATTTGTTATTATTTGACTGTATTTTATACGTTTATGCGAGATGACGACAGAAAAAGTAGGTGAAATCGGAAGGTCCCAACTCGCGCGGACTCGCGCGAATTGCTTAAGCGAGTTGACGAAAAAGTCATATTAGGTAATCTCTGGAAGTACTGGTCCGATCGCAAAAACTTTTTCACCGATAGAAAGCTGCTTTATTCCTAAGTGACATAGGCTATATTTTATGTACGCGGGC
The DNA here is from genome assembly GCA_929112965.1 of Mythimna albipuncta. Classification (NCBI taxonomy): domain Eukaryota; kingdom Metazoa; phylum Arthropoda; class Insecta; order Lepidoptera; family Noctuidae; genus Mythimna; species Mythimna albipuncta. The sequence continues at coordinate 10,439,319 of OV815977.1, read as the reverse complement.
GAAGCCGCGAGCAAATGCTAGTATATGATATTTGTCGACCGTGAAGTACCAATACCTCCTAAAAATATTTTTTCAAGAAAATCATAATTTACCGCTATGGATTTAAAAAGGGTTTTCCGCGATTATCCCACTGCCGCGCATTACGCTGCATGTTGCGTGTCAACGCACCAACGCGCGTACTTGCTGAAATGCAAATCTGCATCATCGTGCGGGTTTTTTACGCACTCACGCGCGTAGGAGCATTTTGTAAATTGACGCAGGCTCTGACTTATTTCATTCAAATCATATGACACTACGAGACTCGGTTTGCCATACCTTGCGTGCCGCCCCGCACCCACGCGCGTGTGTGCATGTTTCTCCTCATGTAGGCGTGTGATCTGCATGAACGCGTGTGGATGCATTTTCGGTATGTTGGAGTGTGCTTATTTTCTATACAAATGGAGATATTTACGAGCAATGTTAATAGGTACACGCATTTACGCGCTACGCTGCGTGGAACGTGGCAATGTGATAATCGTCTTAGTAAAATTCGAAGTGATTTTTTTGTTTTCAGGTTTCACAGAAAGTTTGGAGATATTAGTACTTTGCTGTCGATATAAAAAAATACACCATCAATTAATATCACATGCTGCAGTGTCAAAAATAATAACAATTAATTTAGTAAAATCATGGTTACCCTAGTTAAAATGGGGGTAAGAAAGGGACACACTGACCCTTTCTCGTTGTCTTTTTCAGTACATTTTTCCCCGTTTGCTTGTCAATATGAACTTAATGGCAATGAGAATAAAGAGCACTATAGAGTGTGTTTGCTGCGTAGGCAATCTAAATTATCCATAGGATACATAAAATCTTTGCTCTGGTGTCTGTTTGGTGTCTTGTTTGGTGTCTTGCTATATTTCACTAGGACACCATGGTGGCGCAACCAGTGGCGCTACCAGGGTGTCCCGGTGAAATATGGCTCTTAGCATCAGAATCCACGCTAAATGTGCTAATACGCTAGTTTTTATCAGAAGAGTAGGATGACTCCATTGTCAACCTATCCGATTTAAAAAATATAATATTCATGTGGTGGAGTATTGTAGAGATACATTCAGTTTTTCTTCTGGCGTTACAGTAACTCTTGCGCTGTAGGGGCATTGTTTATTTATGTGCAGTGGTATGATGCATTTTGCATTATCCATTACTACAATATATTATAATAAATAATATATATAATAATAAATAATATATTACTACAATTCGGTTGTAGATTTGGTAGAATTCATATCGTCAAGATAGTCACTTGATTTAGATTTATGCACATAGTACTATAGCAGTCCATTTTCGACAAACTTTGTTGATTTGCTAGGTACCGCTCGAGTACGTATATGTAAATTATGATGTTTAATACGTATGTATTGTAATGTATGGGAATTTTACTATTATGGTCACCCGAAAAAATATTTGACAAACGAGTCTAATTTTGGAAAATGGTACCGTAGGCCCAATATTTTCTCATTCCTCATCACAAATACGTTTGACTTTTAAGATAATATCCCTACCAGCACTTTTGATCCTTAAAAACTTTTATTAATATCTACACCGTTCATACAGGTAATTAAAAGTCCTAATAAATTCGTTAAGTTTTTTTAAAGGAAAATGAATTTCTATTTCGTATAAACTAACTTAATAAGTTTTTTGATTATAAATATTCTTTGTGATTTAATTAAAGTTATTAACAAGTTAATTAGAATTTTTAATTACTCTGTGTGAATCTACCCCATGATGTATGAAAGTACCCCTCCTGCTGTACGAAAGTACACCAGGCGTGGGGAGCGTTCGCACAAAAATCTTGTCGTTGAAAAATGGCTATAACTTTTTAACCATTTGGTTTCAGATTTTTTTGTAACTAACCACGATATATTTGTGAGACTAAGATACGTTCACTAGATAATTTTGGCTATTAATCATAGAGTGAAAAATAAAAATGAAAAAAGTGTGCGAATTTAAGGGTGACCACTTTCCCCTACAGTCATTTTACCAGAACAAGATTTGCAATAGCGTAATACGCAACTCGGCATATTTTCTCAGAAAATGTTTTTTTTTTAGTGCATAATGCGAATATAAACACGACTTGACGTGTAGAGGTGTCATATTACACTGAACGTTACCTCGTTACGTCTATTAGTGATATATATTTAATGTCTTAGATTGTACAGATCATAAAGACTGTCGTTCAGTTAAAAAACTGAACGAATAATGTCTCTTTATTTGAAGGGAACGTCTGTTATGCTAACATTTCCATGGCACTTAAGTCATTAAATTTCTAAAAAGTAATTCATATCTCTCTAGAACAGCTAAATCGACCTTTTCTATTTTCAGGATTTAAACATTTTTTTTTCTCGAAATTAAGGATAGGTTTGCAAATATCTCGCGGTGAAACTGTTGGCACATCTATTCAGGTTCTTCATTAATTTTGTTTCTGGTGTTTTTAGGACTCGCCTCTTAAAAAAATGTTTCTTTGTTTCAGCTACTGAATATGTTGAAATTTTATGCAAGATTTGAAATCAGCGATGAAACTGGGGACCCTATGACTGACCGAGATATGACTTTACAACACTATTCTAGGATTACTTCTCTGCAGGTATACACAAAGTTAAGAAAATAAGCTTGACACTATATTTACTTGAATTTGCAGTCGCTATTAATATTGTTCTCTTCTTTTAGAAAGCCGCCTTCTCGAAATTCCCTGACCTACGATTATTTGCTCTCGCAAATGTTGCTAGTGTGGACACAAGAGAATCTTTGCAGAAACATTTCGGTAACTTAAGGTTGGTCTATGATATAAAATTAATTGTAATTTTCTGAATGAGCTTTTTTTTTTTTTTTTTTCGATGGGAAAAATCATCTTATGACAACCCCCGCTCTTGGGCGGAGCGGGAGATAGTGTCAGACTCTTACTGACTAAAAAACCCATCCCGTTCCTTCAAGCCTTCATACCGGATTCTGAATGAGCTTAGTAACTCCCAATGACTCAAATTGTTTAATTATTTATTTTTTATTTAATTTTAGTGAAAATGCTCTGCGTGCAATAGCTACGTACCTAAATCTGGTGCCACCAGAAGGAAAAGAAAGTGACGCCCCTTGGCATCGAGTAGATAAACAGTTTCTCAAGGAATTACTGGTAAGTTGATTAAAACAATGGTACTTATTTGAAATGTTTTGTTTTTCTTTATTTTAATTTTATCTTGCTTGTTTCTCGATACGGGGTGCAGTTATGAATCTGCACAGAATTTCAGGAGGTTGTTACAAAACTCGCAAATAATCATATAAAAATACGATACCTGGTCAATGAATCAGTAATACAGTTGCCAAAACAGATCTTGAGAGCACGGCGTCAGAGTGGGGATCGCTTTGCGACGCTTTATGACGCGATGGCGAGGCGAGCCAATCACTGACACTCTCCGCCCTCGCGTCTCACTTTGCACCACTAAAGAAACCGAATATTTGACTTCTGCGCAACCGCGATGGCAACTGTACTTGTAATTTTTTCTTATTACTATTCTGAATTCTTCTTATAATGAGAGAACTATAAAGAGAGAATAACTATTCTGAATAAAAAATTCAGAATAGTTATTCTCTCTTTAAAAAACTCTTAAAAAAAACAGAATTACTCTATGATGATACCTACGATGTTTCAATTACGCAACCAATTTACGAAACGCACATGTACAGATTTCTGTAAATAAGAATGAACAAGAATATCTACCCATTTTATTGTGAGAGTCAAAATGGCGGGTGTACAGCGAATTAAATTATAGTAATTACCGAAAAAAATTATCTAAAATGTACTTACTATTCAGTACCCAGTTCTAAAATATCTGTACCTCCTTCAGAATGAAATTATTTCAAAATTAGGATTAACTGAATTGCCTCCTGAAATTTTTTGCATATTAAAAATCATGTAAATCCTTGATTAGTTTTTGTATAAACTGTATTACTTTTTGGTGTACAATAAAGTCTATTCTATTCTATTCTATTTATATAATTTCTGTTTGTTTATCAGATATCACGACACGAGCGTCGCATATCGCAGCTAGAAGAACTGAACTCCATGCCTCTATACCCAACAGAGGAAGTCATATGGGATGAGAACGTGGTTCCAACTGAAATCTATAGCGGGGAGAATTGTCTGGCCTTACCCAAACTGAATTTACAGTTCCTTACCTTACACGATTATTTACTAAGAAATTTTAATCTTTTTAGATTGGAAAGCACATGTGAGTGAATAAAGTTATTTTACTTACTACATAACGCTACGCTACGCTTACGCTTATTGTTAACGCTATTAGAACACGTTTGGGAAGTTGTTGGCTAAGGTATCAATAGAAAAGATGATGGGAGCATTTAGCGAGAACTATATTGAATGAAAAAAATTTAGAAAATACACAGACCTTTATTAGTAAATGTGGAATTCCTATTTAGTCCGCATTTCCTAGTATTGAGGACATTTCAAAAGCTGTCGAATGTGCCCCTAATACCTAGTCCTCTACTGCAAAATATAGGGGGCGGAGCGTAGGTGCTACAGGACTACCTACTAGAGGGGCGCGTAATAATAGCTCCATCCTGTTCTTTTTCAGTGTCTCACTCATACACTGGCTGTGAGCAAGACAATATTGTGTGTCATCATCAGTCTTGCTTGCGCCTTAGTGACGTGCTGACCTAATAAATATTTATCCAGTTATGCGCCCTGTTTTGTATAAAACATTATACTTGCCTTTGTACCTTGTGTTGCAGGAAGTTTAAATAAATAAATAAATGTATTGTTACAGACGAGATTCGTCAAGATATCGAAGATGCCGTGTATCGATTAGCGCCATGGTACGTTATATTTATTATGATCGATAACTTGAAAATTTTATTTTTTGCAGCTGACGTCATCAAATCGATCTGGAATAATACACAACTTGGTATAAGCCTTCTTTCATTTATCTGAACTATTTTTACTTAAGAGCGTATTTTCACAGGCGTGCGGAAGATTCGAGTGTATATTTCGGTGGCTGGGCACGTATGGCCCACCCTATATCCAGCTTCGCAGTGGTGGAGGTGGCCAAGCCAAACATTGGAGAGAAAGCACCCTCGTGTGTGCGAGCCGACGTTACGGTGACACTTAGCGTCAGGAACGAGATCAAACATGAATGGGAGAGCTTGAGGAAGCATGACGTTTGCTTTTTGATCACTGTAAGACCAACACAGGGCATAGGTAATTTTAACTATCTTATTAAAATCTTTTATTTTTTTTTTCAAAAAACTGCTCAAAAATTAATGTATTTTTTCCGATGAGTCTACAAATCAAATTTTACAATTTGGTAGGTACTAAATACGATTATCGTAAGAGCATGGTCGAGCAGGCAGGCATAGTGTACGTTAGAGGATGCGAGGTGGAAGGTATGCTGGATGCCTCGGGCAGAGTAATTGAGGAAGGACCAGAACCTAGGCCAGAGCTCGAAGGAGACGCCAGAACATTCCGACTTCTACTCGACCCAAATCAGTACAGGCTTGACTTGGATCGTGCCAGCAAAGGAAATGAGGTTTGTTGTACAGTTTTATGATTTATTCTTTATTACTTTTGCAAAAAGTTAAAAACGTATATTTAGGTCGCTTAAAATAGGAATTGTTTTCAATGTAACACACCACGGTATTCGTTGGAAGTCACGTACGCCTAAAAGAATTTTCGCACCAGATGTAGTGCAGAAATGTAATGAATCATATCCAGGTCTCTTTCATAAATTCTTCATGACGACTTTCTTCAAGTTTTTGCATTATTTCTTGGAATACTTAATGAAATGTAAGTGATTTTTGCTGTTATGGAACTGCCACTTTTTACCATGACTGGTGTCTCAGATATTCTTTAACTCAATAAAATAGTTTTTTTAGTTTCTAAAGCGTTCCTAAAAACAGAATCGATTAAACTTTGATAATGACTGATATGCGTCATACGTTTAAAGAAACCGCCGGCATTTTTTTTGTGTTCCACACAAACCTTTATATCATGGAAAAAAAAAGGTCTACATAGTATTGTTGTATACAGGATGTTTACGAAACGTTCAACATCGTGATGAGGCGGAAACCAAAAGAGAACAACTTTAAAGCTGTCCTGGAGACGATCCGAGAGCTCATGAACACAGAATGCGTTGTTCCCGAGTGGCTCCATGATATTGTGCTGGGATATGGTGACCCTGGCCAGGCACATTATACCAGGTAACCTTCTTTTGTTTATAAACTTGAAGAATCGCAGCACACGGCGTAAAAACGCGCCGCTGATGCACGTTTATGTTTATAGCTGTTATATAGCGCTGCTTGCCTTTCCAAGGCAGAATCGCGACGTTGACGCGTACGTCACAAAAAAAAAAACTTTTTTGCAGTTCGGAAAAATCTTCGAGACTCAGAAATTGAACAATTTGCATAGGTAAGTTTGTACAGAATTCTCAGTACGCGACTCCGACTTGCACTTACCCAGTTTTTGTTTTTTTTTTTAAGTCTTTAAGGTGACGAAATATAACTATCAAAAATTCACTTGTTTTAGAATGCCAAATGAGATCCCTACACTAGACTTCAATGATACTTTCCTGGATATGGAACACTTACGGAACAGCTTCCCTGGATACGAAATCAAGGTGCAGACTGACGATCCTCGAAAACTTGTCAGGCCTTTCAAGTAAGTTATTTGTTAGTTTTATAAGGTAGTAAAAAAAAACAATGACAGTCTATTTATTGCGCCCATTATCCGGTCAATCAAGCAATTTAGTCTCAGTGTGATTAATCAATTTTGAGCTTCGTAAGTTCCGTAACAACATACCAAAATAACACACACACATATTATTTCGTCATCAACAGTCCTTAAGTTATTAACTAAAATAGTTGTTTATACGTAATTACGTACATTATAGTGTTGGTATAAATCCAAAATTCGCACAACGCAACACAAAAATTATACGACGAACGTTAACGACAAGTGATGTCGAGTTATCACAATACGCGATGTGAAGCGTGGACGTTTACGCACCTACATTACTGAAGCCATCGCCACGCCGACTAGGCTACGACGCGGCAACGCTGTGTTTACGCCTAGCTGTAGTAAAGTCTCATAAAGGTGTGTAAGAGGGCCAAGCGGGGGCTAACGTCGTGTAAACGTCAAGATGATGAGGTGACGACTGGTGTAAGAAACACGAGATGACCACACACCGTTTTAGGTTCGCACGCGCGCCTCAAGGAGTTGTCAGCAACAGCAGGGACCCAACCGGGTCGAAGCCTACTGGGGCCAGGGTTATCCGAAAGGGCGCTCGAGCCTTGGTATGAAGGCTAGAAGGAACGGGGTGGGTCCTTTTAGTCAGTAAGAGTCTGACACTATCTCCCGCTCCGCCCAAGGGCGGGGGATGTCAGTGCATGATTTTTCCCACCATAAAAAAAAAGGTTCGCAAGCTTGTCCCGAGGCCAACCAATTCTGCCGTTGCAAATTTTATACAGTGAATATTGAACGGCTCGAGTTGAAGCAGTGATCATCCATCTCCGAGTTTATACATATGTGAGCTACTACCTAGTTGTTGTGATGAGTTGACGGCACTATCTCGTGGCTTATAAGGTTAATTCAGGTATTTTTATAATATTTCTTACCTTTGAATTTACAGAGATTATGTTCATGAGATGAGCGAGTTCAAGCTGTATTTTACCTAATAACAAATATCAATCGACTCGGCCTTTTTTTTCTAATGGACTTAGTTGTAAATCTTAAAAAAAAATGGTCAACACACAAATTGTTACATAAATGATATAAACAGTTAACCAATAACTAATGTCGTCTAATAACGTATAACTTAATAAATAAGTTTGCGGTTGGTTTTTACTCACACAATCAAATGTAAAGTTGAAAATAAATTACCACAAAGTTTCTAAAATAAATATAAACTATATAAATTGATAATATAAATGATTCATGGTGCATAACGGCGGCAATTATTTTAAGATTTCGCATTATACTATTGTACGTTCATTTATGACAATATATCTGATTTATTCACAATGTTACTTTGAGTAATTAATGGATATTAACAACGTTAAATCATTTCTACTCGAACATATCGCGTGCTAAAGGTTTACAATAAGTTGTCTCTATCAATTACTAGCATACCTAAATATTATGATTTCAAATAAAAAAAATTACCACCTTCAAAACGTCACCAAATACGATCCTCAGTTAGAGAATAAAAATTGCTTTAAAGACGAGATAATGCCCTAGATTTCGATTTAGTATAATTTATCTGACTTATGTCAGCAGTATTCTAATAGAAAGGTCCCCCAGCGATTAAAAATTGGATTATTAATTCCTTACTAATAATACACTGACTTCTGAAATACAGGTATCTCAGAGCTTAATCATTTAAACATAGATATAAAAAAAAAAGTAAGTCCATTGGTTTCGGGAACAGTATCAAAGTTACCGTTGGTTAAGGCTGTAGTGACAGGAACCTCCACATAATGCGAGCCATACCGAGGAGTACTGCCTTCTGTATCAAACCTCGCAACGACAGGTTATCGTCATATTATTTATTTTTAAATATTTTTTATGACAGGGTAACGTTCGAGAATGTTCTTAAGAAACAGAAGCATGGTGAGGAGGCCATGGAAGAAGACGAGCCTCGTAAGGTGATACTAGTCGAACCGCACGTTCAGCCCAAGAGAGGACCTTATTTGTCCAACGAACCCAAAAAGTAAGTACTTACCTACCTAACCCAATTTTGTTTTGTGTTTTAAAATAAACACTTGTTAATATAGCCGTAATGCTCGTTTTGTTATCAAGAACGGGTTTTTAAGTTTACATTAGCGTAAAGGTCAAACTATGACAATTAGTTCGTAAATAAAATATGTAAACTAAAAAATGCAGATATTTTGCATTCTTATCGGCTACCACCAATGGCGTTAACGTTAAAAAATTTTTTTTTGTAAATTCAAAATATTTTAACGAAAAGATATTGAATTTTAACGAAGAGAAGACTGTATCAATCCATGGCACTAAAGCGTTCGACTTGGTCAATGACTAAACAGGGAATACCAGTTAAAAAATTAAACCACTTAGAAACATAGTGCTGACGTTTTTGTAAGCTCTTTTTATCAGATATGGAAACTGTGGTATGAATTAACAAGTTCATTATTTCTATCATGATTGGTTACTGGTGTTCTACAGGGTTCTTTCCTAAGTCCGTTTTTATTTTTTGTGTTTTCTTAAATTATCTCCACCTACGGCGATTAAAATTGACATTGCGTAGTTTTTAAGTTTATACTTATAGAATGTCTTAGTGCTATTTATATAAATAACACTCAAAGAATTAACTATAAAATGGTTTTATGGGTACACCACCTTTGCAACTGAGTTTACTGCGTGAAGTTTAATAGCAATAGTGTAACAGTTGTATTTTGGTAAATTTTATCAGCCAACAAAAATACATGGAGGTTGTCCATTAATCATGTGATGTTTTTAGCAACTCTCCCTCCCTTGGGCGGAGCGGAAGATAGTATCAGACTCTTACTGACTAAAAGACCCACCCCGTTCCTTCTAGCCTTCATACCGGGGCTCGAGCGCCCTTTCGGATAACCCTGGCCCCAGTAGGCTTCGACCCGGCTGGGTCCCTGCTGTTGCTGACAACTCCTTGAGGCGCGCGGGAACAGTGCGCGCCGTCGACGACTTGGGCTTGGTCCGGACAGTTACCGGACGGCCGGACAATGAGCTACCCATTGCACACTGTCCGCAAGCCCGCGTCTACGTTGGCCGGAAATCGGGATCAGAATCCCGGCGACGGCGGCGGCGATAACGCCGTTGCCTGATGCGTTCGGCCTCCTCCTTTGCGAGCATTACTGCTTCGCAGAGTCGGCGACCGCCTGCCACTCCTCCTCGCTCCGGACCATGGCGTCAACCAAGGCCCGGCTCCTCATGGGGGTGATCGGCGGTGATAATCTGAGCGTCCGGCCTTGGTTCAGGCCATAGTATGAAGCGAGAGGGGAAAGGGAATGGTACAGTAACCTCCATCTGATGAAATGATTTTTAAGAAACTTGGGCTTGGTTTAATCATACCTGTGCCCCAAGAGGGTCTGCGCTCTCCTGGGCGCTTTTACCGCTTGTTACGACACTGGTGCTAACACATTATTCAAATTCAGCTGTGTTTGTTTAACAAACACATAGTATGTAATCAGCCTAACCCATATTTCCATCACAAAGAATCTTTATTTTGTGTGTTATCAATACGCGTGTACGTCATAGGTACTTGACAAATATCTCTCTAGTTTCCAGAATTCGATAAGCTTTTGAAAGACCCTTTTAAAATACTATACGAGATTATTTTTAGTTTCTGCGAAATAAAAAAAAAATCCATTCAGTTACTGATCTGAACAAACTATATTCAGGTTGGTTCAGATCAGTAACTGAATGGATTCCAATAGTTTTTACACCATGTTATATTTTTTCCCAAAAATATTTGAAATGGTCACAAGTTGGTCACCACCGACACTAAGTACAATACAGGTCACGGCAGGTCATAACGGGTATTAGGAGCTGGGTGCAAGTGCAAAACGATCCCTTCAGTTACCTGGATGGCTATGTAGTTATGCTGACATAACAAGCTTATAACTTTGAGATTTTTCATCATACAGTCATGGAATTTTGTACAAAGATTTTTTTCATAGTAATACTAGACATGTTTCGGGTTTCATATATACTTAAACGAATGTTGTATAATACAACTATACAGCATGGTGTAAGTAATTCATCATGTGTAAGGTATAAGTACTTTCTTGAACGTCTTGTCTGATATATATATTTTTTTACAGGAACACTATCCCGTTTACTCCAACTCAAGTTGAGGCTATTCGGTCTGGGATGCAACCAGGGTTGACACTGGTGGTAGGACCGCCTGGTACAGGTGAGTTCACAAATCTGATTTTACGGGTTGTCGTTTTTTATCATCATTGATATTGATAAGCTCGCATTGGCCACTATCTTACCTGATGGTATGATGTCTACCTTGCCTAGAAGTGACCGTGGATAGGTTACTTCGAGGATATGTTCTCATCCTTGTTCTTCCTCTATCCCACATCCCTTTTAGAATTCTCAAATCAGCTCTGCATACTACACGAGTGTTGTGGTTTTATAATCATAGATATCGATATCTACCAATCACAACTGAGGATTTTCGCTATCAAACTTAAATTGTGGCCATTATGGAGGGTAGCATTTAAAAGGGCTCGATCCCCACACATCCGCAGCACATACGGTCTCATCGCCGATGACTACGTGTGATGCTGTCAGCTGTGAACGTCACTGCACAACATATTCAGAGCGTCAAGTTCCGTTTGACCCCACTTGAGTACACCAAAAGAGTAGGTACCTACATCAATACCGACATGAACCAATCGTTGAAGGTACACACCTTGTTTCTGCGAGAAGAGAGAAAGCTATTGAATTCTCGACGATTGCTTCGTTTCTATACCTAACGCTTCCGATGTATCCGAATACTCCTTTTTCGGTTGGGGAGCGAGATCTCAGGTTTATAGAATCTGAGAGATGAATTCCCATGGATTCCGTCACGACATCTATCCTGATAGCGCTACTGAAAAAAAGAATAAATAATAATAAAAATGCTTTATTTGTATTTTAACAATTTTTTACAATGCTTATACTCCTGCCAAACTGCATAGCAGTTTGTTGGCAGACGTAGCTCCCGCGTTATTAAATTATTCATATTGCAAACATTGTCATTACACACAAATATCTTAATCAATTCAGTTCAATTTAATTCAATATAATTATATTTAATTCAATGTCATTCATAATAATTCAATTTAATCCAATTTAATTTAATTCAATTTTTGTTACAAAATATGTTGCTATTATTTTATTTTATTTTTAGGAATCTATCATGTTTTCACTGAGTACACTTAGGAAATATTTCGTCGTTTTATATTTAAACACCCGTTTGGAAGTTGACACATTTTCGATGTCTGCAGGTAGACTGTTAAATATTGTAGGAACTAAACTTTTATCACATCTTTGTCCATAATAATTATTGCAAGTGGGCACTTCGAACGTTTTACATTGTTTTGCACTTCGAGGCCTTAATTGTAAAGTCCTGATTTTGTACTCTTGGTGACAGTAATGATCGAATGCAACTAATAGCGCTACCATCTCATGTACCTGAAGGTTTCGGTCAACTTCAATAACGACATCACAGTTTGTTGGGTACAAAAATAACACGTCATCAAAATCGCTATAAAACAAAGAGAAAGAACCTGATCACTTTTCTTCAAGCGGTAGCCTAGGCCTGAATTTTCCAGCAGCAGTGTGCTTAAAGGATTCAAGGCTTGGTAAAATTAAAACGGAGCCAAACTGTCACCCTAGTAGAATATTCCTCGCTTGAGTCTTACCAATTCACTATTCCTCTGTACTCCATTGCCTCACATGACATCAGAAACGTGCTGTTGCGTCAATTTTTTGCAATTCTAGCACCCTCATGAGCCATGGATGAGGAACGAGGTCGCAGGATCTCTTGCAGTCTATCCAACATGTCGATAGATCCTTTCGGGAACGCCGAACCTGTTGGCTAATGACCATATCGATGAACAGCAGCTCTTACCTAGCACCGCATCCTAGCAGCTTAGTGCTGCATGCCCCATTCGTACATGCGTTCTGAGAGGCAGACATAATAAAGTTATTGTGCTTGTAAAGCCTACCTCTCCAAATGGAAGTAAAGACCTTATGGACCGTGGAGCCCTGGAACGCAAAAGGCAACTGAAGGAAACAGGTGGATATTGAGTCGGTAAAAGCCTAACATACCGTCTTGCTACACTCTCCAACGGGAAAAGTCATATTTTGATGAATGATGACCTCAAAAATATAAAGCGCTTGAGCGCGGTTTATTTATTTCGGCTAATTGTTAATTTGGATATTTTTGTTTGCGGTTGGTTTGATAAAGTTTTTTGATAAAACATTATCAAACGACTTCTGCTCTTTTCAACATTTGATTGTTGATGATTAATTATTACCTACGTTACTTTCGTTACTTAGGTATATTTCTTTTCCTGTTTTTGTTAATTTTATTAGTAGATTGGTAATTTCTAGTAGATTGGTAAATTATCTACATTATACAATAGCTGCAGGCCCGGCATTGCTGTGAATTTGCTGTCCTTGGAAGCGTTCTGTTTCCTACTTCCGATGTTTATCACCCTTTTCAAAAATAATAATATGTTTCATCAACTAAAATGCATTTTTTAAAATAAATTCACTAAAGTACATGAAATAAAACATGTATAACTGCGCCTGATTTCGATCGAATCAGTATTTCAGGATGTAGTTGTTTGGTGAAAAAAATAACAGCATAGCAGCAGAGAGATTTGAAAATAAATACCAGTGGAATGATTGTTAACAACATAGTCCTATCATATAACATGCTCATAGACTTTCGTATTAGACTTTCGAAAGGTTCCGGAATGGCGACTACCGGGAGACGCACCGTTGGAAAGCCTCCTACAAGGTGGACCGATGACTTGGTCGCGCCAATCCGATGGATGCGAGTCGCACAGGACCGGTCATTATGGTGACACTTGGGAGAAGCCTATGTCCAACAGTGGACGTCTTCCGGCTGAAATGATGATGCCACGTTGAAGATAGACGGATTAGGAACAGCCCTCTTAATTCATTGTTTTGATGACAGGTAAAACGGACGTAGCCGTACAGATCATATCAAATCTGTACCACAACTTCCCATGGCAGCGTAACCTGGTGGTGACTCACAGTAACCAAGCGCTGAACCAGCTGTTCGAAAAAGTGGCAGAGCTGGATGTGGATGAGCGACACTTGCTTCGTCTCGGACATGGCGAGGAAGCCCTTCAGACTGACAAGGATTTCTCCAGGTTCGTGAATAAACAATCAAAATATTTCAGTTTTCAGTTCTATCGAATTTGAGAAGCGGTAACGAGTCCGACTTACGACTTGTAGGTCGTGGTTCCGAATATAGCCAGGCACATTACTTTATGCAATTTATTTCATCATCACTGCTCTCAAAACACTGAAGGAAACTGACATGTCCTAGAACCAAAAATTCCAAGACATTTGTGACTGTGATTTCTTCCCCTAGAGAAGAGGCTCGAGTCCCAGCAGTGGGAATATTGTAAGACTGATTAGGCAATGTGTTATATGCTAGTTCTATTGGTAAATCATGCATTACTAAATTATGTAAAACTATGTCATCAGCGTCACATGTTTCGAACGAAGAAACGATGCGCATGAGCATTATAAATAATCATTTTATTTTAAATAATGCATCATTATATTCTGAGACAAGCGCATAATTATGGCAAACTGATACCGAAATTCATTCAACTCACAAACAAGTCTTGTGCTACTGTGGAATACCCTAGTACATATTTTAATTAAGCCGTACCTACTAAAATGAAATAATTAGTTCAAAAAGCAATTTATCAACACGGTTCAACACAACAATCGAAATACCCTGAATTCTTTTTTTTATTTAATTAATGTTTTAATCATATCACACAAATAGGTTCAATTTCGTTTAATTAAAATTATCGGTCATTAGGTAACTACTACTGCATAACGTAATATAGCCTTATAATGTTACCACTGCTTGGAGTCAGACCTCCTCTCTAGGAGAAGGAATGGGTTATGATCTACCACAAGGACTCAGTGCCGATTGGTCGATGTCGCATGTCTTCGAAGTTTCTTGTTCTAGGACAGGTAGGATTCCACACGATATTTTCTTTCACCGTTTTGAGAGCAGTGGTGAACTGGTGATGAAATAAATTACCTACATAAAGGACCTCACTTTAATTTCGGAAGTCGGTGTTTCTCGATATTGTTTGTTTCTTATTTAACACCGACTACCGAAATTAAAGTTATTTTGATCGTTTTAGTGTTATTTTTAGTGAAGTCGGTTTTTTTTTTTGGAATAAGTATGTTTTTTAGTTGCAATACACTTACAGCCAGAGTACCTATTTCTCACGACAATTCCAACTAACCAAAACACTGCTAGGATTCATTGTTCCACCTTCCGGCTCCATCAACAGATCAATTTGATATTACCTTGTAGCCAAAGTGCATCTATGACAATTCTAATAAGTCCAAACACGGCTAGGATACATTGATTAACTATGGAGTTCCGGTGCCTATTTTCTGGAGATAAGTCAAACGATTTCCTTTCAACTTTTCAGTCACTGGCGCCACTTTCAAACTTCCTTAATATACTTATTTTTCACTTTATCCATTCTCGTCACACCATACAACCATCTTAACATTCTCATCTCTGCTACATGCAATCTTTTTTCATCCTTCTGTTTTCACAGCCCCGCATTCTGATCTATACAGTATGACAAGCCTTATATACTTATTATCATGAACTTGTAAATTTTTCCCTACAACTTGAGGGGCATCCTTGGGTCACAAGTTGTTCCCGTGACCTGTTACCATTTTATCCATCCTGCGTTGATCCGATGTGTTACGTTCCGGTCTACCTTACCATCCCCTTGGACGAGTGGCCCGAGGTACCGACAGATCGGTATGGGCATTCCGGCGAGAGCTAAAGGCACTGGACTAGACCGCCGAAATCGCAGAACAAGTATTCCGTTTTGGTTCTACTCAATTTCAGGCCAACACTCTCCAGTCTGTGCCACCACACTTCCTCTAGTGGACCTCTAGGCCACTCTCGGCAACGGAGTGGTAGTTGAATTTATGAAAATATTACATAAACACGTCCATCAAAATACAACTTTGTTTTTAGCTTTGTTTATTAAACAACTCGTCTGAGCTGAGAAATATTTTCTTTCATAAAATGAAATTAAACATTCATGTTTCTAAACTTCCATATGCTGTATCAATAACATAATAAACTAATGCATGTTCTAAAGTGCATTAGTAATAGATATGCAAAGTTAAATCTTAATTAAGGCGCATAGTCCCTTGTACATCTATGTGTAATTGAGTACCTATGTGTGTATTTAATTGCAGCCAGCTACGCCCGGTTATAGCCCCGCATTTTTTTGTGTAAACATATTTCTAAAGATCCTTTATCCTTTCTAGGAAGCCTTTTGAAAGGAGTATGAAAAATAAATGAAAAAATATGTCGGTTTTTTTTGCAAATAGTATTACTCATACAAAAAATCATACGTTGATAATGTTGCACATGAGTTTATAATAAACATTTTTTTTTGTTTCAAACCTATTGACCTTGCCGTTTACCGTGGAGTAGGCTTCAGACGAGGAGAGGAGTTGGCATTGCTCGGGCGCTTGGGCCTTAAAGCAAGCTCGCTCATTCGAGTGAGTCAAATCCCGATTGGATCTTGAGTTAATGGACTAAAAATAGATCTGAAGTAGTCGTTCTTTTATGAATCCCTTTAAAGGATTCCGAACTTGGCCAATAAATAAATACAGGGTGTTATGAAAATGGGTTGTCATATTTTAGATATTGCTTCTACCCATGGAAATGAATAACTTTAAAAAAAAAATCTTTATAGAGAAGTTATCATCATCAACTGATATAAAAATTAAAATCGAGAAGTCTAGTTTTTTTTTTTTTACGAGTTGACTATGACTTTTTTAAAGGCGCGCGTTTATTCCTATGGACAGAAATATTTAAAATTAGACCACCCATTTCCGCTACAGCCCTGTATACATGTTCTGTCGTTCTCTTCGTTTGGAATGAGGCTCCAAAATGTGAACAAGGATCTATTGACGGATCAGACAAAGTGCTATTGGATTTTTTTCATCACGAATTTCTTACAGAATCTAGTAGTCTGACACCCCCGTGCCTCAGAAAGCATGTAAAGCCGCAAGATCTCTCTTCATTCTGGTATTAATGGACTTTGAGAGTAAAGGAACAGAGTGCACTTCTACGTTTGCGCACACACTTGTGAACTTTAATATCTACTGCATACTTTGCTTATCTTCACTGATATTGGTCCATGGCCTGTTTCACGCGGGTTAGTGAACCTACACAATACTCGTATATTGGTCGCCTGACTGCATGGATGCAATTTTAATTGTGATTATTCGTTATGTGGCGAAATCGGCAGATTGCCAGCGCCATATGGTAATAACAACTAGAACAAGGTCTACAGGTACCGAGCAAAGAAATATGAAGCTATCACAACCGTCAGCTTAAAGACGCTAGTTTTGATGAAGCTGAATTTTCTGCCCCTTTTTGCTCAAGAGGAGAACCAAAGATACACATCTCCGTGTATTCCAGCTTAATGTTTAATAGTTTCTCCAAGAGCAGTCTATGGTCAATACGATCAAAATATTTACTGTAATCAGTATAAATAACGTCAACTTGTGCACGCTGTTCCATAGCTTGGGATATAAACTCATGGGATAAGATTAAGTTAGATGTAGTGGACCGTTTCTTTAGAAAACCATGCTGTTCATCACCAAAGTTACATTTAATTGCACCGTATACGTCATTAAATATAATATATTCGAGGATTTTGGAGAGCAGACATCTTAGATATTAGTATTAGAGATATTCGACTTATTTCTTTTTTAGAAAGCTGGGGGACAAAAGCCGATTTCGAAATTTTTGGAACTATGCCTTCTGAAAGCGACCGTCTGAAATAAAATACACAATGGCACAACAAGACTATCGATACAATTTTCAATAAAATTGGAGGTATCAGGACCCACCAGATTTGGATAAATCCAATCATTGTCTCTAATAAATTTAAAACTTGAGAATGGGAAACAATAATTGAGCCAAGGCATGATACACTGTCTTCAAAGCTAGTGACGCCAAAAATAGCGGGCGCAGGATTAGGTGCCTGGAAAGTTGAATGGAAATAGTATGATCTCTTCACCTGTATTCACGTTCTTATCACCAACATTACATGCATTACTTTTGGAAAAGCATCTGTACTTTTTCATAATACTTGAGTAGTTAGTTCATCCTGACCAAGATAAATTATGCAGCTGTGACGTTACATTAATAACACCATCTTTATCGTCCCAAAGTGTTTTTGGTGGAATTATCAACAATCTAGAAAAAAAAAAACAATATTATTTACAAAAATCAAATTGCGAAAGACGCAGCGCAGTACAAATTTTGCTTTACAAAAAAAAACAAAATATGTACGTACTGTGCCTTTCGTTTCTGCATCGTCGTAAATTTTGGTTCTACTCAGTCAATCACCCCATTTCTTTTCCACTGAACAGATATGGTCGCGTGAACTACGTGTTGGCTAAGCGTTTGGAACTGCTGGAGCGCGTGGGTCGGCTGCAGAGTACCCTGGAAGCTGGTGAAGATGCTGGCGCGACCTGCGAGCTGGCGCATCACTTCCACGTTTACCACGTGCGCCCACGCTGGGAGACTTTCCTCGCCAAGTGCGCGCAGGACCAGGTAACCTACCGTTTGGTGGAATCGCCCGGATAGCATCGGAAAGCCCAGCCGTCACCACGACTTAGTGTTAGTAGTGGTGACGGGTGGGCCTTTTGGTGTACTGTCTTTACGTAAAAATCTTGTTCGTAAATTGATTACTTAATTGTAATAAGTCATGACTTTCTTTTCGTTTAATGAATTTGTATGGTTACACGGACGTGTGTGGTGGTAATCTTACTTATTATTAGTTGATGAATGTGTTTTGTGAAATGGAAAGAAAAATTGTACGTCTCTTGAACTATTAATTACCTACTGAGACTCAAAACAAAAACAAGCCATGCACGTGCCGAATGTCGTCGGGTGACAAGTGACTCCCCCGAATACTGCACTGTTAGGAATCGAGTCAGTTACTATAATCGGACAGAATTTATTTAAAATCGATCCACTAAGTGACATATTTAGGTCACTTTTAGCGAAGTCTTTATTTACATTCGACTTTAAAAGATTTTGTATGAAAATTAAAATCAAACTTCGCGGTGTAATAACTTCATAATAAGCGGTTGTTCAGTATAAGTGAAGTTATAATAATCGGATTCTACTTTGTAACTGTTTGCAAATTTTTCAACTAAAACTTTTATTAAATCATTGTTTGCATTAGACTGATGATAAGCTTGATGAGATGATCTATTCGACAATGTTCGAACACACTTGCCAAGCTGAATTAACTTTTTCACTCTTGATTTAAAAGCCCAAGGTATCTTATAGCTATCAAGAATCTGGTTGAGAGTACCATCTCATCATAGAATTGCGATGTATTTTTATCGCTAGGTTTAGATATGTGGCTTTAACTGGTTTTAAGTTACGGTTTTTAATATAACAATCTGTCCAACAAAAGCTCTCAGTTTTTACATTATATAGGTATATAGTGTTTCTAATTTTACTACCTATTTATCAATGTTTATTTCAATTAAGTTATTTTGTGGAAAACGATTAATAATTTGCTGATTCTTAAAAGTTTAGTGTTGGATTGGCGACTTTTTACGTTGATTTAATTTTGCATGAGGTTTTTACTATTTTTATTTTTCAGACGAAGTCTATGGAGGTTATAAGCAAAGAATTTCCATTCCATGAGTTCTTCGATGATGCTCCCAAGCCACTATTCCCTGGCAAGTCTTATGAAGAGGACATGGAAGTAGCGCATAGTTGCTACAGGTAATTAAAAAAAAATTTGGTATTTCATAACTAAAATAAAATAGCTAACATGTTATTTAATAAGGTTATAAGCCATTTTAATTATAATAATGACAAAATTACCATTATGACTCAAATAAATTGCACATTGGGACTATTTGTCATAAAGGATTTCATGTCATAGAATCCGTATCAAAATAATGTTATAAACGGTTGCAATTTTCCAGCTTACAAAATGAATCACGACACTACTATGAGCGCGGACGTAGCAAAATCAAAGTCAAAATATTTTATTTCACATAGGCCTACTTGGGCACTTATAAAACGTCAGGAGCTAGTGCACGGTTCCAAATTGGTCGTTTCCTATGGAGAAGAACCGGCAAGAAACTCCATGACACTTCCTCGTACGTAGGTTAGTGCATCGAACATGTGCGATTGCAGTACGAAACCTATCGAATTGAGTTTCAGCTTAGGCCGTAATTTCAAAAGTATGGTAGCCGAAACTAGACGAAAAAAAGTCTAGAAAGTTCAGGCGAATGGTTTTTCTGATATCCTTGGGTTTTTGCTGTCTATTTTCTTAACAAAATATTTCGTAGTACAAATCATAATGTTTTTTTGTAGCTGCGTGTTTTTACCTCGATGTATCTACGCACGAAGTCGATTACAAATATCTATTTTCAAATAGTTCAGGGGGTTTTCCTGAAAACGCTTATTTCAAGAGCCACGTCATCCTATAATTTTTCATGGAAATTCCAATAAACTTGGGAATACCCGATTCTAAAAACACATGGCCCCACTATTATATTGCAACAGATGTTACAGGGATCCCGTTACACAAAATTATTAATATATTTGCAAAGGTATTGGTTTGCAGTTCCGATAAATTATTGAAATAATTGATTTATTTCATAATTTTAAATCTAAATTAAAAAAAAAAAACTATGAGGAACTTCGTAGAAAGATTGCCTGTAGCAGAGATGAGAATGTTGAGTCATTCACGAAGACTCGCGGACGCGGTCGCGGGCACGGTCACGAAATATCATGACATGTGGCGTTATATCAAAGTGTTCACGTAGGAAACACACCTGTGGTGTAAGGCAATTAACACACTGCCACGCACGTAGCGTAGCGTAACACGCACAGTCAAACACACAGAAAATGCATCCACGCGCGTTCATTTAGATCACGAGCCTTCCAAGTGGAGAAATATGCACACACGCGCATGGGTGCGAGGCGACACGCAAGGTATGGTACACCGCAGCCGCGAGGCTCTGTACTGCACTATTACCACAGCGAACGGCTTTGAATGAAATGAGTCAAAGCCGCCTTGAATCGACAAAACGCAACTATACGCGCGAGTGCGTATAAAATATGCACGATGATGCAGATCTGTACTTCCGTAAGTACGCGCGTAGGTGCGTTGACACGCAACATGCAGTGTGATGCGTGACTGCGTGATAATCGCCTAAGTAGCGGGCAAGCTAGCGACAGGCGCGCCCGGCGAGCTCGCGGCTATGTCAGACGCAGGGCCGGTTTATGCATGTCGGGGCCCATAAGCAATGCATGTTTTTTTTATTTACAAATTATTTTTTCACTGTTTTTAAAATGTAGTCTTTTTTTTCCTGAAGCGCGGGTCCCCTAGGCAGTTGCGTAAAGTGCCTAATGGATAAAACGGCCCTGGTCAGACGCTTGAGATGTTTGTTTGTGTTGTCACGTCGAACTAGCGGCGTTACGCGCGTTCCACCCACGACTTCAGTCAGTTCAAACCGTATGAACTTGTCGCTAGAAATGGTAGCAACTTTTCACTATATCTTTCAATACATTTACACCCGCGAAAACGCCTGACCGCGGGAAATCAAAATATTTGAGGAAGTTTGAAAGTCGATTGTCTTGGTACGTAACAAGTATACATGAAGATAGGTGGAGAGGCAGAGGAGGACCAAAGAAAAAATGGATAGTGTGAAGAGTGATATGAAAGAAAAAGAACTTAGTGATAGCATGACGGGTGACAGGACAAAATGGAAGTAAAAAACGTGTTGATCCGCCCCCAAATAACACGGGACATGGGCAGGAAGATGATTATGACAAGAAATTTGTAAAGGCCTTGACGTGGCCTTGACCAATTTTTGTAAAAGTAGGTCGTCGCTATGTAGGTAGATACTTACTTTATAATTCAAATGAAGTTCTATATAAGTGACGTTCACACGCCCACGTTACATTCGCGCTTATGAAGATTGACGTAATTTATGACCTTAGGTAAATACGTCTTGTTAATAAAACAAGGTCAGGGCTGGGCGCATTCAAAGTCAAGGCCGAGTTGAAACGTCAGTCCTCGGGTCGTTGACACCTCGACACCACTGGTTACGGGGCGTGATCCTTCTATTCTGTTGTAGATGGTAATGTTGGTGTAGTTACTACATTGTGTGTGTGTTACTACTTTGATGACACAACTTATATTTCCTCAGATATATCGACCACATATTCGAGGAACTCGAGGAATTCCGTGCTTTCGAACTTCTGCGGTCAGGATTGGACAGATCTAAGTATTTGCTGGTGAAAGAAGCGAAGATCATAGCCATGACATGTACTCATGCAGCGCTCAAGAGATCTGAACTAGTACAAATGGGTAAGAGTTAATTTTCTATAATGTTGACAGAGTTTTGGGCAAATGTCTTAATCAATCAGCAGACACCCCCTCCCCCCTCAAGGAGTTGTCAGCAACCAGCTGGGTCGAAGCCTACTTGGGCCTGAGTCTGTTTCCGAAATCCCTTTCGCTTTCCGGGGCTCGGCCCCGGTATGAAAGGCAACGAAGGAACGAGGTAGATTTTTTTTAGTCAGTAATTGTCTGATACTATCTTCCGCTCCGCCCAAGGGTGGGGGATGTCATCTAGATAATTCTAACCCACCGAAAAAAAACCCTTTTTACCATTTCTCATCCCTATGATGTAACAAGAAGTCTGTGTGGCAGTATAATTTGCTTACGACACGGCTGCCTTTGATATACGGGAGCACGCGCGGCATTTACAAACGTTGTTATACTATTTAGGCGATTACAAATACAATCGCTAGAACAGTGGCAACCCTAGGAAATGAGTACATATCATAACTTTAAATCACTGATGATTATTTCAATCAAAACTTCTCAGAATCTTCAGCAGTCTTAATAGATACGAGAATTCTTATTTAGATTGACAAGACAATAACTCGCCATCACTGCAATCGGTCACGATTCAAAGAATCTTTACACATATGTCTTTTAGCTTACTAAAGAGGTATTCAGATAGGTTACAAACCAAGGTGACCTTGGTAGTTGCAATCGTGTAGACAGCAGTCTGTTGTAATCAATGACCTTCAACAAAGCCCTTGGTTCGGAGGCGCGTTTTTCCAAATACCAAACGTATTTTCGCGTGGTTTACATCCATGTAGCCGCAACTCGCACCAAACACATAAAAAAGGTCAACCAAGGTCACCTTGGTTACAACGCAAGTTTGCGACCGTCTGGTCACCCCTTAATCGGTTTTTTTTTTCGAAACATCTTGAGACACCTACGCTCACTATGAACAAAAGACACTAATGATTATAATGTTAAGAAACTACCTATGAATCATTGAGATCTTAGACATTACGGTACAGTTCTCAGTATGTCTTACAACTTAAGTAAGTACATGTGAAATTTCAAGAACCAAAATGATGAGCAATGGTTTTTTAACTTTCCTTATTTATTTTGTCTGATTTGCAGTTTCCTCTGTATCTTTTACCTGCCAACAGTCACGTAATACCTCTGTGTAGAATAAAAATATACAAACATATGTATAAGGAGTGTCAAAGATACGCACATGATGTAATCTGTTAGTTGCGTCTTTAGCCTTCAAATGTCAAAGAAAAATATATGTTTAGTATCTAATATAATGAGACAACAGTAATAAATTAGGCCTCAGAAACAAGATTTTGTGTAAGCAAATGCGGGACAAAAGAGTTTTCGTCCACGTTGAGGATGAGGTTGACTGTGCTCTCTTTAGACCGAGCTCACATTACACCAGTATCTAGTATACTTACTGCGTGAACAGCTGATAATGGCGGAACATGGCGGCGGCGACGATGCCGTCCACATTGAGGACGAGGTTGACAGTGCTCTTTATCCTTACGTCCCAGATATGCTACGCTTCAAGAGAAGAAGCTATCTGGACCGTAAAATTACAAAGTAAATAAATATATCTCCATTTTAGGCTTTAAGTACGACAACATATTGATGGAAGAGTCTGCTCAAATCCTGGAGATTGAGACCTTCATTCCTCTTCTCCTGCAAAACCCACAAGACGGGCGCTCGCGCCTCAAGCGCTGGATCATGATCGGCGACCACCACCAGCTGCCGCCCGTCGTCAAGAACATGGCCTTCCAGAAGTACTGCAACATGGAACAGAGTCTCTTCACCAGGATGGTCCGGCTTGGAGTACCCTATGTGGAACTGGATGCTCAAGGTCGAGCAAGACCAAGGTCAGCTATTTGTTTTGTTTTTTTTTTTTTTCGAACAGTATAATCATAATCTGTGGTCGTTGACCTTTTCATAATCGTTCTACAAATTGTTTTTCCAAGACACTTCTTCTAAAACTGGCTCTTATCGCACTACGATTAGATTTAGGGTTCTTTTAAATCAATGTATAACATGCAGTGTATTGCACCGTCGTGTTTTTTATTTCATTTATCAGAACAAGGGTTTTATTTTTTTATTTCATCACAGATAACAATAAACATCCCGTTCGATTTTCTGGTATATTTTTTCAGAGCAAAGAGGCGCATGATTTTAAAGTCTTAATAAAATTTAATAGTGTTTATGAACAGAATATCATAATTTATACGACAATTTAATTAAATATACCTATTCCGAATTTCAAATTATTTCAATTTCCTATTTTTATTAATAGGATATATAACTACCATTCATACCTTTGCTTCTCAGCGAAGGTTAAGCGCGAAGAAAAACCAATGATATCTTATTAACTTTTTGAATAATTATATTTTAATGGAAAAAATATATTAAAAGTGTATTGAAAACCGTCGTTTGATACACGTGGCAATTTGTCACTGCAGCACTCGGCTCCATAACACTCTCGCCTGCGGCTCGGGTGTATTCTGCCTCGGTAGTAATGACAAAGTTTCTCTACTTGTGTCAAAATGTACTCTAAATCCTTCGTCGTGATTTTCTTTTTAACACGCTTATATTAGCTTCATCTGTATGTTTGTAACACACGCCTTTGAGCTCGATTTTGACCTACTTTGGGCAATCAGATTTTCTTCAAACTTCGCACACCCATCAAAGACTGATGACAATACAATAATCCGTTTTTTTTTAGTGAAAAATAAAAATATAGTTAAAAAAAAACACGCTTGCATAGCATATCAAACTAAAAATTGTAAAATAATTTTCAATATAGGTAGAAAATAATAATAATGAACGAAAAATATTAATATCATTGTGAAAAAAGCGTGGGGTGCTCCATTTACGAAAAATAAGGCACGAAGCGCCCCACGGGTTTTTTGTATAGAAATAAACAATTTTATGAAACGCACATTTTTCTCTCCGAAAATTTGCGTAGTTCCAGTGTGACTAGCCGAGAGCTGCGCTTCATTCAGCTATTTGTGGACAAACCAGCATAATCGCTTTTAATTTAGCAAACATCATGTGATTTTTAAGGGACAAAACATATAGATTTAAATTGCTGTGATAGACGCTCGTAAATTGTAACAGGCTAGTTTTTTAGACAGGAAAACGATATTGACTCTAGTTTTTTTCTCCTAATCTATCGTTAGAACAAGCTCATCTTTCAGGAATTGTATTTTCTGATTCGCCACGTACTCAAAATATTTACTTGGCGAACACTAAAGTTTCATGGAAACTTCAGTGTTTTGTGTTCGATTATTTACGCCGACCGACGTGGGTATTTTCATCGAACAGGAAAATCACGGAAAAATAGAACTTACTAGTTTCTGCCACCGGTTTCGCCTGCGTGAAAGTAGATTTCTCCATACAAACTTTCAATCCCCGTTTCATTCCCATAGGGTTGAATATTGAAAAATCCTCTTAGTATATGACGTAGGAGCGCCTACGTCATAAAAGGAAATCTTATGCAAAATGACACGAATTCACGATCCTAGTCCCAAAAGTTTCGGCTAAGCGTTGATATGTCAGTCAGTCAGTTTTTCCTTTTATATATAGTTGTTTTAATTCTTCTGCACCATTTAGATGGTTCTTTTAGATGTTGCAGGCTGCACATAGATCATCCGTAGCGGATTGCCGCTTAAAGCAATCCGCGGATGATCCACTGCAATGATGTTGCAAGCTGCACGTGGATCATCCGTCGCGGACGGCTTTACGCAGTGGATCATCCGTTGCGGATTGCGGCATAAAGCAATCCGCGGATGATTTACTGCAATGATGTTCCAAGCTGCACATGGATCATCCGTCGCAGTCGGCTTTACACAGTGGATGATCCGTTGTGGATTGCCGCTTAAAGCAATCCGCGGATGATCCACTGCAATGATGTTGCAAGCTGCACATAGATCATCCGTCGCAGTCGGCTTTACACAGTGGATCATCCGTTGTGGATTGCCGCTTAAAGCAATCCGCGGATGATCCACTGCAATGATGTTGCAAGCCACGTGGATCATCCGTCGCGGTCGGCTTTACACAGTGGATCATCCATTGCGGATTGCCTCAAGCGGCAACCCGGAACGAAATTCGCACTTATTCTATGATACCTACCTCGTTCGTAAATCAATGCTAAAATTGTTTTTTTTTGTAGTTTGGCGATGATGTCATTCGGCTTTATGATGTAAGAATGAACTATGTAAAGCGCAGTTCAAGTAGGCTGTTGCTATAGGTACGTTTAATTGTATGCATAGCATCTTTGCTTTCTAGATTAGGTTTTATTATCTTTAGATAAGAAAAAATGTATCACGCATCGCTTAGTTTGTTTCCTGCAAAAATACGTTATCTTTGCGACCCATTTTCTCGGAAAAAATATCTTTACTGCACCACATTTCCGCGCGTTATCATGTCTACATAAGAATGATGGCAGAGTTTGTATGAAGCCTAGATCCACCTTCCAATAGCCGTGAGTTATATCGTTGGATAGGTAACTTTAAGCTGAATAAAAGTTACTATGGCACCAAGTTCCAAATCTTAGTCCGTTCTGAGTAGGGTTAGGGTTCCGGGACGTCTCGTGTCTCGAATTCCCTGGACTTTTCGTGATTTTCATTGTCTCGAGTCCCGGGACTTTCGTGTTGAGACTCGAGACGAGACAAGATTGTCGAAATTTTTACTGACGAGTGTTTTGTAAATCAAATTGAACAAGCAAATAAAATATCCAAGAAAATGTACCCGAGATTTTAGAAAATAAAACCAAAGCAACATTAACAAAGGAGTTTCAGTTGTTTGAAGCAACCAGAAAACATATAGGAAGTTTGGAACTACTTTAAAAAAAACTTAATTACAATTAAACCGACATTTGTTGAAAACAACAGAATGTTCTCATTGTCTTGTGGTATTCTAAAAAAATCTGAGATCTAGAAAAATTATTGGTAAAAATCTGAAATAAAATTTATCCACATGATAAATTGTCGGATAAAGCTGTTGACGATGAGATTTTTTTAAAAGCCTATTTTATTAAATCAGCAAATGTATTAGTTGATTATTTAAAAGACTGATTTATATGTCTGTTTAATTATTTAGATTATTGAATTATGAAACAAATCTGTGATTACGAGAATTAGCAATGACTAGACACTAGAATTATTAGATTAAAGTTATTAAGAATTAGTATGATTTTAACCAAGTTCGGTTTTATAACTAAAAGATTTAACTACTGATAAGTGAATCCGATTCACTTTTCAGATGTCCCGGAATTTCCTGGGACTTTACTTATAAGGTGTCTCGTGCTCCGTGGCTTTGAATTTGTCGGGAAGTCCCAAACCCTAGTTCTGAGTTATTGAAATGCTTCTTTTTTACAAATAAAACAATGATAATGTATTTTGTGATTACATTACTGGTTTTTCCCTCGCTTTTTTATGAGGGCAGAATAGAGACATAGTGCAGTGCAGTTCAAATGTTTGCAACTGTATAGTTAACCACCAAGCCAAATAAAAAAATACTTTGTCACGCACGTTACTTCTACCACGCATCCGCATCACCTGCACAGAGTGAACGCGCGGGCCGCTATAAATGAAAATGCAATTTTGCTCATTGTTTTCACACAGCAAAACCTAACCAACAACACTATTGACTACTATTTATAACTGTGCGAAATAGTGTTGTTGGTTAGGATCACACTACGTGTAAAAATCATAGAAATACAATATACACATAAATAGCATTTATTGGTTATTGGCAAAACTAAAAAGATCGGACTAAGATTTGGAACTTGGTGCCATATCAACTTTTATTCAGCTCAAAAATACCTATCCGATGATGTAACACAATAACTATTGGAAAGTGGCTCCAGTTGCATCCTCTTTTATGGATTTTTTATTACTCGATTTTACAGGAAGGGTGGGTTATTTTCTCTTGTACTTATTTATTCCTCATTTGTGAAATCTAGCGGGCTAAGACCAACCCAATGCTCAATGATATCAGTAGTGCTTCGGAACTTAAAATGAACTCGGACAAATCAAGATCTCGCCAGCATTCGGGAAGCTGCGCGGTATTTTCTCGTCCAACATACCACAGTTTCTCAAGACGAAAGTTTACTATATGTGCGTGGCAACCGCAACAGTGATGACATGGCTCTGATACGTGGGCACTCACAGAGGGCCTCATCAAAAGGCTAAGTCACTCAAAGGGCAATGTAAAGATGCTCTATGCTCGGAGTTTCCTTGCGTGATAGAATCATGAATGGAGATATATACAGCAGGAGAATCAAAGTTGTCGAAATAGCACGAAGAATCGCCAAACTTAAGTAAGCACATTGCTCACAGCATAGATGGCCTTTGGGCCGAAAGTTTCTAAAGTGGCGACCGCGTACCTGAACACGCAGAGTTGGAAGGCCTCGTACAAAGTATGACCTGCTAAGGGTTGCGGAAATTCGATGGATACGAGACGCACAGAACAGTTCATTATGGCGACACTTGGGGAGGCCTACGTCCAGTAGTGGATGACTTTCGGTTGAAATGATGATTATGATGTGAAATCTAGAATCCCGTGAACTATATCTTCACAAATATAGTTATTGGTACTTTCTATATTCTCACTGTTTTCGTCCTCCATGACCACCGAAGTAGGAGAATGTAAATTACATGGTAGGGTCCACGTTGGAGACGTGGCTTTAGAGAACAAGCAATGAAACAACGCAACGCTGTGACCTTCGCACCAACTCAAGCGCATATGTCATTTTATTTATTGTCTTATTGTATAAGTAATGTTTGTAATAAATATATATTGTACATATACGAGTATATATGGTGACTACCACGTACTTGAAATATACAACATGTAACTCGAGTATTAAATATTCTCATACACTTAATTAGATTAAGTTACGATTATATTTTAAGGTAGTGTTTTTTTTTTGTGAATTGTAGTCAAATATTATGGGAATCGAAGCAATAAGTTGTTAGCGGAATGGTATTGGTATCTAGGGATGTAACACATTAATATGCTTATGACACAATCAAGATTTTGTTAAAAATAATGCTCGCTTATGATTAAAAATAAACTGTTTTAAAACATAACCAAGAACCAAGGGATATTATGCTTACCCAATTACGGGGTGTTGGAGCTTCATTCAGTCAGATTGAATACCAATCCCAATATAGTCAGGAAAAGGCTATAGCGATTGACCCATATCAGCAAGTTGCCTCAAGCATGCTTCAATCAGCTGATCAATTTGACAGCATTGTCCCACCCACATCTCGGAACACCTTGAATGACAATTGAATTGGTGATCATTGATGCATAGAGCACTAAATATTTATATCGGGGATCGTCCAGATTACATCATGACATCAGTATTCCACGAAGGGGATCATAGAGGTTAAGGTCCTGGCCCTCACATTTCGAGAGTCCAGTTCCAGAATGCGACAATGCTGATCAACTTTTGTTTAAAAGTTTTAGCCAGCTGGCTCACTAGGCATAAATGTATAGACTCCAGGATTTTACAGAAATCAGGAGACGCGGACTTACGGACGGCTAGAAATGGGTGGCTCGCCAAGGCTTCCGGTAAAGACCGAGGCGACCGACCGAGACAACGGCCCATTGTGTTTAGCCAAATGACGAGGCATGCTAGGATTGGGGATTGCTCGATAGAGTGAGTTACCGTGGCCCTGAAACCCATAGGGAAACTAAAACATAGTAGGAACACAGACGTATTTTTGTCAGTAAATTTTCTGAGGCTCTCGCTCCAGCCAGAGCGGGAGAAGTAATATTATTACCCAGTTCAAAAAAAGGGCTACTATAAAAAAACTCGACAATCATGCTGTCAGAATCCCTTGCAATCTGCTGTAGCCCCATGTGTATTAACTCCTCATTCGTCCACAGCATCTGCAACCTGTACCGCTGGCGCTACCTGGCGCTGGGTGACCTGGGCCACGTGACGCGGCTGCCGGAGTACCGGGCCGCCAACGCCGGCCTGCGATACGACTTCCAGCTCATCAATGTCGACGACTTCAACGGTGCAGGAGAGACAGAGCCTAGCCCGTACTTTTATCAGGTAAATACATATTCTTCTCTTGCACCGCTGTCCTATATTACTCGACGCTAAATATCTATCTATCTAGTTTCATCTTATGAATGAAAGACTAGCGTTTAACTATATGTATTTATTTACTACTTGACACTCGCAACTTTGTCTGCGTCATACGCGAAAACGATTTTTTTTAACTTTGAACACTAATTCTTTTACTAAAATAAAAGTTATCTTACACATTTTAACATCGGCTACCTACTAGTGTCCTGTCAAAATCGGTCCAGATGTTTCGGAGATTAACCGGCACTACAGAATTTTTTTTTAAGCTGTTGCATAGATTCTATCGCGGGCCTTGAGCGTGGAGACCGAATCCAGAAGTTCCGTAACGAAAATAACCTAACACCCCCCACTCATTTGTTTTTTGAGCGTGGTGACCGTTAAGAAAACAAATGAGTGAACAATCAATCAAAATTCAATTCAATGTGTGAAAGTGTAACTTCAATTAATTTCAAAGAAAAAAAAATAAAGGAAAAAAAATACTTCATAAATAAAATAAATCCAAACTAATATTATAAATGCGAAAGTAACTCTGTCTGTCTGTCTGTCTGTCTTTGCTTCACGCCTAAACTACTCAACCGATTTGTGTGAAATTTGGTACAGACATAGTTTGGAACTTGAGAAAGGACATAGGATAGTTTTTATTACAAAAAATTAAATAAAAAATAAAATTTATTCCGGACATACAGCGCCATCTATTGGTCAAGAGTCGGCATCAATTCAGTACTGAAAATTCATCGGAAAAATGTAAATAAATAGTAAAAAGGTATGAAAATATAATATAATACAATCGGAGAAGTCACTATTCCACGCGAACGAAGTCGCGGGCAAAAGCTAGTAAATAATTATAATTGCATAAGTTGATAAAAATGCTATGCAATAACTTTACCGCGGCAGTCCCCGACCTCCTACACACACCTCAGTCCTACCGTTAAGGTTACACTAGTCGATAGTTGAAAACATGATATCAGTTTTTCTTATTGTTAATTATGTTTGTGCGGAAATTAAAAAATAAAATTGCCTTTAAAAAGTTATGAGCCAACAAAGGCAGTGCCTTAATGCCTTAGTTTTTTATTTTATTTATTCTCTTTATTTCTCATCATAACATATTCCTTGAATTTTAAAATATTCCTTAACAAAAAAAAAACATTTAAAAATATAAAAATACCACCCCATAATACCCCACCGGTATCGGGAACGGCTTGGTTCCGGATACCGGCGGTCACGGCTCCAGAAAAAGAAACCTCCTAACAATACGAGCCGTGTCCAGAAGTACCGCTCGCTGAATCAAGTCCTTGATCCAGTCGCCATAAGAGAGCCTCCTAAGGTATTGGTCAAGGCTCTTGACTATTAATTCATTGGCTGACACGACTATCGGTACAATGATCTCCGAGTCCACATCCCACATGTCGACAACCTCGCGAGCCAAATCAATATACTTACTTGATTTGTTTATCTTTCTCTTTCTTATTATTATTATTATTACTTATGTACATTGTGGTCACATATTAGAAGCGACAAAAAGTTAGTAACCAAGATTTATGTCATCAACATCACCAGTTTTTTCAGGGAATGGGCCGTAATCCTCCACGCGGGCCCAGTGCGTGTTGGTGAATGTCACATGTCTTCGAATTTTTGGTTCTAGGTCATACCGGTTTTCTCACGATGTTTTCCTTCACCGTTTTGAGAGTAGTGGCGATGAAATAAATTACACAAAGTAATGTGCCTCGTGAGAACTCGTAAGTCGCGGCCGTTACCAGTCTGCCACCACTGCTCTCAAGATTTATATGTAACTCATATGATTTAAAAGAGTGTGTGAGAAGACAGCAATCAAATAAACAACTATTTCATATAGTTTGATTACAATAATCAAACTATTGTAGTTTATTACTTTTAGTTGTAATTTGTAATCTGATTACAAAATAGTAGTTAACGACGTCCTACGCTGGCTTCTCACTATCCAAAAATAATGTAGGTAGGTAAATAGTCCGGAACAGTGTTTGTGAAAACAATACATTGTGCATGTAGACTAGCGTCTAACTGCTTATACTAGATGCTATCGATATTGTTGTCATGACGATGTCAGATGAGACAGCATACTTTTTGACCACACCCATCAGCGAGTTCGAGCCCGCGACTAGTGCAGCCTTAAGTGGGTCGGGGTCGCCCATGACGAAATCTTGACGTTAAAGTATCAATGACAGTAAACACTTAGAATTAGGCTTAATTTACCTTAAACTAATCAGTGTAGGTAAATAAGACGCCAGAGTGCAGAAACATTATGGATAAATAAATATCTACCTGAGTTAATTGGTTTTAAAGGTCACAGTTTATTAGGCTACCCTACTCCCGACCAGCACCACCTCGTCGCCCGGTGTCCTTTCATTGGCGGTAGGTGATTCACGGTTTGGGGCCAGGGTTATACGAAAGGGCGCTCGAGCCCCGGTATGAAGGCTTGAAGGAACGGGATCTGTTTTTTAGTCAGTAAGAGTCTGACACTATCTCCCGCTCCGCCCAAGAGCGGGGGTTGTCATAGGATGATTATTCCCATCGGAAAAAAAAGGTGGTCCATGGTTGGATGCCGCGTATCATGCAGTGGACGACAGGTGATCCACGGGTGGATGCAATGTTGCCACTAGCGGACAGCGCGGGATCCATTCGAGGCCTGCCCGTTGGCGACGCAAGGCAAGCTTTCAAGCAACGGGTGAGCACTAGCGTTGTCTGATCCGATTGAATTGAAGTCGGGGCAGATGTTAAAACGGAATTTCGAGTTTTAGATCGTAACAAATAAAAATTACTTTTTGTTTTGGTGGGAAATCATCTAATGACTTCTCCCGCTCTGCACTCTCTCACTAAAACCGCCATATGTCTCTCAAACGTTCCTGCAGCCCTAGCAGGCATCGCCATCGACCCGAGTGTGATTTTGAACAGATCCGGTTTAGTGTTGCGAATGTGACTGACGAATGATACCTATATTAATTTTTGGTAACTATAAAGTTTGTTCATGAATTCTCGATCAGGCGCAAATCAGGACGCTAAGCCAAACCCGTGAAATCGAGACGATCTGTGCAAATAATGACACCTGGCAACAGTAGTGATCACCGAGATGTTCAGCTGTCGCCGTCATCCGCGCCAGGTCAGCCCGTGATTCAGGCGCTGCAGAGTTGTGATGTTGTAGTGAGCCTGCCCATACCCATGAGTATACCCATATTATTCCATGCAAAGAATACTAACCACTCGAGGCGAGGCGGTACTGCTCGGGTGTTGGGTAGCTCTAATGAGCTATGACCTATAATTGGCTTGTGTTCTAGGAATCTTCATTTCCAAAGCTTGGTAAATCAACTGTTGAGTGACGATAACCAGTTTTATTGGAAAATGTTTGTTTTAAACGGAGTTCACGCCGCTTTAGCTATTTTACTAACCAATTTATTCTTGTGATGTTTGCTCACACTCAACGTTTTCTGTGTAATTTCTGTGTACTTTAAAGATTTCGTGCGCATAATACTAACTAAACTAAAATAAACTACAGTGTGTAGTAATATTTCAGTTTAGTACATTGTAGACTTTAAAAACATAACTGTGAAAGAACCAAACTCAGTTCTTCCACCGTAAAAATTAAGATCCATGTAATACTAAGTCGGTTAATTTATCCAGTCTGTACTTATGGGACTTTAATGCCTTGATTGACTTGGCTTTTTCAGTTCGATTAGATAGTTTAGTACGATTCTAAACAATATACGTAGGTACAAAGCGTTTTGGGAGTACATTCATTATGCGTACAGCTAAGGAATTGAATTCCCTGCCGGAGTTTGTGTTTCCTGATAGCTATAACCTAGGGGTCTTTAAGTCAAGAGTGAATAGATTGCTTCTAGGCAAGCGTGCTCCATCGTCGGCCACATCATCGCATACCATCAGGTGAGATTGTGGTCAAACGCGAGCCTATACATAAAAAAAAAATCTTATTTAACATAATACGTACCTATTACTTGTGATATACCTACATGCGATTGCCTTGTGTACCACAATATAAGTTACGTAGATTGTTACAGACGAAAAAAGAATTGTGCTATTTTTGGCTTTAACGATTTTATCTATGATACTACACGTGCTGAGTCATCACAATCTCAGATACTAAAAAGGCATGACGCGCCTTCATGGCTCGTCTGGTAAAGGCGTTACAAACGAAGAAAAAAATGCACCATGTATCCAACCGCCTTATGAGTCTACTATGTTTTTAGAGTTCCGTAACTCAAAAAAAAAACGGAATCATTATAGGACATCACTTTGTTGTCCGTCCGATCCGTCTGTCAAGACCCTCTTCCTAGAGAAGACATAAAGGTATCGAGTTAAAATTAAAACCAAATACTCAGGTCTGCGGTCCCTTGAAGAAGAAAAAATCAAACTTCTATGTTAACGAAAAATAAAGATACGGCCGTTTACGTCGCAAAAAAAAACAACGTATATTTTGATACTCTTAAAAATAGAAATTCATAGCGTACTTCCCGTTGACCCAGAATCCTGAAATTTGGAACAAAGCAAGGTCTTATAGGTATAGGAAAAAATCTGACAACAGCAAATTTATTGTTACTTATCTACGAAAAAAAAAATGCTATTCGGAAAAATCTTCGAGGCTCCATTCGGGAATTGTAGTTCGGAACCCTCAGTGCGCGAATCTGACTCGCACTTCCCCAGTTTTTTTTTTTATTTTACTTGACCTGTAAACCGAAACCGAATACGGGTTTTGGCGAACGTGCTTAAACTCGTGTATCCTGTACAATCACCCACATGCTTTATCGTGTGCAACTCGTAGGTACCTACAACCCATATGCTTTTATTCACATTCATTATTTAGATATATTATTAAATTTATTATACATAGGACGTTCTTCGTTTCTATAGGCTACTGATCAGCCCAAAAATGTTATGTGCACTCGGTCATGAAAATATATTACTTAAAGTCTTTGAATACTGGATAAATGGTAAAAGCCAGCTGTTAGTACATATTACATAGGTACCTAACTAGTGATGTAATTTTAAATGCAACTATTTTTTTTTTGTTTTAAATTGCCCTCAGTGGTATACCCCATCTGCTTACGTGCTAACCATTTTATTTGTTCAGTTACTTTTTAGCGTTATGTGCCAAGTTAACGTATATCTCCGATGACGTAAGTACATGGCGGCCATATATACACATTAATTACGTAATTTCGCAGACCTAAGGCTAAGTATAGACAGAGTGCATTGACACTGGACCGCGTTTTAAGTCGGCCAACGATTTGAAGGCGGTCGAGCACTACGTCAAACTGAAGCTTTGGTTTCGATTACCTTCGGCGAAAAATAAGACAAGCAACATAACAAGTCTAGAAGTTCATTTTTTACACTTATCGCCCCATAAAAAACCGTCCGAATATAGGTTTTCGTAATCCTGATAAGATTACTTTCAAAATAAAATAAAAAATCAATCACGTTCGAGTATTTCGTGGTTTTTTTTTTTTTTCGATGGGAAATATCATCTTATGACAACCCCCGCTCTTGGGCGGAGCGGGAGATAGTGTCAGACTCTTACTGACTAAAAAACCCATCCCGTTCCTTCAAGCCTTCATACCGGGGCTCGAGCGCCCTTTCGGATAACCCTGGCCCCAGTAGGCTTCGACCCGGCTGGGCCCCTGCTGTTGCTGACAACTCCTTGAGGCGCGCGGGAACAGCGCGCGCCGTCGACGACTTGGGCTTGGTCCGGACGGTTACCGGACGGCCGGACAGCGAGCTACCCATTGCTCACTGTCCGCAAGCCCGCGCCTACGGTGGCTGGAAATCGGGATCGGAATCCCGGCGGCGGCGGCGAGAGCGCCGTTGCCTGATGGGGCCGGCCTCCTCCTTAGCGAGCATTACTGCTTCGCAGAAGTCGGCGACCGCCTGCCACTCCTCCTCGCTCCGGACCATGGCCTCGACCAAGGTCCGGCGCGAGAGGTCTCCGCCGCCGATCATCCCCACGAGGGCACGGCGATGCTCCGTCCAAGCAGGGCACACCGCGATTGTGTGCTCCACCGTGTCCTCCGGGCGTTCCGCACAGTGGCGACGCCCGGGCGTCACTTCCGCTTTGATTCGGAACAGGAACCTCCCGAACTTGCCATTTCCGGTGAGGACCTGTGTCATGCGGAAGGTAAGGACGCCGTGAGGTCTTTCCAGCCACGCCTCAAAGAGGGGACTTATCGCCATAATTGTGGCGTGCCCATGACGGGGTTGCGATAGTCGCTGACGCCATTCCACCATGAGATCCCGTCGAAGCTCTGTCCGCCATGCCGCCACCCCGGCGTTGCATCTCCACGCGCATGTCGTGCATTTGTGCAAGGACTGTTGCCTCCAGATCCCACGGTGGTAGGCCAGCCAGAAGGCTCGCCGCTTCGCGGGAAATCGTGCGGTATCCCCGCACCATCCAAATTGCCATGACCCTCTGGCAGGCGTTCAGAATGGCCGCCGGTCGCTTTTGCAGCGACGGCGCCCACACCGGCGCCCCGTAGAGGGCCATGGACCGAACGATCCCCGCGTAGAGCCTCCGGCAGGAGGCGTCTGGACCACCAAGGTTGGGCAGGAGCCGCTTGAGAGCGGCCCCAGTCCGGTTGAGTTTGGGAGCCAGACGTCGGAAATGCTCCACGAAATTCCACCGGCTGTCGAGAACGAGTCCCAGGTACTTCATCGTCGACCCGACACCGATGTGAACTCCTCCTACCGTTAGCTGGGAACTCATTGGCGGCGCGTTCCGAGAGCGGCGACCGTGAAAGCACATCGCCTCGGACTTGTGAAGCGCCACCTCGAGTCCCAACTCCTGGATCCTATCAACGACCATCGTAACCCCGCGTGTCGCTAGAGCGACCGCCGCCTGGTACGACTCTCCCTGCGCTAGAACCAGCGTGTCGTCTGCGTAGCAGACCACGCTGACCCCGTCAGGGAGGTCGCCCCGTATTTCGTGGTTATGATTTTTTTTATTTTTGAAAATTCTTACATTCTCTTCCCTCCACTGAAACGGAAATTTTTCAGATTTTTTTTTCGTTTTAGAATCTAATCTTTACAATGCAATTGGTCCCCATGTCGTATAAATCCAAAATGCCATTCCGGAGGCATGAGGCCAGCTTTACACGGTGTTAAATCAGATCCGTGCACAGACAGAACCGTGGAGATGCGTGTGCGTATAGTGGGTCCATTAAGAAGCCACGTGTCTCACATTCTACCCTCATCTCGATTGACGGTAGGTACCCTTGCTCGTTTCTAATAATATTATTATATGTCCTTGACGAATTCCTAGAATCGGAAGGTGTTGGCTCATAATCTAAACATAACATTCTGATCACCGCATTAGTGATCTCATAATATTTGAATAAAGCTATAATGTCATAAATTGCACAGTCCTACTAGCTCGTCTCATAGCTGGCTCACCCAAATGTTTAAAGAGACGACTTTAAGATTAAGTAATTGGTCACAAAACCGATTTTTCTCCATACCTGGTATTTCAATAAATCCCGAAACAATCCTAGGCTGTTCAAAATTCAAATATTTTTATTTCACATAGACCTACATTCATAAAACGTCAGAAGTCTTCTAGGTAGGCACGGTTCCAAATTGGTCGTTTCCTATGGAGAAGAACCAGCAAGAAACTCCGTGGTTACTCTTTTAAAAAAAAGTGGTTAATGTTAAATTTCCATGGAGACCGTCTCCTACATAGGCTAATATTTTTCGCGGATTCGCCCGCGTGCAAAAATTAGCTTTTATAATATTAGTAAGGATTACAGTATTAATAGACACTTCGTAAAAACAGTGTAGACCAGTCAATATTGTACCCAAAAACTAATAAAAATAATAATCATAATAAAAAAAGTGAATTGTAAAAAGAAATAATCTAAGAATTCATGGAGTCTACAGTGTTCTCACATTCACATTATAAAAGAGAGGCTATATAAAAAATAGCAAGAAAAATATAAATAATTTCAACAATCAATAAAATGTTAATAATAAAATAAATGACCAACGAATTTAAAATAGTTGAAGTCTAAATAATTTAAAAAATATTGCAATAGCAATATAAAAGAAAAAAATATATATATTAAAACAAAGATGGAGCAGTTAATAGACACAGTGTCTTCATTGCCAAATAAGCGTATCTTCGACATACTAACCTTGTAATATCTTTTGGTTAGGACACGCTTAATATGAGTTTTGAATTTTCCCTCACTAAGTTCAGTTACGTACTATGTTCGTCTTTATTACAACAAAAGACTCTGAATTGTAAGGTGCATAGCTTCATCCCTCTTTCTCGCTCGTTCGCTTGACATTTTATCAAGTTATGGTAAGGTCCCACGGTTGTTCAGAATATTTAACTAAGAGCGCTTTCACGGGTTAAAAAAATAAACTAAAGCTTACAAAAAATACTTCAGGATATTCTGAGAGCTATTTAGAGCGCCTTCACACTAGCGTAGGCGTTCGATAAACGCATGCGCAGCCCAGACATTGCGACAACGCGGGACAGGTGTCGTGTTGTTGCGGCGTTAGTGCAAGGGTAAGTGCGTATGCTGCGTTAGCGCCACGAATACGCGACGCATGCGCCGCGTTACTATGAAATCGTGTACAATTCTGTTCACATTCGACCTTTTCCCGCCACCCGGAGCCGCACGCCCCTGTGCACCCGTTGATTTGTCCATTCGTAGTCAAGCGCCTGAACTAGTAGGTACAACTTAAAATGAGTAGTTCAATAACAGAAAGTGGTTTTGACATCGAAATGTTAATTCATGCCATACAAGAACGTCCTGTGATACGGAATATATCCTTGAATTTGTACAATGACCACATTTCACTGGGTTCTCCCATATCCATTTATTTTTATTTTCAGGTTTTTGAAATAATTTTCTTTTTAAAACCAAAGCCAACAATAGAGTATCCTCGTCAGAATCCATTTTATTAATGATATTACCGAAACGACAACGCAATTGTGTGACGTCTGCGCCGCGTTATCGCAGCGCAATGTTCAATTGACTTCAGAGGAAACACCGCAACAACGCGACGCCTGCGCCGTTGTCGTGGCGTCTGGGTGCGTATGAAAGGCAAATAAGCAGTAATTTATCTACCAAGTACCAAGGACCAAGTAGATATTGATATCACAGGAGATATCAATCAAGAACCCACTCCACACATGTAGACTACCTAACAGCTAAATTCTGGGCAACCACACAGAAATTTCTAATAGAAAAACCCAATGACGCGTTATAAATAAATAAATAAATTTGGAATTTTAAATTGGTGATAGTGAAGACCCCAAAAACGGCACTACCCCGAAAACCGCATAGCATTATCGGTTTCCTCCTAAAAGCATAGCAAAGGCAAGATATTTTTGAATTTGTACTTCCTTGATATTTTATGAATGAATGAGACGGTAGGAAAACTTAAGGTAGCCTTAGGAGTTTATGGTCAACGTGAGCACGGTTTACAATCATGTTGCTTCATCTAACGCAATGTTTGATGAAGAAAAACGCGAAAAAGAGAGATAACATCTAAAAACTCGGTTAGCATTCGATGAAAACTTGTTCCAGGAATTACTTGTTTTTTTAAGACTAAAAATCTATTTTCTACATTTAAAATCTCGTGCAAGGTTTCTATTGATATATTAGCTTTTGACCGCGCAGCTTCGCCCCCACTCTTCCCTGCTCCACTCTACTCTACCCTTCTCTACCTTACTTTACCTTACTCTACCCTACGCTACCCTATACTACCCTACTCTACTCTACCCTACACTACCCTAATTTTCATTTTTTTCCATAAGCACCTTCTCACAATAACGAACACAAGAAAAAAAGAATTAGCGAAATCGGTCCAGCCGTTCACGCGTGTTGGCGTGACCAAGGAAATTGGGATTCATTTTTTTCATAAAAAAGCCTTTTAATAGGGTAAGACGAACTGAGACGGTTTTATAATAATAATACATTCTTTATTATCATAATAGGTTGATACAGTTTATGAAGCTTCTGACTCCTGAACTAGGCAAACCTGTATGACAGCGCCCTCCCAATTTTATTTTGGCTTAATTTTATTCTATTTCTTATTAATAACAAAATTTATTTTAAAATATATATTTTTTATAACATATTTTGCATATTTGAAAAAATAAATAACTAAAATACTAATTCTAAAATGAAATGTTCTGTGCGTGTAGTATTCGTGTATGTGTGCGTGTTTATGTATGTGCGTATGTCCAAAAATATATTTTCTGTATTTGTATTTGAAACTAAGTAAAAATTTCATAAGTTAGAATTATGTTTTTTTTTCTCAACACCATCGTAATTAATAGTAAAGAGCC
This sequence comes from Mythimna albipuncta, assembly GCA_929112965.1. Lineage (NCBI taxonomy): Eukaryota > Metazoa > Arthropoda > Insecta > Lepidoptera > Noctuidae > Mythimna > Mythimna albipuncta. The sequence goes on along the minus strand of OV815977.1, from coordinate 10,398,652 downwards.
AGTTCCGTACTTTCAATTTATTCAGCTGAAGATTGAGGAGTCTATTAATTTATTTGTAAACTTACGTATTTATGAAGTTTTTTACATATGATTATTGGTAGTTCCTTTAAAAAAATACGTAGGTATTACGCCCACTACTACTAACTAGTCATTTATCGACGATGATTAGTTCCTTATTCCTGACATCATTAGTCTAATCAACGATTAGATACACAATGAAAAGGCATTAGAACAATGTTATTAGTAGACCTGAGTCAACTGCGTTAAACCTTTAGGTGCGACTGTTAATAACAGGTTATTTCAACTAAACACTATTCTTAAACATGAACACTTAATGGTCCAGCCTTGAGATCTCGTCACCGTTTTGTTCTATTTTAGGCTGAGCTTACACTGCCTATGGGCATGGCGATATTTTTTATCAGTTCCTTTTTTAAATACTGAGACGGCGGAGTCCAATTTAAACCGGTTACGGTTGGACATCCGCCGACAACAATGGTTTGTTATTCCAGAAATAATCTGGGGCACAAAAAATACCAACAATTTGCCTGCCTTTTTTTAAAGTTCGATGCCATAATGGTAAATAGAAACTCGGTTTTATGATGTGACTTCGTTCGTTGGTCTATCTTCATCTCCTCACTCATGTTTCGTCGTGATCATCACGTAATGACTTCTGTAGGGGCAGATGTGATTCGCTTTACAATCATTTAACCGCTTAATCCTGCTTGCCGACATTCTGGTGCGTAGTACAAAGGACCCTCCTCCCCCTCTGCAGACGTAATTTGGTTTATTTATACATCCCAAAGATGACCTTCCTCACATGCTGTTACCCTCCACTTGCTTGCTCTGCTCGACAAGACTGTCTGCTTCAGCAGCTATTAATACGATTTTTGATGACCGTTTGCCCCGCACGGCCCCACAGAATCTGCATTTTGTAATTTTTTTTTTGCGTTTTTTCAGCACGACCCCTTTGCACATCTATATATTATTTGTTATTACAAATTCATAATATCTTTTGCAGTAAATATGACGTGTTAATAGAGTACATTCCTTGAGTTCAATAAACTTTTTAATACGCTGTATAGTTTTCAAGTTACGTAAGTAAGTTTGAGGCCCGTGCTGAAAGCGTTTGGCTGGCACGGCCCTGTTTTTTGCATATTTCTTCAAAAGTGCATAGATACATTGAAAAAGAAACCGGTACCTACATATATTCTAAGAGACGAGTACATTGCTTTGGTGCACACCTAAAACGCAGATTCTGTGGGGCCGTGCGGGGCAAACGGTCATGATTTTTTGAATGCATAGTTTTTGTATTGCTATCAAAAAAAAAAAACAAATATAATAAACCTTCTAGCTTTTGCCAGCGACTTTGTCCGGGTGTATCTCGGTTATCGCGGACCCGGGGCGTCGTAGTCGAAGCCAAATAAAACGTATCCTTCCTTGGGCTTCAAGCTTACTCCGGTCCAAATTTAATCTTTGGTTCAGTTGTCTAAGCGTGAAAGCGTAACAGAAACACAAAATTTATAAAATTCATCACCGTTCGAAATCTTCTGGTGAAATTGTAAAAACAAATTCTTTTAAGGTTCGTAATCTTTGATTCGGAAGTCTGTAGATATCATAAATATTTCTTCTCATTGAGGCCTATACCTTAAGATATACCTTAAGATATCCATCATTTCTCTTTGTTAAGATTTCGTTGCTATGCTTCAGTCCGGTACCTACGTAATACAGCCAGGTCATCGAACGGTATATGCAATTGGCTTGCGTCGAGTTCATTGACACTTCAGCCAGGCTTTGTTCGTACAATTCAGTAGTATAACCACTTTTAACCAAGGCTATTCAAACGTCGTCGCTCGTAAACTAGGTTACCTAGCGTTTATCTATAGTTTCAGTACCTACATTAGTAGTTTGTCGTTCAATAACGAAACTAAAAAAATAGGCCACATGGCTTGTAAGGCAGACTTCTTGCTAATCAAACATCTCTGATCGGAGTACATATCTCTATGATCTGCACGTCAGCTGCAATTGCAGACTTTGTGAGTGGCAGATTTTGTGCAGTGGACATAACTGACTGCATCAAAACTGCCAACCGCTTGCCTAAAACTCACTGCTCACCAACTGCAAGCAGCTCATTTTTTTGGCAGCAGCAAACTACAACTATGCAGCCGGTGTGCATTTTATATGCAACCCGGCTGTTGAGCTAGACTCTTACGCCTACTATCCACGGACACGACGGCACGACTACGCTGCGGCTTCGTCGACAGATTTTCATAGTTTCGTATGTATAGGGGAGACCGGGGTTGGAAGTCACATTTTTTTTCTTTTGCATTTTTAGTACTATTTTTTGTAGTTAAGGATGATAAATGATATATTAATGGATAGTCTATTTATCTTAGTTTCAAAATAGATAAATACTTTGTGGCTAACATTGCGTTTGGAGGAAATATTTACATTTTTATGAAAAAAGAAAAGTGTGACATTTAACCCCGTGTCAGGGATGGTTGTCACAGGTGCTGGGGTAAGTAGTCACATAGTAATTTAAGAGAGAAAAACAGTGATACACACATATTTACATCAAGTAGGTTTTGATTACTGAAGATAAAAATGTTTTGTATAAGTGACTGTAACTTAAAGTAATGAAAGACCTTTTCGCAATTAATAAAGAAAATAAAAAATAAAATTCGTTTTCAACGATTAATTTCTATAAATTTAAATGTTGTATGAATATGATTTTAACCAAGAAATTAACAAAACAGTTATTTGTAATGAATATAAACACTGAAAAACAAAATCAGCTTTTAGTTAGTAACTTCGACGTCTAATAATAATAACAACTTCTAATTATCTCAGAATTCTGGTAACAAAAATGTAATCTTAGTCAGTCATTAATCTCTTTGGAAGTAATACTTTGAAATTAAATTACTTTATAAGTTAAAATTAAATATTCTTAATAATTTGTGATATATTCTTACAATCAGTCTGAGTATTCGGAATCACAATTTTGGGAAATATAGCTTGGTACTCCAAGTGTGCATGCTTCGTGATCCCACAACTTGCATTCTAGGCACTGAATCCAGACTTCCCTAGACTTGCTAGCAGGGTATGGGGATAAACAGACTAAGCAAAACTTCATCCTCTTCGCCATCATCGTCATTAAGTACTAGATGATTTCTTTTCATTTATGTTTTTCGTAATTTTCTTCTTTTTAGTTTTTTGCTCATCTTTCTCTCCTAGCACACGTTTTGATACTTTCTTTCTCTTTGCTTTTTGTTCCTTTCTTCTAAATAAGTCTTTTCCAGTGCGTCTGTTAGAATTGCTGATTTATGTGCATTTTCTTCTATCCAGCCTTTGGCAAAGGTCTCAAAATATAAGGCGGTAACTAAGAACTTGTTAATCCGTTTGGTCCAGGACAGGTGATTGCCATATATAACCTTTAATTCTTTTGTGATGCCTTGGCATTATATTAACTTTGAAAAAAATTAACATTTGTAAAGCAAACCCTTAAAAAAGCCCACAAAAAAGTCAACAGACATGCTCGGGGTTGGTTGTCACTTGTGACTACCAGCCCTCGTCGACCTGAGACAACCTGCCCCGAAACACGTTTCAGAAAATAACCTTACAAAATAAATTCAAATGAATGTTTCCACTAAAAACCATTTCAGATTATGATGACAGACAAGTTTCGCTATAACAATACATGAAGAAGTATATTCATATGCAATATCAAAGCATACTTACGAGGTTTGATACATATGCACAAAAAAATACTTTAATTGGCGGGAAAAAGTAAACGCGCATGGTCCCGTCCCGACATGCCGGAGTGAACCGAGGTGAAGTATGGCGGGGGGTATAGTTCTCGCGATTTTTCGACGCCAGTCGATGACCTCATTCGTGCGTTTATTTGTCAGTTATGGCCGCTGTGACAACCAACCCGTGTGACTTTCATACCCGGTCTCCCCTACACCAGAGATGTTAGGGAGCTCCATAACCGTAACCGAAACTATCGGATATCCGATACAAAATAATATCCATAACCGTAACCGAATCCGAAATAAAAGTTTCGTATAATATCGGATAGGGGGGTGGAGCCTAATTGCGCCACGTTATGACAGGTTATTTTATTGATCGGGCGGGCAGCGGCCGACGTACGCGCGCATTCTTTGTTTTCTTCTGTTGTTCCTACCAAATAAAACAATTTTATTAGCTATTTTTATTTTACTTCTGAAATTCCTTAAAAATCTAAACCGAAATTATCCGAAACTAACGGATAATCCGAAATAATTTCGTATCCGGCATAATAATCATTTCTATATCCGTATCCAATTCATATCCGAAATTTCGTATCCATAACATCCCTAGTATACACCAAGCGTGTAATGATTAATGTGTTTTTTTTTAAAGGTTTACTGGTAGAGAATGCCTTGTTGCATTAAGTCCGCCTTTGTATCTACCACTACTGTACATGAAGTTTAAATAAATAAATACGCATCTAAGAAGCTACTTGTCCGTGGACAGTAGGCTTAAGTTTTTTTTTCGCTCAGCATAACACTCCCAAATCCGAAAAAAAAATACAATTTCCTTAGGATCTGGCCTACCTGCCTACTTCTTCTTCTTCTTCCTGCCCTTATACCATATTACTTGGGGTTGGCGCAACACGTTTTCTTCTTCCATTCTGTCCTGTCACCCGTCAAACTAGGACTAACTCTCTTTTCTTTCATATCACTTCTCACACAATCCATCTTTTTTTCGGCCTTCCTCTCCCTCTCCATCCATCTACATGTATACTCAGAACTCTTTTAGTAATATGCGCTTCATCCCTCCTCTTCACATGACCATACCAAGACAACCGATTACCTTTCAACTTTTCAGTCACTGGCGCGACTTTCAAACTTCCTCTAATATACTCATTTCTCACTTTATTCATGCCTACTTAAATTACTCAATTAATTTTTAGCATGTACATTCCCACTGCAGGGCAAAGGCGTCTCCTAAATTCTTCCAGCTATTATTTTCTCGAGCCACCTCGAACCAGCCCTTTTGGTGGCGTCTAGTTTATCTCGCCACATCTTCCCAAGTCGATCTCGACGGCGTCATAATATAATAATCATATCAAAACGTATAAGGCCCTTTGTGTTGTAAGCTGATTCATAAGTGCAATGGTTTATTATAATTAATTGCCAGTCAACTAAAGTCGATGTATTCTGAGAAAACTGTGTTGCAATTTAAATTTGCGTTGATGTCGGTATGCTTTTGTTGTTTGATACTTTGCTCTTAAAATTCATTGTATTGAAGCGTTAGATATCACCGGCGCCATGTAAATTAACAATATTTGCATTAATTGAAGTAGTACCTACTCATTCTAAAACCGTTAATTGACCTCAATTCGAACTTTCCAAATCATTTTTTTTAAAGGCATCTTCAATAAAATTGAACTGTATTCTCAATGATATCATCTTTAGTTCTTTGCGGTCGTAATTTTTAGAATAAATTTTAATTATAAATTTTCGGTAGGGATCTGCACCCTTCACTAACTACTCGTATGAAAACCAAAATGTGCAGGTTGTATTACACATGAGCATCTTTTTTTTATTATTGATAGGCTCGCGTTTGACCACTATCTCACCTGATGGTAAACGTAAGTATCTTCATAGTTGTTTAGGCGTAATGACAAGCTTCCTGTGCATCTGAACAACGTCTAAAAGGGTTCCTTACCAGATTGTTCAAAAGAGTAAATTTTTTTGAAATGGTATATCGTCCAATGACTTCTTCTGCTCTAGAGTGGAGCGCAAGGGCCTATCAGACTTTTACTTAATAAAACAACACCTTCGTCCCTTTTTTTTTTGGTGGGAAAATCATCAATGACAACGAGTGGGAGATAGTGTCAGACTCTTACTGACTAAAACACCCCGTTCCTTCAAGCCTTCTTATCGGGGCTTAATCTGTCTTTCGAAACTGATCCTGGCCCCGGTAGGCTTCGACCCATCTGGGCTGGTCCCCTTGCTTTTGCTGACAACTCCTTGAGGCGCGCGGGAACAGTGCGCGCCGTTGACGACTTGGGCTTGGTCCGGACAGTTACCGGATGGTCGGACAGCGAGCTAACCATTGCTCACTGTCCGCAAGCCCGCGCCTACCGTGACTGGTAGTCGGGGTCAGAGTCATGGTCACGGAGGCTGGGGTGTGAGAAGGTCCATTCCCTCACGTGCGGCTATCCCTTTTTAGCATTATCGCTTCGCAGAATGAAGCAACTGCTTTCCGTTTCCTCTTGCTCTGGACTATGGCCTGAACCAGAGCCCGGTGTGAGAAGTCGCCGCCGCCCATCACCTCCACGAGGACGCGGCAGTGCTCCGCCCAGGCGGGGTTCACCTCCACCGTATGTTCCACCGTGTCCTCCATGCAGTCCTTTGATGACATCCAGACGATTTCCACCTAATTTTGGTGCAGAAACCGAACCAAGTGAAACGAATCAGAGTGAATAAAAATTATTATTCTGAAAAACTGTATTCTTATATTCTGTCACCTTTAAAATTTATTATTGTTCTTTGTTTCTTGGAGTGACTGGAAAATAAATCATTTCGTGCGCGACCGCATTACCTAATTTGTTTTTAACTGTAAGGAGTTACAACACACCTCAAACATAATTTACTACTTATGATGTCTACATAAATCCTTTGGCACTTCCAAATAAAGTAGTTATGTCACATGTGACTTGAATTACAACAAGTAAGTACTGCGGCGCTTGAACGCAACAGGCAACTGAAGGAACACGAGTGAGTTTTATTCAGTCAAAGTTTAACACTTCCTCCCTCTCCACCCAGAGTGGGAGTAGTTATTTGATGATTACCCAACCCGGAAAGAAAAAAGTTTCATCCAGCCAGAACATGTAGGATCGACCCAACTTCTCCTTCCGGTTCCTCGTTTTTAGGATTTCGTACCTAAAGGGTGCCAACGGAACCCTATTACTAAGCCCACGCGGTCCGTCCGTTCGTCTGTCAGTGTGCTGTATCTCATAAACCGTAAGAAATAGAAAGTTGAAGTTTTCACACAATAAAAACAACTAAAATTATTTTTAAACTAAAATTTAAGATTTGCGTACATGACAAGTTATTTTGTCGGTGTGCAAATCCGACTCGCGCTTGAGCTGTTTTTAACTGCTATCTCAGAAATCACACCCTTTTTATAATCCATATTGTATTTAACATCATCTTCTCAAGTGGTGAATTTTCACAACTTCTCATTTTTTCCTCAGTACCTTCGTACTTTTATTGAACTATTTACCTGCATAGTTCTGTCTAAATTACTAGTTCACTCAAGCTCGACAGGACAGCAAGGAGTTTTTTTTTTTTTTTCAAAGTACGACTTCTTTCAGATTTTACTTTTATATTTCTCTTGTTGATTGTAAGTTTAAGAGTAGACGAATGACGTAGCTAAACCAAATATGTACATAATTGTATGGCTGTAAGGTTATCTTACGTAAAATTCTTGTTAAAAATCAACAGTTTAGATAGGATTTTTTGTGTTGTTGTATGATAAAAAAACCCATAAGCGTCTGACGATTTAACTGACTTAGAATATTTTTTAAGGTAGTCATAATATTCATAGTAAGGTAAAGTAAGGGGAGGGGGTGGGGTAAGGTACCTAGTATTGGTGAGGGGGGGGGGGGGTAAGGAAGTATTGGCAAGGGGTTCTTGCAAGTGTATGTGCAGATTTTTTTTTATGAGATTTTTTTTTCAATTTTATAGTTCTGTCATGATAATTTCCTGTCCATCATCTGAGGCCCTACCACGAACTCTAAACTGTTGCCTAGTTCACTTACTCAGTAATCTCAAGTTGTACAGACGTATGTACAATCGGCGCTCGAGGGGTTCACTTTGCGAGCATGAAGTGAAAAAAAGTTACTTCAAGAATGTGGCAGGGTGGGACATACCCTTATCTTAATAATGTATCGTAATGTAAAAAATTTTGTTTTATAGAATAATACATTATTTTAAATAAAATTTATTGAGAACAGTACGTTATCAAATAATAATAATTTATTTAAAAGGTTTTTCTCATATTAAATAGTTATAACAATAAAGTTTAGGGTTTCACAAAAATTAAGTAGGTATTTAACTTAGAGATAATGAATTCTCCTTGTAAAAAAAAACACCTAGTTATTTTTTTTTTTTTTTGAAAATATGTTTAATTAGAGCTCTTCATTTTTTCAAAACAATTTCTGCATGTAGGTAACTTTACCATGGTTTTTTTTTATCGTTCTTATATGGACAATCCGGGCATCTGAAATGTTGTCAGAGTACCCTAGCACGTCTAAAAAAGGGTTCACTGAGCAGTTTTTCGATTTTGCTGCCGGATGTAATTTAGAATATTTTTTTTTAGTTTCGTGAATGGTGTTCGTGAATCATGCATCATTCAAAGAAACATCAATAATCCAACCAAAGACAAAAAACTAAATCAAACTAAGACAATATACAAAAAGCAAAAAACAACAAAAAGACAAAAATAATTGAGAAAAATAGTAATTCACTTAAAATTCATGATTTAATCTTCGCGTATTATAAATACATCAAAAATGAACCAGGGTATAACACGCCCAAGACAACTTTGCGCAAGTATATCCCTGTCAGTGCATCGCGCCTCCACCTACTGAGCGAGCTAGTCCCACCAGACGAGGATTTCAAAATATACACTACTTTTAAATTTAACCAGGATATGAGATACCCTGGCTCGCAGAGTTAAGATATTATTTTGATTTCAATTAATTATTTATTTAATTCAAATATATGTAATTCGTTAATTTTACTTATCATTAGGTATTAACTTAATGTAATTAATTCATGGTCCAATGTTGATTAAAGCGGTCCATTTTGAACTGTTAAAGGCAGTATAGAGCTTTATAAGAGTGTAAGTATAGCTTTATTCCTCTTTCTCGCTCTCACGATTGACATTTTAACACGTCATGGTAAGGCTTTCTGTAACCCAAAAAGATTTGGACCATCAACCTTGCTAACTTGACAAGGGTCATAAAACACAATCCATTTAAAACGCAAAAGCACTTGGGTATTAGTCGGTAGTAAATCAATCATACCTTAACTGGTAAGGTGATTTATAATCGGTCATCATAGCCAAGTCACGAGAATCATGTAATGACAAGGAAAACGTGAGCCTAATTTAGGCTTCACTAAATAAAATAAAACTTTCTTTATCCTAGGCTAACAACAGGAAGTATGTATAAAAAAAAAATGTGTTATCTAACCAGTTTACCGGTAAATATACAAAAACAGATAGGTAAGTAACTATGAAAACAATATCAAAAATAGTAGAAAAGCAAACGAGATATAATAATTTTAAACAAACTCTCTCTAAGATGCCGCTATAGAAAATATAGCGGCCGTACGGATGTGGTGAACTCTGACGTCAAAGTTCATGTCGGACTTCTCTTTCTTATTAGCAGCTTTGAAGCTTTATAACTTCGTTAGCATTAGGTATCGCTCGAGTAGCATTAACGGTCACTCCAGTATCACCAGCTGCCCGGACTACCTTCGCCGTGTGATCGAGGTCTACCTGACCGACAGGTTTATCATCTACAAGGGTCACCAGGCGGAGGGGAAATGGCGAGACATGTCGTGCCGCAAAGATCGGTACTAGGACCGCCCTTGTTGAACATCGGGTACGGCTACGCTACCAGACGACACGCTGGTCCTAGTACAGGGACAGTCCTACCAGGCAATGGTCGAACTAGCGACACGTGGGGTTGTGACAGTCGTGGAGAGGATACAGCAGTTGGGATTCTTGGTGGCACTGCACAAGTCCGAGGCTATGTGCTTTCATCCAGTCCAGACGATTCTTGCTGGAGGCTCAACGCTGGTATGGTTCGGTCCATAGCCCTTTACGGGGCACCGGTATGGACGCCATCGCTGCGAAAGCGACCGTTGGCTAAGCTGAACTCATGCAAGAGGGTCATGGCCTTCCGGATTGTGTGGAAATACCCTGGATAGTAATGACACCTATTGGTACACAACGACAAACAAAAATTTCTTAAATCGGCATGCAAATTACCTTTTTTGTTCATGTGCCTATTGTTATCCCAGAGTGCACCGATTTACATATATTATTTTTTTCTTTGTAAATTAAATGAGAATGACAACTTACTCATACTTATGTCTGAAATAATATTTCTAAACATATTCAATTATTTTCAGAACCTGGCAGAAGCCGAGTACGTGGTAGCAGTGTTCATGTTCATGAGGCTGGTTGGGTGGCCAGCTGAACGCATCTCGATACTGACAACATATAATGGACAAAAGCATCTGATCCGCGACGTCATTGATAAACGCTGCGCAGAAAATCCACTCATTGGACGACCTCATAAGGTAATTATGAATCTTTCTCAGCTTTATCACGATCTTGGTACTGCTGAAGCCCTTTAGCAGTACAAACTCCTCAAATGAAAGATACGTAGAACTCGACCTTTTTCGTCCATGGTATACGTATCAAAGCATAATCAGCCGATCAGCGTACAACGTCCCCACTGCTGGAACATAAGCATCCTCTATATAAAGAAAAAGTGGATCATAATACTTTAGACCACGCAGTTGCAGCACGGTTTGATTTTTTGTTCTATGATATACTTTTTGACCTCTATAATAGCTGATGGTAAGCGATGATGTAGCCGACGATGAAGCATGCTTGCCTAGAAATAATTTATTCACTCTTGACTTAAACATTCCAAGGTTGCAATTATCAGTAAAGAAGCTGTATGAAAATGCAGATGCTGGTGTCGCAATCAAACCATGTTTTCTTTCGTCGTTTTGTCCTTAAGAGGACCCTGCCCGAGCTGTCTGTCGTCAACGTGAGCATGATCTAACACATGTTTGACAAAGAGGCAACGCGAAAAAGAGAGACAAAACCTGAACGTTTCTTTGGCATTAAGTAATTCCGTCATTCACTCAAAACATGTTTCCTGAAACAGTTTTGGTGAGTTTTGGTGTTATACACAAAACTTGTTTCAACAAATATTTTGGATAGTGCCTAATACACATGAAGTGAATCACTTAATTCATTCTTCCGATAGACGGAATGCCTCAATTCGTTTTTATTTTATTTTAATTTACCGGATAAACCTAATTACGGCCGCCGTGATGTAGGTCAGTTACCTCGGTTAGTCATCCTTTAGTGAGAGTTAGAGTCATTATTATATTTCCGCTAACTTTAACTTTTGGGTTTTTGTCTTGGACTCTTTATCATACTTCCTGTGTTCTTGAGTCATAATTTTACAAAGATCACGCGTTGAAAAATTTTCACGTTTTTCTTAAGATTACCGGAGCAAATGACCTATGAAATCATGTTTTTCATAGATAATGGCGAATGTCACATTGCACTCTTATGTACACAGTGTGTTTTACAGTTTTGCAGTAATATTTTCTTAGAAATAGAGTTAGGTGATAATACAAAAAAAAATCTCATCACTTATATTTGCTTTGACTAAATACTGGGAAATTCAAGTTGTTAGCTTACTCATTAGCCATTGCAAATAAAAGCCAAATGTTAGATACATTTGGCTTACATACGTATCAAGTTAAAACGCGTTACAAATAGTTGAAATTAATATTAATGATAAAAAATATGTTTCTCTCAATCAAAGAAAGAAACTGATAGCGGGACGATTTAGATGTCTTATTTAGGAATTGGTAAGAAGTGGCTCAGAGCCGGGAATGAAACGGGGGTCCAAAGTTGATGCTGCCGACAGAAGAAACCTACTTTAACGCCGGGCGATGCTGCTGACAGAAGCTAGTTGATGATAGTACTTTTTTTTTTCACTAGCCTTTACTGTCCCACTGCTGGGCAAAGGCCTCCCTCAAGTCCTTCCAAACCTTTTTCTTCCGGCACCGTCAATACTACTTAAGCCTGGAAAAAAACTGATTATTGAAAAATAAACCTGTATACTAGCTGCCACTAGTAAACGCATGGCCACTAAATTCCTGATGCTAACGTGATTTACATTATTCACCATACAGACCTCTTTATATTCGTATTAGATACAGTAAGCAAAGATTTATATAGACCACACAAGCATTTATTACGAATTCAGCCACAATACAAACCACAATTTAGCCAAATAGATAATAATCTGGAATTTTTTAAACGAAATAACTTATTTCCAGAATTGGAGCCACCCCATTCTGAGGTTCATTCTAGAGGTGTAAATGTAGTGTATAAAAGTTTCGTCAGTTGACTCCCGTATTAGGTTTTATTTTTATTTTATAAGGACAAACTGATGATCGACCGGTCCTATGCGTCTCGCATTCATCACTCGAATGAGGTTGTAGCGACATCTGTGGCGTCACATAAGAACTAATTCTGCATCGCGCAAAAGGTCTCCGCGCGATTCGAACAGCCCGAAATTATCTATCGGGCAGTTGCCCACCAGACATAACACCCGTCTGGTCGGAGAATCCTCCCTTTTCAACGGAAGTACGTGGGGCTTTACTCTCTGTTGCGCATACCTCCACAAGGCCTATGAGGAAGGAAGGTCTATGAGGTAGGAAATGATTAAGGATAGGTAAACCCTAGTATTCATAATATAAAAACAACGTATTAGAGACACAATAGAAAGACAATGAAAAACAAACTTACAATTATTATTATTATATTATTTTTTATTTTATATGGTAGGTATATTCTTATAATAATTGTTTTGTTTGTTTCCTTTTCCTTTCACTTTTACACACGGTGTCTACTTCTCTTTTTTTCCAATTCTCCTTTCGCGGGTATGCTGGAAGAGATTTCGTTAGAAATAAGCATTACCTATGTACCTATTTTTCTGTTTCTGTCTTCTTTTCTTATATAAGTTAAGTGTGTACATGAAATGTTAAATAAATAAATAAATAAATAAGGCCCGAGCGCCCGAAAAGTACCATAAAACAGTGACTTTCTGAAGCCTACTCCTCGATAACGGCCAGGGTAATAGGTTTGAAAAAAAAATTCCAACGCAACGCAACTTTTCCCTACTCCTTCGAAACGGCTTGGACCTTTAGAAACATTTAAAAAAATAAAAATTGGTAGTTAAATATTCTTCAAAGTGAACATTGCATATGTAAATTAATCAATATTTCGCAGAGAAAATGGATTTAAAGCGCTTTCCGGGCGCTGCTGGCCGCAAATAAATGCACAGATTTGCGTACTGCCGCCTAGGCGAGTGAGAGAGTTGCGTCCACATATTTTCGGTCAGACGGTTCAAGGGACTTTAGCCTTAACTAAAAGTCTACAACTACAAAGTTGTACCAAAATATTCGTGCGTTATACAGATTCGTGAGATCACAATTGCTCGAAATAGTGATGATAGCATAGGGAGTCGAGCGCTAGAGCATATTTTAAATATATAACTGCTGACATCATCTGGGAGCGTATATTAAAAAAAAAAAACATAAATATATCAATAAAAAATTTAAAAAACTAATTTTGACCTATAATACTTTATGCTAAAACCATCTTTAATTTTTAAGAATAACAAATTTAAATAATACCTGATAACAGAATAATGATTAACATAATATACAAAAAAGAAAATGGACTGCGATGTATGTGTCAAAGCCGTTTCGTATAATGCGGCTACCTGACGTTCAGAAAGTTTTCAATACGGCTGAAATAAAGTTCGCCGCATTGAATGCATACTTCGCGTTCGTAACAAAACGGCGCGCGGTGCAACGTCGTTTCGCCGCTTCGAAAGTTTTAATTCTAATAATCGCCGTGAGAAGCGCTGCATAATAACAAAAATAATGTCAAAATCAACGACAGTGTCACAACAAAGCGACATTGGTGTGTCCTCCAAAAAAGTTTGAGCCACGGACAGCAGTCGGAATTTTTAGGGATCTCCATCTCAAACAGGTTAAGTTAAAAGGGACCCGATCATTCGCTTTTCTCGCTCACTCTAATCACCTTCATTCACTTCGTGAGAAACCTAACGAAGGGAATCAAGATGGTTCTATAAAGAAAGCCCCGCAAGGGGCATCCGTCTACGCCGCCCAAGCTCATTTTTGTATCAGTTCTTCATAATTTATAGTCAAACTATACTGACAATATGATCGAGCTAAACGTTGAATGCTGATTTGAAATATATATTGGCACCAGTGGCGTGCCCACCATATAAGCCAAAAAGCCTGGCTTGCCCTACCAAAACCTCACCTAATTCATAGAACACGACCAATCAATTAATTATCACAAAAATCTAAACTTTAAACTTCGCGCGCTTACGCGGTTACGCTAAGTTGCCACTGTGTTGTGTGAAATTCAAAAATCATTCATAAGACGATACCAGGGCGAAGCGAGGATGCCATTCTGAGCGAAATCTCTCCGATCTCACTCTAACACTTAACAAAAGAAAGAGATGAACACTAATGTGTTGTTGTCTTTTTCTGCCTCAAAGGCTTTTATGTGGCTTTATCTTCTATCTCAACTTTTGATATAAATACGTCAAATTTTGAGTGTGTGTGGGTGTAATTTGTTATTGTGTGCAAATCCTCGTAGAACATTTTGTTCTAAAAAAAAGCAGGGCTTTGGTAAATTTATGAATGACAGAAATTTTTACGCATATTATAATACGAGGCGCCCTCTATGACGCGTAAAGTTGTACGAACTAAAAAGTACTCAGTTCAAATTTGCTTTGATCGGTTATCGTTTTGTACGTAATTATTGTTTTGTTTTTTTTTTGTTTTCCGTCATTTAACAGTTTATGAATTCGGAAACTATACTTGTGGTTGTGTGTGGATATTATTATGTGTGGAATTGATATCAATGGCCAGGTAGGGTTTGAGTTTTAAAGATAAATATAATCTTGTTACTTTACTATTTTGAATATTTCTCAGAAAAGTTAATAACAATGCTTGGAATACATCAGGTATGACTCAAATAACTTTGCTAGTGCCATGAAAATTCTCAAAAGTACTTGAACGCTGTTATTTCCTTCTTTATACATGGCTTTGACTTTGACTTTGGTAAACCGCCAATAGAAAGTTGGTTCTCTTTCTCGACAGTTAAGTGATAAGTGTGTTTTAAAAAAGCGAACAACGAAAAGCTACCGCTGTTTCAATTGTGAGTATTTGCCAATAATATTACATATTATTATAACGAACAAGTGTTTGAAACACCAAGATTTAAAAAAATATGTATTAGTTACACATTCATAACTAGATGGCGTTGGCGTCAAAACAGTAACATTAGATCAGTACCTAGTACTCGGTTGTTTTATTTCACACTCAACTCAACCTTACATTAAATATTCATTATGTTCAAATTAATCGTTGTAATAGTATTGGCTGACCATCCCGGCCGGCCGGTACTCGACAACAAGAGCGGCTTTCCGAATTATCTTTGATTGCAATTGAAAATCAGCTGTTGGTAGAATAACGTTCACAAACTTTTTACGTTGGTGTAAGTAATACAATCATTTTTAAATAAAGATAGACAATTTGAATTAGAATACGATTTTTTTTTTATTCATGTACCTATTCTAACTTTACGATTATTGGTATGATGATAAAGTTGTTGTGGTGAAGCTTTTGTTATCATTACTTATTACTTACTATTAACATTATAATTGTTAATAGTAATGGAGCAATTCAGAAAAATCAGCATTACTGCACTGATGACACGTGGTAGCACGAGATTTTTTTTTGATAGGTAAGTAGTAGTTAGGTCAAGATTCCTTGGCTTGCCCCATGTTAAGGCATCAGGCACGCCACTGATTGGCACCACTATGTGGCTGAACGTGAGATAGCTGTATTATAATAAAACAGCGACATTTATCAATGCTGCACACCTACATAATTATAAGGGTCTGCGCACACTTGATCCAAGACGCAGACGTCATAGACACGTCTGGCTACGACGTCTGCAACAAGCTGTTTTGTCTAAGACTTCGCAGACTTGCCTACAACGCCTGCGACATGACTGTTTTGTGTACGACATGGAGCGCTAGGACTGTTGATAAAATATCGATATAAGAAATATAAATATAGATAGACGTCGTAGACATGTCTGCGACGTCGTAGACAAAACAGTGTTGTCGCAGACGTCGTAAACACGTCTGCGAAGTCGAAGACAAGTCGGTCCTAAGACAGTC
This sequence comes from Mythimna albipuncta, assembly GCA_929112965.1. NCBI lineage: Eukaryota > Metazoa > Arthropoda > Insecta > Lepidoptera > Noctuidae > Mythimna > Mythimna albipuncta. Next base: position 10,382,541 of record OV815977.1, on the reverse strand, counting down.
TGGTTTCAAGTGAGCGCAGGCCCTAATACGGCCTGTTATATGATACGGATGTGATATACTTATGCATCTGAATGTCTTTATTATGGATCACTTATAATATGTCTAGAGGTCATAAGTTTATTCTCGTCTTAATGTTCGTCAATTGATTCAAGATGGTTTTAAAATTGATTTTAAATTTATGTCTTGATATTTGTCTCGCATGTGGTTGTCTCTGTGCGAAAGTTTCATCTTAGGGCGGAGTTTAATAACTTGTGGTCATTGTACAAGAGCGGTAATCTTATTACAGAGACGCTTATAAACTTTTGATGTGCCGTGTTGAGCAGGTTTGCCGCTATATCTTGCAAAATATCTATGAGAAAGAGAGCGAAGTGAACTCTTCATCATCGAATAGATATCAGTTGTCTACTTATAGCAGTGTAGAATGCAAAAGAGAACTCAATTATTAGGACACGATTAAAACTGTTGGCTAATTGTGCTATGGACTCTGTAGATCCTGAAGATAATTTAAAACTCATTGGATTCTTCCCCGCAAGCGTCCTCCTTCATTGACCACATCAGCCATTATCATCAGGGAAGATATTAATTAAGCGCGAGCCTACTAATAAAAAAAAAAAATAGGCGTGGCTCAGTTTTTTAGAGAACCTTTAAAACCTTTATTTTTGACGAATAAGATTTATTCTACTCTGCTGTAGATATACTAAACTTAATTCTGACGCTATGAGATAGCGCACACGAGCAACTTTCATCTCCTCGATTATTTTGTTTCTTACATCAAGTTTTTATGAATATGCGACAGAGAAAACAAGTTACCTGGCAACTAAGTCATTCGTGGGTGCCCTAACTTAGAGTTGACGTAATATTAAAGCTTCTTGTTAGACTTATTTAGATGAGCTTTGCACGGCGTCGTAATAATAAATGTTACAAAAATAATAATGATCAATATAGTAGGTATGTCATCAGTTTATCACATTAATAAAAAAATTAATTGGCAAGAACTTAAAAGGCGGTGACTTGGAAAAAATGGCTTCTACCATAATAATTGTTGACATGGAACACAGATCATTTTTAGGGTTCCGTAGCCAAATGGCAAAAAAGGAACCCTTATAGATTCGTCATGTCTGTCTGTCTGTCTGTCTGTCTGTCTGTCTGTCTGTCCGTCCGTATGTCACAGCCACTTTTTTCCGAAACTATAAGAGCTATACTGTTGAAACTTTGTAAGTAGATGTATTCTGTGAACCGCATTAAGATTTTCATACAAAAATAGAAAAAAAAGCAATAAATTTTGGGGGTCCCCATACATAGAACTGAAACTCAAAAAAATTTTTTTCATCAAACCCATACGTGTGGGGTATCTATGGATAGGTCTTCAAAAATGATACTGAGGTTTCTAATATCATTTTTTTCTAAACTGAATAGTTTGAGCGAGAGACACTTCCAAAGTGGTAAAATGTGTGACCCCCCCCCCCCTCTAACTTCTAAAATAAGAGAATGATAAAACTAAAAAAAATATATAATGTACATTACTATAAATACTACCAACGAAAATTGGTTTGAACGAAATCTAGTAAGTAGTTTTTTTTTAATGCGTCATAAATTGAAAAAAATACACTATTATTAAAACATCGATCAAAGTTACAACACATTACAAGGACTTATATATTATGTTACTTGCTGCTACGGAACCCTTCATGGGCGAGTCCGACTCGCACTTGGCCGGTTTTTTTAAATAGTCTATGACTTTCTTGATGTTTTTTTTTTTATGAAATCAAATGGAGGAGTCTTAGTCGCAGAACTTTATATGTCGTTACTAAAAACAGTTCCATTCAAAAATGTAAGTAAAATGGACGGTCTTTATATAGGTATAGTACGATAATGGTGTTTGTATTCAAATTGCTAACGAGGCGATAGTTCTTAACAAAGATACAAAATAGAACTTCAAATCTATTTATAAAAGGTAACTCCCTGACCCATCGATGCCTAACCCAAACCCTTGAGCCTAGACCGTTGAAATTTTGCAGAGGTTCCTTCTTTTATGTGTATATAGAGTAAATAAGGATTTTCCAAAATTCAGCCCCTAAGGTATGAAATGGGGCCAAAGTTTGTATGGAGATACTTATTATAACGCGGGCGAACCTCCTGGGAGAAGCTAGTAAACACTTTTTCTCCGTACTAAAATTCGTTCCTCTTCACAGGTGACAACCGTGGACAAGTACCAAGGGCAGCAGAACGACATAGCTCTCGTCTCCCTGGTCCGCACCCGTGCCGTGGGCCATGTTCGAGACCTGCGCCGTCTCATCGTGGCCGCTTCCAGGGCTCGCCTGGGCCTGTACATTTTCGCTAGAGCCAACCTCTTCAGGAACTGCTTTGAACTACAGCCCACATTTAATCAGGTAAGATACAGGTACCGGCACGAATCTTGAGCGCTCGGCGTCAGAGTGGGGATCGCTTTGCGCATTCCATACATTGGCGAGCCAATCATCGTCGTTACATGCAGGGAACGAATCACGAGTGACGTCTATGACGCGATGGTGGGGCGAGCCAATCACTGACACTCCTCGCCCCCGCATCTCACTTCGTACCACTAAAGAGACCGAATATTTGACTTCTGCGCAACTTGAAGCCAGCGCTCAAGATCCGTGCCGGTACTTATACTCTGGCTTGTGGCCTACAGAGCTATAGAAAGAATCAATCGGGATCACTGATATGAATGGCTGAAACAACGGACCTACCTGGTCAAGATAGTACGACGGAATACGCAAGCACTCCGACCTCCGCTACCACAAACGAAAACAAGTCAGTAATAATATAAAATATCCCTGAGCCCGCCACGGGGCAGGGAACATCGACACCACCAAAAATGAACCAACGCTGTACAATTTAGATTTTTTACTAAAACCATGTGTGTGCGCCATCTGGGCAATCAGTGTCCGCCATCTGGGCAATCAGTGTCCGCGACATATTAACATCGCGTGGACTTCTCGCTAAAATTGTCACCAATTGTTCTTCATTACCATAGTCTTCAAGTAGATATATCGTGATAATTTATTTATTTATTTAATCTTCATTCGACACAAAAGTTAAACAATGGACTGGCAATTAGTGTACAATGCTTAAACACGTGATTGTGCTCATGATAACAAACAATTTTTATTATGGGAGCAAAGCCGACATCGCGAAAAAAATATCAGCTGTTCAGTACATTAGGCAAACATAAATGTACTGAACAGCTGTTTATTTTTTTCGCGATTTCTGGTTTGTTTGATTAACACAATCACGTGTTTAAGTATCGTACACTAATTACCAGTCACCCTATATACATATATAAACATAAAAAAAAAATCTGTGTAAGACCAAAAAAGCGAATAAGTCAGTAGCGAGATTTAAATCAATAAATAACGCAGCTCTGGTATTCTGCTTGAGTCCGCTGTAAAACACTCACAGAATGTTAAATAGACTTCTATACATACATACATATACATTTTGTACATACATACTTACATATAAATGAAAATGAAGTGTCTGTAATATGAAAATATTTTTTTTTTACATATTGCATTTAAAAAATATGCGATACTTATCACAAAATATGCAATTTTTAAATTTTCTGTATGTCTGTATATCTGTTTCTTTTTTAACGCATACGTCGCGAGCATCAGTTAGTAGACAATAAGATGAATGACATTTTTCATGGAACTCGTGTGAATGCCAGTATTCTTTGGCCACTTGAATATAGTGATGACATTGTAGAAAATAGAATAAAGTGATGATCTATTTGTAGAAAACGACATGATTGGTCTTTCCCATATAGTTTTTACTATCAAGTACATATAAACAGACGCCGGAGACCCAACCAGGCAGTTGCATTAGTAGAATCAATCAAAATATTTACGACATACTATCCCAGAAATTCTTGATACCGTCAGTCACTGGTAGACAAAAATAGCTAGTTTAAAAATATAACTTTTATTGTAATATGCAAAATAATTCGGACACATGTCCATCACATACGAGGCTAATACAGCGGATGAACGAATCTTGTATGATAAATTACTTCTGCAAAGCAGTTTCTGAGAACAAATTTATTCTCTGTGGGACCACTGGCATTCACATTAATCAAGTTTTTATAAAAAATATATCTTCGCTAAGTTAAACTAACCAGTTAGTGTTAGTTGCTCTTAATGAGTATAAATGTACCTAGGTCTTTACCGAAAATATAATTTAAATTGCCGTACGATCCGATATTGAGCTACAAAATGCAAAAAAGAAATATAATTTTGTGGAACTACTCTAGGATATCTAGACTCCAAAAGGTCTATTCCTAAAGTTTGACGCGCTTTTTTCGTTAAAAATCATTGTAACTGTTATACGAGTGCATCTTCGTGTATGTTCCTGCTTCTTATTACTTATCAAAGCTTTTCCACCTGTCGCACATGATTTTATAGTCTGTCGATAAAGTCAAACGACTTGAGTGATTACACTGCGTTACAAATTTAAAAAAATTTTGAGTACCCGCTTTGAAATGTCATGTTTTCTTATTTATACCTATCGCTTATTAAACATACATACAAATTTTCTTTTCATCACGTCTCCTTTTTCTTCTGTAAGAATGTGCCAATTTATATTAAAAATTAAAAGACAAAAACATATTTTAAAGAAATCTAATAAAATCAACCAGAATTTTTTACATTCATCAAGTTTAATTTTATCATTTAGGTAAAAAAAAACTCAAAAAAAGCCATTTTATAAAATTTTAATACAAAATATCATGAAAATTTAACTTTTTCTTTTGTGCTCTGAATGATCTTCTCGTTTTAAATGCCAACAGTAATCACCTAGCATGGTTGTGTCCCAACGACCTTGAAATCGTTCCTCAAGCTTCTTTACATCCTGGTGGAACCTCTCACCCTGCTCATCACTGACCGCACCAAGATTAGATGGAAAGAAAGAAAAATGAGAATGAAGAAAGTGAATTTTTAATGACATTCTGCAACCCAACTTTTCGTATGCCTTTAACATGTCGTTAACCAGCTGTTCCGCATTTTCGGCTCTGTGGTTCCCTAAAAACCCTTTTATAACTGCTTTAAGTGATAACCAGGCGTCAAGTTCCTTATTAGTAAGCTTTTTGTCGAAATTTGGGTCTTTCATCAATGTGCGTATTTGCGGTCCCACAAATATCCCTTCCTTGAGTTTTGCATCACTTAATTTTGAAAATACTGTCTTTAAATATAAAAATCCATCTCCCTCTCTATTCATAGCCTTCACAAAATTTTTCATCAAACCAAGTTTTATGTGGAGGGGAGGTAAAATGACATTTTTAGGATCTATCAATGGTATATGTTTCACATTAGATTTTCCGCAAACAAACTCTGACCTTTCTGGCCATACTTTTGTAGTATAGTGCTTTTCTGTGGCTCTGCTGTCCCACATACAAAGAAAACAACAGTATTTAGTAAATCCACCCTGTAATCCGAGCAAAATAGCTATAACTTTGAGATCAGCGCATATTTTCCAGCCGTAATCTTTGTATTTTATTAAATTTAATATAAACTACTATATATACTATATATAATACTAAACAAAACAAAATATTTAAAAAGTACAATACATCGAAAGCGGTAACAGGGTAGTTATAAATTTTTTTTACATCATATTTTAATAAAGGAGATAAAAACAAACAACTTTTCCAAAGTAAAGGTATTCCTACGATATAATTGACTGTACCTCGAAAACTAGACGTGATGGATACCACATATGTTTGGAACATTTCATCTGTGACTCATTACCTATTCATTCCAGCTATCAGTTAAGAGGGTACCAAAATCGTGTAACGCAGTGTTATTAGGGAAAAATGAAATCAGATGTAGTCAACACTGATTCAATAATCAAGGTTGATCATGAGATATTGATAATTATTGACCATTAGAAGAACCTTAAAAAAAGTATCGAATACTTACAACAATTTTCTAAATAATTTTATATTATTAGGCAACTTATAAATACAAAATGCAAAAGATTTTCGTTTAGAATATACCTATTTCACTCTTAATGATAGGTACTCTTATTATAAAAGTAATATACTCGTACATTTGCAAAAATATAATAGTCATAAATTTAAAGTAATCACATATGTAAATCTGGAATCGTAAGAGAATCAACATCTGTTGTAGAACTATAATCATCTTGAGAAACAAATTTATGACAACTAAAATTCGCGGTTGCTAACAACAGAGTGTTTTATTTCCTTCAAAAGTTCCCAAGTCGATTGACTTTTTACACAGACTATAGTTGACGTAGCATGCATTTTAACATTAAATTTTTAACGTCTCGCGTCTCCCATCACCGAGCGCAAATAAAATATCTACAAATATAATTCTTTATCCTTCTCCAAAACGACACGTGAATATGTGGTTTCTGAATAGTTCTTCTATAATGTATATTTGTTTCCATAGCTGGTGGAGCGTCCCCTCGAGCTGGAACTGGTCCCGGGCGAGCGCTGGCCCGCGCAGCGCGGCGCAGTGGCCGCTGTACCCGACTCCATGACGCTGCGCATCCGCGACATGCCGCATATGGCGCAGTACGTCTACGACATGTACCTGGACCGCGTGCGCCAGTGCAAGGACCAGTATGAGGTAAGATTAAATGAAGATCGATGCCTATAGCAGTAGGTAGAAATCTTTGAAACTCCCGAAGGAGCTCGTCTGACGGAGTGACCCTGTAGCGACCAAGACCACTACGATATTCGCTGCCGCTAGTGACCGGTTAGACCTCGGCAAGAAATCAAGTCGGGGTCACCACTTTAGAGTTAAACGCGTCAAGGTGTACCATCCACATACCTCTGAAAAGGAGGGATTCTCCGACCAGACCGATATTATGTCTGATCCGGGCAACTACCCGATAGATGAATTCAGGCTGTTGTATATGTTTAAATCGCTCTAACACCATCCATTTATGTTTTTGTATTCCAGGCATTAAGCAGGTAATTGACCTGGTGAAGTACCTTCCTGTTTAACATGGCTTGTTAATTTGTATTCCATCTAAACATACTTAGTAGCGATACAAATCAGTGTCACGGATTTAGGTTCTACTTATTAGGCACTGCTACTGAAAAAACCGATAGAACAATAAGGCTATCGAAAAAATGTTTGCACAATTCAGCTTGATGAAAAAGGTTCATTATTCAATATACAAATAAGCAAATGGACGTTTGACAAAGAAGTTTTTTGACACATCCATTGGATTGTCCATAGTTAGATTACCTAGCCAATCCATGACATGACCTACCTACCTTCTAATAGTTATGTAACGAATATTCGCATTGGCATTCGCGAATATTCGCAGAATTCACAAAAACATGCGAATACTCAAATATATCCGTTCAATCAATAATTAAATACCTTTTAGTTTGTAAAAAAAATTGCCAAATATTTGCATGTTTCTTGTGAATTCTAATGCGAATATAAAAATGTGCGAATATTCGTTACATCACTACCTTCTAAGGGCCAACGCTGCGTTAAGCGAGAGCACGCGCGGGCGTTCGCGCGGTCACCCGTCGCGGAAACCGGATTATTAACTTCGCAGTGTCGCTATTTCAACTTTATCGGTGTGCTTGTAGTAGTGCCGATGGAGATCTTTAATGTATTATTAGCAAAAGGGGAGCGGCTTCCTGCGACAGCTGCGGTTCACCACGCTTTTGTATGGGACCGCGCGAGCACTCGCTTAACACTGCGCCGACCCTAATTAATGTAAAGTCGTGTACGCACGTACGAACACGAACATTATATATATATTTCGGTGTTCACATTGGTTCATGAAGAATATTGTCCAAACGGAACATACAAATGCATCGCCGCAAACAAGTTTAACGAACACAGTGTTTGATGTTCGTTAGTGGTACACACGTGCGAACCAAGTTGTTGCGTATCATGCAACGCAACAAATTTGTTCGTACGTGCGTACACGGCTTAATAAATTGTATTGTTGCAGCGGTCCCAGGCCGTGTGGTCGGCGCCGGGCTCGTCGCGCGCGTCCCGGCCCGCGCACGCGCCGCCCGCGCAGCACGCGCACCCGGGCGCCAACGACAGCGACGACGACGACGAGCCCGCCGCGCCCGCCGCGCCCGACGCTCCCGCCGCCTTCCAGCCCACCGAGATCGTCAATGAGATCGATGAAACCCCCGCTGATACTTCTTAAATTAAGTCAATATTTTTTATAATAAAAACACTGCGAATATATTTTGTTTTATTTGCTCTGGGAACTTTAAAGGTCTGTTTAAATTGAGGAACAACCCGCGCGGGATACGGGTCGAAATTCGTTGAAGTGATTTTGTCAACTAACTTGGGTTCCGATCATGTTACTGTCATCGTGTAGTGGGGGGGGGCACTATAGCCACTATAAGTGTGCGAGCGACTAATATAGCCGACATATCGTGTGTTGTAACTCTTTGACAGTCTCGTCGGAGCTCAGCTCATGCCCAATTGATTTTTCGCGTTCATTCGGTATTCGAAGAGACTTAACACTGCACTAACTTCTGACGTTTTATAAGTGCCCATGTAGGCCTATGTGAAATTAAAATATTTTTGATTTTGATTTTGATTGACTGCATTCCATATAATATATGTATAAAATATTATCAAGATCAATATGGAGGTCCAATATTGATCTTTATAATAGGCCTGTCGGGCACAGCAAAACTAGGAAAGAGGAGGAGGTGTAAGTAGCAATTCACGGATTTGAAATTTTCGCTTTGCGTCAATTTATTGTGCACATTAGTTAGTATTCCGTGTCTGTCCGGACAAGATTTCAATAATTTCATTGTTAAATCGTAATTCAAATGCTGTTTAGCGCACTGTGTGGTTTTTGAATTATTTATGACAGATAAAATCTTTGTACGAGCACAAATGAGTGTAAATGGGATGTAAATTAACAACTAACAACACATTAATAAAAATCATGATTTATTAACATCGGTTATACAAAAGTAAATCTTATCATTTCTTACATGAAGGTACTTTAGCGGGAGTATAAAAATTAAAAGAGACCTTCGATTTCTCCCGTTTTGGTGTTGAGGTCAATGTCGTAGATGCTTGGTCTGGTCGGGAGGCCGGGCATCTTGGAAATCTCGCCCACCATTGGGACAACGAATCCGGCACCTACGGAAGCGAAGATCCCGTTGATTTTGAGCGTGAAGCCTGTAGGAGCACCCTTTACTGAAGGGTCGCCAGTCAGAGAGTTCGATGTCTTAGCCATACAGATTGGGAACTTGTCGTAGCCCTGGAAAATTGGAAAAAAATAAATAAAATGATTAGGCCAGCAGTAGGTAGAAGTAAATTATTCTCATTTTGTGTCACGCACATTTATTTACATTTTTTTTTTATAATAATGTCTGATACATGCGTATACTCGTTTGAGTATACAGCCATGATTTTTTTATTACTATGCAATAAAATCCAGGCATTTATGTACTAATCACAGAAGCGGTGTAGGTATGCAATAGAAAAAAAACTATTTAGTATCATTTTACTCGCGTTTATCGACAAAACGTAGGGAATAACTGACTTTTCCTCAACTGTGCCAGATGGAGTTATGTTTTTTTCTAGGTAAACATTACAATTACAAATGAATGTCAACTACTCGCTACTGTCAAGTTAGATCAAAAATGCAAATTGGCATAAGTTGTGTTTATTCTAGAATCACTGAGTGTGCTGAAATACCTAATGACTGTGTTTTTTTCAGGCACCAGAAAACCTGCTTTTTATTTAAATTTTCCAAAATCAATGAGTATAAACAAACATTTCGTGTTGAATCATTCATCCAGACTAGCTCAAGTGTACATCTGGCTAATATTTCTGTTCTATTTTTCATGAGATCTGTTTCCCATTGGCAAAATGATCTCATCGGGTTTTACACACTTTAAAATCAATAAATACCAATGAAATCGACTACGTCAACAATATAGTTAGACTGGGTTAACATGATGTGACCTGTATAAAAGGTGTTTCAATAAAAATTCGTATATCTATATATATACCACGCAAACTTGGATCGCAAGTTTGCTATTGGTAGTTAAACTATGAGCACTGCCCTACTTTGTAACACGCTTGCCCCGCCCACAAAGCCATTCTAACCTCTGTCATCTGTTTTGTAATGTGCATAGAGGTTCATTTTAACCTGAAACGGTTTGTTGCTTACACGTTACATTTATTTACCAACTGATGACCAGCAAGTCTAGGTACCTATAACACTTTCAAGTAACAAACAGTGATGTGTCTGTCGTTTTCAAACTATAAACCGAACCTTTTTTTTTAACGATGTTATTTATCGAATAAGAAATGATACTTATTCCAAAATTTACTCCATAAGGAAATGAAACGGTGTCCATATGGGTGATAGGTAAAATTATCGCGGGATAAAATACCCGTATACCAAGTTCTATCGAACTTTCGAAAACTTTCGCCTTAATAATATTAATATTTTGATGATATTAGAAAATCTTCATTTTTATTTCACAACTTTCTCACAATGCCGATATCCCCAAATGAAGCAGAGCTTGTAGTATTTATTTCTTTTGAAAAATATCTAAAATCTTAACTGTGGCGGTATACATATAGAAAGACCTGCAGCGCTGCAGATTGTTCGAAGGAGTTACCCTCGCGAAGGGCAATCAACTCTTATGCTCCATTGTTCATACACTTGAAAAATTAATAAATGTAATTTATCCACTTCGCTTCTCTTCGCGAACAATCGACTACAGATTGCGCAATAAATTAACAATCATGACTTTCATGCTGAATGATATGCATGTTCGTCGAAATCAGACACTGAGCTCATTCGAAACAGCTCATATGTACTCGAAATATTAGCTAGCGGAAATCAAATCAGTAGAAGGATTTCCCCAAGAGCGGTTGCTGTTAATAGGAACAGAATCGCCCCCCTATTATATAGCAGTGGGCGTACTGACCTCTACACTTCGAATAGTACAGGCATCACACTATTCATGAGGAAAACGTTTTCAATTCCCACTGGGTCTTTTTTGAGGTGGGATATCATCATCAATCAATGTTGTATCGGTGGTGGCGGTACAAAATCGTGAATACATAGACGACTGTATGTACAAGACCAGCGACAGCATTACGACCCTATCGATCATCTTACCGCTTCAAAAATTCGCCGTAGTTGACCCTGACCTGACCAGTTCCCATAAATTGGTAAATATAAATATGTACAAAATTACCTTCTCAGTGAACGCCTTGATTTTCTCCAGAACTTCATCCGTGTACTCAACCTGTCCTGCACCATACATCTCCTTGGCAATGATCTGGATTTTGTCCTGGATAGACAGCTGCAGTGGGTACAGGAACTCGAACTTGGAGCTAGAGTCGCAGGCCTCAATGACGGCGTCTGCGAGCTCCAGGGCTCCGAGACCGCCTTTGGCCCAGTGGTCGCATACTACAGCCCTGAACGCACCGTTCTTGAGAGCAAAATCTTTCACCAAGTTTAACTCAGCCAACGTGTCGTTGCTGTAAAGAAGAATTACTTTGTTAACTTTATCTTTTCTAATATTGAAACGAAAGACGATATACGAGTAGATAACCGATGCTTTGGTTTAACAACATCGCCATAAGTGCTTAGGGTGACCCTTTCAACGGTGCAATATTTTTCTACATCGCTTCAACAACTATTTACATTTCAATATTGTAGGTTGTCAAGATGAAAGTCCATGACCAGTACGTATTGCCAGTATAGGATAGTAAAGTAGGGTAGTGGATATATGAATCGTGGTCGCTCACATTGGCTTAAAGTCACCCAAAGAGCAATGGAAAGGACTCTGCTCGGAGATTACTTGCGTGAGCGAATGAAATGATGATATAAACAGGAGAATCAAAGTCAAGTGGCAGTGGGTAGGGCACATTGCTCGAAGAACAGATGGTCAATGAGGCCGAATGATTCTGGAAAGGTGACTGCATATCGGAAGATGCAGCGTTGGAAGGCCTCCCACAAGTTGGACCAAAGACTGGGTGAGGGTCACGGAAATCCGACAAATACGAGAAGCATAGGGCAGGTCCTTGTGGTGACACTTGAGACTTTGACACTTCACTTGATCGTTATTTAAAAGACGTCCACTATTGGACATAAACAGTGGAAGTCTTTTAACGATGATAATATAGTATAAATAACAAGGACAATGATAATGCAGTATAATTAAGAACTAACCCGTGTTTATTGATGGCAACTACCACAGGAACGCCGAATTTGTTGCCGTTGCTGATGTGTTTGCCCAAGTTGCACAGGCCTTTGCTCAAAAGCTCCAGATTTTCCTGAAAACCACATCATTTTATACCATCAGCCTGTTTTAGATTAGAATTCTGGTGCCGGCTGGCTCGTAAATCTGCTATAAAATGAGTCCGTCGGAATGCCAATTAACCTCAAATTACAACGGACCGTCAAAGTTCAGGTTTATGGTTCATTAAAACTAGCACCGTTTCTTGGAAAAACTAAAAATATTTGATTGCTGTTGATAGGTAAAGTAAAATTTACGAATTATGTCGAAGTTTTGATCTTCTTTTGACGAGTTATAGCGATTATTTTGTTTTTTTTTTTGTTTGTTGTTAGTGTTATTTTCTTTGTATGTTGTTGATTTGTCTTCTTTGTTTGTTGTTATTGTTTTGTTCCTTTGTTTGTTGTTGTTGTTTTGATTTCTTCGGTTGTTGTTATTGTTTTGTATTCTTTGTCTGTTGTTGTTGTTTTGTCTTGTTTGTTTGTTGTTGTTGTTTCGTTTTCTTGTTATTGTTTAGTTTATTTGTTGCTAGTTACTGACCTGCACGTAGACTTCGTGGAGCGGCGTGCCAGGGGCAACAGGCGGGCCGCCTCCGTGCATCTTAAGCGCGCGCACCGTGGACACGATGACCGCACAGTGCGGTGTGTCGCCACTTGCTCGGCACTTAATGTCGAAGAACTTCTCCATACCTGGATAAATATTCATACTAATATTATAAACAGGAAAGTGTATGTGTGTGTCTGTTTGTCCGTCTTTAACGGCAAAACGGAGGAACGAATTGTCGTGTTTTTTTAAGTGGAGATAGTTGAAGGCATGAAGAGTGACATAGGCTACTTTTTGTCTCTTTCTAACCCCCCACTTAAGCGAGTGAAGCCGTGGGCAAAAGCTTTGTTACAAAAAAAAATAATTTACGCCTAATTTTATGTCTAATTTACTGCCTAAAATGATAACTAAATGGCGCTATTGTAATGGCAGCTAATTGTAGTGGCCTAAATGATATTCAGCAGAAGCGACTTTTTTTAGGGTGGGGAAATAGTGTCAGACTTTTTTTTTATGAAGTCTAGTATATCCTGGTGGATATTGTGGTGGACAACATATGGAATCATTGAAACTGGTATCCATAAAAATGATATCCATAAAAATGGAGCAGAAAATTATACTGTAAAAATCTCACCAATATCAGAACCGAATCCAGCTTCGGTAGCAACGTATCCATTCTCGCCCGCCAGCTTCATAGCGATCTTGTCAGCCAGGATGGACGAGCAGCCGTGGGCGATGTTGGCGAATGGGCCAGTGTGCACCAGCACCGGCGTACCCTCTAGGGACTGCATCAGAGTTGGCTCGAACGCATCGCGGAGAAGAACGAGCAGAGCTCCGGTCATGCCCTGGAAAGAAGGTAGCAATTTTGAGTATGAGTTTGGAGTATTTTCACAGGTACGGGTAAGACCTGGATAAGGCATTGCTCTAGATCTAGAGCCAATCCCGACGATTGGTAGAAGAGAAGCCTCTGCTCAACAGTGGGCGAAGTAGGGATATGGATAATGATGACGAGTTATTCTTTACTGATGTAATCATGGCCTGTACTCTCTCAACCTAGTATATCCCACAACTGGGCATGTTATTCCCCACTTTTTTTGTTATTCATTCAAAAACACTGCCAAAAAAATCTGGGAGCACGGCAGTGCTCTCGCCAAGACAACGTTTACCTTAATTTTCACGAAAAGTATTTGAAATTGCATTGTTTCGTTTCGCTTGGGATAGGTAATAAAAAATCCCGAATTGTCAGGATAGTAGTCCAAGTTTTTTTAACCAAGGTGTAGGGTTTGGAGAACGGTTCTTTCACAGTTATAAAAGTTCCAATCGAAATCGGATAACTTTTAATGAGAAACTTATGAAGTTTCGGTAGATACGATAGGAAAGTCGTCCACTGTTGAACATAGGCCTCTCCCACGTGTCGCTATAACAAATGCTCCTGTACGTGTCACAACCATCGAATTCCTACGATCCTCACTAGGTCATCGGTCCACTTTGTGGGACGCCAGCTGGAGGTGGGCTCATGTAAGGGCCTTAGGTATGATGCATCAGTACTTACCAAATCATCAGCAGTAACAGGGTTGCCGTTCTTATCCAAAGCAACCACCATATTCGCGAGCCTCTCCTTGATATCCTCAAGATCTTTGCCCAGCGCGAGGATGGCCATGATCTCGGACGCTACGGAGATGTCGAAGGCGGTCTCGCGGGTGAAGCCCTTCTCCGTGGGTGACTGCCCCACTGTAATCTTGCGGAGGTACCTGTCGTTGAGGTCCACAACTGGAAATGACAATGGAATTGTTTAACTTTCGCCGTACTGGCAACAAACACTTGAAAGTTGCCTGTGCTGGCGGAGATGATTAAAATAATTAAAGAATAAGGATTGATGGTTTTATCATTATTGTTATTTTATCTCTACCTCTAAGCCAACGCCTTATTTCTGTCTAGAGTGCCATATATATATACACTAATTTATGTATCGAAATTTTGATTAACCTTTTTTAACCCCTGAGACCTTTAAATAGGTATAAATACGGATAAATAGAAAAGGTTGCTTATTTTCGAAATTTACAGACTACTTTATGAAGAATTTCTTATTTATATTCATAGATACATAACCAATAAATAAACGCTCAAAGTTTTAATAATCTACGTGGACTTTTAATAATATTAGCGTTCAACCAACTGGCGCGAAATCACGCGCGAACGCCCGCTTGGGGTTTGAGACGAGCATTGGTCAGGATCTTGCTTTTTACCTTAAGTAATTGAAGACTTAGAGCCTTACAAAGACGTGTTAAAACATATGTACTACGCACTAAAATGTCAGGCGTACAAGCGAGAAAATTGGAGGGAACTATACAGCTCCATCCCATTAACAGTTCAGTTTAGGTCGTCAAATGGATCGCTTTAAGAGCTCGTGACAGAGCCTCTGTACGCATCGAAACGTTTACCGCGTTTGGCTCTCCGATTGGTTAAGAGCTTGGAGTGGGCCAATCGGAGCGCCGAACGTCATAAGCGTGTCGATTACGTTAACGTAATTCAAACTCGCACTAGGCACTCTGGTCTGGGTGACCGTTAACATCATTTGCCTTTTCGATAAAGTGTAGAATGTGTCACTAAAAGTCAGTACTCAGTAGAATTGCCGGCACGGATCTTGAGCGCTGGCTTCAAGTTGCGCAGAAGTCAAATAGTAGTGCAAAGTGAGATGCGGGGGCAGGAAGTGTCAGTGATTGGCTCGCCACGCCATCGCGTCGTAGACGTCACTCATGATTCGTTCCCTACGCTTGCTACATGCACTCTGACGTCGAGCGCTCAAGATCCGTGGCGGTAATTGTACTGTATTATGCCCCAGTTTAAGCCCACAAACTAATGAGAAGGAGACCAATTAAGATAATTTGATCAACTGGAGGATTTTGGTATGGCGAAACAGAAATATTACAGCAAATAACAAACCTAGTGATTTATTAGGTAATGTATCCTTCACGCTTCCCAGAAGATCGGACCAAAAAGTTCTATTATAAGATACAATATTTAGCATCATTCATGGCAGTTATATCGTCATCAATGTCGATGATAGTGATGTCATGGACTCTATGAAAACCCAACAAAATGAATTGGATCTTTTTCTGAGTTCTTGCTCCCATGATTGAGCACCAATTTGGTTCAATAATGTTGACCTCTCTATTTTTAGTTATGATGTATGGGTTGTTCCTAGTATCATCATTTTAGTGCGGGGGCTTACAAATGAGCTGTACTCGAGTTTACCATTTGTTTGCGAACCCACTTGCCGTCAGTATTTTTTTTTTATAATATGTTGCCCTACACTAGGATTAATATATCGCCCATCGACTTATCTTCTAATGATAGACGTTCATGGAAACTATTGTCAAAATACTGAAAAGTTAAAACAAAACTTCGCTGCAGCGCTACATTGGCTTATAATGGATAGGCTCGCGTTTGATCACAATCTCACCTGATGGTAAGCGATGATGTGGCCGACGACGAAACACGCTTGCCTAGAAGCAATCTATTCACTCTTGACTTAAAGACCCCTAGGTTATAGCTATCAGGAAACACAGATTCCGACAGGGAATTCCACTCCTTAGCTGTACGCATAATGAATGTGTTCCCAAAACGCTTTGTACGCACATTAAATAAACATTACAGAAATTAAGTAAAACAGAAAAGGAATCTTACCTCTATTCCACATAATCTTCGAGGTATCAATGTTGAGCCTCGCGAATTTCGACTTCTCTCCTTCCGTCAACGTGTCAGGGTCGGTTTTCGTGATGCCTAATCTCTTCAGCCTCCTCAACTGGATGGGGGAGAACTTCCTGACTCCCTTGACCTTGGGGACCAGCCTGTCGTAGAGCGGGCCGTCCTTCTGCGTCAGCTCGTGGAAGATCCTGGCGTCCATCTGGGCAGCCAGCAGGTTGTTAGCGGCAGTCACCGCGTGGATGTCGCCCGTTAAGTGCAGATTGAACTCCTCCATAGGTATCACCTAAAGATGGATTTTAAAGTGAAAATATTGATGACAATAAATAATTACAGTTGCCATCACGGATCTTGAACACTTGCGCAGAAGTCAAATATTCGGTCTCTTTAGTGGTGCGAAGTGCGACGCGGGGGCGGGGAGTGTCAGTGATTGGCTGTCCGCGCCATCGCGTCATAGACGTCACTCCTGTTTCGTTCACTGCGTTGCAGCATGTATCTAACAACGAAGACGATTGGCTCGCCAATGTATGTATGCGCAAAGCGATCCCCACTCTGACGTCGAGCGTTCAAGATCCGTGATGGCAACTGTATTTTACATATTAGTTGCCGCCCACGGCTAAGCCGCAGTCGTGAATTTACTTTCCACCCTTTATTCAATTTTAACTTTTTTAACTTCTTTTCTATTTTTATTCTTTTAAAACCACCCTTGTATTGAAACGAAAAAAAACATACTTAAAAATTATTAAAATCGGTTTGTGACGTTTAGCGAGACTGACGAACAGCATACGGTGGTCAGAGATTAAGCTCTAAGAGGCTGCGTCTATTCAGCACAGACAGAGTGACAAACGCAAAACTCGCCTCCGATGACCCACTCCCCGACTAGTTTTACCAAAACATATACTTACTCTTTTCGGTACAAAGCGCGTAATATAGTTTATGATGTAGGTACCACCCACTTTTACCCAGT
Organism: Mythimna albipuncta; assembly: GCA_929112965.1. Lineage (NCBI taxonomy): Eukaryota > Metazoa > Arthropoda > Insecta > Lepidoptera > Noctuidae > Mythimna > Mythimna albipuncta. The sequence continues at coordinate 10,365,055 of OV815977.1, read as the reverse complement.
TTTTATGATCAGTATATTTAAAATTGGGCTACGATAAAAAAAAGTTTTTTATTACGTAATGCTACGTTTACGTGTGGGCCCAGCCTCGGCCAATCGCCATTGTGTTAACGGAGCTAACAATGTTTATACAATGGCTATACAATATAATAGCGATTTGCCGAGGCTGGGCCCACATGTACAACATATACTTTTTGATCATTGTCAATACTATGAGATACACTAACTATATGTATATGTTGCATTATTAGTGTCGATGACTATCTACTCCTAAAAATGTCACCGAAGATTATAGGCCAATTAATGGCGACAGAAAAACGCTTGATCCTCCCTTTGCTTGCCACCTTTGTCACTGTTAGGAACATACCTGTGAGTACCCGCCACCAGCCGCGCCGCCTTTGACTCCGAAGGTGGGACCCTGGCTGGGCTGACGCATGACGGCAAACGAGTTGCGTCCGCGGTGTGCTGACAGGGCCTGTACCAGACCCAGCAGTGTGGTGCTCTTACCCTCGCCTAGCGGAGTAGGGGTCATGCTGGAGAAGAGAAAGAATTATATCAGTAATAGATAAATATTGATATCACCCTCCTTGAATTAAACGAAGCCAACGACAGAGCTGTCCAGGTGGCTAAATATTGGTCGGACAAAATTTGAGTCAAATCGATACGAAGAAGAAGAATATATATAAATAGTCTGTCCTCCCCCAGTACTCCATACACAAAAGGTTGATGGTTGATGCAAATACTTATAAAAAAGTATAATATAATTTTCATATCACAACACCTGTTCTGTTTTCCACCTATATTTCCAAAATATAAAAAAAAAAGTTTGGGCAAAAGCGCTGAGACAATGATACTCTACGAATCTCAATACCGGTAACGAAATTAATCAGAAAAGAATGACGGATTAGTAAGAAAAACATAATTTCCACTTCCCGCCATATCAAACAGGAGACAGAAGAGAGCTAGGCCCATAAGCCCCAAGTCAAATGCAACTGGGGTAAACCTAGGTGCCAAGCAACATATATTTTAACTCCACATCCACTGTTGAACATAGTCGTGCTCCAAGTGTCACTACAAAGAATAGTTCTGTGCGTCTCACATCCACCGGATTCCCGTGACCCTCATCAGGTCGTCGGTCCACCTTCTGAGAGGGCTTCCAACTCTACGTCTTCCGGCACGTGGTCTCCATACCAGAAGGCACAGCCAAGTTGATCGTCTACAATCGTTAACGCTAGTAGAAAACTTCTGTAGGTATGGGAATTATAACATCTCAACGTCAAGTCACTTGGTCAGAACAAAGGAATCGGAGGCGTCACGGACTGTAGAAAGAGATTCGAAATGAAGCGTTCGTAACATGGCTAGGCCTGCAGAAGATTTCTATCCCAGAGATCACCTGTTCTGCGAGCAATGTGCCCATTGGCGATTTATCTTTATTAATTAATGGTAATGGCTCCTAAATAAAATGAGAATAACGATGGTACTTTTTTGTGTGTATCTTACCCTGCCACCACGATGTACTTGCCGCCCTGTGTGTTCCTCAGCCGGTCCAGCACCGACAGGGATATCTTCGCCTTGGTGCGTCCGTACTGCGACACTTCGTTGGAAAAAAGACCAATTTCATGGGCCAGCTCACTTATGTCCTTAGGCTTCTGGGAGCGGGCGATCACGATATCGCTGAAAGAGGAGTAAAATGAAATATCAGACGAGTATATCCTGGACGAGTTTGAGGAACGCCCTTTGTCCAGCAGTGAGAAAGTATGTATATGCAAAACAAAAAGTCCATAATGCACAACCCGACCGAACCTCACCGCTTCAGTCGGCTTGTGCATGTGCATATGGACTGCATGGACTTTTGCTTTTATGCCTTAAGTGTTCTATTACGGAACATTATTTCTGATGAACCCATTACAGTTTTCGATCATGCCTAAGGGCTTGATGTTGTCGATTGTCGATTGCGACTGTGGCAGTACTGACCTGGGCGGCGGCGACAGCGGTGTGATGCGCAGCGGGCGGAGCGGCCAGTTGGGCGCCAGCAAGCGGTCGAGCTGGCGGCGCGCGGCCTGCACGGTGTTGCGCATGAGCATCGCCACGGTCATGGGGCCCACGCCGCCCGGCACCGGCGTCACGTGCGACGCCACCGACAGAGCCTCCTCATACGCGACGTCGCCTACCAAACGTTGCCCGGTCTTCTTTGACGGATCTGGTAGTTAATCTCTTGGTTAACACTCAGTATTTATTAGTTATGCAAGTTCTTAACGTCTGATAATGACGCAAATTAAGTAGTTAAATTCTGTCACAGACTGACGATAAAAACTGGAATTAAATAAGCAACTAATGCTATACCTAAATTGAATGAAGTCCTAACACACCAAAAATACTGTAACAACAAAATAATCCAAAAGAAAAAACTCTTATCGGACACAAGCAATTTTCCGGTCGTGAATTACTATCGAATTATTGGTCATTTCAGTGAAATTGTTTGAATTACGAGTACAGACTTGCACTGCAGATGGTCGTCCTACAAATGTTTTGTTTCTACCGGCAGTTCCGACTATTGTACCCTCATTACACATTACTTGAAGCATAAATATTTTAGTTCTAAGCAGCCATAATAGCCATTGTTCCATGTTTAGCACGCACCAGCAATGGGATTGATGCCACAGTCGATGACAACCGCGCCAGGCTTGATCCAAGAGCCGCGAACCATCTCGCCTCTACCGATAGCTACCACCAGGATATCGGCTGTCTTTGTCTGTGGGAAAAGCAAATGGATTATATTCAGCAAAAATATCCTTATCATCATAATTTCAGTTGAAAGAGGTCTACTGATGGCCATGGTTGTCATTCAAGTGGTCTTAGATCTTCTAAAAGGATTCAGCATGGAGGTCTTGCTGCATTCAGCACTTAGTGCACTTAGCGTAATCAAATCCTCCTTAACCTTTCGTATGCCGTAATTAGAGACACAATTAAAAAGTTATTGTGTCTCGCGTGGATCCACGTTCCGGACACACAAAGGGTTAAGGTTTACGAGACTTCTAATGTAGATAATTTTTTATGAAAAAATCAGGAATACGAAACTCCTCGTCTGCAAATGTGCATAAATCAGTCAAGCAAGCCAGTTCATTGAGATCTCATGGCGATCTTTATTTTATGAACCAAAGTAAAGAGTCCACTCACAATCTCACTCAAATTCTTAGTCTTGGAATGGCAGACAGTGACAGTGGCGTGTTCCCACTTCAGCAGCTCGGAGACCGGGGTGCCGACAATGCGGCTGCGCCCCAACACGACCACGTTCTTCCCAGCAATGGGCACGCCCGTCTTCTTGATCAGTTCTACGCAGCCAGCTGGTGTGCAAGGAATGAAGCCAGACAGATCACCCACTGCTACGCGACCCTCATTTATTGTGTTCAATCTAGAAAAAGAGATAGGAAATCATTATTTAGATGTGCAGAAAACATGGGTAAAGTCATTACTTTGTCAGTCTTTTTTTTTTTAATTTCATGATCAATCATTATTGATCATGAAATTTTACGATTCATTTTATTCTTGCTTCAATTTCCAGTAGGAGAAGACTGATGGATGGATCGTGGATGTAAAAGGTGGAATAGGAGGAATGACTAGAAAAGGGGGGGGGGACACTTTTTTATCTACGTGGGCGTCAAATGATGTCTCACACTAGGTGGAGTGAGAGGGAGTTTAACTGGAAGACTTTAACTGATCAAAACCCACATATTATGTTCCTTCAGTTGCTCTTTGCGGTCTAGGGCCACGGGAAGTCTTTAGAATACCTAATCTTAAGAGACTAAGGACTAAGGTCCTAATAGGAAGATGTAATTCCTAAAAGGAATGCCTCCACGGATGTCATGGAATAGAATGGATAGGATGTATGGAAAGCCAAATCAATGTCAAGAAGTATAATTTAGGGAGATTTCTAGATTTAGAAATGTGGAGACGACGAGAAGACATTACCTAATTAAAACACTCGCAATATTTTTTGGTATCAAGAACGATAAAAAAATCAACTGTTTATTACGGTCTATCGAGTTATGCAAATATTTTTTGTTGTAGATAGGGTCGCGTTTGACCACTATGTCACCCGATGGTGAGCGATGATATGGTCGAAGATGGAACACGTTTACCTAGAAGTAACCTGATCCGCTAGCAGAGCTAGCAATTTTATAATTACCCATCTACATCCTTGTCTGGGGATACAGCATCGGTGATCCTGTGCGCGTCGATGGGGTGCTCAGAGTCCAGGGGCATCTGCACAATGATGCCGTGCACGTACGGGGACTCGTTGAGGCTTGTGATCTTGGCCAAAAGCTAAAAAAAAAAAAAAGTGTTAATTTGGAGGATCATAGGTGATAAATTCGGAGACCCAAGTAGTAGTAGGAGTATAATGATTAAACTATCGAGTAGATGCATAATTAGTGGCAGGATCGTTCATTATGGCGCAAATTAATATATGTTTTTAAAAATTTGCGCGACATAGCCGACTACAAATTAATAAAACAGGTTTATTTGGCTTTGTGTCAATCCATTCTTACATATTGCATAACTTCTTGGGGCGGTGCTGCTAAAACCATTTTACTCCCGTTAGAACGTGCTCAAAGAGCAATTCTCAAGGTTGCTACCTTTCGCCCTTTTAGATTTCCTACGCACCAGCTGTACATAGCATGTAAAGTGCTAACAGTGCGGCAATTATTTATTTTAAACATAGTACTACATCAGCATAATGCACTGCCTTTTGTCCCTCCACCTTCAGACAAGAGAAGAAAGGACTTGGTTTGCATAAAGCCTCAAACCAGACATGCCTTTACTAAGCGTTTTTACGTGTTCTTAGGTCCTTTTCTATATAATAGGCTTAACAAAGTATCAAGTTTCTATAGTATAAGTTACAAAACATGTAACAAGATGTTATCAGAATACTTAGTGTCACTCAATTACGCAGACACAGAACAACTTTTAGAAATTTTGTCATAATGGACTCGTTAATGTTTATTTTTGTATAATTTCATAGATATAGTTTTTAGATATTATTGTACCATATGCTTAGTTATCGTAGTCATTTATTACAGTAGAAAATTTTTTATAATAATTTTATTCTAATTTTAAATTTTTATTGTCGCAATGAAACTGGACTGTAAAGTGATGGCCTGAAACACAGGTTTAAATTAACCTAGATCGGGCGGTCCACTATCAAATAATGCAATTCCAAACTACTACTAATTGTACTTTTTTTTTGATATTTTAGTTTTTAAGCACTGTAATTGTATCATTATTGTAATAGGAAACCTTGTTACTGTTGCCTAATGTTCATATTTTTGCAAATGTATTTTTTGAATAAATTATTATTATTCTTATTATTATTATTATTATTACTTGAGAGAGGCCTATATCCAACAGTTGGTGTCTGTCGACTGATATGATGATGATGATAGATAGATAGATGCATAAGTATAACCACCTTATTATAATGTTCCCACTGCTGGGACTCATGCCTCCTCCCTTGGAGAGAGAAGAACTGTAATCCACAATGCGGGCCCAGTGCAGATTGGTCGATCGAGTAGATACACTCGATAGTTTTTTTCAATATTCTATCAAGTCAAGCCGCAGTCTTACTCAATGAAATGCAATTTCTATTGAAACCTGACTCGGGGAAAGTGAGAATAGCAGCGATGGTTGTTGTAATGCATGCCTGGCTGCCAGTGCGTTACGCCTTGGCAATTGTACGATACTATACGATGACCGTAGATACCTTAAATATGTGACTAAATTGTTCCGAAACTAGGTATAGTTACTTTTACTATCTCTTGGGCACATTACCAATCGACAACAATGCTAAGGAGTTTTGCGACGCCATATTTTATTTATCAGCTACGCTTACAAACAAGGTAATTATAAGTGACTCGTTGATCTAACGCAACTGTTAGTAAAATATTATATTTAAATTAAGAAGTCCTGTTATTTTTATTATATTTACCGAGACAATCAATTTAGCAGTGTACCTACTATGACTGATGACATCTTACAGCCATCATGTTTCTAATGCAAGAAGATACGATACAATACGAGATAAGTATACAATATGGATAACACTATCCCTCTTATAAAACGGAATCGTGTACCTAAGTATTAATATGTCTTATTAAGGCCCTCAGACACTGCGATCATCATCATCAGACTTTTTAATGTTGCCTCCTCTCTAGGAGAGCTCTAGGAGAGGAAATGGGCCGTAATCCACCACGCGGGCCCAGTGCGTGTTGGTGAATGTCACATCTTCGAATTTTTGGTTCTAGAACATGCCGGTTTCCTCACGATGTTTTCCTTCACCGTTTACGAACGTTTCGACACTGCGATACTACAGTTCATTATCGTCATAATGTAATCAAATGAAAGCATTATTATAACAATAACATTTAAGAACAGTTTATATATAATTTCTTACATAAAACTACGACTGTATTCGCGAATCATCATGTGATTTTATATGTTTGTTTATTACATCATTCGATGAAAACAGTAAACAGTATTTAAGTTAATGATACGTCTTATCAGGTGTCAATAGTTCAAGGTGTGGCTGGTTACGTCTTTATAAGGTTCAATAATAAATAGATTATAAGCAACAGACATAATAGAATAAACAGTTTCTCCAGGCAGATTCCTTTCTCTAAACCGATACCTATAATTCATAGGAAATTACGACTCTGTATCGATCACGAATCGGTAACTGAATGAATTCCAATAGTTTTTACTGTTATTACCATGTTATATTTTTTCCCAAAAATATTTAAAAAGGTTAAAAGTTGGACACCACAGGCACTAAGTACAATACAGGTCACAGCTGATCATAGCGAGCGTTAGGCGCCAGAAAGTAGCTGGTTGCAAGTGTAAAACAACCCCTCAGTCGCCTGGATGGCCCGGTGACTATGTATTTTTGCTGACATAACAAGTTTATAACTTTGTGATTTTTCATGATGCAGTTATGAAATTTTGTACATAGATTCTTTACAGATTTCGCAATACTAAAACAAATGTATGTATAAATACTAGCTTCTGCGAGCAGCTTTTCCATACAAACTTTGGACCTCCATTTCATTCCCTTACGGCATGAGTTTTGACAAATTTTCTCTTAGTACCCGCCTACGTCTTATAAGAAAGAAATGTGGAAAATTACACGTTCCTTATAGTCCCAGTTTTCTGCTGTGTTGATATATCAGTCAGTCAGATTGTCTTTTTATTGTATATGTCGCAGGGAAATGACGATATCAGGGATTTCACGAAATCTCTAGGGATATCACGAAATCCCGGCAGATGCCGAATATTCTTGCTTATTACGACTTCTAACTAAAAAAAATCTTTGAAAAAGCACAAACGTATCGTCGGTGATGTCGTCGACTATATATACCTATAGAAGATATTTAGAAGATAGGTACCTAGGTACTATTATATATAATACAGAGGATTTTTTACACATTTGGTGCAGTGACTGCGCTATTTGTTCGACGGCTTCAGGTTCGATTCCCCCACGGAATAAATATTAATAATACTAAATTACACAAATTCTCTTTTTTTTTGTCTCTGTAAGACACTGATAAATTATAAATTGTTCAGATTTGTGGAATTTAATTTTTTTACAAAATACTTGAGAGTTCTACAGTACCAAGTTTTTTTTTACTATTTTACGGCGGTGTTTTGTATATATTCGGTAAAATCATGTTTGGAGTGATTCCCGTATCACGGGTGCGTTCATAACAAACAAGTAAACTCACTTACATGATACCCAGACGGGTCTGTGTAACTTAAGTAGGTACCTAAGTGAGTTGGAATCGAACCCGCGACAAGCAGCGTAACTCACTCAACATACATTTTGGCAAAGTTTTAATCGACAATCGATGTTTTTTGTGACAGTCTATGTATATTATTTGCTGACGACATCTCCATAAATAAATAATCATGATAAACTGCAATTTAGGTGTCTGTAGGTACTAGTTTTTGACAGAATTAGTCAGCGCCTGACAAACTTACTGATAACTGATACTCTTGATACTCTTGTATAACGAATTACGGTTCATTCCAAAAGGCGCTTAAAAGTATATTAGTAAGCTTACGGCTTCATTATACACCTAAAGAGCAGTCTTTGCACAATTAAGCTATTTTTAACAATAAAGAAACATCTTCATCAGGATCAGATAATCGTATGTGTCGTATCCACTTTTGTCTGACGGGCCTATTGGTCTAGTGGTTAGTGACCCTGAGTGCTATGCCGGAGGTTGTGAGTTCGATTCCCGCCCAGGACAAATGTTTGCATGATGAGCACGATCATATTTTGTTCTGTATCTGGGTGTAATTTATCTATAACTAGCTTTTGCCCGCGCGGCTTCGCTCTCCGCTCTTCCCTACTTCAGCCTACTATACCCCACTCTACCCTACTCTACCCTACTCTTACTCTACCCTACTCTACCCTACTCTACCCTACTCTACCCTACTCAACCCTACTCTACCCTACTCTACCCTACTCTACCCTACTCTACCCTTCTCTACCCTACTCTACCCTACTCTACCCTACTCTACCATCTTATGTCCGTCTCCTGGCTCTAAGCTACCTCCCTACCAATTTTCACCCAAATCTGTTCTGCCGTTCTTGAGTTATAAGTGGTGTAACTAACACGACTTTCTTTTATATATATAGATATGTATGTATTTAGAAATATACAAGTATGTAAGTATATCTGTTGTCTAGTACTCATACCAGAAGATCTGCTTAGCTTGAGACTAGACGGCGTTGAGTGATAATTGTAGAATATTGTTATTATTATGAGTTTTTAGGTAATTTTTCTCAGGTTGTACCTGGTGGTGTAACCTGGTGTTCTATCGGAATCTCACGGGTGTGAACCAAGGTGACATCCTAATAATTGAATTTAAGATGGTAACTCAGCACGTCCAAGAACCAAAAATTCGAAAACATGTGACATTCACCAACCAGCACTGGGCCTGCTTGGAGGCTTAAGTCCCAGCATTGGGAACAATAAAAAGGCTGATGATGAAGATGGTAAAAGACATTGTACTGAATTTAAATTATTACCCAAGTACAGTTGTAAAAAAATCTATTATTATTACTTTGAAGTGTGGGATCACGTCTTTTAAAAAGTATCATAAAATCTCTTACCTCGTTCTCCGTAATATCCCTTGGAAGCTGGAGATGGTCGGCCTCAATGCCAATATTCTCAGCAGCGCGGAGCTTCATTCGGATGTAGACGTTAGAGTCCTCCCGCCCGCCCACCTGCACGATGGCCAGGCGCGGCTGGAACTCCGGCCAGCGGGAACGAGCCTCCGCCACTTGTGCGCGGAGCTCATTCTCGATGGATCTGATGAGGTACGGAGGGCAATTTTAGTCTTTGAGTACTCAGAGTTGCAAGATATTAGGGCTTTTTTTTAATTATATAAGCCAGTGCTTGATTGCGATCCCACCTGATGGTAAGCTGTGATGCAATCGTTGATGGTGAGGCGCACTAATTAAACGAAGAAAGGATAACTAAAGATTGTTACGGTAGTGCTCATATTATATCATCATCATACAACAGACGTTATCCTGCCCGAAAGTTGGTTTTTCGTCAGAAAATAAAATTGAGAATCCAATAACAGATTGTTGGTGGCCAACAGGATCCAATTGTATTTTCAAACCGTTCAGGGATCCACTTAAATATAAAAGCACACAAAGTTTCTTCCAAATTGGTCTAGCCGTTTTCGAGGAGTTAGGTGATAAAAACAGATACAGAAAAATTATACATTAAAAATTAAATAAAATATCGTCTTACATAAATCATCTGGTACCTAAATATAAAAAAAGGTTGTTAAAATCATCGCTAGCGTTTATATCTACATACCTATCGCTCAAATTGTTTTAGCTGAATCCTGAGGCAAAAGGTGAAAAAAAATGATTTAATATTGATGGCTTCAATTTATAGGACGTAACAGAAAGGTGTGGTCATATTCAGATACAGCTTCTGCCCATGGAAATGAACTACTTTCGTTAAAGAAGTCACAGTAAATACCCAAGCTATCCCATTGCATCTACATCTATTCCCATCAGCTGATCTAAATTAGTATGGCAGGTCCAATTCTGACCACACCTATCTTCCTTCAGTTACAAAAGAGGTACGGATAAAGATAAAAATAATAAGTTCACTATTGACCAAATCGAAACGCAAAGGGGTAGCATGCACTAAATGGATGATCACTTAAGTTAACTATAAAACTCTATAACTATTACTTAGCCACTTCAGTGCCCGAAATTTTTTCTGCGACCATCTTTTGGGTATGTAGACCGTATCTTAGTTCGGTCCCAAGTCAACTGACTCCCGAACAGAGACGAGCATCGACTTGACATGCATCTGACCCCAGCGATAACCTCGACGACGACGCATGGGCGACATAATATCTCACCTAACAAAATCTGGTTTCTGCCAAAACTTAACGACAATTGTGGTTAAATGCGGTTACTAGCCTAGGTTAACAGCCGATATTGTTTGACATTTATAACGATTAGATAAATGGTATTTTTTTAATAAATTGCCTAAGTTCAAACCATTCAAAAACAACAACCAATTCAAAAATTGTGTAAAACGTACGAGTTACACGCAAAAACATAAACACATCGACTTTATTGATGTAAGATGATCAAAGTAATAATTTTGTTTGTGTTATAATGACGCAGTGGCAGGTATTGTACTATAAGGACACAAGTTAACAGTCAAAGAGTATTTACATAGACCTTATTTGCCTAGATTCTCTCAACGTATTTAACGCGCAGGCTGTTCCTCTGGACGCTAGTATGTCTTTCTACCCCTGGGCGCTTTCAACATACATATCGTTCTACATCATTCTGACATATAGCGTAAAAGAGTGTCCGTAGTGTTTCCTGCACGTTCTTCTCCACAGAGAATGTCGCTATGGAGAAGAACGTGCAGGAAACACTACAATTTGGAACGTGCAATTAGCTTCATCTTTTTTTTTGTTGTGACCGACCAACCGTGATAATTTAAAAATGCCTGTAAATAATTTGATTATAAATACTTTGAGTTTGAATTGAGTGTATTAAATTAAAATTAATTAAAGTAATGGGTACAATCATGGTACGATACGACACGTTTGGATTATCGCAACGCCATGGCTGCCAAACGTGACATGCAATTGTAAGCTAAATTGTAATGAAATCTCATACCTTAAACACGCCTCAGAAAATTGCCTAACAACTAATTTGAGAGGCCACTGTTTTAGCAAAAACATAATTATTGACGACTCAGTACCTAAATGCAAAGTAACAGAAGCACAGCCCTATCAGTTTCTTCGGTTTAAAGAAATTTAATAATCTGCCCAAAAACAATTGATGGAATATGTGTATTGAACTTGCCCAGTCCCTCTTACTCACTTTCCTTGACTACGCCGATGTCAGTTATCTCGATCTCACTGGGGCACAACTTGATAGACTTGAGACTTCAAATGTTCGTAATACAATTCATATTTGACTTACGCAAGTATGATCACATATCCGATCATCTTAAGAAACTCAAATTAATGGCTTCCAATACGCGCCTTCACAGGAACGTACACATCTTGTCTCTGCTCTACAATGTTCTGTTCAATCCTAAAACCTCCGTTTACCTTAAAGAACGTTTCAAGTTCCTTTATGATACACGTACTAGTTGTCTACTAAGAAAACTTGAGGCTAGAGATGCCAAGCCACTCCTCCAATTTTTATGACAAGTCGTTTGCAGTTCAAGCAGTGCGGCTGTGGAATGCTTTGCCCGTGTCGGTAAGGCAAGCTCAAACACACAAACTCTCTTGAATGTCGTAATTAGGACCACCCTATGTGGAACCGCCCATAGGGCCACAGAGGACGGGTATAATGTCCAGCATGTAATGGTTGGTCACATAAATTGTATACCGATACAGAAGATTGTGGTTTTATGTGGTGATTTCCTATACATTCCATCTTGCCTGAACAATCTTTCCATTCTGCCCTCGGGGTAAGGGCAAGATAGAATTATTGACGTTATTTTTTAATTAATCTTAACAAAAACCTCACATATTATTAATATTTTTTAATGGCTCAGTTTTGTAACTATATAATATATCTATAGGCAAGGCTGATTAAAATAAAAGATTTATTGTTTTAATTTTTGTTACATCAAAAAGTTAAGGCTTCCATCTTGCCCTCCCCTATATCTTTCTATCTATCGTGTTAACATTATTAATAATCAAAAAACAAGATACAGATTCTCCCTAAGCGAGTCGGTTACGTATCACTATCGAGTTTACTACCGAACGCTGAACCCTGTTTAGCAATAGCGACGAGCCGGTCAAAATACAGGGAAGATGATTATGTCTCTAACGTATCATAATAATAGCATGCACAGTATAATCACCCTTATATTCCCACTGCTGGGACTAAGGCCTCCTCTTTAAGAAAGGGAATGGGCTGTAATTCACCACGCGGGCCCAATGTGGATTGGTGGATGTCTGTCTTCGAATTTTTCTTCTCTAGGTCATGCTGGTTTCCTCAACATGTTTTCCTTCACCGTTTTGAGAGATTAGTGGTGATGAAATAAATTACACAAAGTAATGCGTCTGGCTCGGTTTGAACCCGCGACCTACAATTCGTAAGTCGGGACCTTCCATCCCTCCTTTAAGTTACGAAAACATAGGACCAAAAATTCGTAGAGATATATGATATCCACCAAACCACAGCAGCCCGCATGGCCCATTCCCTCTCCTAGAAAAGAGGCCTCGAGTTTCCGCGAAAAAGGAGATCTTGTCAAATAAATATAATTTTCCTCTGTGCACGAACACGCCCCACAAAGTCACGCCACAATTATGGCGGTAAGTCCGCGCTTTGAGGCATGGCTGGAAAGACCTCACGGCGTCCTCAACTTCTGCATGACGCAGGTTCTCACCGGACATGATGAGTTCGGGATGTTCCTGCACCGGATTCATGTGGAAGTGACGCCCGGGTGTCGCCACTGTGCGGAACGCTCAGAGGACGCGGTGGAGCCCACAGTGGAGCTGTGCCCTGCTTGGGCAGAGCATCGCCGTACCGTCGTGAGGGTGATCGGCGGCGGCGATCTCTCGCGCTGGGGCTTGATACATGGTCCGGAGCGAAGAGGAGTGGCCGACGGTCGCCTCCTTCAGCGAAGCAGTAAGCTAGCGATTCCAATCCAGCCACCGTAGGCGCGAGCTTGCGGACGGCGAGCAACGGGTAGCTCGTTGTCCGACCGTCCGGTAACTGTCCGGACCGAGCCCAAGTCGTCGACGGCGTGCACTGTTCCCGCGCGCCTCAAGGAGTTGTCAGCAACAACAGGGGCCCAGCTGGATCGAAGCCTACTGGGCCCAGGGTTAGCTCCGAAATGTAGCTCAGCCTCGATATGAAGAAACGAAGTAACGGGGTGGGTTTTTAGTCAGTAAGAGTCTGACACTATCTCCCGCCCCGCCCAAGGGTAGGGGTTGTCATTTGGATGATTTATACCCACCGAAAAAAAAAACCCAATAAATCACAAATCCACACGCAGCATACTCACACACATGAATGGGCTGTTCTCGCTGATAATTTATCACTTTTCCATCTTCTGGTGAAACTTTTATTGCGTAAAACTAGCGTGAGGATCCTGGTACCCATAACACAAGTCGAATCTTTCCTTGGCTACCAGATACTTGTGACACCAACTGTTGTTACTCTTTAATGTTTTTTTTGGTTTCCCTTGTTTAAGCTTTCAATCGTGGAAATTACAGACACAATAGAAAGATAATAGGTGCGCGAACGCCGGCGTTCGGTTGGGGTTTAATTGTACAAAATAGTTTTTTTTTTAATCTATGTAATAAAATAGGCATAAACCTATTACTTCTAGTTCTACTACGGCTTACTTTAAGTTTAAATTGATCAATGGTAGTAATCTTAGGGAAAATATCACACTTAAGTATACCAAATCGAGTATAATTTAGTAACTATTTTTAGAAGTATATTATCGAAAAACAATGGTAAGATAAATTGTTTACCACTAGTTATTGGAATAAACACAGTGTTTTTGTTTTAATGACTGATGATGGGCACGTCACGTCCGAGATAATGATAAGAAATAATTACAAACGATATATTTAGTAAGAACAACAAATTGTTGTGTTAGAATAACAGCTCAGATGAAAAGGACACTAATTAACGTAATTTGTTAACTTTACTGTTATACCCTTTCCTGTTCTGTGGTATACCTAGTGCGCCCGCACTGACTTCGTAGATTTCTGTAGAATTTTGAATGTGCAAGCTAAGCATTGGAGAAAAAAAACGGTGTATAACTAAGTAAGTTTATTTTTCTCTTATTTAAACACACTATAATTTTTACACTGTAAATACATAGATTGGTCAATAAAAGAGAGAACCATTTTTATTATTATCAAATACTAGCTTTTTCCCGTGATTTCTCCCGCATACATAAAATATAGCCAATGTTACTCAGGAATAAAGCAGCTTTATAACGGTGGAACTTTCGCTATCGGACCAGTAGTTTCAGAGATTACCCCCTACATACAAACTTACAAATTTTACTTCTCTAAAATATTACTGTAAATATATTTTTGTGCATAAATAAATAAAACTTACATAATATTTATAAATAAAATTAATTAATGCTAGTGTCAAAACAAAAATTTAAAAAATGTATCTACTTAAAAATACTCAAATTACCCACTCCTGATTGCTCCCGGTCCAAAGGTGCCCCAGTAATGCTTGCTGCTTTTCCAAGTTGAATGGCAATTGTCAGTATCCTTGGTGGGCATTGGGCCTACAGGGTTTTGCTGACAACTCTTTGAGGCACGAGTGAACAAAACACACCGTCAAAGACTCGGACTCGGCCGTTTCCGGACGGGCGGACGGTGAGCTACCCTTTGCCCGCGAGCCCGCGCCCACAGTAAGTGCCTATTTTTTTTATTTTTTGCTCGTAAATATGAAACATTAGAAAGTTGGTTCTGTTACAGGTTCTGTTCTGGCGGCCCACATGAAAAACTGTGAACAGACTGCGTCATCAATTAAATAACCCCACGAATTAAAATATACAAAGAAATGATGCTGTCCCTATGGTCAACTGTAGGGCTTCAAAAATCAATTGAAGGGTTAAGTGGACCAAGATGTTATCTGACAAAATAAAAAAATCCGACTTTTTCGTATGAACATAGGTTTTAACTGATTTGTTTTAAATCCATGGATTTAAAATACACCAATTCTTATTTGTTACATAGTTATAGATGCTAGCAAAGGTTTTAACTGTCAATCAAGTAGATATATATTTCAGATTTGAAATGTGCTAACAGCAGAAATATTACCAGAGAATCGTAATAAAAGTTAACCTACCTTTGTCCACTTACGCCTTAATTTTCGCGCGCTGGGTAACTGGTAAAAATTAGTAGGTAGGTACCTGATAATATGTTTGTGAACGCACTCATGATACAGTAATTCCTAGTGTAGGACAACGATTAAATAAAAAAACCATTGTTGTGTAATTTATTTAATTGTCACTGCTCTCAAAATTGTGCAGAAAAACATCGAGAGCGGCGTGTCTTAGAACTAAAAATAAAATGAAAAATAACACCACCAATCCGCATTAAGCCAGCTTGGTGAATTACAGGCTATTCAACCTTCCGAGAGGGAAAGTCTACTTTCCCTCATGGTGAGGAAATAAGTCATGAGGCCTGAGTCCCAACAGTGTGCGAACATTAAGAGGCTGATTATGCTTATGGTGCTGTAAGTTCTTTAAGGTAATAAAATAAGCTTTCTGATCAAGAATTAATACAACACAAAAAGGAGGTCTGCTGATTGCATGAATCCCGCCTTGATAAATAGAATTATTACCTACTAACGAGTGTAATTTAAGTGACTCATTTGCAACAGCATAAAAATTTACAGACCAAATTATGATTATTTTCGGTTTAATGTTGGTGAACACCAGCCTAGTGTTTTGTCGATATAACTAACGACAATAATACCTACTAGCACGTATTGTTGTTTGTGCGGTCTCTCGCTGGTCATCCTATGAGGTTGTCATCTGTTTAACTGGACTTGCCTGTGGCGGTTATACCTAATAAATTAAAGTGAAGGCTTTTAATTCAAGCCAGGACTTATAAAAAAACTTAAACTAAGCGACTACACGCTGAGGGCACTCCCTGTAGAGTACGGAGCTCGGCTTATGGCGTCGCTAGAAGAGGACAGCAAGGGACAGGCTGAATTGAACATAGGTCAGCTCGCAATTAAGGTGTTCTAAATTATAAAAAAAAATATCTTGAGTCTCCACGGCTCTGAAACTCAACAGATGTGTTAAAAATTAATTTAAAAGAAAATTTCTATAATATATATATAGGTACTAGTCTGATAAAGAGGCAAGATTAGATTTTTTGTTTGTTTGTATGTTACGATTTAACTCAAAAACTACTGAACCGAATTCCAAAATTCTTTTTCAATTCACCAGTAGAAAGCTAGGTACTTTATCACTGAGTAATACTTTATCACCGAGGACCATAGGCCTATATTATCTATTTCCACGCGGGTGAAGCCGCTGACAAAAGCTAAGTAGTATCTTATAAGTGAGGACGTATGTAGTTGAATGTCAATCTAACTTATTATTCTTTATGTGTCTGTTTTAGCTGCAAGTGTTCATATAATTTAAATAAATAAATAATAATTAAATATCAGTCGCCTGTTATTAATAATAATAATAACCCCATCGCGGTATCTAGACGTTGAAGTCGCGGTGGGGCTTGCGCGCTCCAATAAACCCTATTTGAATCGGTGGCTTTGCCGTAGCATGCGTATGGTGAAGGGCCAGAATAAGAGAGCGTTTGTGGCGAACTGCTGGGCATTAGCCATTAGCGACTCCAAGGACCCGATCTTCCGAATGAATTTTTGTTCTTCATCTCCGGCAAGCCTTTATTGGCCGGCCGTAGTGAACACTGGTTCAATGTTCGTTCACTACGGCCGACCCACATCTCTCTTGCCTTTATTATCTGGATTGAGTGGAGATTCGCAAAAGCGTTCGATCAAAAACCTAATTTTATGAAAAACCTGCGACATATAATCTAGTAAGGTGCTGTTAGGGATCTTGATCGTATTTCCGGGGTTGTCCTGATAGCCATGGTATATCTTTCCACTCCTTAAGCACCTCAGTATCCTGAGGTATTGCTCCCTTGCTGCCACGTCACTTCGTGCTAGCGACCGTTTTTAGGGGCGCATTTATTGAGCGTGCAAGTCACCCCCTGCATTACATTGTTCAGGCAGGGGCCATAGTCTTAACATAGTTCCAGGTTACCAGTCCATTTTAGACTCCAAAAGTCATAGCCCTATTATCTTTGTTTTCCATGTCACAATAGTGTTTCACTCACCGGGGTTTGTCCTTGGGTGTACTAACATAGCGCATAGGTTCAATAATATAGAGAAGAGGGGAATCTTCCCTCCGCTCATAAATCCACCCAGAAGAGCATATTTTAGTACACAATTAGTATTTTTGGTGAAACAAAAGCATATTTTGTAGCAGAAAATTATATTTAGTATTTAGGTATTTTTTTAAAAAGAAACTAAACCTAAAGTAGGTAAATGAAAAATATATAAACTGAAAAAAATTGTTAACGGAGTTTTAGTGAAACATTAGTGAACTAAATTGTTGGGTGTTGCAAATCTTTGATATTACCTTACGCACCTAACCTGCCCCATGAATTTCACTGTCTATTCGTAAAAACCACATAAAAATCTGTTTAAGTCAGAAAGAAAAGAGGAGAGGAACTTTGTTTTTTTAATAGGACGTTAACAAAATATATAAAAAGAAGGTAATCTAATTTTAATCATTGTTTACTATACATCAATTTTTACCTGCAAATGGATAACGGCATTACCTACCTTATCTCTATTACGTAGTATAAATGTAAACAAAATTCGATATGCATTGGCAAGAAATCGATTTCCTTACTAATATTTTGAATCATGTGTCACTAATGTTTAGCTTCAACATGACATTTTATTTCCTAGATCAGTTTTATTATTTTCACTATCATAAATATTAAGGTCGCAACGTAAATATAACAAAAAACCTTCTATAAATAGGTATAAAATTTCGAATAAACCTATAAAACACCAACGATGATATTTACTACTATACTGCAATAGACCATGGCCTAGACCATAACGTCCAAAGTAAGATTGTTTTAATCTTGTTTCGGTGTGGGTAAGAGACAGAGCTATACAGGTTGTCTAGCGCCATCTCTTACTCACACTAAAACAAGATTAAAACAATCTTACTTTGAACGTCATGGTAACCCCGCATGTTTTAAAATTGTTTTGTGTATTATTAATTTTGTTACTAACATTGTTGTATAGGTATGTATTTCTGTTACTAACACATTATGGATTTTCTATATCCAAAATAAAGTACTTATTATGTAATAGTTATGTTTAATGTCATATTAACATAACAACCTCGTAAATAAATACAACTTGAACTTTAAACAATCTATTTATATCACAAACGACGAAATAAAGTTACTTACTCAAAAACCGGTTCCAATGGTCCCTGCGGCTGCCACATGGTTTCACTACAAAAAATGATTAACTTAAACAAATAAACACTAAAACATTTTGTACGATTGTTACTGCGATGGACGAATACCGCTGTCCTACACCGGCGACAGATTTATAAGTACTAACTATGCATGACAAACAGTGCTTCAAGTCAACCTGTCTAGCAGGTATCCACCGTTATTACTTAAGTACTTACCGGTAACTTTTTGTGCGTTTTTTTTTTTAAATCCTGTCGTATTATTGCATAGTGTGTACCTGTATTTTTTATGTGCCCTTTTTGTTGAATCCACCCTTCAAACAAAGGGTGGCACTATACTGTACTCTTTCTTTATTGCAATTTTCAAGCCTATATAACTTTGTAATCTAACCAATACAACTTATTAGTAATCCCATTTTTTTTTATTTTCAGTCTTTTTTGATTTTTTAGTTTATGCGAAACCTGAACATAGTTTTTTTAGAATCAGTAACTGAATAAAAAATATTTTAAAAGGTTACAAGTTGGACAGCACCGGCACTAAGGGCGTTAGGAGCCAGCAAACAACTGGGTGCAAGACAACTTTTAACTCACTAAATTCTTAATGAGCAGGTATGTATGAGTACATTGAACACTTTTTTGGTATTCTATGTACTTATTTCATTGCACGCATAGTCGATGGGGTCGAAAGGTCTGGATTGGCAACCACGTACCGGAAGGCGCAGCGTTTGAAGGCCTCCAATAAGGTGGGCCGATGACCTGGCCAGGGTCGCGGGATTCTGATGGATGCGTGACGCACAGGACTGGTCGTTGTGGCGACGCTTGGGGGAGGCCTGTCTCAGTGGACGTCTTACGGCTGATGTGATGATGAAGATAAAGTACTTATTTATATTGTAATGGTGCGCTGTATACGGGAATGTTCGAAAGAGTTACCGTGGCCCTGAAACGCAGAGCAACTGAAGGAGCACAGGTGGGGTTTAGCCAGTAAAAGACAAAGCCCTCTCGCCCTATCTAAAGCGCGAGAAGTTATTTAATGATTTCCCACCTCAAATACAAATGAGTGCTCTGTGTTTACCAAGAAATAAGTTGGTCATATGGCAACATAATTACGTTTATTTGTTTAATAAGGAAAGTAATTTTGCGTGATTTTTTTTCCTACTGACCTTATTGTTGAATGCTTATTGTTACCAGCTGTTTAATATGTACCTACGTACCTATGTAAATAAGTGACGTACAACTTAATATTGAGTTTTAGCGAACATATGCTAATGAAATATATTTTTGTCTGTGAGGTGATACTGTATTTGTTGTGTGAGGTGAGATAAAACTGATAATATAATTTTTCATTTCACGTAAGGTGTTGCCACACTGCTGTTTAAAAATGTTTACATTACAAACGTTAGTAAACATTTGTCACAATGTTAGAAAATGTTTATTATTATTTATTATATTCTTTATTGTACACCACAAACAAAAAATACAGGACTAACATTATTAACTCTTTGAATGCCGTAATTAGAGACACAATAGAAAGACAATTGCTTATGTCGTGTGTGTAACATAAGACATTCAAAAGGTTAAAAAAAAGTGTACAATGGGCGGTCTTATCGCACAGGGCAATCTCTTACAGACAACCTCGTAAATGTTTCCATGTTAGGTAATGTTAGTAACATTTCTGAACAAAATTGTAACAAAAAAAACAATTGGTTACAACTAATTCAATGAGCAAATCTTCTTCCATTTTTGTGTAGACGCCTCGGAACGAAAATCCAAACTGCGAGTGAGCCGATTTTTCAAATGATATAAATTAATGTTTGTAAACATTTTCCATCGGTATAGGAACTTTACATACTCTTTGGGTGTAGGACCACTTAAAACGTTTAACAATTCCTAACAGTTCTCAACATTTGTTAGTAAATGTATTTGTGTTAGAAAATGTTTGTAAACATTTTTAAACAGCAGTGTGGCACCTTGACTTTTATGTTCACGTTTGGGTTGTTTAACAATGTCAGTATCTACAAGTTACATCCGATATAAAATTACGATGTTATAAGGAAATAAAACACGTTTATTTGATTTTTATAGTCATATATTTATTTAATATATATTCGACGAATAACAAAAATGGCTGTCGACTAATGACTATTTTATAAGCCGACAATAATCAATTACATTGAAAAAGTAATCTCTGACTTATTTACTTAACTATTTTAATTAACTCTGTTGTTAAATTAGTATTTTTAGGCCGAGCCGCGTTACATCAAATGATAATGTTATCTATCATGGTTACATGGTTATTGCTTTGTTTATCTGATGATATAAATTTCTAGATAGACACATATTTCAAAAGGACTTATTTATGTAGGTTTATATTGTACTCTGGATCATATCCTCAAAAAAGAGCTCTCTCCGTCACTAAAAGGTTTGCTGGGAGAAAACTCATGGTTAAGCTCGCCTTTGTACATCATTGTATTTATGTTAAGTCTTGTGTACATTAAAGAATTAAGAAAATAACTTATGAGTGGACTATAAAATTAACACAGCACTTTTTAGAAGAGCAAAACCTTGCTCTTAGACATAACAAAAAAGAAACCTTAGTGTACTTAATATCTACTAGGTCACAATATCACAATTAAAATAGTAACAAAACTAAAAATAAACTCCTAAAATGTCAATTAATCAAGGAACTTCTCTGATCCGGGAAGGAAGGTACAGAAGTAATTCGAACAAGATGGACGTCAGTTTTAAAGGGCCTATTACACTACGCGTTATTCAGCACACGATATTCAGACTAGTCTTTTTTTCATTCCGGGTAAAACAGTCTAACCCTTATTACACTACGCGACATCGACTAAGACTGTCTGAATATCGAGTGGTGTAATAGGCCCTTTGGTATGCTAATAAATTATATTATAGATAAATTACTTTGTGCAGCGTTATATTTAAAATACTGACAATTTAATATTTTAGTCTGGGAATGATAGATGTCAGTGTAACTATGCCTTTTTATCCTGAAACACGTCCATGAATCAAATTTTATAATCACAATGACCTTGACTTAATATAACAATATTTATTTGGCATCGTAACTGTTATTTGCTAATATAGAATATTTGGCGAAGTATGACAAAAAAAAATCCAGTGTGTTTTAATTACAAAGAAGAGGTAAATCGGTGGAAAACATATTCTAAAATAATGTTCTTTTAGATTAACAGTCTTTGCATATTTATATTATACAATATAAAATTTACAAACTAATTAGCTTATGGCTAATACTGCAGTCTAGAAAGACAGCGCTTTTTTTTAACTAATCTACGAAATAAAAAATAAAAAAAATGATTTGAGTCAAAGTCAGATCAAGAAAAACTTAAAGGTAATCAAAATAATAAGATTCTTTCCCCGAGAGACTAAATCGAGCTAACGTGCATTTTTCCATATAAGTACAAAAGCCCAAAACAACAACATATTTTTTTTTTAATCTATTATATTTTGGGGCCGACATACTGGCCATTACGTTCGAAATTTGAATCAATCACACTACAAATTCAATCATTTAACAAGTGTAAGAAAAAAAAAATGCATCGTGGCTCGATTTAGGGCGGTACCTCACAAGGATACTAGTAGCGATATAACCAGTCGTGTCATCAACAAAATGTATACGGCCCTATGTAGGGTACCTCTATAGGTATACTTGTTTTGTTGACAGCGCGAGTCACTGCGCCAGCACCGGCGTTCAAGTGAGGTATTAATTAGGTCTTAGGAGTGTAGTAACAAAATAAAAGTAACGTTAGCTTATGACTGTAGGGAGCGGAAGTCCTCTTCCTTCTCACGATGCGCGTTGGAGTATAGATGTATGCGCATGGCGTGTAGAGGCATCGGCTTCGTGTTGCAGAGCTTGCAGGTCAGCTCCGCGCTCGAAGATATCGGCGTTCTGAGGACATAAAATTTGTTTTTATTAAAAACTATAGAGACCCTTATTACAAGCTTTTATTTAGTTTCACCTGTCCCGATGATTTGATCCACTTCCCGGTTACCGATTAAGCTGAAATTTTGCATGAATGTGTAAATCAGATGACAATAGAAAATTATTATGACGTGGAGCTGATCTGATAATGAAACCGGAAGGTGGTTGTAGGAACTCGGTAGTTAAACGAGATAACCCCATCGAGTTTGGGCTCGTATGACTCGTCTTGACGAGTATTAATTATACAGATATACTGCGCTTTAAAAGCTTTTTATGAAAAAAAGATTTTCATTCAAAACTTGTTTATAAAAATCATTCGAGTTGTTTAACAGATTCTAAATTTAAACTCTCTTTATAGGAAATTTTAATTATTTTCTTCTGCTAATCAATTGCATAGAGTGATGGCCCAGTGGTAACGCTTCGACTTACGAGTCGTACGTCGTGGGTTCTCGAACCTAGGTAGGCGCTTTACTAAGTGCAAATTGTTTCACCACCACTGCTCTCAAAACGGTAAAGGAAAACATCGTGAGTTACTCGAACATTTGGTACCAGAACGGATATAATGGACACGTATTTTTTCTTTTTTCGATTAAACAAAAAATAACAAAGATATAGCCCATTAAAATTACGTGTGACGTCACCCCGTGCGAAAAAATGCAGTACGGCGTGACGTTAGCTACACATAACTTTAATGGGCTATCTTTGTCATTTTTGGTTTAATTTACAAATAAAAAAATACGTGTCCCTTACTTTAATCTAAAAGACGGACTAATTACATTTTTTACGGCAACTAGCCTATTCCATGAATTGATTCCGCCATCTCATTCTACCATCAGACAACCCGACGTACGGCGAATATCCACACTTACGTTGTTGAAACCTCTACGGTCCAGACTAAGCGTTTCGCCTCGTCATTTATACCGCGTACATCAAAGGACTGGAACAATTTGCCTGATGCGGTCTTCCCGTCCCATTATAATTTGAGTGTCAAAATGTGTGTAAACTAGTGCGCCTCACCATCAACGATTGCATCACTGCTTACCATCAGGTGGGATCGCAGTCAAGCACTAGTTTATATCAATAAAGCCACCACCGATGGGTTTATCCAAAATCTAGTATTCTATAACAGGTTTGATATTGATATTGCGAAAATATGAAAATTAGTATTTTATATTACTTTCAAACAAATTGCAGAACAAGATATCGTTGTTTGTTGCCTGTTTCATCATAGCATGCTGTAGGTACGTACTTATGTTATTACACGTCGCGTGACATAACAAATTCAAAATAATAAAGCAATAAGTGGTGCTATTAGGTAGTTAATGATATTACAAGTCATATTGTAATTGGTCATTATAATAATGAGGTCAGAATTGCTCTTATTAGTAAACTGGCTTCTGCCAGCGGCTTCGGCTACGTTAAAGTTACAACATACAAACATTGAACCATAGGAGTTGAATTTCAAAATGTCCTTTCTTGTTCTTTGTATATGTTACAGTCAAAACTCATAACCAGTCAAAACCACTTTTGACTGCAAAAATTAGGCAAAAGTACTTTTGACCAGGGCCCTTAGTTAAAAACGTTTTTGACTGATTTCCGCAGTCAAAAGTAGTTTTAACTATGGGCATCGGTCAAAACTACTTTAAACTGTCAAAAGTGGATTTGCCTGATTTAAAATTTAGATTGTCAGTCAAAACTCATAAAAAGTTGAGGTGGTTAGTGAAAATTATAGGAAAGTCATCAAAATAGTGTTATGAAATAATTTTAAAGGTTACATGCTTTGAAATTCCATCGGCATTGTACGTGACCTGAGAATTGCAAATACTCAAAAATACGAGCCGGAAATTTCTTTCCAGCTGATTGAAGTTGTTTTGTTATTATGAAAAAACTAATGAGTGTAAAAGTATGTTGTGGTCTTCTCTGGTCTTAATTTGCTATTTATAAATAAAACCTATTTTGATTCTTTCAGTATTTTGTATTTATTATTTGCCATAATGATTTAAAAAATGCGCATGAGTTATTGAACCAATTTGCTACATTCTCAAAGATTGGAAATTTTGACCATTGGACATTTTGAGAATGGACATTTTGACAATTGGACATTTTGCCCTGAACGGTTTGAAATCATGAGTGCAATCACGTGTATAATTATCGGTCACTAATTATCAGTCACCCTGTATATAGTTTAGCTTTGACACGACAAGCGTAACCAATTGGACAGTCCATAAGCGAATAGTGAAAGAAAGGAAAACATTTTAGACGCAAACTTAAGAGTAACTTACAGATTACAATGCTTGTTAGAACTGTGGGAATGTTTGAATGAGTTACCGTGGCTCTGAAATACAAACGATATCTGAAGAAATTAAGGTAGACATAATTTAGAAACCGGTCAAGTGCGAGGCGGACTCGTGCTCGAAGGGTTCCGTAGCGACGGTAGCACAGACAGACGGACCGCCGATCGGACAACGTAGTCTTAGTAATAGGGTCTCGTTTTATCCTTTGGGAACGGAAACCTTAACATTACTTCGTGAGCCTTACCGTACCCTAATTAAACCTCATTTAAATCACTTCAAGCACAAACACAGTATCCTCACCTGCCCACAAGCAACTTGAGCTGATCATTCTCCTTCTTAAGCTCGAGCAGCGCGTCCCGGCACACGGGGTAGAGCTCCATGGGCGCGTGCAGCGGGTACACGACGGCGCGCTCCACCATGTCGGGCTCCGAGATCTCCAGCAGCTCGTGCTCCGCCACGGAGCGCCACTCCCACGCGCAAGGCACGAACTCGGCCTGCCGGTGCGTGCGACGCTTCATTAGGAGACTGGAAAAAAAATATTATGTTACTGTCTAAATAATCATGAGAATTCACCAACATAAAGAAGAATAAGCGTCCCCGTCTTTCAAAAATAAGGAGCTGTTGAATCTAGCTGACGTTCGCTCAAACAGTCATTACGGTGAGTTAGAAACGCGAATGTCAAAACATCAATGCCAAGTAATAGTGGTATCCTATATGCTATGTTGCTATTCCAGGACATGGTCTACCCAAGTGCCAAATTTCACCGGGATCCGTTCAGTCGAGCGTGATGGAGTAATAAACGTACATACCTAAGCAATAATATTTACAGTCTACTCGCGTTAAAAAATAGTTGTTCTCGATATAGTATTTATTATTGTGACAACATCATATGTTGAGTCACTATATTCTAAGCACAAACAGTTATTTCTACTTTTATGATTATTATCTGATGCGGAAATGTATTTCCTAAGTATTTATTATCAATACATAAAGCAAAGCATATTATGTTACTTGACCAAGATTTTTATTAGTGGCAACATTAAGAGTTTAGTTTACCCAAAAGTCAATGGAGCCAAGAAAGCAAAAAAAATAAAATTAAGCCACGATTATTTACTACCGTAGAAAATCTATTCAATTCAGTTTCCAATTATGACGATTTTTTTCAGTCCATAATAACTGGCCATAATCTTGATTAGATAAAACAAAGTTAATTATTTCATTGGTATATATCACGGTAACTTGTACAAGTAAGTACTTATATAAGTAGACACTTAATAATTTCATCAACAATTACCTCGCCGTTGTTGTTTCAGGATTATGGCGTAACGAGAAGAAGACCCTAGAATTTTGGTTCACTTGAGTTTCGAAATATGTATACCTTTTTTGCTACATAAACGGCCATATCTGTTTTTTCCCATTAACTTAGAAGTTTGTTTTTTTTCATAGCTTTATGGGACTGCAGACCTAAGTATATGATTTTAATTTCAATTCGAAACCTCCGCGCGTTCCTGAGACAAAGGGTCTTGACAGACAGACAGACAAAGAGACGGACGGATAATAAAGTGATCCTATAAGGGTTCCGTCCTTTCCTTTTGAGATGCGGAACCCAAAAAAAAAAGAACACTAGTTACTTCAGTTGAACTGATGAGTCTTGAACTTTCATACTAACATTCAACTACAGCCAACATATTTGTCCAAAGGCTAGGCATATAGGGCTGAAATTGAATCAAATAAAGTCTGTGTACGTACTCCATAAGATCCTTGCGAATGAGTCTGGGCACTTGCGGCCGGAACTCGTCGTCGGCGGTGGGCTGCTCCTGGCCGTCGCCGCAGTACATCATGTAGTCCATCAGATGACGGATGTGGTTGATCTAGCAAAACGATAACATTATGTTAGGCCTGTCAGGAGTACCTTAGAGAGCGTCCATTATGTATGTAAGACATTTGGTGGGGGGAAGGGTATGGGCACTTACCCATACTATTTCTTTTTTTATTTTGTAAAGAAAAATGTACGAAAAAGCAGGGTTAATAGAGGTAAAACAAGTTTCCCTACTAAAATATAGCTAAATCCTACACAATATATATTTTTATTTCAGGCCTGTTGGTCTAGTGGTTAGTGACCCTGACTGCTATGCCGGAGGTCGTCGGTTCGATTCCCACCCAGGACAAATCTTTGTGGGATCAGCATGATCATTTGTTCTGTGTCTAGGTGTAATTTATCTATAGTATGTATGTATTTAGAAATATATAAGTATGTTTATCAGTTGTCTAGTACTCATAACACAAGCTCTGCTTAGCTTGAGACTAGATAACGTTGTGTGATAGTTGTGGAATATTATTATTATTTCGGTTATTCAGCTGACGTTTAAGATCGCTATACCGATGAAGTATAGCAGTCTTAAAGTACGTAGAACCGTAATTATGCACTCACCAGTCCTATATCATCGACGGTGATGTCTGCATCGATTTCGATCAGCAGATCGTGCTCGGGCAGGTACGGTTGGCCAGATTCCGTGCTGCCCAGCCCGCACAGTGCACTCACATACCTAGAACACGCTGTGTTGCGACGAAGCTCCGCACTGCAAACGTAATTATTTATAAGACCGTGTTTACACACTTTTACGTGAATACATGTTTACCGGGAACTAGCTTCTGCCGACGGCTTCGCTCGCGTGATAATAAAAAATAGACTTAATTTGCAGTTGTACCTACTGATGGAATCACTATTTTCTTAAAGCGAATTGACTATAGTTTAAATACTGATTTGTATTCTAAATTCAAACTTTGTAGGCAACTCATTTTTTGTAAACGTATTTTTATTATTAGTTTTAAGTTGGCAATATTTACGCGCGAACACCAACTGCCATTTGATTTGTTTCGCGCACATTTTTGAATGGCGGGCCCCGCCCACGCCGCGCGCACACGTACGCCGAGGAGTTGCCGCCAAAAAGTCGACGCGCGGGCGTGTATATAAA
The DNA here is from genome assembly GCA_929112965.1 of Mythimna albipuncta. Classification (NCBI taxonomy): domain Eukaryota; kingdom Metazoa; phylum Arthropoda; class Insecta; order Lepidoptera; family Noctuidae; genus Mythimna; species Mythimna albipuncta. The sequence goes on along the minus strand of OV815977.1, from coordinate 10,337,244 downwards.
TGTTCCAAGTTCCCGCCAAAACCTTTTCAGTTTCATAACTAATTTAGCTTTATGTGTGTATTGTACTGTTTTTAACAATCTGTTACTGTCGCGAGTTCTGTTGCCTAGTTGTAAAGTGATAATAAACGGAATTCACCAAGTGACTGCTGCGTCTTATTGTGGACAAATCCCGGCCCTATTTAACAAACTCATGTAGAAAAGTTTAAATTAAGAACATGATAATCAGATTTTAAACCAATCACATGGATACATTTGATCCTAAATAAGGTCCTATGTTTATACACAATGTACTTACACAGGACAGAAGAGCAAAGCGATGATGGCGGGCAGTCCGGGAATGTTGGGCATGAGCGTTGTGTGACGGAGAGTTAGACGAGTCAGACCTTCGTCGCAGCCCACGTCGGCTGCAACCAGCATTCTAAGAAAAAAAAAAATCATAGTCTTAGCTGTCTTATTTTATTTATAAGGCGGAAAAGGCAAGGCAGCTAAAGGGACAGGATTCGGTTCGTTAAAAACAATGGCATCTTACATCTGTTTTTTTTTTTTAATAAGCTATTTATACGAATACATGGCTTAAACGACTTAGTATCCAAGCCAAAAACATCAATAAAAACAAAAGTAATCTTTGCATTTACCTCTCATATTTCTCCTGGGGCTCAGTATCCAGCAGCACAGAGTTCACGGAGTTCCATTCAATGACCACTGGTTTGTCGCGGCTGCCATACATCAGGTTGTGTACCGTTGTCTCTAGGGGACTGCAAAATTATGACGCTATATTAAAATGATACAAGACTAATTCCCCGAAAGGTTTATATACACTCCATACTTTTACTGCAATAATGGCAGCGATACTCTCAACTATAAACCGGACATCAAGGAACCATCTTTATTGAAGGTCATAAAAAAAAACATTAATGGTTCAGCATATTTTTTTTCACTGAACTACCTAACCGAACTTTTTTATGCACAAAATCATGTCATTACTATCAAGTTTTCGGAATACTAACTTAAACCTGTACATGATAAAGTTCAAATTCTAATGTCACCAAAATTTTGGTTTACCTGTGTGGTCCTTTAAGGCAAACATCAGAATCACATTCTTTAGCACTGGGTGGTTCGATCTCCGTCAGTTGGTAATACGCCATCTCCATCTGTTCCCTGTTGTAGGCGCGTTTCTGAGCCAGGTTCAAGTCTGTAGCGTTTTCTCTGATGTCGTGGTTTAACTGTAAAACATACCAATATATTATTATTATTAATTATTATTATTTAAAAGGTAACCACAGAAAAGATGAAAAAGGTTAGAAAGGAAATACTTTCAGATTTGTACAACGAGTGTCACCGCTTGTCTCCCACCCTTTTAACTCCACTACAGGCAATAAACCAATACGAAGGCGCATTACTCAATTAACAGGCTAAGCATACTTAGATCTAAAGTTTGCTATTGGTTGTATCACTTAGGAGTATGATCATATTTTGAGGCATGCCTGCCCCGCCCACAAAGTCATTCTAACCTATTTTATTTTTTCTGTGGCTGTAACAGCTGGTTTAGGAAACTTATGTAAATTACTCTTAGGTCTAGGACAATACTGCATACTGCAAAAACAAAAACAGGTAGATTTGTATGTTTTTCATACAAAAGAATACTATTTCATAGCCAACCAAGTTACATGTTGGTATAAAATACCTTTCTTCCATTGAGCTATTGATAGAAAAGCTTGAATATGTAATCACCCTTTTTTTCCCGGCACCATTTTTTTCTAAGGCGAGCGCCCCCTCTATTTTACCATGGACGTGAATATTACTTTTCTACTTTAAAATATCTATCTTCCTACCCTTATCCAGTGTTATTTAGAAAAAATGTGTAATGCGGTCTGCATTACACATTTTTTCCTGCGGCGCGGCGCCAGACCCTTTGAAGTTTTCGTTTCGAGTACAAGCAAAAATGAACTTAGCGGTGGTCAGGCGGAAGTGTCTTTGATGGGACGTACAATACGTGCTTAGAATTAATTTCAGCTTACACACCTTTGACTCGTAGCTCTCCTCGCAACGGATAGCGAACCCTCGCTTGATGAGCTCATCGTTCACGTTCAGAGCCCCACCTTCAGCCAGCAAGTCAATGGCCACCACGCCATGCACCACCGAGTACACCTGTGAACATAGAATAATTGTTTCTGAAACAAAGTTCCCACTACTAAGTTTTTGAAATGATAGTGCTCATATTTAATGATACTAAAATATAAGCATACTAAGTTGGACTCGCTAGTTGGGTATTGCGCATGAGCATAAGTCGAATCATCATCATCATCATCTTCCTGTCCTTGTCCTTTGTCAGGGTTGGTGCAACACTTTTTTTGTTAGAGAATATGCAAGAGATGTTTTTATTTGCTAAACTAAATAGACTAAATAGTTTTTAGCTCTGATAAAAATATGAAAAAAAAAATCTACGAAGTTATGAAGCTTCAAAATTGCTATAGTAAAAGAGAAGTCTGACATGGTCTTTGACATCAAAGGCCATGACAACCTTACGGCTGCCGTTAAAAAATGTCTTAGCGAAAAACAGATGTATAAAACATTTATTTAAAAATGTTATACCACATTTTGACAATTAGTTTTATTTTATTTAATGATTAATATATTTTTTAATTTATATTCCTTATAGCTATGCATAACATCGACTCAGGTGGCGGGTTGTCGGCACACGAACGAATATTGTATGTTCTTAGCACTGAAAGTGAATATCTCGTGTTTATGGTAATAACACCATGTGTTGGATTTTTTTTTATCAAATATCAAATTAACTTCATCTTCACTGTGAACGGCTTTCTATTTTACTACGAGCTAATTGGTCAACGGGCGTTACAAGTTTAGTGACAACGACGAGTCACTACTTTCGTAACGCGGATACGCTACAGAGGTAAAATAACCTTTAAAAGTGCGGTTAAACGATCTAATTGAAACGAATGACTTGACTTAGCTCTTCTTATTTTTGCCTTCGTACTTTAGTGCATTAAATCGAAATAAATAAATAAATGATAATGTGACAAACCTTCGCTAGCAGCCGTCCGCGGCATGCAAGCTGCGTGAAAGCGTGCGTGGCGGCGGCGGTGTAGTTGCCGTGCGGGTCCAGCAGTGGTGACGGCGCCAGCGCGGCCAGCCGGCAGCGCATCGCCAGCGGCGGGACCGAGCGGCACACGCCCTGAGGCAGCGCGCGCACGTTGCACGAGTGCACGCGCCCCACGCTGCCGTAGTCGATGTACATCACCTGACGGACGTACAACCTAGCTTCACATTACTGTGTCAGGGTGACACACGAGCGACACACGCCCTGAGGCAGCGCGCGCACGTTGCACGAGTGCACGCGCCCCACGCTGCCGTAGTCGATGTACATCACCTGACGGACGTACAACCTAGCTTCACATTACTGTGTCAGGGTGACACACGAGCGGCACACGCCCTGAGGCAGCGCGCGCACGTTGCACGAGTGCACGCGCCCCACGCTGCCGTAGTCGATGTACATCACCTGACGGACGTACAACCTAGCTTCACATTACTGTGTCAGGGTGACACACGAGCGGCACACGCCCTGAGGCAGCGCGCGCACGTTGCACGAGTGCACGCGCCCCACGCTGCCGTAGTCGATGTACATCACCTGACGGACGTACAACCTAGCTTCACATTACTGTGTCAGGGTGACACACGAGCGGCACACGCCCTGAGGCAGCGCGCGCACGTTGCACGAGTGCACGCGCCCCACGCTGCCGTAGTCGATGTACATCACCTGACGGACGTACAACCTAGCTTCACATTACTGTGTCAGGGTGACACACGAGCGGCACACGCCCTGAGGCAGCGCGCGCACGTTGCACGAGTGCACGCGCCCCACGCTGCCGTAGTCGATGTACATCACCTGACGGACGTACAACCTAGCTTCACATTACTGTGTCAGGGTGACACACGAGCGACACACGCCCTGAGGCAGCGCGCGCACGTTGCACGAGTGCACGCGCCCCACGCTGCCGTAGTCGATGTACATCACCTGACGGACGTACAACCTAGCTTCACATTACTGTGTCAGGGTGACACACGAGCGGCACACGCCCTGAGGCAGCGCGCGCACGTTGCACGAGTGCACGCGCCCCACGCTGCCGTAGTCGATGTACATCACCTGACGGACGTACAACCTAGCTTCACATTACTGTGTCAGGGTGACACACGAGCGGCACACGCCCTGAGGCAGCGCGCGCACGTTGCACGAGTGCACGCGCCCCACGCTGCCGTAGTCGATGTACATCACCTGACGGACGTACAACCTAGCTTCACATTACTGTGTCAGGGTGACACACGAGCGGCACACGCCCTGAGGCAGCGCGCGCACGTTGCACGAGTGCACGCGCCCCACGCTGCCGTAGTCGATGTACATCACCTGACGGACGTACAACCTAGCTTCACATTACTGTGTCAGGGTGACACACGAGCGGCACACGCCCTGAGGCAGCGCGCGCACGTTGCACGAGTGCACGCGCCCCACGCTGCCGTAGTCGATGTACATCACCTGACGGACGTACAACCTAGCTTCACATTACTGTGTCAGGGTGACACACGAGCGGCACACGCCCTGAGGCAGCGCGCGCACGTTGCACGAGTGCACGCGCCCCACGCTGCCGTAGTCGATGTACATCACCTGACGGACGTACAACCTAGCTTCACATTACTGTGTCAGGGTGACACACGAGCGGCACACGCCCTGAGGCAGCGCGCGCACGTTGCACGAGTGCACGCGCCCCACGCTGCCGTAGTCGATGTACATCACCTGACGGACGTACAACCTAGCTTCACATTACTGTGTCAGGGTGACACACGAGCGGCACACGCCCTGAGGCAGCGCGCGCACGTTGCACGAGTGCACGCGCCCCACGCTGCCGTAGTCGATGTACATCACCTGACGGACGTACAACCTAGCTTCACATTACTGTGTCAGGGTGACACACGAGCGGCACACGCCCTGAGGCAGCGCGCGCACGTTGCACGAGTGCACGCGCCCCACGCTGCCGTAGTCGATGTACATCACCTGACGGACGTACAACCTAGCTTCACATTACTGTGTCAGGGTGACACACGAGCGGCACGCGCCCTGAGGCAGCGCGCGCACGTTGCACGAGTGCACGCGCCCCACGCTGCCGTAGTCGATGTACATCACCTGACGGACGTACAACCTAGCTTCACATTACTGTGTCAGGGTGACACACGAGCGGCACGCGCCCTGAGGCAGCGCGCGCACGTTGCACGAGTGCACGCGCCCCACGCTGCCGTAGTCGATGTACAAAAAAGATAGGTACAGAAGACAATCTCATGTATGTACTTCACTTTTTATACCTACGCTCGGCGTACGCACACTAATGAGCTTGAGCCGGAACAGTTCGACGAGTGGTCCGAGACGCGACTGAGATATCGTGTCCGTAAGCGGTGTCTATATGTGCGTTGCTCGAGCGCGCTTTGTATGTAGATTAACTTCTGTACCTATCTATTTTGTGACATTACTGTGTCAGGGTGTCTTGGGGAGGGACACACCAATCAAACGAATCTGATCAAACGTATCGGCGTCACAAAACATTTTTTTTTTGAGGTGGTAAATCAACTAAATTTTTTTCTTACTAGGCTGAAACGGGAGACTTACTGACTAGAACCACACCTGTTTCCTTCAGTTTTTCTTTGCGTTCTTGAACCACGGGTTCTTTCAATATCCCCCAAGGCGTCAGTAGGCGTTACGGCACAACTTAATAATGTGAACCTATCTTTAGTTCGTTTAAACAACAGCCATTTAAACCATATTTTTTAACAATGCCAAAATCGTAGATGAAGTCTATTTATGCGAATCTAAAACAGCTAGTCATTAAAAATAAGTTTAGCAAACGCTTCTGACCATTAGGTCCTGGGATAATTTTCGAGTCGATAAAGTTACCTCGATCATTTCTCTCGGCAGCAGGCCAAGGATGCGCACTCTGCAGATCTCGGTATTTCCTCCGTCAGCGTATGGCGCTGCGAGGATGGCGCCGGCCGCGATCGCGCCCGTGTGCGCGATGAGCGGCGACTGATTCAGAGCGGATTTGATGGCGCGGAGTTCCGTCGCTGTGCTCTCGTCGCCGTACTGTACCCAGAACTTGCTGATACTTGTCAACTGGTAAGTAAATGAAAAGAAAATAATATTATTATTTCATATTGTTTTAATTCTAAAATATAATAATTAAAAAATTAAAAAAAAAAACGTTTTTTTTTAGTACTTAACCCGTTTTTTTTTAGTTTTTTTATTACTTTCAACTGACACTATTTTTTAGCAAACATTGTTTTAAAACACTGTTGACGCTTGGTATCAGTCGTAGGTTTGTTTATGTACAGGATTATCTGTAAAACACTAGCATCCTCTTAGGTGCTAGTTAAGAACAAAAATTGTTGTTTATTATGTTCTTAACTAGCACCTAAGAGGTTGCTGGTTTTTTACAAATAACCCTATATATGTAACATAGTGATAGCTACACCAACTTTACGGTTCTTCTGTTTACGAGCCGTGTGTTGTGAGAACAGGCAGTGAATGCTATCAAGGCCAGAATTAAAATCTCGTAAGGACATTAACATTTTTATTCGTAGATGGAATACCCACCGTTGTTACTCATCATAATATAATCACCTTAAACGAGTCGCTTATACAGAAAAGAGTGAAAAGATCAAAATCTTTGCTTGTTCGTTACACTGATGAAAAACTCGGATATTCTAGCTACCAATGAGAAATTTTCACAATGAGAAATATTACAACAAATAAAATGATTGGGGATAAACTTGTACCTAACTTAAAAGAACATTCTAAACAGGTTATCAGTGTCCTGAATGATCATCATACGGCGTCATTAATGGTTTGGTAAGGGTATCACGGAATGAAAAAGGTTCATTTTCATGAAAATGGGCTACTCTAACTTCGGCTAAAGAGTATCAAGATACTATTCTAAACGCCATAGCAAAGCCTCTCTTTTTTCGATAACATACACGGGTTTTTTCAGCAAGACTCAACATCCGGTCACAAGGCACGCACTTCCCAGGCTTGCCTTGCAGCGAGTGTTTCGGACTTCATTAAGACTGATGATTGACCTTTGGCTAGCCCAGACCTCAACCCGTGAACTACAAATTGAGATCTATATTAGAGGACATGGGCTGCACATTACTATAATTAAAAATCCTTAAAAATTCTGTACGATCAGTGGTGGACAACTTTCCAATGATCACCGTGCGTAAACCGACAGAAGCGTGGCCTGAACGCTTAAAAGCCTTTGTTAAGGCTAATTGTAGATGTTTTGAGTAGAAGTATATATTGATTTCTGGCTTAGATTCTTTTTGTATGACAACATTCTGAGACATTCGTTTTTATGAAGTTAAGATTTTTATATTTTTAACAAAGTTCGTGGTCAAAAATATTTTGTACCTTACAATATTTCTTTTAATTGATAAGTTTAAAAATAATTATTTAGAATTTCACAAGCAATTTAAAATTCTCACTTAAAAATAAATTAAAAAAAAAAACCGGCCAAGAGCGTGTCGGGCCACGCTCAGTGTAGGGTTCCGTAGTTTCCCATCCGTCACAATAAGTGTGCCCACTTACGAGTTTAAAAAAAATGCTTGCATATACGACTATACTACAAGCTTAGTCCAGAAATTATATTTGTAGAACCCTTTTGTCTTTTTTGTACAAAAACTGTTCTTTCCATCAAGTTCAAAATAATTTTCCTAGAAAGTCCTTATAAAGTTCTACTTTTCAGAGTTTTTTCATATTTTCTAAACATGGTTCAAAAGTTAGAGGGGGACACACACATTGTTTTATACTTTTGGAGCGATTATTTCCGAAATTGTTGACATTATCAAAAAATGATTTTAGTAAACCCCTATTCATTTTTAAATACCTATCCAACGATATATCACACACTAGGGTTGAAATTAAAAAAAAAATCAATCAATCATCAATCAATCAATCAATCAAATCCCACTTTACATATAGAGGGGCTACACTAATAAAAAAAAAATCCAATTTTTATTTTACCACTTTGTCGGCGTGATTGATATACATATTGGTACCAAATTTCAGCTTTCTAGTGCTAACAGTCACAGAGATTAAGCGAGGACGGACAGACAGACAGACAGACATGGCGAAACTATAAGGGTTCCTAGTTGACTACGGAACCCTAAAAACGAGTTTTAAAACCAGTTACCAGGGTAAAACGGTTTCTTTAAGAAACCCGAAAAAAAAACAGGTTTTAATTTTGGCGGTTTTTGCATTCCCTAGTATAGACCGCTGTCCAAGAATCTACCCATTAGCAACAATTTTATATTTATCGCAAGAAAAAAAACCGACCAAGTGCGAGTCGGACTCGCCCATGAAGGGTTCCGTAGCAGCAAGTAACATAATATAAAAGTTCTTGTAATGTGTTGTAACTTTGATCGATGTTTTAATAATAGTGTATTTTTTTCGATTTATGACGCATTAAAAAAAAAAACTACTTACTAGATTTCGTTCAAACCAATTTTCGTTGGTAGTTTTTATAGTAATGTACATCATATATTTTTTTTAGTTTTATCATTCTCTTATTTTAGAAGTTAGAGGGGGGGGGACACACATTTTACCACTTTGGAAGTGTCTCTCGCGCAAACTATTCAGTTTAGAAAAAAATGATATTAGAAACCTTAGTATCATTTTTGAAGACCTATCCATAGATACCCCACACGCATGGGTTTGATGAAAAAAAAAATTTTGAGTTTCAGTTGCACTATGTATGGGGACCCCCAAAATTTATTGCTTTTTTTTCTATTTTTGTGTGAAAATCTTAATGCGGTTCCGGAACCCTAAAAAGGATCACTGATTTTTCATAATGTACTGTCATGCGGAAACAGTACATTATGAAGGCCAAAATTCTCGCAAAATAGCAGACTTTCAGTGGTCTATACTGGATTAGTTTTACACAAATTAATATTTTGGTTTCAAAGAAACCTAGATAATAACCACAAGATGTGTTTCCCAAATATCTAGAAAAATATACATAATGACGTCACAATCATAAGAGCGGTGGTATTGGAATAGTATCATGGGTTGGGCGCTCTTAAGCAGTTTGCCTATAGTACGGGTACGAAAATATTTGCCTCTAAAACCTGAACAGTGCGTGGTCGGATATGTATGTAGCCGGTTATGTAATAATAAGTTATAACTTGAAAGAAATGTATCTGCAGTATTACTTACTTGTGATATTTTAAGAGGAAAATGTGTGTCATCAATTTCAGGCAATCGGGGTACCAGTTTCTCCAAATCTAACGACATTTTGTCTTCAGCAAACGCTTCAGCAAGTTGAAGCGCCTTATGTAACCTAAACAACCCAACAATTTTATCAATACAAAAAAAAAAAAATGAGAGTTTTCATGGAGTTTCTTGTACTTGATCTATGTTTTGGAACATGCAATTTAGTAATTTAGCTTAAATTTTTATGACGGACTGACATTTCGACAATTCAAAAGTGCCTGGGTTACTTGAAGTAAATGTTTCTGATTTCTGATATATATCTTTCCAGATGTGTAGTTTTAGGTAGCGAAGCTGATACTCACGGCAACAAGGGTATTCTTATGTCTATCCGAAGCTGTCTTGCCTTGACGGCCTTATATACCGGTAGTACCACTTGACCGGGAATCGTGGGGTCCTATTAACAAAAATAACATGTGAAAATAGTAATAATGGCTACTTATATTACACAACAATATTAGAAGCCTTGATTTCTGAGCTAGATGAAAACCTTGCTCGCTTGCATCGACTTTTACACCGCTAAACCTGTAGGTAATTGTCGGCGTTGCGTACAAACTACCTACAGGTCATTGAACTCGCTTAGCTGACGTTTTCTTAAAGACATTAATTTCGTACATGCGTAAATTAATACGAGTTTTGAAAAAAAGGTACTTTATTTTTTAATTTTATCTTTACAAATCGATAGTGTTTCATGTACCGGATCGACCCTCCACGGGATTAAAACGATCAAAATTTAGCGGTGTATAGACATTTTAGGATTGGTCCGACGACCAAAAATCAACTATCTACATTTTACCCAGATTAAGTTAATTATAGCTATCGATTTGTCTCATTTAGATGAATCTGCAAGTAGAACTGGTTACCAGCTATGACACTTATTTACCAAGATGCCTTCTAATGCAATGTAAAGATTTGATAGAACATAATAATTATAAAATAATGATACAAAAATGCAGATAGTTGTTTTTTTTTCAATAAGGGTAAGATAATTTTTATTTAATGTTTCAAATTGTTTTTTTGTAAATGGGTCTCAGCAGTAGCAACATTATAAGGCTGATTATGCTTATGGATTTTCGTTCAAAAACCTGACAAACCTATTGATAATGTAAGAAACTTACTCCGCTATTTTGTTTTCCATTCTTCGCATCCAAACCGTCACCGAACGTTAAATAGACTTTTCTGAGGAAAATAGAGAAAATAAATGTTGTATAATTGTTTTATCATTGTCAGATCAAACTGCATGCAGTTGAATATATGGACTGCATGACTTTGCGAAGTTGGCACCATGCATCTAGCCCAGGAGCTAAGTGCATGGTTTGATCTTTAAGTGACTCAAAATAAATTTGATATGTCAATTTGAGTTTGCTCTTTGTAATTAACTACACACTGACTGTATGTGGTTAGCGATGGACAACGTGCGTCGACACTACACGACTGTAGCCAACCGCGTAAAGTTGAAGGCACGACTGCATGCAGTTGATATTGACTTCACTCGACTGCAGCCGAACTCGTGCAGTTGATATCATGATTTCACGAAGTCGAACGTACAACTGCATGCAGTTAAATATATAGTCCATCTGATGTCAGCCTAAGTATCGTCGCGCGTGCTCCCTCGCTCCATCAACCAACACATATTATTTGTACCATGTTTAACAATACAGTTTTAGTGAACATTCCTATATATTATTTATATTCACTGAATACAACCTTTACACCAACCATCTCGTAAATATATTGTATTTTCCACCAATCCGTGAATCTATGTTGTACCTGCTGTTCTTATCAAAGGTGACTCGCGGTTCGTCGGAGATGTGTTTGAAGACAGCCTTCCTGATGGCCGCTGCATACACTTCGCCGGGCTGATTGTCGGGGAAGTTCTTCAGATATACCTATAAATTCAAGTACAATAAGAAATAGAGTTCAATTTAAGAGTAGGTAGCGTAGAGATGGAGAGGTGGGGTGTTGCAGGAGGTGGGTGCCAGGAGCATTAGTTTGAGCAATTTATTTCATCAACACTGTTCTCAAGACGCTGAAAGAAAAAATCGTGAGGAAACAGGCATGTCTTAGAACAAAAATATTGAAGACTATGTCATCCACCAATCCGCATTGGACTCACATGGTGAATATCTCTCCTAGAGAGGAGACCTGAGAATCCTGAGATTCAGCAACATTGTATAGCAAATTATGTTGTGTTAAATAAGCTTAAGTACTTTGAAGGTATGCAGAACAGAGTATAAAGTCTCACGTACCTCCGTCGAAAAGGGAAAATTCGCCTACCAGGCTGATATAATGTCTGATCCGGGCAACTACCCGATAGATGATTTCGAGCGGTTGCATATATGCAAACCGTGCGGAGAACTTTATTGCGTGATGTAGGATTTCATATTTTTTTGTAGTTCTTATGTGATGGTTAGATACATAGATGTTGGTTCAGTAACTCAAAAACAAGACAACTCAAAAGCCTTTTATGTGCAGGAATAACATAAATGTAGCAACATCTAAGGCATCAACATAAGAACTAATTCTAATAAAATAGAATAGAAATACTTTTATTTGGCTTTTTGAAGTTAATTAATTAATTATAACAACCTGAAATCATTTATCGGGCAGTTGCCCACCAGACGTAACACCTGTCTGGTCGTAGGATCCTCCCTTTTCGACGGAGGTTTAGGTAACCTTACTCTCTGTTCCGCCTAAACTGGCGACCCTCGACAATAAACGTCAGCGCAGCCTTCGTACAGCTACGTGCAGGGACGACATCATTACTTCCTCAAGCTTTCGAGCAGCGAGTCATACCTACGGCTATAAATGGTATCCCTGACCACCAGCATGCCTTCCTGGTCATACCTACTCACCATCATCCCCAGCCTCATCAGCGACTTTGGCTAAGCACACCGCACCTTCGGACAGTACTTAACAAAAAGATAACTTACTGTGTTCCTTGGGTCAAGTCCTCCAAGAATGCGAACTGCATCGCGCTCTCGCCCCTCATCCTGTGACACTTGCACGAAGTATTGCGGATAGAATGCGCCGGCTATTATTACCTGTAAACCGACACATGAGTTAATCAACAATAACTATTGTTTTTGTTTATGGAGAGATCATCTTGATTTATGCCCCATCATAAAATAGAACTTGAAATTAAGTCCAAAAGTGGTAGTGTTATACACCTCTAATTACCTCTTCGGAGAGTTTAAGCATAAACATTGTGTGTAAAAAAAATAAATTTAAAAATCTTCATTTTAAACAAGTTTTTCATTGGTACGACTACATGCACACCGTTAAAATTGAACTAGCTACACTGCGCAGGTAATAATCCGGCTTCCAAGACGGTGACTATCCGTGTGAACACGCGCGTGTACACGCGCTTCACTACGCGTCTCAGCCCTAATGCTTCTAACTCGGCGAACACTTGCAAGGTGAAGTAGAATTTTCCAAATACAGGGTGAGGGTTTGTCTAGTAGATATTGTTGCTCGAGTTCGAGCACAAACAGGGAAGCATGCGAAGGCATGGGGCCGCGGGAGCTAGGAAAAATTTGGAATAATAATAATATAATAAATAATACTTCCACAACTATCACACAACGCCGTCTAGTCTCAAGCTAAGCAGAGCTTGTGTTATGAGTACTAGACAACTGTTAAACATACTTGTATATTTCTATGCACATACATCTAAAGATAAATTACACCCAAAAAAATTCAAATACATCCTTACTTTATAAAGCAGCGACAATTCATGTTTGTTCCAGGGCGACTTGCCGTTGGGCGGGTCAATGCCGAGCGAGGCGAGTCTCTTGCGCATGTCTCTTGCGAGCTCATCCAGTTCGCGCAGCGCCCGCGCTTGTACGTAGAAGCGACGCGCCCACTGAGCTTCAGATTGGCCGGCCGTCCGGAAATATTGCTGTTGGCGGAGGTGGCTCCATACCTAGGAAGAGGAAATAACGATAAACTATATTAGTTCTAGTAATAAGTGCTATTTAGGGTTTCTAAAAATGTATCATTTCATTTAATTGATATCATTTCATCAGAGTAATTTGTATTTAAGCAAAACATTTTAAAATAAAAACGTGTTTTATTGAATTTAGCGAAAAATTTTGATTTTGAACCTTCAGAAAAGACACGCATGATGATGATAACTAGAGACCGGATTATATGCAAAATAAAAAGCTTATTATATGCATGCCATATACAAGGAAATTGGCAGAATAAGTGAGATTGGCAGACATACAAACACCAGAGTCGCCACACGACCGAACTGGCCGCGCCACCAAATTGGTTGCGCAACGAAACGGACACCACGTGAGTGACTCTCTATAAAGCTGCATATAACTTGTTGGCAGCAGCGACTAGTCGCGCCGCCATGGTGTCCCGGTGTTATATAGCTCTAATAATAACATTATAAACATTATCTTACCTTATAAACGTTAAGGAAGGCAATACAGTCGCTAGTGGAGCCGTCAGCCCAGGTCAACTTTGAGTTGTAAGCGTTCAACCGCTCACGGAAAGGACTGCTGAATGGGTTCTTCACAGACATTGCAGATGCTGTTATGAAAATAAAACGAAAAGTCAGAATGAGCACCGCGAGACAGTGATTTTTCATGCTTTACATTATAGGCACTTAGTACATTAACCAAAACTATATGCTCGTATGTTGTACGACTTCGTGTACGTCTGTTTACAATTACACTAGTGTCCGACCGAATATTCGATTTCGGTTTAGTTTCGGCAAAAAAAAAACCAGGTTCAAAACCGAACCGAGAAAATACGACCGAAACCGAAACTGCACTCGGGAGTTCTCGCGCTGTAATCGGCCATGTTTAGAGCGTTAAATAATATAAAACCTAAACCCCATACTTTAGAGATGTGTCGCCATGATAAAAAATACTCTATTTATCTAGACGTTTTGAATGACAACTGTCTCATGTCTGTTGGAGGGTGGGAACACTTTTAGGCAATGCCCTTTAAATGCATTAAAAAAATAGGGACTGACTGATTATAATAAGGAATTTTCGGTTTCGGTTTCGGCCGAAACTGAAACTGTTGCCGAAATTCGGTTTCGGTTAAAAACCAGTTTCGGTCGGACACTAAATTACATGTTTTTTGTTTACGTTTATTGTATTCTGTTTTCAAAAGTAAAAGTAGCCTACATATGTACTAGGACCTCAGTTGCAAAGTGAGGATCGTCTTACCAGACGGATGTTATGTCTGGTGCGGACAACTGCCTAATAATTGATTTCAGGCTCTTTTATATTGATCGCGCATTTTGTTCATAGATGTCGGTATAAGTTTAACCAATCTGTAGAATATACTGTTCACGACAATGTTAAAAAAGAAGCAATTGTTTTAAACTCTTTTGTATGTCATAAATTAATTACTTTTTATTTTTAATGATAATTTTTAATAATAATTTATGTCCACAAATCTAATTCACTGATTCCTGTAAGACAGGTGTTCCCACCAAGACAGGAGTCAGGGCCTCACTCTATGGTACCATTTTTTTCCAATAAATTGTTCCCACCAAGACAGGAGTCAGGGCCTCACTCAATGGTACCTTTATTTTTCCAATAAATTATTCCCACCAAGACAGGAGTTAGGGCTTCACTCTATTGTACCCTTTTTTTCCAATGAATTATTTTCTCCTTTCTTAACGCTTACCCATAATGACAGCTTCTTCCAAGCACCCGTATATGTAGCCCAACATAACGAGTTTGGATAGTTTCACGTTGACAGGAAGGCGCGCGGCCACGCGACCCAAGTACGTGAGGTCGCCGTCCATATCACTCCATTCGTCATCCACCGTCTTCTTTAGAGCTCCGATCTAATGGGCAAATTATATATATTTTTAAATTCCATAAACGTAGGTTTAATTTTTATTTAAACCTTATTAACCTAAACTACGCCTGACATCCCTCTCCTTAAGAGGAGGCCTGAGTCCCAACAGTGGGAACATTATAAGGCCAACTATGCTATGCTATGACTGACATGATGTTGGCATGATTGAATGCTGTGTTCAGTAATAATTGAACTTTAGATTTATGTACAGTACAATTCACAAATGATGGCGGCCGTGGAGTTAGCTTTTGCGAACGTTCGCGCATACTACACTCTTCTGCGCAAACTTCACGGGCGCCGTCATTCGTGAATTGTACTGTACTGCATTTTGTCTTATCTGTGTTGATTGTCTTAGTCTGTCACTGTACTTATTAAAAATTAAATAAAATTCATGAGCGACTTGTACCGGATCGACCCTCCACTGAATTAAAACGATTAAAATTTAACGGTGTATCTAAAAATCAATGCCACTTTTTGTTGTAATTTTATAACTCAAGAATGGGCTCACCTATCCAAACCAAATGTTTAGGCTTTGTTCGGACTATTTAGTAGATGGATTATGTGAAGTTTGGTAGAGTAGAGTAGGGTAGGTACGGTAGGGTAGAGTAGTGTAGAGTAGGATAGAGTAGGGTAGAGTAGGATACAGTAGGGTATAGTAGGGTATAGTAGGGTAGAGTAGGGGAGGTACGATAAAGTAAGGTATAGTAGGGTGGAGTAGGAAAGAGTGGGAGCCAAGCCACGCGGGCAAATGCTACTGCTCGTAGAATATTTTTACAAGAATAAATGATTGACTCAAAAAACATTATCTCTAAAATCAGTTACCTCTTTAAGCACAAGTATAGTGCGCTGTATGTTAGTGATGTCGGGCGGATCCATGGCCAGGGCTAGCACGTCGGTGGGCGGGCCCATGTCCAGCATCTTGGCCAAGAGCACCAGCCTCTCCAGAGGGCACCGGATTATCTCGGGTGGACATTCTTGTTGTAATCCTTCCTGTAGGAACGACGAGAACACACTTATTAATACTTTACGCTGGCAAATGGTCATTTGTGAAAATAAAATACTAGTATTTTTCCTTTTTTTAAAACGTTGCCCACTGCACAATTATTTGTACTCTTGTCTCGTGGGTGCTTTCACAAACACGAAAACAAGCACACATAAAACACCAAACCCGTAACAACTATCTGTAGGCCTTATAAGTACAAATACACATATGTTTCGTGCGAGATTCGAATCGAAAAATTTATATTTATTACTTTTGTACAATCATAGAACAGCGTACCATGAGTCCATGACAATGAAATGAGACAAATCCAACTGGAGGTATATGGAGCTTCTCTGTGTGAAAAAGGTATTTTACTAGGTGGAACCACCGCGGATAAATAGTTGTGCAGCGACATCTATGATCCCACATATAACTAAAATTCAAAATCCATTAGAACATTTACAACAATCCGTAATTAACTATCGGGCAGTTGCCCGGATCAGATACAAAACCCGACTGGTCGGAGAAACCTCTTTTTTAACGGAGGTATGTGAGAATTTAGTGTCCCCTCACACAGGTTACAAAAAAACCGGCCAAGTGCGAGTCGGACTCGCCCATGAAGGGTTCCGTAGCAGCAAGTAACATAATATAAAAGTTCTTGTAATGTGTTTCTTGTGAACTTTGATCGATGTTTTAATAATAGTGTATTTTTTTCGATTTATGACGCCTTAAAAAAAAACTACTTACTAGATTTCGTTCAAACCAATTTTCGTTGGTGGTTTTTATAGTAATGTACATCATATATTTTTTTTAGATTTATCATTCTCTTATTTTAGAAGTTAGAGGGGGGGGGACACACATTTTACCACTTTGGAAGTGTCTCTCGCGCAAACTATTCAGTTTAGAAAAAAATGATATTAGAAACCTCAGTATCATTTTTGAAGACCTATCCATAGATACCCCACAAGCATGGGTTCGACGAAAAAAAAATTTTTGAGTTTCAGTTCTAAGTATGCCCCCAAAATTTATTGCTTTTTTTCTATTTTTGTATGAAAATCTTAATGCGGTTCACAGAATACATCTACTTACAAAGTTTCAACAGTATAGCTCTTATAGTTTCGGAAAAAAGTGGCTGTGACATACGGACGGACAGACAGACAGACAGACAGACAGACAGACAGACAGACAGACATGACGAATCTATAAGGGTTCCGTTTTTTGCCATTTGGCTACGGAACCCTAAAAAGCAGTATCAAACTTTTTTTTGTGGCCCCCCCCATTTGCGGGCCGTGTGAGGCGGAGCCGCCACAAAAAAAAAGCTAGAAGCCACTTCTAGCTTCTCCGGCCACAAACTGCCGCGCGCTTCAGCTTTTTTTGTGGCCGCTTCTAGCTTTTTTTTTGTGGCCCGTGTGTCGGGACAGTTATACTCTATTTTGCATACCTCTAAAGTTGCCTTCAGCCGACGAAAAAGTCTTAAAGACAACTAACTGCATATCTTATGATAACGACTCTGAAAACGACCAGAGACTTACATAGAACTTTTCATTGACGAGTCGATACACGCGGCCGTCGCGCACTCTACCGGCGCGGCCCTTGCGTTGCTCGCAGTTGGTCTTGGATGCCCACGCGAGTCGCAGCGACGTGAAGCTTGTGTCAGCGTCCGCTACCATCACTTTCATCAGGCAGTAGTCGATCACTGTTGAATAAGGCTCGATTTGAGACAGCACTGTGAGTGTTCTGTATACAGTGGTTTTTATGTGAGCGTATATGGCCAAAAAAAACTACAATAAATAGTGAAAAACATTCAAAGCAGTCAGCCTCAGTAAAATAAAACTGATTACATCATTGGATTTTTGAAAAATCATTATTTCCTATCTAGGAATATAAGTAGTTACTACGAGTGTAGAGCGTTAATAAACGAAGCACCATAAACAATGGAACCGAGACCTATTCATACAATCACCGTTTATTATCTATTTAAATAAAAATGAATCCCTATTTCCTTGGTCATGCCATCACACGACAACGGCTGGACCGATTTCGCTAATTATTTTTTGTTGTGTTCGTTATTGTGAGAAGGTTCTTAGAAAAAAAATGAAAATTAGGGTAGTGTAGGGTATAGTATAGTAGAGTAGGGTAGAGTAAAGTAGAGTAGGGTAGAGTATAGTAGAGTCGGGTAGAGTATAGCAGAGTAGGGTAGATTAGGGTATAATAGGGTGGAATACGGAAGAGCAGGAGCGAAGCCGCGCGGGCAAAAGCTAGTACCTAATATATAAAGATCTTGTGTCACAGTGTTGGTTATTGAACTCCTCCGAAATGGCTTGATCGATTTTTATGATTTTTTTGTAGGTCTGAGAATATATCATAGACATTTTTTAACCACTAGGTGATAAGAGTAGTCCGAAATAATTGAAATGACAAAACAGCGTTTGCCCGGTCAGCTAGTAACAATATAATGTACTTTCAATGAAGTCTACTCACCATACTTGATGTCAGGCACGGTGATGGAGCTCTCAGCAATATTAGTGGCCAGTATGATCTTCCTGTACCCCGGCTGCACGCGTTGGAACACGCGCGCTTGCTCGTCTGCGGTGATCGTCGAGTGGAGAGGCAGCACGAACCATTTGAATGATCGGCATTCTGGACCAGCTACCTTTTCACTAAAATCAACAGTTAAGATCACAATTCAGAATTTGGAAAGATTGCAATTTGGAAAACGGTGGATCAGGATCTTATTTTTTTCTAGCCCTTACTGTCCTACTGCTGGGAAATAAAATCAATCAAATCCTTCCAAACTTCCTTCTGCCGAACCAAAACCAGAGAAAACCAGTTTTCAAACCAGTCCTCGCAGTACGCGTCCAAATTACCCCGACACCTCTTTTTAGACCAGCCTCGACGGTGCTTTACTTCTACAGGAACCCGCTGTGTGGCGACGCTTACCCAGCAGTCCCTGTGCATGCGACTGACATGACTCGCCTAATCCCACTTGAGCCTTGCAGCCTTTCTGCGTTAGTCTATTATGCCTGTTATGGAGCGTAGCGTTTCAGTCCTTATTCGGTCTGTTCTTTTTACGCCCAGAAAGGGGAAGGGGCTAATTAAGAAAAATATTTCCTAAGGGAATAATGCAAATAATTATGGATAATTATGGAATACTTTCTTTGGTCTTCTTTTATTTTCTTAGAAATCCACATTCATGCCTAAACAACTTCCCTCACACTATATTCCTTGCAGCGACATCTACGGTGTCACATAAGAACTACGAAGAAAGAAATCCTGCATCACACAAGGAAAGATCCCCGCGCAATTTGAATATACACGACAGCCCGAAATCAACTACCGGGCAGTTGCCCACCAGACATAACAACCGTCTGGCCGGAGGATCCTCCCTTTTCAACGAAGGTTTGCGGGCCTTTACTCTCTGTTCCACATACCTGCAAATCCTCATTCCTCTGTATCAATAACAGCTTAATCACTTACCGCAAATCAAGGTCCGTAAGGCACGCGTACAAGTCCTCAATCTCGTGTATTCCTGGCAAGAATATGAGCACGGAGGGCAAGTCCGCTTGCTCGCGATCCGTATAGTGATCCTCTTGGTTGTCTATGTGCTCGAAGGCGTTCAGTAGCTTTACCACCAAGTGGTGCATTTCAGGAGCTATGGATGGTTCATCATTTTTCGGTGTTGATTGTTGTAGGACCTAAAATACAATATAACGTAATTTGGAAACCATAATACCTAACCGAATTACTATAATAACCCTATTATAGTTATTCTATACCTTTAAAAATCTGGTAGAACAGACACTTTCAAGCAATAGAAACCATCAACCAACCATTAGGTTACGTGCGTTCAAGAGATAGCAAGATGTTCCCATCACACCCTCACTCTTCATCATATCAATAGATGAAATGTTAACTGCTGTTTCATTCTATAACCAATTTTTCAGATATATCCACTATGTGGAGCAGTTACAGGAGTAGGGACGCTAGAAGTTCGCGAACATAGTGGATATCCCTTTTTAAAGTTCATAAAAAATACATTTAGTAAACTTACAGATCCAAACTTGGTCAGATGATTCAAGTAGAACACTTTTACAGTAAACATCGGGTCATTCTTCTCAACTTTGATACAGGAGGACATCTGTAGGCCCCGGGGCGTCGGTATCATGAAATAATCCGCAAATGTTTTTCTGTTGAATGTGGCTGACATTAGGACCACTTTAACGGCTGGTGACACGGTGTACAACAGCCTCTTGACAATCAGAAGCAAGAAGTCCATCTCCTGGCCTCGTTCGTGAACCTCGTCGAGTATCACATGTGTGTATTCATTCATTGTTTTTGAACCAACTGTGAATAAATAGATTAGTTTATTAAAGTTAGAAGATAGTGTCTAAGTTTAGTTTGACTACTAGTTTTTGACAATAAGGCGCGTATAAACGAGGCGAAAATGTTCTAGCGGCCGCAGCACGATAGCCGTGAATCTTCTACGAGATGCGGCGAACGCAGCGATCGCTTTAAGCACCAACGCACGGATCATATAAACGCGCCCTAAACTTTTTTCAACGAGTGTCAAAAAAAACAAACGTTCTTCACAATACAATTCCTATACACGTAATAAAATAGTGTGATCTTGTATACAAATCACCAATGAGCATTTTGTTATAAAATATTAACCAGTTAAAAATATACAAATATATATATATACATAAATATGGTGGGTGCCAGAAGACGGCTAATACCGTCACACAAAATCTATAAGTTAAGAAGTCAATCTACATACAAAGCGCGCTCGAGCAACACACACATAGACACCGCTCACGGACACGATATCTCGGAGCGCCCCGGCCCGCTCGTCGAATAGCTCCGGCTCAAACGCTCATTAGTGTGCATCCAGCGAGCGTAAAAAGTGAATTAAATACATGAGATTGTCTTCTGTACCATCTATTTTGTGCACACACTGAGTGGAGACTAAAGCGCAACGGTGCATGCCTTGAGACCGTTACCTGACTTGACCCACCCAATCCCATTTGAGCATGGCAGCCTTCGTAGCCAATACCCAAAAATACACCCTTTAAGAGTCTTCATAAATATTAAATAAAATAAAATAAATAAATATTCGGCGATGTATATTCGGCGTTCCTCAAGGGACTATCGTGGGTCCGTTATTCTTTTCTGTATAAACAAGGACCATTTGTGGATGATTTTGGAGGGATAATTTGTGATCAAAGGTCTGTCTTCGGTCACTAATTATGACATTACGCTATTTGCTGATAATAGCATTCTTTTATTTGTTAATGATAACACAATTGACTTTAAATCATTTCATTAACCAAACAATATTATCATTTGAGACGGCAGTAATATTTGCGGTTGAGCGAGAAGAAATGAGGAGACTTTTACTGACTAAAACTCCTTCTAATCTAGCAAAAAGCAATACACCTGGAATTCTAAACCATCATAAGTACTACATACCCAGTTTTTGCAGCAATATTCCAGTAGTAACATAGCTAATGCGTGTATCACTGGAAGTATGAGCATCAAGTCCAACCTGGAAATAATGTTACAATGGTCACAAATAAACCAACCACGCCTTCGCATCATATTTTTCAAATCAGTAAAAAAAAAAATTAAAAAAAAACCGGTTAAGTGTGAGTCAGACTCGCGCACCGAGGGCCCGTACTATGGGCTCATAATCGCAAAAAGTAATCATAGATTGAATCCCCTACAGATTTTGGTTCCCTTGTGAGTGTCCAAATATGCGCCTTAGATGGAGCATAATCGGTCTTTTCTTTTTATTGTGTAGACTTGGAAATTCGATTTTTTTCACTGTACCATGAGGGGTTCTAAACCAGATTATTTCGTATTGATTGAATTCATTAAACCCCAAGCGAACACCAGCGTTCGCGCACCTATTGTCTTTCTATTGTGTCTGTAATTTTTACAATTGAAAGGTTAAGTTTAAGAAAAAAGGGTTTTTGACGGACAGACAACAAAATGACGCCAATGTGAATCCTTTGTACCGTTCTTTAGAAACCCGGTTAAGGCGCGTTCCGTAGGCCATGATAACACCATGGTTTCAGACTCATGCAAGGCCAATTCGAGTCCCAACTGCCGGATGCTCTCCACGACTGTACGTCGAACCAGTGACGCGGTGGAGTTGGTTTACAATAAAGGTTACGTTTTTACCGAATGAGGTATGGAAGGAACTTTTAAAACAGGATTCTTTTGTTATACAATTCAGTAAGAAGTATGAGGGATAAATATATATTTACAAAATAGTCAACATTACCTGATAACCAACAACACCACCAACATCCCAACCTCTTTCCTGAGCTACTCTTCTAGCAATAGATATGGCAGCAATCCTCCTCGGTTGAGTAACCACTATCTTGCATGGTTTACGAGATTGATAGCAGTCGTCGAGTATCCATTGAGGGACTTGTGTAGTTTTACCACATCCCGTTGGACCTTCCACTATTACCACCGGGAAACCGTGGATGCGATCCAAAATCTAAAACGGATTTAATTAACATTATAGAAAGCCCCAAGTTGTACATTTAATCTAATATTGTGTCTCATTGCTACATATCTACAAAGATACTTTGACTTAAACAATCTGCCTAACATTCTTGCCAATGTTAGAGTCATTTTTGTTGTTTATGATGTTATTACAACTACACTCCTGCAAGGTTGTTAGTGTTTTACAAATAACTCTGTATATGTTACCAGCAATCTGTATAATTCAGGAATTCTTTACAATACATAAGCAATGTATAGAATACCTGGGCAATGTGTGAAATATTGTCCATTACATATTGTACTTATTAATCGCCCGGAGAAGATTAAAACTCTAAAAGCTAGGAGTATTCTAAACTTGGAAGCCTCCAGGCTAAAAGAGTTACTCTAACAAGGTGGCGAGTCACAATAGATCTTTTAGGTCGCAGTGACTACATCCCCTGCACTAAGGGTGATGCATAGCCCCTTATCTTCTAAATAATAATATTATAATTATTAATAACAATATATAGGTAATATATGTGTGTGGACCAGCAGGTACCCTATATAAACAATCCCTAGGAATTGTATTGTGTGTGTGTGTGTGTTGTTTATATAGGGTACCTGCTGGTCCATGGGCAAAGTGTAAAAGAAATTTATTTTTATTTATTTATCTATACTAATATTATATTATATTAGTATCGATAAATAAATAAATTATACTATGTTTTTTTTTTCAAAATTAGGGATCCGTAATAAAATTGCTATTTTGTAACACAAGGTGTAAAATCGAAAACTTATTTTTGCGTGCGCTGCAAAAACTATTGACAATAGAACAAAATGATGTACTACGGGTTTGTAGATCCCATTAAGACCTACAAAAAAGTCCGCGAGAACATATATCTAGCTATCATGGTTTAATCACAATAACCGACTTTGTGTTCAAAATAATTATTAAATCGTCTGAAGAAAAAAGAAATATCGTAATATTAATTTTTATCGAAATTAAGCATTATGTTATCAAGAGTATTTATGTAGAAGTAAAATACTTTTTGTTTCATCTCAATCGGATATTTCGTTTAAAAGTTATCACGTGTGTAAGATGTTAAGAGTTGGTACCACGGAAACGAGAAAAACGCGGGTGAAACCGCGGGGCACAGCTAGTTTTATTTATAAAGGTCAAACCAACAGCTTCTGTGTACAGCATTTACAAGTATGAATAATAATTGGCCTAAGTCTTACACAGTCGCCAATTACAGGTTAACCAGCATTCGCAAAATAAGACATGTTATAACTCAAAATAATCACAATAATCATAATAATCATGACAATCATAATAACCAAAATAAACAGAATAATCAAAACAATCAAAATAATCAATAATGTCAAAATAATCAGGATAATCAAAATAATCAATGTAATCAAAAAAAAAAACAGAATAATCATTATGGTCAAAATAATCAAAACAATTAAAATAGTCAGAATAATAATAAAAAAAAGTCAAATAATAATAATAATAAGAAATAGATTTTATTGATATTGAGTTTATATTTATCAATGTAAACCTGTAAAATAATGGGCAAATAAAACAAATTCTATTACTTAAAATCAAAACCTATGTAAAAGACGAGAGCAGGGAAGGTGGCGTAATTTTAGGACATCCCGACTTAGACAAGTTAGGTTACAACTGTTAGTAGGCTAAGCAATTATTATATTTTATAACCACCCAGAAATAGGAGCCTAATTTTAATACCCATATATAGAAATAAGATACTGATGAGTACTTTTAAGCAAATTACATTGTGTTACTTATAGCCGGAAGAAATTTTAGTTTCAAATTAATTTTATAATGTGTTTACTCAGGGCTTGTGTCTGCAGGGTTTAAAAGTGAGGCACCTATATTGTAGGTGGTCACCTTATTCCCGGCTCTTATCTTTTACACACATTACCAGCAGTGCATTGGGTACTGTATAGAATACCTAGTCAAAGTATAAAATAAATAATATTTCTTACATTACTAACACGTTTCAGTTATTCTATACATTGCCTAGGTATTGTATAGAATGCCAGATTATACGGATTGCCAGTAACATATACAGATACAAACAATGAAAATTGAATGAGGAAAGGTTTTCAATAAAATACCAATATGCAAGTAAACAACGGCTAGCTCACCTGCTGCTTATAATCATTGATGGCCAAGTTATTTGTGTCTTCCTTCATTTGGAATGAGTACTTGTTGTATACTTCTGTCATAGCTTCCTCTGTCAGCTCACCAATGTTCTGGATGGATGCACCCCAAGAAGACAGGCGCTCCAGAGACTCCAAGCCTCCTGACACACTCTCATGGTGTTCTCGATCCAATTCATTCTGGAGCACAAATCATGTTTAATTTTTATGTTCAAGAGAACATGGTGTATACTGTACCTATTTAGTTATTCAGATATTCAGTCAGTGCAATATGTATTAGCGGAGGGCTTGTATGTGACTGTAAGAATTTTAAGGTACACGCGCACGCGCGGTAGATACACGCTAGGGTATACCTGACTAGTTTGCCTGTACAGTTAAGTATGTTGCACATGTTGCACAACTGTGCATGTTTCCACACAAGCTTACCTGACAGACATAACACTACGAAGACAAACCTGTCCGGTACACCGTAGCGTGTATGGCTACTTTTATAGGTATACATTTTACTAGTTACCTACATTACACAATACAGTATTGTTTCCGTGTTAATAGGTATTAAATAGCTACAATAGGCACAACAAATCGATGAATGTAGCCGAAACTAGCTATCTTATGGTTATTTATACATACTATAATTATAATTCTACAATTAAATCAGTTTTACCTGCAAGTACAACTCAGTTTCTCTCTTTTTGACTTCGCGCGCATATTCGGTACCGCTGGTAAGCATCACCGAATGGCGGTGTTCCTCCTTTCTGTTCAAGTCACTGTTCTCGTCATCTTTAACAATTCGAAAGCCTCCTGTAAGCGGGCCCCGAAGTTTGGTCCTCTGTGAACTCGATGGCCGAGGATTTAAATAAAACCCTCGTAGTTCATCCATATTCGAAAACAAATGTATCTGAAACGGGCTAAAATTCGAACTAAAGAAGTGTGAAGCAAAGTCTTCAGCGTTGTTTAGCTTTGTTGGATATTTTTCACAATGTTATCTTATTCTCCTACTAACCAAAATTCCACAACAGGCAGAGTCCAGAGATAATAATAATAAACTTAGTTTTTTATTCGAGAGAACTATTTGACAAGCAAATGTCAAACTACTTGAAACTACAGAAATATGTTACCAGCTTTTTAATTAAAATAAAGTGATGTTTACAAATTCAATTTTTTATACCGGTTCTTTTAGAAATTATACAATCTTTAAGGAAAGTTAGATCAATCCGATCAATCTAAATCATTTGGCTCCAACTCTTCCAGAATCAGAATAAATAATCTTTATGGTAGCCTAGCAACGGCGTTGATTTGGAAATTGTCATTCTCTCAATATGTTCGTTGAATATTTTTAAAACTAATTTATCTCTATTTGAAGCAAAAAATAATTTTAACAAGCGAAAAGTTACACAGTACTCACTTAAAATCTCTGTGCCTAGATTAGAAATGTTTAGACGCAGTTGCGTATATTGGCCACTTATTTTTAATTCGTTACCTAGTTGGATGACCAAATTACCTTAAAAAAAGTTCAGTACATTGAATTAACAATCCAATGTTAAGATGCATTAGGTTGTTAATTCAATGTACTGCGCTCACGACTCGTCGCTGTGCCAGCGCTGAGCTCAAGGCTGTTTTTTTAAAGAATAGCACCCCTGTTTGGTTTTTAAAAAATGGTTGATATCGCACAGTTTTTACTCAGTAGGCGAATTTCTGAATTAAAAAACTTGTCAATCCTACCACTTCAGGAATGCTTTGTAGTTCGTATTGAAGTGTTGTGTTTTTTTTTTTTGAAGTATTTAGCTAATTCTCTGGTTAATATTAACTAAGATTAACTAGTTTAAATAATTTGGGTGCAGGTCTATTTGTAATTCTGTTTTATTAACCATGGAACTCTAGAG
The DNA here is from genome assembly GCA_929112965.1 of Mythimna albipuncta. Lineage (NCBI taxonomy): Eukaryota > Metazoa > Arthropoda > Insecta > Lepidoptera > Noctuidae > Mythimna > Mythimna albipuncta. The sequence goes on along the minus strand of OV815977.1, from coordinate 10,310,540 downwards.
TACAATTCACGAATGATGGCGGCCGTGAAGTTTGCGCAGAAGGCTGCGCAGTAAAGTGTTTTAGGAACCAAATGGCGACGTGCGTGTGCGAGAAGAGTGTAGTATGCGCGAACGTTCGCAAAGGCTAACTTCACGGCCGCCATCATTCGTGAATTGTACTGTAGTTGTGAGTTACTTTATGTTAACACTATTGACTAAATATTAGCATGCCATCATTTTATGGCGGAATGTGTCTTTGCATTTGTCTCTTTTTATGTAACATCTTTTGTACCTACCATATTTTACGCAAATAAACGATATTATTATTATTATATTTTTTTTACATTAGGTAGGTATAGATATAATGACATAATATTATTTTTATTTGACACTAGCTTTTTGCCAAATGGAGACGCATCGCGAGGGCCTCACTCGCCAAATGAAAATGCAACATTATCAACCACGACCACTCTGTCAAGAGTGAACGACTAAGGAGGAGCTTTTTGCCCGCGGCTTTGCTCCCGCTCTACCCTACTCCACCCTACTTTAGGTACCTTATTCTACCCTAGTCTATTCTACTGTGCCCTATTCTACCCTTCTCTACCCTCTTCATTTTTTTCCAGAATCTTCTCTCAATAACAAACACAACAAAAAAGAATTAGCGGAATCAGTTTAGCTGTTCCCGAGATTTGCACTTGGCAACACATTTCGGCCGCAAATTCGGAACGGCGGGGCGTGCAGCGGAGCGTTCCAGCGTGTATTGTAGCCATAGCGTGCAGAGCCAAGTATTAGCATTTTCACACCAAAGTTTATAAACTTTTCGAATACCATATTTAGAGACACAATAGAAAGACAATGGGTTTAATCAATAAAAACTTTTAACCGCCAGTTACGTGACAAAGCAAAATGAGTCCAGGGGTGCTATTCTCTAAGAAAACAGCCTTGAGCTCAGCGCTGGCACAGCGACGAGTCGTAAGCGCAGTACATTGAATTAACAACCCATTGCCCCTTTACATTGGATTGTTAATTCAATGTACTGCGCTCACGACTCGTCGCTGTGCCAGCGCTGAGCTCAAGACTGTTTTCTTAGAGAATAGCACCCCAGCACGCTTACGTCAATGACTAGTTAGACACTACGCGTTAAACACTAAGTAGTAATATTAGAAAAACAAGTACTTGTTTTTTTTGCATTATGAGAGCTGCTTACCTACTTCATTTCATCCTTAAATCGGAGCTTGGTGCTGACAGCGAGCTTTTGCTTGTTGCGACGTGGCGTTCTATTTTTTATTGATGGCAAGAGCCGATGTCGACTATTCTACTAATGTCGAAAGTAAATTAGATAATAACTATGGCTATAACATAGGTAGGTGTATAAATCTTCGGTTGATACAAGATGTAGCGGGTCAAAGGTTAAAAAACTAGATTACTCATGATGGCTGAAAGGGTTGTTGTGAATAAAAACATGATTAATTATATATCATTTATTTCATACCATATTTGGCATAACAAAAATATTCAGATCATTTATAGAAGATATTTAACAACTGACAACTTCGTGATTATTACACAATTATTAATAATACTCATATTATGCATCTTATTTATACATAAATTGAACATGAATACAGACAGACATCATAATAAATAATATTATTATTAGACACGAAAGATTTAACCAAGTTATACAATAGCGATGAACAAAGTGCACTACTCGACTAGAAGTAAGCTACAAAATATTATTTTTTTTGGTTAGATATAAATTTAAAATGTACGTGCGTAGTGCGAGTTTGTTATACGTTAACGCAAACGACTCGTCTATGACGTTCGACGCTCCGGTTGGCCCGTTTCAAGTTCTCAACCAATCAGAGAGACAAACGCGGTAAATGTTCGCGTTAACGTACAAACAACACTCATTCAGCGCAATGGTTTTCCAACTATTTCTTTCCATCACAGGGTCACAGGGATGCAGTAGTAAGTTCAGAGGCTAATGTAATTCGTGGCAATGGAAATGCGTTAAGCGTACAAATATTAAAGCCGATCGTTAGACTCGTGTCAAATTGCGAATTAATGCCTTGACCACACGTACCGAGTAAACGGGCAAGACAGTGCTCTCGCCCGAATACTCTCTCGTCTGAGCGCTTATCTCTACAACTCGCTTACATCACTGTTTCGGCCGAGCAACATTTTACGGAGGATTTTGGCACTACCACAATAATTAAAATTAATATACGCTGATTCTTTTAACAAAGAAACTTAGTCACTTGTCATTAAAAATGGAAAAATAATTTAAATATTACAATTTACCTATTTACATTTCCGGTCATTCACGATTTGAAATGGACTTTTTCATGGATAATGTGAATGACACTTTACAATAATATCCATCAGTGTCCCCCACACGGGTCACATAAAAAAGCCGCTGTGTGACTTGTGTGCGGTGGTGCCGCCACAAAAAAAGCTAGAAGCCGCTTTAAGCTTCTCCGGCTACAAGCTGCCGCGCGCTTCAGCTTTTTTTGAGGCCACTCCTAGCTTTTTTATATGGCCGCTTCTAGCTTTTTTTGTGGCCCGTGTGCGGGAATAATTAAATTCGAATAATTTTAATTTATGTACAGATATTGTCATGATACATTTTGCGCTACGTGATAAGCATGACACTATGAAGATTATTTATTTTTACAAAGCGAATAAGGTATTCCATATACCTACCATTTACCATAGATATTATTCTGATATATATTATTTACGCATAGTATCTTAAAATTTTTCAAAAAAGTTTTTTGTGGCGTGCTGTTTGTTTACATTTCAATTTTAATTTTTTTCTTTTCTGTTATGTGATAATAAGCGAGGCAACATTAATAGATTGGCATTTTTGATATGTGCTTAGTACTCTTTGGTAAAAACATCGGTTCACAATTTTTATTTACAGCAATAATCCGGTGACAATCTATCTCACTTTTTTGGGATAATTAATAAATGATAATACCAGATTATAACATACTGGTATTATCATTTATTATCAGAAGTCGGAATAGGTAAAGTATAATATTTACCGAAAATACGCGGTTAATAAAGTTTCAGTACGCAACACTAAAACGTAATGAAATTCTTCAATATCATAATTTAGTTAAAATTCTTAGATCCCGATATTAATTGTCATGTTTATAATCCTGGTATTTTAGAGGAGGTATTATCAACTCTGTAATTTACTTCCTCGAACTTTAGGTAAATATACACTACTTATACCGATCTCTATTTTTTACAAACAAATCTCAACGAAATTAATAATATTTTTTTTTAGTAAAGTTCTAACATTGGCGGATTAAAAAATTATGACATTTTGTTAAGAAAAATTACGTGCGACGAACGAGACTAATCAGAAAGCAAAAACAGTATTTTTTCTAAAAATAATGTTCTAATGTATAATAATTTAATTATTAAGGTCTAATTTTTTTAATAATCATATAGTGGTTATCTAAAGAATAAGAAAGGTGGTTTAAAATATGTTTTATAAAAAAAGCTGTCGGACTGCTATTTTTATCACTAAGTTTAAAAAAATCTGGTTATTGAGTAAACAGCACTAAGTATTGTAATTTTCCTCTCCTATAAAATAGTAATTACTGGACTTTTGCAATGTTAGGACTTCATTGACAGTGTGTTTGTCTTTGGTTCAGTTTGCGATTTTATTATCGTCTGGTTAATGAAGCGGTCAAGTTGTTAGTACAGTATACCTAAAGATATGTCGCATTACGTTTTAAATTCATCATCACTTTCTAATTTCACTAAAAGTTTTAACTGGTGAGACGCTACGGCGAGTAATTTTTTATGGAAATGTTTTTTAACACATTGTATTTTACACTAACATGCAATAAATAGTAACTATATTTCCCTTTGCACAAAACCACTCCACCGATAAATCTAATCTATGCTCTGTTCAAAATAACAGATATTTATAAAAAATCTTTTATTACTGTCCGTTCAACCGATTTTGACTTTTATTGCGTTGGTGGCATGACAAATGGCGGCTGCAGTAAATATTTGGTATCGTAAACGCTTTTTTGCTTTTAATGCCATCCTTATGTCTACGAAATAGAAATTAAAATCGGTTGAACAGACCGTTAAAAGGTTTCTTTAAATGTCTAATCTTAGCGTGAATAGAGTATGTATACAGTCAGCAATGTTTGCAGTTGACCAGTTTCAATCTTAGACTATAGAGCGGACATTAGACCGACGCTCACGATTTGTTCGTAGAGTCACGTCGCGAGGCTTGGATCTAATGTAGTTCTACAAGTCTAGTTGTCATATAAAATGTATGGAGACCGACGCGCCCGGATCAGGGTACGAGTCACACGCGTGCGCAATGTAGTTGTACCATAAGGCAGTGGCGTGCCCGCCATATAAGCCAAAAAGCCAGGCTTGCCCTACCAAAACCTCACCTAATTCATAGAACACGACCAATCAATTATCATTTTAGTAAGCCAGGCATGCCTTACTAAAATGCTCGATAGAAGAGAATCAATATCAAACCCGAACTATTTAAAAGTTCGCGCGCTTAATTCTTATCAAAATAACACAAATGCCACACTTACTACACATCGCGATTGTTCGCGCGCAGAGTTTCGCATTTACATATAGCTATCTCGCTTACACGCGCCGGCTTTTACCGGGCTTTCAAATACTATCTCTGTCTCTTTCGCACCTATGGCGACGTGCCGTATAACGAGTTAGGACCTTTTGCATCTACAAATCGATCAGTATGGAAGATTTAAGCCGGGCATTCGTATGAAGTTGCTCGCGTATGCGTGACCTTGTCACCTTGCCAACTCTGCAGTGTTGCCGTTTTAACGACGTTGTGAGATCTTGGAGATTTTTAACGAGTTTGGAAACTTTTTTTAAGATTTTGCAACAATAAAAACTAGCGACTTTTTAAAACAACGAAATTAAATATTCAAGCAATATATTAAAAATAAAAAATTTACGACATTTTGCTAGATTTTTCATATACCTGGCGACTTTTTATTGCCTAAATGACAACACTGCAACTCTGTTTGCAACTCACTTCAGTTTTATTTGCTTGAGTGGAAAATAGATGTTTTGTTATTTTGCTGTTTGTTGTTTTTTGTTTTCTTAGATTTTCTCAGTGATGCAATTGTTTTGGTGACTTACCTACAACAATGGAGGCAATTGTACCTTGTGATTGTGAGGATTTAAAATGCTTTCTAGTTTTGATTGGCGTAGATAAGGTAAAATCTTTAAACTTTGCTCAGAAAAAACAGTTAATTTCTTCATTAAAACCGACGCCTAATCTGTGTATTTCTCAGACTAGTAAATCGCATAAACGAAAATTTAATAGATCGGTGTATAAAACTAGTTGGATTGTTGGCTGTTCGCACACTAATAAGTTGTATTGCTGGTGCTGCATATTTTTTCTTTTTTTGAAATCGATTAAAATTTTATTGGGCTTGCCTTATTTTGAAACCCTAGGCACGCCACTGCCATAAGGACAAAATGTGATCAACCGCCAACTTTGTCGATTGTACTTTCACCTTCGTTAGTACATTGATTAGTTCCCTGACAAACCAGAAAGAAACAAATTCGTTATTCAGGCCATAAAGACTATGCCACAATTCGCTGCATTAAAAATAATAATTAACCCAATTCCTTATACCCAGTAATTAAAGTTTACTATGGTTACTGAACACCAATAACCCATATACAGTAACAGTCGTTAAAATGGCCCGAGATTAGAAAAAATCTACTCTGTATAGTCGTTGTCGTCTTGTGCCCCAATAAACACATTAAAAATTTGATCAACATGATTAACTAAAACAAACAGAAACTTGTTTGGCTATCAGGCAATGTGTGTACCGGGCATTAACTATCACATCTGTTACACCATAGACAAAATAGAACATCACACCGTCTTCTGTTTTGTCTATGGTGTAACAGATGTGATAGACAAATGTTCTTCTTTTTAAGAGAAATATAATCCTACCGACTGAATTCCGATTATGATGGCCAATCTCAACAGTTATTAGCCAAGTATACAGTAGATATTATAGTGCACTAGTGTGCGCAAACACAGGTGCTCTCTCTGTTCCTCTACTCTTATGGCTATATTTCACCAGGACAGCCGTGTCCCAGTAAAATATAGCCTTAAGGAACACAAACTAGACACCATACAGACACCAGAGTCGCCACATGTCTATAGAGCTGTATACATTGTGCTGGTAGCGGCGACTGGTGGCGCCACCATAGTATCCAGGTGAAATATAGCCCTTTTAGTCTGATGACACGACAGGAGCGAAATCAAAGGACCAACGACTTTACGTGCTTACGGAGTTAAGGAGTTGTCACACCACCAACTTCCAAACTCCGGCCTACTACATTATTTAGGAAAGACTTAATACATTTTTCGCCCGACCCGGGTATCGAACTCAGAACTCCACGGTCAAAAGTCGTGCTTACAACCACGAGACCCACGAGTCAGTCGATGACGAGCCATAATAACACCTGGAAACTGTAACAAATTCATTTAAAAAATAATAAACTACTACAACCCGACAGTGACAGTTACAGCTTAATTAAAAACGTAGATTGCAACACTACTCAATCGACATACTACACACTAGTGATGTAACGAATATTCGCATTGGCATTCGCGAATATTCGCAGAATTCACAAGAAACATGTGAATAATTGGTATTTTTTTTTGACAAACAAAAAGGTATTTAAGTATTGATTGAACGGGTATAGAATGATAACACAACTGATGTAAAGAATGTCAAATTTTGACGAATATTCGTGATCAATATTCGCAATAAATATTCGCGAATATATTCGCATTGGCGAATAATATTTGCGAATATTAATCGCGAATGCAAACATTCGTTACATCACTACTACACACACAGTTAAGGGAAGTGAACACAAAAAAATATCATAAACCAGTTTCATGATAGTGAACAGGAAACATTTAACAGGTCATGCCAGCACATATACAATTTTGCTTTGCGTTGCTATTTTATAATGAACAGAGGTCGCCTAGTAATAACAACTCCGACACACGAGTTATAACGTCGTGGGTCCAAACTAGTGTTACCTGTACCCCTAGCCAATTTGATAAACTGCAATTGTTAACGCTAGTCAAAAATGCATATGGGAATGATTTCATCACAACAAACGAATAGAAAATTCTTAGTCAAATTGACATCGTTCAAAATCGTTTCTACAATGTTCAACGTTATGTAGAACGAGCGGCCGACTCAGGTGCGTCAACATGGCTACCAACTTATCGTTTTCTACAATTACTAACACCGAGGCGTTACCGATTGGAGAACGGAATTCGACACTAACCGGTTGTAACTTGGCTAGGGGGGCAGGTCCGATTGGATTAAAATGGGGACATTTTTTTTATTATTGTGAAATCACTTAATGATGTCTCTGAACGAGAGAGCGTGTCAGACTTTTACTGACTAAAGCCGACCTATTTCCTTCAATTATCCTTTACATTCCAGGACCACGGTCATTCTTTCAAACGTTCCGGCAACCCTAGCAGGCACCGGTTATGGTCTGATTTTGAACGCATTGTCACACTCGATGTAGTGATGCGAGTGCGACTAATGTAATACATGTTTAATTTTAATGGTTTGTCATACATTTATTGATTTATTGGGACATTTAGCGTCCCGATCAGGCACAAATCTGGACGCCTGGCAACACTCGTTTAAACCTGGACAGTTGATTATTTATGTAATTTATTTCATCACCCCTGCTCTCAAAACGGTGAAGGAATACATCGTGAGGAAACCGGCATGTGCTAAAACCAAAAATTCAAAGACATATGACATTCACTAACCGGCTCATTCCCTCTCCTAGAGAGATGGCCTGAGTTCCAGCAGTGGGAACATTATAAAGCTGATTATACAGTTTTTTAAAGAGGGGCGTGATTCTTTTTTTTGTACCGACAACTGTTTGTTCCCTCGCAAAATAAATATAGTATTTACGCTAGACATTTAAATTTAAATAGGTACATATTATTCAAGGGCTTTAAATTGAGAACTGATCTTTGACTTTTTTTTATTTTTTGTGACAGAGTGGATGACTAACCCCTACGTCACAATTTTTTTGTTCTGATCGATTTTCGGTAAAAAATAAGAACATTGTATGAATGTTTAAATTATGGACAATTTTTCTTTACAAGTAAATTAAATAAATGCTGGATGCACAATACAGTTTTTTTTTTTTTCTCATATACTGTATTTTTATATTCATAATAAACAGTTATAGCTTTACCACACAATTTTCTGATATAATTATCCAATAATTATCTTATTTTCACTTATGTATTATAACAAATAAATCATCACAAATGAATAATTTTGACTACAACACACAGTTCTGTTCTTTAATTTTAGGTGAATCTAAAGACCAAAACTGTGCTTACAATGTAGATTTTTATACTATAATATAATAACAATTTGATATAGGCCAGGTTTCTAGAACGAAAATTTTCGCAAAATTAATGTGACTAATTTGGTACTTGCCTGTATATTTCTATATAATATTTTGTAGTAAAAAAGCAAAAAAAAACACTTCGCTTCCACATTTAAAAGGTTAAAAGTAAGTTAAAAACCTTTCAAACCTAATAGAAAAGGAAATTGTCAAGTAACAGATAAAGGATGCATAATCTGAAAAACGGTGACGTCACGCCATTTGGTTAGGTGCGTATAAAAGAGATGTTTCCACCACGCCTTCACTCTTTCTCATACCAATATCTGAAATGCTAATTGAAAATAATATTATTTTTATTATTGTTTTTTGTTGTTTAATTTAAAATATTGTAAAAAAAAAACAGAGGAAAGTACCCAATTGTCAAAATCACGTTAGGAACTGTGATTGGCTGAATAAATTCATAACAGCCAATCAGATAATTTGATTCCAGAAACCGGGCGATTGATACAGTTACATTTAAGAACAACGAACTCGTTAATGAACGGACATGTACCTGTGAAGTCTTAGTGCTTAGTTCTCCTTGGAGGGCTGGATGGACCAGCCCAGGATGCGTCGGTCGAAGCCGCAGCTGAAGAAGTTGATGTTGGACGATATGTCGTCAGCCCAGGCTACTGACGTAACCATGCGACGGTGGCCCTGTGGTTAGGTGTTTGTTAATATTCTGCTGTTTCAAAAGAAGCTTCAGGTGTAGGGTAGCCCGTGATACTCCCTTATTTACACAATAATACTCATTAAAACCAGTAACATAGCTCTCTAACTTATAGTTGAGCTAAAATCTGCATTAAAAAAAAAAAATTAAAATTTTACCTTGTTTCGAAATCATAGAGCAATGATGAAAGTTTTAATAAGTAGTGTTTTTGTATATTTATTGACTAGTAAACAAGTATATTTTTTTCATCCATATTCTCTATTGCCTTACGGTGACTTATTTTAACCAATATAATTGTGCCAATAAATTTATTAATGTGATCGTTAAGACTAGTTAAAAAACTATTGATCTATTAGCTGGCAATCATTATCATCATCATAAAATAAATAGGCATTATTGCCATATTATCAGAAATCATTTTTAATTACGAAAGAGCCTATGTACATCGAACTGCCATATTTTTATTGAATATTGTAAAATTGGGTGAACAATAAAGAATATGAATATGAGATTTTTTTATTCTTGCTGGGCATTAAGCTAGAGGTCACGAATTTCTACTTTGTCTTGAATAAACTAAGCCCAATGTCCATAAGCTTAAGCCTGAAGGTCATATCAGGTCTTGTGGTACTTTTCTTTTTATACGCTAAAATGTGCTGGTGGTTTTATGCATGTTTATTGCTGTAATATGAGAAATAAAATAGAAAACATACGTATGTATATTATTATGCTCACCTGTCGGCTGGATCGCGGCAGGCGTGCGAGCCTCTGGCCCTGCAGGTCGAACAGGCGCACCTGCCGGTTGTCGTGCGGGATCGCGATCAGGCCGTTGCCGCTCACTCCCACGCGGTTCACTGAAGAGTCCGACCTGATCGTGGCGAGAGCTGACCGCATGTTGCGGACGTCCCATACCTGCCATAAATGACGTTTATTTTGCAAATAGGTTTTAAAAAACACTTTTACATGTCAATTTTTTTTCGTCAGTTTAAACTAGATGAGGCCGGTGTTTCCTAGCTTAGAAAAAACACCGAAACAAACTCAGGGGTCAAAGTCTCTTTTAAAGTCCATACAGTAAATATGTAATGGTCAAAATTACATGTGCATCATGCAGATTTGTCTGAGATGGTCTTTTGGAGAAAGAACTATATAGATTTGAGTGGACCTGTCCAGTCAGTGCATACATTTGTCAGTATTCGCAAAGCTCAACTCAGGACTGCTAAGGAGCTCAACGACTGGACGAACAATACCAAGGAAAGGACATTTGGGAATCATTTATTGTTCATAGGGAAAATACCCTTCATTTCAAACAAAGAAGCAATCCAGCAACAATATTTATCACTAGCTTTTGCCCGCGGCTTCACCCGCGTACATTAAATATAACCTGTGTCACTCAGAAATAAAGCAGTTTTCTATCGGTGAAAAAATTTTAGTAAACGAACCAGTACTTTCAGATATTATCTATTAAAAAAAAAAAAAAAAAAAAAAAACAAACTTAACCTTTTTATAATATTAGTGTATTGTAGATATTCAAGAAACATTTTATAATAATACTAGCTTCTGCTAGTGGCTTCGTTTGTGTAATAGTAACATAATTATACCAAGGAAACATACACCCAGAATTAAAAATATTCCATGTGATAATTGTGCTGTAATTTCATCCAAATCCATGCAGCCCTTTGAGTGTGAAGGAACAAAAAACAAACGCATACATACACAGATTTTCGCCTTTAAAATATTAGCGTAATTCAATTTTTACCTTTACGGAGCGGTCGTCAGATCCGGACACCACTTTATCTTCTCGCGTGAACACCGCTGATGTGACACTCCTGGACAACAATTTATTAATCTATCAGTATTAAGTCAAACTATATTTCCTACAGACCGAATACGAAACGACACGTTGCGCTCCATAATAGGTATCATAGACGTGGGCAAAAAGGCTGCCAGGCTCAAATGGGAATGGGCGGGTCATGTCAGCCGCATGCATAGAGACCGCTGGGCGAGCGTCGCCACACAGTGGGTCCTTACTGAAGTAAAGCGCCGTCGAGGTCGGCCTAGAAAGAAGTGGCGGGAAGATCTGGACGCGTACCGCAAGGACTGGTTTGAGACGGCGCAGGAGAAGAAAGTTTGGAAAGACTTGGGGGAGGCCTTTGCCCAGCAGTGGGACAGCAATGGCTAGAAAAAAAACAAAAAAAAATCCTACTAGTTGACCTGCCCGATTGCATCGCCTCCTATTGGGTCCAATTGTGATTTAAAACCATCTGAGGACCTACTCAAATAAACTCGCAATTTTAGGAGTTTGGTGACCCGTATATAGAAGAATTACATATATCTATACAACATCATGTTTAGTTTAAGCAAAACCTGAACCAATATAGTTTGTTCAGATTCAGTAACTGAATGGATTCCAATAGTTTTTACACCATGTTATGTTTTTTCCCAAAAATATTTAAAAAGGTCATAAGTAGGGAAAAGACACGACCGACATTATGTACAACACAGGTCACAGCAGGTCATAACGGTCATTAGGCGTTTAACTATGTGATTTTTTATAATACAGTTATGAAATTTTATACATACAAGGTGTAAGGGACAGCCCTCCACAAACTTTAAGGGCTTGTTCAGTAGAAGAAACTGAACAACTTTCAACAAAAAATTTTTTCAGGAAACGGAAATAAAATTTGGCCTGTGGAAGGTTGTTCAGTTTCGTCTACTGAGCAAACCCTTAAAGTTTGTGGAGGGCTGTCCCTTACACCTTATATATTCTTTACATACTTTTATGTAAAGAATCTACGTACACGCGTCTAGTACTTTTACTAGACATGTGTTTTGGGTTTCGAACATACTAAAAATAAAGATGTAATTAAAGATATTGTTTACATAAAGAAGGATGAAGTGAGCATAGGAGCGACTAGAATATACTATTATATGAGGACCGGGAAATTATAACCATCGCTAAAGATCAAGTATCGCTAGGAAAACCTAATTTATGGGCAATCATGTTAATGGTGTCGAAACTATTTTTGGATCTCTAGTTATAAGTTTTTTATAATGAACTTACTCAGTATGTCCTTGGAACACGGACACGGAGTGTATAGGCTCGCGGAAGTCCCACAGGCGGAAGGTGGTATCTCGGGACGCTGTCACCACGAGACGAGACGCGTGGTGTGAGGAGGCGTGTGTTAGCTCGTGGTCGTGACCTACACAAAGTCAAAATCGTTATTTGACGACGCGATGCTGAACGATCTTGTGTGCTCAGTGGCCATATATGATTTTCATAAATAATAATAGCAAGATATTATTATTATATTCGCAAATTACCATATTTCCAAAACATTATACTCTCAATAAACCGTATTCGTCGTAATCCGCTAACCGCATCCAACAAGCGGATTCGTGGGAATCCGCTTTGCGTGACATTTCAATAGACGGGAGTTTTAGAGTTATAGGGCATTGGTCTACTTTTTATTTCAAATAATAATAAAGTAATTTGTAACTATTTAGAGGTAGGGAAGCTTGTTGTATGTGTGAAAATAGAGTCTCATCTCAACAACACAATAATAAAAAACTACTTTCGAAGTTTCGTTTTTTTTTATTTATACCCTAAGAATTCATATTTTTTACCCAATTTAGACCACAGCTACAGCAGCAATATTCCCAGATAAAAAAAAAATTGTTTCATACCTGTAAGAACTTGCAAACACTCTCCGGTTTCAACGTCATACAGGTTGGCTGTTCGGTCCCAGGAAGCGGTGATGACGTGGTCGCCGCCGGTCAACCAATCAGCAGCCACCACAACACCCTGATGGCTGCCCAGCTCTGTGAGTGGGGTGCGCAGCACTTCCGGTCTGTCTCCACCTTCGCCGAGACTTTCTTCGCCTCCTCCTTCTAATTCCTCCTCAGAAGATTGGCCGCGCTAAGTGACAAAAAAAAAAGAACGATGATATTTTTAATGTACAGTAGGGGTACATAGACGGACTTAAGTTTAAAGCTATGGGTCCGAGCGTGTTTCTTCCAATTCCAATTGTTTCTTCCAGCCACTTTCACTTTATTTAATTTGGTCAAAATATTGCCTAAAACCAGTTCTTTCAGACTCTTCATGACTTTTAAACACTTGAGATTTATATAAACTAAAAAAAAGTTTACTTCAGCGCCATCTAGTGAGTAAATGACCACGCTCAGGAGCTTTCACCATAAATGATCTGTACAGTTGCCAAAACGGATCTTGAGCGCTCGGCGTCAGAGTGGGGATCGCTTTGCGCATTCCATACATTGGCGACCCAATCGTCTTCGTTGTTAGATAAGAACGAATTAGGAGTGACGTCTATGACGCAATCGCGCGGCGAATCAATCACTGACACTACCCACCACCGCGTCTTACTTTGCACCACTAAAGAGACCGAATATTTTTACTTCTACGCAACCGCTCAAGATCCGTGATGGCAACTGTAAATTCTTATCACACTACACAACTTTTTGACCAATGTCTGAAATGGCCCTCACTCTGCAACTTGTATGTCAATCAGCTCAAAAATAGATTTGCATAACTGCAATATTTTTTTTTTAATATAAATCTCATTATACAAACCGGTAAATCCCAGTTGACGGCAGCCTGCCACACATGGGCGGTGTTGTCTCCACTGCTTGTGAGCGCGATGTCCCGTGTGGGGTGGAACCGGATGGAGTTCACGGAGCCCGAGTGCCCCGTGTATTGGAGGAGGCATTTACCCCACTCCACGCTCCATACGCATGCAGTATGATCTAAAAACATTTTCTTAGTTATTCTTTTTTTAGAATTCAAAGGTTTTTGAATGACTACTACTACAGACTGGCAGCCTCTCATGACCATTCAACGTCGATTCGTGTCGCGGGTTCTATTCCCGTGTTCGATCGATCCTGTGCGTCCCGCATCCATCGGATTCCCGCAATCCGCCGCTGCGTCTTCCAGTACGCGGTCGCCACTCCAAAACCATTCGGCCCCAACGTTGTATATCTACGTACATTAATATGTAGATTATAAAAAAAAACAATGTTTTCATCAAAATCGAACCCGCGACTGCTTTGAGTATTTTTTTTGCTATTTATTCATCATACTTTCGAATTTGCTTTGAAATAGTCACTATTTGTTTAGGTAGTTACCTAAATGTAAACAATCTTAACGTCTTTTTTCTAAAAAATGTATCTAAAAATGTCTACAATTAGGTATTTACCTAAACCGATGTTAGGTATAGATAATTAAATAAATTTAAATAATCTTTGTATGTATTTTATACGATTTATTTGTAATAATAGACCCATTGTTTACATTTAGTTAACCACTTAAACAGACGGAGTATAGTGCACCAATACAAATCCGGGGCAGATCACTAGTGGTAGATTCTTACCTGCAGATGCTGTGCCAATAAGTGCTTGTCCAGGGCGAGCTGAGGTCACATCCCAAATGCCATCCTTGTGCCCAGTGAACTCTCTTACTAACTGACAGTTATAAGTCGGGGCCTTGAAGCTTGACACTATCTTGCTGGTCTGGACCCTCAGTTTATGGCTTGCTTTCACTTTTTGGGAGTTGCTTTGAGTTACTGTGAAGGTTTTATAACTGAATTATTTGCTGAATATGCTGTTGGCTATGGTAGTAAAAATATATTAACCACCCACCCTGCTGTTGCCTCAACAGCAGGTTGATTATACATGCTTGACTTTCTGGCCAGTATTTCATGAGGGTTTTCAAGCAAATTCACACCATGACACCACCAGTTGGCGACTTAGCCAAAAGGTGGTGACATTTATCTAAATGGTCGGACAGCGAGCAACCCATTACTCACTGTCCGCAAGCTCACGCCTACGGTGGCTGGAAATCGGGATCGGAATCCCGGCGGCGGCGAGAGCGCCTTCATTAACATAAGCGTTTTTTAGGTGCTTAAACTTGACAACTCTGTGCTGCCGACTGGCATACATAATTTTAGAAATCCCTTATTGGCTTTTCAAATACCACACTGTTCTCCAAAACAGGCATAATAAATATGGGTAAAAAGGGCTACCAGGTAAATGGAATTTTAAATTAATTGCTACCTACTGGGTCCAACTGATTTCATACCATTCAAGAACCTGCTCAAATAAGCAGTCTAAATTCCATCTAAATCTGTCAGTCTGCTTGGGAGGAGTTAGGTGACAAACACATGCACAGAAGAATTATTATATAAAAATTCTAGTAAGATAATTATATCACAATAAGACTTAGGCTACTCACATTTCACTTTAGAGTTTTTTCCTGCAACATCAAATTCAATGTAATCTTCTTTTAAGTTTTGTCTTTCACCTGGATAGTTTTCTCGTTCCAATTTTTCACTCAAGATATCTATTTTCTCTTGAACTGAAAATAAAAAAATGTACAGCAAAAATTTAATAATTATAATAAATCTATATTATATAAAAGGAGAAACTGACTGACTATATCAATGCACAGCTGAAACTATGGGGGGCTAGGAACATGAAACTTTGCACAAATTTTTTGTTTAATTCATTAAACCCCAAGCGAATGCCGGCATTTGCGCACCTATTGTCTTTCTATTGTGTCTGTAATTTCCACGATTGAAAGGTAAATTAGTTTTAATCTTAAAATACTTACGAAGTGTGCCAGTCTACCATAAATATAAGGGTTAGTTAAAGTTTATCAGGGGAGGACTAGTGAAGAAGAAAGAAATAACAGTGCAACCCATATATGTTGATGAGTGTGTTTATGAGTATGTTTTAAGTCATGAGCATGTAATAAGGGAATTCTTTTTTAAATTCACCTTTTATTTGGATAAAATGGGGTCACATGGGGGCACAGAAGCTAGTAAATAATAATTACATGCACAATACACCACAGGGGATTAAGTACAATTAATTAATCAGTAATATTCATTTCAAATAAACCATTTACAGGCACATTTGAATGTCAAAATGTTGGTCAGTTACAAAAGGGTAAGCTTAATTGCATGTTCGTAAGAATAGATATTTATGAAAAAAAAAATGTGCAAAACTTCCAAATACTGTCAATTAGAGACACAATAGAACGACAATTGCTTGGGGTTTAATGAATTAAATCATGTTATGAGTTACAAAAATATTGGTTACATATTTCTTGTCACTTCTATTATGTGAGCACAATGCAAGAAACCGAATTCCAATAAATAGACAGTATATGTAACAATTGTAGTAATCAGTGGAATACCATTGCTACACTAAATAATATGCAACTATACTCCATCTGTTTAGGTAGTTAACTAAAGATAAAAGTCTTGATAATTATGTCTTTTATCTACACAAATATAATAAAATATTTTCATCGGCAGAAAGCTGCTTTATTCCTGAGTGACAAAGGCTATATTTTATGTAAGCGGGCGAAGCCATGTGCAAAAGCTAGTTTAAAATAAATTGTATAATCAACTTACAATGATTATTTAAAAGTTAATTACCTAATATAGGTTTGGGGAAATACCTAATTGTTATATTTTTAGTTATAAGACATGTTAACCTTTCAGATATCGTCAATTTGAGACACAATAGTAAGACAATAGATGCGGAAACGCCGGCATTCGCATGGGACGAATTAAGATTATTTGCATTTATATAAATGGAGTATAGCTTTTTCAACATTGCTTCATTCCTGTAACCTTGTATTTTTCTGAGATATTACCTCTTAATCAGTGTAATTTTTTCCTTTTAGATTTGTACTTGCAAAAATGACCTTTTACAAATAATAAACAAATACTCTTTCCTCCTTATAATATTGTTTAGACTAATAAACAACAGTTCAAAAAACAAAACATCATCATAATAATATACATTATGGTTTTAAACAAAGTTGAAACAATTTCCTCAGTGCAAAAAAATATATGCTCTGGTTCATAACAAAACAGGCATCACTAGAAATTAAATGAATGTGTCTTGTATATAGAGAGACCACAATAATAAATAACTGATCTTATCTGTTTTCAGTATAAAAACAATCACATCTTTCTGGCATTGTTTTCAGTTTTTTATAGTTTCAGGCTTATTTCACTTTTTATGATGAGATTTGTAAATACGTACACTAAACTAGTTTGTAGTTTTTATAGAAACATGAATTAATCCTATTTAATTAACTATTCTTGACTGTACTTACGGTTTAAATTTTCAGTATACAGAAGGTCAAATTCTTTTTCTATTTGAGAAAATAACTCGTGCAACCGATGCCTAAATACGGGCGGGATTGATGTTTCAGAATCTTCCATTTTTAAGTAATTTGGCAGGCCATCAGATCCTTCTGTGAGGGCCTGGAGCCTTCTTTTACTGGATTTCATGGTCCAAAGCGGTTTGCACACTTCAGTTCTAATCACATCACAGCACGCAGCACATTGTGCTTAATAATCGAATTGCGAAATCTAAATTAAATTAACAGTTTATTCCTGTGTTCATTAAACACGAGATTTCTATTATTGAAAAAAGATAAATGTTGAAACTCTTGCAAAATGTAATCAAATAACGACGAATTGCATTGTTCGATTCAGATTAATTTGACATTTATTTTTTTTTTATGAAAAGAAGAGGACCACAGAGACAATATAATTAGAGCTGGGATTAAAGTCACACAATCAGTCAATCTGATAGTAGAGTCCGTCTAACGAAAGCATGACCTGAGAAAAGGAGGTTAAATAAAACCAAACATTTTGTATGTGGTATCATTGAAATAGTAGAAGAAAAAAGTTTTGATACTTGAGTATTTTTTGTATTTATGATAATTGTATAATAGTTATATAATATGAACTTAAATTTTAGTCAAAAAGGTGTTTAAAGACTTAAACTAGAACGACACTACACCGACGCACACGTGTGAGACGTCTCAGACGTGTGCGGCAGGTGTGCACACTACACCGACGCAACGCGTAACACGTGTGATGCCTTTGATTTCATCGGAGGATTAAAAACAGATCAAGCTTGCTTTTCCATTTACCATCCATTAACACTTCCGCCTGACCACCACGATCAGACGCGTGGATAGCCCCGCCCACCTTCTATGCGTTTTGCGTTTACTTTACATACTTTTTGATATAGTTGCAGAAATTCGCACTCCCGCCTACTAGATACACAATATATTCACGTAAAAAATGGAGTGACAAGTTTGAGACTGGCTTCACATTGAATTGCATCAGTATATTCTGTGAACCACTTCAGAACTAATTGGACTGATTAGGTAGGTGTTTTGCTGTGATATTTGAAACATATATTTCCTTTCAGATATGCTCATTGGAGTTCTATTGTTATGTTATTTAATATTTCGCTGGCCACACTGGCTTTGTCAAAGACATCAATGGTCAAAGAAAGATAGATGAGATTGTCTATGGCTAGTGTAAGCACTAAGCAGTTGTCAAAAAAAAAATGGCTGGTGAGTAGCAAACTAGCCCTGCCAACGTTCAGCTTGTATTATTTGTTTTATTGTATTTATTATCATGTCGTTTTCAGATTTGTACGCAAAATATAACTGTACTTATTGCCAAGAAGAAATAAATGGTGTACGCGTGAAATGCGCGGAATGTATCGACTTTGATATTTGTTTGCAGGTAAAGTAGCTTCGCTGCCATTTCTGTTTATAGTTTTGGCGCAAATTTTTAAATTGTCAGGGCTTAGTTTTTACAATTTCTTTTTGTTTTAGTGTTTTTCTCTTGGAGCAGAAATTGGATCACATAAAAATGACCACTCATATCAGTACATGGTAAGTTATTGTACATACAAGTTACTTTTGGACTCTTGCTTTAAACCATTCTCTATAATACAGTAAGTTTTTATTGTATTACAGGACTCTGGAGCGTTTGGGATATTTTTAGGACGTAGTAGTTGGTCTGCAAATGAAGAAGTTAGATTACTAGATGCTATAGAACAATTTGGTTTTGGAAACTGGGAAGATATAGCTAAACACATAGAAACACGGACACCAGAAGGTATGTTTTTGCAAACGATGCAGTAAAAGTAAAGGAAAAATCTCTGTTGAAACCCTTATAAAAAATAATTTCTATTTTCAGAGGCCAAAGATGAGTACATCACAAGGTACTTGGAAGGTAGTATTGGTCGAGCAACTTGGGGCAACTTAGAGAGCTCCAGCCGCCCTACATTAAATTCTGCAGATAAAGATGAAGGACCATTAGGGCCCAGTGCTGTGTCTCGTCTACCACACCTTGCAGTTACCTCAGATGAAGCCGCTCAACTTGGTTATATGCCAAACAGAGATGATTTTGAAAGGGTATGTCCTCTTGCCTGGTACTTATCTGATGTGTAAACATTGCCTAGTGATTCTCAAAGCTCAACTACTGCTAAGTCTACTAAGCGAACGCCAGCGTTTGTGCATCTATTGTCTTACTATTGTGTCTCAAATTGACAGTATCTGAAAGGTTATTAGGGTGGAAAAGTGGATATCTGTATGCACATGAACTAATAAGATTTACTGAAATCAATCATTGTGTCATTCTTATCATCTGTGTATGCCAACACGTTAGATCTACAACAAAGTGTGAAGTTCGCAGATTCACCTCACAACACTGCTGTCACCACATGACACGTGCAGTCAACACTAGCCCTGAGTTAAAAAACAACCAGAGTAATGTAGAGTTGCAATCCAGGGTTCTACTTTTATAACTCGAGTAGCTACCCTAGAGTTAAGGCTACGTTCAGATAAAAGCGCTCAACTACATACATTTTATTCAAACCGTACACATGCTTACGTTGTTAAACGCTGAGCTGGCGCTAACCCAACTAACTCTACCTCTGAGCAGGAGAGGTTGCAGTAACAGGCTATATGCTTGACATTGACAGTTGAACTCGTTTGCGTTAAAAAATGCCAGGGTAGAGTACATTACCTATGATGTCATTAGAGTTTAGACTTAACTTACCTTAACCCGTTGTATGCCGGAACACAGATCTACACGAGACACAATGGCTTTTTGATTGTGCCTCTAATTACGGCATACGAGAGGTTAACAGCTGAGTTGTCAAAACAGAAAATAAAAAACTAACAACATTTATTGAAATCAACCATTGTGATATTCTTATCATCTGTCTATCTCTCTTATCATATGTATCCTGTTTCCATTTCGTTCTTTGTGGTAAATCAAAGTACCATACCATACACTTTTAGGCAAGTGTGCTCTGTTATTGGCCACATCATTGCTTACCATCAGGTGAGATTAGTGGTCAAATGTGAGCCTATCCGAAGTTCCCTGACAAGTATTATGTATTCCAAGGGACTTAGCTTGAAATCATATCTATTATGTTAACTATTTTCAGGAACATGACCATGAAGCAGAACAGTTGATATCAACACTATCTCTGAATCCTGAAGATGATGAGCTGGATGTTGGTAAGCAAATATTAAACTCAAACTTAATCAATAAAATAATAACTTAAAAAGAAATTGAGTGACATAGCATTTTTACTTACAACATATTTTCTGCTGACACTCGCATCAACATCAATATTCATATACAGGGTTATTTGTAAAACACTAAAAACCTTACAGGACTGACTGTGACCTTTTACAAAATAATACATTTACCAAAAACAAACCTTCAAAGTTTCGTTCAATATTTCGTTGTTCTATCCATCACATTTCAACTCTGTATTTTGCCTACCTACGTCTGTATGACGCGACGCAAGCGCATCAAGCACCCCTGCCGTCCGATCCCTCCGCTATTGTGCTATCGCTTGCTTTCGTAGAAGAAGACTTCGTAATATTGGGAATTCATTTTTATTTTTGTATGAAAGTCTGAGGAATTAAAATATGGTATATTTTTAGAAGTCATAGTACAAAAAAAAAAACAAAAAATGTCCTGAGATGTTGCCAGTGTTTTATGAATAACCCTGTGTATGAAGAATTGATTACAAATGCTCTTTTTTGTACACAGTAACAAACAATACTGATTGTACAAATTTTTTGGGCATTGGCAGCAACACTGCAACATTCAGATATGCTGTAACATGGTTTTAGTAACCAAAGACATGATGCACAGAACAAAATTGATTAACTTTGTTTCCCAAGAGCAGTAGTTGCCCAGTGGTAATGGTCTGGCTGACGAGTTGTAGGCCGCCAGTTATACCCATACAGCCATATGAAGTAGCGGTTACGACTTAAGTCGACACTTATTGTGTCGTAACGGAATTTATTTGTAACATTGTTCCGTAGCGTAACGTCGCCGTGTCGACTTGTGAGTCGACACCGTTTCGAAAAGTGGGGAATAATCGTAACAGAATAACAGTAACTTTCAGTCACATTGTGACGTCGCCGTGTCGACACGTCGCGACTGGTCGCGACTTTTATGCCCTCACTTGCATCGTTCAATCATTCATTTTTTCGTTGCGTTCATTCTATACTTGTCAATTTTTATTGTAATTCGTTCGTTTTTGTGAATGTCATCATAGACATAAATCTTCGCCGCCATCAGAAAAAAATGAAAGTATTTATTTACGTATTTCTGTGATAAATGCATCATAGTCGATCGAAAATCCTCTGCGAAATTAAATGTATCGTGTAGTTTGATGTCACTATAATAAATTAACCGATGCGCCCTTCTGATTTAATAAAATACTTAAAATATTTTTTGTTAATGTGGTTGTTTTCAATTAAAAAATTACAAAGAATCGTATTTCCAAGCATTGCAGAAGATTTTATTGATACGGCCTATATAAATTTAACCAAAATATATTCTAGAATACTATAATAATAATATAAATTGTGTAAAATGATGTGGATAATTTTGTATCTACTTGAAAGATGAAACCCAACACAATGTTTCGTAACTGTGTTTACATGTTTCGGTATTACGTTACAGTGTGACTGTTTTAACAAAATGGAGTTTTATTATTTTATGTTTGCAGTGGTTCTCAACATGCTGTAAAGTTAGTTTTATCAAAAAAATTAACTAGTGAGGAAGTAACTGCCGTGCCTGAAGGATGGGTCGTAGGAACATACCTATACTGGCCTCGTGCACTTAAAATAAACTTTCAAAAATCGTAGCTTATGACGTGGGAAATATGGTCCTACGAGTGTTTCTCAAATAATCTTGTATATTATAATATTTTTTCAATAAAACTTGCTTTGGTGCTTTGGTTGCTTATGACTCATAGTTAAAAAATAAGTAAATAAATCAGGTAGTAAGACTGATCCCTCTAATTAGAGCTCTGCTATAATTATAGAGCAATATTTGTGCTTCCAGCATTGAGTAAAATCTATGAAAAAAAACATGCTCGACCAGATGTTATCCCACTTTAATTAGAATAGGATTTTGCATAGTCATCAGTTTGGCTACACGAAAGGAATGTCAACGACGGATGCAGGACTGAAACTTATCAGTCACATTTTAGAATCCTGGAAGAAGTCCCAGGATGATATTAGCATATTCTGTGACCTCTCAAAAGCATTTTACTGTGTTGACTCTACTATACTCTGATCTGTAAATTACATCATTAAGGAATTCGTAGACGAGCTGCTGATCTTGTTTTTTTTCAATTTATCCTACAGGTAGCAAAAAGTATCCATAAATGGGGTGACGTCGTCGGGGTCTTAAATAAGGATAGGCGTGCCTCAGGGTTCAATTCTTGGCCCTTTCCTTTTTCTAGTAGTTTATATTAATGACCTTACTTACATGATGGCTAATTTATCAGATATAATTCTATCTGATGACACTTCTCTTATTTCTAAAGTGGATAAAAAAGATACGGATGTCTTGCGTGTCAACGAAAGTCTGGCTGTTCTTTCGAAATGGTTCGCAGCTATTAATCTCTTACTAAATGCAAATAAAACTAAATGTATAAAGTTTTCATTACCGAATGAAGAAAAATAAGGCAGTTGACAGATGTCGCCACAGCTAGATTAGTTTACTATGCCTGTTTCCACAGTTTTATGTCTTATGGCATTTTATTGTGGGGATCTGCAGCTGATGTAGACTCAATTTTCATATTGCAAAAGAGAGCAATCAGGGCTATTTATAAAATGGGTACTCGCAAGTCCCTCAGAAATAAATTCAAAGAAATCGATATATTGTCACTGCCTTCTCTTTATATCTTAGAAAGTATTTTGTATGTCCGTAAAACCTAGAACTTTTCAAAATTAGAAGCGATTTTCATAACATAAATACTCGTTGTAAACACGAAATTATATTACTCCAATGTAGATTAGTCAAGACCAATAAGTCATTTTTAGTAAATGGCTTACGCTTTTATAACAAGCTACCAAAAGCGGTGACTGAACTCAGCGAAGGAAAGTTCAAAACACATATTAAGCGTGTCTTAACCAAAAAAGCATATTACAAGGTTACAGACTATGTCGAAGACACGCTTGTTTGGCAATGACTGCCTCTGCATTTGTGGCCCCCTGGTAACTCATAATATTGTGTAAATGTATCTATTAACTGCTCCATCTTTTTTGTAACCTATTTTTTTTTTTCTAACACATTGTTTTTGCAAAATTTTTATATTATCTGACTCCAACCACCTTAAACTCGTTAGGTAGTTATTTTGTTAACATCTCATTTATTGACAGTTGTAATTATTTTAAAAAATTCTAGCTTTTTTTATATAGCCTCTTTTTATAATGTAAATGGAAAAACACTGTAGACTCCACGAATTCTTAGATTACTTCATATTTGACTCACTTTTTTAAAACGATTATTTTTATTGTGCTTTTGAATACAATATAGACCGGTTTACACTGTTCTTAAATAATATTCATTAATACGGTAATATGAAAATATCGTAAGAACAACCACTTTTTTTAAAAGAGTAACCATGGAGTTTCTTGCCGGTTCTTCTCCATGGGAAACGACCAATTTGGAACCGCGCACTAGCTTTTGATGTTTTATAAGTGCCCATGTAGGCAGTGAAATAAAAAACTTTTGAATTTGAATTTTGAAAATATCAATAATTTTATTAAATACAATAGCACACTTTGAGAACCCCGGTTGTTTTCTGTTTGGTCAAATCCAACACTACAGTATCGTAACTGTTACTACACTTGTGTAACTCCAGAAAATACTGTAGTTTAGTTTCGACATTGTGTCGACAATTTAACTTTAATATTTACACAGGAATTCAAAGTAAACACAATGTGTCGTAAATAATTTAAGAAAAAAATTGTCGTAACTTGTTGACACAGATACAACACATAATTACTGTAACATTTTTCAGTACAAAGTGTTGTAACCGTTCCTACACGCTGTAACCAAAATCCGCATCGTTATTAAGTGTAGTAATAGTTACGACACTGTTACCTTGTCTTGCTAATCTGTGACTATTTGAGAATTTTGTGACCAAAAATGGTTGTATGGGATAACGGCCACCCACTGCTTTCAAAATGGTGCAGGAAAATATTGTGAGGAAACCAGTATATCCTAGAATCAACCAATTTGAAGACATATGACATCAACTAACCCACACTGGGTCCAGATGGTGGATTAAGGTCCATTCCCTCTCCTAGAGATTAGGCCTGAGTCCCAGCCGTGGGAACATTATAAAGCAGATTATGCTATATTATGTTTCCCATTTAACACTACAGATACCTGAATATTTAAAACCAAAATGCTTCCATTTTTCAGCCCTAAAGCTATCACAAGTGGATATTTACACGCGGCGACTGAGAGAGAGAACGAGACGAAAGCGCTTAGTGAGAGACTACCAACTCGTGTCTGTGTTCTTCAATAACCAGAGGAATAAACAGAAGACACTCGGGAAACTTGCCAAAGAGAAGAAGTAAGTCATATTCATACATATTCTGGTATTGGTTAAATATCATAACTAGTTTTTGTATATCTGTCCAGGCAACTGGCCTCACATATTTTTTTTTTTTTTTATGGTGGGAAAAATCATGCATTGACATCCCCCGCCCTTGGGCGGAGCGGGAGATAGTGTCAGACTCTTACTGACTAAAAGACCCACCCCGTTCCTTCTAGCCTTCATACCGGGGCTCGAGCGCCCTTTCGGATAACCCTGGCCCCGGTAGGCTTCGACCCGGCTGGGTCCCTGCTGTTGCTGACAACTCCTTGAGGCGCGCGGGAACAGTGCGCGCCGTCGACGACTTGGGCTTGGTCCGGACGGTTACCGGACGGCCGGACAGCGAGCTACCCATTGCTCACTGTCCGCAAGCCCGCGTCTACGTTGGCCGGAAATCGGGATCAGAATCCCGGCGACGGCGGCGGCGATAACGCCGTTGCCTGATGCGTTCGGCCTCCTCCTTTGCAAGCATTACTGCTTCGCAGAAGTCGGCGACCGCCTGCCACTCCTCCTCGCTCCGGACCATGGCCTCAACCAAGGCCCGGCGCGAGAGGTCTCCGCCGCCGATCGCCCCCGCGAGGGCACGGCTGGCCTCACATATTGGGGGGCCAATATGTGGGGCCAGTAGCAATTGCTACTCTTACTATTTGGATAACCTGGCACTGGGTATTATAATATAGTTCTTTGATAAACATCTGTAGGTATCATTAAGTAACGGTGATTGTGGTAACAAAATTAATTATCATTGGTAAGCTTGGATGGTTAACCAATTACTTCATTGATTAAGACGAGAAGAATAGGAAGAGGTTCTAGATATCAAGAAACACATTCAAGATAAATCATTCATTTGAGATGATAACATACACTTTTTTCATGTTATTGGCTGCTGCTATTACACTTTATCATGCACTCGGTTTTCACTCTTGACCTATTTTAATGGAAAACCAGTATACATGAGCTGAGTTGAGCTCCAAAACCACAGTCTGTATCAATTATTGCGTGATCCTTGGTTAACTGTTGAACTGGTAGAGAATGCCTTTAGGCATTATGTTTGCCCTTGTGTGCTTGTGTTTATGAAATTTTAGTTACGCTTTTGAATAGCTGTCTTTTCCAGTGTAAGCAACACTTGAGTTAACTGTTGATTATCCACAGAGAGTTCACGGACCGTGTCCGCTGGACGGCGCAGTTCTACGGGCGCGGCGAGCAGGCGGGCGCGGTGGCGGGGCTGTGGCGCGAGCGCGAGCTGCGCGTGCGGCTGGCCGAGCTGCACCGCTACCGCCTGGCCGGCGTCACGCGCGCCGAGGAGTGCGCGCACTACGACCAGCACGCCGCGCTGCGCCGTCACGCGCCCTTGCACCAGCCCGCCAGCGACGTGAGAACACGACTCCTGGTACTGCCTGATGCCCTACTGCTTGCTTTTTGATAGCTCACTCAAATAATAACGATATACAAGACTTTCAAGACATTTTATCAGTCATGAAAATTGGCGAACAGCCACGTGATATTTCGGCAGCGCGTACTTTTGAATTTTACTACGTTATCGATGATAGATATAACTTTGTTTAAAGTCTAAGGTGTTTTTTGAATTACTGAATAACTGAATTGGAATGCAAATGACATTGCAAATAGACAAGGCCGGTGTTTCCTAGCTCACTACCCTGAGAAGAAACACCGAAAAGAACTCCATGATAGAGTGTGCGACATATCTTTTAGGTTTTTTTGATACCAACTTTGTGCTTATTTGACTGAGCTATATACACATAAACATACTCCTACAGTACATGTGACGTTATTATGGTACACTGAATTTAATTTACATTTCATTGAAACTCTGAGGAAGGATTTTTGCTACAAGTTGATGGTAACAGTATCAAACTCGAAATAACTAATATCATTGTCATGACTGATCATTAACATCTAAGCCCTGCGTTCAAAAATAACCAGAGTAGAGTAGAGTTGCAACCTAGACTCGTTCTTTTATAACTCGAGTAGCTACCCTAGAGTTAACCCTACTAACTCTAACTCTGAGCAGGGTAGGTTGGAGTAAGCGGCCATATACTTGACATTGACAGTTGAACTCTACTACTACTAGTTAACTCTAAACTCAAATTTGAATGCAGGGCAGCCAAACTGATACTCAGAATGCTGCAGATTTCATGATGTTATTTAAATATCAAAATCTCTGATATTCTACTGAGATTTGATCTTTCTTTGTCGTTTCGCAGCAGAACTTTCGTTGTCCATTTTTCCGCACCTTTTGTTTTACCCTCTAAAACATATTTCAAAATCAACCCACACATATTTTTCATAGGACAGTACAGTCAACCGCACGTAATTATTTGTCATTACCTAGGGTCTTAAGCGCCTTACGCATCATCTATCTTGCCATACGTCCTTTCAAGCGCCTAAAAGGGCTATACAAAAATAAACCAAAAAATAAATGGTATGAATATAAGATCATCTTCATCAATATTACTATCCACCTGTAGAACCTAGGGTTTGACGAACCCCACTTTGAAAACCCTTGTTGTATAGTAAAGGAGGTTTTCATATTTAAAATATTAAGGTGGGTCTACGCTATAGTACATTATGATATAAGTGTGTAATGTTAGTGATTACCATCGAGGCGATATTTAGACCCGAGCCATGGCGAGGGTCATGAGAGAGCCGAGAAAGGTAATCATTAATTACTCATGTTATCATACGTCGTTTTTCAATACACTTGTGCGAAAATAACTGTAAAACTAGTAAACTTTTGTGGCGGTAAAAATCTGTTTTCATATGCGCAATTTTTTTTTTTTCTCGTAGGGGACGACGCGCCCATACTGATACGATAAATGTAATAAAATTATGGTGGGGCAGGGGTTGAACAAAAAGGTTTCAACTATATCATAGCACTAGTGCGTAATGGTAATCAAAATGTCACAGTTTGGTAACAAGTGCCATTATATACCAAAGTGCAGTGCAATAACAGTAATTTTATTATTAAATGTATTGAAAAAGATTTGTATAGTTTCGTTAGCCAAGTTCAAGTTCGTATAGTTTCGCTCGTGCTCCGTTCGTGGTCGGCTCTACCCAATATGTGTGGTTGACTGTACCATTGCTCTGCATGACATATACATAATACATAAATGCTTATGCCTTGTGCTTAGAGCGTTAATTAAGTATTGTAGTGTGTAACTATGTACCTGTTTTGCATGTTATGTGTAGACAGTATGTGTTGTGTTAATTTTATTGTATGTTTGTGGCCTTTTTATATCATCCTTAAATGTTTAAAAAAATAGTGGTTATGTCTAGTCTAGATGACTGGCTCTATTATGCCTTGAAAACCAGTTTATTTTTAACTGTAAAACCAGACATTAACTAATTAATTCCGACTGCCAACTTTACGTGGAATTAAAAAAATCTAATTAAGTTTTTTTTTTATTTGTCCTCGTCTCTACAGGCCTTTTTCCTAGGTCTTAGGCCTTATTTTATCTATGGGCCTCCGTTGCCTGAAAATACAATGATTAATAATATTTAACCTAATGCAACAGTGCAGTTACTATTTATTTACTTATATCTAATTAAGTTTCAAGTTGATCAATCTCACACTTCTAAGACAAATGTGCAAATTGAACGTGTTTATTCAATTAGCATTTAAAAGCAATTAGAAGCCTTATTTTCTGACGTAACTATTGGGGTTAATAGGAAACCAAAGAGAAACATCGTTTTATAGATGTCAATAATAACTGTTTATTATCCTTTTCTTTATAAACTGGAAGGTGTGTTTCAGTAAGATTACGTGAGACGTGTGAACCTAAGCAAGGCTAGTGGAATACAGTAACTATAACTATACTAGGGATTTCAGTCAAGTGGTCACAGGGAAGTCTGTCCATGAAATATAATATTTATTGGTTAGAAAGAGAAACGGCATTGTGTTGAACTAGGATGGATTTGTTTTTGATATACTCCAAGAGTAACGTCACAACTAAAGAAGATATGTGTGCTTATAATGACTGTGCCGTGTGGTTTTGGGTTTGATCCCGTATAACTATTGTATTCGCCAGGGCAGCAGTGGGTGCCTGGAAACCAACCAGACAAAAGATCTAACGCAGAACAGCTCGCAGCCGCCAAGAAAAAGGTTAGTGTATGATGTACAAAATATTGTCAACTATACCCATTTCGCGTTAAAAATAGAAATTTAAAGAAGCATTTTTTACTGTATGTTTAACCAATTTTAACTTCTATTTCGTAGCCATAACGATGGCATTAAAAGTAAAAAAGTGGTTACAATACGAATTATTTACTGTAGCCGCCATATATCATACCACCAACGTATTAAGAGTGAAAATCGGTTGAACAGTCAGTAATAAAAAGTTTTCATAAATTTCTACTGTTATTTTGAACAGAGTATAGTTAACAAGTTCGCTGATAGAGACCATTACCCTGACATCGCACTACCACCAATACACAAACGTTTTACGACATAGTTTTATGTTGGCCATATGTTTAAAGAGGTTAGAAAGGAAATACTTTCCGATTTGTACTAGAACGAGTGTCGCCACTTGTCTCCTACGCTTTAACTCTACTATAGGCAATAAACCAATACGAACGCGCATTACACAACAGACCACGCACACTTAAATCGCAAGTTTGCTATTGGTTGTGTCAAGTATGAGCATGATCATATTTGAGCCACGCCTGCGCCGCCCACAAGGCCATTCTTAACTCTTTCATCTCTTCTGTGTGTCCCTTTAATTTCCCTTTTCGTTCTAAGGCCGCGGAACTCTTGGACAATCCCGTAACCTAAATTCCAAAAAATCAAAACTGGTATCACGTAAAACGCTAAGATGTTGACTCGTCTTGGAAGATATGCTAATGATGCGTGTTGATGTGCGACAGAGACGGCGAAAGCGGCTCAAGTTCCACCAGCCCAAGGTGCACACGGGACGGAAGTACCGCATGTGGATGCTCCAAAAAGAGCTCATGCAGCAACAGCAGCGGCGCCTGCTCGAGGCATCTGCTGAGCAGTAACGAGATACAGGTAACTAGAATGTCGTATTTACTAAAGTTCAGTCTAATTGACTGGCCTGTTGGTCTAGTGGTTAGTGGCCCTGACTGCTATGCCGGAGGTCGTGTATTCGAGATTCCCATCCTGGACAAATGTTTGTGTGATGAGTACGATCATTTGTTCTGTGTCTGGGTGTAATTTATCTATAATATGTATGTATTTAGAAATATACAAGTATGTTTATCAGTTGTCTAGTACTCATAACAAAAGCTCTGCTTAGCTTGAGACTAGACGGCGTTGTGTGATAGTTGTGGAATATTATTATTACTAGCTTTTGCCCGCGCGGCTTCGCTCCCGCTCTTCCCTACTTCAGCCTACTACACCCTACTCTACCCTACTATACCCTACCCTACTCTACCCTACTCTACCCTACTCTACCCTACTCTACCCTACTCTACCCTACTCTACCCTACTCTACCCTACTCTACCCTACTCTACCCTACTCTACCCTACCCTACTCTACCCTCCTCTACCTTACTCTACCCTACACTACCCTAATTTTCATTTTTTTTTCCATAAGAACCTTCTCCTCATAATAACGAACACCCAAAAAAAAAAAAATTGCGAAATCGGTCCAGGCGTTGTTGAGTTATGCGCTTACCAACACATTTTGCGATTCATTTTTATATTATAGATTATACATGCTCCGGTTTGCCTATAGAATTCACCTGTGTGTATGTCGGACGTTAAAGTTCGCGAGCACATTCGTAAGAAGTTGGCAATAGTATAGTCACAGCGTTAAAGCTAACTTTCAATCTTTGCTTCACCCAAAGGTTGACTGGTAGAAAATGCCTAAGGCATTTAGTCCGCTTTTGTACTTTTAAGTGCATAAAAAATTATCTGAAAACCACTTGTTTAAAAATTATTATTTTTTTAAATTGGTTACTACACACACTTATGGGGCCTTTATTAGTATTTAAATTACAATAATTTACAACTTCTGTGTCAATATTGAGTGTATATTTGTTATTGACTGTTGTGAGTCGTGTGTATTTGTGTTAAAATAATGTTTATAGATACAATTGAAGGTGAAATGATGTAACACTTTAATGTAAAGCAGGCTGACGTAATTTATTGTTGAGTTACACCATAATTAAGAGTCAAAGTGTTGTTCAGTTTTAATAAATATACCACCTTTGAGAAGCTTCTATGTAAGCCTGTAAAACGTATCCAACGTACGGCGAGTGTTCACCTTTACATTGTTAACACCTCTACGGTCCGGACTAAGCGTTTCGCCGCGTCGGTTATATCGCGTACATCGAATGATTGAAATAATTTACCTACGCGGTCTTCCCGTCCGATTTTAATTTAGGTATCCTCAAGGCTACGTTTCACTACCAACGATTGCATAACCGCTTAACTTCAGGTGGGATCGTAGTCAAAGCTATTTTATATCAACCAACGACCTTACAGCCACTATCAAACTAGCGCATCAAAACAATTCTGTCAACTAGCCCAGGTATGTGGTACTGCGCTCTGATTGGTACGGGAAGTGGGGTACTGCGTTCTGATTGGTATGGGGAGCGAGGTACTGCGTTCTAATTGGTCGAGACTATTTGGAAATTATTCTGTAGCAACCTACATACTTCAGGTATATAAGTCCTATGTGTTTACAGACATGCGTCGCCTGTTATTAAATGTCTAGTGGCTGTAAGATCGTTGAAAAAAGATGGCGTTGTGTGATAGTAGTGGAATATGATTAGTATTATAAAGTAGATGTTTGCTCAGCTGTCCCGTTCCCCACAGCTGTGCGGCGCGCTGAGCCTGGCGCCGGCGCAGTACGTGACGATGAAGGGCGTGCTGCTGCGCCGCGCCGCCGCGCCCGACGCCGACGTGGACCTGGCCGTGCGCCACTACCTGCACCACGCCGGCTGGATACGGAACTAGACCAACACCCTGCTTCTCAACTCTGCACTTTAAACCAACCACTTTGATGTCTTAAACAATATCTTATACACTGTGTCACTGAATGGATTCCAATAGCTTTTACACCATGTTATATTTTTTCCCAAAAATGTTTAAAAAATTGGACACCACCGACACTAAGTACAAAACAGGTCACAGCATGTCATAGCTGACTTTAGAAGTTAGCAAACAGCTAGGTGCAAGTGCAAAACGACTCCTCAGTCACCTGGATGGTCCGATAACCTTGTATTTTTGCTGACATAACAAGCTTCTAACTTTGTGAATTTTCAGGATACAGTTATGAAATTTTGTACATAGATTCTTTACATAAAAATACTAGACATGTGTTTCGGGTTACACATATATAAAAACAAATGTTGTATAGTTTAAATAAAAAAATTCCGATTTTTTTTTTTTAATTAGGAAAAAGCGTATGAAAATGTTCCACCACTAGGAGATCCAGAATCATGTACTATGTCCATGGTATTCGTTTGTCCTTCAATGTCGGTGACACAGTGTATAGTATGGACTTGTATCGCCACAATTTTTGCCATACTAAAACGAAGCGGACTCGCCACACGGTCGGCTATCTTCGGAATCGATCGTGTGCGTGAAACACAAATGCCATGTTTTTTGTATGGTAAATGCATTTATGCAAAGGTTTAGGCCATAGGCGTATCTTTACTATTCATATCTTTACTATAGCGTATGATATTTATGAATTTTGAGTCGCAAATCAAAATTAGCGTTTTTTCATCATCTTTTAGCAACATTTATTTCATCGCGATCTAGTTTTTAGCATTTATTCCGTGGTTATGTCATACATTTTTTAATTTATTTGAAGATTCTTATTTTTAGTTGCATTAAATCACACCAAATTTATAAAATAACACTTGCATTTGCGATTTAAAATTCACTTAGATTAACAATAACATACGTACAGTACGCCCGTCAGATCTTAGCGAGCCTGGACATAATCTCTCTGCGCATCTCTCTCTCTCTTTCACGTCGTTCATGACAAACGAATGTGAGAGAGAGATGCACAAAGATTCACCTTTAAGAGATGCGTCTTAATGGTGAATTATTGCCAACTACTGCAAAATGGTCCTTTGCTAACAACAAGTAAATCGGTTGGACAGTGGTTGTGAAACAGGTATATAGTTTCAAATGTATAAATCTAAGTACTTGTTATTACTTTCATAGAAGAATCTAAGCAATATCACGTATATTCCGAGTTGTCAGTCGTCTTTTGGTGCTCGATATGTTTCCTGAAGGTTAAAGAAAGATACGGACCCGAGCGTGGCAGCCTCGCTAGATGATTGTTCATAATTGTATCTTAGGGAGCTTTACAATAACGAAAGCGTTGGAGATATACACTTTATATAGCTCCCTCCATTTAACACTTCACTTTAGGTTGCACTTCTGGGTGGATTTGTGATACGGGTCAGCAAGGGCTGGTCTCCTAAGAACGTTTTCCTAAAACTACAACGTTTAAGGTACTTACCTCTACTGACCCGTTTCAAATATGACACCCAAATATAGTAGTATAGTGCTTAAGTATAGCTCTGTACTTAAGCTCTACAGCGTAGATTTTGAGGTAATAGTTTGATTAAGTTCAGTAAAGTGGAACGTCCGATTTTAGTAAATACCATTTCCTTGATAATGCTCTCAAACATTAAAAACAAAATAAATAAAAAAGAATTTAGCGCCATCTAGTGAGAATATAGCTACTCGGAGTCGTAGATTTTACTTTAAGTATCGATGTTCAATAGCAAGTTCTGTATCGCGTTTTAATGTCATCAACCTGCGGAGTTACAAATTAAAACTATCTACAGTAGGTCGATTTATTGAATATGAGCCCGATTGCATATATCCGACAAACACTCGCGTTTATTCTGCTAGGGTCGCACATCCACGACCGAAAACTCGCATCTTGTCAGCTATTCTGTTACCTATGGGGATTGAAGACTACGAGACAGAGTCCGTTGCAAACACACAACCCTGGCGAATAGGACGCAAAAACATTCGTCAGACCAATTCGGAGCCAGCGGTTAAAGGGTTAAAAGCATCCGTATTAAGTCAGTTATTGAATAAAGGCCCGATTGCCCTACCAAAAATCACTTAATACATTCAACGCTAAACGAAGATTAATTATTGATTCGTGGCAGAGTCGTCACAATTGTGTCAATTTCATATACATATACCATCACAAACAGGATGATGACAATGAAACGGAATGATATTGATAAGTTTGGCGTTAAATTAATTGATTGATTTATGGTGCAAGTGGGCTTAAATTGTGATTTTTCGTGCAAGAACTACACGTCTATTTGTAAATACCAACTTGCGATATCAAAAATTGCTAATGGACACTCGGCTTTATAACATTGATTCTTCTTTAGTTAATTATAAAAATTTGACAGACAAGTCAATATATGATTTTGCACGATGTTAACCTCATGGTGTAAGACTGCTCTTATAGAGCAATGTAAATATTGTACGCCAATGTAAATTATGTCTTGCGTTTTTATATTTAAGGCCCGACTGTGCTGGTCTTTTATATAGAAGTCTTTGATTTTTTTTTTAATCGAGATGTAGTAATCATTTCTGTGTCTTATAAATTCTAAATTAAAAACTGTGTGTTCTAATAAACAAGTTATCATATTCACTACAAAAATAGGAAAATCAGACGGTGTACTTTAATCGTTTGCCATTTTAATTTAGAGACAATAAGATAACACTGCTTTGTAAATAATATCGCCTTACTTTATCGCTTATTTAAAATCATCATCAGTAACAACGATATAACTGCAGTGATGTAGAAAATATCTGACAATTATTTTATTGTTCATAACCAAATGAATGTAAATAACGCTTGTAGGTCATAAAACGACAAGGTACCATATTATTTTGTCTATGTGACAGTTTACTGGAAATAAGTTATATGCACGTATTTTTAATGTGATAAAATTTTTAATACCTCCGATAAAAAAGGAAAGAAAAAAATACCTTCATCAATTATGAAGTTAAACCTTCAAAGTTAGTTTTAGAAAGAGAATTCCGACATGGGACTCTGACGTCAAAGTCCACGCCCTTATTGCCATTAAAATGGCGTTTTTGCGAAAGATACAGTTAGATTTGTCAAAAATTAAATATCTCATTTGCTTTGCAAATAGTTTTGGTTTTGTTTTTACAGTTAGTATTCTATTTTAGCATAATATAGTCGTATTTATTGAAAATTTATTTCATGCATGTTGCCAAAAGGGGAAAACAAATTATTTTTAGACTTTTGTTGGAACGCTTCTGAAGTTACACAATGCACAGTCGGGTATTATTTTATCGAATTTCTGTTACTTTATAGTGTTGGATGCTTTTTCCAATTAAGAGCATCTACGCGTTTTTGATAGCCAACATTGTTTTAGGCTTATTCAGAAGAGTGACGTACAAATTATGCTGAAAGTATATATAAAGCAATCTCAAGTTTTTTGATATTGTGAATTGTGCAAAGATTTCGTACATACAAGATATGGTTTTCTTTTTTCAAAGATTTTCCTGCTCAGATTCCTTAATGATGAGAAAGAGCTCTTTTTAAATTGTAAATTGCAGTTTTTTAGCATTTTAATAATTATAAAAAAATATTAAGGTGTTTATAAGACCGGTTGCA
The DNA here is from genome assembly GCA_929112965.1 of Mythimna albipuncta. Taxonomy (NCBI): domain Eukaryota; kingdom Metazoa; phylum Arthropoda; class Insecta; order Lepidoptera; family Noctuidae; genus Mythimna; species Mythimna albipuncta. The sequence goes on along the minus strand of OV815977.1, from coordinate 10,275,011 downwards.
GACCGAGAGCATTTAAGCTAGTTTAGCTTCATTTTTGTGTTCTTGTGTAAATACTTGGGTTGCAGTTTCCAGTCTGTACACAAATGTGAAGAATGTAATGCTATGCAAATTGAGTTAAGTAGCTTAACTTGCATATTAGTTTAGTTCTTGGTCTGCAACCAGGTTTAGGGATCTAGTCTTGCCGTCATTATCATAAATGTACGGTATCTTTGCCAATTTGTCTCTTAACTCTTAGGGCAGAAGGCGCAATCTTGCATCGCCATGTATACGCGGTTTAATAAACGTTGCTTCGCAACTGTTATATTTTGTTCGTATGGGTCCGAAGGCTCCATACTGTTAGCTAATTCCTAGTTATAGTAGCTAAATGACTACAATTTATTATACAGCACAATACGATTTAGTAGATATTCCGTTATGGTACAGATGTAAAATTAGGAAGTACCTGATTCCTTGTGACACTGAACCAAAGTAGTGATAAGGTAAAGAATAATTGTAGCAAATATCTGATGCTGGCACTACTATTGGTATATTTGTACAAATATTTGCATTATGCATGCATGCTAATACAAAATGAACTTTATTAATAATATATTTAGGTTACATTTTGTACTGCTCAAATATCGCAAATATTTGGACAAATATGACAATCGAAGTGTCAGCATGACAGTTGAGACTTTTCAAATAAGGCCAAAGCACACAGTATACTGCCACTGAACGAAGTCCATCATACATTGATATTTTGCTTGTTAACGTAGCGACTAGTAAAATTTAGATCATTTTTCAATATTTACTCGACTAGTTGCACGGTATTGTGGTAGTTGCAATTTAGTGTGTTTTGACTCTTATAGCGACTGACTCTTATGAGGTGCGCGCTTTGACGTGCGGTTTATATTGTTATAAGGGTGTTACCACATCAAGCGAGCGATCCTCGATCGACGACATTGATCGACGTTAGAAGATTGGTGTCGTAGCGTTGGATTTTGATTTAGTTTAGAAGGAACTGTTGATCGAACTCGACAGATCTTTTCTTCCATTCATCAATAGCATTGATTGACGATCGATTGGTTTGATAACAACCTTAATTTTCATCATTAACAGTTCTAAAATAATATCGATTCAATTATTCGTTGTTTGAATAGTTTTCCACCGCGTCACCATTAATGTTAGCCATAAACTTCTTACGACGAAAAATTTATATATGTTAAGTTTAGCTTAAAAAGTTCTACATCGAAAGTCGAATGTTACTTAACTTTTTATTAGTTGTAACATGGCTGTGGTAGATTAAATATATTTATCTGAATAGTTTTAGCTTCTGAAGGGGCCCAGTAGGGCCGATGCCTGCTAGTGTTGCGGGAATGTTCGAAAGAGTTACCGTGGCACTGAGATGCAAATGAAGGAACACAGGTGGGTTTTAGTCAGTAAAAGTCTAACACACCCTCTCACTTGAGAGGTAAAAGTCATTTGGCGATTTCCCATCTCAAATAAAAAAATCTTAACGTTTTACAGTTTATAAGGCTAAAGTTTCTCCTCATAGCGAGTGAAGGTAGTTTAAAAATCTGGTGTTTTTAAAGCTGAATGGATGGAACGGTATATAATTTGATCTCTCTTAATGTAAATGTTTATCTGCATTTTTATTATGATTATTATTTAAAATAGAGTTTATTTATTGACGGAACTAGGTTTCTCCGAATGATTCCAAAAAGTAAGGTAGTTTTAAAGATTAACATTTCCGATGCTAAGAGTGTTTAAGAGTTTTGTTTTACGAATAAAAGTAAACGAACTATGAAGGAAGATAAAGTATTTTTATGATTTAAGATTTTCGTTTTCTTGCAATAAAAATTCTTGGATTAGGTGAATGTGGACGGTTTTACCATTTTGTCTTATTTAATGGGTAGTTTTTAACTTGCGTGGTAATGCACGGTGTTTTAGGGGAAGTATGAGATCAGTGTGATTGGTAATTTTAGCTACCTGTCTTCTTTAGGTTTATATTATTTAGTTGTTATATTAAGGTTATCTCTGTGCATTCACTGTTTGGCTCAAATGTACATAAGATTTAAAGTACAACTTGATATTGTAATTATTACTGATTTATAATTTAATTAATATTAAATGATAAATACATTTTAAACACTGTTTAATTTATTATCCTCGTTCAATAATTTATTTGAGTTTGTTCATCTGTGGTTTTGGCATGTCTTCTAAAGGAGCGGGCTGGGGTCTGTTGTGAAACCATTGGTGTCTCAAAGCCTGTAAATAAACCAAATCTGTGAATGAATTTGTTTTTACAACTTACAAAAGATAAAGGACAGTAACCATAATGTTATTGGCTCTGTCAATCCAGATTCTGTTATTTAATATTATGGAGTTTTTAAAAACATTATCTTGGATAATAATTAAAAAAGTGGCCAAGTGCGAGTTGGACTCGGGCACGAAAAGTTAAATTAAAAATTCGCCAAAAAATCGCGTTTGTTGTATGGGAGCCGCCCTTGTATATTATTTTATTTTTAGTATTTGTTGTTATAGCGCAACAGAAATACATAATTTGTGAAAATTTCAACTGTCTAGCTAGACAGTTGAAATTTTCACAAATATATATATCGTGGTTCTTGAGATACAGCCTGGTGACAGACAGACGGACAGACAGCGAAGTCTAGTATAATAGGGTCCCGTTTATACCCTTTGGGTACGGATCCCTAAAAAAAATGAATATTCGTGTGTAAAGTTCCGTCCGTAATGGACATGTATGACTCACAGGACCGGTCGTTGTGGCGACGCTTAGGGGAGGCCTATGTCCAACAGTGGACGTCTTTCGGCTGATATGATGATACTGACTGAACTTTCATTTCCGTCAGTTCAAATAATCTACATTATTTATCTATGTATTATATAGTATAGATTTTATAAAACTCGCCTCCTTAGCCGATATCCTTTTATTCGTGTCGTACATAACTAAGGACTTGATGAGATGCACGGCGTCCGGCTCGACTCCAGGCAGGAGTTCCGGCCAGGGCGTGGGCGTGGACTCGGGGAACGTGATCTTGTGGAAGTCCGGCAACTCCGCATGGCCTGGCCACGTCTCTTCGTTTGGTGTGCCCAGGTGTTGCAGCACTATCGCTAGTTGCTCGATGTCTGACTCTCCCTGGGGACAGCAGAAGGCACTACAGTGTGGTTGACAGCTTTTGCATAGATTGAACTAATGAGGTGGGGGCAGGCGGGGGGTGATGCCCCAGGATATTGGACAATGATGGACACCAAAATACCGATAACTTTTCACAAAAATCAGGTATGACAGGGTACAGCCCCCCCCCCCCCTAACAAAATGACCTTAAATACGCTGGACTTGGGTATGAATTTGCACTTGTTACATCTCAAAAGTTGATGAATAAATCATTAGCTATAAAAGGGAAGTGATTCGAGATGTTTCTATCTAGGTAAAAAAACCTAACGGATAATAAAAAAAAAAATGTTAAACAAAAGAATACCAACAGCGAAAAGTGGTTGTTTCGTTATCAACTCCGCTAAAATACAGCCGACAGCCCATAGATCTACTTTCTCAGTATAGAACCTAGCGCCATACAGCAGTTCAGGAGCTCTGTACCACCTGGAAATAAGAAATAGTTACTAAGGCAAACACCATTACTGTTCATTTCTTGTTGAAGGCCCCAGCTAATATCATTATAATATTTATAGGTCATCGTCATCATTATTTCAGCCAAAAGACGTCCCCTGTTGTGCACTGGCCTCCCCAAGTGTCGCCAAAACGACCGGTCCTGTGCGTCTCGCATCCATCGGATTCCCGCGACATAGTGAGGTTCGCGGGTCATCGGTCCACCTTGTAAGAGGCCTTCCAATGCTGCGTCTTCCGGTACGTGGTCGCCACTCCAGAATGATTCGTCCTCATCGACCATCTGTTCTGCCCTATGTGTCTATTTCCAGATGTTGCTACTTTATATGTACACAGGTCGTCCTGGGTACTATTAGCTAGGGAAACCTAACATTCCATTTATAAATAACTTCAACCTCCGTTAGTTGTCGTCCCTTGTTATATTTTTTTTAGTGATTGACTACAACACGATCTGCAGCCGAAACCGTAACCGAATGTTCGGCACCCCTTCCAGTTTCGGCCGTAACCAAAACCGATATAATATCATAAAATATGTACTAAATAATCGAATATATCGGTAATACGGGAAGTACTAAAAAAATATAACAAACGAACATATCAGGTACATAGCTATCGCAATCATCAGCGCAAAGACAATAGTTTCGGTCCAGCCGAATATTCGGAATTCATAATTACCTATTCGGCGAAAGGCGAAATCAAAACTGCCGAATCTTCAGTCGGTCTTTAATAGAAACTTTATTTAATTTTTATCGGTTATTTAATACGGTACCTACGTTAAAATAAAATGATTATATTGTTGGATACTACTACCTTTGCATAGAAGAGGCAACAAAAAAAAAAAACTAGGTATCGCAGGCGATGGGACGCGCCACGCCATCTGTAGGGTTTGGACACGGTTGCGTGCGGAAGCGCGGGAAAACGCTCCCCGCCAGCTGTTCGGTGTGATCTGGTATCTCTGTATTTTCATTACTTTCTTGTTGATTTATTGATGACTCTGTTCCTCTGATCGTAATATTGCTACATTTGTTAATTATTCTTATAAAACTCATGTGATTTGTATTAAGGTTAATAAACCTTTATTTTATTTAAAACGTAATTTTACTTCGTGTTAATAATATAATCAATTTGCGTACCGTGTAGCGACTTGATGTGAATAAGGTCTGCCGCCATCAGGCCAATAAAGACGCGCCAGCCCCAAGTCTGCGATCTTCAATATGCCTTCGTGATTTATTAGCAGATTTGCCGGTTTCAAATCCTGACAAAAACGAAATGAATAAATAATGATTCTTCCAAAACACAATCATGTAAAAATTATTGATGAAATTTTATTTTAGTGGTAATGTATTTTCTTTTATTTCGTACTAGCTGTTCGCCCGCGACTTCGTCCACGTGTACTTCGGTTATCGCACTCTAAACGTGTTTTCCAGTAGGAATAAGATGTTTTTCCGGGATAAAAAGTAGCCATGTTCTTTTCCATGTCAAAGGCTATATGCATGCCAAATTTCATCCAAATCCGTTCAGCCGTTTTTGCGTGATTAAGTAACAAACATCCACACTTTCACATTTATAATATTAGTTAGGATTTCTATTGACCAACGTTCATGGTATAAGATACTCTGATGATACCTATCTAGGTATACTTTTATTTGTGGAACAAGTCTCGTGGTCTATCTCAAAAACTATGTAATTTCCTGGATAAAAAGGAATGTCACTGACTGGTTGTTGTACCGAATTCATATGTTTTAAGTTTTTTAAAAGAGTATGTTTAAATAATATTTAGTAGGTACTGCGTAAGTAGGTACGATAAACTCACCCTATGCATCACATAGTGCGCGTGCATATACCGAGTGCCTTTCAGCAGCATCTGTGCATAAGTCTTGACTCTGGGCATGGTCAGCTCCTGCTGCGAGTGATGTAGCATGTCCCATAGCCCTGAGCACATGTACTCCAGGACAAGCACCAGACTCATACCGCGAGGGAACATGTCGTACAGTTTGATTATCTGTTGGATTTGATTAGATCCGTTAAGGGGGATGCAAAGTTGGAAGTCAAGTAAGTACCTCAATTAAGTAACTCAAGAACTCAGTTTGGCAATTGGACTAAACGTGGTTGACGCCTGTTACTGTCCCCGCACACAGGCCACAAAAAAATGCCGCTTCAAACTTCTTTTTGAGGCGGCCTTTTTTTGTGGCTCGTGTGCGGTGGCGGTGCCGCTACAAAAAAACGCTTGAAGCGGCTTCAGGCTTCTCCGGAGACAAGGAGTGCGCTTCAGCTGTTTTTTGCGGCCGCTTCTAGCTTTTTTGAGGCCGCTTCTACCGTTTTTTTGTGGCGGCGTTTTTAAGAGACCCGTGTACGTGCCCGGGACGCTTATTGAACCAAAAAACACTATTTTTTTTATTTATTTTTTGGTCATAACTACGGCACTGTATGGGATAGGTACCACATACAAAGCCTTGTGACCAAAACTCACATATTTACACCGCAGTAACTGCAGCGCCTTTATCTCCCTCATTACGTTGACTGGTATACCATCTTCGAGGTTTTTTATCAGGATCTTCTTCAGCGCCACCTCCCGTCCGGTAGGATTGTGCTTTGCTTTGAACACTAAGCCATGAGCCCCCTCACCAATGCGGCCTATCACGGAATAGTTGGCTACATCGTTGTCCATTCTGATCTTTTAAATTAAAGTTTTCATTGGGTAACCGTGTTGTGGTGAAAGTTTAAATTGGTTTTAAAAAATAAATATTTTAACGCTTACACGACAACAAACCGCACTTTGTATCTTACAGTTTGGTTGTTTCGATTTTCGTTGCTATGGTTACATGACTGACTATACCACAGAATTGAGTAAGTTATCGAGATCCTTGAGCACAGCTTGCTTGAAGAAATAAAACCTCCTTCAATAAGACGATAAAATTCTCTACAGTTACAGTTTTTTTTTAATTGTTGATAGGTTTGCGTTTGACCGTTAGCTCACCTGATGGAAAGCGACCATGCGGTTTGAATTGGACTAAAGCTGATTAATATTTCTAGCCATACAGGGCGTTCCCATGACTTTGCCACATGGAGGGAAAGTAGCTACTTTAAATCCTGTAGATAACTAGACTTTACGAAATGAAGATTTTGTTTTATTTTAATTTAAAAACACCTTTGTTCTGACCACGTGACTGAGCGTGAAGATGACGTCAGAACAAAAGAATCGGTGGCGTGGCCAGCCGTGGCGTTCAAGTTCGTAGAAACGGTTGTAACTTGGCTAGAGGGGCTGGCCTGACTTAGGTGCCCATGCTCTGCCAAACCCTCCGAAGTTTTCCCGCATATCTGAGTTCATCATTATGTAGTTCAACATATTGAACTGGGTTAAATTGTTTATCTATTTAATCATGTTTATCTTCAGGTCGTAGTAACAATGTCGTTTATACTTACACCTTACACATCACTTCGACATTAGTGTTTACACAGCCGTTGGCTCACTCCGTTATGCCCATTGTGTTTTATTAATGTACATCATCTATTAGTGAACGGACATATTCGTTGTGCGTCTATCCAGGCTCATAGATATGGGTCTGAAATTATTTCGTGTAGTGTTTACGTTGGCATATCTCGGCCATGCAGTGGACAGTGCGTCAATCCTCGCTCTCTTCTCGTCACTGTCTCACGCCGACCACTTCGTTTACAGAGGATATGTATCACGACTCGCTCAAAGGGGACACACAGTCATGCTCATGACACCCTACCCCGGACACTTTCAATTTCCCGATAAAAATAATATTGTGGAACTCAATGTCACTAAAGAATCAGCACCTTACTGGGATGCGTTCAAAATGCTGATGACGAATACTGATGATTACCATCCCAGACAGACCGATATTAATGACCTTATGCTCAAACTAGTTATATCGCAGCTACATTCTAAACAAATGCAGACTCTACTCATCAACCCGAATATAGATTTTGACCTGGTTATCACAGAAGCTGACGTACCGCTTCTTTACGCGGTGGCAGAAAAATATAAAGCTCCACACATAGCCATTACCACGACTAGCGGCAGGATCCATCAATATGAATCAAAAGGAAATCCTATCCATCCAATATTGTACCCTGATGTCCACACTCTGAATTACAGGAATTTGAGTCGCTGGGAAAAAATTTCTGAGATTTATCGGTATATTCAAACACGATCCGAATATTATAGTAGCTATCTTGCATTTTCTGAATTAGCTGCCGTAAACCTGCTGCAATTGAAACGAAGTCTTTTGAAAGTGGAATATGATATTGATTTGTTATTCGTAGCCAATAATCCTGTGTTGATAGGCAACAGACCGAGCGTCCCGAATGTGGTTTACGTCGATCGTATGCATATTACGCCAGGTTTAAGTTTGCCACAGGTAAAATATTGAGGAATACATAGACATAACAATTCAATTGGTTTCTGATTTCTGTTGCTAGTTACATAAATAATGCTATCCGGTTAATGTATGTTGCAGGAATTGTTAACTCTCTTAGATTCTTCCACAAAAGGGGCCGTGTACTTCAGTTTAGGAGCGATACAAGAGTCCGAGCAGCTATCCATGGCCGTACTACAAATATTAACAGATATTTTCGCGGAGCTTCCGTTCACAGTTCTCTGGAAGATCGGTAACACAACGATGATAAAGAAACCTGACAATGTCTTTACTCTTTCTTGGTTCCCACAGCAACAAGTTTTGGGTAAGTGATGTTAGTAGGTCGTAAGACATAAGTAGGTACTTAGGTACTGATATGTGAAGTGTTTTTATGTCTCGTAACATGTAGGTAGACGAATGTCCCAAAGTGCTTAATTAAATTCTTCCTAAACGTCGGAACCAGCGAGTCTCAGTAGTTATTAACCAGATGGTGACTAAGCGAAGTAAGCCTAGTGTACAAATATTAATGACAGTAATGTTTCCACTTTTTAGCTCATCGAAACGTCAAAGCTTTTATAACTCATGGTGGTGCTCGATCACTAGAAGAAGCAGTTTTCTACACAGTGCCAATCGTTGGTTTACCGCTTATTAAATCCAGAAGAGTTTTCATCAATGAGATCACGAGACACGGAGCTGGCGAGATTCTGGATCCTTACCATTTAGATAAGGAAACTGTGAAGGCTACTATTAATGTTGTTGCCAGTAATGAGAAGTGAGTTTCTAATAATGTAATGTATGTGCTTGTATCCATAGTTATGTAGGTACCTACTAGTAGTTGTGCTGAGCATACGGTCCTGGGTTCGATTCCCATACCCGAAAAAGAAGGATTAGGTTATTCCGTCAAGTGTTTCTCATTGGCAGCCCAGAGTCTGGATTTGTTTTGCAATCAATTAATGGCCATGGTCCCCACTAGGATTTTAAATTTAACCTTTCTAGTACCGATAAATAGAGACACAACAGAAAGACAATGAGAGAGCGAACGCCAGAATGTGCGTGTAGGTACACTTGTTCGTAACTTTTTGTGGAAAACTGAAAAACAAGCGTGACGTTATGTTATTTTTCCAGATACAAAAATTCTATGACAAGATTGAAGGATAAGGTTTTCGATCCTCTCATTTCTGGCCCTGACGATGCAGTGTGGTGGACCGAATATCTCCTGCGCCACCGCAGTACCCGTCACCTACGCTCGCCTGCGGTTGGCATACCTTCCTCCCAGTATTACTCACTGGATGTCATTTTTTTTGTGGTTATAGCACTTTCCATATCTCTTTATCTAGTGGTTGTAATTGAACGAGCTATTGTAAAAGTTTGGCGCTCGGGATTTTGGCGCCGGCGTGGTTTAGGTTGTCCAGGCAAGTTTAAGGCACTATAATAATATAATTGTTGTTATTGTGTTCTTTTTGCTTCAAGTTACTCATTATATTATTTCTTTGTCTTAATGTTGTTTTTCTTTTCACCTTGTTACAATATCTGTTCATCTTAGTCGGTAATTATTTTCTACAATAGTTAAGAAAGGGTAGTATTTAAACGAGCGATAGTAAATTAAAATTTTAAGTGATAAAATTATTATTTTGGGTTACAGATAAGTACCTATAATAAGTGAGCGACTGACTGCGAGTGGCATGAAATCAACAGAACAGTGACTTACAAACTTTAATTTGAGTTACCTATAATATAAAATGAGAAGGTTCATAATATTTGAGGGACCTAATATTTGTTTGAGTTTTTTTGTGCCATGCATTTTTTTCAACATTTGGCAAATTATTTATTTATACTAAGCGTCCTTTTATCTTAAATGAAGTGTTCAGAATGTCCTAAATATCGAAGTACACAGTATCAAATGTCCTAAATATCGATATTTATGTATTATGTATGTCACGAGGTAATTTGATACTTCGGATATTGCAAAAACCCGGATAATTAGGTGATCATTTATCATTTAATTAGGTAAAATAAAATCTGCGAGCAACTTGGTCGTAGCGTTTGCCGGCCGCTGTCGCATCACCGCTCGCTTTACTCGCTCGGCTTACACTGTAGGTCACAGTTCTGACCTAATCTAACCTATTTCAGGCAGTTCAAAATGATGAATCTACCTCATTATCATCATCATCATTTAAGCCGATAGACATCCACTGTTGGAGATAGGCCTCCCCCAAGTGTCGCCACAATGATCGATCCTGTGCGTCCCGCATCCATTGGATTCCCGCCTACACCAGTTCATCGGTCTATCTGGAATCTACCTGCGACTAGATAATTAGACAATGGTGAAAACATTTGTTAAAGTTAACTTTTTAGTAGTTCGATAGGTTTTACTCCATTTTATTTCTAGTCGCTCACTTACTAATTTAGTCACTTACTTTCAACTCAATTTAGTCTCTCACTTACTAATTTAGTCGTTTAACTAGGATTTCAATAACCCACTTTTGGTAAGCTCGTTCTGGATTTTATTGTTAATCAATATTTGCCTAGTTTAGGTAATGTGTCGCTTACTCAAATTCATACCGCTCAAGTTATTAAAACAGTATCTCATCATCAGTCGCTCGTTTTATAATTCCCCGTTAAGAAAAAATAGGTCCTTAAAAGATGAGTTGCAATTCTTGCAAGGAAACTGGGAAACGTGTAACGCCAATCTTTCAAATATCTGACTGGCCTGTTGGTCTAGTGGTTTGTGGCCCTGAGTGCTATGCCGGAGGTCGTGGGTTCGATTCCCACCCAGGACAAATGTTTGTGTGAGTGCACGATCATTTGTTCTGTATCTGGCTGTAATTTATCTATAATATGCATGTATTTAGAAATATTTATGTACGTGTACTTATGTTCATCAGTTATCTAGTACTCATAGCACAAGCTCTGCTTAGCTTGAGAGTAGACGGCGTTGTGTGATAGTTGTGGAATATTATTATTATTATGTTATCTAGGATGCAAAAAAACTGGGTAAGTGCGAGTTGGACTCGCGTTCTGATGGTTCCGTACAAACTTATCTATGTAAATGGTTCAGTTACCGAATGGAGTTATAGCGACATCTATGGCGCCACATAAGAACTACGAAGAAAGTACGAAATCCTGCATCGCGCAATCAAAGTTCTCCGTGCAATTTGAACATATACGACAGCCCGAAATCATCTATCGGGCAGTCGCCCACCAGACTATAACACCTGTCTGGTCGGAGGATCCTCCCTTTTCAATGGCATGTGGCATGGAGGCATGTGGGACTTTACTCTCTGTTCCGCTTACCTCCAAAGAGTCTAGAAGATTTTACTCAATGGTTTTTTTTTTGTGGCGTAGATAGCTACTGTTTTCAGATTTATTCCTATACCTACCTGTGCTGTAAGACGGCTTTATGCCAAATTTCATTCATTTTAGGATTGTGGGTCAACGGGAAGTACCTTTCTTAAGAGTTTTGATTCCCTTGAGAGTATCGAACCATAGAGAGTAGTACCTACCTACGTTTTTCCGACGTAAACGACCGGGTCTTCGATAATTATTAACTTAGAAATTTGATTTTTTTCTCAGCTTCAAGGGGTCGCATACTAATAGCCAGTTTCTTCACCTAAAGTAACAGCCAAAGTAACGTCATAAAGTAAAAGTAACGGTCAAATTCGTTTCTTCACAATTTTAACTGTTGGTTTAACTGTTACTTTTGCCTTTAACTTTTACTAGTCATTAGGGGGCTGCCAAAGCTAAAGTCACTGTCATTTTGATAAAGTTGTAGATTATTTAGGTTTCACTAATATGTTATCACGAACTTCGTCCAGTTGGTTGAGGCCATGGTCCGGAGCGAGGAGGAGTGGCAGGCGGTCGCCGACTTCTGCGAAGCAGTAATGCTCGCAAAGGAGGAGGCCGAACGCATCAGGCAACGGCGTTATCGCCGCCGAGGTCGCTCGTCGCCGAGATTCTGATCCCGATTTCCGGCCAACGTAGACGCGGGCTTGCGGACAGTGAGCAATGGGTAGCTCGCTGTCCGGCCGTCCGGTAACTGTCCGGACCAAGCCCAAGTCGTCGACGGCGCGCACTGTTCCCGCGCGCCTCAAGGAGTTGTCAGCATCAGCAGGGACCCAGCCGGGTCGAAGCCTACTAGGGCCAGGGTTATCCGAAAGGGCGCTCGAGCCCCGGTATGAAGGCTAGAAGGAACGGGGTGGGTCTTTTAGTCAGTAAGAGTCTGACACTATCTCCCGCTCCGCCCAAGGGCGGGGGATGTCAATGCATGATTTATCCCACCATAAATAAAAACTTCGTCCAGTGAAAGTTCAAGTTCATCAAACGATGAACTTATCGTTTGTTATTTAACGCGTAAACGTAAAAAGTTTAATGCTCGCAAAGATCATTTCGTATGGGACGACGCTGATTTTCTGTTCCGATACAGAATTTCAAAGGAAACAGTTACATACTTCAGCCTGTTGTTACAAGATAAACTGACGCCAACCACAGAAAAGTAAGTTTATTTTCAGTTTGTATTTAATACGACTACGTTAAATTAACTAATGTACAGTACGGCCGTTCTATCTTGGCGAGTGTGAAGTTAGGCTCTGCGACCTTTAACGCTTGTGTACCTAAACGTATAAATATAACGGTTAAAAAAAAAGCCAATAACAGTTGTTAATAGCAATAACAACAACTAATAGCATTTATTTTTTTAAATCATTTACTTATGTTATTATTTATCAATTCAATTCTAAAAACATTCGTTCATTGGCGTTCGTATCCTCCTCCTTGCGTCGTATTCCTCAATGCTGAGGGCCGTGACCTCCCTGCTTCATCAATTTAGCCTTTATGATGTTCTTCCATCTGTTTCTGTCTCTGGCGGTGTGAAGGGCATTGTACATCGTAGAGTCAAGAGCGGTGCGGATCTGGTCGGACCAACGTATTGGGCTGCGCCCGCGAGGCCTTTTCCCATCCACTTTACCGGGCACAATGAGCCTTTCGAGGTTGCCACCGTCCTTTCTTGCAATGTGACCGAAGTATTGCAGAACCTTGCGAAGACACTCGGACGATAGCCGTGAGGCGATTTTAAGTTCTTGTAAAATGGATACGTTGGTCCGAAATGCTGTCCAAGGGACACGGAGCATCCTTCTCCAGCACCACATCTCAAAGGCGTCGATGCGTTTGCGGTCTGCAGCTTTTAGCGACCAAGTCTCAGCGCCATACGAGAAGATCGAGAAGACTAGTGTCCGTACCAGTTTGGTTTTGGTCTTTACGGAGATGTTGCGATCCCTCCAGACTTTACTAAGCTGAGACATAGCGCTCTTAGCCATGCCAATTCTCTTGCGAACATCCCCCTCGCACGACCCATCGTTACTAATATTGGAGCCCAGGTAAATAAAGTGGCGTTCGTATAAACAGAATCAAATGACATTCGACTTTTTGACACTACTTGACAGAAGATATTGCGATGTTGTCATGCGTAAAAAAAGCTCCCCACGTTTTTTTGGGGTAATTATGCCGTTTGTGTTATGGTAACTCTATTGACTTTTAGTTTAGCTGTTACTTGGATGAAGAAACTCATTTGCTATAATATCAGTAATAGTCAAGTAAAAGTTAATACTTTTACTGATAGTTTTAGTTGTTGATGAAAAAACTGGCTGTAAGTATGTGGTTTTAATTTCAATTCGATACATCCACGCGTTCCCGAGATAAACGGTCTCGTCAGACAGACATACGGAGAACAAAGTTTATTTTATTTTATTTTTATTTATTTATCATTTATACCTACAAAAGAATACAGGTTTATCTAACTTAAATAGCAACTAGAAACCACTAACGTTTAAACCTGTGCTATCTATCAAGAATCTTTATTAATACCTATCGAAACAAAATGAGTTTTTTTATTGTGTAGGTACCTACAATACGTTATGGTCGATAACAATTTAAGTCTTCAACTAAAAGTCAAACAGTGATCCTAGGGGTTCCGTTTTTTCTTTTTGAGGTACGGAACTCTAAAAATACAGCATATTAGTTCTACTGATTGCAGGGGCGCTTTTAGAAAACTTCATTCTCATTTGATGACTCGAAAAAATGACTAAGTTTGAGAAAATAAATGCACACTGATCGACCGATAAATACATTTTCCTACTCACATACTACGCGCTACAAAACGCTCATTCCTAAGAGGCGATTACTGGTCTGTTTCTTGTTGTCTATTCTCAAGGTGCTTGCAGCTCACTGTTTATTTCTTATGGGTGCTTCAGCCCTCGAGCACTCATGGTGTCGGCGCCCCTGACTGATTGGTATTAAACCAGCGATTAAATCAGCCATGAGGACGTAAGCCATTTGTACATAATTCATCCATGCCTTTCGGGCGTTTCCGAACTGCAGCTGCACGTTGATTTATCCAAAAATATTTCTATAATCTGTATAATTTCACACTCTGTGACTTTGTTTGACATTTACAACTTCACAATCACAAGCAAACGTCTAATAATTGTTTTGCTCTGTGTTTATTTCCCAAAATCTTTCCTTAATTTATAATGTCACTAAATAAACTTTAAGGTAATAATGTGAAAAAGTTCCATTACTACTGCACAATGACGGCTGTAAGAACGTGTCCTGGTCTGTACTGCGGGCGCACAGAGTTGGATGATGGGTCATGGAGTGAGTGCGGTGCCTGCCCTCGAGGTTTCCGTACAAACGTCACCAGCTACTGCGTGCCTTGCACTGATGAACCTACCTTGTACGACGGCTTATACCTAGGGTTCATGGTGATACTGCCTATGGTGTTACATTGGTTTTTTATAGACATGGTTGCTGTTGGCAAAGGGTGAGTGGAATCTTCCTTTACGTACTAACATGTATTTTATTATTTTAATTCGTTTGAATACTGTGAACTTTGTATTGCACTTGTTATTCTGATTTATTCATTTTTATCTGAGTACCTATTCTAAGTTTCAAAAAATATGATTAATAGAAGAATGTTACTACAAAGAATATATTAACTGTGTCTCTATTAAATGTTTACAGCACAAAGAATATCCTAGTCCAGCATATTTGTGCATTTGTGGAGGTGGCAACAGGTACGCTAGCCGCACTGCTAGTGTTGCCACCAACGGGCACCATTGCACTGCACGTTTGCTCTCCGAAGGCACTATCTGACTGGTACACATTGCTGCACAACCCTCAGCCCGATTATAAGGAGACTCTGCATTGTACTCAAGAGGCTGTGTACCCTTTGTAAGTAGAAATAATGCTTAACTCTGTTAAATAACATAAATATCTCATGTTTACATTACTGGAGCTTAGGCCCATTCAAAGATTGGACTTGGCTATAATCCTCTCACTTTGATCTTGGCCATTTTAGTAGGTATAGTATATGGAAAAATGGAAAGGTTGCATATATTCGATGTTTACAAATTACTTACGACTATGTATAAAAACTCAGGAAGCAGGTTGTGGGGACACAACAAAATAATGTATGTTACTGGCACTGAGAGAGTTAATCAGTAAATGTCTAAAACACCCTCTTGTTGCACTCTCAGCCGGAGAAGTCATAGGATGATTAACCAATTTCTTCAATTAAATTTTTAAAGAAATAAGTATACTCCTGGCTCCTAGGTCCTTAGCACTGAATGTGTTAAATTAAGAGGCAATGTTTAAGGCAGACAACTGACAATATTTTTATTAACATTGTATTCCCACATAAATAACGTAAGAAACTAGCCCTACCAATAGGCTAGTTTCGACGTTTTAGTCATATATTTAACTAGTTTCTGAAAAGAAGTAGCTTTCTCCATTCAACTTTGGCTCAACATCCCCTAGACGGCAGGGGTTCCCAAACTTATTTTGTCTACTGCCCACTTTGAGAATAAATTAATTTTTAGTGCCTCCATTTTTTGACCTACTTAAAAACCACTATAACTTCAAATTAAATTAACTAATTGTTGTGA
Organism: Mythimna albipuncta; assembly: GCA_929112965.1. NCBI lineage: Eukaryota > Metazoa > Arthropoda > Insecta > Lepidoptera > Noctuidae > Mythimna > Mythimna albipuncta. Next base: position 10,259,067 of record OV815977.1, on the reverse strand, counting down.
GCTATATTAGCGGAGATTAAACATTTATTCTAAAAGAGACTTTTACTACAATCCGCAAGTTTTAACGTGAGACCTGAGCACAGTAGGTAGTACACAACAGCTCTAAGGTCCTGCCAATGAGAATGATTGTTGAAACACAACTTCATAGAATTCAGCCAGTATATCTTGTTGTTATTCAAAATAAAACAAACATAATTGATTCTTATATAAAAACTAATGCGAAGGATTAATCTGATGCTGTTTAAAAAGTTGATGAAATCACAAATCGTCCCGCGAAGCCACCGCCCCCATTTTTTTTCTGGGTCTCCACCCTTCTTTAGACCTGCAGCGCCCACAATGGGGCGTTATCGCCCACTTTGGGAAAGGCTGCTCTAGGGGGTGAATTTTGGAAAATTTTCTTTTAGTGCTTGCCTATGTCATAAAAGGTTTCTTTCCTCCACACTTCTTAGTCCCAATAGTTTTGGCTGTGCTTTGATATACCAGTCACTCAGTTTCTCTCTTTTTTCCAGATACACAGTAGTGTTACTAATCTACGCATTCAGCCTTCTGATGACAATAACGTTGCGGCCGTGGCTCCTGACATGGGACTCGGCCAACCCTGGCAAGAAGGCTATATACTGTGCACTGTACTTCTATCCCATACTCGTTCTGATCCATACTGTAGCTGCTGGATTGATTTGTAAGTATAGCTTTGATTATTTTTAAGATCATGGACTAGCGTGCACTCAGTGACGAAAGTTATGGTGTGTGCACGTGTGTATATGTATACACCGTCAAATTTTAGTCGTTTTAATCCCGTGGAGGGTCGATCCGGTACATGAAACACTATCGATTTGTAAAGATAAAATTAAAAAATAAAGTACCGATTTTTTAAAACTCGTATTGATTTACGCATGTACGAAATTAATTTCTTTATGAAAACATTAGCTGAGCGAGTTCAATGACATATAAGTAGTAGTCGTAAGTCGGCGTTGCGTACAAACTACCTACATTCTTTTACCAAAACCAGACCTTCAAAGATTTCGTTGATCTATCTAACATATTTCAACTCTGTATTTTGCTATACCTACCTACGTTTGTATGACGCGACGCAAGCGCATCGAACACCCCCGCCGCATTTTTGCTTTTTATTGCGTATTGTACTGTCGCTTTCTTCGCATAGACTTCTTAATATTTAGAATCAATTTTTTTATTTAGGGTAACGAAAAGAAAAATCGGCCTCGCCATACAAATTGTCCAATCAAGTTTATCATATTGTATGGTGAGGCTGACTTTTTCTTTCGTTTCTAGAAAAAAAAAAAAAAAATTGTGGAAGGTTGTTCAGTTTCATCTACTGAGCAAGACCTTAAAGTTTGCAGAGGGCTGTCCCTTACACCTTTTATATACACTCACAAGCTTTTGCCTTTATAATATTAGTGTAAATAACTCAACAATGTAGCTTTAGTTATCTTTAATAATGTATGTTTTTCCTTCCTTCCAGATTGTTCCTTCCCCTACATAATCATAATAATATCTATGATGACATCAGCATCTCACTTCTCAATAAAGATCGAGCAGTCAGCACCAGCACTGCTAATGTCTTCACTGACAAACCCGAGGAACTTAGTGATACTCCTAGGACATTGGCTGATACACGCATACGGGATCATCTCCCTGACTGGTTTCAAAGAACTCTGGTACTTGTCCTTGGTGCCTGCACCGGCACTGTTCTACATCTTGACAGCACAATTCACAGACCCCATGAAGATTCACAGTGATTGACAAGAGCGTAAATCGTTTACGAATATCACCGATATGGTGGATTGACTTTTTAGACGCAAGGTACAGCGGGCGCTCATGTGGCGTGTGAGTGAGACAGCCACAGTAAATATGAAAGAGGTTAGAAAGGAAATACTTTCCGATTTGTACTACAACGAGCATGAAGAATTGCCAAACTTGAGTGGCAATGGATAGGGCACATTGCTCGCAGAATAGATGGCCGTTGAAGGTTCTGCAGTGGCGACCACGTACCGGAAGACGCTCGCACGTTGGAAGGCCTCCTACATGGTGGACCGATGATCTGATGAAGCTTGCGGAAAACCGACCGTTCAGACAGGATCGATCATTGTGGCGACACTTCGGGGAGGCCTATGTCCAACAGTGGACGTATATCGGCTGAAATGATGACTACAACGAGTGTCGCCGCTATCTCACACCATTTAACTCCACTACAGGCAATAAACCATTACGAACGCGCGTTACGTAACTAACAGACCACGCACACATAGATTGCAAGTTTGCTATTGGTAGTTGAACTATGAGCATTGCCCTACTTCGTGGCATGCTTGCCCCGCCCACAAGACCATTCTAACCTCTTTCATCTGTTCTGTGGAGACGGAAATATAATTTCGCGAGTGACAGATTGAAGTGATAGATCAGTGAGAGAAGTTTTTTTATGTTCCGCAACTGCTCTAGTGGTGTGATGGAGTGTATATATTTTTTTTATTATTTATAAATAAGTATTATATAAATTATTGATTAAGTAAAGAATTTGTTACAAAATAATTCAGTGTTTTAAAATGTTTGGCTTCCAGAACCCCCCTTATTACAAAATAAATCGTGTAAAACGGAGGGATCAAAACATATTGTCCGTAGAATCAAATAATGACCTACTGCAAAAAAAATTTGATACCGTGCGTGAGTGTTTTGTCGTGATTTGTAATCGAGTTCCAGTAGTAGTGACAAGAATTAGAGGGTAGGTAAGTTTGAATGCACTATTATGTTACCTATGTACCCGCTTTACTTCTAAGTAAAAGAGCCGGACCGGGTCTACTCCGTATCAGCCGGCGAGCTGCCTATTACTCGCCGTCCGCGAGCTCAGGCATACGGTGGCCGGGAATCGCCTTGCGACTCCCGTCGCCTTAGGGTGTCTCTTGCTCATGGCGGTAAGTCCCCTCTTTGAGGCGTGGCTGGAAAGACCTCACGGCGTCCTTACCTTTCGCATGACGCAGGTCCTCACCGGACATGGTTCGTTCGGGAGTTTCCTGCACCGAATTCATGCTGAAGTGACGCCCGGGTGTCGCCACTGTGCGGAACGCCCGGAGGACACGGTGGAGCACACAGTCGAGGTGTGCCCTGCTTGGGCGGAGCATCGCCGTGCCCTCGTGGGGGCGATCGGCGGCGAAGACCTCTCGCGCCGGGCCTTGGTTGAGGCCATGGTCCGGAGCGAGGAGGAGTGGCAGGCGGTCGCCGACTTCTGCGAAGCAGTAATGCTCGCAAAGGAGGAGGCCGAACGCATCAGGCAACGGCGTTATCGCCGCCGCCGCCGCAAGCGGGATTCTGATCCCGATTTCCGGCCACCGTAGGCGCGGGCTTGCGGACAGTGAGCAATGGGTAGCTCACTGTCCGGCCGTCCGGTAACTTTCCGGACCAAGCCCAAGTCGTCGACGGCGCGCACTGTTCCCGCGCGCCTCAAGGAGTTGTCAGCAACAGCAGGGACCCAGCCGGGTCGAAGCCTACTGGGGCCAGGGTTATCCGAAAGGGCGCTCAAGCCCCGGTATGAAGCCTAGAAGGAACGGGGTGAGTCTTTTAGTCAGTAAGAGTCTGACACTATCTCCCGCTCCGCCCAAGAGCGGGGGATGTCAATGCATGATTTTTTCCCACCATAAAAAAAAAAAAAAAAAAAAATGGTGTCTCTTGCGGCTATGGCGTATAGATGTCCTCTCCCAATGAGTACATTGAAAATAATGCTGAGATCCTCTCCTTCACGCTTTTCGTCAAAGGAGATGGCGAAAAGCTCGCATTACTGCTTCGCAGAAGGGGGTGACGGCTTCATATGCCATCTCACTCCGTAGGTACCATGGCCTGGTCCACGGCTGGGTGCGAGAGGTTGCCGCTGCTGATCTGCTCTACGAGGATACGGCAGCGCTCCGTCCAAGCTAGGCAGAGCTTCACCGTATACTCCACCGTGTCCTTCGGTTTATTCGCACCGGGGCGTTTCTTTCCACCAAATTCGGAACAGGAACCTCCCGAAACATATGTCCGGTGAGGACCTTCACCTATGTCAGGCGGAAAGTGAGGACGCTTTGGCGCCTCTCTCGATTGTGGCGTGCTCATCCACTACTGGCAATTTAAATTTCATTCTTTTTCTGCCCATATCACTCGGGGTCGGCGCAGTATGTTTTTTTTCTTCTATTCTGTCCTATCACCCGTCACACTATCACCCTTTTCTTTTATATCAATTTAAATTCATCATCATCAGCCTTTTTGATGTTCCCACTGCAGGGACTCGGACCTCCTCTCTAGGAGAGGTAATGGGCCGTAATCCACCACGCGGGCCCAGTGCGGGTTAGTGAATGTCACATGTCTTCGAACTTTTGATTCTAGGACATGCCGGTTTCCTCGCGATGTTTTCCTTCACCGTTTTAAGAGCAGTGGTGATGAAATAAATTACACAAAGTAATGCGCCTGGCTGGGTTTGAACCCGCGACTTACAACTCGTAAGTCGGAGCCATTACCACTCGGCCACCACTGCCCTTCCCTTCCAATTTAAATTCCATTCAATTAATTTTATTTTATAAGTAGGACCAACAAGCCACTGAACATATCAGACACCTATGCGTAAAATGTGGACGCACATTAGACTCTACCCCAGAAATTACCATTCTCATTAAAAGATAAACAATAAATAACAGCAAAAACCAACATCAAAAAAAAGATACTGAACCAACATTTAAAAAGATATTTAACCTCCACACTAAGTGCTATTTCTCTTAAAATATGTAATACAGCCAAAACCATCGTCAAACGACACTTGGCATCTGAACCGTAAATGCCTAGTGTTGCCAACTTTGTGTCAGATAAAGAGGGCATCCTATTTCCTGCCCATAACTGGTTCGCGGTAAAACAAAGATATAAAAAGTAGGATTGTAGATGCGAAAGATTGTATAGGTATCTACGGGTCATGTAAAATGCAAAGCCAGAGACAAAGGCCGAGGAGGCAGAATAAAAAGAAACGGCCCCGTTTATAGGCAGTCTCATTATTAAACGGTTTCTTCCCTCGGCTCGCGAAAAAACCGACAACGTGCCGCATTATTCGCTTATTTGTTTACTTATCTTTTCGTGTATTTCGTTATTAGATCTCATCACTGCTTCGTTTGTATGCGATGTTTTGTTCAGCCGTCTTTGTACCTAAGCGATTTGTGTGTTTAGTACCTATTAGTGTAATTCAAACGATTTCATTGTCATTTATATTCTCTATATAGGTTACTGGGAAAGTAATTTGGTGAAACTCAATATTCTTAGCTAATACACTCTTGAAAGAGCGGACGTGGTGACCAGCTTAATTATGCTTTTTGGTATGATTGTATGAATAAGATGTTTAGGTATAATATGCTTGTGTGCTTCTTCTTTGGCTTAAGTAGCCGTTTTTTTAAAATGATATAACCAGCGCTTGACAGCGATCCCACCTGATGGTAAGCAGTGATGCAACCGTTGATGATAAGGCCGCACTAGTTTATTATGAGCCTTTTCACTCTAGCCGTGAAGAAACCTAAATTATAATTGGACGGGAAGACTGCAGCATGCAAACTGTTTCAGTCCTTCGATGTACGCGGTGTAATCACGCCATAATAAAGATATGGTGGAAGGTACTTTTATTTTAGTTAGCATGGGTGGCGCAGTGGTTGAGCGATTGACTGCTGCACTACGTGTCGCGGTTTCGATTCCCGCACGAACATGTAAATTCATGTAGGTACACAATACTCCCAAACCCGGAATAAACATATATAGGTATCATATCAGTACCTAATTATATTGTAAATTATATATAGGTATATTCATTACTGGTCTGGGTGTTTGTTTATGTGAGTTTATATGTGCAGGTATATGACTATACGTACAATACAGAAGTAGTTCCTAGTTTGGGGCAAAGGCTTTAAAAAAAAGTTAAACTTGGCTTTGCCTTTTGTTGTTTAATGTTTTTTCAACAATATTTAGCTGTTATAAGGTTATATGTTTCAAAATATTTTTCCATAAGTTGTATGGTCCCAATTACCCACTTGGTACCGGGTAGTTTGACGAGAGTAGGTTCTATTACGTACGCCAATAATTGTAAGTGCACTAGCACTTGGTTAGTGATGCAAACCTGCTCGTAAAATTTTAGTGTACTTACAGCATTAAGTTTATGTTCTTTTTCACTTAAAACATGGTCGTAATGTTTTCAATTATTATAACTTAATTTACGTCGCTTATTTTGTCATTAGCTTTTTCCGTGCCTGCTCCGCGGTGCCTATAGGTAACTATGTGTATTTTCTGAAAGAAAAAGTAGCTTATGGCACTCAGCATTAGGTTGACTTTCTATTACTTTAAGTTAAGGATTCTCGCAATCGGATTATAACTTACTGTCAAAGATTAACTTTTACAAACAAACAACTTTACCTCTTTATATAGGGTGGCCAAATCCGATGTAAGTAAGTACCTACATACCTAAAACATTTTTTTGCCACCGAAATGGTGAATAGTGTTTTTCTTTGTGTTGTTAGATATACCTACACGTTTTTATTAGATATTATTGATAGGCTTGCGTTTGACCACTATCTCACCTGATGGTATGCGAGGATATGGTCGACATTAGAGTGCGTTTATTTAGAAGTAAGCTACTATTCTTGACATAAAGCTTGCAGAATAAAACTTTTTACAAAAAAACCGGCCAAGAACGTGTCGGACCACGCTCAGTGTAGGGTTCCGTGGTTTCCCATCCGTCACAATAAGTGTGCCCACTTACGAGTTTAAAAAAATGCTTGCATACCTATACGATTATACTACAAACTTAGTCCAGAAAGTATTTTGTAGAACCCTTTTGTCTTTTTTGTACAAAAACTGTTCTTTCCATCAAGTTCAAAATAATTTTCCTAGAAAGTCCTTATAAAGTTCTACTTTTCAGAATTTTTTCATATTTTCTAAACTTATGGTTCAAAAGTTAGAGGGGGGGACACATTGTTTTTTACTTTTGGAGCGATTATTTCCGAAATTGTTGACATTATCAAAAAATGATTTTTTAAATACCTATCCAACGATATATCACACACTAGGGTTGAAATTAAAAAAAAAATCACTTCCCACTTTACATATAGGGGAGCTACCCTAATAAAAAAAAAACAATTTTTATTTTACCACTTTGTCGGCGTGATTGATATACATATTGGTACCAAATTTCAGCTTTCTAGTGCTAACGGTCACAGAGATTAAGCGAGGACGGACAGACAGACAGACATGGCGAAACTATAAGGGTTCCTAGTTGACTACGGAACCCTAAAAATACAACCGACTTCAATGTTAAAAAAAAAACCTGAAAAGTACAAAATAACTTTAATTTCGGAAGTCGGTGTTTATAAAATAGTTTGGTCTCTTCGTTATTTAACACCGACAAGTAGATAAGTTATTAAAACATGAATTGAAAAACGACTAAATTATAATGAACATTTTCTTGGATAACGAGTCAATTGATCCCCAAAGCCCCGAGATTCGACAGATTTGTTTTCTTTGATGGGGTTATCTAAATGGACATGACGGGGCGCGGGGGTTTATCAAGAACACTAAAAGCAGAACATTTGTTATTTTGACAAGAAAATCACGACAAAAATGCAAAATGAAACTTCTTTTTGGAATAAGCTGTACCTTTGTTTGTTATAATTTATCTACCTACTGCTTATATGTGTGTGTACGAAAATTATAAAATAAATGCTACCGCATTTTAGCTTGCAAACAGGTGGGAATTATATGACTTGGTAGACGTTGTCACCCATAAGAAATGAGATAAAAATTTAGTTTGATATAATACCTAGATTCGAATTGGCCTTCCTGTAAATAATTATTCTTTTATCGATAAAATTCGCTAAATCTATGCTTTGTTAAAATATTGAGTTACTGATACTAAGTTGAATTCCCCATAAATTATTTTAATTCAGATTCTTCTTATCACTTTATAAACGAATTGTTTATTTTAGGGTTTCAGTACGTCAACCAGCAAAAACGAAAATCTTGTAGGACCATTTTGTTGACCGTTTGTCTAAACCCCGTTTCTCTGGAATGCGTTGGGGTATTAAGCTGGAAGGAATATAACAAATAGATCTGTTATTCTGTGAAGCAGTCAAAAATTTAAAATTCTAAATCAAGTAATAGTAGTAGTAAGTAGTTTGTTTCTTTTCCTTTCACCTTTACACACGGTGTCTACTTCTCTTTTTTTCTAATTCTCCTTTCGCGGGTATGCTGGAAGAGATTTCGTTAGAAATAAGCATCACCTATGTACCTATTTTTCTGTTTCTGTCTTCTTTTCTTATATAAGTTAAGTGTGTACATGAATTGTTAAATAAATAAATAATCAACACAATCGAAAGATATGGGCGTTTATACTCCATTTAGGCGCATAATATATTTTGACACTCGCTAGGAAATCAAAACCTATAGGGTAGGTACTTCTCGTTGACTTAAAATCCTAACATTTGGCAAGAAACAAGCCCACTTCATAGCACAAGTAAAAGAAGAAATCTGAAAACTAAATTTGTAATACACCACAAAATAATCACTTTTTTTGCGATTTGGATAAATGTTCGAGACTCGATACGGTATGTAATCCAACTATTTATATAAGTGAGTTGGTACGGCACCCTCGATGCGCGAGTCCGGGTCGCACTTGACTGGTTTTTTATAAACAAGGCCCAAAAAGGTTCATTTCAAAGTACCTACTGGCAGGTGCTTAATTTTTCCGGCTAAACACCACAACATCCTGCGTCCGAATATATTTTCATAAGCGCAGCACGAAAAGGGACGGTTTCCATATGATATCAACTTTTAAAACGGCTGGTTGCGTCGGTGGTTCGTTACGAACTCGTCAACAAACTTGTTGCGAATATTTTCGGAGTGCGTCGCGGCTTGCGGTACAGAAAGGACTCCTCATTCGGAGGTGCAGACAGACAATGAAACGTCCGGCCTTTGTGGTCGCGCCTGTTATTAAAACTCTCGGAAAGCGCACTACTCGTATGCCTGCTGGGTGAAATATCTCCTTGTTTACATATGTTTTACATTAGCAGCCACGTGATTTATCACCGCTTCTTACTATAATACTCGCCGTAATTGCATAAGGAAATTTATATCTTGAGTAGAGTTATTAATGCGGTCGTTATTCGTCTCCTTAATAAATGTTAACGTTGAGCTTAATCTTAGTTTGTATTTGGTGGGTCATAGTAATAAAGAGGTTTCATATCATCGCGCCCATCTGGTGAATTAGTGATTCCAGTACCTAGTTATTTACACTAATACTCTTATAATAAAGAGGTAAAGTTTTTTTGTGTTTTTTTTTGTTTGTAGGAGGTAACCTCTGAAAGTACTGGTCCAAATGCAAAAAAATTATCAACGATAGAAAGCTTCCTGAGTGACATAGGCTATATTTATTGCCCGTGCGAAGCCAGAAAGGGCCGCTAATAATCTATAAAGGTATATAAAAGGAGAAACTGATTGACACATCAACGGATAGCCGAAACTGGGAGTAGGAACATTAAATTTTGCTAAAGGCTTCCTTTTATGATGCAGGCGCGCATTATAAAGGAGGTTTTGGAAATTCATTTGCATACAATTTTTTTTCAATTTACATAAAAATTATTCCTTGGGTCACATGGTACTTGGCTGAGGTGAGTTTTTTTTATGGTGGGAAAAAATCATCCAATTAAAACCCCCGCTCTTGGGCGGAGCGGGAGATAGTGTCAGACTCTTACTGACTAAAAGACCCACCCCGTTCCTTCTAGCCTTCATACCGGGGTTCGAGCGCCCTTTCGGATAACCCTGGCCTTAGTAGGCTTCGACCCGGCTGAGTCCCTGCTGTTGCTGACATTTCCTTGAGGTGGCTTAGGTAGGTACTTGGCTTCATGATCTCAGTAAGAATAATAACCTAGATAAATAATAAAGGATCTCATTATCTGATTTTCAAAACTATATCCATAAGAAAATTTAGGTGGTGTTAAAGATTGTATGGACGATTCTTATTTCTGGGGTTAATGAATTTAAAACTTGGCATAAAATCTAACTTAAATCACTAATATAGACTGTCATTATTAGTTTTTCAAAACTACCCTCAAAACACGGGTTAGAAGGTGTTAGTTTTTGAGAAAACATTCTCGTGCAAAGAGTTGCGTTCACAGTGCATAATGTGCTTACAGGTGGTAGATCTACGTATCCTCATAATACAATCCCTTATTTTCTTTTACGGCTCTCCCGGGAATTGATGGACCACCATTGTTCTTTTGCCCATGCAAACGTACCTATGTAGGTAGATATGTACGCCAATGAGCAGAAAAGGTTTATTTTCCAAAAAAATACGCTATTCAATTTGGAAAGGACGCCGATATTTGCATTTTACATTTCAATATTAGGCATACCTTCGGCATATAAATATAGCAAATTCTCCACGAACGTGAAAATAACGTACGAATAAAATACATACCTATGCACAAAAAATTGTTTCGAAAATTCATTCCAGTACGCAGTAACAGGTGTATCAGAATATTTCTATCATAAAATGCTTCGCAGGATAGCAGAGTGAAAACGTTGCATAAAATGAGGCGATGCAGCGCATTGAAAGCAAAATTGTGAAGTGGAAACCTGTGAATATTCTGGAGCATTGAATAGGAGAAATAACGGAGTGGGCACCAGATGTCGGTGAGGCATAGCGGGGCCGCGCTGAACGAATACAGTACGATGATTGTACGCATATAAAACGATTTGAAAATCTATTCAGCTCGTATTGCAGAGTGCTTACATTTATTTTAGAACCACTCAAATTTACTACACGTCTAAATGAATAATGTTGAAACAGAATATAAATGGTATAGGTACCTAAAATGATGAAAGCTTTACTTAGAAATAAAATACTCAATAGTTTGGCAGAAAATGAAGTGCGAAAATACAGTTTCTTCGTGTAAAAATCTCACAGGTTTCGATAAAACGTTGGTCAGTACGAAAATAAGCATAAAGACATCAATCGATCCAAGGTGCTAATTCTGTGCTGTAAATCGAAGGTCGCCAGACGAGGCAGTAACTTCGGGCGAATAATTCATGTATCTGGGCGTGTGGTGGGCGCTTTAGGAAGCCTATAGATAGCACTAGAACGTCGGGATTCTGCCAAGAAGCAGATGAAATCTTTTGTGACCCGAATTTCATCCCCGAATATAAAGTCCAACTTCTTATCGGCGCAAACTTCTATATTTCTTGAGCCTTGTCGTAAGTCGCAGTACACATTCCTTCATACGAAACTTAGTCTTTCATATGAATAAAATTGAGTGAGTATGTGCAAGTGTAAAACCATGTTCGCTTTACAATTCTGTTTCCAAAAGATTGCTAAAGTTTTCCGTCATATGGCGACTAAGCAAATGTGCATACAATCGCACGGGCTTGCGACAAGTCGCACGTCCGACACGTTAACGACTTGCAAGTTTTTCCAGCACTTGATGCGATAGATATGCAACTACTAAAGTATTTCAAACTACTTCGGCCACAAGTCTGCCTGATTTTTAACCCACTTTTTAAACTATTGAAGTTTTGACGTCGGAGTCGAATTTAAAAGAGGCATTGCGGTATGTTTGTGATTTAAAGTGCAGGACTGGTTGGCTCACTAAACTTCCAAGTGGAGCTGTACTAAAACTTGTTTAAACTGACTTATTTGCTTGTATTTTTGCAGATCGCTGTGCTAGAATTCTGTCTCAAAGTACGGATTGGTTTGTCAAGGTCGTGGAGAAAGGCTGTGTTTTATCTTTACACTTTAGGCTTCATTTACTTAGGGTCTTATAGACCGTAGTTTTTTTGTGAAAGCAGAAAAAGAAATCCTTAGGTACACAATCTACTGAGTTAAGTTGTCTAGCTTTTTATGGTCCCAGCTCGGCGAAGCGAAAACACCAATTTTGTGAAGTTTTAAAATTTAATTTTGCGTTATTAATATCTCAGTTGATGATTGATATTACCTCGTTACAGTTTAATTGGACGTCGTGTTACGCCGAATTGATTGCGATGGGCAATTAGGTTTTCGAATAAATTAATTAAGGGTAACATTCAATTATAACGGGTGGTAAATTAATGCTGGTTAGTAGGCTACTTGCATTGAAAGGATTTGAAGTGATCGTATTTTTTCTACCTACAAACTGCACTGGTACAGTCAGGCGTACATCAGTAGTACACTACGGAACTCGCCCCTACTGCTACGATGTAAAGGCGTTATTATTGGTTACCAGTGATGTGCAGTTAACTGTACAACCATTGAATTGCTGCTTATTTGCTTGTACATGCGTGATAAAGGCGTATTATTATAAAATTCACTCACATTTAATCCCACATTACCTGTGAATAGGTGTATTAGTTACGTAAGAGTTATTCATATCATGATATTTTTTCATTTATTGCTCTTCAAAAAAAAATATGGACATGAAAAAAGTTGTTTATGTAATTATTATTTTATATTATATATTTACTAGAATCAATTAGGTAGTAAACTAGTGTAAAGTATTTAGTTTAAATAGTATTAGTGCCTTCATGCAGACGAGGGGGTCGTATCGGGTATCTATAGTGGTGCGACGTGAGACGCGGGGGCGGGGAGTGTCAGTGATTGGCTCGCCGCGCATCGTGTCATAGACGTCATTCGTGATTCGTTCCCTGCACTTGCTGCATGTATCTAACAACAACGACGATTGGCTCGCTAATGCATGGAATGCACAAAGCGATCCCCACTCTAACGCCGAGCGCTCAAGATTCGTGCCGGTACCTATACAAAGTTCTTACTGCTAGAGTTACTTAACGCTTTTTGTCTTTCGATTTTTTTTAAATGATATAAAGCAGTGCTTGACTGCGATCCCAACTGTGTGGCGTAATTTATTGTATTTGTTCCTACCATGACGTCCTGTAAGAAATACGTCGAGTTACCCGTAACCCTGTATACTAACATACCTAACTAAATTGTGACCGAGTTGATAAATATACCAAAACTTTTCCATTGAACAAAAACACAAACCTATATGAGTTAGTTACTTTTCCCCTCCATAAAGCACATATTACTAAAAGTCAATTAATTAATAAAATTATCCTAATTACACTTCGAGCCCTTATTATGGCGAATAATTCCATTGATTTATATTTAGGTACACACATGGAGGCAGGCGCGTTGGCTACTAAACATTTTGGGGGGTGACATAATGAACTGTTAAAAGGATGGACCTATGTAGGATGTATAGCAATATAGCTATACACAAAAGAAAAAGAAAAGAATAGAGAAAGAGAGGTGGTGCTGTCTTTCCGCCTGATTATAATTTGAGTGTCTTTTAAGCAAGAGTGAATAGGTTCATATCCCAATACGCCTCACTATCAGAGGTTACATCACTGCTAACTGTCAGGTGGGATTGCAGTCAAGCGCTAGTTTATATCAATTAAAAAAAAAGATAGTAGTCAAACACAAGTCAATTAATTATAAAAAAAAACTCACACAAGCTAGCAAAAGAGTGTTACTTAAGATCTACACAAAACTTGTATAGTACGAACCCACTACATAACAATTCTAAGTAATTTCCCGAAACTGAAAGGAACTGTTATTGTTACAGCCGTAAGAACTCCATAATGGTGCTTCGTTTACTTAACCCGGCCTACCCCACCTTAGGGTGCTCTTTCACTAAAGATGTGCGAGGTAGCGAGGCGGTGTGCGAGGAAAAATCCGTCTTTGGGTTTGCTTTATTTTTCTATACAAGCTTAGCGCTTCTCTGTTGGAAAAGGGGTTAGCAGAGCAAGGCATTTTTACATACAAAAAAAAAAACGATTATGTGAGAGTTGGACTAAGACACACCTTTGGTGTGTCCGTTATACGGCCTTAAGCTTATAATAGTAAAAGAAATTATTTTATGATGCAAGTTTTATATATATGGCATTGCCTTTCTTGTCTTTCATGATTTTATATAAAATAATATCATGAAAACGGCATAAACGGTCTTTTTGTTTTAAGATTGCGTTTACTTAAAAGTTTGATAGCATGTTCTTGAGAAAAAGGAACTTCACAAACAGACAATAAAGTTAATAAGGGTTCCGTTTTAGCCCACTGAGTTATGGAACCCTAAAAGAAGAGAGATGCGGGCGAGGTACGCTTGCGAGGAATGTAGGCGTGGAAGTGCGATGAATGGGAGCGAGGAACATGTATGCGTACAGCTGAACAACGTCCGTTACAAAACCTCGCACCACTCCAGCTACGCACCGTTTCACAGCTTGTGTGCGTCCTCGCACCGCCAAACACAGGATTGTTAAGGTTCAAGAGAAAATCGCTAAAAACTCTGTCATGTGCACGTATTGGTGGGAAAATATTTGTGTATGTTTCACTTGTGTTTATATTATGATGTATTTTATGGACCTCTTATTGAGGAATTTTGACGTAAGTTGTTTATGCATTACTTATGTATTTACATTGATACGAGGCTGGTTTTTGGAAGGATATAGCTATTGAGAAAATTAATATTTATGAGTACTTTTTTTATGTTGGGGAAAATCATCCAATGACAACACCCGCTCTTGGGCGGAGCGGGAGGTAGTGTCAGACTCTTACTGACTAAAAACCCACCCCGTTTCTTCTAGCCTTCATATCGGGGCTCGAGCTCCCTTTATTTATGAGTCATACGATTTAAAAACCACCCTGAAAAGAGTCAAAATTGTTCATTGATTTGCCCCGCGATTATTATTGATACAATATCATCGAAAATGATCAGTGTGTCATGATATCAAATCGCGTTATAATCACTATACGAAGCTTCACAAATACATTGAATACAGCCGTATTATGTAAAGTGTGCGGTAATAAACAGTCGTACATCACGGACCACTGATTAGTGGTTACCCGCGCATAGCCTAGCTTCACAACACGGCAAAAATATTCAATATTCGCAGCCAATACAGGCTAGGGTGGGGGTGGGCGCCCCCCACCCGGTCCATTATCCACTCCCCCCCCGACCCCGCCACGTTTATTCGCCGGAATAGTGTGCAATAAAACGGTACCGCCGGCCACTGGCCACAGCAAAAAATACACTCCCTAAAAATTATTCTTCTGAAAACTGAACTAGTGCAGATACGGCACCCATAGCACACACCACACACGCCGTTTTCATACCACGATGAAAAAACCCGCGCCGACTAGTTGGATTCCCATTGCTGTTCTGAATTTAGCGTGTTTTCATGACTCTCAATAGCCTACCTTTTGATAGCTTCCACTCGAAATTAGTTCTCAAAATACTTCGCGTTCGTTTGCGGAATAAAAAGTGGAAACGGCCAGTCTAAATTAATATTTTATGAAAAGTAAAACGCAGCCACTACCTAGCTGTCTATGTAGAATTTTTAATTATGAAGCTGAAGTAGATCCTTTGGGTCAGTAAAAAGAAGCCAATAACAACAACGAATTAACTAAATTGTTTCCAGGGAACGTTTAGTTCGTTCTGTTTTATTTGCTTCTAAAAAGTTGCGTCAGTTTGTTTGAGGGCTTTTTGTGAAAAAAGTGTTCGTCGGAGCGCGTCGGCGAGCCGGGCTTGTCACACACATGCAGTAAATGGGACTGTCATACAAAGTAAATATTACGTGAACCTACAAACTGCAATATAAACTTCGAGAATTTATCTATTTTATGAAATAAAATACCTTTCAGTTCTTCAAACATTTCAGCGCAGCAACCAAATTTTTCATCATATTTTTAACGATTTCAAAAATTCATATTCTCTGACAGCGCGTACGCTATCAGCAAAAATCTGGTTGTGTGCTGTCCAAAAATGTTTTCAGTATTTTTGTACTGTGAGAGTTTTGTGAAGAATTTACGCGTAGCCGGTTAGCAATTTGTGATGGCGTAGCTGCAATCAGCGTAGCACCGCGTAGCTACGTAGCGGTGGCTACGGCGTAGCAGCCAAACTGCGTCGAATGTACAGACTGAGTTCGTCATACTTGTGAATAGTGATTGCAGCATTAAACCTCGAGTTCAAGTAAAAGTTTCCTGCTGACATTTTTTTCTGTTTCTGATTGACTTCTACAAGAGTAGTGAATTTATTTTAAATAATGTAGAGAGCGAAATGTGCACTAAAATGCATCGCGCATTAAGTAGAATTTAGCAGAACGTAATAAAGTGGATTAACAATATCCAATTCACAGTAACACAGGTATAAAACGCAAAACACTTTTGAAACAATTTTCGAGCCATTAATTCATCTTTTCACTCATTTACGGGATTGCAATGCGGGGTAGTAATTTTGCCGCGTTACCAAGTCAAATTAAAACAGTGAGAATTTAATTAAATGTGGTAATGGGTGCTCTTGTAAAAATCGCGGCGGCCGCGGCCAGCACGAGTGCTGCATCTGACTGAATCTCTTACAGATAGAATTATCGTCGGGATATATATCATCTATATAGATGTAAATTGCCATAGAGAATTTTAAATGCGAACTCTTGTTTATGCTTCCTATTTGTTTTGAAAAGCCCATATTCCAAGATTTCAAGAACATGCAGATCAAATCAAATCAAAAATACATATTTATTTGCCACCGGTACATGGTAGAATAATATACACTTTTTGGTAACACATTTATTGTGCGCACGACCAAGTAGTGGAATTCTCTGCCGAAGTCTGTGTTTCCTGATAGTTACAACGTAGGGGTGTTTAAATCAAGAGTGAATAGTTTACTTCTTGACAAGTGTGCTCCATCGTCGACACATCATCACTTACCATCAAGTGAGATGGTGGTCAAACGCAAGCCTATCAATAAAAAAAAATCAAATGGACCTTTTCCAAAATCTTCTTCTTCTTCCTGCCCTTGTCCCATTTTATTTGGGGTCGGCGCAACACGTTTTTTTCTTCCATTCTGTCCTGTCACTCGTCACGCTATCACTTTTCCAAAATACTCGTATAATATTCTAATAATCCCAAAACAATTTTTTTTCCTTCTGGCTTCATCATCAGGTTACATTCCCCTCCCTTTTCAGACAGTCAGTCTGATACTAATGGCATATTTCAAAGCATATACATATCTCTGTGGAGAAGAATGTGTAAGAAACTGCACGGAACAAATAAAAAAAGTAGTATGCTCCAACTGGACTTAAAAAATGTGACTGTGCATGTGGGAGTGTTTGAAAGCGTTACCGCAGCCCTGGAACGCAAATGGCAACTGAAGGAACACAGGTGAGTTTTAGTCAGTAAAAATATTAATAAATAATAATCATCATCATCCTCATTTCAGCCGAAAGATATCCACTGTTGGCATAGGCCTCCCCAAGTGTCGCCACTATGAACGGTAGGTTATCGTACTCCCGTGAACCTCACCAGGCTATCGGTTACTTGAGGGATGTCTTTCAGTACGCAGTCGCTACTCCAAAACCTTTCGACTTCAACGACTGCCCACTTCCACTTAAGTTAACACTTTTTCACTTCCAAGAAGACACATCGCACAATTTGATCATTTCTCATTACAAAAAAAAGATGGCGACTGTGAGGAGGGTCTTGGAAACTGGAATGTGGGCGTTAAAATTCCTTATAGACAGAAATAATATCCGAGGCATAGATGTAAATTGCCTTACAGAATTTTAAATGCGAATTCTTATTTACATTTCCTCTTTGTTGTAGAGCGCACAAAGAATGAGTCCGAGCCGTAAATGGAATGGTCCAGCGGTTTTAGGTTCTTTTTTTCAATCCGTAAATTTCAAACCAGTTCTGTGCAATTTTTGTTCTTCTTTTTTCTAACTGAGCTTAAAGTTAGAAAATAGTCATGCTATTTATTGAAAGA
Organism: Mythimna albipuncta; assembly: GCA_929112965.1. Classification (NCBI taxonomy): domain Eukaryota; kingdom Metazoa; phylum Arthropoda; class Insecta; order Lepidoptera; family Noctuidae; genus Mythimna; species Mythimna albipuncta. Next base: position 10,241,266 of record OV815977.1, on the reverse strand, counting down.
GTATATTTATCATCATTATTTCAGGCGAAAGACGTCCATTTCTGGATATAGGTCTCCCCCATGTGTTGCCACAGGGTTCCTTCTATTTGGCAGAATCTTGATACTCCGATTTTTATTTGGCATAACTCACATGGCATAATCTTATTTAATCGAATATTTTTAAGGCATAAAAATTATTTAGCATAACTTTTGTTTGGCAGAATATTTACGTGTCCGAATTTACAATGGCATACTTTTATCTTGGCAGAATTTTGTTTAGCATAACATTTATTTAGAGATACGATTATTTGGTATGGGTGCATATTTGAACATCAAAAATTAAAATAGATGTTTCTTCTTGTTAAAATTAGTGTTCAAAACATCAAAAACTTATAATATATGGAATAAAACTGATAATTTAAATAAAGTAAATTTATGCTGTCGAATGGTTAGATAACCTACGTGCAATGTATTTAAAATCGAATGGTCTGCAAAAGTGACATAGAATGTTCTAAATATAGCATGTATTGGTAGCATTTTCAATATTAAATTAAATTTGTGTCATAAAAAGTCAATACGTTGTGCTGCAAAATTTTGTGACAGAAACGAATCGCTGCGAAACCGACTTTACGCAGTCTTGTCTGCCCTACCCCTAGAGAGTAATTTAAACCCGCGTGGCGCCGCCCAAACCCCGCAGCGCCGGAGCCGTGACAGAAACAATGCTTGCTTCATGTTGCATGCCTGCTGCATGTTGCATGCCTGCTTGCATGCTGCATGCATGCTGCATGTTGCATGCCTGCTTGCATGCTACATGCATGCTGCATGCATGCTGCATGCTGCATGCATGCTGCATGTTGCATGCCTGCTTGCATGTTGTATGCCTGTTTGCATGCTACATGCATCCAAGCCGACAATATTTTTGTAATTAGCATTTAGGTTCGCGTTTTGATATTAGTAGTAATATCATGGTGTATTCTTGTTTTCATCTTAACTCTTGGTTTTGATTAACCATTTGTAGTTGGGGACTAGTCAAACTAGTAGAGTACTTGTTAAATTGTGATTTAAGCATTAGAAGTTGACTTTTCTCAAACTCCACTTTAGGCTGAAAACCTGTCAAAAGGCATTCAAGTAGGGTTTGAGGAGTTCTTAAGTGAAGAGTGAATAGGTTGCTTTTAGGAAAGCGGGCTCCATCATCGAACATATCATCGCTTTCCATCAGGTGAGATAGTGGTTAAGCACGCCTATCAACAAGTAAAAAAAAAACTCAATTCAGCAATCCGCCATGAAACAGGTGCGTATTTAAATTAAAATTCTAGTGTACCTAAGTAGTATATTTGAAAAGGCTTTATTAACTAGTTTTTGCGGCTTCGCCTGCGTACATAAAATATGTCTATATCATTCAGTAATAAAGCAGCTTTCTATTGGTGAAAAAATGTCAGCAATCGCAACAGTACTTTCAGAGATTACCTCCTACAAAAAAAAACCGGCCAAGTGCGAGTCGGACTCGCCCATGAAGGGTTCCGTAGCAGCAAGTAACATAATATAAAAGTTCTTGTTATGTGTTGTAACTTTGATCGATGTTTTAATAATAGTGTATTTTTTTCGGTTTATGACGCATTAAAAAAAAACTACTAACTGGATTTCGTTCAAACCAATTTTCGTTGGTAGTTTTTATAGTAATGTATATCATATATTTTTTTTAGTTTTATCATTCTCTTATCTTAGAAGTTAGAGGGGGGGGGACACACATTTTACCACTTTGAAAGTGTCTCTCGCGCAAACTATTCAGTTTAGAAAAAAATGATATTAGAAACCTCAGTATCATTTTTGAAGACCTATCCATAGATACCCCACACGCATGGGTTTGATGAAAGAAAATTTTTTGAGTTTCAGTTCCATGTATGGGGACCCCCAAAATTTATTGCTTTTTTTCTATTTTTGTGTGAAAATCTTAATGCGGTTCACAGAATACATCTACTTACAAAGTTTCAACAGTATAGCGCTTATAGTTTCGGAAAAAAGTGGCTGTGACATACGGACGGACAGACAGACAGACAGACAGACAGACATGACGAATCTATAAGGGTTCCGTTTTTTGCCATTTGGCTACGGAACCCTAAAAAGACGTATGGCACTCGGGGACTGCCGCGGTAAAGCTATTGCATAGCATTTTTATCAACTTATGCAATTATAATTATTTATTTATTTTATTTATGCAGTATTTTTTTTCCTTTGTTTTTTTTTCTTTGATATTAATTGAAGTTACACTTTCACACATTGAATTGAATTTTGATTGATTGTTCACTCATTTGTTTTCTTTTCGGTCACCACGCTCAAAAAACAAATGAGTGGGGGGGTGTTGGGTTATTTTCGTTACGGAATTTCTGGATTCGGTCTCCGCGCTCAAGGCCCGCGATAGAAGCTATGCAATAGCTTCAAAACAAATTGTACTTCTTTATAATTTTAGTGTAGATAGGCTTCGCTTGAGCCTCCTTGAGCTTCACCTGATGGAAAGCGACGATAGAATAGAACAGAATAAACTTTATTGTACACCAAAAAGTAACATGGCTTCTATGTGGTCGACAACGGAGCCCGCTCAGTGGCGTAACTATAGGGTGGCAAGGCTGGCAAAATGCCACGGGCCCCAGGACCGACGGGGCCCCCAGTCTTAGAGGACGCGAGCTCAGAAGAAGTAACCCAAAACATATTAAAATGAAATCACATAGTAACGTGATTTATCGGGGACCCCATCTAATGAATTTGCCAAGGACCTCAGATGATATAATTACGCCACTGAGCACGCTTGTGGAAGTAACCTTTTTTTAAATCTTTATTACGGAGCTTTGTCATAATTTTGGCCATGTCGCTCCATCATAGCCAAACTGTGTTTTGGTTTATTTTAGATGATTGTAATAAATGTTGTATAAAACTCTTGCCTCGTCTGACGTAGGTTTAGCTAAAATGTTGTTGCAAATACCGATATCTAAGGGTGCTTTCAAATTAGCCGCAAAGTCCTACGCGATGGCGGCGCGGCTGCAGCGCTGACAACGCGCTGCTTTGTCAGTCTATATAAATAAAAGCCACAAAGTGCCGCGAGATGGCCGCGCGTTTTGAATTATATGGAACAACAAAGCAGCGTGACGGCAGCGCTGCAGCCGCGCCGCCGTAGCTCGTCACTTTGCGGCCAATTTGAAGGCGCCCTTACAAATTTAAAGTGCTAAACATATTACTTCTGAGGCGTTCGTCCCGCTCACACTACACCAGAATATGTTGTACGTCCTCAATTATTCCGCATTTTACACAATTAGGTAAATCTGTGATACCCATGAGGAACGTAAACTTCCTCGATGGGATGTGACCAGATCGAAGCCTTATGGCAGTAACAATGTCTTCTAACAATCTTTTCACTCTTGACTTAAAGACCCCTAGGTTGTAAGCTATCACGAAACACAGAAGGTTTTAGTAGATTTTGTAATACAACTGGTTTCTATGTAGTTTTAAAGAAGGTCCAAACTTGTATTCGCAAAATAAAACTCCAGATGTAACGTAGAGGACGGGATTCCTTTGTGTTCTTTCTGACAAAGAATGTTGTGTCGACAAAGAATTGAATGTACTAATCCTATTTGACTTATACATGGTGAAGAAAAGTTTTAATATAACATGTGTGTTTTGTTAAAAACGAAATATAGGTAATAGGTAATATATTAAGGCCGCGATGCGTAGTTTCAAAGACGCGTATGTGTTATTTTTAAGCTTGGCGTACGCCTCCTTGAAGCTTACATACAAAACTATCAGACTCTGTTGACGGCAACGACACAATGGCATTACGTTTCCGCTACGCATACGCGTCTATGAAGCTACGCGTCCGTGGACAGTAGACTTTAAAAATACACTGAGCTGCAAGAAATCCGGGTCTCTAGTAATTTTTTTTTTTATGGTGGACAATCATTCAATGACAACCCCCGCTCTAGGGCGGAACGAGAGATAGTGACTAAAAGACCCACCCCGTTCCTTATAGCCTTCATACCGGGGCTCGAGTTCCCTTTCGGATAACCCTGGCCCCAGTAGGCTTCGACCCGGCTGGGTCCCTGCTGTTGCTGACAACTCCTTGAGGCGCGCGGGAACAATGCGCGCCGTCGACGACTTGAGGAGTCTTTAGTAATATATGTGGTATTTTCTTAAATACATAAGATGAAATCGTGATACTGTTGTAGGTGACCGTTATCATAATCATCATTTCACTCGAAAGACGTCCACTGTCACCACAATTAACAGTCTTGTGTGTTGCCAGTGATGACATATGGCTCCGAAACGTGGTCGTTTACAATGGGCTTCATCAGAAGACAAAGTCACGCGAAGGGCAATGAAAAGGGCTATGCTCGGAGTTTCTTTGCGTAATCGAATCAGGAATGAGGATATCCGCAGAAGAACCAAGGTTACCGACATTGCACGAAGAATCGCTAAACTTAAGTGACCGATTAATACATAAAAGAAAATAAGTAACACGTATTGAACCCTATTTTTTATTTAAGAAAACATATGAAAGTGTTCATATGTATGTTCTAGAGGACTTTATTTATTTTATTTATTTACAAAATAAAGCAACAAAATATACAAGGTGTAAAGGACAGCCCTCCACAAACTTTAAGGGCTTGCTCAGTAAACGAAACCTTTTTTGCATCACTTAATTTTTGTTTTCAATACATAAAATATAGTTTTTTAAGCTGTAACTTGTACAAACGAAAACTCTTTTTTAATTTTATACAATTATTTCATTTTATTTTGATTTTTAATGCAATCCTTTTAATATTTGACTGCCTGACTATAATATAATTATAAAATGAATTTAATTTAATGATAATCATCGGATCAATGCAAAATAATGATAACGCAATCTAAATGATAAAATAATCTAATACAATTTAAATTTGTTATTGACCTTTCAATTTTATGTAATTTTATAATACCTGTATACGTATGATTTTGTAACTGAAATGAAATAAAAAAATAAAAAAAACTGTTTATAACATTAATTATGACGATTATGCAAGTACATATCTTTAAGAGATAGCAGTTACTTTATCTATGTCACCCGTTATTTTTGTCTTGAATGAAGAAAATTAAGAATACAGATCAAAAGAACTGATATTCATGGTTGTTTGCGTTGTATCTTAAAAGATTTTTTTGTCTATTTGCCTTTTCTACAAAAACATTTCTTTAACAACATTTTCAGCTTCACAACGGGTACTTTTAACATCTTAGATAGTACATACCTTTTATATTTTAGTTTGTCAAAGCGGCTTATCGGAAATGAAACCTTTTCAACTATCCATTACAAGATAGCCTTTATTCAGATGGTCAAAGGACAAAATGATAAGCACAGCCGGCATAATGTTGAAAAAGGATATAAAGACTAGCCTTCTCTCGCCACTTTGCTCTCTTGTGCTATCTCAAAGGAAACGTTAATTTTTCGGATAAAAACCTAGATATGACAGTTGGTGAGTCCAGCTTTTTGTTTTCATTTTTATAATTGAAACAATTTTAAGTAAAATATCACAAAAATATAAAAATTGATGGAACTTTAGAGTTGCTTTTGATATAGGTACCGGCACGAATCTTGAGCCATCGCTCAAGTTCCATGCCGATATCTATAAAACAATTTCGTTTCACGCGGTCTTTCAGATTATGTCGTCATACGGCTCTTTACCAGTGTGGTGAAACAAAAAAAAAACTGAACAAATACCAATTGAGCAAAACATGGCGTTTCAATCCCCAGGGGCCAGGTCAGTGTTATAGAGTTTTCAATTTAGAATTTTTCAATAGCAACCCCGAGGGTTATTTTTCTTTTAAAGACAAATAGTTCGGTTTATTACATGGGATACTGGCTGAACTAGAAAGATGGAGGAAACGAGACCCAAGAGACTTAAGCTATACGATGGTCTGATCAAGTGAAACTACACACACAACAGGTCAAAACGTCATTATAAATGGGAGGAGATCTTCAAAAAGTTAAGTCGAAGAAAAAGACTGAATAAAGACAAAGAATCTGGTAAAATAAAGTCCCAGATCAGCCCCAAGTCGTCGACGGCGCGTAGTGTCACGCGGAGTTGCCTCGAGGATGTTGAGTAACCGTAGGGGCCCAGCAGCCTACTGGGTCCATGGGTGATGCGAAAGAGATCCCCGGGGCCCTGGAACAATGTCAAAGAAGGAATATGAGTAGGTTTTTAGTCAGTAAAAGTCTAACACTATCTCCCGCTCCATCCAAGAGCAGGGGATGCCGTTAGATGGTTGAGTTGAGTGGGGCTGATGCACGCGTCATGCTCGTGAACGGGTGCCGTCAGTTGAGACTGGTCATCTCTTAGCTGCCAGTGGCTTAATGCAGTTTGTATCTTTTAATTATTTTTTTTTAGTTTTATTTTATTATCTACATTGTGCTCACATAATAGAAGCAACATGAAATATGTAACCAAGCATTATATGTAAAACATAATATCATTTAAAAGAGTGTCCATGGAGTTTCTTGCACGATCTTCTTCATAGAGATCTACGCTTTGGAACGTGCAATTTAGCTTCACTTTTCTTTTAATTATGATAAAACTAATGAGTATTAAAAAAAAGTTTATTTGGGAAAGTTGCTTGACATTATGAGCACAATCACGTGTATAATTATCGTTCACTAATTAGCAGTCACCCTGTATATTAAATAATATGTCAAAAAAGTTCAAATAAACTTAATATTGTGTGCATTTTCATAAAATTATAATTTTATTTATATAATCTTCATGCGACGTAAAGTACAAAGGTGGACTAAATGCCTCAGGCATTCTCTACCAGTCAACCTAAGGTGATGAAGAAAAAATATGGTAAGTGCTATAAAAAAGTAATATATTTTTTATAAATAGGTATAATCCAATAATATAGTGTAAATGCGCTAGTAGTTTACTGTCATACTCTTCTCGATCATGTTTAAAACTTAGGAAACTAAATGTCGAATGCCATTTGTGCTGGACGAATGTTTCGGAAGCATATTACATTTCTGAACAAATTTCCAAATCCCCGAACGTATTGTAAATGTGTGTGTGATGTCAGACAGACATGACGAGGTAGCTTTCCGAAGCAAAATCGATCACATATTACTCGGCCGGATCTATATATCAAACTTATTATACATATTATCAAACTTTGACCGGCCTGTTGGTCTAATGTTTATTATTATTATTTCGTCTCTTTATATACATTTTTAAATATTTCAAAAATAAAAATAAAACATTAAAAAAAACTTATCAAAACAGTATTATTATTATATATTCTTTATTGTACACCACATAAATAAAAAATACAGGACAAACATTATTAAAAATAAATATACAATGGGCGGTCTTATCGCATAGGGTATTTGGTCCTGACTGCTTATACCCGGATCGTGGGTTCGATACCCGCTCAAGGCAAATGTTTCTGAGATGATTACGATCATTTGTTCGGTTTGGATGTAGATAATTTATTTGTAAAATGCATGTATGTATTTGTAAAAGTATGTTTATCAATACTCTAGTGCTCATAGCACAAGCTCTCCTTAGTTTGGGACTTAATAACGTGTGAAATTTGTGGAATATTATTATACCTATGAACAATGCACAATCAACCTTTTAATGTTCCCACTGCTGGGACTCAGGCCTCCTCTCTAGGAGAGGGAATGAGCCATAATCCATCGCGCAGGCCCTTTGCGGATTGGTAGATGTCACACGTCTTCGAATTTTTGGTTCTAGGACATACCGGTTTCCTCACGATGGTTTACGTCACCGTTTTGAGCAGTGGTGATGAAATAAATACACAAAGTAATGTGTCTGGCCGGGTTCGAACCCGCGACCTACAAACCTATAAATCGGGGTCGTTACCACTCAGCCACCACTGCTCAATTATACCTATAGTTCAACAAATAAATCCTCTGAAAATTGGTACAGTATAATTGAATCCAAACAATGACTTTCAACCAGGATAAAATTGTTCCAGCGAAACAATTGATAAACCGCTATCGTTTTACTTGCATTTAATTCCCGTTCAACGGAATAATTACATCGTAATGGCCCAAAATAAAGCGAATGTCGAAAAATACTGTCACTTTTTTATAAACGACATTCTGTTTGGAGTATTGCCAAGTGGCTCTATCTGTTGGCCAGACCGCACACCGTAAAGCTATCACAAATATTTTAATAGTGACAGGGCATACAAAATCTTGTTATTACATTTTTTGGGCAAACTTCGAAACATTTCCATTACCTACATTTCTTGTGCAGAGAAGGGATTCTCTGAATAATTCAACATTCCAGACGTGAGTGAAAGGGATGGAAAGAAACCTCCATTAACATGATTGCAACAAAATATTATTGTACCTTTATTTTCAAGTCAAACTTTCTTTACATATTTTCTTACCTCGAATATTTTTGATACTGTTAAACTTATTAAAGGCACTTACTGAATATAATTTAACTGTGGTAAATGAAGGGAACTAAATTTAATTTAAGTATTTATTATGTTTCAATTTATTGAACATTATTTTTAATTTGATTTTGAAATGTTTGATTTTAATGTTGATTTAGATAGGAACATTGAATTAAATTATATGGAATTGAAATGTTATGGCTACTAACATAGTTTTTAGGTAAATATTGTTACAAACCCTTACCTATATCAGTGCCCTTCCGCTCTGCCTTTAAGCGGGAGAAGTCACTGGATAATTTCCCAGTTACCACGGCCCTAGAAAGCAAAGGAATTTCTGAAAAGGAAGGCTGCGGTCCCTGTCCCAGAACGCAACTGCAACTAAAGGAACACAGGTGGGTTTTAGTCAATAAAAATTTGACACTCCCTCTCGCTCCGCCAAGAACGGGAGAAGCTATTTGATGATTTCCTTATAATTCAAAAAATCGGAAAAGTGAAACGTCGAGAACACGGTTGAAGGAAACCAGAGGAAATTATCCGCATCGTATCTTGTGACTCGTGGCGATAAGTGAAATGACTTATTGAGATAAATCGTTTACCGAACACTCCAAATCGAATCCCTACCGACACCCGCGGAATCATGCTTACATTCCACCCAATCTGTATCTTTAAATAACGTTTATTTTATGTAGTTAACGGCTGTATTTCAAACGAACTTATATATCAAATAAATTGCCAATACAGACCGAAATGTTGTGGCCATTTGTAGGACGTTTAAAGTTATTACTTCGGACATAATCGACAAAAGTTACAGTGAAGGACAGCCGACCAACATTCAAGAAAATTAAAGTATAAATAATATATTTGTGTAGGTACCATTTTTTTTTTGGTGGGGAAAATCATCTAATGACAACCGTCGCTCTTGGGCGGAGCGGGAGATAGTGTCAAACTCTTTCTGGCTAAAAAACCCGCCCCGTTCCTTCAAGCGTTCATACCGGGGCTCGAGTTCCCTTTCGGATAACCCTGCCCCAGTAGGCTTCGACCTGGCTGGGCCCCTGCTGTGGTGTGTAGGTACCATCATCCTATTAATATTATAAACACAGAAGTTTGTATGTATGGAAGTTTGTTACTCTTTCACGCAAAAACTAATGAATGGATTTTGATGAAACTTGGTACACCGGTAGATCATGTCATGGAATAGCTTATATATGATACTTTTTATTCCCGGTTAATGTTCCCTTGGGATGATTTTATGCTATCATGCGGACGAAGCCGCTGACAGCAGCTAGTGTTAAATAAATTCTATTTTTACATACGAAATGAAAACACAAAAATTTTTATTCATCATTCAGTTTATTTTCTTTTACAATTCCACCTAAAGGGCGGCCTAATTAATTACCCAGACTCATTAAAATAGCGTTTTGCTAAGTGCTTTTTTATTTTGTGAAGCACTACGCCCATTTCGTAAATAAATGCTGATTTATAAGTCTCAAAGCCGACGTAGTCTAAAGAATAAAGTTTAATTAAACTAAACGAGCACAATACGGTTCTTAATTTGCAATAACTGATCGGAAGCGTCATGATTGTGTCTCAAAGTAAACACCTTTAAGCCGTCCGTGATTACGGAAACGAATAGAACCGTACGCCCCGGACGCCCGGGTGGCGTACGCCTCGTACGCCCCGGTCGCCTCGGGCGGAGCACGTTACGCCAGAATGCAGAAAATGTGTTCTGTTTTATTAGAGAGGCCAATAAATTCTGTACGTGAGCCGACGCGACAGATCACCTTTGCCGCCGTCACGTGAAAAAATAAACCCTGGGTTACAGACTAAGTCGCTATTGATGTAGGCAGGTAGGTCTTCTAGCTTAGTAGAAGAATCTTAATGAAATTGATTTATCATGTATTTATTTATAGCTTCACCTTATCATCCGGACTGTTCCGGAGCGTATCAATCACGCCTAGACGAGGAAGTTTATCCTCTTTAGCCGGTTACTTATAAGCTTATGTTTTATGTATCTTATGCGATAATATAACTCGTTATGATTCATCAAACTTCTGCGGTCTCTGAAAATCTGTTCCACATATTCTCCAAACAAAGTCGTCCACTACTGTAAGCATACAATTACTATTTTTTAGGGTTCCGTGCCTCAAAAACAAAAAACGGAACCCTTATAGGATCACTTTGTTGTCCGTCCGTCTATCTGTCTGTCTGTCGAAGCCCTTTATCTCGAGAACGCGTGGAGGTATCGAGTTGAAATTTATATACAGGTCTGCGGTTCCTTCAAGCTGTGAAAAAATCAAACTTCTAAGTTAACGAATAAAAAAGTTACGGCCGTTTATGTCGCAAAATAACTTAAATTTTGATAGTCTCAAAGATCGAAATTCATAGGATACTTTTCGTTGACCCAGAATCTTAAAATTTGGAACAAAGCAAAGTCTTATAGCAGAGGTGTAGGAAAAATCTCAAAAACAGTCAATTTGTTGTTATCTACGTCACAAAACAAAAATTGCAATTCGGAAAAATCTTCGAAACTCCATTCGCTCTTGCCCAGTTTTTTTTTTAATGTTTGCCCCACTATACATTACTCTTACATCGTGGTTGCGTTCTCAAATATGTAAATTCACATACACAAACACTCAGACCCGGAACACCTAACTGTAGGCCATACAAATATTTCTTCCGTGGGGGAATCAACCCTTTTTAATGAAAAGTATATTCATGAACTACAGTATCACAGTTGATGCAGTGGTTAAGCAATTGGCTGCCGCGTTGCGTATCTCGGATTCGATGCCCACACGGAACAAATGTTTGTTTGGCCTACAGATAGGTGTTCCGGGTCTGGGTGTCTTGAATAGTTAAGTACGGACATGTTGTTTGTTAACGCATTCCCGATATATCGTCACCATTCCTGCTAACTATCGTAACTAGCAATTGATATTTTTCCAGGGCGACCGTATCTCGGTCGGGCGTTAAAATCATATTCCTGTAGTTGCGTTGGGTGTAGCTTTATTAATGAATTAATAAGTTTTTTATACATGTTAATCTTGCAATATTCTTTTAGTTAGTAATAGCCCTAAAGCCCTAAATTCCGAAGGTAGTAAGGATATTTTTTTTTCCTTCTATTACATTTCCGCAAAACGAAATAATTGAATATCTTCTAAACGGTAAACGATACAGATATGATGATTAGAGAGAACTTATTCGAAATAATGTTAAGAACACGTTGGTAATATCAGTGCAGATACGCCAGTTTGTGAGATACGACAGTTAGCGGGGAGGACGACGAAATTAGTAATTTCTATTGTACGGTAAAGTTAGGTATATCAGCAAAAATGGATCCAGCAGAGTCCCGGGGGCCATGGGTTTGCTTCTGAAAGGAAAACCCGCGGCCTCGGAACGCAAGGCGAAGAAGGAACATATTGGTGGGTTTAAGCACAAAATATATAGGTACAGAAGTCAATCTACATACAAAGCGCGCTCGAGCAACGCACACATAGACACCGCTCACAGACACGATGTTTCGGTCGCGTCTCGGATCACTCATCGAACAATTCCGGCTCAAACACCGATTAGTGTGCGTCCACCGAGCGTAGGTATAAAAAGTGAAGTACATACATGAGATTGTCTTCTGGTACCTACCTATCTATTTTGTGGTTTAAGGCAGTAGTCCGACCGCCGACGATGAACGAGAAATGAGTAGAACTAGAAACTATAAACGAGTTGGAGATCAGCGGAAAGCGAGTGTGTAGTTTCGATAGTTTTGTCGCCGGGCTATCAGCGAGTGTACTTTCAATGTCGCACTGTAAAGAAGTGATCAAGCGACCGAGAATCGCTGAACGAATATCGCTGAGCGAGTATACTTTTGTTTTTCGTCGTATAGCGACAAAACTAGTAAAGCGAGCATTGAATTATAAAAACCCAGCGAGTCGTCTCCGGCAGTGTGAACAGTCAGAGAGCAACTTCTAATGTATGCATCTCTTTCGTTTACATGGAATGTACATTTATTGTGCGTTTCTTCAGAGAGAAAATCGCCAATAGTTCGTTTTCTCGCCGGCGGTCGGACCACTGCCTTAGTCAGTAAAAGACTGATACGCCTTCCCGCTCCCCCCAAGAGCGGGAGAACTCATTGGATAATTTCCCACCTAAAAAAAATAATAGAGTAAAATTACGTAACAAAATCCGTGTGTGACTGGTGGTATTTCGTCTAAGCACGGCCATTTTTAATCCAAAACCACTCGCATTTCTCCTCGCAAAAAAATATCTTTTCCGACAAATGAACAGCAAACTCAATCTCAATATGAAATACGATATTCTATACTGTATTATAATAACAAGATAGTCTACGTCATATAGTATTATAGGCTGGGTCGGGAATCTGTCGCAGACACGTTTACTCCATTCCGGGGACATATTTTGCAATTTCATTTCCCACGAGAGGCAGACACGGTTTACGCGACACCTTATTCTTTACCAACTTTAATATTTCTCCTTGTAATCTTTCGACCTGTCCGCTGGAGGCAATAAGCGATGACTTTTAAAATAAATTTTGTAATATAATATGTGGAAACTGAAAATAGCGGAAAAGAGACAGGTATTTTATACGCGCATGGGATGTTTGTTTATACTCTGACTTCAATGTTGCCAACACATCGGCAAACTCCTTTTTTTTTGAGTTGGGAAATCATCAAATAACTTCTCTCGCTCAGGGTAGAGCGAAAAAGAGACAGGTTTTTCCTGACTAAAAGCCTCCAGTGTTCCTTCGGTTGCACAGCCAAAGTAACTGTAACATAGTATCATATTTATTTTAAACAATCTCAAATCAAGAAAAGCGACAGTCAAATAAACTTATTTTTCTTAAAAGTTTTGGTTTTTATTATTGATAAACTCTCGTTTGACCACTATCTCACCTGATGATAAGCGATGATGTGGTCGTCAATGGAGCACGCTTGCCTAGAAGAAATCTATTCACTCTTGATTTAAAGATAGCTTATCAGGAAACACAGACTAGCGGGGAATTCCACTCGTCACCAGTGGCGGATTAAGCTAACGAGGGACCTTGAGCAAAATTCACCTGTGTAGACCTATTTTGTACAATTATTTTTATTTTTTATTCGCAATAACTCCATGTATTTTAAGATTGGGTAAGACATGTGGAAATACGCTAATGAGGGAGGTTGACTATCATATTCAATGAAATTATCAGCTTCGGATTTCAATAGATATTTTAGATTTTTATTTTGCTTTCTATTTAGAACGAGATCCCCAAACGCGTGGGTCCACCTAAAGTGTGGGGCCTGTCGCATTTGCTACTCTCGCTGTTTGGCTAATCCGCCACTGCTTGTCTGCTGTATGCTCCATAAATGTGATCCCTAAAAACATTTTGTACATATGGGGGGGATGACCACCATGTCCGGTAGCGCAATGCCGTGCGAACAATATTAACGCAACCCTGGCAGGCATGAGCCGTAAAGGTCCTCATTAATTGTACTGACAGACTGTTAAGGCGCGCGTGGGAGTCAACGCACCATCGACATGGGCTTTTCTAGTTTCTTAGGTTTCTTCTTAGGTCTCTCTTTCGTTTTCTAGTTGGACAGTAAGCTATCCATGACTGGTCGCCGTCCGCAAGTTTGATACGGTGTCCGGAAACCGACCCGCGACATCGGCAAACCCCTTGGCGTTCCAAGATAAATATACAACGTCGTAAAGCTACTTTATATCACGAATACCCTAGGGCGTCAGACAAAGTGGATTTCTATCAGCTACATAGATTGTGAATAGTTTGGGGTTGGAATTACTATGTATTATACCAATTTGTATGAAAAAAGGCTAATAAAAAGTCTAGAAGGGCCGTCAGCAACATTGACAGGTCGATGCCTGCTAGGACTGCGGGATTGTTCGTAAGAGTAACTGAAGCCCTGGAACGTAAGGGGAAGCTGAAGGATCCTGGGTAGGTTTGAGTCAGTAGATAAACTGATATTTGATGATATTTTTATATTGACTGGCCTGTTCGTCTAGTGGTTAATGGCCCTGACTGCTATGCTGGAGATCGTAGGTTCTATTCCCACCCAGGACAAATGTTTGTGTGATAAGCACGATATATAAGTATGTTTATCAGTTGTCTAGTACTCATAATACAAGCTCTGCTTAGCTTGAGACTAGGCGACGTTGTGTGATAGTTGTGGAAAAAAAAATCACAAGAGTCAAGAGTCACTCACATGTCGAATTGAATGCAGTCCAAGCCTGCATTCTCTGAAAGTTTCGGCACAGATATACATATTACACTCCCATTTAACCAGTTTTAGATCCTATATTACAGGGAGTCTACTGTCTAAAACTTGATTTCCTGAAACACTTGGCAAAATTGAAGAGTTCCGTTTCATAGTTTGCAAACAAAAAACGGAACGATTACATAACTTACCGAGTCATTCGCTGTTGTTCTTAATTAACTTGAAAAGGGACGAAGTTACTTAGAGAACACCGAATTATTACAACAGAATAAACTGCTAGAATTAAAGCGAAAATATTTACATCTACACTAATATTATAAAAAGGTAAAGTTGGTTTTTTTGTTTGTAGGAGATAATCTCTGAAAGTACAGTAGCCTGACTCACGTAAATCAAACAAGCCAAATATCGTTGAAGTTTTATAGTCGTTCGATCGAAGTTCTATATAAAATCGGTATTCACGTGTTCTTTAATCGGGATCGGATAGAACGACAACTCAACTGGCTCGAAACTAAACGATATATCAACGATTTATTTCCAGTTACATAAATAAAATAACTTTCTTTGACATTGAAAACAATATTATAATTTTAAATTGACTGGCCTGTTGGTCTAGTGGTTAGTGGCCCCGACTGCTATACCAGAGGTCGTGGGTTCGATTTCCACACAGGACAAATGTTTGTGTGATGAGCACGATCATTTGTTCTGTGTCTGGGTGTAATTTATCTATAATATGTATGTATTTAGAAATTATATAAGTATGTATATTTTAGTTAGTTGTAATTAGCGTAGGGTTTTTTTTTTAATTTACTGTAATTATAGTTTTTAGTTGTGTATGTGATAAGTTAAATTGATTTAAAGTTAAAAAAAAGTATGTATATCAGTTGTCTAGTACTCATAACACAAGCTCTGCTTAAGGGGTCGGCGACGAATGAATTTCCATACAAACGTATTACCACGCTCATTTGCAGTTGGAGCATATTTCTAACATATTATGATGATATTCGGTTATAGACAATATTTATCTAGGTTCGAGAATATTAGAAATATTGTTATTTTTAATACAGAAAAAGCCAAATGGCATATTTTGCCATTTACGCTGTAAAAAAGTGCGAAATACAATTCGCTTGGATTTCTTTTTGTTTTTTTTTTTTAAATAAAGACGTAGGAACCTAGATAAATGTTGTCTATAATCGAATATCATCATAATATGCTAGAAATATGCTCCAACTGCAAATGAGCGTGGTATTACGGTTGTATGGAAATTCATCTGTCGCCGGCCTCTGAACTTGAGACGTTGTGTGATAGTTGTGGAATATTATTATTATTATTAAATTTTTGTTAATGTAGGGTAGGTAGGACAAGTTGTAATGTTGTATGTCAATATTTTGGCAAAACTAAGCGCACTGTGCACACTTACCTACAACCCTCTACGTACTTATGTTCTATAAATATTTGATTTGGTTTGAATAAAAAGATAGAAATAATTCTAAATCAAAACGAAGTTATCACAGCTCAATGTGGTCCGTTATACAAATCGACAACTTTATACGTTGAAGACCTATCTCAAACTTCACGACCTAATACTTAAGCAACCGAATCACATTACGTTCTCATTCCGGTATTGCTTTATGTTGATAAGTTCAACAAAGAAAGCGGTGAAATACGAATAAATTTATTCGGCGTCGCAAAATTGAAATCTCAGGTGGTCGCCTGCTCGCCGGGTGTGCGGCCGGCGTTACTAGAGCCCCCTCGGCCCCGCAACTGAATGCTGTTAGGATTGTAAGAGGGTATTTTTAAAAGATACGAGGGCTCTAGCTGCAGTGGTCAGGTATCACCTTGGATTTGTATTCTGCAGACAAGCCTCCAGCCAACCTGCGATCCAGTGTGATTTCGTAAAATCCACGCTGTGTTTCATAGGTTTTAGTGTTCCTCGAAACGGTACATTTTTGAAAGTGTTGTTATCAGCCTGTAAGCCGCGCCTAGTGTGCAAACAGGAGCTTATGCTAGCTTCCGCACATACCATTACATACGTACGTTTGTAGACCTATTTTTATCATCAGCGTGTCTGGTGAATCTGCGGGATTGTATCGTATACAGTTGCCATCACGGATCTTGAACGGTTGCGTAGAAGTCAAATATTCGGTCTCTTTAGTGGTGCAAAGTGAGACGCGGGGGCGGGTGTCAGTGATTGGCTCGCCGCGCCATCGCGTCATAGACGTCACTCCTAATTCGTTCCTGCGTTGCTGCATGTATCTAACAACGAAGAAGATTGGCTCGCCAATGTATGGAATGCGCAAAGCGATCTCCACTCTTACGCCGAGCGCTCAAGATCCGTTTTGACAACTGTAACTACGGTCCTGGAACGCCTTTGCGTTGCTCTTTTGTAACTGAAGGAAGACTGGTGAGTCAGTAAAAGTCTGAGATGCCCCCACCCGCTCAACGTAGATCGGGAGAAATATTCCCTGATAGCTAAATCCAGTCAATAGTGAATTTAGGTACTCCTAAGCAAGCGTGCTCCACCATTGATCACATCGTCGCTACATCCATGCAGTGTGGTAGTGATCGAGCGTGAGAATATCAACAATAAATAAAGTTATTTGATGATACACCATCTCAAAAAAAATAATGGTTAAGTATGCACAATGACACGTTATATTCATAAAAATGAAATATTATATATTTCTTCTTTGAATATTATTTTAAGCACTTATTATCGTCACACCTCAGGGCACTTTATAACAAGAGATTTCCGTCACATAACTGAATCGTTGTAGCGTTTATACAAACGTGTTTCTCACCAAAACGTAACGTTTTCATTTGATAACCATTCCCTTTTGTAACCGGAGACAATTTATTTGGTTCAGCCTTAATTCAAGAGGAGATTCTAAGATCTAGATATTCAGTGGATTCGATATCCTTATCTAGACAAATAAGGTGGGTTTGGGTATGATCGGCACTCTTTTTATACGTTCTTACCGAACGTATAAAAAAAGACGTGTGGCACTCGGGGACTACCGCGGTAAAGCTATTTGTTTTATTTATGCAGTATTTTTTTCCTTTGTTTTTTTTTCTTTGATATTAATTGAAGTTACACTTTCACACATTGAATTGAATTTTGATTGATTGTTCACTCATTTGTTTTCTTATCGGTCATTCGGACGCTCAAAAAACAAATGAGTGGGGGGTGTTAGGTTATTTTAGTTACGGAATTTCTGGATTCGGTCTCCACGCTCAAGGCCCGCGATAGAAGCTATGCAATAGCTTAATAAATTATGTAACTTATTTAGCTTTATTTTTATGCTAGCCACATTATTGGGCGAGGCAGAACATAATGGACATGCACCCAATGTGGCTAGCATTAAAAAATATAGCCAACAAAGTGGGATATTTGATTTATACGTTCTTACCCCAACTCACTATACTTACAACAATGTTGCCTGTATCCGTCTGTATCTGGATCTAGGCGGTAGCAGATAGCATAGTAATAAAAGTAGCGATGGTGACACGAGACGAATTTCGTTCGAAACGAGTACAAATAAGATTTGTAAGCGTGGGTAAGTGCGAAGGTGGCTCAGATTTTCTTACATACGAGATACGAGTATGTTGCGTCGTCGAGATTTACGAAATGAAGGATTTTGATACGATGCGAAGAGGGTCTAACTCGATTTCACGTTGGATACCTGTACGGAATGCTGAGGGATACATGCTTTTGTATATTGCTGGCACAGATTGGATTTTAGTATACCTCTTTACGATAATAAGGAAAGTGAAGTGTCTGCTTTTAATTCTAAAGAGTAACTGGCGAATTCATAAGTTCCTTTCGATTCTGTTTTGTCCTCCTGTCCATGCGAAATTTATTCTTTTGCTGACTTGAACGAATCTTTGGCCCATAGCCCGATTCACGTAATGAAAACCGTAACGATATCGTAGCGATTTAGTCGTTTAGACCATTTCCGTATTCACATCCATCAATCGAGTTTGAACGACACCGATTTTGAAATGCGTCGATATAGAAAAAAATCTGTATTACATTATCCTGGTAGAATTCTTATTAATGTAACTGGAAATAAGTCGATAGGTCGTTAATACCGCTTTTGGATAGGACTTCGATCGAACGAATATAAACCTTCAACGATATTTGGCTTGTTTTATTTTTCGTGAATCAGGCTACAGGACTTGAAAACTCTTCGTGTTTGTTAACACATTAATTCAGCTGGTGAAATAATATCGATCAATAAATCAAAATATGTAGTCCCTGCAACTGTCCATTATTGCATGGTCTCTGGGTATAAGGAAGTCAGTTTACTGACCTATAAGGAAGTGGGGCCTTACCATGACGTGTTAAGCTGTCAGTTGTGCGAGCATGAAAGAGAGAACTATACACCCTTTCTTATGGTGGGAAAAATCATCCAATGACAACCTCCGCTCTTGGGCGGAGCGGTAGATAGTGCCAGACCCTTACTGACTAAAAGCCCACCCTGTTCCTTCTAGCCTTCATACCGCGGCTTGAGCTCCCTTTCAGATAACCCTGGCCCCAGTAGGCTTCGACCCGGCTGGGCCCCTGCTGTTGCTGACAGCTCGTCGAGGCAGAACTATACACCCTATACGTATAGTTCCATCCCTTTAACCGTACAGTTTAGGTCGTCAAAAAGATCGTGTCAGGGGCTCGTGGTAGCAATGCAGGACTAGTTTTATGTGCACCTTTAAGAGCTATCAGCAGAATTGATGAAGCCTGTTGAATTATAAAGGGTAATTAAAGGAACACGGTTGGGTTTTAGTCAGAAAAGGTCAGACACTCCCTTTTTTGGACCGGAAGATCATCCAATCACTTCTCCTGCTCTAGGGTTATATGAGAGAGTATATCAGACTTTTATTGATTTAACCCACCAATGTCTTTTACTGGTCTCTTGCGTTCTAGAGTCTGTCAAAAGGTCTCCGATACTATGTAGCCTATGTACCAAAAAATTTTGATGCTGAAATAAGAAACCTAAAAAAAAATAGATTAATAACTGTCCAGTAAGAATTTTTTTTTCTCATAAAATCTGCGATCAGTCAGTCAGATAGTAGTTGACTATAATCATATGTGTTGCAATAGATATAAATTTTAGTTGGTTAAAGCCACTGCCTTAACTCTACTAACGAAAATATTATTGCAATTTTTCGAAGTAAATCAATGTTTCTTAGCTCACGGTGTCTGGCAGTATATTTTATGACTGCAGCATGTATCCGTAGTGTGATATACACGGCGCAGCGTCTCCGGATATTGGGATATTGGGAATAACTTGTGGATTTGACGCAGACCCCGACTGTGGTACCTCCTACCTTGTTTACAACCTACTTATACTGACTAGCTGCTTCGGAAGGGTTTGCGTATAGTATCCATGCTTTACTTATGGGTTTTGGTCGGAATGGATATTGGGGCATTTGTATCATGGTTATCGTTATTAGCTGTTAGCCTTTTTCCAAAATTGATTCTCGGGATGTTTATTGTGTTTCATGGTGTGTGGTATTTTAGGCTCATTTATTGGGATATGTTGGTCTTCTTTTTTTAAATAAATACCTTTTCTTATACTAGGATTTACTCCTGTGTCGTGGGTGCCTTTACAAACATGTAAACTTACATACACAAGACACCCAGGCTAGCAACAATTATCTGTAGGCCATGCAAATATTTATTCCGTGCGGGAAACGAACCCGTGACATGTAACCCAGCAGACAATCGCTCAACTACTCGTCAACCGTGTCGTCGTCGGTTTTTATGGTAAAATGAAAATATTATTATATGGTATTGTTATTTATTGTTTTGGTTTATTAGTATCTATGTATATCTATTTTTGTATTTGTCTCCTCTCTCTCTTTTATTGCATTTACCACAAAGCGTTTTGGGAACACATTCATTATGCGTACAGCTAAGAAGTGGAATTCCCTGCCAGAGTCTGTGTTTCCTGATAGCTATGACCTAGGGGTCAGTTCAGTGATTAGATTGCTTCTAGGCAAGCATGCTCCATCGTTGGCCACCTCATCGCTTACCATCAGGTGAGATAGTGGTCAAACGCGAGCCAAACCATAATAAAAAAAAAACACCATTTTTCTCTCCATCACCCAAAGGTTGACTGGTAGAAAATGCCCAACTCAGGCTCTGTACTTTTGTGCTCACAAAGCATTTAATAAATAAGTAAGTCAATGTTGATATAGAGGAATCTGATAAATACATCAAATTCCTCTTCATTTCATTTATGACATGTGTAATGAAAATGCAACTTTTTATCACCAAAAGTCCATAAACGATAATTAAAATCTTCACAGGTACATACATTATATTACGCTTTGCTTTTACCGTTGTAATATATTACCGCAATATTAAACGATCATTTTCGTGCGAATATCAATATTGGGAATCATGGTTATATCATCTTTCAGGATCGACCAATCGTTTGTATCGTTTATATCGTGCAGTTTATCAAATGAATAATCAATGGGAAAGGAGAAATAAAAGATAAGTATGGTGTTCAAAATAATTGCAGTACCATATTATAATGGTGGAAATGGAGTCACTGAGGGTTACTGAAACTTTCGGAAGCGTCATCAGGGTATAATTTGGTGCGGGTCATCATAATTTCAACCACAGAGGTCCACTGTAGGACAGAGGCCTCCCCTCACCCCAGTAACCGGAATTCCGATCCCGATTACCGGCCACCGCAGGCCGTCCGACGATGCGTAGGTTTCCCGCTCTGCCCAAGGGCGGAAGATGTCATTGGATGATTTTCCCTCCCTAAAAAAAGGCCTCCCCTAGGTGTCGGTACAATGAATAATGAACAGTCCTGCGCGACTCGCATTCATCGCATTTCCGCGACTCTCAACAGGTCATCGGTCCACCTTCCAACGTTATGTCTACTGATGCTCGGTGTAGATAAATGCAAGTAAAGGGTGATTTTGGAATTCAAGAGTTGAATCTTTTCCATTAACCTTTTGGACCGGAAGATCATCCAATTACTTCTCCCGGGCTAGGTGCCTGACTTTTACTGACTAAACTCACTAATGTCTTCAGATGCCTTTTGAGTTCTAGGGCCCTATGGCAGGGTTATTCTTTTAAACGTTGCTCGCTATCCGCAAGCCTTCTATAAACGATCCATTTCCTCGACCAAAACTTAAGTACCTAACCTACCTATTTGCGTATCGGAAGTGTTAAGCATTAACTTTGCTAACATGAAGTGATCGTTGAAAGAGCGTTTCTCTGACCGCCTGGAGAAGGTATTGGATAGCGTTCCGTCAGGCGGAAATAAAGTGCGCGCCTGAAACGGTTCGGTCATGACGAATTTGCTGTACCCTTTTGGCATATTTAAATGCTCTAAAGTTTTCTCGTTGGTCTGGATAGGAGGGTCCTCCATACACTGCTGACCGAAAAACGGATTCATCACCCTTGGATATCGATGCATAGCATGGCATTGACTAT
The DNA here is from genome assembly GCA_929112965.1 of Mythimna albipuncta. Taxonomy (NCBI): domain Eukaryota; kingdom Metazoa; phylum Arthropoda; class Insecta; order Lepidoptera; family Noctuidae; genus Mythimna; species Mythimna albipuncta. The sequence goes on along the minus strand of OV815977.1, from coordinate 10,219,171 downwards.
CGATGACGAGACTGTATATCCCGCAGAAGTGTGGAAGACTGTCGCCAGGTCCTTTTTGATAAAAATCGGGACAGATGGTAAAACAAATCGGGGTTTAGAATTTTAGATCGGGAATTTTTTTTTTTTTTTAATAAAGATTTCTTTTTATGTAGGATATTATCCAATGACTTCTCCACTCTGGGGTGGAACGAAAGGGCGTGTTAAACTTTTACTGAGTAAAACCTAGACTTCTTCAGTCGCTCTTTGAATTTCAGGATATTTGATTTATCGGGACATTTAGCGTCCCGATCAGGTGCAAATCGGGACGCGTCCCTAGACCCCTAAAAATCGGGACATCCCGCGCAAATCGGGACGCCTGGCAACACTAGACTCATAGCCTCCAGGCTATTTAAACATCTTCATGTTTAAATAGCCTAAAGCCGCGTGTTTAGGGCCTATAGTCGTGAGTTTTTAGCCTTCGCTAAAATCTCACGGGATCTTCAGCCTCAGAGAATCACACTAAAAATATGAATGAGAAAATTTGTATATTGTGGCATCTAAGAAGATCACATATTCATTAACTTACAAATTGACAAGGTTTTACCTCTAAGGTTTATGTTTTCTTTATTGATTGGAGAATATAAAATACGTTCTAAAGTGCTTCAATATTTCATAATTCATACAATATAGTAACAGTTAATTGAACACGAAGCCTTTCATTTGCGTCTCCATCCACTACAATATTGTATTATTGCATTTTATCGGTTTTTATTGAAAATTACCTTTAAAAAATTATTATTTTCTTACATTTTTTTTTCTTTTTTTTCAGACACTGTTTTATAATCATTGTGAAGATACTCGTAACTCAATTTTTCTACAGTTTAATATAATAGCCTTGTCTTAATCATTTTGTGCTGTTTTTAATTATTATGAAAGATACTGGTGCCCGTGATACAATATTTTTCATTATTATAGTCTAATTTAGTACGGTATTTATCGTTACATTATTTATTTGAATAACAAAATTAACGATTTCGGCTAGCCTACTCTATTCACTAGCAAATTAAGTTTATCTCCAGCATGTCACCCTCTATCAAAGAACAAGTTTATTTCGCGAGCTGCTCGCCTCGATATTGCCAACGCAAGTTTACTTCAAAACGTCGGTGTTCCCTCGCCTCAGACCCAGTTCATGTCAACGGAAAACTTAATATACAGGTCAGAATACCGAAGCTTTAAAAATACAACAGAATTCACAAATGTCTGACGGAAACTGGAATATAAAATAAAAATACATTATAAATGTGCATGAACGGCGTTCCTGCAATATGCTCGCACAAAGGAAGATAAACCGCAAATAACGACCGCAATAAATTGCATTTCAATGTTCACGATATTAACTGAAAAGTAAAAAAAAGTTCACGTTGATTCAAGTCCTTATTAAGATTTATAAACAAAGTAGCTTCGTCTGCAATTTAATATCTTGCATACTAGTTATTGCTTGCCCACAGCATTTTTAATATCAACATAAAGAATAAGTCGTAAAGCTTCGGTCTCTACGGCCGCCTACACTGCAAAGCGATCGCTGTAATACTAAATGGCGCGGACATTTTCTGTTGAGCACACACAGAAACTAATTCATTTTCAGCAATTGGATCCCACCGCAGTATGAGCCCGCCCGGAACGAGGTAAAATTAACCGCTTACCGACGCACGAACAAACTATTCCATATTTAACTGCGGTTAGGCGCTTTAACTAGCGTTATATGGTTTGTGACAACGCGCCCGCGCCGCCTGCCGCCGTTAGCCGCCTTATATAAAATGATAATAATGGAAGTTTCCGCTTACTCGCAGAGGGCAGTGAAAGATTTATTTACGCTTAGAAACTCATTTGCCGCGAACCCCGAAATAAAAAGCAACTCAACAGCTTGAAAAATATTATTTCAGCGAGCGTGGGAGTGGGGGCGTATCGCGTAATGTCCCCTAATGTGCGCGCATAAAAAATCCCGCGCCGGCCGCGAATTCTCTTCGAATGGACTAAATTTTATGCAAATTTTCTTTATGATCTTTTGGCGTTTGACGGGGATTAACGCGACGGGGATATTCGACAGTTTTATCTTTTTGACGAGCGCCGGCGTGAAAGGGTTCAGTTTATATGCCTCTTCGCAGAGATAATATTTAAAACGTTCCACCATATACGCGTCCTTTTACAAATGATTAAATTAGGTTAATTAGATCGTTACACAAGATTTACTCCGCACCGTGAGATTTAATTTTCAGCCAGTTTGGTCGAGAGAGAGTCATTAACACAAAGGAAAGTTTAAGTCGGCGTTATCGATTTAAACTTTACTAACATTCTATTTTAATAATCCTGGCGTAACTCACGTCTTCAGTGCCTAGTGTGTAGGTGCCATTGGCCGTAGATATGGATTGAGTATAAATAGCCTTTTGTTACGGGGAAAAACATAAAATGATCAAAGGACCAAAAGATATTTATATATGTGACATCTAACAACCTATTTACGTCACCATTGTGTGGTGAATTTCGGCTCAGTTCCTCTTCTAGAGAGGGTCTGACTCCCAGCAGTGGGAATGTTATAGGGCTGAAGTTCAATCATCTGTGTAATATATATATTTTGATGTGTTCAACACTAACCAACGCCTTCTGACATCGGTCCAGAGAGACTAATTAATTTAACTGATTATACCTTTTTTGCTCTTGGTGGAGCAAGATGCAATTTAAGACTTTACTGACGGAAACCTACCAGAGTTCCTTCAGTTACCTTTTGTGTTCCAAGGCTACGATAACTACTTCGATTTATCCCGCAACCCTGGCAGTCTGGCGGAAAATGTATCAACAATGCACAATAAAGTCACGGCAAAAGAGCCAAATAATCGAATTTTCAACAAACATCGAATCTGTGCTTTAAGTCAATATATTTATTTGTTAGGTACTAAGAGGTCGGGGGTATTTTTAAAGAGTTGCTATGACCCTGGAATGCAAAGACACGTCCTTTTGCTTCATCCTAAAGTGAAATCATTCATTTGAAGATTTTTGACCACAAATAGAAGCAAAAAAAATCAGTAAGGTAGGTACTTAAGCCTATTCATATGAGTTCTGCCCCACACAAAATACCAGAATCCCTTCTTCTAAACCACACATTTCTTTATTATCCGTTCAAGCTACTACACCACGGTCAATCACCGTCGCAAAGGAACCCATCTGGCTTCTCTATCATAACGATGTTAACACAGGTAACTACAACTCTCGACGTCGCGTACGCGCAGGGAATCCATTTAAAAACTCATTTCTCAGAGTCACGTAAGCAACGTTATAAGTCTTATAAGCTGTCGATCCAGCAACGTCGCACTAGCTCCTCGACTATAAATTAGGGATGTAATGAAAGTACCGGGAACTGAATTCGGAGCCGGAGTTCTTAAATTTGGTTTGTTGGAATCGGAACTGGAACAAGAACTGGAACCGGAATCGGAATCGGAACCGAAATCTGAAGCAGAGACAGTAGCGTCAAATGAAATACTATAACTAATCAAAAACTCGAATAAGTATAACTGAAGAGCAAACTCAAAACATTGCAAAATACGAAACTAAACAACAATTGAAAGAGTAAAAAGCGCGGGGTGAAGGAGGTACCCCGCGTGACAAATATAAAACTTATTTGTACCTCCGATGTAAGTTCCGATTTTTATCGGAACAGAAATCGGAATCGAAAGTGCAAAATCAATCGGAACTTCCGAACTTTAAGAACATCTCTACTATAAAGGTACCGGTAGTCGGTAATCTCGTATTGTGGTTTCTGCTATGCTTCACAATGAGAATGAGAAAAATGCAGGGATGAAACAAGTAGGATCTGTTTTTAATAACATTTTTTTTTGTTGATGGAAAATTCCGATTAATTTAAAATAAATACTTCTTTGTTATGTTGTCTTTGTTAAAAGTCTGCGTAGGGAGACAATGTCAGACTTTTACGGAATAAAACTAGCCCGTGTGTCAGAAATTATTCTATTTATAAATGGATTTTTATAGCAAAAAAATAACGATATTACTATTTTTAAGCAATTAGTGCAACAAAATACAGTTGTTTACAAATAAGTCAACAAGCTCCTCTATTTGTAAGTACACGCTAATTTCAAAAACTACACTGTGCCTTCCGGTAAACTTTTTACCGTAGTCGTAGTTTTTTAGTTCACTATTTGTGTGGAAACGAAGCCGGTGGCCGGGCGCTATTTTATTTACAGAATAAATACAGCTAGAGGGCACACAGTCTATGTAAAACATTGCATCGGTGCATAAATATCCCGTATTCTTCAGTTGACGTATGCGTGTAAATATTCCATGATTCTCTTACGGTTTTATAAACTTTGCCAGAGGGGCTACATAAAATGTTCAGTTGAATGTTTGCGGGAAAAACTGGGATCATAAATTGGCGTTAAAACTGGGAATAAGTAATGGATGGAGTGCTAAGGAAGACTATTCAGAGGCATGGAAAAGACAGTGCGCTTTCAATTATTTCTTTAGTATACCCAATAGACTACCTTCTCTATATCACTGTAATACCATGTTGTCACCATCCCCATTTCCATTTCTGTTGGCGCACCTATTGTCTTTCAATTGTGTCTGTGATTTCCACGATTGAAAGGTTAAGCCATGTCCTTAAAAGTAAAGATACTAGTTTCTATCATATTAAGTAGTCAACCCATGTAAAGTACGTCGTTATATAAAATAATATATGTGTGGTGTTAAGGGGTTGCATTTCGACATACATTTTCACTGTTTTTCATACAACCGCTCTTACGCGATTATGACGTTATTACACATTTTTCATTAGATATTTTGGAAACATAGTACTCATCTTGTAGATATTATCAAGGCTCCTATGGAAGTCAATTTATATAAAACTAATCCAGTTAAGACCTCTGAAAATCTGCTATTTAGCATGAAATTTGACACTTCATAATTTACTCAAAAATTTAAAAAGACAAAAAAGTACAACCTTACAAGCCTAGCAAATTTTATCAAAATTCTAAATAATGACAATGTTTTTCAAAAACTTTTAAGGGTTTAAAAAAACACGTATTTCCTGGAAGAAGTTTTATAAAACATTCGAGTAAATCACGGAATTACCGAATGCCAACAGAGTTTTTAGGCGTTATCTCTCTTTATTCGCGTTACCTTTTCGTCAAACAACGCGTTAGATTGCGTTAGAAGAAGTAACAAGATGTTAAACCATGCTCGATGTTGACGATAGGCTAGTGGAAAAGCAGCCTTTTAAGGTGAAAAATTACGAAATAGAAAAGAAAATCGCAATTGACATGCGTTATTTTGATAGATTACACCGACATGTTGCGACACAAGTAATCAATGCAAAAACATCCTCTACCCTTGAATGTGATGTCTTTCTGTCACTCAAAGGTTCGCAGGGAGTAAACTCATTGTTGAGTTGAGCACGCCGTTATCTATCGATGATCAAATCATTGTGTTCTGCGTTAATGTTTGTGTTTAATAAACAAGTAAGAATAAGCTTATGGGACATAAAATATATGCTTAAATTTTGATCACTCCATTCACTCAATCCTCTGTGGTTCAAGACAGAGGAGAGTAGCTCACTACTTTGTTCTGGAAGTACACTAACTTTGTACCTATTTCACGTATTACAACCTTAAACTTGGCCGCCTTAGCACTACAACAAATTATGTATTTAGTTGGCGTACTATTAAAATAAATGCTGTTTATAGCTGTTCCCTTTTGTTTGTTTGAAAGAAGTAAAGAAAACGTACAGCTGTTTATTAAAGAACTTATTTTAGTTACCGGCTGCGCTTGTGTGGGTTATGAGTTAACCGACGGGAACCCGCTCGCGAGATATATCCTCATATCGCCGTGCCCTCGTGGGGGCGATCGGCGGCGGAGACCTCTCGCGTCGGGCCTTGGTTGAGGCCATGGTCCGGAGCGAGGAGGAGTGGCAGGCGGTCGCCGACTTTTGCGAAGCAGTAATGCTCGCAAAGGAGGAGGCTGAACGCTTCAGGCAACGGCGCTATCGCCGCCGCCATCGCCGGGATTCTGATCCCGATTTCCGGCCAACGTAGACGCGGGCTTGCGGACAGTGAGCAATGGGTTGTGTCGTGGCAGTGTCCTTGGACATTGCCAACGCGTTCAACTCCCTGCCCTGGAGTACGATCCGGAGGGCACTCCGGTACCACCGGGTGCCCGAGTACCTCTGTCGAGTGGTCGAGGCCTATCTGTCGGAGAGACTTATAGTCTACCCCGGTCACCAGGGAGACTGGAAACGTCGAGAGATGTCGTGCGGTGTTCCGCAGGGGTTGGTACTAGGGCCACCCTTGTGGAACATCGGGTACGACTACGTGCTGCGCGGCGACTTCCCTGACGGGGTCAGCGTGGTTTGCTACGCAGACGACACGCTAGTCCTAGCGCGGGGAGAGTCGTACCAGGCGGCGGTCGCTCTAGCGACACACGGGGTTGCGATGGTCGTTGATCGGATCCAGGAGTTGGGACTCAAGGTGGCGCTTCACAAATCCGAGGCGATGTGTTTTCACGGTCGCCGGTCTCGGAACGCGCCGCCATTGAGTTCCCAACTAACGGTAGGAGGAGTTCACATCGGTGTCGGGTCGACGATGAAGTACCTGGGACTCGTCCTCGACAGCCGGTGGAATTTCGTGGAGCATTTCCGACGTCTGGCTCCCAAACTCAGCCGGGCTGGGGCTGCGCTCAAGCGGCTCCTGCCCAACCTTGGGGGTCCAGACGCCTCCTGCCGGAGGCTCTACGCGGGGATCGTTCGGTCCATGGCCCTCTACGGGGCGCCGGTGTGGGCGCCGTCGCTGAAAAAGCAACCGGCGGCCATACTGAACGCCTGCCAGAGGGTCATGGCGATAAGGATGGTGCGGGGATACTGCACGGTCTCCCGCGAAGCGGCGAGCCTTCTGGCTGGCCTACCACCGTGGGATCTGGAGGCAACAGTCCTTGCACACATGCACGATATGCGCGTGGAGATGCAACGCCGGGGTGAAAGTCCGCTGCCGCGACAGGTCACGGCATGGCGGACAGAGCTCCGGCGGGATCTCATGGTGAAATGGCGTCAACGACTATCGCAACCCAGTGCTGGGCACACCACAATCATGGCGGTAAGTCCCTTCTTTGAGGCGTGGCTGGAAAGGCCTCACGGCGTCCTTACCTTCCGCATGTCGCAGGTCCTCACCGGACATGGTTCGTTCGGGAGTTTCCTACACCGGATTCATACGGAAGTGACGCCCGGGTGTCGCCACTGTGCGGAACGCCCGGAGGACACGGTGGAGCACACAGTCGAGGTGTGCCCTGCTTGGGCGGAGAATCGCCGTGCCCTCGTGGGGGCTATCGGCGGCGGAGACCTCTCGCGCCGGGCCTTGGTTGAGGCCATGGTCCGGAGCGAGGAGGAGTGTTAGGCGGTCGCCGACTTCTGCGAAGCAGTAATGCTTGCAAAGGAGGAGGCTGAACGCATCAGGCAACGGCGTTATCGCCGCCGCCGTCGCCGGGATTCTGATCCCGATTTCCGGCCAACGTAGACGCGGGCTTGCGGACAGTGAGCAATGGGTAGCTCGCTGTCCGGCCGTCCGGTAACTGTCCGGACCAAGCCCAAGGCGTCGACGGCGCGCACTGTTCCCGCGCGCCTCAAGGAGTTGTCAGCAACAGCAGGGACCCCAGCCGGGTCGAAGCCTACTGGGGCCAGGGTTATCCGAAAGGGCGCTCGAGCCCCGGTATGAAGGCTAGAAGGAACGGGGTGGGTCTTTTATTCAGTAAGAGTCTGACACTATCTCCCGCTCCGCCCAAGGGCGGGGGATGTCAATGCATGATTTTTCCCACCATAAAAAAAAAAGTGAGCAATGGGTAGCTCGCTGCCCGGCCGTCCGGTAACTGTCCGGACCAAGTCCAAGTCGTCGACGGCGCGCACTGTTCCCGCGCGCCTCAAGGAGTTGTCAGCAACAGCAGGAACCCAGCCGGGTCGAAGCCTACTGGGGCCAGGGTTATCCGAAAGGGCGCTCGAGCCCCGGTATGAAGGCTAGAAGGAACGGGGTGGGTTTTTTAGTCAGTAAGAGTCTGACACTATCTCCCGCTCCGCCCAAGGGCGGGGGATGTCAATGCATGATTTTTCCCACCATAAAAAAAAAAAGATATATCCTCATAATTTCAGCGGAAAGACGTCTACTTCTGGGTACACGTCTTTACAGGCTTCCCCAAGTGTCGCCACAACGACCGGTCCTGCGTGTCTAGCATCCATTGGATTCTGGTGACCTTCATGATAACAAAATTCGTCTATTGATGAAATAGGTAACGTAAAAATGTTCAACATGTTATGAAAATTACAAACAGTTCTTTCAACTACTGTCACAAAATTTAATTATTATAAAACGCAGAAAAAAACTTCTGCCTATGCCCGTTATAGACTTTGAAACCATCCATTCGATGTGATCAATCGATTTTATTTGGATATATCATTATTTAAGCCAAAAGACGTCCACTGGGCACAGATCTTCCCCAAGCATCACCGTTACGGCCAGTCCTATGTATCTCGCATTCATGTGATTCTCGCCACCAGCCCCCCTAGCCAAGTTTCGTTTCGATTCTCTTGCTTCGAACGTCTCGAGTCGGCCACGCTTCCGATTTCTTTGATTTGATTCGATGACTGAGCGTGGAGATAACGTCATCGTTAACATGACCGGCTTGAGGCGTTCGACGCAAGAGAATCGAAACGAAACGGTCGTAACTTGGCTAGGCCTGCACTCCTGCAGATTATCGATCCACCTTATGGGCGGCCTTGCAACATTGCGTTTTGCGGAACGCGGTCGCCACTCTGGCTGTCTGACGATTCGGACACAATATGTTCGGACACATTGTCCGAATTGAAACATTTATAACTTTTTTTTTATCTAAATTGCTTCAATAAATTTGGTTGTGTCATATTGTGTCTGAATGACTTGCCATTCCACACACTTTTAGACCTGTAGCCCATCTGTTTTGCGAGCACCCTGTCCTCTGAATCTTCGGGCTATGTCGGTCATATCATCATCAACGTCATCATTTCAGCCGATAGACGTCCACTGTTGGACATAGGGCTCCCCCAAGCGTCGCCACAACGAACGATCATGTGCGTCCCGTATCATTCCCGCTACCTTCACCAGACACATTGTCGGTCATATAGTATGTCCTAATCTAGGTTCATGATTGGGGTTTGTTAAGGCGTGTTTGTCTTACAAATATCTAAACGTTACCTTGGCAATATTGTTCGTCGTTTACTTTCCATTATAAAGTGGAACGTGTTCCCTATTAATTTACACTTTGCTGAGTTTATTTATAGATTTTATGAAATCTCTGAGTGAGGAAGCTGAGTTTGCAATTACTTCAACAGTAATTGCAAACTCAGTTTCCGGAAAACCCAGTAAAGCTATGGAAAACAATGTAATGCACCAGGCATTTTATTGTTTTCCAAGGAGTAGTTTATAGTTTTTATTTGTGTAAGTGATTTTCTTTTGTGTACATACAATTGAATATAACAAGAATGAACGAAATTGTGATTATAAGAATTAAAACGTTAACTTCATATGGAATCGCTTCACATTTCTGTCTTAGATACCAAAGTTATGTTAGTAGTACCTATATATGCGGGTTACCGAATTGAAAATTTGCAGTAAGAACTTACGTTAGCACTAGCAGTACCTATATGGCCGGGTTTCTGAATTAAGAATTTGGAGCAAGAACTTACGTTAGCACTAGCAGTACCTATATGGCCGGGTTTCTGAATTAAGAATTTGGAGCAAGAACTTACGTTAGCACTAGCAGTACCTATATGGCCGGGTTTCTGAATTAAGAATTTGGAGCAAGAACTTACGTTAGCACTAGCAGTACCTATATGGCCGGGTTTCATAAAAATCATGCATTGACATCCCCCGCCCATGGGCGGAGCGGGAGATAGTGTCAGACTCTTACTGACTAAAAGACCCACCCCGTTCCTTCTAGCCTTCATACTGGGGCTTGAGCGCCCTTTCGGATAACCCTAGCCCCAGTAGGCTTCGACCCGGCTGGGTCCCTGCTGTTGCTGACAACTCCTTGAGGCGCGCGGGAACAGTGCGCGCCGTCGACGACTTGGGCTTGGTCCGGACAGTTACCGGACGGCCGGACAGTGAGCTACCCATTGGTCACTGTCCGCAAGCCCGCGTCTACGTTAGCCGGAAATCGGGATCAGAATCCCGGCGACGGCGGCGGCGATAACGCCGTTGCCTGATGCGTTCGGCCTCCTCCTTTGCGAGCATTACTGCTTCGCAGAAGTCGGCAACCGCCTGCCACTCCTCCTCGCTCCGGACCATGGACGGACGCCTCAAAGAGGGGACTTACCGCCATGATTGTGGCGTGCCCAAGCACTAACAGTACCTATATGGGCTGGTTTCACTCGGGATGATCGCTTCAATATGTGTCCTTCTGATCATACTATAGGGTACAGTGGCGGAGTTAGAGTAAGCTCGGTATTCACTTGCCCTGCCTCCAGGCAGGCAAAAGGAAGACTTGCTTTTAGTTCTACCACCGTTAGTCTCGTAGCCCCAGAGATTGTCCAAGGTCATGTTTCTGACTTTAGATGGAGGTCGAGGGACTCGGCTTAACCGCCCGGGCCGCGAGGAAGACAACCTCTATAAAAAATTACCTCAAACCTCCAAGCGGAGGTCCGTGAGGGAGGTTGTTAGCTTGACTAATGGGTAGCTAAATTAGTCATTAGTGCGAACCACTAATTTTTTGCCAGTATACCATGAACAATACTTGCAGGAACAAAAATGGAAAGTTCTTCTGAAAGTAATATTTTTCTTTTTAAATTATTAATTTATTTGCAACTTTTTTTTGTTACATTTATTTTTGTGTTATTTATTTACCAGTCGAAACTTCGACAGTGATGTGGAAGAGTTTTTTGACCCCATATTTTAGTTTGATTTTAGTTGTAATTAGCGTAGCGTATAATTATTATTATTTTATTTGACTGAAATTATATAAAAACTTTGCCAAGGGAAAAATAAGGTTGATATTTTAAATACGAATAAAATTCTTGGCACGTTTTTTTTACATTATCTATTGATTTTTTCAGAAGTTTACAATGTATTAATTTGGGAAAATCTTTGCCGCGTTTTTGGAATAGGCTCACCCACAATTTACTATTTAGAGAAAAATCGTGCGGTTTTGAAAAACGGGACTATTGTGCATCTTGGAGCTTCGTTTGGGGATAAAGGGACAATGATTAAGAAAAGAGACAGTCCTGTTCAAAGCGGTATGTATACTTGTATAAGATTCTTTTTCGGGACCATACGATATTCTTGTAGTCATGCAGACTTTGGCCAGGTACCTATACCATATTGTGATGGTAGGGTGGTATTCGACATCCTCTCTTCAAATCAACGCAAGTCTGATAGAGTAATTACGGTAGTTACGTGCGAAGGAAACTAGGAATGGTAGCCTGCAGCCGATGAGCGCTGTCAGCGCAAAATGAGGCGCGACTGGCGGTGGCTGAGTAATTTCCGCTAGGTGTCGCCTTCCGACGACGCCTGGAGATAGGTGGAGGTGCTACCGCACTCGCAGTAATTCGGGAAAAGTATCGATGATTGTTATCGCGGTTTTTCTGAGATTTTTAAACTTGCTGGTTTAGATACATATATATATGATACAGTTTTTGTACATTATGATGTGGTTTTCGTTTTAGATGTGTAGTGAATATTAGTATCGCGTTTTTTCTGAAATGTTTAAAAGTTAGCATCGAAAAAATAATAATAATTATTATTATTCATTTCTCTCTTGGGGAGGGAGGAGTTAAGAAACCCCAACCTTCCAATATTAGCTTTGTCAGCCAATAAGTATTTATTAGACATATTATTTCCAAATATTCCATTGCTTGATCAGCATCCAGAATAATCTAGGACATGCGTCATATCTGATCACGCCATGCATGTACTACGTTAGCAATAATGTTAGTATATAAGATCAATATTTTATTAGATGATAAGAACTGTATAGCTGTAACTCTGTCGGAATAAAGTTATTTTTTTTATACTTCCGTTGTCGCTTACTTAATTCGTGCAATGATTAACAGCGCGGTGCGGTTTGTGGGTTCGATTCTCGCAAGGTATGGTGTTGTCTACAGATTTTTTTTTAGTTATTCAGAGTCTAGGTGTCTTGTGTAAGTTAATTTATATGTTTGTGAACACGCCAGCGATACAGGGGTGATTCTTTGTGTGAGATTTTTTTGCATTTTGTGTAATATGTGTAACAGAGGGTCATGGCCATCAGGATGGTGCAGGGATACCACACGGTTTCCCACGTGAAATAATGTCATTTAAAGTGTCACACGGGTAGGTAGACTATGTCTTGAAAGAGTATAGAGGTAAACTTTTTGTCCCAGGAGTATAATAAGTGCGTCCCTTAAGTGTCATAAATAAATTGCTTTTCATTAATTTTTTCTTTGCCTTGGATAATTTCCTACTTTCATAATGAGCAAAGCCGCAAGCTCCATCTAGTTACTTAATTGCCTATATTTATCCTTTCCTGTTTAATCGAAACAGCAATTATGTACATACATAGATTTCTCTTAGAGAAAAATAAAAAGTGGATTATCGTCCGCATAGGTACTAAAGTGTCCAATGTATGTGTACCGAAAGCACATACCATGATTGTCCCGACGAGCTGGGATTATCGACCTGTCAGTAAGTGGAACTCATGGAGCTTCCAAAGCGGATACTAGCAGGGATACCACCTTTTCATTGCTGTTCACAAAACCCGTATTCCTTTGACATAAAGACTAAAATCCTGTTATGTATAGTTCTATTGGTGTAGGATCAGTGTAAGCCTGTTTAATCAAGCGTCCGCTGGCCAATACAAAACAAAACAAAAGTTGTGTATTGATGTAAAAATTTGATGGCACAGGTCTGCAGTGGTGGGGTTCATTGACATTAGATATCGAGGTCTTTGTTGATTGGGATTACTTATTGGCAGTCAGTGTAGCGTGTGATTGCTTGATTACAGAGTCAACGCCTTCATAGCTGAGTGTCGGCTTTTGAAAATGTAAGTGAATTAGGGATGTTAGGGTGTGTCCATATTGCCCCCCTAGCCAAGTTACAAACGTTTCGCTTGCGTCGAACGCTTCGAGTTGACCTTGTCGCCAATTCTTTTGTTCTGACGACGTGACTGAGCGTTGAGGCGACATCATTCCCGTACATTTGAAGATTACTATAAGCGTTAACTATTTCAGATTAGCAACTTGGCTAGGGATACTGGTTCTTGAGCAGGTTAATTTGAGTACGGCTCGAAGATGTCGCGACGGTGTTGGCGGCGCGAGAATTTGAAATACACACACGCAGCTCGCTAATGGCGCATTCGCCAGATGTAGACATCCTCTTACGGAAGTGGTACATCAGAATCAAATTTGGAAGCGGAGTTTTTGAATTCGTTTTGTGGAAATCTGAATCGAAATCGAAGGCAGAGGTGGAGGCAGAAGTGTTAAATAAATCACTACTAAAACTAATAAAAAAAGACGTGTGGCACTCGGGGACTGCCCGCGGTAAAGCTATTGTATAGCATTTTTGTCAACATATACAATTATAATTATTTATTTATTTTATTTATGCAGTATTTTTTTTCCTTTGTTTTTTTTTTCTTTGATATTAATTGAAGTTACACTTTCACACATTGAATTGAATTTTGATTGATTTTTCACTCATTTGTTTTCTTATCGGTCACCACGCTCAAAAAACAAATGAATGGGGGGTGTTAGGTTATTTTCGTTACGGAATTTCTGGATTCGGTCTCCACGCTCAAGGCCCGCGATAGAAGCTATGCAATGGCCTAATAAACTGGAATAAGTTTATACTTATTCATATTTATAGTGAAGGCAAGGGAAGGGAGGTTCCTCGCGCGATAAAGAGGTATAAACCTGTTTGTACCTCTAATATAAGTTCCGTTTAAAATTTATCGGAACCGAAATCAGAATAAAATGTTTTATGCACATTCTCTATTAAGTGCTTAAGCTATCAAAAAACATCAAAACACCAGGATAATCTGTAAAAAACATCCCATCATTCATTCGTAACAAAAGGGGTTCAGTAACCTAATTAAGTGCGCACAACAGAGTCCGGGCGTATTCAAACTGGCTGACAGGCTATTGAGCGCGTTGTGTGTATCTGCACACGTGTGCATTCGTACGATTGTCTTGCAGTCATCCCGTTCGCGATGGCATTGCATTCATGACGGTGATTGTAATCCACAAAGTGAAACTGAGCTGGTTGTGTTGCAATACGGAAATGAAAGAGGGCTTATGTGTTTTGATGTTGATGTTGTTTTTTGGTTTGGAAATTGTTTTTGATTGGTTTGGAAATTGTTTTTGATTGGTTTGGAAATTGTTTTTGATTGGTTTGGAAATGGTTTTTGATTGGGTTGGAAATTGTTTTTGATTGGTTTGGAAATTGTTTTGATTGGTTTGGTTCGACAGTAAGAGACAGTAGACTGTCTTTCTGTTAATCCTTTTATGTCGCTGAAATGGTTTTTAGCCTATACTTTTTGATAATTTTGTTTTTAAAGTACACTGATCGATTATCCTTTACTTTGTTATCTTTTTAAACGTTTATTTATTACTCTGTATATAACAATTACGCCTGAAAAAAAAATACTTAAAAAATGTTATTCGAATAGGCAACTTAGTAGGACGAAAAAATCCTAAGAAGGTTCTATAAATCAGATTGCCTTTAGATTATTTATATTAGATTAGATTACCTTTTTGTTCATTCAGAATCAATAACTGAGTCGATTCCAATGATTTTTACACCATGTTATGTTTTTTTCTAAAAATATTTAAAAAAAAAAGTCACAAAGTTAGACACCACCGACACTAAGTACAACACAGGTCATAACAGGTCATAGTGAGCGTAAGACACTAGTGCTTAGTTGTGTACGGGAGTAAAACAGCCCCTCAGTCGCCCGGATGGCCCTGTGACTATGTATTTGTGCGGACCACGCACCATCACCACCAGGACTTTGTGATTTTTCATGGTATGATTATTGAATTTCGTACACAAATAGGCTAGTTGCCGTAAAAAATGTAATTAATCCCTCTTTTAGATTATTCAAAAATTAGGGATACGTATTTTTTATTTGTAAATTAAACCAAAAATGACAAAGAAATAGCCCATTAAAGTTACGTGTAACGTCACGCCGTGCTGCATTTTTTCGAACGGGATGAAGTGACATGTAATTTTAATGGGCTGTAGCTTTGTTATTTTTTGTTTAATCCAAAAAAGAAAAAATACGTGTCCAATATTTTTTTATAATCTAAAATACGGACTTGATAAAATGTAATTATTTTGAGCCTGGACACTACCCTATTCTATAAATAAAAATAAAGTGGCATATTTACCAGAAATACCTCTAAACCTGTATCTAAAAATTACAGTTTCCCCGCTGTTGTTTGGTTTGGCACCGCTCTGGCCGCTGGCTCGACACGAGTACTACACGGTGGTTCGTTCGAGAGCCAATCTCCATATAAAATGGGTGAACGTTTTTAGATGTGACCTTTAAATTATGCAACCGTGTTATTCGGACGCTATTTGTTAGTGAAATGTGCACTCGCCTCTTTTTCTTGTGGGAAATCGTTCAATGACTTCTCCTGCTCCAGGGCTGTGCGGAAGACTGTGTCAGACTTTTACTGGCATAACCACAACTATGTTCTTTCAGTAGCCTCGCGATATAGGACAACGGGTTTCCCTTTCCGAAGTCGCCTCATGGCGGGAGAACTGCTCTAGGATGGATCGAGAGGATGTGTCAGACATTTACTGACTAAAGCTCACCTGTGTCCTTTAGTTACCCTTTGCTTGCTAAGGCCACGGTCACTCTTTCAAATGTTCATGAAGCCCTAGCAGGCATCGGCCCTGCTGGGCGCCCTCAGTTTTGCTGACATCTCATTGAGGCGCACCTGGAACACTACGTAACGTCCACTTGGATCTTTCCAGACGGGCGGACGACGAGCTACCTACTATTCATCGTCTGCAAGCCTGCGTATATTTAGGCTAAAAATCGCCCTGTGACTGCTGACGCCCAGGGCGGGCGAGGTGAAGCGTGTAGCTCCAAGACCGTTTGCGATGGAGAACTACTGTGGACGCCCTGTGCCCGATCGAGGAGATACGGTAAATACATTAAGGCCCTCGCTCCGGAACACTGTCATAAAACAGTGACTTTCTGAAGCTTACTCCTCTATAACTGGTGGGTCAATAGATTTGAAAAAAATATATGTTTATTATAAACTCATGTACAAAATTATCAACAAACGATTTTTTTGTATGGCTAATATTTTAACCAAAAAAAAATTTAACAACATGATATTTTTTCACTTATTTTCTCTACTTTAATCAAATGACTTTTATCTTTAGGAATATGTTTACACAAAAATATTGTTGGTTAAGTGTTCTTCAGAATGTAGCATGTGTAAATCAATCAATATTTCGCAAAGAAAATGGGCACACGGCACTCGACAGTACGATATAAATATGTGCATTTAACTCCAGCCAAATGTTCTAGGGACTACACGCCTTAAGTCTGCCTTGACCGACTTTCTAACTTTATTTAATTCATTAAACCCCAAGCGAACGCCGGCGTTCGCGCACCTATTGTCTTTCAATTGTGTCTGTCATTATCACGATTGACAGGTTAAACACATTACTGCAATAAGCCTCCTATTTCAAGTTGTTTTATAAATTGTGAAAATAGTTATCTTAAACGCTTTGAAACTGTGTGGTTTTAATTAAACTGAGACAAAATTAAGTAAATTAAGTTGGTTGAAATAACGGTTGCAATAAATTACGAGCTAAGATAAGTTAGAAGTGTCGACGGCCTAGAGCAGGGAACATTCTATGAAGGAATTTATATTTCTACTTGCTTTTGCCTATAGCTTCGGTTGCTTGTAAGTCGTATCCTATGAAAACGTATTAATGCGATTCAAAGAATAAAAAACCTAAAACAACATTATTTTTAGTTTATGCGAAACTTGAATGTAATTGGTTCAGAATCAGTAATTGAATGGACACGGCAGGTCATAACGGGTATTAGACGCCAGCAAACAGCTGGGTGCATGTGCAAAACAACCCTGCAGTCGCCTGGATGGCCCAGTGACTATGTATTTTTTTGGACATTACAAGCTTATAACTTTGTGATTATTCATGATACAGTTATGAAATTTTGTACATAGATTCTTTACATAATAAAAATACTAAACACTTGTTTCGGGTTTCGCTTATATAAAAATAATAAAAATAATATAATACTAAAACTAATGTTGTGTATAATTTTCCTACACATACATATCAAGATAATAAATGATATATATTTTGAACCCTAAGTTAAATATTTATTTAGTCTACTTAATAAATTATAACATCTTTACAGACGCGTCCAAAAACGTTAATATAGATATACCAATAAATTGTATTGGTACATCTATTAAATACTTAATTAAACACTTCATGCTCATAAAGGTACAGAGGCGGGAATTTTCTTCCAGTCAACCTTTGGGTGATGTAAACTAGTTAGTGATGTAATCAAGATTTATTAAGGATTTACCAAAATCTACACTAATTTATATAATAAAGAGGTAAAGTTTTTTTTTGTTTGTAGGAGGTAATCTCTGTAAGTAATGGTCCGATTGCTAAAATTTTTTCACCGATCGAAAGTTGCTTTATTCCTGAGTGGCATATATATTTTATGTACGCGGGCGAAGCAGCGGGAAAAAGCTAGTAGGTAATATTTTTATTCATAACTAGCTGCCCGGACAGACTTCGTTCTGTTTTTTTTTTAAATTATTACTAAACCCTTCCAAGATATTACGAACAAAAGATTTGGTAGAGCCATTCTCGAGTTTTTTATTTTTATTTATATAGAACATATATGTTTCAATTACTTTAGGATAAAAACCTATTTTATAACACGAATTTTTAATATTGAGTGGCCGATTCAGAAGATACTATTTTCAGGATGTGCGTTTATTATACGTTGTTTATCTTACGTTATAATGGCTGTAAAATTGTTACTTTGGTTTATTCTATTCTATCCACATATATATTACAAATATAGAAGAAAACCGCAAGATATCATAGACCATCATAGGACATAATGTATCATTGTCCTCGTTTGTGATGTTGTATGAGTGAAAGAAACATTTCCCTGTAGCTAATGGACGATCCCCATTACCGGACACAGATAATCGTAGCTTTCAGCAGCACGCGTCACTTTGTCCTGTCTATTTTGCTATCCGTACGTTCTTGTGGTTACTCTGTGGTCTTCTTTTATGTAACAACTCATTGGGCTTATTATACAGATAAATTACAATGAAATCTTGTTGTAATAGGTGAATATTTTTTGTGTGACGATATCACATCATGCTAATATTATAAAGTCGAAAGTTTGTGTATGTTTGTTACTTCTTTACACTGGAACGGCTGAATGGATTTCGATGAAACTTCGAAGTCCATGACCTGGACTTGTAGGATACTTTATTCCTGGAGTACGTTCCCTTGGGTCAATTTTCTTCTTTCTTGCGACTCAAGCCGCTGCTAGTAGCTTATTACTAGCGGATGACCAACTTGCTTCCAACAATACCCCATTTGTCAAATTACGATAAGCAGTTTAGGAGTTATGAGAGAATTTTCGAAAATACATACACACATACTTAATCATCATCTGCTTAGACTTTTCTCAAATAGCTTGGGGTCGGCCAGATGTCACCAGATTCCGGTCTAACTAGATATTGCTAGATAGAAATACTGATATTTAAAATACACCGTACATACGAATTTTTCAATGCTTTCTCAGTATTATTAATTTAATTAAAATAATACGTTTTCATAACAACCTGCCATACAAAATATTGCATTGAAAAAATGCACAGCACTTTTAAGCCCAGGATTATAAGAAGTTTCAAAGTTTTTGCAGACCCTTGATGCAGTAAAAATACACTTGAACTGGTTGAAGTTTAATTAAAACCGGGAAAGTGCAGCGTAATAAAGTAGGTAGGCGGTTAAAGGAGTGGGAAACTGGATGTTTCTTTAGGTGAGCTCAGGGCCGAGCATACGAGTCACTTTTTTATGGGCAGATAAGTAAACAAGCAGCTAGTCAACGACTAGTCGTAAACCTAAAGTCATTGCGAGGCGTGCGCCGCGAATGGTTCATCTCGCATGCCTCGGGCTGTGTGGACGTGTGTGCTTACATTAAGCATTCGCGTCATACGATCGTTGCGAACGCTGCCTCCGTGCGTTCCGTGTGGACTAGTGTTGTAAGAAATTCGAGTCTTTTAGTCTTCATTTCGAGACTTGAGTAGATTTTCAAGACTAGGACTCGTTAGTCACATGAGTCCGAGTCCTTTGAGTCCTCTGAGTCTCTCGGTCATCAGTTGCCTTTTGTGTTCTCTATTTATTCTGACTAAGGAAAAACATATTACATTTTACTAATTAAGCGAAAATATCCTTTACTAAGAACATAAGTATAGGTACTGACACGAATCTTGAGCGCTCTGCGTCAGAGTGGGGATTGCATCCATACGCGCATTGGCGAGACAATCGTCTTCGCTGTTAGATACATGCAGCAACGCAGGGTATGAATTAGGAGTAACGTCTATGACACAATGGCGCGGCGAGCCAATCACTGACACTCCCTGCCCCGCGTCTCACTTCGCACCACTAAAGAGACCGAATATTTGACTTTTGCGCAACTTAAAGCCAGCGCTCAAGATCCGTGACGGTAATTATACACGCCGTCGACCGCAAACCCACGCCTACAATATAAAAGGTACATTAACCTTTTTTTTTAATTATTGTGTTATTGGTTTCTTTGTGTTTTATATTTTCTGTAATATCGCAGTGTTTATTAGTGGCCATTTTGTTTACAACCATTGTGTTTATTTGAAAACATAGACTTTTTACTTGTAATAATTATCATCATCTGCCCACGGCGGCAGTCCATTGTTTTTCACAAAGCCCTATGCTAGTAGGGCCCCGATTCCTCTGGTTACTATCCAAGTACCTGAGAAATAGGTTTTTGTCAGGCTCAGTAAATGATAAATGATTTGCAAATAGGTTTTTTGAAAACACTTTAACACGTCATTTTTTTTTCGTCGGTTCAAACTAGATGAGCCCAGTGTTTTCTAGCTGACTACCCTGAGAAAAACACCGAAATAAACTTAGTTGTCAGTCCATTGCGGGCTTGCCGACAGTGAGCAATGGGTAGCTCGCTGTCCGGCCGTCCGGTAACTGTCCGGACCAAGCCCAAGTCATCGACGGCGCGCACTATTCCCGCGCGCCTCAAGGAGTTGTCAGCAACAGCAGGGGTCCAGTTGGGTCGAAGCCTACTGGGGCCAGGGTTAGTTTCGAAAGACAGCTCGAGCGCCAGTGTGAAGGCTAGAAGGTACGGGGTGGGTCTTTTAGTCAGTAAGAGTCTGACACTATCTCCCACTCCGACCAAGAGCGGGGGTTGGCATTGGATGATTTATTCCCACCATAAAAAAAGGTGTCAGTCTCTTTTAACCTTTCGAATACCGTAGAAACACAATAAAAAGACAATATTAGAGTGAACACTTGGGGTTTGATGAATTAATGTCCATACAGCAAACATGATTTTTTTATTTTTATTGTAAATATAGGGTCGCGCTTGACCGCAATCTCACCTGATGGAAAGCGACGATGCGGTCGACGATGGAACGCGCTTACCTAAAAGAAACCTATTCACTATTGTCTATATCTATACTTATAATAAATCTGTAGCAGTGAAAATTCTGTACATTGAAAATATCAAAAAAATAAATGGCAGGGGGTGTTACTAGACCGACACCGACCCCAAAAATGTGATTAAAAAAATTTTTTTTCGATCTGTCTGTTTGTTCAGGCATCACGCAAAAACTACCGGTTCGATTACGATGAAACTTGGTATAATTATTCTTTAATGTCCTGGGCACCACACTGCGTACTTTTTAACCCGGAAAAGTATATACAATAAAAAACAAACTTAATTTTGCGGTTCGATTCCTAGACCCGATTACTGTAGATACCAACCGCAAATAATAAGTTGGTCGTAGGTTACGTCACCCGCAGTGGAGTACACTAAGGGAATTTCACTAACCCCCACAGAAAGGGGAACCGTGTTTCTCCGAATTTAACGCGAGCGAAGCCGCGGGCAAAAAAAGCTAAAGCAAAAAGCTAGTAATATAATAATTGTATTATTTTCTGCCCACTATTATTATGCCTTAGAACTGTACAGAAAATCTGGCGTATAGTTTACCCAAAGTTTCATAAATTGCACCGCAAATTGTAAATTATTTCTTAAGCTCGGCACACACGAAGTTTAGTCTGAATTTCACGGAACCACGTAATTAGGAACTGCGAATTAAAACCACTGACGGATAGTTAGGGGTGTTTATGAGATGGGAAAGCGTACAGGGGATGATTTAATAGTGGCTTTCTCTCACGGCTTTATTTACGTGTATGTTTTATGGTTAAAAGCAGGCAACTCAGTAATGAGTGTTATCAATGACATTTTTTTTTAAATGGCATTAGAATTTTCAGAGATCGCTCCAACAAAAAATCAACTAAAATATCATCATCATCACTAGCCTTTTTTTTTAATGTTCCCACTGTTGGGACTCAGGCCTCCTCTCTAAGAGAGGGAATGGGCCGTAATCCAGCACGCGGGCCCAGTGCGTGTTGGTGAATGTAACATGTCTTCGAATTTTTGGTTCTAAGACATGCCGGTTTCCTCATGATGATTTCCTTTACCGTTTTGAGAGCAGTGGTGATGAAATAAATTAAACAAAGTAATGCGCCTGGCTGGGTTCGAACCCGCGACCTACAACTCGTAAGTCGGGGCCGTTACCACTCGGCCATCACTGCTCTCTAACTAATAATATAGCTAATTATTTTAAACTTCTATGTCCACTCAGGGATGGCTTAGAAGATTTGTATCCATCTTTTCCCTCTCCTGGTGGTCCTCTAGTGGTCATAAAATTTGGGAAATACTGCTTTACAGGTTTATTTGTTTCATCTTCAAATTATATACGAGTATCTATCTTCACTGATTTATTTTGCCCCTATTACCTGCTGCCAGTTTTACCCGCATGATAGTTCAAAATTATCCCAAGGGAACATATTCTCGAAATAAAAGTATCCTATATGCTATTTAAGGACATGTTTACCCTGTTACTAAATTTCATCGAAATTTGTTCAGCCGTTCATGCGTAAAGAAATAACCAACATAAAAACACACTCACACATTTTCGTCTTTATGTTGTGTGTAAATATATATATATATATATATATATTTTCATAAATAGAAAGAAAAAGAAAGAAAGAAAATACCTTTATTTGGCACACAGGTACACACAATGAAATAAAAAATGATTGTAGTATGGATCTTACACTTAAAATATATATCTACATTGTATGTCCCACGGCTGCACCAAATAGGTCCAGTTCAGCATTATGCCAGGCCACGTAGCAGTTGCCTGACGCTGGTTTTCAACTGAATCATCAAACTTCTTCCACTCTGAGTTGGGGCAAGAAGATGTGTCAGACTTTTACTGGTCAAAACCCACCTGTGCTTCTTCAGTTATCCTTTACGTTCCAGAGCCAATGTAACTCCTTCGGCAGTTTCAATCCTGATCTTCTTCTTCTTTTCGAGTCGATGCTCTCAATTTATATATTTTTCAATACTGATCAATTTGCTACACATTTGAAGTGACCACTTGACCGTTCACTGATACCATTTTCGCTGTTGTGCGAGAGAATCAAACCATTGTAAGTTGGGTATGCTTTGTGAACTTTAGATTAAATCGTGCCAGCCACTCAAATCGGCCAGTTATTTGATGATTGTTTTGGATCAGTCTTAGGATCTGTTGGAATTTGTACATTACGTAGTTTAATCTGTGTAGGTATAGCTCAAATATTCAGGCTTCAAGGATAAGCATTATTGAATTTTCAAGAAGTCAGTTAAAAAAATATTCTAATGGCATAATTATTTTAAAACGTGGATCTCTTGGGAGAACAATGTGCAAGAAACTAGAGTAGATAGGCTATTAATAAACTAGTGCGATTCATAATCAACAATTGCATCACAGCTTACCGAGCACCACCTTTGCTTAGAGGGAATGGACCGTAATCTACCACGCAGGCCCAATGCGGATAGGTGGACAACACAAGTCTTAGAATTTTTAGTTCTAAGTCATGCCGATTTCCTCATAATGTTTTCCTTTACCGTTTTGAGAGCAGTCTATATGTCTGGTCGTTGTGGCGACGCTTGGGGGAGGCCTATGTCCAATAGTATATGTCTTTCGGCTGATATGATGATGATGATCATGATACGTCTTACTGGGTTTGTACCCATGATCTACAACTTGTAAGTTGGGGCAGTTACCACGGTGCCACCACTGCTGTCTTTATATAATCTAAGTATCCTTTCTTTATTTAACCCTCGTGCTCAAATATGAAAAGCCTTAAGGATCAAACCCAACCAACTGGTGCAACAAAATACAACTACAAATTTTAAAAACTATAGTTTCTCCTAAAATTAGAAATCAATTTTACGATAATATAAATGGTCTCTTTAAACACTGTAATGTCCTACCAGTTCATACTCAAATAAATTTTCTGTTATTAAAAGAACAATTTTTCAATGAAAATTTAATGAACAAAATCGAACATCCTGTATGCACTCGGGCAGTTTCTGAGAATAGGCTTCGTACACAGCGCGCCAACAACACGTATGGCGAGCGAACTTGCGGGTATATTGTGCCGCGACTTATTAATGGCCTACCCTCAGAAATAAAAAGAAATATTACACCTAAAACTATCAAATGTAAACTTAAGCAATATTACTTAAGTATTGTCTAAGAATGTTTTTTCTACTTATTTACAAAAAGTTTTTTATAAATTATTATCGAAAATAACGTACACGTATAAAATTTAAAACTCAATTTGTTTCGATGTTGAGATGGATTCATGATAGCACAAGTTTAAACCTTAGTGGTTTTTTGGTTGCTATTTAACCTAAATAATCTTGTAATCTTTGTTTAAATGATAATAAAAAAAAAAAAAAAAAAAAAAACTGTAAGTCAAATCAACTGATTCACTCTCTGTAATTTATTTCACCAACAGTGGTCTCAAAACTGTGGAGGAAAACATCGTGAGGAAACCGGCTGGCCCCTGGGACCAAATTACATATATATATCAACCCGTACTTGGCCAACGTGGTAGATTTTGGGTCATTCCCTCTTCTAGAGAAGAGGCCTGACTCCCAGCAGTGGGAACATTACAGCAGACCTGGCCAAGTTACGACCGTTTGTGTTTCGAACCTCTTTTCTACAGTCGGTAAAGCGTCCAATTCCTTTGTTCTGACCACGTGATATAACATTGAGATGATGTCATTTGAAGTTTTTGACTAGCGTTAACGATTGTAGTTTATCAACTTGGCTAAGCCCTCAAGACTATTATTAAAAGCACTCATTTCCGTTATACCTTGCACAGAAGAATCGATAAGAAACTTTACTTTTAAAAATATTCTTGTTTGTAGGTAGTTCCTCAACATTTTCATAAAGAACCAGCCAATAGCACCTTCATTTTAAACTATAGCACAAAAGAAAACAACAGCACGATCTTTTAAAACTTTGTAAGTATAAAACGGCGAACTATTTGAAAGCAACTATGTTTTTAAACTGAAGCATTGTTTTCGAACAAAAACTGTATTTGAAGCTTGGAACAAAAGGTTGGCTGCCGCCATTGCTGTAACCGTCGCATGAAATTATGGTACAAATGGCCTACGGTACTCCACTCTGTAACGTTCACACCCCTATAATGGAAACAAGGAAAAATGGGAGTAAAGCCTTGATTTATTTTCTGAATAAATCCATTGCGGCTGGGGTTCTTTTATCGAGCTAGTCGGATAGTAAAACAGTTTGTTTCTTGATGAAATTGATTCTAGAGTAATCTCTGTTCTCGTAATGTAGCCACTTTAAATACCAAAATTGGTTTGTTATATAGAATATACATTAGACTTTTATGTATATTCCATCTGTTTAGGTAGTTAACTAAATGTAAAAAATCATAACAAACCTTTTATCTAAAAAAAAATACAAAAAATTGTATCTAAAAATGTTTACAATAGGGTAGTGTCCAGGGTCAAAATAATAACATTTTATTCAGTCCGTATTTTAGATTATAAAAAAATATTGGACACGTATTTTCTTTTTTTTTTTAAAGTTATGTGTGACGTTACCCCGTGCGAAAAAATGCAGTACGGCGTGACGTTACACGTAACTTTAATGGGCGATATCTTTGTCATTTTTGGTTTAACCTTTCAATCGTGGAAATTACAGACACAATAGAAAGATAGGCGCGCGAACGCCGGCGTTCGCTTGGGGTTTCATGAATTAATTTACAAATAAAAAAATACATGTCCCTTATTTGTGAATAATCTAAAAGACGGAATAATTACATTTTTTACGGCAATTAGCCTATTAGGCATTATCCCTAAACCGATGTTAGGTAATTAACTAAATTTAAATAACCTTTGTATGTCTTTGTACGATTTATGTTAATTACAAAGACATATCAAGATGGTTTACGTTTAGTTAACTACCTAAACAGATGGAATATACTCGTAGGTTTATATTTTATACTGGATTCTACCCTCGAATGTGATCTCTCTATCATTCAAAGGTTTATTGGGAGAAATCCCATTGTACAGTTAAGCTCACATTTGTACATGAATCGTCAAATCGTTGTGTACTTTGTTAAGGTTTTGGTGTACAATGAAGAATTAAGGATGCAGCTGTGGCGCTTTTATCAACGTATTTCTTGAGTTTTTTCATAAAGATCGACATCGACATCCAAAGAGTTCACATGCTGCTTGTTATTGATATCAATTAATATGCGAACTAACAAGATATTTATACTTTTTAAAGTTATGCTTTATACCGGGTTATTCGTAAAACACTGGCAACGTCTCACGACTATGTTACTGACATCATAAACCACAACTTCTGTTCTACCTATTGTCTCGTTTGACAATCGAACCTCTAAGACGCAGCGCAGTACACTCGCTTAACCACTGCGCCAACCTTACCGACAAATTGAATGAATAAAAACACGTACGAAAAAAAAAAATGAATGGAACACATAATGCTGTACACCTATGCAGCTGGTCGGAGAAAAATGAGTCTAATCAACACGAAAAACGGCCAAGTGCGAGTCGGATTCGAGTACGATTGTTTTCGTACCTACCTATAAAAGTGGCAAAAAATAATGTCAGCTGATAGAACGATAGATAGATGAATCATTTATTGGCTACAACACAAAACATGCACCAAAACACATATTGTACATAAGTTATAAAAATTAAGCACTTATACAACAACAAAGGAAAAAAATATACTAATAACACATGTAGGTACTAGACAAAAAAAAAGAGAAAATCAAAATAGACTCATACCGCGGTGTGCATGTCGCGCTGCTCCAATGGGAGTCCAGCTCAGCATGTGTCAGGCAAAAATACCTGACGCTGATATTCTGCTGGATGCTTGTGGTGACATTCGGACGCTCAGCTGGTTTTGAGAGAAAAGGTTTAGCGAAGTGAATTTTGTAGGTAGTGGATATGTAGATAAATATACATATATACAGGATGTGGCGTGCATGTATTACGCGCTTACTTAATGTATTAGTTACCACTGTTGCAAAATGTTTTGCAACATCGGTAACGTATTTAAAGGGTACGAGTATTTAATAGGGTACGAGTATTTTTTTCAAATTCAGCTAAGTTGACAGTAAAACAGTTATTTGCAAATTATAGCACATGTATTCAGCAGTAATATACAAAAAAGCAAAATAGGAAAATAATGTTTTTTGTTGAAATTAGAGCCAAATTAGTGCCGCAGTGTTGTTTAAAAAAAAATATAAAGATCAGTTTTATTCTGAGACCTATGGTAAAAAGTGGTTTTAAATAGTGGTATGTGATAGCTGAATATATGGTATTTTGACCCGTTAACGTTGGATCACTATTTACGCCAGAGCCTGTATAAAGTTGTCAAAGTGAATAATGTATAAAATAATGTAATGTACGAGTGTGTGAATGTAATTTGAACAAAAGAGGTGAGGTGAGGTGAGTCATAAACAGCACTTTCACTATGTATTAACTTATCAAGCACAAGCTACCAAGCGGAATATTTCTTTAATATGGGAGCCCCATCTTTAATTAAAAATTGATTATATTCTGTTTTTAGTGTGGGTTGTTACAGAGTCAACAGAAATAAATCACCTGTCAATTGTCTATCTAACACGGTCCATGAGAAACAGCCTGGTGACAGACGGACAGGCAGACGAACGGACAGCGGAGTCCTAGTAATAGGATCGTTTTACCCTTTGGGTGCGGATCCCTAAAAAATATCCCAAAGGAACATACTCAAAAATGTACGCATCATCATCATTATTTCAGCCGATATACGTCCACTGTTGGACATAGGCCTCCCCCAAGCGTCGCCACAACGAAAGTTTCTGTGCGTCTCGCAATCATCGGTTTCCCGCAACCTTCACCAGGTCATCGGTCCACCTTGTAGGAGGCCTTCCGCGCTGCGTCTTCCGCGGTCGCCACTCCAGAACCTTTCAGTTCCAAATTATTCTGCGAGCAATGAGCCCTGCCCATTGCCACTTAAGTTTGGCAATTCTTCGTGATTAATTTAATGAAACAAAAAACATAGTGTTGAGTCATTCGATTTATTCAAAAACATTTCCAGCCGGAGCTCGGCCAAGATGCCACACATTGTATGCAAGGCCTGCCCTGGCTCGTTTATAACGAGTGGTAGCTCGGTAGTTACGTTAATGACTTCGTCTGCTTTCCCAGCTATGTTTAGAAAATTTTAAACAGTTAGAACTACAGAAAGTTTTCTGAAACAGCGTTTTCAAGTACATGTGGCTGTGGATCACTGATTGTTAGCTGGTTGCTAGGAATGAACGTGAATGGAACGCTTTTTGGGGATTCATTTGTAATCGGTGTATAAAATGTAATATAGTAAACGCACGTCCTGAAAGTAGTAGGTTCAAAATCGGTAATTGAATTGATTTCTACTTTATTACATTTTTGATATGATGTAACATATTAAGCTATTGCATAGCTTCTATCGCGGGCCTTGAGCGTGGAGACCGAATCCAGAAATTCCGTAACGAAAATAACCTAACACCCCCCACTCATTTGTTTTTTGAGCGTGGTGACCTTAGAAAACAAATGAGTGAACAATCAATCAAAATTCAATTCAATGTGTGAAAGTGTAACTTCAATTAATATCAAAGAAAAAAAAAGAAAGGAAAAAAAATACTGCATAAATAAATAATTATAATTGCATAAGTTGATGAAAATGCTATGCAATAGCTTTACCGCGGCAGTCCCCGAGTGCCACACGTCTTTTTTTTTTATTTAAGTTAGAGGTCTAAAAGCATTTTTGGACCATTGTAAACGGGACACTCTGTATATATGTAAATCAAAGTCCTGAGTCATTCACTGGCCCATTAATGCACAGTCCAAACTCTTGGACCTAGAACGTTGAAATATTGCAGAGGTTCCTTTTATGACAAATATAAATAATAAGAATTATAAAAAAAAAATCCAAAATTCACCCTCTAAAGGGATATTTTCTCTATTTCTGAGGCTGTAGGATGGAGCGAGAGTCTGTCTGATTCTTAGTGACTAAAATCACACCTAGGTGTTTCTTCAGTTGCCTTTTGTGTTCTAGGATTACGAGGAATCTTTTCAGGATTACGAGGAATCTTTTCAGAAGTCTTCCCATGGCTCTAGTTGGTATCGGCTGTGCTTGATATCATTTTAGAGAAGAACACTACAGTAGGCATAACGGATCTTGAGCACTCGGCGTCAGAGTGGAGATCGCTTTGCGCATTTCATTCATTGGCGAGCCAATCTTATTCGTTGTTAGATACATTCAGCAACGCAGGAAACGAATGTGTAGTGACGTCTATGACGCGATGGCGCGGCGAGCCAATCACTGACACTCCCCGCCCCCGCGTCAACCGCTGCGCAACCGCTCAAGATCCGTTATGTCAACTGTACGCGCCGTCAATAACTCAGACTTGGTCCGGATGGTTACCGGAAGATTGCATGGCAAGCTACCCGTTGCCCGTCCTCTAAGGCCCTTGCCACACTTGATGGAAATCCCGACGTGGAAGATCGGTGACGGAACGCCAATACATGTTATTGCATTTAAATTACAAACAGCGGGCACACTACGCGGAGCGACCGATCTTCCGCGTAGTGTGCCCGCTAGTTGTAGTTTATTTGCAATAACTGGTATTAACGTTCCGTCGCCGATCTTCCGCGACGGAATTTCCGTCCAGTATGGCAGAGGCCTTAGAGGATGGAACGAAGGTCCAAAGTTTGTATGGAGAACCTTAATTTCACGCGGGCGAAGCCGCAGGCAGAATTTGGTTTAACTGTAATATTCGTTTGGATATTTTTTTTTTACCACTCTCTTTATTTTGACTAAGAAAAGATATTACACTTTATTAATTAAGCGAAAATATCCTTTAATATAAGTATAGGTACCGGCACGAATCTTGAGCGCTCGGCATCAGAATAGGGATCGCTTTGCGCATTCCATACATTGGCTAGCCAATCGTCGTCGTTGTTAGATACATGCAGTTAGCGCAGGGAACGAATCACAAGTGAAGTCTATGACACGCTGGCGCGGTGAGCCAATCACTGACACTCCCCACCCCGCTCAAGATCCGTGCCGGTATCTATAACAATTAGTTACTAGAAAAATGAATTTAAGAATCTATACAGGTTTTTTGTCATTTTCCTAGAGAAAACAAAGGAAGAGGCACTACTGGGTAATATTAGGTCAGTCTTGGGATTTATGTTGTTTTTCGAGTCGCGGAGTGACTGTTTATTTACTCAGCCCAGTGCTGAGACCTGCTGCTTAATATTCTACGCCTGGACTTTGGTTTTAGCGAAAACGAAGTATTTGTTAGTGCTATGTATTTATAAATAAAAGCAAATATTGTTTTGTTGCTATTGGTTAAGAAAAAATTGTTAATGTTTATTTATCAGAAATATTTTTAATTCTTACTTTTTTTAGGGTTTAAACCTCAAAAGAAAAAAAACGAAACCCTTATAGGATCACTTTGTTGTCTGTCTGTTTGACCTTTAATCTCGGGAACGCGTGGAGGTATCATTAAAATCATATACTCAAGTCTGCGGTCCCTTAAAGTTGTGAGAGAAATATGGATACTTCTTTTTATGTTGCAAAAAACGTACATTTAGACTCTGGAGGAAATCAATTTATAGGGTACTTCCCATTGACCTTGATACCTGAAATTTGGGATAAAGCAAGGTCTTATAGCACAAGTATAGGAAATAAATCTAAAAACTGTAAATTTGTTGTTACGTTATAATATTTTCTTCTTTTGCGATTCGAAAAAATCTCCCGAGTCTATATTCTGCAATTGAAATATTTATCTACCTATGTAAGTTTGTACAGAACCCTCAGGGCGCGAGACCGACTCGCACTTGCCAGTGCCAGTTTTTCTACTATAATGTGTATGTTCTATACATGTAAACCTTTCTCATGATTAATTCTATCAATTTAAGAAAACCGCATGCAAATCCGATCAGTAGTTTAAGAGTTTATCGCGGTCATACAAACATACAGACGGATGCATTACGGATTGTCGAAAGTAGAGGCGTCGACATTTAGAACGTCATTCATACCACCATCAATTATGGCGTAGCCACGTTGCCCCACACTAGAAATAACTTCTCTATCGTGTGTGCGTTCACAAAAATGTAACTCTTATACACAAGACACTCTGAACCAGATGCCAATCTGTAGTAGTCATATAAATATTTGGTCCATGCGGGAATGGAACCCGCGATACGCAGCGCAGCAGCCAATCGCTCAACCACTGCGCTAACCGTCGCGCTGCGTTACCTTTAAAGTTTCAACAAATCAATACACTGGAAACCTTCTAGAACTGACCTAAAACTTTAGAACATTACTTAGCACTATATGTACCTAACAGTTCATACCATTCCAGCATCTCGTACTAAAGTACGAACTATTCTTCGTTCCGTTCTCTCAACTTTTATCGCCAGCACATAAGAAGCGGGGCAAGGTTTTTATTACCCCGTGTTTCTTGCCCGCTGTTGGCAACTTATCACCTTCAGTTAATTTGTCTAGCTCGTGTTGTAATGTGCATGAGGGCTAATTCGTTTGCGAAGGTCGAAGACGGAGGAGTTCTAAGAGGGTATCCATGTTGAGAGACCGGTTTATAAGTTATTGGGCACGTGGTTGTACGTTTTTGTTAGCGAGTTTTGTTATTCTTTTGGGGTTTATTCATTTACTTTTACGTACAATCATACCCGATGGCTAGCCAATCACAGTCTTAACGTATAGTGTGAGATTTAAAATTGAGAATTGATCATCATCATCACCATCATTTCAGCCGATACAAGTCCACTGCTGGATATAGGCCTCCCCCAAGTGTCACGATGAACGATCCTGTGCGTCTCGCGTCCATCGGTTTCTCGCAACCTTTATCAGGCTCCTCCTATTAAAATGTTGCGTTTATATAACCGTAACAAGAAAGAAATAGAAGAAAGAAAGAAAAATAGTTTATTTACGACAAACATGGCGCATACCTTACAAAAAATAATAATAATAATAACGACTCTATTATAATAAGTACACTACACCAGTCACGTCCGCACAAAACGGCTAGTGGTCCGCAAAATACTGGGGCTCGTGTAAGACAGAGCCACAGCGATGACTTTCAGAGCCAGCCGTCGTCGGTAGTGAGCCGTTCGACCTTCCCTTTACCTTGTGTATATACAAGTCAATTGCAAGGGTTGAACGAGTGCCATCGGTGGTGTGAAATAGAACCCCGGGACCCTGGAAGTAAGGCAAAGAAGGAATATAGGACTGGGTTTAAGTTAGTAAGAGTTTGTCAATATACACTCTCGCTCAGGAGCAAGAGAAGTCATTGGATTAGTACTCTATATTTGAATTTTAAGATTAGAACGTTCGTTTGGCAAGTGTATATTGGTTGTGCATGGTGGCATAGTGTTATTAATATCTGGGAAAGTCTAAGTATTTCACTCGTGATGTAAATTTTAGCCCGAAGAACTTGTGAAAGTCTACTGTACTGCATATAAACTGTGCGTACAATAGGCATTCTGAATCTGTGATGCAACACCGCCACACCACCAGGCGGTCTAAGATGACTAGGGCGCGAGGCAGCTTCAATACAATTTCGACGAGAATTTCTGTGAGACATCAAGTCTTAAACATCGGCGCTTAAATATCGGATACTGCTGTAGCAGACATGTTGCTTGTGGTGTCCGCTTGTATTGTTCCGTAGCCAAATGGCAAAAACGGAACCCTTATAGATTCGTCATATCCGTCCGTATGTCACAGCCACTTTTTTCCGAACCTATAAGAGCTGTTGAAACTTAGTAAGTAGATGTATTCTGTGAACCACTTTAAGATTTTCGCACAAAAATAGAAAAAGAGTAGTAAATTTTGGGGGTCCTCATACTTAGAACTGAAACTCAAAAATTTTTTTTTCATCAAACCCATACGTGTGAGGTATCTATAGATAGGTCTTCAAAAATGATATTGAGGTTACTAATATAATTATTTTCTAAATTGTACGCCAGAGACACTTGTAACATCTAAAATAAGAGAATGATAAAACTAAAAAAAATATATGATGTACATTACCATGTAAACTATCAACGAAAATTGGTTTGAACGAGATCTAGCAAGTAGTTTTTTTTTTAATACGTCATAAATCTAAAAAAATACACTATTAAACATCGATCAAAGTTACAACGAACTACAAGAACTTTTATATTATGTTACTTGCTGCTACGGAACCCTCCATGGGCGAGTCCGACCCGCACTTGGCCGGTTTTTATTCGTGTGTTTTGTATGTGGTTGCTGTATGAATGCTTATTAGTTGCCTGAAATAAATTCTTTTAATTTTTAATAATTTAAAAGTGTGACTTTACCAAATTATAATACGATGTACTCAATTCAGAGACATACGTAATCAAAGTAGGTACAAGTTCCTGTACATTACAGAACAAGAGGTAGCGACTCTGACGAAACGCGTATTATCACACCAATACACTGATTGTAAAGAAAAGTGCAGCAATTTCATTAAATGCAAATAACTTATAATTTGTTGACGCTATATATAATACAGAAAAACTGAAGATGAGTACAACGAAAGAAACGTAAAAGTTTGCCACCACAGGACAGTGTAAACCTAGCTACACTAGATTAGAGCATCGCGCATTGAAAAATTTAGTCCCCACCGAGCGTCTCGGTACCGCGGCGCTCAGGAAATTGCGAAAAATGTGCTCAACTCGCGACTAATGGACATGTTTGTGCTTCTGAGCGAGCACGTACCTTCCGCACAACCTCTGAAATATTTATGGAACTACTAAGAAGAACTTCTAACCATACAATCATAAAGAACCAATAGTTTCTTTCACTTTCAACAATAAAAATTTCTTTTTGACCATGTCGCACCATCATAGCCAAATCTTGTATTTTGATTTATTTTAAATAGCATAGCATAATAGCATAATCAGCCTTTTAGTGTTCCCACTGCTGGGCTGAATCCCAGCCTCCTCTCTAGGAGAGGGAATGGGCCGTAATCTCTCTCGTAATCTCTGCTTTGATCTTTTGCATAAATTTTGTATAGAACTCTTGCCTCGTCTGACGTAGGTTTAGCTAAGATGTTGTTGCAAATACCGACTTCTAATAAATTTAAAGTGTTAAACATATTTCTCCTGAGGCGTTCGCCCCGCTCACACTCCACCGGAATATGTTGAACGTCATCGATTATTCCGCTTTAACACAATTAGGTGAAGTTGTGATATCCATGAGGAACGTAAAATTCACGCAGTTCAACTATAAAATCGGAAGCATTGTCTTCATGAGCTTTGCGGGAGTTTGCAACATCAAACAAGTAAGTGCTCTCTCTAGCCGGCAAATTGTATGTGTTGCTCAAAATTGAGCTGCCTTCTGTTCGATTCTGATTCAGTTCGTGTATCGGCAAATATCGAGTTACGCTGAATAATACGATAACATTTTGATTGCGTTGATTGAATGTTCTAGAGTTCTGAAGTTGTTGTATGTAATTTTGTGGGATTGTAATCTGACATGATGTGATGAAAATTGAGAGCAGTGATGGCCGAGTGGTAATGGCTCCGACTTACAAGTTGTAGGTCGCGGGTTCAAACCCTGTCAGGCGCATTACTTTGTGTAATTTATTTCATTACCACTGCTCTTAAAACGGCGAAGGAAAACATCGTGAGGAAACTGGCATGTCCTAGAGCCAAAAATTCGAAGACATGTGACATCCACCTACCCGCACTGTGCCCGCGCGGTGGATTACGGCCCATTCCCTCTCCCAGAGAGGAGGCCTGAGTCCCAGCAGTGGGAACATTAAAAAGGCTGACGATGACGTGATAAAAATTATTGTTGTTTTAGACTTGTTGTGTGTGAAAGAGTTTTTGTGGCCCGGGAACCGAACTGAGCTGAAAACTGGAAGATAAAGGTGTGGTTTTAATCAGTAAATCGGAGACACTCTCCTGATCCACTCCAGAGTGGAAGAAGGCTTGGATTATTTGAAGTATAATATTTTTTTATTTATAAAAAACATTATAATCTCAATTTTTGCAAGCCTACTGGAAAAAATATAGCTGTTTTTTTGTTTTATCCTCCTGTATTGTACCCATATAAAATAAACAAATTATTTATTTATTTGTTTCCATATTAATGCATTCTACGAAATATTTAATTAATGGCAGCACGTCCCTTAGCAAACAAAATATTATTCTTTTCCAGGAAACTTTTGCAAATAAAAAATTGATTCACATTATTTTCACTTACCCGTTCATCTGAAATTGGCCGAAATGTTACAAGTTTCAACTTTTGATGCTCCTGACCAAATTTGGATTATAGTAGCCGATCTCAAAAGAGACGCTGGACAAACGCACGCCACGTAAGTAGGAGATATTATAATACACAAGTACAGTTGCCATCACGGATTTTGAACTCTTGCGCAGAAGTAAAATTTTCGGTCCCTTTTTTTTATTATTGATAGGTTCGCGCTTGACCGCTATCTCACCTTATGAAAAGCGACAATGCGTCGACTTTGGAACGCGCTTACCTAGAAGAAACCTATTCACTCTCGACTTAAAGTTACCCGGTCTCATTAGTGGTGCGAAGTGCGACGTGGGGGGGGGGGGAGTGTCAGTGATTGGCTTGCCGCGCCATCGCGTCATTGACGTCACTCCTCATTCGTTCCGTATGTATTGCGTTTCTGTATGTATCTAACAACGAAGATGATTGGCTCGCCAATGTATGGAATGCGCAAAGCGATCCCCACTCTGACGCCGAGCGTTCAAGATCCGTGATGGCAACTGTATGTGCGAACACTCTAGGTGCACTCTCTGTTCCTTTGCTCTTATAGTCCGTTGGGAGGGCAATCCGACGCAACCGCAGAGAGATCAGGCGCAGGACCAACAGTTTTAAGTGTCACACTACCAACTTCAGAACTCCGGGCTACTAGACCAATTTTTGTAAGAAAATCCCAATAGCACTTTTTGCCCAACCCAGAAACCGAACTCACTTTCTGCGAAGTATGAGAGAAGAAAGGAAGTGGACAAAACCGTGAGAAAAGCCTCACGTCTTGTCCTTCTCCAGAGACTCCACAGGCGGCGGGAGTCACAGGACGACTTCTGATCAACGTAGCATTCGTGGACGAACCATGGGTAATTCGCCGTCCGGCCGTCCGGTAAGGGCAAAATCCGGATCGATAGAGCATTGCAAAAAAAGCAACTGAAGGAATACTGTGGGTTTAAGTCTGACCTTTTCTCTCACTCCACCCATGGTGGCGCCTACTCTCATCATCGGATGATTTTTAACTTAAAAAAAACCGGCCAAGTGCGAGTCGGACTCGCCCATGAAGGGTTCCGTAGCAGCAAGTAACATAATATAAGAGTTCTTGTAGTTCGTCGTAAGTTTTAATAATAGTGTATTTTTTTAGATTTATGACGTATTAAAAAAAGTACTTACTAACTAGATCTCGTTCAAACCAATTTTCGTTAGTGGTTTGCATGGTAATGTACATCATAATTTTTTTTAGTTTTATCCTTCTCTTATTTTAGAAGTTAAAGGGAAGGGGGGGACACACATTTTACCACTTTGGAAGTGTCTCTCGCGCAAACTATTCAATTTAGAAAAAAATGAAATTAAAAACCTCAATATCATTTTTAAAGACCTATCCAAAGATACCCCACAAGTATGGGTTTG
This sequence comes from Mythimna albipuncta, assembly GCA_929112965.1. Classification (NCBI taxonomy): domain Eukaryota; kingdom Metazoa; phylum Arthropoda; class Insecta; order Lepidoptera; family Noctuidae; genus Mythimna; species Mythimna albipuncta. Next base: position 10,182,756 of record OV815977.1, on the reverse strand, counting down.
ATGAAAAAAAAAATTTGGGTTTCAGTTCTAAGTACGGGGACCCCCAAAATTTATTGCTTTTTTATTTTTATGTGAAAATCTTAATGTGGTTCACAGAATACATCTACTTACTAAGATTCAACATTATAGCTCTTGTAGTTTCGGAAAAAAAGTAGTTGTGACATATGGACGGACAGACAGACAGACCGATAGACATGACGAAGCTCTAAGGGTTCCGTTTTTTGCCATTTGGCTACGGAACCCTAAAAAGCACACCAAGTACCTACAGTAAAAATGAATCGAACCCAGCTTTACAGCTTACCCGCCAAACGATTGTTCCCAGCTTTTTCTCAGAAATCGAAATGCAGATTAATTACGGGTACGATCATCGAGTCGATTCCATTCCAACATTTTTGTTAGAAAATGAAATTTCGTTTAATTTTCCGCGGCGCTTCGTCTGGATTATTCACTTCATTACTGTTTAATCTCTGACCATTTAAGGCGTATAGTCCTTTGCACATTTTGCCGGAGTTAAATGCACACATACTCATGTTGCCGCCTGTTCCTGCATTCAGCCCCGCTGACCTATAAACTTATTTTCTTTACGAAATATTTCTTGATTTATATTTGCTATGTACATTCTTAAGAACACTTAATTAGCATTTTTTTTTTTGTGGACACATGTACCTAAAGATTAAAGCCGTGTGTAAGGAGTAGAGAAAAAAGCGAAAAAATATCATGTTTTGTTTGCCAAAAGTATTAGTCATACTTGAGGGAGGCCTATGTTCAACAGTGGACGTCTTTCGGCTGATATGATGATAATGATTAGTCATATGAAAAACATGCTATGATGACACCTACCTAAAGGTCATTGGACTCGCTCAGCTGACGTTTTCTTAAAGAAATTAATACAAGTTTAAAAAAGACACTAATTTTTTTTATTTTATCTTTACAAATCGATAATGATTTTTCAAACTTATTGACTCAGCCTAACGCGTAGGCTTCAGAAAGTGGCTGTTTTATGGCACTGCTCGGGAACTAGGGCCTTAAAAGGTCGGACGGACTTACATATATTTACCTATAGATGTACAGGTATGTGGACACTCATTTTGTTTTTAATTACGTGTACAGAACCCGTCGGTACGAGTGTTGTCTGAATTGATGGACTGATCGATATCAGGATGGTTTTATCAAGTGCTTCAGTACTTGATGTTTTAATTAACTGAGCGATGAGATTTCCTTTTATTAAGTGCACAATGGGTTGCATTAAAATAGTATCCGTTCGTGAGAGGTGAGTTTTGCTGGCCTCGATTGTAAGCCTCTGGTACTTTACTCTCTGGCTTCTATGTGTTTTGGCTAATTTTAATTCTTTGTCCAAATATTTTTAATAAAAAAAACTGGGCAAGTGTGAGTCGGACTCGCGTACTGAGGGTTCCGTGCAAACTACGATTCTCGAATGGAGTCTCGAATATTTTTCCGAATTGTAAAAAATTTTTTTTCTGGTGTTTGTAACAACAAGTTTACTGTTTTCAGAATTATTCATATACCTTTTTTATGGTGGGAAAAATCATGCATAGACATCCCCCGCTCTTGGGCGGAGTGGGAGATAGTGTCAGACTCTTACTGACTAAAAGACCCACCCCGTTCCTTCTAGCCTTCATACCGGGGCTCGAGCGCCCTTTCGGATAACCCTGGCCCCAGTAGGCTTCGACCCGGCTGGGTCCCTGCTGTTGCTGACAACTCCTTGAGGCGCGCGGGAACAGCGCGCGCCGTCGTTATTCATATACCTGTGCTATAAGACCTTGCTTCGTGCCAAATTTCAGGATTCTGGGTCAACGGGAAGTAATCTATAAATTTCGATCTTTAAGAGTATTAAAGTATACGTTTTTTTCGACATTAACGGCCGTTCTTTTTTATTCGTTAACTTAAACGTTTGACTTTTTCACAGCTTGAAGGGACCGCAGATCTGAGTATATGGTTTTAATTTCAACTCGATAATTGCACGAGTTCTCGAGATAAAGGGTCGTGACAGACAGACAGACAAACAGACAGACGGACAACAAAATGATCCTATAAGGGTTCCGTTTTTTCCTTTCGAGGTACGGAACCCAAAAAATACCTTGGCATGAGTTATTCTTAGCTGTTATGGACGGTTAGAAACCAGTGAATCAGATGCCAGTCTTGCCGAAGGTATGGTGTTTGTACAGTTACTGGGTTATGGAGGTCAGAGAGGCAGTCATCATCATCATCATCATATCAGCCGAAAGACGTCCACTGTTGTACATAGGCCTCCCCTAAGCGTCGCCACCATGACCGGTCCTGTGCGTCACGCATCCATCGGATTCCCGCGACCCTGACCAGGTCATCGGTTTACCTTGTTGGAGGCCTTCTAACACTGCGTCTTCCGAGGCAGAGAGGCAGTCGCTCCATGTGAATTACTGGTCTTTAGCAGCATCCAGTTAGATTGGAAGCTAACCCCAACTAAGTAGGTTAAAAGCTAGGTAGATGATGAGCTACCACATCATACTAATCTACACTAATATAATAAAGAGGTACAGTTTGAAATTTTTATTTTTTTATTTTTAGGAGGTAATCTCTAGAAGTCCTGAATCCCTAGCCAAGTTGCTAATCTGCAATAGTTAACGCTTGTAGAAAGCTTCAAATGTACGGGAATGACGTCGTCTCAACGCTGAGTCACGTGGTAAGAACAAAAGAATTGGCGACAAGGTCAACTCGAAACGTTCGGAGCAAGCGAAACGGTTGTAACTTGGCTAAGGGGGCTGGTCCGATTGCTAAATTTTTTTCACCGATAGAAAGCTGCTTTATTCCTGAGTGACATAGGCTAAATTTAAAGTACGCGGGCGAAGCGGCGGGCAAAAGATAGTGTCGTGTTTGGCAGAATAACGTTTGCCGAGTCAGCTAGTATAATAAAAAAGTGAACGTTTGTGAGTGATCGTGCATATTTGTATGTCAATACACTCAAACGACTGAACGGATTTGGATAAAACTTGGTATAAGGGCATATCATGTGTTAGAATAGGAAAAGTATCGTATGTATACGATACTTTTTATGGTATGTATACGATACTTTTTATGGTATGTATACGATACCTTTTTTATCGTATGTATACGATACTTTTTATCCCGGGAGTATATTCGTTTGCGGTCATTTTCTACTTTCATCAAAAATCTGTTTTTCTTCTTAGTAAATATCTTTGCTTTATTAACCTGTTGGTTTGGGCAATCCAGGGAGGAAGACAAAAGACAACAAAATAGGTTATCTTAGGACATGATTTACCCGTTACACTGTTTGAGCGTGATAGAGTGACAAACATACATACAAACTTTCGCCTTTCTAATAAGTATAGTGTGTTATGAAATCTAGAAACAGACCGGTCATTAACCCGTTGTGTGTCTAAACGTGGATCCACGCGAGACACAATAGCTTTTTAATTGTGTCTCTAATTACGGCACACTAGAGGTTAAGGGCAGTTGACGTTTCAAGATTTTTTTTATTTGATATAAACTAGTGCTTGACTGCGATCCCACCTGATGGTAAACAGTGATGCAATCTCTGATGGTGAGGCGCACTAGTTTATTCACTCTTGCCTTGAAGACACTCAAATTATAAGCGGACGGGAAGACCGCAGCAGGCAGATTGTTCCAGTTCTACGATTTTCGCAGTATAAACAATGAGGCGAAACGCTTAGTCCGGACCGTAGAGGTTTCAACAACGTATGGGTGGATACTCGTCGAACTTCGGGTTGTCCGATGGTAGAATTGAGATAGTGCAATCAAGTCATACAATTCCTGCACACATTTTCCAAAATACATCCTGTAAAACACCGAAAGACTGGCTACCCTACGCCTGAGCTCAGATTTTAGTTACTGCCAGCCTAATGATGGTGACATTTTCAAAGCGGCCATATTTTATTCTGTGGTGCCTTACGTCCTGTTGACGTGGTAACGCCTCGGTTCGGCGACCACACAGAACATGAAATCGTCATGGTGGGCAGCGACTGTACTTTTGACATTGGATTTTTTTACGTGAGAAATCTACTATAGGTAATTAATATTATAAAGAGAAAAGATTTGGATTTATTAAACTCAAAAACCGCTGGACCTAGAATGCTATTTTATTACTGAGTGATATAGGCTATACAAATAATATTTTATATTTTTACGTGGGCGATGCCACTGGCAGATGCTAGTCATCATAATAATCTTATTATTATCTAACTTTATTAAGTCTTGCTCTTCTTGGAGAGCAGTGGTGGCCGAGTGGTAATGTCTCTGACTTAGGAGTTGCAGGTCATGGGCTTTTTTTTTTCGATGGGAAAAATCATTTTATAACAACCCCCGCTCTTGGGCGGAGCGGGAGATAGTGTCAGACTCTTATTGACTAAAAAACCCATCCCGATCCTTCAAGCTTTCATACCGGGGCTCGAGCGCCCTTTCTGATAACCCTGGCCCCCGTAGGCTTCGACCCGGCTGGGCCCCTGCTGTTGCTGACAACTCCTTGAGGCGTCGCCGTCGACGACTTGGGCTTGGTCCAGACTGTTACCGGACGACCGGACAGCGAGCTACCCATTGCTTACTGTCCGCATGCCCGCGCATGCCCGCACCTACGGTGGCTGGAAATCGGGATCGGAATCCCGGCGGAAGCGGCGAGAGCGCCATTGCTTGATGCGGTCGGCCTCCTCCTTAGCGAGCATTACTGCTTCGCAGAAGTCGGCGGCCGCCTGCCACTCCTCGCAGGTCATGGGCTCAAAACCTGTCAGGCCCATTACTTTTTGTAATTTATTTCATTAGTACTTGCTCTCAAAACTGTGAAGGAAAACATTGTGAGGAAAACGCCATGTCCTAGGACCAAAAATTCGAAGACATGTGACATTCACCAACCCGCACTGGGCCCGCGTAGTGGATTACGGCCCATTCCCTCTTAGAGAGGAGGCCTGAGTCCCAGCAGTGGGAACATTAAAAAAAAGGCTGATGATGATGATGAAGATGAAGTCTTGTTGTACCATTCAAGACCGTGAGAACGTGTCAATGGATTACTCACATAAAAAAAGGTGTCGGGCAGTTTTGACGATGCGTCTCTATTAGTGGCCACCCGAAGCATCGCTATACTCTGTGGCCGACTGCCCCTCCTCAATTTCAATTTAGCTTTAGTTTTACGGTACGTACGAAGCTCTGAGAATGAAGTAAAAGAAGTAGTTTCTTTACGTTCCATTGGATTTTATATCCTTTGTTTATTGTTCGGTTGCAGGTGTGTGCTCGACTTCTGTTTTCTATAAAGTGCATTTGGGATTAATTGTTTTTATTGATAAGGCTAAGCAGCTAAGGAATGGAATTCCTTGCTATAATAGAATAAAGAATAGGCAAGCGTGCTTCATCGTCGGCCACATCATCGCTTACCGTCAGGTGAGATTGTGGTCAAACGCGAGCCTATCCTTTATAAAAAAAAAAAAAAAACATCTTTTGACCCCGGTTTCCTCGTGTGAAAAGCGAATAATCCAATACAAAATGGTGCAGTATCGGACCAGTAGAAACAGCCCCATCTTACGAATTGTAGGTCGCGGGTGTAAACCCAGCCAGGCGCATTACTTTGTATATTTCATCACCACTGTAATCAAAACGTTAAAAAACACATCGTGAGGAAACCGGCATGTCTTAGAACCAAAAAATTTAAGGCATATGACATCACTCAATCCGAACTGGACCCGCGTAGTGAATAACGGCCCATTTCCTTTTTTAGAGAAGAGCCTTTATTCCCAGCAGTGGGAACGATTGAATTGCTATACAAAAAAAAAAAAAAAAATTAGCCACCCCTTTAAAAGCAAAATTTTCTATATTGCTGCAATACATAATTGACAAATTAAATCAAAGAGCATTTAGATAGAATTTCGAGGAAGTCTGACTACAAACAAAATTGTTATATACTTTAGATCACCATAGAGGCTGAATTTCTAATTTCTCTGTGCATTCAGCCTCTTAAGTTAGAGGTTGGGCGTTTATGAGTTAAAGGGCAAGTGAGCCAGGACTCTTCTATATATATATTTATATATATATATATAAATGCTGACTGACTGACATATCAATACACAGTCAAAACTAGGACTAGGTGCCTGAAATTTTGTATAAGGACTACTTTAATTGTTTAAGCGAGCTCTAAGAGACACATACATATATGTATATTTATTATATATATATATTTTTATCCCTTTTTTTCTTATCAATCTATTCTTTTTTTTTATGCCCCTGCCATGTTTTTTCTTTACCACACTTGGTTGACTGATAGAGAATGCCTAAGGCAGACCGCCTTTGTACCTTTGTGTTGCAAGAAGTTTTAATATAAATAAATAAGAGAGGATTTTCCGAAATTCACCCAAAGGAATGAAACGGGGTCCAAAGTATTTACGGAGAAACCTTTTTTACACGGGAGAAGCCGCTGGCAGAAGCTAGTATTTTCATTATAATTAATCATTGCAGTTAATATTTACTTATCACTGTTATATTTCAACTTTTAGCAACAACATAATATATTCCTATTCAAATTGAACAAGCTTATACAAATACACGAATAATGTATTAAAGGAAACTTTTCCTCTTTTCTTCTTATAAGTAAAATCAGTTTCCTGTGGAAAGTACGTACATTTAATATTCACCCCTGAACGTTATCCAAACAACCAGAAAATCACGTTGCAATTTCAAAGCCATTTGCATCGATGGAAAAAAAAACCGGGAGTATCGGTTGTCTATGGTCTACAAAGTAAAGGAAAAATATAAAGTGTATGGCAGCTCATTCTTCCACAAGTTGTAGGAATCAATTGGTGGGAAGTAAGTTGTCTGGCTCACGGTGAGCGAAGAGCTAGCGGTGTGTCACTGTAGCTATGGTACCCACTACTTGCACCCTTCAGCCATCTTTAAATTTAATACGTTTTTAGTTTGTGCTGAAAGGATATTAATGTTTATATTAAAATGGTTAGGTATTACAGTAATAATTTACAATTAATTTAGGTACTGTGAAGGCGGAAATATATATAACGAAATATTATAAAACGTCAGAAGCTAGTGCACGGTTCTAAATGGTCGTTTCCTATGGAGAAGAACCGGCAAGAAACTCTATGTTTATTCTTTTTAAAAAAAGTTCGGCCCCTGTACGAAAGGCAACGAAGGAATAGGAGCGAGTTATTAGTCAGTAAAAGTCTGATACTATCTCCCGCTCCGCCCAAGGGTGGAAACGTCATTGATCAATTATCAAAAAAAAAAAAAAATTAAAATAATGGCATCATACTAGGATGTTGTTAAGACAAATACTACAGTATAAATCCAGCTTCGAAAGATCGTTTAGAAAACCTAAAAAACTTAACTCATTTTTCAAATTTTGGTTTATTACTTCTAAACGTCGGAAAAAGTCAATCTGTTTACTTTTAAAGGAGACGAAGTTTGTTATAATTTGAGAGATACTTAAGTTCTGTAAGTTTAATAGGTCTCAAGATACAGAGACTTCAAATATTGGCTATTTTACCGAAAACTTTAAAATTAAGCCTATAAAGCCGCATGGGATTTTTAGACTATCGTAGTTTTTTCATAATACTTCAGAGCATAATTTATTATCTCCAGTACAACGTGTAAAGGAATAACTAATGTAACTTTAGCCTTTGTGAAATCACAATAATATTATAAATTGAAATCCGGGGCCCTGGGAAAGGGCAAAGAAGAAACAGGAGTGGGTTTTTAGTCAGTAAAAGTCTGACACTATCTCCCACTACAACCAAGAGCGGGGGATGTCATTGGATGATTTACCCTCAAAAAATATTAATGGAAACGTTTGTGAGTTTGTATGTTTGTTGCTTCTTCGCGCTCTGAAAGGCTGAACAGATTTCAATGAAACCTGGTACACGGGTAGATCATGTTCTGGAAAATCTCAGGATATTATTTACTATGACACAGTATTGAATAATTATTTGGTCGATAACTAGACTCATTCTTAAGATCATTCTTTCACCGTATTAATAGCAACGATATTTGACACAATCAATGCCAATAAATACCTATGAGAATATTACCTCAAGTTATCTGAAAATGCATTTACGAAGAAACCTTTGAAGCAATTTGTACCTATCCAAGATGTAACAGCATGAAAAAGATTTTGAAAGGAAAATGTTTTGAAAGCTTCAACACCGAACTGCTTCTAAAATCGATTAGGCAGACTAAACCTCTCTAAACTGTTTGAAGCAGAGTCTGCTTAAAAAGTCACTCGAGTAATTATTAGGATAAAATAAAATCCGATGTAGTCAACGCTGGTTCAATAATCAAGGTCACGGCAAATGTTTGTGTGATGAGCATAATCATTTGTTCTGTGTCTGGGTGTAATTTATTTATAATATGTATGTATTTAGAAATATATAAGTATGTTTATCGGTTGTCTAGTACCCATAACACAAGCTTTGCTTAGCTTGGGACTAGACGGCGTTGTGTGATAGTTGTGGAATATTCTATTATTATTAAGGTTGATTAAGAGACCATTGTTTACTAATTGAATATACGTATTTTTTAAATTATATAAAATTATTTATATATTATATAAAATTCCCAAGTCGTTTGACTTTTTAGACAGACTATAGTGTGTCTTACGAAATAATAATATTCTTCATATAACGTTATTTCCGATTATTATGTGTGTTACAGTCAAAGAGCGCTGAATGGTTTCCTTAACTTCGGTGTTCAAAATTTGTTACACGATCAGATCACTAATTTCAAATGAAATATCAATCGTCAAAAGTCTTTTTATTTAGTTTTCAATTATAACATATAATAAAAAAACAAGAAGAAGGACAAAAAAAAACAAAAAAATAGGTACAACAAAGGAGATGCTAATTTTTACAAAAATCTCTTCCAGCATACCGAGAGAAAGAAGAGTTGCAAAATAAAGCAGAAACAAAAAAGGTTAACATTAAAATAATATTCTATATTAATACAATACAAAGATTTACTATACATATACATAGTATATACACATAGTAGAATTTAAATCACAATTAATAAGAATAAATAATATCACAAAACACTAAATAATATTATATAATAAATACATACTTACAAGAAACTCTTTCTTCTTTTTTTAACTTTGACTGGCCTGTTGGTCTAGTGGTTAGTGGCCCTGACTGCTATGCGGAGGTCGAGGGTTCGATTCCCACCCAGGACAAATGTTTGTGTGATGAACATAATCATTTGTTCTGTGTCTGGGTGTAATTTATCTATAATATGTATGTATTTAGAATTATATAATTATGTTTATCAGTTGTCTAGTACTCATAACACAAGCATTGCTTAGCTGAGACTAGACGGCGTTGTGTGATAGTTGTGGAATATTATTATTATTTTTTGGCTGGAACATTTTATATTACCTCCTTTTTCATATGATGTGATCCTTTTTAAATGGGAAATCCAAATTTAAAAAGGGGTAACTTTGTTTAATTAAAGTAAAACTGGTAAATAGTTGACTGTACCTATTTCTTGCTAAGCAACACTAAAGACAAACACTTCATTAATTCATTAAACCCCAAGCGAACGCCGGCGTTCGCGCACCTATTGTCTTTCAATTGTGTCTGTAATTATCACAATTGAAAGGTTAATAAATTAACACGTAATTTTCTTCCAAAACTTATTTACTCTTATAAAACCTCTAGAGATACAAACTGCTCAGGTCCCAGAGTTACAGGCGCTCACTCCAGGGGCCATAAACCCAGGTTACTTGCCACTTTTTACAGCAGTGATAAAGTTTACTCCTCTGGTCTTGTTTGCCGAGCTAATAAATATCTGCCGCTCTGCAGGGATGGCCGTAAATCTTATTTTATTTCTGACCTAACCAACATATGGAAATTTCTGATAAGCTACTTAATTTAATGGAGGTTTAATGGGTTTAATAAGTAATTTTATGATTATTTAGGAAGGATATTTTCGAACCGTTTGGGGTTGAAACTCTTGGATTGTGGGTTAGTGCTTACAAATTTATTAAGATTTGTCGTAACGTCTCTTTGACACTTCCCGTGATCCAAGGGCTGGCTTTTACCTTGGACAGAGGTTAAGCACTGCCTTACAGTGTGGCAATGCTGTCAGTCTTTTGGGCACATTACCTGACGGCGGAGCGGAGGAGTTTTTGGTGACATATTTTAGTTTGTTTTACTTATTTTTAATCAGGGAGTTTTTTTGGTTTTACTATAAGTATAGTGGACTGATAATGTGTATCTGGTATCAATCAAAGGTTATGGATGTGCGCTTGGAGGTATAGTGTTCTAAGTTCGTTAAAGTAAGATTTTGGTTATAAGGAACTAACTTCTCAGTAGCTTCGCTTGCGTGAAAGTAGAAAATATACAGAATGTGTCACTCAGTGTTAGCGTTCTTCTGGTGAAAAAAAATTTCAAATCGGTTCGGTAGCTTTTAAGTTTATTCTTTACAAACAAAAATATGAATCTTTCTTCGACAATATTAAGAGGGCTCTTCCAGATCCGCCTAACATCGACGTGAGCATGGTTGAAAAGCTTGTTGTTTTATCCAACGCTATTATTGATATAGCTCGGTTGGCGTTCGGTAGGCTGCCGTCGCCCACTCATATATTTCCTTAAAAGTTTTTGAAAAAAAAAAACCTTTAATTATTCAGAACTTTAATTTAGTGTGTTCTTTTACATATACTTTGTTACTTTTTTAATTTATGAGTACATTATGTAGGGCCAAAGTTCATATAAAATACATTTGCAGAAGTCTTTACTGGATTAGTTCTACACAAAATGTTTTATTTTCAATGAAGAAGTGAGACAAGAAATCTAAATTAATATTGAGTGTGTGTTCAAAATATTAAGGGAAAGATGTAATAATGTCATAATCCTGCAAGAGCGGTTGCATGGAAGTCGTCACAGGTTGCTCTTAAAGATAGATTGTACGTTACATAGGTTTGATTTAAATATTAATAAAATAAACATTATCACAAAATAAACCGATTTATTTTTCTTGTTAAAATTGTGTAAGGTTACATGTTTTTTTTATGATGGGAAAAATCATGCATTGACATCCCCCGCCCTTGGGCGGAGCGCGAGATAGTGTCAGACTCTTACTGACTAAAAGACCCACCCCGTTCCTTCTAGCCTTCATATCGGGGTTCGAGCGCCCTTTCGGATAACCCTGGCCCCAGTAGGCTTCGACCCGGCTGGGTCCCTGCTGTTGCTGACAACTCCCTGAGGCGCGCGGGAACAGTGCGCGCATCTTATTGAAAATATTCAATAAATGCCAGTTAAAGTAAAAACATTCGATAAAATTACTGCAATTTAGTAAAACAAAAAAGCAACAATATTTAAGCACATTAAGTTAACCCCTCTCCTTTTTACAATTCGCTACTGGCAGTGTTAAGTCCTTTAATACAGGTCATTTACGGAGCGCAGTTCTCACCTCTGGGCTGCTGTAATTTTGAAACAAAAGAAAACACTTTACTCTTTATTGGATATATAGACCAGGGTAGATGCCTTCAAAAATAATAAAAAGTGAAAAATAATAATAGTAGGATGAAACCCATCACAAAAGGAGGAGAATATTATAAAAATGAAAGGAAAAATAATTTACGGGCGATCTGAGGTCGGGAAGGGGGTGGGGGGTGACTTTTTAAGGGGAAAATACGGTTTTTCTCGATTTCCGGCAAAACTAAAAGTCCTATGGAAAAAAGTCAAATGGCAAAGTTGTAGGTAATAAAAAGATCTAAAACTTTTGTATTAACACTTTTTTCACATAACCTCAAAATTTATGTGAAAAATTCAAAAAAACATGTTTTTGGTTTTTTAATTTTATCTCCTTCAAAAAACAATATTTTATCACGAAATTTGGTGAAAACTTACCTTTTTATGTCCCAAATACGCTGTAATTTATTTGATTAGAAATATTTATTTTTTCACCTTATTTTGAATAAATATCGAAAAATCACCCTAATTTTCAATCGAAAATTCACCCGTCAAAATATCTTTTTTTTTCAAAAAGTTTATATGGTGTCTGTTCGTTGAAATCTCTACTTTCCGATGGTGAAAAAAATATATATGTTACCATAGTAAATCTTCTCAGCAAATGCAAAAAACCGAAAAAAAACTCGAATTCGAAATTTTTTTTCAATTATTATATTGAATGTAGAGCTATTTATTAAAATTTACACTTTAATTGCTCGAAAAACGTAAAATTACATGTTACATAGATAAAAAAAAAAATTGCAAATCAAAATATAGTACTATAATTAACAAACAAATAAGTTGATAAAATTAATACTTAATAAGACGTCTACAATATTTGGAGAAAGGAGTCGAATCTTCTTTAAGTTACATGCGTAGATGCCTATTTATAACTATTTTTAGATAACTTATATTTATCTGAGTGACCTAAGAAAAATTTTAGCCCATCAAAAGGTATTTCATAGAGGAGTGGGGAAGGGGCTACGGGGGTCCGGGTCTTACTACATACATACCTAATATTTCGTAGCAGCTGTAACAACCGTTAGCCTAGCCAGTATTCGAAATACAGTATAGTATACAACATCGTTTATAAAAATACACGTGCACGTTGAGTTTCTTGAAGATAATTATGACAAGTTTACAAAAGAACTAAGAAGATTAAAAAAATAATAATCTCCTTTATTTTGCAAATATATCCTAAAAGACATAAAAAAACATAGCTAAAAATAAAATAAAAAATTGAATATATCTGAAATATATTTGAAATGTATAAGGTTTTTTAATCTTGTTAGTTTTTTTTTAAGTAATTGTATACTATACTGTATTTCGAATACTGGCTAGGCTAACGGTTGTTACAGCTGCTACGAAATATTAGGTATGTATGTAGTAAGACCCGGACCCCCGTAGCCCCTTCCCCACTCCTCTATGAAATACCTTTTGATGGGCTAAAATTTTTCTTAGGTCACTCAGATAAATATAAGTTATCTAAAAATAGTTATAAATAGGCATCTACGCATGTAACTTAAAGAAGATTCGACTCCTTTCTCCAAATATTGTAGACGTCTTATTAAGTATTAATTTTATCAACTTATTTGTTTGTTAATTATAGTACTATATTTTGATTTGCAATTTTTTTTGTTATCTATGTAACATGTAATTTTACGTTTTTCGAGTAATTAAAGTGTAAATTTTAATAAATAGCTCTACATTCAATTTAATAATTGAAAAAAAAATTCGAATTCGAGTTTTTTTCGGTTTTTTGCATTTGCTGAGAAGATTTACTATGGTAACATATATATTTTTTTTCACCATCGGAAAGTAGAGATTTCAACGAACAGACACCATATAAACTTTTTGAAAAAAAAAGATATTTTGACGGGTGAATTTTCGATTGAAAATTAGGGTGATTTTTCGCTATTTATTCAAAATAAGGTGAAAAAATAAATATTTCTAATCAAATAAATGACAGCGTATTTGGGACATAAAAAGGTAAGTTTTTACCAAATTTCGTGATAAAATATTGTTTTTTGAAAGAGATAAAAATAAAAAACCAAAACATGGTTTTTTGAATTTTTCACATAAATTTTGAGGTTATGTGAAAAAAGTGTTAATACAAAAGTTTTAGATCTTTTTATTACCTACAACTTTGCCATTTGACTTTTTTCCATAGGACTTTTAGTTTTGCCGGAAATCGAGAAAAACCGTTTTTTCCCCTTAAAAAGTCACCCCCACCCCCTTCCCGACTTCAGATCGCCCGTAAATTATTTTTCCTTTCATTTTTATAATATTCTCCTCCTTTTGTGATGGGTTTCATCCTACTATTAGTGTTTTTTGTTTTAAAAATTATCGACACTGGTCTAATAATCTATATTATTATTATTTTATATATATTTATTATATATATATAATATTATAAAGCGGAAAAGTTTGTTTGTTTGTTTGCTTGAACGCGCTAATCTCAGGAACTGCTGGTCCGAATTAAAAATTTCTTTCACTATTAGACAGCCCATTTAATGAGGAAGGTTATAGGCTATATAGCATCACGCTACGACTAACAGGAGCGGAGCAGTAACCAAAGATGCGGGTGAAACCGCAGGGTACAGCTAGTTACACATAAAATTTGTCGCAAAGTGTTGTGCTTGTATTTCATCATCATCACCGTCATCGTCACTTAAGTCAAGAAGAAAAAGAAAAGAAATACCCTCTCTTAAGAAAAGAAATACCCTCATTTATTCTCTTTGAATGAACAAGTCTCAGAAAGATTAGATAAAAAAAATGCTGGAAAACTGTTGGTTCCTCTTCAGAGATTGCATTTATATAGTAGAAATGCCAGCTGTATGACAATAAAAATATATAATAAATTACCCCCCGAATTCAGAATGCTACCAGTAGATAAATTTAAACGTAAGATGTTTGCATGGCTCTTGGACATGTGCTTTTATTCGGTTAATGAATTCCTAAATCACAGTTTTTGACATTATTATTATTTTGACATTCTATTTAATAATTTTTGACATTATATATTTTTTTTGACATATTTTTTTTTTTTGACATTATTAAAACTGACAATTTTATTTTATTTTATTCTTACTTTTTTTTTGACGTTACATTTTTATCAATATTTTGTGTGTGTACCTATTGACTTGTATTTTTGTTTTTAATTTTTTTGGTTTTGCGTACTTGACATAAATATACTTGTGTGATAGTTTTGACATTCCATTTCATTGTAATAATATAATTAATGTAGGTAACAAAATTGTGCTAAATAAATTTTAATTTCAACAATGTTTCTACACCGGCAATGGTAGTGTACGTGAGACGTTTTTAATATTAAGTTCTTGTATGTACCGTATACTTGGAAATAAATGGATTATTATTATTATTATTCTCTTTATTAAAATTTTTTTTACATATAAAATTACATTTTTAAATATTTTTTATTATTATTATTATTATTATTATTATTAAGTCGAATGACGTCATCAACTGGTCTCTGTGCTTTTCGTATACAGGTGATTCTAGGCCATCGGTCCTTCTTGAGGGTAGCTTCCTACGCTGCGTCTTTCATTATGTGATCGTCACTCCTGAACCTTTCAGCCTCGTCGCAGCTTGAATCGGATAATCTCAGAGTCTAAGCAGACTGACTGAATTTAATAGGTACGGCAGCTGGTCGGCATCTATCATCAAAACTAAATCCAGACTACGATTTTATAACAGTCATTCAGTTCAAAGGAAGTTCCATTATCATCGTCATCGTTTCAGCTGAAAGACGTCCATTGTTGTGTATAGGCGTCCCCAAGTGTTGCCAAAATGAAATTTGTTGCTTTTAGCATCCATTGGATATCCGTCCCCAGGTCATCGGTCGCAATATGTGCTGTCCATTGCCACTTATTTAGTTGTTGTACTTGAACACCAATACGCAAATTACATTAAAGTTTACCTATATCCATATACACAAAATTTACACACTCATCACACGTCGCGGCATGGCGGACAGAGTTCCTGCAGGATCACAATTAAATAATTTTTTTTTTGTTGGTTACTTATCATTCAAATGACATCCTGTCGCGGCAACGGACTTTCGTTCCGACGTTACATTTTCACGCGCAAATCGTGCATGTGAGCAAGTACTATTGCCTCCAGATCCCATGGTGGCAGGCCAGCAAGGAGGCTAGTCGCTTCGCGGGAAACCGTGCGGTATCCCTACACAATCTGTATTGCCCTGACCTTCTGGCATGCGTTCAGCTGGGCCTTCGGTGGCCATGGACCGAACGATTCCTGCCTAGAGCCTCCGACTGAACCCCCGCAGTTTGGGCAGGAGCCGCTTGAGAGCAGCCCCAGTCTGGTTCAGTTTGGGAGCCAGATGTCGGAAATGCTCCACGAAGTTCCACCAGCGTGATTAATATTTGGCCCTTTTACTAAGCTTGGCTAAAAATCATTCATCCAAATCCACACACACATTCACTTAATTTTATTACCTTTATATTATTAGAGTGGTTCTTTATTTCTTTCAAAAACCCACTATATTTAACTACAGAGACGAAACACACTTATCTCCACTAACAAAAAATCCCGTCTCGATTTATTTAAGTCTAAAAATATCATTACTGAAGGACGGCCTCTTTCCGCGGCTGATTTTATTCGGAGAGCACTTTAGGTCAAATTGAAACCATTACACGAAAACGTGTTAGTTGGGGGAGGCTGATCGACTGATGGACTTGGCCTCAAGATATCGACGGGCTTCGAGCTTTATATTTTATCAAGGTTTTGTGGCTCGTGAACGTGACGTCAGAAACTGGCTGATAAAGATGAATTGAATGACGATTTAGCCAATAACTTTTCAATACTCGATAACTCGCTCTTATACCTATTGTTTTTAGGCACGCAATTTACTGCTTAACGCACTAGTGCGGAAAAGGACGCCTGCTTGCACCCGCTGTAATTTTATTACATTTATCGTATCAGCTGCATGTTAAAAAGGCATCATTTTAATTTTAAATAATAATAATAATAATATTCCACAACTATCACACAGCGCCGTCTAGTCCCAAGCTAAGCAGAGCTTTTGTTATGGGTACTAGACAATTGATAAATATACTTATATATTTCTAAATAGTTACTTACATATTATAGATAAATTACATCCAGACACAGAACAAATTATCATGCTCATCACATAAACATTTGTCCTGGGTGGGAATCGAACCCACGACATAGCAGTCAGGGCCACTAACCACTAAACCAACAGGCCAGTAAATAAATGATTTATTAAAATTT
This sequence comes from Mythimna albipuncta, assembly GCA_929112965.1. Taxonomy (NCBI): domain Eukaryota; kingdom Metazoa; phylum Arthropoda; class Insecta; order Lepidoptera; family Noctuidae; genus Mythimna; species Mythimna albipuncta. The sequence continues at coordinate 10,166,011 of OV815977.1, read as the reverse complement.
ATTTTAATAAATAAATAAATTTGTGTTATGTTAGAGCTCATACACACGAGCGGCATGTTGCAAACGTCTTTATTAACATAAGATATAACAAAAATAGTAAACAAAAATAGATCTTATTCTAAAATGGAAACTAAGAGATCATACGCTAACGCCAACGGCAGAGGTAAGTGCTGCCGGCGACACGTTGGCAGCAGTTGACGCGTCGACGACATTCCAACTTTGAAGATCAGCGGCGGCCGTCGTGTGTGTCAAGTGTCACTATAGGTCGACTGCTGCTGCCAGTTCGTTGACGGCTGCTGCAGTTACCGCTGCCGTTGGCGTTGGCGTATGAGCTCTTAGTTTCCATGTTAGAATAAGATCTATTTTTGTTACCTATTTTTGTTATACCTTATGTTAATAAATACCTTTAAAATCAATCTAATCAGCGGTCCGGATTATAGAAGGTTTATGTATAAACTAGCGGTCCCGAGTTCCCGACGAGATGTTGTCCTGCCTGAAAGCTCGCATTGTCCTATAAAAAATTTGAACCCAATTGAAGCGCCACCTACCGAGTCCAATTTAGATGACAAATACACATATAGAAGAATGATATATATTATGTAGATAGAATACTTTATAGGTGAAAAAATAATGCCGAACGCAAAGAGTAACTGTAGGAAGATGGGTGGGGTTTAGTTAGTGAAAGTGTGACACTCCCTCCTAATCCACCCAGAGCGAGCAATAGTACATTTGATACAAGTGGAGAAAATTTGCCATTGCAACTGAGGTGGCATTCATTCATTAGGCGAGGGTTTTATGGAGCCAATAAGCGGGACTCGTGGGGGTCGCTTATAGGGTATTAATATATATAAGTATATCTAAACTAATATATATTTATATTAAAATTTTAAATAAATAATTTACAATGTCATAGATACAATTAAAATTAAATACAAAATGTCATAAATAAATAAACCGTCAAACATCATTAAAACTAATATTATAAACAGATTTGATTTTCTGTTTGTATGTATGTTATGATTTAACTCAAAACCTACTGGACGTATTTTCAAAATTCTTTTACCAATATAACTTGAAAGCTACTTTATTACTGAGTAAGAAAGGCTTATATTGTCTATTTTCATGCGGGCAAAGCCGCTGGCAAAGCTATATTTATATAATTTAAGTTCTTAATATTTATGAGTATGTACTTGTAATTTAATAAAGAATAGAGTACATTTCACGCTGTTTACTTAGTAACTAACCCCGGTCTATTCCAAAGTGGTTACTTGTCTATGTTTCAAAAGCATTTCATTTTATTGCATCTTTTCATAGACAACTGTAAAAAGCTTAGTATCGTTCGAACGAGGAAGTATTCGCTCGTTTAGTTCTAAAAGAAACAACTTACGGCAATTCAATGTTCTCTAACAGCAAGGAAATAAAAATTTGTATTTTGAATGTTTAGTAATATTGCATGACTGGATGTGTATCAAGAAGCTCTATGTAAACCTTTGAATCGTGGAAATCACAGACACAATATAAAGAAAATAGGTGCGTGAACGCCGGCGTCCGCTTGGGGTTTAATGAATTATGAATAAATAGTTCTGGTTTTGTTACAAAAAAAAAAATAATTTTCACTGCGGGGTGCCAGCTGAAAATCAGCGCTGGGTGTTTGACGCCCAGCAATTGCTGAGTTGGTGACCCTTTCGGTTCAGGCACAATCACTGCAACTGTATTGTATGTTTGTACTTTTTTTTAAATATTATTTTATGTTGTTGTTTTTTGTGTTGCTTGCGCCAAATAAATGCTATTCTATTCTATTCTTAATGATAAATATTTTTTTTACAGAAGATCATTCCAAAAAGCTCAAACATGCTGGGTATCATGGGCCACTATCCACCTCCATCAGACCAGATCCATTTTTTAGGTCATCCAATGATCTCTTCCACTCTAGGTCGGAGCGTGGGGAGGCGGGAGGGCATGTCAAACTTTTACTGACTAAGTAACACACCTATGTTCTTTCTTTGGCTTGCATTCCAGAATCCCGGGCTTCCCTTTCGGAAGCCAACCCAAGGCTTCAGCCCTGCTTGGCCCGTATGGATTTATGACATCTCTGAGGTGCGCATAGAACACTACGCGCCGTCGTCGATTTTTTTTTTATTGTTGATAGGTTCGCGCTTGACCGCTATCTCACCTGATAGAAAGCGACGATGCGGCCGGCGCTGAGCTACCTATTTATTTATTTATATCAATCAACATTGGATCATAGAATTACAATCATTAAAACAATAGTTATAAGTATGATTAACGAAGTACAGAACTACAAGTCAAGCATAAGTACAAGCATTATATGTTACAAAAAATATATATAATAATAATAATAATAGAATTGGAATTGGAAAGAGGTGGCTCAAAACCGGGAACTTTGGAAGGAGTGGAGGGAGGCCTTTGCTCAGCACTGGGACAATATGGGCTAGATATAATATAATAATAATGTAATAGAATTGAATAAATAATTGAAATCAAAATAATATTTGAAAATATTATTTTTTATATTTTTCTATTGCTTGTCGTTTGTGAGCCCACGCCTAAGGTAGCTGGAAATTGGGGTCCGGGTCTCGCCGGCTGGGGCGAGAGAAAGTTTGTTCCCACACGTTTGCGGCCGACTCCTTTGCTAGCGTTACTGCTTTGCAGAAGGAGGTGACTGCTTGCCATTTCTTCTCGCTACGATCAGCTCAAACACGATGGGGTTATCTTGTTGGCTCTAAGTAGTTCCTAAAGCCATTATATATCTCCATCATCAGACCAGTATATAATGACATACCTCCATATACCTCCATGGTATAATGATGCCAAATTAATGCATTGTTATCCAAATTATACAGGTACACAAAATTTTAGTTCAATCAGCAAAATGTAACTATTTCTAAATCCATTTATATGATTTACTTTAAATAAACACACATACATACTAACATTGAAAGTCAAATAAAAGTTTATAAAAGTATTTTCAGCTTACATTTACGATAAAAAAAATATTTTTTTATATTAATCGCTTCAATTACAATCCATTCCACATTTGTACATCCATTCTATTAAGTCGAAATAATTTTGCTTTATATCTTATTACGTAAACACGATAACAAAGACAAAGACAAAAGTAAACAAAGTCAATGCGGGCTTCATTACAGCACTAGTGTGTTTACCAACAACAATTGTAAACAGAGCATAAGGAATATTTTATGTCTCTCGGCAGACATATGTACATAATAATGTGGTACAGTTCGCTCAGACGTAGCATGTCGTAGCTCCGTAGCCGTTGTAGACGTGCTACGCCGTAGCGCCGTAGCAGCGTAGCATACGGTACGAAACTTTAGCCAGTCTCAAAAAATAACCGATGAAAACGTATCCTGGGGCCTTACCATGACTCTTTAAAATGTCAGGCGTTCGCACGAGAAAGAGTGATGGAGCTAAACACCTTATATAGGTCCATCCCTTTTAACGTTCAGTTTAGGTCGTCAAAAAGATTGCGTTAACAGCTCATATAGTTTCATCCTGATTTGTTCAGCTGTTCCGGCGTAATTGAGTAAAAAACAAACTGTTATTTATGAACTACAATTCAAACATTCGAAATCTTATGCATACAGCATAACAAGGGAACTACTACAAAGGCGCAAATTGCGGGTGAAATTTTTGATTTTCCAAAATTTGTTACATAAACCTTATCTCAATAATTACAAAAATACTGTTTTTTTTTATTAGTCAAAACGTTTTTGTTTAGTGATCATTCATTATTAGAAACCTATAATATATAAATATGGTGGCCCAGAATCCGTCAGTCATGACGCTGCCGGTTCGAAATCGGGCAAGTACCAATATGAATTTCATATTATGTACTTTTCTTAGTTTAAATCTAGACCATTTAAAATAATACCTAGTGTCTCGAAAAACGCGTAAAGCTGTTGGTCCCGGTTGTCATTTGTAGATCTTTGAAAGTCGTTATAGAATCAGACACCAGAAAGACTGACCGGTAGTCTATCCAAGGAATATCATGTTGCCCATTAACTGGGTTGTGGAGGTTTGATAGGCAGCCGCTTCATGCGAAACACGAATATTCTGCCATATCTGGTTAGACAAGAAGCCAACCATAAGTTAGTTGGTAAAACATATTTATAATTATGTAATTTGATAATTATAAATATGTAATTGTTATTATAAATGTGTAATTAATGTCATCATCATCTTCCTGCCCTAGTCCCGTTTTATTTGGGGTCGGCGCAACACGTTTTTTTCTTCCATTCTGTCCTGTCACTCGTCACGCTATCACTAACTCCCTTTTCTTTCATATCGCTTCTCACACAATCCATCCATCTTTTCTTTGGCCTCCCTCTTCCCCTCCGTCCATCCACATGTAAACTCATAACTTAATGTGTAAATGTGTAATTAATGTATAAATGTAAAATTGAAAAAAATAATTAATTAATTCAAAATAACAATTTCTAAGATATTTGCACTTTTAATTTAAGACTTGCATTAATGTATTATTTCAATTTTGCCTGCATACACATGTTTGAGCAAATACATTTTCTTATTCTTATTATACCTAAAGGCTATATGATAATATACAAATAAAAATATTAACTCCTACTCATCATCATCGTTTATTCCCCCAAAAGGGAGAGTTTGCTATAATCACCGTGCTTGGCAGTGAGGTGGTTGCAATGTACAGAGAATGCTGCTGTCCATTCTCTGGCATATCCCTAAGCCACCTTTTCCTACTTCCCATGTAGAGATGGATGGATGGTGATATTCTTTACGGTATACTAGTAACTAGTATTAGTGTAAATCAAAAATAACATAGAAACAAAACTGCAGTTTCAAAAGTTTGCATTTCAAGAAATAAGTACTCGGTTAGTAAGAGGAGAAACACTTGTTTGCACGCAACAAAAGTACAAGTTAAAAGAAATTTACATAATAAAATCGTGGAAAAATAAGATTTGTGCAGACTCAAAGAAACTTTCACGCAATGTTTGAACTTCTCGAAAAACAAATCAGGCGTGAGTCGCTTCTTTTATCATATTTTTAACATATTTTAGCTTTTACAAATAACTTGGAGCGAGCCCCAAATGATTATTGTGTTTGTTTGCTTACGTGTGAACTTCGTTTTTTCTTTGGTTTGAACTTCTTGGATAATTTCAGTTTTCTTTTATTTTAATAAATATTTTTCTCTGCATTGAGAAAAAACATATTAACCTACTTTCTTTGTTAACATTTTTTTGTAAAATGCGCGGGCTTGTTAGTAAGGCGAGTTTTTTTCTACGTTTAAGTGCAGCTAGGTTCTACCGGTGGCTCTACTCATGTCAATTTCAAAAATTTTCCTTAGGATACTTCTTACAGTCATAGGATACTTCATACGGTCCTACTTTCGGGACAATAAGTATCCTAAACGGGCTAACTTCGTCCTTGGTGTCCGGATCAAACAGTTGCCATAGTTTGTGTACAACTAAATTTATGGTGCGTAATGCACATGGTCGATAAAACATAAACAAATTATAAACCCAGTGGTAACAGCTCCGACTTAGAGTTGTGGGTCTTGGGATGTTATTTCGCCTAAAGAAATCATAGTGTCTAAAACCATGTCTAACAAAAATTCGAAGACATTTGATACCTATTCTGTCTCTTAGAGAAATAGGCTACAGTTCCAGCAGCGGGAAAATTATAAGGCTGATCATGTTTATTAAATCGCTAATTATCGGAAAGAAAAAAAAAGACGAAAGAGACTCTCTGACATACGGGTCTTTACAATAACATCATAAATATACGTTGTATGTTAAAAAGACATTAAAATTGACATCAGCAACGAAACTTGAAAGAATCACAAGCTGTTGCCAAGTTTACTATACGTACAGCTATTTATACAGTACGACTGGTTAAACCAGGGACTTGTTCAAACAATTATGTTCACCTATGCCAAGCGCAAGTTCGATCCTGTATGGAGTACTGCTCTCATCTTTGGTCAGCCAAGCATCAGCGTAATGCTCAAGAGTGGATTGAGAAGCGAGCCAAGAGGATCATCGGTGATGATGCACTTGTAGACTCAAAGCTCCAAAGCTTTGAGCATCGACGCCGAGTTGCTGGCCTGACGGTTTTCTATCGATTACACTTTGATGAGTGTGCGTTGGAATTGTTAAATTTAATTCCGCCAAGTCCGTTCCATTATCGGACCACTAGACGTACGACGTTGCGCCATCGGTACATGTGGATATCCGACCCATTCGTACAAAGCGTTTTGGAAACACATTCATTATGCGTACAGCTAAGGAGTGGAATTCCCTGCCGGTATCTGGGTTTCCTGATAACTACAATCTAGGGGTCTTTAAGTCAAGAGTGAATAGGTTACTTCTAGGCAAGCATGCTCACGATCACGCACTTACCATCAGGTGAGGTAGTGGTCAAACGCGAGCCTGTCTATATATATAAAAAACATGATTTTAAGTTTTATTGATTACTGAAAAAGTTAAATGGTTTTGTTTTTTTACAATAATTTAATATAAATATGTTTTTATTTTTTTTTTCATTTTTTTTTATTTCTTTATATAACATCTTAATCAAAATTAGTTTGATTAAAATAAATAAATATAATACATCAATATTTTTGGTTAAAGTTCATGCGTCAATTTTTTCCCTATTTCAAAATATCTTTCAAGGGTTTAATGAAAATAAAAAGATGGGGCAATACTCTCAGTTGGATGGCATTTTCACATAATTGCTATTATCGTTTGAACCTTCAGTTTCTTTCATGCGATACTTACCTTTATTAAATTAATGTGTATCAGTTCGTCGAACATTAGGGTCAGCTTGGATCTCAAATCACTAAATACATTGAGCACTAAACGAATTGGTTCGGTGGAAACGTTCTATTTCTGCCAATATCATTTGAAACTAACAGACACAGAATGATGTATTGTTTTTGAATTTGATTAATGTTTGAATCTAAATGTATTTAGTAATTTGTTGTTCTAGCAGGCCTGAACGTCGGTTTTATTTTTGTTGAACCACCCCAGTAAGAGATTGATGTTTTTCAAACGTACCTATATATATGTTACCGTTAATCTGTGTAATCCGACATTTTATACAATATCTTAGGCAATGTAAAGAATACTTAAAAGTCCTAAAGTAGTAAAAAACGTGCAGGTAATGTATGAAATACGAGCTTTTTCCCGCAGCTTCACCCGCGTACATAAAATATAGCTAGGGTAATAATTTCAGCAATTGGACCAGTACTTTCAGAGATTACCTCCTACAAACAAAAAAATAAACTTTACCTCTTTATAATATTATACATATACACCGCTAAATATTAATCATTTTAATCCCGTGGAGGGTTGCAACGCTGACTTCTACGTACGGGTCATTGGACTTGCTCAGCTGACGTTTTCGCAGAAATTAATTTCGTACATACGTAAATTAATACGAGTTTTGAAAAAAAAGGAACCATGTTTTTTAATTTCATCTTTACAAATCCATAGTGTTTCATGTACCGGATCGACCCTCCACGGGATTAAAACGATTAAAATTTAACGGTGTATATAGATAAATAATTATTTATGGCCTTCTATTTCTGTTTGCGAGGTTTGAAGTAACGCTCTAATATTAGGGTGGTTATAAAAAATAACCGCGAAGACTAAGGTAGGAGATCCACTTCATATTGAAAAACAATTAACTCTTTGAATGTCGTAATTAGAGACACAATAGAAGAACAATTACCTTATGTCGGACAGTGTAACTTAAGACATTCGAAAGGTATGATTTATTTCTTATTTTAATTTACAATAAAATTTCTTCAAATAAATCTTATTTTTATAAGTTAATGGTCCTTGCAAATATAATGTGATAAATACATTTAAAATGAAAATAATGTACGAATTTATATATTATACGAAATTATTACAAAACTTTCCGTAAGTCCCTGGTTGAAGCAGCTACCTTGTATATGATAGAAGTTCACCAAAACACACACTTACGTAAGGTTATGTAATAAATAACAAAGTGATACGAACTTAAGCTGTAAGAGCCTGGAATAAGTAGGTTTTATGCGTGAGTCTAGGGTTGACAAATGGCTGAAGGTAGTAGGTATGTGAAACTAAAGTTAAAGTAATTGCTACCTACATATGTCTGTACAATGCCTATTCATAAAAGTTCTCTCTCGCTCGAGAGGCTTTCCTCTGCTACAAAATTGAGCGCTATACCATCAGAGGCTTTCCTGAAGCGAAGAGGTCTCCTTCTTGACTTCTTAATAGCAGGTTTAGATACGAAGGAGTATACGGTGAAAATCTAACGAGCTTGGGATTGAGAGTTTAGCTAGAGAAAGTTTGGATTTTTATTTTATTTTATATTTTTTTATTTCTTTTTTAAACTAACATAACTTTGACTTGTCGACATGTTTAGACTATTTTTATTGTTATTATTATTTATTGACTTATGTAATTTTTGACATGTATGAAAATTTTTGAATTATCGACATGATTATGATGGAACAAATAATTTTTGACATTAAATAGTCTTAATTATTATAATTGTATGTATGAGTAAATTTAATAATTTTATGATCTTACTCAATTATATTACGGCATAACATGACAGTGACTCAACTGATTTTTATGTAACATCTTGCATTTATGTGTATACTCATGTTTTAGCAAAATAAATAATCTTGAATCTTGGGCAGAGCATCATCGTGTCCTCGTGGAGGTGATCGGCGGTGATGACAGCTCGCATCCGGCCAAGGTAGCATCAACTACACTTCCACCTGACCACCGCTAAGTTCGGTTTTGCTGGCACTCGAAACAAAACCTTCAAAGGGTTTGGTTTGACGCCCAGCCGCAGAATTTAAGCGATTTTTTTTCAAGTAATCAGGCAGAAATGACCTTGATGGCACGTAGTGAAAGGGAATGGATGCAACCACATTCTTCTGCGTAGTAATAATATGAGCTAGAAGGCGGTTGCTAGTTCCTTGTTCCAGTGGACGTTTATCGGTTAAAATGATAATGATAAGGTGGTTGAAACCGTGAGGGAGAGGACGTCGTCACGCCCTAGACGCCGCCACAGAAGACGCCCCGGGGTTGTGTGAATCCCGGCCACCGCAGGTACGAGCTTGTGGACGACAAGCAATGGGTTGATTGCTGTCCAGGCAGCTGTCAGTTTAGGACCAAACCTGAGTCGACAGCAAGTCATGTTCCACGAGCGCCTCAAAAAGATGTCCTTTACACTAACATTATAAAAAAGTAAAGTTTTTTATTTTATTTTTTAGTTTGTAGAAGATAATTTCTGGAAGTACTGGTCTGATTGCTAAAATTTTTTCTTCTATAGTTAGCTGCTTTATTCCCGAGTGACATAGGCTATATTTTAAATACGCGGGCGAAGCCGCGGGTAAAGCTAGTCAAAACTAAAATTGCTGCAGGAATGTTCTAAAGAGTTCACCGTGGCCCTGTCATGCAAAAGGAAAGTGAAGAAATACAGGTGGGTTTTAGTTATTAAATGTCTGACACTCTCTTTCGTTCCACCCGGAGCGGGAGGAGTTATAAATTGCTGATTTTCCACCTCAATAAACTCTCCTCATTTTTTTTTTTATAATAATATTCCACAACTATCACACAGTCGTCTTGTCCCACTGATAAACATACTTATATATTTCTAAATACATACATATTATAGATAAATTACACCCAGACACAGAACAAATGATCGTGCTCATCACACAAACATTTGTCCTGGGTGGGAATCGAACCCACGAACGCTGGCATAGCTATCAGGGTCACTAACCACTAGACCAACAGGCCTGTCAATGTTTTATTTTATTTTTTGGTATAGTAAGTTTTCGTTTAAGCATCAACCCTACGTATATCTTAGCGAGTGGTAAATAGAGACGGTTGCCAAGACCGCGATACAACCGCTGTGTCTAGGGATTAAACATTTTGGGACGATAGCTTTGCTATTGTCATCTGTCGCAACTGTCAATGTGTTGCTGTGTAGAGATGTGAATGGTACATATCATGGTATCCTTAGAGACCATCGAAGATCAAAGAACGAAAAGAAAGAAAAGCCTTTTATTCGTACCTCACACATACAGTAGAATTCAGTAGAAATAGATTAATAATAATAAAAAAAGAAAACTTTAAAATCAATGCAAGGCCAAAAGGGCCCCTAACTCAGTATATATGCTGCGATATTAAAAAAAAAAGACGTGTGGCAATCGGGGACTGCCGCGGTAAAGCTATTGCATAGCATTTTTATCAACTTATGCACTTATAATTATTTATTTATTTTATTGATGCAGTATTTTTTTCCTTTACTTTTTTTTCTCTGATATTAATTGAAGTTTCACTTTCACACATTGAATTGAATTTTGATTGATTGTTCACTCGTTTGTTTTCTTATCGGTCACCACGCTAAAAAACAAATGAGTGGGGGGTGTTAGGTTATTTTCGTTACGGAATTTCTGGATTCGGTCTCCACGCTCAAGGCCCGCGATAGAAGCTATGCAATAGCTTAAAAGATAAATAACGCAGCGCTGGTATTCTGTTAGAGCCCGCGGTGATGCCACGGTCACATTCACGGAGATCACATAGATAGGTACATAATTGGTTAGTAATATGTTGTTAGGTCTTATTTTTTTTGTAGGCGGAAAATCATTCAATGACATCTTCCGATACTGACTGATTAAAACACTCACCTAGTTCGTTCGTTGCCTTTCATTCCAGAGCCGGGTTTTCTTTTCTGAGGCAACCCTTGTCCCCAGAAGGCTTCGACCCCGCTCGGCCCCTACGATTTGCTGACATCTCTTTGAGGTGCGCGTGGAACTATTCGCACCGTCGACGACTTGGGCTCGTTCCGGACGGTGACCAGACGGTCAGACAGCGAGCTACCCATTGCTCACGCACAAAGCAGTGTCTTTAAGTCGCGGACGGTATGTTGAATTCCGAAAGAAACGAAGGTTGCTAATTTTAATCCCGAACGTCGGTGAGGGATTTATATAATGTGTTTTGTGAGATGAGTGTGTGAATTTTTTTTTTTGTATCTTGTCTTTAACTAATGTAATTGGCGAATAGCCGTTTTTGTTAAAGTAAAACCATAAATAAATAAATAAATAAATAAATAAATAATTAACTCCCGACCATCGCGAGGGAGTTAATAAAGAAACCTGAGTGAAGTGAGGAATTCAAGCCTCTCAAGACAAAGGCAGCTTTATCCCTGTGTAGGATATTCTACTTTTTACACCATCTGTGAGATAATTAAAAGGCTATTTATTATTTTAAGTTAATCTTAAATAACACTCAAAATGTTTTGAGATTCAAAACAAACAAAATTCACTACTCTAAAATTCTATAGTTACAATTTTCTATTTCATTACTTTTTTTTTAGAAACTCGTCAATAAATCACGTATTATTTTGTTTGTTTTTTTTTAGTGCCCAGTTTGAATTTCGAATAAACTCGTCCGATGCACGTAGGAACTGAGATGTTGATGATTTTTGATGTTCCAAATTCAAATCTTATTATTCCTTAGGAATCGGCCATACTGCATTATCCCCCTAGGGATAGAATAACTTGCTTTAAGTGATGGTTGCATGACATATAATAGGATATTATCAAGCAGGTGGTGTAAAAAAGTACATATGTATGTACAAAAACCAAATTAAATTGCTTTTATCTTAATTATATCACTGGTTATACGAAACGAGCTCACGAAGTGTGTTGTGGGCTTAGACCAAAGTTTATTACCGTGTGGCTGAAAATAGTTTGAACCAAGCTAGTTTCATAGTTACGTACCTATATCTTAAACTTATTCTCGTTGCGTTATGAAAACTTATACGCGTATATTCTACTAAGGTAATGAAAAATGTAAGGTTTTATTTGAAATGTCTAATTAATTTAGAGGTTGCAAAGGGGCTATACAATTTTTCGAAATAATAACCATGGCCTGAGAACGTAAAAAGCGACTGAAGAGGAACATGCGAGGGGTGTAGTCAGTGAAAACAGACTTTGACTGGCCTGTTGGTCTAGTGGTTAGTGACCCTGATTGCTGTACCGGAGGTCGTGGGTTCGATTCCCACCCAGGACAAATGTTTGTGTGATGAGCATGATCATTTGTTCTGTGTCTGGGTGTAATTTATCTATAATATGTATGTTTTTAGAAAGATATAAAAGTATGTTTATCAGTTGTTTAGTACCCATAATACAAGCTCTGCTTAGCTTGGGACTAGACGGTGTTTTGTGATAGAGTGCGTCTACTGAAAGCGTAACCTGGAGTTTTTTTTTTAAATAAAATTGGCAACATTGTTTTGCTGCCAAAATCACGTAAAAGTCTATGGTCGCAATTGTCAGTTTTTGGAAACAGATATTTATTTTTCAAGAATAATTGCTTAATTATGGGAAAAACAATAAACAGTAACGTGCAAAAACTGCTACACACTATGTTTAATAAATTCAAGCAAAAACAATAAGAGAAAGAAAGTGTTTTCAATGAAAACCAACAATGTTTATATACGATTTCTGAATTTTTAAGTTAGTATGACGTTATAGTCTTGATCCTTGTTGACAAATATTATTAGATATATTTACGAAATAATGATAATTTTCTTTTTTCATATATTTTTAGATAATCTGGCATATTGCGAATTTCGTAATTGACAAAAACATCGAATTAAGAAGGCTTTTGGTGAATCGACTTAATCAAAAACACATGCTAATGAGTGGTAGAATGCGTTCAAAAGCGGTTGAGATGTAATGAAACATTTGACTCTCTCTGTCTGGTAGTGCATCAGAGTTTTCAACTGAAGTTAAAATCGCGAAAGTGAAGGAAATAGTGACTGAAATCCTAGTTCAAGTTTGAAAAAGATAGCTGCTGAACTTTCTGTGTCTCACGAGTTGAATAAAATGGTAAATGAAGAGTATTATTTGAATATTATGTAGCGACATTTGAGAGAACAGATAAAATAAAATAATTTGGAATAATAACTAACATTTTGTGTGTTATTGACCCATACCATACACCTACCAATAATTAAAGGTAGAACTACACTGCTCACACGTGTGCTACACACGCCGATCTGGGAGCGTCGGTCTCCTTACATTTCATTTGGAAAATAGACTGTTAGAGCTACACTTGATCCACGCCACGCCACGCGACGCTACGTCCGCGACGCGGACTTCAGTCCCAAAAATTTTAGAGGAAGGTGGGCGGGGCTGTCCACACGTCTGATCGCGGTGGTCAGATGGAAGTGTCTTCGATGGTAAATGAAAAAGCGAGCTTGATCTGTTTCTAATCCTCCGATGAAATCAAAGGTTGTAATGCGCATCACACGTGTTACGCGTTGCGTCGGTGTTGTGTGCACACCTGCCGCACACGTCGTGAGACGTCACACACGTGTGCGTCGGTGTAGTGTAGTTCTAGCTTAAGTCTAAAACCCCTCTAAACCTTTTTGACTAAAATTTAAGTTCCTATACAACTATTATACAATTATCATAAATACAAAAAATAATCAAGTATCCAAACTGTTTTCTCCTACTATTTCAATAATACCACATTCAAAATTTTTGGTTTTAACCTCCTTTTCTCAGGTCACGCTTTCGTTAGACGGACTCTAGTTGTGGAATATAAAAAAAAAAAAAGTTTGACCGAAAGGGGGTGTCAGAACATACTCATCATCATCATCATCATTTCAGCCGATACACGTCCACTGTTGGACATAGGCCTTCTCCAAGCGTCGCCACAATGAACGTTCTTGTGCGCAAACTTCACTATGTCACCGGTCCCCCTTTGAACCTTTCGGCCCCAACGGCCATCTGTTCTGCGAGCAATGTGCCCTGCCCATTGCCACTTAAGTTTGGCAATTCTTCGTGCTATGTCAGCAACCTTAGTTTTCCTGCAGATATTAGACATCCTCCCTTGTAATGTTCCCACAGCTGGAACTCAGACCTCGTCTTTAGGAGAGGGAATGTGCCGTCCACCACGCGGACCCAGTACGGGTTGGTGGATGTCACAATTCTTCGATTTTTTTTGTTATAAGACATGCCGGATTCCTCACGATGTTTTTCTTCCACCGTTTTGAAAGAAGTGGTGATGAAATAAATTACACAAAGTAACGCGCCTGGCTGGGTTTGAACCCGCGATCTACAACTCTTAAATCGGAACCGTTACTACTCGGCTGGTAGCCGCTGCTCTCATCAACTTATCTCAAACTTTTAAGGCTTTGAAAATATCACGAAATACTTGATATAGGTACAAATGAAATTAAAGTACGTAACATAAGTAGGTAAGTTATTTCCAGACGGTTAAAAGATGAGAGGTCGTCTCTTGTCATTACACGCTCCATATAAATAAACGGTTGTCGTTTGAGAGGACCCTCCGAAGTGCCGATTTAAAAAATAATTGAAAGTTAGGAGTTGTGTTATGACGAAAGAGATGTTGGGTTTCTGCGCACAAGAGTTGTATTAAAAATGGTTTTATGGGTTGTAGTTGTTCAGCTAAAGAGTGGAATTCCCTGTTGGAGTCTGAGTTTCCTGTTTGGGAGTCAAGTTGAAAATGTATAGGTTTGATTCTTCGCAAGCATGTTCCATCGTCGACCATATCATCGGCGCGAGCCAGAAAAAATAAAAACGTCCATGGGCCACAAATCTTACATCCCCGCCCCCGTTGGAAATATCCCGGGCGCATGTGGCAGGACGATTCCCTAATACCGGAAGGGCGGGGTTACGGACGGCGATCAATGGGAAACTCGCGGTCCGCTAAGGACCAAGCTAGCGTTGACGGTCTGTTGTGTTCCTAGCGCGCTTCTAAGAAATGCCAGCAAGATCAACGGAGCCACTTAGAGCTTTCCAAATCTGTGGATTGTTCATGGAAGGAACATCGTGGGTTTTAGTCAGTAAAAGTCTGAGATTTCCTCTCGCTCTACTCACAGTTGGAGAAGTTATTTGGAAATCCAAGGTTTCATTGAAAGAAAGCACACACATATGGCTGTACCAATAATCTTAAGCAAATAAAAACTGGACAAGTGCGAGTCGGACTCGCGTACTGAGGGTTCCGTACAAACAAAAATTCCCGAATGGAGTCCCGAAGATTTTTCCGAATTGCAATTTTTGTGACGTAGGTAGGTAACAACAAATTTACTGTTTTCAGATTTTTTCCTGTGCTATAAGACCATGCTTTGCGCCAAATTTCAGGATTCTGGGTCAACGGGAAGTACCATATTAATTTCGATTTTTGAGAGTATAAAAATATACGTTTTTTTGCGACATAAACGGCCGTATCTTTTTCATTCGTTAACTTAGAAGTTTGATTCTTTCACAGCTTAAAGGGACCGCAGACCTAAGTATTTAATTTCAACTCGATACCTCCACGCGTTTTTTAAATAAAGGGTCTTGACAGACAGACAGACAGACAGACGGACTGACAAAAAAGTGATCCTATAAGGGTTCCGTTTTTCCTTTTGAGGTACGAAACCCTAAAAAACAAGTAAACACCAAAAGAAAAATAAAACGCAGTCCTATATTTACTCAGTAAAGTTGTCCATATTTTCTTACCCCCAACTGTGGTTAAAGCTGCCTTTTGGGACCACCTTAAAGGGATCGTTAATTGATTCCAAATTAATCTGTGCAAATTGGGCCTGTAATGAAAACTAGCGGTACATCAAAAGCGGTTAAACGCGAACCGTAATTCAAACGACTGTGTAACCTGCGATTGCCGGAGAGCGCTCCCACGCAGAGTCAACAAAATATTATATTTATGATGAAGCCAGAGGTAATTATGAGTTCGCAAATATTGGGCGGTACGAGTTAGTTCGCTGATACATAAATTGCAGTGTCAGTGTTTCCTTTAAGAGGAATGTCGTGAGAACTTTTTTTTTTGATAAGCTTAAGGGATAAGGGCAGGAAGAAGAAGAAGCTTGCGTTTGACAACCGTCTCCTCCTGATGGTAAGCGATAATGTGGTCGACGATAGCTCGTGTGCCTAGAACTAACCTATTACTCTTGACTTAAAGACTCCTAAGTTGTAGCTATTCGGAAACACAGACTCTGGCAGGTAATGGCTGTACGCACAATAAATATGTTCCCAAAACGCTTTGTGCATATGGTTCGGATGTCCACCATGTACCGGTGGCGCAACGCCGTACATCTTGTGGTCCGATGATGGAACGGACTTGGCGGAAATAAATTGTGCAATTCCAGTGCACACTCCCTGGAAATGTAAACGATAGAAAATCGACAGGCTAGCAACTCAGCGGCGGAAACTTTTTTTTTGTTTTACAGGTCCGGTGTCATAATTTTTGTTAAAAAAAAAATTACCCCATACTTCAAAATTATTTCTGTATCACGGTAGCGTTTGTAAACATATAAATTGCTTACACAAGACAATCGACCCACAACAGCTATTTGTAGGTTATTATTTAAATATTTGTTCAGTGCGGGAATCGAACCTGCGACACGAAGCGCAGCAGCAAATTTCAACCACCGCGCCCACCGTGTTCAAATTTAGATAGAAGCTCATTTTTATATTTTACTTGAAATAGTCAGTACAACTACCCAAACAAACATATTTCCAGCAGAATTGGAATTGAGAACGAATGCATAAAAAATATTCCATGAAATGTGGTGCATTGTCCAAACCAGATAAACGAAACAAAACTGAACGAACCAAATAAAGTTCCGGCCAATAAATAGGAAATGTAAAATTAATAAAAAAGCCGGGCGAGCGATCGATTACGGACAGTATGTTGGAGAGCGACGGTGGATAGTAATAAAGAGTGATCGATGCGTTCCGCCGCGTCCCATGCTCGCCCGCACTATCCCCGCATCTACTCCGCAGCCGCCCCGCAACCGCCCCGCTTCCACCACGCAGTACCAGTGCACCACAACTGTCGTAAATTTGAAATGACGCCGACAGCATGGGTTGCGGACGCAAAACATAAATTTCTTTATCTGATGCCTCTATATCAGCTGCTCATATAGTTTCGCAATTAATATTACAAGTAATTTATACGAGGCAACGTTGAGCTCGTTTGAAAAGATGCATAAGTGCGGAACTACGAGGCGATCGAGGGAAGTTTTCGTATACCTAATCAACTACAGGTAGCAAACGTTATTGCAAGTCATGACTATTCGTATTTCTAATATAAGTTATGAAAAGGAAAATAACGAAAGTATTTCACCTCCAGCCATACCCCAGACGAAATCGCAACAGATAGAAATTGATAAAACATTTCAAGCGCAAAAAATATAACTCACAAAAATGAAACTCATAAATCGAAACGAAATATTTCGTGGGTCGGCATTCAGAGCATTGCGCTCAACTACAGAACGAAGTAGTAGAAAGGAAAGGTATAAAAGGTTTACCCTTTCTAAAAACACGTAAATAGGAGCGCGGGGCGTTCGTTCGGTTCAGCTTCGGCGGCGCACACACGCGCGCCACCTACGCCGGCCGCGAGCCTTACATACGGGGAATAAACGACGTGAAATGGGAAAAAAGTTAAATATGTATGAGTGCGGGTAAATATATAAATCGGTATATAAAGGCGTTTATATAAAATAGATGGGAGCGTGCGGGCTGCGCTGCGCTCGCCTCAGTCGCGCGCGGACCTCTCAGCCGCCGGCGCGTCATCTCCCGCCGCTGCTCTCCCGACACTCGGCACTACGATTTCGCGCCAGTTTCCTCCGGCCCATAAACAATGCAAAACAAACTTTTAATGATGCACAAAGTATTTCCATGACTAATTTGCGGGAAGGACAGTGTTTTTGTGTTATGACTTAAGTTTTTCCAACTTCTCGTGGTCGGCGGACGAAGTTTTCCGAACCCGGTAAGTGTTTATAAAAGTTTCCGCAAGTTTCCTTGCTAAGTATGAATAATAAGGCACTTGTGCTGTACATCCTTAGAGTTTTAAATTACTTTTCGAGCAATAGTCAGTTGATTGCTAATTGCTTAAATACTTTATATTGAGTTTGTTTATATAGTTAAGATAGATATGAACGATTTTTTCTTAAATTTTTGAGCGCTGGTAATGTTTTAAAGACTGGACACGTTTGATAAAAAGTTTGTAAATTATATTAATTACGAGGATAATTTGCTGTAAGTTAAAATGTTAATACTATAAAACTATTGCAAAATTTTTGTGAACTGAAAAACTGATAATAGTGCCTAAGGCATTAAGTCCGCCTTTATAGTGTTATGTGCATAAAGCTTTAATAAATAAAAACTGGCATTGATATTTTCACCTTGATTCTTAATCTCATCATAATTATTAGTTGCTCTTTTTTATTATTGATAGTCTCGTGTTTGACCACCATCTCACTTATTGGTAAGCGATGATGTGGTCGACGATGAAGCACGCTTGCCTAGAACTAACCTATTTACCCTTGACTTAAAGACCCTAAGTTGTAGCTATCAGGAAACACAGACTTTTTTTAATCAACGTGAAAGTTTATTCTATGATGTAGGTATTTTATGTTACATTTATAATTTTAATAAAATAGAATAAACATTATTTTACACCAAAAGATATGTCAAAAACTTAAATGTACGAGTACAATAGCAAATTCTTTATTAGAGAAAAGACAAGCAAGAAACCGATTTGAATAGCAAAAATATTTAAAAAAAAAGTTCTTTTTTGGGTTCCGTAGTCAACTAGGAACCCTTATAGTTTCGCCATGTCTGTCTGTCCGTCTGTCCGTCCTCGCTTAATCTCTGTGACCGTTAGCACTAGAAAGCTGAAATTTGGTACCAATATGTATATCAATCACACCGACAAAGTGATAAACTAAAAATTGGAAAAAAAACCGTTTTATTAGGGTAGCCCTCCCTATATGTAAAGTGGATAGTGTTTTTTTTTTTTAATTTATACCCTAACGTGTGATATATTGTTGGATAGGTATTTAAAAATGAATAGGGGTTTACTAAAATCGTTTTTTGATAATGTCAATAATTTCGGAAATAATCACTCCAAACGTAAAAAACAATGTCTAACTTTTGAACCATAAGTTTAGAAATTATGAAAAAAATCTGAAAAGTAGAACTTTATAAGGACTTTCTAGGAAAATTATTTTAAACTTGATGGAAAGAACAGTTTTTGTACAAAAAAACAAAAGGGTTCTACAAAACAATTTCTGGACTAAGTTTGTAGTACAATCGTATATGCAAGCATTTTTTTAAACTCATATGTGGGTACACTTATTGTGACGGACGGGAAACTACGGAACCCTACACAGAGCGTGGCCCGACATGCTCTTGAGCGGTTTTTATTTAAAAAGCAATCTGGTGTAAAGACACAGAAAAAAAAACAAAACATTTAATTAAAAATGATTTAGTCGAAGTCAACAAAAACACATCCATCACAGGAATTGAATAACAAAAGAAGTATTTTTCATACTTTCGTAAAACAATCAGTTGCGACGCATATTAATAGCGCGCAACCATGGTTACAATTTGTTTTGCCGACGCCACAGAGCAGTGAACGCCTCGTCGGCCACCGACGGCATTGTCGAGACCGCAAACTTTTTGTGTTTAAGTTACATTTAGAAAATTTCATAATTTTGGTAGTACATCTACACAAATAATAATAAATAGGTAAAGTTTTCTTTTTTTGTTTTTAGGAGGTAATCTCTGAAAGTACTGGTCCGATTGCTAAAATTTTACACTGATAGAAAAATGCTTTATTCGTGAGTGAAATAGGTACGGCTACGCCGCTTTTTTGCTTGCCTTGGTGTAATTTCTCCGAGGCACACCAACCAATCAGTACGGAACTGGTGAAGACTATCTATTCAAACCAAGATGATCAGTTTTAACACCTTTTTTAGATGGGAAATCATCAATTAACTTCTATCGCTCTAGGTACAGCGAGAGTAAGTGTTAGACTTTTACTGACTAAATCTACCTGTGTCCCTTAATTCGCCCATTCTTGTTCAGCGCCATGGTCATTTTTTTTATTATGTGTAGGCTCGCGTTTGACCAATATCTCACTTGATGGTAAGCGATGTTGTGGCCGGCGATGGAGCACACTTGCCTAGGTTGTAGTTATTAGGAAACATAGACTTAGCCGTACAAATAATTAATGTGTTCCCAATACGCTTTATACGTATGGGTGGTATGCCCACCATGAATCGATGCAGTGTCGTACGTCTAGTGGTCCGATAATGGAACGGACTTGATGGAATTAAATTATGCAATTCTAACGCACACTCCCCGAAATGTAAACGATAGAAAACCGACAGGCCGGCAACTCGGCGTCGAAAACAACACTTTCGAACAATGTCGCAGCCATAACAGGCATCGATCTTTACGGGTCAATCCTTCAATTTTGCTGACATATCTATGTGTCCCCGCACACGGGCCTCAAAAAAACGCCGCCACAAAAAGACGCTAGAAGCGGTTACAAAAGAAAGCTAGAAGAAGCTGAAGTGCGCGACACCTTGAAGCCGCTTCAAACGTTTTTTTGTAGCGCCACCACCGCACAAGAGCCACAAATAAAGGCTGCCTCAAAAATAAGCTTGAAGCGGCGTTTTTTTGTGGCCCGTGTGCGGGGACAGTATAAGGCTCATGTGGAACACATTACGCCGACAGCCTAAGCTTGCTGGGTTACCATGGCGTTCAAAAAAAGATTGTTTTATTCTTATTCCAGTGTGGGTAAGAGACAGAGTTAAGGAAGTTGACAAACGTCATCTTTTACCCACACTGGTCCTTATCGAATGAGGAGCTTCAGTATCCTACAATTCAGTTTCCCTTAACTTTTTAAACAGCGGTACATGGTGGACATCCCACCCATACGCACAAAGCATTTTTGGAACACATTTATTGTGCGTACAGCCAAGGAGTGGAATTCCCTGCCGGAGTCTGTGTTCGTGCTCCATCGTCGACCAGATCATCGCTTAGCATCAGGTGAGATGGTGGTCAAACGCGAGCCTATCAATAATAATAAATAAAAAAAAAAACGGAAGAAATTTTATACATTCAAAAATAGAACAGAATTTTGTTCTATTTTTGAAATTATTCGGTGAGTTTGAAACTTGTGGAAGGTTGTTTAGTTTCGTCTGTTTATCAAGCCCATTTTTATATTATTGATTAGCTCACGTTTAGCCAAAATCTTTCCTGACGGTAACCGATATTGTGGCCGACGATGAAGTACGCTTGCCTTGAAGTAACCTGTTCTCTCTTGAGGTAGACTCCTAGGTTGTAGCTATCAGGAAACAGGCTCCGGCAGGTAATGTCTATTTTACTTCTTCCTAATTCTTTTTATATGACTTCAAAAAGGTTTTCTTCCTTCCGTTCTCAGCTTAAATGGCTGCCTATCCGTCTCAGGAGATCCCTCAGATCCCTCTGCATGCTCTTCACCGTAATGAACGATCCTTGTGCTCCTGATTATTTAAAACAATATTTTAAAGTGTTGGGCAGTTCTCATAATCTTAACCTTCGTGCATCCAAAAACATGCTTCTTCAGATTCCTTCTCACCGTACTGGTTTTATGTCCAATTCTTACGCTGTTTCCACCATAAAACTCTGGAATTTACTTCCCCTAGACATCAAAAAAGCCGAAAGTAAATTTTACTTCAAACGTAAAATTCGGAACTACTACTTGAAGTCCTCTCAACCTTAGTTTGTTCTTCGTCAGAATTGTTATTAAGTTCTCTTTAAGATTTGATATTTTTTATATTATTTATTAGTTTATTATTTTAGCATATTTATGTATTTTATTATATATTATATATAAATAACTTATTTTGTTTTTTTTTTTTTCGTTTTCATAATTTGTTATTTGTTTATTGTGCAAACCTACCACAGTGATCTCTTTTTAACCCAAAGGTTGACTGGGAGAGTATGCCTTGTTGCATTAAGTCCGCCTATGTACCACTACTGTACATGAAGTTTAAATAAATAAATAAAAAAGGAGGAGGTTATATGGTTAGCCATGTATTTTTTTTTAATGTTCACTGATTTCTCGTCCAATTGTGGTCCGATTTTAAATTTTGTTTTTATTATCATGACTATCACCGTTTTCGCTTAAAAATTGACGGCTTGTGACCACTTTGATCATGGTTATAGCTGTCAAAGTTTATGCTGAATGTATTTTCGCGGCCACGAATATTGTTAGCACCTTGTTCCTACCGATCGTGAAAATCTGCCGTTTACTAAGGCAGCTGAGCTTGGTCGACGGAGCGTTATTCCACGCGCACCTCAAAGAGATGTCAGACACATTCACGGAGCCCGTTAGGAACGATGCCTTCTAGAGCAGTGGGATTGTTACTGAAGCTCTCGAAGTCAAAGGGTAACAGAAGGAACACAGGTGGGTTTTAGTCATTAATAGTCTGATAGTGCCCCGCGATAGAGATTGGCTGATTTCTCAACTCAATTTTTTTTTAATTTTTGTTAAGTTTACGTGTATGGGATCAACCTTACGTGTATCTTAGCCAATGGTAAATAGCCAAGACCGCAAAACAAGAGGAGAGTAATAAAAGCTCCGACAAAAAAAGAAGAACGGTCCTTACTCAAAATATTAAATCAACTGCCTTAAATACTCACTTTCCGACTACTTTTGTCCGAATAAAAATGACGAAACCACCGAATGAGATACTGAAATCTTCGAAAAATAAACATGACTATTTATTGCTATAATACATTTCTACCAGCATTAAATACGTTCGACTGAAAACTATGCTTTGTAATTTTTATCTTTACTTGCCTACTATTAATTCATAAATTACCTTTCATATTTCATAGACTGTGGTGCTATTTTAACTGTAACATTATACTGAAAATATTATTCTGAGTGGTTTTACAGCAACTTATAAAAAATATAAAAATGTACTTGTAACAATAACTTTTACTAGAATCATATATCATGAATTTTACTTACCACGGGTATGCTTCGATATCTGTACCTATTCAAGGCGTTAAAAAATTAGAACAGTCGTATTCATGGGTACGTATCAAAATCCCGAATTTTAAAATACCTATGAACGAAATCTCGAAAATTGAAACGTCGATTGGTCGTTTGGTCGAAAGTTTAAAATCCCGAAAGTTAATTTGCCCGAAAGTTTAATATCCCGCAGTTCAAAATCCCGACTCGTCCGAGTCGAGGTGCCCTAAGGTCTGGGCACGCCACAATTATGGCGATAAGTCCCCTCTGTGAGGCGTGACTGGAAAGACCTCACGGCGTCCTTACTTTCCGCATGACATAGGTCCTCACCGGAAATGGCAAGTTCGGGAGGTTCCTGTTCCGAAACAAAGCGGAAGTGACGCCACTGTGCGGAACGCCCGGAGGACACGGTGGAGCACACAATCGCGGTGTGCCCTGCTTGGACGGAGCATCGCCGTGCCCTCGTGGGGGTGATCGGCGGCGGAGACCTCTCGCGCCGGGCCTTGGTCGAGGCCATGGTCCAGAGCGAGGAGGAGTGGCAGGCGGTCGCCGACTTCTGCGAAGCAGTAATGCTCGCTAAGGAGGAGGCCGACCGCATCAGGCAACGGCGCTCTCGCCGCCGCCGCCGGGATTCCGATCGCGATTTGCAGCCACCGTAGGCACGGGCTTGCGGACAGTGAGCAATGGGTAGCTCGCTGTCCGGCCGTCCGGTAACAGTCCGGACCAAGCCCAAGTCGTCGACGGTGCGCGCTGTTCCCGCGCCTCAAGGAGCTGTCAGCAACAGCAGGGGCCCAGCCGGGTCGAAGCCTACTGCGGCCAGGGTTATCCGAAAGGGCGCTCGAGCCCCGGTATGAAGGCTTGAAGGAACGGGATGGGTTTTTTAGTCAGTAAGAGTCTGACACTATCTCCCGCTCCGCCCAAGAGCGGGGGTTGTCATAAGATGATTTTTCCCATCGAAAAAAAAAAGGTGCCCTAAGGTCCCGATTTGTTTTATTTTGAGAAGTAGCGTGTTTGGTCACAATTCTAACCTAACCTAACCTATTTCAGCCACAATCACTCGTAAAAATGTGTTTACCTTTGTCTAATAGTCTAGTCGCAGATAGTATTTTGATTTCGGTGTTTTGGACGTCGCCGCGTCGGTATTTCAGCCATAGGTATTATGAACTTTTGGGATTTTAATACGTACCTGTATTTATGCTTTAATCTAAAACCAAGTAGACTTTGGTTTCCTAGAATATTTTACTATTACACTGTATTATTTATTCGACAAATTTCCTAGTTTTTATAATGTCAGCGAGAACAAAGATAAAAATAAAACAAAACTCAGTTTATTATGAAAATGTAGTTTTAATAGATAGTAGAAAATATTAAAACAGAAACAGCCGAACGCGACCCGAACCCGATCGCGCGGGCCGAACTTTTGAGGTATTTTCATCATTATTGAGTGTAAAAAAAAACTGATAACCAACAATAGACATTAAAACAGTTCATTCAAGTTGTAAAAATATGATTATTTTGACTTATTCTCTGTTTTCGGTAAGTTTTGTTTTGTTATTCAAAGATCCATTTTTTTAAGAGAAAATGTAATTTTAACATGCTCTTATTTGTTGTTAAATTGGATATTTTTTTCTTTTATGTTTTGGGTTTTTTGTCGGTAGTTCATTATAACGCTGGTTAATTAGAATAATAGTCGGCCACAGATTGCTGGAGATTAATTTGTTTTTCGGAACCATTGTTATTTCCCAAAATAAAATAAACAGGCGTATAACTCCGAGATGACTATTTGTTGCTAGCGCGACGTTCTCTGCTCTATGATCGACGTAAACAAGTAACATCCGACAATTAAATTAGTCTTCCTCTAATGAATGTCGACGCGGTGCCTAAACACACGCTTATTAAGGTGGTAGCCCTCTAAATTTAACTTACACAGCTCATTTGTGTTATTAAAAAGTTATTCGGTAGCGTAATGAATATTTGTTTAACTAACTCATTGGTTTCCTGGTTGCCAGCTCGACTGTTGAGCCTAAGATCCTAAGTTCGATTCCCGGGTCGGGTTTTTCTTTGTGAATTACTCTGTAGCTGCCCGAGTTTGGAGGTTGATGGTGTGACACCTCCGCTGAGAGTGGTCACCGTGATCGAAATTGGTCAGAAGGATTTTATTATCAAATAAATGTTCACCGAGGTATATTTCATTCGTTCAAGTCTTCAGCAGTTACCTTTATCTATGTTAAAGTTACCTTGCTGGAATTGAATACACAATTTAATTCCGCCGAGTCCGTTCCATCATCGGACCACAAGACGTACGGCGTTGCGCCACCGGTACATGGTGGACATCCCACCTATACGTACAAAGCGTTTTGGGAGTACATTCATTATGCGTACAGCTAAGGAATGGAATTCCCTGCCGGAGTCTGTGTTTCCTGATAGCTATAACCTAGGGGTCTTTAAGTCAAGAGTGAATTAATTGCTTCTAGGCAAGCGTGCTCCATCGTCGGCCACATCATCGCTAACCATCAGATGAGATTGTGGTCAAACGCGAGCCTATCCATTATAAAAAAAAAAATGTAATGATTACATGAAAAATTATGCAATCATGTAATTTGAGTTTTAGAGAATTTTTTGGATGATTTTTAGGGTTACTATGTTGTCTGTCCGTCCATACGTCTGTCTGTCACCAATGCCAAGAACGCGTAGAGGTATCGAGTTGAAATTAAAACCATATACTTAGATCTGTGGTCCCTTCAAGCTGTGAAAAAAAAAACATCTAAGGTAGCGAAAAAAAAAGATACAGCCGTTTATGTCACAAAAAACGCATATTTAGATACTCTCAAAGATCGAAATTCATAGGGTACTTTCCGTTGAGCCAGAATCCTAAAATTTGGCACGAAGCAAGATAAACAGCAAATTTGTTGTTAATTACATCACAAAAAAAATCTTTTTTGCAATTCGGAAAAGTCTTCGAGACTCCATTCGAGAATTGTAGTTTGCGAGCGAGTCCGACTCCCACTTACCCAGTTTTTTACCTTAAACTGTATATCGTAACTAATATTATAAATGTGGAAGTGTGGATGTTTGGATGTTTGTTACTTAATCACGCAAAAACGGCTGAACGGATTTAGATGAAATTTTTCATGCATATAGCCTTTGACATGGAAAAGAACATAGGCTACCTTTTATCCCTAATGCTACGCGGGCGAAGACGCGGGCAAAAGCTTGTTAATACATATTTTTCGCAATGCAATTTTTTTTCTTATTACAACTAAACTTTATAACAGAGAGCGGCAAATAGGAAAAAAAGTCAGAAAATTACACAAGCGTGTCTTCCTTAACTCCTAGTAAGCCCCAACATTGACTATATTAATTTCCTTTTGCATCATTAGACACAGATTGAATAAACTTTATAATGAACGGACTTCAACCGCTTTCAGAATTCCGACGGAATGATTTAAGAAATGTTCATTTGTTTTTTTAATAACACAACTAAGAGAAAGTTGGGAATATTCTCTATGGTTAGATGTTGGTACATTTTTTTAAATTAAGGCGTTTCGTAGGTACAATTTTGTGAAATTGCGGGCTGTGTGAAAATTCCAGCGTCCTGGTGAGACTTGGTTTTACTGTAGGAACAGGAATTCTTGTTATTTTAAAAATGACTTGTATAAGTAGATACCTAGGTATCTACTCAACTGTAGAGAGCGCTAGCTGCCACAAATATTATTAAATAAACAGGTATATATATATATATTATTAATCCTTTGTTGGTGTTAGCAAATATTAGTTGAATTTATTTTAAATACTTTTGAAGGGATGAAACTCATGTCACTAAAAAGTTTTGAGTATACATGTAGATGGATGGAGAGGGAGAGGGAGGCTAAAGAAAAGATTGATGGATTGTGTGAGGAGTGATAAGAAAGAAAAGAGTTAGTGATAGTGTGATAGGTGACAGGACAGAATGGTAGTAACAACCGTGTTGCGCCGACCCTAAGTAATATGGGATAAGGGCAGGAAGAAGAAGAAGAAGAATTTAGGTACCAGATTTTAAAGACGAGTAATAATGTGAATTTTTCATTTCATATTTTCATATTATATACTTTTCTAAGTCTATCTAGGACATTACTGACACGTGCCTCGGAAAGCACGTCAAGCCGTTTGTCCCGGGAGTCTATCGCACATCTTTGAAAGTTGTTACAGGTAGTCAGACGCCAGAATGTCTGATCATCAGTCCATCCAAGTAGTATCGTGTTGCCAAGTTACTCCATTTAAAACACAGGTATTCAGCTGTGTCTATTAAGACTGAAAGTGGACTCCAAGCTATTGGGAAAAGGTTTGGGAAATGAAGTTTTAAGTGGTCACATTAGTAACTACTGGTACTGAGAGCAGTGGTGGCAGAGTGGTAATGGCTCAGACTTACGAGTTGTAGGTCGCGGGTTCAAACCCAGCCAGGCGCATTACTTTGTGTAATTTATTTCATTACCACTGCTCTCAAAACGTTGAAAACTCTCTAACCGGCGTGTCCTAGAACCAAAAATTCGAAGAGATGTGACATCCACCAACCCGCACTGGGCCCGCGGGATTGATTACGGCCCATTTCCTCTCTTAGAGAGGAGGCCTGAGTTCCAGCAGTGGGAACATTAAAAAGGCTGATGATGATGGTGATTAGTAACTATTGAAATTCCGTTGATTGCTAAACTTTCTTCATGCGCTTTCCTACGTGTACATCTAATTTAATAACCTATCCTACATTATCTAATTTAAAAAAATGAAGGACTAGGTTAGATTTAATTTTATTATCGTCAGTAAAAGTGTCGCACACTCTCTCACTCCACGAGCGAGAAGTCATTACATAATTTTTCTCCTTAAAAAACTGTGTTAATGTTAAATTTAGTGTACAACGAAGATTCAAGAAAGGAAATTTGATTTCAAACCGAATCAAGTTTATTTTTAGATATTTTCATATGGCTCAATTTTTATTGTAATATTTTCATCATAATCTTCGGGCCGACCGAGTTGGCGTCTCATCAATTACAATTACTGTCTAAGACGTGTCGTTTCAGCCTTAACCATTATTTACTGAAAAATCTCAGAATATTTACGATATAACCAGGTTAGAGAGGTATTCTGCATCTTGTTGGCAACCTGAGAAATTGACCGAGTATTTTGACCATGACTAGAACAATAAACAACAACGACAATACAACAACAACAACAATTTCCTTTCGCAGGTATGCGGGAAGAGATTTCTTTAGAAATAAGCATCACCTTTGTACTTACTTAAAAAATAAATAAAAATGTCTCTATCAATCTATAAGGGCTTTCCTGGCCTTTGCAGGAGGGTAGGAGCAATGGTTTATACAGGGATAATAGTAAGACCAATTGTTTTTTGGTGGAAAATTATCAAATTACTCCTTCCGCTTTAATAATAAAATAATATTATCAGGCAACAGAGGTTCGTAAATAATATACACAAAATTATCTTAAAGAATTTTTAGTATTGGCGCCATGGTGTCCCAGTGAAATATAGCCCTAAGCTACCAAACAACCAAACGGACACCAGGTGTATAACTCTATAAAGAGCTGTATACATTTTGTTGGTAAAGGTGACTGGTCGCATTGCCATGGTGTCTCGGTGAAATATAGCCCTAATGGTAAGCGATGGTGTGGTCGAAGATGGAGCACGCTTGCCTAGAAGTAACTTAATCATTATTAACTTAAAAACGTTATGTTTCGTTGCATAGTGTGGCGAGAGGGAGGACTTAAAAAAAATAAATAAAATTCAACTGTGTTCCTTCAGTTGCCCTTTGATGTATAATTATATTTTATTATTATTATTTTATTTATTCCAAAAACGCACAGATACAAACAGTTATGGCTTAAGGAACATAGGAAACAAAATGAATAAGACACAAAGTAGCCTACTGTACTAGATGTTTTTTTGAGGGTTTATTAGCAAATTAAGAACCAATTTCACATTATCGTTATAGGTAACGACAAAATATAAAATATCTCATGTAAATTGCTCAAAAATGGTTAGGATGCATCGTTTTATTACGGAGTTCCCGAGCCTACTTCCGCCTTCCGATTCCATCGTCAAATCAGCTCGATGGTACTTTATAATCAGTGTGTCTCACGACAATTCTAATATTCCAAAACGCGACTAGGATACATTGAATTATTACAGAGTACCAGTGCCTATATAGCTTCCGGCTTAATCATCAGATCAGTTCGAAGTATCCCCTCCCTCTCTCCCCTCTTTAGTCAGTCATCGAATACACGCATAAACAAACCAATTTTACTTGTTACAACAGCCCTGCTATGATTATAAAGAGGTCCGTTATAAATCTTCGCAGTTCAACCATCAGATCAAAACACTTTATTTGTGATCAATTTGGGAGTAGATACCTAATTTTTTTTGGGAGTAGGTATATAGGTACTTTGAATGACTCTGTATTGATCAAGAAATCAGTGAACATACATAATCTATACATCTATATATGTAAATAAAATTGGAGTGTGTGTTTGTAATATTGAAATAACTGCTTTTTACTACATGCATATAAATATATATTATATACGGCACATACACCAAAATACAATTTTTTATAATTTTTTTCTGTCTGTCTGTTTGTCCTGACTTATCTCTGAAATGGTTGGACCGATTTTGACAGGACTTTTTTTGGCAGCTAGTTGATGTAATTAGTAGTAACATAGGCTACTTTTATTTTAGAAAAATAAATTCAAATACTGTAGTCCACGCGAACGAAGTCGCGGGCACAGCTATTATATATATATAACAGAACCACCTCCAGAACCAGAGCCAAACATATTACTACATTCCTCCTTTTTAAAGGCGTTTAAAAATATTTAATTTTGTTCACACTTGTCATTTTCTTTTCCAGTATTTGTCAGCAATTGTATCTAGTCAATCTTCTCGGCAAGCTCTACTGAGGTAGTCAATACTATAAATAGTATAGTATAGTACAATTTTTAGTGCGCTTTGTTTCAATGATTCCTTATGTAGTTCGGTTGTAGAGTCATTTGAGATACAAAATTACATCAATTTTACATCACAATATCCCCTAGGGTTACATTTGCGAATAATTAAAACAGCTTCTAAACTTGACTCCTTAAAATTCCGCCAAATCCTCACGGCTTAACACTTTATTTAAATCTGTAAGTTCATTTCATGAAACCATTTTAGTTACAGTCAACAGAATTAATTTGTGCTTCAGACAATACCTACATAAAAAAATCATAGTTTATTTAAATCCTTTAGTTGACTCTTCGCGTGACCCAAGAGCTGGCTGCTACCTACCTCGGTCAGAGATTAAGTATTGCCATACAACGTGGCAATGCCGCCAGCCTTTTGGGCACACTTCCTGTCGACAGCGATGCGGAGGAGTTTTGTGACGTCATATCTAGCTAGGCCTTTAGTGTATATATTATTTCTAATTATTAAAATGTATTTTATAATTTAATTTCTTTAATAAATATGTATGTATGTGAGTTTATAATACAACAATAATAATAATAGGGTAGTTTTTAGGGTTAAAATAATTACATTTTATTTATTCCGTATTTTAGATTATAATAAAATATTGGACACGTATTTTTTTTTCGATTAAACAAAAAATAGCAAAGATATAGCCCATTAAAGTAACGCGTGACGTCACCCCGTGCGAAAAAATGCAGCACGGCGTGACGTTACACGTAACTTTATCATTTTTGGTTTAATTTACAAATAAAAAAATACGTGTCCCTTATTTTTGAACAGTCTAAAAGACGGACTAATTACATTTTTTACGGCAACTAGCCTATTCTTTGCACAATTGCCTGTATTAAATTTATGGACAATTCGAATTGGTACTAAATTTTTTAAACATGTAATTTCCTTGACTTAGAAGACATTTGCTAGAATCACTAAGCTTGATCGTGCCATACTCTTACTTCATTTAATAAATGAAAAAGTACTAATAGCTTTGAGATATAACTGTAATGACAAAAGCCATTATAGCTCTTTTAAGATGCCTACTGGCTACTAAGGGCCCTTCCCCGTCACTCGTCCCACTTCCATCGCCACTGAATGAATGAAATGAATTTCTATTTCACTGTATAATGCCAGAGATTTTTAACTCTCACCTCAGTCAAGATTCAGCGACTGAAAAAGTTTAATATACAGCTACAGTTTATCTAAACGAATACTGAAACATTGTTCGTTATTAGACCGGCCGAATTGTTTTTTGGTATAGTGATCAAATTGTTCATTGTCAAAGAAGGTAAATTGTTCATGGGTAAATTGGTCAAATTCTCCCTTGTTAAAGTGGTATAATTGATCATTTGTAAAGTAATTTAATTGTTCATTGGTAAAGTAGTTTAATCGTTTATTGACACAGTGGTTTTTTTTTTTAGTGTCAGACTCTTACTGACTAAAAAACCCATCCCGTTTCTTCAAGCCTTCATACCGGGGCTCAAGCGCCCTTTCGGATAACCCTGGCCCCAGTAGACTTCGACCCGGCTGGGCCCCTGCTGTTGCTGACAACTCCTTGAGGCGCGCGGGTACAGCGCGCGCCGTCGACGACTTGGGCTTGGTCCGGACAGTTACCGGACGGCCGGACAGCGAGCTACCCATTGCTCACTGTCCGCAAGCCCGCGCCTACGGTGGCTGGAAATCGGGATCAGAATCCCGGCGACGGCGGCGGCGAGAGCGCCGTTGCCTGATGCGGTCGGCCTTCTCCTTAGCGAGCATTACTGCTTCGCAGAAGTCGGCGACCGCCTGCCACTCCTCCTCGCTCCGGACCATCGCCTCAGCCAAGGCCCGGCGCGAGAGGTCTCCGCCGCCGATCACCGCCACGAGGGCACGGCGATGCTCCGCCTAGGCAGGGCACACCGCGATTGTGTGCTCCACCGTGTCCTCCGGGCGTTCCGCACAGTGTCGACACTCGGGCGTCACTTCCGCTTTAATTCGGAACAGGAACTTCCCGAACTTGCCATTTCCTGTGAGGACCTGTGTCATGCGGAACGTAAGGACGCCGTGAGACAGTGGTCAAATCGTTCATAGGTAAAGTGGTAAAATTATTGGTTTGCCGATATGTTTGTCAATGCTAAATAATTTCTGAGAGTACTGATCCTATTACGAAAAATCTTTTGCTGATAGAAAACTACACTAGGTATGGGAATTCGAACTCAGTTCCTAAAGTTACGTTTAATCCCGGAAAAACTCACAGTTTATATCATAATTTCAATTCCAGCCACGAGAGCCATGCCACAGGTATTAGTTAGTATGCTTAATCCAATAGTAATAGCACTAGTTATACCTAGTATTGAATGTACATATGTAAGCAGTGAGTAGGTACGAGTATATTACGCATACCCAAAAGATTTCTCATCGAAAATATTCAATGTCGTTGAATTACGATAAAATATTCGGTATTGGATATTCAATTTTCGCGAATGAATGATATTCAAATTGCCGATAGCTATTTGTATAATAACGTCGTTATAGGAATTATAGACATAATTGTGTTAAAAATCATCATTCATGTAATTACGTGCTCAAATTGAATTATATAATTATGAGTGCATTAACTACCAACGTTTTTGCAAATGGATTATTTTACTTGCTATTTAAAATTGCGGGTTGCGGAAATGTTTGAAACCTTCGCCCCCGGAACGGAAAGGGTAAATTAAAGAACACAGGTGGGTTTTAGATAATCAAAGTCTGTCACGTCTCTCCTCACCCCAAAGGAGAAGTTATTTCTTGATTTCCCACGTAAAAAAAGTGTTTAAAATGTTGTACAAAACGTAGTAATCATCATAATTATCAGCCGAAAGACGTAAGCCTCCCCCAAGCGTCGCCACAAAGACTGGTCCTGTGTATCACCCATTCATCGGATTCCAGCGACCCTGACCAGGTCATCGGACCACCTTGTAGGAGGCCTTCCAACGCTGGGTTTTCTGGTACGCTGTCGCCACTCCAGAATCTTTCGTCTCAATCGACCGTCTGTTCTGCATGCAATGTGCCCTGCCTATTGACATTTAAGTTTTGCAATTCTTCAATGTATGTCGATAATATATACATGAAATAAATAAAAGAAACTAGGTACCTATATATTTTTCATATAAAGAAAACAGGGTCCTTACTAAGATGTGTTAAAATGTCGTGCGAGCGAGAAAGAGGGATGTAGCTATTCATTCTATATAGCTTCATTCCTTTAACAGTTCAGTTTAGGACGTAAAATGGACCGCATTAAGAGCTCGTAGTAAGTCTTCAGTATTGAGATTTTTTTTTTATTGTCTTCCTAAATTAAATATGATTGAAATGACCTACTTTTTTCAGACTTTTTACAGTCGAATCATAAACTATTTACCCACTTTAAGGCGCAGACAAGTTTTCCAATTTAGCAGAACTAGTTAAATTTAATTATATAGTTAAAAATGTACGACTACCATTAGTAGTAATGTACACGATGGAATCAACTGAGCCGCGTCGGTCGCTTACAAATGGCAGTTTTCAGCGAAATATTTGGGTCGATCTGAGCACGGATCCTAAATGTTTAGGGTTATTGGAATAACAACAAGCGACTTTGTGAAAAAGGTTATACTTTACTTTCCCAAAATAAAAACTTATACCGAAGCTCGTTCCATCATCGGATCACCAGACGTGTAGAGTTACACCACCGGTACATTGTCATCCCAACCATATGCACAAAACACTTTGGGAAAGAAAGAAATAATGAAAAGAAATTTATTTGCGTCGAACATGGCACATACCATAATAGTTTACCTCACAATTGTAAATCTCATTTCATGTACCTATTTTCAAGCCCAAGTCGTCGACGGCGCGCACTGTTCCGCGCGCCTCAAGGAGTTGTCAGCAACAGCAGGGACCCAGCTGGGTCAAAGCCTACTGGGGCCAGGGTTATCCAAAAGGGCACTCGAGCCCCGATATGAAGTCTTTTAGTCAGTAAGAGTCTGACACTATATCCCGCACCGGCCAAGAGCGGGGGTTGTCATTAGATGATTTTATCCCACCATAAAAAAATGTACCTATTTTAAATGAATAAACAGCACTGTTAAATATCTAGTAACAAAATCACACCATTTTTGTTTTCCGTCTTTCAAAACAGTGCACAGCTTAGTCACCTTTCTACAGGTCATCCAAACGCTGACTATCGCTAGCATAGCACAAACACCTTAAACAACAGTCCCAGGTGAAATTTCGGGACTAGCTCACTGTCCGGCCGTCCGGTAACTGTCCGGACCAAGCCCAAGTCGTCGATGGCGTGCACTGTTCCCGCGCGCCTCAAGGAGTTGTCAGCAACAGCAGGGACCCAGCCGGGTCGAAGCCTACTGGGGCCAGGGTTATCCGAAAGGGCGTTCGAGCCCAGGTATGAAGGCTAGAAGGAACGGGGTGGGTCTTTTGGTCAGTAACAGTCTGACACTATCTCCCGCTGCGCCCAAGAGCGGGGGTTGTCATTGGATGATTTTATCCCACCATAAAAAAATGTACCTATTTTAAATGAATAAACAGCACTGTTAAATATCTAGTAACAGAATCACACCATTTTTGTTTTCCGTCTTTCAAAACATTGCACAGCTTAGTCACCTTTCTACAGGTCATCCAAACGCTGACTATCGCTAGCATAGCACAAGCACCTTAAACAACAGTCCCAGGTGAAATTTCGGGACTAGCTCACTGTCCGGCCGTCCGGTAACTGTCCGGACCAAGCCCAAGTCGTCGACGGCGCGCACTGTTCCCGCGCGCCTCAAGGAGTTGTCAGCAACAGCAGGGACCCAGCCGGGTCGAAGCCTACTGGGGCCAGGGTTATCCGGAAGGGCGCTCGAGCCTCGGTATGAAGGCTAGAAGGCACGGGGTGGGTCATTTAGTCAGTAAGAGTCTGACACTATCTCCCGCTCCTCCCAAGAGCGGGGGATGTCATTGCATGATTTTTTTCCCACCATAATTAAAAAAATCCTCTTAAAATAAAAATAACAACTATAGCACCTATAGATATACGTCACATCCGCGTAAAACAGCGCTCAGCAAAATACTGGGACTCTTGTACAAGACAGCCACAAAGGAACACATTCATTGTTCGTACAGCTAAAGAGTGGAATTCACTGCCAGAGTTTGTGTTTCCTGATAACGGTCACCAAGGGTTCTTTAGTTCAAGAGTAAATAGATTACTTCTAGGCAAGCGTGTCCCACCACCGATCACATAGCCTCTTACCATCCACCAGGTGAAATCGTGGTCAAGCACGAGTGTATCAGTAATATATACACCGCAAAATTTTCATCGTTTTATCTAAATTTTATCATTTAATCGCTAAATTTTAAACACTATCGATTTATAAAGATAATATTCAAAAATAAAGTAGGTACCTACCTTTTTTTAAAAAAAGGCGTTACATGGAAACTCCCCCAAAATATTTTTAAAACTCCGACTACTACCTACGGGTCATTGGACTCGCTTAGCTGACGTTTTCATAGACAATTTAATTTCATACATACGTAAATTAATACGAGTTTTGAAAAAAGGGTACTTTATTTTTTAACTTTATCTTTACTAATCGATAGTGTTTTATGTACCGGATCGACCCTCCACGGGATTAAAACGATTAAAATTTAACGGTGTATATTTTTTTTAAAAGAAAAGTACGTTTATTTGACAATTTTTTTTCTTGATTTAAGATTGTATAAAATAAATATGATGTAATTAAGGTACGAATCGAATCAGACTAGATTGATGTGAAACAGTGAAGCGTTTTATCTCTGATATCGGATTAAATCCAATCAAATGTAAAGCGAGATTCTCGGAAAGTATTCCAAGCATGATTTCTTTGTTTCGCTGAACTGATCTATATCTAAAATAAAAATATCGGTGTTCACTTTTTTTTCTTTGAAAGATAGAGCGACTGACATCATTCTTACGCTTGAGTGGGTGAAGTTTATTTGTTATTACTAATCCTAACTAATATTATAAATTGTGGAAGTGTGGATGTTTCTTACTTAATCACGCAAAAACGGCTGAACGGATTTGGATGAAATTTGGCATGCAAGGCTATACCTTTGATATGGAAAAGAACATAGGCTACCTTTTATCTGATGCCACGCGGGCGAAGCCGCCGGCAAAAGCTAGTAAGTAATAATATCCAAAAATATGTTTTAAAAATTGTAGGTCTAAGTTGCGATTATAACTTAGTTAAATTTTTTTTTCAAAACACATTTCCTGCTGTTTTATCATCAATCAATCTGCCTATCCTTTTTCCAACTTTATTGTTATCGAAATCTAGTAATTGGTTTACCTTGTGGCAGGTCTTCTAATACTATATCTTCCAATATTTGTAGTTAGTCAATTAATTGGTTCAGTTAATTGTTTAAGTTGTGTTTTATTATTATAATTTTAAAATTAAATTATAATTAGTTCTTAGGTTGAGTGTAGTATGTTCTAATTTGTATTAGTTTAGTTTAGTTAGTAGTAACTTAGTGTAATTTCGTATTTTTTAGTTTTACATTGTATAAACTCCAAATCATGCTGTGGCGTCCTATAATTGAGGGAGTGCACTAGTGTGCCTTACCTTAAATGTATTAATCGTTAACTTGTATGAGTACATCTTTTGTTTGAGGTCCTTAATAAATAAATATGCGTTCGCCACTCAGGAACCTTTCGACCTCTATCTGTTCTACTAGCAATGTTCCCTGCCCACTGCCACTTAAGTATGGCGATTCTTTTGGCTATGCCTATAACCTTGGTTCATTTCTGATTCGATCATACAAGAAAACTCCGAGAACAGCCCTTTTCATAACATTTCGTGACATTAAGCCCCTGATGAGACACATATCACCTTACATAAATTGCCAACACAGCTTTCAATATTAATTGAGTAGTACTGATACAACAAAGCTAGTTTTCTCGTAACCCTTGGCCGGTCCTAAGGGGTACTTAGGACTAAAGTATCTTAGATCCTGGCTCTATGGATACCTACTTATTGGATATTGAGAAACCCTGTCGGGACGAGATGGAGCTTCTGTGATTTACATAATAATATTACATGTATCTTAGGAAAGCGTGGACCGGATAGCGATTGTATCTTCGCAAATATTTGCATATACGTAGTTCAAAATGCTGTGAGTGTTCTAGCTGACCAGGGATCTTACCATGATGTTTTAAAATGTCAGGCATGCGAGTGAGAAAGAGTGACAGCTATACAGATACACCCTATTCAACAATATTTTTAGTATATATTTTGTTCAGAATCAGTAATTAAATTGATTCCACAAATTTTTACACCATGTTAAATTTTATACCTAAAAATATTTGAAAAAGGCTACAAGTTGGACACCACCGACACTATGTACAAAACAAGCTGTCATTATGTGCCAGCGCACAGCTGGGTGCAAGAGCAAAATAATCCCTCAGTCGCCTAGATGGCCCGGTGACCATGTAATTGTGTGGACATTCCGATAACAGTACAGTTATTATAAGAAATTCGAATAATGTATTGTTTTTTTTTTTCAGATTCCTAAACAATGATGCGTTTACCACTAATAGTGATGTTCGGTGAGTAAAAAACATTTTTTTATTAAACAATGCAATAATTTTTAGGTAAAAGTTTGGGGTGCTTTTGAAACTCGCTAATTTTCCGGAACGGCAAGCGGAGTTGGTAAAAATAGATTTCCTGTTAGGAGTGTTTGAATATTTCTTCATCGTTAACGCTACGAAAAATTGCTTCATATATAATTTACCTCAAACTTCTGAAAGCCTCATTAACACCTTGTCTTCTGAAATAATTTTGAAAATATTTTTTTCGTGAAATCTCCTGTCAATTATTTCGATTGACCGTGTGGACCTACTTCTTGTTCTAAGTCAGGCTACTCTTGTGATTGTATAAAAAAATGGTCAAGTACGAGTCGGACTCGCGTTCCGAGGTTTCCGTACAAACTTAGATAAGTTTGTTCTTCAAGTTTTTCTTATGTGACATAACTACAAAATGTTTTTCAGAATTTTTCCTTTACTATATGAATTTGGTTCTTGCCAAACAAACATGATTCTTGTGCAATGGGAAGTATATCTAAAACCTATAGTTTTGATTTCCTTGCGAGCGTCAAATGTGTGTCTATAACGAAGCATAAACGGCAATATATTCAGATTGCGTTGACCAAGAAGTTTTTTTTTTCTCTGTTCCAAACTTGAGTATTCAATATTAATTTCAGCTTAATACCTCCACGCGTTCCCGTAAAAAGGGTCTTGACAGACGGACAGACTGACAACAAAGCGATCTTATAAGGGTTTCGTTTTTGCTGAGGTACTGAACCCTAAAAACATCAAAATGGAGCCTTCAATTAATTCGAGTCACAGAAACGAAAGGGCGGGAAGCCATAACAATATTGTTCCATCAAAAGATGGAATATTATTGATAAAATATGAAATTGATGTTTATTTTTGGTGAATTGCCTACTGTTATGGTGTGACTCTAGCAACATTGCTCTTTGTCTTTTTGGTGTTTCCATAATATCATCATCACCATTTGAGCCGAAACATGTATCATTGTTGGACATAGGCCACCCTCAATTGTCTCCAAAATGAACAATCCTGTGCGTGTTGCATATGTCGCAGCCATCTGGTTAAATTAGCCATCCAATTGGATAGGGCGTTCGTTAAACGCCGGCATTCAATGAAATGGCTGAAGAACAACTAGCCAAGTCGTTGACCTCAACGTTTAACCAGATAGCTGAACGTTATGTAGTCATTTAGTTTTAGTAAGGTGCCCATGAGTTTATAAATTATATTAAACTACTTTTTAGTAATAGTGTCCACCAAGTGATACTAAAATATTTAAATTAATAAATAGCGGAACTAAATTTGTATCACTTGGCTGAGTCTTGATCAGTCATTTCGAAAGGGCTAACTTTCAATACGCCATCTGTTAAACATTGAGTGATTTTAGTTCAAAAAACTATCGGCCTAGGCATCCAATTGGATGCCGGCGTTTAACGAACGTCCTAGGCGTCCAACTGGATGGCTAATTTAATTAGATGGCTGCGACACATACATCGCATTTCTACTACTCTCACCAGTTCATCGGTCCACGTTGTGAGAGGTCTTCCAGTGCTGCGTCTACCGCTGCACAGTCGCCACTCCAGAATTGGCCTCATCGACCATCTATTCTGCGAGCAATGTACAGTTGCCATCACGGATCTTGAGCACTCGGTGTCAGAGTGGGGATCGCTTTGCGCATTCCATACATTGGCGAGTCAATCGTCTTCGTTGTTAGATACATGGAGCAACGCAGGGAAGCAACGCATTAGGAGTGACGCCTATGAAGCGATG
This sequence comes from Mythimna albipuncta, assembly GCA_929112965.1. Classification (NCBI taxonomy): domain Eukaryota; kingdom Metazoa; phylum Arthropoda; class Insecta; order Lepidoptera; family Noctuidae; genus Mythimna; species Mythimna albipuncta. The sequence goes on along the minus strand of OV815977.1, from coordinate 10,126,812 downwards.
ACCCGGCGTACCAATCACTGACACTCCCCGCCCCCGCGTCTCACTTGACTTCTGCGAATATTTGACTTCTGCGCAACCGCTCAAGATCCGTGATGGCAAATGTACCCTACCCACACTGCTTAAGTTTAGTGATTCTTCAGACTATGTCGTAACTTTAACTTTGGTTCTTCTGCGGATAACTTCTGCGATTGAACTTTAGATTCGTCTTATGATGCTTCTTGCGATTCCTTATCGAATGATATACGAACCTCATTTTGTTAAAAAAAAGACTTCCGCGGAAGAGTCGATGTCGTTTTCCTTGTTAAGTTTTACCGTAAACAATACAAATAAGACAATAGAAAGGTGATATTTCTAGTTTTGTTATGTACATTAAATATGAACCCTTTTTGAGACTCAATCGTTGTTGCTATATACCTTCTCAGATTTGTACTTACACGTGCTGACAATATTATACGGCATTGTTATCCGTTAATAAATCAGCGCTGTAAAGTTATCATTCTTAATAAAAGAGAGTGTTTTTATTTTATAATCTAGTTAACTAAAGACAAAGTTAGACTTATTGAACATAATGACTGACCTTGATAATCTCAAGTTTTAATTATCAACATAACATACAAATGTGTACAGAATAGAATTTTTTTTAAGACTTTATGAAACATGAGCGCTTTAATACTACGTTCTAATTTTTTTTTTTTGGAAGTATTAAGGTTTGTCGCAATTTTAGCGTTTTTTTATGGTGCAATTTATTAATTAAAACTTTATGCACTAGTAAAAACACTTTGCAAAGGCGGATTTAATGCCTTAGGCATTTTCTACCAGTCGAAGATTGCGGTGATATGTTTTGCCTTGAGTTATAAGAATGATATTTGCGATCTAGTTTCCTTAATGAATAAAGAACTAATTAAGGCGAACTTTTGTGTTTCTAGAAAAAAAGGCGTATTCTATATTGGTTATTATTTCATTAAACTTTTTGCAGGGTAAATAGGCTCCCTCCCTATTTATCCTGCAAAAAGGTTCGAAGAAAATCTGATCTATTTCTCCATAAGAAGATACCCTAGTTAAACCAAGTGTGGGCACACTCTAAATGTATTCCCAAGTAAATATGGAGAAAGATGTTTTCCTATAGGTCCCCACTTACCAGTTTCGAGTTTCGGTTTCTTTAATACATACGTACCGAAACTTTGGCGAAGCAAAGATTAAGATTTATGAATTTTGTTTGCAGCATAACGTGTAAGCAAGGTCGTATATCTTTAGTATTTAATAGGCCATAAAATATCGTTAAGTATAAAATTATTAGGTTAACATAATGAACGGTTTTATGCGTTTACCAAATCATAAAATAATAATTTATTAGAATCAATTTATTTGCTTTAAATTTTGTTAAGCTTCATCCAATAGTACAGAAATATTTCAAGAATTTAACTTTTCAAACTCTTCTTAAAAATTTTATTAAAGAAATAAAAATCATTGATCCTTCATCAATTTTCCAAGTATAGTGTTGAAACAGAACACAATCTTTTCGATAAACTTAAATCAAAAAGACATACGTTAAAAATATCTAATGTACCACATAAAACGGCTCAGTTTAACAAAAGTTTCTTTGGCATGGCATCAAAAATATACAATAAAATACCTATTGACATTTTGAGCACTAGGGATCTTGCCCTGTTTAAATATAAACTACGTAATTTCTTAATCGATAAGGCTTACTACACGATCTAGGATTTCCTAAATTAATTAATAATTATGTATTTTCGACATTTATAATTCTGAATCAATTTTGATATTTACAATTCTGACTCCATTTTGACATTTATAAATCTGACTAAATTTTGAATCAATTATTTTTTTTTTTTTTTTTTAGTATAATCTGTAATTTATTATTGTATGCCTAATTGGCAGGACATATTGGAACTATAATTTATTATTAAGTTTTTTACCATCTGTATATAACCTATGCCCACAATAAAGACATTCTGATTCTGATTCTGAACAGTCCCTTTTGTTTTAGCGAACCTAATTTGGTTTTGTTCACTGTCGTGTAATTTCAGCACCTTTATACAGTAATATTAACTTTAAGTACGTGTGTAATGCAAACATAATAATAATACAAACGTGATATTGCCAGGTTGGTGTTACAGTCGCAAGCTCAATAGCTGGCCCAGGGGTCCGATTCTCGGGTTGAGCAATACTGCAATTAGGTTTTTCCGTTGAAAATTGCTCCGTGGCAGCCCGGAGTATGAGGTTGGTGGTGTGAAATAGAGATGTCAGAACTGCAATAAAGTATCGATATAAATCGATATCAATATTTTTGAAAATATCGATATATCGGTACGATACGAAAAAAAAAGGTCTAAGTTACTTCAGTCATCTTGGTAGGTACATTACTAGATAAATACTAATCAATAGATGTCATTTTTATAAATCAAGAACAACGATAAAAATGACCTTACATATATATATATGTAAGGTATATTATTATTATTTGATTTATGTGCTCGGCTGTTAGCCGACTTCTGTTATTGGGTACTGCGAGACAGCCAGATGTCATTGCAGCCAACTTAAAAACCAACATAAGTACCAAATTAAAAAGAAGTTAAGCAGCAAATTGAGTCGACAAAATAAAACCAAAAAAATATATCGTTTTGATACAATTTCGATCTTGGAAACTTGATATCGATATATCGTTATAAAATATATAGCCAAAAAATATCGATGTATCGAAATGAAAATATCGATATACCGATATTTATTCTACAAGCCTAGTGTGAAACCCCCGTGCCTCGAAAAGCACATAAGGCCTGTTCTGCACCTGATCTCTTCTCGGTCGTTTCGGATGCCTACCTATCTGACTATGAGAGTAAAGGAACAAAGAGTGCACTTGTGTTTGCGCACATGCTTTTACAATATACATAATGGCATCAAAAATATAACTTGGAAAAAAACCAACTCAATAGTTAGGAGCCTTAGTTTTTTACAACTTCTCACAACACAAGATCAAGAAAAAGACAGAAGACAGTTCGTCTATAGTAAAAAGTTGTGAGATCCATGCAATACCTTACAATATATTGGTTAATTTAATACATTGGTTAATTTATTCAGTCAGTACTTAAGGGACCTTGATGACCTGGATTGACTTGGCAATCAGACTAAACAATTTAATTCTACGTATTACTTGTGATATGACATGCGATTACTTATTTCTGTCCATGGTAAAAGCCAGCCCAGGGTAAGTGTGAATTAAAAGAGTGTCTCTTTTTTATTAAAAAAACCACCCTTCCAATTCCGCTCCTGTATATTGGGTGCGTTGAACTTGTAAACTCACGTACACAAAAAACCCAGAGCTAGTGCACCTATCTGTAGGCCATACAAATACTGTGCGGGAATTGAAACCGTAACCTGCAGCGCAGCAGCCAATCGCTCAATCCTCATCGTTAACTTGACAAATGTTAGAAACCTCCCTAGAAAGTTCCCTTTCAAATAGATACTAACAAGAATGTTAGGCATAATATGAAAACGATGCATGAACCGAATTTTCAGCAACCGATGCGCAGGCACGTCCACGATTACCTTACGTTAGCTTTCACAAAACTTAAGTGTCGAATATACAATCTGCTGCCAGCGGCTTCACTCGCGTAATAGCAGAAAATAATCCCAAGGGAACACACAATAGAGACAAAAAGTATCCTAAGTGCTGTTTCAGGATATGGTCCATCCCATCGATATATATGTACTACGCACTAGATTAGGCGTGCCCAACACTTACTTCAGTCGACTCAGGTGTAACGTAGACTGTACACCTTGAACATTACACTATGTTTACCAAAACGCGAAGTGCCACAGACATGTGTGTCAATAGTTCTGTTATACGATATATCGTCTCTACATTGCCATTATATGGAAATGTAGCGCTGAAGCGAACTTTTCTAACACCCGCGAAAGGGTTTGTCTATCACTAGAATATAAGTCGATGATTTAGCAAGTTTCATTGAAATCCACTTTGCCGTTTTTTTTTAAATAATTACAAACTAGTAAGATTGACTGCAATCCCACCTGATGGTAAGCCGTGATGCAATCATTGATGGTGAAGCGCATTTCTATATTAAGAGCTTATTCACTCCAGCTTTGAAGACACCTAAATTATAATCGGTCGGGAAGACTGCAAGCAAATTGTTCTAGTCTTTTGATATACGTGGTACGGTGTATAAACGACGAGGCAGAACGTTTAGTTCGGACCGTAGACGTGTTAACAATGTAAGGGTGGACACTCGCCGTTCGTAGGGTTGTCCGACGGTAGTAAGGTGATGGCAGAATCAATTAATTCCTGCACACACTCTCCAAACTGTATAGTGTAATACACCGAAAAGTTGGCTATACCCTACGCCTGTGCTCTAGGATTTGTAGATTGGACTTAACTAAATCCGGATCACCGACAAGCCTCTTCTTCCTCTAACATACATAGATACACTCAGTGGAACTAGTTAGGTTAGTAAAATATACCATTTACTAGCTTTTGCCCGTAGCTTCGCCCGCGCACATAAAATATAGCCTATGTCACTCAGAAATAAAGCAACTTTTTATCGGACCAGTACTTCCAGAGATCAAACAAAAAAAAAACAAAATTTACCTCTTCATTATTAGTGATGATGATGAAAATTATATTAACCATGTGTTTTTTTACCTAGCTATTACAATCCCACTGTTGGGCAAAGGCCTTCCAGACATACTTCTCCCGCGCTGTCTCAAACCAATCCCCGTGATACGCGGATATTAACCAGTATTATATTTAAAAAAAATCCGAGGCTTTGGCGAAAATGTATGAAAAGAGTAAGCATAAAATTATGAATAGGCGTTTCTTAAGCCAGTTACGACACTTGTTAACCCTCCAACAGAGGCTGACGGCAAACCAGCTTAATAAAAACCTTCCGTACAGGTTCTTTAGTTAACTTAACGAGACTCTAAGTAAACACCAACAGCGGAGGTTGAACGCTCCGTACGATTCAATCAAAGCCTTCACGGACGTAAGCTGCCGTTTTTTTTAAACCCCATGGACACGCGAGCAACGCCCTCTAGCGAGTTAATAGAAATACTAAAAAAGAAAAAAATCTGTTCCCTCTCCCCAGGTGAAAATTGTGTTTGAATGACGAAATTTAAAGTAGGAAACGTTCCTGTTACATTTAAAGTGGACCGGAATTAATTTGTACTGTTTTAGTATAATTTTACAACTGTATCCCTAGAGTTGAAGGTATGGGTGATAGGCAAAATGGTAGCCCCGAAAATAACTAAAGTGTCTGCTGAAAATTAGGATACTGGACACGATTTTGTAATTCTATTTCATTTTGTAACAGTACAGACGACTTAATCCACCCACCATGTATTTTTCAACTTTCAACAGTGTGTTTCTTTGATAAAAGTTGTTCCGGAAAAATTCGTAGTTATTTTAGGATTCGTTTCGGTTTATTTATTTCAGTAGCTAAATTATACAAAAAAAAAATGCTGAATACAATATTTCGATTCGTAGTCGCTATAGCTGTTTGGGGTTGAAATAACAGTCTCAGTGGGGATTGAAATAAATATTGTATCTACTTGGTAGACGAATAGGTTGCTATGTTGTTATAGAGATAGGGAGAAGATACTACATCCAGGCTCTTGACATCCTTCCTCACTTCTTAAGACACCCTTGGGGAGCGATGGACCCTTTTCGGATACCGGAAACACTCACTGAAAGTGCGTGCATTCAATACAAATTCTCCGAAACTTTTTGTTAAAATTCTATACTACTCATATCAGTTTAACGGTATTTTTAATGGAATCAAAGGATTAATTGAAACGCTAGGCCCTTCTGCCGGCAGTCGAGTGAAGCAGGGCTGTGCGAACGATCACTGGCGACAAATTGCCTCTCCACCGAGCGCCGTTTCATATTACTGAACAAGGAAACAATTTAGCAACGAGAACGTTTTCGTGTCGATTTTTTATATTTCGCCCGAGGATGAGCGGAATAATAATGGAAATTGACAAGCGGAAAAAAGTCGGGATTTGACCTTAGCTTTTGGTAAAAACAACGTGGGTATATGAAGCGGTTTATTAAACTTTTGTTGTGCTCATTTTATATAAGTGACAAGTCCCAGCTTTGCGCGGGTGTTAGAAATATTATAAATTCTCGGTTTTTCTCTGCTAAGATACATTTATTAGACACCTTTTTTATTACTGATAGACTCGCGTTTGACCGTCATCTCACCTGTGACGCCCGGGTGTCGCCACTGTGCGGAACGCCCGGAGAATACGGTGGAGCACACAGTCGAGATGTGCCCTGCTTGGGCGGAGCGAGAGCACGGCGATCCGTGCTCTCGTGGGGGCGATCGGCGGCAGAGACCTCTCGCGCCGGGCCTTGGTTGAGGCCATGGTCCGGAGCGAGGAGGAGTGGCAGGCGGACGCCGACTTCTGCTAAGCAGTAATGCTCGCTAAGCCAACCGGATCAGGCAACTCAATGGCGGCGCGTTCCGAGGGCGGCGACCGTGAAAACACATAGCCTCGGATTTGTGAAGCGCCACCTCGAGTCCCAACTCCTGGATCCTATCAACGACCATCGCAACCCCGCGTGTCGCTAGAGTGACCGCCGCCTGGTACGACTCTCCCTGCGCTAGAACCAGCGTGTCGTCTACTACTACGCTGGTTTCAGCTAACGGAAGTCTTTTAGCTGAAATGATGATGATGAGGATGACTGTCTCTTAAGATACAGCTCTCCTAGTTCAAAAGACAGGGTTCATTATTTTTTGTATGCATAGACTTATCTTGTAGACCTAATTCTTCGGTTCGCAAAACTATATCAATAGTTAGTTAGTCCATTTATGTCCCACTGCTGAGCGAAGGCCTTTCTCTCCTTTTTCTACATACGTCAGTCTTCGGTCGTTGCAAGCCAGTCCGGCATTTATCCAGCTCAACTCTCCACATTTGCTTTGGTCTGCTGTGACCTCACCTTACATTTAATGGGAAACAATAACTGGATCTCTTAGTACACAGCTCATCCGACATGCGGCAAACATCAACATACTTCTTGAATTGAACTGTGTCTGTGTGTACTGCTTGGATAAATAAAATTTTTATTATTATATAGAGGTCAAATTTGTTTTTATGTTTGTAGGAGGTCTCTGAAAGAACTGGTCCTTTTACGATTTTTTTTTACCTATAGAAAGCTGATTCCTGAGTGACATAGGCTATATGTTATGTATGCGGGCGAAGCCGCGGGCAGAAGCTATATATTTAAATTTATTATAATATTCTGAACCAAATATTGTCTTATTAATAAATAAATGATATTTATATCGGAACCTATTATTTTTAAAATTTCGATAAAAAAAAAAGGAAACAGTATCCCACCAGTATTGGATTAAAGTCCAAACTACTGGGGCGGTCAGGGCTCCAAAGAAAATGAATCTCCTAAAAATAAAAACCGAATTATTTATTATTATTATTAAAGGTCCGTTTGACAGAAACCAACCATGTCATCAATTTCACTTTACAAACGGGTTGGTACTTTCTGAAACATTTCCACCTGTATAAATAGCCCATGCAAACTCACAAACCATATTTTTATTACCTTACAAAAACGGTCGTGTGGGACGGAAAAGAAAAGCGAGTAAAAAGAAGCAGGGAAAGTAGCACGAGGCATTTTGTAATTACCGTCCAGTTAGAACCACCCTTTATATACAAGGTTTTTTTCTGCATATACAGGCTGGGTAGTAGCTTCGTATTTTGTGTTAATTAATTCGGCGTGTAGGAATGTCTGTGAGTGTACTAACGCAATGGAACTATAGGTAATGGCTTCTTGTGTTTTTCAATTATCTATATACATACATATACAACACTTGTTTTAATAATAATAATAATAATCGTTTATTTGCTTAGAATGTAGGTACATAAAATAAGGTGTTTACAAAGAGTTGTGATCCTGATACAATCTACCTTAAATTAGCCATGCAAATATTGTCAAAGATTTGAGTCGCGACAAAATAATAATAAAAGAAATGGAATTTATGTTGATCATAATAAGGAAATACATAATGTCAAAACAAAATCTTAATAGTAGCGTCATTTGGAATAAAAATGAAGTATTTATAATAGGCAAATATCAAATACATAATGTCAACAACTAAATCTATATACAATCGTCATTTGAAATAATAATGAAAATTGTAAACATAATAAGGAAATGTCAATACATAATGTCAAAAATTACGTGTGTATTTGAATTGGCGTCGTTTCAAATACACACGTAATTTTTGACATTATAGTATATAATATACGAAACCCGAAACACGTGACTAGTATTACATCAATTTAGAAGCTTAATACGTTACTTGGTGGTCCGTACAAATACATGGTCGCCGGGTGACTGAGGGGTTATTTTGCTCCCGCACCTAGGCGCACTGGCACCTACTGCTCGCTATGACCTGCCGTGACCTGTGTTGTACTTAGTGTTGGTGTTGTCCAACTTGTGACCTTGTTAAATATTTTTGGGAATAAATATAACATGGTGTAAAAACTATTGGAATCTATTCGGTTACTGATTCTGAACACACTGTATTCAGTACCCCTAGCCAAGTTGCTAATCTGCAATAGTTAACGCTTGTAGAAAGCTTCAAATGTACGGGAATGACGTCGTCTTAACGCTCAGTCACGTGGTCAGAACAAAAGATTTGGCGGCAAGGTCAACTCGAAGCGTTCGGCGCAAGCTAAACGGTTGTAACTTGGCTAGGGGGGCTGGGTCGAAACCTGAATATAGTTGATTCAGTATCAATAACTGGGTCGATTTTATGTAGATTTTTTTACATAAAAATACTAGTAGGATCCGATCTAGCTATTAAGTCGCTCCGGCAAAGTTAATTTTCACCGCCCTTTACATACAAAAAACCATATAAGTCACGAGTCTTAAGTATTGAATATTTCCATTATCCAACCTGAAGTAGGTTGGAAGGTGGCACATAAAATTCTCAACCTGTGTGTTGATATGTCAGTCAGTCCTGGTCCCAGTGGGACCAGGAGTGAATTTTTAATAGAAGAAAGAAAGAAAGAAAGAAAGAAAAAAGAAAGAAAGAAAGAAAGAAAGAAAGCAAGAAAGAAAGAAAGATAGAAAGAAAGAAAGAAAGAAAAATAATTGCTGGATGCAAAACTAAGATCCGATTTCCAGCCACCGTAGGTGCGGGCTTCCGGCCAGCGAGCAATGGGCAGGTCGCTGTCCGACCGTCCGGTAACTGTCCGGACCGATGCCAAGTCGTCGACGGCGCGCACTGTTTCCGCGCGCCTTAAGGAGCTGTCACGAACAGCGAGGGCCCAGTTGGGTCGAAGCCTACTGGTGCCTTGGTTAATGCGAAATACAGCTCAAGCCTCGGTACGAAGGAACAGGAGTGGGTTTTTAGTGAGTAAGAGTCTGACATTATCTCCCGCTCCGCCCAAGAGCGGGGGATGTCAGATGAATTTCCCACCACGAAAAAAAAGGCACCATCTCGATATAAAAAACAATTACTTTTAAATAAATGAAAGACAAAATAAACCAATGGGGTCATTCCCAGAATAAGTTGTTACCAAATATTACAGTTGTTTCTTAACCCGCCGTCGCCGTAGGGATTTGGGCCTACCCTAACCCTTTTCGTTACAAAGCTACTTTAACTGGAAATTCTTGATAATCTCTGTTTTCATTTGACATACGCATTGTTGGCGAGGTTATTTGAGTCCGAATACTGATTTGTTTTGGAATACGCGTCTGTAGAGTTTGAAACTTTGATTTTATTCAGGAGGGTCCTTTTTTATCCGCTTCTCGTTAACAGCGAACATGTTTTAAAAGCTTGTTACTTCATCTAACGCAATCAACGATGTGTATGACGAAAAGGAAACGCGAAAAAAAAGGGAAAACGCCTGAAAATAAGATTTACTCGGATAGTTTACAAAACTTGTTACAGTAAATACGTGTTTTTTTAAAACCCTTAAAAACTATTAAAAAAAATGGTCGTCACTTAGAATCTTGATAAAATTTGCAAGACTTCTTATATTGATATACTTTCTTATACTGGAATAGTCATACACAAATTCATAAATTGATTTCAATAGAAGTCTAGATAATATCCACAAACTACTGTGTTTCCAAAGAAAAGGGAGTTAGTGTTAGTTTGACGGGTGACAGGACAGAATGGAAGAAGAAAACGTATTGCGCCGACCCCAAGTAATAAGGGATAGTCAGGAAGAAGAAGAAGACTGTGTTTCCAAAATATCTAATGAAAAACAGTGAGTTGCATGCCTTTAAGTTCAATTTTTGTGAAGGTTTTCCTCATAGAGCAATAACTCCGAGCATAGGCTTGGTGTTTTCTTGCGTAATCGGATAAAGATATCCGCAGAAGAACTAAGGTTACCGGGGTAGTACGATGAATTGCCAAATTAACCTTTTTTTAATTTACATAAACTAGTGCTTGACTGCGATCCCACCTGATGTTAAACAGTGATGCAATCGTTGATGGTGAGGAGCACTAGTTCATTAAGAGCCTATTCACTTTTGCCTAAATTATAATCGGACGGGAAGACCCTAGAAGGTAAATTGTTCCAGTCCCTTGATTCACGTAAATCAAGGGACTGGAACAATTTACTTTATTTATAAACGACGAAGCGAAACGCTTGGTCCAGACCGTAGAGGTTTCGACAACGTAAGGCTGGATACTCGCCGTTCGTCGGCTTGTCCGACGGTAGAAGTGAGATGGTGGAATCAAGTCATGTAATTCCTGCCTACCTACCTTACCACTTTACCTACTCGTAAGTAACAGCAGTTAGGGCTTAGATTGTCTATGGGGCCGAATGGTTCTAGATTGGCGATTGCGTAACGGAACACGCAGCGAAGGACCCTCCTACAAGGTGGACCGACGACCCGCTGAGGGTCGTGACAGTACGATGTATGTGAGACGCACAAGGCCAGTCGTTGTGGCGACGTCTGGGGGAGGCCTAGATCCAGCTGTGGACGTCTTTCGGCTGAAATGATGATTATAAAGATTTTCACCACATTCAAGATGGACATAAAACTATTATCTCTAAAGAATTTGTGTCGTGAAAGTATATATAAATTTGAAGGATTTTATTTGAAGAAGTATATTTCTTCTGTACGTGTGTTTGGCGACTATATCCTCTTAAACGGTATCACTGATATGGATGAATATGGAGCTGTAGTCGGGTTCTTAGAAAAGCGTTTTCTTTCCGAAAGACAACGTCTATCAGGACCGCTAGTATCTATACATATAATAAAATCTTAGAAAAGTCAAAACTGTACATAGAATATTTTTTTAAAAGAATACTTGGGGCGTGATCTACAATCGATACCGAAGCCAAAAATATAGTTTTTAAAATTTTTGTCTGTTTGTCTGTCCGGGATAAACTCAAAAAGTACTGCATGGATTTACTTCAAATTTTGCATGAATATTACTATGAGGTCTGGTCAAGATATAGGCTACATATTATCACGCTATCTCCTACGGGGGAGGAGCTGTGAATCTTTATTTTTCTTACGCATTCTGTGACAGCGTGTAATATAAGGACGCATATTTAAATGTTGTTTTTAAGTAAGTCATGCTATTATCTAGCTTTACACTATAAAAACTACGCCATTAAAGTAACTTGGGCAGAGAAACATAGTTTAATGAATGTTAGTAGTATAAACACAATTTTAAAGCAGCGCCATCTATGAGATTTCTTCAAAATCAAATCAAGTTATATGTTAACAGTTTTTGGAAATTAATCATTTAAATTTGATCATGTTGGCTAGGTTAGTAGTTAGTTATTCTTAAAATTCATAGATGGTAATGTGCATTTTCTTCATATTATAGTTTGTTTTGACAAATTCAAGTTCCAACAAAACCCTCAAAATCTTGAGCAGAGTTGAGGAAGACAATTTAAAAAAAATGCAGTGTTAGGTATTACATGGTGGCATTTCTCAGACTCTGTGAAATCGACCAGTTTGCGAAATCCCTTACGTATGACGAGGTGCCTTCATATTAAACGTACGACAAGCAAAGGGGTGTATTCAACCGACATCGACGAGGAGGTGCTGTGAAAGTTTTTCCGGGAATTTTCAAGGACACCGCATTGGGTAGGGTTTATACCGTGCATCCGAATAGTGGCGAATGCAATTTTCTGCGGTTGTTACATCACACTGTACCAGGCCCAACGTCTTTCGCCTTTCTGAGGACATTTGATGGCGTGGAGTATCCCACTTATCGCGCAGCCTTTTACCTATTTGGGATGACACCCTCGCGGAGGCAAGCGTCAGTGACAGTCCCAGCCACATGCGTCATCTGCTTGCCGTCATCTTGGTGTTTTGTGGAGTCGCGAACCCGGTAGCTTTGTAGGAGAAGTATCGCCATCATCTCTCTGAAGATTTTCTACGAGCTTTAAGGCGTGCTACTAGAGACGAAGTCGAAGTAAATGATGAACGCGTGCTGAACACCTGTCTCAGTTCACTTCAAGATGTGGTCATTTCTATCGGCGGCAATCCACTGATCGAATATGGGTTACCAGCTCTCCAATCAGGACCACATCAAGACCGTGGAAATCGGGAGTATAACGCTGAGACAAATTACGATCCGGGCGAAATAACCACCATACGAAATTACCGTGTCGCTTTGTTCTCTTGAGAGCAAAAACAAATTTATGACACCGTTCTTGAAAGCGTTGGGCAAAACCAGGGTAAAATGTTTTTCTTGGATGCTCCTAGTGGAACAGGAAAAACATTTGTTACCACTGGCATACTTGCAGAGGTCAGGGGCCAAGGCAAAATTGCTATTGCTGTAGCGTCGTCGGGAATCGCTGCCACACTGCTTCCGGAAGGCAAGATAGCACATGCCATGTTAAAAATTCCCATCGATTTAGAGAGCGCCAAGACGCCTGTTTGTGGTGTGTCACGTAACAGCGATAAGGGACACGTACTCAAAGATTGCTCTCTGATGATGAGTGTACGATGGCCAATAGGAAAGCAGTTGAGGTCGTGGACAGAACCCTGCAGGGCATCCGCAGGAACTAAGATTTGATGGATGGTGTCACAGTTCTGTTCAGTGGCGATTTCCGGCAAACACTTCCCGAGGTGACGCGGGGATCGAGGGCTGACGAGGTGAATGCTTCGTCGAAACGATCTTCGTTGTGGTCACGAGTTCGTACACTGCGCTCGACCATTAATATGAGAGCTCGGCTCGGCGGCAATGCACGTGCTCAAGAATTCTCCGATGTCCTTCTAAGTCTTGGCGAAGGCACTCTACCAGAAGAGAGAGGTGGACAGGTGGTGCTTCCAGAGTCTCTCGGTAGAGTGGTATCCAGCTTAGAAAAACTCATTCACTGTGTGTACGGGGACATCAGTCGTATACCGCACCAGCAGAATTCTTGGGTGTGTGAGCGGGCCATTTTGACGCCCAAAAATTATCAGGCAATTAACGAAAGCATTCTCTCGGAAATTGAGAAGAATGAAGTGGTCTACACCTCGATAAACTTTACACTGTTGTCGAGCTAGATGATGCCACACGTTATTCCGTGGAATTTCTGATTTCTCCCTGTCAGCAAGTGGACTTCCGGCGCATACCATCAAGCTGAAGGTCGGTGTCCCGATTATGCTTCGAAGTTGTGACGGGACTCGCCTTAAAGTCATCTCTCTCCACACAGACACACCATTGAGGCGAAAATTCTTACGGGTTGTGGCGTCAGCGAGGCAGTATTTATACCAGCATTCCCCTCATACCCCACAACTTCCCGTTCCAGTTTAAGCGCGTACAGTTCCCCGTGTGTGTTTGCTTCGCGATGACCATCAATAAGTCGCAAGGGCAGACACTGAGGGCAGCGGGTGTCGACCTCAGGACGAGTTGCTTCTCACACGGGCAACTGTACGTCGTTTGCTCCCGCGCCACCAGTTCTGACTCTCTTTACACTTTGGCTCCTGGCAGTATAACTACCAACGTAGTTTATAGGGAAGTCTTGTAAGGTATGATTCTACCTTTGTACGTATTTTTACTCTTTTGTGTTTCCTTCAGTCACATCTTATAACTGAACTCAGTAGGATTCACATATAACTCTCTTCACTAGCTTCGTTTGCAAAGAAAACTTTTATTATAATGCTATTTTAAAAGTTGTTTATTTATAATGCTATAGCGACACTGGCACCTTAGGTATTTTTTGGTGCTGTAGAGGCTTCACGCAGACGACGTCGCAGGCAGCAGCTAGTGATTATATAATTATGAATGTAAGGAGAAGTAAATACTCTCGTATGTTGTGAGTAGGTATTACAAGGAAAACCTTTTCACACGAGTGTTCTATTCAGTTCATAAATAAATAATCAGCTCGATAAGAAGGCACGATCCTGAATGATAAGGTAGTGACTGTGAGAATTTATATTTAACTTAATAATACCTACGTTGAGTCACGTCTTTACTACGTTATTATCAGTTATAGGATTAACTGTCTTGATAACCCTGTTTATGATATATCAGCGATATAAGCTATTTCTGGTAATTTTCGCTTCGTTTTTCTACGCTTTGGAACGTGCAATTTAGCTTCACTTTTTTAACTGACCGACATTTTGATAATTCAAAAGTGCCAGTAATGTTAATTTTATTTGTTTAAACAAAGAAAGATCATGAAAAATAAAAATACTTAACTAATTAAATCTAAATATACACAATAACACGTACCTAAAACTGGCGGCATTGCCACGTTGTATGGCAATGCTTTTAATCTCTGACCTAGGTAAAAGCCAGCCCTTGGGTCACGCGAAGTGTCAACAAGGCGTAATTGTTAAAAAAATGCATGAGCACTCGCACCCCACGGCTCAAGAGTTTCAACCCCAACCGGCTCAAAAATATAATAATTGGTTTATTTGAAATAAACGTTTCTGATTTCTAATTTGCGCGAGAAAAGTGGCAATTGAGAGGGCATTTTTGTTTAAGTTGGTAAATCATCCAATGACTTCTCTCGCTCTGGGTGGAGTGGAAACCCTCCCTCAGACTTTTATTGACTTAGAGAGTCATTTGGACAGCCAGTCTATTCTAAAGGTTTTTTCGTAGTCTGTTAATTTTATTACGAATGGAATTTTACCTCTCACGGTGACTTTTACTCTCAGAGTACCGCATCCGGTACCTTGGTGCCTCAGAGGTTAAAGTATCTCAATCATAGGATATTTTTTTCTAAGTGGTCGATTTTTAAATCTATATCAACTTTAACTTCACTGTGTCACTGACAAGATGCTAGATTTCGATTCCCAACGTTGTAAAGTCTCTCCCAAGCTCAGCGATGACATAACAAGTCAGGTGAGGTCAAGCAGGTTAAACTACCCTAACCTAAGGCAATATATTATGTCCCAAAGAAAATAAAGTAGACGGAACATATTTACAATTTGTCTACATCAAAAGTTTTTTATCATTTCCGCGTAGCGCTGCGAGGAATGTGTTTTTATTCTTTTTGTTAGTAAAGTACACAGTACCTACTCTTTTGTGGAAGTATCATATAGGAGGTTGTTACATTTTGCTAACAATATTTAGATAACACGATCGTCTGAATTTATCAATCCGCATTGTTTTTTTTTAGCATGTGTTGTAATGGCCTAGTGGTTAAGGCAGCCAAGCAATTACTAATGTTTATAATTACTTTGATAAGTTTATCTTGAACATTACTGAAACTAACTGAAATCACGTTAAGAGACTCCTTTTTCATTCGCCTCGATCGAGCATGGTTTAAAAGCTTGTTGCTTCATCTAATACAATCCAATGCAATGTTTGACGAAGACGCAACGCGAAAAAAGAGAGATAAAGCCTGAAAACTCTGTTAGTATTCGGTAATGCTGTAATTTATTCGAATATTTCACAAAACTTGTCCCAGTAAGTACGGGTTATTGAAAAAAAAATGTCTTCATTAAGAATCTCGATTAAGTGTGCTTGGATTCTATCGATGTACTTTTTATATTTTTAATATACGAGTACCTTATGAAGGGCCAGTATTCACGTAAAATAGCAGATTTTCAGAAGTCTTTAACGGATTGGTTTTACACAAATTCATAGTTTGATTTCCATAGAAGTCTAATAGATAATATCCAAAGATTTATCTGTATATCCAAATTATCTGGCGAAATATGTATAACTAGCTTTTGCTCGCAGCTTTGCCTTCATACATAAAATATAGGCTATGTCGCTTAGGAATAAAGTAGCTTTCGGAGATTACCTCCAACAAACAAAAAAATAAAAAAATGCTAACTTTTTTCATAACATTAAGTGTAGATAACATTATAATCACGTAAGAGCGGTTGTATGAAAATTTAGCTTGAGTTGGCTGCTCTTAAGCCAGGTGCGGGTTAAAATTCGTAGATCTTTGACAGTCGTTATAATTAACATCAGAAAGACTGACCGGTAGTCTATCCAAGGAGTATTGTGTTGCTCAGTAACTGGATTGTCTGATAGGCAGTCGCTTCATGCGAAACAGGTATTCAGTCGCGTCCGATTCATTCATTCATTTTATACTTTACTAGCAGTGCCCGCGACTTCGTTCGCATGGACTACAGGATTTTGAATTTATTTTTTTTCTAAAATAAAAGTAACCTATATTACTCCTTATTACATCAGCTATCTGCCAAAAAAAGTCCCGTCAAAATCGGTCCAGCCATTTCAGAGACTAGCTCGGACAAACAGAGAGACAAAAATTGTAAAAAAGGTTATTTTGGTGTATGTACCGTATATATATATATATATACACATATGCATGTAGTCCTTAGAGGAGGCCTTTGTCGAAAGACAAGCTGTTAAGAGGAGAGATAAACTAAATGCCGAGAGTATAATTTAGTTAATTTTCTATTGTTTCCTTTATCTTTTTAAAGTAATG
Source organism: Mythimna albipuncta (assembly GCA_929112965.1). Taxonomy (NCBI): domain Eukaryota; kingdom Metazoa; phylum Arthropoda; class Insecta; order Lepidoptera; family Noctuidae; genus Mythimna; species Mythimna albipuncta. Next base: position 10,109,934 of record OV815977.1, on the reverse strand, counting down.
CGTAGTTATATAAGTTAGAAGTTGTATAAGTTAAACTCTAGCAGCAATAAAGGCTTATTTTATTTTATTTTTATTTATTTTATGCATGTAGTAAAAAGCAGTTATTTCAATATTACAAACAGACACTTTAATTTTATTTATATGTATGTATGTATGTATAGATAGATTATAAACTTCATAATGTGGACAGGAGGGTTTGATTCGAAACCAACCCCAAGTCGATTGACAAAAGGCAAGGGAGGTAATGATTGGTTTTTTTACCTTTGAAAAAAGTAGAACACCGTAAAATAGCTTTTCGCAAATTAGTGGGCATTAAATTGTTCTAAATTTTGCAGGAACAATTCATTTTACTAATTGTCCATGATAGGTATTCTGAATTATGTCACCCCAGAATTCGAATACAAAATACATACAAAATTATTGTGTTGTCAATAGCAGCATTCAAATGATGGTCTAGATAGTAATATTATTAATGTGAAAATAAATCGGTCTGTCTGTAACGCTGTCACCGTTAAATTACTCAACTAATTTTAATGTTTAGTAATTTAATCGTGAATCTTTTTATCTGACTTCAACTTCGTGTCCACAATAACACATTCATGCGGACGAAGTCGCGAGCAAAAGCTAGTCTTAAGTATCTTCTTATATCAAACATATAACATAATGAATACACATTCTGCAAGTAGCATGTTCAGAATCGGCTACTAAATATATTTTAGCTACTTTTAAAAAAGGTTTTTTTTTTTAAAAACAGTCAACGTATTTTTTTAAAAATATTTCAATAAATTCTTGATAAATGTTGATTGCATAACTAGATTAGTGTGTTTATTCACATCTCTTGACTTTATATACCATACATTTTATCCAAATTATATAAAGATAATTTTGTGAATTGATAATCACGTTGATAATTAGAAAATCGATACGAGGAAACGTTAAGAGCCGGTTGTAGTCATATTTTGTAAGTACTTGCTCGGATCTATGTCAACTTCGACTCCTCGTAACAGAGATTTTATTTCTATAAAAAAAAAAACAACATAGTAACTATTCAAGACATTTGTATTTGGCAGACCCTTTTAGATATATACGTTTGAAATCGTAAATTAGAACCAGATCCGTGATTTTTTTTAACGAGCCATCTAATTTATATCATGTTTTGATTGTTACCATAGATATGATTTTTACCCCCAGGTTGTTTTTTTTTAATTTGCCTATTAAGTCCCACTGCTGGGCAAAGGCCTCCCCTAACTTCTTACAGCTATTCTTTTCTTGAGCTACCTCGAACCAGTCCCCGCGGTAGGCATCCAGGTCGTCTCGCCACCTATTCCCAGGTCGATCTCGGCGGCGTCGTCCATCTTTAGTTCCAAAGTTTTCAACCGTTATTAGCGGTTGGTTATATTGGCAATTTTAATAAAAATTGTTTTCTTGATGCTCTCTTTCATATTTCTGGATTTCCAGAGGTTCAAAAAAGTTCAAATTAAGTACAACCTCGCCTTAAGCTACTAGACTAATTATATTATTAAATTACGTCTGCTTATATGTAATGGATATCAAAGAATAAGTACGTTAATGTATTTACTTTAGTAGTGTCTTTTCTGTTTGGCACGCTTTGTTTCTTTGTATAGTGTATTTGCCAAGTCTCAAATTATATATCTTTGTTAATAAAATATATGTTAAACAAAGTCAGTTAAAATCGATTGTAAATAAAAACTTTTATCAAATATGTTTTTGCATGGACTATCAATTCATTTTCTCCAAGGAAACAACTGCCTGTGTTGCAAATATTTCCAAAAAAAAAAAACCGGCCAAGTGCGAGTCGGACTCGCCCATGAAGGGTTCCGTAGCAGCAAGTAACATAATATAAAAGTTCTTGTAATGTGTTATAACTTTGATCGATGTGTGTGTTGTGTATTTTTTTCGGTTTATGACGCATTAAAAAAAAACTACTTACTGGATTTCGTTCAAACCAATTTTCGTTGGTAGTTTTTATAGTAATGTACGATTGGCTGCAATAGTGGTTGGATAGTACAGAAAAAAAATCGTGTGAAGCGAGAAATGACGCCATCTAGCGTAAAATCAGATTGAAATGTTGTTATTGACAACATTAATTATACTGCTACTAGGTGGCGTTGCTGTGCTTCAAATGCTTATGCTAATGCTTTTTTTTGTAGCTTCTTTTGTTTCTATAAACATTGAAATAATTTATATATTTTTTTATCAAGTGTTGAAAATATTAAAATTTAATAATTATCAATTTATAAATATCTGATTGTCTATGTGTCAGTTTCAAAACTTGAGACGGTAGGTTGAATATGGATTTATAAATAATAATTAGTAGGTAGTATAAATAATACTTAGACCAAAGACTTGTGACTAAGCTTTAATTGATTGTTCGCAAGTTCATTTCGATTACCTCGTTCGAGCTCCTTTCGTTTAATTTTTTTTTTAATCCGGTCAATTTATGACAATGAGTATGAATTGTAACATAGATGTAGTGACAAGAGCTCAAATAATTGCTTTGCATAGTCAAGGTAAAAATTTGTCAGAAATAGCCAGAGAGATCGTGTAAACGTAAGTAATCTTATTTTACACTTTTTTATATAACAAAACACTCCTCTTTATAATAATCATTATTAGGTATTATATATTTTTGTTTTATTGTTGCAGAGAAAAACAGTTGTTCTATGGGTACGACGATTTGAAGAAGATGGTTCTTTGAAACACCGTCAAAGAACTGGTAGACCAAAACTGATAAACATGTTGCAGCGTCAAACCATGGTAAGGGAATACGAGGAAAATGGATTTTTGCCGACGAACCATTATGCTGGTTTATTTGACACAAGCGTCGACACTGTCCGTCGTGCTCTTCATAGTGAAGGGCTGCATTATCGGAGGCATGCTGTGAAACCTTTGCTTACGGAAACCCATAAAAGAGCAAGATTGCAATTTGCTATGGATCACATAGACTTTGATTGGAGTAATGTCATCTTTACTGATGAAAAAACTTTTAAGTCCAGTGAACACGGTCGATTACGTCTGTGGCGTCGAGATAATACGCGATACACAAGTGGTCACGTAGTGCCCAATAGGCAATCTGGCCATATAACGGTGAACATGTGGGGATGGATGAGTGCAGCCGATCCTGGGGAACTAGTGAGAATACCAAGCCGAGCAAATAGTGCAAATTATATAGAAGTGCTGGAGGAGACAATGTTGCCCACAGTTCGAACGGTGTATCCAAGCGAAGAATTGCCACAGATAACATTTGTGCAGGATAATTGTCCAATACACCGTTCGCACAGTGTGCAGGCTTGGTTTCGTCAGCATAATGACATTTGCGCTATTCCTTGGCCTGCTAGATCACCGGATTTAAATCCAATTGAAAATTTATGGGGTGTTATTGTTCAACGGTGGAATAATCAAAACGAGCGTACTCCAGATGCGTTAGAGGCTCATTGTTTACAAATATGGGAGAGTATTCGTGGTTCAGATCTGTGTAAAAATTTGATTAATTCAATGCGTTCCCGAATGCAAGCTGTTATTGACCAAAATGGTGGTTACACGAGATATTGATAAATATATTTAATTAATATTACATATTTACTCAGTACGTACTGGAGACCTCGTTACGTGTGTTTTACTTAATACCTGTATTTGAAATAATTTAAAAAAAAAGTTATGAACACTTAAAGTTATAACACAACATAATTTTGTTTTTTTTTTATGTTACCTACTAAACATTTGATATGTTGTTGTGCAATTTTGTAGTTTTTTTTTAATATCTTGCCTCTTGTTTGTTTTTGTTAAGGTTACATAAGCTTCAATCCTCTTTCCAATTTGGGAAACGAATATTTAAGCTATGGCCTCAATAAAAAATTACAAGTAATATTATAATCTTATTCGATGATTAATAATCTGACTGTTGAATAGTAAACTGTAAGAAATAAATATCTATATTATTTTATTATTGCCTTTTTGTTTGATGAGCCTGTTTACCTGCTTTTTTTTCCTTTTGCTGCGTAACTACCGATTTGAATATTAATAATGATATTACACAACGCCGTCTAGTCCCTAGCTAAGCAAAGCTTGTGTTACGAGTCCTAGACAATTGATAAACATACTTATATATTTCTAAATACATACATGTTATAGATAAATTACACCCAGATTCAGCAAATGATCGTGCCCAACACACGAACATTTGTTCTGGGTGGGAATCGAACCCACGACCCGGACATTGCAGTCAGGAGCACTAACCACTAGACCAACAGGCCAGTCATAATGTTATATTACAATTAAATACTTCCACTTTGTTAGTTTCGATATAAATCCTACCGATTTCTTTTATTAATTGTTATTCATAACTTCAAAAAGTACAGAGGAACCAGAAATCTGACCCACCTGGCAGTAGAAGGTAGATAACATAAGACATCCTAAAAGTTAGACGAATTTGAACCTTCTGCAATAAGCAGAAGTTAAGTGGTATTCAATTCGGAGCTAATCTAAATGAGTAAAACGAGGTAGGTAAGTGGTCAAATATTATAGAATACTGATATGACAATTTGATTTAAGACGTAACGTTAACTTGTGAATACGGACCGTATGCCACGTAATGCACTTGTTAATTTCAACATTATTCCATAAGTCAACATAGTCTAATGGTAGTAACTGTAGACTTATATTGACGTGGTTGCCGGTACTAAGTTCAAATCAGTCACGCTACTTTTAGTAGGTTTGTGTTTAGAATACTGAATTGTTTTTTTTTTTAAATCAAATTAAAATTTATAAGTCTTAAATTAAATTAATTATTTAAATCAAAACTTTAATGAAAAACAACTAAATATTACTTATACAAATACTTTACTTTACAAAGAAATTTAAGTATTCGTCTGATAGATTTAATTTAAATAACTATGTATAAAGGTAAAACACATAAAAGAAGTGAAGATATTAAATTGCTTATGACAGAATAGAATTATTTGAAATACAATTTTGAACATGACAAAAACAGTTTATTTATTTCAATAGTGCCAGTGGCGGATTAACCACGTAGCAAAATTAGCAAATGCTACGGGCTAAAAATTGTTTACACGACGTCACTGCAATTAGTGTCGACTGGTTTTAGTGTTATTAGAACGGTTCATTTTTATTTCTCTACCCTAAACTAAGTAAACTAAGTAACATTTGAATACCAGTTTTATGATGAATATGCCTAATGGTCGTGACTACCCACATATTACAAGTCAAGCGAAATTATTCCAAATATGTTTGAAGAATGTTCAATTTGGGGTTTTAAATCGAAAGCAAAAAAATACACAAGATTTGCGATTTAGCCTCGTGCCTTACTGCGTCAAAGTCTTTACATAAACCACTAAGCTAACTATGATATTAAAAAATGTATTTTAATTTTAGACTATGACCATTTACTTAATTTATCTATCTTAAGTAAATACATTATTATTATATATTAAAATAATAAACATTTTATTTACTTGCAATACTTTCTTTCATTTCTATACAAACTGTCCATTTAATTCATTAATTCATTAAACCCCAAGCGAACGCCGGCGTTCGCGCACCTATTGTCTTTCAATTGTGTCTGTAATTATCACGATTGAATGGTTAAACCCCAAGCGAACGCCGGCGTTCGCGCACCTATTGTCTTTCAATTGTGTCTGTAATTATCACGATTGAATGGTTAAAAAGACATTTCCTGACTTACGTTATTAAAGAAAAGTAAAAAAAATGCCAACTAAAACACAAAAGCTGGAAAACAAAAAGTAAAAATCTTAACTTGAGATTTGAACCAGAAACATGTGCATCACAAGCCGCTGTTGGCACCATTGGACCAAGTGGACTCTTGTGGACACATTTGAAATTTAACGTTACTTGTAATGCTAGACGCAATATTCGTGCCCGTTTACAAACAGTTGATAAGAATCACGAAATTAGTTAAGCTTGTGTCTCATATTTTTTTATCAATCTACCCTCACACTCAGTTGTTGACGATAACGATGACGCATGTATCTATTTTCTGTCAAACTAAAAGTCAAGTTTATGGTTTGTGAGATTGCCTTGGTCGCCATTTAGCTGGGAAGCAACCAACGCCATCTAGTTACATTTTCGAAAACTTGAATTTTAACGTGCAAGGGAAATTAGACACTAGTGTACCCAGGCAATTTCACAGCTGTCTGTACATCATATATTTTTTTTAGTTTTATCATTCTCTTATCTTGGAAGTTAGAGGGGGGGACACACACATTTTACCACTTTGGAAGTGTCTCTCGCGAAAACTATTCAGTTTAGAAAAAAATGATATTAGAAACCTCAGTATCATTTTTGAAGACCTATCCATAGATACCCCACACGCATGGGTTTGATGAAAAAAAATTTTTTGAGTTTCAGTTCTATGTATGGGGACCCCCAAAATTTATTGCTTTTTTTCTATTTTTGTGTGAAAATCTTAATGCGGTTCACAGAATACATCTACTTACAACGTTTCAACAGTATAGCTCTTATAGTTTCAGAAAAAAGTGGCTGTGACATACGGACGGACGGACAGACAGACAGACAGACAGACAGACAGACAGACAGACAGACAGACAGACAGACATGACGAATCTATAAGGGTTCCGTTTTTTGCGATTTGGCTACGGAACCCTAACAATTCACAGTTGACATTATCAGCTTTATAAAGTTATATTGGAAGTCAAGCCTCCTCTCTTGTAGGAAATGGACTGTAGTGTCAATTCTCTGAAAAATAATAATAAAAACAAACAACAATTCAATTACTTTTCAAAAAAAGAACAGTAGAGTTTCCCCTGCGCTACCAACGATAATAAGTCAGCTATCAACTTACAGAGCGATCTATCTTGGCGTGGTCGCCACCGATGACAAATTAGCCCCGGTTTCCTCTCAGGCACATTCCACAAAAATGCTCAGCCGTTACTTGTTCATTTGTTGTGTCGGGGAGACGGCTGGCTTCAGTAGATTGTAACGAGTTTCTGAGTAAGTACACTCGGCGAAAGAGTTTGGTGTTTAGGCAGCTGTTAAGGTTTGTGTGCTTTAATTGAATCCAAGAAATAGACCCGAATGACCGACATAAATCTAAGTAGTCTAAGGTGTATTAAAATCGAGACAATGTTGAAGCATAGGTAATTAGCCTGTTTTACCACCTACTAAGTTTTTGTAAATTTATCGGACAGAAAGTTCACACTAGGTAAGTTTCAGTACAAATTACAAAATCATCTTGGAACAGAAACACATTTACAAATTGATTGTGTTAAAAAATAGTAACATTAGGTACCAACTGTGTCGCAACTATTAACTCCAACCTCACAGGAAGAAGACTACAGCGTTCTATTTTCAAAAGAGAAAATCAAAAACTTAACAATGTACCTAAATATTCCTTGCACACTAATCTCTATTGATAACTGTACTTAATAGCTAAGATTATGTTACACGCTTCAGCTTGTCAAGAATCTTGGCACCTTTTCGAATGAACGTGAGTGCTAGTTATATTTAATTGGGGCGCTTAATGTATCACGCGTGTCAGCCATTTTGTTATTGAAATGGTTTATGGTATCTTATGTAGCGTAGTATGAAAAATGATCTGGTTACCTAAATTAGCTAAACATCTTACAAGCAGACTTTGCAAATGTTGTTCTATCATGTAAACTATTGAAGTAAAATATGGGGGTGCGGGTAGGGGGGTAGAAAAATCAGATCCAGTCATTCCGAGAGGCTATGGTTGAACGCTTGCACTCGTCCTTAAAGGTGATCTCCGATTGGGGCGATGCCAATCTGGTCAAGTTCAATGCATCCAAAACCCAGGCGTGTCTTTTTTCCGCTAAACGGAGCCAATTCCACCCGGCTCCATCCTCCATCCTTGAGCTTCTTGGGGTTACGTTGTCCTCTACTCTCAATTTCGGCTCATACATCGAGGCAAAGGCTCAACTGGCTGCCAAAAAATTAGGGATCTTAGCAAAGGTGAGACGATACTTCACCCCGGAACAGCTACTAAATTTTCATCAAGCTCAAATTCGATCGTGTATGGAATACTGTTCTCATATTTGGGATGGATTTGCCAAATACCAGCTTGATGCGCTGGATTCGATTGAGAGACGAGCCAAGAGAATCATCGGTAATGATACACTTGTAGAGTCGAAACTCCAAAGCCTTGAGCATCGCCGCCGAGTTGCTAGTCTGTTGATTTTCTATCGTTTATATTTCGGGGAGTGTGCACTAGAATTGCACAATCTAATTCCGCCAAGTCCGTTCCATCATCGGACCACACGACGTACAGCGTTGCGCCACCGGTACATGGTAGACATCCCATACGCACAAAGCGTTTTAGGAACACATTTATAATGCGTACAGCCAAGGACTCGAATTCCCTGCCGGAGTCTGTTTCCTGATAGCTACAACTTAGGGTCTTTAAGTCAAGAGTAAATAGGTTACTTCTAGGCAAGCGTGCTCCATCGTCGACCTAATCAACGCTTACCAACAGTTGAGATGGTGGTCAAACACAAGTCTATCAATAAGAAAAAAAAAAGGAAAGTAAAAAATAACCTACAACCTATTCTAAGACGTTCCAAACGGATCGGTCACATTGTTGTCGGTATTGTAGCCATCACTGAGTCACAAGTTTTTATATAATAGACCTAGATTTTGCCCGCGGCTTCACCGATCACCCGCTTACATTAAATACAGTTTATGCCACTCAGGAATAAAGTAGCTTTCTATTGGTGGAAAATTATCTCCTAGAAACAAAAAAACAAACTTTACCCCTTTGTAATATTAGTGTTGATGCATTTTGGCTATAAGGTATTTAAGTTTGGCTGGGGGTACGTTTTAGTGGTGGTACTATAACTAAAAAGTGAAAAATAACTTTAATTTGAGAAGTCGGTGTTAAATAACGAGGAGACAAAACTATTAAGGAAACACGTGTTTAATTTTTACATTGAAGTTGGTTGTATTTTTGTTTTGTAAAAGTTTTTTTTTCTCTGAAGAATAAAGATGTAAAATGCGAAATATTTGTGTACATGGATTGTCACGCTTTCGCGACAGGTACTGTTTAATAAAGCAGAAAATGTATGAAAGAAACTTACAAAATTGTCGGATTGTCGGATTGTCGGATTGTCGCCTGTCATCTGTCTGTTTTATTAAGCGGCTTTCCTTGTACGTACACTCGTCACTATGCCTTATGAGGAATATTTGATTTGTTATGTTTTGTGTTGTCGTTCTTTTAGTGCCAGTGATAACTAGGTTTATTTGTATCTTTATCATTTTACCTGAGTGTCTTATTTTCTTTTCTGTCATATTCCTTCAAAGGTTATCTATAAAAAAAATGGCTTTTACCCATAGAAAGGTCCATCGTTACCTTTTTTATGGTGGGAAAAATCATCCAATGACAACCCCCGCTCTTGGGCGGAGCGGGAGATAGTGTCCGACTCTTACTGACTAAACGACTCACCCTGTTCCTTCTAGCTTTCATACCGGGGTTCGAGTTCCCTTTTGGATAACCCTGGCCCCAGTAGGCTTCGACCCGGCGGGGTCCCTGCTGTTGCTGACAACTCCTGCCCATCGTTACCTAAACCCTATTAATTTTAAATTCTTACTGCAATTTTTTATCGGTTACAATAAAGAGTATAGCTAGGTATACTTTCATATTATAAAACACAGTCCCCCTCCGCGTCTGTCTATCTGTTCGTGATGAACTCCAGAACTACTGGACAAACCAAAACTTTATGCAGTTTTCATCAATAGACAGAGCAAGTCGCGGGGAAGGTTTAGGTGTATATATTACGGGCAATTTGATAAATTCGGGCACTTTTAATAATGGCCGGCCTGTATTCATAATGCCCGACGACTCAATTGAGCATTTTGATTAAAACAGCATGACTAATCACTTTTCCCGGCCATTATGAATAATGCCCACCCTAATGAGTAATTAATTTTTGAAGAGAAAGGCTTAAAAAGGAAAGAATTTCAAAGATTTCTAATAAAAACATAAAAGCATTTTTAGTGCGTGTATAAATAATAGGCCTCAGTCAGTTGGCTATTGTTTGATTCGTTTTTTTGGAGGCAAAAGCTATGGGTTCATTCAATTTCCGAGCGTCATCATCTTCCTGCCCTTGTCCCATTTTACTTGGTGTAGGCAACTCATTTTTATAAATGTGTTTTCATTATTAGTTTTAAGTTGGCAATATTTACGCGCGAACACCAACTGCGATTTGATTTTGTTTCGCGCGCATTTTTGAACTGTGGGCCCCCGCCCACGACGCGCGCGCTCGGACGCCAGGAGTCGCCGCCAAAAACTCGACGCGCGCGGGCGTGTATATAAATGTTCCAAGTTCCCGCCAAAACCTTTTCAGTTTCCTAACTAAATTAGCTTTATGTGTGTATTGAACTGTTTTTTAATCTGTAATTGTCGCGAGTTATGTTCTTAGTTGTAAAGTGATAATATACGGAATTCACCAAGTGACTGCTGCGTCTTATTGTGGACAAATCCCGGCCCTATTTAACACTTGGGATCGATTTAACGTATTTTTTTCATCCATTCTGTCCTGTCAGTAGACAGCTATCACTGACGCTATCTTTCCTTTTTCTCCCTCTCCATGCATCCACATGTACACTCGTACTAGCTCCACCCCCCCCACCCCTCCACTTCAAATGATTATATCGAGACTTTTCCAGTCACTGGTGCCACTTTCAAACTTCCCGGTATTTTATTTTTCATTACTTGTGCCTTCCAGCATGTATCTTGTAAGATATCAGCTTAAGTGGTTAGTGGAGCACAGAAGTTTGTTCAACTGTTATAAAAGTTTATATCGCTAAAACTATTTTCAAGATTAATCGCTCAGTTTTTCAGCTCTTTAGATAAATAATAATAATAACTTTGGTTGGTTCATTTTGACAAGGTTCACAGAATACTAGTTTTTTACTAATTCTCTGGACTCCACAATAGGATTCCTTGTGTTGTGGGATATAGACTCATCGCGAGTTTGGCAATAAATATTAATTTACAGGTTCAATTTTTAAGATAGAAAAATCGGTAAAATAATTATAAAGAATTAAATTTTAAAAATATTTAGCTAATGACACAATCAGAACAAACAAAATTAACCTCTAAAAATTTAAATAAAAGTTCAAAATTCTTTGTAGTATTAGTATAAAGTGATTACCATGCACAAGGCATTGTTTATGATAATCCTGCCTATCCTACAATATGAATTTTCAAGTGATATTCTTTAAGAGGGGATGAATAAGAAGACAGCTTCGTTTGAAACCGACGAAGCTATTATAATAATGGCGGATATTTTGCTCAAGCACTTTGTAATGAATATAAACGAAATCGTTCCCTAACAGGGGGAAAGGGCAAGAAATATGTATCTTATCCTCACCTGAAAAATAAGGAAAAGATTGCCACCATGTTCTTTTATGATGATTAATAAAACAGTGTTATTTATTGACATTCATCATATTATCACATCATATTAGCCGAAAGACGTCCACTGTTGGACATAGGCCTTCCCCAAGCGTCGCCACAACGATCGGTCCTGTGCATCACGCATCCACCGGATTCCCGCGACCCTGGCCAGGTCATCGGTCCACCTTGTTGGAGGCCTTCCAACGCTGCGTCTTCCGTTACGCGATCACCACTTCAGAACATTTCGAGTCCAACGATCACCTGTTCAGCGAACAATGTGCCCTATTCATTACCACTTAAATTTGGCGATTGATGCGAGACGCACAGATCCATTTAGTACCAAATAAGTAGAATTTGGAATTTCCATTTATCATTTGAACTATTGCTCAAATATTTCGAAATATTTTTTTTATAATTCTGCATTTATTTTACTATTTTCTTTAGTATTTTATATTCATCATCTTTCTTTTAAAACAGTCACGTTACCAGTCTTGCCAATGGCTATCGTGGTATTCAATTACAGGGTTACGGAGGTCAGATAGATATTAGCTCCTTGTAAAATACTGATATCGAACTGCATCTGATTTGACCGGAAGCCGACCCCAATATGGTTCAGAAAAGGCTCGGCAGTTAGATTTTTGAAATCCGAATGATGTTTCTAGTATTTTTACGGAATAAATCTGTGTACAAAATTTCGTAACTATGTCATGAAAAATTACAAAGTTATAAGCTTGTAATGTTACCTGGTTGTCCGCACAAATTCATGGTCACCGGGACATCCAGGTGACTGAGGGGTTGTTATGCTCCCACACCCAGTTGTGCGCTAGTGCCTACTGCTCGCTATGACCTGTGGTGACATGTGTTAGACTTAGTGTCGCGCTGTGTCCAATTTGTGATGTTTTCTAAATATTTTTGGAAAAAAACATAACATGGTGTAAACATTATTGTTATGGATTTAGTTACTGATTCTGAACAAGCTATATTCAGGTTTCGCATATTATATACTAAAAATAATTTCGTATACAATGGAAGAAGTTCAACTTATCCACGCGATTGAAGCCACTGCAAAAAGCTAGTAATTTAATGAAGACCATGAACAAGGCCAGATTGCGTTGTTGCGTGTCGTCGTGAAATGAACTGCACAGAACCCAGGCGCTTTGCAATTTCGCTCATTACTTTGCTAATTACTGAATAGACTTAATGATTTTACCTGTTTACCTATTTATAATAAACTAGCTGACCCGTCAAACTTCGTACTGCATAATAGTCCTTTTAGCTAAGCTGTCAAATAACGCCATCTACGGGCATAATTAATTTAAAAATTACATTTTAATTAAAGATGGCGTTGTATTAGATTTTTTTTTTCGTGTTATTTTTTTCCTGATTTTCTCACCGTTTAAACTTTCCCTGGACTTCCACTAATATTTCAAGACTAAAATTAGCCACATCTATTCAGCCGTTCTTGAGTTTTAGCGAGACTAACGAACAGCTATTCATTTTTATATATATAGATTACAGTCAACTTCTGTGTTTTTTAGGGTACCGTATCCGAAGGGTGCCAAACTGCCAACAGGACCCTATTACTAAAATTCCGCTGTCTGCCCGTTCATCTGTTTGTCAGTGGGCTATGTCTCATAAAAGGTTAGATGTAGAGAGTCGAAATTTTCACAGAATGTGTGTTGCTATTGCCATTAACCTTTCAATCGTGATAATTACAGACACTACACATTTGAAAGACAATAGGTGCGCGAACGCTGGCGTTCGCTTGGGGTTTAATGAATTAAACCAAAAAATAGAGTTAAAAATTGTCTCTCCCATGTAAGAAGTGTTGATGGCGGTTTTAATCTATAAGGATCCTTTTGTGTGCGAGTCCTATTCGCACTTGACCAGTTTTTAATAAATTGTCTGTGTTTTTAAATATACATATTACATAACAATAAGTTTCTAGTAAATTAGGAAACTGTTTGTCTTTTTGAAGTCGATAAAAAATCTCCTTGTTCTTCCTGCCCTTATCCATAAGGACTTATTATTATTATATATTCTTTATTGTACACCACATACACAAAAAAAATACAGGACAAACATTATTAAAAATATGTGTACAATAGGCGACCTTAGCGCACAAGGCAATTGATATGGGATAAGGCTCAAGTCGCTAAAAAATATGAACCATTTTATTTACGTACACACAGGTCGCAATATCAAAATCTTACATACATTTCGTCTAGTTTGAGTTATTCAAATAAGTACCCAGTACATTCAATACGGGAGGGTAGAAATATAATTATATTTGACGTTTGCCCCCAACTTAAATAATTGAGTCTTATACAATGGAAAGGAGAAGGTCGGATATTGTATTTCTGTTTCACAGAATTAAAGTTATCAGTTGTGATTACTTTATTATAAGAATTTGATAGCAGCCAAAAATATCTCGGAGATTGACTTTATTATTTTCTTACTAGCCTTTTCCCGCGGTTCTATCTACGTCTTTTGATACTGCCCCGCTCCTGTAGGGTGAAGCATGATGTTGTATAGCCTTCTTTGATAAATGAGCTACCCACCACTAAAATTCTAAAATTTTCGAACCAGTAGTTCCTGAGATAAGCACGTTCGAATAAACAAAAAAACAAACACTTCTGCTTTGTAATAATACATATTATTATATAAAATTAGTAGATATATACGATTGGTGAGATTTTTGTATTTCTTAAAGCCTATTTAAATGTATTGGTTTTTACAGTAATACAACAAAACATGCGTCTAAACTAAATTTTGGTCATCCATCTCTGGTCTAACTGTCTCCTAAGAGTAGTCAGCTAGGAAACACTGGCTTCAAAAAGTTTGAATTGATTAAGTGTTCTTTTTTACCATTTTACGAATTATAAACAATTTACTAGAAAGAAAGAAAGAAAAGAAAAACAGATAATTTACGTGAAATGATGCTAACAAACATCAATAGAAAAGGTAAATTAGCTAACAAACATCAATAGATAAGGAAGATATGCGTTACATCCGTTGCTAAAAGTTTGGGTAGTGAAATTTTGTCAAAATCTTTTCGACAAAACGGCAGGCACCCAGGCTGTATAGCTCCATCCCTCTTTTTCACAAGCACTTGATAATTTTACACGTAATATAGTCTGTCTAAAAAGTCAATCTACTTGGAAATTTTGTATAATATTTGATCATTTAAAAAAGGTTCTTCTATTAGTAAACAATGATCAAGCTCTCCTAATCATCCTTGATTAATTATTGAACCAGTGTTGACTACATCAAATTACATTTTACTCTATTAATTACCCAAAATTGTATTTGTCACCTTATCTATTTATTTTATTTTTATTTATAACTTATCTATACTTATTTTTAGTTTACTGCACCGTTCCGTCTTTATGTCGACACAGCGAATAATGCGTGAGGCCGCAGCTTTATGCTGAGCGTTCGGCCGTTTTGCGCGGAGGAGACGCATATCTTCCCTATTTTGATGTTATGTTCTGTTACCTACTTTTAAGATTGCGCCTTTAACGCGTAAATAAACTGTTTTTCTTTCTTTCAAAAGTACTCCTGATGTGCCTTAACCTGGCTGGTTTAAAGTCACAGACGAACATAGAAAACATTTTTTATCTTTTATCCTTGAATAAACAATAAAGTTACCGTATATAACCGCTTCCAGTTACGCGACATCTGTGTAGTACGCACATTCATCCCATTTGGGTAGATAGCCAGCTCAGAGCCGGCTCCCTAATGGAAAGATAATAACTGTTTAGTGAAAGCCCAGTGGTACAACGTAAATATAACTTCACGCCTGTACATCGTGAAGGGGTAGGCTGTAGGTGTTGAGTGTGCTTTGACTATTGCGTGATGATCTAGCTCTTGCCTTCGATTACAAAGTAAAGACTCCGATGGTAGAAAACGCAGCAAAACGATTTCAACGCCAAACTTAAGTGGCAATGGGCAAGAATTTGCCCTGTCAATTACTAAGCAAAACAGAGGGTCGATGGGGACTAAAGTTTTTGGAGTGACGACCACGTACCGGAAGACGCAGCATTGAAAGAGCTTCAACAAGGTGGATCGATGACCTGGTCAGGGTCGCGGGAATCCGATGGATGGGGACGCACAGGACCGGTCGTTTTGGCGACGCTTGGGAGAGGCCTGATGATGTGGTAATACACGACCAATGGCAGCCAGGTGAGGAACATATCATAGGGTTGCATGCGATTTTTTTAGCTGCGCGAAGTCGTAGCACCGCCATGGTGCCTCAGTGAGCCTAGCTTTGGCTTATTGTGAAAGTTCAATGATATAATTGCGTAATTCATAATCATTGTCATCAGTATAATTAAAATTTAAGCGGAAAGACGTCCACTGTTGGACATAGCCTTCCCCAAGTGACGTCACAATGAATGATCCTGTGTGTCTCGAATCAATCAGATTCCCTAACCTTCATCAGGTGGCCCTGCAACGCTGCGTCTTCCGGTATGCAGTTGCCAATCCAGAACTTTTTGGTCCCATCGACAATTTGTTCTGCGAGTAATGCATTATATTTTATTGTAACATGTTACTGGTGAAAACAGATTGATGCTTTAGTTATTACCCTCATGGAACCACTGGCCCCCAAGTCCCAGGCTATAAACCTAGTTTGGGGACCAGGAGATAATACTTCATGCAAACTATGTATATTGAATCTTATTATAAAAAAAAAATGCCCTGCAGACTGCCTCAAGTTTGGCAATTCTTTGGTCTTTTCTCTAGCGGATATCTTCATAACTTATCACGCATAAAACTCCGAACGTAGCCCTTTCTAATGCCCTTTGGGTGACTTTAAGCCTTCTGATGAGGCCCACTATGAGCGACTACGTTTCAGACCCATAAAATTTGTTGTTTTATTTACCTATGTTAATTTTACTAACATTTGCAAAAATAGGTATGGGTTATAAATTCTATTCCAAATGAAAAAGATTCTCTCTGAACTGAACACCGGGGTCCAGGCGGGAGTTTAAGTCAGTAGAAGTCTGACACACCCTCCCGCTCTACACTATAGCAGGAGAAGTCATTGGTTGATTTCTCACCTAAAAAAAAGTAAGTGCTTCAGCATGAAATCCAGCACTATGAGCTTCATGTTTGGCCACAAATGAGGCAGTCAACCCTGACTTCAGTTCTCAGTTCATTAAATACAATAAGAGAACTAAGTAACTCAGATACATCAAGAGTTCGGTACTTTCTTGAGAACACTGTTTCGCTCTTTCGTAGTTTCTTACGAGTAGTTATTTGTTGACTTTATATTGTTAATGGTAGTAAAAGTCAAGATTTGTTTTGCTAAAATGGAGATAAATGTGAAATAAAATAAATCTCTTGAAACCATTAATCACATTTATATAGTAAAAGCGAATGTTTGTGAGTCTGTTTGTTACTTCTTCATGCTCGAACAGCTGAAGGGATTTGGATAGACCACGTCCTGGAATACCGTATGAAATAGTTTTGAGATAATTTTATGCTGTCATTTTTTTTTTATAAATGTGAAAATGACCCTCCCGCCCTTGGGCCACTTGGCACTTGGCACCCATGGCCCCAGTAGGCTTCGACCCTGCTGGGCCCCTGCGGTTGCTGACAACTCCTTGAGGCGCGTGTGGAACACTACACGCTGTTGACGACTTGGGCTCGGTCCGGACAGTTACCGGACGGTCGGACAGCGACCCACTGTCTGACTCATTACCCACTGTCCGCAAGCCCACGCCTACGGTGGAATTTTATGCTGTCATACGGGCGAAGCCCCTGGTAGCAGCTAGTGTTATTATATTTTACAGATTGTGAAAGGGCCAGAAAAGGCATATTTATAGCACAATTGATTTCCATTAGGAGGCCTTAAGATCTTGGTAAAATACACCATCATCTTGCTAAAACATCGCTTAATAAAATTTAAATCTTCTTCAACCTCAACAATAATAGAATAGGTAACATCAACTCCAAAACATTTAATGACATGAATTTAAGCCTTAAAAATTACGCCGACAAAATTCAGCTTAACAAAATTGAGTGAAATATGAAATACACTTGGTGGCCGGAATATGTATGGCGCAGCGAAAATCCAATTTAGGTGTGCAATAAAAGAACGGGCTGCAGGGGAAATTCGCGTCGTTTATACTGGGTGGAGCTACACCACATCATTTCCCGCCGAAACAATTTGATCTACCACATCAGAGCTACTAGGTGTGGTAGCTTGTGACATGTTAATTTAGGCGCGAAGCTCTGAAGATATTTGTATTAGAAGTGAAGTGACTTTTAGTATAGTGCCTTTATGAAATGATAATGGTTCGTTGTTTGATATATGATTTATCGGCGATGATGCACTCGTCGATTCAAAACTCCAAAGTCTTGAGTGACTGTCGGTTTTTTATCGTTTACATTTCGGGGAGTGTGCATTAGAATAACACAATTTAAATCCGCCAAACCCGTCACCGGTTCAGTGGATTATACGTATCGTAATGTTCAATAGAGTTTAATCTAAAGGTCACGAAGTATCGTTAGCCATAAGATAGCAAAGTCCACGAAACTTTATATAAAGATCAGCTTAAAAGCTTGTTATCACGGTAACAGTCATTTAATTGATTCTGAAGCCAGCGGAACATCGAGCTATGTGAATAAATAAAGCCTCTCAGAAGCCCTCCTCAGGTTTCAACGCGTTATTTTTTCATATCTAAATGAGTGGACCGAGGAAAGAATATAATTTATTATTCGTCCTCCCAGAGCGAGTTGTAAGTACATTACCTGCCGGAAACCGACCTTTATTCATTTCGAATTGTTACACAGCGAGCTTGCGCAGTTCCTATTATTATTTATTAATTGAATTGGGTGGCTTCAAATTGTGTCAACTTTTTTGCGCAGCTAGTGTAATGCCTGAACCTAGTGTGTTCAGATATGTTATAACAGGCCGTGTAACATTTTACACGGATGAATCTTTAATTTTTAAAGTGTATTAAATTAAATTTTGTACCTACATAAAACAGATAGTTTCTTCAAAAACTTTCATTTATATTTGCAGTTTTGCTGCACCTATTTGCATAAAATATTTAACGCAGAAAACCCGAGTGTAATATCATTTCTGAGAGCACTACGCGCGAACTATCGACTGAGCTTCCGTTGCCTACCTATGGGTACATGTATTCAAGTACAGTCGGCAGAACAAATAATCGGATGTCTTTTTTTCTAGTTGGCGTGATGTAAACAGATGACCGCGGGTTCAAAGCTCTCGTTTCCGTGCGGGACGCGGGCTTCGAAACAAAAGATGCTCGTTTCCTCGGCGGGACCGCGACGGGGGCGCGGTGCGCGGGGGGGCACAGCCCTACAATGGAGCCATTGTTTGTGCCCGGTGACAGGAAAAACTCCGACCTCCGTGTTTCTGTGCATTTTTTATTTCTTTCTTTATTTCGTCGCTTTTTCTCGGTAAGCTCCTTTGACTATGCCGGGAGGAAATCAAAGTTGTTTCGAAAGCACTATCTCGTGGGATTTCGTTGGTTGCGAATTGATATCAAAATTTCATTATTATATACGTCTGTCTGTGGATCAAAAAGAAAATTTTAGTATAATTACAGTCGTGAAAGAAGGATCTTTTTGTCTAGAAAGCTTAAGTGCTTTGTTTTAAATAAGCTTTGCTCTCATATTTTATTTCACAAAAATGTTTCTACAGAAAATTGAATACGTGCAAATGTAGCCAGTTTGTTCTGAATTAAATTCTTTTACAAGTTTGAAAAGAATTGAGTCTGCAAGAAAGTTTGCAGCTTCATTGAAACTGTATGGATTCTGTAGGAATCGCCACAATTCTCGAAACGCGTAAAAACTTCTTGAACAACTGGTCTTTTTATTGTATAAAATAGTACGTACATGTGAGTGCTCTAGAAACTAGTAATTGGCCACAGTTCAACTTCAATGTTTTATAAAAGTGCTCGCGACGACCCTCTGGCTATGAAATACATCGGCTGTCCGGTGGACGGCGGCCGGTTGCGGCGTATCCGCCGGATGAGCGTCCCCCCCCCACGCCCGACCCTTTCCGGTCCTGGTGGCCTCTCACGATTCCTTATTTACCCGTTTTTCCTTATCAACCCGTACCATTCGCAACACATTACCGAGGATCTTGTTGGTAAAATTGAGGTACAATTTTATCCTTACTTGTACGTAGGATGTGAGCCGGATTGGGTTTGTTTGGGAACTCCATTCCATCTTGGCAATTTCGGATTTCACGTGTCATTAGGGACTTTCATAAAAGTGCGATTTGAGATGGTTCCGTCGCAGCGGCCATCCGTCGTTGTGGGGCTGGCTGAATATAAAATTGGTAATATTCCGTAATCGTTTCATAGACGAATGAGTTGGCTTTGCTACCGTCTTGATGTATGCTAGGTTTTCCTGTAATATATAACTTTGTTGAACGCCCGATCCCGAGAGATCATTTGACCGTAAAATAAAACGATAAATCTGTGACGTGTGAGCGAGCTCAACCATATCGATATCAGTTTTGTGTTGAACTAAAACACAAACTTTGCATTTTACTAGTCGATCTGAAAGTCTTAGCGATTCTAGAGTTTTGATGGAAATTGAGTTCCTGGGACTTGACTGTATATGTATACACACACAGGTCTGTCGGAAGAAATATCTTTAGAAAGAGGGCAGCAGGTTAGGCAGCAGTACGTCGTTGTGCTAATGCCTATTGTGCCTATTATCATTTTCGTTTTTTTTTGCACACACACATAAATAGTAAAATAAATAAATATGTTGTATGTCTTTGTCGCTTAGGGGAGGCCCATGTCCAACAGTGGACGTCTTTCGGCTGATGTGATGATGATGATAATGATGATGATGTCTTGGTCTTCTCGACGTTATGATAACATAAAGTTTATAGATTAAAAGGATAAGGTTTTATTTCTACGTATTACAGGAACGGCTAAGTTAATTTAACGCTTCGATCTTGAGCATTTAAATAGGTATACATACGGAAAAATGGAAAGGTTGCTTATTTTCGAAATTTACAGACTACTTTATGAAGAATTTCTTATTTACATTCTTAGATACATACCTAATAAATAAAACGCTCAACATTTTAATAATCTACGCGGACTTTTAATAATCGTAACTTCTTTTTCTTATCTTTTTTTTTTCAGTTCAACCGAATGACACGAAATAACGCGCGAACGCTGGCGTTCGCTTGGGGTTTGAGGGGAGATAAGATTTACACTTCATCTCAAATTAGGAATTATGTTGATTATAAAAAGCTAACCTTTTTTCTTCGAAAATTATCGAGTGAACCGCGTTCACTGTTCAAGCGGTAAGTAGCGCACACTTCGCGAAAGCCATTTCAATCTACAGATGGAATATAAAAAGTTGAAAAAGTCGGGATTTCTTTCAATGAACCGATAATCAGGGTCGCCTTTTTCAATATAGGAGTTATCAAAACATCGGACAAGTGTGAGTTTGACGAGGGTTCTACCGTCAATATGTATGAAAAAACTATTTTCTTTTGGCTTTTTCATTAAAAATAAAGACCACTTCATTCTCTCTGCTAAACTTGGAGCTTCAGATGTGACAGTCTATTTGAATAAGCAACACATGGTACTGTATCTTTTGTTAGAAAAGGCAAAAAATGGTAATCGTTGGAAGGAATGAAGGGAGGCCTTTGCCCAGCAGTGGGAAAACACGGGCTAGTAATAATACTAATTGATAGGCTCGCGTTTGACCACTATCTCACCTAATGAGCGACGAAGGAGCACAATTGCCTAGAAATAATTTATTCAGTCTTGACTTATCGACCTTATTGTAGCGATTAGGAAACACAGACTCAGCTTTTGTATTGGATGGTAGTATCAGTTTATACGGTACATTTTTGTAAATGTTATTGTGTAATAGGTTTTATCGATTGAACTAAGGAACTCCATAAAATTGAATTAAGTTATTAGGCAAATGAGATGTCAATTTAAGGACAATTAAAATTATACTCCCCGGGGCGAAAACATTTCCTTTTCCAACATCGAAATTCAAATAACAACTATTTTACTTACATCAGCACTTCGAAAGCAAAAAGTATAGTGCAGGATTATTGCAGCACGGAATGGTAGGAGAAACAATTTCAATATTCCGTGAGTGTGCAAACGTGCACCAGCTTGACATCTGAGCGACAAAAATGCGCCACTTGAGAGCGTTGTGCGGAGCTCGCCCGCCGCCGCCCGACCCGCCATTGTTTCAGAACTCACCTACTGCGGAATGCTTACAAGTACCCCTTTTTTCCTCCATAATGGTGTCGGCATAGTTCAATGAGTATTTGCTACAAATGACGCCCCTCAGTCCTCAAAGTGAACGTATAATGCACACAAAGAAATGTAACTAGAAACTCTATATCAGCATCATCATTATTTCTTACCTAACTTTCCTGATGCAGGTCGGCTTGAAGAAATTTTATTTGAAATAATTGTTTTTTTTTTTAAGTCTTTGTGAAATAAATAAATCTAAATTTCAGCCGATAGACATCAACTGTTAGACTTAGACCTATTCAAGTGTCGCTCTAACGACAGATCCTGTGCATCTCGCATCCATAGGATTTTCGACACTCTCACCAGGTCATCGATAGCCCATATAGGAGGCCTTCCAAAGCTGAGTCTTCCAGTAGTAGTAAACGTGGTCGCCACTGTAGAACTTTTCGTCCCCATTGACCATTCTGTTCTACGAGCAATGAGCCCTGGCCACTGCCACTGAAGTTTGGCGATTCTACGAAAACTCTAAATTATTATTTAGTGTTTTCGTAGAAGTCTCGTATCTCATGATCCCACGGTTAGTTTACGTAAGACATAAAAAAAAAATATTTTTAGTAACATGACTAAACTCAAATAAGGATAATACAATTTCTAAAAATGTAAACATAAAAGTTAATGAGTAACAGAAAAACAAATACAACAAAAACGCATATTTACTCCAGCTGCATTAAATACCGTTTTTCCTTTGTAATGGCTTTTAGAAAAATGTTCAACATAGAGAAGCTGACCTACATCGGGAAGTAGACAAATATTTATTTAGAAAAACTAGTGACTGGACATTTAATAGAAAAGTATCCATATTTTAAATACAACTGGTAAATTTAACAACCCTTAAAATTTAGGATTAATATACTATATTTATAAAAGAAAAAATAAAAAAAAAAACGTTTATTTCAATTACAATAGGCATTTTGATACATATTATTGGAGACCACCTTTCAAGCAAGGAAATTCTTGTATTAGATGACTCCTATTAATTCTTATAAACTATAAAATCTTACAATTTCAACTCAATGATGAAACAAAAATATAATATGTGTATTAAATCTTTTGTTATTTATAAAACTATTCCCAATTGCAGAAAATTTGCCATTTTGATAAAATTAACCATTTTGCGAAATGGCCATTCTGAGAATTAGGCATTTTGTGCCTAAACCATTTTAAATGGAATCTATTAACTAACTTTTATAATTAATAGGTTCCACTATGAATAAGAGAAAAAAAAATAAACACAGATCTTTTATATCCGAGAAAAAGCTGGAAGAAGTGACACTGACACCAATACGAGTGTAAGATGTGCCGCAGTGGCTTTAAAATTGTATCGACGTGTAAGTATTGCCAGCGTCGAGCATTAGAGAAATGTAGCGGAGGAAATCTTCAGGATTTCCTTTCAGCCACACTTCAACTTGAAAACCACTGACAGACAGTCTCTCTTTTGTATTCAATGTGCACAAGTATCGTGTATTTATAGTGTGTAACAATTTTTACAAAATAAAGCTCAGTTAAAATGTTAGTTTTATGTTTAGCCACTGCCTTTGAAAGTAGAAGTTTGCCCCAAGGAAACTTACTCCCAGGATAAAAAGGACCCCATGTGCTATTCTAGAACATGGTCTATCCGTGTGCCTAGTTTCACCTAAGTCTGTTCAGTCGTTCATTCGTGAATTAGTAACAGACATAAACACTCGCTAATTTTCGTCTTTACAATGTTAGTGTGATTGTATAAACGAAGTCGTAGTGTTAATTATTATTGCTGTAATGGTGTTATTTAAATAATTTTAAACGAATAAAATAAAGTCGCTTTTCGCATTTGTCTGTTCATTAGCTACTTCCTCCTAAACTTCACAACAGATTTTGATGCAGTTTTGCACTAATAGAAAGAAAGTTAAACGAGGAAAGTTTGTGTATATAATTTGTACCTGTGCAAAGCAGAGGCGAATCTTTAGTTTACAAATAAATTATTTGAAGTTAGAAAACAGACGATGATACGTAAAGATACAAGAATATTGCAACGTAAGATTGTATACTTTATATTTTTGGCACGAAACTCAAATCATGGGCGGATATTATCAGATTTGGTTGTCAAACGCGACAGGCAAGCGCAAAATTGTGAACAATGGAAAAACGTAACCGAGTTAGCTGGCTTCGATTGGTTCGTTCCGCTAAATCGAAGATTTACGAGTATCAGTCAGAACTGCGAGCTACGTTTTGATATTTACGCAACAGAAGTAATAAACAATGGAGGCGAAAATGTATTTGTATTCTCGCAGCGTAAAAAAGGTGCGCATAGTACGGTTTATTGCTTCAAAGAGAGTAGGGTGGCGATCGAACAACATTTTGTCGATGTGAATTCTATTCGATGCCTTTTTTTTTCGAATTATCTAATGACACTCTAGGGTGGAGCGTGTCAGACTGTTACTGACTACCACACCTGTTTTTTCAGTTGCTTATGCGTTCTAGGACCATAAGTAATCTAGCCCTAGTGGGCACCTACGGTCTCGTTGAGGCGCGCGTGGAACACAACGCGCTATTACGACTTGGACTCGGCAATGGGTAGCTCGCTATGATCTGCCATGGCGAGCTGCCCATTGCTCAATTAATCTTTGGAAAAAAAAAGTTAAGAAGTAATACCATAAATTGACACGTCGGTGTAGTTCGGTGATAAGGACCTAGACCATGACGTTTAAAGTAAGATTGTTTTAATCTTGTTTCAGTGTGGATAAGAGACAGAGCTATACAGGTTGTCTAGCACTATCTCTTACCCACACGGAAATAAGATTAAAACAATCTTACTTTGAACGTCATGGTAACCCCAAATGTCCTATGTCCCCTGTATGGAGCACTAATTACACCAATATATTGTATGATAGTGTTGTACTATTATCATAAAATATATTCATTCTGCATTAAAATCAAAACAGCAGTTGTTATTATTCTTAATAAATTAATTATTTACTTAAATTTTATAACTACATATGAAATTAAAAGATTATTGTAATTTTTGGAAATTTTCAACTTGTCAGTTAGAACTTATTGGCACATCGCCGTCTATATTGAACATACTTATAACTCTGCCGTGCTTCGTAGTCTCGTTATAAGCTAAATGCCTCCCGTCTGACCATTTCACAATAAAATTATTTTGGACAGTTCTAGAATAGTAAAATGGTAACAAAAATCCTTGCATTTGCAGCTACGTGGCAATATTTAAGCATTCTTTTTACAATTCGGACAGTAGGAAATTAAAATTACCAGCGGCGTCGACCCACATATAGTTTCGTAAAAGCATTTTTAGCTCGCTTGTTTAACACGTTCTCTGCAAAACGAGACTTTAATCGGCGTACAGGGAACTTGCATGAGGCCAAATTGCACGCTCAGTTTTCGTGTAAACGACGCGAAATTGAGATTTTCTTATAGTCATTTTAACTTTAGAACGGTATAATGATACCGTTCTAAAACAACATCACAACGACAACATCTGTAATGTAGATTTTCACTATCACCACATTTTTTCCCAAGTATAGTTTTTGGGTGGTATTTTTCATTTGAAACGAAACTTTAATCGGTATACAGGGAACTTGCATGAGGCCAAATTGCATGCTCAATGTACGTGTAAACGACGTGAAATTGTGATTTTCTTGTAGTCATTTTAACTTTAGGACGGTATCGGTAATAACATCTGTAATGTAGATTTTCACTATCACCACATTCTCAAGTATAGTTTTTGGGTGGTATTATTCATTTGAAACAAAAAATTTAATCGGCATACAGGGAACTTGCATGAGGCCAAATTGCATGCTCAGTTTACGTTTAAACGACGCGAAATTGAGATTTTCTTGTAGTAATTTTAACTTTAGGACGGTATCGGACTAGTTTATTAAGAGCCTATTCACTCTAGCCTTGAAGACACCTAAATTATAATCAGACGGAAAGACCGCAGTAGGCAAACTGTTCCATTCCTTCGATGTACGCGGTATAAATGACGATGCGAAACGCTTAGTCCGGATCGTAGATGTTTCATTCCTGTAGTCATTTTAACTTTAGAACGGTACCTATCGTTAAACTTCTGTAATGTAGGATGCTAGTATCACCCCAGGTCATAGTTTTTGGATGATATTTTTCAGTTCATTCAAAGAACCTTGCCTCCAAATTGGAAACCGAAACGAAATAATGTATTTTGATATAAGTGGAGAAAGTTTTCCACTGTAACCGAGACAAAATTCGCCCAAGCCGTAGGCGAGGGTGTCATGAAGCCGAGAGCTATAGTGATAAAAATCATGTGTATCATATAACGTTTCTTAATATATTTACGTAGATATAAGTAAACAAGGATTGTTGTGTAACTAGTGGTGGCCAATTAGCGTCCAACCTGATACTATAAATGTAATAAATTGTGGCAGGGACGAGCTCACCAACTTTTCCGCACTAGTCTGAACAACAGTAAATTCGTGTCTAAAAGTGCTAGAGATAAGAGCGGGTTTTCGAGTAAGTGTATTGAAAAAACATTTTTGGATAAAAATGACCAAATAAAAATAAATGAAAAAACTATTTCGTACGTTATGGAAAATATCGGAAAATCAACATTTCATACGGAGCATCTTTACTTTACTAGTATGAAATGTGTTTAGTGGCTGGCATATACCGGGCGGACTGTATTTCCGGATCTCCCCGTTCCACCCACCTCCCCACTCTCCCCGTGATTTCCAATGGATCTCGTCGGTCGTTTTTTGCCTCTTGTCCTCACTCACGCGGAACACATTATAAACGAGTATGTACTTATTATACAATTTATTTTATAAATACGTTTCCAGATCATTGGGCTTCGAAATTGGCAAATAATAATTAATTTGGGAACGTTGATTTTGATGTTATACTTTATTTGATTACTGATGAGCGTAAAAGTAAAGTTTATTTACTAATTTAGAAATCAGGTTCGATAATTATTTTGGATTGGTTATGCTTTGAATATTTAAAAGGAATATTTTAGGTAGTAAATTTTTGACGACGTCTCTTTCAAATACAGAGATTATTTATTAGAAGCTAACATTAAATATTGACAGTATTTTAATAGGTCTAGGTTTGGCTTTTATGGAATACTAGCTTTTGGCTACTTACTACTTTGGATACATAAAATATAGCCTATTTCATTCAGGAATAAAGAAGCTTTCAATCGGTGAAAAAATGTCGGCATAGGATCAGTACTTTCAGAGATTACCTACAAATAAAAATCAAACTTAACCTCTTAATAATATTAGTGTAGATTTTTTTGATGGCACAGTTGGCGTAGTGGTTGAAATATTGGCTGATACGCGCGTGTCGTGGGCTCGATTCCCGCACGGAACAAGTATGTGTCTGGCTTATGCTATTTCTGGATGTCTTTTTTGTAAGTGAGTTTACATAACGTAAACGCCACATACAAGACTAATCCTTTGTAATAAATAAAACACAGAATAGAACAATTAAAGAGTAATTGATAATCAAAATAGTACCCATGAATGTAAATGAAAAAAAAAA
This sequence comes from Mythimna albipuncta, assembly GCA_929112965.1. Taxonomy (NCBI): domain Eukaryota; kingdom Metazoa; phylum Arthropoda; class Insecta; order Lepidoptera; family Noctuidae; genus Mythimna; species Mythimna albipuncta. The sequence goes on along the minus strand of OV815977.1, from coordinate 10,082,709 downwards.
TATAGTTGCAGTTTATTCGATATTAATTTTATAGTAACTCCTAATACTTTTATGGGGCATGCATCATCTTAGATTATATGATAAACAATAATGAATATTTACAATGTAAACAATTGTTGGTTGGCTAAAAAAAAGAAAAAAACAACCTAGCTTTCTAAAATACTTAGGGCATTCGTTTGTGCTTATTTTTTGATAATTTTTCTCGCCTAAAATTTTAAGTAACGACTCTTAAAGATTTTCAAGGAGTTGTCAGCAACAGCAGGGGCCCAGCCGGGTCGAAGCCTACTGGGGCAAGGGTTATCCGAAAGGGCGCTCGAGCCCCGGTATGAAGCCTGATGAAGAACGGGATGGGTTTTTTAGTCAGTAAGAGTCTGACACTATCTCCCGCTCCGCCCAAGAGCGGGGGTTGTCATAAGATGATTTTTCCCATCGACAAAAAAAAAAATCTTAAAGATTTTTTCACCTAAAAATAATACGCCATCATAATATATTTAGTCGCAGGGGTATCAAAGCGCGAGCTCGTCGAAGGATAACTCGTAATTGAATAACATGTGCGTAACCCCCGGAAAAGCCTCTTAACGCGAAGACAAGGCTCGATTAAGTCGTCTTTTTATTGTTTCGGCTACAATCTGATACGCGGACAGTTTTCTTTAAGCTAACTTAGATTTGAGTTAAGATTTTGGGCCAATGTAAGCTTAGTTTATTGTCTTATTTCCTCAAGAATCTAAAAAGCCTACTCACTTTCTAGTCGATAGTAGCATACTTTTATAAACTAGCTTCTGCTTTTCTGTACTAGTGCGGAAAAGCTGTTATGCGGCGGGTATTTGATAGTCCCATCCCAAAAAAGGGTTGCATATTTTTTTTAATCACGCTTCATCAGTGGTTGTGAAAAATTGAGGATAACATTAATTTATTCAATTAGTCAATTTTCAAACTTGCTCATACTCTATCACGGAAGGAGCAACTTGGGAAATTGACTGTTAAGGCGACCAAATTCGAAACTGACATTCGATTGATCAGGACCAGAAACGCTAATAGTCGGCGTTGCATACAAACTACCTACAGGTCATTGAACTCGCTCAGCTGACGTTTTCTTAAAGGAATTAATTTCGTACATATGCGTAAATTAATACGAGTTTTGAAAAAAAGGTACTTTATTTTTTTAATTTTATCTTTACAAATCGATAATGTTTCATGTACCGGATCGACCTTCCACGGGATTAAAACGATTAAAATTTAACGGTGTATATTTTACACGCAAAGGTCAGGAGTGTCTGGTCCCACCTAAAAAGGAGGAACGGATATCCTCACCACCCCGGTAGAAGTCACCATAGGCGTGAGCTTACTGTTCGGATCGAGCCCGATTCGACGACGGCGCGTAGTGTTCCGCGCGCGTCTCAAAGAGATGGCAGCAAAACTAAAGAGGCCCAAGCTGTAGGGTCGAAGCCTGCTGAGGCTATGGCTTGACTTACAAAAGGGTCCTACATGGCAAAGGTATAGGAGGAACATGGTGTGGTATTACTATTAGTCAGTCAAAGTGGGAGAAGTCATTAGATGCTTTTCCACTTAAAAAAAACCTTTCCTTTAGCCAAATATTTTTTAGGGTTCCGTACCTCAAAAGGAAAAAAACGGAACCCTTATAGGATCACTTTGTTGTCCGTCTGTTTGTCTGTCTATCTGTCAAAACCCTTTATCTCGAGAACGCGTGGAGGTATCGAGTTGAAATTAAAACCTATACTCATGTCTGCGGTCCCTTCAAGCTGTGAAAAAATCAAACTGCTAAGTTAACGAATAAAAAAGATACGGCTATTTATGTCGCATGTATTCGCGTGTATTTTAATACTCACAAAGATCGAAATTCACAGGGTACTATTTCCGTTGACCCAGAAACCTGAAATTTCGCACAAAGCAAGGTCTTATACCACAGGTATAGGAAAAAAGCTGAAAATAATAAATTTGTTGTCTCCAACGTCACAAAAAAAAAAACAATTGTAATTCGGAAAAATCTTCGAGACTCCATTCAGGAATTGTGTTTGCAGTCCGACTTGCACTTGCCTAGTTCTTTATATATCATATAACATACAGACTTCCTCGCAATACTTTATGGTAATAATTGATGAGCAATATCGTACCGAGTCTTTGCATTTCCGACGGAAATCGATTTGCGAAGCTTCTTCCGTGCATTATGATCTATTATGAACGATTCGCGCTGAATAACCTTTTGACTAGATTCGGTGTGAGTGAAAATATTTTATTAAAAAATAATTAACAAATATGTGAAGATAAGGAAGGATATTGCATTATTTAAGAAGTTTATATGTTTGTTTGTACAACATTATTTTAAGTATATGCGAAACCAGAATATGTTGATGGTTGAGAGCAATGGTGGCCGAGTGGTAGTGGCTCCGACTTACGAGTTGTAGGTCGCGGGTTCAAACCCTGTCAGGTGCATTACTTTGTGTAATTTATTACATTACCACTGCTACCAAAACGGTGAAGGAAAACATCGTGAGGAAACCGGCATGTCCTAGAACCAAAAATTCGAAGACATATTACATCCACCAACCCGCACTGGGCCCGCGTGGTGGATTACGGCCCATTCCCTCTCCTAAGAGGAGGCCTGAGTTGAAGCATTAAAAAGGCTGATGATGATGATGAAAATATGATTTGATCAGAATTAGTAACTGAATCGATTTCTATAATTTTTACACCACGTTATATATTTTCCCAAAAATATTAAAAAATGGTCACAAGTTGGACACGAACGACGCTAAGTACAACACAGGTCACGGCAGGTTATATCGAACATTAGATACTAGCACACAGCTGGATGCGGGAGTAAAACAACCACTCAGTTTTCCAGGTGGTCCGATGATCATGTATTTGTGCGGTCAACCAGGCAACAGGATTTTCCATCGAACAGTTATGAAATTTTCTGCTTAGATGAAGAACATTGCCCTCAATTCTGTAACTAACTGGCAGCTTACAAGCGGATGAGCTGCTGTCCCGTCCTCCTCCATGCTGGTTCATAAGAGTGGGAGGGAGTTCATCATCATCATTTCAGCAGATAGACTTCCACTGTTGGACATAGGCCTCCCGCAAGTGTCGCCACAATGAACGATCATGTGCTTCCCGCATCCCTCGGATTCCCAGAACTTTCACCAGGTCATCGGTCCACCTTGTTAGGATTGTACAGCTATTAACTCCCTCCCTCCTTGGGAGGTAGTTAATAGCTGTACATTATTTTTCACCAATACGGACGGAAATAAAAAATATATAATAATAATAATAAATGTGTCTTCAAATAAATTGGAATCAGAATATTAAAACGCGATATTTTTTAACACTTGTCATGTACTAATTATTTGCTCCGACAATTATTGTGGCCTTTTAATTTTTTTTTTTGTGCCTGTCTGAATCATACCCCCGATTTCTGACTTAAGCATTTATAGTTGATTTATTTCTTAAACTGTACTTTGCCTGAAAACCTGTCAAAATTCGGTATTTATATAGGGTTAGATACTTTCTCATTTCGTTATATTCAATTCAGAAACTCGTTCTAGTGTGCAAAATTGCTGTCACAAGAACTTAATTTTTATAAAATTAACTTGTGTTGAAAAGGTTACCAAAACATATGCCAAGTCCAGTTTTCTTTAAGTATTTATGCTAAAAACAAATGAGTACTTCTAATAACATGAAATGAAAAGCAATTATAAGAAAGAAGCAACTAAAACTCTTTCGTTTCAGTACTAATTAAGTCACAGCTTACTTCCACTTGCACTTTGTTCGCAAGACAAGACATAATAATATTGTTACGTCCGTGGGTAATCAAATGCCGATTTACTGACGAGAGAACTTTATTTACCACCAACAATAACAAATTAGTCCAGTCAACAATAATCCGAATCGCAATTAACACTAGAGTACCGTTACACTATCGCTTTAGTCGTTGATAAAAATCACTTCGAGTACTAGGGTAGTTCGCTCTTGATCGCAGTCGAAATCACAACTGACTCGCTTCCGGCCGGGGGCCCGTATTTATATGCGGAGCCAAGAAAATTCTAGATACCGACGTCCCCGGATCTATCCAGAATTCCAGAACAATTGAATCGCTTCTCGAAGTCATAAATCATTTTTATTTCTCATAATAATAAAAGTCACGTTCATGCGAATTTCGACTCTATTGTTAACGTCGGAGAGTACAAATTCCCTTACGGTTAGATGATACCTATTACTACATGTACCTTGGTAGGTAGGTACCTTGTGGATGTTTCGAGATTTTTCCAAGTCTGTCTAAGCAAAACTACTCTAGACCTTTCGAACAGCAATGCGTTTTAATTATTACGTGCCACTCGTTATTTTCTCGGAGATATGGCGTGTTTAGTGGCGTAACAGTGCCCCCCTCTTTAGTCATGCTCGTCCCGAGCATTATTAGATCCGTGATACGGCGCCAATCTATCCACGTGAACAACCTTGGGTTTCCCTCTTAGCCCTTTCTTGATGCGGTAGGTCACGTCATTAATCCTTTTTAACACGGTGTAAGGTCCCTCCCATCAAGCTTGGAGTTTCGGCGACTTCCCTTTCCGTCGAAGCGGGTTGTGGAGCCAGACCAGTGTACCTTCCTCAAATCCCTTGGCATTGGCATTACGGTCGTATCTAGTTTTCATTTTTACGCTGGTGTTCATGCTATTCTCACGAACTCGTTTATGCACTTCGTCCAATTGATCTTGAAGGTCACTTACGTAATCTGTAACTGGCTTAGTCTTGTCAGGTGGCACGCCAGTTATGGCATCGACCGGGAGTCTCATCTCCCTGCCGAAATTCACTCTTGCTGGGGTATGTCCCGTGCTATCATGCACTGCCGATCGGTAAGACATCAGAAATAGTGGAATATACCGGTCCCAGTCCTTCTGATGGTCATCGACAACCTTAGCCAGATGATTCTCCAGGGTTTGGTTAAACCTTTCCACCATTCCGTCCGACTGAGGGTGTGCAGGTGTTGTGCGTGTCTTATAAATTCCCAGAAGAGTACACATTTCCTGGAACAGCGCAGATTCGAAGTTACGGCCTTGATCGGAATGGATTTGCAAAGGTGCGCCATACCGACATACTACTTCTTCGACCACCTTCTTCGCCACTGTCGTCGCTTCCTGATTGGGTATGGCGAAGACTTCGGGCCACTTTGTGAAATAGTCCTGGATCACCACTATGTACTTGTTTCCGTCATTTGTAACTGGAAAAGGTCCAGCAACGTCGATAGCGATGCGTTCCCATGGGGCTCCCACATTGTACAGCTGAAGCCTGCCCCTGCTCCTAGTCTGTGGTCCTTTCACAGATGCGCACGCTGTACATTTCCGACACCATTGCTCTACGTCATCTCTACAATTGAGCCAGTAATACCGCTGTCTTACTTTCAGTAGAGTTTTCTTGATGCCCAGGTGTCCTCCAGAAGCACCATCGTGTATTTCCTGTAGCAAGGGGACTACTTCGCATCGTGGTACTATCACTTGTGTGGTCACCTCCTTGCCATCGTTCGATTCCCATTTCCTACAAAGCACATCATTTTCTAGGACTAAACTGTCCCACTGTGCCCAGTAGCTCTTAGTTACGGGACTGTGTGACGATACTTCACTCCACTGGGGCCTAGTTCCGCTGCGCTTCCAGTCCAGTATAGGTCGAATATCGTCATCTTCTTCCTGGGACTTCTTGAAGTTGCCTTCAGCCCTAATTAAATTAACGCGTTCTCGGGCTTCATTCTGCTGGCAGTGTCTGCAGTCCTCATTACATGGACGTCGCGACAGGGCGTCAGCATTGTTATGCCCTTTTCCACTGCGATGTTCCGTCACAAAGTTAAATTCCTGCAGCTGTTCGAGCCATCTTGCAACTTGGCCCTCAGGGTTCTTAAATTGTAGAAGCCATTTCAATGCCGCGTGATCCGTCCTCAAAGTAAATTGTCTTCCTATGAGGTACTTGTGGAAATGCTGCAAGGTTTTTACCACAGCCAGCAGTTCTCGTCGAGTCACGCAGTAGTTCCTTTCTGGCTTTGAAAGTGCCTTACTGAAGTAAGCGATTACGACCTGTCTGTCGCCCTGCACTTGTGACAACACTCCACCAATTCCCGTGTTGCTGGCATCGGTATCAACGACAAATCTTCCGTCTCTGCTCGGGTACCCCAGTATAGGCGCTTCACACAACCGTTCTTTTAGCTCGTTGAATGCTGACTCACAGTCCTCGTCCCAGATAAAATCTCGTTTATCCTCAGTCAGCTGATGTAGAGGTTTTGCAATGTCCGAAAAATTCTTGACAAACCGCCTGTAGTATGTGCACAACCCTAGAAATGCACGTACTTCCGTTTTGTTCTTTGGAACCGGCCACTGTTGGACTGCCTTTATCTTCTCAGGGTCGGTTCTCACCCCGTCAGCGGAAATAACATGTCCTAGGTAGCTGACCTCCTTCTTGAATAGGGCACACTTCTTTGGGCTTAGTTTTAAGTTAGCCCCTCGTATCCTGGTGAACACTTTCTCCATATTCCTCAGGTTTTCCTTAAAAGTGCGACCCATTATAATGACGTCATCCAAATATACCAGACAGACGTCACCAAGAAGGCCCACCATGACTCTCTCCATGAGGCGTTCAAACGTCGCTGGGGCGTTGCATAACCCAAAAGGCATGACGTTAAATTGCCACAGGCCGCTGCCAATACCCGTACTGAACGCTGTCTTTTCTTTATCTTTCTCGCTGATTTCCACTTGCCAGTAGCCACTTTTCAAATCAATGGTCGAAAACCACTTCATGCCACTGAGCATATCCAGCGTATCGTCTATCCTTGGTAAGGGATAACTGTCCTTCTTCGTCACATTATTCAGCATTCTGTAGTCCACACAGAATCTGGTGCTGCCGTCCTTCTTCTTCACCAGAACGACTGGAGAAGACCATGGACTCGTAGAAGGCTCAATTATTCCATTATCAGCCATGTCCTTTACCATTTCTGCTACCTCAGATTCCTTAGCCCAGGGTATGCGACGCGGTCTCTGTTTAATTGGTCTAGCATCACCCGTATCTATCTCATGCTTGACGAGACCTGTTCTCCCGCAGTCTTTTCCCGTTGCAAAGATATCTCGAAACCGTAGCAGAAATTCCCTGGCTTGCTGTAGTTCCGAAGTCGATAAATTGCTCGTAGAATTTTCCAGAAGTTGCTGGATGTAATCAGTTTCGACTTTGGTCGTGTCTTGCTTTGCTGGAGATTTATTGATTTGACGGAGATACTGAACTTCTTCACATCTCCCAACAACACTGTTTTTCTTCAGTTGGACCTCTTCTTTCCCAAGGTTCACAATCCTTACTTTGGATTTCCCTTTTGTCATAACTAATGTCCTCGCTGTGATGACCTCCGGGTGCCGGCCAATATCTTCAACCAAAACACATCGTGTTTGCCTGATTTTCTTAGGAAATTTTACTTCAACCAAGGTTTCTGTTCTCGGAGCTAATGTAGTGTCTTTTAAGCAATAGAGGTTACATGAGGTTATTCCTCGCAGGAAGACTTCTTGATCTGGGAATTTCAATACTCCCCTGTCGATATCTAAAATACATCGGTTATTCCGCAAGAAGTCGAGACCCAGTATGCAATCGTCGGTAATATTCGCAATTAACGCAGGATGGATATACACTTGATCACCGATTTTGATCTCAATTTCTGTATCACCGAGGACGGAGACTGGCTGGCCGGTTGCTGTCTGAAGTCGGCAGGATGGAGACTCCCTTTGCCACAAGATGGTGCGTTTCAGCAACTCAGGTCTTATAACAGTCCGTGACGCCCCCGTGTCAACGGTAAAATTGCAAGCGCGATTATTCAGCGTCCCTTCGATGATCAAACTATTTCCGTTGTGAACTTGATTGATGGTGATGGTTGGGGCCTTCAGTTGACCAGCCAGCACCCGCCCCGCGGCCCTGGCGACATTTAGTTTAACGACTCCTCGTTAACTTGAGTACCGGAGTCCACACTCCCCCTCTTCCTCTTGGGGCAATCGGTACGAATGTGCCCTTTTTCTCCACACCCGTAACACGTCGGAATATAGCGGGACTTTGCCGAAGAAGCAGCTACCACTTCTCGTTGACGTGGTTGCACTGACGGCGAGACCACCACTTCCCGAACTCTGTGCGTGCGTGAATCTTGTCGTACAGCTTCCACTTCCAGAGCGTGAGCCATCGCACTCTTTAGAGTTTGGTGGTGTCCGAGTCGCACCGTAGCCCTGACTTCAGGATCCCGTAGACCGTCGATGAAAGCTTGCACCAGATTTACTTCCACCATCTCTGGTGTTATCGACATGTAAGCACGCCGGACCAGCCGTTCGACCTCGACTCCCCATTGCTGGAGGCTCTCGTTCGACCTCTGCGTTCTCTCGCGAAGTTGCGCGCGGAAAACGTGCTCGAGGTGCTTGTCTCCATAGCGAGTGTCCAGTCCATGAGGCGCTGCAATGTCCTGCCGTCCGCAGGAAGGTTCTCTAGGACCAGCAGGGCGTCCCCTCGTAGAGCCAAAGTTAATGCCGCGAAAGACTGTTCATCATCCCAGCGGTTCGTCTTAACCAATGTTTCGAATTGGTATCTGAATGCCGTCCAGGAAGACGTGCCATCAAAACGCGGCACATCAAATTTTGCGGCTGAAGCACAGTGGGTGTGCGATGGTGAGCCAACAGCAACGGGTTCGCGTGCTTCGAGCTTGACAATTTTTTTGTTGATGTCCAGCAGGCGATCTTCGTGGCCATCAATCCTTATTTCGAGGCTATCAGCTCGGGCGGAAACCTCCTTGACCTCTAAGGTGAGATTCTTTACTTTCTCACCCAATGTGACGAGGCCGTGATCAATTTTTTCGAGGATCAGGTTCTGCTTAGCCTCTTGATCTCGGCGAGCGGCTTCCTGTTCGCGGCGAGCTTCTGCCTGTTCGCGGCGAGCTTCTTCCTGGTTAGCCGCAATCAGGTCCTGGAGTTTACGCTGGTTAGCCTCCATACTAGCTTGCATGGCGGCCAACACCGCAGCGAGGTTTAATTCCGAGGATGGTCCTGTTGGCGCCTCAGCAGCTTCTGTTGCTACCATACCAGCCTGATCTTCCTCCTCCATACGATGACGCGCAGCATCCATCTCCATTTGCCTTCTTGTTCGTGGTCGCTGTTCGTCGTCTCTCGGTGTTAATGGCATTTCACTTCTGACACCAGTTGTTACGTCCGTGGGTAATCAAATGCCGATTTACTGACGAGAGAACTTTATTTACCACCAACAATAACAAATTAGTCCAGTCAACAATAATCCGAATCGCAATTAACACTAGAGTACCGTTACACTATCGCTTTAGTCGTTGATAAAAATCACTTCGAGTACTAGGGTAGTTCGCTCTTGATCGCAGTCGAAATCACAACTGACTCGCTTCCGGCCGGGGGCCCGTATTTATATGCGGAGCCAAGAAAATTCTAGATACCGACGTCCCCGGATCTATCCAGAATTCCAGAACAATTGAATCGCTTCTCGAAGTCATAAATCATTTTTATTTCTCATAATAATAAAAGTCACGTTCATGCGAATTTCGACTCTATTGTTAACGTCGGAGAGTACAAATTCCCTTACGGTTAGATGATACCTATTACTACATGTACCTTGGTAGGTAGGTACCTTGTGGATGTTTCGAGATTTTTCCAAGTCTGTCTAAGCAAAACTACTCTAGACCTTTCGAACAGCAATGCGTTTTAATTATTACGTGCCACTCGTTATTTTCTCGGAGATATGGCGTGTTTAGTGGCGTAACAATATAGTTTTTTCAGTTATCTGCTAAGGAAACAGTGTAGAACCCGTTACACGTTGAAAAATAAGATAAGGTAACAATAAAGAAAAACTTTACCCTTTTAAAATACACTTTTGTAAAAAACATCTATTGCTACGGCGTAGGTCGTAGCAGGCTACGCCGTAGCAGCAGTTACTCGAACCGCTACGGGCACTACTTAGCTGGGCTCACATAAATACATTTGATTAGGCGCTTTGTCTGAATTCCTTTGTGTAGAATTTATTCTATGGATTGTTGTTATGTAAATAAAAGTACGTTTGTGCAGGGTGAATAAACCTCGAATTTAGGAAAAAATCTGCCATTAATTGTACTTTGTCGTGAACAAGGTAACCACAAAAAAATATTTGCCTTTTTAAAATACACTTTGTTGAAAATGTTCCTACAGCGTATGCCGTAGTTGGCTATACCGTAGCAAATATTCGCTACGCAAAATGCTACGTTAGGCTTGTACAGATGCATTTTATTTGAGTATTTGTCTGAATTCTTTTGTCTGTATTCTGTAAGTTGTTGTTGTGTAAATAAAAACACGCTTGTACAGGGTGAAACAACCGTGAGTTTCGGGAAAATGTGCTGTTTTTAGATTTTGTCGTAAACAAGGTAACAATAAAGAAAGCGTTTTACCCTTTTAAAATACACTTTGTTGGAACTGTTGCTACGGCGTAGCCAGCTACGAGCTACGCCGTAGCAATAGTTCTAACAAAGTGGTGGATATACAAAATCGCACTGTTAACGTTAGGTGCACGTACATGAATTTTATTTGGGTCTAATCAAATCAAATCAAATCAAATCAAAGCATTTATTTCAAATAGACCATTTACTTTTGAATAGTCAAATGTCGGTCAGTCCAAGAAAATTGAAGCTAAATTGCACGTTCCAAAGAGTAGGCCTCTATGGAGAAGAACGTGCAAGAAACTTATTGAAATAAAACTAAAAAGGGAATCGCAGAGATATGCGCAGATTTTATATTGAGTAAAATCATTAAAACATAAATGACATTTTCTACTAGATGGGAAATAACAGTGGTTGCTAAGATACAACCATCATTGAACTATGGTCTAACACGTATGGTGATTAAACCTATTTACAACAAAACTCCATGGACACTCTTTTAAATCATATTATGTGTTACATATAATGCTTGGTTACATATTACTTGTTGCTTCTATCATGTGAGCACAATGTCGATAATGAAATAAAAATGTAAAATAATTAACAAAATAGAAACTGAATTAAGCTACTGGCAGCTAAGAGATGACCAGTCCCATCTGATGGCACCCGTTCACGAGCATGACGCGTGCATCAGCCCCACTCAGCTCAACCATTTTGAATGGAACTAAACGATCCAATAACACGTGCGTCTATATCTGAATCCTTGCGTTTGGGAAATATGTTTTGGATTTTTGACGTGTTATAAAATGTTGAAATAATACTGACATCAAGAAAAATGACAGTTATTCCCTAAATTTAAAAAAAATACTGAAATATGGTTTTTCATGAGTATTTTCACCCCCGGAAAGATTTAAACTTACCTGTATAATTTTCATAATACCTACTTTATAATATTTGTGAATTCGTGAAAGAATCAGTGATACATTTGTTGGAACTTAATTCAAATCATGTTTTCTGTAAATCTAAATTCTACTTTTTTGTGGTAGAAAATCATCAAATCAATCATACTACCTAGTATGGGTAAAACTGACTAGTCCTCTCGGCTCACCTCAGAGCGGGTGTAGTCATTTGATGATTTTCTACATTTTTTATGTAGTGCTTTTTTTGACTTACCTGTGTTTTTTCACTTGCCCATTGCATTCTAGGACCACGGTAACTCTTTAAAATATTCTCATTGCAAATCTAAATACTATAGCGTAATAGTATGTTGCAACATTTTCACACTGAATTAAACATAAAAAGTCACCACAATATATCTCGAAAAACAAAAAAAAAAAACTTGCCACATAAGTTAAAAGCCATGAGTTTTCCATTATTTTCACTTGTTTACGTTGGCTGTGCTCCCATAGCTAATGGCGTAATGTTTGGGCCTCCACCTATTTGGCACCAACGCTGGCCAACTGCGCGAGTAATGGAATGTTGGCCACCCTGCCCGGTTAGTTACATTCATCTGCAGGAATTATTTTAGTAACTATTCAACTGGGTTCAACGTTTATTGGTATTCGGTTGGTAGCACTGGCATGCTTATTGTTGTAGGGAGATAAATGACAACCTCCGCCTATAGCCGGAGCAAGAAATAGTGTCAGACTTACTGACTTAAAAATTCACCCCGTTCCTTCTTGCCTTTCACACCGGAGCAGAGCTTCCCTTTCGGATAACTCTGGCCCTAGTAGGTTTCGACCCAGCCGGCCCATTGTTATTAGGTCGTGTTATAAGCTACATAGTACGCAGAATCGCCAAACTTAAGTGGCAATGGGCAGGGCACATTGCACACAGAACACATGGCCGTTGGGGCCGAAAGGTTCTGGAGTGACCACGTACCAGAAAAATCAGCGTTGGAAGGCCTCCCACAAGGTGGACCAATAACCTGGTCAGGGTCACTGGAATCCGATGGATCACAAGACCGGTCGTTCTAACGACGCTTGGAGAAAGCCGGCTGAAATGATAATGGTGATGATGTGTTATTAGAAAGACTGCTGGACACAAGCCTCCTACAAATATCGCCACAATGACTGGTCCCATGCGTTTTGTCTCTCTCATCAGGTCATTGGTCCACCTTGTGGGGGGTTTTCCAACGCTGCGTTTTCCGTTACGCAGTCACCAGTCCAGAAATTTTTAGCCCATCAACTAAATACTCTACGAGCAATGTGCCCGGTGTCACAGTTGAGCGATTTTTCAGGCTAACATGACAAAACAAAGTTTTGTTCAAATAGGATAATGCTCACTAGTGCGTGTTATGTGTCTGTTATTTAACAAAAGCGACAATATGAAGTTTTGTCGTACATTCACAAGGCAGAGGGCATGAACTGAATTGTGGCAATTCAGCAAAAATAAACACTATGCAACACACAGAAAAACGGTTTGTTAATAAAAAAACTGTTGGTTACAACAAACTTTTCACTCAGAGCAGCGGATGTAAACTCCAGACCGCTTTAAAAAAACATCAGCTAAAACAGTCACCTATTTAAACACATTCAATTGTTAACAAACTTCCACATTTATTGCCAGCAACAGTCGTCCCACAGTTGCGCAACTTCCGCTGCGTAACAATAAACAGAACACGTAAAAGTTAGAAGCGAGGCGTGTAGCTGGGAGCTAGGGATTCCCATCCTATGCCCACGTCAATAATTGGAGCGGTTGTTCATGTGTTTTTTTTTTTATTTGTGCAGCCGTGGTCTGGCCGGGCCCCCATTGTTCGAGCGCGGCCACCGGGCCCCTGGCCCCCACGATCCCGCCGGGCCCCACCACCCCACCCAGCGTAAAACGGTTCGTATTTTTCATTGTTGCTTTAAAGCCTTATAGGTTTTGCTTTATTTATGCCCTTTATAACTCTCCGTAGAAGATAAATGCTCAGGGGTGATGTTCTGTTTTTGTCACTATTTAATGGCTCTGCGATAGAGTTCATAGTTGGGGTTAAAGCAAATGACGGACTGTTTTTTTTTTGTTCGGAAGGTTCAACTGCAATCATGCTTTTAAAAATTATTCAATATTTTTAAATGAATTAATGATCTTTTAAATGATGTTTTTGATTATGATGTCACATTAGGAATAACATGCCTTAAATTATTGAATTACCAATTCCAAGTCAATCTGAAGTTATCATAGCTCAAAGTTTAAAAAAAACGACAACTTCATAAGGCGTAGCGTAAACCCAACGCTAGAGGAGCCCAGCGCGAGCTTAGCACGAGCCGAGCTCAAATTCGTGTGGTGTGAACCGACTCTAGAGGGGCCGAGCACGAGCGGCACTACACGAATTTGAGCCCGGCTCGTACTTTGCTCGCGCTCGGCTCCTCCAGCGTAAACCCACCTTGATGTGAATGCAACCCAAAATTTCTCTTATTGAAAAGTTGCTTATTTAGTTAATAATTTTTGAAGATGATTTCTGAATTGCATATTTTGGGTTTAAGAACATTTCAAACCCTAATTTACTACTAAAATTTGACAAATACTAAACTTTAAGTTCGAAACCAATTTTCTTTTTAAACGTTGCTCCACACTGGCTATGACTCCTGTATCTCGGGTCGCAAAAACCATCTAAATTCACATACAAGACACACAGACCCGGAACAACTACATATCTGTAGTCTATAAAACGTTAAATTAAATGTCCTTGTCTAGATACTAAGACTGTAATTTATAGTTGTTCTAAACGCCTGGATTAAATAATTTTAACTAAATTATTATTATTATTGATCAGCGACTAGTACTGCGCGGCACCCAGTCTCATATGATAAATGTAATAAATTGTAGCAAAAGTTACCTGGTGAACTTTTCTGCACTAGTGCGTGAAGGCAGTCTGTAAAAAAATCGCTTTTATCGATAAGATCACCCAATGTGACACTCTAGTAATTTGAAGTTCTTACTGTAATTTTATTTTTAGTGTACAATAGAGTATTTATATCTTCTATCTATTGCGGAAAACAGTAATTTGAGGCGTTAGAGATAGGAGCGTTCTTCGAGTTAGTGTATTGAAAATGTATTTCATCATCCACACTTTACCCATTTAGACCAATTTCGAATATTAATAACATATTCTAAATTAATTTTAAAAAGACAAACACAACGTTTCATAATCCTATTTGTATTATTGAAATCTGTAGCTAGTTTTGGAATTTAATCACGGACACTGCAATAGCTTAAATTTGGACAGCTCTACAATATTCATTGTGCTGACCCAGTTATTGAACAAACAGATTTTAAAACATATATAGAGCAATGAATATTGAAGTGATGTCGAATATTGACGGTGACGATGAATATGTTTTTCAGTTAAGTGTATGTACGGTTGGCTGGCCTGTTGGTCTAGTGCTTAGTGGGCCTGACTGCTATGCCGGAGGTCGTGGGTTCGATTCCCACCCAGGACAAATGTTTGTGTGATGAGCATAATCATTTGTTCTGTGTCTGGGTATAATTTATCTATAATATGTATGTATTTAGAAATATATAAGTATGTTTATCAGTTGTCTAGTACCCATAACACAAGCTCTGCTTAGCTTGGGACTAGACGGCGTTGTGTGATAGTTGTGGAATATTATATATTATTATATTATAGTTAGGGGTTTTTCTTTGTTGTAGCAGTTCGATGGTTCACAACTAGTTTATTCTTTGTCTTCTTAGTACTTTTGTCTGTAATTAAATAATTACACCCAGACACAGAAAAACAGGAAACTGTGAAGGAAAATATCGTGAGGTAACCGGCATGCCCTAGAACCAAAAATTCGAAGACATGTGACATTCACCAACCCACGCACTGGGCCCGCGTAGTGGATTACGGCCCATTCCCTCTCCTAGAGAGGAGGCCTGAGTCCCAGCAGTGGGAACATTAAAAAAAGGCTAATGAGATGAGATGATAACAGAAAAAATCATCGTGCTTATCACACAAACATTTGTTTTGAATGAGAATCGAACCCACGACCTCCGGCATAACAGTCAGGGCCACAGACTACTAAACTAACAAGCCAGTCTAATTTCTTGGTAGTAGAAGCACCATATTGAACTTTAGATTCTATATGCTTTAAATTAAATCAATTATGAATCATTAACCCTCTTCTACAAAGAAATTTTAGACACTGGAATTGGTAGAGTGTAACAGTACTTTTGACCCCTGACTGTGCATACATTTTTGGGTAGAAATGAATCAATTAGCTTCTCCCGCTCTGGGTGGAGCGAGCGGGAAGGAGAACTAACTCAACTAGGATTGTTCAGAAGACACCCTGTAATGCAAATGACAACTGAATGAACACTGGCAGGTTTTTGTCGATAAAAGAGGGATACTCTCTCTCACTCCACCCCGAGCGAGAGGAGTTATTTGATGATTTCTACCTTAACTCTCGACTCGCGCACTGAGGGTTCCATACAAACTTGGCTTGTGCCAAATTTCAAGATTCTGAGTCAACTGGATGTACCGAAATAGGTATAAGTTTTTTATTTATTTAATCTTCATGCAACAAAAGATACAAGGGCGGACTTAATGCTTTAGGTATTCTCTACCAGTCAACCTAGGGTAGTGCATTAGACAAAATGGCAGGAGCATAAAAAAAAAACTAAATATATACATAAAATAAATACATATATATATAAATACAATAATATATATTTGTTAATATATATATATATATATATATATATGTATTTACAAAGTAAATGAGTTTTGAGATGATTCTGCTATTTGTTTAGAAAGTAATTCCACAAATTCCGCTTAAATGCGTACTGACTCGTGGCGGTCCTAATATCAAGAGGTAGCGAATTCCATAGAAGAATTGACTAAATATAGAAGGAAGAATGAACAAAATCAGAAGTATGAGAAGGAAAAAGCAGTAAGAGATTGTTAGAAGAACGCAGATTCTTGGCGTGTGAAGAACAGAGATATTGAAAGTGAGATATAAGATAAGAAGGAGGGGTAGGAGAGTTGAGAAAAGAGTTGTCAAAGCTCGTTAACTACTTCTTTGGCAACCATTTGAGCTCCGATCTGAAGCTTGATACATGTCATGTTTCCTCAGGTTAAATATACATAGCCAGCGATGTAGACAGTCACTTCTTTTTTTTTCACTAATTTAGAAGCTTGATTTTTTCACAGCACCAAGGGACCCCAGACCTAAATATATGGTTATAATTTCAACTCGATACTTCCTTCATACAGACGGACAATAAAGTGATCCTAACAGGGTTCTGTTATTTTTCTTTTGAGGTAAGGAACCCTAAAAAAAACTAACCCAACTTGCAGGTCTGTTTGTAATATACCATGCCGTGTAAAACCTCTTAGGATTAATACCACAATGATGTATAATGGTGTTAAGGATAAATCGTCTCGTTTAAAAACATCAACACAACCGTTTGTTTTTAATTGGATTAACTTAATGGCTTTGAAAACCTCAACCCTTTAAAAACGCCATTATAAAATGTTTTATTAAAAAAAAAAAACAAAAGGGTATCGCTGTACCGTTTGTTTTGTTTGGGGTGGATGGTGAACCCCTTCTTTGGGGTTGAGAAAAATTCAGGGAAACTGAGAGGAAACGAGGAAAAAACCTTTGTTTTGTCTTAGTGAGTTATTGATATTAGTGTCATGGTTTCATGACAGTTCTGATTTCATTTGAATTTGGAACGATTATTTAAATTTGAACCAAATCTAATGTTTCAAATAAAAATAAAATCATGATCTTTCTATTCAATCCTAACTAATATTATAAATGTGAAAGTGTAAGTTTGGATGTTTGTTACTTAAGCATGCAAAAACGGCTGAACGGATTTGGATGAAATTTGGCATGCATATAGCCTTTGATATGGAAAAGAACATAAGCTACCTTTTATCCCGATTCCTTAAGTACCCAATGCAACGCGGGCGGAGCCACGGGAAAAGCTAGTTTTTTTTTATAAATGGCAAATAGAGCTGATGTCGACTATTCTGCTAATTAGTCTATTCAATTTAGGCATTTTAAGCCTCAATCTGCGGAAAAATTCCTAGTGAGCTGAATTTTTTTGTACACAACATTATTACGGCGTTTTAATGAAGATGTGAAAAATCGACAATGATATCGTGCCGGCTAAAAGAGTAACAAAATCAGTTTTTCGCAAATATCTCGTTAACTATTGCTTGCAGGTCAATAGAGGTCATTATAATAGTACGTTATGATACGTCGAGGCGGTATCAAGACCCGAGCCGTGGCGAGGGTCTTAAGAGAGCCGAGAGCGGTAATCATTAATTACTCACGTGTATCGTATATATACGACGGTTTTCAATACACTTGTAAAGAAAAATGATTTAACTATTATTTATTTTTTTATGACAAGGGGGTAAAATATTAAATTTACCTAAACTCTTTATTCAGATCAAAAGATTTTAAGGGCTTACTAAAAAGATCTTCTGTGTTATTTTAGTCAAGTTTTGATAAATAATATTCATAAACAGCAAAGTTATTAGTGTTTGTTTACATACATACCAAAATATCACTCAATTCATGGAAATATTGTACAGGCTATATTGATTTTGAAGATCAAAATAAAAATTTACTGCGGCCTTGGAACTCAATAGGCAACTGAAAGAGTATACGTGTGTTTTAGGAAGTAGAGGTCTGACATTATCTCTCACTCCAGCAAGAGCAGGAGAAGTTACTTGACTGTTTTTATCTTCTTCTCTTGTTTCCCAGTCATCGTTTGTGCGGGCTTGCGGACGACAAGTAATGGGTAGCTCACCGTCCGCCCACCTATCGAGCCCGAGTCGTTAACTGCCCGTCAACGTCAATGTTCCACGCGCCTCAAAAAGATAGAGAGCCGCATGGAATTCCTGAAATGGAAACTAGTAGTCCTAGAAAAAAAGATCAGAATCAAACGGCGTTAAAAAAATCAACCCTTTTCTCACTTTGTGCACTTGCGAACATCTAACACACGTAATACCGAAGCTAATCCAGTGATTCACAAAGCGGCGCACATTCATATTCCGGACAGCCACATGTGTCCGGCACGTGTCCGAACGCGTCCGGCACATGTCCAGCTTATCTCGCATCCGATACAGTTCCACGCGCGATCGGACTGATACTTACGACTTGACGAGCATGTTAGAGCACCGTATGTATATGATTGTTTTGTTTAACATATTCTAATCGTATTATAGTTGTTTCGTTTTGGTATAGCCGTGACGGTCATTGCCTTTTTCCTAATATATCTTTGCAGTAATCTGTACATCCCACTCATTTGTTTTTTGAGATAGTAATTCCTCAAAAAAGCGGCTCAAAAAGGAGTATAAGACTTTTACTGACTAAAACCCACCTGTGTTCTCTCAGTTGCCCTGTGCGTTCCAAGGCCACGGTAACTTTTTTGAACAATTGTGCAGCCCTAGTAGGCCTAGTGGGGCCCATCTTGTTCAGGCGCGCTAGGTATTACAACTCGTAGTCGTCTCGGGTTCGTTCCTTATCGGAGCTACACTGCAAGGCCCCGCTTTCGCTAGCCGGGAATCGCCCTTCGACTCTTGACGCCCCGGGTGTCTCTTGCGTGGGTTCTAGGATTTCGCTGTCAATTTTGTTTAGCGACTATATACACCACTAACCCACCCGATAAGAAAAAAAAAACAAGGCATGAAGTCCACCTCTGTACTCTTGCATAAAGTATAAATAAATAAGTAATACGGTCTCATCCTCTATCAGGACTCATTCTCTACTTGATCTCTCATGACTTACTGATAAATCAAGAGTGCTTCTTTATTACTTCTAGGTAAGCGTGCTCCATCGTCAGTCACATCATCGCTTACCATCAGGTGAGATACCACTATCTCAAAAACAAAAAAATTGCTTCAGCACACACATAAAACATAGGTACTAAAAAATTCAACTTTCTAAAAAAATATAGGTCTCAGCCAACCCTTAACGCGTAGCAGATTGCCACATTTTTAAAATTCCCAATTTTCTCCAGGATAAAAGTAAAATATAGTTGGGTTTCCCTCCAATCTGTATGCCGCATAGCAACGAGATCCGTGGGATTCATTGCTCGAAGGATCGCACGTCTTACATAGGAGCTATTTGCGCGGGTAAATAAGTTTCGTAGTTACCGAGAGTAGTACGTTACGAATACAAACAATCTATCTTGCTAGAGAACTTTAGAAAAATATCATGCACCCTTTTAGAGTGCATGTTGTGACGGAGCAAAGAAAACTAAGTGCTGGGTAATGTATATTACTAGCTACCACCAGCGATTTCTCTCGTGTGATGGTAAAAAAATATCCCAAAGGAACATACTCCCGGGATAAAAAGTGGAAAGGATATGGTTTACTCGCGAGCCAAATTCCATCTAAACCCGTACAGCCGTTTAAGCGTGAAGGTAACAAACATACACTCACTCACAAACTCTCACCTTTATAATATTAGTGTGATGGAGGATTCCGGATAGTTAGGTTTGGTCACTTTTGCTCATTAAGTCATCGACATTGAAAGAAAGAAAAGAAAGAAAAGTATTTATTTTGGCGCACACAGACACAAAACAAAAAAAAAGTAACATTGTATTTCACACTTTTGCGCCAAAAAAGATCCAGTTTAGCGAAATGCCAGACAACTACCAGGTAGCTGTCTGACGCTGGTTTTCAACTGAACCTTATTAGGAGTGAACGGATAAAAACACCACATTACATTCGTATTACATTGCAGATGACTTGTTGTTTGTTTCATCTATCCTTAAGTATAGATTTTTTGGAAAGACGAGGGAGAGGAAATTATCAAATAACTCCCTCTCTGAAGGCTACGGTGACTACTTAGAACGATCCCACAGCCCTGGAAGACATTGGCCCTAGTGGCTCCTGTCATAGGATTTCACACTTTTGCGCCATACGTCTTTAGTCTATGCGACTGAAGTCATTGCTTAGTTAATTAATATTGACCTAGTGGGCAGAACGAAAAGGGTTACACAGACGACATCGAGTCGAAATGATTCTCCATATATAATCTTCAGTATTATAAAATGCGGTCTGGTCAGGGTCGCGGGAATCCGATGGATGCGTGATGCACAGGACCGGTCGTTGTGGTGACGCCTGGGGGAGGCCTATGTCCAACAGTGGATGTCTTTCGGCTGATATGATGATGAGGATGATGATTATAAAATGACACACTCATTAACTTATCAATGCTTATTCCAAATCCTAAGACCTAGAATGCTAAAATTTTACACACAAATTCCTTTTCTGATATGTACAAAAAAAAAAACAATATTGCACCCTCTAAGGGGATGAATTGGGGGTCCACAGTTCAAAGTCCAAATATCTATATATATATATATAAATGAATCCCTATTTTCTTGGTCACGCCATCACGCGCGACTGGACCGATTTCGCTAATTCTTTTTTTGTTGTGTTCGTTATTGTGAGGAGTAAAAAAAATGATAATTTGGGTAGTGTAGGGTAGAGTAGGGTAGAGTAGGGTAGAGTAGGGTAGAGTAGGGTAGAGTAGGGTAGAGTAGGGTAGAGTAGGGTAGAGTAGGGTAGAGTAGGGTAGAGTAGGGTAGAGTAGGGTAGAGTAGGGTAGAGTAGGGTAGAGTAGGGTAGAGTAGGGTAGAGTAGGGTAGAGTAGGGTAGAGTGGGGTAGAATAGGGTAGAGTAGGGTAGAATAGGGTAGAGTAGAGTAGAGTAGGGTAGAGTAGGGTAGAGTAGGGTAGAGTAGGGTTAGAGTCGGGTAGAGTAGGGTATAGTAGGGAAGAGCTGGAGCGAAGCCGCGCAGGCAAAAGCTAGTTTTAATATAAATTAAGAATTTTGGAAATAAATAAATAATAAACAAGTCCTGCACCGCGTCTGTCTGTCTATTCGAGTTAAACTCAAAAAATAATGAACGGATTATGTATAATAATCTAGTTTTCACCAATAGACACAGTGATTTATGAAGAAGGTTTATTGTTATAATAGAGTGAGTAGTAGCATGCTAAAGAAGGGTTAAACCAAGAAGTTCAAAGATTTGTTAGATCTGTGCGAAGCTTGGGCAGGGCGCCAGTGACATATATTTTTTTTTATTATGGATAGGCTCGTGTTTGACCTCTGCTTCAGTAAGGTCGACGATGGAGCAAGCTTGCCTAGAAATTATGAAGAGTAACGTTGGGCCGCTGGAACGTTTCAAAGAGTTACCGTGGCCTGAAATACAATTAGTTTTAGTTAGTAGAAGTCTAACATATCCTCTCATTCCAACCTAGAGCGGGAAAAATCATTTTATGATTTTCCCACCTCAAAAAAAGAGTGACGTAATAAATAAATTGTAAACCTTTGCTTATTCACCAACACGTCGAATGCTATAGAGTGTAATTAAAATTAAAGTGGAAAGTGGAATTGTATTTCAATTGCGGAGCCATTACGAACTACAAATACACATATGTTTGAGCAGGGTGGCTTTTAGAGTGAACGCGAGTTACCGCTGTGTACCCGTGTTGACGGGTGTAACAGAGTAGATAGCCACCAGAGGCGGAGGTTCATACATCGCGTAACGATACATTCAGTGTCTAGGCTAGATAGATAATCAGATAGCCCAACTCTAACGTTTAAAAACACTTGTTGTTATTATGTAACTACAGCACATCCACAGTTTCTTATTATCTCAGAAAAAGTTTTTTTTTTGGTATGCAAGAAATACGCAATGTTAGTTTCAACATGTAGCTTTGTTCTCGTGAAAATTGATTTATGCATATGTCATAGTCGTGTGATCTAAGTTACAGTCTATCAGGGCGATGACTTTCATAAATATCCATTCAGTCCTTTAGTCGTGAAACTCAATGTCATAATCGATCATTTACATGGTTAAATTAGCAGTAATATTAAATCGTGATTGATGTTATCAAATGAATGAAAATGTTGTTCAAAAATATATCAGCAGTTTAGTGAATGTAATAAATTAATAAAAATGTATCGAGACTTTCCTCAAGATAACTGTCATATCTCCATGTCTATATTATTGGCAAATAAATGATTTCTATTTCTAAGCGTAACGAAAAAGAATAACTGGGTTTTTTTTATTGGTCTTTTGTTGGCTGTTCTTTACTAAACTCTTCTTTATGCGTCACCACATAAAGTCTCTGTACTCTATCTACTCTGGTATTATCAGCTACCTATAGAACTACGCTATGCACAGATACATATACGTAGACATATATGTATGTTTATACACGCCAATTCAAACATTACCTACTGTGGGAAAAAAACGTATTTGCCTGATGCCATGTTGGTATGGTAATGAAATAAAAATATTAATAGATTATCTGGTTTTTGAAGGAACTGGTATATCTACTTAGTTTAGTTACTTAGTTTGTTTGGGACATACGTCGAATTCTAAGACCTATATCACAGTAATATTGTAAAGACGTAATTTTGTATGTGTGAAGAAGGTAAGTGTGTGTGTGTGTTTCTTTGTTACTGCTTCATTCTCAAACCTTTCACCGGATTTGGATGATTTCAATGGTCTTAGAAAGTATGTTTTGTAGATTATTTTTATCTTTTTTTTGTGTATAATTTAGGTAAATGTACTAGTAGCCTAAGTTTTGAAATCACACTAATATAATAAAGAGGTAAAGTTTTTTTTTTGTTTTTATGTGTTATTTGTTTGTAGGGTAATCCCTAAAAGTACTAGTCCAATTGTTAAATTTTTTTCTCCGATAGAAAGCTGCTTTATTCTTGAGTGACATAGGCTATATTTTATGTACGTAGGCGAAGCCGCGGGCAAAAGCTAGTATAGAGTAAAATAAATTCTATTGAAACATAAATCTATGGGTACAATGGTAGGGGAAATATTTACTGCTGTCGTCAAATCTTTTCTTATAAAAAATCTTATTTTATTTTGAACATTATGATTGTAAAAGTATTGTATTTCTTTTTTAAATTTAATATATTTCAAACTGGTTATATATAGGGTGATTGGTAATTAGTGAACGATACTCATACACGGTACTGTACTCATGATTAAAAACAATTTTCCCAAATAAACATTTTTTTATACTCTTTAGGTTTATCACAATAACAAAACAGCTGTTCGAGCAAATTCGCGCGCGCGCGCCTGCGACCTCTCAGCTGTTAGCTATGTAACGCTGTTGTCTCATGGTACGGTATTACCTACAATAGTGATAGTGCACCCGCGCCGCTTGCATACCCATCGGTGTATGTAATCAGTGAATGTATCTACATATTCCGGATAAATAATATAAGTTAAATAATGAGTATAAAAAAAGTTTCTTTGGGAAAGTTGTGTGTAATTATGAGTACAAACACATGTATAATTATCGGTCATTAATTTATCAGTCACCCTATATAAATATATACTTTTGCCAACACATTCTAAAATTACACACGTTTATATAATAGAGAAACAAAAAAGTAACAAAACTAAAAATAAAATAAAACTGAAGTAAATGTCTTCTAACCATCCTATCATCGGTAATTACTGCTGACGTTAATCCTCGACACTAAGGCTAAAATGTATAAAATAACTTAGAGTGCACTTAGGATATAAGTCACGCGTCGTATTAGGGGAGGTGGTCGGCGTAAAGCTGGATACCTTTGGGAGGGTTAATAAATACTTCAACAGTAACAAAAAATGGGAAAAAACTTATCTCCGAAAGGTACGGATATGGTTTTTCTTATAAATATTTTTACCTAGGAGTTTGCTTTAGTTGAAAGAAAATTGATTCGTATTCGATGAAATTATGTTTGTATTATAAAAGCGAAAGTTTATAAAACCTTAGTTTTAGTACGTACTAGCTGTGCCTGCTGTGACTGTAGGATTTTGAATTATTTTTTTCTAAAATAAAAGTAGCCTATGTTACTCCTTATTACATCAGCTACCTGCCAAAAAAAGTCCCGTCAAAATCGGTTCAGCCATTTCAGAGATTAGTCCGGACCAACAGACAGACAGACAGACAAAAATTGTAAAAAATGTTATTTTGGTGTATATACCGTATATATGGTGTACTCAAACAAACTTTGGACCCCCGTTTCATCTCCTTAGGGATTGAATTTTGTAATTCTCTCAATCTTGTTTTGGTGCTATCTAAATCATAAAAGGAAGCCTTGTGTTAAATTTCGTGCTCCTAGTTCTAGTAGTTTTGAGTATGTGTAATATACACCCTTAAATTTTGATGACTTGTAGGTAGTAGTCGGCGTTGCGTACTAACTACCTACAGGTCATTGCACTCGCTCAGCTGACATTTTCTTAAAGAAATTAATTTCGTACATGCGTGAATTATTACGAGTATTTTTAAAAAAAGGTTCTTTTTTTTTAAATTTTATCATTACAAATCGATAGTGTTTCATGAACCGAATCGACCTTCCACTCTTTTGGGATTAAAACGATCATTTAGCGGTGTATATTTAGATAAACCATTTTCAAATAAAATTAATATATATTTGTAAAACGATCTTGGTTATAATTATTAAAATCGTAAATTAGGTTACTGAGACCAAAGTGAAGCACTGGCAATAGTCCAGGAAATGCTTGGATTAAAACAACTATTTAAGTTTTAAAGTTTGTAATGGTTGCATTATACTCTTGGCTTT
Source organism: Mythimna albipuncta (assembly GCA_929112965.1). NCBI lineage: Eukaryota > Metazoa > Arthropoda > Insecta > Lepidoptera > Noctuidae > Mythimna > Mythimna albipuncta. The sequence goes on along the minus strand of OV815977.1, from coordinate 10,057,714 downwards.
GAAAACGACTGCTTTTGTTTTTCTTAAATCCGTATACTTATCTACTACTTCTAAGTCATTATTGTGATCTATCTGTAAAAAAAAAACAAATACTAAAACCAACACAAACAAACTTACTTATATATATATATATATTTTAAGGTAGGAATTCATCCAATGACATCTCCCGTTCTTTTGTGTCAGACTTTTACTGACTAAAACCCACTCCTATTCCTTCGTTGTTTTCGTTCCAGGGCCCCGGAGTTGTCCTTCGCATTACCAATGTGCCACAGTAGGCTTCGACCCTGCTGAGCCTCTACTGACATCTCTTTGAGACTCGCGTGGAACACGGTTACCGTCAGGACGGCGAATAATGGGTAGCTCGCCGTGCGAAAGCCCGTGCCTACGGTGGAAACAAACTTATATGCAATTAGGAATACGAAATAGAGAAACTCGCAAACACAAACGGTGCATAATTGTTTTCTTTCATAAACAAACCACCATATGTTCGTTGTCTTCATTCCTCAACTGGCTTATTAATAACACTGAGGAACAGAGCTTTTGTATTATTAAGTTGCATAGTTGATTCTAAAGATTTTGCCAGGATAATAACAGACTTGGGAAATAATGAAATGATTCCTAATCGCTCTGGATGGGGCAAGAGGGTATTTCAGATTATAACTGACCAAAACCCAACAGTTTGCATTAAATTGTCCCTTGCGAGGGCCACGATAACTCCTTCAAATAATCCGCAGCACTAACAGGAAGAGGCTAATCTTTGCTAAACCTTTTTTAATTTTTGTTTTTTTTCCTGCTCTGGGTGAGGGAGTGTCAAACCTTTACGGATTAAAGCCCACCTCGTTCGTTTGGCTACAGTTACCGTAACTTACTCAATACTTTATTTCAATCCACATGTACATAGATGGTGTTGAAAATTGTCATAGATCAATATGGACCCTATCGGGCACAGCAAAATTAGGAGAGAGGATAAGGGCTAAGTAGGAATTCACAGAATACAATAGTGTTGTAGATCTAATATGATGCGTTTAATTGGGAGTATAATTATGTATGTACATCATTATAATAATTATGTCTGTGTATAAGTCAATTATGTCAGGTATCTTTGTTTATCTTGTGTTGTCATTATTATTAAGTTACTCAAATATGATTATGTATGCATATTTTTTTATTATGTTTGTGTATAAGAAACCTTACTTGAAATATTCGAAGAATAATCAGCAGCCCTGGTCCTAACTCACCCCGTCAGTTTTGCTGACTTCTCTTAGAGGCGCCCCTAAAATCCAACGTGCCGTTGACCCGTGCTTGGTCCTTGTGGAACAGTGAGCTACCCATTATTGTCTGTCCGTAAACTCGTGTTAACAGTGGTCGGAAATCGCTCAACACCCGGGCCGTCTCTGGCGGGGGCCCTGGCTTGAGGCTTATCTCCGCCTCACAGTATCGGTAGCCTCCTCTGCTGCATTACTGCTTAGTTGAAGGAGGTGTCTGCCTCCCATTCTCTCTAGCTTCATACAACGGCTTAAACGAAGCCTAGACACATCAGTTCACCTCCGTCCAATCGCTTTTACAAGGACATGGTGGTGCTCCGCCCAAGCCGGGTAGACCTCCACCGTATGCTCTGACATGTCCTTCGGATGTTCTGCACAATGGTGACACCTGGGCGTTTTTTCTCGCCGGATCCGACACAGAAACCTCCCGACACAATCGTATCCAGAGAGGACCTGTGTTAAGCGGAAAATATGGGGCCTTACCAGAGCACAGGGTAATTTCAAACCGAAAGTCCATTTTTCAATAGTAGCTCTATTTTCAATTTTGAGACATCGAATTCAACAAAAATAAATGAATTTCGAAAATAAAATCTTTTACTGAAAAAAAAAAACATTGTAATCGTCACAAATTATACAAAAAAAACTATTGGGACGTTTGCACATGGTGGCACATTATTTTTCCGATCGAAAAAAAGCGTGAACGAAGTACGGGGTATCTGTATCTAAAACGGTAGAGCTACTCTATAAAAAGGTAGGTTGATATGAAAACAGCGATGTCAAATTCTGTATACCAGTTTAATCATTTTCAATATAGTTTATATGCCTTAACAAGTTAATGAAATATAGCACATTTATTTATTTATTTAAACTTCATGTACAGTACTGGTACATAGGCGGACTTAATGCAACAAGGCATTCTCTCCCAGTCAACCTTTGGGTTAAAAAAGAGATCACTGTGGTAGGTTTGCACAATAAACAAATAACAAATTATGAAAACAAGAAAAAAAAAAGTTATTTATAAATAATATATAATAAAATACATAAATATGCTAAAATAATAAACCAATAAATAATATAAAAAATATCAAATCTTAAAGAGAACTTAAAAAAAAGCACACACATTACATACACAACATACAACATTATTTAGACGAGTTAGTGAACGGCTTGTTATTACGCGGCCCGTGTATCGGGAACCGAGCTGCAGCGGTTCATCAGACTATGCAAACAGTGCAAGGCTCACTGAACGTGTTAGCTTGCTCGTTTTGCATATTGGCCGAATTTGAGGCTAGCTTTTTAAAGATTAATGGAAACCGTCGATTCGGTAACGTTCGCAAAGCAGCTGCGTAGTTCGGCTGAAATACTGAGAACAAAGCCATGAGATGATGGCAATCATGAAGTGCATTAATATGGCGTCTACGGTTTTGATTAGGTACTATTAAACTGAGTTTACGACTTACAAGTTGTAGGTCGCCGGATCGAACCCAGCCAGGCGAATTACTTTGTGTAATTTATTTCATCACCACAGCTCTCAAAACGGTGAAGGACAACATCGTGAGGAAACCGGCATGTCCTAAAACCAAAAATTCGAAAACATGTGACATTCACCAACCCGCACTGGGCGCGCGTAGTGGATTACGGCCCACTCCCTCTCCTAGAGAGGAGGCCTGAGTCCCAGCAGTGGGAACATTAAAATGGCTGGTGATGATGATGAAACTGACTTACTAAAACTATTTAGGTATAGACAACTAGCTGCCAGAAAGTTTGTTGCTTCACCCGCGTGAAGGTAGAAAGATGTCCGAAAGGAACATATAAATCCCGGGATCAAAAATCCTTCTTCCGTATAAATCAGGTGCAAGAACCTGCCGAGCTTACCATGTCCAGTGAGGACCTGCGTCACGAAGAAGCTGAGGACGCTGTGACGCCTCTCCAACCACTCTTCTAAGAGGAGACTTAGCGCAACACTGGGTTCAATGAAGATTAATACAGGAATCGTCTCTTAAATACTAGTGTTAGGACTTACAAATACTAGGGGACAGAATGTCCCCAACATAAAGCGCAACGCTGTCAAATTATCCAATATGTCCAGCATCACGTGAATGCGTTGTAAGATGTTGGTGGGCAAGTTGCGGGACTCTAGGCAACGTTGCAGCGTGCGGCAGATTGAGCAATGTGCGTCAAATTGGGGGACACTTTGTCCCCTAATATATCTGGGGCTTTATATGTTTTTGTTTATTTTTATTTTCATTATTGCATGGGATTTACAACGTTCACATTCCCCAGGCATTATGGCAGTGTGTACGTGTACTGCTAACGTTCATTCAGCCATTTCTCTGTATTGTGGGGTAGGCAAAGCCCGAGGGGTGAGCAGTGGAGCGAAAGTTTCCATTTGTGAAAGAGTTTCTCTTAATGCGATGTAGGTACCTGTTGAAGTGCCTACCCTTACTGAATGGTTCTATAGACAGGATTATACCACTATGTTTTTCTTTATATGCTTCGTAGCAATGTATCTGTAGCTTCATGGGTAAATGAAATAAAATTATTTCATACTAGATTTTGCCCGCAGCTTCGCCCACGTACATAAAATATAACCTACGTAACTCAGGAATAAAGCAGCTTTCTATGGGTGAAATTATTTTATTCAATCGGACCAGTACTTCCAGAGATTACCTCCTTGGGAGAAGCCACAGACAAAACTTAGTCTTCTATATTTATAAAAGGCAAAATCACTCACTGACTCATCAGGGCCCAGCCCAAACCCTTAGACCTTTTTTTTATGATGGGAAAAAATCATCCAATGACAACCCCCGCTCTTGGGCGGAGCGGGAGATAGTGTCAGACTCTTACTGACTAAAAGACCCTCCCCGTTCCTTTTAGCCTTCATACCGGAGCTGTCTTTCGAAACTAACCCTGGCTCCTGTTGGCTTCGACCCATCTGGGCAGGGGCCCAGATGGGTCGAAGTCTACTGGGGCCTACTACGACTACTAGCGTAAATTCTAAGGTAGCCTGGGTACCTGTCTAAGGGTTTAGGCGGGGGCCTAAACCCTTAGACAGGGGTATTTTTAGTAAAAAATATTAGGTACCTAAATGGTGTAAAAAAAAAAGACGTGTGGCACTCGGGGACTGCCGCGGTAAAGCTATTGCATAGCATTTTTATCAACTTATGCAATTATAATAATTTATTTATTTTATTTATGCAATATTTTTTTCCTTTGTTTTTTTTTCTTTGATATTAATTGAAGTTACACTTGAAGACACACATTGAATTGAATTTTGATTGATTGTTCACTCATTTGTTTTCTTATCGGTCACCACGCTCATAAAACAAATGAGTGGGGTGTTAGGTTATTTTCGTTACGGAATTTTTGGATTCGGTCTCCGCGCTCAAGGCCCGCGATAGAAGCTATGCAATAGCTTAAAATATAGGTATCGATTCAGTTGCTGATTCTGAACAAACTATATTCAGTTTTCGCATATACTAAAAATAATGTCGTATTTTCTGGTAAAGATACCCTTGACCGATATCATGTAAATGACAGGTGGTCGGTCAGGGCAGTTTGGGCTCAATAACTTGATTGTTTAGATCATACACAGTGTGCTGTCGTGGCGAAACGTTTAGGGATGCTTCAAAGGAATTTCATCACAGAGATCTTAGGAGCCAGTCGATTGTGAAATAGCTTTACTAAAATTATGCTCAATAATGTGTAAAATTAGGTAGATACTCGTACGTATTCGTAGTACCTTGGTACCTGTAAGTTTCTAAATAAAATTGTTTATTGGAATCAATATAATATACAGCAATAATGACTGTTACTGATACACATTGTTGCTGTTTTTTTTTGTTTTTTATTATTATTATTTTTTAAGTTTTATGTTTTATTCAAGCTATTAATTAATGTTTCAATACTTGTTTTGTTCACTGTGTGCCAATATATACATGTTTTCTTTCTTTCTTTATTTATAAAACAGATTTGAACCGGACATTACTAACTTTCTTTTGAGGTGATAAAATGGTACAATCCATCTTATATCCTTTAAAAAATAAATATGTGTGAAATACACCATCTGTTTATAAGTCCCTACAGACTCTGAGAAGAAGATGTGGAAATGAATACGAGGGCTATTGCCCGGGGCGATGGGCGAGCAATCTGCCACTACTTATCTACGATTTATGGTGTAGATAGAACCCATCGCGGTATCTATGGGGCATTCAATAAGTGTTAGGGTTGTGGTGTTGATTATCTACGGCTGAAAATAAGATCCTTATAACAGCCGTGGAAATATACGACGTGAAGACACTTGACCAAAGTATACCTAATCAAGGCATATCAAGAGTTTCTCCATAAACGACACGACGGTACAACGACGTATAAACACATATTTTTAATTGTATTTTTACAAATCGATAGTGTTTCATGTACCGGATCGACCCTCCACGGGATTAAAACGATTAAAATTTAACGGGGTATGGATATAAGGTGAAAGGGACAGGTCTTTGCAAACTTGAATGTCTTGCTTAACAGACAAATCTGAACAAAACAACTGAAAAAAAAATCGGCCTCTTTGTACAAAATTTTATTTTTTTTATTTGGAGGAGACAGACCTATGTCCAACATGTCCTATGTCTTTTTGTTATTCGGCTGAAATATTATTGATAAGACGAGATATTGTAATAAGAGTTTAGTGGCATATTTAGATTATGCGTAGTAGCGGCACTAGTGAACAATTAAATAAGTTTAGCTTATAAGAAAAAGAGGTGACGGTATACATGGATTTGATTCATTAAACCCCGAGCGAACGCCAGCGTTCGCGCTGTTGTCTATTGTTGCTATATTTGTTTTTCTATTGTGTCTCTAATTGACGATATTCGAAACGTTAGTTTCCATAACATTTTATATTACTGACGTTCAAAGTCAAAGTCATAATATTTTATTTCACATAGTCCTACATGGGCACTTATAAAACGTCAGAAGCTAGTACACGGTTCCAAATTGGTCGTTTTCTATGGAGAAGAACCGGCAAGAAACTCCATGGTTACTCTTTTTAAAACGTTATGCACCAAACCGTGTATCTGCAGTGTCGGTTTAAGGATAAATTGGAATAAGTTGGCCATTATTCTGCCGCGTCCATCTATCATAGCTGTCGGGGCGATACAATAGCCAGCAACACACATTTTTTACCGTACATCACGATAAATCTCACATATACAAAGGAAATCAATTAAAATTCTGGGCCTACGAGGTTATGATGAGTTCAATAAATCATGATATTTATTGCGTTTTACCGTTAGGTTATCTATAGGTACTTACGTTGATACGTTTGTAGAGTCAGGGAAATTGTAACATTCTATATAAGTAACTTTTTTAAGGTAATCCACAAACCCAAGGTACTTTGACTGTGACAGTTTCGACCATAGGTACTTACATTGATCTGAAAAGGAAACCCGTAGTCCTAGTACGCAAAGAGTTGTAGTAGTTTTAGTCAGTAAAAGTCTGACACGCTTTCTGGCTCCACCCAGAGCGGGAGAAGTCATTGGATGATTTCCCACTCAAGAAAAAAGACAAAAATACTTATTTTTATTTTGTGCTTGTGATTGCTATCAATTTTTTTTTTGTGGATCAAGTAAAGAATTGACGTTTTACCGCATTTGATACCGCAAAGACTATGGTTAGCCAAATAGAAAGGACGAAACAACAGAACAACCCTCACCATCAAATTCACAACTCATCTAGGTGAAACAGTCGAGTCTTAAAAGTTTTTTTAAGCTATTGCATAGCTTCTATCGCGGGCCTTGAGCGTGGAGACCGAATCCAGAAATTCCGTAACGAAATAACCTAACACCCCCCACTCATTTGTTTTTTGAGCGTGGTGACCGATAAGAAAACAAATGAGTGAACAATCAATCAAAATTCAATTCAATGTGTGAAAGTGTAACTTCAATTAATTTCAAAGAAAAAAAAAACAAAGGAAAAAAATTTATTACTGCATAAATAAAATAAATATTATAATTGCATAAGTTGATAAAAATACTATGTATTAGCTTTACCGCGGCAGTCCCCGAGTGCCACACGTCTTTTTTTTTAAAGATAAACTGGTATATATATAGATATCCTATTTCATTGATGAATTTTTAAATATACTAAAAATTGTGAGTTTCACATATGGACGACTGAAAAAAACGATCACTATATTCTTTAGAGTTTTGCAGTCCTATAGTAAACTTACTATAAATTAAAAAGGCAAGCAGTAATTCCAGAAAACGGCTTCTGCTGTTAGGAAATTCAAAAGATTTAACTTTGTGTCATCCGGTGACAATGATATCCATCGTCGCACTGCAGTGTCCAACTCTATGCTTCCCATTCACGTGCAAAAGTTTCATCAATCATTGGCCATTGTGTGCACGAGTCATAGAGAAATGGCTCTTGAGTTCTGCCACTAAGAAAAACTAGCGTTAACGTTCTAATGTAATAGAAACAATAGCGTATTTTAAAGTCCGATAAAGATAAGGACGGGCCGCACCGTAGACAAAAGTAAAAATAAATTTGGCACATTTTGTATTAACCCTATACACCGTTAAATTTTAATCCTTTTAATCCCATTGAGGGTCGATCCGGTACATGAAACACTATCGATTTGTAAAGATAAAATTAAAAAATAAAGTACCTTTTTTTCAAAACTCGCTATTTACGCATATACGAAATTAATTTCTTTAAGAAAACGTCAGCTGAGCGAGTTCAATGACCTGTAGATATACAGGATCGACTCTCCACGGGATTAAAACGATAAAATGTAGCGGTGTATAATAGGTTACTTCTACGTAGAAGTAACCTATTACGCGTACCTACGTAGGCGCGCTTCATCGTCGACCGCATCGTCGCTTTCCATCAGGTGAGATAGCGGTCAAGCACGAACCTATTAGAAATAAAAACTACACACTAGATATCAAGCACTCAAGTTGATTGAAAATAGCGTAAAAATTTTGACACTCACGTCAGTTGTTTGTGTTTATTCGAAATTTGAAAATTTGAGTGTAATTTTTTATAGGTGGCCAGCGTGTTTTGAAAAGATATAAACTGATGGATGATATTCTTGTTCGTTGAAAGATGTTTTTGTTTTTGTTTGAACACAGCTGTTTTTCACGCCTCTAGTTTTTTGCATCGAATTGCGTCATATAATTGTCCACCGTTTCCGTTATGTACGCTTAGCTTTAAAATTCCACAATGCACTAACAGTAAACCACAGTTAGCTATTCGGCGTCAAAACACGATTATAACAAACTGGCAGCATTATATCAATGTCCTACCCATTATTTGGATGATAAATACTCCAACATATCATGGTTGCGTAAACAGTTAACCGTACAATTTCGTGGGATTGAAATCGCGAATAATCAGCGTATGATAAATTGGTGTGTCGTCGCCATTAGATATTCAGGCATTTCATGGATACTCCCATGAGATCATCCATCAAAACCGTCGATATGTTTGACGGGGCTTTAACAATATCGTGTATACTTAGGGTTAACTACACAGCAGTTTAAACGGGTTTAGTGATAAGGATTGTACTTATAATAAAAACTATTGCAATAGCCATGCATTTTCTTATGAAATTAAGCTTTGCTAAGGCATTTCCCTCTATAAAGAATTGTAATTTTTTAATGTGAAAATTTTAACCTTTCCAACTTTACTTTTGACCCGTCATAAACCCACAAATATAGTTTGATATGATCTTTTCACGAACTTTCGCTCTCCTGCGGATATCTTCATGCCTGATTCGATCACGCAAGGAAACTCCGAGCACAGCCCAATCTTTTGCCCTTTGGGTGACTTTAACCCTTTTAATGAGGCTCATTGTGTGCGATATCATTACAGAGGCATATTATTATGTCATCACTAGCAACATGCACTAATTACACACTGTAGGTACACTTTAGCAACTTTATTATCACAGTTATAAACTTTAAATGTTTAATAAGCTGTATAATTTCAAAATGAAATAATAATACGACATAACATGTAGTTTTCTCCGTTAACTTTACATTGGCTAAAGTTAACATGGTAACATCTACATCACCTCTATCGATATATCTAGCTGATTCCTAGACTACGGGCATCTGTATTTCCAAAGTGTAAGACTTGTAAGACAGAGGTGTCTATATCTCGGTACGCCTGATTGGTGGCCGCAGATGCCTGGGCAAATTGCGCAATATTTAGCGATGAGGGTTTGAGCATCTCTCGAAAAGATATACTGTCAAAATGAAGATATGAACTATATGGATGCGGACACTTTAGGTAGGTAATTTTGATTCATTGGATTTTTTTGGTTCAATACAAATACTCATGAATATGTTTTTTCAATACACTTACTCGAAAACAGGCTCTTATCGCACTAGGAATAGGTTCGAAATGCCATGTTTAGCAGTTTTTTTTTTAATTTATCATAACAAGGGCTTTTTTCATTGCTATTTCGTCATGGTCAACCGCGATTATTATTATTTTTTAAAGCAGAGGTGGATATTTTTAAGGTTTTAATATTTAATGAGAATTAAAATTGTGTTTAATATACTGTTTAATAATTTGTTATTATCAACCAATTAACTGTCTATATAACCCGCGCTTGTCCCTTTTGCTTTTTTCTGCATTTTGCATTTTTCTGCTCTAGGGCGACAAAAATGCGTGAGCTCGCCCCCACCACAATTAATTTTGTTTATCGTATCAGGCTGGGCGGTAAGATATCCCCACGAGTCGCTGGTGAACCTCCGTTTATTTATTTCTTTGTTAGTGTATTGAAAAACATAGTCTGATATACGTGGCAAGTCACTGAGGCACTCAATACCGTAACACCCTCGCCTGCGGCTCGGGCGATTTGTGCCTCAGTCGCAATGAGAAACTTTCTCCATTTGTATCAAATTCTACTAAAAAAAATAGCTACTATGTATATTTAGATTCGCAGCACTTGTACCCGCTGATTTTTTTCGCGCTTTCAAGGTTTTTCCTATGGTTAAAGTTACAAAGAAATTTAAATACACTTCGTATACAATTTCGGGATATGTTGCTAAAAAAAAAAGTAAAATAATTAATAATTTGCCACAAGGCCCTAGCCTACGAAAGACAAAAGCTTTTAAAATTTCCAAGAGGCCAGTTTTACACTACTTATATCATGACACCAAAAGAGTGACAAGAATTTCGAAAGTCCTCAGGAGAACAATGTCTTTTTATAACGAACAGTAAGTTGCGCGAAGGTACTCCAGCTTGATGTGAGAGCATGTTAAAGTACCTTCATTGTGTGACGAGGTGACACCGTGCCTATTGTGTTCGAAAGGACGCTTTCCGGGAATATCTGGATACATGTACACCGTAATGATGTACTTACATTAGTCGTATTTGTAATAGGATAGTTCTGTGAAAGCTTGTCGGGTTTGTTTTCATTTCATGTCGGTGAAGTTGAAATGTCACGTTATTGAAGACCTACTGCGTAGATATCTAAAGGCGTCTCCTTTCAAAAACTACCACATTAGTAGTACATTTAGCTGTGTTGTAAATGCTACTAAAGGTTTAGATTGAAACAATATATGTGTTTAAAGTCAAAGTATAGTAGATAGGTAAGGTAAGGTTAGGTAGTGTTTTTTTTTAATTTATATAAACTAGTGCTTGACTGCGATCCCACCTGATGGTAAGTAGCGAGGCAATCTTTGATGGTGAGGCGCACTAGTTTATTAAGAGCCTATTAACTCTAGCCTTGAAGACACCCAAATTATAATTGGACGGGAAGACCGCAGCAGGCAAACTGTTCCAGTCCTTCGACGTACGCGGTATAAACGACGAGGCGAAACGCTTAGTCCGGACCGTAGAGGTTTCCACAACGTAAGGGTGAATATTCGCCGTAAGTCGGGTTGTCCGATGGTAGAATTGCGATGGCGGAATCAAGTCATGCAATTCCTGCGCACACCGAAAGGCTAGCTACCCTACGCCTATGCTCAAGGCTTTGAAGGTTGGACTTAACCAAATCTGGATCACCAATTAGCCGCTTGCTGCCAGATGGAATTTTGCAGCACCAGCCCATATGTGACTGCAGTACTCCACACACGAACGGACCTGTGCTTTGTATAACATTAAAAACTGTCCCGGTGTGAAGTACCGCCGGACCTTTGCAAGAACGCCTAGTTTCCTAGCGGCTACCATGGTTTTGGACTCAATGAACCACCCAAAGTGTGAGTGTGTGTTGTTGTGTGTGTGTTGTTATTTATCTGTTTTTTTTTTTTTATTGACATAATCTAGTGCTTGACTGCGATCCCACCTGATGGTGAGACGCACTAGTTTATTAAGTTAAGAGCAATCATTTCGTTTAATAATATTGGAATCCTGAAATAGACACCCAATTTATAAACTAGCACTTCAAAGTTATTTCATATTTATAAGCTACAATAACCGTCCATAATAGAAAAAGTCCAATGTTAGAAAAAGATATTTTCGTCGCGACATCATTAAGAAATCAGAGCAAAGTAACTCTACCTCGGAGAGATGCGACCTCTGGCGGCAGAAGTTTAAACCTCCCGATGATTTTATCGAGCCGTCGGAGAGCCTCTCACCTGGACACGAGTTGCCATGGCCAACTTGGAAAAGTCTAAACAGACTCCGTACCCAGGTTGGGCGCAGCAAAGACAATCTCCAAAGGTGGGGGTTCTCGGATGGCTCCGATCTTCAGTGTTTGTGCAGCGTCTCTCCGCAGACTATATCCCACCTTCCGTCCTGTATCATGTGCCCTGTTTCCTGCTCACGTAGGGACCTAATGACAGCATCAGCGGACGGCATTGCCGTGGACGAATTCTGAGCCAAGCAAAGAATTTAACTAATATTGCCATCCATACGATAAGAAAAAGAAGAAGAAGAGCTCTTCGAAATTAAATTCAGTGACCGAGACTGGTAGATAGTCGAAACTTGTTTCTCTAATTCTGGGTTAAACCACCCTTGTTCTGTTTAAGATAGTCGTGAAGATTCATACTTATTATTTTCCGCAGATGTCGGCGTCTTCCAATGAATGAAACGAGAGGAAACTTCCAAGAAGCCAGCAACTTACGTGAGTAGTCTGTGATTTATTATGACATTGCTAAGAAAAATAGAAAATAGCTATATGGAATGGGTATAAATTATCTGTGGTAAAAAATAACTTTTTTTCTGCATGGACAGGATTATATTGGGTTGTTTTTTGGCGGGATTTCTTTGAGTATGTAATCTTTTTTTTTTATTGAATGCTGTTCATTGGCCGTTTTAATTATTTGTAAATTAATTCCATGTGTATATTGTGATGTAGAATTGGTGTAATTGTGTATCTCAAGTGTCTGTGCAACTGGACAATATGTGGAATCGTTAAAACAAGCGCGATCTTGGTAATATGTAGCTACCAAATACAACAAAAATGTTAGAATGTGTACATCCATATTCTAATAACAAACTAACGATATAAACAAAGACACGGCTTAAACGACTTAGTATCAAAGCCAATATAATGTTCAAATAAAAAAGCTAATAGGGTTTTTTCAATGAGCACTAAAGACAAATATTATTTATTTATATTCTTGGGAACTTACCACAGTTACTTTTTACTTGTAATTCTATTTATATTTACAAATATTTCAACATTAACATGTAAAATACAGCAAACATTTCAAAGGCAATTCTTGAAATAACATTAAGGAAACAAAATTCAACGCTTACCTCAAAAAGAACCGTAATGCGGGATTGACAGTTGACAGAGGGTAAAAAGCGGGAAAATAAAAAAAAAAAACACGTAAAAAGTAATTTTCTCTCGCAAATTGTGAATTTGTTTCTAGAGAGGAGGCGTTATAGTGGAGTGTCCTTCTCGACGATCTGTATTACGTAACAACACGAAAATTAAAGAGCGTTTTATTTGAACCGTATTCGTTGGGAAACGTATCTCATTATGTGCGATGGAAATAAATTGGAACAGACTATTTGTCGAACACTTGGTTGCCGCTCCCGATCCGCTTCGATTCAATTTGCCCCAAATTTAATTGCAATTGAAATGGTTGAGTGAAACGAAATCCGCTCGTGGAGATTATCCTTTATGTATACCTAGCGATGAAAAAGGTCAGGTAATTAATTTTAATAAGTGTTTAAAGCTCTTAAGTAGCTGAAAACGTTAGGGATTATTTTATTTTGTGATTATTATGAGTAGTTTTTGGGCGACGGGGAATGTGATAATACGAGTAGATACCAGATTAAAGCTTCGGAATTTCAAGGCAGATTATTTATATTTGACACTTGCAGATTTTCAACGTAGTCATTTATTCTAAGGTGTATCTCTCTTTATCATTTATATTAACTAGCTTTTACGAGCGGCTTTGCCCGCATGAAGGTAGGTTTTTTCTTGGGACCCCGATACCTGCATAAGAGATGAATTTTGGAAAAAAATTGGGCTCATCTACGTCATAAATGGAATCCTCGTGAAAAATTTTATCCTCCTAATTTCATTAGTTAGTTTCGGTTGTGGGTTTTTTTGGAATAACTTATGGTGCACTGTTAAACAGTATAAAAATGTTACCCATTTGTACCAGAAAATTTTGCTGCTAACTTTTTAATTCTTGATATTCAATATCCTAACCCTATGCCACAGCACACTAATTTGATGTTTTAGTAGCAGGGGAAATCATCTTTTCTCATCCTAGGGTGGAGCTCTCCTGCCACCCTACAGTGATTGTCAGACTTTTACTGACTAAAACCACATCCATGTTCCTTCAGTTGACTTTAGCGTTCCAGGACCGTAATTGCATGACCCTGGCAGGCATCGGCTCCGCTGGGCCTCTACAGTTTTCTTACATCTCTCAGGCACGCAGTATTCCACACACGCGTTTCGATGTCGATGGTTAGGACTCGGTCTTTATGTGCCAAGCGGACGGCTAGCTACCCATTGCTCGTCGTTCACAAACCCCGGCCCACGGTGGCCGAAGGTCGTTCTGTAATTCTCGACACACTGGGCGTCTCCTGTCGTGGTTGCTGATGTGTGAAGATGTACGTTCTCTCACTCTTGCGGTTACCTCCTTCGCTAGCATTACTGCTTCGCAGAAGGATACGATCGCATCCTATTCCCTCTCGTCCGGATTATGACCTGAACCAGGACCCGGCGTGAGAGGTCGTTATCGCCGATCGCCTCAGGCATAACCCCGGGGAGACTATAATCAATGTACATACGCCTCAAAATACCAAAATACATAGCAGTGTCATTCTATATCAAAATACGTAAGCCCATTATCAAAATAATTTAAGGTGTCAACTGACGGATCAGAAGGCGAGGTCAAATTTCGTTCGACATTTATGTCACAAATATTCTGAGGCACAATGACAGCAACTGTCAATGCTGACGAAGGTGCACCGAATATTGGAGCAGAGTTCTATAGGGGTCCGATAATAGGTCAAAGTTGAGCGTTGTATTACCGCAGACATTGTGAAGACCGTCCTCAGAGGGTTACACCATTTATGTCAACGCACTGAATTAGATTTGAAAATCGAATGTCAATGTCTCGTTTTATTTGGTTTCTTTATTATTTGAACTGCGGAAATCCCGAGGAAAGCCGCAGAGGTCTTACTTTTGAATCTTGATTTGAAAACTCAATTTTTTTTTGCGTTTTTATACATAGCCGGTCTATAATTGTCTCAAAACAATTTCAATGTCATTAATGTTCTTAGTTATATACCTACTCGTTTGACTTCTATCACATCTGTTCCTAAACGATAACTAATGAAATCCACCGATTTGACAACTTATGATTAAAAACTATAATTAATAAGATGTGCAATCAACCTCAACCAGACCGATTTCAAAACGAAGAGGAGAGTTTTGTTTCGGTTGATCTTTTTTTTTGTTGTTTTTGTTACTAAAAGCCACCCAGTCTTCGTACAAAAGACGTTAAAATTTAAGTCACAATATAATCTTGGTAAAAAAAAAGGGAAAATCATAGATGTTTTTGATAGATTGTGCCTGCGAAGAGAATGTGAACTTTCACTAAAAACTCGAAGAATACCTCTACAATACGTCGTTTATAATACATATAATATATTGGTGGAATTGTTTACAAAATCTATTTAAAGAACTCCTCAAATGTCATAGGCATACATATATCGACTTTTGAATTGTCACGAATAGCACCGGGCTATAAATAATTAGTTTGGTAATATCCGATAGTTGCTTTGCCATAGAACTTGTACACTACCTATTTAAATTTAGCTGTGGGCTACCACAATTAAAAACTAAAAAAAAAACAACTGACTTGGTAAAATAACTTAAATTTTCAAAGTTCCAACACTAGAAACTTAATGTTTGATATTAATTAATATATTTATTGATGTATTTTTACGAGTATTATTATGTGTTAAGTTGTTTATGATTTGTTGCACACTGCCCGCCCCAAATCTATGTCCTTTCGTTCAGCCCATCTTAAGGTTATCTGTAAGACATTGCCCTGTGCGACGGGAACGCCTTTTGCACTTTTTGTTTTTGTATGCGTTTATCCTGTCTACATTATGAAGTGTACAATAAAGTATATAATAAATAAATAAATAGAAAAAACGTACAGTATTTATAAAAAGAAAATTTTTACAAAAGAAATAAAAATAACATATGAAGATAAATACTTAACATGTATAGAAAGCGGAGGGCGTACAGGAAAAATCGTTACACGTATCTCGCATCAAGGTTCATACAGAATGGGAAGCCAAAAAGGAAGAAATAAAACCTTTTGGGCACAATTCCTTACGCACGCACCCTCGTTTTGGAGATACCTGACTTCATTCTATTCGGTCAAGTTGATAGCGAGAGTTAGGTCAAGTCAAAGTCAAAATGTTTTGTCTGTGTGCAGACACTTATAAAACGCACGTCTTCAATTGGTCGTTTTCTGTGGAGAAGAACCAGGAAGTAAATTTTTTACTCTTTAAAAAAAAAGATTGATTTTACAATATTAATATGTACGGAAGGACCATCTAGATCAGTCATTGCTGTACTTAAAAATAGAAATTGAATCAAAATAGAAAATAATCTATGAATCCGCGGACTCTACAGTGCTCACATTATAATAAAAGTGGTTTTATAAAAGATATTAAATTAATCTCAATATTTTAAGGTAGATTTTGAAGTTTAAATGCCTCTTTTCCTGCTTACTCGCTCTGTGGAGTTAAAACTGGTATTTTGCGGGGGTAGTGAGCTGGTAACTGATCAACAGACTAATAGAATTGAATCTAGCTCGTTAAAAAATAAAAAAAATTACGTCTGCATTTTGATTGTAAGAACTAACTCAATATTTTTGTGCAATTTGTAGTGTTAATTTAAAAAAAAATGTTTGGTCAAGAATTTCTCAAGCTCACTCGCGTTATATTATTTAATATACTAAATTTACCATAAAATACGTTTCATCCATTAAAAAAACCGGTGAAGGTCGTTCTTAACCGTATCTTCTACTATCAATCTCACTCCAAGCAGAGCACGAAAAGTTATTTGATGATTAACCACACAACAAAAGGAATGCTTCAATTGGTTATACATTCGAACCTCTTAATAAAATGGTGTTCATTCCCATTCAAGAAAACATTTTTAAACTCTTATTGAAAGTTTCCGAAGTCTTTATTTTTACGTGGAAAGTCATCAAAAAACTTACTCTAGCTCTGGGTGTAGCGAGAAGGTGTGTCAGACTTTTTACTGAATAAAACTCACCGATGTCCCACCTGTGGGTCTGGTGACTCTTTCGAACAATATTTAAAGTCTCCGAACACTGTATTTGCAAAAGTATACAGCGCGTTTCTAGTATATGGCATATTAAACTCGACTAGCAAAACACTTGCTAGGTAGGTACTATCGTCAAACTGTCTGTAACCCCTTGGGAAATACAGGAACCATGTCCTGTATGTATGTAGTACCTTGACGTAAAAATGACACAAAATGTTTTAGAAAGAGATTGTCACACAGGTATTTGTGACCGACGTACCTACTAGTCAGTTGAACACACTGCCACAACTAACATCATGACTGTATTTTTTAAAGAATTAGATAGATTTGTACTTACAGTACATTTACATAAAGCCTGATGTGTTAGTCCCTCGGTCTTTTAGGCCAACAGAAAAAACAGGGATGGGTTGGGTTTTTATTTTTTATTATTACGAATAGGCTCGCGTTTAACCACTATCTCACCTAACGGAAAGCAATAATTTGGCCGTCTGGCCGACGATAGAGCACGCTTGCCTAGAAGCAATCTATTCACTCTTGACTTAAAGAGTTGTAGTTAAGCCCTAAGTTGTAGCTATCAGGTTAAAAAAAGTTGGTCATTCTGGATCATCTCCACCCAGCGCGGAAGAACATAATTATATAATGATTACCGATATTAACTAAAATACCATACAAAATACCTATTGTCTTCAACTAGACACAAATCTGCACTTCGGTGTACTACAGATGGATAAGAAGAAAGAAAGAAAGAAAGAAAGAAAGAAAGAAAGAAAGAAAGAAAAACAGTTAATTTACGCGTTAAAGACGCAAACTTAAAAGTAGGTAAAAATAGGAACATAACATCAAAATAGGGAAGATATGCGTCTCCTCCGCGCAAAACAGCCGAACGCTCAGCATAACCTAGCTCTTCTCTTACCAAATATTCATACCTACCGGTGTTATTGCTAATCATGGTGTGATTAGCAATAACACCAACTGATAGACCAATGAATCTTGCGATGTGGCATTTTAAGAACCGTGTACCTATTCTAGTAACATATTTTTATGTTTTGTCCAGGTCTTATGGAGGGCGACAACAACATGTGGCTGATGTTACGTGGTGACAAAAAACTTTACATCCAATGTTTACGGCGCGGCAGCACGCGAACGAAGGATCTTAACAGGTATGTTTCTTGTTACTTGGTAAACTTTGTTTTTAATGTAGCAGGTGTGTCGTTTAATGTTTAAACATTTTTGTACTGTTTTATTATACTTTTCGATGAATTTATCTATACATTTATATAAAATTGGAGTGTCCATTTGTAATATTGAAATAACTTCTTTTTACTAGATACCTACATATGAATATATATACGGTGCATACACCAAAATAACATTTTTTTCATTTTTTGTCTGTCTGTTTGTCCGAACTAATCACTGAAATGGCTGGACCAATTTTGACGGGACTTTTTTTCGCAGGTAGCTGATGTAATAAGGAGTATCATAGGCTACTTTTATTTTAGAAAAAATAAATTCAAAATCCTGTAGTCCACGGGAACGAAGTCGCGGGCACAGCTAGTTTAAAATAAATATCTACACTAGCTTTTGCCAATGACTTTGCCCGCGCGAAAGTAGAAAATATATTCCCCCTAGCTACTTTCAGCGGTTTCACTCAAGTGATAGTAGCAAATTATCCCAAGGGAACATACTTCGGGATAAAAATCCTATGTTATTCCAAGACATGGTCTACCCGCGTGCCAAATTTCAACCAAATTCCTACAGCAGTTTCAACGGGAAGGAGTAATAAACATACACATATACACTCACTCAAAAATTCGCCTCAGAGCGGGTACGGGTAATATTATAAGTATAAGGACAGTTAGTGATAAAGTAACAGGTGAAAAAATTTTGGAAGTTGATCCAGTAATTTTTGAGGTTATTCCAAACAAAAATGAAAGTCTTTCCTCTAGATATATACTATGAATATATATAAACGCGCCGCTTTTTTGCTTGCCTTGGCGACTAATAGTAAAAAATATGAAAAAAAAAATGTTATCTATTGGTATTTTATTTCAATTTTATACTTCGTATTTTCGTGTCTAATTTTCAATAGGCATAAAGAAAATCGTTTGCTAGACTTCTAAGAAATTCATTCCAAATGAAACCCTATAACTTTTTTTTTAACACTAGAAATAATTCCTGTATCGTGGGCGGGCCAGAAACTTGTAATCTCACATAAACAAACAACTAACAAACATTTAATCTATGTTAGATTGATTTTCTCGCCAAAATAATATATTGCCCAAGTCACAATTCACTTTATTGACAATAAATAACGTAGACAGACAGTAAATAGAAGATAACTTACACCAACATCTTTAATTTGAATGAAATAGGGCGTCCAAATTATAGTTTATTAAAACCTTTCTCTTCCAACGAAGCCTTACATATTTTCTTGTCAATATTTTACTTGAAAGCCAATTTTATTAAGACGAACTTTGTCATTCACAGCGCAACTTTGGCCATTAACGTCACGAGGATCCTATCAGCAGAAACTCAAAATATTGGTAAGTGAACGTTTTGATACAAACTTCTGAAATATCGCTATATCATCGTCGAGCCGCCTTAGCTATGTCTACATCGAAAATATCTTTTAATATTATTTCCTCCAAATTTCAGCAAAAGTTCAAAATCTGATTTACCGTTTATCTGCTCAGTCTGCGGTTTCGTTGAGAAGCTCACAAATATTCACTGCCAATTTATTTACAGGCTGATTTAGTTTTTATGTAGAATAAATTTCAATTACGGTCGACCGGCGAAGTAATAAGCTCCGTCTGAGTCGGCAGCTTTTTCAATGCGGTCACAAGCACAATACGATAAATTACCGGCCTAATTCGATCCGCTGCTCGTAATGTGGGTTCATCAAACATCTTGTTTGTGCGACATAAACTACAATAGAGGGCAGCCCCGACCCGCCCGTGGCATTAGCGACGTCCCCACAATTTCGCTCTACTTTGTCTCCATTGCTTTCTGTCTACACGGTCACGGAACAAATGAGAGATGAAAACGGTACGGCGACGTTTCTTTTCAGACTTAGGACGGTCGCCAGTATCATTAGTTACACGATACAACAGGCTTTGGAAGGGGAATCCTTATAGAGACCGCAATCGTTGATTAAACGAGTTATTTCTGCTTAGATCGAAAAAAGTCCATTACAAGAAATCTTTGATAAGGTTTTAATTAAAAGTAGGAAGCCATAATGATGCCGTGATTTTTGGTTGCTTATTCGTAATAATTAAAGGGGATGGTAAAAAAAATCACATGGCACGCAAAAAGAGAAACGCGAACGTAACATTCAAGCCGTATGTTTATGAGTTTCCCTAGTTTTCAAAGGGAAAAGATATTGCGCTCCGTGCTCGTATTTGAGGAACAAGAGTGTAATTC
This sequence comes from Mythimna albipuncta, assembly GCA_929112965.1. Taxonomy (NCBI): domain Eukaryota; kingdom Metazoa; phylum Arthropoda; class Insecta; order Lepidoptera; family Noctuidae; genus Mythimna; species Mythimna albipuncta. The sequence goes on along the minus strand of OV815977.1, from coordinate 10,037,296 downwards.
CCCGAGGTTTTGTCTTGCGGCAACACATCCTACAAATGAAAAGATGCCGACATTCAAAGCGAGCTGGTGCATTTTTAAATTCTCACTGTGGCCGGTTCGGGGCAAAAACTCGTGTGGGTTCGCAACTAATGGACTTTTTTAAACGTGTTTCGTTTCTTTCATTGGTTCTTGTATTTACATTGAAGCTGAGGGCTGTCTGTGTATTCCGATCACGCGGCGCTACTTACACAGTGTTGCTTCGAGTAGATTCAGTTACGATTAGTTTTAATTTCGCTCCGGGACACTAGAACTATTCTGTGCTCGACTGAGTCGTTGTTCTCTTGTGAGATTTATTGCTAAAGTTTACTGCAACGAAGCGTGTTTTAAAATGGTATGTACTTATTGCATTGCTCGGACTTCAAAGCGTGTATAATATCTTGTTTGTCGTTCCGAACGCTTTGTAGGAGAGTTCAAAGCCGAATGAAGTTTGCCCTTCGTTGGAGGTTTTCAGGAGTAAGGGAACATTTGCTGTCAATATTACTCATAATATGTATATTATATAGGTTTTTATTTATTGTATACAGCAAATTAATGTATTGTGTGCTGTACACATATTTATGTAATTTAATCAATGTAAAATTAGTTCTGTTATGCATGTATAGAACATCATGTGCAAACTCTCTCATTTATATTTATTTATTTGTTAAGGTAGCCATACACGCTAGGGTATACCTGATAGGTTTGTCTGTACAGTTGAGTTTTACAGGTAAACTAGAATGTGCATGTGGCACAATGGTGTAGGTTTCCACACAAGCTTACCTGACAGTTATAACTGTGCAGGCAAACCAAGCCTAACCTAAAGTGTTTAAATTAGATCCTTAAGATTTGCTGTAAAAAAAACCCAATTGTGAGTTATAATTTCGCCTGATACATCAAATACTTACCCTATTTTTTTTTAGAGTTTCGTGTAAAGCACACTATAAGTTTAAGAAATCTCGTATCGTACCAAAAAGTCGTGAAGGGTAATTATTTTGTATCGTAAACGAGCTCTATTTAATAGTCACAGTTAGTGTATTCAGAGACACAGCGCTTGCCACAAGCTCGTAAAGCTTTGAGGGGATGAGACATTGCGATTCATTCTCGCATTTAAAAGCAAGACTGTAATTTCACAGGCCTTTGTCTCGAGCCCGCACGGGACGTCGGCTTGCAGGAAAATATGCGCATTCAAAATGGATTTTTATCGCTTTTCAAGTGGTAGGCTTTAGCTGTGTAGTCTGTTCTGAATACTTTAACGATCTATACATTGTTTTGGTCCCGAAAATGTATTGTATTTGTTTGTGAACTGATGTAAGTATATTTGTATCGGTGACTCGCTAAAGTTTCCATCAGGCTTAGTAGGTAATTTTTAAAGGGACAATTCATTTGTCTTTCAGATAATCTCTCTCTTCTTTGTCCTCTCCTGTTCCCATTATTTGGAGTCAGGTCTCCTCATTAAACGACGCCAGGATATTCTATCTTGGGTTGACGGTTCTGGCAAACAGGTTCATAATGGGCGACCCCTGCCTTTCTTTTGTGCAGGCAGGTTAAAGTATTTTTTTACGACATGGTCCTCGCTTCTTCTAAACCTAACCTAACATGTCCATGCCATCTGAGGCAATTTTCTGTAAATCTTTTAGATAAAATTATTTATTAGCTATTAAATAACATATAATATTCAGTACAAAACTCATTAGCCAAGCAAACTCAGACCTGAAAACTTCGACGATACTTTACATTAACTCAAAGGTTTAATTAGCTGAGTTCGCAGGGAACAACTCGTAAAGTTCCCAAATAATATGGCAGCCTCCTGCCGAACTGCGATGGTCAGTTACTCCATACCTGATCCCTCAGTTGTTAGCTTAGGACGACACTTTATGTAGATGTGAAGTGCTCTAAAACCTTGTAAGACAGGGACTTGTTTGGAGTAATTACAGTCGAGAAGGAGTAGAGAAGGGGCGTACTTACCGAGTATATACTCGTACCTGTTATATTCAAATGAGACGAGCTTTAACGTACTCGACAAACGCTTACAACCACTAATTGGGCGATACTCACATGACACGCTCGTATATTATTTTACGTCACAAATACTTTATGCAACGTGTGGCCTTATTCAGAGTGAGCGCATGACTAGGTCACTGTACTCTTGAAAGTTCACAGTATTGATTTTATTGCGCACGCCCGAAAATATAAATGGAATCTGGTGGCGTACGGAGCTGGCCATTGATTTAATAGCCGGAAATAGGTACAGCGCGGACACGTATCTACAACTGCACATCAATTATTTAGACGAGGTGCAGCTATCCCATGTACACTGGAGCAAAGTAATCCGACGCGTGTAATGCGCCCTCGCCAAATTTAATTAACTTGATGAAATACCCGACGTGTGTCAACTCAGTCATGTTTCACGTTTAAATGTAATTGCTTCACGATTCAACGGCTGTCGATTAATTAAAAAGATCTCCATTTTCACAGATTTCATTGAGTTAATCGAGACGAAGAAAGGCTTCCAGTGCGAAACTTTGCTGAAGTGCAGACTCATCGACTCCAACCAGACGTAAGTCAATCACAAATACTCGTAAGAAATATAATATATATTAAGTACTCGCACATAAAACTGCGAACTGTCATACATTTGTTTTGTGAAAGGATGAAGTTTATCCTTCTGTCACAGCTTTACATTACGAGGAAAACTTGCAGCCAGTAATAATACGAGATTTATCAAGACGTCGGAGCCACGTGGCGGGAAAGTTTGAACTTAATTCTGTGTGATATAGACCACAGAGTAGAGTCGCGCGACGTCGTTGTTACGTAATTATTAGACGCCCGACGCCGCCGGCGCGGGACGTCGACCCCGGCTCGACTTTGACCCACTTCTTACTCTAATTTTCGCGTCTCAACCCCGTAGACAACTTTATCTATATCTCTATAACTTGCGATAACTACCGGGAAGCCGCGCTAGGAGGGGAGGATAAATTAATATTCTGAAAGCGGCGCACTTTAATACATGAAATAATTTTATACTTGTACCTTTATGACACTCTGGTTAATTTAAAATGTATCGACACGCGTCCCCACTTTGTACGACTACACAACCCACGTCCTGCACAAATATTTTGCCAACATCAGGCTCTACTAAAAGTTTACATCCAATGTAATGTTTTCTTTCCATTACCAATGATTCTGAAGGTTTTCCAGGAGGGCTGAATAAAATAACATTACGTGTCCGTGGGAAAGGTTCTATTTTCATATTTTCTTTAAAACGGATCGTTTCGTTTTATCTTTTAAGTAGGCAGACAGTAAATATTTGATTTTACTTTGTTTGTTAGGCACTTATGTTTACTTGGGGGGCTAATATTATGCGCGCTTATTAGCATATTACGCGGGCGAGTAATGTTCTCCTTCTAAATTTTTCATTCTAGACTTGTTACAACTTTATGAGGATGTGAGCTTTAGTAAAATGCTGGTATGTAGGTCGGGAGAAGTTATTTGGTGATTACCCGACTATAAAATAAAATACTCGTAGTATTTATGTACTCAAAAATAGTTACTCGCTCGCTGAACCTTTTTGCAGTTAGTGTAAGTAAGTATGTATATTGCAAAGTATCTTAATTTCGAGCAACATGTTCTAAATTAAGGCACTTTTATGTACTTAAGGTACTTATATCTACAGAAGAACATAACAGCCTATAAAAATCGAACAACAAAATAGAACAACTCAGAACAAATACAACAAGATACTTTAACTTAACTTCTAAGTTGGTGTAAAACAAGGATTTCCTATAGCTGTTCATTGTTTGGAATAAAATCACAATAAAAGTTGGTCGTCAAGTACGCGGCCCGTCGCCTTCCAACTTTGTCATATTCAAATGTTCGTCTGGAACTTGCTTTATTTACATATTCACACTCACAGCAGGCTATTAAAAGTAAACAGAGTTCTTATTTCTTGTTGACAGTTTTTTTCTTGGATTTGATTTTATTACAAGCTTTTATTTAGCTTCACCTGTCCCGATTTTTTTATATGATAATATTTGTCTGTAATCAAATCTTGCAAATTTTTTACCCACTTCTCGGTTACCGATTGAGCTAAAATTTTGCATGAATGTGTAAATTAGATGACAATGCAAAGTTATTTTGACCTTGAGCTCCATGTCTATCAGATCAGCTGATCTGATGATGGAACTGAGGATGGAAGGATTTTGATAGTTAAACGACACAATTCTATCGAGTTTGGGCTCGTATGATTCGTTTTCATGTGTATTAAATATAAAGATATACCGAGCTATAAAAGCTTGCTATGAAAAAATGATTTTCATTAAAAGCTTGTTTTTTCATAAGTTTTTTTTTAAATTAAATACTCTCAGAGTTCATGAAAAGGGTGCAGAGAATATTCTAATCAATATTATTTGTTTTTTTTTTCAATTACTATTTACCATGCGTATTTTTTTTCCTTCTCTAACAAAACCATCCAAAGTTTGGCAAAAATAAAAAGCTTTTAGCGATAAGACCGCCCATTGTGACACCCTATTAATTTTAAGTTCCTATTGTCATTTTATTACTTACTGGTGTACAATCAAATATATATCTATCTTTTTTATCTGATATAAACTGCTCAGCAGTGGGACAGTAACGGCTAGTAAAAAAAAAACTAGTACTTCACTGCGATCCCATCTGATGGTAAGCAGTATCTATCTATATTTACCATTTTTGTTCTTCTTATCGAGTTGATATACTCAAACTTATTATTTTTCAATACACTTACTCGAAAACTGGCTCTTATCGGAAGTATAAAAATACTTTCGATAGCCTGCTGCCATCTAAATCAAAACTAAAATGTATGGTAACTTTGGAAAATTTTCTTCAGTACAGAATGAACAAAAATGCGTCGTAATTTTCAGAGAAAGTAAATATTTCTTCGTTAGTGTGTTGAAAAACGTCGTTTGATACACGTGGAGATTTGTCACTGCAGCACTCGGCTTCATAACACCCTCGCCTATACGGCTCGGGTGAATTTCGCCTCGATTGCAATGACAAACTCTTCCCATTTGTATCAAAATGTACTATTTCTGACCAGTATTCGGCTACCTGTACAGCTCTATTATTTGCCTCGTATAGATCCTGAAAAGTGTAGTTGCTTGTGAAGGCTGGGCAGCGTACAGGTGACACAAGTCCTTTGTAGTTGCCTCACACTGACACTAAGTTAGACATGGGTCGAAGAAGCCCTATTTTGCCAGATTCGTCATCAATATCATCAAAATGATGACGAATGGAAACCCATTAATTTTATTAAAACACGTTAAGCGTCATTCATCATAATTTTCCATTAAGTTTTATTAAAATACGTCACGCGTAATCAAAAATCACAAAGATTAAATATTACAATGGCTTGAGTGAGATATTTGACCTATAAAAAATAACAATATGACGTATTTCTCCAATAATTACTTTATTAAAAGCGGAATTTAATATTGCAAGGATATCAAACGAATCGGGTCGAGCGAACAGATTGCAGCGTCATTCCATTCTCTAAAAAATTTGATCGAATCGAAATTACATTTTGATTTACGTAACGCTGTACCTGCGTGTGATGTGATATATATGCATTTACCGGTGAAATTGATGGAAAAAGCGGGATGAAAAACTGTTCTCGTATTTGTGAATTACCAGGTATTTTCACCATTTACGTAGTTTTTCTTTTGTTATGGGATAGGTACTAACTTATACTACTACAGTCCTATTTTCATCGTACCTTACTGTTGCCCTACATATATGTATATAATGGCTAATTGATTTCAATTTTTTTTTATTGATATAATCTAGTGCTTGACTGCGATCCCACCTGATGGTAAGCAATAATGCAATAATTGATGGTGAAGCGCACTCTAGCCTTAAAACACTTGAATTATAATTGAACGAGATGACCGTAGCAAGCAAATTATTCCAGCCCGGAACAATTTGGATATTTATATCGCAAATATACAGATCTATTAAAAAAAAAGCAAGAATTGCAGACTATTTTGTAACAACATTTAAAGAGTCGATTGTATATAATTAGAAAACTTTTATTAGACGCAAGCCAATCACAATTTTTCCTTCCATATAATTCAAAAATTAGAACATCAACGACAAAATCACGTAAAAAACTTAAAAATAAACATCTTTTACTAAATAGAACATATTCACACATATTTTTTATAAAAACTCATCTCAGACCTACAGAAATTAATTAAGACCTTGCGAACATTTTTCCATACATTTTACCATACCTACATATGTAGGTGAGCAATTAGTAGAGGTTTCGAGTAAAAGGCGAACCGGAGGAAAATAATTTCAGTTCGTTATTCAGTCCCCACTGGGTGTAATTGGTAGGCTCTTGTGTCCCCCGGTGGGGCGATGTGGTTGTACATCAAACAAAACGGTCTAAATTACAGCCTTTTAATTTTCGACAATTAATAAATTGAATAGCTTTTCTTTGTGAGCTGGGGAAACAATTTGTACCGTGTAGACATGTGCCTGGTACTTTGATTGTTCAAAAGGTTTTGTAGCCTTGGGATGTTTTTGTGTATTTGGATGTATGTACGACACTTATTATATTTTATTGTTCTGATTACTTGGGGACTCGTTGATTTTCTTATTTGTTTCTAGGGTTGAGTTGCATGTGTGTTATGTTGACTTTTGTTTTTAGTGTTTCGTACTCAAAGGGTAAAAACGGGACCCTAATGCTAAGAGTCCGCTGTCCGTCTGTCAGTCTCCAGGCTGTATCTCATGAACTGTGATAACTAGACTAGACATTTTCACAGATGACGTATGTTTTGGTTGCGTGTTAAATACTTATGTGAAACGAGCGAATTTTTTAATTAAGTACCGTGTTTTACTACGGACGCAAGCCTTCGTGCGCGAGCTATCTTTTCCTGTTTTATGTCTTTACATAAGTTATTAAATAAATAAAGTCTGAGAGGAATTTGTCTTTCAGAACAATTACCCACTTAATAGCTGATGAATTATAATCAGAAACGCTTTCAGTTAAAGAAATAAGTCACTTATATAAGTACGACATATATCGGTGTTGACGGACCAAAAATTAATGATGAACGATAACTATCGTCTGGATTAGAAAAATCTTATAAAAGTGCTGCTAGTCTCAAAGTGTTTAAGATCTATTTTATTACATTATTATTATATCTAGCTTACACTATCCCACTGCTGGGCAAAGGTATCCCTCCATTACTTCCATTGTTTCGGGCTCTGATCCACTTCTTGCCAATTCCTAAGAAAGACATCTAGGACCTACTTATAACCTTCTAAATGAATAGCATAGTCGGACTTATAATGTTCCCACTGTTGGGACTCAGCCCTCCTCTCTAGGATAGGGAATGGTCCGTAATCTACCAAGCAGGCCCAGTGGGGGTTGATGGATGTCACGTCACATGTCTCCGAATTTTCTCGTTCTAGGATATGCCGGTTTCCTCACGATGTTTTTCTTCACCGTTTTGAGAGCAGTGGTAATGAAATAAATTACACAAGGTAACTCGTAAGTCGGGGCCGTTACCACTCGGCCACCGCTGCTCTTCTGCTTCTAAATGAATCCATCATTAAAACTATCGCGCACGTTTCTCTCTAAGAATGAGGTGCTACAAGAAGTTAATTACACATTTAGAAACTGTATTTAAAACTAATTTAAAGTTAACTGTTTGTTACAGGGACAGCGACTCTATCAGGGTCTACATTAGTAAATCAAGCGGTGTCACGCTGTCTTGTGATGTGCTGAAGTTGCGCTTGCCTGGCTTCCGTCACGATGCTGGTATGTAACCTACTGTAATTGTAATAGTTTTAACTTCAGAGGCTCTAGTACGAGCTCTTAACGCGATCTATTTTACGACCTAAACTGAACACTTGAAAGAAATGGAGCTATAAACTATCATCATCATCATCAGCCTTTTTAATGTTCCCACTGCTGGGAGTCCGTCCTCCTCTCTAGGAGAGGGAATGGGCCGTAATCCACCACGCGGGCCCAGTGCAGGTTGGTGGATGTCACATGCCTTAGAATTTTTGGTTCTAGGACATACCGGTTTCCACTATATACTAAATTTTAATTAGTACAAACACTTTAAGGACTTATTAGAAAAAGTCTTGTTATTATTTAAGTAAAGTCTCAAAAAATAATATTCATAAACAGCAAAGTTATTAGCGTTTGTTTACATCCCAAAATGTCACTCAATTTATGGAAATATTGTACAGGCTATTGATTATGAATGAATAAATAACGATCACAATGAAAAAACATTGCGCGTTATATTTTCTAAAAGCAATTGTTATATTATAATAATATTACATAGTAATGTTGATTATAAATTTACCAATTACAAGTATGTATGACAAAACTCCGCGGACAATTTTTGGGTTTTCTTTTTACTTTTGACTATAAAAATGTGATCAGTAACGGATAGAGCCCCATGTTTTTTCACTATTTAAAAAATAGGGGTGTATGTGTCCATCCCTTTTTCTCGCTTAACGACTGAAATTTTAACACAAGACCGCCCATCTTACATTTATTTTTGTAAATGTTTGTCCTTTATTAAATTAAAAAGTGCAATAAAATTATATAATAATAATAATAAAGCCCCACTAAAAGCTCCCATAGACAGGAGCGATATGACAATGCGACTTCGATCTTTCATAGGAATTGATTTGTCTGTACTTACATCAATTTTATAGTTGTGTATATGCTAAAAACGTGCTGTAACTGTCTGCGGGAACCTTTATGTTAGTAAGTCTAAGATTTAATTAGTTTTTCTTTCAACTTTACGGAGCGAGCAGATTGATATAGGTACTTACTTCATTTCTTTTATATAGATATACCAGATAATTTAACATGACTAAACCATATAACGGAACAGTCCCATAAATAAAAGTGACCACGAAAAAAGGGACAAATAAAAGTAAATGAAAAATATATTACAGGCATATTAATACTCAATACTTTATCGCATTCCATATGTACAGAGATGGTATAAAAATATAGCAAGACCAATATGCACCCTGTCGAGACAGCAAAGTTAGGAGAGAGGGATTATTATTATAAGACTGTTTTTTTTTGTGATTAGATACGTAACTTCTCCCACTCTAGGTGGGCCGAGAGAAAGTGTCAAACCTTTACCGATAAGAAGTCGGTTAAAACCCACTTGTGTTAGTCCTTAGCGTTCCAGGACCATAACAACTCTTTCGAACAATCCTGCAGCAAGTACAAGTGGGTTATAGTCTGTAAAAGTCTGAGACGTCTTTGAACACCGACCAGAAACTCTTGACATGACCCATATTTTTTCTAAGCTGAAAATTACTAAACAACTCCATCCTGCTCCGGACGGAAAAATTCCGACTGTCAGACTTACTGACAAAAACCCACCTGTGTTTCTTCAGTCGACCTTTGTGAGGGCCATGGTGAGTTTATCGAAGAATCTTGCATACCATTATAACAATAATGATGCGGGAATGCTCAAAAGAGCTCCCTAACATAAGTGGATTTTAGTCAGTAGAAATCTGACACGGCCTCCCCTTGCAGCCAGATAGAGAGAAGTCATTTGATGATTTCTGATCTTTAAAAATAGTTCAATTGTAACATGACCCGTAAGTTTGACATTTACGTCTCACTATCCGACCTCTTCCGCACTAAACAAAAATAAAGTTTCCTTGCAAAAATATATTTCCCTCAACATACGTACATAAGTGTCGGCTGAATACTTAAATATATTTTATGTTAGACTCCACATAAATGAAGGTGATACATCTACATATAAAAAGCAGAGTGCGAGCTCGACTGAGATAAAGGTGGCCTCACACAAAAGAAGTTATTTACGTTTACGAGAACACCTTTAATATTTCTCGAATTATTTTTCTTTCATCTCAAAGGAATATACTCGTAATGTATATACTTTCGTTGTATAGTAGCCCTAATTTGGCTCATCTGGTACCTTGAATCATATATAGCGGTATTATGATTCATAGTTATGATTTGGGTCGTAATAGGCCGGGATCACGAGAGGCGGGTAATGATTGAGGCAGATATACCCCAGAGATGGGACAGGTTAATCTCGCGGGTCAGCGGAAAGGGTTGTTTTCGATAGAAAATTCTTCTCTAAACTATTATTTAGTGGTATGTAAACCACATTAAAGTAACACAGTCTGTGTATCCGTACTATCCCAGTAATAAGAAGACCCAGATTATTTTAATAAAAACCATTCTGAGCTTTTATAGCGCGCTATAAAACAAACATAAATCCCTATGTAATAAAATTCAATTTGAGCGCTACGCATTAACGAGAGATATAAAGAAACTAGGATGTAAAATAAAATCAAACTTTAAAAGGAAAATTATTCCGTAGATTTGTTCATTTATGTTTTGTCGTGTCGACTCGAGAATAACTTAGTGGTGAAAAGATATTACCCAGTCAGCACAGATTTAATGGTGCTGCGGATTGTTCGAAAGAGTTTCTTTTTTCTTCTAAACTAACTGTTTTATTTGTTGTAATTAATTAGTTATGTCATTATCGGCGCATAATGTGCGCATGCTGTTATTTTCTGTGTAAATGTTGAGGTGCTTATACGTAAGTTAGCAATAGCTTGCCGTCCGGCCGTCCGGTAACCGTCAAGACCGAGCTCAAGCCGATGACGGCGAGTAGTGTTCCACGCGCGCCTCAAGGAGATGTCAGCGAAACCGTAGGTGCCCAGCAGGGTTGAAGCCTACTGGGGTCATCGATTGTGTGAAAAAGAACCCCGGAGCCCTGGAAAGAAGGCAAAGAAAGAACACAGGAACAGGAACAACAGGAAGGAACAGGAGTAGGTTTTAGTCAGTAAAAGTCCTGCTTTGCTATTAACATAAAAAAAATAGGTCTTGTTAAAATAGACTTTTTCTGGCTGGAGTTTTTTTTTGATTATTTTTCACTTAAAATAAAGCCTACATACAATGACTATGCCTGACTGCGTAGCTAAACTGCGAATGGCATTATTAAGTATTGTCATTGAAAGAGGTTCCAAAATACCTGGTGTAATATGAATTATATAAGCAAAGGAAGCATTGGTTTTTTTTTATTCCAAAAATAACAAGCTTTAATCAAATACTCGTTCACTGTATTCTGTACTACTTCACGTTTCTTAATATATCTAGAGAAAGGTTAATTCATTTTTAAAGTGAGATAATTATAATGTTTAGAAACTGGTTTTTATAGCAGCTTCGCCTATGTGTAATTGAAAAATTATAAATTATCCTAAAAGAATCAAAAATAAAAAACGTTCGGTCTTATTTCCGGACATTGATCAAAATCCGTTCAGCCTTTGGATCGTAAAGGAACAATATATAGTATACTACTAAAAAGAGTAGTATATTTCCTAGTTACTGAAGGACGTCACATATAGATTAAATCTCGAAATAAAAAAAAAATATTGGCAAAGTATCCATTGTCCTCTCCCCGTTCTATGATCTGTAGACTTATATAATAGCATAGCATGATTAGCCTTTTTAATGTTTCCACTGCTGGGACTCCTCTCTAGGAGAGGGAATGGGCCATAATCCACTAATTGGACCCAGTGCGGGGTACCTCTGTAATATTAAGTGTAAAGTGACTTGGTGAAATAGTATGTAAGTATAATAGCATAACATTTATGCACTAAATATAAAAATGTATAAATAACATTATACATTATAAAAAAAAACCCTTGAAACCAGTATCATACAAAAAAACCCTTTATATCCGTAAACTTTATAACACCAGCAACATTAAAAATACAGTCAAGAAAATTAGAATCAGTTGCACAATGTAGCGACACCAACATAAAAATGCTAGACAGATACTAAAAACTATTATGAAGCAGACCGCAAGCCGACAGCCGGGAAATATAGCTGTGGTCTCATAATAAGACAGGTCATAAATATAATGTTAGCCGCGGGAAGGAGGGCCGAGTCCAACCGCAGATGATAACAGGGCAGGGGTAGCCGACTTAGTGCATTTGTTTTCCCCACTGTCTCAGTTTATCACGAGATATTGCTGGTTACTTAGTCTTTTCAAATGAAGAAAAATTCTGAAAAGAAACTAAGGCTTACGTACTCAAAACTAACGTGTTATGAAAGTCCTGTTGAAGATGAACAATGTTATTTTTTTCTCTTAGTGTCTCAATGTTTTTTAAGAAATACACTTTTAAACAAGATAAATGACTTAACTACTGTAGGAGACCGTGATAGTCAGAGTGCCCAACTGTCATTTTTGTCAATGCTGACATAATTTGAAAAAAAAAAAACCGGCTTTGTTTTGAATAAGACCAAAGGGCCTACCACGAGCAACTCAAGCCAAAATATTTTATTTTACATAGGCCTACATGGGCACTTATAAAACGCCAGAAGCTAGTGTGAGCATGGTTCCAAATTGGTCGTTTCTTATGGAGAAGAACCTACAAGAAACTCCATGGAAACTCTTTTAAAAAAATTGGTTGTTATTACAATATTGATAGATATTATGTAAGAACAGTGTAGACCAGTCAATATTGTACACAAAAGCAAAATATAAATAATCATAATAAAAAAAAGTACTTAAGTCGTAATAAGAAGTAGTCTAAGAGTTTGTGGAGTATACAGTGTTCTCACATTCACATTACAAAAAATGAGGCTTTATAATAAAAAAAACAATCAGGAATACTATAAATATTTACAACTATCAATAAAATGTTAATAAAATAAACTAATAACAAATTTAAGACAGTTGAAGTCTAAATGATAAAAGCTCTTTTTTTTTTTAATTGTTGATAGGTTCGCACTTGACCGCTATCTCACCTGATGGAAAGCGACGATGCGGTCGACGTTGGAACGCGCTTACCTAAAAGAAACCTATTCACTCTCGACTTAAAGATTCCCGGGTTGTAGCTATCAGGAAACACGCTCTTAACGCGATCCATTTGAGAACCTAAACTGAACTGTTAAAGGGATGGAACTACACAGGGTATACAGCTCCATCCCTCTTTCTGACTCGCACGCTTGACATTTTAAGACGTCATGGTAAGGCCCTAGTAAATGGCCTCGTATATACAATAGGCTAGTGGCCGTAAAAATGTAATTAGTCCGTCTTTTAGACTAAGTATTCAAAAATAAGGGACACGTATTTTTTTATTTGTAAATTAAACCAAAAATGACAAAGATATAGCCCATTAAAGTTACGTGTAACGTCACGCCGTGCTGCATTTTTTCGTACGGGGTGACGTCACACGTAACTTTAATGGGCTGTATCTTTGTTATTTTTTGTTTAATCGAAAAAAGAAAAAATACGTGTTCAATATTTTTTTTTATAATCTAAAATACGGACTAAATAAAATGTAATTATTTTGACCCTGGAAACTACCATATTACAATTCAAATTAAAATAAACGACCTTTGAGTGAACTTCAGAGGAGCAAAGATATTGTAAGGTTACTTTGATTTGAATGTCTGAAATCGTCAACACATAATTAGCAATTTTATTACATAGAGAGAACAGATATTTTACATTAAAATTTGGTGTATGTGCTAGAAAGGTTATAATTATAACAGATTGGTACTAATTAATTAATAGTTACCTACTGAAAATGAATCACTGAAAAAATAAAGGACGCGTGACGCTACTACTATCTAGGCAGCATTTCACTGATTGGATTGGGGGTCTCAGAATACATTTGGTTTATGTATTTCTTTATAAGAGACGAATAAATCAACAGTCTGCTCTTTGACTGGAGACCTATTTGTGTAGGGACTTTTTAGTATTTATACATTGTACGTACCCTACATGTTTGTTCCCGAGAAGACATCTCTTTTTGCTAAATGATAAATATATACTTCATTTCGATCAAGCTCACTTGAATACGCAGGACTTAAAAAAAAAGTGTTGCTTCAAAACTACGATTAAACTACAATAAATGGTTTTTTTATGGTTCCGTACCCAAGGGGTAAAAACGGGACCCTATTACTAAGGTCTATTAATAACGGGCACACTACGTGGAAGATCGGTCGCTCCACGGAGTGTGCCCGCTGTTTAATAATAATAATATAATATAATATTCCACAACTATCACACAACGCCGTCTAGTCCCAAGCTAAGCAGAGCTTGTGTTATGGGTACTAGACAACTGATAAACATACTTATATATTTCTAAATACATACATATTATAGATAAATTACACCCAGACACAGAACAAATGATTATGCTGTTTGTAATTTATATGCAATAACATGTATTGGTGTTCCGTCACCGATCTTCCGCGTCGGAATTTCCACCAAGTGTGGCGAAGGCCTTAGACTTCGCTGTCTGTCCGTCCTTCTATCCGTCTGTCTGTCACCAGGCTGTATCTCAAGAACCGCGATAGCTAGGCAGTTGAAATTTTCACAAATTATGTATTTTTGTTGCCGCTATAACAACATATATTAAAAATAAAATGAAATAAATATTTAAGGGGGGCTCCCATACCATAAACACGATGATTTTTTTGCCGAATTTTCGTAAGGACGGTACGGAACCCTTCGTGTGCGATTCCAAATCGCACTTGGACAGTTTTTTTTTCTCAACGGTAGATATTTATAAAGTGTACAATTATTTTTATTTCCTACATTTACGGAATGCATATCTTTTTTAATCGTCTCACGTTGTGCCCTTTATTTTGCTAACCCACATGATGACAGAAAATATATTGAAAATACAAATACGCCCTAAATCATTATAAATGCTAAATTTTATTTAAAAAGAAAAAGTCAAACATTTAATGGAGAAATTAAACAAAAAAGCAATTAGTAGAATAAAATGGTATGTTGCTCTACACACAATCAAGTTTGATCAACTGAGCAAATTTCGCTCGTTTGTTTCGCGAATATTACTTTTCAACCAACAGTTTTACCTTTTTTCGAAAATTTTCAATCAATTTCAGTGATTTTGAACTGATTATTACAAGTATATTCTGACATTAAATCTACACTAATATGCCTAATAAAGAGGTAAAATTTGTTTATATTTGTTTGTATGAGGTAATCTCTGAAAGTATTGCTTCGATCGCTAAAATTTTTTCACCGATAAAAACTGCTTTATTCCTGAGGAATAAATCCTATATGGGATGTTCCTACGCTGCTAAGCTACGGGCAAAAACTGGTACATAACAATAAATAAAATAAATAATAAAATATTTTTAAAGTAAACCAAAGGAAATTAAAATAAAGGACGTGTTTCCAAAAAGATGCAATATCCCGTGTAGGTACATGTGAAAATTTCTGAAAAATAATTAGAAAAAGATTTTTCCAAAATACCCACGCTATTAAAATAACAATAGAAGTTGAATTAGGCAAAAATGGCGAAATACAAAAAAATTAAAAACAATGTTTATAAACTTGGCGCTCAACGTGCTAGTCCGCCACAGAGAAACCAACACCATAACGATGCAGAATCCAAACTTCTAGCTTTTAAATATATCATATGCCAAATGAAATTGAGATGCTTTTTACAAGTATTATAAAGCGACTGCTAAATAATAAAAAATCGCACCACATGATGTACGGTGCTAAACACACTATTCTCCTCTGCATCACGCAGTCGGGAAAAAACACATAACAGGGTCGTCATCACCCCAAACTCAACCGGGCTGGGGCCGCGCTCAAGCGGCTCCTGCCCAACCTTGGGGGTCCAGATGCCTCCTGCCGGAGGCTCTACGCGGGAATCGTTCGGTCCATGGCCCTCTACGGGGCTCCGGTGTGGGCGCCGTCGCTGAAAAAGCAACCGGCGGCCATGCTGAACGCCTGCCAGAAGGTCATGGCAATAAGGATGGTGCGGGGATACTGTACGGTCTCCCGCGAAGCGGCGAGTCTTCTGTCTGGCCTACCACCGTGGGATCTGGAGGCAACAGTCCTTGCACACATGCACGATATGCGCGTGGAGATGCAACGCCGGGGTGAAAGTCAGCTGCCGCGACAGGTCACGGCATGGCGGACAGAGCTCCGGCGGGATCTCATGGTGAAATGGCGTCAACGACTATCGCAACCCAGTGCTGGGCACGCCATAATCATGGCGGTAAGTCCCCTCTTTGAGGCGTGGCTGGAAAGATCTCACGGCGTCCTTACCTTCCGCATGACGCAGGTCCTCACCGGACATGGTTCGTTCGGGAGGTTCCTGTTCCAAATTAAAGCGGAAGTGACGCCCGGGTGTCGCCATTGTGCGGAATGCCTGGAGGACACGGTGGAGCACACAGTCGAGGTTGTACCCCGCTTGGGCGGAGCATCGCCGTGCCCTCGTGGGGGCGATCGGCGGCGGAAACCTCTCGCGCCGGGCCTTGGTTGAGGCCATGGTCCGGAGCGAGGAGGAATGGCAGGCGGTCGCCGACTTCTGCGAAGCAGTAATGCTCGCAAAGGAGGAGGCCGAATCCGAACCGAGACAATCGCATCAGGCAACGGCGTTATCGCCGCCGCCGCCGGCGCCGGTATACTGATCCCGATTTCCGGCCACCGTAGGCGCAGGCTTGCGGACAGTAAGCAATGGGCAGCCCGCTGTCCGGTCGTCCAGTAACTGTCCGGACCAAGCCCAAGTCGTCGACGGCGCGCGCTGTTCCCGCGGGCCTCAAGGTTGTCAGCAACAGCAGGGGCCCAGCCGGGTCGAAGCCTACTGGGGCCAGGGTTATCCGAAAGGGCGCTCGAGCCCCGGTATGAAGGCTTGAAGGAACAGGATGGGTTTTTTAGTCAGTAAGAGTCTGACACTATCTCCCGCTCCGCCCAAGAGCGGGGGTTGTCATAGGATGATTTTTCCCATCGGAAAAAAAAGGGTCGTCATCGCTGCTCTTTTATTTTATAATAAAAATTACTTACACTAATTATATCCTTGCTACTAAATAAACCCGCAGTAACACAATTGTTTTCACTACATATTTGATTGCGATCATAAATAAATAGGATACTAGCACAACGAAAATATTACGGGCGACTAAATGTAGTTTAATTTATGCAAATAATACAATTATGGTCAGACAATTAACTACTACTATGTGTATGTAGTGTTTATGCAGTGAATCAGCTACGATCTAAACTGTTTTAATTTGATTGCTTTTGTTTGCTGTTTTCGCATAAAGTAATTCGAATAACCCTAAAATTAAAATTGTCTCCACTAGAAGCGATGTTAAAATGAATATGCGGATATGTCTAGTGCAGCTAGGCTCCTGACTACCTCGCTTCTTACAACTGTATGAGCTGTTCTTGATACTTTTTCAGTTCAAGTCGATAAGAAATATATTTAGATTGAACTTAACAATGGGATTAAACGTACAACCATGAACGTTTATCGCCATTTCAGTTGAAAAGTATCTGCTGGGCAAAAGCCTGTCCTATTTTAATTAAATTATTGTTGATTATACAGATTTTTATTAATTACACTAGTTTACATGACTTTTGTTCATGAAATGGAATACATACGGTTACATTACTTTGGGTAACTACATCTCGGAAAAAATATTTAAAAAAATCCAGCACGTCAGGTTTTTGAAATATTTATTAAGAAGATTTTTACAAAAAACACATCTAAATAAACGATAGACAGTTAAAAATGGGTAATTTTTGCTCTTTTTTTATAATTATTTTCATCTGTATCTCTCACAACAGACCAACAATAGTCCCCTAGCATGTTTTCGTCCCAAAAACCTTGATAATTTTGCTCAAATAATTTTAAATCTTGGTGAAATCGCTCACCGTGTTCATCACTCACACTACCAAGATTTTCTGGAAAAAAATCTAAGTGAGAATGCAAAAAATGAATTTTTAGTGACATATTTACACCCATACGCTCATAATTATGCAATAAATTTTCAACGATCTCTTTGTAATTATCACTTTTTTTATTGCCTAAAAAATTTTTAACGACACTTTTGAAAGAGTTCCAGGCTGCTTTTTCTACATCGGTTAAAAGGCTCTCGAATTTTGTATCGTCCAATATTCTCCTGATTTGAGGACCCACAAATATTCCTTCCTTTAATTTAGTTAATTTAATTTAGTTTAATTTCTTTTAACCAAAAGTTTTTGTTAAACAAAAGTAACAATCGGTTACGTGGTTAGTTGGCTCTCTCCAGATCATTGGTTTACCAAATTTCAGTGATCTATTTTTACCTGAATACCAGGAGCTGAGGACCAATTTGCAATTAGTGCAAATCACATGAGGAACCCAATTTTTATCTTGATTTGACACCGGAAATCCAAATTATTGTAAATAGGCTTCTTGCAATGGTTTTGTTAAAGGGAAACCACGATTTAACTGAACAATTTTCCCACAAACATAACAAAATCGATCTGGATGTAGTTTACACACTCTAGATGACATTTTTATATAAAAATGAGACTTGATTCACACAGTTGTTTACAAAACAGAACGATAAACGCATTTAAACAATTGCGGGTAGATAAAAAAAAAGTCATCGATATCTCCGAATTGTGACGTGCTACGAAAAATAAAAAAATATTTTTTTAGTAACCATCCATAGCCTACTTAAATAACATAGGTTTCATTTCATGAACAAAAAAAAATTATTTTTTTGTAAACTAGTGTTATTTGACATAATTTAACACGACTGTGTTTACATTTTCTATAAATTCAACTTTTTAATGTGAATTTTTATTTATGATTATAATGAAATTTTCACGGTACGTAATGTGGTATTTTGTTATTGGCATAATTTTAAGTCCCAAAATATCTAATAATAATAATATTCCACAACTATCACACAACGCCTTCTGGTCCTAAACTGAGCAGAGCATATAACTACTACATTTCACAAATTATTTCTAATGTTATTTTTTTATATAATACTTAAAAATATAAGTGAAAAAAAATATAGAAACCACATTAACCAGCCTCATCATTATGAATATTTAGGCAACAATCATGAAATTATTGTATATGTATATATATTGTATATGTAAAAAAAAAAAATGTTTTCTGCAGGCCTTTATTTGACAATCCTGTATAAGGATAATCATAAATTTATAAATTCAGAAACTGTTTATTAAGCAAAACAATAAACAGAGGAACAAATACAATCGTGGGCTCAAGGTAGACAAATAATTTATCATCTCTTAAAGGAAGGACAGGCCTGCCTGCCGTGATAAAACATTCAAGCTACGGGATCTATATACTGTACCTATATACAGATATATATCTACATGGCTGTGTAGGTACAACAACGTTATATGATTTTTTTTAAGCACTGAGATTATTGATAAAAAAAATGTTTTATTCAATAAACCCCAAGCGAAAAGTGTTCGTTCTCTCATTGTCTTTCTACCGTGTCTCTAACAGTTTTCGAGTATTCGAAAGATTAATGTCTTTACTTTTCAGATTCAATCAAAATGGGCACTAAGATTATTGTTATAGGAAAACATTTTAATGTCTTTGTAACGACATCTATGACATCACTTAAGAACTAATCCTGTATCACGCAATCAAAATTCTCCGCGCGATTTTAATATAATATATACGACAGCCCGAAATCATTTATCGGGCAGTTGCCCACCAGGCATAACAACCGTCTGGCCGGAGGATCTTCCCTTTTTAATGGAGGTATGTGGGACTTTACTCTTTGTTACACATTCCTCCAAATTTTTAAATAATAGTCATTTCGAATAACATTATTAGAACTAAATAAACCATTATGTAACATTATAAACGTATTTCCTGACAAAATTATGTTCAGGATCAACTAGTCGATTGTTTATATGATTACGTCAGTAATTTTTTATATCAAAATAATTTACCTAGGTCTAAAAATTATACCGAAACAAACTCAGGGGTCAAAGTCTCTTTTAAAGTCCATACAGTACATAATATGTAGGTAATGGTCAAATCATATGAGAAATCATGCAGATTAGTGTAGATGGTCTTTTGAGGAAAGAACCACAAAGATTTGGGTGGGCCTGTCCAGTCACTGCAAGCATTTGTCAGTATTCATATAGCTCAACTTAGGACTACTAATTTTATGGAACTCAAAGATTTGATTTTTTGAACAGATCAAATACAAAATTATCCTTCTAAATTGTAAAGTGTAAATATGTCCGTGTGTTATTAAGATAAAAAGTTTATAACCGCACGCGACATATTATAAACTTACGGCATTTGAAATAACTGGGTGACATATAGGTAGGTATATTCAGACATGTTTTTCATAATATATGATGTTGAGTAAACTCATAATTTCAGTAGGTACCGTTGTTTGTTTACCAAAATGAGACATGTAGGGAAAAATAAACTATACTTGTTACTTGAATAAATAATAAGCCCTATCAAATCTATAACGATGATGATGTTCCAATAACAAGGTAATTTGTTTTTATACGATTGTTAGTTACTAATGATATCTATTCCCTCGAAACTGAACTAATGAGCTTTCTCTTATTACCCGAGGAAGAACGGTAGTCCCGATAGGTTTGGGGTGACTTTCTGTAGAATTACAAGTAGCTTTAATGAAGTTCCGTGTTTTTTCTTTATATCCAACCAAGATATTTTATATAGAGTATAATTTTTTTAATAGCCAAAAAAAGTAGGTAGGGAACCGCTACATTTATTGGTCCCTATACAGTTTTTGGCCATTTCAACTTTGACGGTCTAAAATAAGCAACAACCTAAGTAGTTTCAAAACTGCTTACTGATTAATGCTGTTTTGTATGCTGCTAATTGTATAGGGGCCAATAACTGTGGCATTTCCGAAACTACTTTTTGATTGTTGTTTATAATAAATGAAGAACATCTGTTTTGCGGTTAAACCTAATATAATAACAAAGTTAAAATTTTCACTTTGCCCAAGTCTTGCGAAAACTCTCTGTGTCATGACCGTCATAAGTTAATTATTGAACGATTTCCTAGAAACATTCCATGAAATAATTGGACGTATTTTAAATATATGTAACATGATTGTAATATGTATGTATTTAGAAATATATAAGTATGTTTATCAGTTGTCTAGTACTCATAACACTAGCTCTGTTTAGCTTGGGACTAGATGGCGTTTTGTGATAGTTGTGGAATATTATTATATTAGAATAATCTGAACAACAAACCAATTTTATTTAAGCTTTATAAAAAATATAAATGCGAATAACTCATTTCAAAAGTATCTGTTTGATAAAAAGAAACGAATGGACTTCATAAGCTGTAGAACATTCCCATAAAATATATTTCCCCCGCAGATGGCTAAAACGGTCTCCCTCTAGCCACCAAGAAACAAATATATTGCGATTTGCTCCTTCATTTTCTCGCAAGGTATTTTATTGCGTTGGGCAAGCTCATAAATTTCGCAGTCACTCACGGAGAAAAATAAGGTCTAACCGAGGCTCACGAGAAATTGGTGCGAAAATTTCTTATTAGTTTATTTTTATTACATAAGCCGATGGGTCATTTTGACTTGTTACTGCTTATAAAAGAATATTATTTTTGGATAGGAATCTTTTCTTACATTTATTTTTATTAAAAAATACTAACATACTATGAAGGTACGAAATTCCGATGCGGATTAGTTTTAGAAGGAAAATGTCGGTAAAAAATGTGACTGAAGAGGCGAAATGTGGAAAAAGGTCGGACGCTACTTTCATCGTATCAAAAACAAGTTTCAGTCAGTATAAAAGAATAACTTAAAAACTGGGCAAGTGCGCGTCGGACTCGTGGACTGACAGTAATATACAAACTTACCTACATAATTTAATTAATGTAGTACAATTCCCGAATCGAGACTCGAAAATTTTTCCGAATCGCAAAAAGAGTATTATTTTTGAGGAACCTACAAATTTACTTGTGCATTAAGACTTTGCTTCATGCCAAATTTCAGAAATATAGGTCAACAGGTAGTAATTTCATAGTGAGTGTCAAAATATGAGCCTAAACGTAGCATGAACAGCATTATCTTTAGGTTGCGTTGACTTAGAAGTTTGATTTTTTCACTGCTGCAGAAGTTTGCTACCCTAAGGTAGTAAACTTGAAAATTCGCTATAAATATTACCTTTGTATCTCCACACGTTCCGAAAAAAAGGTACAGATGGACAGACGAAAAGATGGAAACACGGACAGATGGACAGGACGGACGGTGATCCTATACGGAACTCTTATAACTGTATAATGTAACACCCATCTCAGATTAAGAATATCGATCGTGTTAACGGAATTCCAAAATAGAAGTAATCAAATTGACTTCAAGTGAATACCTAGGAAGGCGACGCGAGGGGTAGCTCCCGACAAACTTTTGAAACGAAATGGCATTTCTAATTAAAACCTCCGATGTCTAGCTCCACAAATAGGCTATGCTGCCGGAATATACACGTGCTATTATGTATCTGTATCCAGTATTTGTATAGACCAGGCATCAGGCGATTGTATTCTGAATATAGAGCCATATATTCGGACGAGCAATACGTTCACAGTTGAGAACACTATAGTCCAAAAGGCTTTAAATTATTTCCATTAACATTCCACCAATTATATTTTCATGTTGTTTTCTGTGATGTACGGTCCTTTGTCACCATACAATTGTTATTTCAGCAGTTAGCAAAATAAAACAATGCAGAACAATTTACTAAAAGGTTTTGTTACAATCGCGTAATTGGTTCAAAAACGTTTTTATTATAAAATCTGATAACACATATTGGAATGGAGCGCGGATGCAAAGCGCAGATTGATTGCAAAGATATAAAATAGCTAGATTGGACAGCGATAAAATGGTTGGTGCACTGTGCCATGTCAAACAAATGGTTAATAGGAAAAGCTTATACGATTTATCGGGTCGATGTTTCGCTGGACTCATCCAGTTTTGTGATATTTACATAGAGATGTACCAGCAGCAATGACGGTGGCATATGGCAGATCAATACAAATACAAATATCAGTGATCCAAGGCTGCCGAAATTCGTGTGATTTGTGTACTTGTGTAGGCGCTCCCGTTCTGTGACCTACAAACAGGGGCTTGGGCGCGGAATTTTTTATATGCAGACAGACTGCCGTATGTGCTCGACATTCATTTGAGCCTGCACCCGACTTATATGACTTTTATGCCAATTGGATTCAGGCATGTATACCTACCTATACAAACTTTGATAATGTCCATTCATTTGGTTGGCAGCTCTTAAACTTTGCGATAAGTTATGTGATCTAAATTCTCCATCTTAAAATCTTAATTTCATTGTTATTCCGTTAATTATTTCAGCAAATAGTTTAACTGAAGCAGCTTTATCATCTACAATTTTTAAAAATAGTATCGATTCACTCTACGAAGCAGTACAGAGTTGTACGTAAATCAACCTTTTTCTAAACAAAAAGAGATATGAGTTATGTGGGGTTTGGTAAAAGTTGTCGCTCTTATGTCCCGATCGATTCAAACGTATTGCGCCGTCATAAATATTTTACGCTTGCCTGCATCTGTATACGTCGGCGAATTTATATGTAAAGACTCGGAGAAATGTTTACACGAGACATATTCAAATATTCCTGTAGTTGGCAAAACTCTTTGAAAAAATATTTTACACGGCCAATACAATCATGTTATTTTATATCTTCTATTTTATTTTATGTAGGTTTTATCGATATGGCAATATGTCAGGGATAAGATACGTTCCATATTCCTATAGCAACGGTTTACGGATTTCATTGCTAAGGTTTCAGTGTGATCAGACAAGTAATAAGCAAAACTTTACAAACAACGAAACCCTCCTCTTTACAAGGGGGATGATTAGTTGGGCGCACAATTTGCACATTGTTGAAGTACTAAGGCCGTGGGTCCAATTTTTTCGTGTTCATTTCGCGCCATCCAAGTGCGGTTGCTTTACCAAAAGGAAACTTTTCAAATTGGAATAGTTCGCCGGATATTTCCCGCGTTGGCATCCATCTTTGTGGGAGTGGGTGTCACTGGCCAGTGGTGTGAGGGGAGGGCAACTATGAGGCTAGTTGGTTTTTTCGCCAATACCCGTTCGCTTTGTGAATAACCTATTTGTACTTAAGCTTTGATCGAATGTTATAGTGGTATTTTCACACGCTAACAACGTATTATTCAAAAAGGAATTGTATGAGAACAAATATTTCAACATGAGTTATTGCCCCACACTAAGAAGACTCCTTTGTTCCGTGCGTGGATCTAACCCACGACACTTAGTACAGCATCCTTTCGCTCAACCACTGCGCTAACTGTGCCGTCAAACTGTGTTAGGTACTTTGCTTCGCTTTGAATTTCTTCGTCGTCTCGTCGACTACGGAACAATGTAAAGTACCGTTTTAACTAAAGTGTATATTATTCTGACTATTCATTTCATGTTGTTATAGAACGAATTAATTTCAGCAGTAAATGTCACAAGATTATTACGTTACATGCACATGTTTAAGCTTTAGTTTAACTGTCCGAAAATTGTAACAAAAATTACTTGAATTCTAATTATATGTGAGCTTAGAGTCGTTATCAAAACATACCTAGAGTTTGTTGACTATTTATGCGTAGAGAGATAAGCGGGAGATATCGAGCTTCGGTTTATCTCAGCTATTCAGAATTCTACACGGCTGTAAATTTTTTGCCCGCTTTTACGATTTACGGTGTTATAAATTCTGAACGAATGTACATAGACAGTAAAACGTGGAGCTGAGTGAATTTTTCAACAAGGCGTATAGTGTGCGCCGGTTGGGCTCGGCTACTGTTAGCACTATCTCATATGCCTACGAATTATGTATGTATGCCCTCATAAAATACGTGATTCTATTTTGATCTTGTTTATTGAGAACATACATATTGTCGCCTACAAAGGCTGGGAAATTCCATTACTGAAATGAATAGCTAACTATAAAAAATAAATAAGCGTGTAACCTACTTACATTTTCTTCAATATTTTTCTAATATTAAGAATACAATTTTCCTCAAAAAGTTGTACAAATGTTGCTGTGTTACGTATTATGCTTATAGACTGTGGCCATGAACAGGTTTACGTACAGAAGTCCGGGCAGGAAATAGATTAAAATAAAATGATTTTGAGTAAAACTAGAGACGCAATTTCACTAAAATTAGGTGTTAATTAAAGGTATGTCTAGGAGAATCGTATGTTTGTTGCGTCTTCACTTTCAAACGGTTAATCGAACGTCATTGAGACTTGATATATGAGAAGACCTTGTCCTAGATTAACAAATAGGATACTTTCTTATCCCAGGAGTGTGTTCCTTTCGGAATTTTTCACACGGGCGACCAGCGGGTGGCAACGGTAGCTAGTGCTAAAATAAATACACACAATTACATTTCAGCTTTTGTCGCGAAGCTAACCGTTTTTCCAAGAATGCTTTTCAAATTCATCGAATAGTGAAGTTTCCAAATTGAAGAGAATTCTTAGAAAAACGTAGTATAAATACATACATACGTATGTATCACCACCACACCACCACCACTCTCTCAGTGTATTCACGTGACTTTGCATAAGATTAACAATGCAATTATTACATTAAATCTACTACATCTGCTCACTCCGTAGAGGTAACAAGCGTGACGATTCAGGGCAGCATACGGGCTCCATAGCCGCAAGTACCACAGACCTCAGGGGACTAACAAAGCACTGTCTGTGCAATTATGCTATTATTTGCACGCTTTTGCACAAATGTTGCCAGTGTTACGAATTGTACAGGCAATTAAAATCATATGGAATTAATAACAGTAACTTTAAAATGAAGCAGTGGTGGCTCAGTAGTAGCGATCCTGACTTGCGAGTTGTATGTCGTGGGTTCAAACCTTGTTAGACGCATTACTTTGTGTAATTTATTTCATCACCACTGCTTTAAACGATAAAACAAAAAAATCTTGAGGAAACCGGCATGTCCTAGAACTAAGACATTCACCAATCGACACTGAGCCGCGTGCTAGATTACGGTCCATTCCTACACCTAGAGAGGAGGTCTGCGTCCCAGCAGTGGGAATATTAAAAGGCTGAGAGAACTATACAGGGTTATTTGAAAAACAATGGCAACATCTCAGGACTATAATATGTTACTAAACATCATAAACAACAACTTTTGTTCTATGACTTTTAAAAATGTAGATATCATATTTTAGTTCATTAGATTTTAATTAAAAAAAAAAAATCAAATTGAACGTCCTAAATATTACCAAGTCTATGCTTAGCAACCGATAGTACAATAGCAGAGGGGAGCGGGGATCGGGCGGCCGGGTGCTTGATTCGCTTGCGTCGCGTCATACAGTCGTAAGTAGGTAGAGCAAAATACAGAGTTGAAATGTGTTAAATAGAACAACGAAATCTTGATGGTTTGTTTTTGGCAAAATAATTATGTTTAGTAAAAAGTCATAGAACAAAAGTTGTTGTAATGTTAGTAATACAGTCCTGCAAGGTTTTTAGTGTTTTACAAATAACCCTGTAGAATGTGAAAAGTAAAAATAAAAGCGAAGTAACGAATTTTATTTTTAGTTTCTTCACAATCACGCTTCGTAATGGCAATTCAACACGATGTATGCAAAACCCAATTTACACAGACATAGTAGAGCAGCAACATCAAAGCTTCTCGCTCGACGTAAGCCAATGTGTTTTTTGCATTCATCTAGTTATGTATTTTCAGTTACACGATGCTCGTTAGTGCGCGAACCAGGCACGGTACGTTCGTTCAAACGAAAACGGTTAAAACGCTCTCCAGGTACGTCCCATATACTTTTTTGTATTTGTTCACCGTGACTTTTTCTCATTCGAACAATTTATGCAGATTCGCGGCCCGAGTTGGTTTATACGTTTATTGAGCAAGCCGTGCAGCCGGGGGCTCAGGTTGCACTGAAATGCTCGGCGGTTGGAGAACCACCTCCTCGGTTTCGGTGGACGATCGATGGGCAACCTATTCCCACACATCATGGGTAAGTTTTATTTTAATGATATTAAATAGTGTTTAACTGCAAACCAGCCGTTAGTAACTTATATTTTATTATGTTTCTAAAAGTTAACTTAATAGCCTATCCTCGAGGTGAACATTATGTCAAGAGTTATTGTTGTTGGCTGGTAGTTAGACATACATGACGTGCTTTAAGAATACAAGTAAGCCTAGCCAAGTTACAACCGTTTCGTTTCTCTTTCATTGATTGCCTCGAGTCGGCAGTGCCTTCGATTCTTTTGTTCTGACGTCATCTCAACGCTCAGTCACGTGGTGGAGGCGATTGACGAAAGAGAATCAAAACGAAACAGTCATCACTTGGCTAGGCCTGGTAAGCAATGATGCAATCGTTGATGGTGAAACGCATTAGTTCATTAAGATCCTATTCACTCTAGCTTTGAAGACACATAATATCGGACGGGAAGACCGCAGAAGGCAAATTGTTTCAGTCTTTCGATGGACGGTATAAACGATGATGCGAAACGCTTAGTCCGGACCATAGAGGTGTCAATAACGTAATGGCGGATACTCGCCATACGTAAGTTTAGATAAAAGAGCTTAGAACGGACAGGTTAAATAGACCAAAATGAATGTGATCGACATGCATTTTCGCTATCCTTTACTTTTTGAATTTCCAACAATCTTTATCGCTGATAGAATATCTTGATCCGCAGAAACCATTATAACTATCATAAAACTTTCTTTGATACGTTATATAAAAAGAAAAAACAGAAGCCCCTATGTACGTTATCAGCATCATTATATTTTATGACAAACTAAAATCTGATATCTAGCGCATCCTTATTTCGGGTTCATGTTTAGGGTTTTTGTATCACAGGGCCATAATAACGGAGGGGAGGGAGAATGGTCCCGCGGGGCTGGGATCTGGCAGTAACTACGTGTTGTCGACTCTATCGCTGAGCAGTGCTAGAGTTGAGCATGGCGGCCGGTATGAGTGCAGGGCTACCAACACACACGGCAGTGTGGCGCATGCTGCGAGACTCAACGTTTACGGTAACTATTTTTTATTTCTACTTTAGTCACTTGTTTTGTAAAATGGTAATGCAATTCCCATACGCATGAAAAGACACGAGTATTTGTTAATATATTGTGAAAACAAAATTAAAATTGGTGAAAGAGCAAACGAGTTATAACAATTATACAGGGTTTAAGCCCTACACAAACTTAGGGCTTGCTCAGTAGATGATATTGAACAAATTTCTACGAGACCTTTTTTCAGCAAACAAAAAAAAATACGCCTCACCATACAAAATTAAAAACTTGATTGGACAGTTTGTATGAAGAGGCCAAGTTTTTTTTTGCTTACTGAAAAAAACATCTTGTGGTTAAAGTAGGTAGTAAGGTTATGTATTTATCCTCTTTACATCTATCTTTACAGGCCTTATAATAATGCGACAGTGCAGCTAACAAGTATACTTAGCCCTAAACATACATTTATGATAAAATAAAAAAAAAAAATAAGGATGTTCAAGTTAGTCTACTGAGCAAGCCCTTAAAGTTTGTGGGGGGCTGTCCCTTAGACCCTGTATACGTCACTCTCGCTAAGACACAATTTTCTATGGCAGCCGTATGGCGTGATAGACTTTGACGTCACAGTCTATATCAGACTTCTCTTTCTTATTAACAGCTTTATGACCTTGTTATTGATAAAAATATTTTAAAAGCTCTTTCATACTTGTTTACTAAAGCTAAAATTTAATTTAGCAAAGAAAAATGCGTGCATATTCTCTAATTGAAATGTTTAAGAAGTCATGACAACATTTATAAGCTCTCGCTGCCTAATCAATCTATAAAATTAGATATTTTATGTTTCAGTTTGTGGTTAAGATTTTTTTAAATAATAATAAAAGTACAGTATTTTGGACAAACGTAGATATTATGTTGGACCACACATCATAAATCACCAAGACAAAAATACTAAAATGCATGATCAGATTCATCAAGTTTATTCTTACTACCAATCTCAAGATATATCTTTGCCGACAAATGTAAATGCTTGGTCACCGCTGTACAAATACTGACAGATTGTCAGCCTATCAGTTATAAATGTCCCCATATCAATTTATTTTAGTGTGACAATAAAATATGTCACATAAGACCTTACGCCTTTGTTTTTCTTTTATTCACCATAATTTCTACAACTTGCCTATAGTATAATAAAGAAATATACGAACAAAACAACAACTCAAGTCTTATTACATTCAGTTCTGTTCCACAAATTGTAATTTTTGCTTTCCGCTATGTTGTTACTTACACATTTCATGTTTGTGTTGGTATCCTAAATAAATAAAGATAAGTATTATTTTAGCATTACATTTACGAATTGCTGAGCAAATATTGTTATCGGATTTACATAGGTCCGCCGTACATCAGGGCTATGAGCCCAGTGAAAGCTGTTGCCGGCTCTCAAGTGACGATTTGGTGTCCTTACTACGGATTCCCTATTGAGTAAGTAACCATTTTATTGTATGTATATAAATGTTGTGAGAATGGGTATATACAACATGCAATAAATTCCGAAACTCTAGTATGTTCGGTTTCTAAATCTAGCTCAGCCATTTTAGCCTATAGTACAGATACCGGCACGGGTCTTGAGCGCTGACTTGAACTTGAAGCCGCGCAGACTTGAAAGAAAAGTGAAGTATTGGGTCTCATTAGTGGTATGAAGTGAGACGCGGGGGCTGGGAGTACATCTTTGTAGTTACAGTGGTTGGCTCAACGATATGTACGATACGCAAATTAATCCTTACTCTTTCGCCGAGCGCTTAAGATTCGTGCCGGTATAGGTAATTTTTAGACTAAAATAGTCAAGAATCATTTTCGGATAAAGTAGTTACCTATTTTGATACATTCTTGATACTTAATACAAATAATGTTGAAGTGACCTTTTAGACAAGAATTGCCAGTGTTACGGAACTTCGCACTTCCGAAACTTAAAATTACGTGATGTACCTACTAACAATTCAATTCAGATCACAAATCTTAATAGTTTTAGATTTACAAAAAAATAAAAGGCAAGTATGCCAAATTAAAAATGATAAAAATTTGCAAAAAAGATAAATCTTGATGGCTTCTCTGGTGTATTTGTGTGTGCATACGCAGATACCAATACCGATGCCCATATTATTTACCTACAATTAGGATTACTAATTTCTTAAAAAAACACTAACTACCAAAATGCTTTTAAGTAAAATTTCAGTGCTTAAAAAAATATTATTTAATTTTTTAATTGGGGTGTATGTGTGTGCATTTCCAGTTACGTGTTTTATATCTATCAGAATTCATTCTGTAGTTACTGAAAAACTACAGAACGAATTTTGATGAAACTTTACAATAACCTTTAACCTGTACCTACATCAGAATAACATAATATATTTATAATAGAATAGGGTGAAGTACTAATATACGCGGGCGGAGCCACTGGCAGAAGTTAGTAACAAATAAATTAAATTACAACTCAGGATAATTGCTTTTCAATGATTTAGGCTCTGTTATCATAATTTTGGCTTTATTGTTTCTAGAAATGGTCGACGATAGTGCTGAGTATTATTAATTTAAAATTCACGCTTAGAAAATGAAGCAAATCTGTGGCTCGTAGTCGGTATTACTTACAAACTACCTACAGGTCATTGGACTCGCTCAGTGGACGTTTTCTTAAAGAAATTAATTTCGTACATGCGTTAATGTATTCGCAATGTATAAAAAGCTGATTTATTATTTATATTAAAACACATGATTAAAAATCAGAAAGCATACCTGTCTACCTCAGAGAATATACAGTCTATCTAAAACTCCAATCACTAGTAAAAGTATTTTATACTTTGAGACCATAAAAATTCACTCCCAGTATATTCGTACAATATGTATGGCATCATTGAGAACCCAGGCACGGAATAACATCGGGCGAATCACTCGGGTCGCCGCGATATTATTATGATTACCTACAGAACTCCGGGATAGCTGTATTATTGTTTTATAGTCTTGATTTTATTGCCAATACTGGCTTAGGACGGAAAATACTTCATCTTCATATAAAAAGACTTGCTTCGTGAAATGCGTGTATGGGTGCTGCCTGCTTGATGAAGCATGCCAATTTTTCTGGCGTCCGACAGTTGTTGTTTTTGATGAGTAAATAAAGAAACAGTTTTTTTGTACTATGGATAGGCTCGCGTTTCTCTTAAAGAAAAGATGGATGGATTGCGTGAAGAATGATATGAAAGAAAAGGAAGTTAGTGATAGCATGACGAGTGACAGGGTAGAATGGAAGAAAAAAACGTATTGCGCCGACCCCAAATAAGATGGGACAAGGGCAGGAAGAAGAAGAAGAAGGATAGGCTCGCGTTTGACCACTATCTCACCTGATGGAAAGCGGTGATGTGGCAGATGATGGAACACGCTTGCCTAGAAGCAACCTATTCCCTCTTGACTTAAAGACACCGAGACAGGTTATAGTTATCAAAAAACACAGACTCTGGCAGAAAATTCCAATCCTTAGCTGTACGCATAATGAATGTGTTCCCAAAACGCTTCGTACGTATGGGACAGTGTGCAACTTTAATGGGGTGTTTTAACTATTTTTTAAAATCGTATTCTTCACTAAAAATACTAATTGCACACCAAACATCAATGGACTTTTTTATAATTACTGTTAAGGTTCTAACTAAGGTTTAACTTCAGGTACCCCGACTCAGTTACGTAAGAAGGGGATGAGTATAACACAGACCCTGCCATACCCTTCGTAGTATTTTTATGCAAGAATTAGAGCATATTTTAGTACATAATTAGTATTTTTAATGGAGAAAAGCCATATTTTGTAGACAGAACACAGGAATAAAATAAATAGTTAAATAAAATTGAAGAATAGTTACATTAATACGCTATTCGCATTAAAATAATTTTTATCTTATATCTAATATAATGAGTGTTCAAAATACTTATGAATATACCAGTGGGTATAAAAAATACTTAGTAACGTCAATTTAAATGCGTATAGCGTGTTAACAAGGTTTTTCCCAAGATATAGTACATATACGCTCTAGACAAGGCTTTAGTTTAACTTACTGAAAGGTCTCAAGAGCCTACTTCAAGCTTTATTAAAGTTTAAAACTTAAAGACTGTAAGAGAAATATAAATAAGAAGTTTTTACTCAAACCTTCTTCAAGTCACTCACTATTTTAACTTATGTGCTGAAATAAAATACTAGCGTCTGCTAGCGACTTTCCCGCGTAGATGGTAATATATTAGTAATTCCAGTATCTTTTAGAGTTTCAAACAAAACTAAAAAAGTTTCTTAATTATATTAACCGTACAGATTAAATATGTATAAATTCACTCCCAGTATATTCGTACAATCAAGGATAGGTTTTAGAAGACTCGACAATTTAAAGACTCTAAGATTGTTAACGAAAGACACAGACACAGGGTCTTTCGTTAATATATAATTTTAATATGACATGACCCAAAGTTTTGACAAAAAGTAGTTATCCTTGAAGATAACTACTTTTTGTCAAAACTTAGGGCCAAATTAATGTAAAAATAATAATAAGGCTATATAATCGACCAACATCTTACATAGGAGGCTCTCGTTAGGCGACTTGATCCAGAATATGATACTTCTGGACGGCTCGTATTGTTGGGAAGTTTCTTTCTCTGGAAACCCATTGGTCTCCAGAAGAAGGATATCTATAGATTACTTTTTTTTAAATGTAAAGAATAGGTATAGAAAAATAAATAAATGACTAAGGCTAAATTAGATAAGTTAGCTAATGAACTAAATTTTTCCTAATTAACTAAGACATTTTTAAAAACAATTCTTAGACAACTCCGTTCCTTTTTTTTTTTCTAAGCTTTTCGATTTTCTTAAGTTTCCTACACTGATGTGCTTCTATAAAGCTAAAGTTTACTATAACCATTTTTATATAACTGCTGCACTAAGATTTTGTTGGTTCAATATCTATATGCAGTTTTCATAATACGTTGTAACAAAAAATATGCTCCTAAATTGATAAAAAAGCTTTCATATCTATATCAGATTTTATAATTTTATGGGTTAATTGAAATTAAGTATTTAATATAAGGAATTCACTGTACGTCTACATAATATACGTTTTTATACAGTTACTTATAACTGTATAAAAATGTTTTTTTTTACTCTAAATTAACAACAAAGGCCATGTTCACACTCATTCCAGATTTCCTTTAATAGCATAATTAACCTTATAAAGTTCTTATTACTTGGACTTAGGCCTCCTCTCTAGAGAGAATGAGTCGTAACCTACTACGTGGGTCCAGTGTTGGTTGACGACTCGATCATGTTGTCGAATTTTTGCTGGTTTTCTGCCTCTGGGCTGCGGTTGCTGGTACATGATGGGTTGCGGCGCCCGCCGCACCGCAAATATTCCGACGTATCTGCAGGCATACAAGCGACGCTGCTCCGCTCCTGTAGCCGACGATACGTCGAAATATATGCGGTGCGGCGCCGCAACGCATCGTGTGCTCCGACCGTCACTAAGTTTTTCTCTTTTCTTCACCGTTTTTTGATAGGGAACAAAAAATGCTTAATATAGGGAATAAATAGATTCTATGTCAACTTTACTACAATTCATTTTTATATTTTTCATCAGTTCTGTCAAATGGGAAGGTGGTACTGGCACGGATCCTCGATACCATCAGATGGATGGTCAGCTCACCATCACGAACGTCGACCGGAACCGGGACAAAGGAGGCTGGACTTGTTCAGTTCTTACTCCTGGAGGAGAACTGGCCAGGAGAGAGGTAAACATAGAACTTAAAACATACAAAAGAACTCCCGGCCATGTTACATGGCTGGGAGTTCTAGAGACAAAGCTTTACAAAGTGGAACTTTTTTAAACTTGTTTTTAACGACCAGAGGGCCTACGACAAAGGCTTTTTTTTTTGCTGGGAAAAATCATCCAATGACAACCCCCGCTCTTGGGCGGAGCGGGAGATAGTGGCAGACTCTTACTGACTAAAAAAACCACCCCGTTCCTTCAAGCCTTCATTCCGGGGCTCGAGTTCCCTTTCGGATAACCCTGACCCCAGTAGGCTTCGACCCGGCTGGGCCCCTGCTGTTGCTGACAACTCCTTGAGGCGCGCGGGAACAGTTCACGCCGTCGACGACTTGGGCTTGGTCCGGACAATTATCAGACGGCCGGACAGCTCGCTGTTCATCGCACCTCGCACCCATTGCTCACTGTCCGCAAGCCCGCGCCTACTGTGGCTGGAAATCGAACGGGTTGGGATTTTATTCAGTAAGAGTCTGACACTATCTCACGCTCCACCCAAGAGCGGGGGTTGTCATTGGATGATTTTCCCCACCATAAAAAAAAAAAACTATTCAGTCTTGACTTAAAGACCCTCTGATTGTATCTATCAGGAAATACAGACTCCAGCGGGGAATTCCATACCTTAGCTATACATTCAATGAATGTGTCCCCAAAACTTTTTGTGCATACGGCTGGGGGTTCTACCATGTACAGGTGGCGCATCGATGTACGTCCTGTGGGTTGATGATGAAACGGGAATGATTGAGCGTTTGTAATTATTAGTTAGCCTATTTTAAATATAGTGCTCTGGTCAGATAAATAATACTATTCGTAATAAATACGCTGAAAATTTTCTCATCAAACTCTTTATATTTCCCGACCAAGACTGAAGCAGGGTTATATTATATAATAATAAATAATAATGCTTTATTTATTTAGTAGTAAGTAGCCTTTAGTTAAGTTTTGCATAAATAAATTTTGTTAATTTGTGTAAGTGTCCTATTAAAATATAGTGTTTCCGAATATCAGTAACATTCCTCTTAATTCATCAATTCAAGATAATTGTAGGAGAAAGGT